>OX336390.1:62595861-67495861 GCA_946902985.2 Meconema thalassinum | reverse complement strand
ATAAAAGGAAATATAAATATCTATGTTCCTTGGATAATCGATTAGTAGTCGAACAGCATTGCATTTTTATTTAACACGTATACTAACAAACAACAACATGAGATGGAATAAGTGAGCAGTATGAAGACCCCAATGTATGCTCATTATTCCTGAGAAACACACTGAAAATTATAAACCTCTCCGAACAGAGAACATAATAACTACCATCGAACTAACAATTAAGGAAACAACAACAACAGCAACAATGAAAACAAATTATACACTGAAACGTGCAAAGATAAGAAGAATTTAAGCCAAATTAGCTGTCATTAATCTAATAATTCATTGTAAATGATTACTTATAAACATTAAATAGCGTTAATAACAAGAAGTTCCGTGAAGAACTATACAGCCTACTTTTCATGCCAATGATTATTCTACAGTATATGAACCTATCTAGAATAATGACAAAATTAAGTTGGTAATATCGAAATATCAAATTAGTTCAAAATATACCTGGTATAATGTAGCCTAATAGAGCACTACAGTTGGCAGCCCTGGTGACTGAATATATTCTTAGTTCCATCTCTTAAGGAACAGAATACAAAATTAGGTTGAAGTCCAATGGACGTTACATGCAGTTAGACACTGGATCTATCAGCACTCGTAAAAGCATGTTGCCAACAATACCATGCGTGTGCTGGTCAGAAATAATCTGAAATATTATGATATCTTGTTGTGCCAATTTTGGATGAAATCCATTTGTTAGTATAGAAGTTACATGTATTTTAAAATTGGACATATCAGCAGGCATAGAATCATGTTGGCAGCACTGCCTTGTATTAATTACTCCAAATTAATCTACAATGTCAGGTGCTATACGTGTGTAAAGTATAGAGCTGTTAGCTTGCATACTTTCTGATGTATTGATATTAGGGTAAAAAGAATATAGACAGCATTTATTAACAGTTGGCAGCCCTGATTGCTCTTAACAATACTTACAGTCATATCTGTTATGGTACACATAGCACATACGAAATTTGGTTGAAATCGAACTGAAGGTATAGAAGTTACATGTATTTAAAAATTGGTACTATCTGCAGGCTTATAATCATGTTGGTAGAACTGACGTATATAAGTTACTCCAAATTAATCTAAAATATCAGAATATACGTGTGCATAGTTTAAAGCTGTTGGCTTGCATACTTTCTGATATATTGGTATTTGGATAAAAAAAATAAAGAGAGCAATTATTAACAGTTGGCAGCCCTGGTGGCTCTTAATAATACGCTCAATCATATCTGTTTATGTACAGATATTACAAACAAACTTTGGTTGAAATCCAATTGATAGTGTAGAAGTTATATGCATTTAAACATTGGACCTATCAGAAGGCTTAATATGATTTTGGCAACACTGTCATTGTTGACCTCCTGGAAATTAAACTTAAATAGTATTATCTGCTTGTGTACCAATTTTGGAATAGCTCCCATGTATACCTTGCGAGATATCCAACATGGAGCTCAAATTTCTAATGCGTTTTTTCAGCAGTTGGTAGCACTGACATCATTTTCAAATATGGACGTGAGATATTCCGGTGCACATCGTTACTCATACTAAATTTGGTTTTGATTGCTGCAGACGTTTAGGAGTTGATAGGGGGGGGGGACACACACACACACAGCCAGACAGACAGACAGACAGACAGAAGGACAGACAGACAGACACACATTTTCCCGGATCGATCTCATAAGTCTACTTTTTCCTCATTTTTGCAAAATGTGAAAAGTAGGCTAAAAATTATGTATTCTTGTGAATTAAGCATACAGAAACAAATATACATTTATATTGATTCAACTATGGTAGGTTGGTTGGTGCCTAAGTTGAGGGGCTGTGACAACGCGGTCATGTAGCCCCATGTACTTTGGGTGTGTGTAGTGTAGAATCTGTCTGATAACCGGTATTAATTGTGATGGCTGTATTAGTGTGTGTTATCTGTTTTTAATTCAAGTAAGGACTTCAGGCATTCAATTTTCAAGTAGTTCCTACTTTTGCTACCAAACGCCACCGTCAACGACAACTAGTTCTGAACTTGGTCACTAGATGCCACCACAGTCGGCTCCTGGCGACGTACGTTGGAAGCTAAGAGTGTTAGTCAAATCTAACCTATAATTTAGCTTCTTCTTCCTCTTCTGCTTCTTCTTCTCCTTCTTCTTCTTCTACCTTATCCGATACGGACGTTGGCTACCACCATGGCTAACACATTCTTATCCTGTGCAATCCTGGAGAGTTCCGTGGAAGACAGCCCAAACCACGTTCTTAAATTATCCATCCAAGTTATTCTTCTCCTTCCCGGTCCACGCTGACCTTCAAATTTACCCTGAAGTATAGCTTCACACAAGCGTAATTAGTGGAAGGTTCCTTTACATGACATTAAGCTATCATATGCGACCGCCCGCTTTACTTCCCCTCCGAAGGAAGGCATACTGATTCAACTATCATTAGCGTTTTTGTTGATCAATATATCATTCTACAATTGTTTGTTACCAATCATCACAAGATATGTTGGCTTCTACGCCAAGTATTTACTTTAAACTCCAGCATATCTTCTATGTATGTTGCGGGATTACGGCTGTGTACTTCTTGCTGTGCAATCTTCTAACGAAGGTTGACAATCATCAGAACTATGGGTACTGCTGCACGTTAAGTTCAGCTGTGGTCACCTGGTATCAGTCTTTGAGGTTCTTAAACCAGACATTTCGTCGACAACCAAGTCCCCAATATCTACAATATTTCCCGCAACACCACTAGTGGGAACCTGTACTTGTCGTTCCGCATTACGTGTCCAAAATATTCAGGCTTCCGTCCTTAAAGGGGGACCTCTACCTATAAGGATCAAAATTTGTCATTTTTTAGCCTATTTTCAATTTTGAAAAAAAATAGGCTTATGAGATCACCTTTTGTCCGTGTGTGTGTGCGGGTGTGTGTGTGTGTGTGTGTGTGAGGTGTGTGTGTGTGTCCCTAATAAAATCTAAACGGATGGAGCGATTTCAATAAAACTCGGTAAGTTTATAGCACTATTCCCGGCGACCTCGACAGTGCCCTTCAAATTTTGTTACGTCTCACCAATCCAACATGGCGGCTGTGCGAAATATTTCACTAGCATTCAATATCTCCGAAACTATTACCGATATCGCCCTGAAATTGTGTACGGTGATAAAAGACACTACTAGAAGTTCACCTATGAGACTTTCAAAAACCTGGTGACTACAAAACCAACATGGCGGCCAAGCGAATTTGAGACTTTTAAATAGACTTTTCTCGCGATTTAACTATCCAAACGTAATGAAACTTGCTACAGCAAATGTTTATACACATTGTAATGCACTGAAGTCTAATTTAGTTCAATTGTTTACATAACCTCAAAATGGCGGCTGTGCGAAATATTTCACTGACATTCCATATCTCCGAAACTATTACAGATATCACCCTGCAATTTTGTACGGTGATAAAGGGTACTGATACAAGTATACCTATGTATATTTCATAAACCTGTAAAGTACAAAACGAACATGGCGACCAAGCGAATTTGAAATATTTTAAGAGACTTTTCTCGTGATTTAACTCTCTGAGCGCTGTGAAATGTGGTACAGTAAATGATTTTGCAGATTGTAATGCACTGCCATCTAATTTAATTCAATTGTTTACATAACCTCAAGATGGCGGCTGTGCGAAATTTTAAAATTAAGTTTTTATTTCTTGTGTCGTAATCATGCGATCGAAGTGAAAGTTTGAATAATGAACCTAGGCAATAATTGTCCTTGAATGGTACATAATTCTATGGCATATACATATAACAATCCTAAATGGCGAGCTTCCGAAATATTTAGACGGTTCTCAATATCTATGAATCTTTTACAGCAACCAAACTGTTTTTTTTAATGTTCATAGAGACTATGAACATATGTTCACCTATAGGACTTTCAGTAACCTGGTGAGCACAAATCCAACATGGCGGCGACGCGAAGTATATATATTTAAATGGACATTTCTCGCGAATTAACTATCCGTGTGCCATGAAACGTTGCACGTTAAATGCTTATACAAATGTTGAACCACTGGCATCTAATTTTTTCAATTGTTTGCATAATCACAAGATGGCTGCTGTGCGTAATTTTAGAATCTTGTTTTTACTTCTTGTGTTGTAATCATGCGATTGCAGTTTGAATACCACACGTACACAATAATCTTAATGTAATAGTACAAAAATAAAAATCCAACCTGGCGACCATCTGAAATATTTAGACAGTTCTCAATATCTACGAATCTGTTACAGCAATTAAACTGAAATTTTGTATGTTGATAGAGGCAATTAACATGAGCAGGATATATGAAAATAGGCTGAATAGTTCTTCACGGAACTACTTGTTTCTAACTTTATTGATCCTTCCTCTTCAAATCACTCCAACAATTTCTTTGATATGTATAATACTTTTGAAATTATTACCAAAAACGTTCAGGACCGTCACCGTCTCTGTCACCGACGTTTTAGAAGTTTTCCTACTCATTGGTAACCTTGTTGCTCGTTTCCCGAAACTTTGGATTTTCAAACCCGTTTCCTTAGTAACTGCCAGAGTTTTCAAGACAATGATGTAAAATTTAGTATACAAGTGTATCTTATAGGGAAGAACAATATGACCTAGAACTGTTGCTGTACATGCCATAGTTTTGGATTTCTAAAAATATTCAGTGAAAATAACTTGCAATAAATGTAGACTTTATTGTAATCTTAAAAAGAAAACTTTTTCTTTAGAAATTTCGATGATTCTAGGTCAATCTCTAGCTACTGCATTAGTAAATACAATGAAAAAAGATTTTTTGAAAATCAATAATATTTGTGTAAAATATTTGGGAAACGGTAGAACAGTGCACAGTATGCAGCCACCATTTTAAATGCCTAATTTCCTGAAATGCATTCGCCATATGACTTGTAAATACACGAATGTATTGACAATAAAGGATTACGAGGCACACAGGCAATTGAAATGGAACACACGTTTAATGTACTTGACATTTACTAGAACAGAACTGAACGAAAAAGGTGATACAACATTCTTTTATACACACCAAAACAAAAAACAAAAACAAAAGAGAAACATATCTCTATGGACCAGGTTTATAATTAACAGTGTGACCAACACAAACCATGGTTACATATTTCAACACACCTCCTTAAACCTGTGGGAGTAGAGGACATGATTTAAGACCCAAGTCTTTACAAAAATAAATATGCTTAGGCTTAGGAAGAGGCTTTGTTAGGATGTCTGCACACATTTTTGAAGTCTCCTCATATTTGATGCATATGACTTTGGAATCCAAAGCATCTCTAGCATAGTGATATTTAGTGTCAATATGTTTGGTCCTATTATGGTGGATTGGATTTTTTGCCATTTTTTGAGCTGATTGACTATCACTCAATAATATGATGGGTGACTTGAGATCTATAAAGTTAGACAAAACACGTTTCAACCAAACAGCTTCTCTTACATCTTCACTCAGTGCAACATATTCTGCTTCAGTAGATGATAAGGAAATGCAGTTTTGCTTTTGAGCCCCCCATGATACAGCACCACCTGCCTTTTTGAACACAAAACCACTGTATGATTTTCGGTCAGTGCTATCATTAGCCCAGTCAGCATGAACAAATCCCATGAATTGACCTCCATTCCTGACATACTTAAGTGACAAGTCTTTTGTGCAATTTAAATAACGCAGCACTCGCTTTGCAGCAGACCAGTGAGATTCATTGTAACTGAAACGTCCCTAAAGTACAATACAAACGAGGTCCGAACCTCTGCTACCGTGAATTGTATAACTTTAGGTTGGAAGTGGAAGAACTGAGCCTTTCTGCCAACATAACCCAAGGTACACTTATTAGAACCGTGCTGTCGAGTTCAAGCTTAAAAGAAAACACAGTTACTCTGGTATGAAACATTCTATTGGCCAACAGAGTACATTTACAAAGTAAAAAAGACAATAAACAATAAAAGGATATCAAAATAAGACATGGAAATCACCCCCAATAACCTACACCAGTTCCCATCAGAAACTCGTCGGAGTATAGTACAATAGTCAATTAAAACATTCCTGACATGATCTCTTCCTCAAATAAGATAAATATTCAGCTGACACCAGATGACAGAATTACATATCTCGCATGTAAGGTACTTACTTCACGACTAACACGACACGTCAGAAAATCTAGATCAATATTACCAACTGAAGATCAATGCCAATAAACAAACATTTATCATAGTGTGGATAATTACATTAAAATCCAACTCCTATTAATGGCATGAACACAGATCTAGTCATACCAATCACCAAACCAGAGACTTGGCTGCTTTCTTTCAAGTATAGTACAACGTAATCAGCTGTTCGTCGATAATGGCGTTTCGTTACGAACTGGAAATCAATGCCGATAAACAAACGTTTATCATAGTGTGGATAATTTGTTTAAAATCCAACTCCTATTAATAGCATGAAAACAGAACTAATCTCTCCAAACACCAAACCAGTTACATGGCTGCCTTCTACTGTATTAACTACAGTACTATATTATCAGCTGTTCGTCATTAATGGTAGTTCGTTACCTACTGAAAATCACGTCTTTTTAAAGAACCTAACACCGACGTCATCACCATACCTCATAACTATACTCCGCACTGAATAACATATAAAACAGATCCAAACTAGGATATCCTACAGTGATTAGAGTGAAATGAAAACCTTTACGTTACGTTACTAAAACTACTAACCACATAACAAAATGATAGTCAACCCTAACACGGTATCACAATGCCAGTGACTCAAAAATTATAAATAATATAGTACTTCAGGCACAGACCTCACATATGAATAAACTTCAACACAACATGACGTACCTTTCAGTAGACCACTTGTTCACCCTCACAAACTGTAACAACATTTCGTCGAACACAATATTGCTTATTTCCTCCGTCATGGAACGTGACATTCTACAGTGATCAGTATTACAAATAAGAAGCAGAACATCTTTCATACGGCAGATCATTTCCTCAACAAGATGATCTTTTCAGGATACCAAATGTTACATCATCGCTTCAAATACATGAGAGGTCCAATCCAGTCTTCCCGATTTCTTCAAAGCAATATAATTTTAAATTTAAGGTAGTTAATTCCTTCTTACATTGGTACTTGTCATTACTCCGAACTAAAGGAAATAGGGCAGAAGCTAGTGAATAGCCCCAGGCTATTCCAGCCTCCTCGAGGAACTCCAGTTATGTACACTACATCTTATCGCCTTGATGATTTCAACATATCTACTATTGTAGATCCTCAAAAGTTAACAATTGTCGTTGTGACGACGGATAACAAGACAGACCTACCATCTTGTCAACAGACGATAGGAACACACTCTATAGATTATCGCCACAATTAGAAGACTTCCTTCTTACCTGTTCGGTGGAGCGCTCTGACGAGATTCAGCATAAACATCATACTCGCAGAAGCAAGTTATACAAATCAGATGGAGGTGAGAGAAGAGACGTGTCTAGTGCCGTAATAACGGTTCAGTAACAATGATTAAATTGACTGAGATATGATATCGCATAGCTTATATCTGGACGCGTGCAAACACTTAAATACATGAGCGAACCTATGAGTTCTCTATAAGGATGATCACTAGTTTCTGTATCAGAAACACCAAGATTTGGTTTGGTTTCCAAATGAGTACCAATGGGACGTGCATCGTGCATACCATATTTCTTTGCAATCTCACTGATGTACTGCTCTTGGCTAAGATGCATTGTACCATTCTTCTTATCTTGCCTTACTTTAATACCTACAATATAAGAAATTGGTCCAAGATCTCGTACCTTAAATTCTTTATCGATACAGGTCTTCAATGACTTGATCTCAGACTCATCATTATAAACCACAATGAAATCATCCATATATAATGCAATAATTACCATACCTTGGGCTTGTTTCTTAAAGCACACACAGGGTTCATCAGCACAATTTTTGACAATTTGACATGAACAGAGTGAGCTCGCTCATTCCACAAACTTAAGCCATAAATAGATTTTTTTTACTTGCAAACTTTATGCTCTGAACCTTTCTTGACAAAACTTTCTGGCTGATACATGTAGAACTCTTCATCTAACTTTCCATTGAGGAAAGCAGATTCAGCATCCCAATGTACCACATTCAGATCTGTTTGGACAGCCAAGGCAAGCAGCATCCTTAACGTGCTGTGTCGAACAACAGGAGAGAAAGTTTCTGTAAAATCTACTCCGTACCTTTGGGTGAAGCCCCTGTCCACAAGTGTGGCTTTATACCTTTGAATGTTACTATTAGAGTCTCTTTTTACTTTGAAAACCCACTTACTACTGACAACATTCTTGCCCTGGGGTTTATCAACTAGATCCCAGGTGTCATTTAACTGAAGTATCTCCATTTCCCTTTTCATAGCCTGTTCCCACTTAACCCTATCAGGCATGGACAGTGCCTCCTTAACTGTACTAGGTTCAGAGTCATCAGTGAGAGTCAAGTATGTCACATAGTCTGACATGTCTACAGGCTTTTGTTGGCGCCTAGGATACCTTTGATTACCTTCGGCATCCCCCTCCATTGGCTCATTGACGATGATGGCAGAGCCCACAGAATCAATGCAGTCTGAATCTGTTCCACTAGGGACATAGCTTAAATCAGCTGAGTCAACAGTCTCAGCCACACCAGCACTGCTAATGGGTGATACTCTTTCAAGTTCCGAAATGCACTCTGCCCCATCCTCTGAGTTGTCGGGTTCTGCCTCACTGTCAGTGGGAACTGAGATCTGCACCATTGCAGGTTCATTAATCTGCAAGGATGGGCCAACATTACCTGGAGACACATCAGACACCTCCTGGAACACATCTTCAAAGAACTGTGCATCCCTGGACTTAACAAGTTGATGAGTAACAGGATGCATGAATCTATAGGCTTTACTGTCCTCACAATAACCACAGAAAATGTGTTTTTCACTTTTAGGATCCAACTTGTTTCTCCTTTGATCAGGGACATGAACTTGTGCTACACAACCAACAATTCTTAGATGCTCCATATTGACCTTGTTACCAGTCCAGATCTCCTCTGGAACTTTACCTGGAATTTTTCTGGTTGGGGACCTGTTTACAAGATAGGCTGCTGTATTTATTGCTTCAGCCCACATGCGTTTATCTACTTTAGACTCGCTCATCATGGCTCTACATTTATCAAGCAATGTTCTATTCATGCGTTCAGCTACACCATTCTGCTGTGGAGAATAGCTAGTTGTAGTTTGATGCTGAATACCTTCTGATTTAAGTAGCCTCTCAAAAGCTTTGCTACAAAATTCACCCCCATTACCAGTGCGTAGGACCTTAATAGATCCTTCACACTGATTTTCGACCTGTGCCTTGAAATCAATAAAGCAATCCAAAACAACACTTTTCATAGCAAGGAAATACACAAAAACCTTTCTAGAATGATCATCAATGAAGGTCAAGAAATAACGAGCATTGCTCCAAGATGGAACTGGCATAGGCCCACATAAGTCTGAATGATTAAGATCTAGCTTATTTTTACATACAGTTTTACTCTTACTTGACTTAAATGGTTGTATAGTTTGTTTACCTTCAGCACATGAAAAACAGTTTTTAAAACGATTATCTGAGAAATTAATTCCATGAGTGAGACAACTCTTAACAACTTCA
The DNA here is from genome assembly GCA_946902985.2 of Meconema thalassinum. Classification (NCBI taxonomy): domain Eukaryota; kingdom Metazoa; phylum Arthropoda; class Insecta; order Orthoptera; family Tettigoniidae; genus Meconema; species Meconema thalassinum. Next base: position 67,486,106 of record OX336390.1, on the reverse strand, counting down.
TGCTGTGGTTGTTAAGATGGCCTAGTCGTTCATGCCATAAATATTCTGAGTCCTCTGTACAAATATTAGCTTGAGCACTGAGAGCATTGACTTGGTAAACACCCCCCACATTACTCGCAGTCAGTGCTACCTTACCTGTAGCAACAAAGTTTTCACTATCATAAACTTCACAAGTATTGTCGGTGAATACCACAACATAACCCTTTTGAGTAGCAGCAGACACAGATAAAAGATTAGCAGGGAGACCAGGAACATATTCCACATTCAACAAGGTTTGTGAAATACCATTTTCTAATTGAACAGTTACATTACCAGATCCTTGGCCATACAATTTTTGATGGTTTGCTGTACTGATCTCCAGTACTGGTGAAGTTCACCACCGCAGTCTTGCTTGAACTCATATGCTTAGTAGCACCAGAGTCAACGAACCAGGCCCCTGTATAGGCCCTTGCACTTAATGCCTGTCCATCGGTCGCCAGCATCATCTTGTCTTTCTTCGACTTCTGTTGAGTTGAGCTCTGCATCTCCTCTTTCCTGCAATCCCGCTTCCAGTGTCCTGGCTTCTTGCATTTCCAGCAGAAGGGCTTCTTCTTCGTCTTGTCTTCTCGTGAAAACAGAACAGAATCCTTGGATGGCTTGGAAGTACTTTTCCCACTCCAAGTAGTATCTTGTAGCAACTTGGTTCGGACTGTGTCTGCAGTAAGGTCTGTTCCGGAACTTTCCAGAGCCATAATCATAGGCTGAAACTCATCTGGTACACCTTTCAGCATAAGAGCAGCCACAAACTCGTCGTCCAGGGCCTTATTCATAGACGCAAGTTGCTGAGCAAGTCCCATAACCTCACTAACATACTCTTCCATCGTCTTGTAGTGCTTTAATTTAACTTTGCACAATTTCTTCAAGATGACGATCCTCCGATTCACTCCTTTATCTGAGTAAGCCTTTTCAAGAGCTTCCCACACTTCCTTCGCGGTCTTACAAGGCATGGCGATCGGGAAAATTGATTTATCCACCATGAGGTTATGTCTGGCCCTAGCCCGACTTTCGTCTTTCGCTTTCTTCGCAGATGTTGTAGTATCTCCATCCGGGTAGCCAACTATACAGCTCCACAGATCTTCGAGTCTTAGGACGTTTTCCATCTCGAATCGCCTATCCACGTAATTTAGACTACCTCGCAGCTTATCTATAGCCGGTAACGAGGTGCTGGTTGCAAACATGTTGATTTCGATACGTAACGAAATTCACAGTTCATATAACGAGCAGTCTATCATACGCACTTTATATTCGCACGGTGGATTCGTGGCTGGACCCATAACCTAAAGGATTACGAGGCACACAGGCAATTAAAATGGAACACACGTTTAATGTACTTGACATTTACTAGAACAGAACTGAACGAACAAGGTGATACAACATTCTTTTATACACACCAAAACAAAAAACAAAAACAAAAGAGAAACATATCTCTATGGACCAGGTTTATAATTAACAGTGTGACCAACACAAACCATGGTCATATATTTCAACAGACAAAGCATAGTGTGATTGGAAGACCAAATAACAATTCTGTACTACTTTCTGTTGCTGAGGAATAAAAAAGTGAAATATACATGATTTTTTGATCCTTATAGGTGTAGGTCCCCCCTTAATGGATGGCAGGTACAGCAGTGTGCAAATTGTTAGACTCGATGATAGTATTGAGTAATGGATAGGTTGCAAGTTCCGCCTAATGAATACCTTTTATTAAAGAGAGATCACTGTGTTGTCATTGGTGGGACATGTTCCGAGGCCTAATTGATTTTGGCCCCTTCATCAGCCGATATGAATAAATAAAAATCAAATACACAAGAAATGTTTAGCGTAACACACTAAAGGACAAGGGACTTTTTAGTGTATTACGCTATACATGCTTGTCTCGAGATCGGGAAGCGAGATAGTTATGGAGGAGGAGTGTTGGCAGGAAAAGAAGGCAGGGAGACTGTACAGACGAGTAGAAACCTGTCGTGAGACAGTGAGTGACGTCATAGGACGACAGAGAATGACGGTCATGATTGATCCAAGCGGCCTTCTCTGCTACTACACATTTCACGTTGAGATCGGTTACTCCAATTCCATCCATCACCTCATAAGCCTACCTCTGATTCTCTTACCCTCTACAGCTGAACTCATTAACCTCTTAAGTAATCTCTCCTTCCCCATTTTCATCACATGACCCCACCATCTGAGTGGCTCATACGAACAGGTTCATCTAGCATGTTCATTTCTAACTTAGCCTTTATCTCCTCAATACGAGTACTTTCCTGCCATTGTTCCCACCTATTTGTCCCAGCAATCATTCGTGCTACCCTTTTATCAGTTACCTCTAGCTTATGTAGCAGATATCCAAAATCTACAAAGCCCTCACTTCCATAAAGCAAAGTTGGTCTAAATACGAGGGCAGATAGAAAAGTAAATTGCACTTCCCAGTTATGGCCATTTATTACACCACCTAAACAATAGCAACACGTCTATAACGACAATCAATGTAACTTCACTTTTCCACATTGTTTCCAAGAGACTCCAAACATTCCTGCGAACGCACAACCAACTTGTCGATGCCGGATGCATAGAAAGTTTCTCCAGCGTTCTGCAACCACACGGAGACAGCAGCCTTCACCTCCTCGTCGGTCTGGAAAGGTCGACCACCGAGCTCCGTTTTGAGCTTACCGATCAGATGAAAGTCACATGGTGCTAGGTCGGGACTGTAGGGTGCTTGTTGCCAGACCTCTCACTTGAAACGCTGCAGCAGTTCGCTCGTTTGGCGGGCCTTGTGAGGTGTTGCGTTATCGTACAACAAAATCACACTGCGCTCAATTTTCCCCGGCGCTTCTCTTTAATCGCTTTACGCAACCGGTGCAACGTTTGACAATACGACTCTGCGTTGATCGTCGTTCCTTTCGGCATTTATTCCACGTGCAGCGTCGCGATTTCTCTCAGGTGAATGTGGCGGTTCTGCCCTCGCGATATTCGTCCGTGATATCCGTGCGTCCGGCATCGAATTGCTGACATCACTTTACGTTGCCGGGAAATGGCCCGCTCCCCATACACAGCACTAATTTCACGATGAATGTCCGTGCAATTCTTCCTTTTGGCCCATAGGAATCGCATTGTCGCACGCACCTCATATTTGGAGTGAACGTCCAGACGACGAGCCATTGCATTTGGCCGCTATTCACACCATACAAGACGAGACACCACAGCGACCTGCCTAACAGATGTGCGGGCAGTGTCTGTCCCTTTCTCCGCTGTGCTAACGTTTGCGACACACAGCGTCCTGCTGCAGCGCGTTAGTGCAACTAACTTTCTGACCCACCTTCGTACTAAGCGATGTATGGAGAGTTACACCGCTACGCTTACTTCTTTTTTGCAGAGTACTGTAGATCGCAACTGAGAACTCACTGCATTGGCCTTTATACACCTCGGCTCTATTTCCTTCCCCATTCTATCATCATGAGAGAACACACAGGCTAAGTATTTAAAATGTTCCACCTGCTCCAATGTAGCATGCCCTTCCTGGCATTCTATTTTCTTGCGATTCTTCCCTACTGACATGACCTTCGTCTTAATGCCATTCGCTTCTATAAGGTGCTTTCAAAAAGTAACGAGCCGGAGGCATAATTGCAGAAACCAGTACCTGTATGTTAGAAGTATTGGCCCTGGCTGTTGAGGCACTTGTCCCACTGTGGCACGAGGCGGTGAATGCTGTCTCATAAAATTCCCTGGGCTGCGATGTGAACCAGTTCCGCACGTACAACTGGCGTCCGAGGTGAATCGTTGGCCTCGCAGAGACCTTTTCAGGGGACCAAACATGGCGTAATCACAGGGAGAGAGGTCTGGACCGTATGGAGGGTGGCCGAGAACCTCCCATTTGAATTTCTGCAGGAGTGCCGCGACTGTGTTGGCCGTATGAGGTCGTGTATTGTCGGGGAGCGACCACGGCGGCTATGGCGTTCACTGTCACTCGGCGGTCGTGGGTAATGAGTGCATCAACCAGCTGGACGATGTCATCGGTAATGCAGCGGGGTGCCCCAGACCGGGCATCATCGGCTAACGACACCGTCCTTCCCTGAAACGCTTGTGCCACGCCTTGACCCTTGCTAGGGACATGCAGTGTTCGCCGTACACTTGTGACATTCGGGGATGAATGTCCGTTCTCCCTACTCCTTCCGCTGTCAGAAATCAAACAACACCTCTTTGCTCTTCGGTTGACGCCTCATGTCACTATTTGCAATGTGACTGGCAGCGTTGGACGATTGATGCCTGCTACTGCTCGCTTTGTATCGTCACGTGACGTGCACGCGTGGCCTCTAGCGACGGGCTGTGACCTTCCACGCTCTGGTCGGAACCACACCTCGTTACACACGCCACTATTAGCCGATGTAATCACCGGTTTGCGAATTCCAGCCTCCGGCTCGTTACTTTTTTTGAACGCACCTTATAATACACTAACGCAATCTTCAAGATGGTCAAACACACCACCCATTTTGTATTTGTAAATTTTTGCCTCCAATCTTGTAATACCATGTTCTTTAGGTAAGGCAGACATTAACGTTTCTCTTAGGCGGGTACTCGGACATCGCGTAAAGTGTATAAAATGGTTTACAGACCGGGTGAGTTAGCCGAGTTCGTTGCGGCATGACTGTTGGCAGTCGCTCACATCCGGGAGGCGAGGAGGTTCGAATCCCCCCGCCGGCAACCTTGAAGATGGTGTTCTGTGGTTTCCCATCTTCCTTCCAGGCAAATGCCGGGGTTGGTCCTTAACTATAGGCCACAGCCGCTACCTTCCAACTCCTCGACCTTCCCTTCCAACTTTCCTTCCCAGCGGTACTTGTAGCTCACCCATTGGGTGTCCGTCTCGAAGCAGCTACAAAACTGGCGAGCCGAACATGTCCTCGGACACTCCCGGCACTAACAGCCATACGCTAAAAAAAATGGTTTACAATTACTTTGTTTACACCAGGACTTGTGATTTGACATATACATTCGTTATATAACTTAAATCTAGAATTAAAGTCTGTTCGCCGAGTCGTGATAGTGGAAGTAAGCACAGTTGTACATGTGATTGCAGGGCTGCCCGCAAGAGGTGCATAGTGCTGTGACTGTTGAACGTACGCCAATTTCAGTGCTGTGTATAGCCTACATGTGGAGCGGTTACATGCTACAGCGCGGTTTATATATTGTTTGTTTATGTAATTAATTAATTATTAACTGTTTATGACAGGCAACAGTATACAGTACAGCCAGGGCCGGATTTAGATTTTATGCGCTCATTGGCCCGTAAGTTTTTGCCGCCCCCTCTTTATACCATGGGGAAGAAGGGAGAATTTAGACCTCAGAAAGGTCTTTGTGAAGGTAATTTTTTTTTCTAATGTATCGTGAAGTAAAATCAATTAAATTAATTAAAATAATGAGAGAATCAAATGCTTCTAAATTTGTATGGATAAACTAAAAATAAATAGGCCAACGAGATATTAAAATAAGTTTAAACCATTTAAGACTCATTATACACAGTACATATACACTACATCATTCAACCTCCAACTATGCATAGTGAATTATTAAAATTAAACTGATATTAATATTCAAGACTTAAATTTTCTCCTAATAAACCATTAAACATTCCGCTTCTAAAGCTGAAGTCGAAAAATCTGCTGTTACAAAACATTTGTTGAAATATGATGGCCACAATATAAATTGGAAAAGTGTAGACGTGTATTGTAGTCAATAACATTTTCTGACACAAAAAAATGCGGAATAATTGTGTGCCCCTCAGCATGGTGCGCCCCTAGGCCGGGGCCTATGGGGCCTATTGGTAAATCCAGCCCTGAATACAGCAAGTCTTGCCTTTTCTAGGGCTACGGCATGATTAATGATCTCGGAGCTTCTTGGCTACCCCTGTCCAGCAGAGCCGACGACGTGGACTGGGCGTCAAGTGACCACGTGCAAGTATTTACGCGCACTATCTCGACTCGACGAACAGACTTAAGAGTTCATCGATGTTAAACAGTCTTTACCATCTGTTTTATGGTTGTTCACAATAACAATGCACTTTTATCAATATTCTCCTGCACACAAAAGTTATGTTTCGATGTTAGGTAATCACACATATCCGTCTTGTTAAAAGCACCTGCTAAATCCTAGTTATGTTCAAATCCATAATATGAAACTCCTCCATACACAGCTGTTGCAATATTCCTGGGAGTTAGGCTAACAGAACGTCTAAATTAACATCGGCAGTTCCACTTTGTATGGTAAAACCTCAGGCATTCTTTCCTTCTCAGGGGCAGATGACCTCGTAGTTCCGCCCCTTAAAACAACAATAACTTTCCTTCTCCATGGGTGGCTTTGGTGGCGTAGTTGGTAGCATGCTGAGCTTCTATGCCCAAGATCGCGGGTTCAAGCCCTGCCGAAGTCGTCAGATTATTCAAGATCGTTAGAAATTCCTCAGTATGCCTTCTTTTGTAGGGGAAATAAAGCTGTTGGGCTCATGTCATAGATTTTTGACATGTAAAAGAACCTTCCACTAACTCCAATTGTGTGAGGCAAAATTTGTATGTTAGATTTGATTAACGCTCTATTAAGTTCCAACGTTCACAAACAGGTTCCGGTTGTGGTAGCATCTAGTAGCCAAGTTCACAGCTAGGTGTCGTTTGTGACAGCATTTGTTAGCAAAAGTAGAAACTACTTGAAATTGATCGTCTGCAGTACTTATCTGAATCACAGGTAACACACACTAATACAGCCATCACAATTAACACCGGTTATCAGACAGATTCTACACACACCCAAAGTACACGGGGCTACATGACCGCGTTGTCGCAACCCCTAAACTAAGGAACCAACCAACCAACCTGACTTGTCCATGGTGTAAGCCATTGATGATGGAGTCGTTCTATACCCAGTTCACTATTCTTAAAGTGGTTTTCCGTGGTTTTCCCACTTATACTCCTGCCAAATGCTGGGATGGTTCCTAACATAAGACCACAGCCTCCTTCGCAATCCTAGTCTCTATTAAAACACAACTACACTCAGCTTAATTGATTTTATTATTATTTATTTATCGTATGGCTTTTACGTAGTGCCGGGAGTGTCCGAGGGCACCCTTATTAGGGTGAGCTACAAGTTCCGTTCAATTTCAACAGTAGTTCCAACTTTCGCTACCAGAAATCAATGATACCTAGTGGTGAACGTTGGAACTTGATAGAGCGTTCTGACGAAATCTAACCTAACAATTTAGCTTTACACAAGTTTAGTCTGTGAAAGGATCTTTTACATGCCATAAATCTATGACATGGGACCGCCGGTTTTACTTTCCCTCCGAAGGAAGGCACACTGAAGGATTTTAACGCTCTTAAAAAATCCGACGACTTCGGCCGGGTTTGAACCCGCTCTCTTGGGAACAGAAGTTCAGCATGCTACCGACTACGCCATCGAAGCCGCAGCTTAATTGATGATTTTTGCAGACGTCTGAATTGTGTCTAGCAATAGTAATCATTTGTCATGTGACGGAACTTGGTGCTTTATTGTTGGAACCACCTCCATTATTTTAATGCATCCATCCCACTTACCATTTCACAGAACTATAACTTGTTTAATATGTAAACGATATGGCGACTAAGTACAGATTCACGTTCTCTGCCGTTCCTTGGATTAAACACCTAACCATGTTTGTTCATAGACTTACTGTAGAAAGTTTGATTCTAAACCCGATAATGCATGCAGTATTTAGAACAGGGGATTGTATAATCTCCCACAATCCATGTTAACGCAACATCAGAGTTTGTTGTTACACAAAGTTTGCAAGTCCAAATATAGGCCATTTACAGTCGGAAGTGGTATTACTGACTTAAATGCACACGTGTACTTTTTTTTTTTAGAAAGGTACGATTGTGATATTTGTTCAGTTAATAATAATAATAATAATAATAATAATAATAATAATAATAATAATAATAATAATAATAATAATAATATTTTTTTATTACTCAGCAATTTTTCTAGGTTTGTGCCGTGTCTTGTGTGGGGTTTCATCTAGGACACCAAGCTGGCTCATCAGCGGGCTCTTGGTATCCTCGCTCGTACCCCCACGGGAGTAGTGAACTGCGCGCTACCTCCCTTTTTATGAAGCGCACCTGCGCCTTTTGACTGCGAGAACTAAAAGCTCAAGCAGTCATAACCTCCCTATGAAGACTTCCAAAAAGATGGTATAATGGCTTTCACGGCCAGTGAATTAAAACTCAGCAATTCTTTCTAGGTTTGTGCCGTGTCTTGTGTGGGGTTTCGCCTAGGACACCAAGCTGGCTCATCAGTGGGTTCTTGGTGTCCCCGCCCGGACCCCCTCATTAGTAGTGAACTGCGCCTTACCTACACTTACACATAGGTCATATTTCCGGTTCTGTGTACCTAGAAGTGAAAAGCTATTTCAATCTCACTGTGTATATACGTTTTGTGTAATATCTTTTTGTGCAAAAAATTTCCACGACGAATTTGAATGAAGATTTCAGAACTTCAAAGATATTGAACAGGACGTTTTCATCATGCCATTTAATGTTGACTATGAAAAAGTAAAATCTGAATTGCATCTCGAACTCATTGAGTTACAATGTAGCAACGAATTAAAGCTACTATTCCTCAACGTTTCGAAAATTGAGTTCTACAAGGCCCTACTAAAATCTCATGAACAAAAGATAACTGCCATGTTCGCATCTTACTATATCTGTGAGCAGGTGTTTTCAACAATGAAGCATCACCATTTAGCTGCGCTCATCCCAGTTTCAACCAGATTATGAAAAACCCTTTAGAAGCACAGTCACAGTTTCACTCGTCACATACTCCTTCCTCTTCTAACAAATAATGAAGGTGTGTTCTTTTTTTCCTAACTTTTCTACAATAAGTAGACGATGAATTTTCTTTGATTTAAAAATCAGAAATTAGTACAGTCGCCTCCGTAGCGTAGCGGTCAGCACGGTTAGCTGCCGTCCCGGAGGTCCTGGGTTCGATTCCCGGCTCTGCCACGAAATTTGAAAAGTGGTATGAGGACTGGAACGGGGTCTACTCAGCCTCGGGTGGTCCAAATGAGTAGAGGGGGTTCGATTCCCACCTCAGCCATCCTCGAAGTGGTTTTCCGTGGTTTCCCACTTCGTCTTCGGGCAAATGCCGGGATGGTACTGTCCCCGATTACCCGGATAGTAGGCTGTCAGATATCCGCCCCCCTCAATCGGATTGCCAATAATCAATCGCACCGGCACAGCTGCATCAATGAAAATGGCACTGACAGATACTACCGAGATTAGAGCACAGCAGTCAACAAGAAATTATTGTGAAACACACCAAAATATACGGGGGTTCATACTTACCTTTACTTACCTCTTCCAATTAATCTCGGGTATGGGTTGCCAACTGGATCACTTAAAGTATGCCCACACAATAACCTCCACCATGATATTTAAAATGAACCAAGACGGAAACAAGAAACCTTAAACTGTACAATAATTTATTTCACATAAAGGGAATGATTCTAACAAACTTCAACAAAAAACACGTGGCAATCAGAAGCCATTGTCAATATAATCATGTCCTCCTGTAGGACTTGTAAACTTAGCATACAACATTTTCAGCTTTCACTAGCTTATAAAGAACGTAATAATAGTAATACACTTGGAATGGATGAGGGAATTGGAACGAGACATGTAGCAATTGTTTTCCTCTTTCATAAACATCACACTTTATTTATAACTGCAAGCCTGTTATGTAGTCGACCTTGGCCTCTAACATACAGTTGTCAGGCCAGCTGCGATCCACCCTACATCATGTCGCATGCCTACGTCGTCAAGTGGACCCATCTGTCCAGCCAGTGCTAGCATATGCTCGTAACCTCAGAGCCTAGCTCCTTTTCAAACACTTTAAATGTCCTCAACTCAACTCAAATATTAACACGCAAATCTTTTAAATGCTTCAATTACATATTACTGGATTACTCTAATAATCCCAAAACTTGTTTAATGGTATAATCCACTTGTATAATTAGCGTTCTTTAGAGTATATTAACAAAACTCTTAATGTTTATAACAAATGCTCATTAATTGTTTATAACAATTATAAATTGTTTATAATATTGTCAAACGACAATTGAAAAATCTATACACGCCTCTATTAATTCCTTTAATTACAAATTATTATTAAAGATAATTACATAAATTATTTACAATATTTATAATATTAATATTAGAAATACATTAAACCACACGTTTATCCGGTTGATAATTACTCAAATCAGGTTAATATAATCGACCAATGAAGGTTAGTTATATTTAAGTGTTATAAATCAGGTTTAATAAGTTTTAATAATTATGATTATTATTTGTGACGGTAACCTCCATTCAAAATCGTTATCTCAAATTATTTAAACACTCTTGTTAATTATAACAGTAATTTCACATGATTAATTTTCAAAGGATCTGGACAATAAACTCAGCGGAAAAATACTTCGCTCAAATGCACAAATTGCATAAAATAGGCCCAGAATTCATCATATATTTCAATATATATGGCATAAAAATCTTCCATAATCCATACACAAAACCTCCACTTATAATCTCATCAACTTCATTAATATTACTGTGGGAATCTCCTTCACTTATTCAAGGGCATTATTCATCAGCGACTTTTACATGTCCACTGAACTAACGATTATACATCCATAGTTCCACTTTAAAAATTCTTATATTCATTAATTGTTTCAAAACTGTTATTTATTTAACCTTCGTGGGTTTCATTCATGAATCGATATGAAGTAAAAATTTGCCAATCACAAATAAATTTAATAGCAAATACGATTATACACGCCTCCCTGGTCTATCAAAATTGAGATTAATATCTCCTAAGTATCGTAGTATAAAAATACTATCTTCAATCAAAGTTCATCTAAACTGCATAAATAGTCGAATAGAAAACAATTAGACTGTGGAATGCAAACATTATTGTTCCAATCTAGTATTGAGAAAAACTCCTATCAAATGTTCATTACTATAGTGTATTCAATAAATCGTAATCAAAGTTCATATTTCATAAAATTGTCTATAATGCAATGGTAATTTCAGAACTGACGATAAATGTCTATGTTGCAATCATGTTCATAAAACGACTAGTATTTCCAAGATCGTCGATACAGTAATAGATTTTAACGCTCTAAAATCTTTTAATTATTCTTCTTTCTTGAGGATAACAGAAAATTGGTCAAAGTAATTTACTGAAAAGAATTACTTTAATAAAGTGACACGCTGTCTGAATTCAAATCTGCCATAGAAAATCATTAACTTTACAGTCAAATCGTGACTTCAAAAATATGCAAATTACTGAAAAAATATAAATTATCAGTCTCAACTGATCCAAAATTATTTAACTATGCCACTGACATAACAATGTCTTAATAAATCGTAGAAAAAGGTATAACTCATCGAAGTGTACTGAGTACAGAGATATCAAGCAAGAATATGGGGCAAAATATAGAACAGAACATATGAGAAAAATGGTTGCTCAGATATCGCTAAATGACTCAAATAAAACAAGAAACGTTCACGACTACCTTATCTGTTGATTGAAGTTCCAGAGGAAAATCTTCCAAAGAAGACTGGTGATGGTTCCATTTCACCAAAAAGATGTGTTCCGACCTCGAACCTGGAACCAGCGCCCTCGGAGAATAGAACTGCTTCCTCCTCCGGAAATTGCACTGCTCCGTGTATACGATAGACATCCTTCTGGCAAAACTCTTCTTTGTGAGCCGGGTCTACCCTGGCCTCTCTTGATAGTTCCCTGAAGTTCTGGCAGAAATTTGCCGGAAGTTTATTGCAGTTATTTCCGCAGAAATATTCATAATCGTGGAGTATGAAAATATTTCCACTGCCATTTGATATAATTCAGCGTTGGACAACGATGCATGAGTGTAGTTGGATATTCACTACATGCTCGCTTCTGTAGAAAGACGATTAGCGAAGTTCCATGCTGCTACTTCACTCCGTTGATATATGTCCCAATAGCATTAAAGTCCTTAGCCTTCCATCTCCATTTCCGTTATAATAGTTGAAAGAACTGCGATATTATATTGTTCCATGTTAGAATGCAGCGTTATATCATCAAAAGCAATATGTAATATCACGGTTGCACTACACGTGTCAGCCGTAGCGTAGAATGTGATATTTTAAAAGTGCTTCTCAGGAGGCGAGAAAATCACTTTTGTCTGCCGTCGTAAAATGCCAATATCTTTCAAAGTATAATCTTGAAAATGTTCAACCTTTCTACACACTTTAATATAGTACTGCACAATAGAAGTAGCTTAAAGGCATTAGTGAACTCTTGATATATTATCACGTAGACTCGTTAATGTGTGCGTTTCAACTTCGCCTAGTTTCAAACACCGTAAAATGGAACTGCGGCACGCTCCGTACTCGTTCAATGCGGTGGGTTAAACCACACACGCTAAAGACAACTTGTTTCACTGTATCACTTGAAAACGACTATATGACATCAGAAATATATGCGCTATGAGATATATATGCGATATGAGAGCTTCTCTCTGCTGTGCAAGACCTTTTATCAACTTCTTAAGGGGCGTATCCATCCCTTCCATAGCTTGTTTCTCCGTCATTGCTAGAATTTCTAACTTTGGCAATACTTGACGGATTTTCAAATTTCAAAAACTCAAAATTAATTTCTTCAAAATTCCAAATCAATGCCATAACTGAAAATAGTTTTCCACAATTCTGCATGCCAAAAGTAATTAAATATCGTAGTTTCAGTAATCTCCGTCTCCCTCCAAACTATCATTCATTGGTTCGAGTCTTTCCTCCAATAGCGTAACTTCTTCCTTAGCACAATTCCATGTTTCCCCGCGACTGCGTCGTAAATCTCAGATCTTTCTCGAACGAAATCATGACGTCACCAAGAATCTCAACTCAAGCAGCCTACTTGCATAAAGCCTGCGTCATCCGTGCTTACGTCATGAATATCAACGTCACAACTATGACAGCCATAACTTTCTTCATATTTTCCAATACAGCCACCGTGGTCTCAATATAATTCAATTTACGGGGGCATTCTCCCTTCACCACGTTTTAAAAACAGTTGCAAATTGTTTTTAAACTCTGTGTTATAAATATCTCAATTCACTTGAACACGAAATTGAATTATTATTGGCTTACTCTTGTATGATATTTCCTCTATGTTCCTTAATCATAAGTCTCTTCTACTCTGGTTTGTGTGTGGCTAATGTATTCTCTCCTCTCTACTTTCTCCTCTGTCCTGAATTTCTGTTTTCCAAGTTCTGCTGACTTGTAGAAGGACCAGGATCGATCACTACATCCTGTCTTTTCTTTTGGTTTTCAGCTTCCTTCTCTCGTAATTCCTTAAGATACTGCTGACTTTCTTTCTCTCTCTCTTGATATTTGTCGGGTGTCATAACCTGACCTTGAGAATTCTGATTTTGATTCTGGTAATTTCTATTGTAATTCCTATTGTAGCCCTGGTTATTGTAGTATCTACCTCTTCCATTATTGTAGTTTCCTCTATTGTTAATCCAGCCTCTTCTTTGCTGATATGGACGGTAACCTTGCGATCTGTGGTTGCGAAAGTGATTATTCCTGTGAGGACCTACATTTTCAGTTTTCTCTTCATTGGGCTTGTCAGTTTGCTGAACTTGATCCATATAGACTGTATTGATGTCTTTGAATTCGTGCCTCTGACCTTTTTGTACCACATTTGGCATTGGACTCGTGTAGTCAAGCCTTCTCAATAATTCGTCCATACTGGTCAAATCCCTGATGTTGGACGATATGATGAGTCTTCTCACCTCCACAGGCAGCATACGAGAAATCGCATCTATCAACTGCTCTGTTGACAATGGGGGTTGCAAAAATCTCAAGCGTGATAACTGGCTCGTGAAGAAATCAGCGTACCGTGTTGGAAGAGTACCTGAATACTTCCTCGAGTATACCTCAGCTCTTAGTGAATTCTGTGCTTCGATGGACCAGAATCGTTTTATCAGTGCCTCTGCAAATTCGTCAAAATTACTGAACGTATAGCGAAATGCTCTGAACCATTCAAGGGGTCCTCCAGCTCGAAATCTCTCTACTATCCTCATCTCTCTTTCTCTGGGAATGTGAGCTTCAATGAAATAGTCTTTCAGGTTCCTGATATATTCTATCGGTGTGAGACTATCAGTATTGCTAAATTTTTGAGGTTTGTCCTCGAAGTTCCGGATGACTGTCACATTTCTCGGATATGAATCCATGTAATTCTTCCCACTATCACGATATTTCCATTCAGGTTCAATATTCCTATCCTCTTCTTCTTCCCGGAATCTGGATATACGTTCATCAGGACCAATATCTCTCTCTTCTGTAGCGAGGTTACATCTTCTGACGTAATTCCTGTTATCTTCGCAAGTCAAGCCTTCTGGATCCTTATCGGTGATTTCCGTGATGACTTTCCTAATTAACTCTTCTTTATAGGTTTCCATCATGCTAGCTTCTCCTAGTTTCAAATTCTGAAGTTTGCTCGTAGTTTCATTAACATCAGAGACAACCTTATGAATTGGTTCCTCTAACGCGGTTTTTAATGCTTGCACGTCCTGACCAATTTGCGTTCTATCCTCTACCTGCTTTTCGGATAGCGAATCCATCCTTATACTCAAATCTTTCCTAATTTAAACTACTTCATTATTGATATCTACATGTGTACTGGCAAGTTTTCTTTCAATTCGTTCCTGAATCTGAGTGACATGTTCCCCACTTGACCTATTTCATTCATCTTTCCACACCGTTACATTTGCAGTTAACATTTCCGCAATATCTACTTCAATGTCTTCCTTAAGTAAACGATTATGATCTAAGACTTGGGTTCTCATGACCTCTACATCATACTTTAATCCTGCTAAAGAAGCTGTTGTCCTAACAGACTCGTCAACCAACCTAGTTGTTAATGCACTAATGTTACGAGTACAAAGTGTTTTTGAAGTTTCAATTTCTTCTCTTACTTTATTAACATCAGTTTGAACTTTAGCAATGTCTACAAAAACAGTGTTAACTTCTACTTGTATCTTATTTATATCGCTTTGTATCTCATTTACATCTGAATGAATGTTATTAATGTCTACTTGAACATTTGACACATCGGTTCGAACATTTATAATCTCTCTTTGAACCTCTTCAACCTTGTCTTGTACAGTAGCAACATCGTTCCTAACAACAATTACTTCAGCTCTAGCACAGGAAATATCACCCCGGACATTAGCAACATCAAGATTCAACATAGTAAGACCTTTCTGTACCTTAGAAACATCAGTCTTAACATCACAAACATCTTTATGAATGTCACTTACAGCATTCTCGATTCCCTGGGTACTGATCTGTAAACGCGACATATCATTTTCTAAGTTTGCAGAACTAGTCTGAAGAACTTTCAAATTTTCATCCAGCATCTGCTTTGTTCGACTAGCATTCCTAGCTTCCATCTCCTTCATGCTTTCGTTCATGCTATCTTTCAAATTAGCAGACATATTACTAGAATTCTCCTCCATCATCTGCTTCATTCTACTAGCACTCCTAGCTTCCATCTCCCTCGCACTTTCATTCATGCTAGCTTTCAACTCCTCTAACATCATCCTCATACTCTCATCTGCCATTTCAATATTATTTCAAGAATAGACTGCTTTAGGGACATACATCAAACAGAGCAAAATAACAACATCTGAGCAACATCTTTCACCATATATAAATTTGAGCAACTTTCTGTCTTAAATCTAACTTATAATTACCTTATAATTAACCTTCGTAGACACTTCATGTTGAAATAAACTCAAGCACATGTTCAAATTTCTTTGGTTCATTTTAAAATATCCTAACACAAATAATTTACATTTACAATTCAAATAATTTAATTTTATCTTTAATATGACTAAACATGTCACAAGCCGGTCAAATAAAATAAGACTCCAGATCATAGGCAATTTTTCTAAGTTTCCAGCCTATTTAACCTCTCTCAAGTTGTATAAGATCTGATCTTTTCTGAGTGTAATTTTCCTAATACAACACAACATTTAATCCCTATATAATCACACTCTCAAATTCTACAATTGGCCAAGACGTCTAACAAAGAATCAACCTCTTTATTTGAGTCTTCACAATCCCATTGACATCGATAACTTGGTAATCCAATGTTATTCGAACACTCCACAAAATTGCGGTGCCAATTCTATTGCAATAACTTGGTAATCCAATGTTTTGCTGATCGTGCCCCACCTAATCGTGCCAATCGAGCTGATCGTGCTGATCGTGCCAATCGAGCTGATCGTGCCCCACGTTTTAGGGTCGCCAATCCTACTGGCGTTCAACCCGGTAATCCAGTTTTGTCGAGCCCCACGTAATTGCGGCGCCAATCCTACTGTCCCCGAATACCCGGATAGTAGGCTGTCAGATATCCGCCCCCCTCAATCGGATTACGAATAATCAATCGCACCGGCACAGCTGCATCAATGAAAATGGCACTGACAGATACTACCGAGATTAGAGCACAGCAGTCAACAAGAAATTATTGTGGAACACACCAAAATATACGGGGGTTCATACTTACCTTTACTTACCTCTTCCAATTAATCTCGGGTATGGATTGCCAACTGGATCACTTAAAGTATGCCCACACAATAACCTCCACCATGATATTTAAAATGAACCAAGACGGAAACAAGAAACCTTAAACTGTACAATAATTTATTTCACATAAAGGGAATGATTCTAACAAACTTCAACAAAAAACACGTGGCAATCAGAAGCCATTGTCAATATAATCATGTCCTCCTGTAGGACTTGTAAACTTAGCATACAACATTTTCAGCTTTCACTAGCTTATAAAGAACGTAATAATAGTAATACACTTGGAATGGATGAGGGAATTGGAACGAGACATGTAGCAATTGTTTTCCTCTTTCATAAACATCACACTTTATTTATAACTGCAAGCCTGTTATGTAGTCGACCTTGGCCTCTAACATACAGTTGTCAGGCCAGCTGCGATCCACCCTACATCATGTCGCATGCCTACGTCGTCAAGTGGACCCACCTGTCCAGCCAGTGCTAGCATATGCTCGTAACCTCAGAGCCTAGCTCCTTTTCAAATACTTTAAATGTCCTCAACTCAACTCAAATATTAACACGCAAATCTTTTAAATGCTTCAATTACATATTACTGGATTACTCTAATAATCCCAAAACTTGTTTAATGGTATAATCCACTTGTATAATTAGCGTTCTTTAGAGTATATTAACAAAACTCTTAATGTTTATAACAAATGCTCATTAATTGTTTATAACAATTATAAATTGTTTATAATATTGTCAAACGACAATTGAAAAATCTATACACGCCTCTATTAATTCCTTTCATTACAAATTATTATTAAAGATAATTACATAAATTATTTACAATATTTATAATATTAATATTAGAAATACATTAAACCACACGTTTATCCGGTTGATAATTACTCAAATCAGGTTAATATAATCGACCAATGAAGGTTAGTTATATTTAAGTGTTATAAATCAGGTTTAATAAGTTTTAATAATTATGATTATTATTTGTGACGGTAACCTCCATTCAAAATCGTTATCTCAAATTATTTAAACACTCTTGTTAATTATAACAGTAATTTCACATGATTAATTTTCAAAGGACCCGGACAATAAACTCAGCGGAAAAATACTTCGCTCAAATGCACAAATTGCATAAAATAGGCCCAGAATTCATCATATATTTCAATATATATGGCATAAAAATCTTCCATAATCCATACACAAAACCTCCACTTATAATCTCATCAACTTCATTAATATTACTGTGGGAATCTCCTTCACTTATTCAAGGGCATTATTCATCAGCGACTTTTACATGTCCACTGAACTAACGATTATACATCCATAGTTCCACTTTAAAAATTCTTATATTCATTAATTGTTTCAAAACTGTTATTTATTTAACCTTCGTGGGTTTCATTCATGAATCGATATGAAGTAAAAATTTGCCAATCACAAATAAATTTAATAGCAAATACGATTATACACGCCTCCCTGGTCTATCAAAATTGAGATTAATATCTCCTAAGTATCGTAGTATAAAAATACTATCTTCAATCAAAGTTCATCTAAACTGCATAAATAGTCGAATAGAAAACAATTAGACTGTGGAATGCAAACATTATTGTTCCAATCTAGTATTGAGAAAAACTCATATCAAATGTTCATTACTATAGTGTATTCAATAAATCGTAATCAAAGTTCATATTTCATAAAATTGTCTATAATGCAATGGTAATTTCAGAACTGACGATAAATGTCTATGTTGCAATCATGTTCATAAAACGACTAGTATTTCCAAGATCGTCGATACAGTAATAGATTTTAACGCTCTAAAATCTTTTAATTATTCTTCTTTCTTGAGGATAACAGAAAATTGGTCAAAGTAATTTACTGAAAAGAATTACTTTAATAAAGTGACACGCTGTCTGAATTCAAATCTGCCATAGAAAATCATTAACTTTACAGTCAAATCGTGACTTCAAAAATATGCAAATTACTGAAAGAATATAAATTATCAGTCTCAACTGATCCAAAATTATTTAACTATGCCACTGACATAACAATGTCTTAATAAATCGTAGAAAAAGGCATAACTCATCGAAGTGTACTGAGTACAGAGATATCAAGCAAGAATATGGGGCAAAATATAGGACAGAACATATGAGAAAAATGGTTGCTCAGATATCGCTAAATGACTCAAATAAAACAAGAAACGTTCACGACTACCTTATCTGTTGATTGAAGTTCCAGAGGAAAATCTTCCAAAGAAGACTGGTGATGGTTCCATTTCACCAAAAAGATGTGCTCCGACCTCGAACCTGGAACCAGCGCCCTCGGAGAATAGAACTGCTTCCTCCTCCGGAAATTGCACTGCTCCGTGTATACGATAGACATCCTTCTGGCAAAACTCTTCTTTGTGAGCCGGGTCTACCCTGGCCTCTCTTGATAGTTCCCTGAAGTTCTGGCAGAAATTCGCCATGAAGTTTATTGCAGTTATTTCCGCAGAAATATTCATAATCGTCGAGTATGAAAATATTTCCACTGCCATTTGATATAATTCAGCGTTGGACAACGATGCATGAGTGTAGTTGGATATTCACTACATGCTCGCTTCTGTAGAAAGACGATTAGCGAAGTTCCATGCTGCTACTTCACTCCGTTGATATATGTCCCAATAGCATTAAAGTCCTTAGCCTTCCATCTCCATTTCCGTTATAATAGTTGAAAGAACTGCGATATTATATTGTTCCATGTTAGAATGCAGCGTTATATCATCAAAAGCAATATGTAATATCACGGTTGCACTACACGTGTCAGCCGTAGCGTAGAATGTGATATTTTAAAAGTGCTTCTCAGGAGGCGAGAAAATCACTTTTGTCTGCCGTCGTAAAATGCCAATATCTTTCAAAGTATAATCTTGAAAATGTTCAACCTTTCTACACACTTTAATATAGTACTGCACAATAGAAGTAGCTTAAAGGCATTAGTCAACTCTTGATATATTATCACGTAGACTCGTTAATGTGTGCGTTTCAACTTCGCCTAGTTTCAAACACCGTAAAATGGAACTGCGGCACGCTCCGTACTCGTTCAATGCGGTGGGCTAAACCACACACGCTAAAGACAACTTGTTTCACTGTATCACTTGAAAACGACTATATGACATCAGAAATATATGCGCTATGAGATATATATGCGATATGAGAGCTTCTCTCTGCTGTGCAAGACCTTTTATCAACTTCTTAAGGGGCGTATCCATCCCTTCCATAGCTTGTTTCTCCGTCATTGCTAGAATTTCTAACTTTGGCAATACTTGACGGATTTTCAAATTTCAAAAACTCAAAATTAATTTCTTCAAAATTCCAAATCAATGCCATAACTGAAAATAGTTTTCCACAATTCTGCATGCCAAAAGTAATTAAATATCATAGTTTCAGTAATCTCCGTCTCCCTCCAAACTATCATTCATTGGTTCGAGTCTTTCCTCCAATAGCGTAACTTCTTCCTTAGCACAATTCCATGTTTCCCCGCGACTGCGTCGTAAATCTCAGATCTTTCTCGAACGAAATCATGACGTCACCAAGAATCTCAGCTCAAGCAGCCTACCTGCATAAAGCCTGCGTCATCCGTGCTTACGTCATGAATATCCACGTCACAACTATGACAGCCATAACTTTCTTCATATTTTCCAATACAGCCACCGTGGTCTCAATATAATTCAATTTACGGGGGCAGTACCTACTGTAAGGCCACGGCCGCCTCCTTCCCTCTTCCTAGCTTATCCCTCCTAATCTTCCATCCCTTCCCATCCCTCATGAGGCCCCTGTTCGCTTTGCAGGTGAGGCCACCTGGGCGAAGTGCTGATCACACCTCCCCAGTTGTATCCATCCCGACCAGATGTTCCAAGTTCCAGGACACTGCCCATAGAGGCGGTAGTGGTGAGTTCCCTCGCTGAGTCCGTGGGAACCACCAACCTAGAGGGTAAATTGACTAAATTTAAAAAAAAAATATATATATATATATATAAAAGAAATTAGTACATTGGTGGTTGGTTGGTTCCTCAGTTTAGGGGCTGCGACAACGCGGTCATGTAGGCTATCCCCGTGTACTTTGGGTGTGTGTAGAATCTGTCTGATAACCGGTGTTAATTGTGATGACTGTGTTAGTGTGTGTTATCTGTTTCTTTACTTCAAGTAAGGACTGCAGACTTTGAATTTTTCAAATAGTTCCTACTTTTGCCGCCAAACGCCACCGTACTACTAGTTCAGAACTTAGCTACTAGACGCCACCGCAGTCGGCTCTTGGCAAAGAACATAGGAACCGAAGAGCGTTGTTTACATTTTAACCTCAAATTTAGCTTCACACAGGTGTAATTAGTGGAAGATTCTTTAACATACCATAAGTCGATGACATGGGTCCACCGGCTTTATTTCCCCTCCGAAGGAAGGCATACTGAGGGATTTTAACGCTCTTAAAAAATCCGACGACTTCGTCCGGGTTTGAACCCGCGATCTTGGGCATAGAAGCTCAGTATGCTACCAACTACGCCACCGAAGCCACCTAAATTAGTACATTATGCAACGAGCCTATAATGGCAATAATTAAGACACGAGTATGTTTATAAAACGGGTGTATGCGAGTTTTATAATTTTCATACCATTATAGGCGAGTTGCATACGACTGTTTATGTTGGAAAATAAATATTCATAAATATCTGTCGAGATTTCGCCAGTTTTATGTACTGAACAGAGCGCATGGGACGCAGAGAAAGCAATGTATTTGACCATGGCCTCCTCGATGACCCCACTATGACAGTAGGCAACGCAGTGAAATTTAAATTAGAGGGCCTTGGAACTCAGTGCAGGTGCGATGATATCCTCACCTAATTGGTCAAACAACTGTTTCTTGAGCTGTGATTGGTGGGAGAAACTGTTTCATAATGAAAACTAGTGTTAGACTGACCATCATTATGATACAGTTTTCTGACAGGGTCGAACATAAAAATAGTTTATAATCGATCTAAAATATGTGTTGGCCTATTTTTCGGTCCGCCTACATTATCTTGTATTGCCCTGCCCCTAAAACGTTTTCCCATGCCTGCAATAAAGGGTTAAAACGCCGCATTTCTGTGCACACATTTTACTTGTTGGGTGAGTAAATTGAAGTGTAGCTAGAACTTAGCGCTGTTTATCCATCACACCTTTTAGCGTATAATCCCGTCAGTGTGTGGTTACTGTGTGAGTGCGCGTCGTAAAGCGGCTGTGACGATCCCTATCAGCGCGCTCCCGAGTGAAGAGAGTCTCTTGTAAAGTAATTTGTGGGTTACGATTATGATCTTCCTCTCACACTTGGGTTTATCGCCTTTCCCAAATTACTGGATGAGCGACGGTGTCTAAGAGTGTTACTCTCTTCCTTCGAGTGGAGATGTAATTCATGGGTTTGGTGCAAGAGGTGGGTAACTCCACAATTTGCGAATATCAACTGTATATAGCACCTAACTGTGCGTTAAAATTAGTTGGGCGGTATCGGTGGCGTAGTTGGGAGCTTCTATGCCCAATGCCGCGGATTCACACCCGGCTGAAGTCGGCGGATTTTTAAGAGCGTTAAAAATCCCTCAGTATGCCTTCCTTCGGAGGGGTAGTAAAGCCGACGGTCCCATGTCATAGATTTATGGCATGAAAAAGAATCTTCCACTAACTACACTTGTGTAAAGTCAAAATTTGTTGGTTAGAATTGATAACGCTCTATTAGTTCCAACGTTCGCCGCCAGGTGCTCACTGCGATGCCATCTAGTAGCCAAGTCCACAAGCTAGGTGTCGTGGACGGTAGCAGTTGATATCAAAAGTAGGAACTACTTGAAAATTGAATGTCTGCAGTCCTTACTTAAATTAAAAACAGAAACACACACTAATACAGTCATCACATCTAACACCGGTTATCAGACAGATTCTACACACACCCAAAGTACACGGGGCTACTTGGCCGCGTTGTCGCAGCCCCTAAACTAAGGTACCAACCAACCAACATCCGCATAGTTGCACCCGTCAACCAAGTCCATACGATATTATTATTATTATTGTTATTACCACGAAAATATCAAACTCAGACACTCGGCACAAATCTCCAGCACAATAGAGCTATCCCTCTCACACTCACCTTAGCAGCTTCGAGCCGGCCAGATGACGGTTGAGCTTGAAAGCCATTTCTTAAAACACAATTTTATGGAGGCAATCTCTGAATTTCACCAATTAAACTGTAAGACTGTATATTGTCTCTGCTCACTAGTGGTCCACACAATTGGAGGAAAGGTTCACCATGCACTGTCCATTGATTTGGCAGACACACCCAGGTCAGTAAATTCTCATTGTGGCCCATTACTCTGTGTTGAGACTAACGCTAGGTGGCCACGCTCCCTCTGGGCGGGGATAAATGATGAACTCATTGCTGCCAATGCAGTGGGAAATATCCCCAAAGAAAACAGACACAATAAAATCTTTAGAATAATCGTGATATTAGTACTTGAGGTGTCTCAATAGTCCTAAAGTAATGTGAGATCCCTTCATACCTCCATATACAGTGCAATGTACCGGGTCATCATTTAATTTCCCGCATGTACGAGCCACTAGGCCGGTCAAGGTGGCCTTGGCGTTCTCCCCGCAATGAACACGTGCGCTGCGATCGGTAATGTTGCAATAAGCTGTCAGTATCTCCAGCGTATTCAAGCTTGTGAAGTGCTAGTTGATTTGACCTAACATACAGTGCAGTCTCGGGGCAATTTTACAGTTTATGTGTTGCCTTAAAGTGATGTTTCTATACAACAACGTGTATTCATTGTGCTTTGTTATGCGAAGTGATGTTTTCTATAGAACAACGTGTATTCATTATGTTTTCTTATGCGAAGTATTCTTCTGTTAGAGAGTGCCGTTTTCGATTCATATGCAAACAATCCTCACAAGTGAGGAGTTATAACGAAGTTATAACCAACGTCACCCAGGAAGAAATTCGCCGTGTGTCTAGAAACTTGTTTACGAGGTGCCAGGCATGCTTGCGAGCTGACGGACAACACTTTGAACATTTCTTGTAAAACCAGGTAAGTTTGTAGATAATTATTTTCACTAGAAATTGCTATTAAATGACTGTATGCTGACGCGAAGTAGTGGGGAGAAGTCGCGCACTTTTTACCGGCCAACGAGCGGGTGTCAGTGCGAGAGCTTGCCGCGCCGTGATCGGTATCGGATGCGAGACTTAAATTGATGACCCTGTATAATACAGTCCTTAATATTCTTGGTACTGTGCCCTTCCAGCAAGAAATATGCAAATCACAGTATGCCAGCAATGCTCAAATCGGGATTTTCGGGGTTATGGTATGTTCTCCCACTCTGTGACTTACACATTTTTGGATTAAATAGAGGATACACTTCCAAAATAAAAACAAATTCAACTCCTATTTTAACACATTTAATTAACCAAAATTATGGCGCTACAAACAAATAAAACAAATAAACTATTGACCAAATCCTTCTAAACTTGTTCAAAGTGAACAAGGAAGATATAAAAATTAAACAAACATTATATTAAAATAAATGGTTTCTTTCAAACCAACCAACTTATAATTCTTTTCACTTCCATAAAGTATCCCTTTTAAAAGTTCAATATAATTACGAGCTCCACTGGCTCGATACCTTCCAATATGATCGGTGTCATTCCTTTACACACCTCAATAATAATTTTATGAGTTTCTTGTAATTAGAACAATATATAATTATCTTTACAATATATGTGTTATTCCTTTACTTAAATTTTTGGGCATTCAACAATGTTCTCCACGTTACCATCTCTCTCAAGATAACAAATTCACTACAGTGATCGGGAAAATACCTGTGTACTCCAGAGTTACCGAAGACTACTCGAACAAAGTCAAAATTATGATTACTCCCGGAATCTAATTGTCCTCAGTGAACTCATGAAATCCTACATCAATACAACATTACCTTAGGGATTTTTATTTATTTGTCTTAAAAGACCATTTTCACATAAGAAAGCTACGATCTGAACTGGCAAGCGGTACTTTCATCTACAAGGACCTCGGTTCAAATCCAGGGTCATTAACAACTCCTAAACACTCACGGTGTATTATTACTTCTTCCAGACGGTTCTCTCCGACCCTACCACAACAAGGGGTCTGACCGTACACTTGACTTGATTTATGGCCAGGGAGGGACGGCTCTATGTCTCGTCTCGAGACCGCTACACTCCTGCTTTTAAACCAGCTATTTCATTTCCATAGTTCTTTGAACAGACCTGGCGTTTCCTTCATTCAATCTTTAACAATATTATATAGGTTCATAGACCACTTTCGTAACCTTGGCATTTATTAATTATGAAGTGTCATCGTTGATGGGTAAGAATAATTCAATACAATGACGATAGTTAGGGGCTTTCACAACTATACGAGTCTGGGTTCGACTCTCTTAACTGCCTCGGGAACCATTCCCATACTGGAGGACTTACAACAATTCAGCGTTTTAGGCGACCTCAGTCTAACCTACACTCATCAATACAACAAATACGCTCCCCATTATTTAATACAATATAACACACATGGCCTCGGGAACTAATCCCATACTGGAGGACTTACAACATAGCTCAATTACCGCAATCAACTGTCCCTCAAAATTAATTTGCCAAGTATATTTAGATTCAACGCCTTCCTAGCGTGATAAATTACTTTAATACGCGACAATGCGCTACACATTACTTTAAAGCCTAGCGTCTTCCAAAGAACTGGTAAATTCAAAATCAACATTTGATCTACATCTCCATTATTTCATATTTATCCTCTCCCATGACGATAATCACTATACTTTAAGAACATGTATCTCAGGTGTGTCGTTTGTTGTGTGCAGTTTATACATTTTAATTAGTGTCCGAGTGAAAAGCAATACGTAAGAACGCTACTACTTACGTCATCCAGAATGAGGATTATTCAGTTGGTTTCCTGAAGCAAATGTTCATTTTGTAGGTAGACCTACCAAATTCTGTGAACTGTGCCTATCACCGGAAGAAGGAAAAAAACAAATCGTAAATCGCTGTTCTCGAAATAGCAGAGCCAGCACCAAGATGGCGTCACAGTGAAAGTGTAGTGAAATAGCAGCTAGTGTAAATATTTGATAAAAGTGCTAAAATATTATAACAGAGGCTTAAAATCTATAAAGTTACTTTCCTTAGATCAAGTGTAATACGGAATATTGATAGTATTTAGAAATTCTTGTTGATAATTTAATAAACTTA
The DNA here is from genome assembly GCA_946902985.2 of Meconema thalassinum. Taxonomy (NCBI): domain Eukaryota; kingdom Metazoa; phylum Arthropoda; class Insecta; order Orthoptera; family Tettigoniidae; genus Meconema; species Meconema thalassinum. The sequence continues at coordinate 67,460,151 of OX336390.1, read as the reverse complement.
AACTAAGTTGTGGGAACGTGTATCCAAAGATTCGGTGACTTCTTCAATCACTGTTTGAACCAAGTAGAGCAGTGGTGCTTTTACGAGACTTCACCCGATTGGAAGATATACGTATATCACATTCTTCTTTATTGGTAGGTAATTAGATTAATTCTATTAGGTAGTAATAATTAAATTTAGTGTAATTTGGTGTAAACATCTAGGCTAACTTAGATCTCTAGTATGACGACAGTAAACAGTGTTAGTGTCTCGTCAGGTTGTGTAACCGTAACGGATTTATGCTCGTCGTGCAAAATAAAAGTAAAAATGCAAATAAAATCATCACAAGATCTCAGGTAAAATTGAATGAGGAGAAAAGTGAAACCGATTGTCGTAATGTAGGCCTACCGCTACCGTCATGCGAATGTCATAACCTGAGAAACGAACTGTCCTCAAAAGACGAAATTATAAAGCTGCTAAAGGAAGATATTGCTAAGTTAATGGAAGAGTTGAATAAATTAAAAGGAAACAGAGAGGAAAGCAAGGAAACTTGGTCGACAGTGATTGCTGGTAAGGTAAGATTGAATAAGCCTAGGCCTATAAATGGAGTACATGCAACTGAAATTCCCGTCTCAAATTCATTTGGAGTGCTTGTCGAAGAAATTGATGACTTTCCTCAAGAAGAAAAGAAGAAAGTGATAAAGAGAAAATCCAGGAAGATGCGGATATTTGCGGATAGCCACGGGCGAGATGTAGCAGCAAGCGTATTGGAGAGAAGCCGAGAAACGGAGGTCACTTCGACAGTGAAGCCAGGAGCTCAAATTGCAGAAGTCACGAACGGGATGATAGGAGAGTGTGCGTCCCTTACTGCAAAGGACTACGCAGTGATCATCGCTGGAGCAAACGACGTCTATAGAAATGAGAGTAAAAAGGTAATCAAAGATTTAAGGGGTACATTGCCATCCATGCAAAAAACAAATGTCATTATTGTGAACATTCCGCAGAGATACGATTTAATTCCCAAATCATGTGTAAATGTAGAAATAGAGGCTACAAATGGAAAAATTCATAAAATTTGTAAGAGTTTTCCAAATGTCCAAATTGTAGATGTAAGTAAATTAGACAGGAAGTTCCACACTCGGCATGGCCTACACTTAAATAGATTAGGAAAAGAGTATCTTAGTGATGAAATCTGCAAAATTGTAAATTCAAATGGTAAGAATAATTCAACAGTAATATCATTAGAGTGGAAGCAGGGAAACTGGTAGAAGAAGCCAAACGTGAGGTTTGGCATTCACATCTTTTGAAGTCAAATTTAACGGAGTGCAACAATGGTGTTTCGGATTTGTCTAGCAACAATAATAATAACAATTATGATAATAATAATGTAAATAAATCACCAACACAAGCTTGCAAAAGTAACAAATTTAAAATTTACCACCAGAATGTCCAGTCTCTTTATAATAAAATTGATTACATAAATCTAATGCTTAAAAAAATGAACTTAAAGACATCTCAGCACTATGTATTTCAGAACATTGGCTGAAAGAGGAACAACTCGAATTAATTCAATTCCCAGGGTTTATACAAGCTAGTAAATACTCTAGATCTAATATTAGCCATGGTGGTACTTGCATCTTCTTAAGAAATAATTTAGATCATGAACAGATAAGAGCTTATGATTATCTAATTATGGAACGGGATTTTGAATTCTCTGCTGTAAAAATTCAGCAGTTTAAGTTAATAATTGTATGCGTATACCGTTCTTCGTTAGGAAAGTTTCCTCTATTTATAGATAAATTAGAATTGTTACTCAATAACATGAGCAAAGTAAATTTCGATATAATAATTTGTGGGGATGTAAATGTGGATTTCTTAAAACTTGATAGAAATTGTGAATTATTAACACAGTTACTAATTTCCTATGGACTGAAACCTACAGTAAATACACCAACAAGAATAACAAAATTTAGTAAAACCGCTCCTGATCAAATTTTTATAAATACAGATAAATATCACCATTCAATAGAAGTCTATTGTCCAGGTTTTAGTGACCACCATGGACAAATACTGAGTTTTGAAGTATCCGAAGTAATCAATAATAATGATAATGGAGTAAAATCAAAGTGCAGGTCATTCACTGAATCAAATGTTACATATTTCAATGACTTATTAAATAAGGAAACATGGTCAGAAATTTATGAACTAGAAAATGTAAATGATAAATTTAATGCATTTAACAGTACCCTAAAACACTATTTTGAAATAGCATTCCCCTTTAAACGAAGAACTGTTCAAAATTAGAAAACTAGCAATTGGATAACAACAGGGATTATAAATTCATGTCAAAGAAAGAAATTTCTACACAAATTATATAAACAATACCACACAACACCTGAATTCAATTTATACTACAAAAAATACACTAGCATATTAAATAAGGTAATAAGACTAGCAAAGAAAATGCATAATGATAATTTTATTTCCCAATCATCTAATAAAAACAGGGCTATGTGATCCGTGATAAAGAAAGAAACTGGAAAATCTGCTAAAATACAAAGGAACATTACACTGACCAGAAATAATAAAGTGATTAATAATCCAGAGGAAATAGCAAACACTTTTAATGACTATTTTCTGGAAATTCCACAAAAATTAATAAATAAATCACAGGTAAATACACTAAATTCTAATAATATAATAAATATATGCAGTGATTCTTTATTTATAAATCATGTCACAAGTGAAGAGGTAAGAATAGTTATAAAAGAGCTAAAAAATAAATTCTGTGCTGACATTGATGGCATCCCGGATGCAATTTTAAAGAAATGTGCAGAAAATATAATAAATCCACTTACGCACTTAATAAACAGTTCAATTCTCTCAGGAACTTACCCGGATATTCTGAAGTTATCAAAAGTAATTCCAGTGCATAAAGACGGTTCAAAAGATGAATTAGATAACTATCGTCCTATTACCTTACCAACTGGTATTGCAAAAATTGTGGAAAAAATTATGTATAAGAGACTGATAAGTTTCATAGAAAAAAAAATATTATCAAACTCACAACATGGATTTAGAACGGAAAAATCTACACAGACAGCAATTTACGAATGTAGTAATAGTATACTGAAATTAATTGACAATAAGGAACATGTAACTGGCCTATTCTTGGATTTATCGAAAGCATTTGATGTTGTTGACCATAAAATCCTCCTTACCAAACTAAATCAATATGGTGTTAGAGGTCTAGCTAATAAATGGATAGAGTCTTACTTAACAAGGCGTAAACAAATAGTAAGCTTGAGACACAAGGATGATGGAACCAAATTACTTAATGAAACATTGTCCAATGAGGGAATTATTGAATTTGGAGTATCCCAGGGATCGGTTTTGGGCCCACTACTCTTTCTTCTATATATCAATGATATAACACAGAACGTTCATTCACATAAGGAAATTTTGTTTGCGGACGATACAACACTCGTAATAAAAGGTGAAACTAAACAGGTCATACAGCAGTCTGCTGACTCCGTTACAGGAGAGTTAACCAAATGGTCACAAGATAATCGCCTCATAATAAACTATAAAAAGACAGTATGTCTAAATTTCCACACTATACAGAATAGGAATCCTGCGATGCCCAATATAACATTAAATGGTCATCAAATAGAAAATAAATCAGAAACAAAGTTTTTAGGACTATGGATACAACAAGACTTGAAATGGAATAAACATATACAATATCTGAATACTAAACTGAACTCGATGTGCTTTGCGTTACGTATTTTGAAAACCTGCACTAGCATGCACACATTAAGAAATACTTATTTTGCTTATTTCCATTCATACTTAAGATATGGGATCATATTTTGGGGTATGTCGCCAGATGTACTAAGCACGTTTAGGATACAAAAGAGGGCGATTAGAATTATGGCAAATGTAAACTCTAGAGAATCATGTAGACCTCTGTTTAAAGATTTAAACATTCTCCCACTGCCCTGCATATATATCTTTGAAAGTATTATGTTTTTTAAAAAGAATTTAATGAATAAAGAAGTTTCTCTTAAAACAAACAATGATGTTCATTGGCATAACACAAGACAAAATCAAAACATTCATATTTCACACACACACACAAGCCTATATCAAAAAGGAACTTTTCACACTAGAGTTAAATTATACAATAAACTACCCCAGTATATAAAACTTGCCCCAAAAATAAAAACCTTTGATAGAATGTTGAAAGCTTATCTGCAGTGCCATTGTTTTTACTCAGTAGTTGAATATTTTAGCGTATAGGAGTGATGGAATCTATAACTATATTTTACTTTTTTAATTTAATTTTAATACCTAGCTGTATGTTGTTGTATATTTTATAGAATTAAGTTTTCATATTATGATAATAGAGTGAGGTGTAAATAGTTGTGCAATAAGATTGTAACTAATAAGGTTTGCTATTATAATAAGTTATAAATAGTTATAATCTTAGTAATATATACCTGTTAGTTCTTTTATTTTATGCATGTAAATTCTGACGTGTCCTTTATCAAAAATGTATTGAATGCATGTATTTGATCAAATGGAATTAATAAAAATCTATCTATCTATCTATCTATCTATCTATCTATCTATCATGTCTTCATTCCTTACAAAAGCTCAAAAGCTATTTCTTTCATATAATTCAAATTTTTCTTCATTTATATACTTTTCATTATTATTATTATTATTATTACGCTTGCTTTTACAATATTTATCAAATATACTGATATTTTACTTCATACTTTTCCTCTAAAGGATTTATTCATTTCACATAATTATTATATAATTTTTCAATTCTTATTTGTTCAGACCGCACTCTTATTCTGTTATTTGTTACTCAAAAACATCCCTACCTCCCAAACTCCGGTGGATTGTACACAAACACCTTCCCAACACCAAAACATAATGAAAATGATTACTCACATGCTCGGACGGTCCAATGCCGTACCTCCCAACGACGTTTCATTTTTGCCCACTATTTGTGATTACTCCATTTTGCACAAATTCATTTCATATATTGACATATCTTGACACACATATAACTCAGATATATTAAACACTGGTGACATTTTAAAATACACTGGTGTATTCTTCTATAATACACAATAAAATCACTGAAAAATATTACTCTTTAACACAATTTTTTTAAATATATTTACACTTCACAGATTCTAATCACTAAGGCTCTATTAAACCCTTCAAACGTGATTTCTTGACCTCCCGTCTCCAAGGGTGAAATTCGTAAATGTCGGCTTCCTCTCTAACCAATATGAAAGTCTCGAACCATCTACTTCTTCCCTGGAATAGTACTCCTTCGATTTCGGCTTCCTGACGATCAGCTATTATTATTGCTTCTTTCTAGACCCTATTTGTTGTCTAGTGAAAAGTCTGTCTTATCCACGGTCCCCCAGATAATCTATCGGTAACCTATTAATTTCTGGCAACTAATACTCCTCGTAACTTAGTGCTTTTTATAGTTCGTTGGTTTCCTTGCCACGATGTCTAGAATTTACTTCTCCTTTCCGCTTATTCTGTCCTCGAATTCCTATTTTTCAGAACCCTATGCGAACCTTATTTTGGTCCAACACTGATCGGATTCTTATACGTTGATAGAATGTTTATCTCGCTTTTACGGTACTTCAAAACTGCTACGATTCTTTCGGTCGTATACTTGGACTGTATTTTTGTTCTCTAAGTTCGCAGCCTAATCTGACTGTAATTACTGAACTTTTCACTGTAAAATTTATATTGGCGGAACTAAATCCTGTAATTAGGATTTTCCTAATTCTCCACACGGCGATACTTTGATAATAATACTTATCGGCCACTCCTTACGGATGCACGTTGGTTGTCGATACAGCGACGCCCTCTGGCTGTCGGCTACTGGCTATACGAGGTGATACAGCGTTTCCCCTCAAGGAATGCTTGTAGACTGCATGATGTGATGTAGCATCTCCCCTCAAGGAGTCTGTCGTGAACTGCATCATTGGTCTGGCTTGGCTTGGACTTTTATACTATTTAGTCAAAAAAAGATAAAATCCTTGTCTTTTTCGTGACCAACTTTTGAAGTAATTGTCGCACAGTTATAAAAATTATATCTCCAGAAAGCTCGTTTTCTAAACGTAAAATGACCTCACTGCACATGAAAATCGATCGTGCATTTCTGAGATATTAAATAATTTTTAGTCTTCAGCTGTGTGGGTGTTGCAGTTGATTTTTTAATTCCCCACTCCTCGGGTCTCAGTAAACCCCCAATGACGTATGCTACGTTTGCACTTCTCTCCTGGGCAATTATTAAAAGCTTTTTCTCCACACAAAAATCTCTAATCCGAAATGATTCACAATGCTGTATTTATTTACTTACTTTTATTCTTGCAAATGGGTTAAATTTAATTATTCTTCTTCTGGCACAGTTGCGCTGTAGCCGTTTTAATGCAAGGTAAGGGCGATTTCCGAAACGTGGTCTCTGTCATACGCCTGGAACTTTCCACTCCTTCAATTTATATTCGTGACCGGTTCCTTATCAATGAGTCAGGCATGATCTCATTTCCTGGCCACCTGGGTCCAGCTTCTTACACAACGTGATGCTAGCATCCTTGCATGGAATCTTTCTATGTTTCTCTGAAGACTGTATATTTCCTTCCTTCCTTTTACAAAAATACATGGATTCGACCCCCTTTGAGCTAATGGTACATGGGTTCAGTACATTATACTTCGGGTGCATTGTTGTTTGAGTCTTCAGTCTTATGACTGGTCTGATGCATCCCTCCATGCTTCCCTGTCCCGAACAAATCGTTTCATCTCTACATAGCTAGCTATCTTACATCCGATGCAATTTGTTTAACATATTCTAACTTTTGTCTACCCCTACAGTTCTTCTCCTCGACCCTTCTTACCATAACTAAGTTTGCTATTCATGGGTGTATTAATATGTGTCTTACCAACCTATCTTCTCTCTTCATTAGCAGTCACAAGAAACATCTCTCCTCTCCCAATGATCTTAATACCTCTTCATTCGTAACCCTATCTACCGATCAGATTTTCATCATTCTCCTGTAACACCACATTTCAAACGCTTCTATTCTCCTGTCTTCTACTGCTCCAATAGTCCAAGTTTCACTTCCATAGAGCGCCTAGCTCCAGACAAAGGTTTTCAATGATGACTTCCGAATACATAAATCTATATTCGATGTCAACAGATTCCTTTTCTGTAGAAATGCTTTCCTTACCTATGCTAATCTACAGAGTGTTTGTTTTATATGCGACGGAGACCCTACCTCACCCGCTCGCCGACGTTGCGAGCCTGTCTCCCGCAAGGCACTTTCCCGTAAGGCGGCGCTCGCGTGGCACTGAGTCATTGAGTATAGGAATTTGTTCTACAATTTGAACTTCAATGTGATCCTTGACCAATTTTTTGACGAACTGACTTACGGAGAGCGATTGTCAAATTACTTTCAACGAGATTCTGCCACTGCTCACACTGGCGAAGCATCCATGACAGAATTGCGTCGCATTTTCGGTACGATGATTATAAGTCGGAACGTGTGGCCCCCGCGAAGCCCAGACTTATCACCATGTGACTTTTATCTGTGGGGACGCTTAAAAATAGAGTGTATGCGAGAAATCCTCACACTATAAATGAGCTTATAAAGACTATATTACACCTGAAAAACAGTCAATCGGTGCTGAGGCACTTCAGAAAGTAAATGACAATTTCATAAAGAGGTACCAGCGCTGTGTAGCAGTGATTGGCGAACATTTTCGGGACCAGCTGTGAACTACGTAAGTACAAATTCCTACACTCAATGACTCAATGCTGCGCGAGCGTCGCATAACGGCAAAGTGTCTAGCGGGAGACAGGCTCGCAACGCGGGCGTGCGGGCAAGCGAAAGTCTCCGTCGCATATAAAACAAACTCTCTGTACATTTTATATCCTCTTTGCTTCGTCCATCACTGGTTGTTCCTACTTCCTTAAGTTTTTCACCTGTAGGGGATTCTAATTTATTTGAGCTGCATTCCAATATTTTTGTCTTACGTTTATTAATTTTCATCATAAATTATTTCCTCAAGACAGATTCCATACCAGTTAAAAACTCATTCAAATCAGCAAATCTCAGAGAAGAAATTACTAGGTATATTTCTCTTTGAATCTTTACTCCTACTTTGAATTTTTCTCAAATATGGAGTGCTTTTTTGCAGGGGGAACGCGGGAGGGTTACGCGTACCCCTTAAACATTTGAAAACTGCTTAAGAAAAACACTGATAGTCAGTCTGAAAGACTAGACTTTATATAATTTTAAATGCTACAAATGCTACAAATGCTGCGTGAACTCAAAGCCCGTTACCAAAAATAAATAAAAATACAAAATAAAAAAGCAAGTGCAAACCAAGTTCAAAGGAGGTAGCTGGCTGGATGATGTCACGCTCACCGGAGCGCGCGGGGAAAGGAGAAAGCTCAAACAGTACTATGACGTCACACACCTTAGTGCATTCTCGGTACATTTCGTCCCGTCACCGTAACGTAAGGCCAGACCCCAGCGAAGTCGACATAATCATTTAAAACGATAACAATTGTTAGTACATTTGTATCTAGTTCGTCAAATATAACTTCCGACTTGAAAGTTCATCGATCAGCTGGCGTCGACGTGCTGTTCACAGCAGCTGAAGGAGATTTCGAATAATCCTCGATTTAAATCGATCTATCGAATCAGTTTATTTTGGTCGGCAACTCGGCACTCCGTTCTCATAAGCACTCAGGCTAGTGTTTGGAGGTGGGGTAGGTTGTTATTTTGTGCGTGTGGCGAGTTTTGGAGGATGAAGAATATAACGAATTATTTACTGTAACATTCACCCAGGCATCGAAAAAGCTGAAAGATAATGATTCGAACACAAACGATAACCAGACTCTACAAATTGCCGAAAATTGCAAGATCGTGATGTTTTGTTGACTACAACTGAGAGTACCTCCTTAATTTCTAAAAAAAAAGCACTGTATTACAACTCCCCGCCACGTGACAACTCTCGGAGGGACAGATGACCTCGTAGTTCCACCCCTTAATACAACGATAACTAACTAACTAACTAACTAACTAACGAACGAACTAACAACTCTGCATTTTTGTTTTGTTTCCGACTTTGCCCAACTGTGGACCGCATGGAACCTAAGAATTTCTGGTCAATTTTTTCTTCTTTTCTTCCCAGAACCTCTCCATTCTTTCACTTCTAATCTTTCTCTGCTCCTCTGTTATTACCAAATTTGGCCTGTGATGTGGTGGTTTTTCTTTGAACGTCTTGATATTGTCAACTCGGCTTCGAAACGTTTTCCTATCGTGAATGAAAAGTTCAGTTAGTCCAACTTCAATGGCATCTCTTTTGACCTCTTCTACCCATATGGTAGTGGCTTTCAACCCTGTGATGTATTTAAAAGTTTTCTTTGTCAGCCTGTTCCCGTCCATTCTCATCAAATGGCCGTCACATTTTAGCCTTCTTTTACGCATTGCGACCACAATGTTTTCGGTCTGCATATACAGATCTTCATTTTTCCTTTTTTCTCTGTTCCGTCATCATCTTTCCGTGGTCCGAGAATTTTCCTCAGGATCCTCCTTTCCTTTATCTCAAGTTCCTTCATTTCCCCTTTTTGTTCAGGGTTAGACATTCGGAGGCTTTACCACTGTACTGTAATGTCTGCATTATTGTTGTCATTTATAAATATTTATGTTCAGTTGCATGTGCTCGTATTTCGTTAATCATAGAAATAAATTTTATGTTCTCTTGTTACTAGACAGCGGCATTTTAGTGCCATCTGACTAACAATTATTCATTTAATTAATAGATTAATAATTCTAATGTATTTTATTAATTAAATAAATAACTTATTTAACCTGCCACAGTGTACCTGACAGCCTCATCTGGCTTGCGGTTCGAAGGCAAGGTGTGCCAGAATACTTCGTAAACTGGGTGCAGCTCCTTTACAGAGAACCAAGTAGCTACGTCCGAGCTGCTGCAGGAGCATTAATGGATTTTTCAATCACTGTTGGTCTCCATCAAGGTTCTGGGCTATCACCGCTCCTGTTCATCCTAGTGATGGACACTCGAACATCTGACCTACAAAAGCCAATCCTCTACGCTGATTATGTCATGTTAGCCTCCACAAGCAAAGAAGACCTGCAGCTTCAGACCCAAGCCTGGAGCGATCGACTTGCACATTATGGCCTGAGCTTAAACAAAAGAGAGACGGAAGACATGACGACAGATATGCAAGATATAGGCCTAGGTACCATCCCAGTAAACGGGGAAGACTTGCCACGTGTAACAAAATGTAAATATCTGGGCTCTATGATTAGAGCCTTGCGCGGATGAACAAAACGTTATCCGCATCCGCCCCGCATCCGCATCCGCACGACTGTTATCCGCATCCACCACGCATCCGCACGACTGTTATCCGCATCCGCCCCGCATCCGCATCCGCACGACTGTTATCCGCATCCGCCCCGCATCCGCATCCGCACGACTGTTATCCGCATCCACCCCGCATCCGCATGACTGTTATCCGCATCCACTCCGCATCCGCATGACTGTTATCCGCATCCACCCCGCATCCGCACGACTGTTATCCGCATCCACCCCGCATCCGCATTACTGTTATCCGCATCCACCCCGCATCCGCACGACTGTTATCCGCATCCACCCCGCATCCGCATCCGCCCCGCATCCGCATGACTGTTATCCGCATCCACCCCGCATCCGCACGACTGTTATCCGCATCCACTCCGCATCCGCATGACTGTTATCCGCATCCACCCCGCATCCGCACGACTGTTATCCGCATCCACCCCGCATCCGCATTACTGTTATCCGCATCCACCCCGCATCCGCACGACTGTTATCCGCATCCACCCCGCATCCGCATCCGCCCCGCATCCGCATTACTGTTATCCGCATCCACCCCGCATCCGCATTACTGTTATCCGCATCCACCCCGCATCCGCACGACTGTTATCCGCATCCACCCCGCATCCGCATTACTGTTATCCGCATCCACCCCGCAACCGCATGACTGTTATCCGCATCCACTCCGCATCCGCACGACTGTTATCCGCATCCGCCCCGCATCCGCATCCGCACGACTGTTATCCGCATCCACTCCGCATCCGCATGACTGTTATCCGCATCCACCCCGCATCCGCACGACTGTTATCCGCATCCACCCCGCATCCGCATTACTGTTATCCGCATCCACCCCGCATCCGCACGACTGTTATCCGCATCCACCCCGCATCCGCATGGCTGTTATCCGCATCCACCCCGCATCCGCATCCGCCCCGCATCCGCATTACTGTTATCCGCATCCGCCCCGCATCCGCATTACTGTTATCCGCATCCACCCCGCATCCGCACGACTGTTATCCGCATCCACCCCGCATCCGCATTACTGTTATCCGCATCCACCCCGCATCCGCACGACTGTTATCCGCATCCACTCCGCATCCGCATTACTGTTATCCGCATCCACCCCGCATCCGCATCCGCCCCGCATCCGCATCCGCACGACTGTTATCCGCATTCACCCCGCATCCGCACGACTGTTATCCGCATCCACCCCGCATCCGCATCCGCCCCGCATCCGCATTACTGTTATCCGCATCCACCCCGCATCCGCATTACTGTTATCCGCATCCGCATCCGCATGACTATAATCCGAATCTGCTGATATTTCAATATTATTTTTAATTTATTAGATAAAGCATAAAGTGTTGATGTCCTAACTCTCTGCGTTGCAATATCACAGCCAACGTGTGTCAGCGCCAAGTTGGAAATAAATCTACAGATAAACCTGGAACCAGATCTTCCAGGATAGCTTAGACTGCGAAGTAGCTGACTTGAGGAATGTTAATGATGTCTCCACGATGAACTAACAGGCTTATTGACAGCATTATATCTCGTACGTGTAGTAATAATGGCAGTGAGAATTGATGAGATGTCAAGGCCATCTACTACAAACATACGGTACTTATTCAAATGTAGTTGAAAGCATATGAGTAAAATATTCTCCCTGTGTGTAAGTGCAATACGTGCCTGAATATTTCGTACGCAATAGGCTATATAATATTATCGTAAGTTCCACATTGTATTCTAAAAACTATCCGCAAATTTACTCGAAACATTATCCGCAGCGTATCCGCTATCCACACAGCCATGAAAACTATATCCGCGTGGCGAAAATTTTTGCGGATATCCGCGGGTTTATCCGCGGATATCCGTATCAGCGCAAGGCATTATCTATGATCACTAATGATGGAAGTCTTGTAGAAGAATCAGCACAGCTTGGATGAAGTGGCGAACGACAACTGGAGTCACCTGCGATCAAAGGATGAAGGCTAACCTAAAGTCAAAGATCTATCGTAATGTCATCCGTCCTGTCGCATTGCACGGATGCGAGTGTTGGCCGACAGCAACAGTGACAGAACGACGCTTAGGCGTTATGGAGACCGAGATGTTGCGATGGACAGCGGGTGTCACCAAATTGGATCATGTTTCCAATGGCAACATCAGGAAACGGTTTGGGTTGCACCAATCAGTGACAAGATGTGAGAGTGACGTCTGCGTTGGTTTGGGCATGTTCTAGGATAGCCAGAATACGGGAGAGCGTGGTTTTGGATCTCACCCGGGGCTGTCCTGAAAATGGTTTACGTGGTTTCCCATTTTCACCACTAGGCATGAAATATTACCATGAGAAATAAAATCGTAGCACTGTACCTTAATATCCACAACTCCAATTTCTACACAAGGCAATATTCGTAACATTTCGTCGACAATTTTAGCGAATACTGTTGTTGACATAAACACACCAGAACGTCATGGAGGAAGCAGGCTTATAGCATTAGATCCACGGAAATTATAGTCCTGCTCTCTGTTCAGTAAAGGGATTTGTTATGCGAAAATTTTCCGCCAGAAGTCATGACAGCTCTATTTGGGACTCCACTTAAAATGTTAATTTTCGCTCTGTTTTCATACTGGTACTGGATTCCGTCTTACGGAAGGAATTCATGATGAAAATTAATCAATATAAAACAAAAATACTGGAATGCAGCCGAAATAAATCAGAAACCTCTATGGAGATCAAATTGGCAGGTGAAAAGCTGAAGGAAGTAGGAGACTTCTGTTACTTAGGAAGCAGAATAACCAGTGATGGACGAAGCAAAGAGGATATAAAAAGTAGGTTGGCTCAGGCAAGGAAAGCCTTTCTACAAAAAAGGAATCTGTTGACATCGAATATAGATTTACGTATTAGGAAGTCATTTTTGAAAGCCTTTGTCTGGAGCGTGGCGCTCTATGGAAGTGAAACTTGGACTATTGGTGCAGCAGAAAAGAGGAGAATTGAAGCATTTGAAATGTGGTGTTACAGGAGAATGATGAAGATCAGATGGGTATAGGGTTACAAACGAAGAGGTATTAAGGCGAGTGGGAGAGGAGAGATGTTTCTGGCGACTGCTAACGAAGAGAAGAGATAGGTTGGTAGGACACATACTAAGACACCCAGGAATAGCAAGCTTATTTATGGAAGGAAGGGTCTAGGACAAGAACTGTAGGGGTAAACCAAGCTTAGAATATGTTAAACAGATTGCCTCGGATGTAGGGTTTGGTAGCTATGTAGAGATGAAACGATTAGCTCAGGACAGGCAGGCATGGAGAGCTGCATCAAACCAGTCAAAAGACTGAAGACTCAAACAACAACAACTATGATGGATGTATAGATTGAATTGGAGATATGCTACTGTCACACTTGTTTGAACAAACAACACATAGTATATTGTAAATTAAGAGGAGGAATGAAACCATAGTCTCTAGTCTATCTATAGACTACTAGAAATAATGTTCAATACAATGAAATTTCCCAACTCCTGCTTGGTGCAAACTATTGTAATTAAAATTAGATAAATCGTAATTTCATGTAGATTCTGTTAAAATGACGCATACTGTTATGATAGATATCGTTTAAATCGATAACCCGGTAGCAAAAATAATTACCAGGACTGGGGTTCGAACATGAGACCTCATAATTCGCAGACCAAGATGCTATCCACGCAGCCATTACAACCACATAAATTTAGAGTATAATACATGTAGGCTACTCATTTTCACGTGCCGGTAATAATATGGAAGTATTTTTTAATGCTCCATTAATATTTTGCTTTTTTTTCGATAATGTTCCTGCGTAGAATTGAGTTTTAAATTAGTTATGAATACGCCTACTTGACAGTAAAGGGAATTCCTATAGTGGTCTATGAAAGGGTAGCGCAGTTCCCGTATAAAACCTCGATATCACTGCATTACCGCAATATGGGTTAATATCTGAATAGCCATTGTGTAGAGACATATTACCGGCTTTACCGACTAGTTACAATGTTTCAAATTAAAGCATATCGTCATTTAAATACTGATACTAAGACTTTTAACATGTGGTTTGTGTTTCAATCAGTTGACACCAGAGTTCGCATGAGCGTTTACCTTTCAATATGAAAGTGTTGAGCATAGTTACTCGGGGAGTGGATGCCCATCACTTCTATCCAGAGATTGAAAAACAGTCTCTTAATAAATCATAATTGTTTTCAGCAAATATGATGTAATGAATATTTTTACACCAAAGAACGACAACTTGAAGATGATTTATTGCAGATATATCTGTTATGGCGCCTCCAAACCTTGAAGTAATCCGTATGTTATATACATTCCACATGGTACCACTGGCAGCTGGATCGCATCCCTCGTGGCTGCTAACTTACTTCCGTCCGATCCACTTCCGTCCCATTTTTCAAAATCACTCCCACAAAAATATCCAGCAACCGAATGGAAAGATGTTAATTTACACATAAAAAATACAATTTGTTGTCTAGTGTTATCAACAAATGATGTACTTACGTTGGTTTCTTACTGTAGATTCCTATGTTAGTAAGCATTTGGAGCATTTGCTGGAGATTTACAGATTTCTTAGTCTCCAGTCTAAACTGGGATATGTCGTAAAGCAGTACCTTTTTCCTACGCCCACACAGTATTCATTGGCATGGAGATGTTAAAGGCATAAATGCTAATTTAATGTAAATGTCACATTAACTACTTACATTTTTGGGTGGAAATACAAGCTTTCAACTGTCCGCATATTGAAACACATGTCATGTTCTGTTAAAATGAATCAATTTTCAAATGAAATAAATGATACATGTGGTGCTCTTGTCAACATATATGTTGGGTAATACAAACATGTGTCTAACTAACCACATACATGTTTGTAAATTATCATATACAATTTCACAAACAAGGATCGCACTTGTACAAGTGTGTAGTCCAGTACGACATCCACTATCACGGACAAATGGTCACTATTTATTTATACTTATGTATTTATTGACCGCACGGCTTTCTCGTACACAAATCTAAGATGTCTACAAAATATGGATGACGTGCAACATAAAATGTACATGAAACTCTATACTCAATATTAATTTCTCCCGGAGAAATCCAGACTCCACAACACCTGCTCACGTGCCAAGATCTGAATGACAACTGCAGCCAGAAAGACCTTATGTTGGCCTTAGACCGAGGGATAAGAGCTGCAGAGCTCTGTAAAAGAAGAATTTAGTGTGTCTCGCCCGGACACGGAAATATAAAATACAGTATAATATAAGTAGGCTGTTATTTAAGTAAGGGCCGTTTTCTTTTAAAAGCCCGTAGTTATTGCGCACGCCGCAACAAACGTGCGCGCTACCTCCCGGCATCCTTTGCGATCAAGCAGGTGACAGTTGCAGATGTGTAGCTAACCTGTACGCTGAACTGTGCATCTTTACAATGTTCAACATTATTGATTCGCCCGCCACGTGTGAGGTATGAACCGTGCAAGAAACAAGTCAGCTTTGTGAGGTGTATGGTGATAATGCAATGGACATTTTCACAGCCACTTTTGAACTCGCGAACCCATTTTCGCACTTAACCGTCACAGCGCAACATCATGGCAAGACCTCACACAGCTGCCCGGACTCGGGAACAGATTGACTCTTTTGGGTGGGAAATAAAATGTTCGGCTAATTAAAAAAAAACGTCCCTTACTTAAAAAACTGCCCTCGTAATATATCAATATTAATAATTATTACAAGTAATTAGAAGCTTAATGAAAATGGAAGATAATTCCACCAGTCAATAAATTGTAATTCTTGAGTACAGTGAAGTGGTTTCGGTTATATTATAAGCTTCTTCAGCAAACAGTGGTTGATACAAATGAAGTTGCAAGATGGACACAACATTTTATAAAAACGCTGATTTCAAAATTATTTCCAAAATACTATCTAAAATGATTGAATATACTCTAAAAGACTAAAAATGAGATCTGTTACAATTTTTTAAAACATTCATTTTTAACTAAGAGCCTCCGTTGCTTAGGCGGCAGCACGCCGGCCTCTCATCGCTGGGTCCGTGGTTCAAATCGCAGTCACTCCATGTCAGATTTATGCTGGATGAAGCGGAGGCAGACAGGTTTTTCTCCGGGTACTCCGGTTTTCCCGGTCACAATTTCATTCCAGCAACACTCTCCACTATCATATCTCTTCATTTGCCATTCGTTTAATCATTGCCCCAGGGGAGTGCGACAGGCTTCGGCACAGTTCATATCCTCGCCGCTAGATGGGGACTTCATTCATTCAATTCCCTGACCCGGACGGTCGACTGGAAGCAGGCTGTGAATTTTCATTTTTCATTTATAACTACTCTATTTTTATGGACTGACTATTTTCACAGTAACATAAAGCTTTTTATGTTCGACCCCGACTATTACATGTCAGAAAACTCTAGGCCTACTATAATGAGCTCATTATAAGACTATTTTTCATTATGAAACAGTTTATGGCACCAATCAGAGCTCAAGAAACAGTTGTTTGACCAATTATATAATTAGATGCGCTGAGTTCCACGGCCTACTAATTTAAATTTCACTGCATTGCCTAGTGTCATAGTGGGGTAATCGAGGAGGCCATGGTCAAATACAAGGCATTCTCTGCGTCTCATGCGCTCTGATCAGTACATAAAACTGGCGAAATCTCGACAGATATTTATGAATATTTATGTTCGAACATAAAATAGTTATAATAATTATCGTCGAACATAAACAGTCGTATGCAACTCGTCTATAATGGTAATTTAGACACTCGTATGGAAATTATAAAGCTCGCATACGCTCGTTTTATAAACATACTCGTGTCTTAATTATTGCCATTATAGGTCGTTGCATAATGTACTATTATTTCATCGTAAACAAATGATCACAATTACAAATCATCCCAAACTCAAAACATTTAAAGAATCATTACATCAGTTTCACATCATTTCAATTGCACTTCGAGCTGTCTTTTCAAGAAATCTATCTTTCATCATTAATCTGGAAATTGTAACATACACACATCAAAAAAAGTTTTGCATCACCTCGGTTCCCAGATCTCCGGCATATAGACGTTGACTGTGTATATTGTATCAAAGATACAGTCCCTTTGACTGTTCATAGATGTCACTAAAACTGCTCAAAGATGTAAACAACCATGCATGAGCAGGGCCTATTAGACGGAGGGGGTACGACAGCCGATCAGTTCCAGTCATTCCACCAGGACGAAGGTACGCTGCTCATGTTGTCTGTAGTTCTACCATGCCTAGAAGGTCAATACCGCAGTTCGATCGCGTCCGCATTGTTACTTTGTGTCAAGAAGGGCTCTCAACAAGGGAAGTTTCCAGGCGTCTCAGAGTGAACCAAAGCGATGTTGTTCGGACATGGAGGAGGTACAGAGATACAGGAACTGTCGATGACAGGCCTCGCTCAGGCCGCCCAAGGGCTACTACTGTAGTGGATGACCGCTACTTACGGATTGCCGCTCGGAGGAACCCTGACAGCAATGCCACCATGTTGAATAATGCGTTTCGTTCAGCCACAGGACGTCGTGTTTCAACTCAAACTGTGCGCAATAGGCTGCATGATGCGCAACTTCACTCCCGACGTCCATGGCGAGGTCCAGCTTTGCAACCCCGACACCATGCAGCGCGGTACAGATGGGCCCAACAACATGCTGAATGGACCCCACAGAATTGGCATCACGTTCTCTTCACCGATGAGTGTCGCATATGCATTCAACCAGACAATCGTCGGAGACGTGTTTGGAGGCACCCTGGTCAGGCTGAACGTCTTAGACACACTGTCCAGCGAGTGCAGCAAGGTGGTGGTTCCCTGATGTTTTGGGGTGGCATTATGTGGGGCCGACGTACGCCACTGGTGGTCATGGAAGGCTCCGAAACGGCTTTACGATACCTGAATGACATCCTCCGACCCATAGTGCACCCATATCGGCAGAATATTGGAGAGGCATTTGTCTTCATGGACGACAATTCTCGACCTCATCGTGCACATCTTGTGAATGCGTTCCTTCAAGATAACGACATCGCTCGACTACAGTGGCCAGCATGTTCGCCAGACATGAACCCTATCGAACATGCCTGGGATATGTTGAAAAGGGCTGTTTATGGACGTCTTGACCCACCAACCACTCTGAGAGATTTACGCCGAATTGTCGTAGAGGAGTGGGACAATTTGGACCAACAGTGTCTTGATGAACTTGTGGATAGTATGCCACGACGAATACAGGCATGCATCAATGCATGAGGACGTGCTACTGGGTATTAGAGGTAGTGGTGTGTACTGCAATCTGGACCACAAATGCTGAAAGTCTAGCTGTATGATGGTACAACATGCAATGTGTGGGTCTCATGAGCAATAAAACGAGCTGAAATGTTGTTTGTGTTGATCTCTATTCCCTTTGTATTTAAAGGTTCCGGAACTCTTGGAACCGAGGTGATGCAAAACTTTTTTTGATGTGTGTATGATTATTAGACTTTTAGAGTATTTTTAATAATTTTAATAATTTTAGATAGTATTTTGGAAATAATTTTGAAATCAGTCCTTTCATAAAATTTAGTGTCCATCTTGCAACTTTATTTGTATTGAACCCGAGGGGGTCATGCTGAATGGTATCGAACATGGATCTCGGAGATAAGTTGAGCTCTGAATGAAGGTTCCACCAGGGAACGAACCCGAGATCTGTTAAGGGTGTTTCGTTGTAAGAACCCCTAGAGGAAATTATACATTTAATCACTGGTGTGATAGCAGTTGATACTGACATTATTTAGTGAAATAATGCAGGAAAATGAGCGGAATACAGCATTAGTGGACTACATGGAGTAGGCTATGCTGGACTTGAAACACAGAAGTTCCAGAGTTTGACATTTTACTAATAGCCCCAGAATTGTGGGAGGAGACCCATGGAGCCCTGTCAATCTCGCTGACCTAGTTAAGTCGTCTGGAAGAGGTCGGGGGGTTGAATAATGACCAGGTTCTTCCCCGTTTGAGAATGAAAATGAGAGTGGGATGGGAAGATCCCAAGGAAAATCATTGATTACTCGTGATTGGAGCAATTCAATGACATGAGAGTTGCACACAGGTGAATCTTTAGCCAGGAGGCTAATTTTAGAGCCATTAAACGGCAAAATCAAGGCATATATAATGCAGTGCGTAATGATACAGGACGAGTGGTGTTCGCGGACTGACCTGACCAGTGAAAAGGGGATTTTAAAGCAACGCCGCGTCCCCACGCCATGGATAAGGAAATTAATATTAATTAATTGGCCGATCGATCCTCGAGCACACATGCATTTTTGTGACCATCGAAGAAAAAGGAACAATATGTATATTATTCCAAGACCACAATCATCCTGGGAGAGGAGATGATATAGCGCGGGAATTCTTGCCCTACTTTTCGTGTGAAACGGATATAAGGGGTGGACCCAGTCAGAGAGACAGTTGGAACTTACAGTCGTTGGCAGTCAGTTGAAAGTAGTTGGTGGGAGTTGTTGTGTTTGAAAGTTGCGGAGCGCCCAGGCGCGCACACAAAGACTTAAACATTTTACTGGTAATTAGCATGTTAGCTGTGCAGTGTAACGCACCAGTGATAATATATTCATGCATGGTCATGAAATGAGAATGAGTACAGTAATCGACAAACTTGATTATGCGAAATGCATATTACCGAAGTTAAGAGAGGAGGCTCGGACTTCAGTTTGGGAAGCCGTGCAGTAAGACTGTTATATACTGTTTATTAAGTGCCGTGTTATATACTAGGCAGAACTGTTGAAAGTAATAATTTATGTAAATACAATGTACAATGTTGAGCGCAGTGAAAAATAGTGATTGGTTATACATATCTGGAGTATACCAATAAGTAGCGTTCATGACGATATGTAAGCATATCACTGCAATATAAGGAAGGTTATCAAAGGATGATCGATAGACTGTTGGTGAATCCGTGAGCAGATGATCGAGATGTTCAATCAGGAGGGGGTAGGACCGAAGAAAGGGCCGTCCGCACCTGCAATTCTGATATTTTGCCAGGGAATTTCAACCAGTCAGGAATATAAAGTGTAACGTGTGTTTGTGCAGTGATTTTATGTAAAATATCTCTTAAATTAATAATATAACCAGTGTTATAAAGTGTCATGTGTTTTGGAAGCATTAGCTTCATTATAAAAATGGAAAAGTGTCGTGTGTTTATGAATCAGATGTCATATAAGATGTGTATTAGCAGTATGGCAATGTGTCACTAAGTAGGTCAATGGCAGGTGACACTGGAAGATATGGTGGTCGGAGCCACCTAGATAAGCCGACGTAAGTACCCCACAAATCATGTTATTAAAGAAGTATAGCCACTGCATGTAATGTGATTTCGGAAATATAAAATATGCCAGTAAGAATCAATATTAGGAGGTATACCCTCATGTGTTTAAGGTTTGATTTCAGTAAAGTTAAGATGTTGTTATACATCAGAGAGTGTCTTAATCGTTACCACTATTAATATTGTTAATAAAATGGCAAGTCAGTTATGTGAAACGTAACGAACACGGATGTTCGATCTGTGAAATGGTTACGTTGTGTCGGAAAAATAATTTATGTCAGTAATAATAATAATAATTATAATAATGATAAAAGGTATAATTGAATACATCAGGATAAAAGGTTGTAAGCAAGAAATATTTACGCTAATTGGATTATTTATCTAGCCCAGCAGTAGATTACATTAAGGGAAGAGAACAGAGTTAATATTAAATATATTGTATTAATGGGAATATAATTATGCAAGGAAATGAAGGAGCTTGACAGTGAATTGAATTTGTGGCTTGTGTATAAGCTTGTAAAGTAACGGAGAGAGTTCTCTTAATAATAATAGGACGAGATCATAGTTACAGGTAGGAGCCAGGTGATCTGATCGACGTGTGAAATCTCGTACAGCATGGGCGTACAGAGATATTAATTTATGCCGGAGCGTATTTAGTGTGTACCCTATCTCCGATGATGGATAAGAAATGTTCCGGGTTCGAATCCTGTGGTAGGTGAGGGGAGAACATTGGAAACCTCTACACTATACCTGATTGCCCGAGAACTTGTTATTGAATGATTCGGTTCTTGTGAAGCGAATCCTATTGGCGGCAGCTGTTGACTGACCGTAACATTTATTAAGATACCGGCTACCCACTATACCTGTGTTTTATGAATCTCGTGCCTTCATAGTATGATACGGACCTGTTGAGGCCGTTATTAATGTCCTAAGGCTAGGATTAAATATTCAAGCTCACCCAGAACCATTGCATAATATTCAGTTTAGATCATATGGGATCACGTGGATCATTGTGACCACAATATTGTATTCAAAATCGTAATACCGCTTGGGGAGATGAAGTCCAGGAATCAGGGAGACAAGGGACGGTTTACAGCCGTGAACACCCCTACTCTGTTCTATTGTATACAGGCAGCTCCAAAGGGGCTGGGTTGCTAAACAAACCGTGAAGGCTAGGGTTTGAGAGGACAGATTTAAGACCTTGCTTGTATTGAAAGGAAGAATTGTTATAGTGTGTAATGAATGTGTGTGGTTTAAAAAACACATTGCTAATCATAGATTACCCTGATGATATAAAATTTTAGCAATCTTACGAATGGTCGGAAGTTGCATTTTATACTGACAGTGACACATAGTTAATGAAGTTGGGCACTTGACGCCACAGGAAACGCTCGTAAGGGTAGCGTAATAATACTATCCGACACAGCGATAACAGAAGTTATTTATTGAAATCACAATGGCATGCAGTGGAACTATAAAAAGAGGGGAGTGGAGGGGTAGACTTACGTAATTTGTGGTGTTGCAAGTAGATTGTAGTGCAACCCATGAGTTGGCTAATGCATGAAAGCATTCGGTGGGAGAGAGAGAGATATAACACCGACAGTACACATGATGTAAATTAAGATGTATTGTAAGAAACAAGTAACTTTGTGAATTTAAAGAAGTCACATTAGGTGACATGAGTGTAATAGTTCAGTTTTTGTGAAACGTTACATGTGCATCAGCGCACTTGAGTGAAGTTTAAAGTCCACATAATGGTAAAGGATTGAATAATGATATGGATTTAATTTGTTCAACTATGTGAATAATTAGTGGATTGTGGGAGTAACTTTGTTTGTTTGTGTATTGTTTATTGGGATTGTGTTCTTATTATTTGTTTGAAGCTATGAGTTTTACTGAATTAAAGTCTTTAGAGTAGAGTTGTGCCTTATCAGTGTAGAGTTGATACCTTTTAGTCTCAAATCAAGAATATGCAACTGCTCAGTGGGAGAACGGTACACGCCGAGGTCTGAAGCTAGCTGGAGGCGGAAGCATATTTTCCATGCAGATTACTCACATGGGTACAGTATCAACCACTGTTTACTGAAGAGGGTTATAATATAACCGAAACCGGTTCACTGAACTCAATAATTACATTTTATTGACTGGCAGAATTATTTTCCCTTTTCATTGTTGCATCTTTTTCTGTCATCCTGGAGCTTCGGGTTCGATTCTTGCTCTGCAAGCTATTTGATTCTAGTCTATGGGTTGGAAAGGGGTACACACAGACTTGTGAGGTGAAGTTAAGAAGAGTTTAGATCTATTGCCACATCAGCAATCCTGCTGTGGTGTTATGTGGTTGGTCTCTTCTGTAGTTGTTTGATTCTTCATTCTTTTGACTGGTTTGATGCAGATATCCATGTCTCCCTGTCCTGAGCTAATCGTTTCATCACTACTTAGCTCCCACACCCTATATTCAAGGCAATCTGTTTCACATATTCTAACCTTGGTCAACCCCTACAGTTCTTGTCCACAACCCTTCCTTCCATAACTAAGCTTGCTATTACTAGGTGTCTTAGTATGTGTCCTACCAACCTATCTCTTCTCTTCTCTTCATTAGCAGTCACCAGAAACATATCTCCTCTCCCACTCGGCTTAATATCTCTTCGTTTGTAACCCTATCTATCCATCTGATCTTCATCATTCTCCTGTAACACCACATTTCAAATGCTTCAATTCTCCTTTTTTCTGCTGCACCAATAGTCCAAGTTTCACTTCCATAGAGCGCCACGCTCCAGACAAAGGCTTTCAAAAATGACTTCCTAATACCTAAATCTATATTCGATGTAAACAGATTCCTTTTTTGTAGAAATGCTTCCTTGCCTGAGCCAACCTACTTTTTATATCCTCTTTGCTTCGTCCATCACTGGTTATTTTGCTTCCTAAGTAACAGAAGTCTCCTACTTCCTTCAGCTTTTCACCTGCCAATTTGATGTCCATAGATGTTTCTGATTTATTTTGGCTGCATTCCAGTATTTTTAGCCTATTTTCAATTTTGAAAAAATAGGCTTAAGAGATCACCTTTTTTCCGTGTGTGTGTGTGTGCGTGTGTGTGTGTGAGGTGTGTGTGTGTCCCCCCCCTAATAAAATCTAAACGCCTGGAGTGATTTCAATGAAACTCGGTAAGGTCATAGCACTACTCCAGGCGACCCCGACCGTGCCCTTCAAATTTTGTTACGTCTTACCAATCCAACATGGCGGCTGTGTGAAATATTTCACCAGCATTCAATATCTCCGAAACTATTCCCGATATCACCCTGGAATTTTGTACGGTGATAAAGGAAACTACTGGAAGTTCACCAATGTGACTTTTGAAAAACTGGTAACTACAAAACGAACATGGCGGCCAAGCGAATTTTAAAATTTTAAAAAGACATTCCTTGCGATTTAATGATCCAAACGCAATGAAATCTGGTACAGGAAATGTTTATACACATTGTAGTGCACTGGTATCTAATTTAGTTCAAGTGTTTACATAACCTAAAGATGGCGGCTTTGCGAATTTTAAAATTATGTTTTTATTTCTTGTGTCGTAATCATGCGATCGAAGTGAAAGTTTGAATAATGAACCTACGCAATAATTTTCCTTTAATGGTACATGAATCTCTGGCCTATAAATTTAACAATCCAACATTGCGACCATCCGAAATATTTAGGCGGCTCTGAATATCTACGAATCTATTATAGCAATCAAACTGAATTTGTTTGAGCACTACCTCCCTTCTCTGTGAGAGGTAAAAGCCTAAGCAGCCTTCATCTCCCTATAAAGGTTTCCAAAAATATGATAAATTGGCTCTCATGGCTAGTGAATTAAAAACTCAGCAATAATTCTAGGTTTGTGCCGTGTCTTGTATGAGGTTTCGCCTAGGAACACCAAGCTGGCTCATCGGCGGGCTCTTGGTGTCTCCGCCTGGACCCCCACAGGAATAGCGATCTGCGCGCTACCTCCCTTTTTATGAAGCGCACCTGTGTCTCTTTACTGCGAGAACTAGAAGCTCAAGCAGCCATAACCTCCCTATGAAGGCTTCCAAAAGGATGGTATCTTGGCTTCCACGGCCAGTGAATTAAAATTCAGCACTTTATCTAGGTTTGTGCCGTGTCTTGTGTGGGAAACCAAGAGTCCCCTGATGAGCCAGCTTGGTGTCCTAGACGAAACCCCATCCAAGACACGGCACAAACCCAGAAGAATTGCTGCGTTTTATCATTTCAATGATCTTGTCGACTTCATCGTTATGCTTGGTCTACCGTTATGCGTCACTGTTACGGCGTGTATGACGTCATCATGTTGTTCAGTGCATATGCACCGAGTCTGAGTTTACTCCTGGGGTCTGGCGTTACGTGAACGGAGACGGCGAGTGCGTGACGTCATGCAGCCCCTGCGCGGGAAGCCTAAGTCAAAGGGAAATGGAGTCTGTTGAGTCTGAGTTTACTCCTGGGGTCTGGCGTTATGTGATACAGCAGGCTGTACCAAATCCACGAGTTTGAGTATGCGTACACACGAGTACTCTGCAGTGATGGTCGGAGCTCTGTTGGAGAGGGACAGGGGGTCATAGCCAAAACGTCACTGGGCGAAGGTCATAGTACAAGACCATACACTTCCTGACAGTCTTGATGTATCCACCGCTTAGCAACGGTCGCCCCTACAGCGGAGCTGTATTGCATATTGCAGGTTTACTCACACAAGGCAGCGAGTGCTCTGCTGCTCACGGGCGAACTGCTCGACTGGAACAGCCTGCGATACAAAGACGGCGAGTGCGTGACGTCATGCAGCAAAGAGTGCAAAGAGCCCTCCTGAGCCTTTCTAACATGTGCAGCATTTGTAGCATGCGTCATTTGAAATGATATAAAGCCTAGTCCCTCAGACTGACTGTACCTTTTTTAACTCACTGGCCGTGAAAGCCTATATACCATTAAAATAAATAGTTCTATTTTGTGTACTTAATTATGTAATATTTAGTATTACATTTGAATTGCAGCTGTCCCTCACGAGGTGCCCGTTAGATTCCGGTATTGCCAAGAAATGTAAGTCTGGTCTGAATGTTGGAACGAGAGCCACAAAATCTCGTGAGAGAAGGCTGAGTAGATATGCGTTTGATTCCCTCCTCAGTTGTCCTCGAAGTGGTTCTTCATGGTTTCGCACTTCGGCAAGGCCTGAAACAAGGCCACGGCACTTCTTTCACAATCCTAGCCACACATTAGGAATAAACTACCCTACTAGAGACTCCCAATAACACAGGTTAGCAGAAAAATTTCGTACTTTCTACGCACACACAATTTACTGTATTTGATGTCAACAGATTTTTTTCTGTACTAAAGCTTTCCTTGCCTGACCTAACCTACCTTTTATATCCTCTTTGCTTCACCCATCACTGATTATTTTGCTTTCTAAATAGCAGAAGTTTTCCAGTTTAGATTTTCACCTTAATAATAATAATAATAATAATAATAATAATAATAATAATAATAATAATAATAATAATCATAATGTACAGAACCAATAAATCATGGACTGAAGAACCAAGGAAGTATTTCAGTGCCATTAGTTTTTGGGAGAAACAAATCAACGTCATCAGCTAAATAAACTCTTTGCTTTATGGAAGTGAAACATGCAACAGAAATAAACAGATACGACCCTTACAGTAGTCGCATATGATGTGTAACATCTGACAGGTTATCTCCTACTATGAAATTGAGATGAAATGTATGTGAAGTCATCTGACATGTTATCCTACTCGTAAACTGCACAGCTTGGACATTCTTAAAATGTTAATTTACGCTCCGTTTTCATACTGGTACTATGATGAGTGTATGGATTGAATTGGAGATATGTTACTGTCACACTTGTTTGAACAAACATCACATATTTTAAGGTGCGTTCAAAAAGTAACGAACCGGAGGCATAATTATAGAAACCAGTACCTGTATTGGCCCTGGCTGTTGAGGCACTTGTCCCACCGTTACACGAGGCGGTGAATGGCTGTCTCATAAAATTCCCTGGGCTGCGATGTGAACCAGTTCTGCACGTACAGCTGGACGTCGACGTCCGAGGTGAATCGTTGGCCCCACAGAGTACTTTTCAGGGGACCAAACATGGCGTAATCACAGGGAGAGAGGTCTGGACTGTATGGAGGGTGGCCGAGAACCTCCCATTTGAATTTCTGAGGTCGTGCTTTGTCGTGGAGCAGAATGATCCCACGGGTGAGATTGCCTGGTCGTTTTGTTTTGATCGTTTGCCGAAGGGTGGTCAAGGTTTGCGAGTAACGTTGGGCATTCACTGTTGTCCCGTGCGGCATGTAGTGTATCAGAAGGGGGCCATCTTGGTCAAAGAAGAACGTCAGCATTACCTTTCCTGCACTCGTGTAGATGGCCTTGCCTTTTTTGGGTAGTGGTGACCCTGGATGCTTCCACTGGAGGCTTTGTCGTTTGGATTCTGGTTCGAATTGATGACACCATGACTCATCTCCAGCCATCACTCGTGCCAGGAACCCATTCCCTTCCCTCGCATAGCGTTGCAGTTGACCAAGACAGTGGGCCATTCGACATGCTTCCTGGTTTGGTTGTAAACTGTGGGGCACCCATTGGGCACACACTTTGCGCAAGTGCAGTCGTTCCTTCATGATGGTGTGCACACTTTCGACGCTCAATCTGACCACGGCGGCTATGGCGTTCATTGTCACTCGGCGGTCCTGGGCAATGAGTGCATCAACCAGCATCGGTAATGCAGGGGGTGCCCCAGACCGGGTATCGTCGGCTATCGACATCCGTTCTTCCCAGAAGCGCTTGTGCCACACCTTGACCCTTGCAAGGGGCATGCAGTGTTCGCCGTACACTTGTGGCATTCGGCGATGAATGTCCGTTCCCCCTTCTCCTGTCTGAAACAGAACAACACATCTTTGCTCTTCGTTTGACGCCTCCATGTCTCTGATTGCATGCGACTGGCAGCGTTGGAGATTGATGCATGCTGCTGCTCGCTTTTATCATCACGTGACGTGCACGCGTACCCTCTAGCGACGGGCTGTGGCCTTCCACGCTCTGGTCGGAACCACACCTCGTTACACACGCCACGATTAGTCGATGTCGTCAACGGTTTGCGCATTCCAGCCTCCGGCTCGTTACTTTTTGAACGCACCTTATATATTGTAAATTAAGAGGAGGAATTAAACCATAGTCTCTAGCCTATCTATCGACTACTAGAAATAATGTTCAATACAATGTAATTTCCCAACTCCTGCTTGGTGCAAACTATTGTAATTAAAATTAGATAAATCGTAATTTCATGTAGATTCTGTTAAAATGACGCATAATGTTATGATATATATATATATCGTTTAAATCGATAATCCGGTAGCAAAAATGATTACCGGGATTGGGGTTCGAACCTCAGACCTCATGATTCGCAGACCAAGATATTATCCACGCAGCCATTAACACCACAGACATTCGGAGTACAAGACAGGTACTTATTTTCACGTGCCGATAATAATACAGAAGTATCTTTTTATCCTCCATCAATATTTTGCTTTTTTTCGATAATGTTCCTGCAAGGAATTGAGTTTTAAATTAGTTATGAATACGCCTACTTGACAGTAAAGGGAATTCCTATAGTGGTCTATAAAAGGCTAGCCCAGTTCCTGTATAAAATCATCGATATATATTACATTGATCACTGCATTACCGCAATGTGGGTTATTATCTGAATAACCATTGCGCAGAAACATAATACCGGCTTTGCCGACTAGTTACAATGTTTCATATAAAATGCTATCATCATTTAAATACTGAACAGTTGATATGTGGTTTGTGTTTCAATGAGTTGACACCAGAGTTCGCATGAGCGTTTACCGTTCAGTATGAAAGTGTTGAGGAAACTTACTCGGCGAGTGGATGACCATCACTTTTATCCAGATATTGAAAAACAGACTCTTAATAAATCATAATTATTTTCAGCAGTCGCCTCCGTAGCGTAGCGGTCAGCATGGTTAGCTGCCGCCCCGGAGGTACTGGGTTCGATTCCCGGCTCTGCCACGAAATTTGAAAAGTGGTATGAGGACTGGAACGGGATCTACTCAGCCTCGGGTGTTCCAAATGAGTAGAGGGGGTTCGATTCCCACCTCAGCCATCCTCGAAGTGGTTTTCCGTGGTTTCCCACTTCGTCTTCGGGCAAATGCCGGGATGTTACCTTCTTCAAGGCCACGGCCGCCTCGTTCCATCTTCCTTGCCTATCCATCCTGACCAGCCATTACCTTCCCTCATGAGGCCCCTGTTCGCTTTGCAGGTGAGGCCACCTGGGCGAGGGGCCAATCACACCTCACCAGTTGTATCCACTCCGATTAGATGTTCCCAGCTCTAGGACACTGCCCGTAGAGGCGGTAGTGGTGAGTTCCCTCGCTGAGTCCCTGGGTTCCACCAACCTGGAGGGTAAACGACTAAGAAAGAAGAAAGAATTATTTTCAGCAAATATGATTCAATGAATAATTTTACACCAAGGAACGACAACTTGATGACGATTCATTGTAGAAATATCTGTAATGGCGCCTCCAAACTTTGAAGTAATCCGTATGTGATATACATTCCGCATGCTACCACTACCAGCTGGATCGGATCGCATCTAGCTGGCAGTGCGTCTTACACACTTCCGTCCGTTCCACTTCCGTCCTATTTTTCAAAATCACTCCCACAAAAATATCCCGCAACCGAGTGGAAAGTTGTTCTTTCTTTCTTCCTTTCTTAGTCGTTTACCCTCCAGGTTGGTGGAACCCACGGACTCAGCGAGGGAACTCACCACTACCGCCTCTACGGGCAGTGTCCAGAGCTGGGAACATCTAATCGGAGGGGATACAACTGGGGAGGTGAGATTGGCACCTCGCCCAGGCGGCCTCACCTGCAAAGCGAACAGGGGCCTCATTAGGGAAGGTAATGGAAGGTCAGGATGGATAGGCAAGGAAGAGGGAAGGAGGCGGCCGTGGCCTTGAAGAAGGTACTGTACCCGAAATACCTACCATCAACATGTTGGAATCCCACGAAGACAGCTGGATCGTAGAGCCTGGAAACCCCGGCTATAAAATTTGCCAGATTCTACCCAACATGAGACGAGGAAATGGGGTACAGGAATTCCTAACTGAGACTACGTTAAGAAAAACCAAGGTGAACGGCATAAAAAAACTCAAAAGCACAAGAATAACAATGAACGCAATCTCAGGTGTGTGGGAAAACCACTGAAATACCCACCACTGGCCTTCTTAACGTGTTCTCTTATCGTTTCTATAAATTACCACACTTCGAATATTTTAAACTGATCAAAGAAAAATTTATTCAGGAAATGAAAATATAGTGTAAGTCACTATAATAAACTTCAAAGCAAAGTGCCCAACTTCCATCCGAAGTTTCATGAACATGGGGAAAAAAAAATATATATATATTAGCCCCACATTCATCAATGTCATTGACAGCATTTTACCCAAGAATGGTGAACACCAATCATATGTATATTCCAACATAGATGCTGACAGCAATTGCAACATTTAAAAATAAAGCCTGGAAATTTTCATATTTACAAGACATATATCAATTTATACCCTGAAAAAAAAAATTATTTAAAGCTATATTACAAATGTACAGTCATTTTTGTAACACCTTCTTAGCGTGTTTCTTTTATAGGATTCAGAAGTGACATCTTCCACATAATTTATTATATTTATGTTTGCTGTTTTTTTTTGATTTTATTCATCTCTTCTGACCGAACAATAAAGCTAGGTCAAAAATTTAATTTCTTTCATTTAATTTTAACACCCTTCAAATGAACTGTCCTCGCCAGACCGGAATTAGTGATTCTTAAAACGCCTGTTAAGCATTGCATTGATACAAATAATCGAAAATTTTACCAGATAGGTTTATTTCAACATGCCTGAAATGCATGAATTTCACAACAAATTATTTACTTGAACTGATAGTGAAGTAAATTGCCCTAATTTCACAATCTATCTGAGTGGATTACTTTCTATATTACAACTTGGAATATTCCATTGAATACCCTTTTAATAATCAAGGACATTAGCCTTAACATGGCTTTGCCATTTAATATCATGCTATATTAAGCATTCATCTTATTCATATTATCAGGCATTACTACTATCTCTTTAGCGCTTCTACTAGTTATCTTTCTTAGTGAACAAAAATTCAGCTTAATTGACAAGTCACATTCACAGTGAAATATTGTTGCTAGATTTATACAAGTTTCTTTACAGTTCAATTAATCACTGTTAAATTATTATTTCATTTGCTCTTATGTTATTATTATTCACGATCAATATGCATAGCTTTTAGTAAGTGTTAAATAACAATTGCATTTTTGTCGATATATCTACTTCCACATAGATCTAGTCTGGGATTCGCGTTAATAACGTAGGGTGAATGTATTCAAATGTCTTCAAATTGTGTTTAAAACATCTGTCTAGTCCATTAATAATGGATCTTGATCGAATCTAATAAAGCAAACGTGATGTAAGATCTCAAAAAAAATATATATATGTTAGAAAGAACCTGGATCAAGTCAAAATTGCAAATCAAAGCAGATCCGCTTTCTTCACTGAACTCGCTTCCTACAGCTTACTGCAATATTCGAAAATCAACCTGAATACTGAAATTTCACTTTTGAGTGTATAACAGTCCTCTAAAAAGGCTTACGGAAGTAGAAACTCCAAATTGAGTCTACTCAAACTCGAGTAATGTCATATGAAGGCATAAAACTAGTGTTCATTTTCAATATAAATCAGACACGAAAACTGATTAATTCTGAGTGGCCTAAAGTTCCTCTTCTCTACATTAAATAAATGCCCATAAAATGAACTTGAATTTACAGTAATCAATAGAAAATTACACTATAATGCAATTAATTACAATGGGCGCATCCTTTTAGTAGAATCAAAACCCTGCCCAGAATAGAATCAGTCTTGACACTGGGATCAAGCCTAAACTCCATTCTTAGACATTCTACAAAAATTCCCAAAAAGAAAATAAATGTGGCAGGGAGACAACGTTAGAATGAACATGCTTAGCTACGATTGAAGATGGTTAATTCAGTACCTTAGATGATTCTTGTAGATCTCGACACGACACAGTCATGTCCATTATGACTGTACCCTCCATGCAAGCAATGGAAGTCTTCACTGTCCAGGAAAGCGAGAAACGAACCCTGGATCTCCAGACATCGCCCATCCAGACTGAATGTTCCACTCTAATACCAACGACAGTTTCTTTCATCTTCGGATAACGTCCCATCAACCGCAGCACGCAATGATGTCTACATCGGCCCGAACACCAAAGTTCATCGGCCCTGCGTAATCGGATCATTTTGATACACACTGTACTGCCAAACAACAGCTGTGTTCGCAGTCACCAGCACGGGCCGCGCGACGTATAGCATCGGAATGCACGTAACTTCGCTCGCATAGTGACACTCATGTTTAAAACATCTAGCCGCACATGTTTAAGTCATTGAAGTTCATAACAGCCTTTCCTTTCGACAAGAACTTGCTCAACATAGTTGCAAGATCACAGACATATGAGTTAGGCCATTTATAAATATAAAAAGTATATACAATATCCAAGCACTTGTATTGAGAAATACTTCTTAAATGAAGGTGCTAATTGTTCTGACAACACACACGAAGTAAGTGTATCGTTACAGCCAGTTCCAACGCGAAGAATGTCTACTGAAAGAACATTATGACTGTGTTCTTGTTAAAGCAAGTATCCACCTTTCATGCGAACACTATATGGCTGGCCTATAAAGAACAGCTATCTATCAAGACAAGCTGCGTTTTCATTTCGATTGCCATTTCCTAACCAGAACTAAAATTGGAGTCCTTTCCGTCACTAAGGCAACTCTCCTCGATACAATGATAGTACACTACTCAAGACAAACTTTCACTCACGGTGCACGTGACGTTTCGCCGCCGGTCACCGGTATATCTCAAAACATGTGTGTTCGTGCGTGGCTTAAACCAATCTACTCTACTCGTTGTTCACGTCAGAACGCGACTGCCAGATCACCTACCGTCGCGCCACAAGCGCTCAAAACTGGAACTGATAAGATGCAAATATCTTATTTCCGGGTTCCTAAGAGTACAATTATTTGAAAGGAGTTAATAATCCAACACCTGCTATAATTACAGACATGTTAAACTATGCCCGAACGTATAAAAGACTTGAATTCCCTACCACAAAAGCATAGTCTGTCTCTTGTTGCTAATCGATAAAATAATCAATACTCCTAACCAATCAGCTGTGACGACAGTACATGCAACGCATGCGCCCCGCTTCTCTCGTCGAGATCGCTATCCAAAGTCAACTTGTGGGTCGCGAAACATATGATCCTGTCTCGCCATTCTTGTTCACAGGTAAAAACATATTACCTTCCCATAAAGGCATTCCAGTCATGAGAATGAAGGTACATATTCCTCTCGACAAGATACATAAAGTCGGAACAGACTTATATGTATACGTAAACAAACCTCTCAAAATAATGGAACATCATTCTCATTTATTCATATAATCTTCTTGTAATATTTTCTAATGTTTTTCGCGTTAAAGCGCCCAATGGTATCTCTCCCATCCAGACTAGTGACTTCGTAGCAATTATTACCAAAGACACGAGATATTCGATGTGGACCGTGGAAGACATAAGCAAATTTCGTGTACTTTTTCCTGAGAACATCTGCTTTCGTAGGTCTTCTTATCAAGACTAAGTCATTCCTATTGAACGGCGGACGATAGCGCTTGTTTCTAACACGCTTCTGCCGTTTCTCAGCCGCATTCATGAGATTTTCACGAACAGAAAGTATTCTTTCTTCCCTTGTTGGTTCTAGATCTCTGGGAATATAGTTGGTGATCTCGCTCCATACTCTGGTAGGTTTTGTATTGAAGTGCACAGTCATGGGCACATCTGCAATACTTTCGTGGAATGTGGAGTTCATGCACTCTTCCATAAGTGGTACAAACTTAACCCAACTCGCATGATCTTCTGGGCAATATAAACGTGCGTATTTCGAAATTTCGCCCATTATACGTTCCGAGACGTTCGATTCCGGGTATCGTATACTGGAGAATACGTGATTTATACCCAATCTTTCCATTGCCGTCTCGAACTCCTGAGACGTGAACTGAGTTCCAAGGTCAGACAACAGTGATTCGGGCTTCCCGACTTTAGGAAAGACTCTCTTTTCCAATCGACTAAGGACCTGTGTAGATGTGGCTTTCTGTATGGGATCAAGGGTCACGTACTTGGAAAACACATCGACAGTAACTAGGATAAATTGGTTTCCCCTAGCCCCCTTTGGACAAGGACCGAACAGGTCGCATGCCAACAGCTCTCTTGGCCTTGAAGGAATAATGGCTCGAGGTTCCTCCTTTGATAATGCTGAGGGGTATTTCCCTCGTTGGCACTCCTGGCACGTCTTTATCACGTCTGCTACGGATTCTCTCATCCTGTTCCATGTGAAGGTTTCTAATAACGTTTTAAACGTTTTATCTAGCCCTCCATGTCCAGTGATGTTGTGAGCCAACCATATCAGCCCAAAGTGATCTTTGGAGGGACTATAATCCTGACTTTCGTCCTCTCCCTGTCGATATATTTACACACAGTGTCATTGCAGATCAGATACTTCACAGAACGCTTTCTAACCTGTTGATAGCTCGGATCGGAGTCATGCATATACCCTTTTAAAAACCTGTACATAGCTGTAGTTGAGTTGTGTCTCTTCTGTGACACTGCTATCTTCTTTAGCTTTTCTAGGGTAGCCACGTGTTCCCTCTCCAACTGTACAGTGTTAATCTGGATATTGTTTGAAGGATTTCTTGAAAGGGCATCAGCTAACAGGTTGTCCTTACCAGGCTGGTGCACGATGGTGGCATTGAACTGTTGAAGAAACAATGTCCATCTCGTCAACCTGTCACTGGATAAGTCTGTTTTCAGCATAAACTGAAGCGCTCTGTGGTCAGTAACGATAACCACTTGATAACCCATCAATATCTTTTTCCATTTCTGCAAAGCAGAAATGAAAGCAAGTGCTTCCAATTCAGTAGTGAAGTAGTTTCGTTCATGGTTCTTCAACTTCCTACTATGAAAATCTAAATAATGTTTCTTGCCTTCGCTATCCTTCTGATAGAGCACTGCACTTATGCCTATTCTAGACGCATCAGATTCAATATAAAAAGTCTTGTCGAACTCCGGATATTCTAATTTAATACAGTTCCTTAACATGTCCTTAGCCGCTTCGAATGCTTGGTCTGTTTCTTCTGTCCATTTCCATCTGTTGTTCTTTTTTAGAATTTCATAAAGAGGTGCCATAGTCACTGAATATCCTGGACAGTGGCTAGACAAGAATTGACACATGCCTAGGAATTCTCTTAATTGTTTGATCTTCATAGGCCTAGGGAATTGAGTGATCGCCTCAATTTTTTTAGTATTAGGATGATAACCCTTCTGGTCTATCGTGTGCCCCAGGAAATGTATGCGCTCATGCATGAATCTACATTTGTCGTAGTTCAACTTGATGTTAACCTGACGCAAATTATCAAACAACTGTCTGAGATATCCTAGATGTTCCCGAGCGTCTGTTGATGATACAATGATGTCATCAATATAACATATTACGTGTTCTTTCACAGCATCAGTTAGCTTGTCGTCGAGAGCTCGTATGAGTGCTGGGCCACTGTTAATCATTCCAAATGGGACCCTGCAAAACACATACGTGGTTTGATCGAAAAGGAAAGCTGTGTATTGGTGACTGTCTTCCTCAAGTTCAACTTGGTAAAATGACGCCGTGAGGTCTAATACACTAAAACAAGCTTTTCCTTTAAACTTCCTTAGAAGTTCACGAATCTTAGGTGGTCGGTCTGTTTCTAAGAGTATTCTTGTGTTAATTTTCCGTGCATCGAGACATAATCGCAGTTGTCCATTCGCTTTCTTCACTACCGTGATCGGATTGAGGAATGAGGATGCTTGTTTCTTAATAATACCTTCTTGCTCCATTTTCCTTATGATGACTTTGACTTCATCATAGTATTTCTGCGGAATTGGGTACAACTTCGCCTGGTATGGAGAGTTATCAGTTAACCTTATCCGGTATTTAAAATCCTTAATCATTCCTGGTTTGTCGTCAAAAACGTCCTGATATTTCTCTATTAATTCTTTGAACTCCTGTTCAACGTCCTCAAATCCCTCGGCTTTGAGTGCATACTGCTCCCTCTCTTGCTCGACTTCATTGACTATGTTTTCTAGGATATCCAATCTAGGGTGATCATCATTAATGTTATCTATATCTTGTTCTTCTATTGCCACCTGATCTGTAGCATCTTCATGAAATTTTATTAGTCTTTTATTCATATCAATCACAGCTCTAGCTTTGATAATAAAGTCCATCCCAATGATTAAATCAAAATTGATGTTCCTCACAACGACGAATATATTCTCATATAGCTTGTTGTTTATCCGGAATTTCATCAGAGCTTGAATTTTGCATTTCATCGACCTGTCTTTAAATATTCCTTTAACTTTCATAGAGCACGCTGGCAGTATGACAAAAGGATCTTCCCTTTTTAATCTTTCAAAACAATCCTCGCTTATGATCGAAATCATAGCCCCCGTATCAACTAAAGCTCTACATAGTTGCTCTCCTACTTGTACTTGGATCACCGGTAGTTCAGTAGGCCTTCCTTCCTCTCTCCCTCCTTCTTCATATAAGAGATCCTCGTCCGCTACGTTGAATGTTTCATTTATAGTTATCTCATTTGGAAGTGTCAAATTCTGAATTCCTACTTGCGTTTCGAGATTGGCGTTTTTTTTTCGTCGGGAGTCTGTTCGATGCTCCCCTGACGACTCGTACTCGGTCTATTTTCTCGTTCATCAATCTCCTGATTTTCCCTCTCTCCTGAATTTTTTGTCTATTATTTTTAGACTTTTCCTGCTCGCTTCTGAGCCTTTGTTTCTCTTGATTTCGTTCAAATTCCTCCGTCCTATAGTTTTTGTATCTGCTATAACCAGTACGTGGTCTATAGTTGGGGTTGTATGGTCTATCTCGGTACTTATTTCGATCATATTCATTATTCCGACGATAGAAATTTCTTTCTTCGTATTTTCGTGTCCAAGGTTGTTCATTTCGTTCTGCGTATCGATCGATCTGACGATCGTTCCTTTGGTAATTGTTCCTATTCCACCCTGGTTTAACATAGTTTCTGTTTTCTGGTTTGGCTGGGTCTGTTTGCTGTGTTCTGTCCATGACGATAGTATTCACGGATCTGTGTTCATGTCGATTGTTTCTCATCACTGTGGGTGTCGTAACAGCCCTCACATAGTCCAGACGTCTCAACAAATCGTCCATCGCGGCTAAACTAGCGATTCCGGATGAAATTATGTTCCTCCTTACGTCAACAGGAAACTGTCGAGATATCGCCTCGATCAATTGTTCTTCGGTTAACGGAGGCTGTAAAAATCTTAATTTCGATAACTGACAAGAAAAATACTCCGAGTAACTGGTCGGACCAGTACTTGAGTACTTGCTCGAATAGATTTCGGAACGAACGTTATTCTGAACTTCCGTAGACCAAAAACGATTGATAAATGCTTCGGCAAACTCCTCGAAGTCGTTAAACGTGTATCTAAACGCCCTGTGCCACTGAAGCGGTGCATCGGAAAGAAAACGCTCTACCACACGTAGTTGTCTTTCCCTTGGCACGTGAGATTCAGTAAAATAATCACGCATACTTCTTATGAATTCTATAGGTGTCGTCCCATCAAGATTATTGAAACAACGAGGCTTATCTTCAAAATTCCTAATAATCGTAATGTGGCTTGCCCCATTAGATGTGTTCAGATTGTAGGCTCCCGTTCCTGTATGTGTCATCGGTGACGTGTATGTTTGGACACGTGGATTAGCTGAGCTCAAATTCGGATTAATTTGATACTGTGGACTATTATTTGCCATAGGAATTGGATATTTATCGCCTCCTTCCCTTTCATGTGAAGTGAGATTAATCTCCTTAATCGTGGTTTGGAAATCTGCGATCCAATTTACCCTTAATTTATCCCTTAACTTATCCAGATCTAAACCGTCCCCAATTGTTAAACTCTCAAGTTGATCTCTGATTTGGTTGATTTCCGAAGTCTTTTTCTCACGCAATTCAATTAATTCCGTTTTGCCTTGATCAAATTTTACCTCTAAAGTTTGAATTCTATCCTCCATGTTACCATGGTTTGTAGTTTGATTGGACTGAATAACATTCAACCTTTTTATCAGGCCCTCCCTTACATCTGTGATTTCCTTGCTGGATCTAATTTCACCTTCTACAATATTCTTATTGACCTCTAATTTGAAGTCTTTGAAATAGTCTTCATTAATTTTAGTCATCTCTTGCCTTAAAGTGACTACATTTTCGTTTATAATTCCCTTTATATCTACATCAAAGTCGTCTTTAAGAAGTTTATTGTGGTCCCTAACTTGTGTTTGCAACAACAATAACTCTTCTTTTAAGTTTTCTAAAGATGCTTGGGTGTGAATTGTGTCATTTGACACTTGTAATTGAAGTGCTTCAATATTATTTTTAGATTCTCTCTTATTATTGGATAATTCTAATCGCATTTCTAATTGAAAATCTTTATTGGATTGTTCAGCTTCATTCAACTGGACCTGTAACAATTTCTGACTGGCATCTACTGTGTCTATCTTGGTTTGTATATTTGACTGTGTAGATTGCATCAGGCTTTGTGTTGATTCAATTTTAAGTAACTTTGTTTCTGTTTTATCTAGTTTTGTTTCAAGATTATCCTGGCTAAGTTTAACACAATCCTGACTGAATTTAATGCTATCTTGGCCAGTTTTAATTTTACTTAGTTCTGTTTCAAGATTATCCTGGCTAAGTTTAACACAATCCTGACTTAATTTAATGCTATCCTGGCTAGTTTTAATTTTACTTCTCGTTGATGGTTATCTTGACTAGATTCAACTTTACCTATTTTCAATTGAAGCTCATCAACTGTGGATTGAAGTTTATTACCGCATAATTCTAGCTTCATTTGTCCAGTTTGAACTGCTCCTAAGTCCGTTTGTACTTTATGAATGTCTGTATGGGCTTGTTTTACGTCCACTTGGACCTCATCTACTGTTTCATCTACCCTATTCACTTTGGTTTCTACTCTTTTAGAACTATTTTGTAGTTCCTTTAATGTGCCTTGGATGCCCGTAATATCTTGCCTGAGACTCTCAGCAACTACATCTTGTATAATACTTTTACTTGTATTTGTCCAATGATCATGTATGGCATCGATTTTATTTTGTAACATACTGTATAACGACTTAAGGTCCACTACCTCCTCTTCTCCAGACATGGTATAATTAATATAATTCACTAAAGACAAACAACATGAGTATCACTATAACTAAGCAAAGCACGAACATTCAAATGAAATCCACTGCCACATGGGAATTTATTTAATGTATTGCTTTACCTTATAACTAGGCTAACTTAAACATAACTAATAATAAAGTCAGCTATAAATATGAAATTTTCCACTCCTAAACGTGTGATGCTTTATATCGACGATAATCATATTAAAGATCCTAATTTGACCATTATTTAAATGAATAAAAACCCTCCTAATTACGATGAGTTCAAAAATGCTCATCAGCCGGATTTAACTACACCAAGCATTGTGTGTGTAGCTCAAACGAGAACTACATCCAATGCCCCAGTCGACCAAACACGTCAGTAAAGATTCCAGAGAATTCCTTTCACTGTTCATGTTCCAATCGTATATTTATTACAAACAAGTGTAGCACCACTATTAATAAAAAGAAAATCTATTAATGGTTGCATATCTACATGTATGCCATGCAAATTGAGTGTCCTCATATACGCTTTGTTCACAAGTGAATTCCGGCATTTAGTGCTAAAAATGTCAGTACACCATTACTTTCTGACATTCATTCAAAGAATTCGCAATGATCGATGTAATGGCGTCAGAGTATACCCGTTTATGACTCCTTCCACGCGTTTGACAGCAATGTCGAACACTAGCATGAAATGGCGTCATTCAACCGGCCTATAGAACCATCATGGAGTATGACATCTCTGTCTAAGTCCCCATAAGCTATGGCTCTCTCTCTTCACTTCCATTTATATCACTTCCAAACATTGGTCTCAAAAAACCATTGGAATTTAATGGTACTCCAGTAAATTCTCGCCCCTGAGCGTCGGAAGCCATTTTCTATGTACCCGAAATACCTACCATCAACATATTGGAATCCCACGAAGACAGCTGGATCGTAGAGCCTGGAAACCCCGGCTATAAAATTTGCCAGATTCTACCCAACATGAGACGAGGAAATGGGGTACAGGAATTCCTAACTGAGACTACGTTAAGAAAAACCAAGGTGAACGGCATAAAAAAAACTCAAAAGCACAAGAATAACAATGAACGCAATCTCAGGTGTGTGGGAAAACCACTGAAATACCCACCACTGGCCTTCTTAACGTGTTCTCTTATCGTTTCTATAAATTACCACACTTCGAATATTTTAAACTGATCAAAGAAAAATTTATTCAGGAAATGAAAATATAGTGTAAGTCACTATAATAAACTTCAAAGCAAAGTGCCCAACTTCCATCCGAAGTTTCATGAACATGGGAAAAAAATATATATATATTAGCCCCACATTCATCAATGTCATTGACAGCATTTTACCCAAGAATGGTGAACACCAATCATATGTATATTCCAACATAGATGCTGACAGCAATTGCAACATTTAAAAATAAAGCCTGGAAATTTTCATATTTACAAGACATATATCAATTTATACCCTGAAAAAAAAATTATTTAAAGCTATATTACAAATGCACAGTCATTTTTGTAACACCTTCTTAGCGTGTTTCTTTTATAGGATTCAGAAGTGACATCTTCCACATAATTTATTATATTTATGTTTGCTGTTTTTTTTGATTTTATTCATCTCTTCTGACCGAACAATAAAGCTAGGTCAAAAATTTAATTTCTTTCATTTAATTTTAACACCCTTCAAATGAACTGTCCTCGCCAGACCGGAATTAGTGATTCTTAAAACGCCTGTTAAGCATTGCATTGATACAAATAATCGAAAATTTTACCAGATAGGTTTATTTCAACATGCCTGAAATGCATGAATTTCACAACAAATTATTTACTTGAACTGATAGTGAAGTAAATTGCCCTAATTTCACAATCTATCTGAGTGGATTACTTTCTATATTACAACTTGGAATATTCCATTGAATACCCTTTTAATAATCAAGGACATTAGCCTTAACATGGCTTTGCCATTTAATATCATGCTATATTAAGCATTCATCTTATTCATATTATCAGGCATTACTACTATCTCTTTAGCGCTTCTACTAGTTATCTTTCTTAGTGAACAAAAATTCAGCTTAATTGACAAGTCACATTCACAGTGAAATATTGTTGCTAGATTTATACAAGTTTCTTTACAGTTCAATTAATCACTGTTAAATTATTATTTCATATGCTCTTATGTTATTATTATTCACGATCAATATGCATAGCTTTTAGTAAGTGTTAAATAACAATTGCATTTTTGTCGATATATCTACTTCCACATAGATCTAGTCTGGGATTCGCGTTAATAACGTAGGGTGAATGTATTCAAATGTCTTCAAATTGTGTTTAAAACATCTGTCTAGTCCATTAATAATGGATCTTGATCGAATCTAATAAAGCAAACGTGATGTAAGATCTAAAAAAAAAAAATATATATGTTAGAAAGAACCTGGATCAAGTCAAAATTGCAAATCAAAGCAGATCCGCTTTCTTCACTGAACTCGCTTCCTACAGCTTACTGCAATATTCGAAAATCAACCTGAATACTGAAATTTCACTTTTGAGTGTATAACAGTCCTCTAAAAAGGCTTACGGAAGTAGAAACTCCAAATTGAGTCTACTCAAACTCGAGTAATGTCATATGAAGGCATAAAACTAGTGTTCATTTTCAATATAAATCAGACACGAAAACTGATTAATTCTGAGTGGCCTAAAGTTCCTCTTCTCTACATTAAATAAATCCCCATAAAATGAACTTGAATTTACAGTAATCAATAGAAAATTACACAATAATGCAATTAATTACAATGGGCGCATCCTTTTAGTAGAATCAAAACCCTGTCCAGAATAGAATCAGTCTTGACACTGGGATCAAGCCTAAACTCCATTCTTAGACATTCTACAAAAATTCCCAAAAAGAAAATAAATGTGGCATGGAGACAACGTTAGAATGAACATGCTTAGCTACGATTGAAGATGGTTAATTCAGTACCTTAGATGATTCTTGTAGATCTCGACACGACACAGTCATGTCCATTATGACTGTACCCTCCATGCAAGCAATGGAAGTCTTCACTGTCCAGGAAAGCGAGAAACGAACCCTGGATCTCCAGACATCGCCCATCCAGACTGAATGTTCCACTCTAATACCAACGACAGTTTCTTTCATCTTCGGATAACGTCCCATCAACCGCAGCACGCAATGATGTCTATATCGGCCCGAACACCAAAGTTCATCGGCCCCGCGTAATCGGATCATTTTGATACACACTGTACTGCCAAACAACAGCTGTGTTCGCAGTCACCAGCACGGGCCGCGCGACGTATAGCATCGGAATGCACGTAACTTCGCTCGCATAGTGACACTCATGTTTAAAACATCTAGCCGCACATGTTTAAGTCATTGAAGTTCATAACAGCCTTTCCTTTCGACAAGAACTTGCTCAACATAGTTGCAAGATCACAGACATATGAGTTAGGCCATTTATAAATATAAAAAGTATATACAATATCCAAGCACTTGTATTGAGAATTACTTCTTAAATGAAGGTGCTAATTGTTCTGACAACACACACGAAGTAAGTGTATCGTTACAGCCAGTTCCAACGCGAAGAATGTCTACTGAAAGAACATTATGACTGTGTTCTTGTTAAAGCAAGTATCCACCTTTCATGCGAACACTATATGGCTGGCCTATAAAGAACAGCTATCTATCAAGACAAGCTGCGTTTTCATTTCGATTGCCATTTCCTAACCAGAACTAAAATTGGAGTCCTTTCCGTCACTAAGGCAACTCTCCTCGATACAATGATAGTACACTACTCAAGACAAACTTTCACTCACGGTGCACGTGACGTTTCGCCGCCGGTCACCGGTATATCTCAAAACATGTGTGTTCGTGCGTGGCTTAAACCAATCTACTCTACTCGTTGTTCACGTCAGAACGCGACTGCCAGATCACCTACCGTCGCGCCACAAGCGCTCAAAACTGGAACTGATAAGATGCAAATATCTTATTTCCGGGTTCCTAAGAGTACAATTATTTGAAAGGAGTTAATAATCCAACACCTGCTATAATTACAGACATGTTAAACTATGCCCGAACGTATAAAAGACTTGAATTCCCTACCACAAAAGCATAGTCTGTCTCTTGTTGCTAATCGATAAAATAATCAATACTCGTAACCAATCAGCTGTGACGACAGTACATGCAACGCATGCGCCCCGCTTCTCTCGTCGAGATCGCTATCCAAAGTCAACTTGTGGGTCGCGAAACATATGATCCTGTCTCGCCATTCTTGTTCACAGGTAAAAACATATTACCTTCCCATAAAGGCATTCCAGTCATGAGAATGAAGGTACAGTACCATCCCGGCATTTGCCCGAAGACGAAGTGGGAAACCACGGAAAACCACTTCGAGGATTGCTGAGGTGGGAATCGAACCCCCTCTACTCATCTGGAACACCCGAGGCTGAGTAGACCCCGTTCCAGTCCTCGTACCACTTTTCAAATTTCGTGGCAGAGCCGGGAATCGAACCCAGGACCTCCGGGGCGGCAGCTAACCGTGCTGACCGCTACGCTACGGAGGCGACCGCGTGGAAAGATGTTACACATCAAAAATCTAGTGTTACAGGACAATGATGAAGATTAGATGGGTAGATAAAGCAAAGAGAGGCACAATTCGGATCAATGACCACGTTGTACAATTGTTGTTGTTGTTTGTTGCTAATTCATTTAATGAGATTGGTATATCTTGGTCATCATCCCCGTTTACTTAGGTGTGTGTTCACTTTGTCTCATAATCTGTCTTTCCGTGGTGTTTATTAGTTGTGTTGGTAACTCTAATCATTAAGGTTGGGAATGTGGTAAGTGTGCTGGGACTTCAAATAAGATACCATCCCTGCATTTGGCTGCTGGGAATGTGGAAATACCCAAGAAAACTACACTCATGATACCCGCTAACAGGCCCCGGGATTCGAACTTCCAATCACGGGACTTTATGAAGCTTCCAATCACATTAATGGCGAGGGATTTAACGTGTTTGTGTACACCGCCAGGTGTCGGGAATCGAACACAAGACATTTGAAATAAGATTCTCAATTCACATTGTGAACCACCACTGTGTCCAGCCCTTTGACGCTGAACAATCCTGTTCGTCAGGAGGGCTTGAACTGTGATTAAATGTACGTTAATTACCCTCCACTACCACTCGCACGTGTGATCTAGACAGCTGCGTTTGAACCTTAGACTGTAGCCTCTCATTTTCGAGTTAGTTTGACTGTAGAGCCACTTCTTGCATTGTGGCGCCACTGTGCTATTAGCATACATTTCCATACAAGTGAATAGCGAGCGGCCGCACATTCGTGTGCAAATGTGGTCAGCTCTAATTAATACTGCTACAAACCTCGGCTGCAATCATAAAATATTCCCCTAACTTCCTTTCTGTTCGCATATCACGTTCCCAGAGAGGCAATTTATGTATTAGTTAATTTATTCATTTTATTGTTTAATTGTTTATATCTTTCATTATTTAATCATTATTTATTTTATTAATATACTTATAATTTTTCAGTTCGTTGGGGTCATCTATGGACCACGATGCTTGTGTTTTAGCTGTAAGTTTCTTACTGTCATAGTCGTTGTTTGCCACGATTGGTGTTCTGAGTGGTATATTTGGCAGCTGCTTTCTTGTAGGTGCCTTGAGCTTTTCTGATGGACCAGTAGTCCTTCATTTTTCTGCTAAATTCAATGTTGCGCTCTTCAG
Source organism: Meconema thalassinum (assembly GCA_946902985.2). Taxonomy (NCBI): domain Eukaryota; kingdom Metazoa; phylum Arthropoda; class Insecta; order Orthoptera; family Tettigoniidae; genus Meconema; species Meconema thalassinum. Next base: position 67,415,206 of record OX336390.1, on the reverse strand, counting down.
ACCATTTCCTGGTCTCGTCCTTTGGTCGGGCAAATACGCATTGCGACCAAACTATAAGGTCATCAACCAAGAAATTTCAAGATGGCGACCGTGTGAATCATGCAAGCAATATAATTCATAACTTATGACCCACCAGTTACGCTTATCGAACTTTAAACTGCCCTCAAGGATGTGAACCGTTGGTTGTTATAATTTTATAGTATAATATTATAGTGTAGTAGTAACCTAAAGAGCGCTCAAACTAAGCCGCGCTTGGTCACATGACAATATGGTGACTTGCGACTGGTGCCTGACCCACATTTCAGTAGCTTGAGGATGTTACATATGATTTTTTTTTGTCGTGTGGCCTCCTGAGAGGCCGAGTGCAGGTCTTTCTATTCGACGCCCGTGGGCGACCTGTGCGTCGGGATGAGAGATGGAATGGATGAAGATGAATGAAAATGGGCAAGGATGTGGAAGGAAGCGGCCGTGGCCTGTCAGAAGGTACTGTCCCAGCATTTACCTGGTGTTGAAAATGGGAAACCACGGAAAACCATTTCAAGGACAGCCGACGGTGGGGCTCGAACCCACGCGTCTACCGAGTCAGCAGAGAGCTTGGCCCCATGGCCTAACGCAGCGCTTTAGCCAGCGTAGCCACTACTGTCGGTTTACATATGATACACAGATAGATATAGTGTAAATTCCAAGTCAGTATTTGCTAAGGAGTTGTATTGTATCTAAGCATGTTTATATCAGTCACATAGAAATGGTCAGGCTCAGCTATGTAGTTAGCGTTGTGGGCCATCGCCCGTTCGGCTGTGGTTCAAAACCAGGTACAGTTGTTATTTTTACATGATTTTTAGCCTAATTTCCTCATTTTGTGAAGTGAGGAAAAAGTAGACTTATGAGATCGATCAGGGCAAATGTATGTCTGACTGTTCTTCTGTCTGTCTGTCTCTGTCCCCCCCTATCAACTCCTAAACAGCTGAAAATATCGAAACCAAATTTAATGTGAGTAATGATCTATACCCGAATAACTGACGGCCATAGTTGAAAATGATGTCAGTGCTATCAACTACTGAAAAATCTCAATTGCATTTTATGTTGGATATCTCAGAAGATTAATATCTAGGAGCCCATTCATGACAATATTGCCAACATGATTCTAAGTGGGCTGATAGGTCTAATTTTTTTCTGTGAGGGACGTTACGAAAGGTGTAGTTTTGACAGTTTATCTGATAGTTACTCCGGTAATCTATGTAATTTTGATTAATATGGAGTTCTGCGAGATCCTTCTCTGCTTGTTTCATTCACAAGAATCAAGTAGCTTTGTCATTGTTAGCAACCTTGAAGATCCTATGGGATAACCTGTTAGAGTCCTTTCTGGACAGGTGTCCGTAGAAAGACAGTCACCTTCTTCTGATAGTATCTATGAGATTTTCTTGATGCTGGTAGAGCTCACGATTATTTTATTTATTTATTCATTCATTTATTAAATGAGAAGTTAAAAGAAACGGCGGAAAAAGCGGGCGTACAGATTTCGTTGGTAAAAACAGAGATGATGACAAGTGATCAGAAATACACTAAGAAAATTATAAAAACAAGTTATGGGAGCATCAAGGTCACTGACCGATTTAAATATCTTGGGGAAATAATTATTAGCAATGGGACGGATAAATTGGCAATTGAGAGCAAAAAAGGGAAATTGAATAGATAAAATTTTTGTACAAAAAACATATACAATAAAAAGAACCTGTCTATCAATGCAAAATTGCGACATTTTAATACAGTTGTTGGACCAGTCATCTTGTACGGCATGGAAATACAAATATAACCGGAATGGAGAATTTGCTCAAAATAGAAAGAAGAATTTTAAGAAGGAATTATGGTCTTAGGAAAACACAAGAAGGTTATAGACTTAGATCCAATGCAGAAATTTATAGTAAAATCGACAACCTTGAAGTTATGATAAGAAAACGGCGACTTCAGTTCTACGGTCATATGGTCCGCATGGATTGCTCAAGGTTAAACAAACAAAATTTTGATAAAATCTGGAACTATAAAGGGCAAGGAGGCTATGTAAAACAAATGAAAGAAGAACTTAAAAAATTCAAAATTACCGTACTGAAGAAGATTGTCTAAATCAAATAGAGTACAGAAAAAAAATGGACTCAAAATTCTTGTCGGAGAGAAGAAGAATCTCAACAGAGGAGAATGGACTGCTGAAAGAAGAGCTGCGCAGTCGACCAGGATGAAAGACTTCTGGAAGAGAAAGAAGGAAACTAGACCTATAAAGAAGTGATATTTGCATGATCCTTGTCGGCCTGTCCACGGTGTATATAAAAGCAAAGATCTGTCATTATAAATCCGTTATTAGACCACTGTTTTCATATGCAGCAGAAAACCTCTTGATGAACATGAAATGTAACATGGATGATTTGGAGAAAGTCGAGCGACGTATCCTTCGAAAAATTCATGGACCAAGATAGCTTCCATATGACTCTTAGCAAACACCGAACTATACCGTCAGTTGGGACCAGGACGGAGACGACTGAAATTCTACGAGCTCCTCTTCCAGATGGGGAAGGATAGAATCACCAAGAAGATCTTCAAATTGATTAATGGCTACAAGACTGGCAGCTTGTGGCTTAATGAAGTGAAACATGACTTGAATAACGCTGGAATTTTAGACTGTGATATCCTTGACCGTTTTTAGCCTATTTTCATTTTTGAAAAAAATAGGCTTATGAGATCACCTTTTGTCCGTGTGTGTGTGTGCGTGTGTGTGTGTGTGATTCGTGTGTGTGTCCCCCCCCTAATAAAATCTAAACGGCTGGAGAGATTTCAATGAAACTCGGTAAGTTTATAGCTCTATTCCGGGTAACCTCGACCGTGCCCTTCAAATTTTGTTACGTCACACCAATCCAACATGGCGGCTGTGCGAAATATTTCACCAGCATTCAATATCTCCGAAAACTATTACAGATATCACCCTGGAATTTTGTATGATGATAAAGAGAACTACTAGAAATTCACTTATGTGACCTTTGAAAACCTGGTAACTACAAAGCCAACATGGCGGCCAAGCGAAGTTGCGACATTTAAATAGACGTTTCTCGCGATTTAACCAACCAAACGCAATGAAACATGGCACAGTATATGTTTATATACATTGTAATACATCGATATCTAACTTCGTTCAATTGATTACATAACCTCAAAATGGCGGCTGTGCGAAATATTCCACAGGCATTCAATATCTCCGAAACTATTTATGATATCAACCTGAAAATTTGTACGGTGATAAAGAGCACTGCTGCAAGTTTATCTATGTAACTTTCAAGAACCTGTAAACTACGAAACGAACATGGCGGCCATGCGAAATTGAAACATTCTAATACATTTTTCTCGTGATTTAATCATATGAGTGCATTGAAATGTGGTACAGTAAATGATTATACATATTGTCATTCACTGGCATCTAATTTAGTTCAATTGTTTACATAAACTGAAGATGGCGGCTGTGCGAAATTTTAAAATTAAGTTTTTATTCTTTTGTCGTAATCATGCAATCGAAGTGAAAGTTTGAATAATGAAGCTACGCAATAATTTTCCTTTAATGGTACATAACTCTATGGCATATACATATAATAATCCAAAATGGCGAGCTTCCGAGATATTTTGACGGTTCTCAATATCTAAGAATCTTTTCCAGCAATCAAACTGATTTTTTTAAGTTCATAGAAGCTATGAACATAAGTTCACCTATAGGACTTTCAGTAACCTGGTGAGCACAAGTCCAACATGGCGGCGACGCGAAGTATAAATATTTAAATGGACGTTTCTCGCAATTTAACCATCTGAGTGCAGTGAAACTTTGCACGTTAATGCTTATACAAATGTTAATCCACTGGTATCTAATTTATTTCAATTGTTTTCATAACCACAAGATGGCAGCAGTGCGAAATTTTAAAATCTCGGTTTTACTTCTTGTGTCCTAATCATGCGATTGAAGTCTGAAAACCACATGTACACAATAATCTTCATGTAATAGTACATAAATAAAAATCCAACCTGGCTACCATCTGCAATATTTTGTCGGTTCTCAGTATCTACAAATCTAACATAGCAATCAAACTGAAATTTTGTATGTTGATAGAGGCAATTAATATGAGTAGGATATATGAAAATAGGCTGTATAGTTCTTCACGGAACTACTTGTTGTATTTGAATGGCTCATTCTGGTTCCGTATTGATGAAACAATTAGTATTAATATTTTGCAAAAGTTCCGCCTAATCAATACCTTTAATGTATTATATATAAATGATCCCTTACTGTCGACCAAAATATTATGTGCACTCGAGTTTGAAGGTTGTTTGTGAAGTAACTAATAGGCCTACATAAAATCCAATAACATCATCATTTTCATCGTTCAATTTTACGTTAGTTCATGTAGGTTTCGCATTTTTAATTTATATTTTAATATTTTTGATCGCAGTTTTGAGCGTGTTTCAACCATGCGTCAACTTTAAGAATCAGTTTCTAAAAAAACCCGTAATCAGATCGAATCCAAATTGTAACACATTAGAATGTTGTATAACTAGTTTATAAATTTCAAAATGTTGTGTGTCCAACAAACAAAGTTGTTATCATGTTTGTGAGGTAACTTTTTCTCGGCTCGTGGTGGTTGGAAACTTGCGTACGTAGTCGCGTTGTAAGCCTTATATAACAAAGGGTTATGCTGTATGACTGTGAAATACGCAAATGAGTTCACTAATTTTATATCGGTTTGTATTTGTACGTGATAAAATGACACGGCTCAGCTGCTAGCCGATGCGGTGAAAGTTGCACAGCGTTGCCGTGACGGCTCACATCCGCGTGGTATGCCGCCTCGCTCGAAATTGTATGGGCAGATTCCTTCACTATTTACGATTGAGTTTTGATTATCTTCATTTATTCAAGCAAATGGTATTAAGAGGTCATGACAAAAAATTCTATCAGCATTTCTCATGAGGGCTTTGGACCTCCAATAGCAGCTATACGTTATTTTTTTAATTGTTAGGTTATTTTAAAGTTTTCTATGTTTTCGTTATATGCGTTGGTCTACTTACATCTATACATTGGTTCAAGTTCTTTTGCAATTCATCACCAAAAATATCAACAATTTTTAATGAATCGGAATTGTCAAGATTAATTACAACTTGTATTTCAATATCATCCGGAAGGCGGTCTTTTTCCCATATTTTTGGAATTTGTATGGCATATTTTACATATTTTTCCAGATCTCAGGAGTTACGGAACGTAAGGTTTCTTGTCATCGGTCTCTTGCCACATTTATACTTGTTGCCTTGTCATCTGTATTTGCGAGATTACCTATTCCTATAAATTTTACTGATTTTCTTGGCGGCTGGCTATTTAAAGCAATCGAGTTCCGTTCTGAATATTTATTTTAATCCTATCGCTCAGTTCACGCATCTGTAGGTTATGCTGTGACAAATTTTTACGACCATTTAAATCCGTAACATGGCTTTGAGTGCATTAGGTCGAGATATATAAAGCATCGACGTGATTCTTGACAACTGCGTGTTACTGTCGACCAATATATTATGAGAACTTGAGTTTGGTGGTTGTTTATGAAATAGCCAATAGGCGTACAAATAATCCAATAACACTATCATTTTCCTACTTCTGTTTAACGTTAAGTCAATATAATAATAATAATAATAATAATAATAACAATGATAATAAAAACCAAACTCCGTAGCACTACAGCCCATGAAAGGCCTAGGCCTACCAAGGGACTGCTGCCCAGCCATTTGGCCAGCAGATTATGGGGTGACGCATGGTCAGCACGTCGGGTCCCCTCAGCCGTTAATCTTGGTCTCCGTGACCGGTGCACTGCCTCACTGTCAGACAGCTACTCAATTGTCCTCACGAGGCTGCGTGCACCCCTACTAGCCCTCAAGTCAGTTTTTAAAATCCCTAAGGGAGCCGAGAATCGAACTCAGGGCCTCCGGGTGTGAGACAGACGCATTACCACAACACCACGGGGTTCGGCAATTATAATATTGGTCTCACATCCCTTCTAAGTAGGCCTACTGTGGTTTTTAGAGACGCAGAGTTGCCTGAATTTTGCCCTGAAGGATATCTTTAATCTATCATTAAATCTTACAGACAGTCAATCGTAAATAGTGAAGGAATCTGCCCATGCAATTTCGAGCGAGGCGCGGCATGCCACGCGGATGTGAGCCGTCACGGCAACGCTGTGCAACTTTCACCGCATCGGCTAGCAGCTGAGCCATGTCATTTTATCACGTACAAATACAAACCGATATAAAATTAGTGAAATAATTTGCGTATTTTACAGTCATACAGCATAACCCTTTGTTATATACGGATTACAACGCGACTAAGAACGCAATTTTCCAACCACCACGAGCCGAGAAAAAGTTACCTTACATAAGTGATAACAACTCTGTTTCTTGGAAATTTATAAACTAGTTATAAAACATTCTAATGTATACTGTGTTAAAATTAGGATTTGATCTGATGACGGGTTTATGAGAAACTGACTCTTAAAGTTGATGCATGGTTGAAACACGCTCAAAACCGGGTTCGTTTTGTGTTACATCTGCGATAAAAAATATTAAAATATAAATTAAAAATGCCAAACCTACATGAACTAACGTAAAATAGAACGACGAAAATGATGATGGTATTGGATTTTATGTAGGCCTATTAGTTACTTCACAAACAACCGTCAAACTCGAATACACATAATATTTTGGTCGACAGTAGTGGTAACTGGTACATGTTTCGAGGCCTAATTGTTTTGGCCCCTTCATCAGCCGATCTAGATAAAATGTGGTTGGATAGCTTAACACTAATAAACATTCCCTTCAAAAACCTCATTATGGTGCACCATAATGAACGGTGAAAGATGTTTACCCCAAAGATGCATAAGGAAATAAAATACATTAATAAATAAATAAATAAATAAGGAAAGAAAGAAAGAAAGATAGAAAGAAAGAAAGAATGAAGGAAAGAAAGGAAGAAAGAAATAGTTGTAATTTGAAAAAAAAAATACAATGTGAAAACACTCTAAAATTTCAGTGATCAGCAAGAAAGGGTGAAATTTTAGAGTGTTTTCACATTGTATTTTTGTTTTTTTTCAAATTTCAACTATTTCTTTCTTTCTTTCTTTCTTTCTTTATTTATTAATATATTTCATTTCCTTACGCATCTTTGGGGTAAACATCTTTCACCTTTCATTATGGTGCACCATAATAAGGTTTTTGAAGGGAATGTTTATTAGTGTTAAGCTATCCAACCATATTTTATCTATATAGGCTGATGAAGGGGCCAAAACAATTAGGCCTAGAAACATGTACCAATGACCACTAAGTGATCATTTATATATAATACATTAAAGGTATTGATTATGCGGAACTTTTGCAAAATATTAATACTAATTCTTGACCGTTCCAAATTTTGTGATAGTGTTAACTCTTGGTCCCCTCCACCTAAAGTGATTAAGACCCGACCACCCCTCCCACAGGCGTGGAAGGAAAAGTTATTGACAGGAGATATTCGAGAACAAAGAAAGCATCGCAGAAGCACCAGTCATAAGTTCTCCTTAGTGGGCTTAAATCACTAATAGTAATAAATATTTAATCTCTAATATAACCACTTTGTCGCAGCCCCAAACTAAGGAACCAAAAATCTCTAAAATGAATCACCAATTTGTCATCAATCGTTTCAAATGCAAATGACTACTGTGCTCTTACGAGGAGCCATGGTGATATGTCAGCGGTGATTGGTCACATGACTGCCTAGTGCTAGTGAAACACCACCTACCGCGTTCGATACGACTGGTTTGCTCTTTCAAGGGGGTAGCTTTTGTCAATGTCCGATGAATTGTAAATCACGTTGAAGTGCTATAATAAACTGAAATATGTATAGCCTATTCATAATTGTTTTAGATAAGATCAAGACACTTCTATTGCCAATCTTACTTAAAGAAGCAATTTATACTCCCAATTTCTTTCAGTTTATGACAGAATTCTTGGCGTTGGAGTGCGTTGAACTTGCTAACATCAAATACACTCATTTCCTTTGCTTTGATTTCTTTAAATAATTATCTTCTTTACTGGCGTTCATTCCAGAAACACTCTCCACTATCATATCATTTCATCTGTCATTCATTTAATCATTGCCCCATAGGAGTGCGTCAGGCCTCGGCAGCCGGCACAGTTCATATCCTCGCCGCTAGATGGGGGCTTCATTCATTTCATTCCTGACCCGGTCGAAGACTGTAAGCAGGCTGTGGATTTTCACTAGCGTTGTCTGAAATTAGGAAAAGTAGACATAGCTTATCGAAGGCTTGAGAATACTTTTGGGGAAATGAACAATAAGTGCTGTAATATTAAGGATACAGATGGAAATCCTCTAACAGATAGGGAAGAAAAGGTTGAGAGCTGGAAAGCTTACATAGAGTGTTTGTATCAAGGAAAGGAGATTGAGAATCATGTAATGGAAAGGGAAGAGGAAATTGATGAGGAAGTGAAAGGAGATTTAATATTGAGATCCGAATTTGACAGAGTATTGGAAGACTTAAGCAGGAACAAAGCACCAGCACCGATTGAGTTACTATGTTGCATCGGTGATGATGGTCTGAGCAGGTTATTTCACTTGGTGTGTCGGATTTAAGAGACAGGTGAGGCACCCTCTGATTTCAAGAAGAATGTTATCATCCCTAAACCGAAGAAACTAGGAGCTGACAGATTTGAAAAGTACCGTACAATCAGCTTGATTACTCATACTTCAAAGATCCAGTCTAGAATAATTTATAAGACGATGGAAAGCCAGATAGAAACTGAGTTGGGTGAAGACCAGTTTTGTTTCAGGAGAAATGTAGGAACAAGGGAAGCTGTACTAAGTTTTAGGCTGATTTTGGAAACTAAGAAAAAGTTCATGGCATTTGTAGACTTTTGATAACGATGATTGGTCTAAATTGTTTGACATTTTGAAAATGAATGGAATAAAGTACAGGGATAGGAGGGTGATCTACAATCTATACAGAAACCTGACAGCAGTCATTCGAGCAGAAGGACATGAGAGAGAAGCTGGTATTCAGAAAGGTGTAAGGCAAGGCTGCAACTTATCACCCATACTTTTCAATATTTACATTGAACAACAATGAAGGAAATTAGAGAACAATTTAAAGTGGGAGTGAAGATTCAAGGAGAAATAATTTCAACTCTGAGATTTTCAGATGACATCGTCATCTTGGCCCACACGACAGAGGATTTGAATGAGTTTTTTAATGGTATGGACTCCGTCTTGAGGAAAGAATTCATGATGAAAATTAATACATGTAACAAAAATATTGGAATGCAGCTGAAATAAAACAGAAACCCCTATGGACTTCAAATTGGCAGGTGAAAAACTAAAGGAAGTAGGAGACTTCTGTTACATAGGAAGCAAAATAACCAGTGATGGACGAAGCAAAGAGTATATAAAAAGTAGGTTGATTCAAGCAAGGAAAGAATTTCTACAGAAAAGGAATCTGTTGACATCGAATATAGATTTAGGTATTAGGAAGTCTTTTTTGAAAGCCTTTGTCCGGAGCGTAACACTCTATGGAAGTGAAACGTGGACTATTGGTGAAGCAGAAAAGAGGAGAATTGAAGCGTTTGAAATGTGGTGTTACTGGAGAATGATGAAAGAATTCATGATGAAAATTAATACATGTAACAAAAATATTGGAATGCAGCTGAAATAAAACAGAAACCTCTATGGACTTCAAATTGGCAGGTGAAAAACTAAAGGAAGTAGGAGACTTCTGTTACATAGGAAGCAAAATAACCAGTGATGGACGAAGCAAAGAGTATACAAAAAGTAGGTTGATTCAAGCAAGGAAAGAATTTCTACAGAAAAGGAATCTGTTGACATCGAATATAGATTTAGGTATTAGGAAGTCTTTTTTGAAAGCCTTTTTCCGGAGCGTAACACTCTATGGAAGTGAAACTTGGACTATTGGTGAAGCAGAAAAGAGGAGAATTGAAGCGTTTGAAATGTGGTGTTACTGGAGAATGATGAAGATTAGATGGGTAGATAGGTTAACAAATGAAGAGGTATTAAGCCGAGTGGGAGAGGAGATATGTTTCTGGTGACTGCTAATGAAGAGAAGAGAAGAGATAGGTTGGTAGGACACATATTAAGACACCCAGGAATAGCAAGCTTAGTTAAGGAAGAAAGGGTCGAGGGCAAGAACTGTAGGGGTAGACCAAGGTTAGAATATGTTAAACAGATTGCCTCAGATGTAGGGTGTGGTAGCTATGTAGGGATGAAACGATTAGCTCAGGACAGGGAGGCATGGAGTGCTGCATTAAACCAGTCAAAAGACTGAAGACTCAAACACACACAAACCTAACGTATAACGAGAGATTCAAATTGCGAATGTGGCGTAGTTGGTAGCATGCTGAGCTCGTATGCCTAATATAGCGGGTTCAAACACGGCCAAAGTCGTCGGATTTTAAGAGCGTTAAAAATTCCTCAGCATGCCTTCCTAGGGGAAGTAAAGCTGGTGGTTCCATGTCATAGATTTATGGCATGAAAAAGAACCTTCCACTTACTACACTTATAGAAGCTAAAATTTGTAGGTTAGTTTGATATCGCTATATAAGTTCCAACGTTCGCCGTCAGATGCTGACTGCGATGACTTAGTAAGCACGTCGTGGACGGTAGCATTTGGTAGAAAAAATTAATCGTCTGCAGTCCTGAATCACAGATAACACACACTAATACAGCCATCACAATTAACACTGTTTATCAAACAAATTCTGCACACACCCAAAGTACACGGGGCTACATGACCGCGTTGTCACAGCCCCTAAACAAAAGTACCAACCAAGTTGGGAATCGTATTATAAACACCAAAGACATAATACAATTGTAGAGAAATGTATTAGTGAAAAAATTTAAATCTCAACACTGTGATCAGGATCTGATGATGGGCACCTTAAAGTCGAAACGTCAAATCCTAATTTGCCCCATTTTAATAGTGATTATTAACTACTACATGTAATTTTTTCAGGGAGTTTATTTATGTACAGGGTCTTTCATATAAAGTAAGAACGGCAAGCGGCAGTTTTGTTATCCGCAGCTGCGGGGGCCTTCGCCGAGCTTGTGGCGCGCCACGGCTCCCTGCTTTAAGTGTGTGTACAATCCTGTATGAAATATTACCTTATCAAAGATGCTGGAAGTGTCGTCCTACCTGGGTTATACAGCTGCAACCACATTCTGGCTGACGCGAGTGGATTCTGCCACTGTAATGCTTCTGATTTTTCATTTTAAGCTTTTTATTGAGCATTGAGGCAGTAGTATCAAAACTTATTTACTATTACGTGAATCTGTGCTAGTGAAGGAAATTGCAGAAAAAATGCATCACGTACCCGCCGAACCGACTCATACTTAAAATAAGTTTTACATACAAAAAAGTCCTCTCGGCACGCCGGAAGGCGGAGGTAGATTTCACCGGACAAACTTGGGGATAGGCGAAAATAGGCAGAATATGCAGGTTTTCGTAGAAGGATCAGACCTCATTTATTGCGAGTAAGTATTTTATAATTGCAGCTTAATTAACTTTGTTTTTCGTCATTTTATGCATATTTTAAACATTTTATTGTCTTATGGGGACGGTAACCTTCTTGTCATTAAGGGTCCATTTTTATACTTGTGGTCACACTGTCCTTATGCAAGGTTTCGACACTGATGTGTAACTATGTAACGGTCTGTTACTTCTTCACGCAAAATTAAATCCCCCGCAGAGATTTTGGTAGGTTCCTCAGTTTAGGGGCTGCGACAACGTGGTCATGTAACCCCGTGTACTTTGGGTGAGTGTAGAATCTGTCTGATAAACGGTGTGAATTGTGATGGCTGTATTAGTCTGTAATTCAGGTAAGGACTGCAGACGGTCAATTTCAAGCAGTAGTTCCTAATGTTGCTACCAGATACTACCGTCAACGACACCTAGCTGTGAATTTGCCTACTAGATGCTTCCGCAACCAGCATTTCGCAACGAACGTTGGAACTTCCCCTCCAAATGAAAGCATACTGGGGGATTTTTAACGTTCTTAGAAAATCTGACGACTTCGGTCGACTTTGAACCCGCGACCTTGGGCATAGAAGTTCAGCATGCTACCAGTTACGTCACCGAAGCCGCTTCACACTTAGTCAGATGGAAATCTGAATCTGATCTCGTGCAAGTGCGTTGTCATGGCAACGTCTGATGGCTCATCCCTCATCAATTTAGTAGTGTTGCCATGGCAACTTCTGATAGCTCTTGGCATTTTCTTATAATTCCGAAATCATTTTTCTCATCCCTTGGCGTAATGGTGGGTCATATCAAAAATTCTTTCAAACAAAATTTTAGGTAATTTTTAGGGGAATATTGCCCATTTGGTACGGTTTTGATATTGTGCCTATTAAGAGAGATATGATTAATGTTTCCCGAAAAAAAACCACTTTTTCCCACCCGTTTGGTCAATGGTTGGTGCTATAAAAAATCTTCAAACATAAATTTTTGGGCTTTATCCGACACATAGTATGAACTTTGAACGGATTCGATATTTCACATATTAAGAGAGTTATAGCAATGTTTCACTTTTTCGAAAAAAAAAGCCCCCCGTTTTCACTCCCTTCGACCGATTTAACACAGTAACGAACTCGACCGAGATTTTATAGGTATACATATTCGGTACAAAATTCAAAGTGATTGGTGAAAAATTACGGCAGTTATCGTGTCCACAATAAACTGATATACATATATATATATATATTGTACCCATGGGAATTATTTCCATGGAAAACATGCTTCTGCCTCCAGCCAGCATCAGTCCTCAGGCGTGAACCGTCCTCCCACTGAGCAGTTGCATATTTTAGATCTGAGACTAAGAGGTATCAACTCTACAATAATAAGACACAACTCTATTGTAAAGACTTTAATTGAGCTTTAAATCATGGCTTCACACAAAACGAAAATACAATCCCAACAATAATACACAGAAACAATGCAAAACTTACTCCTCCAATCAATTATTATTCGCATTTTATCCTCACAAATCCAAATAATTACTGAATTATTTACCATGAGATTAATATAGAATTCACTCTCAAGTGCGCTGATGCACTGGTAAAACACACCCACAACTGTTCTTACAGTCTTACGTCACTTATTGTGACCATTTTTAACTTCACAATCTCTAGTTACTTATTATAAACACATTTGACTTTACCCTATGCGTACCATCATGTTCTGTATTTCTCTTCCCACCAAAATGCTTGAGTTTACCGTGCATTAACCAATTTATTAGTTGCACATCATATTTAATTGCAACTCCACTGTTAATTGTAATTCTACCCTTTTTGTAGCTCCACTGTTAATTGTAATTCTACCCTTTTTGTAGCTCCACTGTATGCCGTAATGAGTTTACTTTCATAATAATTCTGTTACCGCTGTGTCGGGTAGGATTTTATGCTACCCTTGCGTGGGCGTAGCGTGTGACATCTGGTATCCACCTTAGGAAATAGGTGATAATGTCAGTATAAAAATGTAACTTTTAACATATCATAACTTTGCCAAATATTAACTTGTCAGAATGATTCTTAATTATCAATGTGTCTCAAACCACACATATTCATTATCCATTACTACAATCATTATTTTATAACAAACAGGGTTTCATAGTTTTTCACTTTAAACATCTCACTCCAAGCCTAGAGTAGGGTACAGTCTCTTCCCCCGACCCTTCCTGAATACAATGGGCTCCGCGACGGGCGGTAACAATATGGTCGTTACTCCCTATCACGTTCCTCTTTCCCTCTCAAAGCATTAGCCTGTGGCTTCAAACACAACATTGCCGTCTTAGTGACCCACAATACATATGACCTAATTCATACTGAATGCAACTGGCCTCAACAGGTCCATTTACATTTAACTGAAAGAAACGAGATTCATCAAACACAAGTCGAATTGGAATAGCCGGCGCTTTTCAAAGAACACGGTCAGGGCACAGCTTCCTGCCGGTCAAATTCACTCCCAGGAGCTGAATTTATTCACACAATAGCTAGTTCTCGGTCTATATCAGGTGTCATGATGAGGTGTCCATGTTTCCCTCTCATACACCACTGGATTCGAACCCGGAACGCTTCATAGCAATACTCAGAGCTAGGGTTTCCTCACTAGATACGCTCAATTGCAATAATATCTCTCCGTATGCCCTTGGCTATACGAGATTTCACACGTCGATTAGGCTGCCTGGCTCCCATGAACATTGTGAGAAGATCCCGCCCTTAATTAATAAGATAATCTCTACCAATTACTCTTATAAGCTTATTCATCAAGCTGCAATTCAATTCACTATTAAACACTTCCATTTCCTATCTCCTTGCATATTTCTTTTCATTATCATAAGATACTCTGATATTCAATTCCTTTGCTTGGTCCATCACTTGTAATAATACTGCTTGGATACACAGTTATTCAAATTAGCATATATTTTGCTTACAATCATTTTTCCCTGATGTTTATTTATTCTTCTTCTTATTATTATTACTGACCTAAATTTCCCCTACTCCGACACAACGTAACCGTATTTATATAATCAATAACCGAACATCCGTGTTCGTTACGTTAACTTTCTATTTAACTCAATTGCCATTTCTACATTAGTGGTAACGATTTATCCATACAATAATGTACAAAGACATCTTAACTTGACTAAATCAACACAACATTAATATCTGAAGGTTCTACCTCCCAAATTTGACTCTCATTGGCATATTCTACAACTTTTGAATATACCCGACATACTGTGGACTACATATTCACTACAAAATCATGGTTTTGGGTACTTACATTGGTTATCCTGGTGGCTCCGAACACACATCCTCTCCGTTAATGCCCGCCATCATTTGCATATTAGCAAGGCATCATTACACTTTTCACACACATTTTACATAATTTTCCCATTACAAAATACACTGCACTTTGCTTCTTCATGTCGAAGCTATCGCTTCCTTTTCCACAAACACGTTATATTGATTATTACACTTCTAATTTACACATATCTAAATAACAAATCACTAAAAAAAACACACGATCACTATATACATTTCTCACTGGTTGACCCTTCTTGCAGAATCTCATAAATGCAGGTGTTGAAGACCTTTCCTCCACGAATACCCCCGTATCTCGTTTGAAAGTCTCGTTACACTGCCTGACGATTCCCAGCGGTCCCCAATGTCTGTCAACTCCTATCCTTTGATAATTTCCTGATATAGCATAGATATGCTTCCATATCGTCCTGAACGTTAATTAAAGTGGTATCCCTGTGAAAATGCATCACCCGTATAACAAAAGTTTATACCTGCGCAATTCGACATCCTATTACCATGTCTAACAAATAGCTTATATATCGCGCTCGTCCATTGTACATTGTACTTGTACACTTGCCACTTTCAATTGTCCTTCGACTGAACTTACAGTCTCCTTGAATGATATGTTTATAACAAAGCCTTGGACAGTTCCACGTACATTTTTATAATACCACATAATATCTCTTCGTTACAAGGTACGATTGACCTAATCTGACATTGTCTTAACTTGTACATCACACTGTACATTTACTGCGTACTTAATATTAATCACTTGTAATGCTGACTATTAAAGTATGGCACGACTGACTATTATTAATTGTTCTTAACTTGTGCGTTACACTGCATGGTTAATATTTTGATGAACACTCAAAATGTTAAAGTGCGCGCGTCCCTTCCTGGACCCGGGCGACATGCGCTCCGCACTGGAATATGGCACGACTGACCTCGACTGCCTGCTCCATTGACCTTATATCTCTTTTCAGCAGAAAAGTAGGTCCATAAATTCCTTGGAACTTCATCTCCTCTCTACGTGCTTCTCTGGTCTTGAAATGACGTTTTCCTGGTCCATCTTGCCCCGCTGATTACATATCTGCCTGTGTGCCTGAGGATCGATCGGTCAATTAATTAATATTAATTGCCTTTGCCAGCGCGTACCCAAGCCGCGTGGGCGGTACTTCCCCAATGACCTGGTCATAGTTCTGCGCTGGGCTCATTCCTCCTGTGTTCTTGCGCATTACCTTAAATCTGCATCGATGTCGATGTCTGACGGCTTGATAATTAGCCTCCCTGCAATTCATTTACGTAGGTGCAATCCTCATGTCTCTGAGTTACTCCAATCACGAGTAATCATTAAATTATTCTGCCAGTTTCCCACTCCACTGGGCTTCCTCTTATGTGAAGGGGAATCACTGGACCATATATTACTGTCCTCACTCCTCCCAGACGGTGTAAATAGGTCCGAGTAACTGACGTGGCGCCGTGAAAACACGCCTATTTTCTAAACTCATTTGTACCATGTCAAGGGTTCCAACTTCTGTGCTAAGTCCAGAACTGTATGCATTTTACAGCCCAATACTGCCGTATTCTGCTAATATTTTCTACATTATGTTATCAAATAATGTCAGAATTCCTTTACATCACAACAGTGATTTACTGTGTCCTTTCTCTAGGGTTTTTATAGCTTAAACTCCCTCAAATGCCTTGGGTTCGTTTCTTGCTGGCATCTCTAGTTTGTTCCATTTTCCCAGAGACCCAGGTTTGACACCAGTCAGCCTAATGCCGTTAGGGTTCAATATATACATAAATTATGTATAAACTTTTGAACTGATGGTGGTTTTGGGGTCTGGGGGATGTGAAACGCGAAGATATGTCGAAATTTTCCGGAAGTCGAAACATGGAACCCATTGCAATAGTTAGCTTTCTAATGAAATCTACCTAAAATAGACCTACGATGTTGTAATGATAACTGTGTCATGTTAACATCTGAGGTTCAGACTGGCGACTGAAAACCTGCACGTTTATTGCAAGTCATGCACAGTATGAACTATCGCGTGTATAAATAACGGGCCGCCTTGCTGAGCGGGAGTTGAGTTTTCAGGTTGCTATCACTTGGTGTGTTCTCGGGAGGGGAATGCTCAGAGTCGTGGTTGGGCAGCTGTCCTTGTAGGCAATGGGAGAGAGGAGGGGGGAGTGCGGTGTCACCTGTTAATCACAAGAGGCTGACAGTGGCTCAGTAACACGACAGCGAACTCGTTTTTGAGGTCCGTGACCTTTAATATGAACGACCGCTTGGTGAGGAGGGGGCAGATGGTTGGGCTCTATCAAGCTTGCGTCGGAATAAGAGAAATAAGGACGTTTGCGATTTCTTCATTTTCTTCTTCTTAAACTGCGTTTAGTCCCTAACTGTGAAAACTCGATTCTTAAAGAATTCACACACTGTAAAATTAAACAGTGCATTCGTTTCTAACGAGATTTAACAATTAATGGGTTACTTGGCATTTCAATTTTGATTTATTAAAACCGTCTCGTTATCTGTAACCATCTTCCAAGCGCGAAAGTAAAGAAAATCAAAGTTTGCGCAGCGCACCTTGATCTGTCCCCCTCCTCTCCTCCCTTGCCTACAAGGACAGGTGTCCAACCACGGCTCTGAGCATTCCCCTCCCGAGAACACCCCAAGTGATGGCAACCTGATAGCTCGTAAACTCAACTCCCGCTCGACACGCGATAGTACTAAGCGCGCGCTTTCAATACTACAGCAGGGGACCGTGGCACGCCACAAGCTCGGCCAAGCCCTCTGCAGCACCGGATAACAAAGCCGCCGCTCACCGTTCTTATTTTATATGAAAGACACTGTATTTATACTTTGTAACCCGCCCAGTCATTGGGCAAAATCGTGTTGACCGACTGAAGTGCTACAAATAACAATTTGTATAGGCAACGCTGAAAGAATGGCTTCAACTCTCTATTTCATTTGGCTTACCAGTTTCAATTCTCGCAGATCATTTATACTCAGGCTATTACATCAATGTCTGCAAGTATGGGTGATAGTACAGGGCGCCCGAGAATGTTCTCCACAGTGGGTACGTGCAGCTACGAATGGTTGAGTCATGAGTTCAGTTGGCTGCACTGCACTGTGTCCTTCAAAGCGGGACTCTCCGTGTGGACTGTCAGTGTGAATTGCGATAAGCGAGCGAGCATGCATGTCTTCAGTGTGTATTACAGTCAGCGAGCGTTCAGATTGATTATTGGAAGAGTGCAACAGTATACAGGCGGTAATGTTTACTACTGAAGAGAGAGTATTTTTTGGTGGAATACGTTTTTCGCGAAGGCGATCGGTTTACAGAAAATGTAAAATTAAGATTTCAGGCACGGTTTACAAATTCAAAGTGTCCAAACCGTGATACCGTTCGGGATTTGGCAAGTAAATTTCATGTGACTCGCTCAGTTCACGTTGTACCGGGAACAGGCAGGACTACGCTTTTAACAGACGAAAAACTTGATGAAATCTCGAGATATAATGCTGCTTATTCCAAGTAAATCAACACGAAAATTAGCTCAACAAACAGGAATCTTTAAGTTGCCAGCACATAAAGCTGTAAGAGACAAGCTTCAGTTGTTCCCTTATAAAGTTACCGTGGTTCATGAATTTAAACAAACTGATTACGGAAAAAGAGTGATGTACTGTGAATGGGTCTGTTATGAATGGCTGTGGTGAGTACAAAGTTTACTATTTATTTGTTACTAGCAGAAGTACCCGTTCTTCGAACGGTGTTCGGTGTTAACTCCAGACATTATAATAATAATAATAATAATAACAATGTTATTGGTGTTACATCCCTTTTAAGTACTGTTGCTTTTACAGACGCACCAGACATTATCAATTGAGCTACTGTTGCAATGGTTAGCGGCTTGTAATTCCTTCATAAGTTTATCAGAACGAAGTTAATTTTCTGGGAATATCACACACACTGTTAATTTAAGGGCCTTATAATGTGGTTTTCGGAGATCCTTTATAGACTCGCGAATTTTTTGTCTCACATTGAGAAGTGCAACATATGCTTTGGTCGTCCTTCTAGGATAATTTTTGTATTTCGCCTATTTTAGCATGTATTTTGAGAAGTTTTTCCCTATATCCACCCATCTACTGTATGAAAAGTACGGTAAGGAGTTTTATAAATGATTGGTGTATTGACTCATGTTTACCATACCTAATTTTACGATGCACCAAGCATCCGAACATGAGTTATAGGCGTACATAAGGATACACAGGAAGACAGACAGACAATTCTATTGTCTACAACATATCACCCAGAAATCCAAATATGGGTATATCTACCACACAGTATCAAAGAAAATCATCCTTACGATGAACCCGTATGTCGACAAAAAAAAAAGAAAAGAAAAAAGATTAGTTGAAATGTGCTCTCAAACTAAATTCACCTAACGTGTACTTCCTGAAATGAAATAGAATTGAAAGTCTTGTAGATGAAACGCAATACACGTCACATAAAAACTGACCCTCTACGTTGTAGATCTACACAGGAAGATCTCTATCATAAATTATAAAAGCTTGTGGTGCATGAAAATTCAGGTTCTTTAGTCTCAAATGGCCCAAATTCCTAAAAGCCGCAAAAAATGCTGATTCAATTCAGGAATTTCTGAAAATAATGTTGTTGTTTGGATATATAATAGACCTTCTGTACTATATGTCGCACGTGAAAATTGCATGAAAAGATCCTAGATTACCCCTTGACCCCCTTAATTGCATTGGTGAATTATACAGTCTACGTTGGTTCCGTGATAACCTTATATTTGCAAACTTTCACAGAAATGTAATAAATGTAATAAATTGCTTCTTACTGAAATAGATGGAAAGTTGGATGCCACCCCTTGAGATAATGTTGTCATGGTTACGGATTTGCATTCCTTCATTAGTTTGTTAAATTAAATTTAATTAGTTTTCTGGGAATGTTTCAGAAACTGTTGGTTTAAGAGCCTTATAATGTAGTTTTCGAGGACCCTAGAGTTTTATTTCTGGCACCGAGGGGCTTTGTCTCGTCGTTGTACGCCATAATATAATACTACTACTAATAATATAATATAGGGATAGGAATATAATAGACCTGCCATACCACACCCGCAGGTGTAAATCGTGTGAAAAAATTCTAGACTACCCCTTGATCCCCTTAAGTGCATTTTACATATTGATGAAATTTACAGCTTAATTTGGTTCCATAATAACCATCTAGCCGTTTGCAAACTTTTACACTAATGTAATTAATGGAATTGCATTGCGTCTTACAGCAATAGATGGACCTCTGAGAATCTGTTGCCATGGTTATCGGCTTGCATTCGTTCAGTAGTTTATTAAATTAAATTAGTTTTCTGGGAATATCTCAAAAACGGTTGGACGTAGGACCTTAAAATGTGTTTTAGGGCCCCCGAATGTTATCCCTCACATTGAAGGGCTGAAAAAGGGCTTTGTCTCGTCCTTCTACTCCTATTTCAGCATGTATTTTAAGGGGGTATGCACCCTTTTATGATAGGTACAGAGAAGAGATACATCAATGATTAGTGTCGTGCCTCTGATGGATATCTGTACCAAATTTTGCGTTGATACACCCAGCCGTTCTCGATTTATAAGGGAACAAAGTTGTCCACAATCAAACAAACAGACAGACAGACCAAAACATTATTTTCGCGCGCATCTATCATAAAACAGTCTGAAACGTGTAAATAACTCAAATTTCCGTAGAAATTCAGAAAAAAAACCAGACAAATTTTCTATTTATATATGTAGATATATACTGCACGGCTCGGTGTTGACCGTGTTTTATTGCACAAATTTAGGATTTAATCGCTAACCGTTGGAGATACACGAAAAGTGTTAAGGACCTTTTGGATAGAAAATTGAATGTTAATGCTCATGTATGCCATCAAAAGGTTGCTATTTCGTAGCGTTCTCTTTTTATTTGAAATGGAAATATCAAATTTTGAAACCAAAGGGTGTAGTGACGTCATAAATGTGGGTTTTACTCACTAACCGTCGGAGATAAACGAAAAGTGAAGCTCGTATGTTCCGTCAAAAGTTTGCTATTTCTTAGCGTTCTTTTTTTATTTGATAAGGAAATATGAAGTTTTGATTAAAGTGTGTAGTGACGTCACCAAAATGGTCGCCATTTTTAATAGTGCAAATTATCGAAATAAAATGTATCCTATATGTAAACGTGGTAAATCAGCTACATCCATGCAAAATTTCATTTAAATCGGACCAGCGGTTCTTGCGTTATTGAATAGCACACAGACAGACAGAAAGACAGACACACACCATCTCATTTTTAGCCTATTTTCAATTTTGAAAAAAATAGGCTTATGAGATCACCTTTTGTCCGTGTGTGTGCGCGTGTGTGTGTGTGTGAGGTGTGTGTGTGTGTCCCCCTAATAAAATCTAAATGGCTGGAGCGATTTCAATGAAACTCGGTAAGTTCATAGCGCTATTCCCGGCGACCTCGGCCGTGCACTTCAAATTTTGTTACGTCTCACCAATCCAACATGACGGCTGTGCGAAATATTTCACTAGCAATCAATATCTCCGAAATTGTTACTGATATCGCCCTGAAATTGTGTACGGTGATAAAGGGCACTACTAGAAGTTCATCTATGAGACTTTCAAAAACCTGGTGACTACAAAACCAACATGGCGGCCAAGCGAATTTGAGACATTTAAATAGACTTTTCTCGCGATTTAACTATCCAAACGTAATGAAACTTGATACAGCAATTGTTTATACACATTGTAATGCACTGGAGTCTAATTTAGTTAAATTGTTTACATAACCTCAAAATGGCGGCTGTGCGAAATATTTCACTGACATTCTATATCTCCGAAACTATTACAGATATCACCCTGCAATTTTGTACGGTGATAAAGGGTACTGATACAAGTTTACCTATGGTATATTTCATAAACCTGTAAAGTACAAAACGAACATGGCGACCTAGCGAATTTGAAATAATGTAATACACTTTTCTCGTGATTTAACTCTCTGAGCACAGTGAAATGTGATACAGTAAATGATTTTGCAGATTGTAATGCACTGCCATCTAATTTAATTCAATTGTTTACATAACCTCAAGATGGCGGCTGTGCGAAATTTTAAAATTAAGTTTTTATTTCTTGTGTCGTAATCATGCGATCGAAGTGAAAGTTTGAATAATGAACCTAGGCAATAATTGTCCTTGAATTGTACATAACTCTATGGCCTATACATTTATAACAATCCTAAATGGCGAGCTTCCGAAATATTTAGACGGTTCTCACTCTCTATGAAACTTTTACAGCAACCAAACTGAATTTTTTTATGTTCATAGATACTATGAACATATGTTCACCTATAGGACTTTCAGTAACCTGGTGAGCACGAATCCAACATGGCAGCGACGCGAAGTATAAATATTTAAATAGACGTTTCTCGCGAATTAACTATCCGAGTGCCGTGAAACGTTGCACGTTAAATGCTTATACAAATGTTGATCCACTGGCATCTAATTTATTTCAATTGTTTGCATAATCACAAGATGGCTGCTGTGCGCACTTTTAAAATCTCGTTTTTACTTCTTGTGTTCTAATCATGCGATTGAAGTTTGAATACCACACGTACACAATAATCTTAATGTGATAGTATAAAAATAAAAATCCAACCTGGCGACCATCTGAAATATTTAGACGGTTCTCAATATCTACGAATCTGTTACAGCAATTAAACTGAAATTTTGTACGTTGATAGAGGCAATTAACATGAGCAGGATATATGAAAATAGGCTGTATAGTTCTTCACGGAACTACTTGTTATATATTAGTATAGCAGAAGTACCCGTCCTTCGAACGGTGTTATATATTAACACCAGACATTATCAATTGAGCTACTGTTGCAATGGTTAGCGGTTTTTCATTCCTTCATACGTTTATCAGAACGAAGGTAGTTTTCAGGGAATACCACACACACTGTTAATTTAAGGGCCTTAAAATGTGGTTTTCGGAGACCCCTTATAGACTCGCGAATTTTGTGTCTCACATTGAGAAGCGCAACATATGCTTTGATCGTCCTTCTAGGATAATTTTTTATATTTCGCCTATTTTAGCATGTATTTTGAGAAGTTTTTCCCTATATCCACCCTTCTAGTGTTTGAAAAGTACGGTGAGGAGTTTTATAAATGATTGGTGTATTGACTCATGTTTACCATACCTAATTTTACGATGCACCACGCCTACGAACACGATTTATAGGCATACATAAAGATACACAGAAAGACAGACAGACAATTCTATTGTCTACAACATATCACCCAGATATCCAAATATGGGTATATCTACCATACGTATCAAACAAAATCATCCTTATGATGAACCCGTATGTCGACAGAAGAAAGATTAGTTAAAATTTGCTCTCAAACTAAATTTACCTAACTTGTACTTCTTGACGTGAAATAGAATTGAAAGACTTGTAGACGAAACGCAATACACCTGACATAAAAATGACCCTCTACGTTGTGTTAGGTCCTCATACTCAGGAAGACCTCTTTCATAAATTATAAAGGCTTGTGGTGCATGAAAATTCAGGTTCTTTAGTCTCAAATGGCCCAAATTCCTAAAAGCCGCAAAAAATGCTGATTCAATTCAGGAATTTTTGAAAATAATGTTGCTGTTTGGAGATATAAAGGATGATTGTAGTTTTACGTGACCATTAATCGCGAGATCATAAGCCACGGGACCTCCATTTTACGTGGAATCTGAACCACAGGGCATGGCATTTCACTTTGCAAATGTTTGGAGATATAATAGTCCTTCTGTACTATATGTCGCACGTGAAAATTGCATGAAAAAAATCTAGGTTACCCCTTGACCCCCTTAATTGCATTGATGAATTATACAGTCTACGTTGGTTCCGTGATAACCGTATAGCCATTTGAAAACTTTCACAGAAATGTAATAAATAGAGTGACATTACTTCTTACAGAAATAGATGGAAAGTTGGATGCCACCCTTTGAGATAATGTTGTCATGGTTAGCGATTTCCATTCCTTCATTAGTTTGTTTGTTAAATTAAATTAGTTTTCTGGGAATATTTCAGATACTTTTGGTTTTAGGGTCTTATAATGTAGTTTTCGGGGACCCTTTAGGGCCCCCAAGTTTTGTTTCTGGCACCGAGGGGACTTTGTCTCCTCGTTGTACGCCATAATATAATAATAATAATAATAATAATAATAATAATATAATATAGGGATAGGAATATAATAGACCTGCCGTACCACACGCGGAGGTGTAAATCGCGTGAAAAAATTCTACTGTAACCCTTGACCCCCTTAAGCGCATCATACGGATTGATGAATTCTACAGCTTAATTTGGTTCCGTGATAACCTTCTAGCCGTTTGCAAACTTTCACACCAATGTAATTAATGGAATTGCATTGCGTCTTACAGCAATAGATGGACCTCTGAGAATCTGTTGCCATGGTTACCGGCTTGTATTCGTTCATTAGTTTATTAAATGAAATTAGTTTTCTGGGAATATCTCAAAAACGGTTGGTTTTAGGGCCTTAAAATGTGGATTTCGGGGAACCTTCAGGGCCCCCGAGTTTTGTCTCTCACATCGAGGGGCTGAAAATGATTTTTGTCTCGTCCTTCTACTCCTATTTCAGCATGCATTTTAAGGGGGTAGACCCCCTTTTATGAGAGGTACGGAGAAGGGTTACATCAATGATTAGTGTCGTGCCTCTGATGGATATCTGTACCAAATTTTACGTTGATACACCCAGCCGTTCTCGAGTTATAAGGGAACAAATTAGTCCACAGACAATCAAACAAACAGACAGACCAAAACATTATTTTCGCGCGCATCTATCATAAAACAGTCTGAAACGTGTAAATAACTCAAATTTCCGTAGAAATTCAGAAAAAAAACAGACAAATTTTCTATTTATATATAGAGAGATCTACTGCACCGCTCGGTGTTGACCGTGTTTTATTGCACACATTTATGTTATACTCGCTAACCGTCGGAGATACACGAAAAGTGATAAGAACCTTTTGGATAGAAAATTAAATGCTAAAGCTCGTGTATACCATCAAAAGTTTTCTCTTTCTTAGCGTTCTCCTATTATTTGAAATGGAAATATGAAATTTTGAAACCAAAGGGTGTAGTGACGTCACAAAAGTAGGTTTTACTCGTTAGCCGTTGGAGATGCACGAAAAGTGATAAGGACTTTTCGGATAGGAAATTAAATTTCAAAGCTCGTATGTGCCATCAAAAGTTTGCTATTTCCTACCGTTCTCTTTTTATTTGATATGGAAGTATGAAATTTTGAAACCAAAGGGTGTAGTGACGTCACTAAAATGGTCGCCATTTCTTAATAGTGCAAAATATCGAAATTAAAAGTATCCTATATGTAAACCTGGTATTTCAGCTACATCCATGCAAAATTTCATTTAAATCGGACCAGTGGTTCTTGCGTTATTAGGTAACAGACAGACAGACAGACAGACACACACCATCTCATTTTTAGCCTACTTTCGATTTTTGCAAAAAATGAAAGTAGACTTATGAGATCAACACAGGGCGAAAAAAGTGTGTCTGTCTGTGTGTGTGTATGTGTGTGTGTGTGAGTCTGTGTGTGTGTGTGTATGTGTGTGTGTGAGTCTGTGTGTGTGTGTGTCTGTGTGTGTGTGAGTGTGTGTACTCTGAATGTCTGTCCCCCCCTATCAATTCGAACACGGTGAATGCGAATTGAACGAAATTTGGTACAAAGGTAGCACTAGCAAAGGACACCTCAGTGTCATGTTTTATATCGCCGCCATCTTTACTAAAACTGAATGGCGGCCACTCAAACGTTCAAAACGTAAAATCAAATAACGACTAACCAAATCATCCGATCTCTACCAAATTTGGTAACAACATACCTTCGTATAGGATGCGTCTTGTGACCAAACTACAAGGTCGTCCGCCATACCATTTCAGGACTGCGGCCGTGCGAATTATGCAAACTTTATAATCCATATCATGGGACCCACCAGTTCCGATTATCGAGCCGAGAATCGTTTTAACTGTTCTAAAGGAAGAGGCACGTTCGAAATTAAAAGTTTATTTTGTAATACTATAGTGCAGACGTGATTTTAAAAAGCTGAACTGATTCAGTAATAAGACAAGATGGCAGCGGATATCTTGTGCCTGACTTATATTTCACTAATTTGAGTATTGCATGCAATATAGCGTACTGATAAAAAATAAATAAACTTTGTATGAAATGCTTTATATATAAATAATATACTCCAGTGATGAAATCGTTTAGTATAAATCATTATTTGCTAACAAGTTCTATGTAAGGCATTTTAAATAGAACGATATTCGTTGACACAATTAGCTCAGTGGTAGAGCGGTAGCCTATCTTTCTAATGCCTATGGTTCAAACCCGATCAGAGCTAGGTTTTTTGCTTGAACTGTTATATGTTTATTGTTTTGTAATGACTCAGATGTTTTAAAATTAAGCGTTATATTGTGCACATTATGGTGTAAAATATATATTTAATTAAAACATAATTCGCCAGCAGATTTACTCGAGACATCTAGCTGCCAAAAAGGTAACTTCCAGATTTTATTGAAAAGTTTCTTCTTCTGGCCGCTAGAATGCACTCGCTCTGTTAGGATTATATTGTTCGATATTCCACCACTAGATGTCACGACTAGTCTACGTGGGGATCCATTGATTACAATACCATTATCATTCTATGCGCATCGAATTTGAAGAATGACAAGATGATACTACGATACATTTTAACTTTTTATTTTAAAGGGTTTGTAACAGCCTATTTTGCGTTACTTGAAAATGTTATTAAGCGTTATATTGTGCACATTATGGTGTAAAATATATATTTAATTGAAACATAATTCGCCAGCAGATTTACTCGAGACATCTAGCTGCCGAAAAGGTAACTTCCAGATTTTATTGAAAAGTTTCTTCTTCAGGCCGCTAGAATGCACTCGCTCTGTTAGGATTATATTATCGAAAATATCCACATAGTTTGTATACACACGTCTCTGTAGGGTCATGGAAAGATTTGTTAATTCAATTAGGGTTGTGAAAGCCATGCACAACCAGACGTGTAAAGACATGCCTCAACTCAAAGTTGGATGTTGCCCACGGCAGGTCGTAATAATAATAATAATGTTATTGGTTTTACATCCCTTTTAACTACTGCTGCTTTTAGAGACACCGGGGTGCCGGAATTTTGGCCCGAAGGGGATCTTTAACGTGCCAGTAAATGTACTAACACGGCTCCCTCGCATTTGTGCACCCTCAAATGCCAGCTGACTGCGCCAGGATACGAACCTGCAACCTAGGGCCCAGCAAGCGAGAACGTTACCGCTGAGCCACGCCGCCAGTCCGGTCGATTATGTCTCCAGATCCATAACATTCTTGATATACTTCTTATCTTTCTTTCTTCAATGATGGTAGCAGTTTTTATCTAGGTTGTGGCGTTTGGTAGAGGTAAATCGTTTCTAAGGTCTTCAACAAAGAATAGTTCTATTATACTCTTTGATAATAACAACGAGTTATAACTATACTCATACATATAGGAGAAAGTAGGCTATATGTTCTTTACTGAACATCTTGTTTATATTAGTATATGATGATGCAAGCGGCAGCCATGCTATCAACATAACTGCTGTAGCTAGCACTTGCAGATGCATGTAGGCGCTGCGGAGAATATTCCCGGACTCACTGTATTAACAATATGTGCACTTATTTAGTAATTATAAACTAGCCCCACTTGTCAGGCTTTTTTAGCTACATGATACTGATAGTGGTGATTGGCCTTCAAGTGTGCTTGTTTAGTGTGAATATGTGATTGTTATTAAATGGTCAGGGTAGAGTAAATCGTGAACTTAGCTGATTGTTTGAGCGATGTGCGGTTCGTTCTCTTGCAGCTGTCTACATCAGTGGCGCAACTAAGATTTGCTTCTGGAAGGGGATGAGCGGAGTCAAATATGAACTAATTTCGTTTTTGGTGTTGCGTTTGTCGTGTTCCATTTGTTTCTTTTTGTTTAGTGTTATTTGATTTTAGTTTTATGTTCGTTAACTGTTTATGGATTTGATTTTGATTTTTTTATGAATTTTTGATTTCGATTTTGTGTTTGTTTACCTCTTTTATTTTAATTTAGTTTTGTTTTGCTTTTGTTTTTGATTTTGTGTTTTATTTTCTGTTTTGTTTTTGAATTTTGTATTTTGTTGCTTTGTTTTTGATTTTGTGTTTGTTTTCTGCTTTTGGTTTTGAGTTATTTGTTTTGATTTTGTTTTTGATTTTTTGTTAGTTAAATGCTTTTGTTTTTGAATGTTGTGTTCATTTGTCTTTGTTTTTGAATGTTGCATTTCTTTGATATTTTGTTGATATGGTGTTTGTTTTCAGCTTTTGCTTTTGTTCTTGAATGTTGTTTTGTTTTTGTTTTTGATTTTGTGTTTGTTTTCAGCTATTGTTTTTGAATAATTTGTTTTGTTATTGTTTTTGATTTTGTGTGTGTTTTCAGCTTTTGCTTTTGTTTTACAATGTTGTTTTGTTTTAGTTTATGTTTTTGATTTTTGTTTGTTTTTTGCTTTTGCTTTTGCTTTTATGGTCATGCGTTTGTTTTTGCTTGTTTTATTGTGCGGGGGGAAAAATAAGACAATCAATGACAGCAAACCTACATGTTTTCATACTTGATCTCGATAGCATTTGTACCTCTTAATGTGCCTAATACAACAAATGAGACGTCCAGTTGCAGAACTCGTTTAATCCACTTGTGAATAAGAATCATTTTCATGAGAAACGTTTCTCTCGAGGTTGCCTCGCGTATCTTTTGTGTTTGTTGTTTTCTACTTTTTTCTTTTTGCTTGGTGTTTTTGGTTTTTTGGTTTTGTATTAGCTTTGTGCTTTTGTTTTTGAATTTTACTTTTTGCTTTTCTTTCTTGGTTTTGGTTTTGTGTTTGTTTTCTGCTTTAGGTATTTGAATTTTGCTTTTTTTTGTTTCTTTTTTTCTGTTTTCTACTGTTGCTTTTGTTTTTGATTTTTTCTTTTTGCTTCGTGTTTTTTTGTTTTTGGTTTTATGTTCGATTTCTGCAAAATCAAAATAAAACAAAACAAAATAAACAATAAAAATCAAAATAAAACAAAACAAACTAAAACAAAATAAAATAAAACAAAACAAAAAAACGAAACAAAAAATAAATAAAACAATTTTAAACAAAATAAAACGAAATAAAATAAAATAAAATAAGACAAAATTAAAATTGAAGAAAACAAAATGAAATAAAAAGTAAAATAAAATTAAATAAACTCATTAAATAAATAATAATAATAATATCGCATGGCCTCGGGTGCTGGGTGCAAGCTTTGTTATTTGACACCCAGAGGGTAGCTTGCATGTCGAATTTCGTTGTTCCTTGACTATGAAAGTCAAGGAGGTTAGATATCTAAGCTCCTTGAACACTATAGCGCTTTCTAGTAGAAAAATGGGGAACTTTGTTTTGGCGGAAACTTCCGAGATTAATTTTGCCATTATGAATACGGCCTACTGAATTCAAATGGGTTCTTTGACACGCATGTCGTATTTTAGCCGCCTTTCAAAAAAATAATCACTTACCACGGCCAGGAGCGAACCTGCAACCTTGGGTTTAGTAGACCGACACGCTATCCACTCACCCACCGTGGCAAGCTATGATGTTGATGATAGTATTAATAATAACTCGATGAATTGTAGTTTTACAATATCATTCAGTCCAAAGATGTAATGTTTTCCTCAATCCCCACACACGGCCCCACTCTGTTTAATTCTTCTGTCGGAGTGCGTTCATTTCCTTCTCCTCTCGTCCGGATGGCTTGTCTGGGTCCCCTTATACATTCCACGCCCTGATCCCAGGAATAAAGTATTTCCATTATAAGGAAAGTCTCCGGTTGCCATTTTCCGTTTGATCCACGTAAGCCCGTGAGTTAATCCAAGCGAAAGTCCGTTGAACAGAGCTAATAAAAAGGTTGCAGGTGGGGAGGGGAGCGCGCTCTAGTTAACGAGTAAAACCTACCAACTCGACTGTAAGAAACTTGCGAGAAATACACTGTACAAGGTGAGCCATAGTGTGCTTCAAAAATATAGTCCAAATATTATCCGGTCAAATTCTATACATTGTACGTGGAACCAATCAAAATACTCTTGTTCTGTAGTTAAAGTGACAAGTCAGAATTTCGAATAATAATGATAATAATAATAATAAATCATCGAGAGCGCCAAAACCTTGATTCCCCTGACTAAAAAACCGAAACATCCTTGGTGGAATCAAGAATGCGAAATCGCCCTCGACAACAGAAAAACTGCCTTCCAAACCTATAACAGTAACAAATATGAGAAAAACCTGAAGATCTTCTTCGAGGTACGTAAACAGACGTCCAAAATTCTGCGACGAATCAAACGGAAGTATATCAATGATCAACTGACTTCGATCGAGAACGACTTCAGAAACTTAAATACGCGTGATTTCTACAAAACATTCACCAACCAAATCAAAGGGTACACACCACAAAACTTATGCTTCAGAAAACAAGACGGAAAACTGGCATTGACAAATCGAGGCAATTGCCAAGCTACATACTTCTCACGACTTTTGAATTGCCCAGAACCCACGAAAATATTCCCAAAGAATCAATCAGACCACACATCAGAAGAATCACTACCACCAACTCAAGATGAAATCCACTCCCACATCAATAGACTCAAAAACAATAAAGTCTCAGGTGAAGACGGCATCACTGCAGAACTACTTAAAAACCTAGGATCCAATGCACTCGGAGAAATTACACTAATCATCCAAGAAATATGGCAAACAGAGAAAATACCTGATGACTGGAAAACAGCACTCATCCACCTACTACACAAAAGAGGAGATAAGTCTGACGTGAACAACTACAGAGGGATTTCTCGTCTTCCCGTCGCCTACAAAATTTTCTCAGCTTGTCTGTTGACACGAACACAGGAACAGCTCGAACCAAAGTTATCAGAATTTCAAGCAGGATTCAGACCAAACCGATCCTGCCCTGAACAAATCTTCAACCTTAAAACCATTGTCAAAATGCATGCAATTCGAAATAAACCAGTGATGTGCACATTTGTCGATTTCCAAAAAGCATACGACTCGATCGATAGACAATCACTCTTCCAGATCCTTGAAGAAAGAGGATTAGATCACAAAACACGGAAACTCATTGAACAAACGCTGACCAACACAAAATCCAAAGTAAAATTTATTTGGGAAATGTCCGAACCTTTCGAAATTCAGACAGGTGTGCGACAAGAAGATGGTCTTTCCCCACTCTTGTTCAACATTGTCCTGGATAAAGTCATGGAAGAATGGGAAAAAGAGCTCAAGAAACAAAATGTCAGGAAACCAGTTACACTTGGCTATCGTAAAAACAATCTTTCTATACCATATCTTGCCTTCGCCGATGACTTGGTTATACCAACAGAAATTCAAGAGACCGCAATAAAACAAATAGAAACACTCCAAGAATGCGCCGAAAAAGTGGGACTTCAAATATCCTTCGAGAATACTCAAGTGCTAAGTCACAAAGGCGACAACATGCAAACAAAATACGGAACCATCAAAAGAGTCCCACATTTCAAATATCTGGGAGAATTTATCGAACCAACTGGATCCAAAAATATCTCACAACAAAACCGTCTCCAGAAAACCAGGAGAGCACTCGGACTTATTCAAAACCTCTATAATAAGAAATGCATGTCAAGACATACCAAACTTCGACATTACAACACTGACATCAAACTGGCAAGTCTCTACGCAAGCGAAACACTTACACCCAATAAGAAATATGAACTTCAAGACATCAAGAAAGAAGAAAGAAAAGTCATTCGGAAAATACTGGGAGCAAGACTCACTCCTGACGGGTACCGACTACAGTCAATCAAGACAACTGAAAAATACTCAAACATCGAAGTCGACTTCAGAAAAAGACGATTGAAATTCTTCGAGCACATAAGTAGACTGCCGAATACACGACTAACCAAAAGAATACTAGATTACATATCATCACTCAAAAGTACAACACCATGGATGAAAGAAGTACAAAACGACATGAGAACTGCTAACATTACCGACACATCAGGCAGAGACTCCTTCCGTAACAAAGTGAACAACTGGGAAGTCCAACCAGAGCAACCAAAACCTACACCTTGCAGACCTCAATGGTCTGACGAAAGAAAATTGGAATTCTCCAGCAGAATGAAACAATATTGGCAAGATAAGAAAAACGTCAAGAATTGAGTCAAATTGCTTAACGCTTTCCAATATTGGGAAAATACGCTGTAAATTATAAATAAATAGTAACTACCTACGTGGAGGAGATCAGTGACACGATTCGAAAAAGAAGGATTGCCTTTTATAGCCACGTGACACGAATGAGCCCAGGCAAGATATCAAAGCGGATATTGACGTATTTTCAAGATAAGAAAACCAAAGGGGCATGGTTCATCGATGTTGAGAAAGATCTACGTGAAATTGAAATTTCCCCTCAAGAAATCCAGGAGCGTGTTCCACTTCAGGAAAAACTACGTACGCACAAAGGTTTCCGGGAAAAATCCAAAGCTGGAGACAGGAAAGGCGTAGCCCCAAGAGAGAACAGAACAACACCGGAGACGAATGCGGGAACACTGGGCGGTAGTTAGAGCTCAGGAGAAGCGACAGTTGAACTGACGTGGTCGCTAGTTGGCCAAATAAAAAAAAAGAATAATAAGAACAACCTAAAGTACACCATTAAGGCAGACATGCCAGATGAAAAATGTGGAAGATGTCATCGCGAATCTCTCACCTCAACACGGAACAACAAGTGGGACAAGTGCGCTTGTACTTGTTACCATGGTAACTAGGTGTCATAAAAATTATTTTGAAACATTTACCAGCAAGATACCGCCACCAAATTTTGGAATTATATTCTTCGAGGAATAATGCTTCAAATAAAAAATAAAAAAGTGCTAAATTTCATGATTTTCAGTCACATCTCCCCTTGATATAATTGAAATACCATTAGTATTTATTACGTTTGTACACCTTAGTCAATAATGTTGAAATGGTAATAAGTTATACATGTTTCAGCCACATTGTGGTCTTTTTCAGCAACTATTCTCTAAAAATAAAATTACAACTTAATATAAGGTGCATTCAAAAAGTAACGAGCCGGAGGCATAATTGCAGAAACCAGTACTGTACCTGTATGTTAGAAGTATTGGCCCTGGCTGTTTAGGCACTTGTCCCACTGTGACACGAGGCGGTGAATGGCTGTCTCATAAAATTCCCTGGGCTGCGAGGTGAACCAGTTCCGCTCGTACAGCTGGACGTCGGCGTCCGAGGTGAATCGTTCGCCCCGCAGAGCCCTTTTCAGGGGACCAAACATGGCGTAATCACAGGGAGAGAGGTCTGGACTGTATGGAGGGTTGCCAAGAACCTCCCATTTGAATTTCTGCAGGAGTGCCGCGACTGTGTAGGCCGTATGAGGTCGTGCATTGTCGTGGAGCGACCACGGCGGCTATGGCGTCCACTGTCACTCGGCGGTCGTGGGTAATGAGTGCATCAACCAGCTGGACGTTGTCATCGGTAATGCACGGGGATGCCCCAGACCGGGCATCATCGGCTAACGACACCCGTCCTTCCCTGAAGTGCTTGTGCCACGCCTTGACACTTGCAAGGGACATGCGGTGTTCGCCGTACACTTGTGACATTCGGCGATGAATGTCCGTTCCCCCTATTCCTTCCGCTGTCAGAAACCGAACAACACCTCTTCGCTCTTCGGTTGACACCTCCATGTCACTGTTTGCAATGCGACTGGCAGCGTGGGACGATTGATGCATGCTGCTCCTTGCTTTGTTTCGTCACGTGACGTGCACGCGTGCCCTCTAGCGATGGGCTGTTACCTTCCACGCTCTGGTCGGAACCACACCTCGTTACACACGCCACGATTAGCCGATGTAGTCACCGGTTTGCGCATTCCAGCCTCCGGCTCGTTACTTTTTGAACGCACCTTATATATTTATGTCTTAAATTAATATTAAAATTGGGTTTCTTGTTGAGGGGAGCATTCGTAATGATGACGAAAAATCAGGAGTTTATTCTAGGTTATAAGGGGAAAGGTGTTAATTCAAGATCATTAAAATGAGGTATGAGATAAATAAATAGAAAAAGAATGTGTTTATTACGTCTATGGTTCGGAAATTTCTTGTTATTTATCCCCACTCTATTGAGAATTTTGTATGGGGTATGGATGACCGTGATTGATAATATTTCTCGAATATGTATTGTGTAATTCAATTTCATTGTCTGTTAGTGCCCCGGCGAGTTGAGATTCCAAACTAAACGAAAGATTCAATACAACGTTAAGGCCCGTGTAATTTTATTAGTAACAACATTCTATGAAGAGGGGATTGAAAAAGCACGTCTATGCATAGGACAATTACCTCCATCTTCACGGTGATTGTGTCGAAAGGTGCACATAACGGTTGGTAATAAATTCATTCTCTATATCCCAATAATTTTTGCTGTTTCTTTCCTTATTTGAGATACAAGACACGCCACTGAATTTACAAGAGAACATAGCTCCACGGGGATATCTTGGTGCTGTCTATGAAGTCTACCACTCTTATGATATGAACGAATGCTTGGTTTTGTGAATAGCGCAGCCTTTTTGGTAGCTGCAGGAGTAAGACACTCAGGGCTTAAAAGAGGAAGAAATATAACCTTCAAACACATGAAAGAGCAAAGGAGATTTTGGGGATAAAGGGGAGAAAGAGTGAGTCCAACTAAGAGTACAGGAATCGAATGTGAATCCTTGACGTGAATAGAGGGAGCCGAAGATTAATTGCGGAGCCCAAGTGGAAGACGAATGAGGAGAAAGAAGTAAATAATTCAGCAAGAAGGGTAGGAAGGCAGTGGTAGGGGAGAAGTGAGGAGAGAGCAAGACGGCAATAAGAGAGGGAGAATGATAATTGAAGCTTGCTATTGCCAATCACAGAAGGCGTGAGCACTCATTAGCCGGTTATTGATGTGTAAATCATGCACCAGCTCTTGGAGAAATTTCATCTTCTTCTCTGCACTTGTGAACTGTTTGAACAAATGCTCATTCTCTTTGGAGTGAAAACCATCAACAGCTTGGTGCGCCCTCCTTAACTTCTCCCTTCTCTTCCAATTTGCAGAATATCACGATCTGGATTAACTTACAGGTGATACGATTTACATTCAACACGTCCAAAATGTACGTCTTTCTATTTTAAAGGAGAGGCTAGTGTGGCGTAGTTAGTAGCATGCTGAGCTTCTAAGTCCAAGATCGTGGGTTCAAACCCGGCCGAAGTCATCGGATTTTTTTAAGAGCGTTAAAATCCCTCAGAATGCCTTGCTTCGGACGGGAAGTGAAGCCGGCGGTCCCATGTCATAGATTTATGGCTTGTTAAAGAACATTCCCCTAACTACAATTGTGGAAGATAACATTTGTAGGTTAGTTTGATAACGCTCTATTAGTTCTAACGTTCGCCGCCAGGTGTTGACTGCAATGGCATTTAGTAGCCACGTCCGCAGCTAGGTGTCGTGGATGGTAGCATTTGGTAGCAAAAGTAGGGAATACATGAAAAAATTAATCGTCTTCAGTCCTACCTGAATCACAAGCTTGCCACGGTGGGTGAGTGGATAGCGTGTCGGTCTACTAACCCCAAGATTGCAGGTTTGCTCCTGGCCGCGGTAAGTGATTTTTGAAAGGCGGCAAAAATACGACACGCATGTCATACGATGTTGACATGTCAAAGAACCCATTTGAGTTCAGTAAGCCGTGTTCATAGTGGAAAATTAATCTCAGGAGTTTCCGCCAACACAAAGTTCCTCATTTCTCTACTAGAAAGCGCTATAGTGTTCAAGGAGCCTAGATATCTAAGCTCCTTGACTTTCATAGTGATTCAAGGACCAACGAAATTCGATATGCAAGCTACCTTCAGGGTGTCAAATTACAAAGCTTGCACCCGGCACCCGTGGCCATACGATATTATTATTACCTGAATCACAGATAACACACATTAATACAGCCATGACAATATTAACACCGGTTATCAGACAAATTCTACTCTCACCCAAAGTACACGGGGCTACATGACCACGTTGTCGCAGCCCCTAAACTAAGGAACCAACCAACTGACTTATTTTCAAGTAAGTTAGTTGAAAATGAAAAATAAATGAATACCAAAATATATACTAGGTGGCCTCTCTGCACCGTACTTCCTACGTATGAGTGTCCTGCATGCACCAGTGATGGATGAGATGCCTAACTGCTAATTTAAAAGGAGCTCTACAACGAGGTGTCTATATGTCGAATGTTGTGAATCAAATATCAGTCACTTTACTACACACTTTCAGTAACAAAAAATTCTCTTCTTCTTCTTCTTCTTCTTCTTCTTCTTCAGCGTTTGTCCCGTGAGGCTCGGGGTCCACTACATGGATCCGTTGTCTCCATTTTCCTCTGTCTGAGGCCGCATCACGCTGTTTAGGTCCTTGTGTAGCGCGTCACACCAACATTGGAGAGGTCGTCCTTTTGGTTTCTGCCAACGACTTCAAGTGTGTATCCCACCTTTGCAATCGTTTCACCTCCTGCCCGTAAAATATGTCCAAACCAGCTTTCGCGCATTTTGTCTCGGATTGGTGCAACACCAAACCGTTCCCTGACGCTGTCATTGGAAACACGATCTAACTTAGTAAGGACTGCTGTCCACCTTATAGTCTCCATAACTCCTAAACGCCGTTGTGTTTCCGCTGTAGTCGGCCATCATTCAGAGTCGTAGAGTACTACTGGACGGATGACACTATGACAGATTTTTGATTTCAGGTGAACCTCCATCTTGCGGTCGTACATAACTCCCGTTGTTGCTCGCCATTTCATCCAAGAATCATTTGTTCTTGAACTGACCACTTCAAGTAATAGGGTTATTATTATTATATCATCATCATTATCGTCATCATCTTCTAAACTTTCCAGCCCCTGGCTGGATCTGCTTGGAACATAAGCCTCTTCATCGTTTTATCATTTCAAATGATCTTGTCAACTTCGTCCTTATGCTTGGGTCTAACGTTATGCGTTACGGTTACGGCGTGTATGACGTCATCATGTTGTTCTGTGCATATGCACCGAGACTGAGTTTACTCTTGGGGTCTGGCGTTATGCGATACGGAGACGGCGAGTGCGTGACGTCAGACAGGAATACAGGGTGACTCCTAAAGAAGTGTGCAAAATGTCACACAGGAATACAGGGTGACTCCTAAAGAGATTTACAAGACGTCAGATAAGAATACAGGGTGACTCCTAAAGTGGTGTACACGATGTCAGACAGGAATACAGGGTGACTTCTAAAGAGGTGTACGTGATGTCACACAAGAATACAGAGTGACTCCTAAAGAGATATACAAGACGTCAGATAAGAATACAGGGTGACTCCTAAAGTGGTGTACACGATGTCAGGCAGGAATACAGGGTGACTCCTAAAGAGGTGTACGTGATGTCACACAAGAATACAGAGTGACTCCTAAAGAGATATACAAGACGTCAGATAAGAATACAGGGTGACTCCTAAAGAGGTGTACAAGATGTCACACAAGAATACAGGGTGACTCCTAAAGAGATATACAAGTCGTCAGATAAGAATACAGGGGGACTCCTAAAGAGGTGCACAAGATGCCAGATAAGAATACAGGGTGACTCCTAAAGAGATATACAAGATGCCAGATAAGAATACAAGGTGACTCTTAAAGAGGCGTACAAGATGGCAGAGAAGAATACAGGGTGACTCCTAAAGAGGTGCACAAGATGTCAGACAAGAATACAGGGTGACTCCTAAAGAGGTGTACAAGATATCAGACAAGAATACAGGGTGACTCCTAAAGGGGTGTACAAGATGTCACACAAGAATACAGGATGACTTCTAAAGAGATATACAAGATGCCAGATAAGAATACAGGGTGCCTCCTAAAGAGGTGTGCCGGATGTCAGAGCAAAATACAGGGTGACACTTAACGAGGTGTACAGTATGTTAGATTCAATTCAAATACAGGGTGACCCTTAAAGAGGTTTGGAAGATCCAGATTCAAAGAATGGGTGACCCTTAAAGAGTTGTAAAAGATGTCAGACTCAAATACAGGGTGACCCTTAAAGAGGGGCCCGCGCGGGTAGCCTAAGTTAATGGGTAATGGAGTCTGTTGAAAGAGTCCTAGAAGCCCTCCTGAGCCTTTCTAACATGTGTAACATTTGTAGCATGCGTCATTTGAAATGATATGAAGTCTAGTCTCTCAGACTGACTGTATCTTTTTTCTATCCTCCCACCACCTTTCACTCTTCACTTTGTCCCACTCATCTACTCTTTTCTGCACTCCTTCCTTCACACCCACAATCCACCTATCTCTTGGTCTCTCACCCTCCATTTCCATCTCATGCATCCTCCTTGGTATCCTGCCCTGCTGTATTCTCCTAAAATGTCCGTACCAACTCATTCTCGACGTCTGTATGATCTCTTGTAGGGGATTCTCTTCCACAATCTCTCATTTCTCCCCCTAGGGGCTCACATCTAGTGAGACGTGGGTTGGCGACCACGGGACCCCAGCTGAGTCCGGCATCGCCTCCACTTACTTGTGTCGGACTCCTTTCTGTCTTCTTTCCTATGGACCTCTCTTGGTCAACTCTTGTTCTCTTCCGACCCCAACGGTATTAGGGTATCCGAGGCCTAGGGAGTCTTTCACTTTCCCGCCTTAATTGGCTCTTGTCTCATTTTTCCTGATACCCTCATTCTTCGAGGGGTCAGTCTTCTTTCTCTTTTCATGTTATCTCCTGCCTTCTTCACAAGGACCTCAAGGAGGCAAGGTGTGTGTAGCTCCACCACTTCTAGTGCATCCTGGATAATGCTACACCCTCAAGGGTTCACGGCTGGTGAGTTTGGGAGTTGGCGATCCCAAGGGATTCCTGAGTTGGGTAGGTTTGGTCCTCTTATTCCTCTGACCTTGGGGTGGGTCCTCTCCTCTTTCCCACTTTCCTATCTGCCTTTCATGGTTCTCCTTCTTTCCAAGTCCCTCAATCCTCATTCTTCGAAGGATGAGGGCATTTTTTCTTCCTGTCCTTTATTTGCCTTATCCTTGACTTGTTTACCATTTCTTCTTGTAGTAGGCTATGTAAGTCTGCAGTTAGTATTAGTTATAGTTTTCATGACATTCTAATCTCATCATCCACTATCATCCAAACCATTAGGGGCCGATAATATATATGCTAGGCCCCTTAAAACAACAAATATCATCATCATCATCATCATCATCATCATCATCATCATCTCTCATTTCTTACTCTATCCCATCTTTTTATTCCTAATCTGCTTCTCTGTAATTTCATTTCGCAAACCTGGATCCTGCTCACCTGTCACTTCTTCATAGCCCACGTTTCTTATACGTAGGTGAGTATTGGGACATAACACGTTCGATACAATACCCGTTTTCTCTTCTGGGGTACGTCCCTGCTCCATATCAGACCTCTCACGCTCTGCAGGAATGCATGAGCATGCAGTACATAATTCGCTAGGGCCAGCTAGGACCACGTTAAGCCATGTTAAGGTCGGTATACACTTGCGCGCAGCAAGTTTGCTAGATTAGTACGGGCTTTCGAAGCTGCGCGCGGGCAGCGTACCACGATCCATCTCCTGTCGGTTTTTTCCACGCGCACTTTGAGTTTTCGCACTTCAGATTTGGACGGGATTGTTAGAAGTTCGTTGATTCTCGCACGCATCTGATATTTGTGCGTTTTGAGTGGTGATAAAGGAGTGGTCAGACGAATATGTGATACAACTGATCGATGCTTATTGCAAAAAGCCTCTTCTGTGGGATCCTCAACGTCATGTCATGTCAACTGTTACTTCTGCATTTTAATGTTGGCCCAGTACTCTTTCATTCGCAATCGATGTTGCACCTTTCTCTCTGCCGTCCACGCTTTCCCGGTTTTTAGTTTCGGCTTAGGTTGAAAACTCCGATGTTTTTGAATTTTTTTTCCCTAAGTGGGCCACGCTCCTGGATATCTTCACATGTTATCCCAACCTCCAACAAATCATTCCCTTCTTCACTGAACCAGGCCCCCTTTGTCTTTTTCTCATGGAGAA
Organism: Meconema thalassinum; assembly: GCA_946902985.2. Classification (NCBI taxonomy): domain Eukaryota; kingdom Metazoa; phylum Arthropoda; class Insecta; order Orthoptera; family Tettigoniidae; genus Meconema; species Meconema thalassinum. The sequence goes on along the minus strand of OX336390.1, from coordinate 67,375,042 downwards.
AAGCAAAAATTCGGTTGGATAGGCGTGTTGATTTCATTCGGGTTATATGTCCATATAAAGAAATCCTCCTTTTCCTCATCACGTCAGTTATTTTCTCTGCGTGAGTGTACAACTCGGGGTAGTGGCGTCTTCGGTACTCGCTGTGTTCTTTGACTGGACCTAGGATTTTCCTCAATATCTTCCTTTCCTTCGTCTCCAGTTTTGCCATTATGCCTTTTATATTCATGGCGAGACATTCCGCTGCATACAAAGCTTCTGGCCGGATGACCGTTCAGTAGTGCTTGAGTTTTGCATTCAGGGATATAGATCTTTTGCGCAGCAAGTTTGCTAGATTAGTACGGGCTTTCGAAGCTGCGCGCGGGCGGCGTAGCACGATCCATCTCCTGTCGGTTTTTTCCACGCGCACTTTCAGTTTTCGCAGTTCAGATTTGGACGGGATTGGGAGAAGTTCGTTGATTCTCGCACGCATCTGATTGCAATATTTGTGCGTTTTGAGTGGTGATAATGGAGTGGTCAGACGAATCTGTGAAACAACTGATCGATGCTTATCGCAAAAAGCATCTTCTGTGGGATCCTCAACATAAGGATCATTTTATGAAACCATTAGACTAAAAGCAGATGCCTGGAGGGAAATAGGAGCTGAGATGGATATATCTGCGGACCAATGCAAGAAGAAGGTGATATCTCTGCTGTCTTCCTACCGGCTTGAGAAAAGTAAAATAAATCGCAGGGCGTAAATATGTATCTTCCATGGAAATGTGGGGTCCAATCTTCTGCAGCAGATTCTCAAAGTCAGAAGGTGACATTCGAGTAAAATTCTTATACTGGCCGCTTATTCCGTGTGACTTCAAGTCCATCATTAGCTCCGCACCATTCCTTTTTTTTAACAGGCCAGTGTGCCACCAACGTCGTCGTCGTTTCTTTTTCTTTTTGCACAAACTTGCCATTAAAAAAGACGCACTACTAATCACCGCAATCGCAAGGTTTTCCTCGTACGGCGGAGACATGACTATATTTACCACACTCCAAACTGACTAGTGAATGTTCGTGGGTTTCCTAAGGATCGCGGGAGGTTCGTCTAAATAATAATTCTGGACAAGCGGCGCGCATGTGTATACCCACCTTTACATTTCGCTTTCTATTGCGCCCAGAACTCCCTCATACATTGTGATTAAGCCTGCTTGCGTTCCTCTGTCCAAGGGGCAACCAAGTCTACTTTTAGGAGGCAAGACTCGGTTAAGCCCGTTTGTCAGTGTCTTTTGGTCTCATATTAAATAACTCTGTGTCTGCCAGAAACAACTCAGTGCGGAAACTGAGAAGCACCACCTGGTGAGCTCATCCATGTACTCTTGAGAACAAGCGCGCTAGCACTGTGTTACTTCACTGCTGAATATGCATGCTCGGTGTGGCACAAGTCCAGCCATACCAGAAACATAGATATGGCATTAAATGACTCCTGCCGTATTATCACGGGCTATTTAAGACCTTCACCCATAGATAAACTTCAGTGTCTCGCTGGTATAGCACCACCTGAAATCCGACGTGAGGTTGCTGCTAGATATGAGAAAAGCAAGGCTATACTATGGAAGCTCACACTTTGTATGCTTGTCATCCAGCACATCCTAGGCTAAAATCAAGAAGGAGCTTCTTGAAAACCCCTGAGGCTCTTCAAGGAACATCACAGCAAGCAAGAATCTCAATGTGGCGGGCAAAATGTCAATATGTGAGAGTATGGATGGTCTCAAAAGAAGAGCTTCCTCCGGGACATTCAGAAAAGTGGATATCATGGAAGGCTCTTAATCGGCTACGCTCCAGTACCACGAGATGCAAGACTAACCAACAGAAATGGGGCCTTCCTGAGGAATCAGTTTACTGCGAGTGTGGTTCTAAGCAGACTAATGATCATCTTCTACTGTGTCCTTCTTCTCCAGACATTTGCACCATTGAAGACTTGATGAGAGCAACTTCAAATGAACTTGTCGTGGCAAATTATTGGTCAACCAGTGTTTAATAGTTCTCTTGTTTAATTTGTCTGTGTTTACTTTTTACTTCTGACACGATACATAAATAGTGTTTTTGGTGGAAGAGAACCCTGGCCAATGCGTCGTCGGGATGGATTTGGAGCATTTGGGGACTTCTTTGGTGTTTCTAAATCAGGATATCGTGGTTTTGTGCTTGGAATAAAACAAATTAATGATCTTCTTTATCAACCTGTTGCCGGCCATTCGTCTGAGGTGGCCATAAAATCGTGCCTTTCATTTACGGATTGTGTCTTAAAACATCTTTATTTCACTATAGACATCCTTAATATCATTAAACTATTATTATTATTATTATTAATTATGAGCATTAAAGGAGCGAGTTTGAACTTATTTAGCACAATGTTTCCTCTTTTATTCCAATAGCATATCTCTTATCTTTTCATCCGTTTACTGTGCTCTCTTTTGCGTTCTTCTGTGCATCCAGTATTCTTCCGTGTAGGTTTCTCGGTAAATTCGTGTCTGTTTATTAGAGCTCTAAATGTTGGTCTTATGTGAATGATTTCTTCTATAATATCAATTTCTGGTGTTATTTCTACCAGACAATTGTTGTGGTTTCTCAGAGCTAGTGCTATCTTTAAAATTTTATTTGTTAGCCCGTTGTCATCCATTCTGTATAAGGACCATAACATTTCAGTCCCCTTTGTCTGATGGGATCTGTAATTCTCTCAATACTTTAATAGATTTCATGTGGCTTCATTTTCATTTAAACCCCATTTTCATATTTTGGTTCTTTTTATTATTATTATTATTATTATTATTATTATTATTATTATTATTATTATTATTATTATTATTATTATTATTATTATTTTCTTCTTCTTCTTCCTCCTCCTTCGTTGCGGCCAACTAAGGACGACGTCATGTCAACTGTTACTTCTGCATTTTAATGTTGGTCCAGTACTCTTTCATTCGCAATCGATGTTGCACCTTTCTCTCTGCCGTCCACGCTTTCCCGGTTTTTAGTTTCGGCTTAGGTTGAAAACTCCGATGTTTTTGAAGTTTTTTCCCTAAGTGGGCCACGCACCTGGATATCTTCACATGTTATCCCAACCTCCAACAAATCATTCCCTTCTTCACTGAACCAGGCCCCCTTTGTCTTTTTCTCATGGAGAAAAGCAAAAATTCGGTTGGATAGGCGTGTTGATTTCATTCGGGTTATATGTCCATAAAAAGAAATCCTCCTTTTCCTCATCACGTCAGTTATTTTCTCTGCGTGAGTGTACAACTCGGGGTTGTGGCGTCTTCGGTACTCGCCGTGTTCTTTGACTGGACCTAGGATTTTCCTCAATATCTTCCTTTCCTTCGTCTCCAGTTTTGCCATTATGCCTTTTCTATTCATGGCGAGACATTCCGCTGCATACAAAGCTTCTGGCCGGATGACCGTTCAGTAGTGCTTGAGTTTTGCATTCGGGGATATAGATCTTTTGTTGTACACATTCTTAGTTAGATGGTAAGCCACTTCAATTTTATTCAAGCGGACATTGTAGGGTCTATCCATTCACCAAGATACTTAAATTTCACAACCCGCTTGATTTTCCCATGATTCATTTCTATGTTTTGGAGCCGTTTTGATGTTAGTAATACATTCCGTTTTCTCGAAATCGATCAGGAGGCCCGCTTTTGCAACTTGTGTTTGAAGCTGATTGATCTGTTTCCTGGCCGTATCCAATGAATCCGCAAAAACCACAAGGTCATCTGCAAAAGCTAGACAGTCAATTGATAGGTCCTTATTCTTGTGACCTAGTCTGATTCCATTTTGGACTCCTTCATCACTCATTGCATTGCGCCACTCACGGATGACTTTCTGAAAATCGCAGTTGAATAGTAGAGGCGAAAGACCATCTCCCTGTCGAACCCCTGTTCTTATCTCGAAGGCAAATTGAAATCTCGCCTCTAAACTTAACTTTTGAAGTGGTGTTGGTGAGAGTCTGCTGGATGATCGCTCTCGTTTTGTTGTCCAGGCCGAACTCCTTTAGAATCTGTGGTAGGGTAGTCCGATCAATGGAGTCATAAGCTTACTTAAAATCAATGAAGGTTACTACAAATTTCTTGCTCCTTAGTTTCAGATATGAAAGGATAGATTTGAGATTCATGATTTTCTCCACAGATGACCGTCCCTTCCTAAAACCTCCTTGATAATCACGTAGTTCTGTATCTAGCTGTTCTTCAGCACTAGCTTGAAGAGCTTTTGAGAGGATTTTGTAAGTTATCAGTAGGAGGGATATGCCTCGATAGTTGTTAACAACTGCTTTATCGCCTTTCTTATGAAGGGGGTGGACTAAAGCAGAAGTCCAGACACTTGGAAGTCTTTCCGTATCCCAAATTTCATGTATGATGTCCGTTAATTTATCCACTGTATTGTCACTAGCAAACTTCCACAGTTAGCGATTATCGAGTCATCACCTGGAGCTTTATGGTTCTTTAAAGATCGGATAATCTGTTTGACTTTCTCTTTCGTGGGTGAAAAGGAATCTGGGTGGACTTGCACATGGGCATTAAATGTGAATCTGGATCTTGGAGTCTCACAGTTAAGAAGGGACTCAAAATATTTTGCAAGCACCTTACAATTATCTTTGTCGCTATAAACTAGTTTTCCATTACAATACCTTAACTGAAGACATGGAGGGCTATATTCCCTCAAGTTGCTTTTAAATGTTCTATAGAAGTTGCGCATATTATTCCTCTGGAAATCCTGTTCGATTTGATCCATCTGGTTTTAATGAAAGGCACGTTTAGCACTGCGGATGGTTTTTGCTGCACTCGTTCTCTTATTCAAGAAGTCTGTCCAGTTGACTTGATTTTGTTACGAGTTCCATTTCAACCAGGCGAGCTGTCTCTTCCTTATTACTGCGACACATTCACTGTTCCACTAAGCATGCTTTCTCGTTTTAGTTAGTGGGACAGTCTCTTTTGCTGCTTCAACCAGTGCCTCTCGCAGTTGTTCCCAGTTCTCTGCATCCACAGTTTGTAGTTTTCGTGTAAACTCATTACCGGACGCCAGTTTTTCAACATCATATCTTTCAGTCTTTTTGGCTCGGAACCTCCGTGTGTTTCTCGGGAGGAGTTTGATTTTAATTTTAGATAGATAATGATCCGAGTCCAGTTTTGTATTTCGTAGAACTTTCACATTCTGAATTTCTCTTTGAGCTTTCCGTGCAATTGCGACATGATCAAGCTGGAATTCGCCAAGACTGGGATTTGGGGATTTCCAGGTATTTTTTTTTTCTTGGAAAGATGATTGAAAGCAGTGGATTTAATTACCAGGTTGAAAGCCCTACGTAGCTCTATTAGCCGTTCTCCATCACGATTCGATCTGTGATGAGCGGAGTAATTACCAACATTGTTTCGAAATTTTCTTTCTTTGCCCACCTGGGCATTGAAATCCCCAAGTCTGGAATCATCGATTACATTTCTTCGAGATCTTCTCAGAATCGATCAGTTCCTTCCGGGCTTTTCTTGTTCGCTTCGTTGATCGGTGCATGAACGTTCACAATAGTATACATTTTATTTGTACTTCGAAAGGAAAGGGTCGAGACTTGACTGCCTACAGACGTGAAATTTGTGAGGGAGTCTAGAATCTTCTTGTTGACTACAAATCAAGTACCGAGTTGGGGAACTGTTTCTATAACACGTTTACCTGGCTTACCCTTGAAGATTATGTAGCCTTCTGATCCAAAGGCATGCTTATCAGTAAATCTTGTTTTCTGAACTGCCGCAATTTGGATCTGATGTTCAGTTAGAGCATCCGTGAGTTGTTTTAATTTTATTATTATTACTATTATTGTTATTATTATTATTATTATTATTATTATTACATTTGAATTGAGCTCTATGGACTGCACAATAACCCGCGAGGACTAGCGCATGGGTATTATTGACCCGAGCCTTAAGGAATGCTCTATATTGTCGTTTTGGTCAGCCCTCATTTCCTGTCGCTTACTGTACCTTCCTAGCCTTGAACTTCACCCTGGAAAAGACACATGCCCCTAGCTTTTGGAACACTCAAGTTATTTCTATATTATTTACGGTCGGGTCAGATTTACCCATGGCGCCAGTCCTCGCGTGACAATTTTGGGCTTACGTTAGTCTGGACAATCTATAAAAAATAAGGGGGAAAATCCACCTATTTTGGTGAAGCACATTAACATAGCTCACGTTCTTGTTGATCCATGTTTAGGGTCTAGGGACACGTTTGTCATCAGCTCCTTTGTTAAACAAAATTAAGATGACTGCTCTGCCACTACTGTCAAGGCCAATCATACTGTTACGAATATTATTCTCATTTATCTGCGAGTTAAATTTGAAAAATATAAATAAACCTTATTTTATATTGGGAATAGTTTATAGGAAGACACCAGGTGTAAAATTTCTTCATTAAAATGCATACGACTAAAACAAGAATGGAGTGACACAAAAATAACCCAGCGCAAGTCCACGTGTTATATTTCTTCACCCCAGTTCTCAAGGGCTAACAATCAATTCCATTTGTGTCTAGATCTTGTTCCTCTACCAGCCTTGACATTCTCCCAGTATTTCTTGAGTCCATCGATCAGTGCCTTCATAATACTTCTGGTGTCTACATATCCTCGGCGCAGATTCCACTTTAAAATTCTGACAATTTTTAAACATTTGTCTGAATTCAAATCTGTCGTGGATTTTTAGCCTATTTTCATTTATGAAAAAAAAAAATAGGCTGATGAGATCACCTTTTGTCCATGTGTCTGTCTGTGTGTGTGTATGTGATGGTGTGTGTCCACCCTAATAACTTCTAAACGGCTGGAGTGATTTCAATGAAACTCGGTAAGTTCTTAGCACTATTCCGGACGACCCCGATCGTGCCTTTCAAATTATGTTACGTCTCACCAATCCAACATGGTGGCTGTGCGAAATATTTCAGCAGCATTCAATATCTCCGAAACTATTACCGATATCACCCTGGAATATTTTACGGTGATAAAGGAAACTATAAGAAGTTCACTTATGTGACTTTTGAAAATCTGGTAACTACAAAATCATCATGGCGGCCACGCGAAGTTGCGACTTTTAAATAGACGTTTCTCTTGATTTAGCCAACCAAATGCAATAAAACTTGGTACAGTAAATGTTTATACACATTGTAATGCACCGACATCTAACTTCGTTCAATTGTTTACATAACCTCAGGATGGCAGCTGTGCGAAATATTTCACCGGCATTCTATATCTCTGAAACTATTACCGGTATCACCCTGAAATTTTGTACGGAGACAAAGGACACTACTGGAAGTTCATCTGTAAGACTTTCAAAAACCGGTTTACTACAAAACGAATATGGTGGCCAAGCGAAGTTGAAAATTTTAAATAGACCTTTGTCGCAATTTAATGATCCACACGCAATGAAACTCTGTACAGGAAATGTTCATACTCATTGTAATGTACTGGTATTTAATTTATTTCAATTGTTTACATAACCTCAAAATGGCGGCTGTGCGAATTTTAAAATTAAGTTTTTATTTCTTGTATCGTAATCATGCGATCGAAGTGAAAGTTTGAGCAATGAACCTACGCAATAATTTTCCTGTAATGGTACATGACTCTATGGCCTATACATATAACAATCCAACTTGGCGACCATCCGAAATATTCAGATGGATCTCAATATATACGAATCTATTACAGCAATCAAGCTGAAATTTTTAATGTTCATAGGGGCTATGAACTTAAGTTCACCTATCGGGATTTCAATAACCTGGTGATCACAAATCCAACATGGTGGCGACGCGAAGTATAAATATTCACATGGTCGTTTCTCGCAATTTAAGGATCCGAGTGCAGTGACACTTAGTACAGTAAATCCTTATACAAATGTTAATCCACTGGCATCTAAGTTTGTTCAATTATTTCCATAACCACAAGATGGCAGCTGTGCGAAATTTTAAAATCTCTTTTTTACTTCTTGTGTCCTAATCATGCGATTGAATTTGAATGCTACACGTACACAATAATCTTCATGTAACAGTGCTTAACTCTAAGACCTACATATATAAGAATCCAACATGGCGACCATCCGCAATATTTTGTCGGTTCTCAATACCTACGAATCTATTACACAATCAAACTGAAATTTTGTATGTTGATAGAGGCAATAAACATAAGTAGGATATATGAAAATAGGCTGTATAGTTCTTCACGGAACTACTTGTTGTTTCTGGAATACCAATTTGCATCAGGTCTTTCTCACATTCTTTGGGCCATCTCCGTTTGGTTGCCTTCGTCTTTGTGAAATTCCAGATTTTCTTACTCAGTCAGTGATGTGGAAGATGAGTCCGTATAACATGGATGTTACTATTGGTTCTATCTTGGTGTGTAATTATTTATTGTAGCCTAAAATCATCCGTAATATCCTTCGTTCACGCTTTAACCATATATAGGACAGTGGTCTATATATTAACCACCTACTATAAAAAGAAATTGTAGTCTATTATCAAAGGTGGTAACAGTTGAAACTTTCAGCCTAATTACAACAAAATTGCTTTTTGAAGTAATATTTATAAAAGGCAAATATTATATATGTCTCCTTGAAATATGGTGCTGGCTAAAATTTCAACTAGTAAATATAATCAAAAATATTAAAATTAAACAATAAAATAAAACATTAATATACAAATTACAATAAAACACACTAATAATTAAAATAAAATTAAGATTATAAAATTAATAAGTTAAAATTACAATATTAAAGATAATTAATAAAGATTTTTAGCCTACTTTTCACATTTTGCAAAAATGAGGAAAAAGTAGACTTATGAGATCGGGAAAATGTGTGTCTGTCTGTCTATCCTTCTGTCTGTCGGTCTGTCTGGCTGTGTGTGTGTCCCCCCCCCCCCCCCATCAACTCCTAAATGGCTGGAGCAATCGAAACAAAATTTGGTAGCAGTAGAGATATATACCTGAATATATCACGGCGATATTTGAAAATGATGTCAGTGCTACCAACTGCTGAAAAATCGCAATTGAAATTTGAGCTCCATGTTGGATATCTTGGAAGTTATGAATGGGAGCTATTTCAAAATTGGCACACGTATAGGTAATAATATTGCAGGTTATTTTCCAGGAGGCTATACATGGCAGTGTTGCCAAAATGATTCTAAGCCTGCTGATAGGTCCAAATTTTAAATGCATATAACTTCTACACTATTAATTGGATTTCAACTAACTTTCGTATGTGCTATGTGTACCATAGCAGATATGACTATGCGTATTCTTAAGAGCAACCAGGGCTGCCAACTGTTAACAAATACTGTCTCTATTTTTGTTACCCTAATATCAATATATCAGAAAGTATGCAAGCTAATAGCTCTAAACTTTGCACTCGTATAGTACCTGGCATTCTAGATTAATTTGGAATAACTAATATAGGCCTACGACAGTGCTGCCAACATGATTCTAAGCATGCTGATAGGTCCAATTTTAAAATGCATGTAACTTCTATACTAATTAATGGATTTCTTTCAAAATTGACACAACAATAGATCATATTATTTCAAATTATTTCTGACCAATACATGTATGTCATTGTTGCCAACATGATTTTACGCGCGCTGTTAGATCCAATGTTTAACTGCATGTAACGTCCATGCTATCCATTGGACTTCAACCAAATTTTGTATTCTGTACCTTAAGAGATGGAACTAAGAATATATTCCGTCACCACGGCTGCCAACTCTAGTTCTCTGTCTGTCTGTCTGTCTGTCTGTCTGTCTGTGTGTCTGTGGACAACTTCTACGAGTCCTTAAAACTTGAGAATGGCTGGGTGGATCAAACGTAAAATTTGATACAGATATCCATCAGAGGCACCACACTAATCATTGATGTAACTCTTCTACGTACCTCTCATAAAAGGGGCCCTACCCCCTTAAAATACATGCTGAAATAGGCGTAGAAGGGTGAAACAAAGCTCATTTTCAGCCCCTCAATGTGAGAAACGAAACTCGGGGGCCCTAAACCACATTTTAAGGCCCTAAAACCAACAGTTTTTGAGATATTCCCAGAAAACTAATTTCACTTAATAAATTAATGAAAGAATGTATTCATTAATACATACAATGCGCTTAAGGGGTCAAGGGGTACTCTAGATTTTTTCACGCGATTTCCACGTGCGGGTGTGGTACGGAAGGTCTATTATATCCCTTCTCTATTATATAAAAATGAATGTTTGTCTGATTTTTCGGCTTTTCTACGAAAATTTGACATATTTGCCCGTTTCAGACTGTTTTATGACGGATGCACGCAAAAATATATTTTTGTCTGTCTGTCTGTGGACAATTTTTTGTGTCCTTATAACTCGAGAACGGCTGGGTGGATTTACGTAAAATTTGATACAGATATCCATCAGAGGCACGACAGTAATCATTGATGTAACTCTTCTCCGTACCTCTCATAACAGGGGGGTCTACCCCCTTAAAATACATGCTGAAATAAGCGTGATACAAAGCTCATTTTCAGCCCCTCAATGTGAGAAACGAAACTCGGGGGCCCTAAAAGGACCCCGAAAAGCTCATTTTAAGGCCCTAAAACCATCAGTTTTTGAGATATTCCCAAAAAACTAATTTCACTTAATAAATTAATGAAGGAATGCATGGCGGTAACAATGGCAACAGAATCTCAGAGGTCCATCTATTTCTGTAAGACGCAATACAATTCCATTTATTACATTACTGTGAAGGTTTGCAAACGGCAATAAGGTTATAACGGATCCAAATTAAGCTGAAATATTCATCAATACATATAATGCGCTTAAGGGGTCAAGGGGTAATCTAGAATTTTTTTACGCGATTTACACGTGCGGGTATGGTCCGGAAGGTCTATTATATCCCTATCCCTATTTTGTTATATTATTATTATTAGTAGTAGTATTATTCTTTTAATTATTATCATTATTATGGCGTACAACGAAGAGACAAAGCTCATTTTCAAACCCTTGGGGTCAGAAACAAAACTCGGGGCCCCTCAAGAGCCGTAAAGGGTCCCCGAAAACTATATTTTAAGGCTCTAAACCCAACAGTTTCTTAGATATTCCCAGAAAACTAATTTCATTTAATAAACTAAAGAAGGAATACAAGCCACTAACCATGACAACAGTATCTCAAGAGGTGGCATCCAACTTTGCATCTATTTCTGGAATAAGTAATGCCACTACATTTATTACATTTCTGTGAAAGGTTGCAAATGGAGTACCCTAGATTTTTTTCACACGACTTACACGTGCGATATGTCGTACAGAAGGTCTATTATATCTCCAAACATCAACATTATTTTCAAAAATTCCTGAATAGAAATAGTAGACTGTTTTTTGCTGATTCTAGGAATTTGGGCCATTGGAGGCTAAAAACACTGAATTTTCATGCACCACAAGCCTTTACAATTTATAAAAGGGGTCTTCCTGTAGTTGGGCATTTGACACAACGGTTAGGGTCAGTTCGTATGTGACGTGTATTGCGATTCTTCTACGAAGTTTTCAATTTTATTTTCACGCCAGGAAGAACACGTTAGGTAAATTTAGTTTGAGAGCGCATTTTAACTAATAATTTTTCTTTGCCAACAAACAGGTTCCAAGCCCCTAAACATTGCAACAGTAGCTCAATTGATAACATCTGGTTATTAATACCGAAGACCGTTCGAAGAATGGGTACTTCTGCTAGTTGAAATATAAATTAGAAAAATCAGTCTGCCCTATAAAGGGTTAATAATTTATCGACTTGTCCTTGACTACACAAAGTCTAATTCTCTGAAGCATACAGCCCTTCCAGTTTAAGAACCGTGCTATACGTGGTGAATATGCTTGGCACCTATAAGCAACGCCTTCTTATTACAGATGGTTTGCGTCAGATGGAAAACCCGGTCTATTTTCCCGATTCTGTCATTGATCACTTCTTGTTCCAGTCCAGTTTGTTCGATTACCTCACCGAGATATTTAAATTTCTTGACCCGTCTCATCTTCCTTGTTATTATTATTATTACTAGTTGATACCCATTAAACATAACGGTCATTGGGAAAATATTTACTGAAATATTCTGTTATACAGTATGAATGATTTTAACAATTACTTTTTGACACTGTTGCAACTTAAAGGGCGTCAAAAGATCGACTTCGCAACATATAACTGGCCATGACTGAAACCTTGATGAGGCAAATAGAGACCTACACGTTCCAGAGTTTCCCCTTGAGCTTTATTGGTTGTGATAAAGTACGTCATACGAATTGGAAATTGGAAGATTGAAGTGTTTTCTCGGAAGATGTTAAATCAAGTCAAATGATTATAGCTCTCTGCCCATGAGGTGATTTGCCTCCACATATACTTACTCTAAAAGTTTGAGCCATTGAGTCACAACAATATTTCCCCCCTTTTTAATTCTCATAAACAAAGATCTCAGTAAGACGCGGTGGGATCCGGCATTTCTCTGGTGAAATAGAGCCATTGTGCGAAAGCGCGGAGCGATAAATATTACATTTTTATTTAATAATTATAAAATATACCCTAGCATATATTTTCCTTTTAAAGACTCTCTGCAAATCTACATGCCAAGAGCTCTCGTTAGAATGCATTACGAAGTCAATTGGTTAATGTAAGACGTTTTCTCAATCTCGCGGTAACAACAAGACAGTAGTTCCGTGAAGAAATATACAGCCTATTTTCATATATCCTACTTATGTTAACTGCCACTATGAACATACAAAATTTCAGTTTGATTGCTGTAATAGATTCGTAGATATTGAGAACCGACTAAATATTTTTGATGGTCGCCATGTTAGATTTTATATATGTAGGTCCTAGAGTTATGTACTGTTACATGAAGAATATTGTGTACGTGTAGCATTCAAATTTCAATCGCATGATTAGGACACAAGAAGTAACAAGGAGATTTTAAAATTTCGCACAGCTGCCATCTTGTGGTTATGGAAACAATTGAAATGAATTAGATGCCAGTGGATTAACATTCGCATAAGGATTTACTGTACCAAGTTTCACTGCACTAGGATGGTTAAATTGCGAGAAACGTCCATGTGAATATTTATACTTCGCGTCGCCGCCATGTTGGATTTGTGATCACCAGGTTATTTAAAGTCCTATAGGTGAACTTATGTTCATAGCCCCTATGAACATAAAGAAATTCAGTTTGATTGCTATAGTAGATTCGTAGATATTCAGTGCCGTCTAAATAATTCGGATGGTCGCATGTAGGATTGTTAAATGTATAGGCCTTAGAGTCATGTACCATTAAAGGAAAATTATTGCGTAAGTTCATTATTCAAACTTTCACTTCGCTCGCATGATTACGACACAAGAAATAAAAACTTAATTTTAAAATTCGCACAGCCGCCATTTTGAGGTTATGTAAACAATTGAACTAAATTGGATATCAGTGCATTACAATGTGTATAAACATTTCCTGTACCAGATTTCATTGCGTTTGGAACATTAAATCGCGAGAAAGGTCTATTAAAATTTTTAATTCGCTTGGCAGCCATGTTCGTTTTGTAGTTAACCGGTTTTTGAAAGTCTTATAGATGAACTTCCAGTAGTGCCCTTTATCTCCGTACAAAATTTCAGGGTGATACCGCTGATAGTTTCTGAGATATAGAATGCCGGTGAAATATTTCGCACATCCGCCATCTTGTGGTTATGTAAACAATTGAACGAAGTTTGATGTCGGTGCATTTCAATGTGTATAAACATATACTGTACCAAGTTTTATTGCGTTTGGTTGGTTAAATCGCGAGAAACGTCTATTTAAAAGTCGCGAATTCGCGTGGCCGCCATGTTGGTTTTGTAGTTACCAGTATTTCAATAGTCACATAGGTGAACTTCTAGTAGTTTCCTTTATCACCGTAAAAAATTCCAGGGTGATATCGGTAATAGTTTCGGAGATATTGAATGCTGGAGAAATATTTCGCACAGACGCCATGTTGGATTGGTGAGACATAACAAAATTTGAAGGGCACGGGTCGCCCTGAGTAGTGCTATGAACTTACCGAGTTTCATTGAAATCGCTCCGACCGTTTAGATTTTATTAGGTACACACACAGACACACACACACACACATGCACACACACATAAGCCAATCGAAGTGAGAGTTTGAATAATGAACCTACGCAATAATTTTCATTTAATGGTATATGACTCTATGGCCTATACATTTAACAATCCAACATGGTGACCATCCGAAATATTTAGACTGCTCTGAATATCTACGAATCTATTATAGCAATCAAACTGATTATTTTTATGTTCATCGGAGTTTTTAAGAGTATTAAAATCGATCAGTATGCCTTCCTTCGGATGGGAAGTAAAGCCGGCGGTCCCATGTCATATATTTATGGCATGAAAAAGAACCTTCCACTAACTACACTTGTGTGAAGCCAACCTTTGTAGGTTGGTTGGTTCTTAAGTTTAGGGGCTGCGACAACGTGGTCATGTAGTCCCGTGTACTTTGGGTGTGTGTAGAATCTGTCTGATAACCGGTGTTAATTGTGATGACTGTATTAGTGTGTGTATCTGTTTTAATTCAATTAAGGACTGCAGACGATAAATTTTCAAGTAGTTCCTACTTTTGCCGCCAAACGCCACCGTCAACGACTACTAGTTTAGAACTTAGCTACCAGACGTCACCGCAGTCGGCTCTTGGCAACGAACGTAGGAACCTAAGAGCGTTGTTTACATTCCTAACCTTCACACAGGTGTAATTAGTGGAAGGTTCTTTAACATGCCGTAAATCTATGACATGGGACCGCCAGCTATACTTCCCCTCCGAAGGAAGGCATACTGAGGGATTTTTAACGCTCTTAAATTTGTAGGTTAGGTTGAATAATGCTCTCAAGTTCCAACGTTCGTCACCGGGTGCTGGTTGCGATGGCATCTAGTAGTAGCCAAGGTCACAGCTAGGTGTCCTGGACGATACTATTCGGTAGCAAAAGAAGGAACTACTTGTAATTATCGTCTGCAGTCCTTACTTGAATTAAAAAGAGATAACACACACTAATACAGTCATCGCAATTAACACTTATTGTCGCAGCCCCTAAACTAAGGAACCAACCAACCAACCAACCAACCTCTCCTCTTTCCTTGTTCGATAAATTGGCGGTGATACAAAATATGGCACAGAGGTCCCCTTTACTAGTGGTACTTCTGTACCAAATTCAATTCCATTCGGTTTTGTCATAAGTGTCGGGGGGTCGGGGGCAGGTATAAAGGCACACACACACTGGCATTTGACCCTTGTAGATCTCGTGACTCTACATTCACATTTTACAAAAAAATAAAATAAACGTGGACTAACATAAATTCCCGGTGTTATAATTATCGCTGATATTAATCTCGAATTGAAAGAGGGCCTTGAAATTCGCTGAAGATGAAAATAATTTACCTAAAATATCCAATAATTACTCACGGCTTACAAAAATCCCTGGTCTGATTAGATGCTTTTTTCCTAGCCATTTTCCCACGTGAATAATAGCGTTGTGAACGGTATTCTGCTGCTGACGTTTTCCATTATGCGTTAAAGGAACGTTTTAATCTATGTTGTCAAGTAATTACTGCTACGGCGAGCGAGTAATACTTCAAAGATAATATTCGCCAAAATAAGTTCATTAAGAGTGTGAAAGGAGCTTTACGTCATTTAAAGTGGAATGACGTTGGGTTTAAAAGAACAGGCGTAGGTGACAGAATCGTGTGGCTTACAGCACAAAGTGGGTTGTTCCCAGGGGTGACCAGTTCATAGATGAATGACCACTTTAATAAGGTGATTAGCAGAGGTAGGTGGACTCGCTCGGTTGAGCTTCCAAGTCTGCGTTTCAGTAATTTAATCGGTTATTTGCATAGGATATAATTATTATATCCACTGTGAGATTGAGGCTTTACTCCTTAGGCTGGTTTGATGCAGCCCTCCATGCCTCCCTGTACTGACATAATCGCTGCTACATCCGAGGCAATCTGTTTAACAAAGAACATTGTTTAACCAGAGTGACGCAAAACCTTGCTTATGCAGATGATATTGATTTATCATCTAGAAGGAAACAGGATTTGGATGAGAAGCTGGAGAGAGTACAGGAATATGGTACAGAGATTGGACAGACGATTAATCAGTCGAATACCAAGTAATGAATATGCTAACATCTAGGAGAAAGTATAATGAATTAGAGAAAAATGTGAAACTGAATGAGAAAGAATATTGTTACGGCTGTGAATTTGTTTCGTCGCTTCGCCGCGTGAGTCACAGCCGCCCCGGGCTATGCTCTGCCTCTGTGTGTTACCTGCGCCTTACGCAACGGAGCTGCGAGGACAAAAGGGATGGACCAGAATATTCGTGACCCAGCTAGTGATGGAAATCTCGAGAAGCCGTGAATCCTGGACGGGTCTAGAAGCATTCATTGAGTAACCAGCCTGCTATATAAAGCGGCCTCACCAGCGAGGGAGGGACAGCGTGTTTTTGAGCGAGTGCGACAATAGTTGGTGACGTGACGTGCGAAACCCAAGTGAGGCTATTGCATGCGGTGAAGTGCTGTGTGGATTGCGAAACGCAGTGGACTGTTTTCCTAGCCTGTAGACGGCGAGACAGTGTACATTCAGAACAAGTGAGTGTGGCTTGTTTACTTGAGGGAGAGTGCCGTTACTTCTAGCCGAGGACACGGACCTCATTACGGTAGGATAAACTGCATAACGGAGTGAAAGTGTGAGTCGAACTCCATAGAGGCAGCTTCTGTAAGACAGCTAATTGTTTTCTATCTGCTTATTGTACGGTGTATAATTCTGACCTGCAATAAACCTAACATTTCTTTAAAAGAACAATTGTGTAGTGCTTCTACCCACCGTAATCCAGTTAACGAAAGTGCCACTAGGGGTGACACGGTACAATATGAACGCTGTAAACATTTTAAATATTTAGGATCAATGTTGTTGTTGTTGTTGTTTGAGTCTTCAGTCATTTGACTGGTTTGATGCAGCCCTCCATGCCTCCCTGTCCTGAAATAATCGTGTCATCTCTACATAGCTACCACACTCTATATCCGAGGTAATCTGTTTAACATATTCTAACCTTGGTCTACCCCTACAGTTCTTATCCACAACGCTTCCTTCTATAACTAAGTTTGCTATTCCTGGATGTCCTACTAACCTATCTCTTCTCTTCATTAGCAGTTGCTGGAAACATCTCCCCTTTTCAAATCGTCTTAATACCTCTTCATTTTTAACCCTATTTACCCATCGTAACTTCATCATTATCCGGTAACACCACATTTCCAACGCTTATATTCTCATTTTTTCGGCTGCTCCAACAGACAAGTTTCACTTCCATAGAGTGCCACGCTCCAGACAAAGGCCTTCAAAAATGACTTTCTGATACCTAAATCTATATTCGATGTCAACAGATTCTTTTACTGTAGACATGCTTTCTTTGCCTGTGTTAAACTACTTTTTATATCGTCTTTATTCGTCCATCACCGGTTATTTTTCTTCCTATGTAACAAAAGTCTCCTACTTCCTTTAGCTTTTCACCTGCCGATTCGATTTCTTTCGACTGCTTGGTCAATGATAGCTGAATACAATGATATAAGAGAATTAATAGTAGTTGCTTTAAGCAAAGTATTTAAAACAAGAAGCCTTAGTAGGAATCTGGTGAAGTTTGGTTCGGGGACTTGGATCATGACACATGGTGATGAGGAATTGTTAAGGAGATTGAAAAATATATGTACCAATAAAAGAGAGCGAATTCTGTCGAATCGGGAATAATATGGATGTAAGAGAGTTGTATGGTAAGCGAGATATAGTAGTGGAAATAAAGAGTAGTAGACTGCGTTGTTTGGGACATGTTGAAAGAATGACGGTGAGCAGGGTGGTAAGGAAGGTCAGGAGGACGTCGTGTTAGGGTAAGACTTAGGGCAAGATGGCTGGATAACATGGAGGAGGATCTGAGAAAGATGAGAGTCAGAAGATGGAGAAACAAAGCAATGGGTGAAGATTTTCCGGGAGACCAAGGTCCTACAAGGGCTGTGGCTCCAAGGAGTAAGAAAGTAAGTAACTTTGGCCTAACCCTACAGTAGAAGATGATTCTTGTATTTTAAAGAGATAAAACAGCAAGGTCACCTGCCCCTCGTAACACAGTTTAGATGTTCAATAAAGAACATAGCCTACCTTCTCCTAAATGTAGGCCTATGCATATAGTTATAACCCTTTGTCCTTATCAAGGAGTATTATTGAATATTCGTTATACTGAAGTAGCTTGTTGAGATACAACGCTGTACTACGCTATTCTATTCCCAGGTTTCCAATAATTACGTTACTTACTGTACCTAATATCGACTGCGTAACTCAATGTGGTAGTTAAAACGAATGGTCTAGATGTTTCGCACTCAGCTGTGTAGCCGGAGTTTGAATCGTACACAGGTTATCTCTTTCATTCATATGTTTTCATAATTAACCATATACAGTAGGCCTAATAACATATCAATCAGGTATGGTGAATTTTCGCAAATGCGATCAAGCGCGAAATGCTCATTAAGGCATGTACTCCTTGTATTTTCACTTTGCACGACCCGTAAACCACTTTTTAATGTTTTTTGAGAAAGTGAAAACATGCGAAAATTATACCAAAATGCTACATAAATGAGAATTCCGCAATTTTTTCAAATATAGCCTGTTTTATTCTTTCGTTTTTATGGAAACTTCAATTCAGGAGTTTTTACACCGTTGGAATGCTTATGACGGCTTGACCACCGGTCTAGAGTGCGGAAAGTAATCTCTCCTGCACCTCATTGCCCACCCGTCGCTTACATTCCCTTCACGTAGGTCAGGTCAACAACTCTAAGATTTCATGACTTTCATGCTCTTCCTCACCCTCATGGATATTGTGTATTTACGGTACTCTGTAGGTTTGTATCAGTATAAATTCCTATTTGTTCTGTGTAATATTTTAGCATGTAACATTTTTTTGTGTGTTACTTCAACATAATTAATTTAAGATAAACAGGCACAACATATCACTTGTCCAACCTACAAGAAGAAATCTCTCTCGATAAATGCAAAATTTAAACACTACAACTCCGTTATTGAACCTGAAGTAACCTATGCCAGTGAAACCCATTTCAATCTGAGCACTACAGACAAATTACAGAAGATAGATAGATGAATCCTCAGAATAATTTTAAACAATAAGCACCGAGTAGACTGCCAATGGCGATTACTACCAAATGTAATTGTATACCAGATACAATGCGGAAAAGGAGAGTAGCTTTGTATTGATACATATCACGATTACCAGAGACCAGGTTACTCAAACAGCTATTCCAATAGTAAAAACAAATTTGGTACAGATCGGATGGTTATGTTAGTCGTAATTTGATTTTAGCTTTAAACATTTGTGTGGCCGCCATCACGTTTCTGTCAATATGGCGGCAATATAAATCATGACACTGAGATGCCCTTTGCTAGTGCTATCTCTGTACCAAATTTCGTTCCATTCGGTTTCACCGTGTTTGAATTAATAGGAGGAATCGATTTTGACACAAAGATGGCCGCCAACCGCAAACTATTAGGCGAATGACCTATTAGATTGGTCAAAGGATGCTCCCTCCATAAAGGTATGTAGTTGCAAAATTTGGTAGAGATCGGATGATTAGGTTAATCGTAATTTGATTTAAGCTTTGAACATTCGTGTGGCCGCCATTACGTTTCAGTCAAGATGGCGGCGATATAAATCATGACACTGAGATGCCCTTTGCTAGTACTACCTCTGTACCGAATTTCGTTCCATTCGGTTGCACCGTGTTCGAATTAATAGGGGGAATCTATTTTCACACAAAGATGGCCGCCATCCGCAAACTATTACGCTGATGACCTAATGGTTTCGTCAAAGGATGCTCCCCCCATAAAGGTATGTTGTTGCAAAATTTGGTAGAGATCGGATGATTAGGTTAGTCGTAATTTAACTTAAGCTTTGAACATATGTGTGGCCGCCATTACGTTTCTGTCAATATGGCGGCGATATAAAACATGGCACTGAGATGCCCTTTGCTAGTGCTACCTCTGTACCAAATTTCGTTCCATCCGGTTTCACCGTGTTTGAATTAATAGGAGGAATTGATTTTCACACAAAGATGGCCGCCATCCGCAAACTATTAGGCTAATGACCTATTAGATTGGTGAAAGGATGCTCCCTCCATAAAGGTATGTTGTTGCCAAGTTTGGTAGAGATCGGATGGTTATGTTAGTCGTAATTTGATTTAAGCTTTGAACATTCGTGTGGCCGCCATTACGTTTCAGTCAATATGGCGGCGATATAAAACATGACACTGAGGTGCCCTTTGCTAGAGCTACCTCTGTACCAAATTTCGTTCCATTCGGTTTCACCGTGTTTGAATTAATAGGGGGAATCGATTCTGACACAAAGATGGCCGCCATCCGCAAACTATTAGGCGAATGACCTATTAGATTGGTCAAAGGTATGTAGTTGCAAAATTTGGTAGAGATCGGATGATTAGGTTAGTCGTAATTTGATTTAAGCTTTGAACATTCGTGTGGCCGCCATTACGTTTCAGTCAAGATGGTGGCGATATAAAACATGACACTGAGGTGCCCTTTGCTAGTGCTACCTCTGTACCAAATTTCGTTCCATTCGGTTCCACCGTGTTCGAATTAATAGGGGGAATCAATTTTGACATAAAGATGGCTGCCATCCGCAAACTATTAGGCTAATAACCTATTAGACTGGTCAAAGGATGCTCCCTCCATAAAGGTATGTTGTTGCAAAGTTTGGTAGAGATCGGATGGTTATGTTAGTCGTAATTTAACTTAAGCTTTGAACATTTGTGTGGCCGCCATTACGTTTCTGTCAATATGGCGGCGATATAAAAATGACACTGAGATGCCCTTTGCTAGTGCTACCTCTGTACCAAATTTCGTTCCATTCGGTTTCACCGTGTTTGAATTAATAGGGGAAATTGATTTTCACACAAAGATGGCCGCCATCCGCAAACTATTAGGCTAATGACCTATTCATTTGGACAAAGGATGCTTCCTCTATAGGGTTATGTTGTTGCAAAATTTGGTAGAGATCGGATGATTAAGTTAATCGTAATTTGATTTAAGATTTGAACATTTGTGTGGCCGCCATTACGTTTCCGTTTGGATGGCGGCGATATAAAACATGACACTGAGGCGCCTTTTGTTAGTACTACCTCTGTACCAAATTTCGTTCCATTCGCTTGCACCATGTTCGAATTAATAGGGGTAATCGATTTTCACACAAAGATGGCCGCCATCCGCAAACTATTACGCTGATGACCTATTGGTTTGTTCAAAGAATGCTCCCCTCATAAAGGTATGTTGTTGCAAAATTTGGTAGAGATCGGATGATTAGGTTAGTCGTAATTTGATTTAAGCTTTGAACATTTGTGTGGCCGCCATTACGTTTCCGTCAAGATGGCGGCGATATAAAGCATGACACTGAGATGCCTTTTGTTAGTACTACCTCTGTACCAAATGTCGTTCCATTCGGTTGTACCGTGTTCGAATTAATAGGGGGAATCGATTTTCACACAAAGATGGCCGCCATCCGCAAACTATTGCGCTGATGACCTATTGGTTTGGTCAAAAGATGCTCCCCCCATAAAGGTATGTTATTGCAAAATTTGGTAGAGATCGTATGATTAGGTTAGTCGTAATTTGATTTAAGCTTTGAACATTTCTGTGGCCGCCATTACGTTTCCGTCAAGATGGCGGCGCTATAAAACATGACACTGAGGTGCCCTTTGTTAGTACTACCTCTGTACCAAATTTCGTTCCATTCGGTTGCACCGTGTTCGAATTAACAGGGGAAATCGATTTTCACACAAAGATGGCCGCCAATCGCAAACTATTACGCTGATGACCTATTAGATTGGTCAAAGAATGCTCCCTCCATGAAGGTATGTAGTTGCAAAATTTGGTAGAGATCGGATGATTAGGTTAATCGTAATTTGATTTAAGCTTTGAACATTCGTGTGGCCGCCATTACGTTTCAGTCAAGATGGCGGCGATATAAATCATGACACTGAGGTGCCCTTTGCTAGTGCTAATTCTGTACCAAATTTCGTTCCATTCGGTTCCACCGTGTTCGAATTAATAGGGGGAATCAGTTTTGACATAAAGATGGCCGCCATCCGCAAACTATTAGGCTAATAACCTATTAGATTGGTCAAAGGACGCTCCCTCCATAAAGGTATGTTGTTGCAAAGTTTGGTAGTGATCGGATGGTTATGTTAGTCGTAATTTAACTTAAGCTTTGAACATATGTGTGGCCGCCATTTCGTTTCTGTCAATATGGCGGCGATATAAAACATGGCACTGAGATGCCCTTTGCTAGTGCTACCTCTGTACCAAATTTCGTTCCATTCGGTTTCACCGTGTTTGAATTAATGGGGGGAATTGATTTTCACACAAAGATGGCCGCCATCCGCAAACTATTAGGCTAATGACCTATTCATTTGGTCAAAGGATGCTTCCTCTATAAGGGTATGTTGTTAAAAAATTTGGTAGAGATCGGAAGATTAGGTTAATCGTAATTTGATTTAAGCTTTGAACATTTGTGTGGCCGCCATTACGTTTCCGTCAAGATGGCGGCGATATAAAACATTGCACTGAGATGCCCTTTGCTAGTGCTACCTCTGTACCAAATTTCGTTCCATTCGGTTTCACCGTGTTTGAATTAATAGGGGGAATTGATTTTCACACAAAGATGGCCGCCATCCGCAAAATATTAGGCTAATGACCTATTCATTTGGTCAAAGGATGCTTCCTCTATAAGGGTATGTTGTTACAAAATTTGGTAGAGATCGGAAGAATAGGTTAATCGTAATTTGATTTAAGCTTTGAACATTTGTGTGGCCGCCATTACGTTTCCGTCAAGATGGCGGCGATATAAATCATGACACTGAGGTGCCTTTTGTTAGTACTACCTCTGTACCGAATTTCGTTCCGTTCGGTTGCACCGTGTTCGAATTAATAGGGGGAATCTATTTTCACACAAAGATGGCCGCCATCCGCAAACTATTACGCTGATGACCTATTAATTTGTTCAAAGGATGCTCCCCCCATAAAGGTATGTTGTTGCAAAATTTGGTAGAGATCGGATGATTAGGTTAGTCGTAATTTGATTTAAGCTTTGGACATTTGTGTGGCCGCCATTACGTTTCCGTCAAGATGGCGGTGATATAAAACATGACACTGAGGTGTCCTTTGCTAGTGCTACCTTTGTACCAAATTTCGTTCAATTCGCATTCACCGTGTTCGAATTGATAGGGGGGGGGGGGACAGACATTCAGAGTACACACACTCACACACACACAGGCTCACACACATACACACACACACACACACACAGAGACACACACACACACACACACACAGACAGACACACTTTTTTCGCCCTGTGTTGATCTCATAAGTCTACTTTCATTTTTTGCAAAAATCGAAAGTAGGCTAAAAAGGACACAATTACAGTACTTCGTATCTCGCTAGTAAACTTTTACACATATGATTTTAATTTCAAATTAATGCATTATTCATTTGTCAGATTTGACAAAAATTGTATGGATGTTTTTTCCAAAACGGTAAAAAATGCTAAATTGCAAGAGCATAAAAGCTACAAAATACTAAATGTTTAAATCAAAGTGCTAAATTTCTGATTTCAAATGCTAAAATTCACCACCCCTGCATGTCATGCGTATTTTTGTAATGGGAAATAAATACAAATCACACAGCACGTTTTATTGTGAGTTTCCACAACAAAGAGGCCAGTTCATTGGCTACGGATTCCTACAGCCGTGCCTTGGCCAATTTTCAGATTAATGACCAAAATTCATTACTAGTACACATGAACGTCGTTTATCCGATCCTCATTTATCCGGATTTCCAGTTTATCCAGATTGGTTCTTTAAATTTACTGCATTATTATTTTTTCATCACGAAAATATACGCACCCTTCGAATAACACAGCCCACTTAACCATTAACATTTCTATAAGGTGCCTACTCGGGTAGGAAGAGTTTCCAGGTTTCAATATTTATATCTCCAATTTGAAACAAAAGTAACTTTCACACTATTTCACCCAAGGTCGCGGGTTCAAACTCGGCCGAAGTCTTCGGATTTCTTAAGAGCGTTAAAATCCCTCAGTATGCTTTCCTTCGGAGGGGAAGTATAGCCGGCGGTCCCATGTCATAGAATTATGGCATGTAAAAGAACCTTCCACTAATTACACTTGTGTGAAGGTAAATTATAATTTATATTTGACTAACGCTCGTAGGCTCCATCGTTCGTCACCACAGGCCGACTTGGTTGGCATCTTGTAACAAAGTTCAGAACTAGTTGGTCGTTCTTCTTGTCGTGTGGCCTCCTAGGAGGCAGAATGCAGATCCTTCAACTGAACGCCCGTAGGCGATCTGCGCGTCCTAATGAGGATGAAGTGATGATGAAGACGTTACATACACCCAGACCCCAGGCCAGGGGAGATGATGAAAATCCTAGATTGCCTGGCCGGGAATCGAACCCGAGATCTTTTGGGCCAAGGCCCAGCGCGCTATCCAATTCGCTATGTGACCGGATAGTTGGTCGTTTACGGTGGCGTTTGATAGTAAAAGTTGGAACTACTTAAAAATCGAATGTCTGCAGGTCTTACTTGAATTAAAAACAGACAAGGCACACAAATATATCCATCACAATTGACACCGGTTTGCAGACAGATTCTACACACACCCAAAGCCCACGCTCGTTTTATAATTTCCATACGAGTGTCTTAATTACTATTATAGACGAATTGCATACGGCTGTTTATGTTCGACGATAATTATATGTTTGGACACAAATATTCATAAATATCTGTGGGATTCAGTAACTTCAGTTAGGGAACAGAGCGCGCTGGGTGGTATGCTGACTGAACAGAGCGCATGCGTGGGTCAAAGAATTTCGAAAGCAGAGACCATTCACCTTGCTTGGCAATGCTGTTGTTTACAGCTTGCATGGCGTCTAGTGCCGATCAGAATTAGCATTCACTAATATTGTCACCGAAGTCCTTTGAAAGCAATGCGCTGTGTAGGAATTAGAGTTGGGGATATTAAGGTACAGTGCTATATCTTGTCTCATATTCGCCAGTTTATTTACGTGAATATATGGGACGGTTCTCTTTCCATGTCGGCAATTTATATAGAAGGATGCTGTGTTGCTAGCTTCTGGACGTAGATTCATGAATTTCTTGCATATCTCGTAGTATTTTCTTGTTACCGTAAAGGTTCGTGCTGATTTTGTCTTTGTGTTTGGGATTGTAACTACAATGGTTGATCCGATATCCAATTTGAACTTCCAAATCATGTAATTCATGTCCGACATGTTGAATTTTGAGCGCATGCGCGAAGGTATCCTTACCTAATTGGTCACTTACACCCCTCCTAACATACGTAAGTTCTTCGTCCAAACTCTCATTTTTCCAATCATTGATTATGGCTCTGCTGTATACATTGATTTACCAGAAACACAGAACATCAAATTACAAAGAGTCCAGAATGCATGTGTTCGGTACATTCTGGATATAAGGCGAGATGAACGTATCACACCTTACTACGTGCAGCTGAAATGGCTGAAACTCCACGAGCGCAGGCAGTTATCAGTTGCCATTCTGACACATATAATATTACATACCAAGACCCCGTTATATCTCTACAATGCCTTTACACCAATGCATTCTGTTCATAATCGAGAAAATAGATACACAAAATTAACACTCCAGATTCCTATACACCGAGTCACGAAGTTCAATAAACCTTTTGTTTGCACCGCCTCACGCCTCTTCAAAACCTTCAATTTATATAAGTTCGTCAACATTGGAAGCACTGCAGCTTTCAAAAGACATCTTTCATCCTGCTTCTTGGAGCAGTATACCTCTCACATTTGATTACTGTATTATGTAAAAATACTTTTTTAAAGTTCAATTATAACACAAGGACAATAGCTGACAACCTGTCTACTTCAATAGCTTTTCTTGTACAGTATATGGTGTTTGTTTTTCGGGCTGATAGTCTGTATGCACTCTCACTCTTTTGTATATAATTTTTCCATTATCATTAGTATTATTATTATTATTATTATTATTATTGTATTGTTACCATCTTTTTGTTGTTAGACTATGATTATTTATATTGTGAATGTAAGTGAAATGTTTTATTTTTATAAGCCCTAATCTTATTTTATGTAGGGCGCTACTGAAAAGGAGCTCTTAAGCTCTAAGTGTAGCCGTGAAAATAAAATCAATCAATCAATCAATCAATCAATTAATCAATGAGCTCTGATAGGCTGGAGAAACTGTCTCATAATGAAGAATAGTACTATAATGACCCTCATTATGATGCAGTTTTCTGACATATAATAATTACATTTCGACATCGTCGAACATAAAACTAATATTAGTATAATCTCCTTGTTTAATTTACAGCAATTACAATTTATTATATTAATTATAGTTGACTAGCGGACCCGTGTGAGATATCCCGCATGTTCATAAACCACACTTTCCCCAGTAGGTTTATAATGAGAGACTTAAGGAGAAAGGTTGTTATGTTTTTAATTCAACCAAATGATTATAGAACACTATTTACATTTCAGTTAGAATTCCAAGTTCTACGATCCCTAACTTAAGAAGGCAATCACTGAAATTTGGATCATCAAAACACTCACCGATTATTCGATATTTATGAAATTATACGATTTCAGTTAGCTACTCAGTTGATTTACTGTTTCTGAAATCTATGCAAAATGATAAAAGAAAGACCTCAGACTGTTAAAATGACATGAAACAGGCGTCACAGCGGCCAAAATGTGAAGTGGACAGCAATTATGGAGCGTATTTTCCTACAGCAACAGTATCTGCAAATCGCACACTTCGTACTTATTTAAAAGTATTTTTTTAAGAAATTGTAGATAGGCCTATTTATGAAATTAGAGTGCAATTCGTCACTGCTAATATCTATTCTCTTTCATTTGAATACTCATTTGTCACGATCGGTTGCTTGTGAGCGCCGCAGGAGGGATCTATACTACTGAAATAATATATATGATATTTCTTTTTCAGTTCATCAACAACTGTCTCTAGTGATAACGGTTTCTTGTGGGACGTGTGAATGGCGAGGCGAGATGTAGTATTTTGTTTGTTGCTATAACGAGCGAGGTATTAGCCATCAGCTGTGTAATGGTTCTAGTTTATGTCCCCATTATCACCCACACTTGTGTTACTGTGACACATCAATCTCCTCGCCTGTTATCGGACGCCACCATATTGTTACTCGAGAGGACATTAAATATTATATCCTGACAAATGAGTCAGTTCTGTACATTGTCAAGTTTTCATCCCTAAATGTACTCCGTATTTATGAGACTCTCTCCATGGAGCTTCCAGCCGATGAAGTTTGGTACTGCTGCTATGGAAGAAGGAAGACCGGAAAAGAATTGGTCTCCATTATTTATGGAATCTCTACCTCAGTATGCTTGATTAATGCTCCTATCAAGATTCCGATTCAGGTCTTCTGTGTGTCTTGTTTATTTATTAATTAACTTAATTAATTAATTTATTCATTTATTTATTTATTTTATTTGTGTATTTACTTATTTATTTATTTATATGGCGGAGCCAAAGATGCCCACCGAAGTTTATCGTTATCAAATGACTTACATACAACGTCTTAGCAAATGCTGATTTGGACTAAACGATTTCTTCAGTCGAGTATATTCTTATATATAAGGTGCGTTCAAAAAGTAACGAGCCGGAGGCATAATTACAGAAACCAGTACCTGTATTTTAGAAGCATTGGCCCTGGCTGTTGAGGCACTTGTCCCACTGTGACACGAGGCGGTGAATGGCTGTCTCATAAAATTCCATGGGCTGCGATGTGAACCAGTTCCGCACGTACAGCTGGACGTCGGCGTCCGAGGTGAATCGTTGGCCCCGCAGAGCCCTTTCAGGGCATCAAACATGGTGTAATCACAGGGGGAGAGGTCTGGACTCTATGGAGGGTGGCCGAGAACCTCCCATTTGAATTTCTGCAGGAGTGCCGCGACTGTGTTGGCCGTATGAAGTCGTGCATTGTCCAGGAGCGACCACGGCGGCTATGGCGTTCACTGTCACTCGGCGGTCCTGGGTAATGAGTGCATCAACCAGCTGGAGGTTGTCATCGGTAATGCAGGGGGGTGCCCCAGACCGGGCATCATCGGCTAACGACACCCGTCCTTCCCTGAAGCGCTTGTGCCATACCTTGACCCTTGCAAGGGACATGCAGTGTTCGCCGTACACTTGTGATATTCGGCGATGAATGTCCGTTCCCCCTACTCCTCCCGCTGTCAGAAACCGAACAACACCTCTTTGCTCTTCGTTTGACGCCTCCATGTCACTGTTCAATGTGACTGGCAGCGTTGGACGATTGATGCATGCTGCTGCTCGCTTTGTATCGTCACGTGACGTGCACGCGTGCCCTCTAGCGACGGGCTGTGGCCTCCCACACTCTAGCGGAACCACACCTCGTTACATACGCCACGATTAGCCGATGTAGTCACCGGTTTGCGCATTCCAGGCTCCGGCTCGTTACTTTTTGAACGCACAATATAAAAGCATTAAATACAAAGTTTATATTATATCTATCAGTAGGCTATATTGCATGCAATACTCAAACTAGTGAAATATAAGTCAGGCACATTCTATCAGCTGCCATCTTCTCTTGTAACCGTGACGGCTCAGCTTTTAAAGTCACTGCTACCATGTAATATTATAATATGAACTTAAAATATTGAACGGGTCACGTCCTTTAGGACAGTTTAAACCATTCTCAGTTCGATAATCGGAACTGGTGCTTGCATAATTCACACGGCCTCCATCCTGAAATTGTACGGCTAATGACCTTGCATCTGAAATGAAGGTATGTTTTCACCAAATTTTGTAGAGATACGATTATTAGTTTAGATATAATTTGATTTAAAATTTGATTAAAATTTGGGTGGCCACCATTAAGTTTTGGTAAAGATGACGGCGATATAAGACATGACACTGAGGTGCCCTTTGCTATTGCTACCTCTGTACCGAATTTCGTTCAATTCGATTTCGTCGTGTTTGAATTAATATGAGGAGGAGGGGGGAGGGGGAGGGGGAGGGGAGGGCAGATATAGACACTCACACACACACACACAGACAGACTGACAACTTTTGGTCCGTATAGATCTCATAAAACTACTTTCATTTTTTGCAAAAATTGAAAGTAGGCTAATAAATAGATACTGAACCCTTATTGATTTGCCGATCAATAAGTCTTCATGATTTTTATTATTATTATTACTGATATCCAGGCAGTACATGTTGGAGGTTGACAAAGGGGAGCCAGGTAGTGTGTCGCAACGATTACAACAGAAGTAGCGTGGTAGTTATTCCTGACGATGACCAGTTAAGCCGAGTTCAAGGACAAATTCAGGGCGAACGCGCACCCGAGTCGGCGTCATTATGGGCGTGCCAGAAGAGAAGTTCCAACCGATACACGATTGAATCAGCAAATCAGGAGAGAGGACGCCTAAACCACGCGGTGGGTCGCGTACCTAAAAAAAGGCGCTAAAACGCGTGTCTGAAGAACAGCCGATGCGATATAATTCCGCATAAGTCCATTGAGACGTTTGGATGAAAAGAAGAAGATTGATACTAGTCCCAAGTCTGTGAGTTAAAAACTACGGATTATTTTCACAGATTGCCCCCACTCCACCCCGTTCTGTCAGTTTCTATTAAATTGATCGATGATGAGCTGTTTGAGACAACTTTATCGAGCTCTGGTGAGCATCATCCACGCCAGTTTGAGTAACGATTTTATCAAGCTCTAGTGAGCATACTTCACGTCTGTTTGACAAACATTTTATTTTGTGCTCTGGGAGCAGAGTGCATGCTGAGTGTAGAGATCTCTAGTCGAGATAAGCGCTACGCGGTAGATATATTTGAGAGACTTGTTAAAGCCAGTTGCGTAGAGAACGAAGAGTGTAATTTTATATAAATTTTGTGTTATATTTTGTGTGATGTATGTGTGCGTGTGATGTAAGCAAATGCTTAGATAGGGCCAGTTCTACGTTGAGTAATCGCCTAGGACATTATTAGAGTGAATGTCAGTAGCTCATAGCGATTGTAGCTAGGCAGACTAATACATTTGAACATTTGTTTCCAAGAATCTACGCCAAGATGTCTTCTGGAAGGTCGATTGGTGGAATGAAGTGCTACGCCTCTACCATAACGTCGACGATGGACGAGTAGATTTCCCGTAGGGAAATGCCTTGGGACGGAGGTTGAGTTCCACAAGCCGCACGGAGATGTACACACCATTGATTTATTCAATATGTAGTTAGATTAGACGCGGGAACGTTGTAAATATTTTATTCATTGTTTTTCTTGTATTTAGATTTTTTTGTGTGCCGACACTATTATATTTAAATGTACGTTGGCACGTGGCCAAAATGTTTGTTTGATTATTATTTTTCTTATGAGTCATATGTAATATGCACGGCGTGTGAATTTTGATTTTTATTCATGCGAATGCGAAACTCGTCGCGGTCGACGAGTGGTGCTTTATTCAAGTTCATTTTTTTAGTAGAAGAAGGGGGGTAAAAGTCGTTAGATGTTTTTACGAACAGGTTTTTATTCATACTAGGGTTGCCGAGCGCAACAAGTCAAGATGTCACTGTAGAACACCCTAGTTCTATATTTTTGAGTTTGTTGAGTCCTTTTCAGGTTCTTTAGTCACGGACTAGATTGGTAGCGCTAGTCGGTGGAAAACATTTTATGTCCTTTATTTCAGGTTTCTGTCAAACCCATACGTGTGATTCTGTGTGTGTATTGTGTCAAAGTGTGTGTATTGATTCTTCGTGATGAGGGGTAGAATGTGCCTACCGCCCTCAAATATTGTGGTTGTATTTTTATGGAAAGGCAGAGCGCTCTCAGAGGCTACTGTTCCTTGTCCAATGCTGATTCTTGGATCTCCGTGGGAAATGCTAAGATATTTTATTTTGACACACACACACACGTATATTATGTGCTTTTGGGAGCACGCTTCTTCGAGACTCGAGCCAGTGCCACGGCAGGTCGAGGTTATTGACACGTGGGTTGACAGATGTGCAGATTCCACTTTGCGCCCGTCTATGTCTCGTGATTCATCCTTTAGGCAGTCCAGCTGACCGACTGACCCCTGTAAGCTATCTGTAGCAAACCTGTTCTTTTAATGGTCATTGGATCATAAGTAAATTGGGAGTTCGCCATGTCCGTTACGAATTACCGCTTATCGTATGAAATAAAATATTTGTTTTATGATGTAAATGTTGGCTTTGAGCCTAGTGATATCTATGACTCATTTCATTGTTAGATTTGTCTGTTTTGACACCGTTGGGTCCATTTTGTATTTTCTTGTAAAAATGGCAAGCGGCCATAGTGTATTTTTCTTGATTGGTCACGTGTTAATTTACTTGTGTTGATTTGAAAAGTCCTAATTTTTAGGCGTTAATGTTGTTTGCTACGGCAGTCCTTGATTCCAATTTCATGCGGAAATTATTTTTGTTTTATTTAGTGTAGGAAGTGTCGGATTACTTTAATTAGTGTTTAGTTGGTTCATCGTGTCTGTCTAGCTCTAAGACAATGCAGATTCATCCCCTGAAGGTTTACTGCATGGTAACGAATCTCGCATTAATTTGTACACATCGTAACGCATGTAGAACAGCCGCACACGCACATGTCATTGAAGTAATTTGGGACATTTGGTCCAGATGTTTACGATCTCTCCTGAGATCAGGCCTAGTTTGGCATTTTATTAATTCAAGTGGGAGTCATTTGGGAGACCTTGTTTTGTTTTTATTGTAAATAGTGTAAATTTGTTGATCTGTAATTAAATTCATATGTTTTAATCCTGGTATTCACTTTTTCCTGCACGTTATTTTGTTATATGTTACCCTGCATGTTATAAGAAGCGCTTAACAATAACTTTACGAAATGGACTGTTACACCCCCCCCCCCCCCCCCCCGAAACTGAGTGTCATAAGCTTCTTTGCAAGGGTTCAATACATATTCAAATAAATAAGAAATAAACATTTATATAGGCCTAAACATATAAATATTTAAATAAGTAAATATTTACATCAATAAATAATGTATTATTAGTGCCGTCAGCTTAAAATGCTACAGTGGTAAGTGTTCATTCCCCAGTAGCAACATATGGTATTCATCTCTTATGGAATAATCTTTCGGTAAAAAACTTAAAACGACTTGAAAATATAAAAGCCAGGTACTTAAAACGCATTCTGCAGATATCCAAGTTTTCGGAAAATCGAATCGCATATCTTCTTGGAAATGAAACATTCTTTCTGGAAGATACCAAATCGCTCTTCAAGCTACCCAACACGACTGCCTTGGACGCGGTCTTGGAAGAAAGGAAAACTAATGCACGTCAAATTCCTAAGGGATTTTTTGATACTGAAGCAATGAAAAATCACGAATTGAAAGGAACAAATTTCAAGTTACGCCACGTCTTCACGCATTACGCTGCACATGGTTTTCATAGAAAAATATGTACAAATCCAAAATTTCACAAACCGACAGAAAAGTGCAAATGTCGCCTATGTGGGGAGCTATGCTCTCTGTATCATCTTGAAGACAGTGCTGGAAGATCACAACCGATCAGCACATTTGCTATAGCCTGATACAAATCAGTATTATCTTATTCATATATTCTGAGATTTGCTGATGACATCGTCATCTTGGCCGACAAGCCTGAGGATTTGAATGAGTTTTTGAATGGTATGGACTCCGTCTTACGGAAAGAATTCGTGATGAAAATTAATAAATGTAAAACAAAAATACTGGAATGCAGCCGAAATAAATCTGAAACCTCTATGGAGATCAAATTGGCAGGTGAAAAGCTGAAAGAAGTAGGAGACTTCTGTTACTTAGGAAGCAGAATAACCAGTGATGGACGAAGCAAAGAGGATATAAAAAGTAGGAATCTGTTGACATCGAATATAGATTTAGGTATTAGGAAGTCATTTTTGAAAGCGTTTGTCTGGAGCGTGGCGCTCTATGGAAGTGAAACTTGGACTATTGGTGAAGCAGAAAAGAGGAGAATTGAAGCATTTGTAATGTGGTGTTACAGGAGAATGATGAAGATCAGATGGGTAGATAGGGTTACAAACAAAGAGGTATTAAGACGAGTGGGAGAGGAGAGATGTTTCTGGCGACTGCTAATGAAGAGAAGAGATAGGTTAGTAAGACACATACTAAGACACCCAGGAATAGCAAGCTTAGTTATTGAAGGAAGGGTCGAGGACAAGAACTGTAGGGGTAGACCAAGGTTAGAATATGTTAAACAGATTGCCTCGGATGTAGGGTGTGGTAGCTATGTAGAGATGAAACGATTAGCTCAGAACAGGGAGGCATGTAAAGCTGTATCAAACCAGTCAAAAGACTGAATATTCAAACAACAACATAATTATATTCTTTCTTTGTACGCAATGTATTTAATTAATAATAATAATATAATATTAATCACCAATGTAATATACTGTAATGTGTTGGCTGATAGAAGAACAACTACACATAGAATATTTCAGAAATGTTTGAACCATAAGCTCTGTAATTATCTTATGGCTTACTCAACTCTGTGGAGG
This sequence comes from Meconema thalassinum, assembly GCA_946902985.2. Lineage (NCBI taxonomy): Eukaryota > Metazoa > Arthropoda > Insecta > Orthoptera > Tettigoniidae > Meconema > Meconema thalassinum. Next base: position 67,341,285 of record OX336390.1, on the reverse strand, counting down.
TTCTAGTCGTCTGATTTAGAACAGCTGCAGGCAAGGACGGTAATGATTACAAGTGAGTAACCGTGACTCAAATCTACCTGGCAGGACGCCAGCGTCTTGTTCCGTGTAGGTCCTCCATAATCCCGGTCACTACGGTTGCCGTGCATTCCAAACTTCCAAGAAGTTGTGGAAAGCAGTTTATCTTCGCCTTTGCTCTTTCAAGTGTAGAATACAGACAATGCGGTTGGCTCCACTAAGATTTTTTGGCATGCTACCTGAACAGTTTCTAACCCGCGAGTGGGTATTTTTCACCCGAGCCTTAAATAATGCTTTATATTCGACCCTGACTATTATATGTCCGAAAACTGTACTATAATGACGCTCATTATAACACTATTTTCATTATGAAACAGTTTACCCCACCAATCAGAGCTCAAGAAACAGTTGTTTGACCAATTAGATAAGGATACCTTCGCGAATGCGCTGAGTTCCAAGGTCTTCTAATTTAAATTTCACTGTGTGGCCTAGTGTCATAGTAGAGTAATCGAGGAGGCCATGGTCAAATACAAGGCATTGTCTGCGTCCCATGCGCTCTGTTCAGTACATAAAACTGGCGAAATATCGATAGATATTTATGAACGTTTCTGTTCAAATATATAATAAAGTTATAATTATCATCGAACATAAGCAGTCGTATGCAACTCGCCTATAATGATAATTAAGACACTCGTACGGAAATTATAAAACTCGCATACGCTCGTTTTATAAACATACTCGTGTCTTAATTATTGCCATTATAGGCTCGTTGCATAATGTACTATTATATTTTCGTTTTGATCAGTCCTCATTTCCTGTCGCTTACTGTACCTTCCTAGCCTTGCATTTTACCCTGCAAAAGACACATGCCCCTAGCTTTTAGAAAACTCAAGTTATTTCTATATTATTTACGGTCGGATCAGATTTACCCAAGGCGCCAGTCCTCGCGTGACAATTTTCGGCTTACGTTAGCCGGGACAATCTGTAAAATATAAGGGGGAAAATTCACCTATTTTGGTGCAGCACAATTACTTACCTAGGTCAAAGGATTACAGAGGACGGATGGTGCACCACTGAAGTTAAATGCCGCATTGCTCAGGCAAAACTAGCTTTTATGCAAAAGTGGAGATTACTGTGTACCAGTCGGCTTAAGCTTTCCCTCCGAATGAGAATGCTACATGCTTTCGTATGGAAAGTTGCGTTGTATGCCTGTGAAACGTGGACATTAAATAAAAATGAAAAGAACCGTCTTGAAGCCTTGGAGATGTGGTGCTATGTGGTTCTCGATACCGTGAACCAACGGAGATCAATCCTACGCACAATAGTAGTGGAGTGATGTGAGTTCTACTTCACTCCAGAACCCTCCTCGACCCACTACTAAGCCTCAGCCATGTTAAATATCTCTCGAACTCATGGTCCGATTTTGACAAATGTGGTTTCGTTGGACTCGAGCTGACGTCCTCTTTCCTATGGACCACTCGTTATATTTTTGAAGAAAAAAAAACAATTTTTTTTCTTTACTTGTTTATAATGTTCATGAAGCGTGGTGGTTGAGAGAGACGATACTGCTGGGTGTGTGTGTGTTTCAACGAACCTGTCGTTTAGCACAAGGACCATGCTTAATAGAACAATCGCTATTTCGGCGGGTCGGTGTATGAAAGAGCGAGCGTGCGTTTTTCTGATATTTTACCTTTAACATGTAAACGGTAATGAGAACTTGGTTCTATGTTGGTCGAAGCGAGTACAGAAAACAAACTTGCAGACGAGCAGGAGGCGAATGTCATTTGAGCTTATTGGAACGTGCTGATCTGACTTGACAACAAGTGCAATGGAAAATGACAAAGACGCTTGAAGGTGAAATAATCTGACCATCGTGGTGGCAGGGAAGTGCGAAATGCATGCATACACATCAAAACACCATTAAAATAAACTGTATGTTGGCACTAACAGTAACCCATGCACTTATTTTCTTTTTATAAAGCTTTAGTCATTTACACCCCCCTTTAACCAATATATAAACAAAAATGAATGGCATGTCAGTTTGTTCACATTATCATGTTCAAACCTGTGGATATTCGTTGAGTTCATAGGGTACAAAGTTCCTAATTTTTCTACTAGAAAGCGCTATAGAGTTTAAAGAGATTAGATATCTAACATCTAACCTCCTTGACTTTCATAGTCAAGGAACAACTAAATTCGACATGCAAGCTACCCTCTGTGTGTCAAATAACAAAGCTTGCACCCAGCACCCGAGGCCATACGATATTATTATTAATATATTATTATTATTATTATTATTATAGGGAACGACATGTCAGTTAAATTTAAATTTTTGTTTTTAGAAAATCCAACATGGCCTTGTACTTTTCCCAGTCAACAATAACATAGCCATTAATCAAGAAAGCAATCATCATCCTAGTCATGTACAGGTAATGAATTTTTTTGTCTACCAGTTTTCAGTAGTGGTAAAATGGAATCGCATTTTATGTTAGGCTTACCTGAGTTTTCAATAGTTCACTGCCTGGAAACAATGGTTTCGCTTTAGTGCGTTTCGTTTTTTTTTTTTCAGCAACTGCTACGGCGGTTAGACTTTTCTTTCCAAGTTTCTAAAAATAAATAAAATAAACCGCTATAAATACCTAAATTTAGGTTAATACATGCATTTCATAAAATAAAATATAAAACAAACAAAAAATGAAACAAGTTAGTTTAAAAAAATAATCCCACCTTCACTTGCAGTGGCTTATTGCTGTTTCCTTCTAGTGGGCTCAAAAGTGTAATGGTTTCTTCTCTCTCAGACATGTAAGGTATACCAGTAAACTGCAAACAAATAAATTAAAAAATCAATAATTACCTAATCAATAAATAATTGCTTGTAAATATATATAAATCAATAAATGTATAAATGAATAAATATATACCTACCTCACAACAAGGATAAGTATTTTCCACCAACACCAAAACTGTTAAACAAGACCAAGTGTTTCACGCAACGCAGTGTGTTCAAAGGTAGTCACCTAAGTGATAGAGGAAATGATAACGACATGTCTTTATATATGTTACGTTGCATGTATAATCATTTTTTTCCACGCTTTGAACATCCTGTTATCAAACACGTGGACAGCCAAAGCCCAAGGTGAACACCTGTGGCAGATCAAATTTCACATGAACTTGCATTTTGTCACGTACGAAGCAAAAACAGGATGTAACTTGTTTAGCGTACATGTGGTTTCACATGTGTATGCATGCATTTCGCACTTCCCTGCCACCACGATGGTCAGATTATTTCACCTTCAAGCGTCTTTGTCATTTTCCATTGCACTTGTTGTCAAGTCAGATCAGCACCTTCCAATAAGCTCAAATGACATTCGCCTCCTGCTCGTCTGCAAGTTTGTTTTCTGTACTCGCTTCGACCAACAAAGAACCAAGTTCTCATTACCGTTTACATGTTAAAGGTAAAATATCAGAAAAACGCACGCTCGCTCTTTCATACACCGACCCGCCGAAATACCTACGTTACATGCAGTTAGACACTGGATCTATCAGCACGCGCAAAAGCATGTTGCCAACAATACCATGCGTGTGCTGGTCAGAAAAAATCTGAAATATTATGATATCTTGTTGTGCTAATTTTGGATGAAATCCATTTGTTAGAATAGAATTTACATGTATTTTAAAATTGGACATATCAGCATTAAGCATGGTCCTTGTGCTAAACGACAGGTTCGTTGAAACACACACACACACCCAGCAGTATCGTCTCTCTCAACCACCACGCTTCATGAACATTATAAACAGGTAAAGAAAAAAAATCAACATGTATGGCGTTAGGCCCTTTGTGAATTATTTTTTGGAAAAAATATCTACCACATTTGAAAGGGAGGCGTTAGCCCGAGTCCTAGGACACCTCGTACACGTCTCTAGCGTTATTGGTCCGTGAGATATCGGCAAAAATCACAAAAAACACGTGTTTACCCCAAAATAGCGTTTTCAATTTTTTTTAAAATATAACGAGTGGTTCATAGCAAAGAAGACGTCACTCCGAGTCCTTGGACCCGTCGTACACGCCTCTATCATGATTGGTTCGCGAGATATTAAAAGCGGATGACCTTTTAGTTTTGGTCTTTTAATTAAATAAAGAGCCTATAGGAAAGTAGGGGGCATCACTACGAGTGCTAGGACACCCTGAATGTTCAAATCCGACCATTGGTTAGTGAGATATCAGGTTCGGGGCAAATACGAGGTGGGTTCAAAAAGAAGTGTAGCAGAACCCCTATCATCCCACTACTACAGGTTTTCATCCTAGAGACTTGAAATTTATTTTGGAGGTAGAGGGAGTAGGTACCATTGATTTACGTCAAACAACCTTTTTTGTAGAATTCCTAGTTTCCAAAATATAGGATTTTCAAAATTCGAGTGTTTTCAAAAAAACATAAAAAATTAAAGAGTTTTATTATAGAACATAAAGGTCATAAAGACCATTCGTTTGAGCCATGGCACAACGTTCTATCATGTTTCGTTTTCAAACTATCGCCTATTTTCAAAAACAAAAAATTTTGTTTTTTTTTTTCAAAAATATAACGATTGGTCCATAGGAAAGAGGACGTCAGCTCGAGTCCAACGACACCTCATTTGTCAAAATCGGACCATGAGTTCGAGAGATATTTAACATGGCTGAGGCTTAGTAGTGGATCGAGGAGGGTTCTGGAGTGAAGTAGAACTCGCATCACTCCACTACTCACAATCCGTAAACGTCGTATCGCATGGTTGGGTCACACAATGTGCCACTCCAATTTAATGAGAACTGTGGCAGAAGGGTTCATTGAGGGAAAAAAACACCTAGAAATACCTTCCTTAAACAAATTCTAAACGACACCCAAGCACAGAATTATAATTCAATGAAGGAAGCGGCAAATGAAAGGACGATCTGGGCATGTTTTTTTGGCAACTGACCAGTCTGAGGACTGCAAACCAATGATGATGATGACAATCACATAGCTCACGTTCTTGTTCATCCATGTTTAGAGTCTAGGGATACCTTGGCCATCAGCTCCTTTGTTAAAAAAACAAGAACTTCCGTGAAGAACTATACAGCCTACTTTTCATGCCAATGATTATTCTACAGTATATGAACCTATCTAGAATAATGACAAAATTAAGTTGGTAATATCGAAATATCAAATTAGTTCAAAATATACCTGGTATAATTTAGCCTAATAGAGCACTACAGTTGGCAGCCCTGGTGACTGAATATATTCCTAGTTCCGTCTCTTAAGGTACAGAATACAAAATTAGGTTGAAGTCCAACGGACGTTACATGCAGTTAGACACTGGATCTATCAGCACGCGCAAAAGCATGTTGCCAACAATACCATGCGTGTGCTGGTCAGAAATAATCTGAAATATTATGATATCTTGTTGTGCTAATTTTGGATGAAATCCATTTGTTAGAATAGAAGTTACATGTATTTTAAAATTGGACATATCAGCAGGCATAGAATCATGTTGGCAGCACTGCCTTGTATTAATTACTCCAAATTAATCTACAATGTCAGGTGCTATACGCGTGCAAAGTATATAGCTGTTGGCTTGCATACTTTCTGATATATTGATATTAGGGTAAAAAAAATATAGACAGCATTAATTAACAGTTGGCAGCCCTGATTGCTCTTAACAATACTTACAGATATTCTGTTATGGTACATATAGCACATACGAAATTTGGTTGTAATCCAACTGATAGAATAGAAGTTACATGTATTTAAAAATTGGTACTATCAGCAGGCTTATAATCATGTTGGTAGAACTGACGTATATAAGTTACTCAAAATTAATCTAAAATGTCAGCATATACGTGTGCATAGTTTAAAGCTGTTGGCTTGCATACTTTCTGATATATTGGTATTTGGATTTTAAAAAAATAGAGAGAGCAATTATTAACAGTTGGCAGCCCTGGTGGCTCTTAAGAATACGCTCAATCATATCTGTTTATGTACAGATATTACATACAAAATTTGGTTGAAATACAATTGATATTGTAGAAGTTGTATGCATTTAAACATTGGACCTATCAGAAGGCTTAAAATTATTTTGGCAACACTGTCATTGTTGGCCTCCTGAAAATTAAACTGAAATAGTATTATCTGCATGTGTACCAATTTTGGAATAGCTCCCATGCATACCTTGCGAGATATCCAACATGGAGCTCAAATTTCTAGTGCGTTTTTCAGCAGTTGGTAGCACTGACATCATTTTCAAATATGGACGTGAGATATTCCGGTGCACATCTTTACTCATACTAAATTTGGTTTTGATTGCTGCAGCGGTTTAGGAGTTGATAGGGGGGGGGGGGGACACACACACACACAGCCAGACAGCCAGACAGACAGACACACATTTTCCCGGATCGATCTCATAAGTCTAATTTTTCCTCATTTTTGCAAAATGTGAAAAGTAGGCTAATAAGATGACTGCTTTGCCGGCACTATCAAGGCCAATGATACTGTTCCAAAAATTATTGTCATTTTTCTGCATGTTGAATTTAAAAAATATAAATAACCTCATTTTATGTTGGGAATAGTTCCCAGGAAGGTGTAAAATATCTTAATTAAAATACATACAACTACGACAAAAAGGGAGCAACACACTATGGGTCAAAATGACCCGGCGCCAGTCCTCGTGTTATATTTTTAGCCTATTTTCATTTATGAAAAAATAGGCTTATGAGATCACCTTTTGTCCGTGTGTCTGTCTGTGTGTGCGTGTGTGTGAGGATTTTGGCGTCCCCCCAATAACTTCTAAATGGCTGGAGCGATTTCAATAAAACTCTGTTCATAGCACTATTCTGGGTAACCCCGACCGTGCGCTTCAAATTTTGTTATGTCTCATCAATCCAACATGGCGGCGGTGCGAAATATTTCACCAGCATTTAATATCTCCGAAACTATTACCGATATCACCCTGGAATTTTGAACGGTGATAAAAGGAACTACTAGAAGTACACCTATGAGACGTATGAAAACCTGGTAACTACAAAACCAACATGGTGGACAAGCGAATTTGCGAATTTTAAATTGACGTTATTCGCGATTTAATCAACCAAACGCAATGAAACTTGGTACAGTATATGTTTATGCACATTGCAATGCACCGACATCTAACTTCGTTCAATTGTTTACATAACCTCAATATGGCGGCTGTGCGAAATATTTCACTGGCATTCTATATTTCTGAAACTATTACCGGTGTCACCATGAAATTTTGTACGGAGATAAAGAGCACTACTGGACGTTCATCTACGAGACTTTCAAATACCGATTTACCACAAAACGAACATGGCGGCCAAGCGAAATTGAAAGTTTTAAATAGACTTTTCTCGCTATTTAATGAGCCAAACGCAATGAAACTTCGTGCTGCAAATGTTTATACACATTGTAATTCACTGGTATCTAATTTAGTTCAATTGTTTACGTAACCTCAAGATGGCGGTTGTGCGAATTTCGAAAATTAAGTTTTTATTTCTGGTGTTCTAATCATGCGATCGACATCAGCATTTGCATAATGAACGTACACAATAATCATCATCTAATAGTACATAACTGTATGGCCTTCTTCTTAAGTATTCAATCCATGGATTGGTCTGCGGCAGTTCTCCAGTCGGCTCTATTTATAGCTTTCCTCTTCATCTCTTCATAGTTTCTGCATCCTACATCAGACATGATTTGCTGTACATATTGTAGGCGTGGTCTTCCTCGACATCTTTTGCCTTCAACCATTCCCTCCAATACCTTTTTCAGCAGACTATCGTGTCTCAAAATATGTCCTATAAGTCTAGTCCTCCTCCTCTTTATGCTTTTCCATAAGGTATAATTTTCCTCCACCTTTTTAAATACTTCAGCATTCGTTATTTTTTCTGTCCAGCAAATTTTTAGCATTCTTCTATAACACCATTGTTCAAAATAATGTATCCTCCTTTTTTCTTCTTTTCCAATTGTCCACGTCTCGCAACCATAAAGGGCAATACTCCAAACATACGCTTTTAATAATCGTTTTCTGGTTTTAAGATTAATGGAATTTGTAGTGAATAAACGGCTCTTTTTGTGAAATGCTAATTTGGCTTGTAAAATTCTACACTTGATTTCTTTCTTGCTTCTTCCATCTGTGGTAATTTTGCTTCCGAGATATTTAAATTCTTGAACATTTTCTATTGTTTTGTTGCCCACCACTAATTTCATACTTGAGTCTGCCTTTTTATCGCAGACCATAACTTTCGTCTTTGACTTATTTATTTTCATTTTGTATTCATTACCCATGATTTCCTCCATTTTTACTATTATTTGTTTGAGATGTTGTTCACTATCTACAACTATGGCAATGTCATCTGCAAATCTAATCATATTTATTTGTTCACTTTGTATCCTTATTCCTAAATTCAAATCCTCTCGAACCTTATTCAATGCATCCTGGATGTAGGCATTAAAAATCTTGGGAGACAAAGCACAGCCTTGTCTAACTCCTTTCCCTATTTATGCTTCCTCTTGTTCATTTCCAATGTTAATTACTGCAATTGCATTTTTGTACAAATTCCAGATTATTCTTATATCTCTATATGGGACTGCTATGTTTTTAAGAATTTCAAACATTTTTATCCAATGTACATTATCAAAAGCCTTTTCAATATCCACAAAGCATAAATAAGTTCTTTGGTCTTTTTCCAATCTATTTTCAAGTAAAAGTCTCAATGCCAATATAGTTTCTCTAGTACCCTTACCTTTAACATGCCCAAATTGGTCTTCAGTCAGAAATTCTTCAATTTGCTTTTCAATTCGTCTTAATATTATGTTGGTGATAATTTTTGATGCATGTACGACTAAACTGATAGTGCGATATTGTTCACAATGTTTTGCTGCCATTTTCTTTTGTATAGGGATCATTATACTTTTTTCAAATTCAGCCGGTATTTTTCCGTCCATGTAGATGTTTTGTACAAGTTGGAGCAATCTCTCCTTCATACGAGGTCCGCTTTTCTTGAGGAGTTCAGCTTTGAGATTATCAATGCCTGGCGCCTTATTATCCTTCAGTCTTCGTAGAGCTAATTCAAATTCCTCTCTCAGTACTTGAAAGCCTAAATTATCTTCTGTTACTTCTTCTTCTTCTTCTTCTCCCTCAAGAACTTCATTCTCCTGTAAATGTACACCTTCGTATAGGGTTTCAATGTAATTTTTCCACCTGTTTGCAATATCGCTATGATCATCGAGAATTACTCCCTCTGCATTACTTATGGCATTACTCTTGTTACATCTCTTACCAAAGAAAATCTTTACCATCTGATATGCAGAATCTACATGTCCTTTAGTAGTTTTTTCTTCTATCATTGTGCATATACCCTCGTAATATTTTTCTCTTGCTATTCTTGCGTTTCTGTTTATAGCATTTCGCAATCTTCTATATTCTTCTTTGTCTTCCAATCTTGTTGAGCTCTTGAGTAACGTCTTTTATCTATCATATCTAGAATTTCTTTAGTGATCCATTCCTTTCTAGGGGCTATTTCTGTTCTCCCCAAAATTTCATCAGCTGCATCCGTCAGATCGTTTTTAATTTGAGTCCATGAATCTTCTATAGCATTCCCTATTTCTGTGTTAGTTAACTCATCAGTTTTCTGTTGGTATGCCTCAGCAATATTCTCATCTTTCAATTTACTTATTAGCCAAGATTTGTTATTTCTTTTCTGTATTCTTTTAAATTTCAGCCTGCTCTTCATCATAACGAGATTATGATCTGTTTCCCCATCAGCACCCCGATAGCTTCTGCTATCTTTGACTTCATTCATAAATCTCTTCTTAACTATTATATAATCAACAAGCTGTACCCGGCATGCGTTGCAATGCCAACCAAAGAAAGTGTTGGCTTTGAAATTCTGTTTCTTGAAGTGCTTTTGGATACACAACATGTTAACTGCCTCTAAGCTATCGTAAAATGGATTTTCTAATTTAGAACCATTCGTGGAAGCGTGCACAACAACTTTCAAAAGTTTCATCGCTGTCACTCATTTGTTGAAACTACTCGTACGCTACCTGTTGTGAAATGGATTTACTAAGTCGAAACCCTTCCCTGGCGTGTACACAATAACTCATCAATGTTTCATCGCAATCGGATGAATTGTATATGCACGTATACGGTGTTTTGTTTAAACGATTCGTGCGCTGCCACTCATTTGTTGAATCTACTCGTGCGCTACCTATTGAGAAATGTATTACTAAATCGAAGCCCTTCCCTGGCGTGTGCACAATAAGTCATCAAGGTTTCATCGCAATCGAAGAATGTTATATGAACGCAATAGGGGATTTTGTTGAAACGCTTCGCGCGTCGTCACCCATTTGTTGCATGTACTCTTGCGCTACTTATTGTGAAATGGATTTACTAAGTCCCCTTCCCTGGCGGGTACACAATAACTGATCAATGTTTCATCGCAATCGGATGAATAGTATATGAACGCATACCTGATTTTGTTTAAACGATTCGCGCTCCGTCACTCATTTGTTGAATCTACTCGTGCGCTACCTACTGTAAAATGTATTTACTAAGTTAGAAACCGTCACGTAAGTGTCCACAACATCTCACCCAAGTTTCATCGCTATCGGACTAATGGGATATGAAGACATAGGGGACTGTATTGAAACGCTCCGCATGTCGTCGTTCATTTGTCGAATCTGCTCGTGTGCTACCTACTGTGAAATGTATTTACTAAGCCAGAAACCTTCCTTGGAGTGCCCACCATATTTCACCCAAGTTTCACCGCTAACGGCAGAATCGTATATGACCTTATACGGGACGTTGTTGAAACGCTTCGCGCGTCGTCCCTCATTTGTTGAATCAACTTGTGCGCTGCATATTGTATAGTGGATTTACTAAGACAGAAATTTTCCATGACGTGTACACAACATCTCACTCAAGTTTCATAGCTACGGACGAATGGTACATGAATGCATACGGGACTTGGTTGAAACGCTTCGCGTGTCGTCGCTCATTTGTTGATTCTACTCTGCGCTACATATTGTAATATGGATGTACTCAGCCAGAAACCTTCCCTGGAGTGTACACAACATCTCACCCAAGTTTCATCGCAATCGGATGAATGGTATGTGAACGTATACGGGACGTTGTCGAAACGCTTCGCGCGTAGTCACTCATTCGTTGAATATAAACGTGCGCTTCGTATTGTAAAATGGATTTACTTAGCCAGAAACCTTTCCTGGAGTGTACACAACAATTCATCAAACATTTATCACTATCAGACGACTGGTATATGACTTTATACGGGACTTTGTTGAAACGCTTCGCGTGTGATCGCTCATTTGTTGAATCTACTGGTGCGATACCTATTGTAAAATGTATGTACTAAGCCAGAAACCTTCCCTGGAGTGTACACAACATCTCACCCAAGTTTCATCGCTATCGGATGAATGGTATATGAAATTATATGGGACTTTGTTGAAACGCTTCGCGCGTCGTTGCTCATTTGTTGATTCTACTCGTGCTCTACCTATTTTTAAAGGGATTTACTAAGCTAGAAACCTTCCCTGGAGTGCACACAAAATCTCAGCCTAGTTTCATCGCTATCGGACGAATGGTATATGAACGCAAACGTGACTTTGTTGAAATGCTTCGCGCGTCGTAGCTCATTTGTTGAATCTACTCGTGCGCTGCCTATTGTAAAGTGGATGTACTAAGCAAGAAAATTTCCCTGCAGTGTAGACAACATTTTACGCAAGTTTCATTGCTATCGGACGAATGGTATTTGAATGCATACGGGACTTTTTTGAAACACATTGCGTGTCGTCGCTCATTTGTTGAATCTACTCGTGCGCTATCTACTGTGAAATGTATTCACTAATTTTGAAACCTTCACGTAAGTGTACACAACATCTCACCCAAGTTTGATCGCTATCGGACGAATGGTATATGAACACATACGGGACTTTGTTGAAATGCTTCGCGCATCGTCGCTCATTTGTTGAATCTACGCGTGGGCTACCTATTGTAAAATGGATTTACTAAGTCAGAAACCTTCCTTGGAGTGTACTCAACATCTCACCCAAGTTTCATCGCAATCGGACGAATGGTATATGAACGCATAGGAGACAGACATACCCACAGACAAACTATCACGTCACATTGATTTATATATATATATAGATTTGATATCTGGTGCTTTCCAAGGGTACCTTCTTCTTTTATGATGATTTAACCACGTATTGGCGATTACAAGTTCATATTTAGCACAAAATTCTAATAGTCTTTCGCCTCTTCCATTCCTCGTCCCCAATTCATATTTTCCTACTATGTTATCTTCCGCTCCTTCTCCGACTACAGCATTCATGTCACCTAGTATGATAAGGTTTTCCTCACCCTTTACTCTACTAATAGCTTTTTCTATTTCTTCATACATGTGATCTATCTCCTGGTCGTCATGACCAGTTGCTGGCATGTAAACTTGTACTATTATTGTGTCCCTTGGTTCTGTTTCTAGTCTAAGCATTATTAATCTTTCACTGAATTGGACATATCCTTTCACTCTTAGGCCCATTTCTTTATTTAGGACTATTCCTACTCCTGCTTGACCTGGTTTGTGAGATGATGTTCCTGAATGAATTATTCTGATATCGCCACTCCAAAAGTCTTCTGCGTCTGGCCACCTCACCTCTGATACTCCTAAAATGTAAATCTTCATTCTTTTCATCTCTTGTTTCAAATCTTCCAATTTTCCACATTTCATCATCGATTGCACATTCCATGTTGCTATTCTTTTCTCTCTTCCACTATATTTCCCACGTTTCATCTCTTCAGTTGTCCTCGCCCGGAGATCCGAATGGAGGACTATTCCGGAATAATTTACTAAAGAGCCTTCCATCATACTGCCGAATCTTGGGAAATCTTAATAGATCATTAATGGAGTAGTTTCCCGTTGCTTTCTCCATTCTATGCCGTTGACCAGCACTTTGGTGGTTCATCCGCCTTTAGAGGTAGTTTCCTACCTCTTGGGCAAGCGAGTGCCCTCCCAGGAGGCCGTTGGCACCTAGTAATGGTTATCTCCTTATCCCGGGAGACACTCGGTCCCTGTATTCGTCAGCCGCTTGAATATGACAAATGTATATTCAAACGTTGCCCTCTCTCTACCGCGGGGAGGTGAATATCAGGAATTTCCTATATGCAGTAAAAATAACAATCAAAAATATAATATATACAAAAATTGGCAGAATATAAAATGTAGAGATCAACAACTACTACATAGATGCATTTAATATGCTATGCGTGCGTTGAATCCTTTGGAAAAATCTTAAGGTAATGTAACATTTTATAGCTGGAACTGATGGATTTATGTGTTTATGTGTACATAACCTTATATAACCATATGTTGATTGACTTCTGGTAAGATCTTACACCATATGAAAGCGCACGGGTATATTTCGTTATTAGTCTCAGACGCTATATAGGTGGCTCTGGGATTGCAAAGGCGTGCCCCCGTTGAAGCAAGGAACTACAAAAATATCAAATCAAAGCTATGTAAACAACATGGCAGCTATCCATGACATCGAAACACATTCCACAAATCGACTAAACCATTGCAACAAAAAGCACCAATCCAGAAGACAATATGCACTCGCACTGTAAAATCATTAATAATCATTGAAATAATTTGATGATCCCTATAAAACAGCATAAATACCACTATAAAAAACAAATGTGGCACCACATCACAATCTAGGTCTTATCATGGCCTACTATTAATATTATGGCCTACATATATTAAAATCCAAAATGGTGACCATCCGAAATATTTGGACGGTTCTCAATATCTATTAATCTACCACATCAATCAAACTTAAATTTTGTAAGTGTATAAGGCTATAAGCATAAGTTTACCTATGGGACGTTCAACAACAAGGCGAGCACAAATCCAACATGGCGGCGACGCAAAATCAAGTTAAGTTTGGACGGAAGGGGGATTTGTGTTTCATGTACCTCGCCATTCTTAAATTACGTCTGACAAGAATTCGTTGCACATGCATCTGCATGATAATATAGTTAATAGTCCAGTCAGTGATTTTAACCCATCATGCCGAGACGTAAAACAGATATAGATCGTAGTTCATTGACATAGTAAAGAAGCGCTTATCACGTAATGCATTCATAACTGTTCCCGGGCGAAGCCGAGGTGGGTTGCTAGTAATTATATAAAACATAGAAACAAAGAGAAAAGAAAGCATAGAAAGAAAAAGAAGAAAGACAGGAAGAAAGAAAGAAAGAAAGGCAGAGAAAACACTTGATTCTTGTTTTGATTGATATTTATGTTATGTTCGACGAAGTTGAAATGTAAATATTATATGTCAGACAACTGTATCATAATGAGGGTCATTAAAGTACTATTTTTCATTATAACACAGTTTTTCCAACCAATCTGAGCTCAATATTTTCATTCATTGACCAATTAGGTAAGGATAGCTTCTCACGTGCACTCAAAATGCAACATGTCAGACATGTATTACATGATTTGAAAGTTGGCAATGAGGCCTATATTGGATCAACCATTGTAGTTACAATGCATAAACAAACCGGGCAATATTGCAAAAGAAATAGCACTGTACCTTAATATCCGCAACTCCAATTTCTACACATTCGTAAGATTTTGCCGACAATTTTAGTGAATGCTGTTGTTGACATAATCACAACAGAACGTCATTGAGGAAGCACGCGTAGGACCTTAGTTCCACGGAAATTATAATCCAGCTCTCTGTTCAGTAATTGGATTTCTTATGCGAACCTTTCCTGCCACATGCCATAAGTGTTCTATTTTGGACTCTACATTCTATACGCATCAGATTTGAAGAATAACTAGTTGATAATATGATACATTTTAATTTGAAAGCGTTTGTAACAGCCAATTTGGTGCTACCTCTTGTTAAACAATGTTTCAAAGCTTTGTGATTCGTTATTGGGTAGAGATCAATACTGAGCCCACACCATTCCAAAGAAGAAAAATTCACCCGACAGAATCTCCACAGATATTTATGAATATTTATGTTAGAACATATAATAAAGTTATAATTATTGTCGAACATAAACAGTAGTATGCAACTCACGTAAATGGTAATCAAGACACTCGTATGGAAATTAAAACTCGCATCGCTAGTTTTATAAACATACCCGTGTCTTAATTATTGCCATTACAGGCTCGTTGCATAATGTACAATATAAGGAGCTTTCAGGCTGAACGGGGAAGATTTCAACTCCCATCCGATCCCCTGGACTCACTCCTGCTTTGAACAACTCCCCCATACTACATATTTCTTCACACAAATTGCAATAATATTTGGGTACTTATCATCTTAAAATAATTAAGATACTTGAACTGTTCGATTTATTTTAATAAACCACTGTTCGAAGTACTCAATGTTTGAATGATTCAAACAACCAAAGTATTCAGACATCCTCATTCGAATAATTTATTCGACATTCAAATAGTCGAATCATATGTCCAACCTTTGTACATACCGCAGGCTAAGCAGGCTCTAAAACGAGAAACAGAGTAGAAGATTTTATTCATTGACTGGAACATATTGTGACGGGATGTAGAGTTCACTCACTCATCCAAATCAAAAATGGTAGCGTGCGTTACTAAGTACTACATTTTATTCCGACGACTTTATAATTATTTACAAATTCTCACGTAGCAGGCTGCCAGCCCTCAATTCACAGTTCTCAGCTTGGTGATGCTCCGCCGAGCAGCTCCCGTACGAGTCCCACTTGTAGTCCCCACGTTCTCCCACGCGTCGCGTCGAACTCAAGATCTACTTTCTACTGTCCACTACTATCCTCTTACACAACTTCCCATGGCACAACACTCACATGCACACCTGTACTGGCCTACTCCACTGCATACATTGTCACCAGCTGCTCACAGCTGTCAGTCACTGTTTACTCAACTTCATTCTACTGAACTGTCAACTCCTCTTGCCTTCGCCTCGCGGGGTTTTCTTTATATCTGATACCCAAATTCCTAGTAACTTCTGAGTCCCGAACTGTCCAGTTCCTTCCATAAATAGAAGAGTCTGGTAGCACCCGGCAGGTCAGTGACCTGCGTGACTCAACAGGAACTTTTGTTTGCTAGACAGCCCCGCGGCTGAATAGACGGGGAGAGGCATGGGAACTCCGTCCTCTGTCTTCCAGCCGGGCAGAACTGTCGGAATATTGCATTTTCATCCTAGACAAGATTTAATTTGGTTTCTCCCCGCATTAGTCATTGCCCCCTTTCCAATTTATGTAAGCCCACGTGAAGATAAATACAACCTTGGAGATGTTGACAAGACAGATCCTATCCTGCAGATGAAACAGGAAAGAAGCTTGTAGTTATACGTGGCCGTGATCTCGCGATCATGGAACCACGGCACGTCCAATTTTACGAGGAAACCGAACAACAGGACGTGATTGCCTACTTCCAAAATCTCACATGCATTGACCGGGAATCGATCCCGGTCCACCTTGGCGAGAAGCAGGCAGCTTGTGCATTACACCATCACGCCGCCAGCATGCAGTTGTTCTAAATCCACCAACTCAGAACCTCCACAGAGATCAGTAAGAGATAAGATCAATAATGAGTGTCGAATACATAGAATAAGATGTGGTGGACTGTATAATGAAATATATTTGACATTGTATATACATACTGATTAAGTTCAGTAGATATTACAGTACTTACGCTGACACCATGTCTGGTAGCCAGTGCTACCTGTAAGCTAGTGAGTCCTGCTTGACGCAGGTAAGAAAACGACCCTTTGGGTTAACAACCGTTTCAGCAGGGGGGCCAACTGCGAGCAGAGAATGTACAGTGCTAGAGTTGCCAACAATGAGTTTAAGATTCAAGAGTTTTCAAATATTCTATGCGTACTTGTTCTTCAGACAGTCAGTAGCGGCTTCGGTGGCGTAGTTGGTAGCATGCTGAACTGCTGTGCCCAAGATCGCGAGTTCAAACCCGACCGAAGTCAACGGATTTTTTAAGAGCGTTAAAATCCTTCAGCGTGCCTTCCTTCGGAGGGGAAGTAAAGCCGGCCGTCCCATATCATAGATTTATGGCATGTAAATATCCTTACACAGACTAAACTTGTGTGAAGCTAAATTTCTAGGTTAGATTTCGTTGGAACGCTCTATCAAAGTTCCAACGTTCACCACTAGGTATCATTGACATCTGGTAGCAACAGTTGGAACTACCTGAAATTGAACGGAACTTGAAGCTCACCCTATGGGTGTCCGCTTGAGGCAGCCACAGCCTCTGGCGAGCCGAAAATATCCTCGGAGACTCCCGGCACTAAAAGCCAAACGATAAATAAAAATATTTTATATTGGTGGTCAATATCACTGTAATATGGAATAGGTCTACAGAGGGAACCAGAAGTCCACAGAAAAACTCTCAGAGGATGCTCAGGGACGCCCTTCGAGTGTTTTGGTGTGGAAGACCCGTGGTGTCCAATGCTTTGTTACAGAGTGACAATGTGATTATGATTATGAACGCTGTATTAAAGTTCCAACGTTCAGCACTAGGTATCATTGATATCTGGTAGCGAAAGTTGGAACGATAAGATGCGTTCAAAAAGTAACGAGCCGGAGGCTGCAATGCACAAACCGGTGACTACATTGGCTAATCGTGGCGTGTGTAACGAGGTTTGGTTCCGACCAGAGCGTGGAAGGTTACAGCCCGCAGCTAGAGGGCACGCGTGCACGTCTCGTGACGATAAAAAGCGAGCAGGAGCATGCATCAATCGTCCAACTCTGCCAGTCGCATTTCAAACAGTGACATGGAGGCGTCAACCGAAGAGCAAAGAAATGTTGTTTGGTTTCTGACAGCGGAAGGAGTAGGGGGAACGGACATTCATCGCCGAATGTCACAAGTGTACGGCGAAAACTGCATGTCCCTTGCAAGGGTCAAGGCGTGGCACAAGCGCTTCAGGGAAGGACGGATGTCGTTAGCCGATGATGACCGGTCTGGGGCACCCCCCTGCATTACCGATGACAACGTCCAGCTGGTTGATGCACTCATTACCCAGGACCGCCGAGTGACAGTGAACGCCATAGCCGCCGTTTCCGCTCCACGACAATGCACGACCTCATAGGCCAACACAGTCGCGGCACTCCTGCAAAAATTCAAATGGGAGGTTCTCGTCCACCCTCCATACAGTCCAGACCTCTCTTCCTGTGATTGCGCCATGTTTGGTCCCCTGAAAAGGGCTCTGCGGGGCCAACGATTCACCTCGGACGCCGATGTCTAGCTGTACGTGCGGAACTGGTTCATTTCGCAGCCCAGGGAATTTTGTGAGACAGCCATTCACCGCCTCGTGTCACAGTGGGACAAGTGCCTCCACAGCCAGGTACTGGTTTCTGTAATTATGCCTCCGGCTCGTTTTCTTTTTGAACGCACCTTATACTTGAAATTGAACGAAACTTGTAGCTCAACCTAAGGGTGTCCGTTGGAAGCAGCTACAGACTCAGGCGAGCTGAACATGTCGTCGGACACTCCCGGCACTAAAATACATGCGATAAATAAATAAATTATTCGGTCTGTTACCCCAGTCCTTCTGCGAAAATACTTTCACAATCGTGAAGAAAAAAGAAAAAAGAAACTGTAATATGCAATAACCAAATCGTACAAGACAAAACATGGAATAATGGAACAACCGTCCGGAGAAATGCATACTTGTATGGAAACAGTTCTGTCCAATACCGCTACACTGTAAACATTTGACCTCAGTTGTGAGCGGGGTTGATGACCACTCTGTCCCAAGGTCCTGAATGAAAATGCACAATTCATTGTTGATATCATACTTGCTCTTCTCCAGAGAGGAACGTACGAACACTCCACCATATTGATTAACGCTTATAGTTCATAATTAACCGCTGGAACATTAAGCGAGCTGCTTTTGAAGGCAATGATAAATGTTCATTACGCCAAGTCCATTAAGTATATTTGCTAGAACTCTTTTTCAAAGTAATATCCACATTACTGACAGGCAAATTACAGTTACAACCAATGAATTCAAGTTTCCCTACTAGCCTATTTGTTTTGATATAATTACAATCCTCATTGTTCCTGTCAATAGTTGTTAGCAACATTTTGTGAAATAATGTTTTCTAAGTGATATACTCACTTTAATTCCGTTTTTAGTGCATTTATTTAGCTGGAAATAATTGTATATCCATTTGAATTTTATATGAAGAGTTATGGGCTATGCTATATCACTTGGGGAAATTAATGATACCCTATGTAACAGTCCTTCGCTTTCAAATAGATTGAAGTTACTTTGGTTTTGTTGCATTTTATCATAGTTCTGTTGTGTACACGGCCATGGCTCCATAAAATGATTATCATTATTGTTTGTTCATGTTGTTGATTCATGTAGGGTCTAGAGACATCAGGATCATTTAGCTCCGTGTAGCCTACTTGGAGGAGGGTGTCCGTACCTTATGTAGGCTACCAGGGCATCTCGTATCACCTACCCTAGAATACGAACATTATTCAATCATATATATTATTTCAGTAGTATAGATCCCTCCTGCGGCGCTCACAAGCGACCGATCGCGACAAATGAGCATTTAAATGAAAGAGAATAGACATTAGCAGTGACGAATTGCACTATAATTTCATAAATATCTATAATTGCTTTAATAAATCACTTTAAAAAAATGTACGAAGTGTGCGATTTGCAGTTACTGTTGCTATAGTAAAATACGCTCCATAATTGCTGTCCACAGGCCGCTGTGATGCCCGTTTAATGTAATTTTAACAACACGAGGTCTTTCCTTTATCCTGAAATGTAAACAGTGTTGTATAATCAATTGGATGAAATAAGTCTTCTTAAGTCTCTCATTATAAACCTATTGGGGAAAGTGTGTTTATGAACACGCGAGATTTCTCGCAAGGGTCCGCTAGTTGATGCTTAATGCTAATAATACGATGAATTTTACGTAGATTACGAACTTTGTGCTAAGGCACCTATTAGTTAAATGGTTGAAATTAATATATTATGTAAGTAAAGTTTATTGATATGCACTGAATCCTCTATGGTCTTTGAAGTTTAATACGTTAAGTTCCATCTTAAATACAACAAATACAGAAGTCGTTTACTTTGACGTAAATAGCAGTACGTAATCTCTCCAACCTCTTATACTGTCTCTGGTTTTTATGAGCTTGCTTTTGTAATCCCTCTGAAGTAATGTGACATATCTACATCAAATTCTCCACCTCTTTGTTGTTTCCAATGAGAACCCAATATGTTGATAAATTCAAGGATAGCTTCCAGACAACTCTTTGCCCCATGATTATGCCTCTGGAACTGACTGGCATTAATAACAAAAGCATTGACATCACCACCATAAACCAGTAGAAGCACTGTTGGAAGTTAGTGAGGTAGGGACATATAAAGAGGGAATTATTTATAAACGTAAATTTAACGTATGTCAGTATTGTAGGGTTAAGGACACCGGAAAGTTTTTGTTAATCAGTATACATTCGATTATCCGAGCTAATGACCGGGGTGAATGGCACGGACAATAGGAGAACATGGATAATCCAAAAGCATGTGTTATTTAAGAAATACAGTACCATATGAAGTAGGCTATGAAGATAACTTACCCAGGTTATTGTGCTCTGAAGAATCATAACGTACCGTGCCTTACTGTATGACAACAGCTGCGTGGGTGCATATGAAAAGGGGCGGGAATTGAGATAAAGTTATTGTCGTGTTCCATAATACAGTATATAACTAATATCATGTAATTTAATTGAATGCCTCCGAGAGAAATTAAGGCCTTAAATTAGCACGTAATGTTACGACATAAGATTTCATAACTCTTCAGTAGAGCTGTTTAAACATGTGGGTACCGTACTTTATAACACAAATAACTACTAAACTATTTGGAAGTTACGCTGGCGTTTACATTTTCATGTTCACTGTTATTCTGGTATTCTGGTATTATGATGTAGATTTTTTTAACAAATATTTCATTTTTCAGTTCTCTTTTTTTCAGATTCTGCCAAATGACCTAAAAATTTTTTTAAAAATATCTCTTGAACCAATAATTGTACAAAGTCCTGTGAGGATTCAAATTCAAGGGCGTAACGCCCTGTTTGCCGCGACTTATTTGTTTTTATTTTCAGATTTGTGTCAAACGGTACAAGTGCACATTTTCACTATTAGATAACTAATTAATTATTTATTTAATTATGATCTGTATATAGGTAGATATATAGCTATTCCGACAGGGGTGAAGGAGATGTGCATATGTCATAGAATTTTCTTATTACCGTAAAGGTTCGTGCTGGTTTTGTGTTTGGGATTGTAACTGCAATGGTTGAACATCCAAATCATGTAATTCATGTCCGACATGTTGGATTTTGAGCGCATGCGCGAAGCTATCCTTACCTAATTGGTCAATAAATGAGCTCTGATTGGCTGGAGAAACTGTTTCATAATGAAGAATAGTACTATAATGACTAAGGCTGGAATTTTTGGTAAATAAATATTTTTTATGTAAATACATATTTTAACAATTTTTTCTATAAATACATAAATTCCTGATTTTCACTTATTAGCACATAAAAAGACATAATATTTAATATTTTTAAATCAGTATGCTAGAACTTTCAGTTTATTGCATTTTTGTGCTTTGTTACTTGAACGGGCAAGAGCCTGTGAGCTATCTAATTTTCATGCTGAGCGTATGTCAGCTTGCAACTGTGTTATTCTTAACTTGCCACCCCGTTCCACTCACTGTGGAAGCCGTGGAATTTCCTTGTCCATAGCCATATTGCACCTCGTGGTAGACCTCTCCTCCCCCCCCCCCCCCCCAGCTACCTGGAACCAGTGTCACTCACATGCAGTTCATTTCTGGCAGTGTGAAGTGCCTAAAGTAAAAACAATTACACGTTATCGTCTGTTGCGGAATTTAAGGGTAATTTTACTTCTGATGGGGGCGTTCTGTTCTGCCAACAATGTGGGAAAGCAGTCAAGGCTGAACAGCCATCTGAAATTACACAACATGAAAATGGCAAGACATATATTGCCGCAGTTTCGCGCCTTCAGAATACGTGTTTCGCGACAATCGTCGGTCATTTTTGATGGACAAACTGAATAGATATATCGTTGTGTATTGAAAAGCATCAGCAGTCAGTGAGACAGAATAAATTGCATTCATGAGTTTATTGCTGATATTCACATTAATAAATTAAATAAAAAATGGCCTGTTTGCCATCTCTTGATGAATACAGTACATTTGCATTTGTCAGTTGGCACAGGCTAGAGTAAAAGGTGGCTTTTCACCGATGTCTCAGTCTCTCTCGTGGCTGTGATTATATGGAAGCTACTGAGGTATTGAACCCTTCAGTATCGCAGTGTTTATATGCAAGAATCTTGATCAAGGGGTCGCGCTCAGTTCATAGTGTGATGTTTACGTTCGCCAAACTACATGCTCTACTGAGGGAAGGGTCATAGGATTAAAACTATAATTAAGAAAGGAAGTGACAAGACGTAATAATAATATAATTTAATGACTATTAGTGCAAAAAATGAATATAGACAACAACAATAATAATATTCCTCCCTGAATCTTCCCATGACAGAAATATCTATCAACGTTGAGGAGTCAGACGGATCTCCCCCTCATAAAAATGTGGATCCAAGTTCCACTAACTTGCATTGGGATTTTATGTACGCGTAATGACTAACTACGAGGAATGAGTACTTGGATGACTGTTCGTTTACAGCGGGTAACAGCCACGATGCTAACGAACAATCATCTCGTAAATCAACGTTTACGGATATAGGACACAACACTAATAAAAAAACTTAAAATTAATGCTGACACACAATCTAAAATCTAATATTTACAGGAATCTCCCTCGAGACCCTCCTTCAGTGCGATGACGCATCTGACAAATGAGCTGCCAACACGGCCAATTGCTCAATACACAAACAAGGAAAAGACAGCATCGCACGTGACTGCATGGGTCACTAATACGGAACATAAACATGGACTGGAACCAACAACAACAAAAGCCTTACCGGCTGAGATTACCTTATATGAACAAAAATGCACGTTAAGCTAACGCTTCGGAGATTATAGTGATTCGTAGGCAACTCCCATTTATTTAAACAATTTTTATCATTGATCAGTTCTTATTCTGTATTTTAAGTATTAATACGGAGCCAACAAGCACTCCACTAATGACCTCGATGCAATCTTTTCAGCCCGCCTTGTGAAAACAGCTTCCCCCCCTTTCTCAATTCTTGTCATCGTCCAGCGCCAGTGTGTAAAAATAACTTGACCAACTGTCCCGTTATCTCGTAGAATCAACAGCAACAAATCTCAACCACATAAACATATGGTAAGACATAATCGATATAGCCACATATGTCCTCGCAAGGTAACGATATGGACTTGACACCAAGCTGACAGAAATCAGTCTAAGCTGAAATTCCCGCTTGTAATGACCAATAAAATACACACACACACACTGCTGGGAATGACATAACACTTTTCACACAGGTCGGTTGAATCAGATGCTCACCATCTATTTAAGAATATTAAAACCTACGATAGAGCTGACTGCTCTTCGCCACAACTCACATTGCTCCATAGGCAATAAACTCAATGAATCTGATCTATAATAAACATTACAAAGATTAATTTACCCTCCAATCTACTGTATGATTATATTAATTCAGTCCTACTTCTGAAACACAATATATCTCCGAGAGACGTTTCTTAACCGCATTGCGTAAACATATGCAAACACGGTTGTCCACATAGCCACGTTAGTAAAAACAAACAAACAAGAACTTACGACTATGAAAAATTGTGCGAGCTGTTTCCATGCAAAAGGTGTGTCAGACCAAAACTAAATAAACTACGTTAATCAACACAAGCAAGATATTTACAAACAAAATATGTCCCATATACCATAAGTTAACTTGTCAGATAATAAGAATATTATTCAGTACTCATCCTCGGCCAGTCACCCGTCAGCGAACATCTGCAGCCATCTCCCTACTTAATGCTGCTTAGCTCATCTCAAACATCTCGACGGAGTGTTGACAGTTCCAAACTTCTTCCAGGATAAGCGATGTCATCTCTCGTGCTGATGCAAAAAGTTATAGATTATTACACACTCGATATCTGTCTACTAAATTCACCGTTTTAGGTACTTATTTCCCCAGAACAGTCTGTTGGCGAATTGTCGATGATACTGTCCCTACAAAATAGTACTGTGACTATCTATCACACTGAATTTACAACACATTTTTATTAATAAAAATCTGTGTCCTCATGACACGCAAAGTACAAGTGCCTACGTCCTCAGACGCGCAAAATGTAATAATAACCTGTGTCTCCCGACACACACAATGTAGTAGTCATGTCTTGGCTCTTCACGCCACTTATAAATGAACTGGCCCTAGGTATCGATAGGGGGGGAAATTATATAAAAATTTCTCAAAATAATAGTGGTACAGGAATGAAACAAATATCACTGAACTCGTAAAATTGCGCAGGTCAAGAATATGCCCATTAATTCTAGGATCGATCGTAGAGATGTTGTCTAGCCGATCTCCCGCGTTAATGCTAGCTATCGCGTGCCCAAGCTAGACTTGGCGCATTCGTAAGCATTCATCTCCCATTGGTTCCACTTTTTCGTTAACTTCGCGGTTTTTATCAGACCTCGGCCTCGTAGGAGTGTCCAGTAGTACCATCAGCCACTCACGTTACTGCATTATATTTTCTCTAGGCGCGAATAGTACAATGAACATGCCATAAGCGTGTCTCACCACGCGTCCCTTCTATTTTGAGGTAGCCACCACCTGTCCTTCTGAAACATTGCTAGGCTCTTTCTTTTCACAATCCTTAAGTATTTAGCCTTTTGTCAAACTGCTGCAGGTATGTCCCCACTGTCTCCAACAAATGCTGAAGTTTCCTCATCTTGGTCTGGCTATTTCATGACGCTGGTGGAAATATTAATTAATTGTAGAAATAAAACATCGAATCATTTATCCATCAGAGGATAAAGGGTTCACAACTCCTTCACTCACAAAATTTCGAACTTAGGATAAATTCGATAATTTTTAAAAGACTTCCGTAGGCCAATTTGTTTTATTTTAGAATCACCCCTTTTCTATTACTTGGTCTAGCCGCTCCTGTCTTGAATGGCATTTACTCGTTTTATTTCCTGCTTGGACCTCACCCTCTCAACTGCTTGCGTGACGCGCTGATGCCTTAGGCAACACTCTGCCCGTCTCGTTAATGTTTGTCAACACCATCTTCACTTCCTCCTTCACGTGCCGTACTCAACTGCCTCCCGTCCACTTGGTTGATATAGGTCGTCCATATATTTAAACTGCATCATTATTTCGGCGCTCCCATGGTTCACTTCTTCGATACGTTTTTTAATTGGCTGCATTGTAGACCGACATTGTTCCTGTGCTTAACTCTTTCACTCTGTATGCATTATTTCCTAGGTTTCTTACAATAGAATAGGGTCCTACGAACTTTTCACAGAATTTGCTGAAGATCTTCTTCTCAGGATTCAATGTAGCGGGTCGTTTCACCAAAACGAGCTGGTTGATTTCTAGATCACGGTAAAATCTCGTATTTCTCACTCGTCGTAATCTGCGATCTGCTTGTTTTCTCATGTAGGCTCTCGTTCTGTCTATTCGCAGGTCAGGTGCTATCATGGGATCTTGTGGGCAGTTAATGATGCTTTTCCACGTTCTCACTGGATACTCGTTTTTGTGTAAGACCATAGGGATCTGTCCTGTTGACTCGTGCCTGGTAGAATTCATACATGTCTCTACATCCTTAATTTTATCCACCCACTTATGATGTTCTTTGGGAATGAAGATTCTCAAGTATGATGTCACACATTTTATTGCTCGCTCACTTGGATTAGCTTGGGCATGTCGGATACTGCTTAAAACGTGTTTTATACCCATGTCCTCCATACCTTTCTTGAATTCAGCGCTTGTAAAATAGCTGCCATGGTCTGACAATATAAATTCTGGTTTTCCAAGGATTGGAATAACTCTATTTCGAATACGACTGAGTACTTGTTTCGATGTAGTTTTCTGAATGGGGCATAATACGACAAACTTATAAAACACATCAATGCACACTAGCAAGTGACGGCAACCTCTCCTACCTTTCGGGATTGGACCGAAACAGTCCAGGGCCACTAGCTCGCAAGGTTTCTGAGGTAGCAATGGTCTAGGATACTGCCTCATTAAATAGTTATTGGGCTTTGTCCTCTGACAAGGATCACAAGTCGTAATGACGTCACATATAGTTGTTCTCATACGTGGCCATGTAAATGTCTCTCCTATTGTCGCTTCGCATTTGTCTACTCCGACGTGTCCGTAACTTTCGTGAGTATGCCATGTCAATCCTCGCTGTAAAGATGCAGGTACAAGTATGTGTAACTTGGTGTGGTCATTATCTACCCATTTGTGCAGCAAATTGTTGACATAAACATATCTTCCTTCTTTGGCTTTCGCTTCTCGAAATGCAGGTGTTCCTGTAGGTAGCTGTTTTCTAAAGTATTGAATTAATAGCATCATCCATGGTTCCGCTTCCTGTTCTCGCTGTATCTCACGTAACTCCTCCAAGAATTCCCGGTCCTTCGGTGTTAACTCCAAGTGTTGTACCATCGCTGTTTCTTCAACATCAGGCTCTGGGTTCCTGCTGAGTGCATCCGGAATCACGTTCATCTTCCCTGGCCAATGTTCAATCTCAATGCTAAACTGCTGAATATATATAGACCAACGTGTCACACGTTCGCTTGCCATAGACGTCTTAAACAAGAATGTTAGTGCCTTGTGATCAGTCCTGACAACATTGGGGTATCCATAAATTATTCGTTTCCATCGTTGTAGCGCATGAAGTATGGCCAACAGCTCTAGTTCCGTTACAGTATAATTGCGCTCGTGCTTACGCAATTTTCGGCTGACAAATGCCAAATATGTTTTATGTTGCAGGTTAGCTGGATCTTCTTGGTAGAGCATGGCACCTATACCAATTAGTGAAGCATCCGCTTGGATTATAAATTTGTGCTTGAAATCAGGATATCCTAACATAATGCAGTTTTCCAGTAGCTGTTTTGTTGCTTGGAACGTCTTCTCACATTCCACATTCCACAACCATTTATTATTCTTTTTTAGCATTTCCTGCATTGGAGCTACAGTCTCCGTGTAACCTGGACAGTTTTCTTTAAAGAATCCCGCTACGCCTAAGAAAGCCCGAATGTGCTTGACTCTCGTTGGTGTATGGAAATTCTTTATCGCTTCGATCTTAGCTGGGTTTGGCTTCACTCCTTCCTTGTCAATGACGTGACCCAAATATAAGATCTCGCTCTTGAAGAAATGCGATTTCTTCAGGTTTACTTTGAAATTTGATGCATTAAGGTTGCCTAATACTTTATCTAAATTTTCCATGTGAATTTCAATGTTGTCGGATGCCAGCAGAATGTCATCAATGTAGCGCACCGTCATCTCCTTAACTTCCTCGGTTAGATTCCGATCCAGGGCTCGGATTAAAGCACAGCCCGCTGTTTTGACTCCGAAAGGCATTCTGACGAAACAAAATGTCTGGTTATCGAATAAGAAGCCAGTTAGAAGCTGTGACTTCTCATCCAACTCAAGATGATGGAACGAGCTCGTCAGATCGACTGATGAATAAATGCTCTTGTTTTAAAGCCTTTTAATACGTCTCTGATAATTGGCGCTCTGTCATACTCAGGAAAAATGAGTCTCATGTTGAGATTTCTGGCATCTAAACAAAGTCTAATAGACCCATTTGGTTTTGTGACTGCCAAAATCGCATTTAGATAAGGTGTAGGTGTCTTCCTTATCACTCCAGCTTGTAACATCTCATCTATAATGACCTTGACTTGACCACGATATTTTTCCGAAATTGGGTATAATCTACTTTTGAAAGGTGACCAATCCACGACTTGCATTGAATATTTGAAATTTAATATTTTCCCAGGTACTGTATCAAATACTGTTTTGTGCTTTCTTAAAATCTCTTCCAATTGTTTTCTATGTTCACCCCCAAGTTGAATGTCATTGAGCAGCTCCTGTAGTAACTCTTCAAATTGTGCATCACTATCATCTCCTTCTGTTAATAAAGACCATATCTCCTGGGATTCACTCTCCTCATCTAGTTCCACAACAGCTCCTTCTATGATGTTATCTTCTGCCTTTCGTATCTCCTCTTCCGTCTCTTCCGATATTGCTTCCAATGCCCAAGAATTTACATCTCTTCCGGTAGTGATTTCAACCATATGCAATCCCACGTTCTTCAGTTGATCATACTCTCTAAAACTGACTGTGTTCTTGTGCAAATCTATCACTGCTTGATAGTCACAAATTAAATTTGCACCAAGAATTATATTGAAATTCATCTTTGCCATGATAATGAATGTTTGCCCAAAAGTGTGTTCCTATATGTTCAGCTCTAAGTATGCCTGACGTTTACAAGTGACGGTGCGTTCAGGAATAACACCCCTCACTTTGAGTTGTGGTACGGGAATCACAGGAATATTCTGACTCCGTACCAACTCTCGAACCAAGGCCTCCGATACCAGACTGATCTGCGACCCCGTATCCAATAAACATCTTATATTAATTCCACCAATCCTCGCGTAAATAATGGGTAACTGCCTAATTTCATCGTTCCGTGGTTTCACCGTCTCCTCCAGGCAATCTTCTGGCAAAGCAATCCATTCTTGTATGTTCGCTACTATCCATCCATCTTCAACTTCCGACTGTTGCGTTTGTAGACTGCCTCCTTTATCCAAATTTAGTTTTTTTTAGCTCCGCTGCGACTCCCATCATCCTTTTGTCGCCCACGCCCCTGACATTCCTCTTGTCTCAGTAGACTTCCAGCATCCTCAGTATGTGTGTCTGGATTCTTCATGTTCCCAATGGCTTTTTCCCATCGTCCTTGCTCTCCACCTTGACTAGCGTGTAATTCCTCTAGGTAATTTTGTGATTGAGCGTGCCTATCATCCCAGTCATTTCGATAATTACGTGCCTCTCCTTGATTTTGATCTCTCCTTCCTTTCCATCTTTGATTCCCATTGTAATCACCGTATCTTCCATAAGGCCCCTCATTTCTTCGATTTGCACGCCATTGTTGATACCCTCTCTGTTGATATCTATTGTTGCCTTAATATGACCTATTTTTATAGTTATTCTCGTTACGCTGGTACAGTCTGTTTTCTACCTCTTCCTGGTTTCGCCTAGGTGTGGATGTGCTTGTATTTGTACCCTGCGTTTTAGTGTTCGCCTGTTTTGATTTTATGACCTCTGTCGTATTTACTAACTCCAGTTGTCTTCCTCCTCTATAATGATTATGAGATGTAGTCTCATCTATCTGGCATAATATCTGTTCTGCATGTAAGGCCGTACTAACGTTCGCTGCGACTAGTACTTGTTGCACGTTGACTGGTGATTGCCGCGCTATAGTCATCACCAGATCCGCTTCATTTAAAGGGTAATCAAGGTCGCGAAATTTTAGCATTTGCATGTTAAAGAAATCTGAGTATTTCGTTTGCTGGGTAGTTTGGTATTTCCTAGAGTAAAGCTCCATTCTTAAACTCTGTTGCAATGCCGGAGACCAGTATTTGCGCAGAAACGCGATTTTAAAATCTGCCATAGTTCCAAATGTATATTTGAAGCTTAAAAACCATGTAAGGACATTTCCTGATAAAAATCTCTCCATCATCCTTAACCTACGTGCTTCAGGTACCCCAGTATCATTGTAATGATCTTCAATTTCTTTAATAAAGGCTTTAGGTATCACCCCTGAATTCTCCGTGTACTTCTGCGGTTTATAATCGTTCGAGCGAATTACTTGGATAAGTTGTGTGGGCTGATGACCGTCCTGTGGTGTGGAACTCCTTTCAATATTCTTGCGAAACCCCTCCGTGTTTGTCGTTAATGGGCTCTCTGTCTGAGTTTGACTTCCTGCTGTGCTCGTCCCCTCCGGGCTATTTGAGTCAACCTGCTTATCTTTCATTGTTCCCGTTTTAAATATCGAGGATTGTTCTATCGACCTCAGTTCAGCTTTAATGATCCTGTCTGTTTGTTCTTTAAGTTTACTCTTAATTTCTTGTTCTAATGCTTGAATACGAGTATGATTTTCGCCTACTGCCTTAATGATGGTTAATCTTTCCTCTTTAGAATCGATATTCATTTTTCGCCAATCTTTTCTTATTTGCTCCTTAATCGTGCTTACTTTCTCCTCAATCTGGCTTTTAGTGTCATCCTGATTGCTTTCTATCTGGCTCAGCCTTTCGTCGATGGTATTCTTTAATTGATCCTGATCCGCTTCTAGGCTTTTCCATTGCTCCGCTGATTTTATTTCGAGACGGTCCATATCTTTAATTATGCCGGATATATTTTCATCTACCGCTGATAATTGTTGCTGAATGACCTTGCCGCTTTTTCCATTTCATTAAATCGTCCTTCCATCTTATCCTGAGCTATCTTGACCTCGCTCGTACTCATAGTGCATGCTAGTTAAATTTGCTCTAATTTACCTAACAGCGTTTCATCCAGAATGCTAAGTTTTTGATCAAATATAATTTCCATTTTCTTAATCTGATCTAATTGTTTTTCATTGTTTTTACTAACACCTAGGGGCAGCAATACCATCTGTTGATTAGTGTGATCCTTCATCTCTGCGGTTAACGAAGCTAATTGGTTCGTGTTTTTAACATTCTGCGCCTCTAACTGCGAATTTATAGTGTCATTGATTTCACTTTTTATAATCTAGCTTGTTCCGCCTGATATTCATTTTGTTCAATCCTACTGTTGTTTAATTGTGTCCGCAATGATTCACTTTGTTCAGATAGTTTTGTGTTTAGTGATTCATTTTGTTCGGATAGTTTGTTTATAGACTCACTTTGTTCTAACATACTATTGTTTATTTGTTCGGATAATTTCGCGTTTAATGCTTCACTTTGTTCTAACATACTATTGTTTATTTGTTCAGATAATTTCGCGTTTAATGATTCGCTCTGTTCTGATAGTTTAGTGTTTAATGATTCACTCTGTTCCGCCAATTTGGTATCCAACAATTCCTGTGTCCTCCTAGCCGCATTTTCAATGATTTCTTGAATCTGTTCTACTGTTGCCATGTTATACACTTTATATGAGACATTAGGGAAATGGCATAAAGCAATGCCCCCTGACACACACATACAATCCCCATGCACATTTAATTTCTTTACCCTACTCAGTTCATTTATATTTTACATTTAATCCCACTAGTCGATTGCATCTCTGAGTGGTTCTAATTTTACTCAATTTAATTTAAACCCAAACACATATTCAGTCATTAAATTGTTATCCTGATCTGATATTAACACTGACTAACAAAGTATTAATTGTCATTTAAGGCTACCAGCCTCCTAACATTTTCATGAGTTTGACTTTATAAACAAATCTAGTTTTAACTTTAATCATTGGGCGCCCGATATCACGTATATTACTTTTACTTTAATTCAATAGACATAAACGTGAACCGTATTTTACATTGCAAACTCCTGATTTTAATTTATATTTCACACAGTTGGCGGTATCCTCTTCGCCTCAATTACTTTTAATAAAATATCACTTTCCGGTGATTAAAATACTGTCATATCTGCCTCCACTTGTGGCATGTCAGTTTTATTCAAATACGCCAACTAAATGTGTTCCAGCAGCGAACCAGCAACAAAAATACACCTTCATTGTTGCGTCAGTTTGTAAACCCAACTACGCTTACATTGACATGTGCAATTTCTTTGCCGCTACACCACAGTGAACCGCCCCACGCTTGGCCGCGCCAGTTTACCTCCTATGAACCCTTCAGTATCGCAGTGTTTATATGCAAGAATCTTGATCAAGGGGTCGCGCTCAGTTCATAGTGTTTTAGATCCCTTTATTTGGGGGTAGCAGGATCTGAAACGGAATAGTTATTGTGTTGATTTAGAAGGAAATGTCTAAAAGGGGGTAGCTTCCCGTAGACGGGCAAGCTGACCAGTGTAGAGTGTTGTTTTTGTGTTGGGGTGCTAGGGGATGCTCTTATAAAAGATCTAGGTGTATTTTAGGGGATGGACTTAGCGTAAGGTCAACGCGCTGGCTTATGCAGTCGTCCAGCCGTCTGGTTAGATAATAGACTTGCACGCGTCAGCTAGAAGGCGCGTGCCGTTCCTGGCAGTCAGGCCGGTACGGGAATACGATGATGCTAGCACTAGCAAGTATCTGGCTACTATAAGTCACGTCTAACAGTGACGGAGAGTTCAGGAAGGGAGTTAGGGCGTAAAGAAACGTGTAGACAGTAATGCAGGTGTGAAGTACTGACCAAGTGTTTATTGGTCAGTAATAATGGATATGTGAGTCCCTTTTAAGGAATGTAGTGATGTTACAATGTAGGTGTACAATTTGGGGTAAAGGTTACAAATTATAGGAGATCTGAACACGTCTGACTCACCTGCGGATAACGACGATAGCCTTCGGCCGATGCACTGTAAGACTGGTAATGGAGAGATCCCCTGACCTCCTTAGGCCTCCTTTTTATATTCATCGGCGCTATGCTGTCAGCATTGTGATGGCATAGCTGCCCTAGTTAATAGTGTGTCGATGTTTGTAGTGGTTATGCAAGGATTGGGCCAGCTTTCCAGGATGCCAAGCTGTCCTTGCGGTATTGATAGATGTTGGTCTGGCATTATAAGGATTGCCAGTTAGGAGATTTAAATAGACGATGGGGGGATGGTCTCCAAGGGGTGCGTACCCCTGGGGTACTGTACAATAGTGTGATGTTTACGTTCGCCAAACTACATGCTCTACTGAGGGAAGGGTCATAGGATTAAAACTATAATTAAGAAAGGAAGTGACAAGACGTAATAATAACATAATTTAATGACTATTAGTGCAAAAAATGAATATAGACAACAACAATAATAATATTCCTCCCTGAATCTTCCCATGACAGAAATATCTATCAACGTTGAGGAGTCAGACGGATCTCCCCCTCATAAAAATGTGGATCCAAGTTCCACTAACTTGCATTGGGATTTTATGTACGCGTAATGACTAACTACGAGGAATGAGTACTTGGATGACTGTTCGTTTACAGCGGGTAACAGCCACGATGCTTACGAACAATCATCTCGTAAATCAACGTTTACGGATATAGGACACAACACTAATAAAAACCCTTAAAATTAATGCTGACACACAATCTAAAATCTAATATTTACAGGAATCTCCCTCGAGACCCTCCTTCAGTGCGATGACACATCTGACAAATGAGCTGCCAACACGGCCAATTGCTCATTACACAAACAAGGAAAGACAGCATCGCACGTGACTGCACAGGTCACTAATACGGAACATAAACATGGACTGGAACCAACAACAACAAAAGCCTCACCGGCTGAGATTACCTTATATGAACAAAAATGCACGTTAAGCTAACGCTTCGGAGATTATAGTGATTCGTAGGCAACTCCCATTTATTTAAACAATTTTTATCATTGATCAGTTCTTATTCTGTATTTCAAGTATTAATACGGAGCCAACAAGCACTCCACTAATGACCTCGATGCAATCTTTTCATCCCGCCTTGTGAAAACAGCTTCCCCCTTCCTCAATTCTTGTCATCGTCCAGCTCCAGTGTGTAAAAATAACTTGACCAACTGTCCCGTTATCTCGTAGAATCAACAGCAACAAATCTCAACCACATAAACATATGGTAAGACATAATCGATATAGCCACATATGTCCTCGCAAGGTAACGGTATGGACTTGGCACCAAGCTGACAGAAATCAGTCTAAGCTGAAATTCCCGCTTGTAATGACCAATAAAATACACACACACACACTGCTGGGAATGACATAACACTTTTCACACAGGTCGGTTGAATCAGATGCTCACCATCTATTTAAGAATATTAAAACCTACGATAGAGCTGACTGCTCTTCGCCACAACTCACATTTCTCCAAAGGCAATAAACTCACTGAATCTGATCAATAATAAACATTACAAAGATTAATTTACCCTCCAATCCACTGTATGATTATATTAATTCAGTCCTACTTCTGAAACACAATATATCTCCGAGAGACGTTTCTTAACCGCATTGCGTAAACATATGCAAACACGGTTGTCCACATAGCCACGTTACTTAAAACAAACAAACAAACAAGAACTTACGACTATGAAAAATTGTGCGAGCTGTTTCCATGCAAAAGGTGTGTCAGACCAAAACTAAATACACCACGTTAATCAACACAAGCAAGATATTTACAAACAAAATATGTCCCATATACCATAAGTTAACTTGTCAGATAATAAGAATATTATTCAGTACTCATCCTCGGCCAGTCACCCGTCAGCGAACATCTGCAGCCATCTCCCTACTTAATGCTGCTTAGCTCATCTCAAACATCTCGACGGAGTGTTGACAGTTCCAAACTTCTTCCAGGATAAGCGATGTCATCTCTCGTGCTGATGCAAAAAGTTATAGATTATTACACACTCGATATCTGCCTACTAAATTCACCGTTTTAGGTACTTATTTCCCCAGAACAGTCTGTTGGCGAATTGTCGATGATACTGTCCCTACAAAATAGTACTGTGACTATCTATCACACTGAATTTACAACACATTTATATTAATAAAAATCTGTGTCCTCATGACACGCAAAGTACAAGTGCCTATGTCCTCAGACGCACAAAATGTAATAATAACCTGTGTCTCCCGACACACACAATGTAGTAGTCATGTCTTGGCTCTTCACGCCACTTATAAATGAACTGGCCCTAGGTATCGATAGGGGGGGAAATTATATAAAAATTTCTCAAAATAATAGTGGTACAGGAATGAAACAAATATCACTGAACTCGTAAAATTGCGCAGGTCCAGAATATGCCCATTAATTCTAGGATCGAACGTAGAGATGTTGTCTAGCCGATCTCCCACGTTAATGCTAGCTATCGCGTGCCCAAGCTAGACTTGGCGCGTTCGTAAGCATTCATATCCCATTGGTTCCACTTTTTCGTTAACTTCGCGGTTTTTATCAGACCTCGGCCTCGTAGGAGTGTCCAGTGGTACCATCAGCCACTCACGTTACTGCATTATATTTTCTCTAGGCGCGAATAGTACAATGAACATGCCATAAGCGTGTCTCACCACGCGTCCCTTCTATTTTGAGGTAGCCACCACCTGTCCTTCTGAAACATTGCTAGGCTCTTTCTTTTCACAATCCTTAAGTATTTAGCCTTTTGTCAAACTGCTGCAGGTATGTCCCCACTGTCTCCAACAAATGCTTGAAGTTTCCTCATCTTCGTCTGGCTATTTCATGACGCTGGTGGAAATACTAATTAATTGTAGAAATAAAACATCGAATTATTTATCCATCAGAGGATAAAGGGTTCAGTATGGGTGGTGCTTAGTAATGGCATTCGGGGCACAGTCCGTGCCTGTGAATGCTGTGAAATGTTCTACTCATAGGGTTAGGACTACTGTTTTGACTCAGTGAGGAAAGCAATGGCAAACTACCTCACTCCTCTTCTTGCCTAGAACGCCTCAAAATAGCGCTGCCTTGGGTTTTTGTGGGTATCTTCTCACATAACGTAACGGCGGTGCTTTTTGAGGATCCAACCAGCCTTCGGGCTGACTGCCTAACAGACAGACAACTAAATTAAATATTTTTACTTTTTTGTCACATATTTCATGTATTTTTAATACATAAAAAATAAATATTTTCCCGGTCTTTAGCACCTAATAATCCGAGCCCAAATAATGACCCTCATTATGATACAGTTTTCTCACATATGTTATTTACATTTCGAAATCGTCGAACGTAAAGTAGCATTTTTGGAGAAGAGAATTTTCTTATGGCATCCTTCAGTGAGCGCTGAATATCGGGCTTATATGAACATACAATATTCGTCGTTCTAAGGGAGCTGTTCGCTGCGTGTGGCTCATAAATGCTAGTTGTTGAAATTAAAATCTGTAGATAACCTTGAATTAACCCAAAACTTTATTTGCTGGTTAAATATTAGAAATGAAAATGTTCCAAATTTTTTTCAGTGGAGTTTATTGTATGCAGTTTCAAAGTTTAGCCAAACATTCCAAGGAAGAGGGTAAGAAACTCCTCTTAACTTCCTCCCTCCTTAATATTGTAACCGACTAATACTTTTCTGTGTAGTTATCTACTGGGGATGGATTTTACATAAATAACCATTTTGCGCCATTTAATCCAGTAGTTTTAACGTGAGTCTACAGGCAAACAAACTAAGAAACAAACGAAAAAACACTTTAAATAAACAAACTAAATATTAAACAACCAACCAAAGAAACAAACACCATGCAACCAACCAGTGCAAACACAACCTACCGGGAAAACCATCAACCAACAAACCAACCAACCCACCAACCAACCAACCAACTAATCAACCAACCAACCAACCCACCAACCAACCAACCAACCCACCAATCAACCAACCAACCAACCAACCCACCAACCAACCAACCAACCCACCTACTAACCAACCAACCAATCAACCAACCAACCAACCAACCCACCAATCAACCAACCAACCAACCAACCAACCAACCCACCAATCAACCAACCAACCAACCAACCAAACAAGCAAGCAAGCAACCAACCAACCAAACAAACAAGCAAGCAAGCAAGCAACCAACCAACCCACCAATCAACCAATCAACCAACGAACCAAACAATCAAGCAAGAATACAAGCAAACAGCCAACCAAACAGCCAACCAACCAAGCAAGCAACCAACCCACCAATCAACCCACCAATCAACCAACCAACCAAACATGCAACCAACCCACCAACCAACCAACCCACCAATCAACCAATCGACCAACGAACCAAACAATCAAGCAAGAAAACAAGCAAACAGCCAACCAAACAGCCAACCAACCAAGCAAGCAACCAACCCACCAATCAACCAACCATCCAACCCACCAATCAACCAACCAACCCACCAACCAACCAACCAACCCACCAATCAACCAACCTACCAACCAACCCACCAATCAACCAACCAACCAACCAACCAAACAAGCAACCAAGCAAGCAACCAACCAACCAACCAACCCACCAGTCAACCAACCAACCAACGAACCAAACACTCAAGCAAGAAAACAAGCAAACAGCCAACCAAACAGCCAACCAACCAAACCAGCAAGCAACCAACCAACCAACCCACCAATCAACCAACCAACCCACCAATCAACCAACCAACCAACAAACCCACCAATCAACCAATCAACCAACGAACCAAACAATCAAGCAAGAAAACAAGCAAACAGCCAACCAAACAGCCAACCAACCAAGCAAGCAACCAACCTAACAGCAAACCAAACAGCCAACCAACCAAGCAAGCAAGCAAGCAAGCAACCAACCTAACAGCAAACCAAACAGCCAACCAACCAAGCAAGCAACCAAACTAACAGCAAACCAAACAACCAATGAACCTACCAACCAAACAGCCAACCAACCAAATAAACAAGCAAGCAGCGAACCAAACAGCCAAGCAAACAATCAAACAACCAATCAACCAAACAACCAAATAACCAACCAAACTATAACGAACACAAAAATGTACGAAACTACCAAACAAACGAGCAAACAAACAAGTAGGCAAGCTAAAACTAACCAGAGTTATAACTGAGTAAACAAAGCAAAGAGGCGAACAAATGAACAATTTCGTAAGCAGACAGCGAACAACATAACTGGAGGTACCGTGTTTCTGATATAAATGATTAGGTGAAAGTTCAAAATGTACGAACAAATATATTCTAATAATTAAATTTTAGCGTTGATTTATCGAACTACGTAACAAAGCAGCCCAGTTTAGTTCTATGGTGTTTATGTGAGGATCTGAGGCACTCAGCTGAATGATACGATGAGACGAAGGCGGAAATTAAAATAGCCTGCAGCGCTTCACCTCCTCCTCAGCATCCATGCGGGTAAGATGACCTGAAGGAAGAGGAGCTAAGAGGAAGCATCTTTACAAAAGAGATTCATTATCAAGAACAGGGAAACTCTCGAGTCTGTCAACACGTTCAACCTTTAAGTCCACTTGCATTTACACTGGTACAAAGAAGTAATTATTTAAGCTATTTGCTACTCTATATCAAAACGCACAATGAAAATAGGCATTGCGGCTTTTGTGGCGTAGTTGGTAGCAAGCTGAGTTCTATGTGCAAGGTCGTGGGTTCAAACCCGGCCGTAGTCGTCGGATTTATGGCACGGATGTGTGGCATGTAACAGAACCTTCCACTAATTACACTAACTATATGTTAGATTTGACTAACGCTCTGGGGTGGCATCTAGTAACCAAGTTCAGAAATAGTCATCGTTGACGCGGCGTTTGGTAAAAAAGTAGGAACTACTAGAAAATTCAATGTCTGCAGTCCTCACTTAAATAAATAACAGATAACACACACTAATACAGCCTTCACAATTAACACCCATTATCAGACAGATTCTACACACACCCAAAGTACACGGGGCTACATGACCGCATTGTCGCAGCCCTAAACTGAGGAACCAACCAACCCAAAATATGCATTCATATACCGTAAATTTAGTGACGTAGCCAAAGGGTTCTGGTCCCCTCCTAAAAGTTTCAGATTGATGGTTAATAATAGTGCAAGGATGTTACGCAACATTTTAGATAACCGATGGGTTGATGGGCAGGAACCATCGAGGTCCAATGATGAACTATACAGTGAGATTGAACCAATAGCATCGTTGACTAAAATGAAACGATTGCTTCTATGAGGATTTTAAAGTGGAATCTGAAACCAGAAGATGAAGAGGGCCTCTCATAGAAGCACAAGAAAGACAGTGATTGAGTCGGAGGATGTCAAATCCGCTAGTCGAACATCTAGACACTGAAAGGAAATTGATTGCTAACATGCATTCCAAAGAAATTCAATTTGAATATAATAGTACATTATGCAACGAGCCTATAATGGCAATAATTAAGACACGAGTATGTTTATAAAACGAGCGTGAGTGAGTTTTATAATTTCCATACGAGTGTCTTAATTACCATAATAGGCGAGTTGCATACGACTGTTTATGTTCGACGATAATTATAACTTTACTACTGTATATGTTTTAACATAAATATTCATAAATATCTGTTGAGATTCAGTCACTTGAATTTTGTGATCGGAGTGCAGGCCCTGGGTTTGATATCTCTGTTTTCCAAGTTCTCTGTCCGACCGACGCATGCGCTCTGTGTGCTTGGCAATGCCATATATTCACAGTCTGTCGATGTGCACCAGCTTTCAATCAAACTGACACGGAAGTCGTTTGAAAGCAATGCGCTGTGCAAAATTTGGGTTGGGGATATTAAGGTACAGTGCTATTTCTTGTCTCATATTCGCCAATTTATTTACGCG
Organism: Meconema thalassinum; assembly: GCA_946902985.2. NCBI lineage: Eukaryota > Metazoa > Arthropoda > Insecta > Orthoptera > Tettigoniidae > Meconema > Meconema thalassinum. The sequence goes on along the minus strand of OX336390.1, from coordinate 67,301,732 downwards.
AACATATGGACGGTGCACTTTCCATGTCGGTAATTTATATAGACATGTTGGATTTTGAGCTCATGCACGAAGATATCCTTTTCTAATTGGTCAAAGAATGAGCTCTGATTGGCCGGAGAAACTGTATCATAATGAAAACTTGTTCTATAATGAGCCTCATTATGATACAGTTTTCTGACACATATTGTTTACTTTTCGACATCGTCGAACATAAAACTATAGTGTTGAATAAATACCGTGTTGTTGTTTTGAGTCTTCAGTCTTTTGACTGGTTTGATGCAACTCTCCATGCCTCCCTGCCCTGAGCTAATCGTTTCATCTCAACATAGCTACCACACCCTACATCCGAGGCAATATGTTTAAAGTATTCTAACCTTGGTCTACCCCTACAGTTCTTGTCCTCAACCCTTCCTTCCATTAATAAGCTTGCTATTCCTGGGTGTCTTAGTATGTGTCGTACCAACCAATATCTACTCTTCATTAGCAGTTGCCAGAAACATCTCTCCTCTTCCACTCGTCTTAATACCTCTTCGTTTGTAACCCTATCACCCATCTGATCTTCATCATTCTCCTGTAACACCACTTTTCGAATACTTCAATTTTCCTCTTTTCTGCTGCACCAATAGTCCAAATTTCACTTTCATACAGCACCACGCTCCAGACAAAGGCTTTCAAATGTGACTTCCTAATACCTAAATCTATATTCGATGTCAACAGATTCCCTTTTTGTAGAAATGCTTTCCTTGCCTGAGCCAACCTACTTTTTGATCTTTCCACTCGATATCTGTATATTTTTTTGTGGGGGTGATTTTGAAAAATGAAACAGAAATGGATGGGATGGAAACAATGAAACGGAAATAGATGGGACGGAAACAATAAGCGCGCGCGGTGGCGGAGATTGATACCACGATGTTCTGTCGGCCATGTGACTTTGTGGTATGTATATCGCGTATGGTTTACTTCAAGGTTTGGAGGCTCCATTAAAGATATTCATACAATAAATCATCCTCAAACTGTCGTTCTTTGGTGTGAAAATATTCATTATATCATATTTGCTGAAAACAATTATGATTTATTAAATCTTCATACTTTTGCTGTATTCTTATTTAATGTAAGCACTCATGGTACTGTCGGCCATGTGGTTATGTGGAATCTATATTGCATACAAAATTACTTCAAGGTTTGGAGGCCCCATTAAAGATATTCTTCCTGCAATAAATCATATTCAAGTTGTCGTTGTTTGGTGTGAAAATATTCATTAAATTATATCGTATTTGCTGAATACCGGTCAGGATTTGGCACTAAAGTTTTACAAGCAGTTATTTCAATGACCGACAGAGTTCCCTGTTAACAAGGGACAACATGTCACATGTTACACATCATATGCGACTACTGTAAGGGTCGTAATTTTTATATCCTCTTTGCTTCGTCCATCACTGGTAATTTTGGTTCCTAAGTAAAGAAGTAATACCGTAATAAAACAATATAAACAAACAAATGCCGGATTTAAATGCCTACCGTACACGGAATAAAAGGATTTCTAGTTGCGTGTTAATAAATGTCTGACCATCAGCATGAACTGGGCCCATTTTGGATCTGTTAAAATGAAATGAGCCTGATACGTGCTTGCCCAGCGTTGCCAACCTCATAAGTTGACTGGACCGAACAACTCACTCAAAAACATAGCATGTTGCACGGCAGTTAATCACATATTTCAATATGACACCCCCTCCTCACGTCGATATATACCAGAAGAATAAATAATGTCCATAAATGTAGCAGCATGTTAAATTAAATTGCAAGTATTAACCTACCATTCAGTGATTGAGTTATCGTCTCATTAACAAATGTTCATCTTGTTTATTATTCTCCTGGGATTTAAAATTCAATTTTAAAAAAGTCCTCTCGGCACGCCGGAAGGCGGAGGTAGATTTCACCGGACAAACTTGGGGATAGGCGAAAATAGGCAGAATATGCAGGTTTTCGTAGAAGGATCAGACCTCATTTATTGCGAGAAAGTATTTTATAATTGGAGCATAATTAACTTTGGTTTTCGGCATTTTATGCATATTTTAAACATGTTATTGTCTTATGGGGACGGTAACCTTCTTGTCATTTGCGGTCCATTTTTAGCCTACTTTTCACATTTTGCAAAAATGAGGAAAAAGTAGACTTATGAGATCCATCCGGGAAAAAGTGTGTCTGTCTGTCTGTCTGTCTGTCAACTCCTAAACGGCTGCAGCAATCAAAACCAAATTTAGTATGAGTAAAGATGTGCACCGGAATATCTCACGTCCATATTTGAAAATTATGTCAGTGCTACCAACTGCTGAAAAAACGCACCAGAAATTTGAGCTCCATGTTGGATATCTTGCAAGGTATGCATGGGAGCTATTCCAAAATTGGCACACATGTAGATAACACTATTTCAGTTTAATTTCCAGGAGGCCAACCATGACAGTGTTGCCAAAATAATGTTAAGCCTTCTGATAGGTCCAATGTTTAAATGCATATAACTTCTACACTATCAATTGGATTTCAACCAAATTTTGTATGTAATATCTGTACATAAACAGACATGACTGAGCGTATTATTAAGAGCCACCAGGGCTGCCAACTGTTAATAATTGCTCTCTCTATTTTTTTTATCCAAATACCAATATACCAGAAAGTATGCAAGCCAGCAGCTTTAAACTATGTACACGTATATTCTGACATTTTAGATTAATTTGGAGTAACTTATATACGTCAGTTCTACCAACATGATTATAAGCCTGCTGATAGTACCAATTTTTAAGTACATGTGGCTTCTATACCATCAGTTGGATTTCGACCAAATTTCGTATGTGCTATGTGTACCATAACAGATATGACTATAAGTATTGTTAAGAGCAATCAGCGCTGCCAACTGTTAATAAATGCTGTCTATATATTTTTTACCCTAATATCAATATATCAGGAAGTATGCAAGCCATCAGCTCTATACTTTGCACACGTATAGCACCTGATATTCCAGATTAATTTTGAGTAATTAATACAACTCAGTGCTGCCAACATGATTCTATGCCTGCTGATATGTCCAATTTTAAAATACATGTAACTTCTATACTAACAAATGGATTTCATCCAAAATTGACTCAACAAGATATCATAATGTTTCAGATTATTTCTGACCAGCACACGCATGGTATTTTTGGCAACATGCTTTTACGCGTGCTGATAGATCCAGTGTCTAACTGCATGTAACGTCCATTGGACTTCAACCAAATGTTGTATTGTGTACCTTAAAAGATGGAACTAAGAATATATCAGTCACCAGGGCTGCCAACTGTAGTGCTCTATTAGGCTACATTATACCAGGTATATTTTGAACTTATTAGATATTTCGATATTACCAACTTAATTTCGTCATTATTCTAGATAGATTCATATACTGTAGAATAATCATTGGCATGAAAAGTAGGCTGTATAGTTCTTCACGGAACTTCTTGTTATACTTGTGGTCACACTGTCCTTATGCAAGGTTTCGAAACTGATGTGTAACTATGTAACGGTCTGTTACTTCTTCACGCAAAATTATATCTCCCGCAGAGATTTTTGTTGGTTCCTCAGTTTAGGGGCTGTGACAACGCGGTCATATAACCCCGTGTAGTTTGGGTGAGTGTAGAATCTGTCTGATAAACGGTGTGAATTGTGATGGCAGTATTAGTCTGTAATTCAGGTAAGGACTGCAGACAGTCAGTTTCAAGCAGTAGTTCCTAATGTAGCTACCAGATACTACCGTCAATGACACCTAGCTGTGAACTTGGCTACTAGATGCCACCGCAACCAGCAACTCAAAACGAACGTTGGAACTTCCCCTCCAAAGGAAAGCATACTGAGGGATTTTTAGCGCTGTCAGAAAATCCGACGACTTCGGCCGGCTTTGAACCCTCGACCTTGGGCATAGGAGTTCAGCATGCTACCAGTTACGTCACCGAAGCCGCTTCACACTTAGTCAGACGGAAATCTGAATCTGATCTCGTGCAAGTGCGTTGTCATGGCAACGTCTGATGGCTCATCCCTCATCAATTTAGTAGTGTTGCCATGGCAACCTCTGATAGCTCTTGGCATTTTCTTATAATTCCGAAATAATTTTTCTCAACCCTTGGCGTAATGGTGGGTCAAATCAGAAATTCTTTCAGACAAAAGTTTTAGGTAATTATTAGGGGAATATTGTCCATTTTGTACGGTTTTGATATTGTGGCTATTAAGAGCGATATGATTAATGTTTCCCGAAAAACCCACTTTTTCCCACCCCTTTGGTCAATGGTTGGTGCTATAAAAAACTCTTCAAACATAAATTTTTGGGCTTTATCCGACACATAGTATGAACTTTGAACGGATTCGATATTTCACATATTAAGAGAGTTATAGCAATATTTCACTTTTTCGAAAAAGCCCCCCGTTTTCACCCCCTTCAACCGATTTAGCCCATTAACGAACTCGACCGAGATTTTATAGGTATACATATTGGGTAAAAAATTCAAAGTGATTGGTGCAAAATTACGGCAGTTATCGTGTCCACAAGAAACTGATATACATAAATTATATATAAACTTTTGAACTGACGGTGGTTTTGGGGTCTTGGGGATGTGAGACGCGAAGATAAGTCGAAATTTTCCGGAAGTCGAAACAAGGTACCCATTGCAATAGTTAGCTTTCTAATGAAATCTACCTAACAAAATTTATCAGTGCCAATTTAACATTCAACCCTCAACAACATTAATATCTAGTATTTCATTTGTTTTTGTAAACTATCGCTCCAGATAGTCTAACGCAGAATGGAACGAAATATCCTCAATATCACGATGAAAAACGGAATGAAGAATGATGATATACATAGCAGAACCGGTATTAGAGACGCCATCAAAACGGCGGACAGACTAAAATGGAAATGCGGAGGCCACGTAGCAAGGATTGAGCATTATAAGAGGTGGACGCACAGACGGACGATGTGGGACCCCAGAACCGGCAGGAGAAACGGAGGAAGACAGAGGACACGCTGGGCTGACACATTCAAGAAATTGGGCGGAACACAATGGACAAGAAGAGCAAGAGACAGACAAGAGTGGAAGGCCCTAGGAAAGCTCCTTTTCAAAACATAGTATCTGCGAGGATAAGAAAGGAGCAAGTCAGTGCAACATAGTGAAACCTTAAATACAAAAGCGATGGTGCATTGAGGACAGTTAAGTCTCTACCAAAATAAAGTGAACATGTGCTAGAAACATTAACAATTTTGAAAATATTGAATATAAGAACAACAATACATACCATAGAGAATACTGTAACTACGAAGGAGGATCAATAAAGTTAGTTGCACTAACGCGCTGCAGCAGCGCGCTGTGTGTCGCAAACGTGGGCACAGCGGAGAAAGGGACAGACACTGCCCACACATCTGTTAGGCAGGTTGCTGTGGTGTCTCGTCTTGTATGGTGGGAATAGCGGCTAAAAGCAATGGCGCGTCGACTGGACGTTCACTCCAAATATGAGGTGCGTGCGACAATGCGATTCCTATGGGCCAGAAAGAAGAATTGCACGGATATTCATCGCAAAATTAGTGCTGTGTATGGGGAGCGGGCCATTTCCCGGCATGGGATCGTAAAGTGGTGTCAGCAATTCGAAGCCGGACGCACGGATATCACGGGCGAATATCGCGAGGGCAGGCCCGCAACGTCCAGGACCCGTGCAAATGTCAACAGTGTGAATGCGATCATTAGACAGAACGGTGGTCGACATTCCCAGACCGATGAGGAGGTGAAGGCCGCTCTCTCCGTGTGGTTGCAGAACGCTGGAGGAACTTTCTAATCATCCGGCATCGACAAGTTGGTAGTGCGTTCGCAGAAATGTTTGGAGTCCCTTGGAAACTATGTGGAAAAGTGACATTACATTGTATGTCGTTATAGGCGTTTTGCTGTTGTATAGGTGGTGTAATAAATGGCCATGACTGGGAAGTGCAACTTATTTTTTGATCTGCCCTCGTAGGTTAGGAATAGATATATCAATAGCTATAGGAACAATTCATGAACAGAGACTAACATACCAGAAAAGTGCACAACTAGGTGCCTCACTACTCTTTAGGACTGCTCACCTAATGAGTGTAATGAAGCAAAATCCCTGCCTAGGCAGGAGGCCATAGCTCTTATTAACTACAAACAAATGTGTATATAGAGCCTACTGATATTTCAGTTTCTCTTGATTTGACTTTTAAGTACTTTTCACTCGCAATGAAGCCTGTTCTTATTAAATTTTTAAATCCAACTTGTGTTCTTGGAGTATGCCTCTCACCAAGGCGGTTCGGGTTCGATTCCCGGTCAATGCATGTGAGATTTTCGAAGTGAAATACCATCTCCTGTGGTTCGGATTCCACGTAAGAAGGAGGTCCCGTGGCTCATTATCTCACGATTAACGGTCACGTTAAACTACAAGCTTCCTTGCTTTGTGTTCTTGGCGTGTTTTAATTCAATAAAAATATTTTAGGCCGTTTATTGGATAACTTAGTTTGGTAAAATTTCATTATTATTGATTTAAGCCCGATAAGGAGCACTTACGACTCGTTCTTCTTCGAAACTCTCTTCCGTTCCCAATATATGTTGAGCTCGACTGTTAGTTTCTCCTATCTCTCCTGCGAGAGGGGTTTCCTGCACTTAAACACTTGGGGAGTTAACCATATCTGAAAATTTGGAACGTTGTTGGACATCAAGGTCAGAAATCCCAGGACGGCCCCAGTCTTGTTACACATGTTTACGTCCATAGCACCTTTGTATGACTCTGGGTACCAGATGCTCCCTATGTCGATTTGCTCAGTGTGGCGGTATGGATTGCCGGTATCCGTTGGACATGCTCTTCCTGAAGTAGCCTGTACATGAAGTTGAATTCTCCACTCAAATACCGGATGATGGAGCTTACTCTCCAGTTACAGATATTTTGCCGTTACTTTCCGGACACCATTTTCTCTGTTCAATTCACAATACCAATATTAGACTTCGGCAATGAGTGATTAATATTTTATTAACATATCACTAACTCCTCTTTCATCCTGAATATTTGTATGAAGTTAGAATATTTCACTCCCCGATTGGGTGACAAATGAGAGCTTGTTTAATTGATCAATAAATCGAATGATATGTGTCCTGCCCTCGTTATTTTCAGTCGCATCGTTAGTGAGCGTCCTTCATTAGCCCGGGGCGCCATGTACTCGCGAGGTCAAGCTCGGGGATTTTATTTTCCGAGTAAACAATATGTGATTGCAGCGTCACGAGCTATGGAACAAACAAGGTGATAATTGTAATATATGGTATGCTTTTCTCTGACAGAACAAACCAACCAACGAGACGAAACACCTAATAATAACCAATCAATGAACCTAAGTATTTAATTATGCCAAACTGTGCTCCGGTGTAGTTAATTTAACAAACAACGAACCTGATTACATACGGGAGTTAAACATCCTGCGACATATTACTTGTTTCTTGAATTTTGGGTTTTTGAATTTTGCTTTTTGCTTTCTGTTTTTGGTTTTGTGTTCGTTTCCTACTTTTGCTTTTTTGAATTTTGTTTTTTGCTTTGTATTTGCATTCTACTTTTAATTTTACTTTTGTTTTATTTGCGTTTTGCATTGTGTATTTGGTTTTGTGTTTGTCCTCTGCTTTGGATTTTTTAAAATTTCGTCCTTTGCTTTTGTTTTTATTTGTTGGCTTTGTGTTAATTTCTGCGCTAGTTTTTTTTGGAGTTTTGCTTTATGCTTTGTGTTTTTGGTTTAGTGCTGGTTTTCAACTTTTGCTGTTTTTGTGTTTTTGCTTTTTGTTCCTTTTCTACTTTTGCTTTTTTATTTTGCTTTTTGTTTTGTGATTTTTGGCTTTGGTTTCGTGCTTTTCTGCTTTTGCTTTTTTAATTTGATTTTCGGCTTAAATTTTTAGTCTATTTTGAATTTTGAAAAAAAAAAAAAAAAGGCTTAAGAGATCACCTTTTATCCGTGTGTGTGTGTCCCTAATAACTTCTAAAGAGCTGGAGCGGTATCAATGAAACTCGGTAAGTTCATAGCACTATTCCGGACGACCCCGACCGTGCCCTTCAAATTTTGTTACGTCTCATCAATCCAACATGGCGGCTGTGCGAAATATTTCTCCAGCATACAATATCTCCGAAAATATTCCCGATATCACCCTGGAATTTAGTACGGTGATAAAGGGAACACCTAGAAGTTCATCTATATGACTTTTGGAAATCTGGCAACTACAAAACAAACATGGTGGCCAAGCGAAGTTGTGACATTTCAATGGATGTTTCTCGCGATTTAACCAACCAGACGCAATAAAACTTGGTACAGTATATGTTTATACACATTGTAATGCACCGACATCTAACTTGGTTCAATTGTTTACATAACCACAAGATGGTGGATGTGCGAAATATTTCACCGACATTCTATATATCTGAAACTATTAGCGATATCACCCTGAAATTTTGTACGGAGATAAATGGCACTACTGAAAGTTCATCTATAAGACTTTCAAACACCGGTTAACTACAAAACGAACATGGCGGCCAATTGAATTTGAGTATTTTAAACAGACCTTTCTCGCGATTTAATGTTCCAACCGCAATGAAATCTGGTACAGGAAATGTTTATACACATTGTAATACTCTGGTATCTAATTTAGTTCAATTGTTTACATAACCTCAAGATGGCGGCTTTGCGAATTTTAAAATTAAGTTTTTATTTCTTGTGTCGTAATCATACGATCGATGTGAACGTTTGAATAATGAACCTACGAAATAATTTTCCTTTAATGGTACATGACTCTATGGCCTATACATTTAACAATCCAACATGGCGACCGTCCGAAATATTTAGACGGCTCTGAATATCTACGAATCGATTATAGCTATCAAACTGAATTTTTTAATGTTCATAAGGGCTATGAACTTAAGTTCACCTATAGGACTTTAAATAACCTGGTGATCACAAATCCAACATGGCGGCGACGCGAAGTATAAATATTCACATGGACGTTTATCGCAATTTAACCATCTGAGTGCAGTGAAACTTGGTACAGTAAATCCTTATACGAATGTTAATCCAGTGGCATTTAATTTATTTCAATTGTTTCCATAACCACACGATGGCAGCTGTGCGAAATTGTAAAATCTCGTTTTTACTTCTTGTGTCCTAATCATGCGATTGAAGTTTGAATGCTACACGTACACAATAATCTTCATGTAACAGTACATAACTCTAGGACCTACATATATAAAATCCAACATGGCGACCATCCGAAATATTTAGTCGGTTCTCAATATCTACTAATCTATTCGAACAATCAAACTGAAATTTTTTATGTAGATAGAGGCAATTAACATAAGTAGGATATATGAAAATAGGCTGTATAATTCTTCACGGAACTATTTGTTTTTGCATGTGTTCGATTTTGCTTTGTGCTGCGGACAAAATGAGACAATGAATACAAACCTCCACGTTTTCGTGTTTGATCTCGATAGCATGTGCACCTCTCAAAAGCTCGGAAATGAACAGTTTTGTTGGGCCTAACAATAAATGCTTCACACAAGTAAAGTTTATCTCAAACACGCTCCTGATCCTGATTCCCAACATCTCCATCTCTATCCTTATTAACTCTTAACTATCGACTTACGTTTTGTGATCAACGTGGACGTGAGGTAGCTTCAAACGAGAATTACAGATGTGTGCACAATATTAGACACAAATAATGAACGAAAGTTTGATGCTTTTCAATCGGTCAACACGATGGATTATTCCCTAAACCTGAGGAAAATTTACATGAGATTAATAGATACACTTGGATGACCAGTTTCGATCGTCAAGCGATCATCATCACCATTACCCTCAGACTTCTTCTCCTTCTTAGCGTGCCTGACCGTTTCGGACGCTGGCGATCAGCATGGCTATTCTGGCTTTATTATCTTATTAAAACCGCCTAGTCAAACACTAAAGACACGTTTAATTACATTATTAATCATACATGTTTCGGTTTTTCATTGATACCTTCCTCAGCGTGATTGATATTAAATCTTAAAACTAGTTAACAAAGCCAAAAATAATTGGATATCCTTACAAAAAAAATGGTAAAGCTTGCTAATAATTAAAAGCCGTGTATTAAAAAATGATAGTAAAATGATGCTATTAAAGTAAGAGATCTACCTTATAAACTTCTTACGCGAATACTCCAATAATTTTGATCGAAAACTGTAGTGACAGAAAAAGCCGCTGTCAGAAGAATGAAGAAACGCAAAGGATGTAGGTCAAATTGTCGCCACAAACGGAACAAAAATTTTGTAATCCAGTCCTCCAACCTAAAACTTCAGTCGATTCCCAACTTAATGGCCCACTCTGTTGTTTTAGTTGCTTAATGGGTGACGCAATGTGCAGGTTATTTACCAAACACAGCAATCAAGCATATGACACAGTGTCGTCTTCAGGTGGAATACTGTTACGAGGAACGTAATAGTTTACGGTATTACCTTCTCCTAGGCTTCGATGACTCAGTTGGATCTTATTTGCTGGCTCTATCTGCTATATTATATTTGTATTGGGCAACACAATGTGCAGATCATTTATTCTTCTGACAGCGACATCTTCTGTCACTACAGTTTTCGATCAAAATTATTGGAGTATTGACGTAGGCAGTTTATAAGGTAGATCTCTTATTTTAATAGCATCGTTTTACTATCATTTTTAGCCTACTTTTCACATTTTGCAAAAATGAGGAAAAAGTAGACTTATGAGAACGGGCAAATGTGTGTCTGTCTGTCTGTCTGTCTGTCTGTCCTTCTGTCTGTCTGTCTGTCTGTCTGTCTGTGTGTGTGTCCCCCCCCCCCCTATCAACTCCTAAACGGCTGCAGCAATCAAAACAAAATATGGTAGGAGTAAAGATCTATACCTGAATATCTCACGACCATAATTGAAAATGATGTCAGTGCTACCAACTGCTGAAAAATCGAAATTGAAATTTGAGTTCCATGTTGGATATCTTGGAAGGTATGAATGGGAGCTATTTCAAAATTGGCACACGTATAGATAATAATATTGGAGTTTAATTTCCAGGAGGCCATACATGGCAGTGTTGCCAAAATGATTATAAGCCTGCTGATAGGTCAACATTTTAAATGCATATAACGTCTACACTATCAATTGGATTTCAACCAAATTTCGTACGTGCTATGTGTACATAAACAGATATGACTGAGCGTTTTCTTAAGGGCCACCAGGGTTGCCAACTGTTAATAAATGCTCTCAATTTTTTAAATCCAAATACCCATATATCAGAAAGCAGGCAAGCCGACAGCTTTAAACTATGCACACGTATAGTACCTGACATTCTATATTAATTTGGAGTAACTTATATATGTCAGTGCTACCAACATGATTCTAAGCCTGCTGAGAGGTTCAACTTTAAATACATGTAACTTCTATACTATCATTTGGATTTCAACCAAATTTTGTGTGTGCTATGTGTACCATAACAGGTATGACTATGCCGATTCATAAGAGTAACCAGGGCTGCCAACTGTTAATAAATACTGTCTCTATTTTTGTTACCCTAATATCAAAATATCAGAAAGTATGCAAGCCAATAGCTCCAAACATTGCTCACGTGTAGTACCTGGCATTCTAGATTAATTTGGAGTAACTAATATAGGCCTTCGCCAGTGCTGCCAACATGATTCTAAGCCTGCTGATGGGTCCAATTTTAAAATGCATGTAATTTCTCTACTAACTAATGGATTTCATTCAAAATTGACACAACAATAGATCATATTATTTCAGATTATTTCTGACCAATACAGGTATGTCATTGTTGCCAACATGATTTTACGCGCTCTGTTAGATCCAATGTTTAACTTCATGTAACGTCCATGCTATCCATTGGACTTCAACCAAATTTTGTATTCTGTACCTTAAGAGCTGGAACTAAGAATATTTTCAGTCACCAGGGCTGCCAACAGTAGTTGTCTATTAGGCTACATTATGCCAGGTATACAGTATTTCGAACTAATTAGAAATGTCGATATTACCAACTTAATTTCGTCATTATTCTAGATAGATCCATATAGATTAATCATTGGCATGAATCTTAAATTTTAAGAAAAGTAGGCTCTTTAGTTCGTCACGGAACTTCTTGTTAATACATGGCATTTAATTATTTGCAAGCATTTCCATTTTTGATTTAAAACAATTGTTGTAAGGATATCCATTTATTTTGGCTTTGTTAACTAGTTTTAAGATTCAATATCAATCACGCTGAGGAAGGTATCAATGAAATACCGAAACATGTACGATTAATAATGTAATTAAACGTTTCTTTAGTGTTTGACTGGGCAGTTTTAATAAGATAGTACTATCAGTCAACACGGTTATTAATTATTACCATTGCCATAATGGTCAATGTTTACGCATTTTATTCTGGCTTTATCTGTGGCAGTTCGGAACAATTCTTCAGAGCTTTTGTTGAACCAGGTTCTAAGGTTGTCGAGCCAGGAAATTCTCCTTCTGCCGGTCGATCTCTTTCCTTCTATTTTTCCTTGTAGTATAAGTTGAAGCAGCTCATACCTTTTTTGATTCCTCATAATGTGACCAAGGTACTGTAGTTTACAACACTTAATGATGTTGATCAGATCTGGTCTTTTTTCACTCAGGCTACAGAATTTTTATGTCTGAAAGTATGGATGAAAATATTTATAATACTGTATGTACACTTGTTTAGTTGAGATAGTTCAACTCGTCAATATTTTTGTTAGTTATTGTCTATGTGATGTCTTGTTAATATACTGGAGTTGGTGATTGACCTCAAAACTTGCTTGTTTAGAGTGAATATGTGATTGTTGTTAAATGGTCAATTCAGGTTGTACTGTACAGGTTACTTATCTGATTGAGTCTTGCGTGTCCTGGTGAGAGCAGTTTACTAAGGCAACACTGAACATGGCTTCAATCAACATAATAATAACAAATAATTAATTTAAATCAGTCACATCTTTTAATGAACAAGAAGTTCCGTGATGAACTAAAGATCTACTTTTCTTAAAATTTAAGATTCATGCCTATCTATATGGACCTATCTACAATAATAACGATATCAAGTTGGTAATACCAACATTTCTAAATACTGCAGTTTGAAATACACCTAAAATAGTGTATACTAATACAGTAACTTACTACAGTTGGCAGCCCTGGTGACTCTGAATTTATTCTTAGTTCCATCTCTTACAGTATAGCATGCACATACAAAATTTGCTTGAAGTCTAATCTATCTATCGTATGGCTTTTAGTGCCGGGAGTGTCCGAGGACATGTTCGGCTCGCCTGAGTCTGTAGCTGCTTCCAGCGGACACCCTAATGGGTGAGCTACAAGTTCCGTTCAATTTCAAGTAGTTCCAACTTTCGCCACCAGTTATCAATGATACCTAGTGGTGAACGTTTAACTTTGATAGAGCGTTCTGACGAAATCTAACCTAACAAATTTTGCTTTACACAAGTTTAGTCTGTGAAAGGATCTTTAACATGCCATAAATCTATGACACGGGACCGCCGGCTTTACTTCCCCTCCGAAGGAAGGCATTCTATTATAATGCCAATTGGTAGTAATTGATAGTTTTGACGTTATATGTAATTAAAAATTAAAACTATCTCAAAAGCTTCAAATCATGTTGGTAGCACTGATGTATATTTGATACTCCAAATTAATCTAGAAAGTCAGGTACTATACGTGTGCAAAGTTTAGAGATGATGGCTTGCATACATTTCTGATATATTGATATTAGGATTAAACAAATAGAGAGAGCATTTAATAACAGTTGGCAGCCCTGCTGGTTCTTGCGAATACGCACAGTCATAACTGTTATGGTACACAAAGCACATACGAAATTTGGTTGAGATCCATTTGTTAGTATAGAAGTTATATGCATTTAAAACTTGACCTGTCAGCAGGCTTTGAATCGTGTTGGCAGCACGGATGTATATGAGTTACACCAAACTAAGGTAGAATGTAAGGTACTATACGTGTGCAATGTTTACAGCTGTTGGCTGGCATACTTTCTGATATATTGACATTAGGGATAAAAATAGTGAGAGCATTTATTAACAGTTGGCAGCCTGGTGGCTTTTTAGAATACGCACAGTCATATGTGTTGTAGTACACATAGCACATACGAAATTTGGTTGAAATCCAATCGATAATATAGAAGTTACATGCATTTAGAAATTGGACCTAACGGCAGGCTTCGAATCATGTTGGCAACACTGGCATGTATGGACTTCGGAAAATTAATCTGGATTGCTATTATCTATATGTGTGCCAATTTTGGAATAGTTCGCAAGGCTAACTTCTGAGATATCCAACATAGAGCTCAAATTTCAATTGTGAATTTTCAGCAGTTGGTAGCACTGACGTCAATTTCAAATATGACCGTGAGATATTCAGATATAGATCTTTAATCTTACCAAATTGAGTTTTGATACCTGCAGCCGTTAAGGAGTTGATAGGGGGACACACACACACAGCCAGCCAGCCAGCCAGACAGATAGACAGACAGACAGAAGGGCAGACAGACAGACAGACAGACAGACAGACAGACACACATTTTCCCGGATCGATCTCATAAGTCTACTTTTTCCTCATTTTTGCAAAATGTGAAAAGTAGGCTAAAAATCATTTTATATCCCTTCCTATATTATTCTGCTAAAGTCCCATTCAATTTTGACCCGAAAATAAGGTCCCATTAACACCAACCTACACATATGGGGTACCTGCAGATTCAGCATAACCCAATGCGTAAGCGAAACGCACTCACTTACTCTTTAAATGCCTCACAATTAAATAACTACCTTAAAATATGTATATTTACAATTAAATAATGAAAGAATGCAACACGGTAACCATGGTAACAGAATCTCACAGGTGCATCTATTTCTGTAAGACGCAATGCAATTCCAATTATTACATTACTGTGAAAGTTTCCAGATGGTTATAAGGTTATCACTGAACCAAATTAAGCTGTAAAATTCATCAATACATACAGTATAATGCACTTAAGGGGGTCAAGGGGCACTCTCAATTTTTTTCACGCAATTTTCACGTGTGAGTGTGGTACGAAAGGTCTTTTTCACTCAACTATAAAGGGTCTCCGAAAACCACATTTAAAGGCCCTTAAATTAACAGTGTCTGTGATATTTCCAGAAAACTAACTTCGCTCTGATATACCTATGAAGGAATGACAAACCCCTAACCTCGGCACCAGTAGCTGAATTGATAAAGTCTGATTATTCATACCAAGGATAAATCAGTCATAGCATTCATGATTGAGATTCTGCTAAGTGTACACTTTACAACTAGAATATTCGCGGGCGAAGCCGCGACAGGTAATGCTAGTTATTTTTATTGCCCTACTTAGTAATGTCTTCTTCCCTTTGGACTTATAATGTTTCCTATAAGAAATTGCATCTGGAAATTTTCGAAATTGGGGATTCTGAGGGACTCATGAGCTGGGTCCGTTTTAGCCCATTTTTTAGCGTATTTTCATTTCAATTTTGAAAAAATAGGCTTATGAGATCACCTTTTGTCCGTGTGTGTGTGTGTGTGTGTGAGAGGTGTGTGTGTGTGTCCCCTAATAAAATCTAAACGGCTGGAGCGATTTCAATGAATCTCGGTAAGTTCATAGCACTATTCCCAGCGACCTCGACCGTGCCCTTCAAATTTTGTTATGTCTCACCAATCCAACATGGCGGCTGTGCGAAATATTTCACTAGCATTCAATATCTCCGAATCTATTTCCGATATCGCCCTGAAATTGTGTACGGTGATAAAGGGCGCTACTGTAAGTTCACCTATGGGATAGGAATCTCTGTTTCGCGGGCTTATAGGTCGTGTTCCAAGGACATTTTGTCGTTCTGACGTTTCGCTGAATACTGCGTTCAGCATGTTCACAGGTTACATTAAGCGAGGTAAAACAAGTAAACAGAAGATATATAAATAGTCAACAACCCACACATAGAGGCTACCATAGCAACGGTGTACCACATAAAAGTATGGGACTTTCAAAAACCTGGTGACTACAAAACCAAAATGGTGGTCAAGCGAAGTTGAGACTTTTAAATCGACTTTTCTCGCGATTTAACTATCCAAATGTAATGAAACTTGGTACAGCAAATGTTTATACACATTGTAATGCACCGGAGTATAATTTAGTTCAATTGTTTACATAACTTCAAAATGGCGGCTGTACGAAATATTTCACTGACATTCTATATCTCCGAAACTATTACAGATATCACCCTGCAATTTTGTACGGTGATAAAGGGTACTGATATAAGTTTTCCTATGTATATTTCATAAACCTGTAAAGTACAAAACGAACATGGGGACCAAGCGAATTTGAAATATTTTAATAGACTTTTCTCGTGATTCAACTCTCTTAGCGCAGTGAAATGTGGTACAGTAAATGATTTTGCAGATTGTAATGCACTGCCATCTAATTTAATTCAATTATTTACATAACCTCAAGATGGCGGCTGTGCGAAATTTTAAAATTAAGTTTTTATTTCTTGTGTCGTAATCATGCGATCGAAGTGAAAGTTTGAATAATGAACCTAGGCAATAATTGTCCTTGAATGGTACATAACTCTATGGCCTATACATGAATCCCTAACTGCAGAAAGGCAACAAGTCCACAAAATTCACAAAGTCACTTTTCAGCGGAAATCAGTTCTAAATGGGTAGACACACCGTTTACTGCTAAAACGAAACATCTGGCATCATTTTTGTAGGTATGGCAACAGTTTGAATTTTGCCTTTACTGCAGATAGGTAACACGTCCGGGACTTGTTCCTCTTCTGCCGTAAACAATAGTTCTAAAGAATTGTTTACTGTTCTAAACTAAGAAAGGTGGAGATATATTAGGAAACTGATGATGTAATTGATCTGATTAACACTTCCTCTAAAATTCCTCTGTTAAGAAAATGTCATTTGAAGATTTCATTGACTAGGGGGCTTGGTGGCCAAAGTTTTACAAGAGAACATGCTTAAGCAATGACTCTTATGGGAAAAATGTAGTAAAACCTAACAAAATAACGTTTTCAATCTCAAAATACTGTGAAATGTCAGTTTCTTCTGATGAACCAGGGAAGATTGAATGCAGTATGTATATTGCTGGATTGACAAGTGACAGTTTTCGCTTACGAAACAATATGGGGGACTTAG
Source organism: Meconema thalassinum (assembly GCA_946902985.2). Classification (NCBI taxonomy): domain Eukaryota; kingdom Metazoa; phylum Arthropoda; class Insecta; order Orthoptera; family Tettigoniidae; genus Meconema; species Meconema thalassinum. Next base: position 67,284,463 of record OX336390.1, on the reverse strand, counting down.
AACTACCAACTAATAAAGCCTATTCAGCTGTAGTGCCCATCAACCACTCTAAAATTGTGGATATAAAGAAAACTTTGGTTTATATTCCGGATGAAAAGCTCCCATTTTGGAGTGAGATAACGTGATGGCCTGTAACTACTGTGTCCATTCAAGAAGATCAACCAACGGAATAAATGAAGCTCTTGGGTAGTACTGTTCATCAGTTCTTATGATATTAAAAGCACAAAATAGCATTATGACAATAGTGTTGCAATGATAAAGCATTTTTCCAATATTTTAGCAAGTCTTTTCAACTTTTAAACCTCATTTACCCCTAAAAGGGATCATGTCCATGTTTTAAAATAAAATCTACACCCTTATAAACAAATGCATTAACAAATTTGTATATCTCTTTTAAACCCATACAAGCCGTTGAATAACTAGAAAAAAAATGGAAAACCTAAGTTTGAAAATAAAATGTCAAAACAGTCTTTCGTCATTCCTGAAAATTTAGGATTTGTGGACTTGTTGTCTTTCTGCAGTTAGCGATTCACATATAACAATCCTAAATGGCGAGCTTCCGAAATATTTAGACGGTTCTCAATATCTATGAATCTTTTACGGCAACCAAACTGTTTTTTTAATGTTCATAGAGACTATGAACATATGTTCACCTATAGGACTTTCAGTAACCTGGGGAGCACAAATCCAACATGGCGGCGACGCGAAGTATAAATATTTAAATGGACGTTTCTCGCGAATTAACTATCCGAGTGCCGTGAAACTTTGCACGTTGAATGCTTATACAAATGTTGATCCACTGGCATCTAATTTATTTCAATTGTTTGCATAATCACAAGATGGCTGCTGTGCGTAATTTTAAAATCTCGTTTTTACTTCTTGTGTTCTAATCATGCGATTGATGTTTGAATACCACACGTACACAATAATCTTAATGTAATAGTACAAAAATAAAAATCCAACCTGGCGACCATCTGAAATATTTAGACGAATCTCAATTTCTACGAATCTGTTACAGCAATTAAACTGAAATTTTGTATGTTGATAGAGGCAATTAACATGAGCAGGATATTTGAAAATAGGCTGTATAGTTCTTCACGGAACTACTTGTTATTTTATAAAAAAAATAGGCTTATGAGATCATCTTTTGTCCGTGTGTCTGTGTGTGCGTGTGTGTGTGATGGTGTGTGAGTGTCCCCGTAATTAATTCTAAACGGCTGGAGCAATATCAATGAAGCTCGGTAAGATCATAGAACCATTCTGGCCGACCCCGACCGTGGCCTTCAAATTTTGTTGTGTCTCACCAATCCAACATGGCGGCTGTGCGAAATATTTCACCAGCATTCAGTATCTCCGAAACTTTTACCGATATAACCCTGAAATTTTGTACGGTGATCAAGGAAACTACTAGAAGTTCACCCATGGGACTTTAAAACACCTGGTAACTACAAAACCAACATGGCCGCCAAGCGAATTTGAGAATTTAAATAGACTTATCTCGTGATTTAAACATGCAAACGTAATGAAACATGGTAGAGAATGTTTATACACATTGCAATGGACTGGCGTCTAAATTAGTTCAATTGTTTACTTAATCTCAAAATGGCGGCTGTGCGAATTATTTCACTGGCATGCAATATCTCCGAAACTATATAAGATACCACCCTGAAATTTTGTACGGTGATAAAGGTCACTGCTACAAGTTTATCTAAGTAACTTTCAAAAACCTGTAGAGTTCAAAACGAACATGGCGGCCAAGCGAAGTTGAAACATTTTAATCGACTTTTCCCTTGATTTAACCATCTGAGCGCAGTGAAATGTGGTACAGTAAATGATGCGGTCATGCGATCGAAATGAAAGTTTGAATAATGAAGCTACGCAATAATTTTCCTTTAATGGTATGGCATATGCATATAACAATCCAAAATGGCGAGCATCCGAAATATTTAGACGGTTGTCAATATCTACGAATCTTTTACAGCAATCAAACTGATTTTTTTTATGTTCATAGAAGCTATGGACATAAGTTCCCCTATAGGTCTTTCAGTAACCTGGTGAGCACAAATCCAACATGGTGGCGATGCGAATTATAAATATTTAAATGAACGTTTCTCGCGATTTAACCATCCGAATGCAGTGAAATTTTGCTCGTTAAATGCTTAAACAAATGTTATTCCACTGGCATCTAATTTATTTCAATTGTTTTCAAAACCACACGATGGCAGCTGTGTGAAATTTTAAAATCTCTTTTGTACTTCTTGTGTCTTAATCATGCGATTGAAGTCTGAATACCACACGTACACAATAATCTTCATGTAATAGTACATAAATAAGAATCCAACATGGCGACCAGCTGAAATATTTAGACGGTTCTCAATATCTACGAATCTATCACAACAATGAAACTGAAATTTAGTATGTTGATAGAAGCAATTAACATGTGTAGGATATATGAGAATAGGCTGTATAGTTCTTCACGGAACTACTTGGTTCTTATTTAATTGACGATGGACTGTTTCTTCTAAATGTGATGATTTGAATCCATTCACGAATCTTTGAATAGTTCAAGAGTGGGCAATCAGTACTAAGAGTATTCCAATATCTCGCAGGAAAACTAGAATAAAATAATCCAAACAAAACGTGTGACATTCTGCATTAACAAGGTTCCTCTTATACTGGAAACTTAAAACAATTAGTTTACTGTCAGATTCTTTAAAAATCTTATTAAGACTATTAATTGAACATTTTAAATAATTGCAGCGCCTTGAAAAACATTTCTACTGAATTAATTCACAAAACCTACAAAGTAAATATTTGCCGTGTCGTTTGAAGGTCGATGTGCATGTCTTAATTGGTAACGTCTAATGCAGTAGAAATAATGTTAAAAAATTCTAATACATGACAAAATATGTATTTTAAATCATTACTTATTTTGTAATAAAGCAGGTGACCTGGCGATTCAAACGCTTCAATGGAGAACCGCTACTGGAACTGGCCACCTTAACACACGCAAACTCCGGCTCGGGATGCCTGGTTAGTGAGCCCAGGTCGCTTACATCCCTGGAGGGGATATGGCACTCTAATTAATCAATAATAACCAATTCACTGAAAATTATGCAAATGTATGACTGATTTCTTGTTTTGTACAAAATTACAAGGACTTAATTAACTATTTAAAACCATTGGGATGTGGTCAGCCGGACCTTTACGGATGTCTTCAGTTTGTTATGGCAGACACAGTGGAGAGATGTTTCTAATATATAAAGGTACTAAAATCAAATACAGTTGAATAGCGATAAAGCTACCACTTTGCTACCACTTTGCTACCACTTTTCTATCACTTTGCTACCACCTTTTTTCTACTTTTTTGCTCCCACTTTTGCTCCCACTTTATTATTCTACCACGGTCACGTTGACCACTCGTCTATAATTGACATTGTTCAGACTGGCTGCGTGAAGCAGAGCTAACGTTCTCCCAAGATTGTATGGTCGAATCCTGGCGCAGTCAGTTGGCATTTGAGGGTGCACAAATGCGAGGGAGCAGTGTCAGTAGATTTACTGGCACGTTTAAGATCCCTTTCGGGGCAAACATCCGAGTCCAGCACTAGCGGGGTCTCTAAAATCCCCAGTAGTTAATGGGAGACCCTATTGAGGTTTTAAGCCAAAATGGTCCGGAAATCAAAATTGAGACTATTGCCCTAAAAGTTACGTTTACACAAAATGAGACTTTTCTTAAATCTTCATTTTTTAGTATTCAAAATATTCTTAGTGCAACAGTTTATGCGGGATTGTCTTCAAGCTTAGCATGCCAACAGTACCCTGAGAGTTGCATAAATCCATTCTGAAAGAAAATTATATATGACGGAGATATGTTAAGTCAAATATGGCCATTTGTCAACAACAACCCCTGGCACTATCCAGCCCATGACGGGCTAAGGCCGACCAAGCGACCGCTGCCCAGCCATTTGGCCTGCAGATATTGGGGTGACGCGTGATCAGCGCGTCGGGTCCCCTCGGCCGTTAATCTTGGTATTCGTGATCGGGGCGCTGTCTCACTGTCAGACAGCTACTCAATTGTCCTCACGAGGCTGAGTGCACCCCGTTCCAACCCTCACGCCAGTTTTAAAATCCCTGACGGAGCCGGGGATCGAACCCGGGGCCTCCGGGTGAGAGGCAGGCATGCTACCCCAACACCACGGGGTATGGCCATTTGAGAGCTTCTTAATATATGGTAAGGGTGAGAGAAAATGTACTTTAATCATATCAATATTTCAAATTTTCAAATAATAATACCAATTATTATTCAAATAGGTATAATAAATATAAAAACAAAATTCAAAATCAAAATCATGCAAAATCTTTTCTTAATATGTGTTACAAATCTGAAATCGTATAGTTCTTCTGAGTAAAAGCGAGAAGGTTGCCCTCTGGTGTAGATGAGCTGAATTCGCATGAATTCTTCGTAAGTGGCTAGGAAACATTAACTTCAGCACTTCGCCGTCTGAAGCGCTTCAGAGAGAAGATTAAAACAGCCACTAAGCGAGGGGAGAATTAACTCGAGCGCTAGAACACACTTTCAAAAACCACGAGAGAAAGCATAACAAAAGAGAAAGCACAGAAGTATGTTAGTGGTTTGCACGGAAGAGAAAATTGATGGAAAGTAAGAGATTAAAGAAAACGCAAGGTGGTCGCAAGATTACAAAGCGTTGAAACTTATATTCCGAAGAATATACCAACCAAATTGTTCCAAATTTGAGATTAATCTTAATTTTGCTAACATACATGAACTCTCAAAATGAAAATTGCTGGACTTACCAAAGTCAGTAGGGTCTCCCCTTAAAAGAGAGATTGGAGGTTCGAATCTCGGCGCTATCAGCGGCTATCCTGAGAATTGTTTTTCCGCTGATTTTTCCACACTCTCTCCAGGATAGTGCGTTACCGCATTTCAATTCCCACGGCACTTACCTCAGCTTTGTCCCTCTTACAGCTGCACAAATTACTACAGTCCTCACATAAATACAGGTTATCAGACAAGTTCAACACATACCCACCTGCACGGGGCTGATGTTAAAGATGTCGTAATCCCCTAATATAAGTTAACAAAAACAAGACAACACGTATGAAAGCCAGCCACGGAATAGTTGAAGTAGAAGATTTAAACTTTCTTTGAGGTATCCTGCGTGAATCCGTTGGCGATGGGTAAAGAAAGCTGTTAGTGAGTACAGAATATTGCGTAGTGGTTAGCATTTTTGGCTATCACCGCAAAGACCCTGAGTTCGATTCCCGGCTCTTCCATGAAATTAAATTCTGGTCTGAAGGCTGGAACGGGGTTCAGTTTTTGCCTCACGGGGCTTCCGTGAGGCAGATACTGAGAATAGGTGAGTTCGATCCCCGACTCAGCCGTCCTGGACGTGGTTTTCTGTGGTTTACCAGTTCTACTCCATACAAATGCTGAGATGGTTCCCAACTTAAGGTCACAGCCGCCTCCTTCCCAATCCACGCTTGCATTACAAATACACACACTACTATAGACACCACAATAACACAGGTTCTCGGCTCTGCCAAGAAATTCAATTCTAATCTGAGGGCTGGAACGTGGTTCACTAAGCCCCGTGAGGCAAACAACTGAGAAGAGGAGGGTGTGATTCCCACCTGAGCCATCCGCGATGTGATTTTACGTGGTATATCAGTTCTACTCCATACAAATGCCCGGATGGTTCCTAACTGAAGGCCACGGCCACCTCCTTCCTAATCCTTGCCTGCATTACAAAGTCACACACTACTACAGACACCAAAATAACACAGGTTCCTGGCACTGCCAGGAAATTTAATTCTGGGCTGACGGCTGGAACGCCGTACAATAAACTCCGTGAGGCAAAAACTGAGCAGGAATGGGCTTGATTCCCACCTGAGCCAACCTATAAGTGGTTTTCCGTGGTTTCCCACTTCTACCCAGACAAATACCGGGATTGTTTCTAACTTAAGGTCCTGGCTGCCTCCTTCCCAATCCTCACGAACATTAAAAATACACACACCACTATAGACATCACAATAACACAGGACATCAGACAAAATAAATATTTAAATAATAGTACATTATGCAACGAGTCTATAATGGCAATAATTAAGACACGAGTATGTTTATAAAACGAGTGAAGCGAGTTCTATAATTTCCATACGAGTGTCTTAATTACCATTATATGCGAGTTGCATTCGACTGTTTATGTTCGACGATAATTATAACTTTATTATATGTTCTAACAAAAATATTCATAAATATCTGTCGAGATTCTGTCGGTTGAATTATGCTTGGGAATTGTGTGGGCTCAGCATTTGATCTCTACCCAATAACGAATCGCAACGCTTTGAAACATTGTTTATCCTGAAGTACCACCAACAGATAGCGCACAGGTACTATGTTGGATCATTTCGTTATTTTGTTCAAATAACACAAAATGGGCTGTTACAAACGCTTTAAAATTAAAATATATAGTATTATCAACTAGTTATTCTTCTAATTCGATGCGTATAGAATGTCAACGGAAGGCAAATCAATTGAGTCCCAACTAGAACAGTAACGATATCTGGCGGAAAAGTTTCACATAAGAAATTAATTTACTGAACAGAGAGCTGGATTATAATTTCCATGGAACTATTGTCATACGCCTGCTTCCTCCATGATGTTCTGGTGTGTTTATGTCAACAACACCATTCACTAAAATTGTCGGCGAAATCTTACGAATGTGTAGAAATTGGAGTTGCGGATATTAAGGTACAGTGCTATTTCTTTTGCAATATTGCCCAGTTTCTGTATGCATTATAACTACAATGGTTGATCCAATATAGGCTACATTGTCAACTTTCAAATCAGGTAATTTGTGTCCGACAAATTGAGTGCATGTGAGAAGCTATCCTTACTTAATTGGTCAATGAATGCAAATATTGAGCCTGATTGGTTGGAAAAACTGTGTTATAATGAAAAGTAGTATTTTAATGACCCCCATTATGATACAGTTTAGGGGCAGATGGCCTCGTAGTTCCGCCCCTTAAAACAACAATAATTAACTAACATGATACAGTTTTTTGACATACAATATTTGCATATCGACATCGTCGTGCATAAATAAATATATACACACAGAACTAGAAAAAAACCATTCCTGACCCGGTCGGAGACTGGAAACAGGCTGTGGATTATCATTTTTCAACTAGAAAAGAAAGAAAGGAAGATTCTGAGATAAATACTAGGACCACAGAAAACTACTGAAGGGACTTGGAGGAGGAGGAAAACCGAAGAACTCTACAAGTACACTTAGAAGATCACGGCCGCTATAGGGAAGTGGAGGATGAAGTTCAACGGACATCTACTAAGGATGGACGAATTCTGACTGACCAAAATGATCTTCAACTACATCATGGGGTTAAAGGCCACATCTAAATGGGTAGATGAGGTGGAATGGGATGTAGCAGAACACTACAGATGGTCCACAACAGATGAGAGTGTAGAAGGAGAGTAGGCAGTATAAAAGCATGTCAGGAGAAACCAACAATGAGGAGGCCAAAACAAATCATTTCCAATGAGGAGAGAAAGAAAAGTAGTGAACGCATGAAGAGATTCTGGGAGGAGAAAAGAAGAAAAGCCAAACGGTCTTAAGGCCTAAGTTCTTTGCGGTCCACAGTTGGCCAAATTCGAAACAGTCAAACCCCCATACAACGATTAACGATACTACGATAAAGCCGGGTACAGCGATAATTTTACATGGTCTCGGCTGATTTCCTATATTTACTATGTGAATTACCCCTCATTACAACTATGGAGTAATTTTATCAATACCCTGTTATAACGAAGACAAAGTTTCGGGGATCTTACTAATTTTTTGCTTCTAAGAATGTGACCATAATGGAATACCTCCGTGCAAGAAGGTTGTAACCCACACTTAGTCGCAAAGTCAGGTTTCAATGCAAAAAGGTTGTAATCGAGGCTAGAGTTGCGTCTGGCAGTTTAAAGTCGGCAAACCTGACATATTTCCGTTATATTTTTAATGATAGAGTGCAGGCCGGGAAGAAAACGTACAGTAAACTTAAGGGAGTGGTTAAGAAACGTGAGAAAACATAGAAGGAATACAGGACAACCATATATAGGACACAGAAATACACCGAAACCAGGGAATGTACCATGGAAGAGGTGGGTGCATAAAGGTTGTATGACTTAAGCTTTAGGTTACCACAGTAGCCTACTCCTGCAACGGAATAAAGATACACTATTAGTATTTTTTTTTTCCTTTTTATTAGGGCATTGATGTTGTTACAGTGTTGTTGCAGGATGAACTGGTTTGATACAGGAACTATAATATAGAACTACAGTACCTATGTAAAACTATCAAAAGGTTGTAACCCACAAGTTGTCCATGAGTTACAAACTTTTTGCAGGGAAAATAATTGCTTTCTTAATTCTTTACAAAATGTAGCATTGTTTGATATCCGTCAGTGTAAGGCATTGTTAGAGATGTGATATGCCATGCAATGAAACACATAGGTTGATTTAAAAATGTGATTCTGCTAGCAATATAACTTTTTTGTTTCCTGAAAAAATTACTTTTTCCATGTTACAACCTTGTCCGGAGGTATTCTATGGTAGACTACGTAATGTTTTTTAAACCTCTCGACCTTCATCGCTGTATTTTCTGAAGCTTCGCTACATACTGTGCTGTGCTGACGGTAAGCAGGTAACGAATAGGGTACAGCCGCGGACGAGCTCTGCTAGGTGGCAAAGTAGAAAGAGTCATAGAGCTCCTGTGTTTGAACAAGTGTTAAATGTTGAGCTTGAGTTGCAGTCAGAAGTGTTGTGTTGGGGTAATACGCAGTTGTTTTCCGCGATTTTTGCAATCTGTGATCATTTTACGTACGCCGAACGGTTCTTCTCTGCAGCAACGCGTCAGGGACACATAAGTTGATACCATTGGTGATCGGACGATGAACAAATCCCCGATGCTTAAAAAATGTAAAAAGCTTGCGTACATACATTTTATGTTACCTTTCTTTAATTTATAAGCTCTAATGTTATGACATATAGTACAGCGCTCTACCAGATTTTTTTTTTAGTTATTCTATTATTTCTCATCAGAAAAGTACTACTGTATACACTGACCTCGATGGTACAGTACTGTAGTAGTCATTGTTAACAAAACCTCATTATAAAACAAGATGTTCAGTAAAGAAAATATAGCCTACTTTCTCCTAAATCCATGGGTATTGTTATAACACTTTGTCCTTTCCAAGGAGTACAATTGAATGTTGGTTGTAGTAGCTTGTAGAAATACAACGTGTTATACGGATATTAAAAATGATTATGAGGTGGCATTTGCTAGTGCTACCTCTGTACAAAATTTCGTTCCATTCGGTTTTACCGTGTTTGAATTAATAGGGGGAATCGATTTGCATACAAACATGGCCGCCATCCGCAAACTATTGGGCTGATGACATTGTAATTTGGTGAAAGGATGCTCCCCACAAAAAGGTATGTTGTTGCAAAATTTGGTAGAGATCGGATGATTAGGTTAGTCGTAATTTGATTTAGGCTTTGAACATTTGGGTGGCCGCCATTACGTTCCCACCAAGATGGCGGCGATATAAAACATGACACTGAGGTGCCCTTTGCTAGTGCTACCGCTGTACCAAATTTCGTTCAATTCGGTTTCGCCGTGTTGGAATTGATAGGGGGGACACACATTCGGAGTACACACACTCACACACACACACACGCACACTCACACACACACACACACAGACAGACACACAATTTTTTCGCCCTGTGTTGATCTTATAAGTCTACTTTCATTTTTTGCAAAAATCGAAAGTAGGCTAAACATTATGAGCCTTACAGTAGTCGCATATGATGTGTAACATCTGACATAGAAGAAACCTTACGTGAAATTGTTGATACACCGATATTTTATACTATTATTGAAACAAATATTAATCTATTGTAAAAGGCAGTGTTTTACAGATATTGTAGTTTATAATACGGAACTCATTTTATTAGATGATTTGTAGCTTCCACCAACACTAGCCTAAATAAAGAGTACATAGCCTATGGATCAACTAGATTAATGGAGGCGACACCGCTTATAACCTTAAATTCCTTATAAATAGGCCAACTTGCGAGTAAATGCAATGTGCACAGCAGTAGATCATGAAAGGCTTGCCCAGTTCCCGAACCTCTTGATTCACAGACCAACACGTAATTTTATATGGATTCTGTTAAAATGTCATATTGATATGATAAATATCGTTTAAAATGATAATCTGGCAGCAAAAATATCCATCCCATCCGGGATTCGAACCCGAGATGTCTAGATTCACAGTCAGAGGATCTAACATCACGGTTATTTCGAGCACACAAATATAATGCACAAAATGGTGACTTATTTCCACGTTCCAATAATACTGCATTACGAAATTAAGTTTCATTTATATTTAGCTTGTTTCGATAATCTTCCTGCGTGATATTGAGTTTAAAATGCCTTAAGAATAGGCCCTCTTGTGAGTAAAGAGATTGTATTCAGCAATGGTTCATGAAGGCTTGCCTAGTTCCCGTATAACATGTGCTTCAAACAGTTGACACCAGAGTTCGCATGAGCGTTTACCGTCAGAAATGGTATCAATTTCCGACACCGTGCGCTCATTGTTTCCTGGATCTTACCACTGCCAGCAGGATCGATCGATCCATCCAGCTGGCAGTGCGTCTTACACACTTCCGTTTGATCCACCACTGCCAGCTGGATCGTCCGATACACTTGAGTCCCATTTTTCAAAATCCCTCCCACAAGAATATCCAGCAGTCGAGTGGAAAGATGTTACACATCAAAAATAACCCTGATATAACAATGGTCCCATGAATATTATTCTATCGAGGTTAGACTGTTTTTCGTCTGACCCCGGCCGTTCCCTTCAAATGTTATTACGTCTCACCAACCCAACATGGCGGCTGCACGAAATATTTAACCGGCATTCTATATCTCTGAAACTAGAGTTTAGTGCTTTTCAGTCGGTCAACACGAATGTACCCAAAAGAGATGGGTTATACCCTAATCCTGAAATAAATTACATGAGATTAATAAAACACTAGGATGACCAGTTTCGATCGTCAAGCGATCATCATCAGATCCATTACACTTAGGCTACAAAATCCATGTTTGAAATACAGGTGAAAATATTTACAATATGTACAATTATTTATAGTTGCAGTATTGGTACTGCAACTGTCAGTTTATGCTAAATGCAGTATATATGTTAGGTGAAATGCTAAATGGTGATAGCTATCCGGAGATTGTACTTTAGAGAGATTATATGGTTGTAAACTATGGTTAAACTATAAAATTTTAGGCTGACTACTTATCTGATTGTCTTCCGTACTACAGCTACTCGCAGTTTTCGTGCTCTCTGGAACTCACTGTGCGGTCGACTCAGTGAGTTCCAGTGAGCACGAAAACTGCGAGTAGCTGTAGTACGGAAGACAATCAGATAAGTAGTTAGCCTAAAATTTTATAGTTTAACCATAGTTTACAACCATATAATCTCTCTAAAGTACAATCTCCGGATAGCTATCACCATTTAGCATTTCACCTAACATATATACTGCATTTAGCATACACTGACAGTTGCAGTACCAATACTGCAACTAAATAATTGTACATATTGTAAATATTTTCACCTGTATTTCAAACATGGATTTTGTAGCCTAAGTGTAATGGATCTGATGATGATCGCTTGACGATCGAAACTGGTCATCCTAGTGTTTTATTAATCTCATGTAATTTATTTCAGGATTAGGGTATAACCCATCTCTTTTGGGTACATTCGTGTTGACCGACTGAAAAGCACTAAACTCTTGTTTACTAAGGCAACACTGAAAATATGGCTTCAAACACCACAAATCTCTGAAACTATTACTGATATCACCCTGAAATTTTGTACGGTGATAAACGACACTACCAGAAGTTCATCTATGTGACTTTCAAACACTTGATGAGTACAAAACAAACATGGTGGTCAAGCGTATTTGAAACATTTAACTAGACTTTTCTCGCGATTTAACAATCCAAGCACAGTGAAACATGCTACAGCAAATGTTTATACACACTGTAATGCACTGACATCTAATTTAGTTCAATTGTTTACATAACGTCAAGATGCTGGCTGTGCGAACATTTAAAATTAAATTAATTATAATATATACACACACGCGAGCCTCCGTGGCTTAGGCGGCAGCACGCCGGCCTCTCACCGCTGGGTCCGTGGTTCAAATCCCGGTCACTCCATGTGAGATCTGTGCTGGACAAAACGGGGGCAGACAGGTTTTTCTCCGGGTACTCCGGTTTTCCCTGTCAAAAATTTCATTCCAGCAACACTCTCCACTATCATTTCATTTCATCTGTCATTCATTTAATCATTGCCTCAGAGGAGTGCGTCAGGCCTCGGCAGCCGGCACAGTTCATATCCTCGCCTCTAGATGGGGGCTTCATTCATTCCATTCCTGACCCGGTTGGAGACTGGAAGCAGGCTGTGGATTTTTCATATACACACACCCTTATGCACACAGGCTAAATGGCCACGATGTTGCAAAGCCACTAACGGAATAAACAACAACAATTAAGCAAAGAATGGATTTCTTTGAAGAACATTTTGTTCAAATGTAATATAATGTTAGTTCATGCGATACACAGCGCTTCACTGTGTAACGCAAAGTTAAATGTAGGAGTAATAATTTGAGGAAGTGGTAGCTGGATCTGTGTAAAATAAACTTTTAATCACTATGAGGGATGAACTGAAAGTTACACCGCAGGGAGTTGTGTACTCAATATTCATCACCTCACACACACGCCCACATATACTCTACTGTCAAAACAGCAGTTTCAAACAAGTATAAAATGTTTTAGTTAGGTGAGTGGTACACAGAATGAAGCCGGGAGGAAGGAAAACAAAACTCTCAGAACTGGACTCAGTGAGTGAGGCAGAACTTGCAGCTTATTAGTGCGTGTTACGACAAAGAGCCGCAATTATGTGTAAGATAGGCGTGGTAGACTTGCTTTGAGGTGCGATCGACATTTTCTTCTTGAAAACGCCCATATCGAATAAATCCACTCCCCATCCGTTCCCAGTAGCAGAAAATGTGCAAATATTGGAAATACAGGTTCGACCGACCTTAACAAACAAAATATGTAAAAGATCTAAAGCACGTGAAAAAGCTCTTTCTTAGAAAACTTTAATGCCTGTCGGATCCCTAAGGAAGAGACAAAATGTCCCCAGAGTGAACAGAGATAAAGTGCTTTCAGAGCTTTTAGTGAGATTATTATTATTACTAGTAGAATATACTAGAAAGCACAAATTGTTGCGTTTAAAAAAGGCTAAACTCTTACCCAGCAGAGTGCCTACTTAAAGTTTGGAACGGGGAAGGAACCCAGACCTAAGTTAAACAAAACCACAATTCAGAGTAGGAAATCATAGGACAAAGGGAAAATCGCTTCAAGTAGGAAGCTGGCTGAGTGAGCTATACTTGCCTTTAATGATTCACTAGAAGTAGCTAAAGTAATCCTTTTGAGAGATGTTAGCAGAAGTTTTGCTCTAAACGCAACAAGTGATTGTGTTTGTAGTAAACTTAGCATTCAGTATTTTTGATTATTTCTTTGCATAGGAAAGTAATTCGAAAGAAAATATAGGAAAGGAAAGGTCATGCCTAACAGCTCATCGAGCATGATAATGTAAGTTAAAGAAATTATAGTAATTTTAATTGCTTCAACAAAAATAGGGTTGTACCGATTTTACAATTAAGAAGTATTTTGCAACAGTTTGTACAATTAAGAAGTAATTTGTAACAGTTTGTACAATTAAGCAGTAATTTGTAACAATTTGTGCAATTCGAAGGTCTTAGACCTACAGCAAAGATAAAATGGACCCTCACAAAGGTTTTTGAACAATTCGAACAATGTAGCAGGTCTAGGACCTATAATAAGAATATTAAAAAGTTTTACATTTTGGGCAGATATTTCGTTCGGAAATATACAAATATTACTTTAGATTGGCTAGGTAAAATACCAATGCTTTATAAGAATGCCTTTGTAGTAAGAGAAAAGGCTATGAAAAAATAATTTTAAATTCATGGACAGAGCAGGAGAAGAAAAAAAGGATTAAGAAGTGGATTTATAAATACTTGGATTATTTATGTAGAAATTAAGATATGCTAAATTCAAATAGTACAGGTCACATTAGTGAAACCTGGATTACACAAGGCTAGATACAAAGGCTATAACAATTGGGAAATTATAACTTCCTGAACGCAGCAGGAGAACGCAAAGGCGTATTAAAGATTGGATCTATAACCACATAGATTATTGAAGCAGTAATTACAAAATGTGTCGCCCCCATAGCGTAGCGGTCAGTACGGTTAGCTGCCGCCCCGGAGGTCCTGGGTTCGATTCCCAGCTCTGCCACGAAATTTGAAAAGTGGTATGAGGACTGGAACGGGGTCTACTCAGCCTCGGGTGTTCCAAATGAGTCGAGGGGGTTCGATTACCACCTCAGCCATCCTCGATGTGGTTTTCCGTGGTTTCCCACTTCGGGCAAATGCCGGGATGGTACCTTCTTCAAGGCCACGGCCGCCTCCTTCCCTCTTCCTTGCCTATCCATCCTGCCCATACATTACCTTCCCTCATGAGGCCCCTGTTCGCTTTGCAGGTGAGGTGCCAATCACACCTGACCAGTTGTATCCACTCCGATTAGATGTTCCCAGCTCTAGGACACTGCCCGTAGAGGCGGTAGTGGTGAGTTCCCTCGTTGAGTCCATGGGTTCCACCAACCTGAAGGGCAACCGACTAAACAAAGAAGAAATTACAAAATGTGATACATGAAAAAATGGGAGGGAGCCTATTTATAGACCAAGCCTCATTGTGTTACAAGAAAATAGTTTAAATTACCCTAAATTGTTAGTAAAGGAAAATGGGAATGCGGGAAGTATGAGATTTAAAGTCTGGCCAATTTTATTGCTCTCAACGTGTTACGCGTCGCGGAAGATCGTTAAACGGACACTATTTTGTAGCACTTAAATTTGTTGGATATTTAGAAATTGTCACTATTGCAGTTTATGTAGATGCACTGAGCTGAACTTTATCAAGTTTCTTACGTTCTAGAGTTTTAATGTTGCAGTTAATATAGTTTAATTGGAATCGGAGTAGCAGTAAGTTGACGTTGTTGAGTATAGTTCTATTGTAGTTTGGCCTTGCCAGGGTTACGGTGAAGTCCTCAACGGTACCTGCAGTGAAAGAGGTGAACTCTGGCACAGTGTGGTTGGCGGAAGGGGCAGCCTATTGCTCAGGTTTAATAGGGCAAACTATTGTCCATAGTTATGATGGGCACATTTTGGCCCAACGGCAAATGAGCGGAGGAGGAGCCAATCACTCTCATGGCTCCCAACGGTCATAGAGGCGAAAGAGGTCAGGCCACACGGACTGGCTGTAAAGACGCACCTCAGTAGTACTTGAGTATGTGGCAGTTCGTTGCAGTCTCTGTGTTCGGTCCTGCATGTCTCATTCTTCGTGAGCCGCAGGATAAAGCTCAGAGATCATAGTGTGTGCGTCTCGTCCTGGCAAGCTGAGATCCACCCTAAACAAATTCACGCCACTGGCACTTCTTCCGAACGTCACTTACTTTCAAAGTCCAACGGCGATGGGATATGGACGGTGGGGGCAGGTTATGGGTGTAGGTTATGGGTGTAACTGGAAGCCCCTAGTTCGGACCTGCACGTTGGCAGCAGATGTGTGATGATCGTCTTCCGGAAACTCTGTGACTACTCAGGAATTAGGTCCTGCATCTGTGTTTGGGCAGGCCTATTTAGGATCACCGCTGCCCACCCCACACGGGGAAGGCCCTAGAAAAGGTGGGCTAAACATCGGAAGTCACAATCTTGGTCCGGCTGGGCAACCGCACTCAGCAGGTCACCCCTCATGCGGTCGAAACTCAAAAACAGTAAAGAATCACAAATTGATTATTGGATCATGGAACATCAGAACTTTGCTTGATTTGGACAATAACGTTAGACCTGAGAGAAGGTCAGCTCTCGTAACCCATGAGTTATCAAGACTCAACGTTGACATTGCTGCTCTCAGTGAAACTAGACTGTCTTCTGAAGGCAAGATTACTGAATCTGGAACAGGATATACCATCTTCTGGAAAGGAAAGGAGGAGGGTGAATGTCGTATTCATGGTGTGGGCTTCGCTGTGAAGACCAAACTGGTAAATTATCACCAACTTACGCCCAATGCAATCAGCGAAAGGCTCATGACTCTCCGCATACCACTCTCAGGAGGTTCCTTTATGACACTCATCTCTGCCTATGCTCCTACCTTAGATTCTGATGATGAAGTAAAGGCTCATTTCTATAATCAGCTAAGTGAAATCATCTCCAAGGTACCATCTGCAGATAAACTCTTGCTCCTCGGTGACTTCAATGCCAGAGTTGGGAAAGATCACAGGCTATGGAATAATGTGATGGGCAAACAGGGACTTGGAAAATGTAATCCTAATGGACTGTTGCTTCTTGGTCTTTGTGCAGAACACAAACTTTTCATTACCAACACGCAGTTCCGGCTACCTAACCGTTTCAAAACCACGTGGATGCATCCTCGTTCCAAACATTGGCACATTCTTGATTATATCATCACCCGGCAATGTGATAAGAAGGACACTCTTATTACCAGAACAGCAAGGAATATAGACGATTGCTGGACAGATCATAAACGTCTTATATGTAAGCTCAGGATATCCATCAGACCTAAACCACCTAGGAACATCAAAAATTTGCCAAGAAAGAAGTTTAATACATCCAAACTTCAGGATGAATCCATGTATAAATATTTTGGAAACAGGATCGTCACCCAGTTATCAGAAAACCCAGTAACAAATGACATTCAGCAAGAATGGGCCACTCTACAGAAGATTATCACACAGTCAGCTGAGGAAACCATTGGTTTTATAGTGCGGAAAAGACAAGACTGGTTTGATGACAACAATGAGGAAATTCTGTCTCTCATCAATGCCAAAAGGAATGCCTATCTTGCCCATCTGCAAGACCCAACTTCCAACACAAAGAGAGATAAACTACTGGAACTCAAGGGTAAATGCCAGACGCAGATAAGGCAGATTAAAAATACTTGGTGGCAACATAAGGCTCAGGAACTGCAGAGACTATCGGATGCTCGAGACTTGAGGAACTTCTATGCAGTACTCAAAGAAATATATGGACCATCTCGCTCATCATCAAGTACACTGAAAAGTGCTGATAATTCTACTACCTTTACTGATAGTCAAGAAATCTTGGAACGCTGGAAGGAGCACTTCTCCAATCTCCTAAATCGTCCATCAGCAGCTGCTGAAGACTTCCTTTGTGATGTGCCGCAACAACCGGAACAACTGTGGTTGGCAGTACCTCCTACTTACCATGATTTCAGTGCAGCTCTCACCCAATTGAAACCCAGGAAAGCACCTGGCCCAGATAACATCCCTCTGGAACTAATTCAAGTCGGAGGTCGTTCCCTCAAAACAAGGACTTTCACCCTTATCCTCAGAATATGTGAATCAAGAAAGACACCTGGAGACCTAAAGAATGCCAATCGTCACTATCTTTAAAAAGGGTGATCGCAGCGTTTGTGGCAACTACCCAGGCCCGACGAGAGGGAGGCTCAGGCAGGGCTGATGCCCCGGGGCCCGACCCTCCCATGGGGGTCCGGTGTCCTAGGTGGATGGACCCTATCGGGAATTGCTTTATTATTGCCTTTATGTGACTTGAATTTGCTACTGGCAATCATTTAGTGAATGCAATGAATCTGTCCGTAAACTATGTTACAAGGATTGAGAAACATATTCTGTCAAGTGGACAATATTTTCCTTTAGAAAGCGCTTGTGCGAAGAACAACTGTCTCAAAGTGGTCAACTTAGGCGATGCTATGTATTGTTCTCAGATTATACCTGAAGAAAAAGAGAGCATTCCATTATTCTAAATTTAGCTTATTCGGCTTATGCACCAATTCTTCAAATAACTTTCTCATCCCTTCACTTATTTGCCAAGGCCACGAGAGCCTTTGCTGTCCTGGTGTGTTTGGTCAGCTAGCTCAAGAGTTTCAAGTTTGGTGTGTCACATCGAGTTTAGATATTTAGAGGTGTTAGTGTCTGATATGAATATATTGTCTAGCTAGACGTATTGTATGCCGTGCAGGCAGGTAAGTAAAAATACATTTTAAAGTAGCGTCCACACTGTAATTCACTTTATGGGTATTGTTGAACTAAGGGGCAGAACAGCGAAGTCATCTTCTCCCAATAATTCACTTTCGAACTTTGTGAAAAATTATCATTACTGGCTAAATATCTTGCGAAAGGGTGGGATGATTCTGTTGTCAAACGTAGATAGAAGAAATGCATGCGAAATTGCTCGTCTTCTCGTATACTGAATTGAGAAAACAATGCTAACATTTGAATAACCTGTTTGTTTAGGTGCAGTATAATTATTATTATAACTGGTTCATTCAATACGATCATCAATCCTAGGTACTTGGGTTCGTGCGCATTCTGATTAAGGGATTTATTGAAAACCCATATTATTATTAGTACTAGAGTTGGGAAATGTATCCAAAGACTGAAACTAACGTAACATTCCAGTATTTTTCTGGACTGAGTGTTTAATTATCCACTGAAACACTCAATTTTGTTTTCCAATTCCTCTCATGGAACGTTAGTGGTAAGGGCACATGACCTACCGTAGCTGTTCCGCCCCTTAAAACAACAATAAGTAACGTCAGTGGTGTGCATGGCAATGGAGAAATTAATATATTGCATGTAGGCAACCGCGCAGACTTTCCTATCTCCTGCCTTCTGCTTAAGGCCCTCAAGGAGGCCGGGTGTATGTAGCCCCACCACTTTTGGTGCACCCTAGATAATGCTACACCCTCAGGGGCTCACGGCAGGTGAGTTCGGGAGTTGGCGACCCCAAGGGATTCCTGAGCTGGGTCCGGTTTCCCCCTTTTGTCCCTTCCCTGTGGGCCGGACCCTCTCCTCTTTCACTTTCCTATCTGCCTTTCATGGCTCTCCTTACTTCCAAGTCCTTCAATCCACATTCTTCGAGGTTTGAGGGCATTTTTTTCCTCCTGTCCTTTATTTGCCTTGTTCTCCTTTTGTTTTCCATTTCTTCTTCTAGTATATAAGTTTGTAGTTAGTTTTTCGTTATAGTTTGATTTCATTTTCATCTTCATGATCACCCACACCATTAGGGGCCGATAACCTAGATGTTAGGCCCCTTAAAACAACAATTATCACCATCTTCAAGGGCAGCAAGTTTTAAGAATGTCAACATAAAAACCCTATATGTAAAACTTATTTTAAAATACGTCTTGACTTCGTGTCAAAATTATGTTTTCATTATAAAAAGAGATTACGTCATATGTCACTGAGGCCGTAGTACTGCACAGTGTACAGTATACCCTTTCCACATCTTTTAACATGCAGTTCAGTGAACTGAACTTCCTGTTGATTAATTTTTGGGTCATAGGACGTCGTGGTCATCAGTCCTTTCTACATACTGTGCGTGTAGAACTCTGTCCGATAATCTATATCTCAGGTTAATCATATATTTTTAATTATTTTGGGACAGAATTGAGGAGGAAATGAATGTACGATGGTGCCACTACAACCTTTGGCTATAGTGTTAAAACCATGAATCATGGAAAATAAGCTTAGAATCACCGACGGTGGAATTCGAACCCACCTGTTTCCGAGTCCATGGATAACAGCTTTTTTTTCAATGTGAATATTTTCCCCAAGTTAAATACTGAAAAAGGCGATGAAATTGCGGTCCGGTAAATGCATTTTGTTTTCCTTCAAATTTGTGTACGACAAACGAGCATCACTCAAGTTCTAAAATTATTGATATCAAAGAGGATTTGCAGAACTTTAAATCTGAACACTGTGCATGCTTACAGTGGTACCTCATCGGGACAAATTTAGATTTGTCAAACGCCAAAACAAAACAGTATAGTAAATTTAATGATAATTATTACCTAGTTTTCGATGGCTTTACTCGTGATATTTATTTTTGTTAATTGAAAATAATGCATAGGTACGCGCTTGTCAGGTATAAACATTGAATTTGCAAATACTTCTGCATGCATTGCTCCAGTATCACTGTTGTAAATCTTACATATCAGCATTAACTTATTTATATTGATAGTATTTCACGCCCTGCTTATGATATAAATATAGCCTGGATTTAGTGGAATATATAATTGAAATATTATTAATACAGTATATTATCCAGTATTTATTGCAGCCAATGGTCATATCAGGACATTTCAATTGAACGCTCGTAGGCTCCTCAACAAGTACCATTTCAAGTAGTTCCAACTTTGGCTACCAAACGCCACTGCCACTGCAACCCAGCGGCAAACGTTGGAAGTTGATAGAGCGTATCTAACCAAATAACCTACAAATTTTGGCTACACACTGGTAGGTACTTTTACATGCCATAAATCCAAGACATGGGCCCGCCGGATTACCTTCCCCTCCGAATAAAGGCATATAGAAGGATTTTAACGCTCTTAAAAGTCTGACGACTTTGGGCAGACTTAAACCCGCGATCTCGGGCATAGCAGTTCAGCATGCTACAATTATTATTATTATTGCTGGTTTGTTATGTTCTTGTAATTGATTTCGTGATGATCATTTTGTGCAAAGAAAAAAATGTGCAAAATCAGTTTGTGCAAATTTACGAGGATTATAAATTAATTTTAAAGAGTTTGGTCATAGAGGGGGGGGGGGGAGATTCCATCCCCAGGGCCCGTCACCGCTCTCCACGGCCCTGCAACTACCGTGGTATATCACTGCTATCAATTGTGGGGAAGATTCTTGCAAGAATTCTACTTAACCGCCTCAAGGTTATCTCTGAGAAGATCCTCCCAGAGTCACAATGTGGATTTAGAGCTTCCAGAAGCACAATTGACTTGATTTTCTGTGTGAGACAGCTACAAGAAAAATGTAGAGAACAACAGAATCCACTCTTCTTAGTCTTTTATGACTTGGAAAAGGCATTTGATTCGGTTCCAAGACCAGCCATGTGGGCGGTGCTGAAGCGGTTTGGTTGCCCTCAGCGATTTGTAGATCTAATCAAGGCTCCCCATGATGGCATGACAGGTCAGGTTTGCCATCAGAATATGATGTCCGATGAATTTCCTATTACCCATGGATTGAAACAGGATGTGTACTGGCTCCAACGCTTTTCGCGCTGTACTTGGCTGCAATGCTTTATGATTCACCCACAAACATCCCAGGTGTGGAGGTCAAGTATCGTTTTGATGGAAGGCTTTTCAACCTAACTCGTCTCCGCTCCTTGAGGAAAATTCAGGTTACTAAGGTTACTAACATGTTGTATGCAGATGATGCTGCGTCGCCAACTCTCACACCATAAGAGCTGCAAGAGTCGGTTAATTGTTACAAAAGTGCATGTGATCGCTTTGGTCTTACCATAAATGTCAATAAGACTAAAGTCTTGGCACAACCTTCACCAGGCACACCTCTTCCTCAGTTCAATATCTCCATCTCAAATTTGCCATTAGAACAGGTAGACCACTTCTCGTACCTGGGCAGTACCATTTCTGTGAGCTGTACCTGTGAGCAGGATGTGGATAAGAGAATTGGTGCAGCCCATGCAGCTTATGGACGATTAGCGCACCGGGTCTTCATGAATAAAGATCTGTCTATGAGTACAAAGCTTATGGTGTACAAAGGAGTAGTCATTTCTACATTGTTGTATGGCTGTGAAACGTGGACCCTTTACCGACGTGATCTCAGGAAGCTTGAGCGTTTCAACCTACAAAAACTTCGATCAATCCTGAGGATTAAATGGGAAGACCGCATCACCAATATTGCTGTTCTGGAAAAGGCTCAAATCAACAGCATAGAATCATCCATAATAGGTCACCAATTTAGATGGATTGGTCATGTCCACCGGATGGATGATGTGAGATTACCTCGTCAGATACTATATGGTGAGTTATGCTATGGCACCAGGCCTCATGGTGGTCCTAAGAGGCGCTACAAGGATCAATTTAAGCAGACCCTGAAATTGACAGGTCTGGATTCACAAACCTGGGACATGCTGGCTGAAGACCGCTCAACTTGGCGCCGTACCATCTCGGATACTGTAAAGACGTTTGAAAGGGACCGACGCACACACGAAGAGGCCAAGCGTCAAGCTAGGAAACTTCGAACAGCCCAACCACGTCCTCCTCCAGCAATACTATGTGACTTGTGTGGTCGCTTGTTCCTTGCCAGGATTGGACTCTTTAGTCACCGTAAACACATCCACAAACTGGACTGAAGGAAGAAGATCTATACTCGGATTCGAGTTAAAGCCGATGATGATGATTGTAGTTTGGAGTCTATTGCGAATGGAAATTTACAGAGATGTAATTACAGTTGAATAGAGCAAGTAGGAGTCCCACGAAGGAAGCAAAGTTACTGCATTTTCAGATAGCTATTAGTTTAGCAAATATGCAGGGGAACGTATCCCCTTACTTCGTACAAAATGTACTAGATTTCACCCTTCAATAGCGAGCTTAGTTAGCATGGCAAGACAAAGACATTCCCACGACGGGCAGTTAGGAGATTGCACAATGTTGCACAATATTGCAAAATTCAAACACTGCCTATAAAATTCATTAAAGCTTTTGCGTCCTATTTAAATCCTTTAAAACATGGTTTAAAATTTTTAGGCAGCAACTTAGCTTTCATTGTAGAGATGATGTTTCCTGCAGCCGTTACACCAAACTTTAAGACATGGCGTCAGTTTTAAAAATTCAACACGTGGTTGAAAGCGGTAGCTTCTCATGGGAAGATAACTGAACTATCTCATCGTAGCACCAAATAGGAAGTGGCCGAAGGATTCGATCACACGGTGAGCCAAAGCAAGCGAGGAAGGGAGGGGGGAAACAGGAGAATATATACAGAATAGAAAACATAACAAAAATTAAAGTATACATTGTACAGCTTAGATCAGTGGTTCTTAACCGGTACTCCGCGGACCACAGGTGGTCCGCGAGTGCCTCGGGAGTGGTCTGCGGAGAAAAGGGTCCACCAGCACGTATAAAGAAGTGGCCAATAAGTGGGGATGTTGAAAACGATGTGCTTTGAACGAGAATCGTCCGAATGTATTCGCAGCGATGACTATCAGTTTTTGAATTGAATTGTATTTAATATAAGTGTTATTGAGGAAGGGTTACAACTGATAAGGTGTATTGAGGGGTGGGAGTGGGGAGGGAAGGGGGTGGGAGGAGGGGTGGCGGTCCGTACATGATTCAATTTCAGGCTGAGTGGTCCGCAGACTTCTACGGGTTCAGAACCACTGGCTTAGATACATGGAATACAATCTTCATGGAGCTTGCAGATAACGACAAGGGCGACATCTGCTTGCATGGATTGAATTTGTAGTCGTAGTTCTTGAGATGGCTGGATCAAGGGGTTCAACGAATTGCCGCATGTAGAGCTGTAAGGTAAGCTTTTGCAAGGAAGATGCACATCTGAAACAGACTTTAAAACAGAGTAAAGAAGCGTTCAAAGAACCACGAATACATGAAAGGTCGCTGTTGGTGTCTGGGAGAAGGGAAATAAAAGATCTAATGATAAGAAAGAAGAGCAAAGAGCGGTGACTGCTAACTCTGATAAAACGTGTATTCCATGGAATTCACCAACATTCAAAAATAAAATAGCAAATGCTGAAAACAAACAGAAGCCAAAAAGGAAAAAGTAGAAAACAACTAACACAAAATCAAAAACATATTTAGTTCAGATTTTTTTACGCTCATCCCCCTCCGGGAGTAAATCCGAGATACGCCAGTGATCCCAACTATGTACAGTACTGTGCCCGTTTAGACCGGAGTCCGCACGACCACATATGCATTTTACCAAGAATCAGTCAGCACGAGAGTCAAAATATCCCGGGGCGCCAGATGGGTTAAAGCTAATCGCAAAAACGACATCAAATGAAAAAATGCTTTACTGATTTTTGGCTCAATGCAACAATAAGGATAGAAGGAGATTCAACTGGGCATAACACATCATGTAAAATTATCTCATTTTATTCTGAATTTAAAATTGACTGCAAAATAAAATGCTCAAAGCAGCATCATTCATGTGTGGCGACCCACATTACTATTTACACAATGTACAGAAATTTTCCAACACATTGGACAATTATCTTTGGAAACACAAGTCTGATTATCAGTCCTGTAGACTGTGTTCCAAAACTATATCCATTATTTATGATTAAATCCAGTTCAAATTTAATTTTCTTTACTGGAAATACTGTAGTTCACTGGTTGAATTTTTACATAATATTCACACTCGTAGAATAATTGTTCATAGAATTTTTAACTTTCACTTATTTTTCCAGTTTCAAAAAAATATTTCGTCAAAAAATATTATTATCTCTGAATCAACACAAATTATGTACACATATTAATAACAACATCTGAAAAGTATTTGACCTTTGAGCATAGCATCGAAGAACTGTGCGAAGCACAACAAAATTAATTGTTCTTCTGACATTAACGTTTCGAGAAGTGACTCGATTATGAACTTCAAGTTCCTAACAAAATATATGATTTCTGAATCATCAACTTGATCAATAAATTGTTGGACCATTCAACTATTCGATTCTCCACTTGGAATCATTATTAAGAAAAATATTTATATTTGTGGCCATTTTAGTAACTTTCACAACTTGCAATTCTTCGACAGAATGCGGAAATAAGAATTGTAGCTTCATAATAAATTATTTTAGTTCATGGCACTAGGATTGAAAACATCCTTCAAATTATTCGTGGTTATAGAATTATTTTTAATTGGCAGTGGCCCATTCTATTATTTGTGTAAGAACACAACATTCCAACAACAACGGCAAAGGTCTTCCTCTGAAGAAGAATAAAATACTATCATGACAAATCCGGGTTCTAGCAAAATCAAAGTCTTAATGGAATCCGTAAACAAGGTTGAAATAAGAACTGATGGTTTTTAAGAAATAACCTTTGGGTCATTCATACGACGCAATGTGTAGTTCCAATACTCCTTCTTTAACACTGAGTCATCAAACCTGCTATTTGATTGATGCTCAAATAAAAACCTCCTCATTCCTGCGACTTAAACATGCGCACCTGGGAATGGCATTTCAACTACTCCACACACATAAATTTTCTTCCCAAAATTTATACAATAAATCAAGCCTCTGCTTGTTATCAACACTGGAAGATTTATAAACTTACAAGTTTATTTTATTTTACCATTCAGTTCAACCCGTGAAGTTACCATACTTATGCTAATCTTTATTTCACTTTCGAATGTGTATTTACGTCATGATTTTATATAAATACAAAAATATCCTAATTGATACAAATATCATTTGCTTCCCGTTTCATGCCTCTCCGTGTTATCTGAAAAATATACTTTGCTCATTGCAAATATTAACTGTTCAACCAGAACTGTAATGTTGGTTGAATGCGGGCTTGCGCTAACCACTCTCCTTCGGAAAATCACCTGTTCCAAACTAGAAATGATTAAACTACGTCATAGGCTCTCTCTCAATAAATGTGATTATTAGAAAATATAAGATCCAAGAATTATTTAGAAAAGTTATGAAAATCATTATTATTATTATTAGTGGATTATTATTATTATTATTAGTTATAATATTTTAAATGTGTTTAATTATTATTTCATTATGTGAGAATCCACATGTTCGATTCTTCGAATATGGATAAAAAATCCATTTCTCAACAAAAATAATTATTAACTTTTACAGTTACATCGGCTGATTACCGTGATTATCAAAAAATATGAAACAGTCAAATAAATGCTCGTTCTGCTCGGTCATCGATCCTAAACTGTTCTGAGTGCTGAAAATACTCAGAATAACTCTAATATGTCTTGCGTAAATCATTGCAAGATTTAAATACGAAGAAAAACAAATGTGTTGGTCATCTGCAGAAAATGAGTTTGTTCCAATTAGCTAGGCATAGTATAAAGTCAAAAGTGGCTTACATTTCTCGTTGGTCTTGAAGCGTAGTGAACCTGGTCTGTACCAGATTTATCCAGATACATGCCCTATCGGACACGCACGTCTAATCCTTGTATCGGCCGCCATTGTATACCCACAATCTGTCTAACACGACATAGTGGAAATGTTTCTTGAAAGTTTGAAGTAACTGCTGATCCATTTTAATATTGACTTCTGTTAAAGCCATAGCATTTCGCTTAAATGGGGTCAGATCTAAGTGATCTATTCTCAAATATGTCAGTTGTAACATAACTCACGGTAATCTTTTCAGTACAAGAAAACACTGACAGTCTAAACCAATCATCGGCTGTTCTGAAGATTGTTCCCTGGGCATGGCTTATCACCATCTATCATGCGCGAAGCAACATATAGTTTCTCTTCGTCGGCTAATGAACAACACCGTGATAGACTGGCCTTCAATATACTGAAAGATCGGAGTGGTTATCAAGTTACAATTTATGAAACTGACTAATTGGACTAAAATATCCAAGTATTGAATTATTATTACTGGACTGTGACAAAGTACTTTCTAGACAAAGTCTAGCATATGTCCATATAGAAATAAAATAATTCACCAGTGTCCGTAGAAAAATAACAATCACCTTAGTGATTCTCACTGCCGGAAACTTACTAAGTTCCACATGTATCGCAGCACTTTTGTGACTATCACAATTTAAAGATATCTTCTGCGTAGATCCGGCAACCATGTGCCTTGGCTCAACGTGGCAGCACCTTGTCATGCAAGAGCTTGGTTCGAAGTGAGCTGATGTTGCTTGGGCCGGCCGGCTTTTATTCAAAACGGTCAGGTCCACGCTGCATCACGCTGAAATCTGGAAATCCTCATATCTCTGGTATCCCTGGTCCGATTTACTTGATACTAAGTGCATTCTCTTTCATTTGGCCGTGCCAGTAATCTGATCCAAGTCTCAAGTCTCTACTCCATGGCTAACTATTTAATCAACAAATAGTCTCGAACTCTGCTACTACTCGCTACGTCACTTGACATGCTCTTGGCTGCATAAAGTTTCCATTCCCTTCTGGAAGTAATGGAGCGCGATATTTAAATATCTCAACTTTCAAAAGCGGCTGTAGCCTTTCCCTTGATATCTAGGTGTCTGAATCTTGGAATACCCATTCCTAGAGTTGGGCACAGTACAGTGCATTGTACGCCATTCTATTTATTAAAACAAAGTATCCAAGGCTTTAGAAAGTATTAGTATGCATTAAAACAAGAAAAACATTCTAATATACCTCAGTTAGTTATTGTTGTTGTAAGGGGCGGAACTACGAGGTCATCTGCCCCTCTCATAAACTTCCTAGAGTGCATACTTGTGAAAACCAGTTGTTGTTGTTAGTGCTTAATTTAGGGCCTGCGACATGGCGGTCATACAGCCTCGCGTATTAGGAGGAGAGTGGAATGTTTGTTATAACCTGTGTTATTGTGATGGCTTTACTAGCGTGTGCATTTGTAATTCAGGTAAGGATTGGGAAAGAGGCGGCCGTGGCCTTGAGTTCGTAACCATACCGGCATATGCCTAGTGGAGTAGAAGTGGGAAACCACGGAAAACCACTTCCAGGATGGCTGAGGTGGAAATCGACCCCGCCTCTTCACAGTTTTGCCTCACGAGGCTGAATGTAACTCGTTCCAGTCCTGACAAGGGGAGGATACGATGCATGGGTGACCGATTCGAACCATCTTTAGTACACTTGTAGGACATGACCAGGCGTATATCAGGTGCAAGTAGTAAGGTGCGCTTCTCAGCCGTTTCCGAGAAATTAATTAATTGCAATTACAGTGGGCGTCTACTGTATGCGAGTTGTACGCCAGCAAGAATACAACGATCGCGTGGTGCAGGGTAAGAGCCCTGCTTCGCAAGAGCGGGATCGCTGGATCGAGTCCCACTGGTGCACCTTTGCGTTCTTTTTTTTTTTTTTTTTTTTTTTTTTTACTTGTCAATTCGTACAACTGTAGGTGTCATGAATACTGTTTATTGTGCAGTCAATTGTGTTATGTGAGCCGGAGAAGGGATTCTGAAATCATCGTATCCGGGTCAATGTTTGTGACATTACATAATGTATAGTATTGGCATTGCAAATACATAGGTATTATGCATGGTCAGGTGTATTCTTACATATATGTATACATTTATACATTGAAGGCCCAGTCTGTTCAATTCATTGCATGTCTGTCAACCATCAGACCACCCCGTATCCCGCAAGCAGTGACTCATGCTATGGGTGCTGGTTAGAAATAGCCAATGGTTACAAAAAAAAAAAAAGAAACACAACACACTGCAACGACTCACCGGTGGGATTCGATCCAGTGTTCCCGTGCTTACGAAGCAGGGCTCTTACCGCTGCACCACGCGCTCGTTGGGCTCTTGGTAGCGTACAACGCACATGGACGCCGCACTGTAATTGCAATTAATTAATCTCTCGGAAACGGCTGAGAAGCGCACCTAACTACTTGCATCTGGTATACGCCTGGTCATGTCCTACACGTGTACTAAAGATGGTTCGAATCGGTGCATCGTATCCTCCACTTGTCAGACTAGATCTTGGTGTTTGATGCTAAGAGGGCTGTTTTTTTTTTTCAAGTTTAATGGATTGTATAAAAACAACAGGTTGGCAAACCAAACTGATTTTACTACTAAACATTGCTTGTTTTATTCTTATGTCTCAACATAATCGCCAAAACGATTGAAACATTTGTCGTATCGTTACACCAGCTATCCAATGCCTCAGCAAAAAAAAAAAAAAAAAATTCTGCCGCCACTGACGTTGGTACGTCTGGACAGTCTCCTGAAGTGTTTCCTTTTTTAACGAGGCGTTGCCGCCCAACCATACCTTCAATTCTCTAAAAAGGTGAAAACCATTCAGTGCTGATTTGGACTAAATGGCAGAAGGTCCAAAACTCACAATTGAATTCTTTGAAAAAGTCTGTCGTAACGTTGGCACAGTGCGGTCGTGATACCCACCTCTGTGGCAGCAGAAGTTTTTCCCGAGGGAGTTGGAAAGCTTGTGTAACGATACGACAAATATTTCAATCGTTTTAGCGATTATATTGAGACAAAAGAATAAAACAAGCAAACATTTAGTAGTAAAATTAGTTTGGTTTGTCAATCTGTTATTTTTATGCAGTCCATCGGAACTTGAAGGAATACAGCGCTCGTATTTTTCAGTGTTGACTTAGTAAACTAAATTTAATGTTTTTCAGTCAGTGAACAATATTGTACCCGATTGTATTGGGTGTATCCCTAATACTGAAAATAAAAGATTATATGAGATTAATAAATACACTTTATTAAATCTAACATAGCCTATTCTTTTTTCAGGATTAGGGAATTGTTAAATTTCGACCTAATACCAGAATTACATTTCTTGACCAGGCGGAGAATCGAACCCGGACCCCGGTGCGATACCCAAGAATGCTAGCCGCTATAGAATGAGGTCGACACAACAACAATCAACCCGCGAGGACTGGCACGTGGATATTATTGATCCGAGTCTTAAATAATGCTCTACATTTTCATTTTGGACAGCCCTTATTTCATGTCGATTACTGTACCATCCTTCCTAGCCTTGAAGTTCACCCTGAAACAGAAACATGTCCAGAGCGTTTTAAACACTCAAGTTATTTCTATATTATTTACGGTCGGGTCAGATTTACCCATGGCGCCAGTCCACGCGTGGCAATTTTCGGCTAACATTAGTCGAGATAATATGTAAAAATATGAGAGGGAAAATCCACCTATTTTGGTGCAGTACAATCACATAGCTCACGTTCTTGTTCATCCATGTTTAGGGTCTAGGGGCAACTTGGTCATCAGCCCCTTTGTTAAAAAGAATTGAGATGACTGCTTTGCTGCCACTATTAAGGCCAATGATACTGTTACCTAAATTATTGTCATTTTTCTGCTTGTTAAATTTGAAAAAATATAAATAAACCTCATTTTGTATTGGGAATAGTTTAGAGGAAGACACCAGGTGTAGAATTACTTCATTAATAGTACATTATGCAACGAGCCTATAATGGCGTAGCGTAGCGAGTTTTGTAATTTCCATACGAGTGTCTTAAATACGACTGTTTATGTTCGACAATAATTATAACTTTATTATATGATTTAACATAAATATTCATACATATCTGTGGGATTCAGTAACTTCAGTTAGTGGACAGAGCGCGCTGGATGGTTTGCTAACTGAACAGAGCGCATGCGTGGGTCAAAGAATTTCGAAAGCAAAGACCATTTACTTTGCTTGGCAATGCTATTGTTTACAGCCTGCATGATGTCTAGTGCCGAACAGAACTAGCATTCACTAATATTGTCACCGAAGTCGTTTGAAAGCAATCCGCTGTCTAGAAATTGGAGTTGGGGGAAATTAAGGTACAGTGCTGTTTCTTGTCTCATATTCGCCAGTTTATTTACGCGAACATATGGACGGTGCACTTTCCATGTCAGTGAGTTTAATAGAACTTCTGGACGTAGATTCATAAATTTCTTGCATGTATCATAGTATTTTCTTGTTACCGTAAAGGTTCGTGCTGATTTTGTCATTGTGTGTTGGGATTGTAACTGCACAATGGTTGATCCGATATCCAATTTGAACTTTCAAATCATGTAATTCATGTCCGACATGTTGGATTTTGAGCGCATGCGCGAAGCTATCCTTACCTAATTGCTCAATGAATGAGCTCTGATTGGCTGGAGAAACTGTTTCATAATGAAGAAAAGTACTATAATGACCCTCATCATGATACAGTTTTCTGACGTATAATATTAACATTTCGACATCGTCGAACATAAAATCCGTACGACTACGACAAGAAGGGAGTGACTTACTATGGGTCAATATAAACCGGCGTCAGTCTTCGTGTGCTATTTTTTCACTCCAGTTCTCAAGGGTTCGCAGGTAGTGCCCCGTGGACACCTCACAAGTTTTGAGTGGAGGGATCATCACTGTGCCAGGGTGAGCTCCACTTTGCTCAGCACTCAACGCGGAGTTAACTGGCGTGAACAATCTGCATTTAAAACATGGCCTCGCTGTCAACATCATAATGAACAGGTTTGAAATGGAAATGATGCTCCGGGTTGCCATGGAAATGTACCCTGGCAGCGACAGCTCAAGTCTATTGTGGGATCGCCACCGTGACGGAGAATACAAACAACAATGCAGTCAGATCATTAACGCCCTAGCTGTTGCTACGTTACCTGTTCGCACCCCTTGGCTTTAACCATAGCGCTTTACTTCATGAACATTAAACAAGTAGTTCCGTGAAGAAATAAAGCCTATTTTCATATATCCTACTTATGTTAATTGCCTCTTTCGACATAACTTACAAAATTTCAGTTTGATTGCTGTAATAGATTCGTAGATATTGAGAACCGACTAAATATTTCGGATGGTCACCATGTTGGATTTTTATATATGTAGTTCTTAGAGTTATGTACTGTTCCATGAAGATTATTGAGTACGTGTAGCATACAAACTTCAATCGCATGATTAAGACACAAGAAGTAAAAACGAGATTTTAAAATTTCGCACAGCTGCCATCTTGTGGTTATGGAAACAATTGAAATAAATTAGATGCCAGTGGATTATCATTTGTATAAGGATTTACTTTACTAAGTTTCACTGCACTTGGATGGTTAAATTGCGAGAAACGCCCATGTGAATATTTATACTTTGCGTCGCCGCCATGTTGGATTTGTGATCACCAGGTTATTGAAAGTCCTATAGGTGAACTTAAGTTCATAGCCCCTATGAACTTTAAAAAATTCAGTTTGATTGCTGTAATAGTTTCGTAGATATTGAGAACCGTCTAAATATTTCGGATGGTCGCTATGTTGGATTGTTATATGTATAGGCCATAGAGTCCTGTACCATTAAAGGAAAATTATTGCGTAGGTTCATTATTCAAACTTTCACTTCCATCGCATGATTACGACACAAGAAATAAAAACTTAATTTTAAAATTTGCACAGCCACCATCTTGAGGTTATGTAAACAATTAAACGAAGTTAGATGTCGGTACATTACAGTGTGTATACACATACACTGTACCAAGTTTCATTGCGTTTGGTTGGTTAAATCGCGATAAACGTCTATTGAAAAGTCGCAACTTCACTCGGCCGCCATGTTCGTGTTGTAGTTATCAGGTTTTCAAAAGTCGCATAGGTGAATTTCTAGTAGTTCTTTTTTATCACCGTACAAAATTCCAGGGTGATATCGGTAATAGTTTCGGAGATATTGAATGCTGGTGAATTGCTTCGCACAGCCACCATGTTGGATTGGAGAGAAGTAACAAAATTTGAAGGGCACAGTCGGGGTCATTCGGTGCTATGAACCGAGTTTCATTGAAATCGCTTCAGTCGTTTAGATTTTATACTTAACGGAATTTCTATTATGGTCAATGGAGTATGATGAATGGCAAATATCTAAATATTTGGCAATTTGTTGAGCATAAAGATAGTTTTTTTTTCATTTTACAAATTCATAATTTATTTCCCAAATGTAAGTTACCGTACTGTGGAATTCTCAGTTTTGCCTCACAAGGCTGAGTGTACCCCGTTCCAGCCCTCTGACCAGAATTAAAATTTCTTGGGAGAGACGGGAATCAAATTCGGACCTCCGGGGCTGCACCAAGAATGCTAGCCACTACTCCACGAGGTAGTCCAATTTCAATCTTAATATTGTTTATGGGAGACCGGGGTTTTGGCGAATATCGGAGTAACGGCTAACAGGGTGTTTCGTGGGTAACGGTTAGCATAAC
Source organism: Meconema thalassinum (assembly GCA_946902985.2). NCBI lineage: Eukaryota > Metazoa > Arthropoda > Insecta > Orthoptera > Tettigoniidae > Meconema > Meconema thalassinum. The sequence continues at coordinate 67,251,545 of OX336390.1, read as the reverse complement.
AATGTCTTAAATTGGGGCTGCTGAGTAGCGCAAGTCCCTCAAATTTAACTCCACAGCAGCCGTACATTCCAGTTTGTGGCAAGACGCCATTGTGATAAGGTGAAACGTGTTTTTTATGAAACTGCTAGTAAAGTTGTGCAGCTATTAAGTACAAAAGTAAGTAAACATATGGTTACCTTTTCTTGTATGGATAGTACGTGCATCTCTGTCCTATAGAACACATTTTAACTGTTTAGTTAAGAAGTTGTTAACAAAATATTATCATGACGTCTAACAACTTGTTCGGAATTACCCCAAATATTTTCCGATTGATAACAATCATTTTATTAATTTAAAACCGTTCAATTAAAGACATTATGCCTCGTTCTAAATATATCAAACATATATTTATTTAATTACTAGCTGTACCCGGCATGCGTTGCAATGCCATTCGAAGAAAGTGTTGGCGTTGTAACTTTGTTTATTGAAGTGCTTTTGGATTCCCAATATTTTATTTCTTTTTCCGTTAACCACCTCTAAACTATTGTAAAATTGATATACTATCTCAGAGAAATATCATGGGAGCGTGCTAGTAGCGGGGTAAAGCGGGTTTAAACGCACAGCCTACTTTCCTGGGAACATTGCTAATATCTCTCGAACGCCTGGTGGGATTTTTACAAATGAGGTGTCGTTGGACTAGAGCTGACGTCCTATTTCCTATGGACCACTCGTCATATTTTTGAAAACATTTTTGAAAATTTTTGTTTTTGAAAATAGACGATAATTTGAAAACCAAACATGATAGAACGGTGTACCATAGTTGAAACGAATGGTCTCTATGACCTTTATTTTTATAATAAAAGTTTTTATTTTTTGTAAAAATTTTTGAAAACAATTAAATTTTGAAATTTTTATATTTTGGAACCTAAAGAGTTTACAAAAAATTTTGTTTGACATAAATGAATGGCCCTGACCCCCTCTGCACGCAAAATAAATTTCAAGCCTCTAGGACTAAAACTGTGCTGTAGTGGGGTAAGGCCGGTTCTACCCATAATCGCGCGTGTGCTTGAATGCGTATGGCTATCTTGGAAAAAAATGGTGGTGGGGGAGGACTAGGGTCGAGTGAGGGGTCGTTTAGATGGTATCTTTTCCGCTCTACTTGAAGGTGAGGTTATTTTTTTTACAATGGGTGGAATTTGGAAACGCAATTTGAGGTAAACGTGCGTTTTTGACATTTTGGTGATATTTAATGAGCTTGTAAGGCTTGAACGATGTGTTGTTTACGAACGGGGTGACGTCCTCTGGGCTGAGAATGTGTGTTGATTTTTTTTTAATTTTGAAAATTTATGTATTTTTTGGATTGGCGCTATTTTGAAACGTGAATGTTGGAAAAAAGTTTGTTTGACGTTAATGAAAGGTGGGCATACCCTCTAGGGTGGCAGCAAGTTTCAAAGGTGAAGGAGGAAAAAATGATAGCCTACTTTCTAGCGAACATTGGTGATCATTGGCGAACGGATGTTCGGATTTTAATAAATGAGGTGTCGTTGGACTCGAGCTGACGTCCTCTTTCCTATAGACCACTCGTTATATTTTTCAATTTTTTTTTGAAAATTTTTGTTTTCGAAAGTAGGCGATAGTTTGAAAACCAAACATGATAGAATGTTATGCCATAGTTGAAACGAATGGTCCCTATGACGTTTATTTTTTTATAATAAAACATTTTATATTTTGAGATTTTTGAGATAATGTCGTTTTTATACCTATTGTTCGCCTTGGAAAAAAGATCTACAACAAGTTTTGTTTTTAAAACTATATCACACTATCGTAAGGGCAAAGACTTGTATTAAGTATGCATTTATTGTCATAATCATGTATACTGTGCAATGTTAAATATTCTAACTTTGTAAAAAATAAGACATCATTGTACCATTATTTACATTTATTTACAAACTTTATATGCATTTTGTTTTTGGTTTCATCATAATATTTTTAAAGGCAATACTAAAAACTAAAACATTATTGTTCTATACACATATTTTTTTTCTTTCAGTCTATTGTCATCACTTATATTTTTCCATTATTCATTCACATTTGTTTTTTTATTTAATTAAAACGAACCATGCACCTATTGTTTTTAAAACCTTCATAAATTAAGTGTACAGGTTGCAGAGCATTATTGACTTCATCAAAAACACTCTCCGACATATCATTAAACCGTGTAGGAAGAAATGTCTCAAAGTTTTCACATACACAAAGTACACGATCACCATATGCTGTTTTCAATTTCCGAATCTTGATAATGCGGAATGGAATATGCGTTGGGAATTCGCTGAGCTTCTTTGTCTCTAAGCCACATGCTTGACCCACAGCATTCAGAGCATTCATTGTAGTAGTCTATAAACAAAAGAAAAGCATATCTATTACACTCTAAAACCGCTTTAATAATATTGTGCAATTAGGGATTTTGCACTATGCATTGCTAATAAATTATAGTATTTATGCAAGAAATGCCCTAACTGTAGCAGATACTGCTTTTCTGCATATAGCACAAGTGTTGAGTTCTAATGCACTCTTGACACAGGCTATCATGTGTCCACAAGGCAAAAATACAACACCTAGTTCATCTTGATAACAAATTTTACTTAATTGTTGGTCACACTTTTGTATCTGTTCGTGAGACAAGTCTTTTTTTTTTCAGCCTCATGTATTTGCTCCACGTGTTCTAACTCTAAAGGCACTTTCATGTCTTGTGCTGTAATCACGTTTTCTTTACGAATAGTGTTCACAAATTCCTGACCTTTAAGCAACACCATGTATTTACAGTTAGGTAACCAACGAGCGTGTTGCACAAAAGGGCCATCAGTCATTTGCCAATCCTTTAAAGCACATCCACTATAAAAACATATTGTTTTATCCCCTTCACCAGTATAAAAAAATCCAGCTTCACTTAGCTGTTTGGTAAGGTGTTTTAATATTAATGGCCAAACATATTTATAAGATTCTAAACGTTTTTCAACAGAGCTGTACTCTGGGTGTGCTAGTGCTTTAGTCTTGCAAACTCCCAATTTTTCAAAAGCACATGCCAATTCAACACTGTCTATGGCATATGGACCACATATATCGACACTACCGTTGTTGGCTGGTAATACATCATTATCATTATATATTTGTGATTCAGCAACGTAAGTAGCGGCCAATGGTCTTGTGGTTCGGTAAAATGGATACACTGGTATGTTACCCACTTGTTTTCCAAGCATGTAAGGACAACAAGGAGACCATCGCAAATGGTCTCTAAAGGGATCATCCCCTTCTTCCCAGTGTGAAAGTTCAATACGACAAAACACACAGCGCACCACATCTTCTCGGTTCAAGTAAAAAAAATGGGTTTTGCAAGTTCATGTGTCGACAAAAGGCCTACAGGCCAGGATTCAAATGTTAACCAACGGTCATGTTCTGATTTTAAATTTAACCCACGTGCTAAACCAACTTGCTCACTTGTTGTATTTGGTACTAACGCCATGTGTTATAATAAAACTTTTTCTTATTGTAAGTTATTAACGTTGCACAGAGTACTTTAAAGCACAATGTATGCTGGTTCACTGTCTGTTCATTACGTTAATGGCGCATGACCACACCTAAAAGCAAACAAAATAACCAATCATTCAATCAATCAATCAATCAATACTTGTAAATAAAACTTTAACGTTAATTGGCATTAATATATCAAAACACCATCAAAATTATAATAAACTGTATGTCGGCACTAACAGTAACCCATGTACTTATTTTCTTTTTATAAAGCTGCAGTCATTTACATTCCCCTTTAACCAATACATAAACAAAAAATAATAATGCCATGTCATTTTGTTCAGATTATCATGTTCAAACCTGTGAATATTCGTCGAGTTCATAGGGTTCAAAGTTCCTCATTTTTCTACTAGAAAGCGCTATAGAGTTTAAAGAGATTAGATATCTAACCTCCTTGACTTTCATAGTCAAGGAAGAACTAAATTCGACATGCAAGCTACCCTCAGTGTGTCAAATAACAAAGCTTGCACCCGGCACCCGAGGCCATACGATATTAATATTATTATTAATATATTATTATTATTATTATTATTATTATTATTATTATTATTATTATTATTATTATTATAGGGAACGACATGTCAGTTAAATTAAAATTTTTGTTTTTTTTACAAAATCCAATATGCCCTTGTACTTTCCCGGTAAACAACCAATATGGTCTTGTACCGGTTGCCAATACATAGTCATTAATCAAGAAAGCAATCATCGTCCTAGTCATGTCTACGAGTTTTCAGTAGTGGTAAAATGGAATAGCATTTTATGTTAGGCTTACCTGAGTTTTAAATAGTTCACTGCCTGGAAACAATGGTTGAACTTTACTGCGTCTCGGGTTTTCAGCGACTGCTACGGCGGTAAGTCTTTTCTTTCCAAGTTTCTAAAAATAAATAAAATAAACCGTTATAAATACCTAAATTCAGGTTAGTACATGCATTTCATAAAGTAAAATATGAAACAAAAAATGAAAGAAGTTAGTTTAAAAAAATAATCCCACCTTCACTTGCAGTGGCTTGCTGCTGTTTCCTTCTAGTGGGCTCAAAAGTAAACTGGTTTCTTGTATCTCAGACATGTAAGGTATACCGGTTATCTGCAAATAAATACATTAAAAAATCAATAATTACCTAATCAATAACTACAAATTTAAGGTTCATTAGCATGACATTATTAAAATAATCATTTATAGGTACTTACCAAAAAATAAAAGGATTTTTCTTCCACAGCTCTACTGTATACGTCCGTGTGCTAAAATGGCAAGTGCATGACTAACGCAATCGTTATCAGTTAGCCTAGCAACAGAAAAAAGTTGTATTTTCTCAGAGGTTTGACCTTGAATGGTTCTCTGTCTCTCTCTCGCACGTGTTCCCACGCCTCTTCACATTCCTCAGTCTGAATAAGATTCGTGTACCTTATACTAGTTTCATGTTTTTAATAAGGAACCAAAATGGCTACCTCTTATACATCGGTAGTCCTACTGTCTCAGAACCAAAATGGCGGTCTCTGCTTAAACAGCACACCTGCTAGCCACCACGAGGCAACTAAGCTGATATCACACTTCCTGCTGACGTAGACATTCCTGCCTCGTCAGCGCCAGCAACAGCTCTCACGAGTCCTCTGGCTAGGTACAATATTCAGTCACCAGTGAGCTGGACTGTGTGCGTGTTAGCATTCAAAACAAGTGTGTGTCTTATTATTATTATTATTATTATTATTATTATCAAACATGTTACTGTAATAATAATTACTAGCAAGCGGCCATCCTCAATACATGGTCATGTTAACCACATACTTTCATCCTAAAAAACATGACTTTACCCAGTTCAGTATTTAGTTTATAACATTTCAGGCCAATGACCATACCGTTTTGGCTCTTTGCGTACATGCACATGACTTGGTCGAGCAAATGTTATATGTTTCCAGATTCTAAAACCATTTACTGTGCCAGACAGCAGTCTCACTTATCTCCGTTTACTAGCATGTTAAAGATCCCCTTCAGGGGTAAAAAAATCCTAGCACACTTAACACATTTTCAAATATTCGCCTCTATCCGTCATAGGAAATGTCACAAAACCAACCGTCATAAGCTGCCCCCGCCATCCCACCAAAATAGCAATTCATTTCTTCCGGGCACGGTCACCGAGATCGCCAACGTCTAAGAATCACTTGGTCATATCCTACAACTGCTGTTGTGAGAGAGAGCGATCTCGCTCATCACCGTTAACTAAAACATTTCAAAATATTCGCCTTCATTCATTCGTCATAGGAAAAAATCGAAAAGCAACCCCTCGTTTTGCCATACATCGCCCCGTCGAAATAGCCATTTTCAGTATCCATCATAGCCTCGTTGTAACATAGCCAAGCGCTACCGGCTCTCTGTCTACAAACACTCTTTTATTACCAAAAAAGAAAATTAAAAAAGGGACCTTTCATTTATGTCAAACAAACTTACTTGTCAACGTGTTAGTTTCCAAAATAGTAAACATTCAAAATTTAAGTGTTTTCAAAAAATCTCAAAATATAAAAAGATTTATTATAAAAAAAATAAACGTCATAGGGACCATTCGTTTCAACTATGGCATAACATTATATCATGTTTGGTTTTCAAACTATCGCCTACTTTCGAAAAAAAAAATTAAAAAAAAAATTGAAAAATATAACGAGTGGTCTATAGGAAAGAGGACGTCAGCTCAAGTCCAACGACACCTCATTTATTAAGATCTGAGCATTCGTTCGCCAATGATCACCAATGTTCGATAGAAAGTAGGCTATCATTTTTTTTCCTCCTACACCTTTGAAACTTTCTGCCACCCTAGAGGGTATTCCCACCTTTCATTAACGTCAAACAAACTTTTTTTTTCCGACATTCACCGTTTTCAAAATAGCGCCAATCCAAAAAAAAACCAAGAATTTTTCAAAGTAATAATAAAAAAAATCAACACACATTCTTAGCCAAGAGGATGTCACCCCGTTCCTAAACAACACATCGTTCTAGCCTTACAAGCTCATTAAATATCACCAAAATGTCAAAAACGCACGTTTACCTCTAATTGCGTTCCCAAATTCCACCCATTGTAAAAAAAATAACCTCACCATCAAATAGAGCGAAAAAAATACCATCTAAACGACCCCTCACTCGACCCTAGTCCTCCCCCACCACCATTTTTTTCCAAGATAGCCATACGCATTCAAGCACACGCGCGATTATGGGTAGAACCGGCCTTACCCCACTACAGCACAGTTTTAGTCCTAGAGGCTTGAAATTTATTTTGCGTGCAGAGGGGGTCAGGGCCATTCATTTATGTCAAACAAAATTTTTTGTAAACTCTTTAGGTTCCAAAATATAAAAATTTCAAAATTTAAGTGTTTTCAAAAATTTTTACAAAAAATAAAAAAAACTTTTATTATAAAAAATAAAGGTCATAGAGACCATTCGTTTCAACTATGGTACAACGTTCTATCATGTTTGGTTTTCAAATTATCGTCTATTTTCAAAAACAAAAATTTTCAAAAATGTTTTCAAAAATATGACGAGTGGTCCATAGGAAATAGGACGTCAGCTCGAGTCCAACGACACCTCATTTGTAAAAATCCCACCAGGCGTTCGAGAGATATTAGCAATGTTCCCAGGAAAGTAGGCTGTGCGTTTAAACCCGCCTTACCCCCCCCCCCCCCCCCCCCCACTACTCGTGCTCAATAACTCACCTAGTTTCATCGCAATGAAATGAATGTTATATGAACGCATACGGGACTTTGTTGAAACGATTCGAGCGCCGTCACCCATTTGTTGAATATACTCGTACGCTACCTATTGTCAAATGGATTTACTAAGTCAAAAACCTTCCCTGGTGTGTACACAACAACTCATGAAAGTTTCATCGCAATCGGATGAATGGCATATGAATGCAAACGGGATTTTGTTTAAACGATTCGTGCGCCATCACTCTTTTGTTGAATCTACTTGTGCGCCACCCATTGAAAAACGGGTTTACTAATTCATACACCTTCGCAGGACTGTACTCAACTCACCAAAGTTTTATCACAATCGGATGAATGGTATATGAACGCATACGGGACTTGGTTGAAACGATTCACGAGCTGTCACTCATTAATTGAATCTACTCGTGCGCTACCAATTGTAAAATGGATTTACTAAATCTGAAATCTTCGCGGGAGTGGAAACAAAATTTCACCAAATATCATTGCAATCGCATGAATGGTAATGTATAAGAACGCATACGGATTTTTTTAAACGATACGCGTGCCGTTACACATTTGTTGAATCTACTCGTGTGCTACCTATTGTCAAAAGGATTTACTAAGTCATAAACCTTTCCTGGAGAGTGCACAACAATTCAACCAAAGTTTCATAGCAATCGGATGAATGGTATATGATCGCATACGGGACTTGTTGAAGCGATTCGCGTGCCGTCTCTTATCTGTTGAATCTACTTGTGCGATACCTATTGTAAAGTGGATGTACTAAGCCAGAAACCTTCCGTGAAGTGTACACAACATCTCACCCAAGTTTCATCCCTATCGGACGAATGGTATATGAACGCATACGGGACTTTGTTGAAACACTTCGCGCGTCGTCGCTCATTTATTTCATCTACTTGTGCGATACCTATTGTAAAGTGGATTTACTAAGCCAGAAACCTTCCCTGAAGTGTACACAACATCTCATCCAAGTTTCATCGCTATCAAACTAATAGTATAATAGTATATGAACGCATATGGGACTTTGTTGAAACACTTCGCACGTCGTCACGCTTTTCTTGAATCTACTCGTGCGTTACCTATTATAACATGGATTTACTAAGCCAGAAACTTTGCCTGTAATGTACACAACCTCTCACCCAAGTTTTATCGCTATCGGACGAATGGTATGTGAACAAATTCAGGACTTTGTTGAAACGCTTCGCCCATCGTCGCTCATTTGTTGAATCTACTCACGCGCTACCTATTGTTATGTGGATTTACTAAGCCAGAAACCTTACCTGAAGTTTCCAGAACATCTCACCCAAGTTTCATCGCAATGGTATATGAACGCATGTGGGACTTTGTTGAAACAAACGCACGCCATCTTGTTGAAGCTACTCGCGCGCCATCTATTGTAAATTGGATTTACTACGCCTATAACTTTTCCGGGACTGTACACAACAACTCACCAAAATTTGATCGCAATCGGATGAATTGTATATGAACGCATCGCCAACACGCATTTGTTTAAACTACTCACGCGCTGTCTATTGTTAATTGGATTAACTATGCCTATAATGATTTCGGAAGTGTGCACAACAACTCACCAAAATTTGATCGCAATCGGATGAATGGTTTATGAACGCATAAAAGACGAACAAACGATCATCCTTTTTCATCTCTATATATGTAAAAATGAAAGTTTGTCTGTTTTTTTTTCGGAATTTCCACGGAATTTTGAGTTATTAACGCGATTTAGGCTGGTTTATGACGGTTGCGCGCAAAAACTAAATTTTTGTCTGTCCGTTTGTCTGTTTGTTTGTTTGCTTGTCTGTGTACAATTTTGCACGCGTATCACTCGAGAACGGCTGAGTGGATCAACATAAAATTTGGTACAGAAGTCCATCAGAGGCACGAAAGTAATCATTGATGTAACTCTTCTCCGTACCTCTCATAATAGAGGGCCTAACCCCTTAAAATGCATGCTGAAATGGGCGTAGAAAAACGTGACAAAGCTCATTTTCAGCGTCTCAATGTCAGAAAAAAAAAACTCGGGAGCCCTACGGGTCCCGAAAACCACATTTTAAGGTCCTAAAACCAACAGTTTTTGAGATATACCCAGAAAACTAATTTCATTTATTAAGCTATTAAAAGAATGCAGGCCGGTTACCATGGCAACACGATCTCAGAAGTCTATCTATTTCTGTAAGACGCAATGTCATTCCATTTATTACATTACTGTGAACCTTCGCAAACGGCTATACGGTTATCACGGAACCATCTTAAGCTGTAAAATTCATCAATACGTATATAATGCGCTTAAGGGAGTCAAGGGGTACTAAAGAACTATTATATCCCTATCCCTGTATTATTGAATTATAATAATTATTATCATTGTATTGTGGCGTGAAGCCTCCGTGGCTTAGGCGGCAGCACGCCGGCCTCTCACCGCTGGGTCCGTGGTTCAAATCCAGGTCACTCCATGTGAGATCTGTGCTGGACAAAATGGAGGCAGACAGGTTTTTCTCCGGGTACTCCGGTTTTCCCTGTCAAAATTTCATTCCAGCAACACTCGCCACTATCATTTCATTTCATCTGTCATTCATTTAATCATTGCCCCAGAGGAGTGCGTCAGGCCTCGGCAGCCGGCACAGTTCATATCCTCGCCGCTAGATGGGGGCTTCATTCATTCCATTCCTGACCCTGTCGGAGACTGGAAGCAGACTGTGGATTTTCATCATTGTATTATGGCGTACAAGGACGAGCAAAACTCATTTTCAGCCCCTCAGTGGCTTGGAGGCTACTAAGTTTTAAGGCTCTTAAACCACGTTTCTGAGATATTCCCACAAAACTAATTTCATTTAATAAACTAATAAAGACCACCTTGTGGCGCAGTGGCTAACATTGTTGGCTGTCACCCCCAAGGTACCGGGTTCGATCCCCAGCTCTGCCAAGAATTTAAATGTCTTGGTATGGTCTGGTACGGGATTCCAGCCTCGTGATGCAAAATGGGAACTTGCCGGATGCTATGGTAGGTGGAGGAGTGGAAAGGAACTGGCCAGCCTACCACACGCAAACTCCGGCTCGTGATGCCTGGTTAGTAATCCTTTGACTTAGTCAAGGGCTCTTATTCAGGTCGCCTACGTCCCTGGAGGGGATATGGCACTCTTTTTTTTTATAAACTAATAAATAGATGACGAGTACAGAAGAAGACCAAATCAGGAGCTATATAGTTATACTGAGAAAATCACAGATGTGGCAAGGAAGAGACGTCTGGCTTTCTATGGACATGTCTCATGGATGAACCCAACAAGCCTAAAACTGGCTTCTCAACTACAGGGGGAAGAGAAGGAGTGTGACACCGTCGCTAACAGTAGTTAACAAGGATATCTAAGAACTGAAGATAATGAAAAGTGATATTAGAAGCCGATCACATCTCAGAAAGATACTTAAACAGAAGAGTTTTCAGGACAGACCACCATGTAAGAAAACCGGCATCATCTGGACAAAAGAGAGGAGAATGCGCGAATATTGGGCAAACATCAAGTCCCTCGCCAAGCTGAAAAGTTGAACGTCGTGGTCCTTAGCTGGCCCATCCGAAAGAAGAAGAAGAACTAGAAGAAACTAATGAAGTAATGCAAGCCGGTAACCATGAAAACAGTGTCACAAGAGGTGACATCCAACTTTCTATCTATTTCTGTAAGAAGCAATGCCACTCAATTTATTAAATTTCTGTTATAGTTTGCAAATAGCTATAAGGTTATCGTCGAATCAAACATAGACTGTAAAATTCAACAATGCGATTAAGGGGGTCAAGGGGTACCCTCGAATTTTTACACGTGACTTACACGTGCGATATGCGATATGTTGTACAGAATGTCTATTATATCTCCGAAGAGCAACATTATTTTCAAAAATTCCTGAATTGGAATAGTGTTTTTTGCAGCTTTTGGGAATTTGGGCCATTGGAGGCTAAAAATCCCGAATTAAATGCAGCACGAGCTTTTATAATTTATTAAAGGTGTCTTCCTGGGGATGGGGACTTTCCACAACGGTGAGGGCCAGTTTTAATTTGACATATATTGCGTTTCGGCTACGAAGTTTTCAATATTATTTTCACGTCAGGAAGTACACGTTAGGTGAATTAGTTTGAGAGCACATTTTAAGTAATCATATTTTTGTCGACAAACGGGTTCATCGTAAAGATGATTTTGTTTGATAGTGTGTGGTTGATATATATTTATGTTTTTGTACGCCTATAATTCATGTTCGGGTGCTTTGAGCATTGTAAAATTAGGTATTGTGACCATGAGTCAATACACCAATCATTTAGAAAACTCTTCAACGTACTTCTCATAGAAGGGTGGGTATACGGAACAACATTTCAAAATACATGCTAAAATAGGCAAAAAATAAAAATTCTCCTAGAAGGACGACAATAGCATATGTTGCGCTTCTCAATGTGTGATACAAAACTAGGGAGTCTATAAAGGGACTCCGAAATCCACATTTTACGATCCTTAAATTAATAGTGTCTGCGATATACCCAGAAAACTAACTTCGTTCTGATAAACTTACGAAGGAATGACAAGCCCCTAACCATTGGAACAGTATCTCAATTGATAACGTCTGGTTATTAATACCGAAGACCGTTCGAAGAGCGGGTACTTCTGCTAGTAGATACACAAGATTTCATTTAATAGGCCCTAACTCATCCTTACAGTTTTCAAGAGAGCCTTCATCAAAGTAGGAAACATCGAGGAAGGAGTATCCGGCTTCAGGATGACAGATGCAAGTTACTGATATCGGGGTCTTAGTATGTTACAATATTGGTATAAGAGCGTGGTTCAATCCTTCTTGTTTTTAGCCTACTTTTCACATTTTGCAAAAATGAGGAAAAAGTAGTCTTATGAGATCGATCCGGGAAAATGTGTGTCTGTCTGTCTCTCTGTCTGTCTGTCTGTCTGTCTGGCTGGCTGGCTGTGTGTGTGTGTGTGTGTCCCCTACCAACTCCTAACCGGCTGGAGCAATCGAAATAAAATTTGGTAGGAGTAAAGATCTATACCTGAATATCTCACGGCCATATTTGAAAATGATGTCAGTGCTACCAACTGCTGAAAAATCGCAATTGAGAATTGAGCTCCATGTTGGATATCTTGGAAGGTATGAATGGGAGCTATTTCAAAATCGTCACACATATAGATAATAATATTGCAGTTTAATTTCCAGAAGGCCATACATGGCAGTGTTGCCAAAATGATTATAAGCCTACTGATAGGTCCAATATTTAAATGCATATAACTTCTACACTATCAATTGGAATTCAACCAAATTACGTATGTTGTATGTATACATAACCAGATATGACTGAACGTATTCTTTTGAACCACCAGTGCTGCCAACTGTTAAAAAATTCTCTTAATTTCTTTTATCCAAATACCAATATATATGAGAAGAAGCCTCCGTGGCTTAGGCGGCAGCACGTCGGCCTCTCACCGCTGGGTCCGTGGTTCAAATCCCGGTCACTCCATGGGAGATCTGTGCTGGACAAAACAGAGGCAGACAGGTTTTTCTCCGGGTACTCCGGTTTTCCCTGTCAAAATGTCATTCCAGCAACACTCTCCACTATCATTTCATTTCATCTGTCATTCATTGAATCATTGCCCCAGAGGAGTGCGACAGGCTTCGGCAGCCGGCACAGTTCATATCCTCGCCGCTAGTTGGGGGCTTCATTCATTCCATTCCTGACCCGGTCGGAGACTGGAAGCAGGCTGTGGATTTTCACCAATATATATGAGAAAGAATGCAAGCCGACAGCTTTAAACTATGCACACGTATAGTACATGACATTCTATATTAATTTGGGGTAACTTATATACGTCAGTGCTACCAACATGATTCTAAGCCTGCTGAGAGGTCCAACTTTAAATACATGTAACTTCCATACTATCATTTGGATTTCAACCAAATTTCGTATGTGCTATGTGTACCACAACAGCTATGACTATGCGTATTCTTAAGAGCAACCAGGGCTGCCAACTGTTAATAAATGCTGTCTCTATTTTTGTTACCCTAATATCAATATATCAGAAAGAATGCAAGCCAATAGCTCTAAACTTTGCACACGTATAGTACCTGGCATTCTCGATTACTTTGGAGTAACTAATATACGTCAGTGCTGCCAACATGATTCTAAGCCTGCTGATAGGTCCAATTTAAAAATGCATGTAACTTCTATACTAACTAATGGATTTCATTCAAAATTGGCAGAACAATAGATCATATTATTTCAGATTATTTCTGACCAATACATGCATGACACTGTTGCCAACATGATTTTACGCGCGCTGTTAGATCCAATGTTTAACTGCATGTAACGTCCATGCTATTCATTGGACTCCAACCAAATTTTGTATTCTGTACCGTAAGAGATGGAACTAAGAATATATTCAGTCACCAGGGCTGCCAACTGTAGTGCTCTATTAGGCTACATTATGCCAGGTATACAGTATTTCGACCTAATTAGAAATTTCGATATTACCAACTTAAATTCGTCATTATTCTAGATAGATCCATATCGATTAATCATTGGCATGAATCTTAAATTTTAAGAAAAGTAGGCTCTTTAGTTCGTCACGGAACTTCTTGTTTTTTTCTTTTTTTTCTTTAGCATGTTACAATTTTGGTAGAATAGCGTGGTTCATTCCTTTTAAAGGAGGAGAGAGTTGAAATTATTATATCCCAAAGTGATTCTGGTGAGAAATGTTGTGTTTGTCTAGAATTTGGACGCGACAATGAGCTATGGTATAAATGTTCAAAAGCATTGTGCAGAAATTCATGGGAAAAGAAAGCTGAACTTTATTTATGTGATTTTTGCATTTAAAAGCTGCCAATGGGAGTTAAAACTAAAACATACTGTTCACGATATTGTATGTTATGCTGTAATAGCTTAAATTAATTTAAATATAATTTTTCCATCAGTTTGAACTTATGTTCTGTATTTGAGGCAAGGCCGAACATCATGTTCGCTATTACCCCTTGTTGGGAGTAATGCCGAATGTTGGAGTTATTTGGTTTTTAGAACTCATTTATAAGATACTTCTATCCATGTTTGAATGTTGTTATTGTGAGTGTTTACTGGGTAAATACGATTAATTTTCAAAATGTGCTTTGTTTTTTTCATGCGTCAATAATTGTTTGTAAAATCTGGCTTCAAAGCTTAGGTGTTCGGCAATACCCCGGTATCCCCTATAACTTAGACAATAAGTTAAGATTAGGGTACAACCAAATTTACAATTATGTTATGCTTTTACCAAAACAACACTTTCTTAATTTTTATTGTTTATTTCGAGAGAGGGGGGAGGGAGGGGCTGCTGTAGCCCCCAAAGCTGCCCCCTTATATACGTCCCTGCTTTCTCTGTTCTGAGCCGTTTGGAATAACTCTTCCCGTGTCTTGAGAGTTGGGGGCCTGGAGGTCCAGTGGTCAAGCTGTTGGCGTTCTAACCAAGGTGAACCGGGTTCGATTCCCGATTAATGCATGTGGGATTTTCGAAGTGAAATGCCATGTCCTGTGGTTCGGAATCCTCGTAAAAAGGAGGTCACGTGGCTCATGATCGCATGACTAACGGTCACGTAAAACTACAAGCTTCCTTCTTTGTATTGAGAGTCCTGACAAAGATTTATGGCATGGAAAATAACCTTCCACTAATTACACTTGTGTGAAGCTAAACTATAGGTTAGATTTGACTAACGCTCTTAGGATACAACGTTCGTCACCAGGAGCTGACTGCGGTGGCATCTGGTAACCAAGTTCAGAGGTAGTTGTCGTTGACGGTGGCGTTTGGTAGTAAAAGTAGGAATTAATTGAACATTGAATGTCTGCAGTCCTTAATTGAATTAAAAACAGATAACACACACTAATACAACCTTCACAATTAACAACAGTTATCAGACTTTAGGTGTGTGTAGAATTTGTCTGAGTTATCTGTGATTCAGGTAAGGACTGAAGACGATCAATTTTTTTCAAGTAGTTTCTACTTTTGTTACCTAATGCTACCGTCCACGACACCTAGCTGCAGCCGTGGCTACTAAATGCCATCGCAGTCAGCCCCTGGCAGCGAACGTTGGAATTAATATAGCATTATCAAACTAACCTACAAATGTTAGCTTCCACAAGCGTAGTTAGTGGAAGGTTCTATTTCATGCCATAAATCTATGACATGAAACAGCCGGATTTACTACCCTCCAAAGGAAGGCATACTGAGGGATTATTTATTTATCGTATGGCTTTTAGTGCCGGGAGTGTCCGAGGACATGTTCGGCTCGCCTGAGTCTGTAGCTGCTTCCAGCGGATACCCTAAAGGGTGAGCTACAAGTTCCGTTCAATTTCAAGTAGTTCCAACTTTCGCCACCAGATATCAATGATACCTAGTGGTGAACGTTGGAACTTTGATAGAGCGTTCTGACGAAATCTAACCTAACAAATTTTGCTTTACACAAGTTTAGTCTGTGAAAGGATCTTTTACATGCCATAAATCTATGACATGGGACCGCCGGCTTTACTTCCCCTACGAAGGAAGGCATACTGAAAGATTTTTAACGCTCTTAAAAAATCCGACGACTTCGGCCGGGTTTGAACCCGCTATCTTGGGCACAGCAGTTCAGCATGCTACAGACTACGCCACCGAAGCCGCTTACTGAGGGATTTTTAACGCTCATAAAAAAACCGACGACCTCGGTCGGGTTTGAACCCGCGATCTTGGGCATAGAAGCTCTGCATCCTACCATCTACGCCACCGAAGCCGCTCAAGAAACTTTATTGAAAATCTTCAACAATATTTGTAAACATGTTTAAGGTTGTCTTCGAACACAAGTACATCACTTTCAGTATCTGTTATGGAATGGCTGTGGGGAGAAGAAAGTTTACTGTTTGTTTTGATACAAGCAACGGCCGTGCTGCCAACGTAACTGGTGACGCTACCTCTCACAGCAGCATGTAGCCGCTGCGGAGACCATTTCCTGGTGCCCTTCATATTCGTGGATAAGTGTAATTAAGAAACATCTTACATTAACT
Organism: Meconema thalassinum; assembly: GCA_946902985.2. Lineage (NCBI taxonomy): Eukaryota > Metazoa > Arthropoda > Insecta > Orthoptera > Tettigoniidae > Meconema > Meconema thalassinum. The sequence goes on along the minus strand of OX336390.1, from coordinate 67,235,212 downwards.
AAGCTAAAATGATTAGGTAATGATCGCTTGGCGACTGAAACATGTCATCCAATTAGGTGCCCACTTTTTGTACATAAAAGCCTTCTTCTTCTTCTTTTTTTTTCGAATAGCAGATTTGGAGGGTACGATGAATCAACCTTAGCTATTGTCCATTGTATTCAATTTCCTTTTGTTTCCAAATTTCCTTCATCCTTATACAGTGCCGATCTTTCTCCTCTTGAGTCCACTTTCTGCGAGTTGTTTGTTTGTCTGTTTCTTTCTTTCTTTCTTTCTTTCATTTTTCTTTCGTTCTTTCTTTTTCTTTCTTACTTTCTGTCTTTCTTTCTTTCTGTCTTTTTTCTTTCTGTCTTTTTTCGGTCTTTCTTTCTTTCTTTCTTTCATTCTTTCTCTCTCTATCTTTCTTTATTTCTTTCTGTCTTTTTTCGGTCTTTCTTTCTTTCTCTTTCTTTCTGCCTTTCTTTCTTTCTTTCTTTCTTTCTTTCTTTCTTTCTTTCTTTCTTTCTTTCTGTCTTTCTTTCTGTCTCTTTCTTTCTTTCTGTCTCTTTCTTTCTTTCTTTCTTTTTCCTTTCTCTCTTTTTTCTTTCTTTCTTTCTTTCTTTCTTTCTTTCTGTCCTTTTTCGGTCTTTCTTTCTTTCTTTCTGTCTTTCTTTCTTTCTGTCTTTTTTCGGTCTTTCTTTCTTTCTTTCTTTCTCTTTCTTTCTTTCTGTCTTTTTTTCTTTCTGTCTTTTTTCGGCCTTTCTTTCTTTCTCTTTCTGTCTTTCTTTCTGTCTCTTTCTTTCTGTCTTTCTTTCTTTCTTTCTTTCTTTCTTTCTTTCTTTCTGTCTTTGTTTCTTTCTTTCTGTCTTTCGTTCTTTCTTTCTTTCTTTCTTTCTTTCTTTCTTTCTTCAAATTATACCTTTTGAATAGCTTCTCTGAAGAGTGATCTGTTTGCTATAGTGTCTGTCTGAATTCTGGCGTTTGTCAAATCTTTGTCAAATTCAATGAACTATGTGGGTTTGGATTTGTAACTATTCAGTAAGTTAACGATCTGTTTAGTTAGTCTACTATTTCCATACTATAAATGTGCCCGAAAAACTATAATCTTCTCTTTTTCATTATGTCAGTTAATTTTTCACATTTCAAATATAACTCTCTATTTGGTCGTGATCTATATTCGGCGTTATTATTTCGTTTAGCTCCCAGTATTTTTTCTCAGAATTCGTCTTTCAGTCTTCTCTAATTCGTCTAAATCATGTTATCTTTCAATACTGTGATTAAGTTACATACAGGGTGAAGAAAAAATGCCGCACTTGGAGGTCGGCATGCGGTTCCTCGTCGTTAATCACAACAAAGGTTTATCTAGCAAAACCGATAAGTAATAAGTTTTACTTGTTGATAGAGTGCAAAATGAGTAAAAGCAAAGTATATTGCTGAGTTTACGGCTGTAAGTCGATGTATAAGAGGGCTGCGGATAGAAGTTTTCATCACCTTCCGAAAGATGCAAAGAGCAATAGCCGTAAGGTGACGATACCAAATAAATACGCGCAACAGGAGCGGGTTGGACCACTCACCACTACACTCACTGACGACAGGACGAGTTGTTCACTTACGCCGAGCCAAGCCGCACCTAGACAGCCAAGCACAGTCTCGCCGAATCAAGCCGTACCAAGACAGCCAAGCCTACACCAGCCAAGGACAGACAATCTTCATCAGTCAGGTATCCTTCCCCGTTCCCTAGTTCATTTCCAACAACCCTACCAGCCGCCATCACCTCGCTCTGTGATATCCGAGCCATTCCACTACGAGTCATATAGGCCTTATTTGACTTCGCATGGTAAATATCTACTCTGCGAGAACCTGCTACCAGTCCGATATTCAACACCAAACCCACCTGCTAACCATACAAATCAAGCAATTCCTGTCTCCCCCGAGTTTTAATACAAGTTAAACTCATCCCTTCGCCCTACCAAGCAGCAAATAATTTCTCGAGTATATGGTACAGTGAGCAAACTCAAATATAGATTTTAAACGTAACAGCGCCATGACTCGAACTGCACAAAAACAAATTAGCAGACAACCGATGCTTGATGATATGCAATTGACACATAAAATCCAGTGGAACACACAAATTAGATCACGTGTATCGCACAGTTATACATATATACAATTAAAAATAACACTGCCATTATTTTAGGGACCACAGTTATTGATTATAACCGGCAAAAAAGTGTTCCATATCAAACGCGTGTTATTGAGTATTTATACCCTACTTATCCAGACCGATCGCAGCGCCACAAGTGTTAGTTTGAAATGCCAATAGGTTTAATAGAAAAGCGAGAAAAACGCTGTAACTAAGTGCAGCGAGGCCAGGAACATGTCGCATGAACTCGGCGCTGTGCCGGTGCTGTCTCATTAGCTCAGTGGACAGTCCAGCTCCGTGGCTAATAGGTTAACGAGCTAGGCTTTGGCCCGAAGGATCCCGGGTTCGATTCCCGGCTGGGTCATGGGGAATTTAATCTCCTGTGGTTAATTCCTCTGGCTCGGAGACAGGGTGTTTGTGACGTTTTCATGTGCAAAGAAAACAAACACTGGAAAAAAATAGAATAAACACAAGCTAGTAAAGAAAATCAAACGTGGGATTAGTTAATACCTTGAGTGCCAGTTATGCAACTCAGTGGTCAAGTAGCTTTCGCGCCAAAAATATTTTAGTTAATTTATCAATTTGTATACAATGTACACCTCTACAATGCAACACGTTGTGTTTACATGAACTTCTTACAGACGTAAGCGACCACTTTGTTTCGTCCAAGGCACAAATAAAGCCAATAGAACATAATGGTGGATACTGCAACATCGTCTTTATCCAATGAGATACCGAAACAAAATCGGTAGAATACAATAGATTCCTCATTATGCTATGCACAATACAGTAAGTCCATTCTGTACGTTTCAAGTCCAGTCTTATCTTCACAGAGCCGGCACGTACAGTACACTTACGAGCAACGTTCACTTCACACATGTTCAAAGTGATGACTGTCATTGTGTTATGCTATTGTCATGTGACAAAATGATGTCCTGATTATAAACAATGATAAATGACGGGAACTATGGAACTGACGTCACACACAAAAAGAAGAACGGCCAGAAGTAGTTTCGAACCGTAGTTCCATAGTGAATGTGGGTTTGATAACCCAGCAGTCAATTCAGTGAGCTGCGACGGCTGGTACGGTTTTGCGGGATGATACACATTCCCCTGTTCATTCTGATACGCTGCAGGATATGACAGTGTTGCCAGCTTCTCGTTTTCATACTAGTGTTTTCAAACGGCACCCACTCCAATTTTGCTATAGAAACTTTTGTCTTGCAGTTAAATGAGGAGTCGCATGCCGACCTCCAAGTGCAACGTTTTTTCTTCATCCCGTAAAATGTTATAGAGAAAGGAGAGAGCTAAGGTATGACATGTTTCGCTCGTCAAGCAAGCATCATCAGATCCAAATTGACAAGAAAATTGGCTCGACAAAACACTAACAAACCTACAGTGACACCCTCAGATAGTCTCTGCCCTCCAAAAACAAAAAATAAGAACCTGTCAGAAAATTAGTAAGTGTGGTAATCATCTTATATTCTTATATTCTTATATATACGAGGGCCGTTTTTGAAATAATACCTGTTGTGATATTACGCCGTTGCAGCACTGCGGTCGGCATTCCGTGCAGGTGCGCTGTGTACCTGTATCTATTGGCAAGGCTGAGACGCCATTACGGCAACAGTCGCCCATGTCTGGGTGTGTTTTCAAGCCTTTGAAATGGCATCGCCGATCACGGGTCCCGCCGACGCGTAGAAGAAAGAGAATACTCCCCTTTAAGAAATGCCGCCATTTGGCCACCACTGTCAGGCAAATTGCGTATAACTCCTAAACATACGGAGTTCTCCTGAGTAAGCACGCAATTTACCTGACAGTGGTGGCCGGGTTTGAACCCGTGATCTTGAGCATAGCAGTTCAGCATGCTACCGACTACGCCACCGAAGCCGAATGCAAGAGCACGTTAATATTCCTATGAAAAGCTCCATGCTGGAATACTTGACTTGAAGTATCGTATCATTATTCCAAAATTCACTTATATTACGAGACACCTTGTAGCAGTGTATCTCTGGGAAATGTACATGTAATCACATCACATTTATAAATAAATATTACGAATATTAACTTAGTCTAATATGCACCAGAATTTTCAGATTACAGTAGTTGTCCATTATGCTAAGTTTCATCGTGATCTATAAATTGTTGACAATTTAATGTTTATTTCATATGCTTCCTCGACTTACAAGGCTGCTAATATAATAAGAGCGACTTCAGTGGCGCACTTGGTAGCATGCTGAGCTTCTATGCCCAAGATCGCAGGTTCAAACCCAGCCAAAGTCGTCGGATTTTTTAAGAGCGTTAGAAATCACGCAGTATGCCTTCCTTCGGAGGGGAAGTAAAGCTGGAGAGCCCATGTCAGAGATTTATGGCCTGTTAAAAAACTCCCACTGACTACAACTGTGTGAAGCTAAAGTTTTAGATTAGATTTGATTGACCCCTCATTTTTTTAAATCGAATTTGGCCAACTATGGACCGCAAGGAACTCAAGACTTATTGGCTTTCTTTCTCTTCTCTTCCCAGAACTTCTTCATCGTGTCACTTCTTTGTTTTCACTCCTCCTCGGAAATGATCCGTTTGGGCCTCCTGCTTGGTGGTTTCTCCTGAAATGATTTTAGTCCGTCAACTCGACTGCAACACTCTCTTCTATCGTAGACCATCGGTGGAGTAATTCCAACTTCCGCTGCATCCCTCTTTACCTCATCTACCCATTTAGATGGTGACCTTAACCCCATGATGTAGCTGAAGATCCTTTTGGTCAGCCTGCCTTCATCCATTCGTAATAAATGTCCCTAGAGCTTTAACCTCCGCTTCTTCATTACGTCTGTGATCTTTTCAGTACACTTGTAACGTTCTACATTTTTCCTCTTCTTCCATGTCCCATCAGTAGTCTTCTGAGGTCCAAGTATTTTTCTCAGAATCTTCCTTTCTTTCTTTTCTATTACATGAAGTTCTACCTTTTTACTTAAAATAAGACACTCTGAAACGTTGTACTACCAATTTGTAGTGTCTGATTAACCCTTTATTATGTTCCAACGCTCACCGCCAAGTGTCAGTTGCGGTGGAATCTAGTCGTCAAGTTCACGGCTAGGTGTCGTTGACGGTAACATTTGGTAGCAAATGTAGGAACTACTTGAAATTGATTGTCTGCAGTCCTTGCCTCAATTTACAGATAACACACACTAATACAGCCATCGCTATTAACACCGGTTATCAGACAGATTCAACACACCCAAAGTACCGCACTCTCGCAGCCCCTAAATTGAGGAACCAAGCAACCAATCATGATCAGGCGAAAAAAGAATTGTTAGAAGGTTAACAAAATAATGAACTAAGAAATGTTTCTCAAGCATATACATTCCATAAAAAAGACCTGAAGAGTGGGCAAAATGCAACTAAAAATAAATAATTAAAATAATAATAGCTGTTCAGCCTTAAAATTTACGAATATAAGTGACTAGCAGTAGTGCCCGGCTTCGCCCGGTGGATTTATTTGTTTTATGGATGATACTGCGCACTACTACAGAACTGGCATATTACACTTAAACTATCAGAAAAAAAATATAACTTTTTGCTGTGGTAATGGGGGTGATAAGTAGTACAGTATAATGGACGTAACATTCAGGTCATTTTACCGTAATGATAATGATAATAATGAATAGGGAAAGTACAGTACTGACACATGTAATTTACAAACGAATTGAAAAAATATGATTAGAACGAGGAGTAAGTGAAATAAAAGGCACTGCCTAGGGCTTATATCTCATTGGCTGTTAGAAAAGTAGAGACCAATAATGTCGTCATTTGCCACATAGCACCGTAGGAAAATAATCAGAGCACTTTGGAAAACTTCGGCTGTCCCGAGCTCCTGAGGTAGCAATAGTGTCATTTATCGCCATATAGCGTTGAAGGATAAGGATCGGAATAAATGAAAGTAAATTTCAAAGCGCCAACGCTTATTGCAGCTGATAACCTCAATGTACTGCACCAATACCATCGTACTTATACAGAGGCATAATATTTTTATGATGATAACTGTTTTAAGGGGCCTAAGAAATCTTTCTGCACTAATTACTCCCCGTGACTGCAATTTATAAACAGCGTAAGATGTAACTATCCTCGCAATTCTGCTCCAGAAAACGGGTAGGGGCGGCGTGATGCAAACTGCATTGTCAGCCAATAATGGACTTATTAAAATATTCTTACAGTTACACTACTTCGGACATGAATGGTACTAGGGCCTTAAACGTGGTTTTCAAGTTCGTTTTGTCTCTTAATCTAAATGTAGGGAATGGAGAGGGTTGTCCAAAATATCAAGTGGACATTGTTACCAGCAGGGTTTCAAACGGTATGTCAAATTCGTTGCAATTAGGTGAAATGGTGTAGATTTGTGCTAAAGGGCCTACATGTAGGGAATGGAGTGGTCTGTCTGAAATTTCAAGTAGACAGTGTTACTCGTTGGGTTCCAAAGGGTAAGTATGTAGAATTTAGTTCAGATCGGTGAAACGGTGTAGATTTGTGCCAAAGGGCCTAAATGCAGGTAGTGGAGTGGTCTGTCCGAAATGTAAAGCAGACTGTGTTATCCGCAGGTTTGCAAAGGGTAAGTATACAACATTGGGATCAGATCGGTGAAATGGTGTAGATTTGTGCCAAAGGGCCTAAACGCAGAGAGTGGAGTGGTCTGTTCGAAATTTAAACTAGACAGTGTTACCCGCAGGGTTCCAAAGGGTATGTATACACATTCTGGTTCAGATCGGTGAAACGGTGTAGATTTTTATAAATAACAGACAAACAGACAAACCAACATTGAGCTTCATATACTGTACGGTACATAGATTTCTCAAAATACTAATTGATCCCTTATGAGCTGTTACTACTACGGTATTCATGGTGGTATTGTAGATCCGAAAATGTCCACACGTTGCAGCAAAAAGTAGTGTATTGTTCCCCGGGCCCTATTGTCCATGTGTGTGTATATATGCATGTGTGTGTGCGTCCATGTGTGTGTACCCCCCACCCCAATAAAATCTAAACGTTTGGAGCGATTTTAATGAAGCTCGGTGGGGTCATACTACTATTTTGGCCAACCCCGACTGTGTCCCTCGATTGTTATTGTCTCACCAATCCAACATGGTGGCTGTGCGAAATATTTTACCGGCATTCTATATCTCGAAACTATCACTGATATCACCCTGAAATTTTGTACGGTGATAAAGAGCATTGCTAAAAGTTCACCTATGCGACTTTCGAAAACCTGTCAACTACAAAACGAACATGGCGGCCATGCGAATTTGACACATTTAAAAAGACTTTTCTTGCGATTTAACATCCGAACGCAGTGAAACTCGGTACAGTAAATTTTTATACATATTGTAATGCACTCACATCCAATTTAGTTCAATTGTTTACATAACCTAAAGATGGTAGCTGTGCGAAATTTTGAAATTAAATTTTAATTTTTTGTGTCCTAATCATGCGATTGAAGTCACCGTTTGAATAATGATCCTACGCAAAAATATACATCTAATAGTACATAACTCTATGGCCTATATATAATAAAATCCAACATGGCGACCATCCGAAATATTTAGATGGTTCAATATATACTGTAAATTAATCCATGACAGCAATCAATCTGAAACGTTGTTTGTTGATAGAGGCTATTATCATAAGTAGGATAAATGAAAATAGTTATTTCACTACTTGTTATCCTCCTTGTAGGCTATGATGTCAATGCGCCTGAAACAGCCTTGCGTGGCTAACCCTGAAACTTCTTCATGCACCACGAAGCCAACATCCCTAAGACTCTCTGCAAGGATGGATCTCACTGAGTGATGTAAACTACAATTACAGAAATTTGCGAGGACAGCCGTTTCAAGTTTAAAAATAACGTAAAAAATGTTATGCCTAAAATGTGGTGCTGGACGATTCAATTCACTCATCTATCAGTTATCGCGTGAATATTAGAACCAATACATTTTACTAATAGCCTCCGGTGTAATCCGGTTTCAACAAATCATTATATACAGCACAATACCACGGCATATTTTTAATGAACAGCGTCATAGTGTTTTGACATATTCAGGACGAATTATTAAAATATTAAATTAATGAGAATGGAATTCGATTTAAACGGTTCGTTTGCGATTAATTAAATCTAGATTGTGTTTATGGACGCCACACAAAGAGTCATGAATTAACCTGAAAACAACGAACAATAATCCTCCTTTACCACGACAGAAAGCGTGCTCTGCTCACTGGAATAAAAAAATAAATTTCCTGGTCTCGCTGTTTGTGAATGGGGCTCAGACCCGCTTTGTCCGGCTTGTGGTAGGGGGCCGTGCTTCTGACAGCTTTCACTGCCTTTCACACCTCCCCTCTATATAACACTCGCGCACTTCAACCCAACCCACCCCGGCAAGTTCTTCTTTCTATGTGTCGCACCCTCGCTTTGTAAAAGACGCAACTTTTGTGGTATACTGTGCGTGGGTCTTTGCTATTGTGGTTGCTTCTTTTATAACAAGATTTCATTCTAATACCGACTTCACTCTTTACAGAGGGAGAAGTTTTCTTCATTTTTATTCGATGTATGACGCGTCTCATACGAAATCATTCCTGGTGTCACTACGAAGGTCATTAATTACGTGCCGTGAAGAAAGTAATCCTGAATGCAAATTCATCTCATTTTAGACTCTTGAACTTCTACAGCAGTAATGTAACCTCTACATAATCCCACTGAAAATCAGAACTTTATTAAGTAAGCGCCAAATTATAACAGCTTAGGCTTTCACGGCCAGTGTTCATAATAAAATACATGTTTTTCGGGCTTGTAGGCCGTGGTCCAGACAGGATATATCCCGACGTTTCACCGGAAACTGCGTCCGGCATGATCAAGGGTTCCGCTCCTTTCCTTGGTCAGCAGTGCTTGATAATGTCGGACGCAGTTTCCGGTGAAACGTCGGGAAGTGCTGACCAAGGTAAGGAGCGGAACCCTTGATAATGCCGGACGCAGTTTCCGGTGAAACGTCGGGAGATATCCTGTCTGGACCACGGCCTACAAGCCCGAAAAACTTGTACTTAATTAAGCGCCAAGTTGTCATTACAGTTTCACCTCAAAATCACAGTCAAATTCAAACCAAATCTGTAAATAATGAAAGGCTGAAAGTATATTGAAAATGTTGGTGATAGGATACACAGGTTGGTCCATTTTAATTGATGAACCTGAACCTGAGAATTACGCATCGGATCAAAACAGGTTGAAAATAAAAGTTGTACGTCTCTAAGTGGACCATCCTATGAAACAAAACTCATTATACCAAATAATAATCTTAAATTCGGCTGGGGTATCGAGTTTAATATCATTAAGTTTACCTCATTGCGTAGTGGCTAGTATTCTTGGCTGTCACCGCGGGGGCTCGGGTTCGATTCTCGGCTCTGCCAAGAAATATAATTCTGGTTTGAGGACTGGAACGGCGTACACTCAGCCTCGTGAGGCAAAACTGAGAATAGGTGGGTTTGATTCCTACCTCAGCCATCCTGGAGGTCGTTATCCGTGGTTTTCCACTTCTATTCTAGGCAAATGCCGCGAGGGTACCTAACGTAAGGCCACGGCTGCTTCCTACCCAAATCCTACTTCAATTACAAATACACGCACTAAAACAGACATCACATTAACACAGGTTATCAGACAAAATTCTGCGATCACCCAAGTACACGGAACTACATGACCACAAGTCGCAAAGTCCGTAAAAGAATCAACAACAACAACAACATTAATATCATTGGATGGGGTTTTGTACCAATTTTGAAGTTTTGCGATTGCAGCGCCATATTTCAATGAAAATGAGTTCATTTTTTAATCAAAAAAATGTTCTTTTATTTCTGGAGAATCCAAAACTTCCAGAAAGAAAAAGAGGGGAGTTCCCATTTAAGTTTTCTCCTCATCCCTATTGGATGGAAATCAGGGGGTGAGTTAGGTATCATTCATTCCCTTTGAGATAAATAACATTCATCCCAAACTTATTTTTGAACGTTGGAGCTTTGATAGAGCGTTACAACAAAATCTAACCTAGAAATTTAGCTTCACGCATGTTTAGTTAGTGGAATGATCTTTTAATGCCATAAATCTATGACATGGGACCGCCAGATTTACTTCCCCTCCTAAGGAAGGCATATTGAAGGATTCGACTTCGTCCAGGTTTGATCCCGTGATCTTGGGCACTGCAGTTCAGCATGCTACCAACTACGCCACTGGGTAACCTTAAGAGTACGTCTATTGGAAACACGGTATCGTTTATTCATTCACTAGAATACAGATGCGGTAGAGGAAGCAGGGGAATGAGAAAGGGGACACTTGCTTGAAATTATGGAAATATTCAAGTTTCAAAGGTGCCCCAATAACAGGCTTGTCGTTATATTTTGACAGTTGGTGGCTCGAGAATATAATCGAGCCTCGCACGAAATCTGAAGCCAGTGCACAGACAGTATTTACATTTCCAAAGAAGGACTTCTCCTCCTCGAGTGAAGTAGGGAAGAGACCCTCCACATCCGCTCCTTGCTCCCTCTATTCCTTGGCTGCATTAATGCGATTACAGCTAATTTGGGCCCAGAATGGATGAAGAAGGAGTTCGTTACTTCACACAGAACGGAGTTTCCACCCACTCAGTGTCCGCAACACTCGGCTGGGTCTCCTCTTGGTTGCGGTCTGAAGCTCGTTCCACTTCATGAGAAACAAGTAACACTGCTAGTGTTAAAGTTACTTTTAAACAAATATAATAATAATAATAATAATAATAATAATAATAATAATATTAAGTTGCGGACCCGTGCGAGAAATCTCGCATGTTCATAAACCACACTTTCCCCAGAGCATCAGTATTTGCAAATCACACACTTCCTACAAAAATTGATATTTATGAAATTAGAAATCGTCACTGCTAATGTCATTTGTGTGCTGAGTCCATTGATTGACAGCAAACCTGTAAATGAATTAACGTTTAATAGTTTCGACATGAAACAGGCATCCCTATGACCATAATGTGAACTAAACAGAAATGATGTTGCGTTATTTCCTACAGCAACAGTATTTGCAAATCACACACTACTTACAAAAATTGATATATATGAAATTAGAATGCAATTCGGCACTGCTAATGTCATTTGTGAGCTGAGTCCATTCATTGACAGCTTAGCTGTAACACTCACCGGTTATTCGATATTTATGAAATTATACGATTTGAGTACCGGTACTCATTTCTTTTATTTACTGTTTCTGAAATTCATGCAAAATGAAAAAGGAAGACCTCATAATGATAAAATGACATGAAACAGGCGTCACAGCTGCCAAAATGTGAAGTGGACAGCAATTATGGAGCGTATTTTCATACAGCAACAGTATTTGCAAATCGCACACTTCGTACATTATTTTTAAATAAATTGTGGATATTTATGAAATTAGAGTGCAATTTGTTACTGCTAATGTCCATTCTCTTTCATTTGAATGCTCATTTGTCACGATCAGTCGCTTGTGAGCGCCGCAGGATGGATCTATACTACTGAAATAATATATATGTTGATGATAATAATACAATCTAGAATAAAAATGCCTTTCCCAAAACCCCAAGATACGTCACTATGAAACAGTTCTGATGCCAGTAGTTCTACATGCAGCCGAAACCCTATCTCTAAATGCCTACAAAGGTCTCCTTGAAGAACTGGAGAAAAAAGAGCGCAAAATTGTCATAGGAATCAAACTACACAAATGGAATCCATCAAAAGAGATCCAACGAGGAGGTCTACAGCAAAATAGAGAAAATTACCGGCACAATCCGAAAAAAGACGGGCATGATTTTACGGTCACCTGAAAAGAATGGACGGAAGAAAGCTAACTAAATAGATCTTTCACTTTTTTGATTCAAACCCCAAAACCACAATTCCCTGGTTTAGAAATACCAAAGAAGACCTGCAAATGCTACATATCTCAGCTGAAGACGCCCTTAAAAGTGATCTCTTCCACAAGAAAATATTGACGAACGGGCTAAACCGAGACGAAGAGCGAAGATAAGACACGGTGCCCCTTGGACAGCGGAGTGTAAGCAGCCCCACTCACAAAGAATGAGGGAAATCTGGGCTCTGAAGAAGGCCAAGTTCAGTGTCAACTGCAACAAGACTTAACGTGGTCCTTGATGGACCCAGAGAAATATATACAGGGTCTTTCTTATAAAATAAGAACGGCAAGTGGCAGTTTGGTTATTCGCTGGTGCGATGGCCTTGGCCGAGCTTGTGGCGCGCCACGGCCCCCTGCTGTACTACCGAAAGCGCGCACATAGTACATATGAGGGCTGATTTTTTTTCAAGTTCCGATGGACTGTATATAATTAACAGATTGACAAACCAAACTGATTTTACTACTAAATGCTTGCTTGTTTTATTCGTATGTCTCAACATAATCGCCAAAACGATTGAAACATTTGTCGTATCGTTACACCAGCTTTCCAATGACCTCGGCATAATATTCTGCCGCCACTGAGGTGGATACATCTGGACAGTCCTCTGAAGTTTTTTCCCCTTTTTGACGAGGCGTTGCCGCCCAACCATACCTTCAATTCTCCAACAAAAAAAAAACAAAAAAAAAAGGTGAAAACATTCAGTGCTGGTTTAGACTAAACGGCAGATGATCCAAAACTTCCCCCTTGAATTCTTTGTAGAAGTCTATCGTAACGTTGGTACGGTGTGGTCATGAATGATTTTCACCTTATTCGATAAATGTGCGGCAACGCCTCGCCAAAAAGGAGAAACTTCAGGAGACTGGTCCAGACGTATCCACCTGAGTGGCGGCATAATATTTTGCCGAGGTCATTGGAAAGCTGTTTTTTTTTAGCGTATGGCTTTTAGTGCCGGGAGTGTCCGAGGACATGTTCGGCTCACCAGTTTTGTAGCTGCTTCGAGACGGACACCCAATGGGTGAGCTACAAGTACCGTTGGGAAGGAAAGTTGGAAGGTAAGGACGAGGGGTTGGAAGGTAGCGGCTGTGGCCTGTAGTTAGGGACCAACCCCGGCATTTGCCTGGAAGGAAGATGGGAAACCACAGAAGACCATCTTCAAGGTTGCCGGCGGGGGGATTCGAACCTCCTCGCCTCCCGGATGTGAGCGACTGCCATCAGTCATGCCGTAACGACCGCGGCTAACTCACCCGGTTGGAAAGCTGGTGTAACGATACGACAAATATTTCAATCTTTTTTGCGATTATGTTGAGATATAAGAATAAAAAAGCAATTATTTAGTAGTAAAATCAGTTTGGTATGTCAATCTGTTAATTTTATACAGTCCATCGGAACTTGAAAAAAAAATCAGCCCTCGTATGTACTAAGTGCGCGCTTTCAGCAGTACAGCAGGGGGCCATGGCGCGCCACAAGCTCGGCCAAGGCCATCGCACCAGCGAATAACAAAATGCCGCTTGCCGTTCTTACTTTGTATGAAAGACCCTGTATATTATTATTTTTGATTATTCCCCTTCAGGAGGGCGTGTGAACTTGTACCAATCACAGCTTCACTTTCTTTTCCTCTCTGCTTTTCTTTCCAAAACCTCTTCATTAGTTCACTGTGCTTTTTCTTCCTATCCTCCGTCCACGTTTATCCTGGTGTGTCCTTCCTTGAGACTTGTACAATTTTCGTGTTTCTGATTTTATTTCTAAATTGTTCTCTGTCCTTAATGTCGTCTTCTGAGATTTTAAGTAATTCCATGTCTTCATGTACTTCTTTTATACAACTGGTCTTTAATTTACTTTCATTCACGATATTGAAAATCTTCTTAGTGAGTCTGTTCTCATCCATCTTATATATGTGTCCATAGAACTGCAGACGTCTCTTCCTAAAGTTATCTATAATGTTGTCTGTATTTTCATAAAGTTCCTTTGTTGGTCTCCTGACCCAAATTCCATCACGGAAAATAGCGCCATGGATTCTCCTGAGAATGTTTCGTTCCTGTCTCAATATCATGAATTCTCGTCATTCCTCTAATGACTGTGGTTTCTGCCACGTACAAGGCTTCAGGCAAGACAACTGTGTTATAATGGAGCAGTTTTGCATTATGAGATACTGCTCTTTTGTTGTAATGATTCAATGTCAGCTTGTACGCCTTCTATAGTTTTACTAATCTCTCTGCATTAGACATTGTGTTCAATCCTGAGGGTTGGATGGCTTCTCCTAAATATTTGGAGTGAATGACCTGCGAGATTTTCCCATATTGCGTTCGAAATATATATACTGTATACTGTATAATACAATGAAAGAGTGATGTCGCGTAATGCAAAATTGAAGTAGACCTATTACAAAACCGTTCTCCTCCCAGAAGCTCAATATGCATCAGAAACCATAACTTTAGGAGGCCATTCATAAATTGCAACAATTGAAGAGCAAGGACGCGAAATTCTTAGAAAAATATTCGGCTCTCGTCAAGAAAATGGAATTTTGATCAAGAGACGAACTGCAGACCTCAATAGTCTCACAGACAGTTTCACAAACATTGTACGCAGGAGATAGTTGACATTTTTTGGGCATAGGGTGGCCAAAAATAGATTAATTATTCAGTAAAATAAGTACAAAAAATTCGAGGTAAAATTGGATGGAGGAAACAAGGAGGGGGAGGGGGAACTGAATGAGATGAACTTCGGGGAGAACATAATGAAAAGCCGTGAAATGAGTCGAACATTTTCAGGGCAGCCTATAGACGTGGGATTTATTTGGACTGTAATAAAAATATATGCTAAATACTCTAATAAATATGTATGAGAAAACTGATTGAATGTACATATGTTCTCTAAAATAATTGCAAGTAATTAACCACTCAATGCATTGGAAATGCTATTAAACAAAATCCCTGTGTCATAAGGTGAAAAATACAACTCATCTCGTAGATGATTCAAAGAGAATAGTGCATTTGGCGGAGCGTGCAAGTTGGGTGGGATATCAATAGGAGCCGGGAACATACCATTCCCTAGGTCAGGGAGGGCTCAATGACGTGAAAACCATTTAGTAAATTGGTGGGTAGCTAAGGAGGAAACAGGTCAATACGAGTACAATATTTGGCAACACCGCTTACTACTGTGAGTAACCTCGGGAAAAAGGAGACAAGACGTGCTCAACTGGTTTCGTGTCAAATATGAAAACACTGAAACGATTCTACTAATAGAGTAGTTGTTGATTCATTTGAGGAGTTTGGACATCGTGGTAATTTAGTCCCGTGTACTTGGGGTGTGTTCAATTTGTTTGATAACCTGTGTTATTGTGATGGCTGTAGTAGCGTGTGTATTTCCAAATCAGGTGAAAATTGAGAAGGAGGACTGTCCTCAAGCTAAGAACCATGCCAGCATTTGCCTGGAGTACAAGTGGAAAACCACGGAAAACCACTCCCAGGATGGCTGAGGTAGGAATTGAACCCTCCCCTCTTCAGTTTTGCCTCACGAGACTCAGTTTACCCCCATTCCAGTCCTCAGAGAAGAATTGAATTTCTTGGCAGAGCCGGGATCTACTAATATATGTCTTCCATGCAAAAGCCGCCAAGTCCAACTTATGACTTTTTAAGCTGTATACGCCATTATGTGCACAATGAAGAATTCTTTGGTTATATTTTACTAGCAGCTTCACCCGGGAACAGTTATGAATGTATTACGTGATAGGCGCCTGTTTATTCAATATCAATGAACTACAACCTATATCCGTTTTACGTCTCGGCATGATTGGTTAAAATCACTGACTGGACTATTAATTATATTAACATGGAGATGCATGTGCAACGAATTCTTGTCAGACGTAATTTAAGAATGGCGAGGTGCATGAAACACAAATCCCCCTTCCGTCCAATCATAACTTGACTGTGTATTTTGCAGACCGAAAAGTTCACTGGCGAAATGACGAAGAGTCAAGTTGTACTTCCATGGAAACTCCAAACCCAACCACTCTTCTCTAAAGTCTTAACTCAACACTAATCGATAGTTTGCTGCTGGTTGTATCTGGGAATAATAGGCTTGCCCACTGGCTAGGCTGTAACTGGGGTGTTAGGCTCCCCTTAGCTAGCTCGTAAACTGTCGGCTCAGTAATTGGATGGAGATTGTTGGAAGAAATGAAAACGTACAAACACTTATAGAGGGCGATGTATTAAAGATACAGATATGCCCTCGCGGACTATTTTGTAGAACTTTTCATGCTGAACAATACTTACACCCATAGTATATTGATATTTTAATGGTTTTCCCAGCGTAAGATTAAAAAGCGCACGGAAGCCAGCTTTTCTTTTGGACTTTTTCACTGAAATCGTTACTGCTTGGCTTCCTTTGATCATAAATAAATAATTTTCTACAGAAACCTTCCTCGAGATAGCCTTTAGACTTACAGAATGGTGAAAACCGCATCAAAATCCATCCAGTGGTTCTCAAGATTACCCGTGACATCCAAGAATCGGGAGGCGGCTTCGGTGGCGTAGTTGGTAGAATGCTGAGTTTCTATGCCCTAGATCGCGGGTTCAAATCCGGCTGAAGTCGTCGAATTTTTTAAGAGCATTAACAATCCCTCAGTATGCCTTCCTTCGGAGGGGAAGTAAAGCCGGCGGTCCCATGTCATAGATTTATGGCATGTTAAAGAACCTTCCACTAATTAGACCAGTGTGTAGCTAAATTGTATAGGTTAAGAATGTAATCAAGCCTCCGTGGCTTAGGCGGCAGCACGCCGGCCTCTCACCGCTGGGTCCGTGGTTCAAATCCCGGTCACTCCATGTGAGATCTGTGCTGGACAAAACGGAGGCAGGCAGGTTTTTCTCCGGGTACTCCGGTTTTCCCTGTCAAATTTCATTCTAGCAACACTCTCCACTATCATTTCATTTCATCTGTCATTCATTTAATCATTGTCCCAGAGGAGTGCGTCAGGCCTCGGCAGCCGGCACAGTCCATATCCTCGCCGCTAGATGGGGACTTCATTCATTCCATTCCTGACCCGGTCGGAGACTGGAAGCAGGCTGTGGATTTTCCTTTTCAAGAATGTAATCAACGCTCTTAGGTTCCTATTTTCGTTGCCAAGAACCGACTGTGGTGGCGTCTGTTAGCTAAGTTCTGAACTAGTAATCGTTGACGGTGGCGTTTGGCAGCAAAAGTAGGAACTATTTGAAAAAATCAAAAGTCTGCTGTCCTTAGATGAATTAAAACAGATAACACACACTAATACAGTCATCACAATTAACACCGGTTATCAGACAGATTCTACACACACCCAAAGTACACGGGGCTACATGACCGCGTTATCGCAGCCCCTAAACTTAAGAACCAACCAACCAAGAGTCGGGAACTTAATTTTATACTAAGTCGAGATTAGTCATAAGCAAAACCCGCCAGATTTTTGTTACAAATGCATATAGAAATTTGCAGTTTCAAGCAATAACCACCAAGTCCACAGGAGCCAATGAAACTGCTCATCCGTCTCACATGACATAGCTGATGTCTTTATTCTGCATAACTATAACTAATTCAATTAACCACTAATTTTGAATTTATACATGCAAAAATGCTTTTTTATTGAAATATTTCATTGTTAACGCAAACTACTTGATTGCAGAGACCTAGCTTCTAATTCATCTACATGAGCGAATTTTGAATATTGATGATTACTATCTCGTTCCAACCAAAACCCTCCAAGTCCAAAATTAAGTACACATTTACAGCGAAAATAATAGGTAAACTTTCATTTCTCTTTGCTTATATTATTCCCAAACCCCTTACATATCACTTGTGCAATACACACGCGATCAGTACAAATTCTAAAGCAATGACACGTTTTTCTCAATTTCTGAAAATTTTGTCAATGTGGAATTGGCGGTTCTTGCATGTAAGGTCCTCAATTTATGTATTACCTATTCTTTTGGTGAATATCCACCGAATTCATAGTTATGGGGCAGATGACCTCGTAGTTCCGCCCCTTAAAACAACAATAACTACTAACTAATTCGTAGTTATTTACGTGTTTCAGACGGTTTCATGAAGTTTTAACAATGTAATTGGTTTAATAACCCCTGGCACTACAGCCCACGAAGGTCCTAGGCCTTCCAAGCGACCACTGCCCAGCCATTTGGCCTGCAGATAATGGGGTGACACGTGGTCCCCTCGGCCGTTAATCTTGATTTTTGTGATCCGGGCGCTGCCTCACTGTCAGACAGCTACTCAATTGTCCTCACGAGGCTGAGTGCTCCCCGTTCCAGCGCTCAGGTCAGTTTCTAAAATCGCTGACGGAGCGGGGCAACAAACCCGAGGCCTCCGGATGAAAGGCAGGCGCGCTACCCCAACACCATGGGGCTGACTTGGTTTTACGTCCCTCAAATATTGAAGCTTTTAGAGACTCTGGGGTGCCGGAATATTGCCCCAAAGGGATCTTTAACGTGCCAGTTAATTTTCTGACATTGGTCCCTCGCATTTGCGTACCGATCCCTCAATCTTGAACATAGCAGGAGAGAACTTTACAGCTGACTCACGCTGCCATTCTGTAAGTGTAGAATGCTAGTCACTACACCACAAGCTGGATGATGTGGCGGCTCCCTATATATTAGAGAGAACAGTTCTATATTAAGTTATCTGCAATTCCTAGTCCATCGCAACCCCTCCAGCTTAGGGAGAGTTCTGAGGGAAGCCCTGGAGATTTGTGGATGGAATGATGAGCAGAGACTTCAACCATAAGCTCGCCGCAATGGAGCACATTCATTGTCCGACTAACCTCGTCTGTGTGCGTCTGTGAGGAAACAGAGTTGGCAGGGGCGTGACCACATATGATTCCATAGCGTAGCCATGCGCGCTCAACTAGGACTACAACGGAGTACAGAGATGAGAGATTCGCATTTTGGGACGTCGTCTGATTTCGAATCTTGGGGTGTCCACTATAATCATAGGCCTTAATAATACTGATGTTGTTTGGGTCTTCAGTCTTTTGATTGGTTTGATGCGGCTCTCAATGCCTCCCTGACATGATATAAATTAAGGTTTTATCTCTACATAGCTACCCCACCCTATATCCGAGGCAATCTGTTTAACATATTCTAACCTTGGTTTACCCCTACAGTTCTGGTCCTCGAACATTCCTTCCATAACTAAGCTTGCTATTCCTGGGTGTCTTAGTATGTGTCATACCAACCTATCTCTTCTCTCCATTAGCAGTCGCCAGAAACATTTCTCCTCTCCCACTCCTACCTATCAGGTCTTCATCATTCTCCTGTAACACCACATTTCAAACGCTTGAATTCTCCTCTTTTCTGCTGCACCATTAGTCCAAGTTTCACTTCCAAAAAGCGCCACGCTCCAGACAAAGGCTTTGAAAAATGACTTCCTAATACCTAAATCTATATTTGATGTCAACAGATTCCTTTTCTGTAGAAATGCTTTCCTTGCCTGAGCCAAGCTACTATTTATATCCTCATTGCTTCGTCCATCACTGGTTATTTGCTTCCTAAGTGAGAGAAGTCTCCTATTTCCTTTAGCTTTTCACCTGCCAATTTGATGTCCATAGAGGTTTCTGATTTATTTCGGCTGCATTCCAATATTTTTCTTTTACATTTATTAATTTTCATCATGAATTCCTCCCTCAAGACGGAGCCCATACCATTCAAAAACTCATTCAAATCCTCTCACGTGTCGGCCAAAATGATGATGGCATCAGAAAATCTCAGAGTTTGTCGCCTTTTAAAAATCACTTACCATGGCCAGGAGCGAACGTGCAAGCGTGGGGTTGGTAGTCCAACACGATAACCACTCACCTACCGTGGCAAGTCACTCCGCTATAATAAGGGTAGGAATACAGTTATTTCCCTCAGCAAATGATTTACGCAGCTGTATTTGAAAATTCGCAGCAATGTGGTAGAAGCGGAACGTGATGCTCTCAGCTTCTTTTCAAAAGCCATCCGCTGCTTGAAATTAGATTTGGACCTCTATTCTCTTCCCATCTCCTCTTAATTAATTTAACAGGATAAAGAGAGACAACCCGTCCTCTGCAGAACATGTCTGCACTTTCCAGCAGATTATTCGTAGTCCACAGCGTTACCAATCTTCATAGTCCAGCGTGATAATAGAACTACAGTATGTTAACGTCGTTCTGTCAGTCGGTGACTAGTAGCAGATAGTATTAAAATTCACTGGTTCAAACCCGGCCGAAGTCGCCTGATTTTTTAAAAGCCTTACAAATCCCTTAGTATGCCTTCCTTCGGAGGGGAAATAAAGCTGGTTCGCGGCGGCCCCATATCATAGATTCATGGCAGGAAAAAGAACATTCTACTAATTACACTTGTGTGAAGCCAAAATTAGTAGGTTCGAATTGATAACGCTCTGTTAGTTCCAACGTTCGCCACCAGGGGCTGACTGCGATGCCATCTAGTGGCCAAGTCCGCAAGCTAGGTGTCGTGGACTGTAACATGTGGTTGCAAAAGTAGGAACTACTTGAAAGTACTGTCTGCAGTCCCTGCTTGAATTAAAACAGATAACACACACTAATACAGCCATCACAATTAACACCGGTTATTAGACAGATCCTACAGTACACACACACAAAGTACACGGGGCTACATGACCGCGTTGTCTCAGCCCCTAAACTAAGAAACCAACCAACTATTAAAATTGGCTTGTATCTGAATATCAGTAAGATAAGCAACCTAACAGGTTTACCATCACAATAAGTAAGGAAGTCATCATATTTTTGTGTTGTTGTTGTTGTTGATTCCTTTAGAGCAGGAGTCTCCAAACTACAGCCCGTGGGCCAACATCGGACCGGGAGCACTATCAATCCGTTCCGCGGCAGCCGGCCGGACATACCCTGTATCCGACTCAACATAATTCAATTTGTTTCTCAACAGAATAACAAGCAGAGAAAGATGGATTAATGGCAACACAAATACAACGGTAGAAACACGCACCTGGGAAATTTTCCAGTCATCAAACCACGAGGGTGAGTGGAAGGAAGTGAACTAGTTTTCCGATATATTTTCAGTAACGTTTTTTCGCAGTTTCTAATGGGATTCATTTTAATTTGTTTTCCACTGTTCTGGGAATCGTGAAATAACAGTTTCTAGAAGTAGCTAATCAACAAGTATTTTAAAGACGAAGGATTTTAACTCCGGATTTTAATTAAGAAACTGTATTTTTAAGAATTTTGTATCTAACGCTAGTCATGACGAAAATCCGATATTTTACGATAAAAGGATTTTAGTTAGTGTAATAAGATATTGTAAAATGTGTATGTAATATTTTAGCAAACTATGAACGACTGATGAAGGCATAGAAGTGCCGAAATATGTATCGTGTGATTTAAAGTAAATTAATTAAAACAAATTTGTATTGAAGAGTGGAAGCCATAGTTAGTAATTATAGCTTATTTTGATTCGGCTACATTGTAAAATTTACAATGTTAGTAAATCATACTAATTATAAAATCAGATGTTTTTATTTAACGACCAATTAAGAAACACAATACAATAACTGGCATACATAATTTAATTGAACATTTTGGTTGGTTGGTTCTTATGTTTAAGGGCTGCGACAACGCGGTCATGTAGCCCCGTGTACTTTGGGTGTGTCTGATAACCGGTGTTAATTGTGATGACTGTATTAGTGTGTGTTATCTGTTTTTTTATTTAAGTACTGTAACTTAGAATTTTTCAAATAGTTCCAACTTTTGCCGCCAAGCGCCACCGTCAACTACTACTAGGCCAAGTTCAGAACTTATCAACTAGACGCCACCGCAGTCGGCTCTTGGCAACGAACGTAGAAACCTAAGAGCGCCGTTTACATTCTTAACCTATCCAATTTAGCTTCACACAGGTGTAATTAGTGGAAGGTTCTTTGACATGCCGTAAATCTATGACATGGGACCGCCGGCTTTACTTCTCCACTCCGAAGGAAGGCATACTGAGGGATTTTTAACGCTCTTAAAAAATTCGACAGCTTCGGCCGGGTTTGAACCCGCTATCTTGGGCATAGAAGCTCAGCATGCTACCGACTACGCCACCGAAGCCGCTAATTGAACATTTTAACTGTAATTATTGACATGAGATTTATCCTAAAAACTTAACACAATTATGTGAAATATATAAGTAGGCCCTAATTACTCGCTATTCTTCTTATTTCTTGTTTTATCGTTGTGGCCACGAGATCTCAACTGTTTTTCTTCTTGTTAGCCCACCACGCCTTCATCCTTTCGGAAAGGGATATCTTCCATTCATCCGAGTGAACATATCTCTTGCTGAAGGTTTACTTCCTCTTGATGAACCTGCAGGAGTTTTTGTTTCAATGGGTTTCTGAGCAACTTATCTGATTCAGAAATTCCAAATTTTAACAAGTCCTTATCCACTTCCACCGGCCAAAGAGGCAACACCTTTTAACTTCGGAAGTATGATTTATTTATTTATTTATTTATTTATTTATTTATTTATTTATTTATCGTATGGCTATTAGTGCCGGGAGTGTCTGTAGCTGCTTCCAGCGGACACCCTTGGGGGTGAGCTACAAGTTCCGTTCAATTTCAAGTAGTTCCAACCTTGTGGTGAACGTTGGAACTTTGATAGAGCGTTCCGACGAAATCTAACCTAACAATTTAGCTTCACAAAAGTTTAGTCTGTGGAAGGATCTTTAACATGCCATAAATTTATGACATGGGACCGCCAGCTTTACTTCCCCATCGAAGGAAGGCATACTGAAGGATTTTAACGCTCTTAAAAAATCTGACGACTTTGGCCGGGTTTGAACCCATTATCTTGGGCACGGCAGTTCAGCATGCTACCAACTACGCCACCGAAGCGGAATTATGATAATAGACGTTTGGAGAATCTACTGACGGGCAATCTGAGGAGGTGGGAATAGATTACACTTGAGATCTTTTCAGTGTGGGAGTATATTTTTGAATTACTCCAGAGCTTGTAACCTACATCTTTGAACTTAGGACCAAGAATTTTCCTAATGATCTTTCTTTACTTGACTTCAAGTCTCTCGATCGGGTCAGCTGCGCGCCTTGATAGGAATTCCGCTGCATACAGTGCTTTCGGTCAAATCACAGTTTGATAGTGTGTTAACTTTGCATTCCTAGAGATTATCTCTCTTATTATATAATACGCTAAGGTCTATGTTTCACAAAACTCAAGCTCCTAAACCAGAGGGAGTTAGAAAGTGTGGTTTGTACCAAAATCTTCCAAATCGTCTCAATACCACAGGAAAAATCTTGCAGTTCTTGAAAAGTCAACGGAAATTTATTTATTTGTTTAAAAAGTGTGTTTAAACGAATAAATAAGACGATAGCCCCTGGCAGAACTATGTCGCGTACAGCCGCATAGCACTAGCGCCGGGCGGGTGGTCTATACGCATGCGTAAGTTCTCGCACGGGTCCGCTAGTTATTATTATTAGACTAGTAAGATTAATGACTTTTATGCTGGTGTAACTTCCCACTGACAATATTGTTTGCAGTTGTGAAACAAATTTACTATTGGAAATAATAATAATAATATCGTATGGCCTCGGGTGCCTGGTGCAAGCTTTGTTAATTGACACCCAGAGGGTAGCTTGCATGTCAAATTTCGTCGTTCCTTTGAACGCTATGAAAGTCAAGGAGGTTAGATATCTAAACTCCTTGACACTACTACAGCGCTTTCAAGTAGAGAATGGAGGAACTTTGTGTTGGCGGAAAATCCCGAGATTAATTTTGCCATTGAACACGGCCTACTGAATTCAAATGGGTTCTTTAACATGCCAACAACGTATGACATGAGTATCGTGATTTTTGTCGCCTTCAAAAATCACTTACCATGGCCAGGGGCGAACCTGCAATCTTGGGGTTGGTAGTCCGACACTATAACCACTCACCCACCGTGGCAAGCTACTATTGGAAATTATCAGCATAGACTTCTAATGCTCATCAGTTAATTTGGATATTATTCACAAGGATAAGTAAGGAGTGCCGAGAACTGATCGAACTGTTTGAGTGGAAGACTCTTATAAATTCCAGCAATGATGATTTGTATTTCGTTTAAAATATTGCTACATTACTATTCACCCCCGCACACAGCACAATAGATATCTCACTCTCCGGCCAGTCCCGAAACGAACCTTTGCGCGTATTCAAAACTATGGTTAGAAACGCTCTATTGACTTTCAAAGTTCGCTGCTAGGTGTCAGTGACAGTGGCATCTACCGTTGTAGCCGAACTTGGAACAACTTGAAATTGAACTTCCTGGGAGCCCATGGCCGTACAATTCAAATACCCTGCTATGACCATTGGCTACAATTCATATACCTACAGTACGTACAATAATACAAAATTACGAGCCTTACAGTAGTCGCATATGATGTGTAACATCTGACCTAGAAGAAACCTCACGTGAAATTGTTGATACACCGGTATTTTATACTATTGTTGGCACAGATATTAATCTACTAGCAGGTACCCGCGGCTTCGCTCGCGATCAAGACAATGGGGACGATGCATTATAATTCTGAAAATTCTGATACATACAGTATATTGATATGAGCAGCAAAGTGGAAATTTTATAGAGTTGTGAAAGTCTGCAGGGTATGATGTTACATTATGTGAACACATTTTAGAATTACGTTTTTGGTTTTGCCATATTCTGCTGAGACTTAACGATTTTGTTGTCTGGATACTCGTGAGGACGCCACATACTGTTGCCTATGGGAAAAAATCGTTAAGTCTAAATGTACACCTACTGCTGTTAAGTGTGTGTCATTGTGCTTTGTTAATAGAAATTGCGAATATTGTTTGAAGAGGGAACTGCACTCTTGCACACTGCAATGGCAAATCTATCGGAATATGGGGAATTAAAAGTATTTTTCCTTAAGTTATTCTGGGTGTAATTTTGCCACACTTAATGTTGATTTGGACGTCAACATATCGCTATTAATAGACCTATAGTAAAATATCTCTCAACTTGGCCGCTGATTTACATTATGCAGTCTCTTCCAGTGTTAGGCCTACATCCCAGGGATTGAAATTCTCCAACCACCCTTTTGCCTCACATCTCTCTCTAAGTAATTAAAATTCCTGATTGTTGTTGTTTGAGTCTTCAGTTTTTTGACTGGTTTGATGCAGCTCTCCATGCCTCCCTCTCCTGAGGCAATCGTTACATCTCTACATACAGTAGCTACCTCACCTGGTCTACCTCTACATTTCTTGTCCTCGACCCTCCCATCCATAACTAAGCTTGCTATTCCTGGGTATCTTAATATGTGTCATATCAACCTATCTCTTCTCTTCATTAGCAGTCGCCAGAAACATCTCCCTTCCCCCACTCGTCTTAATACCTCTTCATTTGTTACCCTATCTACCCATCTGATCTTCATCATTCTCCTGTAACACCACATTTCAAACGCTTCAATTCTCCTTTTTTCTGCTGCACCATTAGTCCAAGCTTCACTTGCTTATAGTGTCACGCTACAGGCAAAAGCTTTCAAAAATGACTTCCTAATACCTAAATGTATATTCGATGTCAACAGATTCCTTTTCTGTAGAAAAGCTTTCCTTGCCTGAACCAACCTACTTTTTATATCCTCTTTGCTTCGTCCATCACTGGATATTTTGCTTCCTAAGTAACAGAAGTCTCCTACTTCCCGTAATGTTTCACCTGCCAATTTGATGTCCATAGAGGTTTTTGATTTATTTCGGCAGCATTCCAATAATTTTGTTTTACATTTATTGATTTTCATCATGAATTCTTTCCTCAAGACGGAGTCCATACCATTCGAAAACTCGTTCAAATCCTCTGGCGTATCGGCCAAGATGACGATGTCATCAGCATCTCTCAGAGATGAAATTATTTCTCCTTGAATCTTCGCTCCCACTTTAAATTTTTCTCCTATTTCCTGATTATTGTGTTTTTAGAGATCTTTGAAATGCGTTGCCCTCGCACATGGAGTAGATGCATTGTCAAAGGAAAACATTCCATGTTACGAACATGGGTCGCATAACCTGTACCGAAAGCTTCTGCAGATTTAACACCAGCTGCAGATTTAACACCAGGATTCTACCGGGTGAGTTAGCCGTGGTCATTACGGCATGAGTGCTGGCAGTCGCTCACATCCGGGAGGCGAGGAGGTTCGAATCCCCCGCCGGCAACCTTGATGATGGTCTTCTGTGGTTTCCCATCTTCCTTCCAGGCAAATGCCGGGGTTGGTCCCTAACTACAGGCCACAGCCGCTACCTTCCCACTCCTCGTCCTCACATTCAAACTTTCCTCCCCAACGGTACTTGTAGCTCACCCCTTGGGTGTCCGTCTCGAAGCAGCTACAAAATTGGTGAGCCGAACATGTCCTCGGACACTCCCGGCACTAAAAGCCATACGCTAAAAAACCAGCAGGATTCTGAACAGCAGTTCCTTGAACTCAGATTTGCCAACATTTTATTGTATCTTTCCATGTGGTAGGCTATAATTCTGTACCTCAACATACAGAAGAGTGCTTTCAAAATCATGTCTAGTGTAGATTTTGGAAAAGGTAGTGAGTGTGTCTTTTACCGGAGTGGATACTCGCCCGTAGAAATTATTTTCAGTAAGATAGACTGGTTCACAATTTTGTAAGTGCACATTGAGGTATGTGACGGCGGGATGCCGTAAGTGTTACGGAAACGGCAATAGCCGCCACACAGCTTCGTTGCTACTGAAATACCGACCAGACTGATATTTGTACTTAACTATACGGGATTTGCGAGCCCAGTGTTTATGAATTTGAACGTAGCTATATCGCTACTTTTATTTAGTAGCCGTTACTGTAGTGTTTAAAAATTAAAAGTGGTATTAGAAGGCGCTACCCCTATTTTTTTTACCTCTGGCACTACAGACCACGAAGGGCCTAGGCCTATCATGCGACCGCTTCCCAGCCATTTGGCCTGCATATATTCTGGTGATGCGAGGTCAGTGCATCGTGTCCCCTCGGCCGTTAATCTTGCTCTTCGTGAACGGGCGCTGCCTCTCTATCAGACGGCTACTCAATTGTCCTCACGAAGCTGAGTGCACTCCGTTACAGCCCTCACGTCAGTGTCTAAAATCTCTGACGGAGCCGGGAATCGAACCCTGTGCCTCCGGATGGGAGGCAGGCGCGCTACCCTGTTCTTATTATGTTTATATATATCTTGAAAAAGATAATAAATGGATTGGCAGTGCCACCTACAGGGATATATAGAAAATCGGATGTCATACCTTGAGGTTCAGTTGCCATGGAAACGGACTTGCCATTAGTTCATCAGTTTATCAGAGTGAAGATAGTTTTCTGCGAATATCTTTGAAACTGTAGGTATTAGGGTCTTAAAATGTGGTTTTCGGTGTCCCACAGGGACATACCGAATATTGTTTCTTGCATCGAGGGGCGTAAAATGAGCTTTGTCCGGTCTTTATGCGACAACTTCGATATTTTGTCCCGGTTGAGTATTGTTGGTGACTTTTCAGTTATGTTTCCCGTTCCACAGGAACGATGATTTATTTCCCGATGAAAGGCAGCCTATATATTATCTCAGGGTATAAGCTGTCTCCATTTCGAATTTCATCCAAATCCGTCCAGCCGTTTTAGTGTCAAGAGGTAACAAACTAACACACAGACACACACACACAGACTTTCACAATTATAATATATATAGGGATATAGGGATTGTAAAAGGGAGTGTTTTACAGATATTGTAGTTTATAATACGGAACTCATTTTATTTGATGAGTTGTAGCTTCCACCAGCACTAGCCTAAATAAAGAATACGATATGGATCAACTAGATTAATAGACGCGACACCGCTCATAACCTTAAATTCCTTATAAACAGGTCCTCTTCACTCACAGACCAACACGTAATTCCATATGGATTCTGTTAAAATGAGTAATATTGATATGATAAATATCGTTTAAAATTATAATCGGGTTGCAAAAATATCTACCCCGTCCGGGATTCGAACCGGAGATCTCTAGATTCACAGTCATAGACGCTAACCCACGGCTATTTCGACTACGCAAATATTGTGCACAAGATGGGTGACTTATTTCCACGTTCCAATAATACTGCATTACGGAATTATGTTTCATTTATATTTTGCTTGTTTCGATAATGTTCCTGCGTTAAATTGACTTGAAAATGCCTAATGAATAGGCCCTGTTGTGAGTGAAGAGAATGTATTCAGCAATAGTTCATGAAGGCTTGCTCAATTCTCGTATAACCACAACGATTATATTATATTGATGACTGCATTACCGTTATGTGGGTTAATATTTGAATAGCCATTGTGCAGAAACATAATACCGGCAATGCCGACTACTTACAATGTTTGATATTAAGGCATTTTACCATTTAAATTCTGATACGAAGACTTCGTACCATGTGCTTTGTTTCGATCACTTGACACCAGAGTTCGCATGAGCTTTTACCGTTCAGTATGTCATATACATTCCACATGGCCGAGAGTACGTCATGGTATCAATTTCCGACACCGCGCGCTCATTGTTTCTCTTACCACTGCCAGCTGGATGGATCGAGTTGGCAGTGAGTCTTACACTTCCGTTCGATCCACCACTGCCAGCTAGCACACTTCCGTTCGAGCTGGTGCCACCTCGATCGTTCTGATCCACTTCCGTCCCATTTTTCAAAATCACTCCCACAAAAATATCCAGCAAGGGAGTGGAAAGATGTTACACATTAAGAAAAACTACAGTATGTTGGTATGATGAGCAAGCTAGGTCTTGGCCCTTGGGGTTTGGTGGAGGAGTCATTGGGCTAAAACAAAATTGAGACCCCTGGTTTAGAGGCTATGTGGCATCGTGGTCATGTAATACCATGTAATTGTGTGTGTGCATGTGTGTAGAAGCTGGCTGACAACCTGTGTTATTGCGGTGTCAGTACTAGTGAATGTATTTGTAATCGAGGTAGGATTTGGTTAGGAAGCAGTCATGGCCCTCAGTTAGTTACCATTCCGATATTTGTCCGGAGATGGGTTATTCCCTAATCCAGAAAAAAATATTAATCTCATGTCATTCTTTTTGAGAAAAACTCGTGTTGACGGACTGAAAAGCATCAAACTTTCATTTGTCTGGAGTTAAGTGGGAAACCACGGAAATACACTGAGGTAGGGATTGATCCCGTCTCATCTCAGTTTTGCCTCAACGAGGCTTCGGGTACGCAGTTCAAGCCCTCAGACCAGAATTGAATATCTTGGCATAGCCGGGAATCGAATCCGGGCCTCTGTAGTGACAGCCAGGAATGCTAGTCACTACGCTATGAGGTGGATGGATTTGGTTTTGGACTGGAATTGCCGCGTATTATTTTCCGACATCTAGTTACCATAGCAACAAAGGCGAGCCCACTTATAATAAGTTCCCAGTCGTTGAAGCTTGTTTAGCAATCCTATGTTTAAAATAAAATTATAGTAGCTTCAGATATATTATTGTACCACTTCAGTGGCGTAGTCGGTAGCATTCTGAACTGCTGTACCCAATACCACGGGTTCAAACCCGGCGCAAGTTGTCAGATTTTTAAGAACGTTAAAATCCTTCAGTATGCTTTCCTTCAGAGGGGAAATAAAGCCGGCGTGCCCTTGTCATAGATTTATGGCATGTAAATGGACCTACCACTAAAATTGGTAGTGTGTAGCCAAATTTGTAGAATATATTTGGTTAGAAACGCTCTATCAAGTGCCAATGCTCCGCTAGGTGTCAGTGATAGTGACATCCGTCAGCCAAACTTGGAACTACTAGAAATTGAACCTGATGGGGAGCCTACGAGCGTTCAATTAAAATACCCTGCCATGGCCATTGGCTGCAATTAACTGTATGTAAAATAATTGACTACTATTACAAATAGTTTTTGTACTTGGAACATCCGTAAAGTTAATTGGGTTGAATAACGATGCTTAAAATGAACACATTATGTCGGCGACTATTGTTGCAAGTCACAATGTGTTCAGTGAATAACACCAGAAAGCATTTGATGCATTTGTTTGCTTTTTGGAAAGTCTATTACAATAAAGGAGCCTCTAAAGCAATATACAAAAAGAAGAAGCAAAATCAGAAAACTAACTCTAAACGAAAATAAAAACAAAAAAAACAGGAAGAGAAAATAAAAACAAAACAAAAAACACAAAGCCAAAAGCAAAATTAAAAATAAAGAAGCAAAAGCAAAAAACAAACACAAAACCGAAAACGCAATTAGTTCAATACAGTCGAACTTCCACAAGTGTAAACTATTATATCTCGAATTTTCGATATCTAGAAGTAATTCAAATTTCCCAGCGAAATTTTACACAATTTATATGTCATGTTTATTTCTATAATTGGAAGTTGTATTAATTGTATATTTCGATAACTCGAATGCTATTTTGTTTCCCAGACATAAATACTGTATGTGTCATTAACTCGAAGTTGGGCTGAAAATGCAGTTGACTTACGTTCTTTAGGTGTGACATCATCATTTCATCATCATTTATTGCATGTCTCTTAAATACACACTTTTGAATACTCTCAATAAATGTTTATTATCTAAGGGGTCCTATTAAAACGATAAATATTAGATAGTGACAAAAAGCGTAGATAATTTGTGCAAAATAACAACAATAATGTTGAAAGTGTAACTCTTATATACCTGGTTAATCAGCTACCCCTAGTAATACAATATTAATAGGGGCCGCTGTTTCACTAGGTTTATGTAGTGGTTGATCTATATTATTATTTATTGAATATCCTAATAGTATGAACCCTATCGTACATGAGTATATCAGGGTTATAGTTTTGATCAGTTAATTATTGATCCTTAACACAAAATTATGAAACTAGATTATTGTAGATGTGGTGAATGGACTTAAGGAACTGTTTGTAACAGCAGGATTTCTTAAACAGGAGGAAAAATGGTTTTGAAAGTTCCATATTACAATTGTTCAGATGACTCTGAAGTTCAAATCTTGTCCTGCTAAACATGACACAGTCGAAGAGTAAATGGTCCACTGTTTGAGAAGATCCACAAAATCACAAGTAATCGCCTGCAATGTTAATTTTAAAACGTTTGAGGTAGCACTTATACTTTCCATGACCAGAGAGAAACTACGTGAGGATGAATTCGGGCACTAATGTTTTGCACTGATAAATGTGTGTTTTGATTAGCTAAACATAAAAATGCATCTAATGTGCATAGATTTAAATACATTCTGAATGTGAGCTCTCGTACATAGTCATTATATGCCAAATATATTGTAAGACAATTCCTAGAACTATGGCCTTTTCTTTCTTAAATATGCATTTATTTACGATTTAGCGTAACCCTGTGGATCGCATAAGTGCGTTTGTTTTGACTTATTATCTCATAATAAACATCTGTGGTGTTTTAAAAACTTTGGGTTCTGTTTCTTATTGTTTTGTAAAATTTCCCTCTTATCCATTTCTTGGGACATGGGGAAGGTGTGGAGTTCAACAACTCGGATATTTCTAAGATCCTGGAAGCCCCGATATCGGGATCTCTTGCTTACATTGCAATCAGCTCCCTCGCGTGTGAACGGTGGTCCAGTGGTGTGTGGTGATTCGCTACGCGGCACTGGTGGACTGACGGGCACAATACTCACCGAAGTTAGCAAGCAGATTCCATTATAACGTTGAACACAGTATGCACAGAAATTCTGTCCGTGTCTGAGTCTACCTACAGAATGCATATAAATGTGGTTTGCTTTGTACTACTTACTTACTCCTTGGCAGTACAGGCCGTGAAGGGCTTTGGCATCTCGTACACTTGGTCCATTGCCTTGCTTATCCATCTTCGAACACCCTCTGCTGCATCATCCAGTCACCTTTATATTGGTCTTCCTTTCAATCCCGCCCCACCTGATATTCCCTGATATACTGTACTTTCACAACCACTCTCTCTTCAGGCATTCTTTCCACATGTCCTAACCATATAAGAGTTTTGCTTTAACAGAAACAATGTCTGATTTTCCAAATATTATATTTATTTCTTCATTATTCCTTATTGTCCAATCTCCATTATCATATATTGAACCATATATTTTCCTCAATACCTTCCTTTGTGCTTAACTTCAATTGAGTACGAAACCAGTAACACCCTGTTCCTTTTCTATTTAATGATATTCCCGACCACGTTTCATTGCCACGTTAACTAAGGAGAGCAAAAGTACAGCAAATTACGAAAAATGTCAATGTGAATGTACCCAAAGTGCACAAGCTTCGCTTGGAGTCACTAGTAATACACATTTTCTCATTATTATTCAAGATTTCATAATCCCCGAAGTGAAAAATCTCCATAAACATTTTAGTCTATCAAGCCACCAGTACGCCACGCCGCCCCGATGCGCTAATGAACTTAACAGTTCATTATCATCAAAATCAACATCATTGACACCATCATCGTTATCACCATAATCAGTATCTTCATTATCTTCAACATCATTATCACCATCATCTTTAACGCCATCATTATTATCATCAACATTATCACCATCATCATTATCATTATCATCATTATCATCAACATCATTATCATCATCATTATTATGATTATCATCATCGTTATCAATATCATTATCATCATCATCATCATCAGTATCAGCACCATCATTATCATCATCATCATCATTATTATAATTTACTAGCAACCCGGCTCGGCTTTGCTCGGGAACAGTTGTGAAAGCATTACGTGATAAGCGCTTCTTTACGGTGTCAATGAACTACGATCTATATCCCTTTTACGTCTCGGCATGATGGGTTAAAATCATTGACTGGTCTATTAACTATATTATCATGGAGATGCATGTGCAACAAATTCTTGGCAGGCGTAATTTAAGAATGGCGAGGTGCATGAAACACAAATCCCCCTTCCGTCCAATCTAAAAACACTTATAGTGGACGATATATTGAATATAGAGATGTGCTCTCCCGTACGTTTTTGTAGATCTTTTCATGATGAACAATTCTAACACTCATTGTATATTGATATTTTTAACAGTTTGCCCAGCGTAAGCTTAAAAAGCGCACGGATGCCAGGATTTTTTTCTACCTCTTCTCTGAAATCTTTGCTGCTTGGCTTCCTTTGATCATAAATAAATAATTTTCTATAGAAACCTTCCTCGAGGTATCCTCTACAAAATGGTGAAAACCGCTTCAGAATCCAGCAGTGGTACTCGAGATTACCCGTGACATCCAAGAATCGGGGACTTTGTTTTATACTAAGTAGAGATTTATCGTATGGCTTTTAGTGCCAGAAGTGTCCGAGGACATGTTCGGCTTGCCTGAGACTGTAGCTGCTTCCAGCGGACACCCTTAGGGTGAGCTACAAGTTCCGTTCAATTTCAAGTAGTTGCAACTTTCGCTACCAGATATCAATGATACCTAGTTGTGAACGTTGGGACTTTGATAGAGTGTTCCGACGAAATATAACCTAACAATTTAGCTTCACACAAGTTTAGTCTGTGGAAGGACCTTTTACATGCCAAAAATCTATGACATGGGACCGCCGGTTTTACTTCCCCTCCGAAGGAAGGCATTCTGACGGATATTTAACGCTCTTAAAAATCCGATGACTTCGGCCAGGTTTGAACCGCTATCTTGGACACAGCAGTTCAGCATGCTACCAACTACGCCACCGAATTATTATAATCATCATTATACCATTATTATATCATCATTATCATCATTATTATCATCATTACATAAAATTTAATTTAAATCTGACCTGGGGGCTGGAGCTTGATACACTCTACCTCGTGAGGCAAATAAAGGAAGAAGTGGGTTTGATTCCTGCCTCAGACATCCTGGAAGTGGTGTTCCGTGGTTTCCCACGTCTACTCCAAGCAAATGCCAGGATGGTACCTAACTTAAGGCCACAGCTGTTTCCTACCCAAATCCTATCTAAATTACAAATGCACACAATAGTACTGACATCACAGTGACACAGATTATCAGATAAATTCTACACACACCCAAGTATACGGGGCTACATGGCCACGATGACATGAAGCCCCTCCCCCCCCAAAAAAAACAACAACAACAAAAGACATTCACATTGACATTCTTCGTTATTATCTGTTCTTTAGTTCTCGTAAGATAAAGTGTCTTTTGCTAAGTTTTCTCAATGTAGCCTAAAGTTGCAGAAGAAGCGGCTGCTATCATTAGTGGTGTAGCCAGCACCTGCCCCTCTATTAATCCCCGCTGATGCACTTCTTTGAGCCCGCCCTCTCGAGAAGATCGATTCCTGTGCCACCCCCATACGTTAGTCGATTTGTTCTCCAGCGTCACAAAAACTAACATTACTGCGGCAGCCTGTTACTATGCAACCAACCATACTTGCTGCGTTCACAGTGCAGTCTAGCAAAGATACTACAGGCGCAGAAAGTTAGCTCTTCTACTGTACACGGTGTACAGGTGTACTCAGTAAGCTGGGCTGCCACAGTAATAAGAGCTTTGTGAATGCCCATCAGGCAAGCAACTCGATGTTAAAAAAACATCCTTTGACCCTTTATAGGTTCGTGGTCAGTATATTAACCACCTATCACAAGGAGCATATCTATTGTCAAAGACACTGATGGTTGAATCTTTCACTCATATCCACGAATTTTATTTTTGAAGTTTTAATAGTTATGGAAACCAAATATAAGTTCTTTATCACCTATACCTATGGTGTTTGATATTTTTAAATACAACAATTAAAATAAAAAGTAAAACATTAATATGGTTATAAAAGTTAGAAATAAAATAAATTAAGTTAAACAATAATATGTAACTAGACAATAATAATTTTGTAATGCTAATTTTAGGATTATAAAAATGGGTGATATAACAATTAAAGTTATATAAATAATTATCAACATTAAACTCTTAAGGAAAACAGAAATTAATACTGTATTAATAATGATTAAAATTAGGCCAAACTAAAATTAAATTTAAATAAATACTAATAGAATATATTTGATAATATTTCGCCCCATAAAGAGTTAATGACATAAAGAATGTTTTGATTGAAAAAGAAGTGTATGCTTAGGAGGTAAAAGATTTGAGAGTATTCGTTTTGCAGATGTTATGGTGGTTATGGGTGGGAGTGAAAGACAAGCAACACAAATGTTGAAAGACCAAGATAAAATTTGTAAAATATGGGATGAAAATAAACGAGAAATAAACAAAAAGTATGGTCAAAGGTGGAAAAGGTGAAAAAATCACAATAAAATTAGAAGATGAAATTGAACACGTAGATAGTTTTTAACACCTAGGAGGTTGGGTTACACAGGAAGAAATAAAAACAAGGATTGCAATAGCAAAGGAAGATTATTTTGTGGAGCAATGAAGGTAAGCCTAAGGAAGAGATTAGTGAAATGTTTTGTGTGGAGTGTAGCAATGTTTGCAGCGGAAACTTGGACGCTTAGGAAAGAAGACGGGAGAAGAATAGAGGCTTTCGAAATGTGGCTGTGGAGAGAATGAGTTGGAAGGGCAAAGTGAGAAATGAGAAAGTATTAAAGAAAGTAGGAGAAGAAAGAATGATGCTAAAGAAGATAAGGAAGAGAGCAATGAATTGGATTGGACACTGCCTAAGGGGAGATGGTTTGGTGAAAAGTGCATTAGAAGGGACCGTTCAAGGGAAAATCCGAAGAGGAAGAAGAAGGTTTCAGATGCTGGATTCCATCAAGATTGATAAATCTTATGAGCTGATGAAACGTGCTGCTGAAGACCGGAGAGACCGACCATGAGCAAAGCTGCCATCAGGCAGATAAACTGATGAATGTCATAGAATAGACCTTCCATGAACTCTATTCTTTTAGGGGATATGGACATGGGAATTTGCGCACATTGGACATTGGTAATTCACGTACCATCAACCATCAACCTCTAGGGGTATGTTCTAGGAATTTTAGGTAAATACTTACTTGAAAAAATGAAAATCCACAGCCTGCTTCCAGTCTCCGACCGGGTCAGGAATGTAATGAATGAAGCCCCCAACTAGCGGCGAGGATATGAACTGTGCCGGCTGCCGAGGCCTGACGCACTCCTCTGGGGCAATGATTAAATGAATGACAGATGAAATGAAATGATAGTGGAGAGTGTTGCTGGAATGAAATTTTTGACAGGGAAAACCGGAGTACCCGGAGAAAAACCTGTCTGCCTCCGTTTTGTCCAGCACAGATCTCACATGGAGTGACCGGGATTTGAACCACGGACCCAGCGGTGAGAGGCCGGCGTGCTGCCGCCTAAGCCACGTAGGCTTGCAGGTAAATACTTACTTACTTAGTTGAATCCTCTTCTACCCGTCGGTGTCGAGGTTTTACAAAAGGAGCGCCAAGCCTTCCTGTTTCTGCTCAGCTGTTTTGCTTTCCTCCATTCTATTCCTCTCTCCTCCATTGCCCTCCTGACATCTTTCCTATTCTCAATTTCGTTTTTCCTCGCTTAGTCGTCAAAGATTTAATCAGGCCAGTTTTATCCTTTTGATTTCTTTTAACTTTGATTTGTCGGGCTAGTGAGTTGTTGGCTCACTACGCCTTAGTCCAGTGGAGGGGCAGCCTCCTCATAGTCCCTGGACTTACTAGATTTTTACAGGGTTATTTCCCTTGTCCTGTGTGGACAATCCCGTCCACTTGTTTCTGGTGTTCGAGACCTGCTATCTCGGGGATA
The DNA here is from genome assembly GCA_946902985.2 of Meconema thalassinum. Classification (NCBI taxonomy): domain Eukaryota; kingdom Metazoa; phylum Arthropoda; class Insecta; order Orthoptera; family Tettigoniidae; genus Meconema; species Meconema thalassinum. Next base: position 67,198,456 of record OX336390.1, on the reverse strand, counting down.
TACCGCCCCATCTCGGTCCCTGACTGCACTCAGCCACTGTAATTCAGTGTTGCCCCCCCAAGACGTGGACGTGTCAGCCAAGAGTTGCCCAGGTACACATAGTTACAGCCCAAGCCCCCTTTATGCCCTGGGCCGAGGGACTTAGGTAAAAACAATATAATAAAGTATGATAATACATTCTTTATTTATTCCTAAACATTGCAATTCTTTTCTTAATTAATGGATGTGTATTTAGGCATTTTTAATCCGGTAGACTAGATTAGCAGTTTGTCTTTTCTACTACTACGAGCACTAGTGTGAGTCAATGCGGAGTTTCACTTAAGCCCTTATAACTACTTTCAGTGTGAAGTTCTTAAAAACATAAGAAGAACGCCTTAGGATATTGAACCCAGGAACACATTAAATAAATAGTTATGTAAATAAGTTATTTTGGCTAGGATTTGAATAAAAAAATCGATTAAAGAAACAAGTGATTTTATGCTGTTTTTCTGGAACTGCTTATGGCCGGAAATGATATTCGAAATTTGTTATTTTAGCATGATAGAGCTCTCACATTTAAATCCTTTAGCGCTTCAACGTTTGCCGCGGCGGCTTCAGTGGCGTAGTCGGTAGCATGCTGAGCTTCTATGCCCAAGATAGCGGGTTCAAACCCGGCCGAAGACGTCGGATTTTTTAAGAGCGTTAAAAATCCCTCAGTATGCCTTCCTTCGGAGGGTAGGTAAAGCCGGTGGTCCCATGTCATAGATTTATGGCATGTTAAAGAACTTTCCACTAATTACACCTGTGTGAAACTAAATTGTATAGGTTAAGAATGTAAACAACACTCTTAGGTTGCTACGTTCGTTGCCAAGAGCCGACTGCGGTGCCGTCTAGTAGCTAAGTTCTGAACTAGGCCTAGTAGTCGCTGATGGTGCCGTATGGCGGCAAAAGTAGGAACTATTTGAAAAATTCAAAGTTGCAGTCCTTACTTGAATTTAAAGAAAACCAGATACACACACTAATACAGTCACACAATTAACACGGGGCTACATGACCGCGTTGTCGCAGTCCCTAAACTAAGGAACCAACCACCCAACCAACGTTTGCCGCAATTGAGTAAAATTGCTTAATTTTACGTTCTTACTGAGATAGGGACCCCTACGTTGTCTGCTAAGCAATGTTTTCAGCATTAGAATAGATCTACAGTCTAAATTCCTGATGTGTCGGGAACGCCTTTACTTTTGCTGTTGTGCAGCAGAATGATCGAGTCCGTTGAGTATATAGTCCCGCTACACACCTGAGGCAGAGAAGTTGCCGACACATCAGGGGTAATTTGCTTTTCCAAACCTGCTATTGCTGTAGCCAGTACAACTTACTCAACTACTGTACATGTGAAGATGCCTAAACTTTACTTTACGTAAACATTAGCTTTCGATTGTTGTCAACGCACTCTTGTGTGCTTGTGTGGTTCGTGCGGAGAAGAGTAAAAATATTGGGTGTGTGCAACTACGATATTTGAGCGTGACAACGTATTCTCGGGCTGATTTGTTTAAACTGTCGCTCTTGGGAAATTTCAGCATCGTATATATTTTTTTAAAATTATGTATTTTGCGGAATGGAACGTTCACAGGAGAAATGAAGAACAGCCGAGTTGCACTTCCAGGGAAACTCCAAACACAACCACTCTTCTCTGAAGTTTTAACTCAACACGACTCGACAGTTTGCTGCTGGCCGTATCTGGGGTAATATGTTCGATCGCCAGTTAGGCTGTAACTGGGGTGATAGACTCGCCCCCTGCCAGCTCGTAAACTGTTGCCTCAGTATTTGAATGGAGACTTTTGGAAGAAATAAAAACGTAAAAACACTTATAGTGGGCGATGTATTGAAGTTGGATATATCCTCTCGTGGACGTTTTTGTAGAACTTTTCATGCTGAACAATTCGTACACTCATAGTATATATTTTTAACGGTTTGCCCAGCGTATACTTAAAGAGCACACGGACACCATGTGTGGTTGTTTTTCCGACTTTTTCACTGAAATCGTTACTGCTCGGCTTCATTAAATCATAAATAAATTATTTTTTACAAATATCTTCCTCGAGGTATCCTTTACAGAATGGTGAAAACCGCTTCAAAACCCATTCAGAGGTTCACCCGTGACATCCAAAAACGACAGTAGCGATACTCGAGCGCCGCAACAGAAGAGAGAGAGAGAGAGAGAGCGAGCGTTGCAGCAGAAGAGAGATAAAGCGATATCATTACTTTCCACTGTAACACTTTTTTTCACGAACATCACTGTATTTCAACAATGTAATTGACGTCACGTCGTCACGTCAAAAACCAAAGTCAAATGTAAGTAACGCGCTACCTCGTGCCTCGCTGGCATCGGGAGAGCGTGGGTTCGAATCCCACCTCGGCCGTTCTGAAAATGGTTTTCATGGTTTCCCATTTTCACCACCAGGCAAGTGCCGGGACGGTTCCTTTAAATAGGTCCACGGCCGATTTCCTTCCAATATCCCTTCCCTGACACGTACATGGCCATTGGCTGCATTAATAAAATTATAAATGTAAGTATCACACTTTCAAAAGTCACGTACGTATAAAGGACAATTACGTGCAAGTCAGTTACGCATAACAAACAAGGGGACCACGCCTACTAGTCATCACCGATTTCGTCCAAATTGTTTTACATTTTTCCAAACCAAAAGAAGTACATTACACATCAGTTGTTACAAGTCCACCTTCTCAACATAATCTCCTTGTAACTCTATGCACTTTTGCCATCCACGTGTCAGTCTTTCCAGACCTTCCTGAAACCATTCTTTCGGAGTGCTGCGTATCCGTGCCTTGACAGCTGTGCCTAGTTCTGCAAAATCCACAAACGGCGATTATGCAATGGAAGCTTAGGGGCAGTCCACCGCCAAAGAAACGTCGAACAGTGCCATCAGCTGGCAAGCGAATGGCGACAGTGTTCTGGGACACAAAGGGCATCATCCTCATTGACTGGCTGGAGTTGGGGACCACGATTAACGGTGGAGCAAATGTGGCAACCCTTAAGTGCTTACGTCGTGCCATTCAAACTAAGCGGCCAGGAAAATGGGCTAAAGGTGTGATTCTGCAACATGACAATGCTCGCCCCTACACTAGCCGAGACACCACCACTGCCGTTGATCAAATTGGCTGCCATAGCCACCATATTCTCCTGATTTGGCACCAAGGTATTATCACCTGCGTGGTCGGCGTTTTTCAGAACTGAACACAGCTGTCAAGTCATGAGTACGCAGCACTCCAAAAGAATGGTTTCAGGAAGGTCTGGAGAGACTGACACATCGATGGCCAAAGTCCATAAAGTTACAAGGAGATTATGTTGAGGTGGACGTAACAACTGATGTGTAATGTACGACATTTGGGTAGAAAAAAATAAAGTGTAAAACAGTCTAGTACGACCCTCGTAAGTGACGGAAGTAGGAGCTCCAGGTGGCCAAGCATCTATAAAATATAGCATTTTTGGCGCGGGTCAGGCGAGGCAAGAGCTACGTATATTAGCGTAGTATCCAGGCAGCGATTGGCACAGAACGGTAATCTGAGGGTCGTGGGGTCGAGTCCCTATGCGGAAACTTTTTTCTTTTTTCTTATATTTAATGTGTGCGTTACTTGCACTGCAAATAAAACGCAACAATGCTCAAAATGTTGCATTTATTAATATTTGCATAAAAGTTAGGAAACGGAAAAACAAAGGAACATTTGGAATGCCAAATAAATTTCCAGAGAGGGATTCCAAGTTGCTTGCCGGAAGGATTACTGCGGATTTTTCCGATAATTTTCTAGAGGAGATATATTTGATGTCCCAAAACATTAAATGTCATTATGACTATAATCGTTCGTTTCGTTTACGGTTTACCCTCCAAGTTTGGCTTTTCCCACGGACTAAGCGAGGGATCCCACCTCTACCGCCACTGAGGGCAGTGTCCTGGAGCTTGAGACCCTGAGTCGCGGGATACTACTGGGGAGTATGACAAGCATTTCGCCCAGGTGGCCTCACCTGCAAAGCCTGATGAGGGGATGCGATGGATAGGCAAGGAGGAGGGAAGTAGGTGGCCGTGGCCTTACGTATGTAACCATCCCGGCATTTGCCCGGAGACGAAGTGGGAAACCACGGAAATTGCTGAGGTGGGAATCGAACACCCTCTACTCATTTGGACCACCCGAGGCTGAGTAGACCCGTTCCAGTCCTCATACCACTTTTCAATTTTTCGTGCCAGAGCCGGGTATCGAACCTCGGACCACCTGGGTGGCAGCTAAGGATACTGACCGCTACACCACGAATGCGACTATGACTATAATACTACTACTACTACTAATAATAATAATAATAAGTGGATTTCGCACAAACGAGAGATCACTGCTGTAATCCATTAACGATTTTGTTCTCTTCCGACACACACTGAAGTGGTATCGAAGTCACTGTATTTCACAAAGTGTGCACACACAATCGTCGGAAGGTTCGTGATGTTCATTTCTTTTGCATAATTTGTGTGGTATCCGTGGATCGCCAGTCTTGATAAAGCACTGCGGGCTCGTCCAATTCTGATTCATCATCGCATTGGTTGAATAAAAATAATTCCAAATGTCTTTTCTCTTCCCTTGCCTACATTCTTTCAGTCAAATTTGTTGTCTTGTGGATGGTTGCAATAACTTTGGGCGCAGATCCTCTATTAAAAATATTTCATGAGCAAGTTCATATTCTAGCCTGGAGAAGCGAACTTTAAATCCCAAGAACCACTTTGAGATATCGTGCTTTTACTTGTTCTAAGGTGCTCAAGTCGTGATAGCTGAGGTTGGACCATGTGATGGCTAGTCCGTATGTTAATACAGGGAGTATTTTAGCACGGAAATGTTCCATTGCTCTTGTTAGGAACAACTGTGAGATGTTTGCTATGTCACGAATCGCGATAATGGCAGCAGTTGCTCTTTCCTTTGTATGTATTCGATAGGATTTTGCAGTAGTTTGCAATGTTTCTCCTTGGTAATTACGGGGAGACCCTACTGAGTTTGGTAAATCCTGTAATTTTAATCCGAAATTCATTATATTTGGTGAGTTCATGTACAGGGTCATCAAAAAAAAAAAAAGCTTGCAGCAATTTCAAGAAATCATAGCTCAGGAAATATTTGAGATCTTAAAACGAGTATTCTTTTTAGCCTACTTTCGATTTTAGCAAAAAATGAAAGTAGACTTATGAGATCACTACAGGGCCAAAAAATGTGTGTCTGTCTGTGTGTGAGTCTGTGTGTGTGTGTGTGTGATGGGTGTGTGTGTGTGAGTGTGTGTACTCTGAATGTCTGCCCCCCCCCCTATCAATTCAAACACGGTGAAACCGAATTGAACGAAATTTGGTACAGAGATAGAACAAGCAATCAGTGTCGTGTTATATATCGCCGCCATCTTTACGAAAACGTAATGGCGTCCACCCAAATGTTCAAAGCTTAAATCAAATTACGATTAACCTAATCATCCGATATCTACCAAATTTTGCAACTACGTATAGTCATATGACGAGCGTCTTTTGACCAAATTACAAGGTCATCAGCCCAACATTTCTCACATGGCGGCCATGTATGTGTGCAAATCTTTTGACTAAACTGCAAGGTGGCTCTTGCACTTGCGGGTGGCGGCCAAGTCTGTGTGCAAATCGATTCCCCCTATCTATTCAAACACGGAGAAACCGAATTGAACAAAATTTGGTACAGAGGTAGCACTAGCAAAGGGCACCTCAGTGTCATGTTCTATATCGCCACCATCTGGATGGAAACGTAATGGCGGCCACCCAAATGTTAAAAGCTTAAATCATATTACGACCAACCTTATAATATGATCTCTACCAAACTTTGCAACAACATACCTTAATGTCGGAAGCATATTTTGACTAAACTACAAGATCATCAGCCCAATATTTTGCAGATGGCGGCCATGTATGTGTGTAAATCGATTCCCCCTAGTAATTCAAACACGGTGAAATTGAATTGAACGAAATTTGGCACAGAGGTAGCACGAACAAAGAGCTCCGCAGTGCCATGTTTTATATCGCCACCATCTTGACGGAAACGTAATGGTGGGCACCCAAATGCTCAAAGCTTAAATCAAATTACGACTAACCTAATCATTTGATCTCTACTAAATTTTGCAACAACATATCTTTTTGTGGGAAGCATCTTTTGACTGGACTACAAGGTCATCAGCCCAATATTTTGCAGATAGCATGTACGTGTGCAAATCGATTCCCCATATCAATTCAAACATGGTGAAACCGAATTGAGTGTTCTTTTACAGAGGTAGCACTACCAAAGGACACCTCATATTCATGTTTAATATCGGTATAGCACGTTATATTTCAACAAGCTACTACAACCAACATTCAATTATACTCCTTCAAAAGGACAAAGAGTTATAACAATATCCATGCATTTAGGAGAAAGTAGGCTATATGTTCTTTACTGAACATCTTGTTTTTTGTTAAATTCACCATCTCAAAATATTTTTTTATTCCTTATAATGTTTCTTTGTGTGCTCGACTGTTTCGTCACTCGTTCTAGGGCGTCCGAAGGACTACTTCATGTCAACGCTGCCAGTTTCCTGTACCTGTTTATACCTCCGTCTAATGCAGGAGGGGGATCCCTACCATAAACACGTCGGAAAGTGCGCTGAACAGTTATAACAGTTATAACTCCGCTAACCAATATCCATATCTGGGTGCCATCATTACCGAATCATGGGACAGTTCTCAAGATATAAAATGTCGCATTGGAAAGGCGAGGAGTGTTTTCAACTCAATGAGCTCAATTTTCAAAAGCCACGATCTTACCATGAACACCAAACTACGGCTCCTCAGGTGCTATGTGTTCTCAGTTCTTTTGTATGGTGTAGAAACATGGACCCTTACAAAAGTTACCACTGTTAGACTTGAAGCCTTTGAACTATAGTTTTACAGAAGAAAAGTTTCAAATCAGGAAGTTCTACGCAGAGTTGAAAAAAGACCAGAACTAATCAACATCATTAAGTGTCGTAAACTACAGTACCTTGGTCATATTATGAGGAACCAAAAAAGGTATGAGCTGCTTCAACTTATACTATAAGGAAAAATACAAGGAAAGAGATCGCCCGGCAGAAGGAGAATTTCCTGGCTCGACAACCTTAGAACCTGGTTCAACAAAAGCTCTGAAGAATTGTTTCGAATTGCCACAGATAAAGCCAGAATAGCCATGCTGATCGCCAGCGTCCGAAACGGATAGGCACGCTAAGAAGAAGAAGAAGAACCACAACACACACTGTTCTTTCTGCTGAACTGTCGCCATTGCAATTACACTCACTACTGAAACAGTGGCATGGCAGCTTCCTGTCATGCACTCATTCTGTGCATCGGTTAAAGGTCACGGGCGGAGTACAGTCACATCTAAAACTAAAATTCGATGAGTTCCTGATTAGTTCTCAGGTCGAATTATTCATTTATCTCACTTACAACGGGAGATATGATTTCTTGAAATTTCTGCAACAAATTCGATGACCCTGTATAATAGCAAAAAAAAAAAAGATTATTCTCAAATTTGGAACATTTTGGTAACACGCATTCAGATTTATAACACATTTAAGAAACATAATTTGCGTGATTTCAAAACTTCCCTTTCGTACCTGTTTTAGAGTTTTCAATTACAAACCTTTTTGTGATCGTTATTAGGCCTTTGCGAGCAATAATTGGTATTGTTATTTAAACATTTTAAACATTGATATTTTTATAGTATTTATTCTCTTTGCTACTGAAGTAGCACTAGGAAAGGGCACTCCAGTGTCATGTTATATATTGAACCCATGTACCATTGGCTCAAAGGGGGTCGAATCCATGTATTTTTGTAAAAGGAAGGAAAGAAATATACAGTCTTTAATGGAACATAGAAAGATTTCAAGCAAGGATGCTAGCCTAACGTTGTGTAAGAAGTTAGACCCAGGTGGCCAGGAAATGAGATCATGCCTGACTCATGGATAAGGAGCCGGTCACGAATATAAATAGAAGCAGTGGAACGTTCCAGGCGTATGAGAGGGAGCACGTTTCGGAAATCGCACTTACCTTGCATTAAAACGGCAACAGCGCATCTGTACAAGAAGAAGAATAGTTAAATTTAACCCATTTGCAAGAATAAAAGTAAGTAAATAAACACAGCATTGTGAATCATTTCGGATTAGAGATTTTTGTGTAGAGAAAAAGCTTTTAATAATTGCCCAGGAGAGAAGTGCAAACGTAGCATACGTCATCGGGGATTTACTGAGACCCGAGGAGTGGGGAATTTAAAAATCAACAGCAACACCCACACAGCTGAAGACTAAAAATTATTTAATATCTCAGAAATGCACGATCGATTTTCATGTGCAGTGAGGTCATTTGACGTTTAGAAAACGAGCTTTCTGGAGATATAATTTTTATAAGTGTGCGACAATTATTTCAAAAGTTGGTCACGAAAAGGACTAGGATTTTATCTTTTTGTGACTAAATAGTATAAAAATCCATGCCAAGCCAGACCAATCGTGCAGTATTATTCCGTCCAAGGCACGTGAAGCTACATCACGCCGTATGAACCTCAGGGAGGTCATACCGTACAACAAGTATAAGCAGTAAATGCAGTTTCCGATAGCCCAGGGGGCGTTATTGTGCTACATCACACCGAAGACAGTCTACAAGCTTTCCTTGAGGGGAAACGCTGTATCATATCGTATAGACAGTATCCGACAGCCAAGAGCGTCGCGGTATCGATAACCAACGTGCATCCGTAAGGAGTAGCCAAGAAGTATTATTACAGTATCGCCGTGTGGAGAATTAGTAAAATCCTAGTTACAGGATTTAGTTCCGACAGTACAAAGTTTACAGTGAAAAATTCAGTAGTTACAGTCAAAGCAGGCTGCGAACTTAGAGCCCAGGGCGATAGGTTTTAAATTAAACGACCAAAAGTATCATAACGTATTGAAGTACCGTAACAGCGAGATAAACATTCTATCGACTTTAAAGAACCCGAGTAGGGACGGACAGAATAAGGTTCGCAAAGTATTCTGGAAAGATAGGAATTCGAGAACCGAATAAGCGGAAAGGAGAAGGAAACTCTAGACATTGTTTCAAGGAAATATATGAACTATTAAAAGCACTAAGTTACGAGGAGTATTAGTTGCTAGAAATCAATAGGTCACCGATAGATTATCTGGGGGACCGTGGACAGAACAGACTTTCGCTAGACCAACCAATAGGGTCTAGAAAGGAGCCGTTCGAGCTAATAATTATAGCAGATCGTCAGGAAACGGGATTTGAAGGAGTGCGATTCCAGGGAGGAGGTAGATGGTTCGAGACTTTCACATTCTGGCAAGATAGGAAGCCGACATTTACTAAATTTCACCCTTGGAGACGGGAGGTCAAGAAATCACGTGTGAAAGGCTTAATAGCAGCCTTAGTGATTAGAATCTGTGAAGTGTAAATATATAAAATTTGTGTTAAAAGTAATATTTTCAGTGTTTTTGTCGTGTATTATAAACGAATACACCAGTGTATTTTAAAATGTTATCAGTGTTAAATGTATTTGAGTTAAATGTGTGTCAAGATATGTCAGTACATGAAATGAATTTGTACAAGATGGTGTAATCACAAAATAGTGGGCAAAAATGAAACATCGCAAGAAAAGGAAGGTCAGGGACCGACCTATAACATGTGAGTAAATATTTTCATTATGTTTTGTGTTGGGGAAGTGTTTGTGTACAATCCACCGGAGTTTGAGAAGTAGGGATGTTTTTGAGTAACAAATAACAGAAAAAGGGCGCGGTCTGAACAAATAAGAATTGAGAAATTATAAAATAATTATGTGAAATGAATAAATCCTTTAGAGGAAAAGTATGAAGTAAAATATCAGTATGTGTGATAAATATTGTAGAAGCAAGCGTAATAATAATAATAATAATAATAATAATGAAAAGTATATAAATGAAGATAAATTTGAATTATATGAAAGAAATAACTTTTGAGCTTTTGTAAGGAATGAAGACATGATATGAATACGTGTTCTTAAAGTAGAGTGATTATCGTCACGGGAGAGGATAAATATAAAAATGGAGATGTAGATCAAATGTTGATTTTTGAATTTACCAGTTCTTTGGAAGACGCTAGGCTTTAAAGTAATGTGTATCGCATTGTCGCGTATTAAAAGTAATTTATCACGCTAGGAAGGCGTTGAATCTAAATATACTTGGCAAGTTAATTTTGAGGGACAGTTGATTGCGCTAATTGAGCTATGTGGTAAGTCCTCCAGTATGGGATTAGTTCCCGAGGCCATGTGTGTTATATTGTATTAAATAATAGGGAGCGTATTTGTTGTATTGAAGAGCGCAGGTTAGACTGAGGTCGCCTAAAACGCCGAATTGTTGTAAGTCCTCCAGTATGGGAATGGTTCCCGAGGCAGTTAAGAGAGTCGATCCCAGACTCGTATAGTGTGGAAGCCCCTAAATATCGTCGTTGTATTGAATTATCCTTGCCCATCAATGATGACACTTCATAATTAATAAATGCCAAGGTTACGAAAGTGGTCTCTGAACCTATAAAATGTTGTTAAAGATTGAATGAAAGAAACGCCAGGTCTATCCAAAGAGCTGTGGAAAGGGAATAGCTGTTTAAAGGCATGAATGTAGCGGTCTCGAGGCGAGACATAGAGCCTTCCCTCCCGGGCCAAAAATCAAGTCAAGTGTACAGTTAGACCCCTTGTGGTAGTAGGGTCGGAGAGAACCGTCTGGGAGAAGTAATAATACACCGTGAGTGTTTAGAAGTTGTTAATGACCCGGGATTTGAACCGAGGTCCTTGTAGATGAAAGTACCGCTTGCCAGTTCAGATCGTAGCTTTCTTATGTAATAATGGTCTTTTAAGACAAATAAATAAAATCCCTAATGTAATGTTGTATGGATGTAGGATTCCATGAGTTCAATGAAGATAACTAGATTCCGGGAGTAATCATAGTTTTTGACTTTGTCAAGTAACCTTCGGTAACTCTGGAGTACACAAGTATTTTCCCGATCACTGTAGTGAATTTGTGAAACTTGAGAGAGATGGTAATGTTGAGAACATTGTTGAATGCCCAAACAATTAAGTAGAGAAGTAACATGTACTTTAAATATGATTATATATTTGTTTGATGATAAGAAACTCATAAAATAGTTATTGAGGTGTATGAAAGAAAGACACCGTTATTATGGGAAGATATCGAGCCATTGGAGCTCGTGATTGTATTGAACTTTAAGATAGATACTTTATGGAAGTGAAAATAATTATGAGTTGTTGGTTTGATGGAAACCATTTATTTTAATATAATGTTTGTTTAATTTTTATATCTTCCTTGTTCACTTTGAACAAGTTTAAAAGGATTAGGTCAATAGTTTATTTGTTTTATTTGTTTGTAGCGCCATAATTTTGGTTAATTAAATGTTTTAAAATAGGAATTGATTTTGTTGTTATTTTTGGAAGTGCATCCTCTATTTAATCAAAAATGTGCAAGTCACAGAGTGGGAGAACGTACCAAAACCCCGAAAATCCCGATTTGAGCATTGCTGGCATACTGTGATTTGCATACTTCTTGCTGGAAGGGCACAATATGTGACTCGAGATATCTCCGTCATGAAGGCGTTATTTGAAAAGTGGTACACCTCCTATTTTCTTCCTGTTTATATACAGTGTCTTCAATATAAATGAGTGGCGAAACTATGCATTGTGGAGCTCTTTCTTTGCAGAAGAACAATAGTAGGATGTGTACTACTTATAAGATGGTATATTGGCTTTCACGGCCAGTGAATTAAAACTCAGCAATTCTTCTAGGTTTGTGCCGTGTCTTGTATAGTGTTTCGCCTAGGACCGGGTCCGGGCGGGGACACCAAGAGCCCGCCGATGAGCCAGCTTGGTGTCCTAGGCGAAACCCCATACAAGACAAGGCACAAACCTAGAAGAATTGCTGAGTTTTAATTCACTGGCCGTGAAAGTCAATATACCATCTTTTTGGAAGCCTTCATAGGGAGGTTAAGGCTGCTTGAGCTTTTAGTTCTCGCAGTCAAGTGGTGCAGTTGCACCTAATAAAAAGGTAAGGTGGCGCGCAGTTCGTCACTCCTGTGGGGGTCCGGGCGGGGACACCAAGAGCCCGCCGATGAGCCAGCTTGGTGTCCTAGGCGAAACCCCATACAAGACACGGCACAAACCTAGAATAATTGCTGAGTGTTGTACTACATATAGTTTACAAAATAGATACCAACGTTTATTCATCTCCCAAGGTACTGTAGGCATGCAAAGTTTGAAGACAATCAGGCATAAACTCTTGCACTAATATCATTTTCAATACTAAACAAGTAGTTCCATGAAGAACTAAACAGCTTATTTTCATACATCCTACTTAAGTTAATTGCCTTTATCAACATAAAAATATTCAGTTTCATTGCTGTAATAGATTCGTAGATTTCGAGAATCGACTAAATATTTTGGATGGTCGCCATGTTGGATTTTTATATATGTAGGACTTAGAATTATGTACTATTACATGAAGATTATTGCATAGTTGTAGTATTCAAACTTCAATCGCATGATTAGTCCTAGGCCACAAGATATATAGAAACGAGATTTTAAAATTTCGTACAGCTGCCATCTTGTGGTTATGAAAACAATTGAGTAAATTAGATGCCAGTGGATTAAAATTTGTATAAGCATTTACCGTTCCAGTTTCACTGCACTCGGATGGTTAAATCGCAGGAAACGTCCATTTAACTATTTATATTTCGCGGTGCCACCATGTTAAATTTGTGCTCACTAGGTTATTGAAAGTCTCATAGGTGACTTATGTCCATAGCCTCTATCATCATACAAAGTTACAGTTTGATTGCCGTCATAGATTAATAGGTATTGAGAACCATCGAAATAGTCTAATTCAGATGGTCGCCATGTTGGATATTATATATGTAGGCCATAGAGTTATGTACTATTACATGACGATTGTTGCGCAGGTTCATAATTCAAACGTTCACTTCGATCGCATGATTAATACAAGAGAAATAAACCTTAATTTTAAAATTTCGCTCAGCCACCATCTTGCGGTTATGTAAACAATTGTACTAAATTAGATTCCAGTGCATTACAATGTGTATAAACAGTTACTGTACCATATTTCACTGCGCTCATATAGTTAAATCGTAAGAAAAGTCTATTAAATTGTTTCAAATTCGCTTGGCCGCCATGTTCGTTTTGTACTTTACTGGTTTTTGATAGTTACATTGATGAACATGTAGTAAAGCCCTTTATATCCATACATAATTTCAGGGTGATATTGGTAATAGTTTGGGAGATATAGAATGCCAGTGAAATATTTCGCACAGCCGCCATCTTGAGGTAATGTAAACAATTGAACAAAATTAGATACCAGCGCATTAGAATTTGTATAAACATTTGCTGTACCAAGTTCCATTGCGTTTGGATGGTTAAATAGCGAGAAAGGTTTATTCAAAAGTTTCAAATTCGCTTGGCCGCCTTGTTCGTTTTGTAGTTAACAGGTTTTTAAAATCTCATAGGTTAACTTCTAGTAGTATCCCTTATCACCGTACAAATTTTCAGGGTGATATCAGTATTAGTTTAGGAGATATAGAATGCCGGTGAAATATTTCGCACAGCTGCCATGTTGGATTATTGAGACGTAATACAATTTGAAGGGTATGGTCAGGGTGTGCCAAAATGGGGCCATGATCTCACTGAGTTTCATTGAAATCGCTCCAGCCGTTTAGATTTTATTAGGGGGGGGGGTTGCACTCACACACGGACAAAAGGTGATCTCATAAGCCTACATTTTCATAAATGAAAATAGGCTAAAAATGAATTTTTGAGAAAAACTAATTTTGTGTAAAAGTAACTTTTAGGGAAAAGATCTCAATTTTGTTCTTTGTTGGACCATTTTGACTTAAAAACTCAGTAGGGTCTCCCCTTAAGTGCGTTTGTGACTATGTAGTTCAGTTCCTGACACGTCAATATTCAGTGGATCAATCGACGACTGAGAACTGTCAATTGCAGGTTACTGAATACAACACGCTTATTTGTTTGATGTAATTGAATGTTGCTGCCATTAAATTTGTTTTTTGCGTCTAGTCTAGCGAACAAAACAAGAAGGAAGCGTCATCAAGGTTCATTAATCGGCAGATGACGCCATTTCCAATAATATTACAAATCGATCGCCAAGGTGGAATTTTGCAACCCCTGTTGGGGAAGGGGAGTTCACCCCCCGTTTGCTGTCAGCCCTGATGGAAGACTCTAGTGTCGGCAGGGAGAGGGGGGTGGAAGTCTGGAGATTGCCACGGAAATAGGGAAGTCTTCACGTCCCCACCCCTAGGAGGAGAAAATACGATATTGTATACGGATCTGAAGGGAAGGCAGGAGGATAACTGGGGCAGTCGAGAGGTTAGGTTATACAATACCTGTGTCCTATCTCCTGTTTCGCGAACAAACACAATTTACGTGCGTCATCAAACACGGGTCCAGGAAGGATGTCATCTGGTCATAAAATGACGGCATTTTACGCCCACTTTGATGTTCGTTAACATTAGCTCTCTGAGATGTTCCGGAAGCTAACGAGGTCCTCACAGATATACAGTATGACCCATAATTTTGGCTAAGGCAAAAGTTACCGGAAATAAGAAAGGAAATAAGCTAAGGAAGCTTGAAGTTTTATATGACTCTCGTGACAATAAGATTTGTGCGTGGATTCCTAACGACAGGCCGTGACATTTCACTTCCGAATTCCTCCCAATCCACCTAACCGATAACAATAATAACTAGCGGACCCATGCGAGAACTCTCGAATAAAGGGTTGTGTGCGCCCCGTGTGTACAGACTACCCGCCCGGCTCTTGTGCTAAGCAGGCTGGACGCAACACAGTTCTGACACGGGCTATCGTCTTGTTTATTTGTTTAAAAGCACTTTATAAACAAAATAAATATATTTCCGTTGACTTTTCAAGAAATGCAAGATTTTTCCTGTACTATTGAAATGATTTAGAAGATTTTTGTACCAACCACACCTACCAACTCCCTCTGGGTTAGGAGCTTGAGTTTTGTGAAACATGCACGATAGCGTGTTATATAATAGACTAAGATATTGTTGGTTTATCGTCCCTATTAACTGCTTTTAGAGACGCTGGTGTGCCGGAATATTTTTCACGAAGGTGGTATTGAATGTGCCAGTAAATCTCGCATTTGCACACCCTCAAATGCCAACTGACTGGGCCAGGATTCAATCCTGAAACCTTGGGTACAGCAGGCGAGAACGTCACCACTGACACACGTGCCTTAATCCGGAAGCTTGTAGTTTTACGTGACCGTTAATGCCGTGATCATGAACCACGGGAGCTCCTGTGTTACGTGGAATTTTACTTAGAAAATCTCACATGCATTGACCGGGAATCAATTCCAATCCACCTTGGTGAGAGGCAAGCATCATGACCACTATTCCATTACGCCTAAAATGAGAAAGGATCTTCTGCTATGGATATGAGCAGCCTTATTTATTTTCTAAAATAGACAAACTTGCACGAGGTCCCCCATAGTTTTGGCCTACAACCTGGCCAGTACCACACCACTAATAAATAATAAATTTATTTGAGCATAAAATATGCAATCGAATCAAACTTTACTGATCTTTTTCTCGAACATCACAGAAAGAAGACAGAAATTTGACTGGACTTCTACAGTACAGACGCGACGACCACCGACAAGTGGAAAGAAGCCAACTACGAATGAAGACACATAACGACCAGTTTAGCTGTGCACGGATTTCACCCCAAGGTATGCTCCACGAAGACGCACCACTCGCCGAACGAGCAATGCGTGTGCGCTCTATGCGGGAAGCAATGTGACAGTCACCACGCGCTGAGTTGTGCAGGAAGGACAATTCCTTTAACTAGGTTCTGCACAGAATTACTTATCACTAGTACAAAACTGTGGCAGAGATAACTTCCTCTGATCACACTGCATTACATGATATCTGTCACACGCTTTGCTGCAGAGGGCACACACGCACCTGCAATCCGGTTGATGGTACAGTTTGTTTGCACACACCTTGAAGTGGAATCCATGCACCACAAATAAATGAAGACTGCATTTCTCTTCTACTGAATAAGTTCAAATCGGACAGTAAATTCTGACGGAAGCTGAATGAGATTGAACACCGCGTCGCCTTTATAACCAACTAAGTACTTTAAACCATATTCAAGTTAAAACACCAACCTCATCATTTACTAACCATTACAGTGTATCACGCTAAACAAGTAAACTTGGAGGTCATTACGGACTAAAAAAATATCAAAACTGAAAATCACATATTACTAGCAAACTTGACAAGTGTAAGGTTTTGGAGCCATTTTTTTCGGTCAACACGAATTTGTCCAATGACGGGTCGGGGTACAATGTATATAAAAAAACGTAAATAGCATTAGATATGATCACTATTAACTCTTAATTGCTAAACATTTGTCTGAGAGACTTCGCACGTTGGCAATATTGTGAATTCTGTATTGCATGAGTCATTGTTGGGTTTGGCGGCTTCGGTGGCGTAGTTGGTAGCACGCTGAGTTTCTATGCCCAAGATTGCGGGTTCAAAACCAGCCGCTGTCGTCGGATCTTTTTTAAGAGTGTTAAAAAATCCCTCAGTATGCCTTCCTTTGGAGGGGATTAAAGCCGTCGGTCCCATTTCATAGATTTATGGCAAGTAAAAGAACCTTCCAGTAATTACACTTGTGTGAAGCTAAATTACAGGTTAGATTTGACTAACACTTTTAGGTTCCAACGTTCGTCGCCAGGAGCCGATTGTGGTGGCATCTAGTAACAAAGTTCAGTACTAGTTAGTCGTTGATGGAGGCGTTTGGTAGCAAAAGTTGGAACTACTTGAAAATAGAAATGCCTGCAGTCCTTACTTGAATTAAAACAGATAACACATACTAATACAGCCATCACAATTAACACCGGTTATCAGACAGATTCTACACCCACCCAAAGTACACGGGGCTACATGGTCACGTTATTGCAGCCCCTAAACTGAGGAACCAACCACTGTAAAAGATCTATCGTCGTTTTAGGTATGAATTTTTAGTATTAACGTTATATTGAGAATGCAACTAGAGTTGAATTCACTTAAGCCGTGATAAGCAGCATCTGGACTGTAGAGCTCCCAGCACTAACTACAGACATTATGCCACATATTTACAGGTAACCTTGTGCCTTTTGTCCCTCAAAAATGCGTCGTATGACTCGGTACGTTTGTCGTCACTGTTCATGGGCCATATTCGAAGTGAAATGCCATGTCCTGTGGTTCAGATTCCACGTAAAAAGGAGGTCCCGTGGCTCATGATCGCATGATTAACGGTCACGTGAAACTAAAAGCTTCCTTCCTTTTTTTTCGTGGGCCATATGTGTCGAGCATTAGGCAAAGGTTTGCAAGGAATGCGATAACGCATGCAAGTGCTAAGAGTGGATGATGATCTTTGAAAGAGATGCAATATTTCTATGTGTACATAACGTATTTAATCTAGATTGCATAATAAAGAATTGTTGATCGTCGTTTCTAGGACGAATGTTTAGTAACAACGTCAGTCGCACACAGTTTAGTAAGTAAGGGTTAAATAATGGCCAATTTATGATTACACGTTTCGCCCGTCAAGCGGTCATCATCAGATCAAGATCACTAGAGTTGAGGATTAAATTTAGACCAAAATATTAATTTGTGTGTACTTGTTGTACTTATTGTAGTATAATGAGTCTAATTGAAGATTGTATTCTGATACGTAGTTTTAATCTCGTTATATAAGGTTAGTTTCTTTTATATCCGGCTTCGGTGGAGTAGTCGGTAGCATGCTGATCTTCCATGCCCAAGATTGTGGGTTCAAACCTGACCGAAGTCGTCGAATTTTTTAAGAGCGTTAAAAATTCTTCAGTATGCCTTCCTTCGGAGGGGAAGTAAAGCCGGCGGTTCATGTCATAGATTTCTGGCATGTAAAAGAACCTTCCACTAATTTAAGTTATGTGAAGCTAAATTTGCAGGTTAGATTTCGTCGAAACGCTCTATCAAAGTTCCAACGTTCACCACTAGGTGTCAGTGACATCTGGTAGCAAATATTGGAACTACTAGAAATTGAACGGAATTTGTAGCTCAACCCATGGGTGTCCACATTGAAGCAGTTACAGCCTCTGGCGAGCTGAGCATGTCCTGGGACACTCCCGGCACTGAAAGTCACACACTAAATTAATACATGAATATAGTTTGTTTTATAAGGGTTCTTCAACGGCATATGACTATTCGTAGACATAGATTTATTGTGGTATCCGTAGTAGTGTGTGTATTTGTAAATCAAGTGATGTTTTGGAAGGAGGCGGTCGTGGCCTTGAGTTAAAAACCATCCCGGTCGTTCCTTGCAGTAGGAGTGGTAACTCACAGAAAAACACGTCCAGAATGACTGAGGGGTCAACGAGCCTACTGTATTTTAGTTTTGCTGAGTGGACGCCGTTCCAACAATCAGACAAGAATTAAATTTCTTGGCACAACCGGGAATCAAACCGGTGGATTCCGAGGTGATAACCTACAGGTAGTCTGATACAAATTACAATTAGCGTGTATAGACTGTACCATTTGATGAGAGGCAACGAAAATATACATTCAGTTGACAACATTATTATTAATGTTCTGAAGTACCAGTTTTGGATTCATTATGGCCTTCATCACATATGTACATTGAATATTTTTAAACAGAAGCAAGTATGAAGTTGCAAGTCTGTGAAACAATATGATAGACGTAACAAGAAGTTCCGTTAAGAACTATACAGCCTACTTTTCATGCCAATGATTATTCTACAGAATATGAACCTATCTAGAATAA
This sequence comes from Meconema thalassinum, assembly GCA_946902985.2. Classification (NCBI taxonomy): domain Eukaryota; kingdom Metazoa; phylum Arthropoda; class Insecta; order Orthoptera; family Tettigoniidae; genus Meconema; species Meconema thalassinum. The sequence goes on along the minus strand of OX336390.1, from coordinate 67,179,522 downwards.
TGACGAAATTAAGTTGCTAATATCGAAATTTCCAATTAGTTCGAAATACTGTATACCTGGCATAATGTATCCTAATAGAGCACTACAGTTGGCAGCCCTGATGGCTGAATATATTCTTAGTTCCGTCTCTTACGGTACTAAATACAAAATTTGGTTGAAGTCCACTGGATAGCATGGACGTTACATGCAGTTAAACATTGGATCTAACAGCACGCGTAAAATCATGTTGGCAACAATGTCATGCATGTATTGGTCAGAAATAATCTGAAATTTTGAATGAAATCCATTAGTTAGTATAGAAGTTACATGCATTTTAAAATTGGACATATCAGCAGGCATAGAATCATGTTGGCAGCACTGACGTATATTAGTTACTCCAAATTCGTCTAGAATGCCAGGTACTATACGTGTGCAAAGTTTAGAGCTATTGGCTTGCATACTTTCTGATATATTGATATTAGGGTAACAAAAATAGGGACAGCACATATTAACAGTTGGCAGCCCTGGTTGCTCCTTAGAATTCGCATAGTCATATCTGTTATGGTACACATAGCACATACGAAATTTGGTTGAAATCCAAATGATAGTATGGAAGTTACATGTATTTAAAGTTGGACCTGTCAGCAGGCTTAGAATCATGTTGGTAGCATTGACGTTTATAAGTTACTCAAAATTAATATAGAATGTCAGGTACTATACATGTGCATAGTTTAAAGCTGTCGGCTTGCATACTTTCTGATATATTGGTATTTGGATAAAATAAATTAGGAGCATTTATTAACAGTTGGCAGCCCTGGTAGGTCTTAAGAATACGCTCAGTCATATCTGGTTATGTACACATACAACATACGAAATTTGGTTGAATTCCGCTTGATAGTGTAGAAGTTATATGCATTTAAAAATTGGACCTATCAGGAGGCTTATAATCATTTTGGCAACACTGCCATGTTTGGCCTCCTGGAAATTAAACTGAAATATTATGATCTGTACGTGTGCCAATTTTGAAATAGCTCCCATTCATACTTTCCAGGATATCCAACATGGAGCTCAAATTTCAATTGCGATTTTTAAGCAGTTGGTAGCACTGACATCATTTTCAAATATGGCCGTGAGATATTCAGGTATAGATCTTTACTCCTACCAAATTTTGTTTCGATTGCTGCAGCCGTTTAGGAGTTGATAGGGGGGGGGGACACACACACACAGCCAGACAGACAGACAGAAGGACAGACAGACAGACAGACAGACACACATTTGCCCGATCTCATAAGTCTACTTTTTCCTCATTTTTGCAAAATGTGAAAAGTAGGCTAAAAATATGTTTTACGTGTTGTCGAGAGAAACAGTTCAACAATTGGAAAATAGCAATTTATGGTAGATATCTGCTATCTCATTTTAATCTTATCTTTATAGAACAATGACATTCTTACATCGAGCTGCTTTTGGAGATATATTTTTCATATTTAATCAAAATTTGTAACATATCTCAATTGATTTTTAATTTTAAACAATTGAGACAAAAAAAACTCTTAGAAATATTATTGCATCCCACCTCTTTTCTAAATTTAATTCTTACTTGTTGAACTACGTCCTCAAACACACTTATTGTTATACATCGATCATATAGCCTAATATCACTAACTTGCAATTTCATACTTGTTAATATTTATAAAGGAGTCGTCCAGTTGCAAAACTCATATAATCCACTTGAGAATAAGGATCATTTACAAGAGAAATGGACTTTGTTTCACGTTTCTCATGAAAATGATCCTTATTCACAAGTGGATTAAACGAGTTCTTGTAACTGGACATTGATTCACGTTTATCAAGAAAATGAACCTTATTCACAAGTGGATTAAACGAGTTCTTGTTACTGCACTTTGCTCCATGTTTCTCATGAAAATGATCCTTATTCACAAGTAGATTAAACTAGTTCTTGTAATTGGACTTTGCTCCACGTTTCTCATGAAAATGATCCTTATTCACAAGTGGATTAAACGAGTTCTTGTAACTGGACTTTGATTCACGTTTATCAAGAAAATGAACCTTATTCACAAGTTGATTAAACGAGTTCTTGTTACTGCACTTTGCTCCATGTTTCTCATGAAAATGATCCTTATTCACAAGTGGATTAAACGAGTTATGCAACTGGACTTTGCTTCACGTTTCTCATGAAAATGATCCTTATTCACAAGTGGATTAAATGAGTTATGCAACTGGACTTTGCTTCACGTTTCTCATGAAAATGATCCTCATTCACAAGTGGATTAAACGAGTTCTTGTAACTGGACTTTGATTCACGTTTATCGAGAAAATGAACCTTATTCACAAGTGGATTAAACGAGTTATGCAACTGGACTTTGCTTCACGTTTCTCATGAAAATGATCCTTATTCACAAGTGGATTAAATGAGTTATGCAACTGGACTTTGCTTCACGTTTCTCATGAAAATGATCCTCATTTCACCAGAATTTCAATGGCATATTAACAATATTTTTCTAGCTTTTTTAAAATTAATTTTTATATAAACATTTTTCATTTTTGAAATTTCTAAGGATATCCATTTCAATTTATATTATTTATGTTAAACTAATAACACTGAAGAAGATTTCAATGTTATATCCAAACATGTAGGCTACGTTTAAAATTTTAATAAAAATTCATTTCACGGTATTTAGAGGACCGGCCGTGGTGGCCGGGAGCGAATCCGGCTCCGTGGCTATTAGGTTAGCGTGCCAGGGCTTTGGCCTGAAAGGTAACAGGTTCAATTCCCGGCCAGGCCTTGGGTGAATTCGAGCTCCTGTGGTTAACTCCTGTGGCTCGGGACTCGGTATTTGTAACGTATTCATGTTCAAATATACAAAAAAAAGGGATTTTATTTATTTATTTATTTATTTGTTTATCGTATGGCTTTTAGTGCCGGGAGTGTCTGAGGACATGTTCGGCTCGTCTGAGTTTGTAGCTACTTCAAGCGGACACCCTTAGGATGAGCTACAAGTTCCGTTGAATTTCAAGTAGTTCAAACTTTCACTACGAGATATCAATGATACCTGGTGGTGAACGTTGGAACTTTGATAGAGCGTTCCGACGAAATCTAACCTAACAATTTAGCTTCACACAAGTTTAGTATGTAGCAGGATCTTTTGCACTTTGCTCCATGTTTCTCATGAAAATGATCCTTATTCACAAGTAGATTAAACTAGTTCTTGTAATTGGACTTTGCTCCACGTTTCTCATGAAAATTTTTAACGCTCTTAAAAATCCACCGACATCGGCCGGGTGTGAACCCGCGACCTTGGGCACAGTAGTTCAGCATGCTACCAACTACGCCACCGAAGGCGCTGGCATCGCGAGAGCGTGGGGTTGAATCCCACCTCAGCCCTCCTGCCAATGGTTTTCATTGTTTCACATTTTCAACACCGACAAAGGCGAGGACAGTTCCTTTCAATATGTCAACGGTCGATTGCCTTCCAAAATCCCTTCCCTGAGCCAACCTGAAAAGAAGTACATGGCCATCGGCTGCATTAAACGTAGTACCGTAGCGCTAATTACAACGTTGTTATCGGTAGCACTCCGCATTAGCGACGACTACCATATTCTAGAAACTGATAATAAATATCACTTACGTCAACTTTTATTTTACTCTCTCGGCTGTTTTTGAATAATTTTGCTGTTTATTTTTTTGTTATTTTCTTCGTTTTGGACTAATTATTTATTTCTTCTTACTTCTTTCTTCGAATTTGGCCTACTGAGGACCACGGGAAACAATTGATTTGCTGGTCAATTCCATTTTCTTCACCAAGAATGTCTTCATCCTTTCACTGAGGTTCCTCCTCTTTTCCTCAGACCAGGTGTTCTTGGTCGTTCCACTGGGTCTTTCCTTGAATCCCTTGAAGTTATCAATTTTAGCTCGAAACACAGCCCTATTCCAGATGTCTGTTGGGTGTACGACAACTTCCTCCATGTCTTTCCTCGTTTCTTCTACCCACATTGTAGTCGCCTTAACTTGGTGATGTAATTAAAGATTCTTTTCGTTATTCGATTCTCATCCATTCTTATGAGGTGTCCATAAAACTCCAGTCTCCTCTCACGCATGGTGTCCGTGATCTTCTCTGGCTGTCTATATAGTTCCTCATTTCTCCTATTTCTCCTTGTACCATCGTTTCGTTTTTCAGGCCCTAGTATCTTCCACAGGATTTTTCTCAACGGTAATTACGGTGAAGATGATGATCATCAGTACGGTGGAATTGGCGGAAGAGGCAGTCCCTCCCAAGTGTGGTTGATATGTTGGAACCACTGCCTTGTGAATAGAGAAGCGATTCTCAAAGACTTGAGGACCCACCCCGAGAGAAAAGGGCTCAGTTCTATTTTCGAAAACAGGATTTTCAGTTTTCTCAATGACTTCAACAGTTATTTATTCATTTATTTATTTACTTATTCATTTGAATTTTTAAACTGATGAAGTTTACCACTAATTTTGACTAATTATGACTGTTTTCTTTTTGAGTTTAGACTAATCATCATTTTTTTCTTTTTGATGTTTTGAGTTTTTTTACTTATTTTGATTGTTTTTTTTGTATTTTGTCTTTATTTTTTAGATTTTAACTATCGTATATTTTCGGTTTTTTCAATTTTGAGATTTTTGACAAATTTTGACTAATTTTGATTTTTGGGGTTTATAGATTTTGATTAATTTTATTTTTTGTGTTTATTTGTTGAATTTCTTGTGATTTTTAATAATTTGCTTTCCAATTTAGGACTGCCAAACACTGGTGTGGATTAGACAAAAACAGAGAAGTGGGGGAACAGAAGGGTATCATGCTATCGTCGCGGAAACACGAACGCTACCATTCTAAGGTTAATAAAATTATTACAGTATTGAGATGACGGATTACATACCGATAATATATATATTTTCTCAACATTTGTCAAGGTTCATTCTGTAGTCATGGTTATTTTCCAGTCTCTATGTACCATTTGATACTGAAACACCATTTCTGTATTATACTAAATAGAGGAATGCGAGCCGGAATTACTCCAAGGCTAACCCATCTTCCAAGTCAGTTTACCCACGTAGGTGTTTCACATATCACTGTCTAAGAAGCTCTACTGTCTCCATCTGAACCACAGCGAGTATAACCTCAAGGCACGTCTTGGAGATATAAATCCCTTAATGCCCCACAGGCAGAGGCTCGCTGCAGATGACAGATGTAAAGCCGGATAAGGGAGGAAGAGTATGGGATGAGCTGTACATAGCATTCATGATAAGCGTAAAGCATGAGAATACACCGTATTGCAGAATTACAGTATAACATTGCAAGCACTCCACTTATCTGAACGAATGACATTACATATAAATAATCCACGTCATCTTAACCCATTGTGGGATAGTGATCTCAATATTTACCACCTGTCATATGGACAGTTTATGCTTTCAAAGATGCTGATAGTTGAATCTTTCAGCCAATTTTCACGCTGAAGAGCTAATATTTCTAAAAAAGAAATATTATACAGGGTGTATTTGATATGATGGAAGTCCTTTACACTGGTGATAGAAGATGGTATTCTAAGCAAATATCTTCATGAAATTAAGTCGGATCTTAATTAGTGTAGGTGGAATTAAATCACAAAAATCGTCGGTCAATATCTTGGAAACGGGCTTTCACTTCGTTCCCCTCAGCAGCAGAGCTGACTTCTCCCCGTCTCCCTCCCCTCCTACGCTGAGGAATGTTGACCAGAGTCTGCAGTTGAGTGACCTCCTCGCCTTGTCTGCCAATGACATTGAAATACACAAACCGAGCCTATGAACAGCTGATTCACACCTTCATGGGGAGTGGCTACATGACTAGTGATGGTGGATCTGTCTAGGATTTTTCCAGCTTCATGAACTATGCATAGAAAATAGAAATCCTAAAGATTTAGTAAATTAATTTAAGGAACTGTTGGTCTATCTTTGTGTGAAGATAGTGCAACAACTGTAATAAACTTATTAATAATACTAATAATAGTAATAGTAGGCTTTTAGACACACTAACTTCTTTTATGTTTCTTTTTGGTATGTCGAGTTGCCAGACTTTAATGTACGTAGGATTTCTTGTATGTGCCATGAAATCCATGGAGATGATCTTATTAGATCCCATTCATTTACTACATGACTGAACGTAGATCGCACCCTCGGGAAGGTTAGCACTCTACCACCAGAACTACACATGCTGACTCTTATTATTATTATTATTAGACTATTATTATTATTATTATTATTATTATTATTATAACACTGTATTATAACAATGTATTTGTATTTTATTTTCATTTTCGTGTATTTTCATATGTATTTACATTGTTGATGGACCAATAAATCAATCATCCCCCCCCCCCCCCTCTCCAGTTAATGGCCACCCGAGGGCTGGAGATGGGATGGGACAATTCACAATATGAACATGTGGTACCATACTAGTATTAAATCTTGGAAGTAGGTTTCCATGGGTTCCCACTTCTACCCCAGGCAAATGTCGGGATTGTTCCTAACTTAAGGCCACGGCCGCCTTCTTCTCAATAATCATAACCGCTGGCAGTGCAGCCCATGAAGGGCCTAGGCCTACCAAGCGACCGCTGTCCAGCCATTTGGCCTGCAGATATTAGGGTGACGCGTGGTCAGTGCATCGGGTCCCCTCGGCCATTAATCTTGATTTTCCTGACTCGGGCACTGCCTCACTGTCAGACAGCTACTTAATTGCCCTCACGAGGCTTAGTGCACTGCGTTACAGCCCTCACGTCAGTTTCTAATATCCCTGATGGAGCCAGGAATCGAACCCAGGGCCTCCAGGTGAGAGGCAGTTGCACTGCCCCAACACCACAGGGCCGGCGCCTTCTTCCGAATCCTCACCTGAATTACAAATACCCACATTACTACAGAAACCACAAAACACAGGTTATCACACAAATTCTACCCACACCCAGCTACATGGGGCTAAATGACCAAAATCGCCAAGCCTCTCAAACAAAACATCAAGTTTTTTACTTCCGTCCTAAATGCCTAGTTCTGAACAGACTGCGGGATGTCGGAATTTTGTCACACTGCATTTCATTAAGAGAATGTTTTTAGTATTTTCAGAAACAGTCAACAGAAGGTCCGACACGGACGCCAATGATACATCAGGGCTGAGTATCGAAATTATTTTATACATGAACATCAATCAATGAATTCCACACTTACAAAGTAGGCTACACAATACTACCGGTCCTGACGTCCCAAGCCATTGCGTGCGTTGTCAACAACAACAACAAGAACAACGGCAATGCACATTTTCTTACGAGACGGTAGAGCTCAAACAGCTGATAGCCTACCACCCCTCAAGTCAACCGGTAAGGTCAATGCTCCGATTACGTAACAACTTCCCCTTCGCGCGTCGTCACATCGGGCTCCGCCTCGTTTCCCCAGCCTGCCGCACCACTTTCTGCCTGATTAGTTTCTGAAATAACTAAAAACATTGACTTTTTAATGATTAATTATCAATTTCAAGATAGGTGACAAATTTTTTACCTAGGAAGCTTAGTATAGTCTCTTCTATCACCAGTGTAACGGACTTCCATCATATCAAATACACCCTGTATACGTATCTACTTGACGTAATCTTATCTTTATATAATTCTTCGACACGTGTGTATGTGACTGAACTCCTCCTGAACGACTGGACCGATTTTGATGAAAATTTTAATGTATATTAGGGTGGATCCATGTATGGTTTAGATTCACAATTTGACCCGGTAGGTGGAATAAACACAATTTTAGAAACACAATTAACACACCATTTTAGAACCACAATATACAGTCAAAAACAGTCGTCATGGAAACCGCTACCCTTGGTGAAAGCTGATGTCTTTGGACTATTTGTCTCTGCACGTGAGAGCCACCTGGTCGCAACCTGTACAACTCCCGTATGCGTTCATATACCATTCGTCGATAGCGATGCAACTTGGCTGAGAAGTAGTGTACACTCCAGGGAAGATATCTAGCTTAGTACATGTATTTTGCAATAGGTAGCGCACGAGTAGATTCAAAAAATGAGCGATGGCGCGCGAATCGTTTGAAAAAAGTCCCTTATGCGTTCATATACCATTCATCCCATCCGATTGCGATGAAACTTTGGTGGATTGTTGTGTACACTCCAGTGAAGGTTTCAGGCTTAGTATATCCATTTTACAATAGGTAGCGCACGAGTTGATGCAACAAATGAGTGACGACGCGCGAAGCGATTCAACATAATCCCGTATGCGTTCATATACCATTCATCGATTGATGAGTTGTTGAGTACACGTACGTGAAGGTTTCTTACTTAGTAAATCCATTTCAAAGTAGGTAGTGCACGAGTCAAATCAGAAAATGAGTGACAGCGCACGAATCGTTTAAAAAAAATCCGTATGCGTTCATATGCCATTCATCCGATTGCGATGAAACTTTGGTGGGTTGTTGTGCACGCTACCACGAATGTTTCTAAATTAATCATTTTACAATAGTTTAGAGGCACTTAAAGGAAATTGAAGAAAATATTGTGTATCCAAAACCACTTCAAGATACAAAATTACAACACCAACACTTTCTTTGATTGGCATTGCAATGCATGCCGGGTACAGCTTGTTTGTTTTATAAAATTTTCAAAAAATGAAACTAAAAACATTAACAATTAAAGTGTAAAAGTAAAATATAAATATAGAAATAAAAATTCAAAAATAAAATTTCAATAATAAAAGAAATATAACAATGCAAATAATAAACATAACTAGAAAACTATGAAATTAAATGTAAAAATCAATTCGAAATTAGTTAATTAAATTAATTCAATAAAAATATCAAAATGAAATATATAAGAACATAAATTGAAAATTTAAAATAAATATATAAATATTAAGATTAGAGCAACTTTTTTAACGAGAGAAGTGGAAAAATCTTGCATAAGACTTTCAGAAGGGTCTGCCGAGCAATTCTAATTCTAGTTTGAGGGCAGGAAGCGGGTACACTCAGCCTCGTGAGGAAAAACTGAGAAGAGTTAAGTCCGATTCCAATCTCAGCCATCTTGGAAGTGGTTTTCCGTGGTTTCCATTTCTACTCCGGCCAAATATCAGGATGGTTCCTAACTTTAGGCCACGGCCGCCTCTTTCCCAATCCTCAACTGAAATACAAATACACACTAATACACCCAGATTATCAGACAAATTACACACACACTCGCAAGTACACGGGGCTACATGACTAGGACATCACAAATTCTCTAATCAATCAACAACAACAACCCTGATTCAATACCACAGATGGGCTGGTAGCCTAAATGTTATGCCCCTTAAACCAACAATAACACCATTTCAATAGGTCGGCAAATAGGCTTCGGAGGCAAAGACGGTAGCATGCTGAACTGCCATGCCTAAGATTGCGGGTTGGAACCCTGCCGAAGTTGTTGGATTTTATATGAGCGTTAAAAATCCCTCAGTATGCCTTCTGTTGGAGGGGAAGTAAAGCCGGCTCGGCGGTCGCATATCGTAGATTTATGGCATGTAAAAGAACCTACCACTACAATTGGTAGTGTGCAGCAACATTTGTAGGTTATTTTGGTTAGAAACGCTCTATTAAGTCCCAGCGTTCGCCGCTAGGTGTCAGTGACAGTGGCATCTCTGGTAACCAAATTTAGAACTACTTGGAACTGAACTTGATGGGGAGCCTAAGGACGTTCAATTAAAATACCCTGCTATGGCCATTGGCTGCAATTCAAATATAATAATAGGTCAGCAAGATATTATACATACATTAAATACCAAGTTTGTGGTGATAAGTGACAAAAGATAATACATTGCTATGAACTTATTTAATATGCCGCGAACTATAAAATAACAATAATTAACAGGTAATTATTTGAAGTTCATTGTTAAATGATGGAACCCTTCAAGACTATAGATGTCGCTACGGGTGCCCTGTGTCGAGGACTATCCACCATGTTACGTCAGGATGTACAATGTTATCGGGTACAGAATACAGAATAATAATAATAATAATAATAATAATAATAATAATAATAATAATAATAATAATATCGTATGGCCTCGGGGGCCGGGTGAAAGCTTTGTTATTTGACACCCAGAGGGTAGCTTGCATGTCGAATTTCGTAGTTCCTTGACTATGAAAGTCAAGGAGGTTAGATGTTAGATATCTAACCTCCTTGAACACTATAGCGCTTCCTAGTAGAGAAATGAGGAACTTTGTGTTGGCGGAAATTCCCGAGATTAATTTTGCCATTATGAACTCGGCCTACTGAATTGAAATGGGTTCTTTGACATGCCAACATCGTATGACATGCGCATCGTATTTTTGCCGCCTTTCAAAAATCACTTACCACGGTCAGGCGCGAACCTGCAATCTTGGGGTTGGTAGACCGACACGCTATCCACTCACCCACCGTGGCAAGGTAGAATACAGAAGACGCAGTGGTTAAAACTTTGGACCCAGAACTGGCTGACTAATTTCAGATTCTGGAGTTAAGTTTTTGCTCTTAACAAGCAATGGTCCCTCGATTTCAGACCATGGCTGCGTTTTCCTTTGCTCTCCAATGAAGAAAACTCCAGTTGACTTCCAATATATTTGTATTTACAAGTATCGAAGAATCTGGTTACATGACGGACGTGACTGTACAGTTTGAGAGCCCAGAGACAGATAACAATTGGGTTTATATAGCATGCTAACAAGTTACACCCTCATTACACCAAAGGGTGACTAGCTTTCCAAACTCTTCCAAGCATGACAAAGTGCACTCGGAATGTTATCTGTAGAGACGAGAGAGTCGCCTGTGATTACAATATTTGGGAAATCAATGACACACATGTCTTATTGGTAATATCCTGGTGACACACAAGTCTTGTGACAGACAGTAATAATGATGATAATAATAATAATAATAATAATAATAATAACAATAATAATAATTCAGAATGTATATGATTGACGAATGACAGTCCTTGGTTCTGTGCTATCCTGCCTTGGACATAATTCTGGGACGTCATAAAGTTCCATACTATCAGTACCTCCCAGAGTGCATCACGGAAAAAACAACAAGGAGTTCCGTGACAAACTAAAGAGGTTACTTTTCTCGAAATATTAGATTCATTCCAATGATTAATCTATATGGACCTAATTAGAATGACGAAATTGAGTTGGTAATATCAAAATTTCTAATTAGTTCGAAATATAACTGGCATAATGTAGCCTAATAGAGCACTACAGTTGGCAGCCCTGGCGACTGAATATATTCTTAGTTCCATCTCTTAAGGTACAGATTAGAAAATTTGGTTGAAGTCCAATGGATAGCATGGACATTGCATGTAGTTAGACATTGACATTTCAGCGAGCGTAAAATAATGTTGGCAACAATGCCATGCATGTATTGGTCAGAAATAATCTGAACTATTATGACCTATTTTTGTACCAATTTTGGATGAATTCCATTTATTTGTATAGACGTTATTTTAAAATTGGACCAATCAGAGGGCTTAAAATCATGTTGGATGCACTGACGTATATTAGTTACTCAAAATTAATCTAGAATGTAAGGTACTATACGTGTGCAAAGTTTAGAGCTGTTGGCTTGAATACTTTCTGATATATTGATATTAGGGTAACAAATAGAGACTGAGTTTATTAACAGTTGGCAGCCCTTGTTGCTCTTAGGAATGCGCATAGTCATATCTGTTATAGTACACACAGCACATATGAAATTTGGTTGAAATCCAATTGATAGTATAGAAGTTACATGTATTTACAATTGGTCCTATTAGCAGGCTTAGAATCATGTTGGTAATACTGAGGTCCAGTCGTTACTCCAAATTATTCTAGAATGTCAGGTACTATACGTGTGCATAGTTTAAAGCTGTCGGCTTGCATACTTTCTGATATATTGGTATTTGGATAAAAACAATAGAGAGTGCATTTATTAACAGTTGGCAGCCCTGGTGGCTCTTAAGATTACGCTCAGTCTTATCTGTCTATCTACACATAATACATACGACATTTGGTTGAAATCCAATTGATTGTGTAGAAGTTATATGCATTTAAAAATTGGACCTATCAGCAAGCCTAGAATCATTTTGTCAACACTATCATGTATGGCCTCTTGGAAATTAAACTAAATTATTATTACCTATATGTGTGCCAATTTTGGTATAGCTCCCATGCATACCTTCCATGATATACAACATGGAGCTGAAATTTCAACTGTGATTTTTCAACAGTTGGTAGCACTGACATCATTTTCTAATACGGCATTGGGATATTCAGATCGAGATCTTTATTCATACCAAATTTGTGTTGGATTGATACAGCCGTTTAGGAGTTGATAGGGGGGGGGGCACACACACACACAGCCAGACAGGCAGACAGAAGGACAGACAGACACACAAACACACATTTTCCCGGATCGATCTCATAAGTCTACTTTTTCCTCATTTTACAAAATGCGAAAAGTAGGCTAAAAACCTATCATCTTTATAGGGATCGTACTATATTGACCGAGTGGACAGTCTGCCATAACAGGCCAGATATTGTAGGTTAGCCATCCTGGTTGATGTAACAGTTCCCAATAGCAGCAACTTAAAGGCAAACACGACGAAAAGATCTCCAAATATTGAGAGTTAGTTATTTTTGTTTTAAGGGGCGGAAACACGAGGTCATCTGCCCAAAATATAAAGACCTAGTGGTGCACATCAGGAAGCAATGGCAGATTGGTAAGGTGAAGATCATACCGATTGGTATATTAAGCACTGGCGTTGTTCCGAGGAGTCTACTGCAGAGGTTGAAGGAACTTTCTGCTGTCACCAATTTGTGCAAGTCAATGCAGAAAGCAGTCATCATTGCGATAACTAGATTAGTAAGAAAATCATGGACTAGTGAAATAGATTTTAAAGGTTGTGATTATGTTCATATTTTTTATAATCTGTAGGTCTGTAGTTGCCACGCATTTGCCAGATAATATTCTGAGAGTGACGTAATGAAAAATAATAATAATAACAGTAATAACAAGATGTTCAGCAAAGAACATATAGCCCACTTTCTCCTAAATGCATGGGTATTGTTCTAACTCTTTGTCCTTTCAAGGAGTATGATTGAATGTTGGTTGTAGTAGCTTGTGAAAACAACGTGTTTTACGGATATTAAACATGAATATGAGGTGCCCTTTGCTAGTACTACCTCTGTACAAAATTCCATTCAATTCGGTTTCACCGCATTTTAATTGATATGGGGAATCGATTTGCACACATACATGGCCGCTATCTGCAAACTATTGGGCTGATGACCTTTTAGTTCAGTCAAAAAATACTTCCCACGGAAAGGTATGTTGTTGTAAAATTGGGAGAGATCAAATGATTAGGTCGGTCGTAATTTGATTTAAGGGCGGATGTAGGTAAAAAACATGGCCGTAGATAAATCTCCATAACTTCTACATTTTTAGAGATATTTAGTTCATATTTTGTATGGTTATTGTCAATATGCTGCTTGATATTGCATTGCATTTGTAACTCAATATGATCATAGAATCTTAATACAAAAAAATAAATGTTTTACTCTTCCTGAATTTTTAAGGTGCATTTTCTGCGGAACTACTGGGTATTATTTCCTGATAATTTTATCACAGATTTAAAAAGGCTTAACTTAGAATTCTGTGCCACAGAATGTTGATACATTTAAAATTACTCAAATAAAAAAATAATAAATATTATTACAAAAAAATCTGCATGAAAATGTTCTTATCCATATTATAACTTCTATAATGGGCAAAAACTTAATGTTCTGGTGAACAGTCCTATTTAGAAGGAGACTACCTAGTTTCATTGCTTTATATGCAGTAGTGTCTGAGAAAATGCACCTTATAAGTGAAAAAATGTCATTTACCGGAAACTTAATTTGAAGTTTTATCTTCATATTACAATGCAATACCTAGAGCTGAAGTTTTTAGTGCAGGCCATATCCCCATACCCCTCATCATTTTCTGCTTCCACTAGTTCCTTTGCAGCTAGTAAGTTTGTTTTGGCAACTTCTTCCAAGGAAATTAGCAATCTTGTGTTGAGATCTGTAAACCTATTGACAGGTGGTGGCATATTCATCATGCCACAAAATAAATTAGCTCCCCTTCCCACACCTAGGCACCTCATCCCGTAGCAAAATCTAATGTAAGCATCATAAACCCATTTGTTTATAAGGGATGCTTTAAACTTACAGTCTTCTTTGCACTTCTAATAAACTACATGTAGTGTACTAACGATGCCAATCCTTTCTGAACCATCATCATGCAATTTCATAGACTTTGTAGCACAATTTGCACATGTACAGCTGTTATGAATTGCTTCATGGATAACCTCGTAGTTCCGACCCTTAAAACCTCAATAACTAAGTAGTTCGATGTCTATTAATCTGAAATAACTATTAGAAGTTTCTTCGGAGCTAATGTCTGGTAAAATACCATCACTGAATTTTTTGTAGATGCACTGCTATTCAAAATTTGCGGGACAATTCCCTTCACTGTACCGGTACCTGCACGGCGAATCCTATTCCTTTTCACTCTTTTAAACACCCTACCACGTATTCTCCCCATATTTACGTTAAAACCCAGTAGCCTATAGAACCTGATCAACAACTGGAAAAAAATATTCGACAGAAACGCGTATTACAGGTAACACACATTTATTAGCCCCGTGGTATCCATGGTTACTTAACAACAAAGAACCGAAACAGCCGACATCTTGTCCACAGCCTTACGAACAATAACATCAAACATTTCCTCGCAATGACGGTCAGAGTGGCAAGATATATGTGGATTCCTGTCCAGCTGTACTGGTGACAGCAAAATAGGTGGCGTGGCGCCATAACGTTTCGATTTTTTGGACGCCCTTAGAATTGAAGTACAGCAATGAAACTTTGGGATTATAATCTTGAAACTACAGTACATACAATTTTTACAGAAAATAAATTTTAAAAAATCATGACAATTTCACCTACATCCTCCCTTAAGCTTTCCACATTTGGCTGGCTGCCATTACGGATTCGTCAAGATGGTGGCGATATAAAACATGCCATTGGAGTGCCCTTAGCTAGTGCTACCTCTGTACCAAATATTGTTCAATTCGGTTTCACCGTGTTTGAATTGATAGGGGGAATCGATTTGCACACATACATGGCCTCCATCTGCAAACCATTGGGCTGATGACCTTGTAGTTTAGTGAAAAGACGCACGCCATATGAATATATGTTGTTGCAAAATTTCGTAGAGATCGGATGATCAGGTTAGTCGTAATTTGATTTAAGCTTTGAACATTTGGGTGGCCGCCATTACGTTTCCATCAAGATGGCGGCGATATAAAACATGACACTGAGGTGCTCATTGCTTGTGCTACCTCCGTACGAAATTTCGTTCAATTCGGTTTCACCGTGTTTGAATAGATAGGCGGAATCGATTTGCACACATACATGGCCGCCATCTGCAAACTATTTGGCTGATGATTTTGTGGTTTGGTAAAAAATATGCTTCCCACATAAAAGTATGTTGTTACAAGATTTGGTAGCGTTCAGATTATTAGGTTGGTCGTAATTTGATTTAAGCTTTTAACATTTGGGTGGCCGCCATTTCGTTTCCGTCAAGATGGTGGCGATATAAAGCATGACACCGAGGAGTCCTTTGCTAGTGCTACCTCTGTACCAAATTTCGTTCAATTCGGTTTCATCGTGTTCGAATTAGTAAACATTCAGGGTACACACACTCAAACACATACACACTCACACACAGACACACTCAAACACAGACACACAGGCAGACACACAATTTTTGGCCCTGTGTAGATCTCGTCAGTCTACTTTCATTCTTTGCAAAAATTGAAAGTAGGCTAAAAACGTGATCAAGTTGGTAAACGCGATTGATGACAGCGAGTATATATAAGAACAAAACATTGTTGAAGCTACATTCAATTCACCTGATTGGTAACTTCGAAGCATGAAAGTCGAAGCATGCCAATTATTGATGCTTCTAAGCATGTGATTTAAGGTTGGTTGGTTCCTCAGTTTAGGGGCTGCGTCAACGCGGTTATGTAGCCCCGTGTACTTTGGGTGTGTGTAGAATTTGTCTTATAACTGGTGTTCATTGTGCTGGCTGTATTAGTGTGTGTTATCTGTGATTCAGCTAGAAGGACTGCAGACGATCAATATTTCAAGTAGTTCCTACTTGTGCTACCAAATGCTACCGTCCATGACACCTAGCTGGAGACTTGGCTGCTAGATGCCATTGCAGGCAGCATCTGGCGTCGAACGTTAGAACCTACAAATTTTGGCTCACACAAGTGTAGTTAGTGGAAGGTTCTTTTTCATGTCATAAATCTATGACATGGGACCGCCGGCTTTACTTCCCCTCCGAAGGAAGGCATACTGAGGGATTTTTAAGGCTCTTAAAAAATCCGACGACTTCGGTCGGGTTGAACCCGTTATCTTGGGCAGTGAAGCTCAGCATGTTACCAACTCATGTGATTTAAGTAGAGTGAAATGAACATACAGTTCAGCCGACAGGGAAGAGGTATGAATGCTCAAAATGTTGCTACATCAATTAGCCGAACACATTTTAAGTGCTTCGAAGCATTATTATTATTATTATTATTATTATTATTTATTATTTATTTGGATTTATTGTGCTTCTAACAGGCATATGCCTAATAAAAAGAAACACATGTACATTTGGTTACACAATTCTATCAAATTATAATATAATTGACAGACATAATGCTGAGATTGTAATGCAAATTAATTCTACAACTAAATACGAAAATATAATAATACTGTGCAGGTAATTGGTAGGTGGAATGTACGAGTTCATGTGATCGCACAGCAGGCAGAAACAAAGGAACTATATGTGTAACTGAATAAGTCGAGGTTGTTTGCTATTGAATGTTCATTGTATAATTGAATAGCACTTATTATTGGGGAATGTTTATGCTGTTCAGTTCTAGTTCTTGGGCAGTAAAATGTAATAAACTTAGGTCGAGTTGATGGAGGTGGGACACGTAAATTAAACTGTGATATTAAATACGGACTATACAAAAGGTTATTGAATACTTTGAAGACAAAAACAAGAATTGCAATTTTTCGTCTGTTAGCCAGAGATGTATAATTCAGGTAACTTAGAAGATTTCCATAGCTATCATATTTCGGATAAATACCCGTCATTTTATACTGCAGATATCTTAGGAATTTATTCTGAACCATTTCAATTTCACTAATGTGGTTCAAGTACCAGGGATTCCAGATGCTGGATGCATATTCTAATCTGCTTCTAACAAAATGATTGAACAATAATTTTATACTTTTTGGGTTGACGAAATCTTTAGAATTTCTTCTTATAAAGCCTAGCATTTTATAAGCACTAGCTACCATTTCATGAGTGTGCAATGAAAATGTTAGCTTTGAATCAAAATGGACTCCTAGGTCTTTGATAGAATTGTTAATAGTGAGATACGCATCCAATATCCGGTACCGAAACATCACCTGGAATTTGTTTCTAGTAAACTTCATAACTGAGCATTTCTTTATGTTAAGGTTCAAGCGATTTAATTTACTCCAGGATGCCACATTATTGAGATCTACTTGTAGTAATTGACAGTCCTGCTCTGTCTGAATATTTCTAAAAATTTTGACATCGTCCGCGAATAACAAAACGTTCGAATATTTAATACACCTTGTAAGATCATTGATAAGCAGTAAGAATAATAGAGGGCCTAGGTTTGAACCTTGTGGGACGCCTGATCGGGCATAGTATGAATAGGATTCACATCCATTGCAAGCAACAAACTGTTTTCGTTCACTGAGATATGAGGTGAACAACTTCAGCAAATTGTAAGAGAAGCCATAATATGCTAACTTATTTAAGAGGATATCATGATCTACCTTATCGAATGCCTTCGCATAATCTGTATAAATTACATCAACTTGACTTCCTTTGTCCATTGCTGCTGATACTTTGTGAGTAAACTCCATTAGATTAGTTACTGTTGATCTTTTAGGCATGAACCCATGTTGAAAGTCACTTATAATGTACTGTACGTGCTGAAATATATGCTGATATAACAATTGTTCAAAGAGCTTTGCAATGGCTGACAGTATTGCCACGGGTCTGTAATTATCAAAATCAGACTTATGTCCAGACTTATGTATGGGACTTACCCTGGTAATTTTCCAACGACTGGGAAAGGTACCAGTTTGAATGGCTATATTAAATATTATAGTTAAAGGATAGGCCAGCACCTCTGCACAGCCTTTGATTATGTATGGAGGAATTAGGTCTGGGCCAGCGGCTTTCTTTTGATTTATTTTTAGTATCGCATTCTTAACATCAGAAATACTAATCTGTTTAGAATCCAGTACATCAAGCAATGGGTGTATGTCCTGGTCATTTGCACCTAAATTGTCATACTTGGCGCATTCCTTGGAATAAACCGACGAGAAATAATCTGCAAAACCGTTGACTATCTGCCTATCATTTTCTAATATTTCCCCATTAATTTTCATTACGGGAATTGCCGGGGATCGTTTCTTGTGTCGAATAAATGCCCAGAGGCGATTCGTGTCCTCTCCGATTGCATTTTCGACATTACGTACGTATTGCCGGTAGGCGGATTGAATATCACGTTTTAGAATTTTCCTGAGCTCTTTAAACTTTTCGCAATGAAAGTCCTTGTTGGCCTGTTCCCTACGCATTTTCTTTCGATGGTAAGATTTTCTTCGGATGTTTTTTATTATATCAAAATTAAACCAGCATGGATACAGTTTGGTCCTCTTACTAGTGCTTACATGTACACTAGAATCCAGAGCCTGATAGAAACGGGAATAAAAATTATCTACCGCCTCGTCTACATGGGAAAATTGCGAGAGAACACTCCAATCCACTTCTTGTAATTTTATTTAAAGTTGTTCGAAATTAGCCTTTTTAAAATTGTATGTATGAGTTTGGTGAATATTGTGTCTAACTTCTCTCTGCCAGTATCGTACATTAATGTTTAAGGGGGGATGATTATTGTCTTCCGGTACAAGGGGTTGTTCCTCTCTATTGACAGCAATAGAGGAGATGGTGGACAGTACTAAATCAAGTGTTCTATTATTCACATTCACGATATTATTAAAACTTTTCAAGTTCATCATATTTATAAAATTATTTAAGGAGGTAGAAAGCCGAGATCCTGTTTTTAAATCAAATGTTGGGGTTATTTCTGGAATGTTAAAGTCTCCCAAAATAAGAACAGGATTGTTGCTTATGAGTGAGTTCGATTCTATACTTGTGTAAAATTCCTCGTATTTCTCTGCCTTCGACTCCGGCGGAAAGTAAACAGAACAGATAACTATGGTAAAATAGTTGTCTATGAAGAGTTTCACACAAAGGACTTCCGTTTCCAGACCCAGGTCAATCTCCACAGCTTTATACTTGTTATGGACAGCGAGCACTACACCCCCTCCTAGCCTCTTGCCGGTTATATTTTCGTCACGATCATTTCTAAATACAGCATACCTCTCATCAAAGAGTTCAGACGAATAGATTGACGAAATAAGCTCTCGCTGGTCATATTTGTATAAAACTGAGTAGTTTTAGTTCTCAAACCCCTACAATTTTGATAATATAAATTTAGCGATTTATAAGAAGAAGACATTTTACTTAAATGAGAAGAGAGGCACCTGCAGTGAGGCTAGGCCATTAGTAGGGATTTCCGTTAGGCGAAACAATGGGGCAAGGGAAGAGAAAGGCTCAAGAAACTGTCCAGAAATAATCTGACAGTGACCCTCCAGTACTCTCAGTGTACAATCACTATAGACCTTACAAGGTAATTCAAATGAGACCTTACGGGTTGTCACGAATTATGATAGCTTCCTGAGATCATTACTGTCATTTATGATATAAATATTTGACCCCTCACTCTTCCTGAGTTTTATCACACCGTTACGTACCCATAAGAACTTGTAGCCGTGTTCCCTCTTGAAGTTCCGCGATAGAGCCAGCAGTTTCTTCTTCTCAGGTTATCGAGCTATATGACAAAGGTTTAAATAAACCGCTATACCACTGCATCATCGATCTAGTCCTTCCCGTGCCCCACAGATAGCACGCCCCACGAGAAACGTCACGCAGTTCACATTACCCCCAACAGATGGCTGCTGTGTATGTGCTATCTCACTCTCTCTGGTATAGAGGGTGCGCGTTACTTTCTGTTTTGTGCTGCGACCTGGCGTGCATTCGTCGTATTTGAAACAGTATTTGACGGGAAGAGGAGTTCATGAAATGTATCACAGATAGCAGAACGTGCAATCATGTTCACTAGAGTCAGAGCCATCTCACATTAATCACTACAAACACAAAGTTAATTATTCATTCACGAACATTTGTCAGTGCATGCTGTATTAAGGTCTACGCACACCGGCGCGGGATGCGGGAACGGGAACGGGAGCGGGATTGACACGATACCCGCAGTCGCTGCGAAATCGTCTTTGTATTCTGACCAGCGCGGGAAACAGTTCCGAAATGAATTCGTTTGATGAAGTGCAACATAAGGAAAATATGTACCAATTATCGGGAAGCTATCTCAACAGAAGAAAGTCTTGCTATTGCTATTAGATTTTTAACTAATGGGGATTCTTTCTCGACAATTGGCCACAGTTTTCGTGTTGGATTCACAACTGTTGGAGCTATCGTGAGAGAGGTTTGCCAAGCTATCTGCGATACGATAGTGCAGTTTATATTTAGTTTTAGGGTAGTTCAGTTCGGTTTTCTTTAGGTTAATCACCACGTGACAAATGAACACAGAAACAAAAGTGATATTATTTAAATTGATGCTAACCAGGTACTTGCAGTTCATTTCCTATTTCGTCCCTGAGCTTAACTTTATTCCTTATATTTCTTAATCTTCATTGATATAAGGCAGGATATTTCCTGACACACTCTAATATCAGTTCCGTCACCATTGCTAAATGGATGCGGGACGCGGGAAAACGCAGCAAGCTGCGTACCTCTGCAGTAACGCAGCAATCCCGTCATCTGTGCGGGATTGTGACGCAGCTGTCTGAGTGGATGTATATCCCGCCAAGTGCGCAAATGTTCGCGATATTCCCGCATCCCGCGCCGGTGTGCGCAGACCTTTAACCTCACAATACGTCAATAATAGACAGCATAATCTTGTGCCAATGATACACAAAGTAGCCTATAGATAAAGCCCTGCGCGGATGCGTACATCCGCGGATAAACCCGCGGATATCCGCATCATTATTAGCCTATTTTCATTTATGAAAAATGGGCTTATGAGATCACCTTTTGTCCGTGTGTTTGTCTGTGTGTGCATATGTGATGGTGTGTGTGTCCCCCTAATAACTTCTAAACGGCTGGAGCGATTTCAATGAATCTGAGTAGGTTCATAGCACTATTCCGGACGATCCAAACCGTGCCCTTAAAATTGTGTTACGTCTCACCAATCCAACATGGCGGCTGTGCGAAATATTTCACCAACATTCAATATCTCCGAAACTATTACCGATATCACCCTGGAATATTTTACGGTGATAAAGGAAACTACTAGAAGTTCACCTATGTGACTTTTGAAAACCTGGTAAATACAAAACCAGCTTGGCGGCCAAGCGAAGTTGCGACTTTTAAATACACGTTTCTCTTCATTTAACCAACCAAACGCAATAAAACTTGGTTCAGTGTATGTTTATACACATTGTAATACACCGACATCTAACTTCGTTCAATTGTTTACATATCCTCAAGATGGCGGTTGTGCGAAATATTTCACCGGTATTCTATATCTCTGAAACTATTAGCGGTATCACCCTGAAATTTTGTACAGATCTAAAGGGCACTACTGGAAGTTCATCTATAAGACTTTCAAAAACCGGTTAACTACAAAACGAATATGGCGGCCAAGCGAATTTGAAAATTTTAAATAGACCTTTCTCGCGATTTAATGATCCAAACGCAATGAAACTTGGTACAGGAAATGTTTATACACATTTTAATGCACTGGTATCTAATTTAGTTCAATTGTTTACATAACCTCAAGATGGCGGCTGTGTGAATTTTAAAATTAAGTTTTTATTTCTTGTGTCGTAATTATGCGATCGAAGTGAAAGTTTGAATAATGAACCAACGCAATAATTTTCCTTTAATGGTTCATGACTGTATGGCCTATACATATAACAATCCAACATGGCGACCATCCGAAATATTTAGACGGTTCTCAATATCTACGAATCTACTGCAGCACTCAAACCGATTTTTTTATGTTCATAGGGGCTATGAACATAAGTTCACCTATATGACTTTCAATAACCTGGTGATCACAAATCCAACAAGGCGGCGTTCACATGGACGTTTCTCGCAATTTAACCATCCGAGTGCAGTGAAACGTCTTACAGTAAATCTTTAATCAAATCCTAATACACTGTCATCTAATTTATTTCAATTGTTTCCATAACCACAAGATGGCAACTGTGCGAAATTTTAAAATGTCGTTTTTACTTCTTGTGTCCTAATCATGCGATTGAAGTTTGAACACTGCACGTACACAATAATCTTCATGTAACAGTATATAACTCTAGGACCTACCTACATGTAAAAATACAATTTGGCGACCATCCGCTATACTTAGTCGGTTCTCAATATCTACGAATCTATTACAGCAATCAAACTGAAATTTTGTATGTTGTTAGAGGCAATTAACAAAAGTAGGATATATGAAAATAGGCTGTATAGTTCTTCTCCGAACTACTTGTTACAACATTTACCAACCTTGATTAAAAAACAATTTTTTTTTGACCTGTGTTCCGTTTTTCCATTCTTGAAATTGGCAACCCTACTCAGACCTCGCGTTTTTTTTTGTTTCATTGTATCTTCTGCGTGATGCTCAAAGCCCTCAAAGGAAGCAGGGTTGTGTGTAGCCCCACCACTTATGGTGCAACCTGAATTGTGCTACATCCTCAAGGGCCCATGTCTGGTCAGTTCGGGAGGTGGCGACCCCGAGGGCTTCCTGAACTGGGTCTGGTTTTTCTCCTTCTTCCATTGCATTTGGGGCGGTCCCTCTTCTCTTTACCTTTCCTGGTTCTCCTTTCCTCCAAGTTCCTCAATTCTCATTCTTCGATGGTTGAGGGCATTTCCTTTCCTTCTGTCTTTTGTTTCCCTTGTTCTTATTAGCCTACTTTTCACATTTTGCAAAAATGAGGAAAAAGTAGACTTATGAGATCGATCCGGGGAAATGTGTGTCTGTCTGTCTGTCTGTCTGTCCTTCTGTCTGTCTGTCTGGCTGTGTGTGTGTCCCCCCCTATCAACTCCTAAACGACTGCAGCAATCAAAACCAAATTTAGTATGATTAAAGATGTGCACTGGAATATCTCACGTCCATATTTGAAAATGATGTCAGTGCTACCAACTGCTGAAAAAACGCACTAGAAATTTGAGCTCCATGATGGATATCTCGCAAGGTATGCATGGGAGCTATTCCAAAATTGGTACACATGCAGATAATACTATTTCAGTTTAATTTCCAGGAGGCTAACAATGACAGTGTTGCCAAAATAATTTTAAGCCTTCTGATAGGTCCAATGTTTAAATGCATATAACTTCTACACTATCAGTTGGATTTCAACCAAATTTTGTATGTAATATCTGTACATAAACAGATATGATTGAGCGTGTTCTTAAGAGCCACCAGGGCTTCCAACTGTTAATAATTGCTCTCTCTATTCTTTTTATCCAAGTACCAATATATCAGAAAGTATGCAAGCCAACAGCTTTAAACTATGCACACGTATATTCTGACATTTTAGAATAATTTGGAGTAACTTATATACGTCAGTTCTACCAACATGATTATAAACCTGCTGATAGTACCAATTTTTAAATACATGTAACTTCTATACTATCAGTTGGATTTCAACCAAATTTCGTATGTGCTATGTGTACCATAACAGATATGACTGAAAGTATTGTTAAGATCAATCAGGGCTGCCAGCTGTTAATAAATGCTGTCCATATTTTTTTACCCTAATATCAATATATCAGAAAGTATGCAAGCCAACAGCTCTATACTTTGCACACGTATAGCACCTGACATTCTAGATTAATTTGGAGTAATTAATACAAGGCAGTGCTGCCAACATGATTCTATGCCTGCTGATATGTCCAATTTTAAAATACATGTAACTTCTATACTAACAAATGGATTTCATCCAAAATTGGCACAACAAGATATCATAATATTTCAGATTATTTCTGACCAGCACACGCATGGTATTGTTGGCAACATGCCTTTACGCGTGCTGATAGATCCAGTGTCTAACTGCGTGTAACGACCATTGGACTTCAACCTAATTTTGTATTCTGTACCTTAAGAGATGGAACTAAGAATATATTCAGTCACCAGGGCTGCCAACTGTAGTGCTCTATTAGGCTACATTATACCAGGTATATTTTGAACTAATTTGATATTTCGATATTACCAACTTAATTTTGTCGTTATTCTAGATAGGTAGAATAATCATTGGCATGAAAAGTAGGCTGTATAGTTCTTCACGGAAGTTCTTGTTTTTGTTTTCCATTTCCTCATCTAGTTTGTAAGTTTGTTGCAGGATTTCATTGTCATTTTCAGTATCACCCAAACCATTAGGGGCCGATAACCCAGATGTTAGGCCCCTTAAATCAACAATCTTTTAAATGATTTTAGCTTTTGCTAAGATCTGCATTTTTCACGTTTCTTGCTATTTCCCTAAAAGCACTAAAAAGAGCATCTTCGATCGGAAGAGGTACGATTGTAGGTGGTGAAGTGAAACTCTTAGCGTTTGCCGATGACATTGTGGTTTTAGCGGAGGAGGAAGAGGAACTAAAAATAACAGCTAACGTTCTAATAGAAGAAGCACAAAGAGTGGGTCTGAGGATCAATCAAGATAAGTCAGAGTATATGATTGTAACCAGAAACAATGAAGAGGAAACAGAAGGAGTACTGGCAATAGAAGATATGGAATTTAGGAAGACTAGGTCTTTCAAATACCTAGGGAGTACAGTCAATGCCAACAACAACATGGAGGAGGAAGTAATGAACCGGCTAAAATCTGCAGAGAGGTGTCTCTTTTCAATGAATAAACTATTTACCAGCAGGCTATTAACGAAAACAACGAAACTCCGCATTTACAAGACAATCGTGCGACCAGTATTAATGTATGGGGCGGAAACATGGACACTGAGCAAGAAAATGGAGAGAAAAATTATAACTTTTGAAAACAAGGTATTAAGAAAAGTTTTTGGGCCAGTATCTGAAAATGGAATCTTTAGAAGAAGAAAAAATATTGAAATACACACGCTGTTTAATAAACCCGATGTGACAGCTGTAATAAAGAGCAGAAGAATTGAATGGCTGGGACATGTCCTGAGAAGAGAAGGGAAAATGGTAAAGACAGTGCTAGAAGGGAAGCCACATGGTACGAGACCCCTGGGTAGACCAAAACTGAGGTGGATGGATGGAGTCAAGAAAGACCTGGAGACACTGGGAGCCAACGAGAACATGGCTAGCAACAGGGACCAATCGAAGAGGCTAAAGAGTGAGGCAATGAACCGACTTCGGTTCGTGTGGCCAACGAAGTAAGTAAGTAAGTAATATAATTCATTGCAGCCAAAGGCCATACAGTAAGTAGGATCATGTTACACAATTTAGCAACCGTTCAGTCTTTTGCATAGTGGGGCAGCGGTAATGTTCTTTGCGTGCACTCAATCAGGTGATACCGCGGGCGGTGTAGACCGCAGATTACACACACACAGTCTATGGATGGTTCATGAAAGCCCTTCCTGTTACAGATGTATTGCGCCTTTCGTGTAGATGTGGCGTAGCTCGAAGTTTGCTTCTTTCCATTCTTGGTTGATAGTTCGATAGAACTCCAGGTTTATTTCTTCTGTTTTCAGGAGTTGTTCCTCATGGAATTTTGTGGAGGCTGGGGTTGATGCCAGGTTGTGGGTAGTCATTTCATCTTCAATTAAAGTTCTAGTACCTGCTAGCTGGTACGTAAGTCGGGTTGGCGCGAATTTGGAAATGCAGAGAGCTCGCTTTATGTATCTGGCCTATTTCCCTATTTGCTGTCGCTTGGATTGTTTGAGAATAATAAAGAAGTGAGAGAAACAATTCTTGGAAATACCATCAATTTGTGTGGACTTGCAAAAAAAAAAAACAACCTCTATACGCACGCGTGCCTGCGTGGGTTGGCCTATATCCAACGACTAAGTAAGTGCTTTCAAACCCTGCCGAAGCTGTCGGATTTTTTAAGAGCGTTAAATCCTTCAGTATGCCTTCCTTCGGAGGGGAAGTAAAGCCGGCGGTCCCATGTCATAGATTTATGGCATGTTAAAGAGCCTTCCATTAATTACACCTGTGTGAAGCTAAATTGGATAGGTTAAGAATGTAAACAACGCTCTTAGGTTTCTACGTTCGTTGTCAAGAGCCGACTGCGGGGGCGTCTAGTAGCTAATATCTGAGCTAGGCCTAGTAGTCGTTGACGGTGGCGTTTGGCGCCAAAAGTAGGAACTATTTGAAACATTCTAAGTTGCAGTCTGTACTTAAATTAAAAAACAGTTAACACACACTACTACAGTCATCACAATTAACACCGGTTATCAAACAGATTCTACACACACCCAAAGTACACGGGGCTACATGACCGCGTTGTCGCAGTAAGTGCTATATTTAACCATCCGCTGTTTCCCTTGCCTTTACTCAGAGGGACAAAACTCAGTCAACATTGTCTTGCGATTCACACGCAGCCTAGGGAAGCGAATTTCTCCTCAAATTTGTAAATGTGTTGCTTTAATACCGTACTTGATCCAATAAATTAAGAATATAATTGTAATGTCAGCGAATTTGAATAACAAAAGTGCGGATACGGATTACGCTTTGTTATCTCTACCTATAGATACACTGCCTGCCAAAAATTCCATAATACTTAGGGAAAAAAAGTACAGTCAGTCTGAAAGACATTATATCATTTCAAATGACGCATGCTGCAAATGCTACACATGTTAGAAAGGCTTCGCTCGAAGCCCCAGGACTCTTTCAACAGACTCCATTACCCATTAAATTAGGCGTCCCGCGCGGGCACCTCTTTAAGGGTCACCTTGTATTTGAGTCTGACATCTTTTACAACTCTTTAAGGGTCACCCATTATTTAAATCTGATATCTTGCAAACCTCTTTAAGGGTCACCCTGAATTTGATTGAATCTAACATACTGTACACCTCGTTAAGTGTCACCCTGTATTTTGCTCTGACATCCTGCACACCTCTTTAGGGGGCACCCTCCATTCTTATCTGGCATCTTGTATATCTCTTTAGAAGTCACCCTGTATTCTTGTGTGACATCTTGTACACCTCTTTAGGAGTCGCCCTGTATTCTTGTCCGACATCTTGTGCACCTCTTCAGGAGTCACCTTGTATTCTTATCTGGCATCTTTTACACCTCTTTAGGAGTCACCCTGTATTCTTTTCGCTTCGCTCGAAGCCCCAGGACTCATTCAACAGACTTCATTAACCATTGACTTAGGCTTCCCACGTGGCTGCATAACGTCACGCACTCGCCGTCCTTTACCCATCAACTTAGGCTTCCCGCGCGGCCGCATGACGTCACAGTCTCCGTCTCCGTAACGCAACCGTCTCCGTCCCGCGTAACGTTAGACCCAAAGCATAACGACGAAGTCGACAAGATAATTTGCAATGATAAAATGTAAGTTGTCAAAAGTGTGTCATGATAATGCTCGTCATAATGGATTTCTTTGGGATCAAGAAAATTAAAATGTACGGTTTATGAATGCATTACGTGATTTTTTCGATGTCAATGAACTGCGACCTATATTCGTTTTACGTCTTGGCATAATGGGTTGAAATCACTGACTGGACTATTAATTATATTATCATGGAGATGCATCTGCAATGAATTCTTGTCAGACGTAATTTAAGAGTGGCGAGGTGCATGAAACACAAATCCCCCTTACGTCCAATCTTAATTTCACTGTGAATTTTGCGGAACGAAACGATCACAGGCGAAATGAAGAGAAGCCGACTTGGCTTCCAGGAAAACTCCAAACACAACCACTCTTATCTGAAGCCTTAACTCAACACATGACTCTTCAGTTTGCTGCTGGCTGTATCTGGGGCAATAGGCTCGCCCGCTAGCTACTAGTCTGTAACTGGGATGATAGGCTTGCCCCTAGCTAGCCCGTAAACTGTCGCCTCAATAATTGAATGGATATTATTGGAAGAAATCAAAACGTAAAAACACTTATAGTGGGCGATGTATTGAAGATAGAGATATGCTCTCCGGCACATTTTTGTAGAACTTTTCATGCTGAACCATTCTGACACTCATAGTATATAGATATTTTTAACGGCTTGCCCAGCGTAAGCTTAAAAAGCGCACGGACGCCAGGTTTTCTTTTTCGACTTTTTTACTGAAATCGTTACTGCTTGGCTTCCTTTGATCATAAATAAATTATTTTCTACAGAAATCTTTCTCGAGATATCCTTTACAGAATGGTAAAAAACTCATGAAAATCCATCCTGTGGTTCTCGAGATAACCCGTGACATCCTAGAATCGGGGACTGTTTTATACTCAGTAGAGATTCTGTCGCCGAGGGTTGGATTTTGAGTTTTATGGCGATATCTGCATTAACTTTCCAGCTTCCCTCTTCAGTTGTTATATGGATGTCAGAATGGCGGTTTGTTGTGGCATTATTGAGCTCTCATCCAATCAGGGGCGGTTCGAGTGGGGGGGTTGGGGGGGTGTCTCACCCCCCTCAGGTATTTTCTCAGTCGGCAGTCGGCAAATCCTGAAGAAGTCGTAACATTTCCCAAAACAGAATTTAAAAAAGCAAAACGGGGCATGGCCATATACGATTTGGTCATTTTCTTAAATATTTATTATACTGACAGTCGGCATTTTTACCGACAGTCGGCACAAACGGACGCTGCAATAATTTCGTACAGCCAGGCAATAGCCCAGTGAGGCAAGGGGAAGAATCGGCAAAACAACCATTTTAAAAGTTTCACTTCCAGTCCTCGGGGCACCGGCTGCCACTTGCCATTTCGTTTCTTTGTATGCAAACTGAAGAAAGAATGGCAGATGAACAATATGGGACCAAGGACAAGGGATGAACTCATCGGCACGTACCTGGGTGGGTGTAACATCCCGCGTCCATTATGCAGAGCGACTCAGCATCACAGCGAAGCGAGCCCAGCATCTGTGCCATGTGGCTAGACAAAAGGTGTTGGTGAGCGCATTGATAGCTTCAGGTCAAGCTAAATCATTGAGATGTTGTCGGAGGAATGTTATGAATCATAACTTATGACCTGCTGAGATATCCGCGCTATTGTGACAAGATTGACAAGTTAATGGTTCCAAGTCAAGGGGTGGGGTGCTCACTAAGGTCAGTGCAGTGGTCATCGGGAATGAGAAAAAGCAGTCGTTCCTGAACCAACAACTTTTACAGTGATAACTAGGTGCGAATACAGTGGCAGTGGGACGTGAGTTTTCGCCGTCACGGAACATTTTCACGGAGCATCGCGTACCCATCAAACGTAAGTAATGATAATACAATAAACACAAGCGTATTGTCAGCCATGTTTATGTTTAATGCTGTTAACAAGAACAAATTGAAGAATGATCGCACACTGGAGTACGTTAGTGGCACAAATTAAAAAGTAGCGGAAAGAAGAAAAAGGATAAATTACAAGAACACTTCATTTCAGAGACTCATCAACAGCGATGGCAGATTTGTGCCACTTTGTTAATGGAAAAGGCCACGAAGACGTTCTCCTTGATAAACTTTTACGGACGATCAGAATTGAGGAAGAACCAGAAAAGGAGTTCCACAAAAGAGTTATCCAGATACTTATTGACACAGCAACCCTTTGTCGACAAGGTTTGGCTTTCCGAGGTCACGAGGATGGAATCACTCAAGATAATGGAAACTTCACGCAAATTGTGAAGTTACTTTCACGGCATAGTCCGGTCATGAATAGGTGGTTGGAAGAAGTGAATACGCGGAAGCATAACGTTAAGTATATGAACAAGGACTTTCAAAATGAATTCATCCATCTACTTGGAGAGAAAACTCTTGAAATAATTGCAGAAGAGATCAAGAACTCTGGTATGTTCTCCGTTATAGCAGATACTACTCCCGATATGTCACATAAAGACCACCTAGGTTGAATATCCGATACGTCGTCGAAAAAGATGAAGAGCTAGTTCCTGTGGGGCGTCTTTTAAAAATGGGCTCTGTTTTAACCAAAAAAGAAGGCCGGAGAGGAGTTGGCCGAAAAAATATTTTAAATTTTAAATTCAGAAGAACTTTTACTTCCACTCGATAATCGTACGACTTTGCTAGTAACATGCCTGGCATATAGGCCTACAACGGCACTCAAAAAAGCTATCAGAGAAGTGCAAAATAGATATTCCGTACGTTCCATGCCAAGCTCACAGGTTAAACATTTTCGTAGAGACAGCTTGTAATTCTAGCGCGCTTATCGGAGAGTTTTGACACTCTTGAAGCATTGTACGTTTTTTCTTTCGGGTAGCACGAAACGACATTTAAGCTTGCAGAAAGAGCTGCATAAAATTGATAATTCACTTCAACTTAAGAATTTATCAAAACAAGGTGGACTGCAGGCGGCGAATCGTCGAGAGACGTTTCTACGTCTTCTGAAGGGATAGTCACAGCATTGGAAACAATGAAAACCTCATTCGATTCTGAATTTGACAGTAAAACTCGAACTTTTGCGTCAGGCTTGCACGAAAAGTTTCTAGACTTTGATTTTATCTGCGGCATGTACTTTACCAAATACATCATGTTTAAAATTAAGAACGTAACCGAGCTTTTAGAAGCGGAGGAGCTGAATGTAGTAGGCGCGATGCAGATGATTCAGAGCGCTTTGAAGTCTTTTGAAGATATCAACGACGACGGCAAGATGAACGCTTTAATAAAGAGTGCATCGTCATTTGCGTAAAGTATGCAAGTAAATGCGGAGGAAGACTTCTTAAAGCACCACAGGACTCGGCGACTTGCAAAGAAGTATGACGCGCACGCTGAAACGACAGCAGAAATTTATTTCCTTACATTATACAGAAAGGAGTTACGAATACTTGTGGATGTATTTACTACAAGCGTGCAAGACAATCTTTGCTAGAGCCATTCCACATAATTTTCAAGATACCCGCTGACAGGAAAAGACTGCACCATCGAGCGCGTCTGATCTATAAAGCAATCACACCCAAAAATCATCCTTCAATATGAAGAGCGTGTGCTGGCTGAGCTTGAAATCCTGCTTGATGCCAGTAAACAGTGCTCATCTTTTAGAGAAATCGCGAAAGTTGCTGTTAAATGAAAGAGTATTATCCCGTGTGGTTGTCAAATAGTTCGACTGATTTTATCATCTCCAGTGCCTTCAGCTGCTTTCAAACGGTCCTTCAGCAAGTTGAAGCTCATTCAATTAATTGCGGATATCGATGGGTGACTACCGCTTAGACTCCCTCATGAGGTTGTTTTCAAAAAGATGAGGTCGACTACATTGATATTACGGAGATAGTGGAGAAGTGGTCCTTGTCAGAACATCGTAGAGTAGGGATTTAGAAAGAATAACTATATATTTTTTATTCTTGTAATATTTAAACACTTATTTTGTTCATTTATCAAATTTTCCAGCGATTCAAAATTCTGGAACGAATAAAATACATTTGAAATGAAAGCCGTTAATTAAGTATATTTGTCTTGTGTATCGTTTGCCACCACTGCCCTTCCCCCTCCCCCTCCCCAACTCCCCCTCCCCCACCCCCCTTCCTACCCATTGCTCAGTTTTTAAGCGTATAGTCGGCAATGTTAAACAGCCAGTCGGCATTTTTCCAATTCTCACCCCCCCCCCCCCTATATGTACAAGGTCGAACCGCCCCTGCATCCAATAAACTGTTATTCCTAACTTCCTAGCTACAGAATAAAGAAATCTGGTTGCAGTAAAGATTCAGTGAAGACTGAATGTCCAAGGATGTGTTGTGACGTGGCACTGAGATTTGGTTTAGTACAAAATATTGGAATAAAGTAGCGACGTTTTTTCATGAAAATATGCCAAAAATCAATGATATTCATTTGTACTCAACTGAAAGTAAACTTTCCAGTGAAAAATGATCTTTCCCTTAAAATGAGTTGCTGTTTATCTTCCCTGCATTTAAGTTTCAAAATAATGCAATTAAAAATAATTTTCTCTTCATTCTGTTGTTTTATGCCCGGCAGTGTGGCTCTGAAGCCATTTTACACTGCTGCCATATTGACATTTGATATTGCAACTTTCCGGTCGGTCAATAGCCTACAATATAATCCCAAAATTGGGCTACATGTGATTGAATATACTTTTTTTTTTTCAAAGCGTCTTCGGTGGCATACTTGGTAGCGTGCTGATCTTCTATGCCCAAGATTACGGGTTCAAACACTTCCGAAGTCGTCGAAATTTTTAAGAGCGTTAAAACCGGGTGAGTTAGCCGTGGTGGTTACGGCATGACTGATGGCAGTCGCTCACATCCGGGAGGCGAGGAGGTTCGAATCCCCCCGCCGGCAACCTTGAAGATGGTCTTCTGTGGTTTCCCATCTTCCTTCCAGGCAAATGCCGGGGTTGGTCCCTAACTATAGGCCACAGCCGCTACCTTCCAACTCCTCGTCCTTACATTCCAACTTCCCTCCTTCCCTCCCCAACGGTACTTGTAGCTCACCCATTGGGTGTCCGTCTCGAAGCAGCTACAAAAAAAACTGGCGAGCCGAACATGTCCTCGGACACTCCCGGCACTAAAAGCCATACGCTAAAAAAAGAGCGTTTAAAATCCCTCACTATGCCTTCCTTCGGAGGGGGAGTAAAGCCGGCCGGCCCATGCCATATATTTATGACATGTATGTTACTAGGTGGCCATGATAAGACCTAGATTGTGATGTGGTGCCACATATTTGTTTTCTATAATGGTATTTATGCTGTTTTATAGGGATCATCAAATGATTTCAATGAGTATTAATGATTTTACAGTGCAAGTGCATGTTGTCATCTGGATTGGTGCTTCTTGTTGGAATGGTTTAATCAATTTGTGGAATGTGTTTCGATATCATAGATAGCTGCCATGTTGTTTATATAGCTTTGATTGGATATTTTTGTATTACTTGCTTCAACGGGGGCATGCCTTTGGAATCCCAAGGCCACCTATATAAAGCGCCTGAGACTAGAATCGAAATTTACCCGTACGCTTTCATATGGTGATAGATCTTGCCAGAAGTCAATCAGCCAGAGGCAGTTCTAGCCCTGGGCTGGGGGAAGGGGGTGGGAGGCGAGTCCCTGCCCCCCAGTTTCAGTGATATAATTATTTTAAAATTCCTTGGTTACTAAATAAATTGATAATTTACAGGTATAATTTATCTGATATAAAACAAACCAATGCATTTAATTAAGTTAATTTTTCTTTCAATTTCAAGATTTATTTGTTCTATTATATGTAATTTAAACTCACAATTGAAATCGGGTATAAATATAATATTGTTTAAATGCCTAGAGCATACACCAAGCTCACATGTTTAGATATTTCTTTACAACAACAATCAGTCAAAGCGGTCTGCCGATTGCTCGTTATTCTAACAATCACAGAAAGGATTTATCGTTTCGCAACGGTCTTCAGTAGCAGATGATTAGTAGCTATGCTTGAGTCGACGTGTTCTTGTATTAGTTACGGTATATGTAAACAGAGTAATATTTTGAAGTTCTTTCCCCGTGACAAGTGGAAGTGCGTGTGAACCCAATGAACCGAAAAGTATTAAACTCTTTTCCCTATTTTGTGACTTAAATGCAAGTTCAGAAGTTTCCAATGTAGACAAACCTCCATGCGATACAAGTGCATCGATATCTCCCCAACTCTGTGACAAAAATGAGAGTGCAACTGTTTCTAATATAGACGAACCAGTACCATTTGATATCAGTGCATCGATCTATGATGGTCCATGCCAACCACGTAAATCAGTTTATAAACAAACGTTACTATACAATAAGAACAGAAGTTTTAACAGTAAATGGTTTGATAGGTATACATTTGTTGAATGAGAACAAAGATGCTGTTTTCTGTTTTCCGTGTCGTCATTTCGTTCTATCTGATTCAAGCAATGCTGAATATGTTTTCACTAAATCTGGATTTTGCAATTGGAAAATAATAGGAGAAAAATTTACAAAGCATGCTGATAGTGAATGTCATAAATCTTCAATAGTAAAGTGGAACAGTTTTCCGGAAAGCGAACGTAGCGGCACAGTGATTTCGAAGCTAAGCGAGAAACACAAAGATGACATATTGCGTAACCGCTCAGCTGTGGCAACAATGGCCCGAGTCGCATTACTTTGTGCTCGGCAAGACATTGGGCTTAGAGGTCATCGCGAAACAGTTTCGGATGACGATAGTGGTAATTTTGTTGAAATTTTTAAATGTAATTAAACTAGAAAGTGAATGCACAAGGGAGAATGTAAACAGTCTACCAAAGAATGCAACTTACTCATCTAAAGATTCTCAAAATAAATTCCTTGATATCTCAGCTAATATAAGAGTTGAACACATTGGAGGAGATACGAAAAAATATAACAATGGTTATTTTTCCTTAATCCTGGATGAAGCTAGAGATGTTAGTAAAGTAGGACAGATGTCCGTATGTGTCAGATACGTAGAACAAAATTCTATAGAGTAGCGATTCATTGGTTTTATACATTTGTCTCAACTGAATGCAGAAAATATAGCTAATTCAGCTTTAGAGTACCTTGTTTCAGTGGATTTCGATCCATGTAAGTGCATTGGACAAGCATATGATGGAGCCGCGGTTATGTCAGGGAAGATAAACGGTGTGAAAAGTTTATTGCGACAAAAGGTCAATAACCCGTGTGTTTACGTGCATTGTTACGCACATCGCTTAAATTTAGTTTTGGTGGACGTTTCAAAGGCAGTAGACGTGGTAGGGGTCACTTTTGGTGTACTGGAAGCAATTTATGCTTTTCAGTCTGTATCTACTGTAAGACACCAAAAGTTTGTTGAGATACAGAGTGATCTTTATCCAGGAGAACGTGTTTTATAGATACCTCTTCAAAGTGACACGCGATGGTTATGTAAAATACAGGAGTAATGTTTTTTCAGAAACGTTTTGCTTCAGTTAAAGCAGCTCTAGAGTATTTTTCAAAGTCAGCTAACAAGAAAGAGGCAGCAGAAGCAAAAGGTTTGTTGAAAAAACTTTGTAAAGTGAAGGTGATGTTTGTTTTACAAATATTTTCTGATATTTTCCCATTTTTGTTTATATCAGTGGTGGCCAACTTTGTATGGAATGAGGGCCACATTACTGAAGGAAACATGTCGGCGGGCCAAAGCTCCCAATTTATTCAAATCTGACGTGATGGGTTTAGAAGTAGGAATAACAATATATGATTTATATTTGTTGAAAGCTTGCAAGCAATATTTATTGAAAAAAAAAAAAAAAAAAACTTTATTTTAATTTAAACATTTTTTTTTAAATTTTGTAACAATGATTTGAAGTTTACTTCCATGTGTGATGTAACAATTGTAGTGCATGGCACAATATAGAGTCAGTCATACGGCTTCTCATCTTAGACTTAATATGTTTCATAGCTCAAAATATAACCTTACATATTATGTGTGTGCTCCCAAAAATTGAGCACTGCTTTAGGGTCCAGATCCTTAAGAGTGGGTAACGTTCTGGAGACAGCGATTTCCAGAACTCAACCCCAGTTGCTGCTGTGTTGTTGACAGATGGGTCACACTGTAGCTCACACAACTCTAACTGCAATTGTGCAGGTTGAGATTCCACTGTACTCTTCGTAGGGTTATTGAAGAGTTCCATTTCTGGTCGCAGCTTCTCAAAATCTTGAAATCGGCGGTCAAATTCACATAGCAATAGCTCAATATGTTCAATTAGTTCTGAGGCAGTTATACTTATCAAACACATTTACCTCTTTTCTGGATAGTTTTTCACAACAGGGAAAATGGAACAGCTCATTCTTAGTTAATGCAGATTTAAGGAGTTGTAACCTCCTCTTAATACCATCAACATATCCCATTTCTTCTTAATTAGCATAAATATGCTTCTCACAGCCGTTCGATACAAAATGTCAATGCTCCTCGGTCGCTTGTGTCGTCATATCTCCGAAGTTAGCCCTCGGGTGTGCTCGGCGTGATTCGTTAGTACCGTAGCGGGACCTAGCCAGCTGCGATAAACATCCCCAGCGGCCGTGCTCTGTGCTCTCTTCAAAATCAGAAGTCGCGCTGAAATACTTCACATTCTGAGCATGAGAATAATGGTACAGTACCATCCCAGCATTTGCCTGCAGTAGAGGTGGGAAACCACAGAAAACCACTTCCAGGATGGCTGAGGTGGGCATCGAACCCTCCTCTACTCAGTTGCCTCATGAGGCTGAGTGCACCCCGTTCCAGCCCTCGCCCTAGAATTAAATTTCTTCGCAATGTGTATGTCAGTCCAATCTATGGATCAAATGACACAAATCTTCCATTTCTGGAGATCGTAAGGAGTTCCATTGATACGGCATAGACTATTGCATGGATGTTGATTCATTTAAGGCCTTTGCGACATCGTGGTCATGTGTCCCTTGTACTTAGGTGTGTGTGGACTCTGATAACCTGTGTCATTGTAATGGCTGTAGTAGTGTGTATATTTGTAATTGAAGCTAGGATTTTGAAGAAGATGGCCGCAGTATTAAGCTGGGAACCATCTCGACATTTGTTAGTTAGTTACTGTTTTAAGGGAAGAAACAGCGAGGTCATCTGCCCCTCTTGGCATTTTCATGGAGTAGAGGTTAGAAAACAAGGAAACCCACTTCAAGGACAGCTGAAGTGGGACTCGAACCGTCTCTTCTCAGTTTTGCCTCACGAGGCTAGGCACGCCCGTTCCAACCCTCAGACCAGAATTAAATTTCTTGGCAGAGTCAGGAATCAAACCTAGGACCTTTGGATCCACAGTCTCAATGCGATCCCCGAGACCACATAATGCGGAACATACTGTTACAACCTTATCATAATGGTAGAGTTTACATTTTACCATTAAGAATTATATTTGAGAACACCCAACACCACATCCTCTTAGGAACAGATGATCATCTTATTTCTTTGCTGTGATATATCGTGTTCGGTCTTGATAGAGGTTATTGTAATTTGAAAGATGACTCACCGAATTGTCCAGCTTGCAGAACCCATTTACATTTCTCCTCACATAGATATTCTTATAGAATGCATTTACGTCCAACAAATTAGACACTGGTTCTCCATTTTCAGTTGGGGGTTTCCCTAACCATAAATGTAATGTATGTTCAAACTGTTAAAACGCACACAACTATTTGTGCTTGAACTTCGAAATTTTGCTTATATGGTACCGGTACCGGTATTTATTATTATTCGCAATGTACTACAGTACCTACGGTACACCATTAACATAATAAACGGTACGAGATCACTCGAGATATATTTATATGAATTCTTGGCAGTAGACGCACTCACAACAAACGTACTTGCAAAGAAGACTCGAAACCTCCCCTAAGATATCCTCCATTTTTGCCCAATCGATTGTCGTATTACGATCTGATATATTGTAGTCGGTCTTGCGACAACTATTTTTAACGCACCTGACTGCGCCTCTTGTGGCCTGGTCCGGAACTTCCACTTTACTCTTTGGTTCGACAGAGAGTTCCTTGAGCCAGTAGGTAACAATTTATGTGATGTTTGCAATAACTTTGTCACAAACATGGCTGAACCAAATAGGGTTCATATTCAATAAATACACTGTTTCTAAAAACAAAACTGCGTCATTGACGGTAGTGAGCATAGCAGCAAGAAAAGAAATTTCAGACATTGGGGCATTGAGGTAAAGCACAGAATTTTATAATTACCTTATCGGGAATTGACAGTACATAGCATGATTGATAATATATCCTTTATTATTGTGAAATTTATGTGCAGATTTAGCGGACGTAATGTTCTGTTGTATTTTAGGAAACATTTCGCGTCAACATTACGCAGTGTTAGCAGTTACCATGTGCTTGCTGTAGGCCTACCAGATGACAGATGGGCGGCGTGGCCAAGCGTAATGACACGGCTTGAGAATTATAGACGGCGATTGGTACACTCAAAATCATGAGACAAAACTAACAGAAGAGGTGGCTTCCATTCCTATCTCAGCCACCTTGGAAGTGGATTTCCTTAGTTTCCCACTTCTACTCCGGGAAAATTCTGGGATAGTTCCTATCTTAAAGTAACAGCCGCCTCTTTCCCAATCATCACCTGATTTACAAATACACACACTACTACAGGCCCACAATGACACAGGTTATACGGCAGATATACAAATATACACAGGGTTATTCATCTAAGAGGGACACCTCAAATATCTACGGAACCGTTGAAGATACCCACGTTCTGTTTTCAAATTTTCAAATCGTATTAAGGGGCTCATCAAACACGGTCCATACTGTACTTTCTTACGGAGAAACAGGTTGCAGCTTTGGTTTTCTAAATGGGACTATACTAATTTCACCCAACAAAACATCTAAGAATCGAGTGACGAGTTTAGTGATGCGCTTAGTTTGCAAATCCGACGAGTACTTTTTGAGATATTATAGGTTTCCATGTGTGTCGGCATTAGACAGAAAGTGATGCACCAGCCGCTGGAATGTCGAGTGCATGATTCTCTTGTGTGACCCACTCCTTGTTTACATACTGAATTAATTCTACTCATTGCATACCGTGATGCGTACATTTTCAAAATCCAGTCTTTTATATACGTGTGCCTTTCTTCCTCTCCACCTCGTGTTGAATCCTAGCGGAAATGTTTGAAACTGCCTCAATGCATAGCATAAAATAAATAATAAGTACGGAAATTTTTCAGTAACCTACTGGCGGACATACGGCAGTGAGTTAATATGCGTATTAAAATCAGAAATGCAATAGAACTCGCCTATTTAGTTTATTGTGGACGTCTGGTTTAATGTTAATTCTTAGGAGTGAGGTTAACCATCAAACATTTTGAAATTACTGTAATGGGGAGCTAATTCCGTTCTACAATTAACACTTCGGTGTTTTGTAATTCAATACTGGTTTGAAATTTGATCCGCAAAGACTTGTGGCACAAATAAGTTTGTAATAGATATAATACCTTATCATACAGTGCACATCCACCGATGATCAAGGGAATCCTTGTTCTGAACGACCGGAATACAGTTCTTCGTGATGTCAAATTATGACATTGACGGCGTGCTCCAGAATGGAAACACGACATAGAGCGCAGTCCAATTGCACCAGTTAATTACACTGATAAAATCGGACAGACTTTTGACGCCATCGCCAGTGTGATCTGCCCCTTCAATAATTCATAGTCTGATTGTGCCTGTGATAACTCACTGGCAACTTCCCCTCACTTCCCCCACTCTGCAGTCAACACATACCGTGCTGTTCTCATGTTCCAACTTTCGTCATATAGACTGTTGGAGGGTAGTGACACCGTCCCAGGGTGTCAATTACTACAAAGTCACATATATGGCTTAGCGTTCAGGATATGGTAACAACAGTATGTGTAATAGCTTTATGCGAAGAATACGATGTGTCATAATATTATTATTATTGGCATTCACTCGCGAGCGACTATGAATTTGTCTTCCTACTGATGCTTCCTCAGATGACTGATCAGTCCAATCCGTGAGCTACACACTCTACTGCAGTGGTGACATACATTGAGCAGCTGGCAAATGACCATTGCGCCTAAAGGTCTCACGCTGTTTTCTCCTCGTCCGCAGTTCTGCTGCAGTGCTACGCCTCTGCTCTTCCAAAACAGCAATCCCTTCATGCATGGTGCTTCTCCATGTTGGACGATCCAGGGCGTGCATTTCCCAGTTACCATCATTGATGTTACATTTCTTCAGGGTGGATTTTATTTTTGATTTATCTTGAAAGTCACTTGGAGAGATAAACGCAGAAATACTAGTGTTCTGGATGATGCCGGTATTACGAGCACATAAGCAATGTTAGCCCAACACCAACTCTGATGGTTGGGTCATGTGATCCGCATGCCAAATCATCGCATTCCAAAACAAGTAATATACTCTGAACTTCGCGAGGGCGTTCGGCGCTATGGAGGTCACAGAAAGAAGTATAGACTTTGTCATAACATAATAAGTGCCTGTCAATACAATCTATTTAGTTAAACAATTGCTTATAGAGTACAAGTCTCGGATTGACAGTGGTTCCTTCTTCAGAAAAAACTTGATATAAAGTTGTTTGAAAGTCGTATCGTCAAACGTGTAAGGCATTGATTAAAATCTAAATCCAGTAGAACGTCGTTTATCCGGACGTCAAACAACCGGAACGTCAATTACCCGGACGAGCAACAACAACAACAACAACAAAAAAAGCCTAAGTGGATGTACAAGAAGGAAGTTTTACGTCGTTTTCTGTTGGCAGAAGATGAGGAGAGTGTGATATCTTTTTCAAAAAAAGCTTTCTATTAAGGACTACTGTTACTTGATCGCTGACGGATGGAACACTTGAACACCACAGAATCTTCGAAATGCATTGAATAAATTGGTATGAGAACAAGAGACCGTTAGGACCACAGACACTCTTGATGAAGATTTGGATGCAGTGACAAATGAGTTATTCCCCCAAGTTGCTGGATTTTCCGACTGTGATAGAGAAGACGCACAAGCTTGGTTGGAAAGTGACAGTTACTCAGGTTTTCAAATCTTAGATGTTGATGAAATTGCTTCTCTGATGCGAGAAGTAAGTGGGGAAGACGAAAAGGATGAAAGCCTAGATGAGAAAGATGAAGAAAGACCAAGTCATGGACAAGCTTTTACTGCATTAAAAACTGCGCTATTGTAGTATGGTTGTACTATTAAATAAACACATGTTTGATTATCCGGGAAAATCGTTATCCGGAATGCTTTCGGTCCCAATTAGTCCGGATAAACCACGTTCCACTGTATCCTAATAAATTAATTCTAATGTGTAGTCCTAGATTATGGTTATCACGGCCCGGAATACTATTGACATTTCTGGTCTAGAATTATAAGGGAGACAACTGAAATTCCCCAATAACTTAAACAGGGAGCCTGTCTAAGTGACACTTGGCACCAGTTATTAAGGTGGGAAGGTATTTCTCCTCTCAGTTTCTCTATTTCTTCACCTGTTTCAAATTGTTTGTTTTCCTCTATGGCTCCAGGGCCTTGACTTGATCTCCTTTGATCGTCACTGGAGGAGTTTCCATCTATAGAGCCCTGCGCGGATACACAAATCGTTACCCGATCCTGCCCTGCATGCGCACGACTGTTATCCGCTTTCGCACGTCTGTTATCCGAATATACTGGCATTATAATACGATTTTTAACTAGATAAAGCATGAAGTGCAACACATTTAGACATTTGAGAGGAACGTCGCTCCCCTAGTCTATGTGTGTCATGTGCTATGTTTAAAATGAATGTTATACAGCCAGAATTGCAATTCTTTTCAGCTCGGAGTGTAAATTATGCTTAATGACATAATTTGAAGGAGACTAGTTTAAATCATCATCGTGCATGATCATTAACCCACAAAAATTGCTGAGTTTTAGCCACCTTGTTTATTTGTATCATCTATAAAATTGTGTTTTTAGCCTACTTTTCTCATTTTGCAAAAATGAGGAAAAAGTAGATATATGAGATCGATCAGGGAAAATGTGTGTCTGTCCGTATGTCTGTCTGTCTGTCCTTCTGTGTGTCATCCCCTACCAACTCCTAAACGACTGCAGCTATCGAAACCAAATTTGGTAAGAGTAAAGATATATACCTGAATATTTCACTGCCATATTTGCAATTGACGTCAGGGCTACGAACTGCTGAAAAATCGCAATTGAAATTTCATTTCGATGTTGGATATCTCAGAAGATATACATGCGAACTAGTCTAAAATTGACACACATATAGATAATAACATTTCAGATTAATTTTTAAGAAGTCCATACATGCCAGTGTTGCCAACATGATTCTAAGCCTGCCGATAGGTCCAAATTCTAAATGCATGTAACTTGTATACTATCGATTCGATTTCAACCACATTTCGTATGTATATGTATACTACAGCATATATGACTGTGCATATTCTAAAGAGCCACCAGAGCTGCCAAATGTTAGTAAATGCGCTCTCTATGTTTTAACCCTAATATCAATTTATCAGAAAGTATGAAAGGCAACTGCTCTAAACTTTGCACAGATATAGTACCTGACATTCTAGAATAATTTGGTGTAACTTATATAAATCAGTGCTGCCAACACGATTCTAAGCCTGCTGATAAGTCCCGTTTTTAAATGCATACAACTTCTATACTAACAAATGGATTTCAACCATATTTCGTAAGTTATGTGCTTTGTGTAACTTAACATTTATGACCATGCGTATTCGTATGAAACAGCAGGGTGGCCAGCTGTTAATAAATGCTCTCTCGTTTTGTTCAATCCTAATATCAATATATCAAAAAGTTTGTAAGCCATCAGCTCTATACTTTGCACACGTATAGTACCTGACATTCTAGATTAATTTGGAGTAACTAATATACCTCAGTGCTGCCAACATCATTCTAAGCTTTCTGATAGTTTCAATTTTTAATTACATGTAACTTCTATACTAACAAATGGATTTTATCAAAAATTGGCACTATATTAGATCGTAATATTTCAGATTAATTCTGAGCATCACCTACATGACATTGTTCCCAACGTGATTTTACGCACACTGATAAATCCAATATCAAACAGCATGTAACGTCCATAATTAGACTTCAACCAAATTTTGTATGTACATTCTATACCTTAAGAGATGGAACTAAGAATATATTCAGAGTCACCAGGGCTGCCAACTGTAGTAAGTAACTCTATTAGGATAGACCTACACTATTTCTGGTGAATTTCAAACTGCAGTACGGTACTTAGAAATGTTAGTATTACCAACTTGATTTCGTCATTATTCTAGATAGGTCTACAGTATATAGATTGGTATGAATCTTAAATTTTAAGAAATGTAGGCTCTTTTGTTCGTCATGGAACTACTTTTATTATTTATTATTTATTATATATTATTTATTATTTATTATTTATTATTTATTATTTATTATTTATTATTTATTATTTATTATTTATTATTTATTATTTATTATTTATTATTTATTATTTATTATTTATTATTTATTATTTATTATTTATTATTTATTATTTATTATTTATTATTTATTATTTATTATTTATTATTTATTATTTATTATTTATTATTTATTATTTATTATTTATTATTTATTATTTATTATTTATTATTTATTATTTATTATTTATTATTTATTATTTATTATTTATTATTTATTATTTATTATTTATTATTTATTATTTATTATTTATTATTTATTATTTATTATTTATTATTTATTATTTATTATTTGAAATGAAAATCCACAGCCTGCTTCCAGTCTCCGACCGGGTCAGGAATGGAATGA
This sequence comes from Meconema thalassinum, assembly GCA_946902985.2. NCBI lineage: Eukaryota > Metazoa > Arthropoda > Insecta > Orthoptera > Tettigoniidae > Meconema > Meconema thalassinum. The sequence continues at coordinate 67,135,866 of OX336390.1, read as the reverse complement.
ATGAAGCCCCCATCTAGCGGCGAGGATATTAACTGTGCCGGCTGCCGAGGCCTGACGCACTCCTCTGGGGCAATGATTAAATGAATGACAGATGAAATGAAATGATAGTGGAGAGTGTTGCTGGAATGAAATTTTGACAGGGAAAACCGGAGTACCCGGAGAAAAACCTGTCTGCCTCCGTTTTGTCCAGCACAGATCTCACATGGAGTGACCGGGATTTGAACCACGGACCCAGCGGTGAGAGGCCGGCGTGCTGCCGCCTAAGCCACGGAGGCTTATTATTTATTATTTATTATTTATTATTTATTATTTATTAATTATTATTTATTATTTATTATTTATTATTTATTATTTATTATTTATTATTTATTATTTATTATTTATTATTTATTATTTATTATTTATTATTTATTATTTATTATTTATTATTTATTATTTATTATTTATTATTTATTATTTATTATTTATTATTTATTATTTATTATTTATTATTTATTATTTATTATTTATTATTTATTATTTATTATTTATTATTTATTATTTATTATTTATTATTTATTATTTATTATTTATTATTTATTATTTATTATTTATTATTTATGAACCTGTTTAGCTGATGTGTTGGCCTTGTTTTCCTTCCAAAATCTCTTCATCCTCTCGCTGAGCGCCTTTCTTCGGTCGTCTGTCCAAGTTATGGTGGCCCTGGTGTTGGGTTTGTCTTCAAATTGGTGATTGTCGATTAGGGTTCTGAATTTGCATCTGTCCTGTATACTGTAATATTGTCTGAAATGTTGATTTCCTGGAGATCTGATTCAATTTCACGTAGCCAGCTGTTCTTGGTTTTTAGTGAGAGGGCCAAGTTGAGAATCCTTTTGGTCAATCTGCCATTGTTCATTCTGATAATGTGCCCGTAAAATTTCAATCGTCTTTTCCGAAAAGTATGAGACATTTTTTCACATTGGCTATATATTTCCTGGGATGACTTTTTCCTCCAGATTCCCTCTATAAAAACTGGGCCAAAACTTTTTCATAAAATTTTCCTTTCTTGTTTTTCAATCTCTTTGGTTAAAGATTTGCCACCAATGATTAAGGTTTCTGATGCATATAACGCCTCCGGTTTGATTACTGTATTATAATGTCTAAGTTTTGCTTTCCGAGATATTGATTTTTTGTTATACCTATTCCAAGTGATTCTGTAAGCTTTCTGTAATTTGGAAATTCTCTCTTTATTTGCTTCACGGTTTAAACCAAAGGGCTGAATAATTTCTCCCAGATATTTGAATTCGTTCACTTGAAAGATTCTGCCCAATTTGGTTCTCATAGGTTGTCCGTCTAAGTATCGTGAGGCTCCTTCCATGTACTGAGTTTTCTCATAAGAAATTTGAAGTCCCGTTTTGATCGCAATTTCATGTAATTTCTCAATGGAATGAATTGCTTCATGCCTGTTATTAGAAAGGATTGCTATGTCATCAGCAAAGGCCAAACAATGTACATGAATTCTATCTTTGAGTAGTCTGCCAAGGGTTATTCCCTTAGTTTCCTTTTCCGAGGTCCTGATTATCTTCTCAAGTACGAGGTTGAACAGTAACGGAGATAATCCGTCTCCTTGGCGGACCCCAGTGTTAATTGCAAAAGGCTCAGATATTTCGCCGAGGAATTTAACTTTTGAAGTAGTGCCAGTTAATGTTTGTCTGATTAATTCTCTTGTTTTTCTATCCACTTGAAATTCTTCTAGAGTATTGAAAAGTGTTTGACGATCTATAGAGTCATATGCTTTTCTGAAATCTACAAAGGTAATGACTGTCTGCCAGTTTTTGCGCATTTGTAGGATAGTTTTGAGATTAAGAATTTGTTCCGTACATGATCTTCCTTTTCGGAAACCTGCCTGGTATTCTCCAATCAGACGGTCGGTTTGTTTCTCAAGTCTAGTGAGCAGGGCTTTGGAGAAAAGTTTATAAATAACTGGTATCAAGGAAATTCCTCTATAATTATTGATGTTGGTTTTATCCCCTTTCTTGTGCATTGGATGGACTAGCGCACATTTCCAATCCTATTTATTATTTATTATTTATTATTTATTATTTATTATTTATTATTTATTATTTATTATTTATTATTTATTATTTATTATTTATTATTTATTATTTATTATTAATTATTTATTATTTATTATTTATTATTTATTATTTATTATTTATTATTTATTATTTATTATTTATTATTTATTATTTATTATTAATTATTTATTATTTATTATTTATTATTTATTATTTATTATTTATTATTTATTATTTATTATTTATTATTTATTATTTATTATTTATTATTTATTATTTACAAGCTGTACCCGGCATGCGTTGCAATGCCAATCAAAGAAAGTGTTGGCGTTGAAATTCTGTTTCTTGAAGTGCTTTTGGATACACAACATGTTAACTGCCTCTAAGCTATCGTAAAATGGATTTTCTAATTTAGAACCATTCGTGGGAGCGTGCACAACAACCTTCAAAAGTTTCATCGCTGTCACTCATTTGTGAATCTACTCGTACGCTACCTGCTGTGAAATGGATTTACTAAGTCGAAACCCTTCCCTGGCGTGTACACAATAACTCATCTATGATTCATCGCAATCGGATGAATTGTATATGCACGTATACGGGATTTGTTTAAACGATTCGTTCGTTGTCACTCATTTGTTGAATCTACTCGTGCGCTACCTATTGAGAAATGTCGAAGCCCTTCCGTGGCGTGTACACAATAACTCATCAAGGTTTCATCGCAATCGAAGAATGTTATATGGACGCAATAGGGGATTTTGTTGAAACGCTTCGCGCGTCATCACCCATTTGTTGCATCTACTCTTGCGCTACTTATTGTGAAATGGATTTACTAAGTCCCCTTCCCCTGTGGGTACACAATAACTGATCAATGTTTCATCGCAATCGGATGAATAGTATATGAACGCATACCTGATTTTGTTTAAACGATTCGCGCTCCGTCACTCATTTGTTGAATCTACTCGTGCGCTACCTACTGTAAAATGTATTTACTAAGTTAGAAACCGTCACGTAAGTGTCCACAACATCTCACCCAAGTTTCATCGCTATCGGACTAATGGGATATGAAGACATAGGGGACTGTATTGAAACGCTCCGCATGTCGTCGTTCATTTGTCGAATCTACTCGTGTGCTACCTACTGGGAAATGTATTTACTAAGCCAGAAACCTTCCTTGGAGTGTCCACCATATTTCACCCAAGTTTCACCGCTAACGGCAGAATGGTATATGACCTTATACGGGACTTTGCTGAAAAGCTTCGCGCGTCGTCCCTCATTTGTTGAATCAACTTGTGCGCTGCATATTGTATAGTGGATTTACTAAGCCAGAAATTTTCCATGACGTGTACACAACATCTCACCCAAGTTTCATAGCTACGGACCAATGGTACATGAATCCATACGGGACTTGGTTGAAACGCTTCGCGTGTCGTCGCTCATTTGTTGATTCTACTCTTGCGCTACATATTGTAATATGGATGCACTCAGACAGAAACCTTCCCTGGAGTGTACACAACATCTCACCCAAGTTTCATCGCAATCGGATGATTGGTATGTGAACGTATACGGGACGTTGTCGAAACGCTTCGCGCGTAGTCACTCATTTGTTGAATATAAACGTGCGCTTCGTATTGTAAAATGGATTTACTTAGCCAGAAACCTTTCCTGGAGTGTACACAACAATTCACCAAACATTTATCACTATCAGACGACTGGTATATGACTTTATACGGGACTTTGTTGAAACGCTTCGCGTGTCATCGCTCATTTGTTGAATCTACTGGTGCGATACCTATTGTAAAATGTATGTACTAAGCCAGAAACCTTCCCTGGAGTGTACACAACATCTCACCCAAGTTTCATCGCTATCGGATGAATGGTATATGAAATGATATGGGACTTTTTTGAAACGCTTCGCGCGCCGTTGCTCATTTGTTGATTCTACTCGTGCTCTACCTATTTTTAAAGGGATTTACTAAGCTAGAAACCTTCCCTGGAGTGCACACAAAATCTCAGCCTAGTTTCATCGCTATCGGACGAATGGTATATGAACGCAAACGTGACTTGGTTGAAACGCTTCGCGCGTCGTACCCATTTGTTGCATCTACTCTTGCGCTACTTATTGTGAAATGGATTTACTAAGTCCCCTTCCCTGGCGGGTACACAATAACTGATCAATGTTTCATCGCAATCGGATGAATAGTATATGACCGCATACCTGATTTTGTTTAAACGATTCGCGCTCCGTCACACATTTGTTGAATCTAATCGTGCGCTACCTACTGTACAATGTATTTACTAAGTTAGAAACCGTCACGTAAGTGTCCACAACATCTCACCCAAGTTTCATCGCTATCGGATTAATGGGATATGAAGACATAGGGGACTGTATTGAAACGCTCTGCATGTCGTCGTTCATTTGTCGAATCTACTCGTGTGCTACCTACTGTGAAATGTATTTACTAAGCCAGAAACCTTCCTTGGAGTGTCCACCATATTTCACCCAAGTTTCACCGCTAACGGCAGAATGGTATATGACCTTATACGGGACTTTGTTGAAACGCTTCGCGCGTCGTCCCTCATTTGTTGAATCAACTTGTGCGCTGCATATTGTATAGTGGATTTACTAAGCCAGAAATTTTCCATGACGTGTACACAACATCTCACCCAAGTTTCATAGCTACGGACGAATGGTACATGAATGCATACGGGACTTGGTTGAAACGCTTCGCGTGTCATCGCTCATTTGTTGAATCTACTGGTGCGATACCTATTGTAAAATGTATGTACTAAGCCAGAAACCTCCCCTGCAGTGTACTCAACATCTCACCCAAGTTTCATCGCAATCGGATGAATGGTATGTGAACGTATACAGGACGTTGTCGAAACGCTTCGCGCGTAGTCACTCATTTGTTGAATATAAACGTGCGCTTCGTATTGTAAAATGGATTTACTTAGCCAGAAACCTTTCCTGGAGTGTACACAACAATTCACCAAACATTTATCACTATCAGACGAATGGTATATGACTTTATACGGGACTTTGTTGAAACGCGTCGCGTGTCATCGCTCATTTGTTGAATCTACTGGTGCGATACCTATTGTAAAATGTACGTACTAAGCCAGAAACCTTCTATGGAATGTACACAACATCTCACCCAAGTTTCAGCGCTATCGGACGAATGGTATATGAACGCATACGTGACTTTGTTGAAATGCTTCGCGCGTCGTAGCTCATTTGTTGAATCTACTCGTGCGCTGCCTATTGTAAAGTGGATGTACTAAGCCAGAAAATTTCCCTGAAGTGTACACAACATTTTACGCAAGTTTCATAGCTATCAGACGAATGGTATATGAATGCATACGGGACTTTTTTGAAACACTTTGCGTGTCGTCGCTCATTTGTTGAATCTACTCGTGCGCTATCTACTGTGAAATGTATTCACTAATTTTGAAACCTTCACGTAAGTGTATACAACATCTCACCCAAGTTTCATCGCTATCGGACGAATGGTATATGAACGCATAGGAGACATACACACAGACATACCCACAGACAAACTATCACGTTACATTGATTTTTATATATATTTATTATTTATTATTTATTATTTATTATTTATTATTTATTATTTATTATTTATTATTTATTATTTATTATTTATTATTTATTATTTATTATTTATTATTTATTATTTATTATTTATTATTTATTATTTATTATTTATTATTTATTATTTATTATTTATTATTTATTATTTATTATTTATTATTTATTATTTATTATTTATTATTTATTATTTATTATTTATTATTTATTATTTATTATTTATGTCAATGTGCTATTGCAGGTTTGTCAGGTTGGCTGAGATGGATTTTACTCTCATATTCCTTGATCCGAGTCCCAAGTAACTTAAATGTTTTTGCATGTGTTCTAAATGCTAATTTACTTTCCTCATGCTCCGCCTCATGGCGCAGTGGCTAGCATTTTTGGCTGTTACCCTGGAGGTTCAGGTTCGATTCTCAGCTTTGCCGCCAATAAATTTAATTCTGGTCTGATGACTGGAACAGGGTACACTCAGCCTCGGAAGACAAAACTGAGAAGGGGTGGGTTCGATTCCCACTTCAGCCAACCTGGAATGGTTTTCCGTGGTTTCCCACTTCTACTCCAGGCAAATGCCGGGTTGGTTCGTAATATAAGGGCACGACCTCTTCCGTCCCAATCCTCACATAAAATGCAAATGCACACACACATTAAAAACCACAATAACACAGGCTATCAGACGACTTATACACACACCCAAGTGAAAAGAAGCTTGTAGTTTAACGTGGCCGTTAATCTCGCGATCATGAGCCACGGGACCTCACTTTTACGTGGAATCCGACCCACAGGGCAAGGCATTTCACTTCGGAAATCTCACATGCATTGACCGGGAATCGGTCCCGGCCTGCCTTGGTGATAGGCAAAGAGCTTGACCGCTACGCCACCATGCCCCACACACACCCAAGTACACGATGTTTCAGACCTCAAAAGAAAAAAAATACAACAATAATTAAAAATAAAGTTTTCTCACGCTTTAAAACACAGATTTGTACGCTTAAATACGCATGGCTAAACGCACCTACCCGGACAGCATCTCAACAGCAGACTCATTTTCAAATCTTACTCAGCAGACTTTTCTCATTTATTGAACAAATTAGATATTAATAATAATAATAATAATATTTGTCCTACGTCCCTCTTAACTACTACGGTTTATAGAGACGCCAGGGCGCTGGAATTTTGCCCCAAAGGGGATCTTTAACGTGTCAGTAAATCTACTGACACGGCTCCGTCGCATTTGCGCACCCTCAAATACCAGCTGACTGCGCCAGGATTCGATCTTGCAACCTTGGGAACAGCAAGCGAGAACGTTACCGCTGAGCCACGCAGCCAGCCGTAGCAAATTAAGATGGGAGCAGTGCTTCCGGCACTTCTATGGAATAATCGGTCTTGCATTAGTCTATTAAATGTCCTGTAATCTCTGACCTATTACAATGGAACAGTACGTTCCAACCTTACGAGAATCTCTAAAGTTTCCAGTTATCCTAACCTGTTACAAAGAATCATTTCGTTCCATAATTACGGGACCTCCTTCAGATTCCTGTCATCCGAACCCGTTACAATCACTTCGTTCCAAACTTACGTGAATTTCTTAATTTCCTATACTCTAAGACCTGTTACAAAGAACCACTTCGTTCCAAACTTGTGTGAACGTCTTCAGTTTCTAGTTATCCTAGTCTGTTACAATCAGATTCAGTTCATTCCAAACTTACATGCAACTCTTGAGTTTGTATTGTCACAAAGGAACGGTACATTCCAAACTTACGCAAACCTCTTCAGTTTCTAGTTATCCTAATCTGTTACAAAGAAACAGTACGTTCCTAACCTACGTGAACCTTTTCAGATTCCTGTTATCTTAACATGTTACAAACACTTGAATTATTTGCCTGTTCCACACGTGAGGCACCTTCAATCACATCAAGTGTGACACTAGAGTACAGCGTTATTGCGTGTCCTGACGTAGGCTATCAGCTTGTTTCATGTCCACCCTAATTGGATGTGGTTACGACATGAATAGCAGGCTTATTGTCTGCATCAATAAAATTATATGTCTGTTAGTGCATATCTACATTTTGTTTAGTTACAGCTGAATTATCTTCTTGTATCATTTCATTAATTATGGTTTGCGTGCTTCGTGTCGCTCGGCACTATCCGTCTCCATTATGTTTGAGCACGCTGTCACGACAAGATGGTTGATCACAATGCTTTACACCGTCGTTTACTTTATTGTATTCTAAGTGGCGCAACGAGGAAATTGTTGAGGGGCCTGTTATATAAACGTACTCTGGGGGTCGTGCGTGATCTTGTCCTCAAGATCATGCGATTGTGGTACTAAGTAAAGAAAAGTTTTAAGGTCGATTCACACTATACGTTACGTAACCTTTCCGTTTCCTTTCCATACCCGTTGCGTTAAAAGTTGTTGTATACACACCATACTGTACCGTTCCTTGTCACGACGATATGTTTACGGAAGGTATGCGGACACTTATTGACAGAGTGCACTAGCAACCATTTCCATTCCGTGTCTAGAAGGCGTGTTTTTGCGCTCCCTTTGGTTTTAACCTGGGTTAGGTTTGGTTATAGTTTGCGGTAACCGCCAAAACGAAACAGGTTATAAGAGAAGTTAGCAATTTCAGGACTTAGTGACAGAATGTGGTCCAGAAAACATTTAGTTCTATGTGCTATTATTTTAGACGAGGAGGAGCGTAGTACCGGTACAAGAAAGAGGAAACGAAGAAAATGGAAAAGAGCGAAATACAGAAAATCATACAGCGCTGGATGTTTTCTTACATGCTCAATCAATTTTTCGCCCATGATGCTGGAATATAAGACGCGGTTTGGCGTTTGGTATACTTTGGTTAATACAAAAGCTAACCAGACCGTTTTGGCGAGCTTTGATTTTAACCCGGGTATAGTCTGGTGGTGAAATTACTAACCAAACTATTACTGTGGTTACTGAAATTTTAACCACATTAGAAGCGCCATTTCAAACATAATCTGAAACACTATTGAAAGTATGGATATCAAATCATATTTGAACTTGAACCACTCAGCACTCAACAAATTAAATCATATAGGCTAATATCAAATTCTTTGTGGTTTTTATAATTTTATATTTTACGATTGCAATTGAGGTTGAAAACACAAGCAAAATGCAACTTAGATCCAAAAGACTTACAAAATGCAACGTAGATTGAAAATACCCACAAAATGGAGTGTAGATGCGAAAAAAGACGCTAAAGGGAATTTAGATACACGGTGAGCCAATTAACAAAAACAGTGCGGGATCAGGAAAGATGAGACAAGGGACAATTAAGGCGGGAAAGTGAATTACTCCCTAGGCTTCGGATACCCTAATACCATTGGGGTCAGAAAAGAACAAGAGTTGACCAAGGGAGGTCAACAGGAAAGAAGACGGAGAGGAGCCCGGCACAAGTAAGTGGTAGCAATGCCGGACTCAGCTGGGGTCCCGCGGTCGCCAACCCACGTCCCACTACATGTGAGCCCCTGGGGGGGAAATACTGTTCTCTGGAAGCATTCAGAGCCATTGCGATATTTTTAAAAATAGTTTTGCCCTTTATATATTAACAAACTATTACTAATTTCCGTCCTTTTCAATACAATGGAGAAGAATGCTCTAACCCTTTGTATATTGTAGGAAACACATCTGGTCGACATCATTATCATTAATTATTCACCATATCAATTCCAATACATCTTTCGTCGCCATATTGCTAACGTTTCTTATAACCTATTTCGTTTTGCCGAGTGTAATCGCAAACTGTAACCAAACCTAACCCAGGTTAATGGCAGTGAATAAACACAGAGCGCCAAAACACGCCTTCTAGACACGGAATGGAAATGGTTGCTAGTGCACACTGTCAATAAGTGTCCTCATACGTTCCGTAAACATTGCTGCCAAACAATCCTGTCGGGAAACGGAAGGGTCACGGAAGGTGTATGTAACGTGAAGTGTGCATGTACTCATTTAAAATACGGTAAACTTTCATGTACGGTGATGTGATGGAAAGGAAACGGAAAGGTTACGTAACGTATAGTGTGAATCGACCTTTATGCCTCGCTTTACTGATGTCTTTTGTTTTCATCCATTTTACTGTGTTTTCATCCATCTCATGTTACATGGTGTGGGATTTTGTTGGTTAGGAGTAAGTTATTTCAGTTGTTTGATGTATTTTTATTTTTGTCATTTTTAGATTATAAGAGAGTGTTCTTTTTAATGTAAAGCCTGGTTTATGTCATGTAAAGGGGTTCGGATGTTTGGATCTTTGGTTAGAAATGCTTATTGTGGACTGGAGTCATGGCGCTTGCAAGGAGTTAAGAAACTATAGAAGAATTATAGACTTGCAAGATTAAATGCTGCGGCTTAGGAACTAGCGGAGATTTGATGTACCAGACAGGAACGAGGTCGTCTAGAAAAACAGAGATATACCGTATGAAGTTTTTGCTGTTTATTCCAGGAGGTGAACAATAAAGGGAGGCATACTGAATGGTGAATGATGGTCTCGTAAGAAGAAGGACGAAAAAAGGAAAGGTGATTGAATTAAAGAATTTGGAGATTATGAGCACAGTATAGTAACCATATACAGTATGGACACATCAGGCCTTTACCCACGGTCAACGAGAAAGACAGGCCATGGCGCGTAAACCTAATCCTTTTGTGACGTAGGCAATGCAGTGCTTGATAGTGCTTGTACGTTTAAGTCGAGAGCAATTCATAAGCAGCAGAAATGCGGTATTTTATATCAATCTTCTTGAAATGGACCCAGTTTAGATGTTCCGTGTGTTTTTAAGCACGATAAATTATACTGTATTGTATAGGTTTACAAAACTACGCCAGCTATAGATAAGCTATTTACATGTTGAAGTTACCCGTAGCAAAAATCCACTCGAACTAGGATTCAAGGATTTGTTGTGTCTTTAATAGCTGCAACGAGTAGAGTAAGTTGAGTTGTAGAACCTGTGACCTTCGTTGTGAGTAACTTATGTGGACATGAGCAGTGCCATGAGTGTAATTAGATCAAAGAAACTTGCAGTGAAAGTATTACTTAGTTAATGTTGTTTTAAGGGGCGGAACAGAAATTAATACGTTTATAGAAGAGATCTGCGGAATACACTTGCCACCGACTAAGGACTCATATCAATACCTTCTATGAAGACAAGTGGTAGGATGAATACGAGCATTTATACAGATTCAGTGATGAAGACAAGATGACTACCACACCGGCAGTAAAACGAAGACCATAAAATATTATGTTCATGAATATTTTTCTAATACATAAGCGTTTGATACATTTATTCATATCGTTCAACTATAAGAGTTACACATGCATACATTGTCCGGAACTATTCATAGCTTTTCATAACCTTCCTGAACGCTTTGTAACCGTCAAGTAATTCCACTTAATTAACAAGCAACCGCCAGGGAATGATAACATACCTTGTGATCAACTACAACGATTAAATATAAGGGATCTGCTGGTTCTACTTAGAGTAATGAATAAATAAGTAAATTGTGGCTCAGTATTGGACTTCATAAGATTGATCAGTGTAAGACTTGAGTTGTAATTACCTTGTATGTTTTGCCAGAAGCCATGGTTGTGTTGGGTCGATGCTTTTAACAGCGTGTTTTCTGTTATGATACGATGTTCTAATTCTGTGATTTCAGCATCTTTTAGACAATATGGTTTATGTTCCCGTCATACATAACCCTACCGGAAGTGGTGCAACAGCACTACATTGCTGACGTCACGAAAGCGCACCAGGGCCAGTATTTCTCGTTGGCTGTGGGCACTACATTGTTGACGTCACGAAAGCGCACCTGGACCAATATTTCCCGTTGGCCGTGTGTAGTGCTTGATAGTGCCTGTACGTTTAAGTCGAGAGCAATTCATAAGCAGCAGAAATGCGGTATTTTATATCAATCTTCTTGAAATGGACCCAGTTTAGATGTTCCGTGTGTTTTCAAGCACGATAAATTATACTGTATCGTATAGGTTTACAAAACTACGCCAGCTATAGATAACCTATTTACATGTTGAAGTTACTCGTAACAAAAATCCACTCGAACTAGGATTCAAGGATTTGTTGTGTCTTTAATAGCTGCAACGAGTAGCCTACATTATGTTGAGTTGTAGAGCCTGTGACCTTCGTTGTGAGTAATTTATGTTGACATGAGCAGTGACTTGAGTAGAATTAGATCAAAGAAACTTGCAGTGAAAGTATTACTTAGTTATTGTTGTTTTAAGTGGTGGAACATAAATTAATACGTTTATAGAAGAGATCTGCGGAATACACTCGTCACCGACTAACGACTCATAATCAATACCTTCGATGAAGACAAGTCGTATAAATGAATACCAGCATTTATACATATTCAATGATGAAGACAAGATGACTACCACACTGGCAGTAAGACGAAGACCATAGGATATTATGTTTGTGAATATCGTTCTATTACAAAAGCGTTTGATACATTTATGTATATCGTTCAACTATAAGAGTTATACATGCATACCGTACATTGTCCGGCCCTATTCATAGCTTTTCATAATCTTCCTGAACGCTTTGTAACCGTTAAGTAATTCCACATAATTAACAAGAAACCGACTGGGAAAGATAACATACTCCTGTAAAGTATTGCCTTGTGATCAACTACAACGATTAAAGATAAGTGATATACTGGTTCTATTTAGAGTAATGAATAAATAAGTAAATTGTGGCTAAGTATTGGACTTCATAAGACTGATCAGTGTAAGACTTGAGTTGTACCGATAATTACTATGTATGTTTTGCCAGAAGTCATGGTTGTGTTGGGCCAATGTTTTTACAGCGTTTTTTCTGATATGACATGGGTTAAGTATTCTGTGATTTCAGCATATTGTAGACAATACGGTTTATGTTCCCGTCATACATAACCCTACCGGAAGAGGTGCAACAGCACTAAATTGCTGACGTCACAAAAGCGCACCAGGGCCAGTATTTCTCGTTGGCCGTGCCTTTACCATGTATGTTTTTCGTCATGGTTTCGAAACGGCCTTCACCGGAAGCACCGCACGCACGCACGCATGACGGCGACGGTTCACCATGTATCCGAGAGAGAGCAGCGTACCCATATTCATTGAGTGCGGCCTGTCGATTTTATCTGAAGATAATATTGCGAAAAATTATTAAACACAATACAGTGTTTTAATTTTGGAATTTAATCAACAGCAGAAATGCCCAACGTCTGTGCGGTAAAATTTTTCCGCAGCTCTTACCTCTTCGGACACAACAGCTTATTCCGGTTTCCTCGGCGACTGGAGCGGTAAGTACAAACACCGAACATTACAATTGAATGATTTTGGTTCTAATAAACATGAAATTCCAGTCCCTCGGATACCTGTCCACTAATTCACAAATTCCTATTCCAGATGCCTGTAATCGGGAGGATTTGCTGGAATACGGGCTAAATCTACACAAGTCAATGTATAGGGTGTGTAGCCTTCATTTCTCACAGGAAATGTTTTACCCCACAAATGAGGGCAGTTCTGGTCTGAGATTACGCCCTAATGCCCTACCAATATTAAATATCTACCCTAGAGAAGTATGGTTTCCTTTAAAGTGTCAATTTTCTAACCTCTCTTAAAGTAACTGTACCGGTTTTCGTCACCGAGCCAATACTCGTCACTCGGGTATATAAGTACAAATAATAAGCCTGTCAACGGGTCTCAACGCACAAAGTCTTACGGGATTCGTCATACCTTCGTTGCCGATAAGGAGAAACTTTGCGAAATCATGCGTGCGATGCAATAGGTGATTTCCAGCGTCAAACATCTCCTGTGAGTTGAGCTGTCTTGACGCGGCGTATTGCTTCTCGCATGTGCTAAGCGGGCACGCGAGTTAATTATGTGCATAGGCCTACATGTTATGTTCTGACGTTTTAAAATGTTACAAGTGTGTGATATAGTTGGTAATTATTTCTGTAACATATGCGATTTGCCATTTCGTGCTCACGTTCCTAGTTTGGTTAGAAATGCTGGTGACGAACACTGGATTTCAAAATCGCACTTTACCAATGCTCGTCATTTGTGACGAAAACTGGCACACTGTCATTTCTCCTTGTAAGGCCTAACTAACCGCGGCAATATACTTATAATGTAGTTCAGAAGCACCCTGCATTAATTAAATTTTCGTTTGATCATCGTGTCCAATAGTCTTCATAGCTGACCATCTTTAGAGCACATGCATGACGAACTCTAGTGCACGATAATGTTAAACTTTGCGTTAACGTTTCAGATCCAATTAACATGTACAGTGTGCTGTTATTAAGCAGATCTGTCTTTTTGACGGCCGTAGGTCTAGGCTGGCTGCGTGGCTCAGCTGTAACGTTCTCGCTTGCTGTTGCAGGATCGAATCCTGGCGCAGTCATCTGGAATTTGAGGGTGCGCAAATGTGAGGGAGCCGTGTCAGTAGATTTACTGGCACGTTAAAGTTCCCCTTTCGGAGCAAAATTCTGGCACCCCGGCGGCTCTAAAAGCCGCAGTAGTTAAAAGGAAGGTAAAACAAATAACAGAAGACGGCATAAACATGAACTATATACTCATGTGGAGAAGATAAGTGACGTCATCCGGAAGAGACAGATAACATTTTTCGGACATGTGAAACGAATGAGCCCAGCGAGACTGACCAACCGCAACATAACTTACTTTCAGGAGAGGAAAACAAAATGGGCCTGGTTCATTGAACTGGATAAAGATCTGAAAGAAGTGGGGATTACACCAACAAACATTCAGGAGCGTGCCCCACTTAAAAGGAATCTTCAAGCTTGCAAATGTTTGAACCCAAGAACGGAAGGAAGTCCACCGAGAACGAATGCGGGCGTACTGGACAAACATCAAAGCCTGTAGGAGACAGTTGGAATGACGCGGTCCATAGATGGCCTATACGAAATGAATGATTGAATGAATGAATAATTATTATTAACAGTAGGCCTAGGCCTAGGGTTTTTAGGTGTGCTAAAGATGATTCGTTTTAAATTGAGATGAAAAATATATTCTAAGACTAAATCTTTGCTTTCAAGCAATATGTCGAAACGCACATATCTCAATTAGCCTAAAATATTCAGCAAATGGCAGCTGCTAGTAAGGTCGTTGAGGAAGATGGCATGAGTATTACAACGGCCGCGGAGGGGAATGGCGTTCCGAGAAACGCCCTCTCGGACAAAATTAAAGTTCCCTTTTAACAAGGGGTGTTAGTTCAATGGGTAATCTCACTAGGAAAATCAGGGTTCCCGGTAACAAAGGACGATTTGCAAAATAGCGTCCAGTGCCTCACAAAAGAATTGAAGAGGGACTCTCCTTTCAAAGATGGGCGGCCAGGGAGGGAATGGTGTGAATCTTTCCTTAAATGAAATCCAAGCCCGTCTTTACGAACCCCTTCACATGGAATTAAGCAATTTACTTTCAAGCTGCAATGCAGACCACGTTGAGAATTTGCTCCCTCATCTACTGTAAGGGACTTTGGATCTATTCCCGATGGATGAGTGCTGTGAAAGTTCGATTGTCCTGGTTACGTCTCAAAACTCACGAGATAAAATAGTAGCAAATAGTATCAAAACTCATGACAACAAACTAGTAACTAAATAATTAACATTCTAATCAGTCTCAAAATTCACAACTCCAGAGAGCTCGTGCCTGCAATGACCACAGGAGGGACTGTGTCGCATATAACTTACTTTGTGCGACAGGCCCATCTCTTGACGAGAAGTGCCAATTACAAGAGGGCACGCAATTTCAGCTGGCACTAACAATGGACCTTTTTTGCACAATTCCAATTAAATTTTCAAGTAGGCTATCTACAGTCGTTATGTGGGTAGAGTGGGCATTTAACCACTAAAAGAAAACTGCCCCGGCTCGTGAGTTTTGAGACTGATAAAGAAACCGGTCAGAACCTACTCTTACTAATCCTCTTCTTGGAATTCGTGAGTTTTGATACTCGTGAGTTCTGAGAAGACACAACTTTTCTGCACCCAAAGCTACAATCCCACCATTGTTGAAAACAGACTTAAGGGATTCGACACACTACAGTCCCTCAGAATTTTTAATAGCGTAGCTTTCAGCGACAAACTAGGTTATCAAGCTCCTCAGTAGACCTGGGCGAGGCAGTAAGAGTGTGTGGCTTAAAAAGCATGGCGGTTATCCATAGTGTTTCTATCTCATCCAGCCAGATTAGAGAAATCTAAAGCTTTGACCCAACAGACCCATCCTTTGTATGGTTACTTACCTGCAGCTCAAAGATTCAAATCAAGAAGAAGTTTTCTTCTCGCCACTGAAAATTTGACAGTCTCTCCTTCAGTATTTAGGTTGCTCTCTTGGTGCTCCAGATCTAACGACTCTGCAGGATGGACGCTACCATCTGAATACCTGCCCGCTGGACACGAAGAAACCTAGTCAACGTGGAAGACCTTCAACAGGCTGCGCACAGGAGTGGGAAGGTCGAAGACAAATTTGAAAAAGTGGGGATTTGCCTGTGACTCGACTTTGCGTGAGTGTGGTGAGGAGCAGACTATGAGTCACCTCCTTGTTTACGGGTTGTGACCCATCACATATTCTCCACGAAATCTGATGGACGGAACTCCTGAAGCTTGCGAGTTGGCAAAATTCTGGTCTCAGTGTTTGATTTGAGTATGAGTGCGTGTATAATATAATCAATTATGCAATGTATACAGGGATTTCGTGGTTTTCTTACAGTACAAAATGTAATTTTTCTATTGTTTTATGATGTATGTTCTATGACACGATTATATTAAATCGCTTTATTACAATGCAATTAATTTAAATTACACTGAAAAATTGTCCATCCATATAAATGATCAACACAGTCTGGAGTGTCTCATAAGCTGACAAGTGACCTTACTTGTGCGAGACTCCACTCTCGTATCATTATTATTTATTCAATTTCAAATAAGTCAGATCTATATTGCTCAAGTGGCAAGAAACTACCTCAATCTATAAAGCCTACCCTAAGTGAAGAAAAAACATCCCTCGATTGGTGCTGAAAGTATTCAGGCATTCTGTTAGTGGGTGTCCGAAAGATACCAGTTACCGTATATTAACACATTCACTAGCAGAGCAAACTTGTAGCTCTCGTGATCATAAACCACAGACCCTTCCTTTTCTTTGAAATTGGACCACTGGATGAGACTCTGAAATTCTAACATGCGTATTTAACCAAGAATTAAACCCAGTCCAAAAATACACAATGACTTTAGGTTCTCCTAATGTTGGAGATTATCTGGGTGTGGTCTTAGCTTCTAGGATAAAAGAAGCGGGCCTCTGTAGGAGGGGTGGTTGGCCAGTTAAGAGTACTTGAATCCTGAACTTGTACTTCACCTTTACTTTTCGTTAAGTTAATTTATTTTTAGGCTATCTGAAAATAAAACAATCAGTAAAAGTAGCCTATTTGTTGAATCATGAGCTCTAAGAACTTCACCCACTTATACAGTAATTCGTAACTTTCCTTGTTGAGGCGTAAGGACTACATATCTTAGTTATAAACCTTCAATCATACACTCTTTTTCAGCCCTCGATAATAGGCCTATCATAACTTCATAACATTTAAAAAAATCAAGCTGTCGTGATTTTATTCTGTGTATTGACCTAGCCCACCTCGTAGCACATGGCAAATAATGTTCATTCAAAGGAAGTTTGTAGTTTTACGTGACCGTTGATATTGATATCATGAGCCACGGTGCCTCCTTTTTATGTTGAATCCGAACCACAAGACATGACATTTCACTTTGAAAATCTCACATGCATTAACCGGGAATCTAACCTGGTCCGCAGTGGTGAGAGGCCAACAGCCCCCTATGTTCATTCAGGGAGATGCACTAATTTATTATTAATATAAAATAAAATTGTGCCTACTTGTTGCTGCTATAATAGCCATACAAAGATGTGACACTAACGAAGGTGAAGAATAGAAATGGCACACAATGCAAGTTTATTTTATCACGAAACTTGAAAATAACATTGCATAGATCCCCTCACATCAACATTACCTTTTTATTGAATAAAGAATTGTCCGGGTATTTACGATAGGGAGTTGAGAATATTAAAAATTAACACTTAACTTGAAAATATATATATTTCCACAAGGACATCCACCTGGCATTCCGGGAGACCATAAGATCCAGAATAATAAGGTACATTGTTTGCCCTACAGTACATACAGTACACAAATTGTTATGCAGTATGTGGATTGATGCCAAAGCAGACCTTCTCAAGATTATCCTCGATGATCCCAAGCTCTTTCAGGATGTTCCCCGAGCTCCGAAAAGGAGGCCGTTCACTTTCCATGCATTTTTAATTACTGTAGAAAGCTTGAATTGCATTAGTTCTGACCCGCAAAAGCTTACGATAAAAAACAACAACAAAAAATACATCCCCCCCCCCACTCCCACCCCCACTTTTCAATATATTGTGTGTTAATTTAATAATTTAAAACATCCCATAACCTTTCATCGTTACTATGGAATCACAATGCGACACCACAGGAGTGAAGGAATGTGACGTTAAACATTAAATTACACACTTCTTACAATTAAAACTCAGTAATATTAACACTTTCTATTTTCTAGTTATTTATTTTCTTAAAATATCTGATTATAAAGACAGCTAGTGTGTTGAAATCGAGTTAAATTAGTTACATAAAAATAATATACATTCATCAGTTTGCTGTTTATCATGTGTTTGTCCATAAGTGCTGCTACCTAGCGGCTTACAGGTGTATTGGTGCTCCCCCTTATCAATTGTTTTTTTGAAAATCCGCTCTTCCGGATTTGCCGAAGTGTCCATACTGTATTGATATCTATACTGTGTTATGAGATGCAGTCAGTTTACTACGTCACTGTGGATTTGGATTCCTGTATCATGTATGTTCACGAAAGCTATCAAAAGTGAACGAATGTTATTAAATAACAGTATTCTTGAGGCAATCGTTCTTCCAAAGGAGTTGGCATAAACCAGAGCTAAGTTTCCCAGATTATGAGTTTTTTTTGGTATTAATTAAAAATGTTATATCATATAGGCCTATGTCAGAGTTACATCATTCATCTCTGATCCCTCTACCACCACATAAGTAAGTCGTAGATAAAT
The DNA here is from genome assembly GCA_946902985.2 of Meconema thalassinum. NCBI lineage: Eukaryota > Metazoa > Arthropoda > Insecta > Orthoptera > Tettigoniidae > Meconema > Meconema thalassinum. The sequence continues at coordinate 67,117,054 of OX336390.1, read as the reverse complement.
CATATATGTACACTAAAGGTTGCCTACTAACCATTGATACTGATTGGTAACAGTGTTACTCCACTACCCGAATAATTGAAACGTTACAACCTAAGTGAAATTTAAAATAACAGAGGGTAAATCTTATGTTGGAGTTATGACTGGTTTGAGAGGAGGAGGATGAGCCAATTCTTTGTTCAAAGTAAATAAGAGACACTTCTGTTGACCTACTGTAATTGCGAATAACTCAGTCGTCTCTTGATAGGGGACAGACCTATTAAAAGACTGGAGTTAGTTAGATAGATAGATAGATAGATAGATAGATAGCTTTATTTTGTCTGGCAAGATTAAGGCCATTGGGCCCTCTCTTCCATGTTGTTGTTGTTGTTTGAGTCTTCAGTCTTTTGACTGGTTTGATGCAGCTCTCCATGCCTCCCTGTCCTGAGCTAATCGTTTCATCTCTACATAGCTACCACACCCTACATCCGAGGCAATATGTTTAACATATTCTAACCTTGGTCTACCCCTACAGTTCTTGTCCTCGACCCTTCCTTCCATAACCAAGCTTGCTATTCTTGGGTGTCTTAGTATGTGTCCTACCAACCTATCTCTTCTCTTCATTAGCAGTCGCCAGAAGCATCTCTCCTCTCCCACTCGTCTTATTACCTCTTTGTTTGTAACCCTATCTACCCATCTGATCTTCATCATTCTCCTGTAACACCACATTTCAAATGCTTTAATTCTCCTCTTTTCTGCTGCACCAATAGTCCAAGTTTCACTTCCATAGAGCGCCACGCTCCAGACAAAGGCTTTCAAAAATGACTTCCTAATACCTAAATCTATATTCGATGTCAGCAGATTCCTTTTTTGTAGAAATGCTTTCTTTGCCTGAGCCAACGTACTTTTTATATCCTCTTTGCTTCGTCCATCACTGGTTATTCTGCTTCCTAAGTAACAGAAGTCTCCTACTTCCTTCAGCTTTTCACCTGTCAATTTGATCTCCAAAGAGGTTCCTGATTTATTTCGGCTGCATTCCAGTATTTTTGTTTTACATTTATTAATTTTCATCATGAATTCTTTCCGTAAGACGGAGTCCATACCATTCAAAAACTCATTCAAATCCTCAGGCTTGTCGGCCAAGATGACTATGTCATCAGCAAATCTCAGAGTTGAAATTATTTCTCCTTGAATCTTCACTCACACTTTAAATTTTTCTCTAATTTCCTTCATTGCTTGTTCAATGTAAAGATTGAAAAGTATGGGTGATAAGTTGCAGCCTTGCCTTACACCTTTCTGAATACCAGCTTCTCTCTCATGTCCTTCAACTCGAATGACTGCTGTCTGGTTTCTGTATAGATTGTATATCACCCTCCTATCCCTGTACTTTATTCCAATCGATTTCAAAATGTCAAACAATTTAGTCCAATCAAATTTATCAAAAGCCTTTTCTAAGTCTACAAAATCCATGAACGTTCTCTTATCTTTCCTTATACTACCTTCCAAAATCAGCCTAAGACTTAGTACAGCTTCCCTTGTTCCTACATTTCTCCTGAAACCAAACTGGTCTTCACCAAACTCCGTTTCTATCTGGCTTTCAATCCTCTTGTAAATTATCCTAGACAGGATCTTTGAAGCATGAGTAATCAAGCTGATTGTACGGTAATCTTCACATCTGTCAGCTCCCACTTTCTTTGGTATAGGGATGATTACATTCTTCTTGAAATCAGGGGGTACCTCACCTGTCTCATAAATCCTACACACCAAGTGAAATAACCTGATCTGACCTTCATCTCCTATGCAGCGTAGCAACTCAATCGGTATATCATCTATGCCTGGTGCTTTGTTCCTGCTTAAGTCTTCCAAAGCTCTATCAAATTCTGATCTCAATATTAAATCTCCTTTCGCATCCTCATCAATTTCCTCCCCCCTTTCCATTACATGATTCTCAATGTCCTTTCCCTTATACAAACCCTCTATGTAAGCTTTCCATCTCTCAACCTTTTCTTCCCTATCTGTTAGAGGCTTTCCATTTGTGTCCTTAATATTACAGCACTTGGTCTTCTTTTCCCCAAAAGTATTCTTAATCCTTCGATAAGCTGTGTCTACTTTTCCTAATTTCAGACAATTTTCTATACCTGCACATTTCTCTTTCAACCATTCTTCTTTCGCTTCCTTGCACTTCTTGTTAACCTCATTTCTCAGCCGTCTGTATTCTGCTTTCCCCTTCTCATCTCTTACATTCTTGTGTTTCCACCTTTCATCCATCAATTCTAGTATATCCTGAGTGATCCACGGTTTTCTACCTATTCTTTCTTTCCTACCAATGTTTTCTTCTGCGGATTTTGTTATTTCATTCTTCAAAAGTGCCCACTCGTCTGCAATTGAAGTTTGTTTAGGGTTTTTCATTAGTCCTTCCTTTATACTCTTCTTGAATCTTTCGTTTACATCCTTCTCTTTCAGTCTGTCTATTGCCCACCTTTTTGGCCTTTCTTCAGTTTCTTCAACTTTAATCTGCATTTCATTACAACCAGATTGTGGTCAGAGTTTATGTCAGCACCAGGATATGCTTTACAATCCAAAATCTGGTTTCGAAACCTCTGCTTGACCATAATGAAGTCGATTTGGTGACGCCCTGTATCTCCTGGTCTCATCCATGTGTATATTCTTCTATTGTGGTTATTGAATAAGGTGTTAGCAATGACCAACCCATGCTCGGTGCAGAATTCTACCAGCCTGCTTCCTCGATCATTCCTTTCACCTAATCCAAAATCTCCTACTATCTTCCCTTCTCTCCCTTTTCCTACCACAGCATTCCAATCTCCCATTACTATAACATTTTCATCACCCTTGATATACCTCAGAATTTCGTCTATTTCTTCGTAGACCTTTTCAACATCCTCATCATCAGCTTGACTGGTAGGCATATAGACTTGTACCACTGTGGTGCAGGTAGGTTTAGTATTGATTTTTGCTACAATTATCCGTTCACTATATTGTTCATAATATTCCACCCGCTGTCCAAGTTTCCTACTCAATATGAGGCCAACCCCTGCTTGGCCATTGTTTGATTTAGTGCTAATGACCCTATAGTCTCCTGACCAAAAGTCCTGTTCTTCCTGCCAGCGCATTTCACTAATCCCAACCAAATCCAACCTCAACCTATCCATTTCCCTTTCCAAGTTTTCTAACCTTCCACTTCCTAGCAGACTTCTAACAATCCACGCTCCGATCCGTAGAATGTCAGATTTCCTCTTTGTCACTAACCAGAATTTACAATTAATACATTATAACATTATTTGCAGAACTTAACAATGGTACTTAAATCTAACAGGAATACATTTCAGATCCGATCACAATACATATAATGGCAGGTAAGCATGGTGTAGGAAAAATTATTGTAATTAGTTAATTATTGCTAAAGTAAGGAAATAATAGGGAAACACAAACACTAATAAAACAGAACCTGATGATGATGTGATGATGTTGATGATGATGATAAGCATCATGGATGAGTTATTACTATAGCCTAATATTGATTTTGCAATGCGCATTTAAAAGGATGTAAGAAAACATTTAGGTAACTAAACAGAAAATAAATAAAATGTAAATTAGAAACACGAATATAACTCAGCATAAGGATTCTAATATTTGACGTGTTGAGTTCAGCTTTCATTTCTTTTGTGATATGTACAGCTGGCATTGCTGAAGCTAGTTAAAGGGATGAGTATAATTACAATGAAAAGTTGAATGAATATTATTCCAAATAGAAGATTAGTATTTCACTGACTGAAGTCTTGGTTATTTATAGATGGACTGGGGCTCAATACCAGATCCAATTGTGATTATGTGAACTGTCATTTTCTCAGTGTAACTTACCATAACCTTTTAATTATCTCCTTGGTGAATTTTGGTGTTGCTGTTGAGGAATCATTCTGTAATACGAAGCCTGCTCGAAATACTTCTGTATTCTCGTTTTGGGACGTATGTTACAGTCCGAAAACTTATATATAATAACTCTAACCTAAGTACATAAACGCTGAATCGAAAGTGCAAATTAAGGAGCGAGAAACGTGGTCAATTGTAAATATATGTAATCTGCCACGGATAGGCTACCTGTTCGCCGGACGTAACATGTGCCACTTTATTTAACCCCATATTGAAACAGTGAAACATTTTGAAACGGCAACAGTCCCATGTTTTACATCAGTATAATATGTTCATGCAAAATTTCAGCTACGTGGGTTTAGTAGTTTTTGCGTGAAAGAGTAACAGACAATACTTTTATATACTGTATTAGTAATAATAATAATAATAATAATAATACATTTGCCACCGAGAAATGGTGTACATGTAAGGAGTTACCGATATGATCTGTCTGTCAGGATCTCCACCACCAAACTAAACACACAGACGACATATCCCAGTAAGAGCAAGTAAAAGACTGTCTGCAGGTGATCCAATGTAAACTGTTCAGGTCCCTGGGATCTGTTCCTCGTCATTCTTACACCAGCACCTAAACTCTGACTCTCCAAATCTAATTCATCCCACTTGTCGTAGAGTCCAATCTCTCTTGTGCGGGCAACAGTGGCTGAAAAAGCAACAGTATACGGAGAATAAGGTGCAGTGGCGTGGCTGAAATATGTTCCTCCAATGTCTTGCTCCATAATGTGAATGTGACTTTCCCAATCGTCCTGCATTAGGCTGATCTTTTTAACTTCATACTCAAAGAGAACTAGGCACACATTTTTATAAAGCAAAATGTCATCCAGGTAATTATCCAAGGTTCTGCCTTCAGAAAATGGCAAACGTTTTTCGATTAACATTGGAAAATTAGCTTCTAAAGAAGGTTGTATTTCGTCTTCATTATCAGGTGCATAGGCGACCATGAGTCCTGAGTCGTAGAGATCTTTGAATGTGTCGATATCAGGATAATATTTGTTGACACTCAGAATACTCGTAAGGGTTCCTTGAAACGCATTCGTAACGATGAGGCTGAAGAATATATAAAATACAATTATAATTCTTTCAGACAATACACGTGGAAGATTAGGATTGGAAACTGAGAGGAAAATTGAGAAGATGCATATTAAATTGGTGGTAAACCTCGCAGCTGTTCTGTTAACATGCTGAATTAGAAACCAGGAAATGGCCAGCAACGGTATGCTACATGCTATAAGAGACCATGTCAATGAGTCAAACGGTAGGAACAAATTCTGGTATTTAGGCGTTTGACTGCTTTTGGGAACAACAAACAAAAGATCATCGAAGTCATGAGGATAGATAACTTCAAAACGTTTAGCGAAATAACCATCGGAATAGTTACACAAAATATCTAAAGAATAATTCACAAAGGGATCTTGTTTTTTGGAAAGTTCATTTGCAACAAACTTTGGCACTGCGTTGATGTGAGAAAGAAATGCGTTAAGGATTTCTCCAGTTAGTCCTTGATATTTCACACCATAGGGAATTTCAATGAGCTTTGGTCGATCATCTGAAGAGAGCTTTACACTATTACCTTGCACATTGAGGGTTTTCCGACAGTACAATGATCTAATGTCTTCATTGGTTACATCTTGTATAACAATATTACCACCTCTCCCAAAAGGATTATACGTAAAAGTCTTGATGTGTTCTTTATCTCTGTTCGTTAAGGTTGATACAGAGACCACTACATTCAGTATCTTGTATCGCCACAATGCTTGAAACACTGAGGACTCACAGTTGTCCTTAACAGATATAATGAACACGAGGAACCTTCCTCGGGGGTTCCAACCACTCAGTTGACTCAGATGGGCGACACTCTGATTAACAACCTCCGTGGAACACTGGTGAAGGAAGAGTAGATATGAGTTACTCTTGGAGAACTGTTCCTTCCTCAGATTTTCCTCATCACTTACCAACTGTACACCGGTGTAACATCGCTGGTGTATCAAGTGTAGTAATGTTGTGGAGACAGAGCTGAGATTATATCTGTCTATGTACACCGTTAAAACATTATTGACTTCATTGTTATGGTCGTCAAGTAATGCGGAGATCAACTGTGAAACGTTCAAAACAATATTGTTGTGTTGATTGTCATTTGAATCCAGGAAGATGAACGGCGACACTTGATGAAGTAATGTAGTTGATAAGAAATATACCATAGCTTCCTTATCTCCATACATAGTATGCTGATGGAACGACAATGTCAACCTGCAACATATAATAATTATACAATTGATATTATAACGAGGTGTAACACATCGAAATCTGCAAAATTTAGGTATATGTTCAGAAATAATGTGAGTTCCTCTCATAACTCGTCCGGCCAGCGCATCGAGCTTATCTGCCTCGCGTTGACTGATCACTTCCTGTTACACAGCGCGCACTTCCCAGTTCTGGTCCGTGCTTATAAGTATAACGTGTATTAAGTTAGTGTTGATCTGTCGATCCAACTGTTCTCAAGTTGTGATGTGTTACTTGGGGTATAATTCTCATAAATTCCTCCGCACGGTAGAGGAAAGGGTATTTATGTACGATAATTATGTAAAAACAGAGTCTCAGGGAAGTCGTTAGACGTTTCATAACACATTTTCCACGTGTACGCTCTCCACATAGAGATACCGTGCGGAATCTCGAAAACAAATTGAGAGAAACAGGTTCTTTACTCGATAAGAAGCGAAGTGTACAAAACGTGTACTTAATGAGGAAGAAGTAAATGAAATCTCAGAAAGATCATCTCCTGTCATAAGGTACGACTTTAGTTTATTAATTCTTCCTGTCTTCATTTTAATTGTTATCTCATGTCATGCACGGATAGCTTGCCACGGTGGGTGAGTGGATAGCGTGTCGGTCTACTAACTCCAAGATTGCAGGTTCGCCCCTGACCGTGGTAAGTGATTTTTGAAAGGCGGCAAAAATACGATACGCATGTCATACGATTTTGGCATGTCAAAGAATCCATTTGAATTCAGTAGGCCGAGTTCATTGGCAAAATTAATCTCGGGAGTTTCCGCCAGCACAAAGTTCCTCATTTCTCTACTAGAAAGCGCTATTGTGTTCAAGGAGATTAGATATCTAACATCTAACCTCCTTGACTTTCATAGTCAAGGAACTACGAAATTCGACATGCAAGCTACCCTCTGGGTGTCAAATAGCAAAGCTTGCACCAGGCACCCGAGGCCATACGATATTATATTATTATTATTATGCACGGATAAAGTGAGCCAAGTGCTGTTCTGTTCATATTGCTATGCATGCCGAGCGGGCAGTGCTGAGTCAACGGGAGATAAGCTCGTTGCGCTGGCCGGACGAGTCATGAGAGGAACTCACTGTACTATAGACTATGTTGAAAATTGGCAAGACAGAGTGAATTAGCAAGTAAACAAATAGATATATAGAAGACAAGTAGTTCCCCGAAGAACTAAATAGCCTACTTTCATTATATCCTCCTTATTTTAATTGCCTCGACCTACAAACAAAATTTCAGTTTGATTGCTGTAATACAGGCTGTTCCAAATCCATGAGTTTGAGTATGCGTACACGCGAGTACTCCGCAGTGATGCTCGGAGCACGGTTGGAGAGGGACTGAGGGTGAGAGCCAATACGTCACTGGGCGAAGGTCATAGCACAAGTTTATGCATTCCTGCCAGTCTTGATGTATCCACCGCGAAGTGACGGCAGTATTGCATGTTGCAAGTTTACTCACGAAAGGCGGCGAGTAATCTGCTGCTCACGAGTGAGCTGCTCGGCTGGAACAGCCTGCTGTAATAGATTCGTAGATATGGAGAACCGTCTAAATATCTTTGTTGTTCGCCATGTTGGATTTTCATATATGTGACCATATAAATATGTGCAGTAGAGTCTCACTATTCCGAACCCCACTATTCCGAAAATCCGGCTATTCCGAAGAGAGTTCAGAAAAATACCTATTGTTTTCTTTTTACTTTTTCTTTTTAACTTAAAAACAGGAGAAATCAAGAACACGTTAGATTTTCAAGTTAGAACGTAAATGTATAGTTATACTGTACAAGGAAGTTAAATAAATAGCCAGAGTAGTCAAAAGGAACGTAAAACCAATAGCATTATTATTATTATAAATAAATGCTATTCGAGAATACAGTTCAATAAATTTGCACTAAGCGCTCACAGTTCATCAAAATTCGCTAGAGTAAACACTAACCTGATAGGACTAGACAGACCGTAGTGCAGTGAGTCGTGTGTATGGAATGCGGGACGAGAGGGATAGGTAGGGTGGGGGGTGAGGTGACGACTCTATTTTTACAACACAGTCGATTGTCTGCGCCATGAGTAGTCCTTCCCATCCCACTTTCTCTATAACTGTTCACGGGCTGATCAATACCGTGTAGAGCTGAAACTAGTTGATGTCCCCACACTTAATTTACGCCTTAACAAGTCAATTCGTTGATAAATGAAATATGCCTATTACAATATCCCCGCTTTCCAATTAGTTCGGAATAGTGGGACTCGACTGTACTATTACATGAAGATTATTGCGTAGGTGTATTATACAAACTTCAATCGCATGATAAGGACACAAGAAATGAAAAAAAAAACAGATTCTAAAATTTATCACAGTCGCCATCTTGAGGTTATGTAAACAATTGTACTAAATTAGATGTCAGTGCATTACAATCTGTATAAACATTTTCTGTACCAAGTTTCACTGCGCTCGGATGGTTAAATCGCGAGATTAGTCTACTTAAATGTTTCAACTTCGCTTGGCCACCATGCCTGTTATGGACGGCTGTGTTGAGAACAAAGTTTACAGTGTTGCCAACTAAACTTCTGACACTACCTCTCCCAGCAGCATGTAGCCACTGCGAAGAACATTCCCTGGTGCCATGTGGAAAGTCGTGTGGAACGGGCTGAACTCAGCCTCGTGAGGATAAATCAGTAAGCTGTCTGATCAGAGAGGCAGCAACTTGATCAAACACACTTTTTTTTCTCGTTAAAATATAAAGTCGAGTAAGTGATGTTCCCTTGTTATACGGAAAGACGCTGTTGCCACGGATTCTGTAATGACGAGGAAATCTATTTGATCTCCTAGACAACAAACACAGAGCCACCTATTTGCCAAAGTCTGTACTTGATTTAGATATTTGAAAAATAGCATGGGTCAAATACGGGAGATTATACACAGAGACTGAAGAGTTATAACTAGGGACCAGATATTTATGCAGTAAAAAAAGATTAAAATATGCATGCATTTATGCACTAAAAATTTCGAAAATATGCATCCAAAATTGAAAAATATCCACTTAACAATAAGCCAAACTTATTCACTCTTCCTTCCCTCCTTTGCCTTAATATATGCAGTCGTTTTTACATGTTGTTCAAGTTGATTTTTTGTTCACATTTCACTTCCTTCGAGCATATTTAACAGACGACAACGCCATCAGTTGAATGATCACTATTACCTGACCCCCACTGATTTAATAAATTATTTCTGCTCCTCTTGTCTTGAGGCATTTTGAGTCAAGGATATGTAGACTAAAGTAACACTTTAACTGAAGAAACTCATCCCAAAACGAACCCCAGACTACTGGCTGCCGAGATGGTGAGAGGAATCTCCCACCTCATTCCCTTCTTGAAATAGCCAGACAGCATTATTGTGTAAAATACTATTATCTCGTTATCTGTTTCTCAAAGAGTTAATTACAAGAGATACTGGCCTCATGGCGAAAGGAATGTCCCACCACATCCATTTCTTGAAATACCAGACACAAAATACTGTTATTTCGTTATCTGTTGCTCAGAAAGTTGCTTACAAGGTATGTCCAACACGCAGGAGAAACCAATTGTCTTCAAGATGTTCCAAATTATACTTAATTTCAAATGTATATGCTAAAATATGCTGTTATGTTCAGAATATACAATAATTCCAATGAAAAAAATCCAGTCTCCGACCGGGTCAGGAATGAAATGAATGAAGCCCCCATCTAGCGGCGAGGATACGGACTGTGCCGGAAAACCGGAGTACCCAGAGAAAGGCCTGTCTGCCTCCGTTTTGTCCAGCACAGATCTCACATGGAGTGACCGGGATTTGAACCACGGACCCAGCGGTGAGAGACCGGCAAGCTGCCGCCTAAGCCACGGAGGCTTACACAATAATTCCAATAAACTCACAAAATATTCATTTGCATTTTCAAAATATCCGGTACCTAGTTATAACTTAGCTGCAACAAAACTTACGTTTAACTGTTCAGATTCTTAATATCCTTGATCAATTACAGAGTAATTCTACTCCAGTGTTTTCCATGTGAATGTCACCTGTCCACTGCGGATGTAATACCCGCAGTGGTGCGTGCAATGGTGGGGTTGAGCCTCAAATGGACTACACGTAATGGCTTGTAATCAATATATTTAATGGTGTTTTTATGTCGTTGGCAGTGAGAGTAAACACGCTCAATTACAAAGCAGGTACACTGGCATTCACTCGAGAGCGAGTATGAATTAATCTTCCTACTGATGTTTCCTCAGATGACTGACCAGTCCAATCCGTGAGCTACACACTCTACTGCAGTTATGACACACACGAGCAGCCAGCTGGCTAATGACCATTCCGCCTATGGATCTTATTTCGCTGTTTTCTCCTCGTGTGCAGTTCTGCTGCTCTTCCAAAACAGCAATCCCTTCATGAATGGTGCTTCTCCATGTTGGACGATCCAGCGCGTGCATTTCCCAGTTACCCTCATTGACGTTACATTTTTCAGGGTGGATTTGAGGCAATGTGTATACTTCTTTCTGTGACCTCCATAGCGCCGAACGCCCTCACGAAGTTCAGAGTATAGTACTTGTTCTGGTATGCGATGATTTGGCATGCGGATCACGTGACCCAACCATCAGAGTCGGTGTTGGGCTAACATTGCTTCTGTGCTCGTACCGGCGTCATCCAGAACACTAGTATTTGTGCGTTTATCTCTCCAAGTGACTTTTGGTTGGTTGGTTCTTAAGTTTAGGGGCTGCGACAACGCGGTCATGTAGCCCCGTGTACTTGGGTGTGTGTTGAATCTGTCTTATAACCGGTGTTAATTGTGATGACTGTATTAGTGTGTGTTATCTGTTTTTTTTTAAATTCAAGTAAGGACTGCAGACTTTTGAATTTTTCAAATAGTTCCTACTTTTGCCGCCAAACGCTACCGTCAACGACTACTAGTTCAGAACTTAGCTGCCAGACACCACCGCAGTCGGCTCTTGGCAACGAACGTAGGAACCTAAGCGTTGTTTACATTCTTAACCTATACAATTTAGCTTCACACAGGTGTAATTAGTGAAAGGCTCTTTAACATGCCATAAATGTATGACATGGGACCGCCGGCTTTACTTCCCCTCCGAAGGAAGGCATACTGAGGGATTCTAACGCTCTTAAAAATCCGACGTCTTCGGCCGGATTTGAACCCGCAATCTTGGGCATAGAAGTTCAGCATGCTACCAACTACGCCACCGAAGCCGTTCAAGTGTCTTTCAAGATAATGTCTGACGCACCTTTTGTGGAATTTCTCAAGCATTAGTTTGTGACGCCTGTTGGTTGTCCACGACTCACAGCCATATAAGAGAGCCGACAGTATAACAGATTTGTACACGATTATCTTGGTAGAGCATTTGATGTCGTTATTGTCGAATACTCTCGAACGAAGTTTTCCAAATGCTGATCCAGCGCATTGCAGACGATGATGGATTTCTGAATCAATATTAGCTTTAGAAGAGAGGTGGCTTCCAAGATACGGGAAGCAATTAAGAGGTTGTCTGTTCACTGCTATGTGATGGCCTTCGGCAATGTTACCAGGAGCAGGTTGGTATAAAATTTTTGTTTTCTGAAAGTTCAGTTTGAGTCCTAATTTGCGATATGCCTCAGTCAAAGGATTCAGGATAGATTGAAGATCTTCCTCTAATTGTGAAAATATAGCATTATCATCTGCACATTGAAGCTCTAAAATATGTTATTGATGCTCTTGTTCTAGCTTTGAGCCTGGATAGATTGAATAGCTTGCCATCCATGCGATATGTGATTTGTATAACAGGTGGAATCTGTCCTTCTACTAGCTGCAGAATTGTTGATATGTATATGGAGAAGAGAGTTGGCGCTATCACGCAGCCCGGTTGCACTCCAGTCCTAACTTCGAAAGGTTCTCCTGAACTTCCATTTGTGAACACTGTAGCTGTCATATTGTCATACAGTAGTCTTAAAATCGTTATGAACTTTGGTGGACAACCATGGAGGGCAAGGATTTTCCAAAGAGTTTCACGAGATCTATAAAGGGCACGTAAAGAGGTTTGCTCTGTTCATGACATTTCTCTTGTAGTTGTCGTGCTGTGAAGATCATAACCGCCGTGCTTCTGTTTGGCCTAAATCCACATTGAGTTTCATGTAGAATGTTTTCTGCCAGTGGTGTGATACGGTTTGCTAGTATCCAAGTTATGATCTTTCCAGCATTCGATAACAGCGAAATTCCACGGTAGTTCCCATAGTCTGGTCTGTCACCCTTCTTGAAGATGGCAACTAGCAGTGAGTTTCGAGAATCTTGTGGGATGTCCTCAGTGTTCCAGATCTTGTCTATAAGGTCATGCAAGTGGGTGGTTAAAAATTATCCACGTTCCTTAAAGATTTCTACGGCGATGTTGTCTGGACCAGTAGTTTTGTTCGCTTAGACTGTTTAATGGCCATCTGGCTCCGAGAGTTGGGGGAAGGGCAAGTTTTTCCTGAACCGGTGCCTGAATAATTCCATTAAGTACATGATCGTCAATTTCCGATTCTATCTAATATATAAAAGTGAAAGTCTGTATGTATGTATGTATGTATGTATGTATGTGGGTTGGTTCCGTATACAAATCTACACAGTTCCACCAATCTCAACCATATTTTGCATACATATAGTTTAGGACCCAGAAGGAACCACTGGCTACATGAATTTTCGATAGTATGGGGCATTGTCAATGAAATAACACAAAGAATAAGTCATAAAGAAAAAATAACAAAAATAAGATCTCAAAATCATGTTTACGATGATGATTTCACTATAGCTAATACATTCAATGATTATTTTATTAACAAAACTACTGACATGTCTAAAAATATTAAGAACAATCCAGATTTTTCCTTGAAAATCAACAGAAACACATATTCCTGTTTTTTATTCCGATTACCGAAGCGGATTTACATAAGTACCTACACGAAATAAGCGACACTAAAGCAATGCGAATAGATAACATCTCAGCTCGAATTATTAAGCAGAATTTTAATTCTTTAAAGAATCCTTTACTAACAATAATAAACGAGTCACTTTCAGTTGGATACTTCCCAAAGCAATTAAAATTTACAATTGTAAAACCGCTACATAAAGCAGGCAATCCCTCAGAACTAAAGAACTATCGACCGATATCGTTAACGACAGTCATATCAAAATTATTTGAAAAATGTATAAAAAATCATATTTATCAGTTTTTGAAGAAACACAATCTACTATCAACTAGACAATTTGGCTTTATAAAAAATTTCAGCACCACTGATGCTATTGGGGAATTAACTAGGCGAATTTATGAAAATATGAACAGTATGAAACCGACCTTGGGCATATTTCTCGACTTAGAGAAGGCTTTTGACACTATACCTCACCATATTCTCCTTCAGAAGATGGAAAGATATGGCATCAGAGGCATAGCACTGAAATTGATAGAACGCTATTTGACTGAAAGGATTCAATACGTTAGAATAAATGGAACTACAAGTCTACCTTAAAGAGTGAAAAGAGGAATACCACAAGGCACAGTGTTGGGTCCATTATTATTTTTGATTTTTGTCAACGATATTGAATCATCTATACATGGAATTGAAAATGTTAATGTCATATCATACGCAGATGATACGGTAGTTTGTGTTGAAGGTAGAACATGGGGAAATGTTAAACAAATTGCAACTGCGGCATTGCAAATGTTAAAGGTATGGTTAGATGGTAACGAACTATTTTTAAATGTAAATAAATCAAAGTTCGTAAGATTCAGTTTAAAAGCAGTTGAAGATGATTTTAATGAACTAAAAATACACACTTTGAACTGTAATCAGAACTGTGACTGTCCTAAAATAGCTAAAGTGGATACAGTTAAATATCTGGGATTATTTATAGATAGTGACATGAAATGGAAAAGCCAATGCAAACACCTTACAAGTAAAATAAGAAGAACAATCTATATATTTAACAATTTAAAACATATTGTCAATTACAAATTAATAAGAGACATCTACCATGCTCTAGTCCAGTCAGTTCTTACATATGGTATTCTTGCCTGGGGAGGCGCCTATGAAAATGTACTAAAAAGTGTTCAGATAGTGCAGAACCTCATATTACGAATAATGTTGAAGAAAGATAGATTATATCCGACTATGAGACTGTATGCTGAAACAAGGGTCTTCAACATTAAACAATTGTATGCTTTTGAAATATATAAATACATTTTTTAAGATAGAAATAGAATTCAAGTTGTTAGCCACGAGTATGAAACCAGAAGTATTACAGAGAATCACTCTATTTTATATCAACCTAAGTTAGGTATAGCCAAACGTAACTTTCTGTATTTCTCACCAAAATTATATAACATTCTCCCAATTAAATTTAAAGATTTTAAAGGAAATCATGCAAACCTGAAGATGCAAATAAAACATTTTCTCAGAGAAAACAAAATTAAAATTGAAAATATATTTAGTTGAGCTTACAAGTTTATAGAACACAAATTCAATTTTCCTTCTTATTCATTTTTTATGTGTATACACCATTTACATAGAACGTGTTATTCGGCTAAGCCATTATACAATTTTTAGAAATAGTAATCAACGATATGCATGCCACACACAAGGTTGCACCTTTTAGTGGCATATGTGATATCTCTTCCTGCTCTGTATGAATTTGATATCCTATTTCGACCTGTCTTTATCATATTGTAACAATATAATTTAATAATTGTAAATTTACAGGTTAAGTAATGAGTAGGAAGTGCAAGAAAATTCATAAAATGTGTACAGATATTATGAATTTTGTAAAATGTGCGTATTTGTAACGATTTAATAATAAATAAATAATAAATAAAAAGATCACGACAGGAATCCTATGGGGGGAGATACCAAGGACAATATCCCCAGTACGAGAGAAGAGGGAGATTTCGCCGTGGGAGGCAGTACGACGCTAGAAGGAATAACTCGAATTAGAGAAACGCGGATGATAGGAATAATCCAAGATTCCAGAATCAGGAAATTCCAAACTCCAGGGATGCCAACAATCGCCAGTACTTACAAGAGAGGCACAAAGAAAGTATGAAATACTTAGAGGAGCGTAACCAATCGATCGACAAGGAAGAGCCCAAACCTGGAACTTCGAAGGAAGGCAAAGGAAAGGAGAAAGCACCGCTTTACGGCAGATTGACATAGAGCGAGGAGGATGTTTCACATCGATTGTCTTATGGAAGACCACTGAAGAGAATTTGTTGGAGGAAGAAATTAGATGGAACGAGATCATCGAAGAAGAAGTAGATAACAGGGCGAAGGACGCCATATTTTTACCCAAAGGAGAAACCACACGAACTGGAGAATTTCAGAGTAAATTTTTATGCAGCCAGCTTGAAATTGTATCACGCCGAATAAGAAGAGGAAACATCGAGGGAAATCAAAATAAAAACTCGAATATTTTTTTATTTTTGAAGAGGTAGGCGGCGTATGTGCCAATTTACGATGATGTGGTCTGGCAGGAATTCGAAGAGAGCGCGCTATGACGTCAGCGAGCAGGTTCCGAGCTGTCGGTCCACCAGAGTTTGAACCAGCCGCGTGTTTCACGTAGAGCCAACGGATGTTGAAAGCTGTTATTCTTATAAAGCTTTTGTTATGGAAGAAGTTTATATCAGCACTTCAGAATAACGTTAGGAGTAATTCACCAGCTTATTCCTGATGTTTTATTGCAAATTACCAACCTTCTCGATCCTTCTATGGATATAGCCAATGGGACGTTAGATCTAGCATTACGTAATGCGAGTTCACCGATCGATATGTGTCCTTAGGACAGTATAAAAGCCAGCCCTGGCAGAGGTCAGTTACTCACAGTCAACACAGTCATCGAACAGTCAACTAATCGTCATAATAGTCCACGTGTGTGTGCGTGTCCACGACAGTAGAATACGCCGTTATTCTGAACGAAAGCTCCTTGGAGCTAGGCAACTTATACAACGCTACTATGCCCGAGTGGAAATAGACTTTGTGCTAAGTTTGTGGTAACATAACAGTGCTTCAAAACTTATACTATTCGCTGGTTGAACACTTCAACAAAATTCCAAGGTTTGTGAGTGACTTGTTACACAAGTATTTGACTTTGTCTTGTGCTATTCCCACCACTTAAACCAAATGTAAGAACTGGGACCACATTGAATATTTGCAAGTGATAGTAGGCTACCCTACCAACTTACATTTTTACGGGGAATTATCAGGCCAGATTCCGCCCTTGATTTATAGAAGACATTATCACCAGGAACTGTTACCTATTTACTTGTCCAGTCAGACCACTGGATTACATAAGTGGACTTCATTATTGGCAATGGGCCACGCTAGTAACATGCCTTGTATGCATGAAGAACAGCCCCATGATAGAACAATCACTGCCCCAGTTAGTGAATATGGTCAGCAGCTAAGGCGGCGGGATGTGAGAAGATCATGCCAGGATGACCAATTAGGAACGAGGAGCAGGGCCACCTGCGACATATTTCTGTGGATGACAGGAGAGCGGCGCGCTAAAAGCATGTCCCATGCCCAGCGTGTAGAATTCTCAGATCCATGGTGCCCGGATTCGATCTGCACCGAGGGAGTTGAACGCTTTAACATGTCCCAAGTCCAGTATTTTAGAATTCTCAGATCCGTGGTGCTAGGATTCGATCTGCACCGAGGGAGGTCAACGCGCCTCAGAAATCATGATACCGTAGACTTCCGAGAAGCCTAAATAATTTCTAGATCCATGAATTATCCGCCGTTTCGATAAAACCAATTCACTTTCTCTATTATTAAGAGGCGCATTTATAATTAAATGATTACACATTTTTAGGAGTAATATTTCCTTGCAGTCAAGTAGACAAGTTTTTTAGCTGAGGTGCATCCTTAATATTTCATTTTGATATTGCAGTAATAAAATGGGAAGTCTTACCCCATTCAGAACGCAGCAGATTTACGACACACTTTATGAAATAATAATTTATCTTCTGCATGACAGAATATATTTTTTCAATAATAATAATAATAATAATAATGGCATCTACATCAGAAAATCCAGGCAAGAAATTTACTCGAGGATAGAGAAGATCACAGACACAATGCGAAAACGCAGAGTTTGCTTCTACGGTCATATGCGACGGATGATCGATTCCCGATGGACGAAACGTATCTTCAGTATATTCGACTCAAAACCAAAAACGACAATGCCACGGTATGTTAACGTCCAGAAAGATCTGAAAGAAATGGGGATACGAGCAGAAGATGCACAAGACCGAAATCTTTATAGAGCAGCCATCAAGACGTTTGGGACTTTCCGGGACGAAAAACGGACAACTGGTGCGAAATGGACAGAGGAACGTCGTGCTAAACACAGTGAGCTCATGAAGGCAAGGTGGATCGAGAAAAAAATGAGCAAATGCCAGAATGTAAAATGAGGCTTATCGTGGTCCCTAGTTGGCCGATTAGCGAAATTGAATGAATGAATGAATAATAATAATAATAATAATTATAAATGTCTATGAATTAATATTGATAAATACTGAATTGGAAGTAATATTCCTTCAGAATGATAAATATGAAAGACTATGATAAAAGAGTTGAATATGATTAAACAATTAATTGTTAATATCAAAATTGAGAGCTTACGATTTGTTATTGTCTAGGGTATTGTTAAATGAAGCTGAATTGATGTTATGTTGTGCCATTGCACTTTGTGAAAGAGGTAATAGAGGCTTTGATCCTCGTGTTTAGTGGATGTAGCGAGAGTCATATCCTGAATCCACAGAAAGCTGTATGCTTGTTAATAGGGAATAAAATGGGAGATTTTGGGAAGCAGATCATGTCCCATAAGCTTCAATATGTTTCAAATCCTAAAGATTTCCCCTATGATATTATCCGCTCCAATGATTAATTATTACAAGCAATGTTGTCATGCCAATTTTTATTATGGCCATCTGAATTCATGTCCAGTGAATTAAATCCTGAAAATTATGTTTCCAAGCTAACTTCAACGTAACCAAACATGATTATTATTCTTGTTATAAAATGTCTAATGTAAAGATTCAACTGCTGTGCCCAATAATAGTCACTATGATGTGTATTTAACTGCGTTAAGAATTGTGTCGTTTCCTAAGGAAATCTAGATTCAAAATGTGAAACTTCGAGTGTGAAAATAATCCATTCTAGTGTCAGGATTGTAAATAAGTGAATTGTACATAAGTAAATAGGATGATTGAACAATACAACTCTATAGGGTAAAGTGAAATATAATTTTATGTCGTCTATAAAGTGTATAGATTAACAAATGAAAGTGTAATTCATGAACATAGTCTATCCCATCGGACAATCTTAAATGAGACGATAGTTGATTTTTATTGAGAGACAAAAAATCCAAAGGGGAATGCGTGTGCTATTTTTTTGCTTCTGCCAGTCGACAGATATTTACTAAATAAATTTTCTTGGTGATTTGGTTTATTTTGAAATATGTTTTTAATTCTCTTGTTATATGTCGTGACGTCTTTCCTTTTCCTTTACGGGGAGCACGAATAGTGTCTGGTAATTACAGCCCAAGCCCAGAACGCCCCGAGAGAGATCTCATGCCAACACTGTATTTACTGCTACCTCGTATGAGGTTGTCTGTCACTCCAGGTGTACAGTCGGGCACAATTACGTATTGATGAATTTTACAGCTTAAGTTGGTTCTGTGATAACCTTATAGCCGTTTGCGAACGTTCACAGTAATGTAATAAATGGAATGTCATTGCGTCTTTCAGAAATAGATGGACTTCAGAGATTGTGTTGCCATGGTTACTGGCTTGCATTCTTTCAATAGATTAAAAATGAAATTAATTTTTTGGGTATATCTCAAAAACTGTTGGTTTTTGGACCTTAAAATGTGGTTTTCGGGGCCCCTAGGGCACCCGAGTTTTGTTTCTCACATTGAGACGCTGAAAATGAGCTTTGTCTCGTCTTTCTACGCCCATTTCAGCATGCATTTTAAGAGGTAGGCCCTCTTTTATGAGAGGTATGGAGAAGTGTTACATCAATGATTACTTTCGTGCCTCTGATGGACATCTGTACCAAATTTTACGTTCATCCACTGAGCCGTTCTCGAGTGATGCGCGTGCAAAGTTGTATACAGATAGACAGACAGACAAAATTTTGTTTTTGCGCGCAACCGTCATAAACCAGTCTGAAACGCGTTAATAACTCAACTTTCCGTGGAAATTCGTAAAAAACAGACTCTTCTTTTCTTGCTCTCCTCAACCTGGCGGTTGGTAGGTAGCATGAATGTCTTCGTCCAAAGGTCTTCTATCCTGAGCCCGCTGTTTGACAGCTTCCCCCAATGCCATCAAAGAACTCTGCTCTTGGTCGTCCTCTTCCTGACTTGCCTTCCATTTTTCCTTCAAGCAGTGTGATGCACCAAGGTGAATGCCGGAGTAGGTGGCCTATCCAATTATTTCTTCTTTTTTTGATTGTTTCTGTCAGATTGATGTTTTCCTCTGTTCTTCTTAGAACCTCTTCATTAGTTAGCCTTAGGTTCCAAGGTATCCGTAGCATTCATCGCCAGCACCACATTTCAAATGCACATAATCGTTTTTTGTCGGCCTTCAATTGTGTCCAGGTTTCGCAACCATAAGTCGCAATGCTCCAAATGTAACTTTTAATGAAGTGTCTTTTTGACTTGTAGGGTTATGGCTTTGGATGTCTGGAGACTTCTCTTCTTGTTGAAAGCTTCTTTAGCCTGGGCTATTCGAGAGCGGATGTCCTTTTCACACCTCCCATCAGAAGTAATAATGCTTCCCAAGTACTTGAAAAGATTTACTTGAGCCACTCTTTCTCCTCCCAACCATACATTACTGTTCTGACTATTATCTCGACTACATTTCATTATCTAGGTTTTTGTTTTGTTAATCACCATATTACATTTTACCCTTAGATGATCATTTAATTCATCTAATGCAATTTCTAGTTTTTTCTCATCATCTGCTTTGAGGGCAATGTCATCTGCGAAACGTATTCTTTGGTACAATTCACCGTTTAATTTATTCCATGTGTGTATGTTGTTGAAAATTCTTTTATTGCTTCTTCTACATACACATTGAAGAGCAGAGGTGAAAGGCCGCACCCTTGTCTTACTCCATTTACTATTTTCGCGGCCATTTGTTCCTTTCCAATAATTGCTGTCTGGTTCTTGTACAACTGGTAAATGTTTTTCCGATCTCTGTAGTCCACGTTCAAGCTTTTAACGGTTTTGAACATAATGTTCCAATTTACATTATCAAAAGCTTTCTCTATGTCAATGAAAGCAAAGAGGATGTTTTTATTGATTCTTCTGGCCTTTTCAATAATTGTTCTCAGACTCAGGATTGACTCCCTCGTTCCTCTAATTCTTCTGAACCCGAATTGATCTTCTGAGAGATTTTCTTCAATTCTCTTCTCCATGCGGTGGTAAACAATTCTTGTGAGTATTTTGGAAGCATAAGTTGTCTGGCTTATAGTTCTGTAATCTTGACATTTCTGTGCATGGCTACTTTTTGCAATAGGTATCGGTACAGTTTTCTCAAAATCTCCTGGTATTTCTCCTGTAGTATACATTAATCATTGACAAGTTGATACAGATACGTTTTTGCCTTATCACCCAGTGTTCGCCTGGGATTGCGTCTATTCCGGGTGATTTCCTTAGTTTTAAACCTTTCAAAGCTTTATCAAATTCCTCCCTAAGTATATTCGGTCCAAGACCATCTTGTTCAATATCAGTGTCTTTCTCTATTACATCGTCATCTAGTTGACCTTCATATACGTCTTCTACATATACTTTCCATCTTGTTACTATCTTATCCTCTTCTCTTATCACATCTCCATTATTGTCTTTTATTGTACTCAAGGGCTTTGTTTTCCTTTGGAATTTTCTACGAACTTCCGAGAAAGCTTGTTTGGTATTTCCTTTAGCCATGTTTTCATATATTTCTTGGCATTTCGCTTCAATCCATTGTTCTCTGGCCTTTTTGGTTTCTCGGTTAATTTTATTTCTTATCTTCTTGTAGTGGTCATGGTGACCTCTCCTTTTGGCCATTTGGGGCTCGGTCATTAATTCCAAAATGTGGGGTGTGATCCAAGGCTTGTAGATTCTTCTTTCTTCATTTCCAAAACACTTTTCTGCTGCATCAACTATTTGCCCCTTGATTTCTTGCCACTTTTCTTGGATATTATGTCCACTCAGACCCTCAGGATCAATTTTGTCACCAGTTACTTCCTTGAACTTTCATTTATATATAGAGGGAGATTGTTGCGGTCTGTATCAAATTATTATCATTATTATTCAAAATTATACGATACATCAGTCATAGCATTTATGATTGAGACGTTGCTATGTGTACTCTTTACAGCTACAATATTCGCGGGCGAAGCAGCGACCGGCAATGCTAGTTAAAATATAAAGGAAGATGTCCTGACTGACTGACTGACTGATAATCAACTCACAGCAAAAACTGCTAGAGATAATTGCCTGAAACTTTGAAGATATGTTTCTACCGTAGTGTACATGCGCAATAAGAAGGAATTTTGAAAAAATCCGATTTTAAAGGGGTGAAAAGGGGTGAAATGTGATTCTACATTTTTGTTATACTTAACTGGGAAAAAATATCGAATTTGTCGCATAAAGACGGTTAAAGATCATTTACGCCCCTCAATGCGAGAAACAATACTCGGTACATCCCTTCGGGACACCAAAAACCACATTTTAAGTCCCTAAAACCAACAGGTTCGAACATATTCCCAGAAAACTATCTTCGCTCTGATAAACTGATGAACTAATGGCAAGTCCTTACCCATGCCAACAGTACGCTCTGATAAACTGATGAATTAATCGCAAGTCTGTATCCATGGCAACAGTAGCTCAAGACATGACATCCAATTGTCCATTTATTCCTGTAGGAGGCAATGTCAATCCACTTATTATCTAAAACACGATGGACTAGCTGCGATACTCAGCGGTAACGTTCTAGCTTGCTGGACCCAAGGTTGCAGGTTCGTATCCTGGCGCAATCCACTGGCATTTGAGGGTGCGCAAATGCAAGGGAACCATGCCAGTAGATTACTGTCACGTTATAGATCCCTTAGGGGCAAAATTCTAGCACCCCAGCGTTTCTAAAAGCCAGAGTAGTTAAAAGGAACGTAAATCCAATAACATTATTATTAAAACACGATAAGAACATTGGAAATCTAAACGGTCATCCCTTTTTCAAGATATATCTAAACACGATCACAACATTAGAAATGTAAACGGTCATCCCCCCTTTCAAGATATATCTAAATCATAATTCAAAAATAACTTTCTATGTTTTAGAACTATAATAACGAATATTAGTGTGAGATAGCGCCATCTAATACCACCTTTAATTTTGTAACGCTACAGTAGCGACTATTAAATAAAGGAAGCGATCAAGCTACGCTCATTTTCTTAAACACAGGGCTCACAAATCCCGTATAGTTAAGTACAAACATATCGGTCTGGTCGTTATGTCAGTAGCAACGAAGCTATGTGGCGGCTATTGCCGTTTCCGTAACACTAAAGACATCCCGCCGTCACAAAACTCGATATGCACTTGTTTGAGTCTTCAGACTTTTGACTGGTTTGATGCAGCTTTCCATGCCTCCCTGTCCTGAGCTAATCATTTCATATCTACATAGCTACCACCCCCTACGTCCGAGACAATCTGTTTAACATATTCTAACCTTGGTCAACCCCTACAGTTCTTGTCCTCGACCCTTCCTTCCATAACTAAGCTTGCTATTCCTGGGTGTCTTAGTATGTGTCCTACCAACCTATCTATTCCCTTCATTGGCAGTCGCCAGAAACATCTCTCCTCTCCCACTACTCTTAATACCGTTTCGTTTGTAACCCTATCTACCCATCTGATCTTCATTATTCTCCTGTAACACCACATTTCAAACGCTTCAATTCTCCTCTTTTCTGCTGCACCAATAGTCCAAGTTTCACTTCCTTCGAAAATGACTTCCTAACACCTAAATCTATTTTTGGGGGCAGATGACCTCGTAGTTCCGCCCCTTAAAACAACAATAACTAACTAATCTATATTCGATGTCAACAGATTCCTTTTCTGTAGAAATGCTTTCCTTGCCTTACATTTTATATCATCTTTGCTTCGTCAATCACTGGTTATTTTACATCATAAGTAACAGAAGTCTCCTACTTCCATTTTTCACCTGCCAATTTCATGTCCATAGAGGATTCAGATTTATTTCGGCTGCATTCCAATAATTGTGTCTTACATTTATTAATTTTCATCACGCATTCTTTCCTCAAGACGAAGTCCATACCATTCAAAAACTCATTCAAATCCTCAGGCGTGTCAGCCAAGATGACTATGTCATCGGCAAATCTCCGAGTTGAAATTATTTCTCCTTGAATCTTCACTCCCACTGTACATTTTTCTACAATTTCCTTCATTGCTTGTTCAATGTAAATATTGAGAAGTATGGGGATAAGTTGCAGCCTTGCCTTACACCTTTCTGAATACCAGCTTCTCTCTCATGTCCTTCAGCTCGAATGACTGGTGTCTGGTTTCTGAATAGATTGTAGATCACCCTCCTATCTCTGTACTTTATTCCAATCGTTTTCAAAATGTCAAACAATTCAGTCCAATTAGCCTTATCAACAGCCTCTTCTAAGTCTACAAATGCCATGAACGTTCTCTTATCTTTCCTTATTCTACCTTCCAAAATCAGCCTAAGACTTAGTACAGCTTCCATTGTTCCTACATTTCTCCTGAAACCAAACTGGTCTTCACCCAACTTCGTTTCTATCTGGCTTTCCATCCTCTTGTAAATTATTCTACAGAATTGTAAACCAGCCTATTTTACTGAAAATAATTTCTACGAGCGAGTATCCATTCCGCCAAAAACAACATTCACTACCTTTTCCAACATTTACACAAGACGTGATTTTGAAATCTCTTTTCTGTATGTTGAGGTACAGAGGTATTAAACATGGAAAGTTACTATAAAATGTTGGCAAATCTGAATTCAAGGGTTCTGCTGTTCAAAATAAGCCTGGTGTTAAATCTGCAGAAGCTTTCGGTACAGGTTATACGGCCCATGTTCGTAACATGGAATGTTTCCTTTGACAATGCATCTATTGATATCGCGCCAGGGGATGACAGTTGGGTTCGAACTGCGGATGTCTTCCCGATCACTGCGTATCGTGCATTCCAAAACACAAGGCCAAAGTTTAACATTAGCAGGAATCGACCTACGCGAAGACTGATTCTCCCACGGAAAATTTTATGTTGGGTGTTCCAGAGTAAGTTCCCGAAGTAGCTTAGTCATTTTGGCGCCAGAAGGAAGAACTGCCAATATTGTATACATAGAAGTTATAAACTAAATTATTATATTTTAATTTCTTTTTTTATTTGTTGTTATGTGACGTACGATTTCACGTTACTTATGCATTGAGCAAGTATATTAAGGATTATGTTTTCAAAATATATTTACGTTATTTAAGGTTAGGTTAAAGATATAGTTAATTATAATACGTTTCTTTAAATTTTTAAAATTAAAATTTAGTTCAATAGCAAATATTTTTTATTTTAACTCTGTATTTTGATTTCATATTTAAAAGTTAATTTTCAACATTAGGACAATTTAATTAAGCTCTTTCATATCTTTAATATTTCATTATTTCATTCCATTCATAAAGCAGGCAAAGAAATTGTTACAAAAGAAGTAATGTAAAATATTATTATATTTGCATTTTGATATCACGAGGAAATTTTAAATTTCATTTAACAGCGAACTTGGAATGATAAACGGTTTAAATAGAATATCTCTTTAAGATGTAATTGTTACATAACACGTGAAACTTTTCAATTCCGAGGCCGAAGTCGAACGGGAAAACACGTAATTTACGTCCACGTCTTACAATTCTGACGAAAGTCGATGAACATCTAACGCTTGGTTGGTGGCATTCAAAAGAAAATGGGAAATAACAAAATATATAATGGGACATAACAATGACGGGTACCTGCTAGTTATTATATAAATTAATTCTAAGAATTGTAAATACAATATTGTAACATAGGAGAGACATAGATCCCAATTGGAATATAGCATTTTGTTGTGTTTCACGGTATCGTAGCTTTGTTTAACGTACTGGTGTAATTATAACCTACAACATTTCTGGGATATGTGTCCGCTGCTTGTTTTGTGAATATTACAGTTGACGTTTCTGACTATATCAGGAACCGAGGATCAAGAACACTCGAGAGACTGTTCGACTATTCCATAAATACGGGAATAAAATACGATATACAAGGATGATAATGAGAATGAAATGACCTTAAACTAAAACATGAACTACGATTAATGATCCATACATTAACATGTGGGTTGGGATCAATATCAACGAGGGAGCAGTCCCTTGATAGGCTAACAAAACAAAATTTTACATTATTATGAAACCCCTGCACTAAATCAGGAAAAGGTCAAAATGGGTTCCGTCACCTTTACTAATTCATAGTTAAGTCCAAATATTATATAGAACGAGGACCACCGGAAAATCAATCAGACATGAATACCGTTACAGTTTAGGTCTATCGGGATTTTATATCATGGATGCTAATACCAAATTTCTTTCCTTGAATGAAAAATGTAGTAATTTTTTTATCAGGCGTTAAAAATCAATATAAATAAAATATGTACGTTCATAAAATCGGATTGAGAAGATATGACGTTAGATTGTCTGGATCTACTCTGATGTTGTAGTACAGGAAATGAACTTAAATTACTTAGTTGATCTATTTGCAAGGAATTCTTGATTGGTGTGATTAAGTACGAGTCAAAGGAAAGGTTTGAAGGTTGACCAGAGTAAGACAGGGGTGTGTTCTATCTCCATTCTTGTTTCTACTGTACATGGGAATAAATAAACACCCCTTGGGTAGATAATCGGGCACAAATCGTTCACCAGATTTAAATTCTGCACCTGACGTCGCGTTATTCGGTGAAACATAGGCGTCCACTATCCTGGGCATTAAATACATCAAGATCGGTCTAGGTATAAATATTATAAAGATGAAATTCATGCAGATTGTTAGAGCCCAGGATAACAGGTCAATTTTAGTCCGTGATCAGTCTATAAAGTATATCTGATAAGTTACATACCTTAGCAGTATAATTTCTTGATGAAGGCAATTAGAGCAAAATTCAAGTAGAGGTAAAGATTGAAGGATAAATAATTTCAACACTGAGATTTGCTGGTTCACAGAGGATTGGAATGTGTTTTTAAATGGTATGGACACCGTCTCGAGGAAGGAGTTCATGATCAATGAAAATCAATAAATGTAAAACAAAAGTAATTGAATGCAGCCTAAATAAGTCAGAAATCCCTATTGTCTTCAAATTAGCAGGTGAAGAGCTAAGGGAAGTAGGAGACTTCTGCTACTAAGGAAGGAAAATAAACAATGATGGGAGCGGCTTTAGTGGCGTAGTCGGTAGCATGCTGAGCTGCTATGCCCAAGATAGCGGGTTCAAACCCGGCCGAAGCCGTCGGATTTTTTAAGAGCGTTAAAAATCCCTCAGTATGCCTTCCTTCGGAGGGGAAGTAAAGCCGGCGGTCCCATGTCATAGATTTATGGCATGTTAAAGAACCTTCCACTAATTACACCTGTGTGAAGCTAAATTGGATAGGTTAAGGATGTAAACAACGCTCTCTACGTTCGTTGCCAAGAGCCGACTGCGGAGGCGTCTAGTAGCTAAGTTCTGAACTTAGCCCAGTAGTCGTTGACGGTGGCGCATGGCGGCAAAAGTAGGAACTATTTGAAAAATTCTATGTTGCAGTACTTAAATTAAAAAACAGATAACACACACTAATAAAATCATCACAATTAACACCGGTTATCAGACAGATTCTACACACACCCAAAGTACACGGGGCTACATGACCGCGTTGTCGCAGCCCCTAAACTTAAGAACCAACCAACCAAACGATGATGGGCGAACCAAAGAGGGTATACAAAGTTGGTTGGCTCAGGCAAGGAATGCATTTCTACAGAAAAGAAATCTCTTGACATCGAATATAGATTTAGGTATTAGAAAGTCAGTTTTGGAAACCATTGCCTGAAGCGTGCACCCTATGGAAGTGCAAATCTGACCTTCGGTGCATCAAAAAATGAATATAGGGCTTGGAAATGTGGTGTTACTGGGGATTGATGATAATCAGATGGGTAGGTATTAACAAATGATGAGGTTTATAATACGAGTGGGAGAGGAGAAATGTTTCTGGTTGGTTGGTAGGAAACATTATTATTATTATTATTTCTATGATTACTGGGGTTGTCGTACTGAGCGTTTGGTGCGTCTTGGCTTTCGTGGTTTAAGTGAGTTTTACGGTATATTTCAGTGACTAAATTAGTTGAAAGAGTTGGGTTTTGTGTGGCAGTGCCTCTTCCGCCCGACGAAGTGATTTCTCTACCTGAGGGGTGGCTGGGTGAGTAATTCTTCCATCTGTTCAGCAATTGTGTCCGCGTCGCATGGTTAGCTGCCGTATTCGGAAAAGGTCCAATGTGCTGAAATGCTTTCGAAGTATGGGCTAAGGTCACATGGCAAGACAATGTACGGGTCCTGACAGGTCGAAGTTGTGCTACAGATGCGATGGAAAGGAGCATGAAGCAGCTCACTGCACGACTGCCCCAAAATGCTCGATCTGCGCGGGAGAAGGCAAGAATGACGACCATGTGTTCGGGTCAGATATGTGTGCCGTCTTTCTACGTGCATTGGAGAGTGCTAAACAGTCAAAATGCTAAGATTTCTACAAGACAATATCCATCGTAGCAGGGTGGCTAACGATCTCCTTGTTCAGTTTCCCGCGGAAAAGAATATTGATGTTGTACTTATTAGCGATCAATATAAGAACAGGGATATTCCATCTTGGTATTCTGATGAAAGTGGGACGGCTGATGTATGGGTAGCGGATCCAAGCAGAGTTTTTATTGAATTGTTTGGTGCTGGAAATGGCTTTGTCTGGGTCAAGAGCAAAAATATTTCTTATGTAAGCTGTTACTTCACACCCAATGAATCAATTCGGCAGTTTGAGACCCGACTATCTGCCCTTGAGAATTTCCTAGGTACAGTAACAGGGGTTATTCTGTTGGCCGGTGATTTTAATGGTCGAGCAGTTCAGTGGGGCTTGGCTCATACAAACGGGAGAGGCCACGGGATTTTGGAGATGGCTGCTAGGTTGGACGTAGTGCTGCTAAATAGCGGTGATGTTCCAACATTTTGTCGGCCTGGGCGAAACGGAACCACACCAGACCTAACGTTTGTCTCTGTAGATCTTGCTGCTTAGATTGCAGATTGGTTTGTAATGCTAGATTATAACAACAGTGATCATAGATACATCCTTTTTAATACCAGGCCTCGAGGAGGCCTAGTCATGAAATTCCGATACCGTCTAGATGGAACGCTGACCGCATGGATGGTGAAATTCTTCTTGCAGTAATAGCACAAGGGAAAAAAGTTCTGGAGGATTTATTTCAACATAGCCCCGTGGGTTCTGCAGAGACCCTGATTAGGTCGACCATTAATCTCCTTGTTAAGGCTTGCGGAGCATCCATGCCCAAAAAGAAGATTTTACCGAACAAAAGGCCAGCCTATTGGGGGAATGTTGAAATAGCAGAGGCTCGACGATTGTGTTTTCGATTAAGGAGAAGGGCACAAAGGCTCTGCAGAGATTCTCTAGAGTTTGTAAATGCGATAGAAGGGTGTAGAGTGTCGAGGAGGGCTCTCAAACGGGACATTGCTCAAAGTAAGGCAAACAAATGGTACGAGCTTATTAACGATCTAGTGTAATGTTTCAGCTACTACACAGGGTGCGTGGGGGTTAAACACCTGTACGGTAATACCAACAGCAATAGACATTCACACCTAACTACTCCTAAGTGACCTAATAAATAAAACCCTTCAGATTCTGGTAAAATCGATAACATATTTTTATACCAAGCATAAAACACACATTTCGCAGGATCCTCCTCATACAGAATAATTACACTCCCTATCATATTTACACAGATACACATATGGCATGATATAGATGACCCTCAGGAATAAAGTTGACCGCTACTTACAGATGTTGGCCTCAGCAGTGGTGACCGAACTGTATTAATTCTGGGGTTAGTGCTCTCAAAGAATTAGCCCTATTTACTCGCAGCACAATTAATTTTGTTTCACACGCCATTGCTACTTTTATGGTGACTATTATGTTTGTTACTTTTGTAACCAGCATGCAACGATTTAATATGCGTCGTGGATCTAGTAACATACAAATGCTTGGAATCCGTGTTGGATCGTCGCATTAACTCCGCTTGTGACTTTAATAATGCATAGCATATTTAACTAGCATTCCTGGACGAATAATTTGCCGCTATAGTTGAAATGCAGATCTACAGATAACAGATTACAATACTTCGTGCTGTTCGAAATAAGTAATCTTGGCGATATACTTAAGACTAGGCTCATCATTCAAACAAGACCTTATAGCCAGCAACTTGGTTATTGTATCAAGAACACGACTAGTGTTATACTGTAATACCTCTTCCTCAGCACACAAAACCAAAAAGACAAGTCCTACTCCCATGGAGTACCAAAGACTAATTTCCGCTCACACGCGGTCTGAAAACCGAGACTACACCACCCCGCTGATCCAAAATTGAGTCTAATCCCCACGGGATCCTAAAGTTGAGTGTCCCTCACTAGCCGTCACAAAATTCTAGTAACCGTCAATATCCCCTTCCACAATCACTGGCTTACCTGTGTCCATCCACGGCTCCCACCAATCACCAGGCCCGATTCTCAACATTACCAAATATGGAAACAGTCCATCGTCCTAGCTCGTACATAGATGTCAAGTTTCACCCCTGACTCATCCTACACCTGCGCTCGGGATTTACCCCGGGTCTCAACAACAACCCGTGTTTCCTCGTTTGTGCACATTTGCAGCTTCAAAACATTATATTACTCCAATGTTAAAATATTCCTCACTTCCTAGATTCGGATCCTGCTAAAATTACAATATTTATACGCTAAACAAATTACTTGTAAATCAAGCACGTCATAATATACATTCTGATAAATAATTATGACATAAAAATACCTCAAATAAAAATATACACATCACATTAATAAAATTCTTAACTCCCCAGAACACGGGTTTGGTTCCTTGTAACCGGGGCAGTTACACTAGATCAGGACCCATGGGGTCTGGGCTACAAAGTTGCCAATAAGAAGCTCGGCGGCATTATGGTGTCTACCGCTGCTATGACGGCATCCCAGAAGGAAGCCATTATAGATGAGCTATTTCCTAATCATCCAGAGAGATTTCCTGATCACATTCCGTTAATGCATGATGATATTCTGCTATTCACTAGAGAGGAATTACAAACTACAGCACGATCTTTTCAGAATAAGAAGGCGCCAGGGCCGGATGGAATTCCCGCTGAAATGGTAAAGGTGATATCCGAAGAGGAACCAGATGTTTTGCTGAACATGTATAATTGTTGTTTACTGCAGAGAGTCTTTGCGACCCCGTGGAAAGTGGCCAGGCTTGAGCTCATGCCTAAAGGTAAAGGAGATGCCACTACTGCTTCAGGTCAGAGACCTCTATGCATGTTGGACATGGCTGGCAAACTGTTTGAGAAGATGATTAAAGGAAGGCTTCAGGCAGCGATTGGTCCTGCAGGAGGTCTGTCCCTCAAACAATACGGTTTTGTGAAGGGTAAGTCCACCATCAGCGCCATTGAAGAAGTGGTGATGGCTGTCAGATCCACTGAGCATGGAAACCACATCTCTAGGAAATTCTGCTTACTGGTTACTTTGGATGTGAAAAATGCCTTCAATTCTGCCCGATGGATTGACATAATAGCTGCACTTGGAACAACATTTAACATTCCTCGCTACTTGGCGTCTGTTCTGAGGAATTATCTTTGTGATCGTTGGATACAGTATGACACAGATGAAGGAGTCAAGTGTCGCTAGGTAACAGCAGGGGCGGCTCAAGGCTCAGTGTTAGGTCCTGATTTAGGGAACGTAAAATATGACAGCATTTTATGGATGGAGATGCCAGAGGACACTCTTTTGGTGGGATATGCTGATGATCTTGTTGTGCTCATTATGGAGCGCTCCATGGAGGGTCTGCAACTTAAACTTAATCAGGTAATGCGGAGAGTTTCCACCTGGATGAATGAACATGGTCTCCAACTAGCAGTTCATAAAACTGAACTAGTTCTTGCTACTAAGAAGAGAGTTCCAAGAGTAGTACCAATGCTAGTAGATAATCAAGTGATTGAAACAGCTCTTGCTGTTCGTTACTTGGATGTTATGATTGACAGCAAGTTAACATTCTGAAATCATATCAGCAAGATTGCTGATAGGACTGCGAGGATTGTTAACAACTTGTCGCGGCTCATGGCTAATATTGGCGGCCCTTCACCCTTGAAGAGGAAATTGCTGATGAGAGTGGCGGAATCAGTTGTTATTTACTGTGCAGAGATTTGGTCAGTAGTTCTTGGCTCTGAGATGTATAGGAAACGGATAACCTCTGTTCACAGAAGAGCTGCCCTCAGAATAACTTCTGCCTATCGTACAGTGTCTGGACCGGCAGTGCTAGTAATAGCTGGGGCGATACCCATTTACATCCTGGCCAAGGAAAGCCGCCGTATATACTTGCGCAAAGAAGAGCATGCTAAGATACGCGTGAAGAGGGAGGAAAGAGACAGATCTCTTCTGGGATGGAAGGAAGAATGGGAACGTGAACATCGTGGCAGGTGGACCGCTAGGCTCATCAAGCAACTGAAGCCATGGTTGTCGAGAACATGGTGAGGTTAATAATAATTATTACATTACCATGTTTCTCTCTGGCCATGGTTATTATGAAGCATACCTCCATCGAATGGGAATTTCACCGAGTTCACGGTGTCGTTATTGTGATGATCAGTGGGATGACGTTCAGCACACGTTCTTTGCATGCTTGAGGTGGAGAAATCTGCGAAGGCTTCTGGAGACAAAAGTTGGAGTCATTACACCAGACAATGTGGTGGATAAAATGCTCAACAGCAGAGAAAGTTGGACACAGATTGCTGTCTACATCTCTGACCTGCTAAAAAAAAAAATAAAAAAAAAAAAAAAGAAGAGGGACCGAGAAGATTGGTTGCTGAAGACAGTGAAGATGATGATGAGTAATTTCATTATCATCACGTTAAATGAAATTGACTGAGACCTCTGGTCGTAACAGTGGCTCCACCCTGAAGTAAGGCTGAACAGGCAGTTCCGGGGTGGCCTTAAGCCAAGTATAGGGTTTGTGGGTCTTAAGTAGGTAAGAATCCTGCACAGTTGTAAGCCCGGAAGTTTGCAATCTGTATTTTGAAGATTTCCCCACGGTTTCCCTCAAAAAACTAAAAAAATAAAAAATTATATTATTTGTATTGTTATAATAATAATAATAATAATAATAATAATAATACTTACTATTATTACCATTTTTGTGTCTTTTTCATTAATATTAGTATTAGCATAATTAATTTACTCCTTATTTATCATCATGATTATTTTTTGTGTAACCAAAATAGTCTCATATGTTCTGGTACCATATTGCGAATAATATAACATATTGTGTGCTGCC
Organism: Meconema thalassinum; assembly: GCA_946902985.2. NCBI lineage: Eukaryota > Metazoa > Arthropoda > Insecta > Orthoptera > Tettigoniidae > Meconema > Meconema thalassinum. The sequence continues at coordinate 67,084,148 of OX336390.1, read as the reverse complement.
AAGTGTAGAGCCTCCTAATATAGTGTATGTTACTGTATACTGTTCATCTTCAACTACGTATTAAGGGCTAGTTTTCATTCTCGACACGCATAAGCTAATCAGCTCTTTAGCCGCTGCCTAGTCTAATGAGAATGTCCCGGAATCTTTAATACTGCCGTTACCTGCCTTGGTTTATTGAAGATATAGTACAACGTACATCCTGATACAATAAAATGTTTCCTTTTTTGATCCCTTATCTACCCAGCTCTCACTTCCATATGCTTGTATGTATTCTCTACTGTCAGACAGACTCCACTAGTGACAATATAATAATTAACAACAACATTTACAATATAAACAAAACAAGAACAACAAACACGAACACAAATAAACTAATGCACGGTCGGCATAAATACTGACCGATGTAAGGAGAGTTTCATGGCTACACTGACTTCTTTCTTGCAGAATACTGCAGATCGCAACTGAGAAATCACTGCGTTGCCTTTTCCACACCAAGACCCTATTTAAAAACTACCGTTATAATAGTTGTCCTCGTGATACATTAGTAGACTTGTATTATAAACGGTGACAAGTTAATAGTCTTATATTAAAACCCATCGTTATATTATTCCTACATAAGTAGTCTTACATTATTGGTGACTTCAATAGTCAACTTGTGGTAAATTAGTGAGCATAGTTATATGTTTGTTGTTTGAGTCTTTAGTCTTTCGACTGGTTTGATGCAGCTCTCCATGATTCCCTATCCTGAGCTAATCATTTCATCTCTACATAGCTACCACACCCTACATCCGAGGCAATCTGTTTAACATAATCTAACCTTGGTCTACTCCTACAGTTCTTTTCCTCGACCCTGCCTTCTATAACTAAGTTTGCTATTCCTGGGTGTCTCGGGGCCGATAACCCAGATATTAGGCCCCTTAAAACAACAATTATCATCATCCTGTGTGCCTTAGTATGGGTCCTACCAATCCATCTCTTCTCTGCATTAGCAGTCGCCAGAAACATCTCTCCTCTCCCACTCGTCTTAATACCTCTTCATTCGTAACGCTATCTACCCAGCTGATCTTCATTATTCATCTGTAACACCACATTTCAAAGGCTTCAATTCATCTCTTTTCTGCTGTTCCTACAGTCCAAGTTTCACTTCCATAGAGTGCCACGATCCTGGAAAAGGCTTTCAAAAGTAGTCATAAACTAGTGATATGTTAGTAGATATACATTAAACTTATAAGATAAATTGGTAGATTTGCGTTAGAAACTGGTGATTAATTTACAGACTTAAATAATGAACTGGTCATAAATTAGTGGATAGTCATTCTTGATACAGTACATTATAAAATGTACTTCAAAATGTCGTCAAATCCTACCTGTACTTCAAATGAGAGAATTACGCGACATTTAATCTGCCGTAAGTTGAAATGATGTGTTTGTGACATCTTATGCCATCTAGTCTGTCTGCTTGGAACTACACATACATTTAAACAGATAGCGTGTGTATCTGTCCGGGACTCCGGCAAAATAATGTTTCAATACACCGAAAGTTAAAATTCGAATAGACAATCGGAACTGACCAGCTATCGACTTCTCATCATGGTTGAGTGTCGCCATTAGAAGCGACGTTGTGGATTTAAACATTATTATTGGGATTGCAACGTAAGAAGAAGTACGGCAAAAAGATTGGCCACAGAAACGAGAGCCGTGGCCTAAGTTGCCTGACGGCGCGATGCAGAGAAATAAGATTTTGGGAGTAACGTCGTGGGACAGTATACCCTACAGATTTGCATATTCTATATTATAGAAATTGAAAGAATGCTCAATGGAAGGTGGGTAGCATTTTGATGAAGAGGTAAGATCTATATAAAAGACGTGTAAGGTACATTCTGATTAGTTACAAACAGAGTTGAAAGATGTGAGTACCGGTACATTTGTTTTTTATTGTGTTGTTATTTGTTGTTCTTTGGTAGGTGACTCTTTACTTTCAGTGATTGTAAGGATTTTCGGTGAAATTTCTTGATGAATTACGGTTCCTACGTATTGTTAATGTCTTTAGGTAGTGTAGTAAGGTTAAATACTACGTGTTTCAGGTTATAATATGAGTATTCAGTGTACTACATGTAGGCTATGTGAACTTTTGAGGGTTTTTAATTTATTTGTTGGCTTCTTTTCGCTTCAACATTTAATTTTGTTTCAGTGTAGCAATTAAAAAAGACTAACATTTAAATTGACGTTAACATTCCCTTACTGTATTTTGACCTTCTTCTGACTCGTAGTTTTTTCTCTTATGGAAAACTGTATATCTTACCCACCAGTGTAACTTTCCATTTTATTATCGTAACCGTGAAGACACAAGTAATTGTTTATCCTGATATTGTTTTCTAAAGAATATGAAATGGAGATAAATAAGTGATCCTTACTGGTTTTGACGTAGTGCAGATGTGTTTATACTTCACTCGTGTTTAATTAAGGAAGATTTGTATTTTCATTCATTAACATTGGCAATTAAATTCTTTCCTTTTCATTTAAATGTATGTTGTGGGAATTAAATCTCGTATTCTCCATGATTTGGTGATTGGTATTTTATTGAGATTAAATGTGACCTATTGAATAGATTATGATATTTGGTCTTCCTATGCTGTTCGAGTTTGAATTTAATTAATTTTACTTAACTGACTTTAGTTTTAGTTTGCAATTTGTTGCCATAATCAATATTTTGAGGTAAGAATAACATGATTTTGCCCTTTATATTTAAAGTAACTGTATTGACATTTTATTGTTTTACGAAGATTCTCCAATATATATATATTCTCTGACATAAAATTCACGGAGTGATCCCTAATACTAATTTTAATTGAAAGACATTAATTTCATCTTATTATTTTTTCTAACTATTCTAATTATCTTATTGTCTATTGTATGTGCTTTAATTCAATATTTATTTACCCCAAGGTGTTTTCCCATTACGTCATGTATCCAAAAGCTTGAAGTCTACACTTCTTAGTTATATTCTTTATTTATTGCTAGGGTGATTGTGTTAATTGGACTCTTCGTACCTAGTCGACAAGTGGTACGAGGTGTTGGACCCCTACAGGAGTAGCGAACTGCGCATTACCTCCCTTTTTATGAAGCGCACCTGTCAGGGTGTGGACACCAAGAGCCCACTGATGATCCAGCTTGGTCTCCTAGGCGAAACCCCACACAAGACACTGCACAAACCTAGAATGCCAATATACCATCTTTTTGGAAGCCTTCATAGGGAGGTTATGGCTGCTTGAACTTTTAGTTCTTGCAGTAATGAGGCGCAGGTGCGCTTCATAAAAAGGGAGGTAGTGCGCAGTTCGCTACTCCTGAGGGGGTCCAGGCGGGCACACTAAGAGCCCACTGATGAGCCAGCTTGGTGTCCTAGCGAAACCCCACACAAGATACGGTACCAACCGAGAAAAATTGGTGAGTTTTAAATGACTGGCCGTGAAAGTCAATATACCATCTTTTTAGTAGACATAAATTGTATGCGGGTTATAAATTACTGTACTTGCATTATAAACTGGTGATAAATTACTACACCTAAATCATAAACTGGTGATACGTTAGTTGTATCAATTTATAAATCAGTAATATATCATAAACTGGTGACAATTTAGTAAGTATAGCCTACATGAAAACACCCCCACGTACATGTCATCAAAATTTAGTTACTTGTCCTCATATCATAACTGTACACTCGATCTGGCTCTTCCCTCTCCATATTCAACCACTCTTTTGCTGTAGCTGGATATCGACTATGGAATTCAACTCCTGCCGTTATCAGAAATTCCACAACAATTAAGACATTTAAGGTCGCATGCCGAGATTACCTTTGAATACTGCTGATTGCCCCGTGTGAATGGTGATGGATGATAGGACGTATGACTGAGCTAGGATTATATCTAGGATATTATAGAAAGGTCTGTGACATTGTGATTATTATTATTATTTTTATTGTTATAATTTTATTGTTGTGGTGGCCATGATTGACATACGGTGTTCTGTGTGTGGTACAGGAGTATTTAACGGAAAAATTGTTAGCAAGTGGAAGTGAGTATTGTAATCCAGCTTGGGAACAAGTAAGTGTGATCCTAGTTCAGAGTTTATCCTACGGTGCTCACTAAATTGTATTCCTGAAATCAACTTCATCGAGTGTAGTCTAGATTTGTCACCGTTCGTGATTTTGGGGTTAAGTTTTATCGTGTAGAGCAGAGAGCATGAAGTTCCCTCTGTGACAGGAAGTGACGTCATCTACTCGTATTATCCAAAGACATCTGAGCTTAGAGTAGGAATATAGTCAACAGAGCCTATAGGTTCCGTCGTCAGGGGGCAGTAAGAAGTTCTGGCCTACTTGGCGACGGCGGCCATTAGAGCCCCTATACCTTGAGTACGCAGCAACCGCCCTCTACGTGGAAATATATTCTCGTGTTCAGCACCCAACATCAGTCGTTTTTGGAAACAGGAGGCAATTGTTGTTTTTGCCTAGGTTGCATTTAGGGAATGGGACAGTGTCCTTGATTGAGAGAAATTTATAATTATGGATGCTATGATGAATGTAATCCCCTTAGATGACAAAAATGTGATATGTCAATGTATGGCCAGGACCCCTCTGTCAAACGCAAATGGAAGCAAGGATATTGCGACACCTATTGGCATTGCTGTAGAGCGCCTGGAGAGAGTTCCTCTTATTGAGGATCAGCCAAAACAAGAGAGCATTGGGAATCTTCGACCGAGTATGGAAGATGTTTTGCAACGGTGTCGAAACATTCGTAATAAGATGAAGCTTGCAGCCGACAGGCAGCGTAATATGTCCAAAGATGTGAAGAATGGCATAGTGGAACTAGAAGAGGCCATTGATCCTATAGCCTATTGTGATCGTACTTCTCATGCGGCACAAGTCGAAGCTCACAAGGTTGTAGTGAATAACCTACCGAAGGACATGACCCCCAATTCTAACAGCCGGAACGAAGTTACTTCGGGAACTGTAGCTGCTCAGGAGGGGGATAAGAAGAATGAGACAGAGTCATCATAAATATGGACTCCTGATACATCGAGGAGAGACAGAAGATCGGTAAAAGTTAGGGAAAACGCTGAGAATATGCAGGAGGATTTTGCGGATAAAGTTGGCATATTTACCCACCAAGCAACCCCAAACAGACAGAAGCGACCTAGTAGGCCAAGGCGAGCAGCCTTACTGATCAGATCAGCTGAAGGTAAATCATATGCCGATATTCTGAAGGAGATTCGTCTAAAAGAAAACCCTAATGATACAGGAACTGAAGTCCAGTCCATTCGACAAACAAAAGTGGGAGACATCCTTGTCGAGTTGGGAGCAAGTTCCAGGGATAAAACAGCTTTTGGTAATTCTCTGCGAAATATTATGGGGTCTAATGATACAGTTCGTAGGCTTGAAGCGAAGGCAACTGTTGAAATCAGAGACCTTGATGCTTTAACTACTTCCGAAGAATCATGGAGGCTATCCAGAGAACTATCCCAGAATTCTCTCCAGATACTAAGGTACTGGTGACGAGGACGAATACGAGGGAAGTGAAGATGGCTGTTGTCACATTGACAACTAGTGATGCGGATGTACTCTCGAAGCAAGATCATATCACCATAGGATGGATCAATTGCAGGATTAGACGGAGGATCATGGTATCTCGCTGTTATAGATGTCTGGACTATGGACGTGTTGCTAGCAACTGCAAAGACATAGATAGAAGTAAACTTTGCTACAATAGCAGCGGGACAGATCACAAAGCTAGAGGATGTACGGCCTCAAAGAAATGTGTTCTTTGTGAAGAACGAGGTTTTCTCAAAGATTTAGCACATGCTATGGGATCTGGCCAGTGTAAGGTCTTCAGAGAGGCTTTGGACAGGGAAAGGGCTCTGAGGTTCAAATGATCCGTATACTTCAAGCCAATCTACATAGAAGTAAGGCAGCCAATGATCTGCTATATCATCTAGTCACAGAGAAGCAAAGCGATCTCTTGCTAATCAGCGAACAGTATAAAGATAAAGAGTCATCTCTTTGGTTCAGTGACACACTTGGCACTTCTGCAATCTGGGTGTTGCATTCTACAAAAGTTCTTATAAAGGATCATGGAAGTTCTGATGGTTATGTTTGGGTGAAGACCAGAAGGGTCACCTATTTTAGTGTTTACCTACTCCTAATGAGACAATTGAGGACTTCCGCCGCAAAGTAAATTCTTTGGAAGATGCAACTCTAAACGCCACAGATAGTGTCATAGTGGCTGGAGACTTTAATACCAAAGCAGTGGAATGGGATATGCCAAGTACAGATTCCCGGGGTAAGTACATTCTAGAGATGGCATCCAGGATAGGCCTTCTAATATTAAATATTGGTACAGTTCCAACTTTCCGACGTTCAGGATGTGAAGGAACAATTCCGGATGTCTCCCTTGCATCAGAAGTAATTGTGCCATTCATTAAGAGATGGAAAGTGTTGGAAGATTATTCCGTTAGGGATCATCAATTCATCGCCTTTGACTTTGAAACAAATGTTCAGGGACGTGAAGTACCTCCCCAGAAATGTCGACGGTGGAATGTAAATAGGATTAGCATGGACAAGTTCAAAGATATCATTGGGAAGGGTTCAGAACAGATTCGAAGTGCTGAAGCACGGAGAGAGTTTGAGTTTGAGGATCTGGTCTCTGCAATCATGAAAATTATTACGTCAGCTTGTGATGTTTCGATGCTCTCCTCAGTACCACGCCACCGAAAGAATCCTGTATACTGGTGGACCAGAGAGATAGCAGAATTAAGGAAGAACTGCCTCAGGCTTCGCCGTCTTGCCCAGAGCAAGAAATCGGGAAGAAGCTAATGACAAATCAGCGGAGCATAAAGCAGCAAAGAAGCTACTTCGGAAGCCATAACTACGAGCAAGGTTCAGAGTTGGAGAAAGCTTCAGGAAGATATTGACACTGATCCATGAGGTTTGGGTTACAAAATTGTAACACAGAAACTTGGAAGTCACAGAACATCGTGCATCATGGAGGATGATATTATGAACACCATTGTTCAAACCCTTCTTCCAAGTTATCCCACAAGACCTGAGAGGAATTTTGAAAGTGATCTAGATTTCCCACTGTTTACTGAAGATGAACTTCGGGTTGCAACGCATTCTTTACGGAACAACAAGGCCCCGGGGCCGGATGGGATTCCTAATGAGGTTCTGAAAATAATACTTGATGAAGATATGTTGTTATTGTTGAGAATGTTCAATGTGAGCTTGAAAGCAGGAATGTTTAGCTTTCGCTGGAAGATCTGTCGCTTAGTGCTCATTAGTAAGGGCATGGGTGACCCTGAGTTACCATCATCGTACCACCCACTTTGCATGCTTGACACAACAGGCAAACTATTTGAGAAACTCATAAGACGGAGATTGCTTGAAGCAATAATCGCAGCCGGCGATTTATCACAAAGACAATTTGGATTCAGGGTTGGCCGGTCGACACTGGATGCAGTGCAAGAAGTCGCTGATAAAGTACGATGAGCGGAGAGTTATAATCATTACTCTCGCCGGGTGATTCTCTTTGTTACACTGGATGTTAAAAACGCTTTCAACTCGGTCAAATGGACAGATATCATGGATGCTCTGGAATTTTCATTTCATGTTCCAAGGTATCTCCTTCGGATCTTTGAAGGATCTTACTCTGCTCTACGATACTACAGAAGGGATCCGTAGAGTACAAGTCACGGCTGGGGCTGCCCAGCGTTCGATTCTAGGACCTGATCTCTGGAATGTTACATACGACAGCTCATTGAGGCTTGAAATGCCTGAAGAAACTATTCTAGTAGGACATGCAGATGATGTTGCTGCTCTTGTAGCAGAAAGAAATGTCGAGCAAGCACAGTTGTGACTCAATATGGTAATGCGCAAAATCAATAGATGGACGGAGGAAAAAGGTCTGTCTCTAGCACTTAGACGGAAATTGTCATCCTAACAAAGAAGAGAATTCAGACAATACTTCCAATACAGGTAGGACAAATTCAAGTAGAGACGCAGTCAGCAGCAAAATACCTGGGCATCATGATCGACAGTAAAATGAATTTTGGAGATCAGATTAGACGGACTGCAGATACCGCTGACAGAGGAGTAATGTCCCTCAGTCGGCTCATGGCCAATGTTGGTGGGCCAAAATCTAGTAAGAGAAGACTATTGATGACAGCCATCCATTCAGTTCTGCTGTATGGAGCGGAATTATGGGCGGATGCTCTGGATAAGGAAATTTATAGGAAGTCACTGGCGCAAGTGCAGAGGCTTTGCGCGTGGCACCTGCATATCGCACGGTCTCTGAGGAAGCAGTTCTCATTATTGCCGGGACTATTCCGATTTTCCTTTCTTGCGAAAGAACGCAATAACATTTACTTGAGGAAATCTGATATGGGTTTACAAAATGCAAGACGATCGGCAGGAGTACAAAACTTTCAAAATTGGCAGATCAAATGGGAGCAAGGAGATCAAAGGCAATGGACTAAGAGAATGATCTCTCAGGTGCAGGTTTGGACAGAGAGGTAACTTGGTGATGTTGGTTACTATCTCACTCAGTTCTTGACTGGCCATGGGCACTTCTGTTCCTATCTTAAGAAGATAGGGAAGGTGGATTCATCAGATTGCATCTACTGTATCAACTAATTAGATAATGCTAATCATACCTTCTTCTCTTGTGGCCGGTGGGTCCAAAATAGGCAGTCTCTTCAAGATCACATTGATGTAGAGATATCCCCAGACAATATTGTTGCAGTGGTGCTACAAAATGAGGAAAATTGGAAACTGGTAGCAAGTTTTGTTGAAGATATCCTCCGAACAAAGGAGACGGATCTGGATCGCCACTGAAGATGTTTCATTACGGAAGAGTGCCTTACGGGCAAATATAAAACAAGATGTTCAGTAAAGAACATATAGCCTACTTTCTCCTAAATGCATGGGTATTGTTATAACTCTTTGTCCTTTTCAAGGAGTATAATTGAATGTTGGTTGTAGTAGCTTGTTGAAATACAACGTGCTATAGGGATATTAAACATGAATATGAGGTGCCCTTTGCTAGTGCTACCTCTGTAAAAAATTCATTCAATTTGGTTTCACCGTGATTGAATTGATCTGGGGAATGGATTTGCACACATACATGGCCGCTATTTGCAAACTATTGGGCTGATGACCTTGTAGTCAGTCATAAGATGCTTTCCACAAAAAGGCATGTTGTTGCAAAATCCGGTAGAGATCAAATTATTAGGATGGTCAAAATTTGATTTAAGCTTTTAACATTTGGGTGGCCATCATTCCGTTTCCGTCAAGATGGCGGCGATATAAAACATGACACTGAGGTGCCCTTTGCTAGTGCTACCTCTGTACCAAATTTCGTTCAATTCGGTTTCACCATGTTTGAATTGATAGGGGGAATCGATTTGCACACATACTTGGCCACCATCTGCAAACTATTGGGCTGATGATCTAGCAGTTTGGTCAGAATATGCTTCGACATAAAGATTTGTTGTTGCAAAATTTGGTAGAGATTAGATTATTAGGTTGGTCGTAATTACATTTTAGCCTTTAACATTTGGGTGGCCGCGATTACGTTTCCGTCAAGATGGCGGTGATATAAAACATGACACTGAGGTGGCCATTTCTAGTGCTACCTCTGTACCAAATTTCGTTCCATTCGATTTCACCGTGTTTGAATTAATAGGGGGAATCGATTTTCACACAAAGATGGCCGCCATCTGCAAAATATTAGGCTAATGACCTATTAGTTTGGTCAAAGGATGCTCCCTCCATAAAGGTATGTTGATGCAAAATTTGGTAGAGATCGGATGATTATGTTAATCGTAATTTGTTTTAAGCTTTGAATATTTGTGTGGCCGCCATTACGTTTCCGTCAAGATGGCGGCGATATAAAACATGAAACTGAGGTGCCCTTTGCTACTCTGTACCAAATTTCATTCCATTCGGTTTCACCGTGTTCGAATTAATAGGGGTAATCGATTTTGACACAAAGATGGCCGCCATGCGCAAACTACTAGGCTAATGACCTATTAGATTTTTCAAAGGATGCTTCCTTTATAAAGGTATGTTGTTGCAAAATTTGGTAGAGATCGGATGATTAGGTTAGTCGTAATTTGATTTAAGCTTTGAACATTTGTGTGGCCGCCATTACGTTTCCGTCAAGATGGCGGTGATATAAAACATGACAGTGAGGTGCCCTTTGCTAGTGCTACCTCTGTTCCAAATTTCATTCCATTCGGTTTCACCGTGTTCGAATTAATAGGGGTAATCGATTTTGACACAAAGATGGCCGCCATCCGCAAACTATTAGGCTAATGACCTATTAGATTTGTCAAAGGATGCCCCCTTCATAAAGGTATGTTGTTGCAAAATTTGGTAGAGATCGGATGATTAGGTTAGTCGTAATTTGATTTAAGCTTTGAACATTTGGGTGGCCGCCATTACGTTTCCGTCAAGATGGCGGCGATATAAAACATGACACTGGGGTGCCCTTTGTTAGTACTACCTCTGTACCAAATTTAGTTCCATTCGGTTTCACCGTGTTCGAATTAATAGGAGCAATCGATTTTCACACCAAGATGGCCGCCATCCGCAAACTATTAGGCTGATGACCTATTAGTTTGGTCAAAGGATGCTTCCCCCATAAAGGTATATTGTTGCAAACGTTGGTAGAGATCGGATGATTAGGTTAGTCGTAATTTGATTTAAGCTTTGAACATTTGTGTGGCCGCCATTACGTTTCCGTCAAGATGGCGGCGATATAAAACATGACACTGGGGTACCCTTTGCTAGTACTACCTCTGTACCAAATTTCGTTCCATTCGGTTTCACCGTGTTCGAATTAATAGGGGCAATCGATTTTCACACCAAGATGGCCGCCATCCGCAAACTATTAGGCTAATGACCTATTAGTTTGTTCAAAGGATGCTCCCCCCATAAAGGTATGTTGTTGCAAAATTTGGCAGAGATCGGATGATTAGGTTAGTCGTAATTTGATTTAAGCTTTGAACATTTGTGTGGCCGCCATTACGTTTCCGTCAAGATGGCGGCGATATAAAACATGACACTGAGGTGTCCTTTACTAGAGCTACCTTTGTACCAAATTTCGTTCAATTTGCGCTCACCGTGTTGGAATTGATAGGGGGGGACAGACATTCAGAGTACCACAGACTCACACACACACACTCACACACACACAGACTCACACACATACACACACACAGACAGACACACTTTTTTTCGCCCTGTAGTGATCTCATAAGTCTACTTTCATTTTTTGCAAAAATCGAAAGTAGGCTAATGACTCGACCCTGAAGTAATGTGATAAACGGTTCCAGGCTAGTGTTCGGAAGTAACGGGGGAGATTTAGTCGGTAGTCTGCTACTCAGGAGGAGGAGCCCGACACTCTGTGCGTAAATGCATTCCCCCCCCCCCCAAAAAAAAAAAAAAAATTGTTATAATTATTATCATTTTTCTTGTGCCTTTTTAATTAATATTAGTATTAGCATAATTATTTAAGAGGAAGGAAGCTTGTAGTTTAACGTGACCGTTAATCTCGAGATCATGAACCACGGGACCTCCTTTTAACGTGGAATCCGAACCACAGGACATGGCATTTCACTTCGAAAATCTCACATGCATTGACCGGGAATCGAACCCGGACCGTCTTGGTGAGAGGCATACAGCTAGACCACTGGGTCACCACGCCCCTCTCATAATTATTTACTCCTTGTTTATCATCACAATTATTTTGTGTATTTCCAAAATTGTCTCAAATGTACTGGTACCATATTACGTGGTTTAGTGTAAGGAGGGCCATGAGCCATAACTTCGCCACAACTGAAGACATACAATAAATAAAATAAAATATTAAACTGATCACAAATAAATAGTCTTATATACAGGGTGTAACAAAAAGGTACGGCACACAATGCAGGACACATTCCTCACATGAAGACGAAGAAATTATGTTATATGAACATGGGTCCGGAAACGCTTTGTTGCTGTGTTACACCTCATTGTCTCCAACTCATTTATCATGGGAAACACACAAAAACAGAACGTACCAGCATACCACATGCAACTCTTTCTCACAGGAGATGCTCAATATGCTCTACGTGCGCATTGATAGCCTACATTCATCAACCCACCGTCGTAGTGAATCTCGGATGCGCTGATGTAGCCGTGGAGTACTGCGTATGATGTCGTTGCCTTCCAAAATACGGGCACGGAGTCTCTGAACATCTTGTACTGGGGTTCGATACACAAGAACTTTCAAATGCCCTCACAAATTAAGTCCAGTGGGTTTAGGTCCGGAGAGCATAGAGGCCAGGCAATTGGTCCACCTCTACCTATCCATCTGTCACCAAATCTGTTATTTAGCTGTGGGTTGGCGACCACGGGGCCCCAGCTGAGTCCGGCATTGCTTCCACTTACTTGTGCCGGGCTCCTCTCTGTCTTCTTTCCTGTCGACCTCACATGGTCAACTCTTGTTCTCTTCTGACCCCGACGGTATTAGGGTATCCGAGGCCTAGGGAGTCTCTTCCTTTCCCGCCTTAATTGGCCCTTCTCATCTTTTCTGATACCCTCCTTCTGCGAGGGGTCAGTCTTCTTTTTCTCTTCCTTTTACCTCCTGCCTTGTGCTCTAGGCCCTTAAGGAGGCAGGGTGTATGTAGCCCCACCACTTCTGATGCACTCTAGATAATGCTACACCCTCAGGGGCTCACGGCTTGTGAGTTCGGGAGTTGGCGACCCCGAGGGATTCCTGAGCTGGGTCCGTTTTCCCCTTTTGTCCCTTACCTTTGGGGCGGACCCTCTCCTCTTTCACTTTCCTATATGCCTTTCATGGCTCTCCTTCCTTCCAAGTCCCTCAATCCGCCTTCTCCGAGGGTTGAGGGCATTTCTTTTACTTCTGTCCTTTTATTTGCCTTAATCTCCTTTAATTTTCCATTTCTTCTTCTAGTATGTAGGTTAGTAGTTAGTTTTAGTTTTAAGTTCGCTTTTCATTTTCATCTTCACGATCACCCAAACCATCAGGGGCCGATAACCTAGATGTTAGGCCCCTTAAAACAACAATTATCATCATCATCATGTTATTTAGCTGCCGACGGACATTAATACTAAAATGAGGAGGTGCTCCACCGTGCATGAAGTACATGTTTTGTCGCACAGCTAAAAGCACATCTGCTAAGTCGAATGGCAACGGGGCCATGTAAAACAAACCACTGGAGGTGCACCTACGATAATGAGAACGTAACCAGAGGTAACCAAGTGTGCATGGTACGTTCTGTTCTTGTATGTTTCCCATGATAAATGAGTTGGAGACAATGAGGTGTAACATGGAAACAAAGCGTTTCCGGACCCACGTTCATATAATATTTCTTCGTCTACGTGTGAGGAATGTGTCCAGCATTTGGTGCCGTATATTTTTGTTACACCCTGTATAGATGATTACTGTACCAATCTTTCGTTACACAGTTTTGATAAGTAAGTAGACATACATTATAAAGTGGAGCTAAAATATTAGGCTCACAGTATGAACCGGAGATATATTTGCAATTTATCAATACAAACCGATGATGTTCTTGTAGCCTTTCATTATAAAATTATAATAAATTAGCAGTCTTAGATCTTAAATAGGTAACAAAATAGAAGGCTTACAATATAAACCAACGATAAGGTAGTAGATCTTCTTTTAAACAGGTGCCACATTAGTAGTTCTATTTTATACATAGTTTTACAACATAACTTAATGATACATTAACAGTCCTTCATTTAAAAGCAAGGGGCAGATGACCTCGTAGTTCCGCCCCTTAAAACCACAATAACTAACTAACATTTAAAAGCAGTGATATATTAATTATCATGAACTGCAGATGTCACAGTCACTGACACATAGCGGTGGAAATTGGAACTTGATAGAGCGATTCTAACCTAATATAACCTACAAATTTGGCTACACACTACCAATTGTAGTGGCAAGTTCTTTTATATGCCATAATTCTAAATATGTGAAATATTAGTAGAATAGATTACCAAATGGAAATTAGTTCAGAGTCTTTGATGATAAACTAGTGACACATTTGTAGACTTGCATTTTGAACTGGTGATAATCTATTAGTTCTACATTATAAACAAGTGATGTATTAGTAGACTTACATAATAACTGGTGATAATTTATTAAACGCTATAATTTGGTGATAAGTTTGTTGTCTAATTTTATAAACATGTGATAAATTAATAGCCTTATTTTATAAACAGGTGATAAAGTAATATTACATTCAAAGGGATAGTATATTTACAGTCTTCCGTTAATATCTCGTGATAAGATTCTTGTCATTCTTCGAGGGTTCGACGGCATAATCTTTGTTTCACGACCTCCACAACAAATGTGAATGCACTGAGGATACAACCCAGAACCAGAAAGAAGAAGGCTGTCTGTAGGTGATCTATAGTGAATTGTAAAGGATCAGTTGATTCCTCCGATGTTGCTTCGAAATGCTTCCGATTACTCCTCCTTCTTAAGTCTAATTCGGCCCACTTACCATAGAGACCAACTTGTATTGTGCGCATGACAGTCGCAGAGAGCGCCTGAGTAAAAGGAGAATATGGTGAAGTGACGTAACCGAAGTATAATCCTCCAATTCTTTGCTTCATGACATGAATCTTCTTTATATAGTTAGCATTTTCCTTAGCCCTAATCAACCAACTGGCCGACGACTGTTCAATTACTACGGATGCATTTCTGTGGAGTGCAACATCATCCAGATATTGGCTCTTGCTTTTGTCTTTGATTTGCACTGTAAGTCTTTCATTTAGCAGCGGGAATTCTATATCCAAAAATGGTGATATACAGGAGTCGTAATCGTGTGGATGGAACACATTCAGCCCAGTATTGTAGAGGTCTTCAAAACTATCGATGTCAGGATAATACTTGGTAATGGTCAGTAAGCTCGTAAGGGTACCTTGAAACGCATTGGTCACTACGAGACCGAAGAACACGTAGAATATAAATAGAAACCGTTCGGTCATCTCACGGGGCAGATTCACAATGGAGACTGATAATAATGTTGAGAAAGAGTAGAAAAATAATGCTGGAAAATTCCTAGCTGATCCTTTGTGAGGTTGAATGAAATACAATGAAATGGACATCAACGGTATGCTGCATGCTATCAATGCCCATGTAAATCGGTCAAAGGGCAAGAATAAGTTCTGGTACTGAGGAATGCGTGTGGATTTTGGCACTAGGAAGATCAAACTGTCGAAGTGATGTGGGTAGATATATTCAATTTCCACATTAGATTCAGATTTGAAGAGCTTTAATGAAATATCTACCAAATTGTTTTTGACAGGTTCTGCTGCATCTTGGAACTGAATACTAACATATTCTGGTGTTGCATTTATGGAAGATAGAAAAGCCATGAGAATTTCCCCGTTAAGTCCTTGATACTCGGCACCTTGAGGTGTAGTGGTGTTTGATAATATTCTTGAATATGAATTGAATTTTACTGGGTTACCTTGTAGGTTAAGAGGTTCCGGAGAGTATAAACTACTCTTAACTTCATTTGTCATGTCATGGATAACAATCACTCCTCCAGCACCGAAAGGATTGTAGGTGAATGTCTTGATGTTATCTTTCTCTCCGCTCGTTACGTTAGATATAGAGACCACCACATTCAGTATCTTGTATCGCCACAGTTCTTGAAACACAGAGGACACACAGCTGTCTATTGCAGACATAATGAACATGAGGAACCGTCCTCGGGGGTTCCAACCACTCAGTTGACTCAGATGGGCGAGACTCTTATTAACAACCTCACTGGAACACTGGTGAAGGAAGAGAAGATATGAGTTACTCTTGGAGAACTCTTCCATCTTCAGCTCATCCGCACCATTAACCAACTGTACACCAGTGTAACATTGCTGATGTATAAGATGTAGTAATGTTTTGAACATAGAGCTTACATTATGTCTGTCCATGTACACCGTTAAAATATTAACTTCATTGCTGTAGTTGTCTAATAATACTGAGATCAGTGGGGATGAATATTTGACATCACTTTTGAGCTGGCGGTCTTTTGGATCAAGGAATATGTTCGTGGAAGATATTAAGACGATCAATGCGATAGTTAGGAAGCAGAGCGTGGGCACATGCATCCTCTCTGGTAATTCTGGAAATTAACTGTAACAGACAATAAACAAAAAGCTGTTTAATGGGGAACCTCCTATACGAGTTAATGGCGTAAGGGAGAATTAAAGGACTATCTACTGTACAAATAACAAGACTCGATACTATAACTGATCATTGACCCCTTGCCCACTTACAGGGTGTAACTAAATGCGTGGGAAAGCTCCGGGGTTTCGATAGAGGACCTGACACTAAGCAAAACATGTCCGGTAGACATATGGTGTATTTGCTTTCGTTTTAGTGTTACAAGCATTGTTTGTGGTGTACAAAACGCAGACCGCTTCACTATGCCGGTTGGTCATTTGTGTTGATAGAGTACGTTACTACTGTCGACCAAAGTATTGTGTGCACTCGAGTTTGAAGGTTGTTTGTTAAGTAACCAATAGACTTACATAAAATCCAATAACATCATTTTCGTCGTTCTATTTTACGTTAGTTCATGTAGGTTTGGAATTTTTAATTTATATTTAAATATTTTTTTATCGCAGTTGGAACACTAAAGTGCCCGTTTTTAAGCGTGTTTCAACCATGCGTCACATTTAAGAATTATTATCTCAAAAACCCTTCATCAAATCGAAATCCACATTTTAACACAATATACATTGGAATGTTGTATAACTGGTTTATTAATTTCAAAATGTATGACTGTGAAATACGTAAATTAATTTACTTATCTCATATCGGTTTGTATTTGTTCGGGGAAATAAGGCATGTTTCACCAGCTAGCCGCTTCGCGGAAAGCTGTACAGCGTTGCTAAGATGGAGCCCATCACTTCCGAGCGAGGCGCGCCATGGCGCCATGACGCGACCAAGTACTACATTTTCCAACTACCCCGAGCCGAGAAAAAGTTACCTTACAAAAATGATAACAACTCTGTTTCTTGGACACACAAAATTTTGAAATTAATAAACCAGTTATACAACATTCCAATGTGTATTGTGTTAAAATTTGGATTCAATTTGATGAAGGGTTTTTGGGATAATAATTCTTAAATGTGACGCATGGTTGAAACATGCTTAAAAACGGGCACTTTTTGTGTTCCAACTGCGATAAAAAATATAAAAATATAAATTAAAAATTCCAAACCTACATGAACTAACGTAAAATAGAACGGCGAAAATGATGATGTCATTGGATTTTATTTATGTCTATTGGTTATTTAACAAACAACCTTCAAACTCGAGTGCACATAATATTTTGGTCGACAGTAGTTTCAGTTCTCTACAAAAGGTGCTCACAATGGCTACCACGAGCTGTAATGCAGGCATCTATGCGCCGTATCAATGACTGTCTCACACGTTCCCATATTCCCAGCGTCTGTCGTATCTGATGACATCCTTGCTCTAATCGCTGACGCAGCATGTCCACGTTATGAATAGTTGTGTGGCATACACAATGGCCTTTAAATTAGTAGAAGTCTAATAGGTTGAGATCGGGAGACCGAGCAGGCCACGGTGTCGGTCCCTGACGCCATATCCATTTGTTAGGAAATTGCTCTAGCTGCAAGAGCAAATGAGGCGGTGCTCCGACATGCTGGAACCACAATCGCCGAATTAAATCCAGTGGAACGTCTTGCAAAAAACCAGTTAAATCATTCGTTAAAAAGGCGCAGTAATAATAATAATAATATTGGATGTCCTCGGGTGCCGGGCGCAAGCTTTGTAATTTGACACCCAGAGGGTAGCTTGCATGTCGAATTTCTTTGTTCCTTGAATCACTATGAAAGTCAAGGAGGTTGAACACTATAGCGCTTTCTAGTGGAGAAATGAGGAACTTTGTGTTGGCGGAAACTCCCGAGATTAATTTTGCCATTATGAACACAGCCTACTGAATTCAAATGGGTTATTTGACATGCCAACATCGTATGACATGCGTGTCGTATTTTTGGCGCCTTTCAAATCACTCACCACGGCCAGGAGCGAACCAGCAATCTTGGGCTTAGTAGACCGACACGCTATCCATTCATCCACCGTGCCGCAGTATGACGGTCCTTTCAATGTTCCTGGTAAATTGAAAGGTCCAATTAATGTGTCACCTATTATTCCAGCCCTCACATTAATACTGAACTGTTGTTGATGACTGATTTGCACAACTTCTCTGGGATTTGCATCATCCCAGACATGCGTATTGTGAAAGTTCTTCACTCCATCTGGGGTAAACTTCACTTCATGGGTAAACAGAATAGCAGCGAGGAACTGTTGCTCTTCAACACACGCCTGTCTTAACCAGGTGCAAAATGCTGCTCTGGGCGGAAACTCAGCTGCACTAAGACCTTGGACACTTTTAAGATGATATGGATAAAGGAGCTGTCCTCGTAGAAATCTCCACACAGTCATATAACTCAATTTTAATTAGCCGCTATTTCCCTAGTGCTGCACCTGTTATTTTCCACAATATGGTTGAGAACTCGTTACTCTATCAGGTGTTCTTGTGCTCCTTGGTCGTCCATTATTATCAACAACACGTCTGCTAAACGAGCCAGTTTCGGAAAGACGCACATGTGTTCTTTGGATCGCCTTGGCGTTGGGTATACGTCTATTAGGAAAGTGTTTCGCATACAAACGCCGTGCATCATTTGCGTTACACTGCGCCCGTCCATGCAGAAGATACACGCCTGCCATTTCCGGATTCAAGTACCCCATTGTACCACGACGTGTGTTGTCCATCCACTCAATAAGAAACACGTATCACTGCACTCCACTCCACTCTACTCTAGCTTATGACCTGTGTGGACGTGTTTACGTATTTGCTAAACACCTGACATCACGTGGCATTGAATAAAAACCGACTTGAATAGCAACGAAACGTACAAGTGGCCTGTGTGCCCTCCACAATTAACCAACTAGCTTCGTGCTGTCGTCTGTGTTATGCACACCACAAACAATGCATGTAACACGGCAACGAACCCACATACACCATATGTGTACAGGACATGTTTTGCTTGTCGTCAGGTCCTCGATCGAATCCCTGGAGCTTTCCCTCATATTTAGTTACACTCTGTATATCGGATTCCAAATGTAACACTAACAAAAGTCTAATAATATGCAAATTGAGAAAGTTACATTACAGGGTTTGAAGTCAAGAGAAAAGCATGTTATGTCGTAGGCAGATAATTAAATCCGTCACCTCATGAAAATCCTAGTCATTTCATGAAATTATGGCATTTAGTGAAAATAGGATTAATTTCACTACCTGACGCATTATTTCATTAAGTGCCCGGACTATTTAGGAAGATAGTAACATTTTAGTACTTGAAAGGTTCTTCTGGTTCCGTATTGATGCAACAATTAGTATTAATATTTTGCAAAAGTTCCGCCTAATCAATACCATTCTTGTATTATATAGCAATTATCACTTAGTGGTCATTGGTACATGTTTCGAGGCCTAATTGTTTTGGCCCCTTCATCGGCCTATATAGATGAAAAGTCAAGGCAAACAGGTGGTCGGATAGCTAAACACTCATAAAACATTCCCTTCAAAAACCCTATTATGGTGCACCATAATGAAAGGTGAGATGTTTATCCAAAGAAACATAAGGAAATAAAATACATAAATAAATAAAGAAAAAAAGAATGAAGGAAAGAAAGGAAGAAAGAGATAGTTGAAATTTGGAAAAATAAAAATAAAAATAGCGTGAACACACTCAAAATGTCACCCTTTCTTGTTGATCACAAAATTGTGCACTCTTCATGTAGTCCAAATCTTCTGCAATAAAGTATGTGGACGACAATAACACATTTGAAATAAAACCATACGCTATACTGTGGCTTGCAGATGTCAACGAAAATACAGTGGCTCAGTTTGTGGCAGTTCCATCTTGCTGCGGTCTGTAGATGCTAAACGATACATAATCTGCTCCGTGGCAGCATTCCAGATTATATTAATATGCCAAATACAATCCACCAGTGATAAATTTCATGGATCACAATACTTCACCATAGATGAGCCCCAAAAACCATGAAGCTGCAGTGCCTTAACAACATCTTGCCAGAATGCTTTGGAATAATTAATGAAGGAACTGGCCTCCAGTTTGAGATTGGATGTAGTCAGTAAATAACTGCAGAAACTGAGGAAGGTTACTTGCAATTTCCTCTCTATGCTGCTGGGATGTTATAAATTGATGAAGGTTTTGTAGCTCCTTGTTAGCTCCAATGAATGTCGTAGCATTTTCACTGTAAATATGTGAAGATTTGCATCTTCTGGCAATGAACCGGCGAAATGCAGCTAGGAATGCATCTGTGGTAAGACTGCTGACGATTTCTAGATGCACAGTCTTAGTTGTAAAACAAACAAATAATGCAATGTATGCTTTAAATCGAATGTTACTTCCCTTATTAAGAGGGCGGATTAAGATTGGACCTCCATAGTCAATGCCACATACACTGAATGGACGTGATTCTAGAACTCGTTGCATGGGGTAGTTTGCCATGAGCTGATAAATGGTTGCTCCCAATAATTTATGACATATTAGGCACTTGTGAACTTGCTGTCTGGCTAAGTTTCTACCATTTAAGATCCAATGACTTTCACAAATGACTGCTATGAGTAATCCTGGTCCTGCATGGGCTTGCTATAGGTAGGCTATTCATGTTTGACAATAAGTGATGTCAGATGATGCTTGGATGGCAATAATACTTGATGTTTTGTAGAAAATGGAAATGATGTGTTTATCAACCTACCACCTATGGTAATCTGAGTATGTTCTCATGTAAAAATGGACCCAGATTTTTTAGCTGGCTCTTGTTTCTGTAAATCTTTGATTTCTTCACTGAATGATTCTACCTGAGCTATGCTAATGCATGTATCCAATAACTTCTGAAGTACTTGAACTGATAAAGGTCCTGCCTTTTTGTTGGTTGACTGTTTGGAGTTATGGATAAATCTGATGCAGAGAACTCTTTGCAATTTTGTTAATGAGGAAATTCTAGTAATGATGTCAGTGTTTTCAGTGATAAGTAGTGTAACTACTGTTCGTTATTCCAATGTGGTGCGGTAATTCTCATCGATTGTGGTCTGAGGCATGTTGCATTTAGGTTCTGATAACCATGATGGATCTGAACACCATAATGTAGATAGATGAAAATCTTGAGGCTTAACTCCTCGGGAAATTAAGTCTGCAGGATTTTCTTGAGATGAAACATGATGCCAATTTTCTAAATTTGTTAATAATTGCTGAACTTCTGATACTCTGTTGGCTACAAATGTTTTCCAACGTGATGAAGGGGAAACCAACCATGACAAGAATACTGTAGAATCTGTCTATAAATAGGTCTCATTAAAACTCAGCAATTCTTCTAGGATTGCGCCGTGTCTTGTGTGGGGTTTCGCTTAGGACACCGAGCTGGCTCATCGGTGGGCTCTTGGTGTCCCCGTCCGGACCCCCACATGAGTAACGAACTGCGCGCTACCTCCCTTTATATAGAGGGCAACTGCACTACTTGACTGCGAGTACCAAGAGCTCAAGCAGCTTCCACCTCCCTATGAAGGCTTCCAAAAAATGGTATATTGGCTTTCACGGCCGGTGAATTAAAACTCAGCTATTCTTCTAGGTTTGTAACGTGTCTTGTGCGGGGTTTCACCTATGACACCAAGCTGGCTCATCGGCTGGCTCTTGGTGTCCCAACCCGGACCCTCACAGGAGTAACGAACTGCACGCTACATCCCTCTTTATAGAGTGCAACAGCACTACTTGACTGCGAGAACCAAAAGCTCAAGCAGCCTCAGCCTCCTTATGAAGGCTTCCATATAGATGGTATATTGGCTTTCACGGCCAGTGAATTAAAACTCAGCAATTCTTCCAGGTTTCTGCCGTGTCTTGTGTGGGGTTTCGCCTAGGACACCAAGCTGGCTCGTCGGCGGGTTCTTGGTGTCCCCACTCGGAGCCCCACAGGAGTAACGAACTGCGCGCTACCTCCCTTTATATAGAGTGCAACTGCACTACATGACTGCGAGAACCAAAAGCTCAAGCAGCCTCATCCTCCCTATGAAGGCTTCCAAAAAGACGGAATATTGTCTTTCACGGTCGGTGAATTAAAACTCAGCAATTCGTCAAGGTTTGTGCCGTGTCTTGTGTGGGGTTTCGCCTAGGACACCAAGCTGGCTCATCGGCGGGCTCTTGGTGTCCCCACCCGGACCCCACAGGAGTAACGAACTGCTCGCTACCTCCCTTTATATAAAGTGCAACTGCACTACTTGACTGCGAGAACCAAAACTCAAGCAGCCTCACCCTCCCCATGAAGGCTTCCAAAAAGATGGTATATTGGCTTTCATGGCCGGTGAATTAAATTTGGTTTGTTGAATGATTTTACGAAATTACTTATTCTTGTGATTATGCCTTTTATAACTACTCTTTGCTTAACAAGCTTCAAAATTTCATCCATTTTAAGGTTAAGGAATGTATAGGGAAGGAATTCTGACTTGTATAGTACTGCTTACAGTTTTTCCTGAAACCTTGATGGTCAGAATGATCTACACTAATGATGTGATAAGAAGACTTGGCTCCTATGCACCAAATTACTGTTGTCTTGTAGTGAAGACCTAATCATTTGCACACCAGACTACTGTTGTCGTGTTGGTTTCGCATATGATGAAATATGTCTCTATTTCTCAAATAAAACCAACATCCTGACCGCAGGAGGACCAAAAATTTTTAATATAACCCATAATGCTGGGCAAGTGAACTGTATTAAATCAAACACGGCGTGGATCTCATCTCATAGATGCTCGCTTTAATAAAGACAAGACTAACATCAAGCAGCTAGCAAAGAACATCAAGAAAAACAAAAGACAATCTAACAATCTAAGAATAATTAAGAGGCACAAACAACCAAACAGAAAGCTATATTTGAAAATTGAAATACTAACTGACGTAATGAGGAAGAGGAGACTGTTGTTGTTTGGGCACATTTACAGAATGCACAACAATTGACTAACTAAGCAGATTTTCAACTTACTGAACAGTTACAAATCCAAACCCATTTGGTTCGTCGAAATCGAAAATAATTTGAAAAACGCTGGAATTAACATAGACACAATAGAAAAGAGAATACTCTTTCGAGAAGTTCGAGAAGGATTTCAGGAGAGAAAGAAATTAACAGGTAGACGAAAGTGGACTCAAGAAGAGACGGAACTACACTCTAGAAGGATGAAGGAAATCAGGAAGCAAAGGAAATCGAATACAATGAAAAATAGCCAAAGTTGATTTACCGTTCCCTCCGAATGGGATATTCGAAAGAATAATAATAATTAAGACAGTGAAAGAGAAGATAAAATAGAATTCTACTGCGCCACAAACTAAAATTTGATTTTCTGATAAATAATCACAATTACTTTCCCCTCATCTTCTGTGACAAGATGATTCTTCAAAGAATGGAAGAGTATAATGACAGCGGGAAATGGGCCACATCTCTCACTGAGCGTCTCACGTGGCTTTTCGTATTAAATCAGATATTTCAAGCTTCATTGTAGGAAATGTGATTAAGTTCAATTTGACAACATGACATTCCAAGAATGAGTTTGCTTTTTCTTTGTGGCATTCATTCCTACCTCACTTTTTACCATATTGCATGCTCAACACCTCTAGTACACAATGGTAATATTCGGAGTTCCGTTTCCTTACCGCCTAGAGTACACACACCAGTAAGACTTAAGTTAACCATTTTCTTCCTGGATCTTATAGCTAAGCGATTGTTTAAGAGTATTGGATAGTTTGCATGCCATGTGATCAGCTGGGTAATTATACTCACATATCTGGAGAAATTGGATAGTTCGAAGATATTGCCTTAATGTAACGTCTGTCCCTCTCTGAATATAAACGTGTCAAAGCACACACCCAGTTCTGTCTACTATGGGCCTCACACAATAAATGTTACTGTTTTAACTGATCGTTTGGTAAATTGTGAAGTCCCAAGTGCACATACGAACAATTGGGGAACTAATTATAGAATACTCGATATCAAACATTTATTACTGATAAGCGGATCATATGTCAATTTATCTTCCTATTCTCAGAACACGCAGAGTAATTATTTCCCATACGTGTCAAAGTTGTAGCACGTCATCGAATATTAGTCATGCTATCAACAACCATTGTCCAGGTACTTCAAATGGTATCTTAATCTTTCCTTCATTTGGTTCGTTTAACGTACGAGGTTTTCCAATTGGATGACGTTTCAATTTTTTTTAATTAACTGTATATGTGGAATTTTGAAGTGCTTAAATGAATGAGTAATACATCATATTATGTTGTAACTAGGGCTAGGGTTCGATACCGGACAATTTACTGTATATTATTATTATTATTATTATTATTATTATTATTATTATTATTATTATTATTTATTTACCAAAAATTGTGCCTACAATTTATGGACGGCAGATAGAGAAAGGGCAAGCCCCACATAGCCTACACAGCAGTTTCTCCATCTCCGTTCATTAAATCTAAACAAATCTCAAATGTTACATTATACAATTTGCACCTTTACATTTGCTATATACACATAATCTGCTGTACATGACGTCTATATCATACAGTTCATAAATGAAAGGGAAGACACAGGCACGCACGCACACATATACACGTTCACACACGCACACATACATACATACACACACGCACGCACGCACTCCGACTCACTCACAAAGTTACATTATACAGTATATAAATTCAATTTACATGGGGTTTTAGTCCGTCTAGAGCCTTCTCTTTGCGGCAAAATTGTCGTGGGGAATTCCAAAGTCGAGCAGAGCGATTGTAGAACCCAGATTGATAATCTGTTGTCCTAGCGAATGGAGGAACAAGGGTGACACCCTGTGCTCTACGGACTGAGCGATATGACAGCTGAAGGCGGTGAAATGGGTACAGTATAATGGTGCCAGCTAGAGATTTTCGGAGAAAGGTGAGATCTATTTGGCTACATATGTCATTGATGGATGTTATTGGTTTTGTCAAAACTTTGTTACCCTGATTGTAATTGAGTCGCTCTGCTCGACGTTGGGCTGCACTTAACTTCCTCATGTTTTCCTCGGTAGTGGGATGCCAGGCAGGAAGTCCATACAGAAGAATGGGCCGTATCGTGGAGAGATACACCGCTTGGAGTGCACGTCTTCTGAATCCCAGGAGATTACGTCTTGCAAATCCTAGAATTCTAAATGCCTTACACCTAGATTCCTCAACGAGTACATTCCACTTCAAATTGCTGGAAATGTGTATTCCCAGCATTCACAGTGAATTGCACATGGGAAGAACTTTGCCGCTCAGTGAAAGGCTATGTGCAATAGGCTATCTGGCCCAACTTAGCCGAATATATTTACACGTGTTTACATTCAAGGTCATCTTATTTACATCACACCACAGTGCCACACTGTCCAGATCTTCCTGTAGAGCTTTGACGTTATCATTATTTTTTATGGCTCTGTAAATTATTGAGTCGTCTGCATGCTGTGCCATCGTGGACGTCACACAGCTTGGAAGGTCGAGGGTAAAAACCATGTACAACAAAGGCCCAATCACCGACCCCTGTGATACTCCCGAAGTTACCACTATGTTCGGTGACTTGGCCCCGCCAAACACGACACTGCGTTCGACCTACCACCGTGGCCGATGAGAAAGACAGGCCACAGCGCGGATCTGTGACGTCAGAGGAGTGGTGTCGCTCGCTCGCTCGCTCGCCGCAATGATAGCACCGAGGGATTCTCATCTATACAAGCCTACCAATAGCCGAGTAATTTGTTAGCGTGAATTTCAGGATACCGGTACTCAAAAATAAAGTTAAATGCTGTGGAAGAAATACACCTCTATCACTAGCTCAAAATTTTCGAGCAGTAGAATATTAGGCAGTATTATAAAAACATTGAATGGATGTTCCAGTTTATGCAGATATACAAAACTGTACATATTATCCTCTTATCTTCGTTCATCAATAAGTTGTTACAGTTTACATGTAAGTTTAACTTTAAACGCAGCTGGAATAAAAGAAGGAGAAGAAGAAGAAGCAGCCAAGCATTGCATTAGGAGAAAGTAGCCAGTGCTTCAATTATTGAAAGGGAAGGGTCATTCATGCCCCAAAATAATAAAAACGAATATAAGAAATTTGAGCCTACACTCATGGTTTTTAAAATTTTGCTTTTTTGAGTAGGCCTACCATAAGACAATCTTTTTCAACAACAAAAATTTAATGCATACTTCAGATACCGGTTCATATATGAATTGCTGAGATTATACTTACCTCCTTTAGCAGAGAGCCTTTTATTTGACACCAATCCTCTAGTGGCAGGTTTACTTCTTGTGGCAACTACCTTCATGTTAGACGTGTTTAACGGTTCTCTCCCGTTCCCAGTTAGGCTTAGGTCAAATTTATGGTTTTATGGGATCAAGATTCTTATAACGAAGTATATTACTTCAAATGAAGGACCTTGGAAACTTATTCATTGTGAGTTAATTCAGTGGATTGAAATGTCGTGGATATCAGCCCCATGCACTTATGCGTGTACTGTACTTGTAATAGAAAACTATGTGGTAGTGGTTTTCAGTTAGCTTTTATTTACAGTTGAATTGGGAAGACACTTCCAGGATGCAAGGAGTGGGATTCAAATCATTCTATCAAGAGCCTTCGTGCGAAGCTTTGAAGACTATTTAAATCCAATATCAGGATTCAAATACTCCTTCGCAAAGCAGGTCACCTGGACAAAAAGCCACTTATTCGAGTACTAGCGTTCGAATAATGAACTAAGTCACCTCATTACTGCTAAAGCTTGAAGTTCTCCACTACCACCATAAAGGTCTCTGCAGACAACTCTTCGTTTCAGCATCAACGCTTGAGGACAGAAGAAATGTTATTACATTTTTTATTTTTGCAATGTTGCTCATATGTGCCTCCCTTCTTCTCCCTCTTTCACCCCCCCCCCCCCGGCCCCTACGCTCCCCACCCCCTCTACTGCTCTTCACTCACTTACTCCATATTCAAACTGTCACTCTTCGCTCGTGCTACGAACCTGCTAGAAGGTCTCTCCTGAAGGGAGTCTTCCATACATCTTACGATGTTTAAACATTCAAATTTGTCGCCATGACATTCAGACCTTTTAACGACTGGCCGTGAGTGACTACATCCATTAACTATGACAAGATAAGGACAGTTTCAGTGGTTTTAAACTATCCTTCTCATGGACCCTGTGGAATTATTAACCTGAACATTCTAATCAACTTTTGGGTCACATCTTCATCCTCCACATTCTGCCATCTTTCACTGGACATGCAACATCAGGGACTGACCATTTGACGAGAGATGACCGCTTCAGCAAACACGGTCTGTAGGCTGACACTCTAGTCCCACGTGCCCAATCATACCGGATAACAGCACGCACTTGCATTGGCGACCACGTCTGCCATAGTGAGTTGTACTCGAATGATATCAGACACGCCGTTCTGCTGCTTCTCTCTTTTCGTCGGTGTTCTTCGCATGCGTCATTCCCCGTCCGATGAAGCTCCTTCCGTCGTTGAACCAGCCTAGGGTGAGGATTCTTATGGCGATTGTTTGTGTTACCTGGTGTACCATCTGCTTGAGCAATAAAATGACGAATTTTATTTTCGGAACTTTCCTCATAAATCTAACATCCATAAATTCTTCCAGTTCTTTGCCGTGACTTCCGGATGGTTTCACCTTGGTGACCCAAGTCAGGCTATCAGCGGGCTCTTGGGACACTACCCCACAAACGACACGAGATAATCCAGGAAGAATTGAAAGATTCTAAGTACTTGACTGTGAATGCTAACATGTCAATCATTACTCTAACATCCATGAATTCTTCAAGTTCTTTGCCTTGTCTTCCGGATGGTTTCACCTTGGTGACCCAAGTCAGGCTCTTCAGCGGGCTCTTGGGACACTACCCCGCAAATGACACGAGAGAAACCAGGAAGAATTAAGAGATTCTAAGTATTTGACCGTGAATGCTAATATGTCAATCATAAATCTAATAAAACTAAATGTTTAACAGATACTTTTCATTTCCTTATCTGAATGGACTCTCGATTTTTCGTTCTTCTTCACACCCACTCATTTGCTTACATGTTCCACTCAGCAAAGATATTTTAATGAACATTTTCCATATGCTGCACTCAGCAAAGCGGTTTTTCATGTCATAGACCATATCAAGATTCTTTAAAGAACAATTTTTAGTCTGTTTATGGGAATACAAACACAATTTGTTTAGATTTATGTCATTTTTCACAAAATTATTTTACAGATCACTTCGTTCCAACCCTCTTCTGTTTCCTGTTATCCTAATCTGTCTCAAAGGAACAGTAGGCTACGTTCCAAACTTTCTTGAACCTCTTATCTCTGTTCTGTTACAAAAAATCACTTCGTTCCAAACCTCTTCAGTTTTCTGTTATCCTAATCTGTCACAAAGGAGCAGTACATTCCAAACTTTCTTGAACCTTTAAGTTTTCTATTATATCTGATCTGTTACAAAGAATAACTTCGTTCCAACTCTCATCAGTATTATCCTATTTTGTCACAAAGGAACAGTATGTTCCAAACATTCTTTAACCTCTTAAGTTACCTATTATCTCTGATATGTTACAAGGATTCACTTCGTTCCAACCCTATTCAGTTTCCTCTTATCCTATACTGTTACAAACGCAGGCATTACTCGCCCGTTCCACACACGAGGTACCGTACATTCAATCACATCATATATGGTTCTATAACAGCGTAGTTGCGTGTCCTGATATATCAGCATGATTTATGTCCATGTTATATGGATGTGATTATGGCAACGATTGCAGGATAAGCTATTGTCTACATCAATAAAATTATATGTGTGTTTGTGGATGCCTTCATTTTGTCTATAGGAGTTATGGCATAATTATCTTCTTATATCATTTGATTAAGTATAGTTTGATTGTTTAATGTCACTTGGTAATCTCAGTCACCATTATATTTGAGCAAGCGTTATGACAGGTTGATTGATAAGATTGCTTTACAACGTAGGACATTTTATTCAAGGTGACTCAATGAGGAAATTGTTCAATGGCACGTTATTCAATCCTATTGTGGGTGTTCGTAGGGTGTGTTAGTCTACATAGTTTCTTTCCCTACCATATCGTGATATAGCGATTAGCATTCTTGGCTTTCGGGTTCGATTTCTGGCTCTGCCAAGATTATAATTTTTTTTTGGTCTGGTGGCTGGAACAATCAGACAAGTGAGACAAAAATGAGAAGAGGAGGGTTCGATTCCCATCTCCGCCATCTTGAAGTAGAAATGCATCTCAAAAGTGTATTCTTTCTTATTTTTCGCTTTCATTATTCCCAAGACATTTGGTTTTCAAATGTAGAGCGGAAAAGACGAGGGTCTTGGACGTAGTAGATATAATGGAGAAGGTGTAGACTGGTGGTCCGAGCGAGCCAAGCGTAGAGAGTGTCAAACTAGCAAAGTCGTGTTTTGAATCTTGCGCCATGCAATGCACCGCGACATGCATCCTGAGTGACCCTGCTCTAAAGTGTAAAATAATAGTATATTATGCATCGAGCCTATTAACACACGAGTATGTGTAATAAACGAGCGAAACGAGTTTTGAAATTTCCATACGAGTGTCGTAGTTACCATTATAGGCGAGTTGCGTACGACTGTTTATGTTCGACGATAATTATAACTTAATTATATGTTCTAACATAAATATTCATAAATATCTGTCGAGATTCTGTCGGTTGACTCTTTCTTCTTGGGAATTATATGGGCTCAGCATTTGATTTCTACCCAATAACCAATCCCAAAGCTTTGAAACATTGTTTAACCCTGAAGTAGCACCAACAGATAGCACACTGATAGTATGTTGGATCATTGTGTTATTTTGGTCAAATAACAGAAGATAGGCTATTACAAGCGCTTTAGAATAAAATATATCGTATTATCAACTCGTTATTCTTCAAATTCGATGCGTATAGAATGTCAAAGGAAGGCAAATCAAATAAGTCCCAAATCTGGCGGAATAGTTTCGCATAAGAAATCCATTTACTGAACAGAGAGCTGGATTATAATTTCCATGGAACTAATGTCATACGCCTGCTCCATCTATGACGTACCGGTACTGGTGTATTTATGTCAACAACAGCATTCACTAAAATTGTCGGCGAAGTCTTACGAATGTGTAGACATTGGAGTTGCAGATATTAAGGTACAGTGCTATTGCCCGGTTTGTTTATGTATTGTAACTACAATGATTGATCCAATATAGGCTACATTGTCAACTTTCAAATCATGTAAATCATGTCCGACTTGTTGGATTTTTAGTGCATGCCACAAGCTATCCTTATCTAATTGGTCAATGTATGAAAATATTGAGCTGGGATTGGTTGAAAAAAGAACTGTGTAATAATGAAAAGTAGTACTTTAATGACCCCCATTATAATACAGTTTTCTGACATATAATATTTACATATCGACATCGTCGAACATAAATACTACTGTTTCATTTGATTTTCCTTTCTTCCTATTCCGGGACTCAAACAGGTGATATTTGAACACACTCATAATTTCGTTGCTCTTTCCAAGAACTCACGGATAGGAATGAAGGAAGGTTTGTCTAACAGTCTCAATTTTTCTGATAGCCATTCATACTACGATGTCTGTAATTTTATGCGTTTGTTTGGAATTGTGCTAGGACTGCAAATGAGGCAAGTTTGGTACTGAGCCCTGATTTTGAATTATTCAAAAATAAAATGAGAATATTTTTACAAGCCCATAGTAAAATTTAGCATTGGAAATGTGAATCTGGATTGTGGCAGAAAACGTGTTTGTTGGCGAGTTTCAGTAGTGCCACGGCGTAGTCACGTGATCTGTGATGCAGACACGGCGCAAGGCAAGGTCAAACGGACCATAGCAACATTAATTTGAAGGATTCATTGTTATAAATTACGCCACTGGATATGAGTTGACAGCCAATGATGAGCGGCTAATGGAAGTCGAAATTACGAAAAGCCTCGTCCACATCATGAAATAATTACTTTTAAGCCCTAAGAAGGTGATTTTATGCATTGGAATAAGATGAATTTATCAGTACTTTAAAAGTCACTGGAGGACCACAGTTGACAGAAATAAGCTTTTAACCAAGTACGAGCAAAGTATTAGCGCGAAGTTAAAATGGCGCGGACGAGAGTCTAGCAGAGAAGTTCCGAGTGAGGAAGAGTGGACTTTCGTGTTCAGAACTTATCGAGTGCAGACGTAGTTCCAAGTCAGCTCGAGGCCAGGAAGCCCTGTATTTAGTGCGGTGTATATTGACCGCAGACGAGACTGCCGTTGTGGGTCAAATCTAGACATCGCTCGGTGAATCGAAACTAGTGCAAGTTACGTATATCCAAGCCGATACCCATTTTAAGGCTTGTGAAGTTGGTCTTCGAGAATATTACAGTATATTCTGTAAATACGTATACTAGTGAGTATCCACTGTCAGTATAGTGAGGAAATTCAGTGAAGTTGACGAATTATAGCCAGTTATAGACAGAGATATTCCTGCAGAGGAAGAGTGCTTCTCTTCGAGCAGAAGAGAACGTTTTACGCATAGCAAGTTAGCAGTGAACGCTATTTAACCTTACAACTTAAAGAGAACGTGAGTCATTGAATAATATTAACTGTTATATGAACAGTAAAGTGAATTTTTACTACAGACCAGTTATTATAACAACGATTATGAACATTAATATGAGAAATACATTTATAAATTCAGAGATGACTTCAGTTAAGGAGTAGACTCAGATGCGAATGAGATATATCATGACAGAGATATGAGTTGACGACTTAGAGCAACGCTAAACTTCAAACCATGTACGACATCAAGTTTGTTTCGAATAGATTATGTACTTTACCATCTTGTACATTAATGTATTTTCATGTACTTATCCTACAAGATTAAGAGCATTCTACTGAATTCATAGAACAATCATAAGAACTTTCATCAACATATACGATCAGATCGACAGTTTTTCGAACTTTATTTCCAACAATGGAGATTGACCGACGGTATTGCTCGAATATGACATGGTATTTTTAAATGAAAGGACGACGGAGAGATCATCATGAACGAACCCACTAGAGAATCCCAGCGAAAGCATGAAAATATGAATCCAGAACTGGTGGAAGGTCCGCAGTTCGAATCCCAGGGGACGTGTGGAATCATTCCGGGGAGGAGCCCAGTCCTATCCTAGGTCGCAAATCCATCATCGAGGGCAGACCTGCAGCCGAGTATTTGTTCTGTGGAATGTCTAACACCGGGGTATTTCTTAAATACCTTACATGATCTTCGAGAAAATCTTCACTAGATAGCGATCGACCATATTCAGGAGTGACGAACTGCGCGCCACCTACCATTATATTAGGTGCAACCCCACACAAGACACGGTACAAACCTAGAAGAATTGCTGAGTTTTAATATCTCCATGTATTCGATGTATTTTTCAGTCAACGTTTATTGATTTTAAACTTCAGTATCGTGTGAGATGATGGTCTTGATTCATTTATACATGAAAATCAACGATGCAGTTTCAGAACTAAAATGATTCATATTTGCAAATTTATTTAATTATTCTAAAATAATTTAATATTATTGCTTAAATTATTCAACGAAGTCAATTATTTTTGATTTAATTGAATTTCAGACAGTTTTTGTGTCTTGAATGCCCACTTAAATTCATTTTTGGATTAAATGACTTGGATATCTTATCTGTAAGAAGCAACATTAGTAGGATAAGAAATATGCCTGTGATATTGTATTTAAACATTGGATACGACGATCTGGCAATAAATATTCGTAATGTATAGGCAACGAACATTTATGTATGCAATTATATTCCTGCAGGGAATTTATTTCATGATTTTGACTAACCATTTTACTTGGAAGAAAGCTTTGAAATTTCTTAAATGTAACTTTATTGAGAGAGCGATCTATTTAGAAGACATAATTTCAAACGACTTAGGAAATATTAGGGAAATCTTTATTCCAGTGCAATTGATCTTAATTCGTTATTTCTATAACATTTGTTGTTATTTTGCACAGATTGTAACATTATGTAATTTGTGAACGTAACTTTACAACAGTGTATGAAGAATATCAGTATGGAGAGACACTATATATTATTTTTATTACGTGTTTAGAAACCAGAGGTTAATATGACAGAGTAACTTTATCTAGTAAAACTTCCAATGGTCTTTCCATTAGCAACTTCAGATGTCGAGAGTATGAGTACTACAGGATATCAGTAGATGTATGTATAAACAATGTAATGCAGTTGTGAAGACAACATTTTGAGGAACAGTAAATTTGAGTCAATGCAATTCTAGTATGTGGTTGAAATAAACCGTTGTAACTCAAGTGTGTGAGTTTGTGATTGATATACGAGGTAGGTAATGCCGTATATAACGTTGTGATAACGCAATTGAGTACAGGATTCTCAGTGGAGAGATTTTATAGTATACCAATACGAGGTTGTAATCCGTATTGGCTTTTATTTCATTTAGATACTGTTGTGTTGTATATTGAAACATTGTCAAGTATGTAATTGAGTTTATTAATACTCAGAGGAGTAAGTAAAACTCCGACGTTGAGGGGATTGACAGCAGAGTTGATAGGTGGAACAGTAATTGCGAAATGAAGTATAACCTTTGATTATTAAACCTTCATTAAACATTTATTTAACCGGAACTATCATAATCAGACGCTTCATCTTTATTGATAGGTCATTGCACACTAGATATTGACATTTTACCAGAGGTTGCCCAAAGGCATAGTATCTCAAAGGAGATAATGTTAAAGGAGATAGTATCTTAAACAGAGAAAGCTAATTGAGATAGTTTTAATCAGAGATAGTGAAAGGATTAATACTATTGTAAATAGTAAATTTAAACTATCAATATTTAACAATATTAATAATCACTAGTTGAGTTTTTGTTATAAACAATTAGAACTTCGTGATAGTGTAGTGTAAATATTATAAACTTTTCATTACTAATTATTTAATTAGTCCATTATTTTAAATATTTCAAGTGTACTTAATTGTTTTGAAAGCATCAGAGAATGCTAGGATAGTCAAGTGTATAGTTTGTTTATATAACGTGAACAGTTGAAAGCATGTGTGTATATTTAAACTTTTTTTTTGAGTGTGTAAGAAGGGAATACTTCACTTTTAGGAAGTGTGAATGATTATAACAGAGTCGAAACAGTATTGAAATGAGACTGCGGGTTAGCAAGTTTTACGTGTGCAGTAGGCAGTCCAGCTGCGAGGTTATCAAGCCAGATGTGGGCTAGTGTTCTCGCATAGCGGGAGGAGATTTTGTAACTCAATGAGAGGTGTGCCGGTTGAATGAACTGGCCCGATTGTAAACAAAAGTCTATGAATGAAAACGCGTAACTTCAGCTTCCTTGTTAAAAGCTGTAAGAGCAGTAAAGTTTGTTATTAGATTGTTGAGAGTTCTATAGTCCACAGAACAGTATGAGTGAACCAGTATACGTGAGTAGAAGTCGTAGACTTAGTAGTATGTGTTCTTGTGGGAGGAGTTCTATCCTCTGTGTTTATTGTTATTTTTGTTTATTTATTGTTAACTTAGTTTTAGGATTTTTGTTAATAAACATTTTTCATTCTCTTATACATCTTGGCTTAGCGCGGCTTATATGAACTATAATGGACAGATTATGTTATGGTAGCTCTAAACCAGGTAAGGATTCCTTCCAACCCTATACTCCCCGAGAATAGGTAAGATTCTCACTTTTACCGCCCAACTTATTTTTTTAACCATAACGTGATCATTACAGCTGTGTGTAGTCATGGAGTGATTGCTAGTAGGTCTATGAGGGTTTCTCTAGCCGGGGACTTTCAAGATTCTATGATCTTGCACATCTTCGGATTTCCAGCAAGAGGCTCCTTGATTTTTACGGGTACAGTTAGTTAATTGCGACCAAGTTAAGGGGCGATCGAAAGAGTTTCGTTGATATTCCTACAGCCATTGTAAGTTATTTAATAGTGGGCATATAGTCGAGTTGAGTGTAATAATATAGATATTTTGAGTTAATTAGTAATGTTGCACTGAAATTTAGATCAGATCTATTTTAAACCTGAGAAAGGAGTAATATGGGTTAGAAATACAAGAAGATAACCTAAGAGCTGAATTTATTTCATTTCAGACCGGCTCATGGCCTATGTCAGGCATGTTTATGGTAAATTTACCTTGTTTTTTCGACGCGAGTAAAATGTAAACTTTGTTAGGAAACATAGTTAATTTAAGTCACGTAGGAACGGAAAGGTTATTAATAAGTCCTAATATAATAGTATTACGGTTTTAGCTAGACAGTAAGATGCCCAATTTCATGGTAGAATTTGTTGCTCTAAATGTCGTCACTATACTTTGTCTTAAGTATATCCCTTCAGCAATTCATTTATGGTAATATAGCAATGGCTATTTCAGCGGAGGATGTCCAAAGGATGTTGGATCAGACGAACGAGAGTTTGCAGGAGAATTTGAGGGAGAGTATGAAAGAGAGCTCTAAGACAGTCTTAAGGGTAATAAATGTGATTTACAGAAGAGCATAAAAGTTGTTGAAAAGGGGTTTCAGGAGGCGAAACAGGACCTGGATCAAGTTAAGAAAGATACTGTGCCCGTTTGGAACGAGATCCAACGACCACATTTTGTAAAATACCGAAATCAGATCAGCACGAGAAAATATATCTCAGGGTCTATCTAGGTGAATACTTGGGTCTAAGCTGGCATCCCTGATCTCGGTAATTCACAAGTAAGGTGAGAAATTATTTTTGAACTAGCACATTCCTTAAAATTCTCAATTTATTTATAAATAAAAAATATGATTCAACTGGTAAAAACCCTCAACAAAGATAAAAACACATCACACATAAGAAATCAACGGTCCCTACAATATTATTAGAATTGTCGTAGATGTGATAATCAGAAAAAAATAATTAGTCCATTCTGACATCCATAAAAATCTCAAAACGAATATTTACACTCGGTAATCACTGTTCAATAAAGGGTTCTGAGTGATTGCAATTTGATTTTATCAAATATTCGTAGCAAAAATTTCTCAAAATAAATAGTCACTTGATTCATTCGGTGTTATTCCAAAATTATA
This sequence comes from Meconema thalassinum, assembly GCA_946902985.2. NCBI lineage: Eukaryota > Metazoa > Arthropoda > Insecta > Orthoptera > Tettigoniidae > Meconema > Meconema thalassinum. Next base: position 67,047,784 of record OX336390.1, on the reverse strand, counting down.
CTTATTTGGAAAATTATCATATTATCATATTCGTTGTTTCATGACAATATCAATACTCGACTGACATAAAGTCGAATATTAATAATTGTTCATAAAGATTTTCAAATTCAAAAATACAAAATTTGTTTGAAAACTTTCATAATATTTTGAAAATTCAACTTTCTTCTTTTATCACTTTCATTTGTTAAAATGTCATAAACGATTTTAAATTATTCTCATATGTTATTAACATTACACAAAAATTGTTGTAAACAATGTTGTTATTTCTATCCATCATCAGCGGATTAAATCATCTAACTCTTCACCAAATGTTTATGTTAACAAAATTTTCTATCACCAAACATTTCGTATAATCTCACAAAAAATTTTAATCAAAAGAAAATATTATTATTATTATTAATTAATTAATTTCAAACTTTCCCTTCACTTTATTTATAACAAGTTTTCTCAACCTCTCACGTGATGAATATTTTATTTGCTCATTTCCAATGTTATTATTATTATTGTTATTCAAATATAAAAATCAATAATTATTTATTTTAATTCATTTGCACTTTTCATCTTATTATTATTTTTTCTCCTCGGTCAGGTTCAACAAATCTAAATTCAAGTTCTTCAATTATTTATTTAGGCATTCCATTTGAATTTTGAGTTGATCCAGAAAAAAAATATTTAATAATTGGATTAACAGAATAGTGAAATCTGACAAGAATATGGGGCGGTCCACATCGCCTAACCCTTCTTTTACAAATATAGCCCACAGGCTCCTTCAAGCATCCGCACATCCTTCTGTGCCCACAACTACGGGAATAAAACCCACTTTTGGATGACCCCTTAGGCCTCCACAACTTTAAGTGTCGCCAAACGCACACTAAAATCATCACCAGAATATTCTGCACTCAGCATCATATTATTCTATTATATTTTTTTTTACATATTATATTTTTTTCTTGTAATAATCTGTCAATTACTAGACTGTGGTTCTTCAGTATTATTCTAGCAATTAAATAAATTCTGGTCAATATCTCCTTGCCTCCCATTTACACAAATTCTCCCTATTTGGTACATTAAATACCTGCCGTTCCCTTCTTTTTTATCTGAATAATTTCTTTTCTTTCTTTTTTAAGTGATTTTGACAAAAATAATTCTGAGCTCAAAAATCTAATACTTTATTCTCTTCATCCATAAACTCATTTAAATATATTTAAACTTCCAAACAACGTTATTTAATTTAATTCCTTCCAAACTAATTAAATTCATCCACAAATTCTTATTATCACCACAACAAATATTTAAGCGTCATCAATGTCAAATGATTATTATCGCCCTATTCTTTTAAATAAATAAATATTTAAGTCTCATCTGTGAATTATTATTATCAACGTCTCCTATTAATTTTTATTTAATGCATTAATTATTTAATCACAATAAACAATTAACAAAATTTAATTTAATTCCTAATGTTCGGTATTATCACTCCCTAATTATTTATAACTATAAATAGCGTTGTTATTATTTATAAATATAATTAACTATACACTTCACACTTGATTATTATTATTATATTATTAACTTATTCACTTCACACTCTATTATTATTGTCATTAAATAAATCAAAATATTTAAATAATCCAAGCCTCAATTACTTCTGTTCTCATAATCAGAATTAACGAAAAGTATTTATATCCCTTGGAATAATCGAAATATTTCATGTCGAAACATGAACTAATGCCAGTCCTAACAAAAATCTTAGATCGAAAAATAAATTTTAAGACAGCAGTTCCATTTGTCATCCAGACAAATACAATCGAAGATCTAGCTAATATCTAGCTATGGTGAATAATGTGCGTTGATTTCTGATCGTGACTGTTCAATAATATGGAATTCTCTAATACTACTGGTTAGTGGATAGTACATGAAATGGTTGTCTTACTTCATTCTTGATGTAGATGACGGGCGTGTCCTGTGGTGTACACTATTCCCACAGTGTCTTCCCATAGCCATCTGCCGTATCCAAATACCTCGTTCGTCTCCATGTCCTTCCAGTCCTACGAGTAGTTTTAGCGGCGCATGATGATGTTGCAGTCATCCGTTCGAAGTAACTCCCGTTATCACTAGTAACGTGTAACATGACAAAAAGTTGCTCAGTCATAGACTGGTACAGTACTCCCGTAGATTCGAGAATAAATCTCATGTTCCAATAATGCGGTTTCGTTTGGACGCTAAGATAGGAACACCTATTAGCTGCATAAACGAAAAAATGAAATAAACTTCTCCTGATGAATTCGAAGTGCCTGATGTATAGTCACCTCAAGAAATACATCGTTCTGTAGGCTAACTTATGTGAATGGTTTCGACACTACCATCACCTGACTATAGAATAAATGACCTGAAAGTCAGTGAATATTCTAAGTCCATTCGCTGCCAAAAGTTAAGTTCGTTCACTTGAACAAAAACTAAGTCGTGCTGACCACTGGTACGGCAACTAAGTCCTCCGACCGTCAGAATCTCGGCGTGTATACTGTCACTTTCACGTAGCGTAGATCCGAACATGAGCAAATGCTCTGAAGATATGATGACACTCTGCTCAGCAACGAGGCCTTTTGTAGTTCAGCGAGAAATTGTTCGAGAACATTCCATCTCGTATCTCGGCTTCTACTGGACCGATTTTAATGCTTGATAGCTCAAAATCCTCCTCCTGTTATAGCCAGAAAAGTGTGCTAATTTCCTAGCGTCCATCTCTTCTCCTTAAGGTAATTCTAAAAAATTATTTCTCATGACGAATTCAGGCTCCACGTCATAATCTCGCGTCACTCGCCCCTGCGATGTATGCTTCCCTCAGCCCTCTTGAATCTCCTCCGCGCTTTATTCAAATCATCCATTCCTTCAACCTCTTCAACTAACAACTCCTCTTTCCAAAATAAGAATGTCATCAATGTCACGGACGTGTGAACGATCCGGGTATATCCACCCCTCACGCCAATAAAAAATATGTGACACATCATATTTTTTCCTCATTTTTGTCTGGCTCTTGAATGATAAATCTTCCAACTTGCCGCGTTGAATTTTCCCACGGTGTTACCAGATTCTTCTTCAACTAATATATAACTTCCGTTATCAAAACTTGTGTTCCTCTTCTGAGTAACAGATATCCTTTCCAAACGTTCTAAAGTTTCTTCATCTTCTTGTATCAGGATAATAGGCATCACCTTAAAAGTCGGTTCAACTGCACGACTCAACAAGTCGGCACCTACATTCGCTTTCCCAGGTTTGTGCTCTATCATAATGTTGAATTGATGGACAAACAAAGCCCAACGTGTAATCCTTTCACTTGCAAAATTCGTCTTCAAAATAAACTCAAGTGCATGATGGTCTGTTCGCACATTGACATAATGTCCTATAAGCATCTTCTTCCAAGTTTCTAGAGCGTGAACATGAGCTAAAGCTTCAAGTTCAGTCGTGTAATAATTTCGCTCTGAAGGTCTTAACTTTCTGCTTATAAAAGATAAATAATGCCTAGTGTGATCTTCGTCTTCTTGTAATAGGATAGCTCCTATACCCACATTTGAAGCATCTGATTCGATAATAAAATTCTTCTGAAAATCAGGATATTCCAGTTTTACACTATTCATCAATAACTCCTTGGCTAGTCTGAAGGATTCCTCGTGCTCTTCACTCCATTTCCATCTGTTCCCTTTCTTCAAAAGATTCTGCAAAGGCGCAACAATGTTGGTGTAGTTATGACAATGTCCAGCGAAAAATTGGCAAGTCCCCAGAAAGCTACGGACATGCTTTATCCTTGTGGGTCTATGAAAGTTGTCAATTGCTTGTATCTTGGCCTCTTTTGGACGATACCCCTGTCCATCTAAGATATGCCCTAAGAATTTGATCTCTTCCTTGAAAAACTGGCATTTCTTCAGATTCACCTTGAAATTTGACTTCCTTAAGTCATCGAATAAATTCCTTAAGTGTAACAGATGTTGCTCTTCATCTTCAGACGCTACCAGTATGTCATCAGTGTAACAAATAACTGAGCTCTTCACTTCTGGACTGAGATTCTTGTCTAATGCCCTAATTAGAACAGATCCGGATGTTTTCATTCCAAATGGTAATCTTTTGAAAACATATGTTTGCAGGTTAAACATGAATCCGGTGAATTTCTTCGACTCTTCGCTTGGCTTCACATGATGGTAAGATGATGTAAGATCGATAGTGGAAAACCATCTCTTGTCTTTAAATTTCCTCAACAATTCCTTAATAAACGGAGGTCGGTCATATTCAGGCAACATTTTGGAATTTAGAGATCTTGCGTCTAAACAAATTCGCAGACTCCCATCTGGTTTTGGCACAACTGCTAATGGATTCACATAAGCTGTGGTATATTTCTCTATTATGCCATTTTTCCAACTCTTCAATCATGACTTTCACCTGCTCTTTATACTTTTCTGCAATGGGGTAAAGTTTACAATGATATGGTGCTTCATCGCTCACTTGGATGTGATATTCAAAATCCTTGATCTCCCCTGGTTTCGCATCAAAAATGTCCTCAAATTCACATAAGATCTTTTTCAATTCAGGTGTTTCTTCTACTTTGACTACTTCTTCTTCTTCCCCTTCAATATTATGAATAACCTGTGACCATCGGATGTTTCCCTCGGCGAATTTCTCTTCGTCACCTTCCAAATCTTCTTATTCAGTATGATGAAAACGTGTGGTCTCTGACTTCTTATAGATTATAGTTTTGTACGTAGTCATAAAATCATTTCCAAGGATCATATCATGGTTAATGTCCTTCACCACCACGAAAATGTGCTCAAATAGCATATTCCCATCTTTAGCTTTAGATATAACTGTACTTTGCATGTAGTCACCTTGTTAGGTATAATTCCTAGTATCTTAATGCATGACACAGGAATTTCCTCCAAACTTTCTGTGGTCTTCCATAAAGCATAGAGCTTCTCACTAATTACACACTGCATAGCTCCGGTATCTTTAAGTGTATGAATCTTCGTATCATAGACTTCACACTCTATAATTGGTAATTTCGATCTTTCCTCAAGTCCAATTCTCTCTTCCTTTACATCTATCAAGTCTTTATCTTCTGCTTGCCATTCAACAATCTTTGAAATGTAACTACTTATTGATTTTTCGACGTTTTTTTTCATCACCTGTAGACTTCTGCAATTCGGAAGTACTAGGTTTGTTGTGTTGCTCATCTAGGTATTGCTTGCTATCCTGATGCCTTCTTTCAGGATCTCCCCTAGCCTGTTGCTTAAATTCCTCCTTCCCTCGTTGTTCTTCTCTTCTATTTTGTTGTGGATTTCCATACTGTTGCTGTGGCCTATTGTAAGGTTTTGATTGAAACCCGGGTTTTCTCCACTGATTCCATCTATTTTGGTATTGATATGGCCTCATATATGGTCTATTCTGATATGGAGTGTCTCTAGTGTTGCTCCACTCCTTATTTTCAATCTGATTCTGAGGTTTGTTCCACTGTTGATTTGTTTGGCTGTGACGATCAGTCACTACAGTGTTTATCGTAAGGATTTCAGTTTTATTGTTTCCTCTTAAGTGAAAAAATTGTGCATTGTCATGATCTAATCTTTGTAGCACCTCATCGAACTCCTCCATGTTTCCGATGTTCGCTGCAATCAATGTTCTTTGCACCTCGATTGGAAATTGACGTATGAGCGCACATATCATTTCAAAATCTGGCATTGGTGGTTCTAGAAATTGCAATTTTGATAATTGTAGCGAGAAATAAGCCGAGTACTTTGTTGGATGTGATGTTGAATATCTCTTTGCATACAATTCCGCCCTGATCTGTTGTTGAGTTTCCGGCGACCAAAATTTTCTCATCAGCCCCCTGGAAAATTCATCGAAATTGTGGAAACTGGATCTAAATGCCCTGAACCAAACCAGTGCAGGTCCATCTAAAAATCTGCTCACCATTCTTATCTCTCTCTCGTTTGAAATTTTTGTATCGCGGATGTAATCCCAGACTTCTCTCAAAAATTCGGCCGGTGGGATACATCCTGTTCCTGAAAATTTTCCTGGTTTATCATCCTTATCCTTATATATAGTGATAGGAATAGAATTTGCCATAATTTTCTGATCCTCCATCTCTTTTCGAAATTTCTCTCTTTTTGTTCTGCTCAAAAATCGGTATTTCTTCTACATTTCTTTGCTGTCTTTGAGATTCATAAAAAGTCATTTTCTCTTCTAATGTTTCCAATGTCTTCTTTAATCCAGAATCATCTGTCTTCTCTGCTATCTCTCCTCTGATCTTTTCTATGGTTGTCTCAACAAATTCTTTAGTTACAGGATCGATTCCTTTCTTTCTCAAGTCTTGATTCGTGTCCTGAACTTCTTTTACTAGTTTTTCAAATAGAGTTTCGTGAGTCTTCACTAAATTAGTCACCTTAGACACATCTCTGTGAATTTTTCCTACATCTTCCGATATTACTTTGATATGCGTAGATAAAGAATTCCTTACTTCCTGAACATTTTCTTTAACCTCCTCTAGTACTGAACTTCTGACCTCAGTAAGAGCTATCTCCTTTACATTGATACTAAGTTCCTGGATTGACTTGTCCACTTTTAGCTGTTCTAGATTAGTCCCCTGGAAATCTGTTGCCACTTTCTGCAACACCTGCCTTGCAGTAACATTACACTCTTCCGTAATTTTAATCTCCAAGTTTACCAAATCTTCAGCCACTCTTCTAGAATGTTTATCAAAATCTTTTTTCATGTCTTTCGATTTATCATGCGATTATTCGATTTTTGTCCTCTAAGGTTTTCATACTATCATTAATTTTTGTCTCCAGTGAAACTTTGTTTTCTTCTAACCTAGTTTCTACGTTCTTGGATTTTTCAAATAATTCGCTAAGTTTTTCCCCAAAAATTTTGGACTTTTCCGCGGATTGGTTCCCCAAACTTTCTGATAAGCGATGTTCTAACTGTTTAGAATTATCATCCAAATCTAACCTTAGCGTTTCTGAATTTCCAATGATTTTTAAATCCATTATGCGGGAATTTTCAGTCAACCTATCAATAGCTTTAGAATGTTCAGCAATCTTCTCTTCCAAAGTTTCTCTCAAAGATTCTGCACTAACACTTAATTTGTCTTCAAAAAGTTTAGAATTTTCGGATAGTTTACTGTCAATATCTGACCTAAGTGAATTAGAATTTTCTAACAATTTTTCAGATAGTTGAGATTCAAATGACTGGTTTAATTTAGATTCTAATGACTGGGAATTTTCATTCATTTTAGATTCTAATGATTCTTCTAATGATTTAGAATTTTCATTTATCCTACTGTCTAAATATTGCGAATTTTCTTGCATCAGCTTTTCCAACCTTTTGGAATTTTCTGACAACATATTCTCTAATTGAGTAGCTCTCTCGATACTCTGTTTATTATTTGACTCCAGCCGAGCCAACACCTCCAAAACCTGATCCATAATTTTCCAATAGAAATACAGGACTGGTATTCCATTGATAGAACGAAGCCTTAATACTAAACCTCTAGCATTAGAGAATTCCGAATAAATTGAGATACCCTACGTCGATGTCTAATGGAAAAGAAAATATCTACTCATTTAAATTGACTTTCAAACAACAACAGCAATATTTCAAAATTCATAAAACAAACTCCTCCATCTGGAAACTATGAATGTGCTATTTCACCTAACAAAAACAAACTCCCAATTCTAACATCTATTTAAAATAATAATAATAATAATAATAATAAAACTCCCTTTAAAGTATTACTGTACTCCCTTACGAATCAAAGTCGATGCAACAAAACAAAATCAAAATATATATTTCAAAATGCAAATTTGACTATGTCCTCAAACATGGACTCAACAATCTCCCTTAATTCAAAATGATCTAGAGTTTTGTCAATTGTCGAAACAAGTGGCAAAATTCACAAGTCTACTCGAATGCCTCTTCGAAAACAAATCCGAAAGACCCATTCGATATCCCCTTAGTACGGGCGCCAAACTCCTCTACCCTACCTTATGTGCCCGTTTGGACCGAGATCCAACGACCACATTTTGTTAAATACAGAAATCAGATCAGCACGAGAAAATATATCTCAGGGTCTATCTAGGTGAATACTAGGGTCTAATCTGGCGTCCCTGTTCTCGGTAATTCACAAGTAAGGTAAGGTAAGAAATTATTTTTGAACTAGCACATTCCTTAAAATTCTCAATTTATTTATAAATAAAAAATATGATTCAACTGGTAAAAACCCTCAACAAAGATAAAAACACATCACACATCAGAAATCAATGGTCCCTATAATATTATTAGAATTGTAGATGTGATAATCAGAAAAAAATTAATTAGTCCATTCTGATATCCATAAAAAATCTCAAAAATAATATTTACACTCGGTGATCACTGTTCAATATAGAGTTCTGAGTGATCCCTACTATTTACATTTTCGTAGTTCACTTTACAAAGATTGCAATTTGATTTTATCAAATATTCGTAGCAAAAATTTCTCAAAATAAATAGTCACTTGATTCATTCGGTGTTATTCCAAAATTAAACTTATTTGGAAAATTATCATATTATAATATTCGTTGTTTCATGACAATATCAATACTCGACTGACATAAAGTCGAATGTTAATAATTGTTCATAAAGATTTTCAAATTCAAAAAAACAAAATTTGTTCAAAAACTTTCATAATATTTTGAAAATTAAACTTTCTTCTTTTATCACTTTCATTTGTTTAAATGTCATAAACGATTTTAAATTATTCTCATATGTTATTAACATTACACAAAAATTGTTGTAAACAATGTTGTTATTTCTATCCACCATCAGAGGATTAAATCATCTAACTCTTCACCAAATTTTTATGTTAACAAAATTTTCTATCACCAAACTTTTCGTATAATCTCACAAAAAGTTTTAATTTAAAAAAATCTTATTATTATTAATGAATTAATTTCAAACTTTCCCTTCACTTTATTTATAACCAGTTTTCTCAACCTCTCACATGATGAATATTTTATTTGCTCATTTCCAATGTTATTATTATTATTGTTATTCAAATATAAAAATCAATAATTATTTAATTTAATTCATTTGCACTTTTCATCTTATTATTATTTTTCTCCTCGGTCATGTTCAACAAATCTAAATTCAGGTTCTTCAATTATTTATTTAGGCATTCCATTTGAATTTTGAGTTGATCCAGAAAAAAATAATAATATTTGGATTAACAGAATAGTGAAATCTGACAAGAATATGGGGCGGTCCACATCGCCTAACCCTCCTTTTACAAATATAGCCCACAGGCTCCTTCTAACATCCGCACACCCTTCTGTGCCCACAACTACGGGAATAAAACCCACTTTAGGATGACCCCCTAGGCCTCCACAAATTTAAGTGTCGCCAAACGCACACTAAAATCATCACCAGAATATTCTGCACACAGCATCATATCATTCCTATTATATTTTTTTTACATATTATATTTTTTTCTTGTAATAATCTGTCAATTACTAGACTGTGGTTCTTCAGAATTATTCTACCAATTAAATAAATTCTGGTCAATATCTCCTTGCCTCCCATTTACATAAATTCTCCCTATTTTGATACATTAAATACCTGCCGATTCTTCTTTTTTATCTGAATATTTTCTTTTCTTTCTTTTTTTAAGAGCTTTTGACAAAAATAATTCTGAGCTCAAAAATCTAATACTTCATTCTTTTCATCCATAAACACATTTACATTTATTTAAACTTCCAAACAATGTTATTTAATTTAATTCCTTCCAACTAATTAAATTCATCCACAAATTATTATTATCACCACAAAAATTATTTAAGCATCATCAATGTCAAATGATTATTATCGCCCTATTCTTTTAAATAAATACATATTTAAGTCTCATCTGTGAATTATTATTATCAACGTCTCCTATTAATTTTTATTTAATGCATTAATTATTTAATCACAATTAAAAAAAAAAATTAATTCCTAATGTTCGGTATTATCACTCCCTAATTATTTATAACTTTAAATAGCTTTGTTATTATTTATAAATATTATTAACGTATTCACTTCACACTTGATTATTATTATTATATTATTTTTAACTTATTCACTTCACACTCTATTATTATTGTTATTAAATAAATCTAATTATTTAAATAATCCAAGCCTCAATTACTTCTGTTCTCATAATCAGAATTAACGAAAAATATTTATATCCCTTGGAATAATCGAAATATTTCATGTCGAAACATGAACTAATGCCTGTCCTAACAAAAATCTTAGATCGAAAAATAAATTGTCAGACAGCAGTTCCATTTGTCATCCAGACAAATACAATCGAAGATCTAGCTAATATCTAGCTATGGTGAGTAATGTGTGTTGATTTCTGATCGTGACTGTTCAATAATATGGAATTCTCTAATACTACTGGTTGGTGGATAGTACATGAAATGGTTGTCTTACTTCATTCTTGTTGTAGATGACGGGCGTGTCCTGTGGTGTACACTATTCCCACAGTGTCTTCCCATGGCCATCTGCCGTATCCAAATACCTCGTTCGTCTCCATGTCCTTCCAGTCCTACGAGTAGTTTTAGCGGCGCATGATGATGTTGCAGTCATCCGTTCGAAATAACTCCCGTTATCACTAGTACCGTGTAACATGAAAAAAGTTGCTCAGTCATAGACTGGTACAGTACTCCTGTAGATTTGAGAATAAATCTCATGTTCCAATAATGCGGTTTCGTTTGCACGCTAAGATAGGAACACCTATTAGCTGCATAAACGAACAAAATGAAATAAACTTCTCCTGATGAATTCGAAGTGCCTGATGTATAGTCACCACAAGAAATACATCGTTCAGTAGGCTAACTTATGTGAATGGTTTCGACACTACCATCACCTGACTATAGAATAAGTGACCTGAAAGTCAGTGAATATTCTAAGTCCATTCCCTGCCAAAAGTTAAGTTCGTTCACTTGAAAAAAAACTAAGTCGTGCTGACCACTGGTACGGCGACTAAGTCCTCCGACCGTCAGAATCTCGGCGTGTATACTGTCACTTTCACGTAGCGTAGATCTGAACATGAGCAAATGAGTAGCTAATATAAGCCGAAGCTGGCGCATGGGATAATGGGCAAGATGGCCGCCGCGCGCAACAAGCCCTATGTTATTCTTATGGAGGGGTCAGTCAGAGCTAGCGCAGTGGCTAATGGGCAAAATGGCCGCCATACTCTGAGACCGTGAATAATGTCACAGGGGGAGTTCGACCGTGTAGTCGTTAAAAGGAATATTTATTATTATTATTATTATTAATAAAATTAATAATTTTATTAGATAATTATTGATTGATAGCTTGCCACGGTGGGTGAGTGGTTATCGTGTCGGACTACCAACCCCAAGCTTGCAGGTTCGCTCTTGGTCGTGGTAAGTGATTTTTGAAGGGCGGCAAAAATTAAGACACGCATGTCATACGATGTTGGTATGTAAAAGAACCCAGGAGAGGTCTGCTATGTAGTTGCTAAATGGAATATTTATTATTATTATTATTATTTATTATGATTACTATTATTTTTAGGTAATTATTGATTGAATATGTACAATCAAGACCAGCCTTATATTGCCCCACTTTATGGTGTAGTGGTTAGCATTCTAGGCTGTTACTGTGGAGGCTCGGGTTCGAGTCCTGGCTCTGTCAAGATTTTAAATTCTAGGCTGAGGGTTGGAATGGGGTACACTCAACCTTGTGAGGCAAAACTGACAGGAGTTGGCTTTTGATTCATACCGCTGCCATTCTGCCTAACCCAACTTCACCTAACCTAACCTAACCTAACCCTACCTAACCTAACCAGATCCCACCTTACCTTACCTAACCTAACCTAACTTAACTTCAAAGTCAGAAGGTACAATACATTTATTGTTTTTTATACCCTCATAAATTAGATATAGAGAATGTCCACCACGATTTAGATCCTCGAGCACATTTTTCTGCCATATATCATTAAAACGTGTAGAAAGGAATGTCTGATAATTTTCACTAACACATAATACAAGTTCACCATACATTGTGTCCACTTTTTGAATGTTAATGATACGGAAAAGAGTATGCATTGGTAATTCAGTGAGTTTTTTTCTCTCTAATCAACAGTTCAATAGCATTGTGAATATTTATTGTAGTAGCCTATAAAGTAACAAAAAATCATATCTATTACAGTTTAGCTATAAGTGACCAGAACCACTACAACATTTTATTCTAATAAGGAGATTTCCATAATGATAAGAAAAAAAGCTTACCATAATGATGGATTGTGTGTAAGTAAACGTCTTTCGCTGCATGATGCCACTACTAAACTGATAGTCATACAACAGACAAGTGAGTTCATGTTTCGCTGACGTAATCGTATGTTCCCACGCACTTCCTGTGTGTTGCACGCGCCGTAGTGGCTAAATTATAAACTAGATGAGATGATTTGCTGATGTAATCGTATGTTCCCCCGCACGCACACGCAAGCCCCTGTGGACGGGTCCTTGTGGACGAGTCCCTGTGGACGGGTCACTGTTGACGGGTCATTGTTGACGGGTCCTTGTTGACGGGTCCTTGTGGACGAGCCCCTGTGGACGGGTCCTTGTTGACGGGTTCTTTTTGACTAATCCCTTTAGACCGGTTCCTTTTGACTGGCTCATGACCCCTAATGCTATAATGAAATTAAACGTTGTTCCACATGATACGCAAGCAAAGAGCCGATCGCTACTATGAATTAACATTTATGTTTTTGTTTTGTTTTTACGCATGTGCACTTGGGGTTTTTGTAAGAGGGCGGGCTTTTTGAATACAGATTTATAAATGAGTTATTTATTTTTTAATTACCAAAAGATCCAAAACTAATAGGTAATTAGCTTTTTAACATTTCATGAACCAATAAGGCTATGGGACTTGTATTAGAGGTCGTTGGACTTGAGGTGACATTTTGTTTTTGAATCTATTATTATTTTTGTTAAAAGGGTCTAACTACACTTTTGTTAATATCTCGCTAACTAATAATCAGAGAGGGTCAAGTGAGGTGTCATGGGACTCAGGATGGTCAACCCTTTTCCATGACCAACGAATTTACCCAAAAGATTCAAAACAGCAAGGTCATTGACCTAAGATTTTATAAACTAATAATTGAATATTAACATGTGAGGTGTCATAGGACAGAGAATGGTCAACCCTTTCCCATGGCCAATGCATTTACCAAAAGTACCCAATACATCAAGGTCATTGACCTGAGATTTTAAAAACTAATAATCGGGTACGAACATGTGAGATGTTTACCATGTGTGATGAAACATAGCTAGGTAGAGAAAGAATTAGTGTAGGCTACATGTATTGTGACTGACAAGTCTTTTACCAATGAAACTTGTTTTCAGATCAAACTGCAGTATAGAGAGAGTATAGGTTGCAGGTATGGGTTAATAAATGAGAAACGGTGTACGCAAACTCTGACTTATCAAGAATTAAGAGTAGACTATCTTTATTTGATTGGTAAAAGAGGATAGCTAAAACACAAAAATGCTCAGTGGTTACCGAGACAAAATGATCGCTACACACAACAAGCTTTAAATACTTGAGGCTAATAATCAATACACACACACACCCTCGATTGTTCTAAACTAAACTGTGTTGCTGTCAGTGCTCAGACAGTAGGCTGATGACGAAATGCATTGCTAACAGAAATATAATCATTTCCGGTTGTCTAATGTTACCAGCTATCCATTTATTTATTTATTTATTTTTTGTGTTGCAGTGGTAAGTACTTTTAGCTCTTGTATTGGTAGTCTTAACTCGATTTCCAGGTCTGAGGCCTAGAACGAGTTGAACTAAGAAACAAGGGCATGGAGGTGCAGTGGTTAAGCTGTTAGCCTTTTCACCAGAGGGTTCGATTTCAGGTTAATATGCATGTCATAAACATATTAAACAAAACAAAACAGAGATAAGGTTTAAAACTGATTACATTTGTGACTTTTCAAATTATTATTTGGATTACAAATACAAAGGTGAACTGGGTTTGATATACAGTTAATGCTGTCTATCACACACTCGACTGTAAGAAAGCCAAAAGAGCAAAAGGCTTAGGTAGAGCAGTGGTAAAATTGCTATATGTAGAGAACTACCTGGCAAAGCTATATCGCATAAACAGTGCAGGATACAATCCAGCAATCAAATTTGTATCTTGTGGAACAGAGAAATGCACTTACGTGAGAAAATGCAAGTTCATGTGTAATATGACCTAACACAAAAGTGCTCACCTGTGCACGTGCACAATAAGAGCTAACACGTCACATTCTGTTTAGTTCGTACGTAACGTTAGGTTAGGGCTAATGCACACACCCTAGTACACGAGGCACATGCCATTTGAGAGCAGGTCAAGGAATCTAACTTGGTGGATGAATGTGTTCTAACGAGTCATTTGAAGTTGAAAGAGAATAATACTTGTTCTTAAGATGTTAAAACTGAGGAGATGGTATGTACAGTAAGACGTCTTGTTATTTCCTGTGTAATATTACAGACATGGCAGAGAGCACACAGTTCTGTTGCTATGACTACGCTGCAGTAATTTGAAACCCTACGTGTTCATTAAGACAATGGGTGATGATTATACTAAGTTAGCAGTCATTGGATATTACACAGGTGTTCCTTCCGGTGTCATGTTGCTGACATGTGAGAGCAGGTCAAGGGATCTAACTTGGTGGATGGATGTGTTCTAACGAGTCATTTGTAGTTGAAAGAGAATAATACTTGTTCTTAAGATGTTAAAACTGAGGAGATGGTATGTACAGTAAGACGTCTTGTTATTTCCTGTGTAATATTACAGACATGGCAGAGAGCACACAGTTCTGTTGCTATGACTACGCTGCAGTAATTTGAAACCCTACGTGTTCATTAAGACAATGGGTGATGATTATACAAAGTTAGCAGTCATTGGATATTACACAGGTGTTCCTTCCGGTGTCATGTTGCTGACATGGCAGAAAGTGCAGAGTTCTATTGCTACGACGAACGCTGCAGTAATTTGAAACCCAAGGTGTTGATCAAGACAATGGGTGATGATCATGCAAAGTCAGCAGTAATTGGATACCACACATCAACATTGACTAAATCATAAACGTGTTGTCATAACCAGCAGAAACCTCATTTAAAGATTTTAGATTTTACATTTTAAATTTAAGATTTTTTTGATTTCTAGATTTTACTTTTTACATTTTCCTAAAAGAGTAAACAACAAGGTCACATACCTAATTTTAGATTTTAATGTCAGTTTTTAGTTTTTTTTTTCAATTTGATAATATGGAAAACATGGATTTTTGCATTTTGTTGTTACACATTTATTAATTTCACAATTTCCCATTTTCAGTTCTTAAAATGTTAGTTTTAAGTTTTTCAATTTCATGATATTGAAACATGGATTTTCCAATTTGTTGTTTTCAAATTTTTCAATTTACCAAATTCACATTTACAGTTTTTTTTAAATTTCAGTTTAATATTTTTTGTTCTATTTGTTAATATGGAAACATGGATTTTTTTACAATTTGTGTTTTTTACATGTCATGCAATTTTTCTTATGCTAGTCTTATAGGTTACTGTACAACATGATCACTACCCCACTGGATTTTTTTTTCATTTTGTTGTTTACACATATGCCAATTTTCCAATTCCCCATTTTCAGTTTTTTTAATATCAGTTTTCTAGTTTGCTACCACTTTTCTACCACTTTGCTACCACTTTTCTGCCACTTTTCTACCACTTTGCTACCACTTTGCTACCACTTTTCTACCACTTTGTTACCAATTGTCTACCACTTGTCTACCACTTTGCTACCACATTTCTACCACTTTTCTATCACTTTAAACTGTACATATTAAATATAAAAGCCAACGCTAAATAATTCTATTACCAGAACAGATATAACCTTTGTAGTGTGTAAATCATACTAACAGGTTAGTTGTAAAATGTTAAACACTTGCATGGTATTACATTTTAGGTAATGCATGCGAATAATGAACTAACTTGTCTGTTGTATGAAAAGGACTCGTCAACAATGACCTGTCAACAATGGACACTGCTTGCACATTTTTAATTACTACCCACCTCTCTCCACTCCTAATGCAAAATGAACATGTAAAACACAAATTGGAAAAATCCATGTTTCCATCTTGACAAATAGAAAAAAAAAACATTAAACTGAAATTTAAAAAACTGTTAATGGGAATTTGGTAAATTGATAAATGAAAAAAAAAAAAAAACAAATTAGTAAATCCATGTTTCTATATCATGAAATTGAAAACATTAAAACTGACATTTTAATAACTGTAAATGGGAAATTGTGATATTGATAAATGTGTAAACTGTTCATACTAAATATGAGGAAGAACTATTGAATATAGAAAATGAGCTTTGTCATGCTAAAATTATTGTGTAATGAATCCATGTAACCGCTTAAACTATTTCTTAACAATACATGTACTATTTTCTACCACTTTGCTACCACTTTTCTACCACTTTTCTACCACTTTGCTACCACTTTGCTACCACTTTTCTACCACTTTGTTACCACTTTTCTAGTTTGCTACCACTTTTCTACCACTTTTCTACCACTTTGCTACCACTTTTCTGCCACTTTTCTACCACTTTGCTACCACTTTGCTACCACTTTTCTACCACTTTGTTACCAATTGTCTACCACTTTGTTACCACTTTTCTAGTTTGCTACCACTTTTCTACCACTTTTCTACCACTTTGCTGCCACTTTTCTGCCACTTTGCTACCACTTTGCTACCACTTTTCTACCACTTTCTTACCAATTGTCTACCACTTGTCTACCACTTTGCTACCACATTTCTACCACTTTTCTATCACTTTAAACTGTACATATTAAATATAAAAGCCAACGCTAAATAATTCCTATACCAGAACAGATATAACCTTTGTAGTGTGCAAATCATACTAACAGGTTAGTTGTAAAATGTTAAACGCTTGCATGGTATTACATTTTAAGTAATGCATGCGAATCATGAACTCACTTTTCTGTTGTATGAAAAGGACTCGTCAACAATGACCTGTCAACAATGGACACTACTTGCACATTTTAATTACTACCCACCTCTCTCCACTCCTAATGCAAAATGAACATGTAAAACACAAATTGGAAAAATCCATGTTTCCATATTAACAAATAGAAAAAAAAACAACAACATTAAACTGAAATTTTAAAAACTGTAAATGGGAATTTGGTAAATTAATAAATGTGAAAACAACAAATTGGAAAATCCATGTTTCTATATCATGAAATTGAAAAACTTTAAACTGACATTTTAAGAACTGTAAATGGGAAATTGTGAAATTAATAAATGTGTAAACAACAAAATGCAAAATCCATGTTTCCATGTTATGAAATTGAAAAACTTAAAACTGATATTAAAAAAACTGAAAATGGGGAATTGGAAAATTGGCATATGTGTACACAACAAAATGAAAAAAAAATCCAGTGGGGTAGTGATCATGTTGTACAGAAACCTATAAGACTAGCATAAGAAAAATTGCATGACATGTAAAAACAAAAATTGTAAAAAAATCCATGATTCCATATTAACAAATAGAACAAAAAACATTAAACTGAAATTTAAAAAAAACTGTAAATGTGAATTTGGTAAATTGAAAAATTTGAAAACAACAAATTGGAAAATCCATGTTTCAATATCATGAAATTGAAAAACTTTAAACTAACATTTTAAGAACTGAAAATGGGAAATTGTGAAATTAATAAATGTGTAAACAACAAAATGCAAAAATCCATGTTTTCCATATTATTAAATTGAAAAAAAAACGAAAAACTGACATTAAAAACTGAGATTAGGTATGTGACCTTGTTGTTTACTCTTTTAGGAAAATGTAAAAAGTAAAATCTAAAAATCAAAAAAATCTAAAATTTAAAATGTAAAATCTAAAATCTTTAAATGAGGTTTCGGCTGGTTATGACAACACGTTTATGATTTAGTCAATGTTGATGTGTGGTATCCAATTACTGCTGACTTTGCATGATCATCACCCATTGTCTTGATCAACACCTTGGGTTTCAAATTACTGCAGCGTTCGTCGTAGCAATAGAACTGTGCACTCTCTGCCATGTCAGCAACATGACACCGAAAGGAACACCTGTGTAATATCCAATGACTGCTAACTTTGTATAATCATCACCCATTGTCTTAATGAACACTTAGTGTTTCAAATTACTGCAGCGTAGTCATAGCAACAGAACTGTGTGCTCTCTGCCATGTCTGTAATATTACACAGGAAATAACAAGACGTCTTACTGTACATACCATCTCCCCAGTTTTAACATATTAGGAACAAGTATTATTCTCTTTCAACTACAAATGACTCGTTAGAACACATCCATCCACCAAGTTAGATCCCTTGACCTGCTCTCACATGTCAGCAACATGACACCGAAAGGAACACCTGTGTAATATCCAATGACTGCTAACTTTGTATAATCATCACCCATTGTCTTAATGAACACGTAGGGTTTCAAATTACTGCAGCGTAGTCATAGCAACAGAACTGTGTGCTCTCTGCCATGTCTGTAATATTACACAGGAAATAACAAGACGTCTTACTGTACATATCATCTCCTCAGTTTTAACATCTTAAGAACAAGTATTATTCTCTTTCAACTACAAATGACTCGTTAGAACACATCCATCCACCAAGTTAGATCCCTTGACCTGCTCTCACATGTCAGCAACATGACACCGGAAGGAACACCTGTGTAATATCCAATGACTGCTAACTTTGTATAATCATCACCCATTGTCTTAATGAACACGTAGGGTTTCAAATTACTGCAGCGTAGTCATAGCAACAGAACTGTGTGCTCTCTGCCATATCTGTAATATTACACAGGAAATAACAAGACGTCTTACTGTACATACCATCTCCTCAGTTTTAACATCTTAAGAACAAGTATTATTCTTTTTCAACTACAAATGACTCGTTAGAACACATTCATCCACCAAGTTAGATCCCTTGACCTGCTCTCAAATGGCATGTGCCTCGTGTACTAGGGTGTGTGCATTAGCCCTAACCTAACGTTACGTACGAACTAAACAGAATGTGAATTGTTAGCTCTTATTGTGCACGTGCACAGGTGAACGCTTTTGTGTTAGGTCATATTACACATGAACTTGCATTTTCTCACGTAAGTGCATTTCTCTGTTCCACAAGATACAAATTTGATTGCTGGATTGTATCCTGCACTGTTTATGCGATATAGCTTTGCCAGGTAGTTCTCTACATATAGCAATTTTACCACTGTTCTACCTAAGCCTTTTGCTCTTTTGGCTTTCTTACAGTCGAGTGTGTGATAGACAGCATTAACTGTATATCAAACACAGTTCACCTTTGTATTTGTAATCCAAGTAATAATTTGAAAAGTCACAAATGTAATCAGTTTTAAACCTTATCTCTGTTTTGTTTTGTTTAATATGTTTATGACATGCATATTAACCTGAAATCGAACCCTCTGGTGAAAAGGCTAACAGCTTAACCACTGCACCACCATGCCCTTGTTTCTTAGTTCAACTCGTTCTAGGCCTCAGACCTGGAAATCGAGTTAAGACTACCAATACAAGAGCTAAAAGTACTTACCACTGCAACACAAAAAATAAATAAATGGATAGCTGGTAACATTAGACAACCGGAAATGATTATATTTCTATTAGCAATGCATTTCATCATCAGCCTACTGTCTGAGCACTGACAGCAACACAGTTTAGTTTAGAACAAGCGAGTGTGTGTGTATTGATTATTAGCCTCAAGTATTTAAAGCTTGTTGTGTGTAGCGATCATTTTGTCTCGGTAACCACTAAGCATTTTTGTGTTTTAGCTATCCTCTTTAACCAATCAAATAAAGATAGTCTACTCTTAATTCTTGATAAGTCAGAGTTTGCGTACACCGTTTCTCATTTATTAACCCATACCTGAAACCTATACTCTCTCTATACTGCAGTTTGATCTGAAAACAAGTTCCAATGGTAAAAGACTTGTCAGTCACAATACATGTAGCCTACACTAATTCTTTCTCTACCTAGCTATGTTTCATCACACATGGTAAACATCTCACATGTTCGTACCCGATTATTAGTTTATAAAATCTCAGGTCAATGACCTTGATGTTGGGTACTTTTGGTAAATGCATTGGCCATGGTAAAGGGTTGACCATTCTAAGTCCTATGACACCTCACATGTTAATATTCAATTATTAGTTTATAAAATCTTAGGTCAATGACCTTGCTGTTTTGAATCTTTTGGGTAAATTCGTTGGTCATGGAAAAGGGTTGACCATCCTGAGTCCCATGACACCTCACTTGACCCTCTCTGATTATTAGTTAGCGAGATATTAACAAAAGTGTAGTTAGACCCTTTTAACAAAAATAATAATAGATTCAAAAACAAAATGTCACCTCAAGTCCAACGACCTTTAATACAAGTCCCATAGCCTTATTGGTTCATGAAATGTTAAAAAGCTAATTACCTATTAGTTTTGGATCTTTTGGTAATTAAAAAATAAATAACTCATTTATAAATCTGTATTCAAAAAGCCCGCCCTCTTACAAAAACCCCAAGTGCACATACGTAAAAACAAAACAAAAACAGAAATGTTAATTCATAGTAGCGATCGGGTCTTTGCTTGCGTATCATGTGGAACAACGTTTAATTTCATTATAGCATTAGGGGTCATGAGCCAGTCAAAAGGAACCGGTCTAAAGGGATTAGTCAAAAAGGACCCGTCAACAAGGACCCGTCCACAGGGGCTCGTCCACAAGGACCCGTCAACAAGGACCCGTCAACAATGACCCGTCCACAGGGACTCGTCCACAAGGACCCGTCCACAGGGGCTTGCGTGTGCGTGCGGGGGAACATACGATTACATCAGCAAATCATCCCATCTAGTTTCAAATTTAGCCACTACGGCGCGTGCAACACACAGGAAGTGCGTGGGAACATACGATTACGTCAGCGAAACATGAACTCACTTGTCTGTTGTATGACTATCAGTTTAGTAGTGGCATCATGCAGCGAAAGACGTTTACTTACACACAATCCATCATATGGTAAGCTTTTTTTCTTATCATTATGGAAATCTCCTTATTAGAATAAAATGTTATAGTGGTTCTGGTCACTTATAGCTATTTATAGGCTACTACAAAAATATTCACAATGCTATTGAACTGTTGATTAGAGAGAAAAAAGCTCACTGAATTACCAATGCATACTCTTTTCCGTATCATTAACATTCAAAAAGTGGACACAGTGTATGGTGAACTTGTATTATGTGTTAGTGAAAATTATCAGACATTCCTTTCTACACGTTTTAATGATATATGGCAGAAAAATGTGCTCGAGGATCTAAATCGTGGTGGACATTCTCTATATCTAATTTATGAGGGTATAAAAAACAATAAATGTATTGTACCTTCTGACTTTGAAGTTAAGTTAGGTTAGGTTAGGTTAGGTAAAGTAAGGTGGGATCTGGTTAGGTTAGGTAAGGTTAGGTTAGGTTAGGTTAGGTGAAGTTGGGTTAGGCAGAATGGCAACGGTATGAATCAAAAGCCAACTCCTGTCAGTTTTCCCTCACAAGGTTGAGTGTACCCCATTCCAACCCTCAGCCTAGAATTTAAAATCTTGACAGAGCCAGGACTCGAACCCGAGCCTCCACAGTAACAGCCAAGAATGCTAACCACTACACCATAAAGTGGGGCAATATAAGGCTGGTCTTGATTGTACATGATCAATCAATAATTACCTAAATATAATAATAATAAATAATAATAATAAATACCTAGGTGAAGTGCTTGAACCGACGGGAAAAGAGAAAATCGCGCAGAACACTAGGTTAATGAAAATGAAGAGAGCCTTATACAAGACACAGAGTGTCTACAACAAAAAATGTCTGTCCACATTCACTAAACTTCGTCATTACAACACGGTTATTAAACCTGAGGTGCTTTATGCTAGTGAGATGTTGACGTTACACACTAAGGGCGACTTGGAAAAAATCCTCACAGAGGAAAGAAAAATAATAAGGAAAATAATTGGACCAAAGCACACAGATGAAGGATACAGGCTTCACTCCAGAGACACCACAGAGAAATTGTCCAACCTCGCAGCAGACATCAGAAAGAGGCGCCTAAAATTTTACGGCCACATCAGCAGGCTCCCACAAACCAGACTCACCAACAAAATTCTTAGATACATACAGCGGCTCAAGATTACTACACCCTGGATGATGCAAGTCAAAATTGATCTAGTAAAAGCACAGGTCGACCCAGAAGACGTCATAGACAAAAGCGTATTTAGACACAAAGTATACAAGTGGGAAGTGTTGTCAGAGAGAGCTGCACTTACATCCCAAAGACCAAAGTGGACCGAAGAAAGGAAGAGGGCCTTTAGTGCACGAATGAAAGAGTACTGGAAAGACAGGAAGAACAAAAAGTCATGATTGCTTCGCGTGGTCTAATAGGCCTGTAACGTGTAAAATAAATAAATAAATGTTCCATTTAGCAACTACATAGCAGACCTCTCCTGGGTTCTTTTACATACCAACATCGTATGACATGCGTGTCTTAATTTTTGCCGCCTTTCAAAAATCACTTAGCACGACCAAGAGCGAACCTGCAAGCTTGGGGTTGGTAGTCCGACACGATAACCACTCACCCACCGTGGCAAGCTATCAATCAATAATTATCTAGTAAAATTATTAATTATATTAATAATAAAAATAATAATAATAAATATTCCTTTTAACGACTACACGGTCGAAATCAAGGCTAGTAAACTACAGAGGTTGCCTCAATATGGAGCTCTTAGGCGAGGGGATCGCGGAGGGAAGGGAAAGGACGTTACGTCACACGTTTCCTCGTAGCGCGCGAGGCGCAAGATATGCAAGGAAAGTCAACTTTTCCACACATTGTATTATATGGATTGCAGTGGTTTAAACACGTGTTTTAAGCCCTTTTGTTTATAATCATGCCAGGCCAAAGATGTGCTGTGGCAGTTTGTCACAGTTATTATAAATTTGGAAATGATGTGTCGTTTTTCACGATGCTTAAAGACGCATGCCTTCGCAATCAGTGGATTGCTGCATGTAAGCGAAAATATCATTGCAACCCTCAAACAAGTAGGATATGTTCCCTCCACTTTTATAGTGAAGACTTCGAATTAGACTACAGGGCCGAATTGCTTAATATAAAGCCAAGATTTCCAAGGAATCTAAAACCAAATGGTAAGTGAGCACAGCTGGCCTACTCGTAAGTTTTGATGACCTGCTAGGATGATTTTAAAGCGGTTAATATTTTTGACATATTTCGTACATGGTATCAGGGGCGTATATACAATTTTTTTCGAGGCGGGGGGGGGAGGAATTGTGAGTACTTAATGAATTTTCTATTATAGCCTATGGAGTATGAATGGAAAATATCTAAATGGGCTACTTGTCAATTTATTAAGCAGAATGGTAAACACTCATTTTCTTTTACAAATTGATAATTATTTCTTAAAAGTAGGCTACTGTGAAATACATTGTATATTGTACGCAAGTTGGCTTTTTTTCGCGGGGGATCTGGAGCCCCCTCAGCTCCAGATATACGCCTTATATACGCGCATGCATGGTATTTTGATTTTGGACAAGATGGAAAATATCATGAGTAAATCCCTTTACATTGGTAAAAATTCTTTGCAAATATTCCAGAAAGCAGTCATCATTTCAATAAAATCCCTTCGACTTCTGTACAGAGATATGGCCCGTAGTCATACTACAAAGTACATTCGCACACATAGGCTAAATCAAGATATACTGGAAAACCTCTTTTCACAATTGCGAACCCGTGGTGGCTTACGCGATCATCCTTCTCCCCTTGACTGCATTTACTGACTGAGTATGATTATTTTAGGAAAATATCCAGGAGTTGTTCAAAAGCAAACAAACACTGCTGATCCAGATTGAGATGAATATGTAATTGCTAAAGCACTAAACAAAGCTGGCATAGTGTCTGAATCAAGTAACGTGCTTCCAGAACCAACCTTAGGGAGCAATGTGCAACCAGAGTTCTTAATTGCCAATACCATGGATACCATGGAACAAAGTGAGGAGCATGGCAAGGCTTATGTTGCAGGTTATGTAGCCCACAAGTTCCAAGATAAATTTCCACAACTTGGGAACTTAACCTATGGAATGCAAACACAACACGATTATGCATTACCAACCTGGATTAAACACTTGTCATACGGTGATATGACCGATCCCTCAGAAACTAGGCTAAACCAGCAAAATTCGTCACATTTCACGGAAAATATTGATTTCAACGAGGCAAGAACGTTCTAAGAAGACCGACAGATTTTGTGTCGAGAGAAGTTCCTGACGTACCGTCTGGGGGGGTTGAGGCAGCTGTGATAACAATTTTCTTCGTCAGATTGAAACATTCCAATTCTATCTTGCATAAGAAGTGGTTATGGGAAGTCACTAACACCCACGATACTGCTACCAAATCTAGGCGAATTTCCAAGAAATTCAAGAAGATCACAACATAAATTGTAAGTAGGCTACATTCAGTTATTTTATCACCCATTTACCAATAATTTCATGAGAAAAAACTGTTCTTTGCGAACTCAACAGCTGATGTTGACAGTTTCGTTACGCTCCCCACATGGCGTGTTTGGTATCTTGTGACGTCATCCGCCTTGTGAGCGCTGATTGGTGAGTGAAAATTGAGGCAACCTCTGTAGTTTATAAGCCTTGGGTCGAAATCCCCCTGTGACATTATTCACGGTCTCAGAGTATGGCGGCCATTTTGCCCATTAGCCACTGCGCTAGCTCTGACTGACCCCTCCATAAGAATAACATAGGGCTTGTTGCGCGAGGCGGCCATCTTGCCCATTAGCCCCTGCGCCAGCTTCGGCTTATATTACCTACTCAAATGCTCTGAAGATATCATGACTCTCTGCTCAGCAACATGGCCTTTTATAGTTCAGCGAGAAATTGTTCGAGAACATTCCATCTCGTATCTCGGCTTCTACTGGACCGATTTTAATGCTTGATAGCTCAAAATCCTCCTCTTGTTATAGCCAGAAACGTGTGCTAATTTCCTAGCGTCCATCTCTTCTCCTTAAAGTAATTCTAAAAAATTATTTCTCATGACGTATTCAGGCTCCACGTCATAATCTTGCGTCACTCGCCCCTGCGATGTAGGCTTCCCTCAGCACTCTTGAGTCTCCTCCGCGCGTTATTCAAATCATCCATTCCTTCAACCTCTTCAACTAAGAACTCCTCTTTCCAAAATAAGAATGTCAACAATGTCACGGACGTCTGAACGATCCGGGTATAATACGAAGGAGGGCATTGACACTGTCGTAGTCAAAGTAGTAGAGAATGTGGCAGAAAACATTACCGAAAGGGTAACGGAAAGTGTTAAGGACAGTCTCAATGAAGAAATACAGAGTGTGCAATCTTCCTTGGATGGACTGCAGACAAGTGCCATATGTAAATGATAATATGTCGCGTTTACTGACCAGCTCTACAGAGGTAAAGAGTAAAGTGGAGGTGATACGAGTGGACGTGGGTAAGGGCCAAGGGGACGTCACTACAATGCAAGGTGATGTCACTAGTATAAGAGTTGATGTAAATAATGTCCAAACCGATGTAATCGGAATACAAACTGAGATTAATAAGATGCAGACTGAAGTAAATAATATGTTTATTGATGTTACTGCTGTGCAGTCTGATATTAATAAGGTTAGGACTGATGTGGAAAATGTTCACACAGATGTCACAGGTATTCAGGTTGACAAAGATGCATTCTGAAAAAACTAAATTAAAGGATAGGGTTATTAAAATCCAAAATAGTTCTTTGGATATGCAGAGTAAACTCAATAATATGGAAACTAGTAGTGCGTCATTTCAAAGCGAGATTAGGACTGAGTTAGAATGTTGTAAGACTCTGTTTGCTAACGATAACGAAAAAAAACAAGATGTTCAGTAAAGAACATATAGCCTACTTTCTCCTAAATGTATGAGTATAGTTATAACTCGTTGTTATTATCAAAGAGTATAATAGAATCATTTCTTGGTTCAAGACCTTAGAAACTATTTACTGCATCAAGAATAAATTACATAATCTAACCTCTGGCAAGTCTCCCGGTCCTGATGCCATTCCTATAGAAATAATTAAATCTTTATGCCACCAGCTATCTCGTCCACTTTATATTCTTTTCAACCAAGCCATCAGTGAAGGAGTGTTTCCGGATTACTGGAAATCAGTCCATATCACCCCAGTGTTAAAGAAAGGCTCCAGGCAGAAAGTAGTTAATTACAGACCAGTATCACTAATGTTTATTTTCGCACGAGTCTTTGAATCAATTGTTCGGGACGAAGTGTACGCCCACGTGTCACCATTCATCACTGAATTTCAGCACGGCTTCCTTCCTAGGCGATCCACTGCTACCAACCTAGCAGTCTTCACTCATGATGTATCCACCTTTATGAATAACCGTGGTAGTGCTGATGTTATCTATACTGATTTCTCTAGGGCTTTCGACAGCGTACATCACAACCTACTGCTTCATAAAATTTCAAATTTTGGTATAACTGGTAATCTTTTACGTTTCTTCAAAAGTTACCTCTCAAATAGATCCCAATCTGTTATAATTAATAATAATAAGTCGAAATCTGTAAACGTTACTTCCGGTGTCCCTCAGGGTTCTGTATTGGGCCCTCTGCTCTTTATACTTTTGTGAATGATATCCCTCGTATAATACATAATTCTAGGTGCCTGATGTACGCTGACGACCTTAAACTGTATATGCCCATCAGTACTATAAATGACTGTGAGTTGTTGCAAGAAGACCTACACCAACTCAGTGAATGGTGTGAAACATGGAAACTGAAACTGAATACTGAAAAGTGTAAAGTTTTGTCAGTTTCATTGAAACGTAACCTCCTACCCAGGTTTAATTATTGTATTAATAATGAAACGCTAGGTAGAGTGTCAACCATTAAGGATTTAGGGGTGACAATCACAAATAATTTCTCGTCCGATGAACATATTTCAAAAATATGTCGTGAAAGTTTCCGGATCCTGGGATTTTTAAAAATAAATTGTTTAAATTATTTTTCGGACATAACTCTATCCAAATTATTTAAGTCACTCATTCGGCCTAAATTGGAGTACTGTAGTGTGAACTGGAATCCTCTTCACAGTAATAAAATTGACGCCATCGAACGTGTGCAAAAGAGATTTGTCAAATGGCTCTGTTACAGGGGTGGACGATCGTACCATAGAGCTGAGTATGAGAGTTATTGCAACGTGTACGGTCTTCCTCCACTGAGCAGTCGGCGCACAGTGGGAGACGTGAGATTCCTGTGGAAACTGGTAAATGGTGGAATTGACTCGAATCAGTTGCTAGCTGACTTGGGTTTTCACGTCCCTCAGAGAACCACCAGACGGAAGCACACGTTCGATGGGGGCAGATCGAGAATTAATGTACATAAAAATTCATGTCTGATCCGGTTGCAGTCAACATACAGCTCGATGGAGAGTAAAAGTGCTACTGATATTCACTTCGACTCTCTATCAACTGTTATGAGAAACATCTCGAGTGGGCTGTAAAATGGTGTGTGCATTTTGTGTTTTTTCTATTTGCGTTTATTGACTGATTGATTGAACATGTGGTTGAATGAATGGTTGATTGAATGTACGAGACACTGAAGTAATGTGGTTTTTTTTCTCGAATGTCACTCTTATATTACTTTTTTTCCCAGTTTTCGATTTTTTCTTCTATCTTTCATTTTATGTTTTTGCCTTTTTCCGTTTACTGTAGATAGTTTTGTTTTTTATGTAATTATTTCAATGTTTCTTGTACATAGGGATTGTTTGAATGAATGCTTGAGATCGGATGTTTGAGTGCGTGTCTGTATGGTGGTTGTGGTTGTTGATTTATAATAGACTAGTGTATTTCTATTTTTTGTTCTTGTTTGCTGTTATTGTTTTGTTTATACTTGTACATTTTATTGTTAATTATTATATTGTCACTAGTGGATTCTATCTGTCTGACAATAAAGAATACATATATACATATATACCTCTACCAAACGCCACAACCTAGAAAATAACTACTACCATCATTGAAGAAAGGTAGATAAGAAGTATTGTGCCCGTTTAGATCGGAGTCCGCACGACCACATATGCATTTTACCAATAATCAGTCAGCAAGAGAGTCAAAATATCCCGGAGCGCCAGATGGGTTAAAGCAAATCGCAAAAACGACATCAAATTTATAAAAATGCTTTACTGATTTTTGGCTCAATGCAACAATAAGGATAGAAGGAGATTTAATTGGGTGAAACACATCTGGTAAAATTATCTCAGTTTATTTAAAGTTAAATCTGACTGCAAGAATGCTCAAAGCAGCATCATCCACGTGTGGCGTTCCACACTCTTATTTGCACACAATATACAGAAATCTTCCAAACACATTTAACAATCTTTTTGGAAACACAAGTCCGATTAATAGTCCTGTGGACTGTGTTCCAAAATTATTAACATTTAATTCCAGGTCAAAATGAATTGTCCATACTGGAAATAACGTCGATCACTGTTTGACTATTTACATGATATTAACACTCGTAGAATAAATGTTTATAGAATTTCTTAGACTTTCACTTGTTTTCCAGTTTCAAAAATATATCATTGAAAATATTATCATCATAGAAGCAATACAAATATTAACACATATTAATAACATCTGAAAAGTATTTGACCATTGAGCATAGCATCGAAGAACTGTGCGAAGCACAACAACAATTAATTGTTCTTCTGACATTAAACATTCGAGAAGTGACTCGATTATAAACTTTAAGTTCCAAACAAAACATATGATTTCTGAATCATCAACTTGATCAATAAATGGTTGAACCATTCAACTATTTGATTTTCCACTTGGGAACAATATGAAAAAAATATTTATATTTATGGCCATTTCTAGCAACTTTTACAACTTGCAATTCTTCGACAGAATGCGGAAATTAGAATTGTAGTTTTATAATGAATTCATTTAGTTCATGGCACTAGGATTTGAAAATATCCTTCAAATTATTTGTGGTTGAAGAATTATTTTAAATTGGCAGTGGCCCATTCTATTATTTGTGTAAGAACACAATATTATAACAACAACAACAACAACGGCAAAGGTCTTCCTCTGAAGAAGAATAAACTACTATCATGACAAATCCGGGTTCTAGCAAAATCAAAGTCTAAATGGAATTCGTAAACAAGGTTGAAATAAGAACTGATGGTTTTAAAGAAATAACCTTCGGGTTATTCATACGACGAAATGTGTGGCTCCAATACTCCTACTATAAACCTGAGCCATCGAACCTGCTATTTGATTGATGCTCGAAAAAACCTTCATTCCTGCGACTTAAACATGCGCACCTGGGAATGGCATTTCAACTATTCCACACACATAAATTATCTTCCCAAAATTTATACAATAAATCAAGCCTCTGCTTGTTATCAACACTGGAAGATTAATAAACTTACAAGTTTATTTTATTTTACCATTCAGTTCAACCCGTGAATTTACCATACTTATGAAAAGCATTACTTCACTTTCGAGTGTATTTACGTCATGATTTTATATAAATACAAAAATATCCTATTTGATACAAATATCAATTGCTTCCCGTTTCATGCCTCTCCGTGTTATATGAAACATATACTTTGCTCATAGCAAATATCAACTGTTCAACCAGAACTCAAATGTTGGTTGAATGCGGGCTTGCGCTAACCACTCTCCTTCGGAAAATCTCCTGTTCCAAACTAGAAATGTTTAAACTACTTCATAGGCTCTTTCTCAATACATATGATTATTATAAAATATAATATCCAAGAATTATTTAGAAAAATTACGAAAATTATTATTATTATTATTAGTGGATTATTATTATTACTATTATTATCTCAAATATGTTTAATTATCATCTCATTATGTGAGAATCCACATGTTCGAACCTTCGAATATGGAAAAAATATCCATTCCTCAACAAAAATAAATTTAACTTTTACAGTTACATCGGCTGATTACCGTGATTTCCCAAAAATATGAAAAATTCAAATAAATGCTCGAAATGCTCGGTCATCGATCTTAAACTGTTCTGAGTGCTGAAAATGCTCAGAATAACTCTAATAAGACTTGCGTAAATCATTACAAGCTTTAAATACGATGAAAAAAATGTGTTGGTCATCTGCAGAAAAATAGTTTGTTCCAATTAGCTAGGCATAATATAATTCAAATGTGGCTTACATTTCTTGATGGTCTTGAAGTGTAGTAAACCTGGTCTATACCAGATTTATCCGTAGATATGCCCTATCGGACAAGCACGTATAATCCTTGTATCGGCCGCCATTGTAGACCCACAAATCGTCTAGTCAGACATAGTGGTAGTATCTTTCGACGTTTGAATA
Organism: Meconema thalassinum; assembly: GCA_946902985.2. NCBI lineage: Eukaryota > Metazoa > Arthropoda > Insecta > Orthoptera > Tettigoniidae > Meconema > Meconema thalassinum. The sequence goes on along the minus strand of OX336390.1, from coordinate 67,017,212 downwards.
AACTGTGGTTCCACTTTAATATGTGCTTCTAACAAAGCCATAACAGTTTGTTGAAATAGGGTCAGATCTAAGTGATCTCTTCTTAAATATGTCAGTTGTAACATAACTCACTGTAATCTCATCAGTACAAGAAAAACATTGACAGTCTAAGCAATTAACGGCTGTTCTGAAGATCGTTCCCTGGGCATGGTTTATTAATATCACCATCTGCCATGCGCTAGACAACTTGCAGTTTCCCTTGCGTAGACTAATGAACGCCACCGTTATAGACTAGTCTTCAGTGTACTGACAGATCGAAGTGGTTAAATAGTTACAAAATATGAAAACTGACTTGAAAATGGATTTAAACATCCAAGTATTAAGTTACTATTGGACTGTGACAAAATACTATTTTCTAGACAGAGTCTAGCATATGTCCTTTTGGAAATATAAATATTTCCACCAATGTCTGTAGAAATCAATCACCTCAGTGATTCTCCTCACCAGAAACTTACTAAGTTCCAACTCGTTTGCGCAGCACTTCTCGTGACTATCACGATTTGAAAAGAACTTCTGCGTAGATGCGGCAACCATGTGCCTTGGCTCAGCGTAGACGCAACTTGCTCTGCAAGTGCTTGTGTTGAAGTGAGCTAACCATGCCTGCTCCAGCTGGCTTTTATACAAAACGGTCAGGGTCACGCGTCATCGTCTGATATCTAGAAATCCTCATATCTCTTGAATCCCTGGTCCGATTTACTTGATACTAATTGCGTTCTCTTTCATTTGGCCGTGCCAGTAATCTGATCCCAGTCTCAAGTCTCTGCTCCATAGTTAACTATTTAATCAATAAATAGCCTCCACCTCTGCGGTTACTCGCTACGTCACTTGCCATCCAACTATCGGTAAAATCCTTCGAAATGCTTCGAGAAGCAATGTAGCGCGATATTCAAATATCTGAACTTTCAAAAGCTGCTACAGCATTTCCCTTGATATCTAGGTGTCTGAAACTTGGAATACCCATTCCTAGAGTTGGGCACATCCACCCCACACCTAGCAAAAAATAAAAATTGAAAAATTTTTATTTTTCCTATCTACACATTAAATTATCTGGTTCTTGAATAATAGACCTTCAAATTCGATGCATTGTAAGTTCCCACGATGTTACCAGTTCGTGTATTGGCTACTTCATAGCTTCCATTATTGTTTACTTCCACAATATTCAAAATCTTCAATTTCACCAGGCTTAATATCAAAAATATCTTGATACTCCTCCAAAATTTTCCCTAGCTCTGGGGACTCCTTCTCAGTGTAGACTTCTCTTCCTTCAGCTTCATGAAAAATCAGAGACCATTGAGCATCTCCCTCGATGTCTTCCTCTTCTTTTCCCTCGAAGTTAATCTCTTCGGTATTCTTGAATTTAATCGTCTCTGTCTTCATATCTATCACTGCTTGATATTTCTGAATGAAATCTGCTCCCAATATCATGTCAAAAGCCATGTCCTTCATTACAACAAATACATGTCGGAAATCATGTCCTCCAATCGTAATACATAAGTATAATTGTGTTTTACACAGAGATATTTTATTGGGTATTATTCCTTGGATCTTAATTCCTGATACTGGAATCTCCTCTAAATTCTCTTTGAGCTTCCACAGAATATAAAGCTTCTCACTCACCAGACAAAGCATAGCCCCAGTATCGATCAAAGTATCGACAGGCATACCAAATACTTCGCATGATATGATTGGCATTCTAATTCTGGCACCCATTTCTTTTCGTTCGTCATTCTGTTGAATTAAATCATCATCCTCTGCTTGCCATTTAATAATTCTGGAAGTGAAAGTATTCAAAATTCTATCTTCTACTGTGAATTCGAAGTTTTTTTTTTCATTACCATATCCCCGGGATTGTTGTGTTCCCGATGGACCTGGATCATTGGGCCTTTGCTCCAAAAATTGCAAGTTATCTTGGTGTCTTGCTTCCAAATTTTTCCTCGTCTCCTTGTTAAACTCTTCATTGGAATGACGAATATCTACATTCCCTCTGTTATTATAATTATTTCTACCATAGGATCTTCTTTCCTGGTACCTTCCTTGAGTATCACGTGGTCTTCTCCATCGAGTGTTGTATCGATTACCACCATCTGGTCTTGCATATGGTTTGTAACTGTATCTGTTACGGTATTGGTTCCATCCTCTCGTATTGGAATCTTCCCTCGGCGATTTCTCTTCTCGATCCTCTCGAATCTCTCGAGGTGTCTGAGAATAACTGTCAGCCATAACAGCATACACAGCGTTGTTACTCTTTGCTCCCTTCTGATGGAAGAATTGAGCGTTTGTATGATCCAGCTTCTGTAATACTTCATCAAATTGTTCCATATTATAGATATCAGCTGCGATCAAAGTCCTCTGGACGTCTGCTGGAAACTGACGTATCAATGCAGTAATCAACTCGTTATCTGGCATTGGAGGATCTAAATGTTGGAGTTTAGACAGCTGTCCAGAAAAGTACGTAGAGTATCGAGTAGGTTGTGACGTCGAGAATCTCTTCGAATACAACTCTCCTCTAACTTGCTGTTGGGTTTCAGGGGACCAAAACTTCTTCAATAGCCCACGAGAAAACTCCTCAAAAGTGGTTAGAGTGGATCTAAATGCTCTGAACCACAAAAGTGCAGGACCTTCCAAGAACTTCCCTATCACTCGGATCTGTCTTTCTTTAGGGATCTTAGAATCTTTCAGGTAATCACCTGCTTCTCTCAAAAATTCCACGGGTGTTACAGAATCTCGCCCTGAAAATTTAGAAGGCTTATCTTCTATATTCTTAAATACAGTTATGGGGTTGGATTGAAATACTGTCCTGACCTCATCGTGTCTTTCAGTCTCTCTAGCTGCTCCTAGATTTATCTGTATCTGTTCCTTTCCTTTTACATTTGGCATTTTTGACAGATGATCAGACTGTTTCTCATCCTTTATTTGAGTTTTCATAGCCTCAAGTTCCTTCTGGTTTTCTTCTGCCATCTTCTTAATTGCTTCAGTTTCTTTACAATTTTCCCTGACATCAGTGGATATCTGGTTCATAACAGCCTCATGACTTTTCAATGACCCTGTCATATCTGATATGTCCTTCTGAGTTGCTTGGATATCCTTGGGAATTACTTCAATGTGGGATGACAAAGATTCCCTAATCTCCTTGATTCCTTCTTGGTTCTCCAGCTTGAGTGTGTCTTTAATTTCATTGACAACTGTGGTTTTGATTTCAGTTTGCAATTCACTAATCACACCTTCTCTTATTTCTCCCATGACAAGTTCCTTGAATTGTTCCGTTAAACGTTGAACAACTAGAATTCCCATCTCGTTACTCTCCTTCTTCACTCTGACTTCCAGGTTGACCATGTCTTCACCAACTTTCCTAAGACCATGTTCTATCCTATCAGCTAAGCTTTGGGATCGAAGATCGGCATCGCGAAATTTTTCGTCCATTAAACTAGCGTTAGTAGCTAATGAAGTTTCGAGCTCATGAGTTTTATCGCATAATTTATTCATTTTACTTTCAAGTGTCATTTTCAAAATTTCAGAATTCTCTTTAAATTTACTTTCCATTGAATTAAATTTACTGTTTAAATTTTCTTTCAAGTTCCCTTTTAACCTGCTTTCTAAAGAATCAGAATTTTCTTTAAGTTTACTTTCCAAAGAATCAGAATTTTCTTTAAGTTTTTCATCTAAACTTTCTTTCAAATTATCTTTTAACCTGCTTTCTAAATAATCAGAATTTTCTTTAAGTTTCTTTTCTAAAGCCTCTGTATTTTCTTTCATAATAGCGGCTACACGCCGTCCAGCCTCTTTCGAACTCTCCTCCAAACTCCTCATCATTCTCATCATTTCTTCCATAATTTCAATAATTATTCAAAACTTAGGGGTATACAACAGTGGCAAACACAAGCTTATAACTAGAACAAGAAATATGAATAGCTAATTGGAACACTATAATAAAATGAGATTTGTCCTAATGTCGACGTGATGGAAAAACAAAAGTCTCTACTTTTACGAATTACATTTACCACAATATCACAAGAAAAATATGCAAGTTCTCAAATATCCTCCACCTGGATTCTAATAATGTGTATGTCCAGTCATCGAACGTTTACTACTGAATTTACTTGACGCCGTAATGGTTAAGCCATTAACAAAAATTATCAAACCCATTCTAATTATTAACCAAGTTAAATTTTTAATTTTCCCACTAATTGGGTTTCCTACTAATTTATTCATCCCAACCAGACATCTCTCAACTCCCAAAATATTTCAAAAAAAATTATCACAATTTCAAATCGGCATGCGATTGACCATGTCTAAATCGGGACCCACGTTCGAAGCCATTTCTCTCTCTATCTTATTTTATGTGCCCGTTTAGACCGGAGTCCGCACGACCACATATGCATTTTACCAATAATCAGTCAGCACGAGAGTCAAAATATCCCGGAGCGCCAGATGGGTTAAAGCAAATCGCAAAAACGACATCAAATTTATAAAAATGCTTTACTGATTTTTGGCTCAATGCAACAATAAGGATAGAAGGAGATTTAATTGGGTGAAACACATCTGGTAAAATTATCTCAGTTTATTTAAAGTTAAAATCTGACTGCAAGAATGCTCAAAGCAGCATCATCCACGTGTGGCGATCCACACTCTTATTTACACACAATATACAGAAATCTTCCAAACACATTTAACAATCTTTTTGGAAACACAAGTCCGATTAATAGTCCTGTGGACTGTGTTCCAAAATTATTAACATTTAATTCCAGGTCAAAATGAATTGTCCATACTGGAAATAACGTCGATCACTGTTTGACTATTTACATGATATTAACACTCGTAGAATAAATGTTTATAGAATTTCTTAGACTTTCCCTTGTTTTCCAGTTTCAAAAATATATCGTTGAAAATATTATCATCATAGAAGGAATACAAATATTAACACATATTAATAACATCTGAAAAGTATTTGACCATTGAGCATAGCATCGAAGAACTGTGCGAAGCACAACAACAATTAATTGTTCTTCTGACATTAAACATTCGAGAAGTGACTCGATTATAAACTGTAAGTTCCAAACAAAACATATGATTTCTGAATCATTAACTTGATCAATAAATGGTTGAACCATTCAACTATTTGATTTTCCACTTGGGAACAATATGAAAAAAATATTTATATTTATGGCCATTTCTAGCAACTTTTACAACTTGCAATTCTTCGACAGAATGCGGAAATTAGAATTGTAGTTTTATAATGAATTCATTTAGTTCATGGCACTAGGATTTGAAAATATCCTTCAAATTATTTGTGGTTGAAGAATTATTTTAAATTGGCAGTGGCCCATTCTATTATTTGTGTAAGAACACAATATTATAACAACAACAACAACAACGGCAAAGGTCTTCCTCTGAAGAAGAATAAACTACTATCATGACAAATCCGGGTTCTAGCAAAATCAAAGTCTAAATGGAATTCGTAAACAAGGTTGAAATAAGAACTGATGGTTTTAAAGAAATAACCTTCGGGTTATTCATACGACGAAATGTGTGGCTCCAATACTCCTACTATAAACCTGAGCCATCGAACCTGCTATTTGATTGATGCTCGAAAAAACCTTCATTCCTGCGACTTAAACATGCGCACCTGGGAATGGCATTTCAACTATTCCACACACATAAATTATCTTCCCAAAATTTACACAATAAATCAAGCCTCTGCTTGTTATCAACACTGGAAGATTAATAAACTTACAAGTTTATTTTATTTTACCATTCAGTTCAACCCGTGAATTTACCATACTTATGAAAAGCATTACTTCACTTTCGAGTGTATTTACGTCATGATTTTATATAAATACAAAAATATCCTATTTGATACATATATCAATTGCTTCCCGTTTCATGCCTCTCCGTGTTATATGAAACATATACTTTGCTCATAGCAAATATCAACTGTTCAACCAGAACTCAAATGTTGGTTGAATGCGGGCTTGCGCTAACCACTCTCCTTCGGAAAATCTCCTGTTCCAAACTAGAAATGTTTAAACTACTTCATAGGCTCTTTCTCAATACATATGATTATTATAAAATATAATATCCAAGAATTATTTAGAAAAATTACGAAAATTATTATTATTATTATTATTAGTGGATTATTATTATTATTATTATTATCTCAAATATGTTTAATTATCATCTCATTATGTGAGAATCCACATGTTCGAACCTTCGAATATGGAAAAAATATCCATTCCTCAACAAAAATAAATTTAACTTTTACAGTTACATCGGCTGATTACCGTGATTTCCCAAAAATATGAAAAATTCAAATAAATGCTCGAAATGCTCGGTCATCGATCCTAAACTGTTCTGAGTGCTGAAAATGCTCAGAATAACTCTAATAAGACTTGCGTAAATCATTACAAGCTTTAAATACGATGAAAAAAATGTGTTGGTCATCTGCAGAAAAATAGTTTGTTCCAATTAGCTAGGCATAATATAATTCAAAAGTGGCTTACATTTCTTGATGGTCTTGAAGTGTAGTAAACCTGGTCTATACCAGATTTATCCGTAGATATGCCCTATCGGACAAGCACGTATAATCCTTGTATCGGCCGCCATTGTAGGCCCACAAATCATCTAGTCAGACATAGTGGTAGTATCTTTCGACGTTTGAATAAACTGTGGTTCCATTTTAATATGTGCTTCTAACAAAGCCATAACAGTTTGTTGAAATAGGGTCAGATCTAAGTGATCTCTTCTTAAATATGTCAGTTGTAACATAACTCACTGTAATCTCATCAGTACAAGAAAAACATTGACAGTCTAAGCAATTAACGGCTGTTCTGAAGATCGTTCCCTGGGCATGGTTTATTAATATCACCATCTGCCATGCGCTAGACAACTTGCAGTTTCCCTTGCGTAGACTAATGAACGCCACCGTTATAGACTAGTCTTCAGTGTACTGACAGATCGAAGTGGTTAAATAGTTACAAAAATATGAAAACTGACTTGGAAATGGATTTAAACATCCAACTATTAAGTTACTATTGGACTGTGACAAAATACTATTTTCTAGACAGAGTCTAGCATATGTCCTTTTGGAAATATAAATATTTCCACCAATGTCTGTAGAAATCAATCACCTCAGTGATTCTCCTCACCAGAAACTTACTAAGTTCCAACTCGTTTGCGCAGCACTTCTCGTGACTATCACGATTTGAAAAGAACTTCTGCGTAGATGCGGCAACCATGTGCCTTGGCTCAGCGTAGACGCAACTTGCTCTGCAAGTGCTTGTGTTGAAGTGAGCTAACCATGCCTGCTCCAGCTGGCTTTTATACAAAACGGTCAGGGTCACGCGTCATCGTCTGATATCTAGAAATCCTCATATCTCTTGAATCCCTGGTCCGATTTACTTGATACTAATTGCGTTCTCTTTCATTTGGCCGTGCCAGTAATCTGATCCCAGTCTCAAGTCTCTGCTCCATAGTTAACTATTTAATCAATAAATAGCCTCCACCTCTGCGGTTACTCGCTACGTCACTTGCCATCCAACTATCGGTAAAATCCTTCGAAATGCTTCGAAAAGCAATGTAGCGCGATATTCAAATATCTGAACTTTCAAAAGCTGCTACAGCCTTTCCCTTGATATCTAGGTGTCTGAAACTTGGAATACCCATTCCTAGAGTTGGGCACAGTATCTCAAGAATGTTATGGATCTGGAGACATAATCGACTGGACTGGCTGTGTGGCTCAGCGGTAACGTTCTCGCTTGCTGAGCCCTAGGTTGCAGGTTCGTATCCTGGCGCAGTCAGCTGGCATTTGAGGATGCACAAATGCGAGGGAGCCGTGTCAGTAGATTTACTGGCACGTTAAAGATCCCCTTCGGGCCAAAATTCCGGCACCCCGGCGTATCTAAAAGCAGCAGTAGTTAAAAGGGACGTAAAACGAATAACATTATTATTATTGTTATTATTACATAATCGAGCTGCCGTGGGCAACATCCAACTTTGAGTTGAGGCATGTCTTTACACGTCTGGTTGTGCATGGCTTTCACAACCCTAATTGAATTAACAAATCGTTCCATGATCCTACAGAGACGTGTGTATACAAACTATGTGGATATTTTCGATTGCTATTTGCCTGAAATGAAAGTATTAATAACCTGAACTAGCACCAGTGGCTAGAATTCAGTTACTATGTGAAATCATTTTGTTCTTTACTTCAAATAACATTTTCAAATAACGCGCACTAGGCTGTTACAAACCCTTTAAAATAAGAAGTAAAAACGTATCATAGTAGCCTATCATCTTGTCATTCTTCAAATTCGATGCGCATGGAATGCCAATGGTATACTATCAATGGAGTCCCATGTAGATCAGTCGGGAAATCTAGTGGAGAAGTATCGAACAATATAATCCTAACAGGGCGAGTGCATTCTAGCGGCCATAAGAAGAAACTTTTCAATAAAATCTGGAAGTTATTAAGTAGGCCGGCGTGCAGTTACTTTTTTGGCTGCTAGATGTCTCGAGCAAATCTGCTGGCGAATTATGTTTTAATTAAATATATGTTTTGCACCGTAATATGCACAATATAACGCTTAATTTTAAAACGTCTGAGTCATTACAAAGCAACAAATATGTAAAATTTCTAGCAAAATACCTAACACTGATGGGGTTTGAACCATTGGCATATGAATGATAGACCAACGCTTTACCACGGAGCCATTTGTGCCAACGAACATTGATCTATATAAAATGACTTACATAGAACTTGTTAGCAAATAATGATTTAGACCTAATGATTTCATCAGTGGAGTATATTATTTATATATAAAGCATTTCATACAAAGTTTATTTATTTTGTATCAGTACGCTATATTGCATGCAATACTCAAATTAGTGAAATATAAGTCAGGCACAAGATATCCGCTGCCATCTTGTCTTCTTACCGAGACGGCTCAGCTTTTTAAAATCACTTCTGCACTTTATTATTACAAAATAAACTTTTAATTTCGAACGTGCCTCTTCCTTTAGAACAGTTAAATCGATTCTCGGCTCGATAATCAGAATTGGTGGGTCCCATGATATGGATTATAAAGTTTGCATAATTCGCACGGCCGCCATCCTGAAATGGTACGGCGGATGACCTTGTAGTTTGGTCACAAGACGCGTCATATATGAAGGTATGTTATTACCAAATTTGGTAGAGATCGGATAATTTGGTAAGTCGCTATTTGATTTTACGTTTTGAACGTTTGAGTGGCCGCCATTCAGTTTTGGTAAATATGGCGGCGATATAAAACATGACACTGAGGTGCCCTTTGTTTGTTCTACCTCTGTACCAAACTTCGTTCAATTCGGTTTCACCGTGTTCGAATTGATTGGGGGGACAGACATTCAGAGTACACACACTCACACACACACACACACAGACTCACACACACACATGCACACACACAGACAGACACACAATTTTTGGCCCAGTAGTGATCTCATAAGTCTACTTTCATTTTTTGCAAAAATCGAAAGTAGGCTAACTAGGGCGTTAGAAGACTAAAAAGTTAACGTAGATTCAATCCGCACCCAAGTAACAGACCATAATAAAATCCTAAAGGAGGATATTGAGATAGATATTACTGAAATGCTTAAAGCAAGTGTTATTGTGTGGAAAGATGAGTGGGATAAATCCATTGGCGAATTTGTGAAAGAGATACAAGGTAGTTTGGAGAAAAAAATAGCCAGTACTCAACTCACGATTAACAGAGTGGTTATTAGTGTTCGAACCGATCTAGGAAAACGTATTGATGGTTTTCAAAAGACACAAGTAGAGGATTCTAATGAATTTCGACAGGAATCAGAGAAGGAGACTAAAACGATTAAAGATCAGTTAAATGATAAGATAGACATGGTAGTCAATAAAGTCAACACTATAGGGGAAGTTGAATCCACCGATATAGAAGAGATTAGAACACGATTACAGAGCCTAAATCTTGTTGATGTTACCAGCTTAGAAAGCTATTGAGAGGAATTGAAGAAAGAAGTAGGAAAACATGTGAAGGAGATCATTGAAGAGAAAGAGAAAGAAGATTTAGAAGAATTGGAATGCCATACTGGAAGGAATAGCGTAGAAATAGAAGAAAGAGGAACCTGTCCAGAAGTAGGGCAGTATAGGCCAATAGAAAGGACAGAAGTGAGGATTCAAGAGCCCGATAGAGAGAACAAAGACTATAGGACGTGTACTCCAACAACTCAGGCTAGGAACGTCACCATCATTAGAATTTTTGAAGATAAGCCTCGTCAGTTCACAAATAAAGATGGCTTCACTCCGATCGAGTTCATACGTAATCTCAGTGATTATTTTGTGGAAGCTCACATTCCAAAGGAACGTGAAATGAAGGTCGAAGAAAGATATCTAGAGTGGTTCAGTGTTTTCCGATACACCTTCGTAGATTTTGAAGAATTTGTGGAATCGCTCAAAAAATAATCTGGAGAATAAAAGCTCAGAATAGCTTAAGTGCCGAGGTTTACTCACGTAAATACTCGAGTACCCTTCCAACACGCTACGCAGACTTTTTCACAGGTCAATTAGCCCAATTGATTTTTACAGCCACCATTGTCGACGGGAGAGCTTAGAGAAGCATAATCCAGACAGCTTCCAGTTGAGGTCCAGTGATTTATCACATCAGCAGGTATTAAGGATTTGGCTAGCTTAGATGAACTCTTACGCAAACTGGTTTACACTAGTCCAATGTCCCGACACCAGAGACAGGAACAGAGAGGAATAAATACGCTGTATATCGACCAGATCCAGCAAACTGATAATCAGAAGGAAGAAGAGAAAGGAGGAATAGGTCCGGAAAGAAACAATTATTTCGGGGACCGAAGATACGAGCCGAGATACCGAAGATTTCGCGAGGGACGGCCGTATCAACAACAAAATTAATAATGAAAACACGCGTAGAAATGGATATTACCACAACAATTACAATTACAACAATGACAATAACAGTTATTACAGTCGGAATAACCGCAATACCCAAGGTTACAGCAGATACAAGAACTATCGAGACGACGTGTTTACTAAAGAGCAATATGACGAGCGTCATAAGGAAGGAAAGGAATATTTGAAGAATCTTAGGCAGGAAAAGGGGGCCCATGAAACTACACAAGTAGATCCCCAGCCTAGCACAAGTAAACAGGGTCAACATGAGAACGACACTCATGTAAAAAAGTCAATTACAAAACACAAGTAGAGAGTTTTATAGATGCCATGCCTTTACACCAAGTATTAATGAACGAAATTTATGAAGTAACCAATGAGGACTGTTATATGAAAAGAAAATTATTAAGGATGAAAGACATTGTGAAATAACCATTATTAATGCAAATGTGGAAGGACAGTCATGTAAATCTTTAATGGATACTGGTGCAGCTCTTTCCATCCTCTCTGAGGAATGCTATCAGAAGCTACTGAAGGGAGACAGAATGACGATTTTACCCGCATCTTCAGTCAAAGTGCGTGGTATCATTCAGGATAAATCGGTCAAGTGTAAAATACAAGTTTTACTATGTTTTGAGATAAATGGACGGAAATATGAGCATATTTTCATTGTAGAATACAAAATCAATTATGATATCGTGCTGGGAATTGATTTTTTTACTAACGTTGGCGCAGTGATAGATATGAAGAACCGCATTGTTAAAATTAGCGAGGGTATTAGGGTCAAAGAAGAGTCAGAAGATAATGATATTGAAAACCATCTAGATATGGAATATAGGGAAGAAATACTTAATAATGTCATAAATGAGGCAGAGAAAGACAGAGAATTGCATACTTCCAAAGCAGAAGGCTTTGAGGAGAGTCGAGAAGAGTTTGTAAACTTGATTATGGAATTTCACGACATTTTAATGAAAAACCTGGCTCGATTAAGGATTATAAGTACAGGGTCAGATTAACTCATGACGCCCCTTATCAGAAGAGAATATATCCAATCACCGAGAAATACTAAGAAGAAGTACGACGGATAATCAAGCAAATGGAAGCCGATGGCATTATTAAAAAACAAGCATCGTCGCATATTAATCTTTTCACTGTTTTTAAAAAGAATAATGGCCAACTACGTCTTTTTCTTGACGCAAGCACAATTAACTTAAAGGTGCTACCTGAAAATGACCGCCCACCGAAGATCCGCGATCTTTTGAGGATATTTAATGGAAAGGCATGTTTCTCTGTATTAGATCTCACAGCTTCCTTCTATCAAATTGAGCTAGAAGAGGAGAGTAAATAACACACATGGTACTTATTTGACCAGACAACCTGGGTGTTTCAACGGGTTCCCTTTGATATCATTAATAGTGGACAAGCCCTAATTAGGGCTCTTGACAGTAATCTAAATGATGAGGTAAAGAAGAATGTATTATTCTACATTGACGATTTAATCATTTCTTCTGAAAACGTAGAGCAACATTTAGTACACCTACGTAAGCTTTTCGAGAACTTGAGAGAAGCTAATATCATGATCAACTTTGATAAGTGCCATTTCATGCACGAAAAGATTAAGTTTCTCGGACACACTATAGACCAGCATAGGTATCACCCTAACCTGGATTAAGTCGAAGCCATCATGCGATTTCCAAAACCCACAAAGTTCAAGCAAGTCAGAGAGTTCATAGTTGTCCGTCAGTTCATAAGTAACCTCTGTCCAATGTATTCAGAAATCATGGCTCCCCTTTATGATCTTCTGAAGAAGAATAACCGTTGGAGATGGACGAAGGAAGCTTTTGAGAGAGCGAAGGAAATGCTACGCGACAACGTGAAACTGTAACGCTTTTATTTTGCTCCATATTGAGCGTACAATTGAAACGTTTTCTATAGGCCTCACTGTTGCGTGACAAATGTAATGGTTTCTTACTAGCTCTGTCTTGCACTTTGAAATATTTACTCTGACTAAGATATGTTGTTTTAAAGGTTGCCAAGACCTCAACGCTATGTTGAAATCTAAATTTATATTTAACAACACATAGCTCTGGTAGAACACCTTCAAGAATCTTTTCACTCAGATCGTGGTATGATTTGATCATTAACCCAACAAACAATTGTAACAGGAGAAGGAATTGGTCTATATCTAATGCTACCTACTGAAAGCAAAGATCGCATGGTTAAAAGAAATGAATTTATTGTATAAAACAAGTATGCCAAAATTAACAATAATAATAATAAGTTTGAATTTAAATTGGAGCGTTGCGATTTGAATATTACCGCTAGAAAATTACGTGAAAACGGAGTCGGATAAATTACTGATTTTACTCTTATTCCAAAGCTATGAAGTTACTGAAATACTGAATATTAAACAAAGAGACGAGAGATTGCGTAGTTCTGAGTCATTCGCGCTTACCACTGGAAATTGCCGTAGCATTTCCCTCGTACTGGATGTTGTAGAGAGCTTCCCAAAGCCTCCTGGACGTCGTCATCTTCTTCGTTAGTTGATGAGATACTTGTAGATATGATAATTTATGGTCCGAACATCGGAACCAACCACACGTACAACCACACTGGTTAAGTTTTACAAAGATAGTCGCCCTGCCTCCTCGCCGCGCAAACCATATATGCACTCGTCGCATCCCCTCTCCAGAGCCGTCTTCTTCTCGCCCGCTCTCCTCTGATTGGCTGTGCCACCACGCGCTACTTCCCCACCTCCGGGTTATTACACTCGGCGCGGCGATGATGTCGATTACCGGTCCAGGCCATTTCGCCTTTTCTTAAAGCTGCAACCCAGGCTTGCGTCATGCTTCTTGACAAGAATAAGCCTGTAGCCGAATTCCCAGTGAGTCATCTCTCTCATAATACCCTAACTGACAAAACTCCGTAAAATTCCGTAATCATATAATTTTCTATGATAATGTTGTTCGTAATAATTTGCTTGATAGTGTTTTCTATCATAGAAAACCTATATGTATGCTTATAATTTTATAAAAATGCTCCAAAAAATACCTTAATAATAATAATAAGTTAATAATAATAATAATAATAAATTAACATGAAAACTTCTCTTGGCTGAACAATTTGCCGCGTAAATAAATATAGAATGGCTTCCTACTGACTTACGCCAGTGGCGTAAAATCCCCTCGAAAGACACGTTACATATTCGGCTCGGATCATCGGATGATTTACCGTGACGACGGTCCATTATCCGATTATCCCAGACACGTTAATAATCCCCATCCAAAATACATATTACATAAAATAAATCACCCTAAATTACATATATATACACCCATAATTTTTCTTTACGCACTTTGCGTCAAAGTTTGTTGTCACTATGGATTGCACTTTGCAACCAGTCCAATGTTTTTCATATAGAATAATGTTCCACGGATATTTCCGCCTCTCAAATTTCTCTATGTTGGGAAAATAGACATAAATAATGTGTGAGCACTGTGTATTTATGATGTCACATCACACGCATCAAGGTGTTCTGATATATGTATCACCACAGCACTTCCTAATTTCACTGGAGGTCCCTTCCTTATGGTGACATTTAATCTCACTTATCCCTGAGCACACGATCACACTATTGTGGCAGCGCATCGTGACCATAATACTTAATCTCTCTTTATAATAGACCAAATTAATAATGACTTCTGAAAAAAAAAACAGTAAATGCGCATTACATATAACACCAAATATTTCTGTGCCGTAATCGCCCTGTCTTCTTAAGTTCCCGTAGACCATATTCTACTTAATACTAGTTCTCAACTCAGACCAGTTCTCCTCACACAAATAATACCTTTGTACAAATTACCTTAAATTACACACTTACAAAGCTTACATGGCGAGGCCGTAAACAGAAATCACGTGTGCTGTTATGTATGAGTTTCATGAAGTACTGTCTTGCCTTCTGATGGCCCATCTTTTGTCTCGTGGACGCCTTAAGCAAAAATACCCTGTTCAAGCGCTCACCCATCCCTTGGAGACAAATGGGAATTCACCAGCGCTACCAAATTCTGGCCTTGGTGTATCGAGACATTTTAGTGCTCAAGAGCATCCGACAATCCCGTCATATTTCCCTGTACCTTAAAAACTCTCATTTACTTACAGACTACCCCCCTGTGTGACTTCTGATACGCCTGCCTGGAAGACCAGATCTTCCCCGCACCAAATACCACACTTACTCATTTGATAGGCTGGCTCGCCAGCTACACACACTTACTTTATGACACATACTTAATGTCATCACGTTGCTCCACTAACATATTTCTCAATGTCTGTAACGATGCCCTGTTGCTACTGTCCACACATGCTATCCCTACTTTCCTCTGGTGTTACACCTCTACTCGACACTCTATGACCTAAAAATGTCACTTCTGACTGACAGAATGACGACTTAGACAGCTTCAACGTGAACCCTGCCTGATATAACTTCTGAAAAACTATATCTAAATGACGTAGATGCTCCTCAAAACTGCGTGAACTAATTACCATATCATCAATGTAAATGGTTAGAAACTCTCCTGTGTCATCCCCTAATGCGATGTTTAAAGCCCTAATTAAAGCTGCTGAACTACTCTTTAACCCATAAGGTGTTCTACAAAATTGATAAAGGTTATATTTATGACTAAAAGCTGTAAATGGTCTATCTTCGTACATAAGTGGCACTTGCCAAAAACTGGAACTCAAATCTACACAAGTGAAATACTTCTTCCCCTCAAATATTCGCATTAATTCCTCTATTGACATAGATTTCAGCTGATCTGAACTAATTCTACTGTTAACCAAACGAGCGTCTAAACAAATACGAACTGTGCCGTCGGCCTTGGGTACCGTGATCAAAGAATTAACATATGGACTGTTAGAGTGCTCAATAATCCCATCTTCAAGCATTTGGTTAATTTGTGCCTCAACTGCACTCTGATAAGCGAAAGGTACAGGATATCTATGTCCTGTGAATACTGACCTATCAATAACGTTCAATGAATGTGTATAGCAATTGGCCATACCAATGCGATCCTCAAAAACTCTCCTATTACACAATAACACATCATAGAGCCGAACACATTGTTCTACCTCTATATTTCCCTGAAATGCAGCATCACGTAACGAGTCCTCTAGACTACCGTTCGTAATCACACTGCCCAAAAAACATGGAGAACCCCGCTCTACGGCTGGCGATATCTCATTTAAAGTTCAAATCACACCTACAACACTACTTCTCTGAATATGGTCATTGAACGCTACTTCTACTTCAGAATCACCCCATTTAAATTTCAAACTCCCTACATCATAACATAAGTTACCAGACACTCTACTTAGCCACTCTGAACCCAAGATAACATTGAATACTAAATTTGGAATTACAAGACAAATCTGCTTCTCTACATGATTATTAATTTTAATGTCTACTAAAACTTGCTTAGAAATTACTTTAGACCTCTTCCCAACAGCTGTGATAACAAAAGTGCTTTTAATTGGCATCACCTCAAAATTTACTCCAGTTCCTTTCATTTTATCATAAAATGCACTACTTATGCAACTCTTCATACGACCACTATCAATTAAAACATCTGTGTACGCCTCGGACACGTTAAATTTAACTATGGGGCTCTTACTAACCACTTCCTGAATAATACCTTCATCATCTAGTTCACGTAATAATTCATTTCTTACATTTAGGTCATAGGGTTCCTGTATAAGTGTACGGACAGGGCATGTTATAGACTGAGATTCTGACCTTACATCGCAGCCTGGTTCGTGTTTAAAGTATTGCTACCGCTTGGTGTAGTGCTACTTACTACTGCACTGGTCTGATTGTTCTGGGTTGAATTAACGGTATCTCTCTGTCCGTTATTACCATTGGGCTGATTCCCTCCTTGACCCCTGTTCTGGTTATAATTATTATTATTATTATACCTCCCTTGGTTACCCCTAAAATCATTATTTCGGCCTTGATTTCCCCTGAAATCATTATTTCTACCTTGGTAGTTTGTACCATACCCATTTCCTCTGTACTGGTTTTGCTGATTATTATTATTACTATTTTGGTTCCCCCTATTTTGGACGCTGGCCCCTTCGCCACTGTTCCCTTGAACTTCCTGACTCCTATTCTCATTAGGACTGTTATTATGGTTACCCTGGTTCCTACCGAAATTCTCCTCGTAACCACCTCTTCCCAGAGCATCGAATGTACTCAATAAATTTTCCACTTGTGAAATAGATTTAACATTATGTATACAGGCAGCTTCTATGATTCTATATGGAAAATGTCTTAGTAAGAGCCTGACTACATCACTTTCCTCCTTCAAACCATCCAGATATTTGCACGTTAATACCTGTCCTAAAAAGTACTCGGTCATAGTGTAGTTTCCTCTCGGGTTATATTTCCCACACACAATTCCCTCACGATGCTGAGACTGAATCACCTCATTCCAAAATTTCTCACAAAATTTAACTTTAAAATCTGAAATATTCTCAAAATTGTCTCTGTAGACAGCAAACCAGTTTCTTGTCTCCCCTACAAAAGCTTGCTCTAAAATCTCAACTACCTGGCACCACTCAATACTACCATCTTCCAACCTCTCCCCGAATGTATTTTCTATTGTATTAATGAGCTCCATTGGACAACCCTGCCGATTACTAAATTTGCCTAGTTCTATTTCTCTGTGTGTGCTATTCCCATAAACTGGCCTACTCTGGCTACTTTCCTGCCTAATTCTAGCTTTCAACTTCTGTTCTACTTCAGCAATTTTCTCCTCAGCTTTTCTTTCAATATTAGTTACAGTTATCCTAATGCTCCCTTCCGATGCTTCAACTTTACCACTTAATTTAGCTTGTTTCTCACTAATTTCATTAATGCTTTCCTTATTCCTCTCCCTTAAAGTATTAACTTCAGTGATTGTTTCTGCATGTACTTTATCAATTCTGCCCCCCCAGCTGTTCTTTAACCTCTTTAGTTGCTACCTGAATTTTATCAATTTCTCCCCCCAATTGCTTTTTGACCTGCTGTGTTTCAAGTTGCACTAGTTCTTTTAAATTTTCAGCCTGTGTACTGATTCTAATTTCTAACTCCTCCTGTACTTTTCCTAATTTTCTGTCTACATCTGCAATAATCTCTTTAGCCTTCTCTTCCATCACCCCTCTGATTTCTCCTCTAATCTGCTCAAATTTCTTATCTAATTTTAGATTGTTCTCTTCAAATTTCTCATTTAATTTATTGCTCACTTGTTTACTGTTTTGTTCTAATTTAGCATTTAAAGTTTCAGTACTCTCTCTATTTTCCCTACTGTTTTGTTCAAGTTTAGCGTTTAAAGCTTCGGCACTCTCTTTATTTTCCCTACTATTTTGTGCAAGTTTAGCATTTAAAGCGTCAGTACTTATTTTATTTTGTTGCATAAACTGAAGAAGCAAACTCTCTAACCCTGCTTTACTGTTTTGATTACCCCCCTCAGTATCGGGATTTACCTCCGACATCCCTGTACTGCTTTCATTTCCAAGACTAGCCATACTGCTCGTATCTTCACTATCCAACTGGTGACCACTACGCAACTTCATCTCTTCCTCAACACTACCCATGCTGATACACACCGATAAATGAAAACCCCCAAAATACAGGCACAGAAATATATACCCTTCTCCTTCCACAAATGTTATTAGGTTTTCGGCCCCAAGTTGGTAGCGACAAGTGTAACGCTTTTACTTGCTCCACGTTGAGCGTACAAGTGAAACGGGTTTCCTTTGCTCCATATTGAGCGTACAATTGAAACGTTTTCTATAGGCCTCACTGTTGCGTGACAAATGTAATGGTTTCTTACTAGCTCTGTCTTGCACTTTGAAATATTTACTCTGACTAAGATATGTTGTTTTAATGGGCGCCAAGACCTCAACGCTATGTTGAAATCTAAATTTATATTTAACAACACCTAGCTCTGGTAGAACACCTTCAAGAATCTTTTCACTCAGATCGTGGTATGATTTGATCATTAACCCAACAAACAATTGTATCAGGAGAAGGAATTGGTCTATATCTAATGCTACCTACTGAAAGCAAAGATTGCATGATTAAAATAAATGAATTTATTATATAAAACAAGTATGCCAAAATTAACAATAATAATAATAAGTTTGAATTTAAATTGGAGCGTTGCGATTTGAATATTACCGCTAGAAAATTACGTGAAAACGGAGTCGGATAAATTACTGATTTTACTCTTATTCCAAAGCTATGAAGTTACTGAAATACTGAATATTAAACAAAGAGACGAGAGATTGCGTAGTTCTGAGTCATTCGCGCTTACCACTGGAAATTGCCGTAGCATTTCCCTCGTACTGGATGTTGTAGAGAGCTTCCCAAAGCCTCCTGGACGTCGTCATCTTCTTCGTTAGTTGATGAGATACTTGTAGATATGATAATTTATGCTCCGAACATCGGAACCAACCACACGTACAACCACACTGGTTAAGTTTTACAAAGATAGTCGCCCTGCCTCCTCGCCGCGCAAACCATATATGCACTCGTCGCATCCCCTCACCAGAGCCGTCTTCTTCTCGCCCGCTCTCCTCTGATTGGCTGTGCCACTACGCGCTACTTCCCCACCTCCGGGTTATTACACTCGGCGCGGCGATGATGTCGATTACCGGTCCAGGCCATTTCGCGTTTTCTTAAAGCAGCAACCCAGGCTTGCGTCATGCTTCTTGACAAGAATAAGCCTGTAGCCGAATTCCCAGTGAGTCATCTCTCTCATAATACCCTAACTGACAAAACTCCGTAAAATTCCGTAATCATATAATTTTCTATGATAATGTTGTTCGTAATAATTTGCTTGATAGTGTTTTCTATAACATAGAAAACCTATATGTATGCTTATAATTTTATAAAAATGCTCCAAAAAATACCTTAATAATAATAATAATAAGTTAATAATAATAATAATAATAAATTAACATGAAAACTTCTCTTGTCTGAACAATTTGCCGCGTAAATAATGTACAGCATCCCAGGGGTATGCACCCCTTGGAGACCATCCCCCCGGCATCTGGCTAAATCCCATAAAATGGCAACTCTTGGAAAGCCGGGGCAACATCCATTAATACTGTAAGGACAGCTTGCTACTCCATAAAGCAGCTCAAGCCTTACGTAATCATTACACTCAGCGACATAGTACTAACTGGGGCAGCATGCCAACGCAATGCTGACAGCAGGGCGTCAGAAGGTATAAGAAGACGTCCTAATGAGGTCAGAGGATCTCTTCATTGTCAGTGCTTCATCGAGACGGCCGAGGCTACGCTGGTGTCAACCGAGGTGAGTCAGTCAATCGTGTTCCGAGTTCCTACTTATGTAACCTGTAACCCACCACTTGTACACATTGTGAACATAATCTCATTCCCTACAAGGGACTCATAATCAAAACTACAGACCAATAAACACTTGGTCTACACTCTACACACACTTTACTGTTTATACACCTTTTTACATCCCAACGCCCTTCCTTACTCCCGTCACGGTAAGACGTGATAGACGGTAGTCTAATAGCGCTAACTCAGGTACCTTTGTGTTCCCCGAGCCGGCCCGGCTGCAAGCAAGCAGCACGTGCCACTCGGCTGATACGAGCAGATTCAATTACATAATAAGCAGTCAGCTGAGCGACCAGAACAGTGACCCTTGCGTTGGGTCCCATCCCTTCAAACACTACTACCTTATTCATAGGAACGCCCCCTAGTTCCTAGCACACCACAACACTCTACACTGGTCAGCTTGCCCTGTCAAGGGAGGCTACCCTTTTAGGCACCACCTTATAAATTAGTACAACTACTCTCTCTTTTAGATCCACCCCCAAATTAGGGATCTAAAACACTGGTGGAGGCACGGTCCTACGCATAGAGAACAGGACTCAACCAACGAGCCCTCGTAGGAAAAACGACCCCTTCCGTACCGCAAAAAGCCAAGCAGATAGTGAATTTTTTTTAACCTCATATTACGTCACACATTTTTTTTTCTTAAATTAAATGTCCACATTTAGAACTACATTAAGAGACTTTGCACACCATTTGTCGGCTAGTACAACTCCACTCCTGCCGAAGCTAAAAATTAGGAACGGTGACTTAATAACTGACCAGACTGCAGTACAACTTCTCAGGGACCTTGAATTCAAAACAGCACAGATCCGTGCTCAACACCCTGCCGCCGCAGCACAAGTCATACATTTCACACGGTCCCAGGCCAGTGAACACACACAAGAGTCACCAGTATCCAGCGCTAGTGAGGTAGATTGCCTGCCAACACTCCATCCCCTATTGTTGCAGCAACTGCAGATCACAGAGCAGAAAGCCAGTAACCTGCTCGAGCGCATTTCAGAGCTATTAGAGACAGACACTATTAAAGCCAATAATCACACGACAGAAGCGGTTCTTGACATCCACACTATTTTGGAGACAGTAAAACAGGATTTAGACAGAACCGTACACATAGTTAGCTCCGCACAGTACGACAACACACCATCCATCAGCACAGACATATCAGGTGACGAGCCACCTGGTAACGTAACACAGGTGTCCTACACGGAAAGCGAGGCTAATTCCCCTCCAAACAGCCCAAACACCTCGACACACAGCCAACGAAACACAGCCGAGAACGACATGAATAGACACACTGAGTACCCCATGATCCACCCCACAAAGTTCACGGGGGAAGGCCAGGATCCCGAGGAATACCTCAAGGCCTTCAATAGAACGGCTCGGATCAATGGTTGGAGCGAGGAAGTTAGGAAACGGCTCCTTCCTGCTTACCTCACGAAGGCGGCCATGACATGGTATGAGCTCCATGAGGTCACACTAGAAGCTGCCACATGGGAGGAAACCGCTTTACTTTTAAAAGAGGAGTTCCAGCTCATACCAGACGATGACGATCTCTATGACCAGATTAGACAGAGGTCACAGGGACCCAAAGAGAGCGCCCAGGCATACATCAATGTTAAATTGATAATGTGCGAAAAGTACAATGCAGCAATGACAAATAAACAGAAAGTCAAGCTGTTAATGCAGGGCCTCAGACCAGCCATAGTAGAAAAGCTATGCATAATGAACAACCTCACGGTCCAACATATGTTGAATAACATAAAGACCATAGAGGAGGGGAGAAAGATCACGGAAAAGGCTACGGAAAAAGCCGTGGATCTGCACTTCCAAACTCAGAAAGACGACACTAGCGCCAAAATGGACGAATTAGTGGACAGGATGGAGAAACTGACCATAGCTGCCATCCAAGCGGGCGGGAGACCGCCAAGGGATGAGCAAGCAGATAAACGAGAACATTATCATACTGAGAGGGACAGGGGGTACGCAGAGAGGAGACGCTACGGGAGGGAAGAAAATTACTGCCCTCCACAGCGGCCAACAACACCTCCCCCACAGGATAGGCCACACTACCCTCCGCGGTACTCACCGATAGCATACACGGACACAGAGCCGACATACCCCTCAAGGCGTTCACCATCCCCGTACACACGGGAGTACTACCCCGAGGAGTACGACCACGACATCCCCCGACGAAACAGCCCGCCACCAAATAGACAGTCCTACGCTGCCCCACATTTCAGGGCAGACAGGGGGTACCGGGAATATTCGCCCCCACGCAGCCAAGGTTATGCAGCCCCGCAGTACAGGGGAAATGGGGAATATCGGGAGAACCCGCCCCCACGTAGCCAACGTTATGCAGCCCCGCAGTACAGGGGAAATGGGGAATATCGGGAGAACCCGCCCCCACGCAGCCAAGGCTATGCGGCCCCGCAGTACAAGGGAAATTGGGAACAGCGAGAAAACCCACCCTCGACCAGACAGGGGTATGTAGCTGACCAATATAGGGAAAAGGGGAGCCGACGGGAACACCCGCCCCAGCAGCAGCAGACATACACCCCACCCGGTCGGAGACAGAATAACGGACAACAGGGCAATAACCGACAAGGAAGGAAACCCACTAGAGAAAGGAACAACATAGACAAACACACGAAGGGCCCAGAACACTACCCCCTCCCAGACGAATACCCGAGGGAGTTCAGGGATGAAGCACCCCGCCGGACAGACAGGGGGGCAATACTCCCTACACCTACTTACACACCGCAAACGGGGAGTTGGCGCAGCCACCCCGAGGGGGGGCGCACATACAGTACAAGTAGGCGTACACCCACATTTTCAAAAAACGCCTAGACGGGGAGGTTCGGCTAGCTGATGAAGCAGCTGAGGTTCCTCCCCCAACACAACACAAGAAAGGCCCCTCTCCCAAGCAAACTCGCAAGAGTAAGGCGAAGAAGCAGCCAGCTAAAGCTGAGGCTGACGATCCGGCCCTGGACCGTTTCCAAGCACACCCCGTGCAAGGAGATGGCAACTGTCTGTTTAGGGCCATGAGCTTCCTAATCCGGAATACCGAGGACTATCATGGGGACTACAGACAGGAAACGGTCAAACATATCTTGGCCAACTGGAAAGAGTACCGGGACTTTGTGTCGGACGAGTGGGAAAACCCATTCCAGACCGGGGCGGATTACCGAAAATACATGGGCAAGGACGGCACCTATGGCAGTGCCGTAGAGGTAACCGCTCTCGGCGAAGTGCTCAAAGCCAACATCCATGTATACACGGATGTGCACTCGCCTCCGCTATTTTCAACTGCGGGATTCAATAGGGACCTACACGTACTTTTTACAGGAAACCCTAAGGCGGGACATTACACACCCCTCACAATCAGAAGTAAACAGCCCGAGAACACGCCCACACCCTCCAAACAGGAAACCCTACCCCCTTCACCACAACACAGGGGGGGAAATGACCACACACAGGCGCATGACGAGGGCTCGCTCGGCATGGGGAAGCCAGCAACAGGAGTCGAACTCGCGACCGCCTGGAACAAAAGGCGGGGTAACAAGGGCAAGCTCAGGGTCACATTTGCAGACACACCTTCCCGAGAGGAAGAAACCAACAACAACACAACTACACAAAGGCTGGGAACGATCAATACACTAAACGTTCGCCAGCAGACTCCTAGTCTCACAGCAAGACCGGTTAAAGGAGCTGGCAATGTACTTGGCAAACGCACTTTGCTGACCTGGGCAAAGCACTCAGAACAGGAAGCCAGCCGAGAGGCGAAGCGTGCCAGGTACGATAAGCGGACAGCTTCGTGCCTGCCCAGCACAAATGTCACTCTGGCAACAACAACAACAACAACAACATACATCTTACACAACACATCGGTGCAGGGCAGTGGATTTCAGGTATCGGCCCTCACGATACACGCCACCATAAATGGCCACAGAGTGCAGGCCCTAATCGATACTGGGGCAGCCATAAGTTGTGTTAATAGCCGACACATTGCCGAGGCGCAAATACAAGGTGTCACGGGGGACATCCGGCTGGTAGCGGCCAATGCTCAGACGTTAGAAAACATGGGAGTGGCAAACATACATATTAGGATAGACCATTTTGCCACAACGCACCCCATGTTCGTTATCGAACACCTTTCTGCGTCAGCCATAATTGGTATGGATTTTCTCGCTAGGTATGAGGCTAGCATAAATTTCGCTAGTGGTCAGATGCTTTTAAAGCACGACCAGAGGCTCACCACGCATCCCATGGTATACACCAGGAACAGAGATGGGATTCGAGCGGAGCGAGAAAACCACGAGCATCAGGCCCCTACACTGCACACTATCAGCCAATACACAAACACACACACGGATAAGGCGGCTAACCAGAACCACACGCAGGACCTGACTCCGGAGCAAAATAAAAGGCTCACGGAGCTCCTGGAGACCAACAGAGATATTTTTGCCCACTCAATGAAGGATCTCGCTGTGACAGACCTCACTGAACACCACGTCACACTCACTAGTGACCGACCGGTACACCAGCCCCCCTTCAGAGTGAGCCAGAAGGAGCGACATGCCATCGACGCTCAGATCTCAGAGATGCTCGAGGCAGGGGTCATTGTGCCCGTTATTTCTAACTACTCCTCACCGGTTCTGCTGACCAAAAAGAGGGACGGATCGCACAGATTTTGTACTGACTACAGGAGGCTCAATAAGTTAGTCGAAAATGATAGTTATCCACTACCAAGGGCAGACACCTATTTGGACGCCCTTGGTGGAGCTAGCTGGTTCAGTTCGATGGATTGCTATAGTGGATTCTATTCGATCCCCGTCTATGAACCAGATAGGCACAAGCTGGCGTTCGTCACAGAGAACGGACTATTTACCTACACCCGTTTACCGATGGGTCTCCGTAACGCCAGCCAAACCTTCCAAAAGCTAGTGGATAAGACATTTTCAGGGCTTAAATGGCGTTCCGTATTAGTGTACGTGGACGACATAACGGTCTTCTCCAACACTTTTGACGAACATATCGTACACTTGGAGGAGGCTTTCGCAAGGATCAGAGAAGCTAAGCTAAGGCTTAAACCTGCGAAATGTCAATTTGCCAGACAGCAAATTACCATATTGGGCCATATTGTCAATAGGGAGGGCATTATTCCCGACCCAGCTAAGACTGACGCAATAACGGGCATCCCAATGCCCACAAATTTGAAACAATTGCGCAGTTTCATTGGCCTGGCTTCGTACTATCGCAAGCATATCTATAGGTTTGCACACATCGCCCATCCCCTAACTGAACTCACACGTGAAAGAACGCCCTTCAGCATCAAGCAGGAACACATAGATGCCTTCAACACACTGAAGCAACTATTGACCTCACCTCCATTACTACAACACTTCCACAGTGATAGGCCCACATTTTTACACGTGGATGCCAGCCTTTATGGGTTGGGCGCAGCCCTATTGCAGGAAGACGCCGAAGGGCACAAACGGCCCGTCGCCTACGCTAGCAGGAAGCTAACGGCCGTTGAGACTAGATACTCTGCCACAGAGCGGGAAATGCTGGCATTTTCGTGGGGAGTGAACTATTTTAGAGTATACCTCTATGGTATCAAGTTCACGGTAGTGACTGACCACGCGAGCTTGCTTTTTTGGGACAAATTTAAAAACCCAAATTCGCGACTCAACAGGTTTATATTCCGCCTGTATGAATATGATTTCGTGGTCAAACACAAGAAAGGCGCTACACACCTAGACGCAGATGGGTTGTCTAGGCTGCCAGTAGCCGATCCCCCGGATGACAGTAAGGACCACGACTGGGACGATATGCCCACCTTTGCCCTGACGGTGGTTGACATCAAACAGGAGCAAGAAAGTGATCCGCACTTGAAACAGATTCTATTGGCACTAGAAAACTTGGATAAGGTGGACTCCAAGACAGCACGGCTGTCTAGGCGATTTTTCCTAGACAAAGACGGGGTACTGAAATTTAAGCCCACAGCCATGCACGATAGCGCACCTATAGCGGTTCCGGAATCATTGAGAGAAAATATCATGATCGGACACCACAATAGCCCACTGGCAGGGGCACATTTGGGTACGCATAAAACTTACCTTAGAATCCGTGACAAGTATTATTGGGTAAACATGAAGGCCGACATAGATACCTTTGTAAAGACATGTCACACTTGCCAGCGATTCAAAACAAGGCCTGGCAAGCCTCATGGATTACTCAACCCAATTCCCGTGGGAGAGTTATTTCACAGAGTCGGGATAGATGTGAAAGGCCCCATTACAACGAGTCAGAAAGGTAACAAATATATCCTGGTGGCCACCGAGTATCTCACACGATACATGATTACAAAGGCTGTTCCCAAAGCAGACACGAACAGCATAGCCGAATTTCTATTTGATATAATTACACGTTATGGCCTATTCCAAACCTTATTATCCGACAGAGGTACTATTTTCACCTCGAGAGTGCTCCAACAGTTTCTGGAGATACTCAGGATTAAGGCATACACTACCACGAGTTTTTCCCCGCAAACCAACGGACTCACGGAAAGTATGAACAAAATACTTGGAATAGCGCTGGCTAAATTTACAGAGGACGCAGGAACAGACTGGGATGAATACCTGCAAAGCATTACTTTTAGTTATAATACCTCTGTATCTACGGCTACGAAACACTCTCCACACTTCTTACTGCACGGATACACACCCAGAAGTCCTATAGACAATATATGTATCCCACAGGACGCCCACACAGACAATGCGGCTCGGCTAGAGCATTTGCAGATAGCCCGCATGGACGCTAGAAAAAACATAGCCGAGGCCCAGAAAAAGCAGAAAGAGCGGTACGATCGGAATAGAAAGACCGTGGAATACACACCCGGGCAATTGGTCATGGTCTCCAATTCTGCCCGTAAGAAGAACGTGTCCGAATTTCTCCTGCCACGCTGGTCAGGTCCCTTCAAAGTCTGCAGGAAGATATCTGACCTAAATTATATAGTGAGCGTGCGCCATGGGAGAAAACTCATAAAGGACACTATTCATGCCCGCCGGATGAAGGCATATCACACACGTAAAGATCACACACCTACACGTACAGGCGGGCACACTACTAAGAGAAAAGGAAACGGTCCCGCTGGCAGGTGTGAAAAGAGGGCCAAGAAGTAACCCACTGACCGCACCGGGATACGATCCTAACACTCCACAGAACTGTCCCGGAGACACGCGGGCATAATGACATTTCGTACCATTGTCGGGACATAATCGAACCACGGTACAGTAACACAAAATCTGGGGACGCACATGTAGTCAATGGAAGGTTCTTCTACAAGTACGGCCAACGCATATGAGATTTCCAAAGTGAAATGCCATGGCCTGTGGTTTGGATTCCAAGTAAAACGGAAATCCCGTGGCTCATGATCTCCAGATACGGTCACGTTAAACCACAAATTCCCCTCTTTTCTGTCACAATGCGAAAAGCACTCATCACAGTCACAGCGAGTAAGCGATTAAAAATACATGTGCCGGACATACAGCGTTATCAAGACAAGTAACGAGCGTACGCGCAGGACATTGTAATCCGATACCGCCATACTCAGCAATAACGCAGGCCTCAGTGATAACCTGCACGCTTACAGACAACAGCTCTCAGAGCAGAGCGCACGGCATCATTCACGCCCGTTTTAGAGACCCTATACCTTCCAAAATTACACTACAAGGGGAAATCAAAAATATACCAACTCTACACAGGTATGCATGCTTTCATTTGCGCATTGCGCATCCACGGGAACGTGCCATAATATATGCGGCACGGAAATGATCACACCAAATCTTTACAGACAACCGGATTCGAACCCACGACCACACACCACACTTGTACCAAAAACTAACTATCCAATGGTATTTTTGGTACACGGAACACAAGCAAAAAACAACACTGGGGAAGCCCCAAGCCCTGAAACACAACGCAAACATAAAATACAGAAAATGACATAAGGTCGCGGGTCTGAGTTCCAGTAACAATTTAGACACAAAGGAAAACAGCTATTCAGGCGTCCAATCATACTGAAGGTGGCCCATACAAGTGCATGAACAGGGAATACTTTATTTCCTCCCACCAAAAGCCAGACATAAAATTTCGAATTACACCAGACATGGCGAATACATTTCCCAGACGCAGGTAGGAAAATTTCGCAAGACACAAGTCTTAGGAAACAGTGGCCACACAATGTCATTACCTAACTAGGTCGAATTGCTACATTAGGCCGCTAGGAATCTAAAAACAATGACCACACTTGCACACGTGCACAAAGGCACATACCAGCGGGCGACATACAATAACGTCCCAGCCTGAGGTCACACATGCCCACTGCTGACTTGCAAACTATTTACACTGCAACACTGCGATGACTAGACGCTATTGCGTATCGCCAGTGACCGTGAAATTACAAACACATAACAATTATAACACCATACATTTTTTTTCCACACTGCAAAAACATTTGGCAATGGACAAGACGTGACACAGCGGAACTTATCTTGGGCCTATAAGGGCACGTTCGCAAAGACGTTGACAGGCCACGGGCGCTTCCCGCCCATACACAATATACACAGTAGGTCTTAGCCTTATAACAGACCAACCGTCCGCGTGGTGTAGCGGAACGTAGTCACACACACACACACACACACGCGCTCACCAATTAGGAGCGAACATAGGGACTTTGAGGAAACAGGACCTCCCCTTAATAACTTCTTTTCGCGATTTTATTCCCGAAATAAATCATTCCAGGCGACTAGGACATGACCAGTCGCACCACGACCACAGGCCACATCTACACTGCAATTGGCCGACCAGATTAGGTCATGCAGCTCTACTATCCCAAGGCGCGGATAGAAAGCCAACATGGACCAAGGGAGGATGACAGGAGAACAGGCTACCAGCGTACCACCTTACTCCCTTCCCATAACCTCCTCACGCCCAACATAAACAACGCAGACATAGCTACACGACCAAAAACAGCTACACTACATACAAAGTACACACAAAGGGGTTGATGGACTTCATGCGTCTAAAAAGCAGGCATGCTACGCCTTGAGTCACGATGCTACCACCTGAGTATTAGGGGTGTGTCAGCAAACATAAAGAAGCATAATGCGCCTCTCCAAATGAGAGAGGAGGCCATAGATATACATTAACCATTCTTTGGCACTTAAACACTCCCGCATGAAGGAACATACTGGTATTATGCCCCACCCCACACCTATCCGTACATGAAGGCAGTAACTTCATATCCAGACACATGCATGAATATCCCATCCATTCACCAGGGATTTTAATATCAAACCTGCATGAATTTTTGTATCTTTGCGATCCCGGGAATTACCTCTCCACTCCACTCACTATAGGAGCATCCCAGCGGCATCACCGGTTCCAGGCCACCACTAACGTGGAACCCAAAGGTGCGCAAACCCTTCCTACCATACTTAAGGCCACTCAACAAATAACTACCCCCAGATCCTAATAACAGGGTACCTGACATTACAGACCCTACTAACACCTCCATTAAGGTAAAGAAAGCATTATTGCTGGAAAGCTGACGTAGCGAGGGTAGACCAGAAGTAGCCTATGTACTTAGAAGATCTACAACCCCGCAACACTGGAAATATTTTACATTTTACACAGATACTATACCATTTACACAGGTTACGCTACATTTTTTTCTTACGAAGGAATCTGATACGACTTGATGGTTGACAACGGCGTAAGCCGAAGGTCAGGAGCACCACACCGGAGCAGAACTGGGGAAGGCGAGGTGGACCCTTCCCCCAGTTGGCTCGACAGCGCGGCGACCTCACTTAACTGACGACCAGACCAAACAGACGAACTACGTAAGGTCAAAGCATTCGGGACCGGACACGGGCAAACATCGAGATCTAGGGGTGCATATTAGCCCATCCCCCTTGTCGGAGAAGGTTACACCCACTATGTGTCCCGGTCATCGAAGCCGAGATCTGCAGGGTGACTTTCTGAGGATGGCGGGAGAAATAGCTCACTCAGCGCCGGCCTCGGGAACTATCCCTAGAGACGACCCATATTATGACTAGACTCCTAGTTAGAATTAGATAAGTACGGCTTCCATAGCGGGAAGCAAAACTCCTGTGCGTTGGAGCAAAACACACTGCGGCCGATACAGGCGAAGAGGACTCCCCGGACGCTCACTTCCCGGAGGACACATGAATCGTTACTATTGCGGCCGATACAGGCGAAGAGGATTCCCCGGACGCTCACTTCCCGGAGGACATATGAATCGTTACTATTGCGGCCGATATAGGCGAAGAGGACTCCCCGGACGCTCCCTTCCCGGAGGATATTATGCCATTGGACCACACTGTCCAATGCCCACATAAATGGCGATGCATCGGGCAGCCAAAGGGCATTAAGAGAGGGGCAGTGCGCGCACCTCACAGGAGCCAAGTGGGCGGCTCAAATACGATAAAATCGGAACAGCAAACGGTCATGAACAAGGAAGCTACAGCGGGCGAAACGGTTAGCTTAGTGGCACCGTAAGCCGCCTGCGAATAGGTTAATACTAGTAATAGACGTCGACACCTAGAATTAAGGGGACGGAATCCAGCGACCCTAGAGACAACCGGTGTTTCTGGGGCTCGTGCGGGTGGTGTCCTGGGGATTTAATTGCTCCAGGCGATCGTCCTGGTCCAAATTTAGCTATAAGACGGTTGCATTTGACACGCAACCTAGGATTAAGCAAATTTACTGAACGCTGTTGCAATGTAGCACAGCATCTTTCGGCAATAGATTAAGGCAACCCTCTCGGTTTAGATATAGCAATTTTTTTATATATACCATAAGTAGTGTAAGATAACGCCGTTCGGCGCCTGATAGCCCAGAAATCCGGCATCAGGGTAAGACCGACGACTAATAATAAGGCATGACAATTCGTCGTAAACCTACATTTAAGGCAATTTTTTATATATAGATCACATAGAATATTTCGGCACCTGGTCACTAAAATTCGTTACCAGGGTAAGCCCTATAATACATTAAGTTAAACTACATTAAGATAACAATACATTAGGATAAGTAAGATTAGGACGCCAAATTAAGCTAAGATAGAAATCTAGCCGGCATAGGATAAGAATTGAGTAAGGCGCCAAGGGCGACTGAAAAGTATACACAGGTGTGAATGACCACAATGCATTGGCCGATATAACCATTCCCATGCGTTCTCTTTCAGGATGGCAGAAAGGAAAACAAGGATAGCAGCACACCCACTAACAAAGGATTTATTTATCACAGGTCAAGATCATTGTACTGTACATACACCCTGTAAATAATATCACGAATCACACACAAATGTAAAACACTGATGTCACACAAACATATACACTCTCCCACATTTTCAAGTCGCGCCGATAAGGTGACGGCGACGCGATCAGCAGCGTGCAGTGGTCGTGGGACACTGAACGCCACTGACGCAATCCTTAGCAAGCACTTGAATAATGAGTGACCTACGGCAGCCAGGGACAGCGCAAGGATTGTAAGCGCTCACCTTTGCTTCCAAGGTGCAATTTTCTCACCCACGGGGGAAAATGCACGACAGGTGTGAATTAGCGGCACAGCCACTAAAACACAATAAAATGGCTTGGTAAATCAAATGGCCATGGATGAAAGGGTAGGACCAAGGCCAAATGAGAGCGCTACAGAGTGATCACGTAATGAGAAATGAGTACAAAAGAATAGCGGGCACGCAGGTACATTTAGGATACGGCCGTCTAGACATAAGTAGCCTAATAAATATAAATGTGTAACAATGTAACAATGTAACATACAACAATGTAATAAGGTAACGTAATAATGCAACAATGTCACAGAAAATGCCACATATTTGTTCTCATACACGCACTGATTTTCATTTCTACCCTTCTAACTTAAAATTTGTGAGGGTGTTCCGTTTTTCCCCACACAAATAAACACTTTGATTATATCCCCTAAACTATACCCTGGAACACCCATTTTTTTCTATTCTCTCCTATCTTTCTATTTGCAGGGAGCACTTTTTCCCCAAGGTAAAGCTAGACGACACAATTCCTCGTCTAGCTGGGTTTTTCCTCCCTGCACAACATGTAACGAATCAGCATCACAAACCATGTTCTTTTTTGAAGCTAGCAATATGCCAGCAATAGCAAGGGCAAATTTTTTTTTAGTATACATGTCAAATCTCTTTTAATGTCAAATTTTTCTCAAATATCAATTTTTTTTACCAATGTTAATTTTTCTCGATATCAAATCTTTCGCAATGTCAATTTTTTTTGTTTTGTTTTTTCACAATGTCAATATCAGTGTATACATATATCTGTACATCCCATAACCCTCCCCTCTGAACACGGGCTGACCTCACACCCACACTTCGATACGACACCACCAGGAGATACGAGGGGGTTCCAAGGACCACTACGCCAACATCCCAACCCCCAGTTCCGTTCCCGTTCGCGAGGACGCGAACAAATGAAGGAAGACGCTTGTACAGCATCCCAGGGGTATGCACCCCTTGGAGACCATCCCCCCGGCATCTGGCTAAATCCCCTAAAATGGCAACTCTTGGAAAGCCGGGGCAACATCCATTAATACTGTAAGGACAGCTTGCTACTCCATAAAGCAGCTCAAGCCTTACGTAATCATTACACTCAGCGACATAGTACTAACTGGGGCAGCATGCCAACGCAATGCTGACAGCAGGGCGTCAGAAGGTATAAGAAGACGTCCTAATGAGGTCAGAGGATCTCTTCATTGTCAGTGCTTCATCGAGACGGCCGAGGCTACGCTGGTGTCAACCGAGGTGAGTCAGTCAATCGTGTTCAGAGTTCCTACTTATGTAACCTGTAACCCACCACTTGTACACATTGTGAACATAATCTCATTCCCTACAAGGGACTCATAATCAAAACTACAGACCAATAAACACTTGGTCTACACTCTACACACACTTTACTGTTTATACACCTTTTTACATCCCAACGCCCTTCCTTACTCCCGTCACGGTAAGACGTGATAGACGGTAGTCTAATAGCGCTAACTCAGGTACCTTTGTGTTCCCCGAGCCGGCCCGGCTGCAAGCAAGCAGCACGTGCCACTCGGCTGATACGAGCAGATTCAATTACATAATAAGCAGTCAGCTGAGCGACCAGAACAGTGACCCTTGCGTTGGGTCCCATCCCTTCAAACACTACTACCTTATTCATAGGAACGCCCCCTAGTTCCTAGCA
Organism: Meconema thalassinum; assembly: GCA_946902985.2. NCBI lineage: Eukaryota > Metazoa > Arthropoda > Insecta > Orthoptera > Tettigoniidae > Meconema > Meconema thalassinum. The sequence continues at coordinate 66,983,546 of OX336390.1, read as the reverse complement.
CACCACAACACTCTACACTGGTCAGCTTGCCCTGTCAAGGGAGGCTACCCTTTTAGGCACCACCTTATAAATTAGTACAACTACTCTCCCTTTTAGATCCACCCCCAAATTAGGGATCTAAAACAATAAATATAGAATGGCTTCCTACTGACTTATGCCAGTGGCGTAAAATCCCCTCGAAAAACACGTTACAAAACTAGAATATTTAGACTTGGGACCATATATTTTATATCGAGTCAGACGCATCATGTGTCGGTATAAGTGATGTTCTCTACCAGGAGGACGAAGCTGGAAACAAGTAGCCTATTATCTAGCCTTTACTGGAAGGAAACTTAAAAAGCACGTGGAAAACTACTTTACCACAGTGTTAGAAGCATTTGCTTTTGTAACAGCTTTGCAAGCGTGGAAGAAAATGTTAATCGGTCACCAGATTATAATTGTCACTGATCACAAAGCATTACAGTTCATGCTACAAACAGACATGTCTAGTGATAGACTAACTAGATGGGCTTTATTCACTCAGCAATTTAATGCCACAATTGTCCACCAGCCTAGGAAAGACAATTTGTTGGCTGATGCACTATCACGAAACCCTATAAAAGGTCTGCAGATCAACCATGTACAATTGGAGCAAGGAGACCAGGAAACTATAAGAAGATTGGAAAAAATCGGTGTATCACAGAAGAGATACGCTCCAATTAGGAAGATGTACAGGTTTCTAAAAGGGTTTATGGACAAAGCAGATCTTGATTGTGCTGCTTCGCAAAGACGCTCGCATCGTTATGTGCTAAGCGGTGACATAGTACGCTGACGCTGAGCGAAATAAGTTACGAATTGTTTTTCCACCTAGTCTAATCACAAAGGTAGTTTGGCTAGCTCACCATTATATAGGACATCGAGGTCTAGACATAACTCTCAGTTCTCTTAAAGAAAGATTTCCCTGGACAAACACGAGAACTTTCTTGCAGAGATTGTGAGGTCATGTGATTGATGCCAGCGAGGGAAATTTTCATCGGAATTGAGGAAGGGAAATCCTAAAGCTATCATACCTTCAAAACCACTTGAACTCATGGCGTGAGACATATTCGGTCCTTGCCCGAAGGTTTATCGTGGTAGCCAATACTTATTAGTGACCATTGATGTATAAGGTTTAGAATATTCCCGAAGGGAATATGATGCAGTTTCCATTTGAGCGGATGAATTATCAATAAATGATAAAAATGGTCCGCTTAACTCAAACAATGCCAGCGTTTCGCCGCAATGTGCCGTTGGGATTTTCATTTGGTACAGACACACCTACCAATACGCGTGGCTACCACATACTGAGAAGGCCATGCAAAACTTAATAGGGATAGCCAAGGTAAGGCTTTTGTTTTTATGAAAGGGAGTTTGACTCCCGTAGCACATTGGCATGCTCGTGACGTCAATACTGCTTGTATTTTGTGTCTTGCATGGCCTTCTCAGTCTGTGCTAGCCACGCGTATTAGTAGGTGTGTCTGTACCAACTGACGAGCCCAACTGCACACTGTGGAGAAACGCTGACATTGTTTGAGCTAACCGGGCCATTTTTATCATTTATTGATAATTCATCCGCTCAAATGGAAACTACATTATATTCCCTTCGGGAATATTCAAAACCTTATTTGGATTGCCAAGGTAAGGCTTTTCTTTTTATGAAATGGAGTTTGACTCCCGTAGCACATTGGCATGCTCGGGACGTCAATACTGCTTGTATTTTGTGTCTTGCATGGCCTCCTCAGTATGTGCTAGCCATGCGTATGGGTACGTGTGTCTGTACCAACTGACGAGCCCAACAGCACACTGGGGCGAAACGCTGGCATTGTTTGAGCTAACCGGACAATTTTTATCATTTATTGATAAACCATTGATGTACTCACTAAGTTCGTCACTATGGCCCCCTTGCAAAAAGCTACCACAAAGCAGGTTTTGAGTAGGCTTGAACATTCTGTATTTTCTAAGGCAGGAAAACTGGAGTATTTACTCTCCGATCACGGAACACAGTTTACATACGCAGATTTTGAGCAAGATATGGAAAGACTGGGTGTCAAACACATATTTTTGTCAGTGAGATACCGAGAGTCTAATTCTAGCGAACGCGTAATGGCAGCATTTTCTGCCCTAATGACTATTAGAGTAGGGTCAAGTATGTGCCTATAATAGAGGAATGTTTAAACTCTTCGTACAGGAAAGCATTGCCGATGTACCGATGTTGCTTCACATAGGAAGAAGTCCAGAGAGACCGTGGGATAATGTCATGAATTTTATACCCAGTGATCCCGATTAAGGAAGTCAAGCCATAATTGACCGAGCCAAGGAGAATTTGCAGAGAGCCACCGAGAAGGCTTGAAACGAGTGGAAGGGAAAGGGTTCGGCGCTCCATTGGAGATAGGAGACTTGGTGCTTTTACGCAAGCCTATCAAGGCGGACGTAGCAATGAAGATATACCCCAAATTTAGTTCGGTGTATTCGGGACCGGTTCATATAGTAAATGCATTTGGGAACAATTGTTATGAACTTTATGATGTTGATAACGATGTGAATATTGGAAGATTCATGCCAAGAACTTAAAAAATATTTTGTGAAAGTAGGCTGAATAATAATTCAAAAATCGAGTTCAGTGACATATGCATGGTCGGGATTCGAAACGGTTAAATACATTATTAGATCCGTTTTTGAACCTGTGTTAACGGGGGAATGAGGCCTGATTTTGAATTATTCAAGAATAAAATGAGAATATATTTACAAGCCCATAGTAAAATATAGCATTGGAAATGTGAATCTGGATTGTGGCAGGACACGTGTTTGTTGGCGAGTTACAGTTGTGTCACGGCGTAGTCACGTGATTTGTGATGCAGACACATCGCAAGGCAAGGTCAAACAGCCCATAGAAACATTAATTTGCCGCCGATATGAAGGATTCATTGTTATAAATTACGCCATTGGATATGAGCAGACAGCCAATGACGAAGGGCTAATGGAAGTCGAAATTACGAAAAGCCTCGTCCACATCATGAAATAATTACTTTTAGGCCCTGAGAAAGTGATTTTATGCATTGGAATAAGATGAATTTATCAGTACTTTAAAAGTCACTGGAGGACCACAGTTGACAGAAATAAGCTTTTAAGCAAGTACGAGCAAAGTATTAGCTGGAAGTTAAAAAGGCGCGGACGAGAGTCGAGCAGAGACGTTCCGAGTTAGAAAGAGTGGTCTGTCGTCGACAGAACTCGTCGAGTGCGGACGTAGTTCCAAGTCAAGCTCGAGGCTAGGGAGCCCGGTACTTAGTGCGTAGAAACTTGACCGCAGACTAGACTGCCCTTGCGGGTCAAATCTAGACATCGCTTGGTGAATCGAAACTAGTGCAAGTTACGCATACCCAAGCCGATACTCATTTTAAGGCTTGTGAAGTTAGTCTTCGAAAATATTACAGTATATTCTGTAAATACATATACTAGTGAGTATCCACTATCAGTATAGTGAGGAAATTCAGCGCAGTTTACGAATTATAGCGAGTTATAGACAGAGATATTCCTGCAGAGGAAAAGTGCTTCTCTTCGAGCAGAAGAGAAAGTTTTACGCATAGCAAGTTAGCAGTGAACGCTATTAAACCTTACAACTTCAAGAGGACGTGAGTCATTGAACAATATTAACTGTTATATGAAAAGTAAGGTTAATTGTTACTACAGCACAGATATTATGACAACGATTATGAACATTAATATGAGAACTACATTTAACAATTTAGAGATGACTTCAGTTACGGAGTATACTGATGCGATTGGGATATATCATGCCAGAGATGTGAGTTGACGACTTAGATCAACGCTAAACTTCAAACCATGTACGACATCAAGTTTGTTTCGAATATATTATGTACTTTACCATCTTGTACATTAATGCATTTTTATGTACTCATCCTACAAGAGTAAGAGCATTCTACTGAAATCATAGAACAACCATATGAACTTTAATCAACATTTACGATCAGATCGACAGTTTTTCGAACTTTATTTACAACAATGGAGATCGACCGACAGTATTGCTCGAATATGACATGGTCTTTCGAAATGAGAGGACGACGGAGAGATCATCATTTGAAGAAAGAATCCGTTAGGGAATCCCAGCGAAAGCATGAAAATTGGAAATCAGAACGGGAGGAATGTCCGCAGTTCAAATCCTAGGGGACGTGTGGCATCATTCCGGGGAGGAACCCAGTACTACCCTAAGTCGCAGATCCATCATCGAGGGCAGACCTGCAGCCGAGTATTTGTTCAGTGGAATTTCTAACACCAGGGTATTTCCTAAATACCTTACATGAACTTCGAGAAAAGCTTCACAAGGTAGAGACCAACCATTTACATATTTGTATTGTAGTATTTTGAGGACATTTCTGACCAACATTACTCCATGTATTCGATGTATTTTCTGTCGACGTTTATTGACTTTAAACTTCAGTATCATGTGAGATGATTGACTCTATTCATCTATTCATGGAATTTCAGTGATGCAGTTTCAGAACTAAAATGATTCATATTTGAAAATTTATTTAATTATTCTTAAATAATTTAATATTTGCTTAAATTATTCAACGAAGTCAATGATTTTTGATTTATTTGAATTTCAGACAGTTTTTGAGTCCTGAATGCCCACTTAAATTCATTTTGGATTAAATGACTTGGGTATCTTATCTGTAAGAAGCAACATTAGTAGGAGAAGAAATATGCGTGTGGTATATTATTTAAACATTAGATACGACGGTCAGGCAAGAAATATTCGTCATGTATAGGCAACGAACATTTATGTATGCAACTATATTCCTGCAGGGAATTTATTTCATGATTATGACTAACCATTTTACTTGGAAGAAAGATTTGAAATTTCTTAAATGTAACTTTATTAAGAGAGATATCTTGTTAGAAGACATAATTTAAAACGACTTATAGAAATATTAGGGAAATGCTTATTCCAGTCGTATTTGATCTTAATTCGATACTTCTATAACATTTGTTGTTATATTGCGAACATTGTAACGTTATGTAATTTGAGAACATAACGTTACAACGGTGTATGAATAATATCAGTATGGAGAGACACTATATAGTATTTTTATTACATGTTTGGAAACCAGAGGTTAATATGACAGAGTAACTTTACCCAGTAAACCTTCCAATGGTCTTTCCATTAGCAACTTCAGATGTCGAGAGTACGAGTACTACAGGATATTAGTCGATATATGTATAAACAATGTAATGCAGTTGTAAAGTCAACATTTTGAGGAACAGTAAGTGTGAGTCATTGCAATTCTAGTATGAGGTTGAAATAAACCGTTGTAACTCAAGTGTGTGAGTTTGTGATTGATATACGAGGTAGGTAATGCCATATATAACGTTGTGATAACGTAATTGAGTCCAGGATTCTCAGTGGAGAGATTTTATAGTATACCAATACGAGGTTGTATTCCGTATTGGCTTTTATTTCATTTAGATAATGTTGTGTTGTATATTGAAACATTGTCAAGTGTGTAATTGAGTTTATTAATACTCAGAGGAATACGTAAAACTCCTACGTTGAGGGGATTGACAGCAGAGTTGATAGATGGAACGATAATTGCGAAATGAAGCATGACCTTTGATTATTAAACCTTTATTAAACACTAGCTGAAGTGCCCGTGCTTCGCTACGCGTCATAAATAAATTAAAATGTGGAGGTGACAGTTAAAACAGGGGATAGGCGAGGTGCTGCGCAGAGGGAGATTAAGGATGGAAAATTTTGTCCAACTACACCGCTCGGCGTTGACCGTGTTTTATAGCACAAATTTAGGTTTTACTCGCTAACCGTTGGAGATACCTTTCGGATAGAAAATTTAATTTAATCCTCGTATATGCCATCAAAAGTTTGCAATTTCTTAGCGTTCTCTTTTTATTTGAAATGGAAATATGAAAGTTTGAAACCAAAGGGTGTAGTGACGTCACTAAAATGGTCGCCATCTTTAAATAGTGCAAAGTATTGAAATCAAAAGTAGCCTATATGTTAACCAGGTAAATCAGCTACTTCCATGTAAAATTCATGTAAGTCGGACCTGTGGTACTTGCGTGATTGAGTAATACACAGACACACACCATCTCATTTTTAGTCTCGCTTCGCTCGCGTCATAGTCGTGTCATATTGTTATTCAATGAAATGCAGGTTTAACACGCTAACACCCCTTTATAACCTGAATATCGAAAAATCCCTCATTAGTAGACGTTTTCGACACACAAAAAACATATCCCCAAAATATCATTCTTCTAACTTTAATAGTTTTGGTTGGTCGATGAGAGTGAACATCCAAAAATCCTTCCTTAGTGGACGTTTTTCTTCCAGAATTTCACCCCTGCCCATAGGCCCCTTAAATTGCATTTATGAATAAACCGTCGAACACCTATTTATTTTATTTATTTATTTATTTATATATTTATTTATTTTTAAGCTGATTGATTTCCTCCGAGTTTCAAACTCCTCGCCTATGTCGTTTAAGAGATACACGCTCCGTTAGGAATCTTTCAACCCCCACTTTTCATCCCTTTCACCTCATAATATACACTACATCGAAAAACCATTTGACATGTGTCAGCTTATTTTTAATGATTAGTATATATGCCAAATATCACATCCCCAAATGAAACCACTCGTGATTTATTGTTATTCAATGAAATGCGCGTTCACACCCTTAACACCTCTTTAGAGCCTGAATATCCAAAACTCTTTCCTTAGAGGTCGTTTTCGACATACAACGAACATATACCCAAAATTTCATGTTTCTAACTTCAATAATTTGGCTGGGCGATGATGAGTGAGTGAGTCAGTCAGGACATTATCTTTCATTTATTTTTGATAATTACACCCCTCCCCATGAAACCCTTAAATTGGATTTATGAAACAAACGGTCGAACACCTATTTACTTATTTAAAGCTGCTTTCCCCCTGAGTTTGATGAGTGAGTGAGTCAATCAGCTAGGACACTTTCTTTCCTGTTTTCCCCCCAGAATTTCACCCCTTCCAAGGGCTCCTTAAATTGGATTTATGAAAAACGGTCGAACACCTATTTACTTGTATTTTAAGCTGGTTTTTTCGCCGAATTTCAAATTTTTCGCCTATGTCGTTTCAGAGATACACGCTCCGTTAAGAATCCCTCAACCCCCAATTTTCACCCCTTTCACTTCATAATATACACCACATCGATAAACCCTTAGACATATGTCTGATTATTTTTTAATGATTAGTTTATATACCGAATATCACATCCCCAAAGAAACAACTCATGAGATATCGTTATTCAATGAAATGCACGTTTACCCCCTTAACACCTCTTTAAAACCCGAATAAACAAAAATCATTCTTTGTTGACGATTTCGACATACAGCGAACATATTCCCAAAATTACATGTTTCCAACTTTAATAGTTTTCGCTGGGCGTGATGAGTGAGTGAGTCAGGATATTTTCTTTCAATTATTTTTACAATAATTTCATCCCTCCCCATGGGCCCCATAAATTGGATTGATGAAAAAACGCTTGAACACCTATTAACATATTTTTAAGCTGTCTTTTCCCCCTAAATTTGATGAGTGAGTGAGTTAGTCAGTCAGATAGGACACTTTCTCTCTTTTTCCCCATAATTTCACCCCACTCCATTGGCCCCTTAAATTAATTTATGAAAAAACGGTCGAACACCAATTTACTTATTTTTTAAGCTGATTTTTCCGCTGAGTTTCAAATTTCTCGCCTATGGTATGTCGTTTAAGAGATAGGCCTACACGCTCCGTTAGGAATCCTTCAACCTCCACTTTTCACCCCTTTCACCTCATAATAATACACCACATCGAAAAACCCTTAGACACATGTCTGCTTATTATTAATGATTAGTTTATATACCGAGTATCACATCCACAAATGAAACCACTCGTGAGATATTTTTATTCAATGAAAAGCAGGTTTAACCCCGTTAAGACCCCTTTAGAACCTGAATATCCAAAAATCTTCCCTTAGTGTACGGTTTTGACATAACACGAACATATCCCCGAAATGCCATGTCTCCAATTTCAATATTTTTGGCTGGGCGATGATGAGTGAGGGAATGAGTCAGGACATTTTCTTTCATTTTTTTTTCTTCAGAATTTCACCCCTCCCTATGAACCCCTTCAATTTGATTGATTAAAAAACTATCGAAAATCTATTTACTTTAAAGCCGTTTTTCCCCTGAGTTTGATGAGTGAGTGAGTGAGTCAATCAGTTAGGACACTTTCTTTCCTGTCCCCCCCCCCCCCCAGAATTTCACCCCTCCCCCATGGGCCCCTTAAATTGGATTTATGAAAAAAAAACGGTCAAACACATATTTACTTCTTTTTATGTTGATTTTTTTTCCCCGTGGCTCATGATCTCGAGGTTAATGGTCACGTTAAACTACAAGCTTCCTTCCTTCCTTTTTTGATTTTTTTCGCTGAGTTTCAAACTCCTCGCCTATGTCGTTTAAGAGATACTCGCCCCGTTAGGAATCTTTCAATCCCCACTTTTCACCTCTTTCACCTCATAATATACACCACATCGAAAAAACCTCAGACATGTGTCTTCTTATTTTTAATGATGAGTTTATATGCCGAGTATCACATCCCCCAATGAAACCAATCGGGAGATATTGTCATTCAATGAAATGCAGGTTTAACCCCCTTAAGACCCCTTTAGAACCTGAATATCCGAAAATCCTCCCTTAGTAGACGGTTTTGACATACAATGAACATATCCCCAAACTGTCTCGTTTCTAACTTCAATAATTTTAGTGGGCGATTATGAGTGAGTGAGTGAGTGAGTGAGTGAGTGAGTCAGGACATTTTCTTTCAATTTTCTTTTTTCAGAATTTCACCCTTACCCATGAACCCCTTAAATTTGATTTATGAAAAAAAAAACCTGTCGAACAGCTATATACTTACTTTAAAGCAGTTTTCTTCCCCTGAGTTTGATGAGTGAGTCAGTCAGTCAATCATTTAGGACACTTTCTATCCTGTTCTTTTCTCTCCTGAATTTCACCCCTCCCCATGGGCCCCTTAAATTGGATTTATGAAAAAAAAACGGTCAAACACATATTTACTTCTTTTTATGTTGATTTTTTTCGCTGAGTTTCTAACTCCTCGCCTATGTCGTTTAAGAGATACACGCTCCGTTAGGAATCTTTCAATCCCCACTTTTCACCTCTTTCACCTCATAATATACACCACATCGAAAAACCCTCAGACATGTGTCTTCTTATTTTTAATGATGAGTTTATATGCCGAGTATCACATCCCCCAATGAAACCAATCGGGAGATATTGTCATTCAATGAAATGCAGGTTTAACCCCCTTAAGACCCCTTTAGAACCTGAATATCCGAAAATCCTCCCTTAGTAGACGGTTTTGACATACAATGAACATATCCCCAAACTGTCTCGTTTCTAACTTCAATAATTATAGTGGGCGATGATGAGTGAGTGAGTGAGTGAGTGAGTGAGTGAGCCAGGACATTTTCTTTCAAATTTCTTTTTTCAGAATTTCACCCTTCCCCATGAACCCCTTAAATTTGATTTATGAAAAAAAACTTTCGAACTGCTATTTACTTACTTTAAAGCAGTTTTCTTCCCCAGAGTTTGATGAGTGAGTGAGTCAGTCAATCATTTAGGACACTTTCTATCCTGTTTTTTTCTCCTGAATTTCACCCCTCCCCATGGGCCCCTTAAATTGGATTTATGAAGAAAAAACGGTCAAACACATATTTACTTCTTTTTTATGTTGATTTTTTTCGCTGAGTTTCTAAATCCTCGCCTATGTCGTTTAAGAAATACACGCTCCGTTAGGAATCTTTCAATCCCCACTTTTCACCTCTTTCACCTCATAATATACACCACATCGAAAAAACCTTAGACATGTGTCTTCTTATTTTTAATGATGAGTTTATATGCCGAGTATCACATCCCCCAATGAAACCAATCGGGAGATATTGCTATTCAATTAAATGCCGGCCTACCCCCTTAACACCACTTAAGAACTTGAATATCCACAAATCTTCTCTTAGTGGGCATTTGCGGCCCTTGAGGAAGCTTCATACCAGATTTCATTCTAATCCGTTCGGTGGTTTCTGGGATTTCGCGATGAATGAATGAGTGAGTGAGTGAGGTGTATTTGACAGATATATTGTAGATAGTGTCAATTATTTGTTATGCTAAGCTCGGTTGACAGTGCTGTGTGAGCAGTTGAGTAACTAACGGGATTTCAAGTAAAGATCCTCATTTTCTATACCGGTAGTGCAGAGCGCAACTGGTATCCAGTCGGCCGTGTCTCGACTTGAGCTATGTTGCCATGGAAACTATCTGCCTTGCCATTCCTTCATGAGTATATTTTATGATTTGATTATCCTGTGCTTGAGTGCAAAAGGGCCGAAATCAGAAGAATGAGAAAGACTATCGAAAATTCATGTAGCCAGCGGTTCCTTCTGGGTCCTAAACTATGTGTATGCAAAATTTGGTTGAGATTGGTGGAACGGTGTAGATTTGTATACGGAACCAACCCACCCACCCACCCACCCACCCACCCACCCACATACATACAGACTTTCACTTTTATATATAAGATTTATTTAACTGGAACTATAATAATCAGATGCCTTATCTTTATTGATCGGTCATGGTAGACTAGATATTGACATTTTACCAGAGATTGACCAAAGGAGATATTCTTAATGGCGATAGTATCTTAAACAGAGATAGCTAATTGAGATAGTTTTAAACAGAGATAGTGAAAGGATTAATACTATTCTAAATAGTAAATTTAAACTATCAATATTTAACAATATTAATAATAACTAGTTGAGTTCTTGTTATAGACAATTAAACCTTCGTGATAGTATAGTGTAAATATTATAAACTTTTCATTACTAATTATTTAATTAGTCCATTATTATAAACATTTCAAGTGTATTTATGTGTTTTGAAAGCATCAGAGAATGCTAGGATATTCATGTGTACAGTTTGTTTATATTTGTATGAGAGAGTGCAAATGTTCCGTTAGTCTAGAATAACGTGAACAATTGTAAGCATGTGTGTATATTTTAAACCTTTAATTTTTGAGTGTGTAATAAGTGAATACTTCAATTTTGGGAAGTGTGAATGATTATAACAGAGTCGAAACAGTATTGAAATGAGACAGCGGTTAGCAAGTTTTACGTGTGGAGTAGGCAGCCCAGCTGCCAGTGTATCAAGCCAGATGTGGGCTAGTGTTCTCGCATAGAGGGAGAGATTATGTAACTCAATGGCAGATGTGCCGTTTGAATGAACTGGCCCGATTGTGAACAAAAGCCTGTGAATGAAAACGCGTAACTTCGGCTTCCTTGTTAAAAGCTGTAATAGCAGTAAAGTTTATTATTTTATTGTTGGGAGTTCTATAACCCACAGAACAGTATGAGTGAGCCAGTATACGTGTATAGAAGTCGTTAAGACTCAGTAGTATGTGTTCTTAAGGGAGAAGTTCGATCCTCTGTGTTTATTCTTATTTTTGTTTTTTTATTGTTAACTTAGTTTTAGGATTTTTGTAAATAAACTTTTTTCGTTCTTCTATACATTTTGGCGTAGCGTGGCTTATTTTTAACTATAGTGGAGAGATTAAGTTATGGTAGCCCTAAACCAGGTAAGGATTCCTTCCAACCCTATACTCCCCGAGAGTAGGTAAGATTCTCACTTTTACCGCCCAACTTATTTTTTTAAAACCATAACATGATCATTACAGCTGTTTGTAGTCATGAAGTGCTTGCTGGTGGGTCTAAGAGGGTTTTTCTAGCCGGGGACTTTCAACATTCTACGATCCTGCACATCTTCTGATTTCCAGCACGAGGCTCCTTGCTTTATACTGGTACAACACCATGCTAGCATTTGCCTGGAGTAAAAGTGTGGAAACCAAATACATCCACTTATAGGAAGGCTGAGGCTGGAACCGAACCGACCTCTACTCAAATTTGCCTCTCAACGCTCAGTGAGCCCCATTCCAACCTTGTAAAATAAAAGTAGAAGCATGTATATTGAGTTTCGATTACGTAGTAGCCAAGTCAATTGTAAAAAGCTCACTAATGGGAGTAAATTCTTCTTTAACCACCAGCTGATTTGTAGTGATCTTGTCCATCAACTTGGAATTGGCTGGTATGAAGGGAGTTAGGTGGCCACCATACGTTTAGCTTTTATCACGAAGAATTATTTCTACGAGTGTCATTTTAATATTCGAATAGCTTTGGAATGTATGGATCTTAACTAAATTTTTTCTTCTCTATTTTAAGATTATTCAATTTGGTATCAAGGGAGTATTTATTTTAAAGAACGTGTTACTGTATAATTTACAAATGCACTCTGGTGTGGACTCACGGAACACCTCAGTTTCACAAATCCTGTGGTGAAAACCGTGTACCGCGAATCGGGCCACTGTGTGTCTCAACTCATAGGCAGTGCCCTTCCATTCTGTTGACGTCATGGCCGTCGTGGAGTAGAAACCAGTTTGGATCTCCTTCCTTTTTCATGTAGTTCTTGTAGAAAATAGTTGTATTGTCTTGTGGATGGTAGTTGGTGAACCAGTCGGAGTTCTTCTATAAAGAAAAGTAGTTCATACACCAGTCTTTTTAAGATTAAGGCTTTCACTTTCTCTAAATCTTTCAGGTTATTTTTGCTTAAATTAACCCATATTATATCCAATCTATACGTTGCAATTTGTGTAATTTTTGCTTTAAGGAGTCTCAGTGCCGATGGCAAAGACATATCCCTGAGAAGACTAATGTCGTTCATTGATCTAACAGCACAGATCATTTTATCTTTGATATGACGTGTAAATAATTTCCCTTGTATTTGCAAAGTAATTCCTAGATATTTGTAATGACTGGTTTGAAGCAAAGGCCAATCTCTGAGGTAAAGAATGTCATCTTTGGCAGTTCTTCCTCCCTTTATGAATATCATTGCTACTGTTTTCTGAAGGTTTATTTCAACATCGTTGCTTTGGGCCCATATTGCAAGTTGATTCAAGGTGTCTTGTAGCCCTTCTCTTGACCAAGTGGTCAGAATCATATCATCGGCATATATGCTGCTTTTTAATTTCTGGGAACGTAAAAGACATACCACATTTGCAGTCGCGACATTAAATAGAAGAGGACTTAGAGGGTCACCCTGAAGTACTCCCATTGTTTGATTGATAGGATTAGATATAGTTACTCCGTTATCTATTTCTACCTGGTTGTTATGTGGAATATCCTTAATCAATCAGATGATGTAGTGGTGCTACAGACCAATAATTTCTATGAGTTTCTTTACTAGTATGCTTCTATTAATGCGGTCGAAGGCTTTAGAGAAGTCTATGAAGACTGCATATACTTTCTGTTTTGGAAGCCTAATAGTGTCCTGGATTATGTCGAGCAAGTAATTGACAGCCTGCAGTGACGATCTCCGCTTGCGGAAGGCAAACTGCACCTCCGAAATTTTATCGTCTATCAGTTGTGTCAGTCTTGTTGTAAGTATTTTCATCATAAGTTTGATGAGCGTATCTTCCAATGCAATGCCTCTATATGCATTAGGATCACTGGAGTCACCTTTTCCTTTATACACTATTTTTATTCTGGATCGTCTCCATGAGTCTGGTATCCTTCCTTGACGTAAGCATTCGTTCATAAGATCGGTCCACGTTCCCACGAGCATCGGTGCGGCTTCTCTCAGATGTTCATTATAAATCGAGTCTGGACCGCATGCCTTTCTATCTTTACTGCTTTTTATTGCAACTGAAAGTTCTTTCTATACTCTCTTAAGGTAGTATGAGTTCATATAGCATTCTGTTTCAATTTATTCCTTTTATTGTTATTATCATTAATATTAATATTATTATTATTATTTATTATTTAGTATGTTTCGACCCATACAGGGTCACATAAAGCAAGTTATGATCTGTTGCTGTTATTTTTCTTGTTCTTCCAGAATTCTTTCATCATGTCGCTATGTTTAGCTCGACGTTCGTCAGTCCTTTTTCCCCTAGGTCTGCTGTGCTTATCTTCTGATGCAGCTTCCCAAGTGTAGATCTTATGTCTGAAAGTTTTGCGGTCTTCGATATCTGTGGGTGTAATGTTGGCGTTATTGAGATCAGTTTGGACTTGTTTAATCCAAACCGTTGTCGTATTTAATTTTTGTGAGTACATCAATATTTTCTTTGTTAATCGGTTGTCATCTAGCCTCATAATGTGTCCATAAAATTTCAAGCGTCGTTTACGGAAATCGGTTTCAGTATTTGAATATTTTTCTGTGATCTTGTGCGATTTTAAACGATATCCTTCATCTGTAAGTCTTGGGCCAAGAATTTTTCGGATGATTTTCCTTTCAGCTTTCTTGATGTTTTCAAGATCCCCTCTATAATTGATGTTTAAGGTCTCACTGGCGTAGAGTGTTTCGCGTTTGATGACCGTCGCGTAATGTCGAATTTTTATTGTTAATGCTCATGCATTTTTTGTTGTAGATGTTTGCGGTTATCCCATATGCTTTCCGCATTTTGAGTTCACGTGTTCTTTGTGCTATTCTTTCTGTGCCTGTAGGTTCAATAATTTTACCTAGGTATTTGAAATGATTAAGCTTGTTGATTGAACCGTATTTTGTTACCAAAGTTTGGGTTTCAATGTGTTTTCTAGCCATGAATTCAGTTTTTTTGAAGGAGATTTGCAACCCTACTTTCCCAGCACATTATTATTATTATTTCCTTTTGAAGTGAAAAGTACTTCTATTTATAGACTTCTTATTTCCAAGGGGGGGGGGGGGGAGCAATTTCATTAAAACTTGCCGGTATCTACTCCTGGCTGATACACGTCTACCTGGCAGCTAAAATAATATACGATTCACGTACCTCACATGCCTTCTGGGAGTCATTAGGAATTAAAATTACTGTCAATAACCACTGCTGCACCGGACATCTTTGTACATTACGTAAATAATAATGTTATTAATTCTTGCTCTTTTAACGCGACAGCCATGTTCCTGAGGCGCATGAGTTTCTTCAACTGTTATTCTGACGCACACATTGACGACATTGTTGCCAACATGCGGGATACTAAGTACACCATACAACACGCGTAACATTGTAATTTTGTGATAAAAGATATAATTGGCATAACCATTGGCCTGGATGAAGATTATTGATGCGTAACTACTCCCCACCGTGCATGACAAAACCAAGGGTGTTTATATCTCTATCTTATATATAAAAGTGAAAGTCTGTATGTATGTATGTAAGTATGTATGTATGTATGTATGTATGTGGGTTGGTTCCGCATACAAATCTACACCGTTCCACCAATCTCAACCAAATTTTGCATACACATAGTTTAGGACCCAGAAGGAACCGCTGGCTACATGAATTTTCTATAGTCTTTCTCATTCTTCTGATTTCGGCCTTTTTGCACTCGAGCAAAGGCAAATAAAGTCAGAAAATATACTGATAAAATAATGCAAGGCTGGCCATCTCCATGGCAACACTAGCTCAAGACGGGGCAACCAAGTTTCTATCTATTTCGGTGAGAGACCATGCTACAACCACTGCCAGCTAGATCGCATCCCTCAAAGCTGCTTTATACTGCCTGTCCATTTAGCACAAGATAGGCTGCAGCATCAACCCACTGTGATCGCCGCGCTATTTTCACTGCCAGCTGGATCGCATCCCTCCTGGCTGCTTTAAACTGCCTGCCCATTCAACACTCAGACGCGTACTGGATATACTGTATATTAATTCACCACTAGGTTGCAGCGCCAACCTTCCGCGGCTTTTTAAGGGGACGATACCTGAAACGAAGGGTTTTTAAATTTGGAGGCTTAATATCGAGATCGAAAAAACGCGAAAACATGGCACTATGTTAGTTCTTTTGTTATTCAATCAGCATAAAGAATATGATATTTATCATTTAGACGTTCACGGCCCGTGACACTATCGATAATGTAGAATTTTGGGCTGATGCCG
Organism: Meconema thalassinum; assembly: GCA_946902985.2. Taxonomy (NCBI): domain Eukaryota; kingdom Metazoa; phylum Arthropoda; class Insecta; order Orthoptera; family Tettigoniidae; genus Meconema; species Meconema thalassinum. The sequence continues at coordinate 66,967,507 of OX336390.1, read as the reverse complement.
TGTTTTATTTAATCAAACTCGACGAGTTTTGAAAGAAACCATGTTTGTCTTTATCAGGAATAAATGGAAATACGACTAAATTGTTGCTAAGATAAAGCAACAAAGGAACTAAAAAAGGTGCCTTAAGATGGACGCCATTATAGCCCTATGTTAGGGACAACGAAAAGCAGCAGTGGGTATCTACAGAGGTCCCTGTACTTGTGGCAAGGCTTATATCGGGCAGACTTCGAGAACGATATGTACTCGCATTAAGGAACATAATAGATGTATCAGGCTCATTCAACCTGGTAAATCAGCTGTTGCTGATCATGCTTTAACACCTGACCATGATGTCATGTTCCAAGGAGTGGATGTTCTTGCCCGTATAAAGCAATATCGTCCCAGAATCATCAGGGAGGCGGTTGTAATACGTAAACACCCAGACAATTTCAACCGCGACACCGGCTACATTCTCAGTGTGTCCTGGCTACCTATTATCAGAACCCTTAGAAAGTAATACACTGCTGCTTTTCGTTGTCCCTAACATGGGGCTAAAATGGCGTCCATCTTAGGGCACCTTTATTAGTTTCTTTGTTGCTTTCTCTTAACAACAATTTAGTCGTATTTCCGTGTATTCCTGATGAAGAAAGACATAGTTTCTTTCGAAACGAGTCGAGTTTGATTAAATAAAACACGGCATAAGCTCAAAATTCTACATTATGGACAATATGATATTTATTTATTATTTATCGTGTGGCTAGCAACTAGATGAATTACAATATAATAAATGTATATATAAATAAGTAAATCATATGTACAATATATAAATCACAAGAACATAGGTTGCGTTCGCATTCACAAGCTTTTCGTTGTCCCTATCATGGGGCTATAATGGCGTCCATCTTAGGGCAACTTTTTTAGTTTCTTTGTTGCTTTCCCTTAGCAACAATTTAGTCGTATTTCCGTTTATTCCCGACGAAGAAAGACATGGTTTCTTTTGAAACGCGTCGAGTTTGATTAAATAAAACACGGCTTTAGCTCAAAATTGTACATTATGGATAATATGATAATTATTTATTACTTAACGTATGGCTAGCAACTAGATGAATTACAATATAATAAATGTATATATAAATATGTAAATCATATGTACAATATATAAATCACAAGAACATAGGTTGCGTTCGCATTCACGACGAGATGCCCAGTTGTTGACGCCAGTCCAGGAAGGGAGATGCAGCAGAAATTACATCTTGAGGTGAGCCAGCATACTTCCTCATCGGACATTATTGAATAATATGCTCTACGGTTTGAAGAGGAGCTCCGCAGTCACAGGCAGGCGAATCATTTATGTAGCATGGCGTTACATCTGGCGTGACCTGTTCTTAGGCGATTTAACTTTGCCCACTGGTTTCTCTTCAGGTTAAATCCCGGAAGTCTTATAGTAGGATCTAGAATACCTTGATGTCTCACAGGAACAGACTTCCAGTTTTGGCGCCATTGTTCCGTGCAATTAATGTCAGGTATGTTATGCCATATTGGGTTCCTTGATCTAAGACGACTGGAGGAAAGATCATTAGGCACTTCATGAATTGGGAGATCCTGTAGGTGATTTTGTTGATGTACCTTTCTCCACTCACGTACTGTTGCTTCCTGTCGTCTTAGGTCTGGAAGTGATATGATACTGATAGTGTTTAGCCAGGGAGTTGGGGGTGGATCTCAGTGTACCTGTAATGACCTTCATACTTTCATTCAGATGAACATTGATCTTTTTAGTATGAGCACTACCGTGCCACACTGGGGCACAATACTCTTCTACAGGATAAACCATGAAGAGGGCAGTCGTGTGTAGTGAAGTTGCATCAGCACCCCATGATGTGCCAGCCAATTTCTTCATGATATTGTTCCGCGAATTGAGTTTTTGGCCTGTGTATTCCAAGTGTTTCTTGAAGGTTAAGGAACGGTCCAAGGTGATGCCAGATACTAGGGCTGAATTTGTGCTTAACTCTTTGCTGGCAGAAGGTCACTTTCAGCTGTTGGTGGGCAATGCGGTTGCAAACATGATATTAATTTAGACACATACTTACGGGCAAATTTTCAATTTAAAGGAAAGCGAAACATACATGGTGGTGGAGGTGATTGTTTTCAAGGAGCGAAATGTGTAGCTCATTTTCCCGTAACTATACGGTAGGGATGATTAAAAAAATACAACTACTTCCAAATAATTTAAATTTAACTTACATACTAGACGATATGAAAAGAAACAAGATGTTCAGTAAAGAACATATAGCCTACTTTCTCCTAAATGCATGCGTATTGTTATAACTCTTTGTCCTTTTCAAGGAGTATGATTGAATGTTGGTTGTAGTAGCTTGTTGAAATACAACGTGCTATAGGGATATTAAACATGAATATGGGGTGCCCTTTGCTAGTGCTACCTCTGTACCAAATTTCGTTCAATTCGGTTTCACCGTGTTTGAATTGATAGGGGGAATCGATTTGCACACATACTTGGCCACCATCTGCAAACTATTGGGCTGATGTTCTTGCAGTTTGGTCAGAATATGTTTCCCACATAAAGATATGGTGTTGCAAAATTTGGTAGAGACTAGATTATTAGGTTGGTCGTAATTATATTTTAGCTTTTAACATATGGGTGGCCGCGATTACGTTTCCGTCAAGATAGCGGTGATATAAAACATGACACTGAGGTGCCCTTTGCTAGTGCTACCTCTGTACCAAATTTCGTTCATTCGGTTCCACCGTGTTCGAATTAATAGGGGGAATCAATTTTGACATAAAGATGGCCGCCATCCGCAAACTATTAGGCTAATGACCTATTAGATTGGTCAAAGGATGCTCCCTCCATAAAGGTATGTAGTTGCAAAATTTGGTAGAGATCGGATGATCAGGTTAATCGTAATTTGATTTAAGCTTTGAACATTCGTGTGGCCGCCATTACGTTTCAGTCAAGATGGCGGCGATATAAAACATGACACTGAGGTGCCCTTTGCTAGTGCTACCTCTGTACCAAATTTCGTTCCATTCGGTTCCACCATGTTCGAATTAATAGGGGGAATCAATTTTGACATAAAGATGGCCGCCATCCGCAAACTATTAGGCTAATGACCTATTAGATTGGTCAAAGGATGCTCCCTCCATAAAGGTATGTAGTTGCAAAATTTGGTAGAGATCGGATGATCAGGTTAATCGTAATTTGATTTAAGCTTTGAACATTCGTGTGGCCGCCATTACGTTTCAGTCAAGATGGCGGCGATATAAAACATGACACTGAGGTGCCCTTTGCCAGTGCTACCTCTGTACCAAATTTCGTTCCATTCGGTTCCACCGTGTTCGAATTAATAGGGGGAATCCATTTTGACATAAAGATGGCCACCGTCCGCAAACTGTTAGGCGAATGACCTATTAGATTGGTCAAAGGATGCTCCCTCAATAAAGGTATGTTGTTGCAAAATTTGGTAGAGATCGGAGATTAGGTTAATCGTAATTTGATTTAAGCTTTGAACATTCGTGTGGCCGCCATTACGTTTCAGTCAAGATGGCGGCGATATAAAAATGACACTGAGGTGCCCTTTGCTAGTGCTACCTCTGTACCAAATTTCGTTCCATTCGGTTCCACCGTGTTCGAATTAATAGGGGGAATCAATTTTGACATAAAGATGGCCGCCATCCGCATACTATTAGGCTAATAACCTATTAGATTGGTCAAAGGATGCTCCCTCCATAAAGGTATGTTGTTGCAAAGTTTGGTAGAGATCGGATGGTTATGTTAGTCGTAATTTGATTTAAGCTTTAAACATTTGTGTGGCCGCCATTACGTTTCTGTCAATATGGCGGCGATATTAATCATGACACTGAGATGCCCTTTGCTTGTGCTATCTCTGTACCAAATTTCGTTCCATTCGGTTTCACCGTGTTTGAATTAATATGGGTAATCGATTCTGACACAAAGATGGCCACCATCCGCAAACTATTAGGCTAATGACCTATTCATTTGGTCAAAGGATGCTTCCTCTATAAGGGTATGTTGTTGCAAAATTTGGTAGAGATCGGATGATTAGGTTAATCGTAATTTGATTTAAAATTTGAACATTTGTGTGGCCGCCATTACGTTTCCGTCAAGATGGCGGCAATATAAAACATGACACTGAGGTGACTTTTGTTAGTACTACCTCTGTACCAAATTTCGTTCCATTCGGTTGCACCGTGTTCGAATTAATAGGGGGAATCGATTTTCACACAAAGATGGCCGCCATCCGCAAACTATTACGCTGATGACCTATTAGTTTGGTCAAAGGATGCTCCCCCTATAAAGGTATGTTGTTGCTAAATTTGGTAGAGATCGGATGATTAGGTTAGTCGTAATTTGATTTAGGCTTTGAACATTTGTGTGGCCGCCATTACGTTTCCGTCAAGATGGCGGCGATATAAAACATGACACTGAGGTGTCCTTTGCTAGTGCTACCTTTGTACCAAATTTCGTTCAATTCGCATTCACCGTGTTCGAATTGATAGGGGGAGACAGACATTCAGAGTACACACTTTCACACACACACAGACACACACACACACACACAGACTCACACATACACATACACACACACACACACAGACTCACACACACACATACACACACACAGACAGACACACTTTTTTCGCCCTGTGTTGATCTCATAAGTCTACTTTCATTTTTTTTGCAAAAATCGAAAGTAGGCTAAAAATAAGGGAAATGAAAGACGGGAAAAAGAAATGCCTCCGGCCGCCGAAGAAAGGGATGTTGATTAATTTAGGGGCTTTGGAACATCGTGCTCATGTAGCCCCGTGTACTTGGCTGTGTGTTGAATTTGTCTGATAACCCGTCTTATTGTGATGGCTGTATTAGTGTGTATTTATAAGTCCAGTGTATTGTCCGATGGTAACTCATGAAATGAGATTCCTCGGCATTCAAACTTGACCTGTTCTGATTTACAAAAGCACACACATCAATACACCATCAAAAAATACAAAACGCAACTTCACCATTAACATCAATACAAAACAAATGTCTGTAACAGTGACTTGAAAAGCTGCGAACACAGCGCCTATATATGGAAACGAGGTTGTACGCATAAATCAATACTGTAATATTTTTTAATGGGCAGTCAGTTTAAAGCAGCCAGGAGGGATGCAATCCAGCAGGCAGTGGCCACACCATTTATTATCTAAAGTACGATAAAAAAAAAACCATTAGAAATCTGAACGCAATACAAATCTGAAACCGTATCTCTTTTATCAACAGGGGTCGTAATAGGGAAATGAAATTTTAAAAGAAATACATTGGCAAACCCTGCATTCGACATACTATTGCAGATTATTCTTAAAGTAGCATTATTTTCTTTGTGATTAGATTTTGGATGATAAGGACCAATCAGTAGCTACGGCGGTAGTAACACAATTTGCCACTAGAACTGATGTGGCAGTGGTAACACAGAATGACACCAGGTACCGCAATGGACAGAGACAATCCAAAGATATTAGTGTTGACCAAAGAGGATATAAATAAAGTGTTGACTAAGGCTAGCGGTAGCCATGACAACACTTGGGTTATTGACAAACGAGTGCTGTTCTTTGTACATATATATGATCTATTATTTCTTCAAATAAAATGGGTGTTCATCCCACATTTTGCTGATTTCCTATGTCTTAGCCATTTTAGTGCTTACTGACGAATGATATTGTGTAATGGTGTAGTTATCACGAATTCCCTGAACTCCGCTATAGAATTTTAGTGATCATTACGGTATGATATTTACGGTATGATATTTAGAGAATATATTTCTTATCTTAAGCCTCCGTGGCGTAGGCGGCAGCACGCCGGCCTCTCACCGCTGGGTCCGTGGTTCAAATCCCGGTCACTCCATGTGAGATCTGTGCTGGACAAAACTGAGGCAGACAGGTTTTTCTCCGGGTACTCCGGTTTTCCCTGTCAACATTTCATTCCAGCAACACTCTCCACTATCATTTCATTTCATCTGTCATTCATATAATCATTGCCCCAGAGGAGTGCGTCAGGCCTCGGCAGCCGGCACAGTTCATATCCTCGCCGCTAGATCGGGGCTTTATTCATTCCATTCCTGACCCGGTCGGAGACTGGAAGCAGGCTGTGGATTTTCTTCATTTCTTATCTTACGAAATATTTTAGGGGCTAAAGAAGCCCAATGTGTTCTCAATCAATGCATCGTATTTAACACTGGGATTATACGTTGTTGCATTTACTTTAACTAGGTGAGATAAGTTGGATGGCTGCTCTGTTTGTTTAGGGGCTGAGACAACGCGGTCATGCAGCCCCGTGTACTTTGGATGTGTGTAGAATCTGCCTGATAACCAGTGTTAATTGTGATGGCTGTATTATTGTGTGTTATATGTAATTCAGGTAAGGACTACAGATAGTTAGTTTTAAGTAGTTCCTACTTTTGCTACCAAATGCTACCGTCAACGACACCTAGCTGCAAACTTGTTTAAAAGGTACCACCACTACTACAACCTGACGGTGAAGGTTGGAACTTAATAGCGTTAATCAATTTTATACTACAAATTTTACCTTCACACGAGTGTAGTTAATGGAAGGTTCTTTTACACCACATAAGTCTATGACATGGGCCCACTGGCTTTACTTCCCCTCCGAAGGAATGCATACTGAGGGATTTTTAACGCTCTTCAAAAATCCGATGAATTTGGCCGGGTTTGAACCCGCGACCTTAGGTATAGAAACTCAGCATGCTACCAAATACGCCACCAAAGCCGCCCGATATGAGATAATAGGCATGGAAATACAGCAATACTATTCCCTAATATGCAGATATAGTAGCCTACACACTGACCTATGTACATGAATAAGCCATTTCTTTTTAATCACACCATTTGTGCGGGGTTAAAAATAGTAAGTATATTTGACTCCAGAATTATGACTTTATATTCCAAACATTGAATAATTTAAATATTGTTTCCTTTCAAAAAAGTGGATGCAATAATTTAAAAATTAAAGAGCTCTATGTGAACAAAACGTCTAAGTTACACCCATTACAACAAAAATAAAGACTATCAGGAAGTACTGTAATTGTCAGACTAGATCCTTGAGAAATGTGCATATACAGCCCTTTTTTGTTATTAATGCATTCTCTACTACGTTATTGTACTCCACAGTACTTTTCGCCTAGATTTACAGTGAGTTAATATTGCACTTGATTAACTTCAGAGCCCTGGATAACTATGTTTTAAACTCACTTAGAGGCAAAGTGAATATACTTTACGAAATATATTGGCATGTATCTTTCTATAACAAGTAAATACACCTCCCGGGCAACGCCGGATAAATCAGCTAGTCTTATATATAAAAGTGAAAGTCTGTATGTATGTATGTGGATCTGTTCCGTATACAAATCTACACCGTTCCACCAATCTCAACCAAATTTTGCATACGCATAGTTTAGGAACCAGAAGGAACCGCTGGCTACATGAATTTTCGATAGTCTTTCTCATTCTTCTGATTTCGGCCCTTTTGCACTCAAACACAGGCTAATCAAATCATAAAATATACTCATGAAGGAGTGGCAAGGCAGATAGTTTCCATGGCAACATAGCTCAAGTCGAGACACGGCCGACTGGATGCCAGTTTTGCTCTGCACTACCGGTATAGAAAATGAGGATCTTTACTTGAAATCCCGTTAGTTACTCAACTGCTCACACAGCACTGTCAACCGAGTTTAGCATAACAAAGACTTGACCCTATCTACTTTGTCAAATACCACTCACTCACACATTCATTCATCACGAAATCTCAGAAACCACCGAACGGATTGGAATGAAATTTGGTATGCAGCTTCCTCAATGGCCGCAAATGCCCTCTTAGAGAGGATTTTTGGGTATTCAGGTTCTAAATGGGTGTTAAGGGGGTAGACCTGCATTTCATTGAATAACAATAACTCCCGATTGGTTTCAATGGGGTATGTGATACTCGGCATAAAAACTCATCATTAATAATAAAAAAGACATGTGTCTGAGGGTTTTTCGATGTGGTGTATATTATGAGGTGAAAGGGGTGAAAAGTGAGGATTGAAAGATTCCTAACGGAGCGTGTATCTATTAAACGACATAGGCGAGGTGTTTGAAACTCAGCGGAAAAAATCAGCATAAAAATAAGTAAATATGTGTTTGACCGTTTTTTCATAAATCCAATTTAAGGGGCCCATGGGGAGGGGTGAAATTCTGGGGGGGGGGCAGGAAAGAACGTGTCCTAACTGATTGACCGACTAACTCACTCATCAAACTCAGGGGAAAAACTGCTTTAAAGTAAGTAAATAGATTTTCGGCAGTTTTTTTGATCAATCAAATTGAAGGGGTTCATCGGGAGGGGTGAAATTCTCAAGAAAATAAAATTGAAAGAAAATGTCCTGACTCATTCACTCACTCATCATCGCCCAGCCAAAAATATTGAAGTTGGAAACATGGCATTTCGGGGATATGTTCGTTGTAGGTCAAGACCGTACACTAAGGGAGGATTTTTGAATATTCGGGTTCTAAAGGGGTCTTAAGGGAGTTAAACCTGCATTTCATTGAATAACAATATCTCACGAGTGGTTTCACTTGTGAATGTGATACTCGGCATATAAACTAATCATTAAAAATAAGCAGACATATATCTAAGGGTTTTTCGATGTGGTGTATTATTATGAGGTGAAAGGGGTGAAAAGTGGGGGGTTGAAGGTTTCCTAACGGAGCGTGTAGGCCTATCTCTTAAACGACATAGGCGAGAAATTTGAAACTCAGCGAAAAAAATCAGCTTAAAAAGTAAGTAAATCGGTGTTCGAACGTTTTTTCACAAATTAATTTAAGGGACCAATGGGGTTGGGTGTATTTCTGGGGGGAAAAGGAGAGAAAGTGTCCTAACTGACTGACTAACTCACTCACTCATCAAACTAAGGGAAAAAGACAGCTTAAAATATAAGTTAATAGGTGTTCAAGCGTTTTTTCATCAATCCAATTTAAGGGGCCCAAGGGGATGGGTGAAACTCCGGTAAAAATAATTGAAAGAAAATGTCCTGTCTGACTCACTCACTCATCACGCCTAGCGAAAACTATTAATGTTGGAAACATGAAATTTTGGGAATATGTTCGTTGTAAGTCGAAAATGTCAACTAAGGAATGATTTGTGTTTATTCGGGTTTAAAAGAGGTGTTAAGGGGTAACCGTGCATTTCATTGAATAACGATATCACATGATTTGTTTCTTTGGGGATGTGATATTCGGTATAGAAACTAATCATTAAAAATAATCAGACATATGTCTAAGGGTTTATCGATGTGATGTATATAATGAGGTGAAAGGGGTGAAAATTGGGGGTTGAGGGATTCTTAACGGAGCGTGTATCTCTGAAACGACATAGGCGAAAAATTTGAAATTCGGCGAAAAAACCAGCTTAAAATACAAGTAAATAGGTGTTCGACCGTTTTTCATAAATCCAATTTAAGGAGCCCTTGGAGAGGGTGAAATTTTGGGGGGAAAACAGGAAAGAAAGTGTCCTAAATGATTGACTCACTTAGTCACTCATCAAACTCAGGGAGAAAACAGCTTTAAATAACCAAATAGGTGTTCGACTGTTTGTTTCATAAATTCAATTTAAGGGGTTCATGGGGAGGGGTGAAATTATCAAAAATAAATGAAAGAAAATGTCCGGACTGACTCACACACTCATCATCGCCCAGCCAAAATTATTGAAGTTGGAAACATGAAATTTTGGGGATATGTTCGTTTTATGTCGAACACGTCCACTAAGGAAATAGTTTTGAGTATTCAGGTTCTAAATAGGTGTTAAGGGGGTAAACGTGCATTTCATTGAATAACTATATCTCACGAGTGGTTTCATTTGGGGATGTGATACTTGGAATATATACTAATCATTAAAAATAAGCTGACACATGTCTAATGGTTTTTCGATGTAGTGTATATTATGAGGTGAAAGGGATGAAAAGTGGGGGTTGAATGATTCTTAACGGAGCGTGTATCTCTTAAACGACATAGGCGAAGAGTTTGAAACTCGGAAGAAATCAATCAGCTAAAAATAAATAAATAAATAAATAAAATAAATACGTGTTCGACCGTTTATTCATTAATCCAATTTAAGGGGCCTATGGGGAGGGGTGAAATTCTGGAAGAAAAACGTCCACTAAGGAAGGATTTTTGGATGTTCACTCTCATTGACCAACCAAAACTATTAAAGTTAGAAGAATGATATTTTGGTGATATGATTTTTGTGTGTCGAAAACGTCTACTAAGGAGAGATTTTTGGATATTCAGGTTCTAAAGGGGTGTTAACGGGGTTAAACCTGCATTTCATTGAATAACAATATGATACGACTATGACGCGAGCGAAGCGAGACTAAAAATGAGATGGTGTGTGTCTGTGTATCACTCAATCACGCAAGTACCTCTGGTCCGATTTACATGAATTTTACATGGAAGTAGCAGATTTACCTGGTTAACATATAGGTTACTTTTGATTTCAATACTTTACACTATTTAAAGATGGCTACCATTTTAGTGACGTCACTACACCCTTTGGTTTCAAACTTTCATATTTCCATTTCAAATAAAAAGAGAACGCTAAAAAATAGCAAACTTTTGATGGCATATACGAGGTTAAAAATTGCATTTTCTATCCGAAAGGTATCTCCAACCGTTAGCGAGTAAAACCTAAATGTGTGCTATTAAACACGGTGAACGCCGAGCGGTGTAGTTGGACAAAATATTCCATCCTTAATCTCCCTCTGCGCTGCACCTCGCCTATCCCCTGTTTAAACTGTCACCTTCACATTTTAATTTATTTACGACGCGTAGCGAAGCACGGGTACTTCAGCTAGTTTAGTATAAAACAAAGTCCACAATTCTTGGATGTTACGGGTAAACTCGAGAACCACTGGATGGATTTTGATGCGGGTTTCATCATTCTGTAAAGGAATCTCGAGGAAGATTTCTGTAGAAAATAATTTAATTATGACCAAAGAAAGTCAAGCACTAACGATTTCAGTGAAAAGGTCGAAAAAAACTGGCGTCCGTGCGCTTTTTGAGCTTACGCTGGGCAAACCGTTAAAAATATCTATATACTATGGGTGTAAGAATTGTTCAGCATGAAAAGTTCTACAAAAAAGCCCGGGAGAGCATATCTCTATCTTCAATACATCGCCTACTATAAGTGTTTTTACGTTTTCATTTCTTCCAACAATCTCCATTCAGTTACTGAGGCGACAGTTTACGAGCTAGTTAGGGGCGAGTCTATCACCCCAGTTACAGCTTAGCTAGCAGGCGAGCTTATTGCCCTCGATACAGCCTGCAGCAAACTGTCGAGTCGTGTTGAGTTAAAAACTTTAGAGAAGAGTGGTTGTGTTTGGAGTTTCCCTTGAAGTGCAACTCGGCTTTTCTTCATTTCGCCTGTGAACTTTTCGTTCAGCAAAATTCACAGTCAGGTTAAGATTGGACGGAAGGGGGATTTGTGTTTCATGCACCTCGCCATTCTTAAATTACGTCTGACAAGAATTTGTTGCCCATGCATCTCCATGATAATATAATTAATAGTCCATTCAGTGATTTTAACCCATCATGCCGAGATGTAAAACGGATATTGGTCGTTGTTCATTGACATTGAAAAAAAAAGCCCTTATCACGTAATGCATTCATAATTGTTCCCGGGCGAAGCCGGGTCGGGTTGCTAGTCTTCTATCTATATATATAAAACTCAATGTTGATTTGTCTGTTTGTCTGTTATTTATACAAATCTACACCCTTTCACCGATCTGAACCAAAATTTGTATACTTACCCTTTGGAAACCAGCGGGTAACACTATTTACATTAAATTTCGGACAGACCACTCCATTCCCTGCATTAAGGCCCTTTTACACAAATCTACACTGTTTCACCGATCTAGTAACCTGACGGGCATATTGTCGCTAGGCGACAACGACTAGCACTATGTCATGATAGTCAACGCCGCACCATTGATGGATAGGTTGTCACTAGGCAACAACGATTTACTCTCTATCATGATAGTCCGGTAAAATTTGCTAAAGGACACATGAGAAAACTGACCGATTGATGGTTGGTTGGTTCCTGAGTTTAGGGGCTGCGACAACGCGGTCATGTAGCCCCGTGTAGGCCTACTTTGGGTGTGTGTAGAATCTGTCTGATAAACGGTGTTAATTGTGATGACAGTATTAGTGTGTGTATCTGTTTTAATTCAAGTAAGGACTGAAGCCATTGCATTTTCAAGTAGTTCCTACTTTTGCCGCCAAACGCCACAGTCAACGACCAACTTGTTCAGAACTTAGTTAACAGATGCCACCGCAGTCGGCTCTTGACGTCGAACGTAGGAACTTAAGAACGTTAGCCAAATATTTAACCTATATATAATTTAGCTTCACACAGGTGTAATTAGTGGAAGGTTCTTTAACATGCCATAAATCAATGTCAAGGGTCCGCCGGCTTTACTACCCCCATCTCCTTGCTATTGTATGCACAGTAAATCAGCTCATTAGCAAAATGTAATGTAATACTATCCTGTCAGAGAAACATAGTGGCAAACATTCCTACATTCTCCTATCACTATTTTGCAGTTTTCATGTGTAGACAGTTGTTATTTTATTTGCGGGCCTTAAGACATCGTGGTCATGTTGCCCCGTGCACATGGGTGTGTGTGTAGAATGTTTGTGATAACCTGCGTTATTGTGATTGCTGTACTAACATGTGTAAATTGGAGATAGGATATGGTATTTGACGCCATTTTTCAGTGTTGCTCAAGGCTTTATTGGACTGTAGCATTCTCTATCCTATCGTATCCTCAGTTAATATTTCATTTGCGGGGCTTAGACATCGTGGTCATGTTGCCCCGTATACATGAGTGTGTGTGTGTGTGTGTAGAATTTTTGTGATAACCTCAGAGGCGGTTCTAGCCCTGGGCCGGGGGGGGGGGGGGGGGGGCCGCCCCCCCCCAGTTTTACTGAAATAATTATTTTAGAATTCCTTGGTTACTAAATAAATTGATAATTTACAGTTACAATTTATCTGATATAAAACAAACTAATGCATTTAATTAAGTTAATTTTTCTTTCAATTTCAAGATTTATATATTTTATTTCTTATATGTAATTTAAACACACAATTGAAATCGTGTATAAATATAATATTTTTAAAATGCGTAGTGCTTACACCAAGAGTATTAAACTCTTTTCCCAACTTTATGACATGCAAGTTCAGAAGTTTCCAATGTAGACAAACCTCCATGCGATACAAGTGCATCGATATCTCCCCAACTCTGTGACAAAAATGTGAGTGCAACTGTTTTTAATATAGACGAACCAGTACCATTTTATATCAGTGCATCGATCTATGATGGTCCATGCCAACCATGTAAATCACTTTATAAACAAACGTAACTATACAATAAGAACAGAAGTTTTAACAGTAAAAGGTTTGATAGGTATACATTTATTGAATACTCTGAGAACAAAGATGCTGTTTTCTGTGTCGTCATTTTGTTCAATCTGATTCAAGCATGCTGATCATGTTTTCAGTAAATCTGGATTTTGCAATTGGAAAAGAATATGAGAAAAACGTGCATGCTGATACTGAATGTTATAAATCTTCAATAGTAAAGTGGAACAGTTTTCTGGTAAGTGAACATAGCGGCACAGTGATTTCGAAGCTAAGCGAGAAACCTCTGGTTATATTGCGTAACCGCTCAGCTGTGGCAACAATGGCCCAAGTCGCATTACTTTGCGCTCGGCAAGACATTGGGCTTAGAGGTCATCGCCAAACAGTTTCGGATGATGATAGTGTTAATAATAAAGGGAATTTTGATGAAATTTTAAATGTAATTAAACTAGAAAATGAAAGCACAAGTAAAGAGTCTACCAAAGAATGCAACTTACTCATCTAAAGATTCTCAAAATGAATTTCTGGATATCTCAGCTAATATAATAGTTGAACATATTGGAGGAGAGACGAAAAAATATGACAATGGTTATGTTTCCTTAATCCTGGATGAAGTTAGAGTTGTTAGTAAAGTGGAACAGATGTCCGTATGTGTCAGATATGTAGGGCAAAATTCTATAGAGGAGCGTTTCATTGGTTTTATACATTTGTCTCAACTGAATGCTGAAAGTATAGCTAATTCAGCTTTAGAGTGCCTTGTTTCAGTGGATTTCGATCCATGTAAGTGCATTGGACAAGCATATGATGGTGCCGCGGTTCTGTCAGGGAAGATAAACGGTGTGCAGCGTTTATTGCGACAGAAGTTCAATAACCCGTGTGTTTACGTGCATTGTTATGCACATCGCTTGAATTTAGTTTTGGTGGACGTTTCAAAGCCAGTTTGTAGACGTGGTAGGGGACACTTTTGGTTTACTGGAATCAATTTATGCTTTTCAGTCTGTATCTACTGTAAGACACCAAAAGTTTGTTGAGATACAGAGTGATCTTCATCCAGGAGAACGTGTTTTAGAGATACCTCGTCAAAGTGACACGTGATGAGAATGTAAATATAGAGGAGTAATGTATTTTCAGAAACGTTTTGCTTCAGTTAAAGCAGCTCTAGAGTATATTTCAAAGTCATCTAACAAGAAAGAGGCAGCAGAAGCAAAAGGTTTGTTGAAACAGCTTTGTAAAGTGAAGGTGATGTTAGTGTTACAAATCTTTTCTGATATTCTCGAGTTTGCCAATAGAGCCTCTATGTTCTTACAACAAAAACCTGTGGACTACGGAGGGGCACATAGATTGATCTATGGTCTTGTAAAATCGTTGCAAGAAAAACGAAATTATGATTATTTTAAGAAACTATGGGCGGTTACATGTGACTCTGTTCATTCGTTAGGCGTGAAAGTTTATAAGCAATCTAGAGTCTCAAGTATTCCAACGAACTTTTCAGACTACGTTTTATTAATGCCAGTCTCTGCGGAGAAAGAAGAGGAAAATGTCACATTATCAGAGACATGTAAAAGAAATCTTTTTGAAATATTAGACAACATGTTAGAAGAGTTACTGCGTAGATTTACTGAAAATGATTTTGTGTGCAATGCAATGGATGCCTGTAACCCAAGAAGTGAAAACATTTTCAATTTTGAATATATATATTCTCACGTTCTGTGAAAAGTATAATCTAATCTTCACAGACCGTAAGGTGCTACAGACTGAAATCAGTTAAGCTAAGAATGTATTTGGAGGCAAATATCCAAACACTTCCTCATTCTTTTTTTCTGAACTTCTGAAAATGGAAGTTGCTTTTCCACATCTACTATTATTTTTCAAGTTGATGCTTACTCTTCCTGTGTCATCTGCTTCTGCTGAGCGCAGTTTCTCTGTCGTGAAACGTATAAAATCCTATTTAAGAGCAACAATGGCAACACAGAGGCTTTCCAATCTCGCAATTCTTTCAATTGAAAGAGAATTAAGTGGAAAATTACTTCACGACCCTTCTGATATAGTGAACCAGTTTGCCCAGAGTGGAAACAGAAGAATAAATTTATGTGACAGTGAAATATGCTATTTTTACCAATGATAGTTTTTAGCCTACTTTTCTCATTTTGCAAAAATGAGGAAAAAGTAGACTAATGAGATCGATTCGGGAAAATGTCTGGGCCCCCCCAGATTTAAGCTTCTAGAACCGCCACTGGATAACCTTTGTTATTGTGATTGTTGCACTAGCATGTGTAAATCTATATTACCTATATAAAACTCCATGTTGGTGTGTGTGTCTGTCTATTATTTGTACAAATTTACACCGTTTCATCGATGTGAATCAAAATTTGTATAATTCCCCTTTTGAACCCGACGAAAACACTATCTACTTTAAATTTCGAACATACCACTCCATTCCCTGCATTTAGGCCCTTTTGCACAAATCTACATCGTTCCACCGATCTGAACCAAAATTTGTATACTTACCATTTGGAACCCTGCGGGTAACACTGTCTACATGAAATTTCGGACAGACCAGTCCATTCTCTGCATTTAGGCCCTTTGGCACAAACCTACACCGTTTCACCTATTTCAACCAAATTTTGTATACTTGCCCTTTGGAACCCAACGAGTAACACTCCCTACATGAAATTTCGGACAGACCATTCCATTTCCTGGATTAAGGAACTTTGGCACAAATCTACACTGTTTCACCAATCTGAACCAAAATGTGTATACTTGCCCTTTGGTACTCTGCGAGTAACACTGTCTACATGAAATTACGGACAGCCAACTCCATTCCCTGCATTTAGGCCCTTTGGCACAAATCTACACCGTTTCACCAATCTGAACCAAACTTTATGTATTTACCCTTTGGAACCCGACGAGTAACTCCATTTCCTGCACTTAGGCCCTTTGGCACAAATCTAAACCGTTTCACCTATATACAACGAATTTTACATACCGTTTGCAACCCGGCTGGTAACAATGTCCATTTGATATTTTGGACAACCCTCTCCATTCTCTATATTTAGAATAACAGACAAAAGGGACTTGTGAAACACA
This sequence comes from Meconema thalassinum, assembly GCA_946902985.2. Classification (NCBI taxonomy): domain Eukaryota; kingdom Metazoa; phylum Arthropoda; class Insecta; order Orthoptera; family Tettigoniidae; genus Meconema; species Meconema thalassinum. Next base: position 66,950,961 of record OX336390.1, on the reverse strand, counting down.
TTTTAAGGCCCTAGAACCATTCATGTACGTAGTAGTGTAACTGTAAGAATATGTTAATAAGTCTATTGTTGACTGACAAAGCGGGCTGCATCAAGCCACTCCTATCCGTGTTCTTGTGCAGAATTGCGAAAATAGTGTTGCATCTTGCGCTGCTTATAAATTACAGTCACGGGGAGTTAGTACAAAAAGATTTCTTGGGCCCCTGAAAAAAGTTATCATCATGAATATATTACGCCTCTGTATAAGTGCGATGGTGTTGGTGCAGTACGTAGATCAGCTGCAATAAGCGTTGGAGCTTTCAAATTTACTTTCATTTATTCCGATCCTTATCCACTGTTGTTACCTCAGGAGCTCTGGACAGCTAAAGTTTTCCAAAGTGCTCTGATTATTTTCCTACAGCGCTATGCGACAACAGACGACACTCTACTTTTCTAACAGTCAATGAGATATAGGCCCTTGCAGGTGTCTTTTATTTCACTTACTCCTCTTTCTAATCTTCTTTTTCCCTTCGTTTGTAAATTACATTGTGTCAGTACTGTAGTTAGTAAATAGCCGTTTGCGTATTAATTATTATCATTATCATTGCTGGAAAATGACGTGAATGTTTGTCCATTATACCGTACTACGTATCACCCCCACTACCTCCACAAAATTTATATTATTACTTTTGTGTTTTTCTGTTAGTTTTTGTATAATGTGCCAGTTATTTAGTAGTATTCATTATCATCCATAAAACATATAAATCCACCGGGCGGAGCCGGACACTACTGCTAGTAATTTATATACTTACTAGCTGTACCCGGCATGCGCTGTAATGCCAATCAAAGAATGTGTTTGCGTTGTAACATTGTTGAAGTGCTTTCGGATACACAATATTTTTTTCTTTTACCGTTAACTGCCTCTAAACTATTGTAAAACGGATTTACTATCTCTGAAACATTCGTGGGAGCGTGCTCAACAATTCACCAATGTTTCATCGCAACCGAGAGAATGATATACTGTATGAACGCATACGGAACTTTTTTTTAAACGATTCGCAAGCCGTCACCCATTTGTTGAATCTAATTGTGCCCTACCTATTGTAACATGGATTTACTAAGTCAGAAACCTTCACAGGTGTGTACATAACAACTCACCAAAATGTCATTGCAATCGAATGAATGGTATATGAACGCATACGAGAGTTTTTTGTAACAATTCGCACGCTGTCACTCATTTGTTGAATTTACTCGTGCGCTACCAACTTTCAGGGCTTATATTTGCACAAATTGCCTTATTAACATTAGAGTTACTAAGTCAGAAACCTTAACGGGAGTGTACACAATAACTCATTAAAGTTTCATCGCAATCGGATGAATGTTATATGAACGCATACGGGACTTTGTAGAAACGATTCGCGCGCCGTATTTTATTTCTTAAATCTACTCGTGTGCTTTCAATTGTAATATGGATTTACTGAGCCAAACACTTTCGCAGTAGTGTTCACAACAATTCACCAAAGTTACATCGCAATCGTATGAATGGTTTATGAATGCAGACGAGATTTTGTTGAAACGATTCGTGCGCTGTAACTCATTTATTGAACCTAATCGTGCGCTATCGATTGTAGAATGGATTTAATAAGTCGTAAACCTTCGCAGGAGTCTACACAACAACTCACCAAAATTTCATCGCAATCGGATGAATGGCATATGAACGCATGTGGGACTTTGTTGAGACGAACCACGCGCCATTTTGTTGAAGCTACTCGCGCGCTATCTATTGTAAATTGGATTTACTATGCCTATAACCATCCCGGAAGTGTGCACAGCAACTCACCAGAAGTAGATCGCTATTGGATGAATGGTATATATATATATGCATAAAGGACGAACAATCAAACATTCATTTATATATAAATAGGAGATTGGTCTAGGCAAAAAACATTGGTCTGGATGAACATATTGTGCTATACAAAAACCAATAGTTCCGAGGATCTCTGTTGGTACAGACGATATAGGGGGGTGTCTAAGTTAGGACGGATGAATACAGAATAATAATGAATGCCTAAGGATGTGTCAAAAGTCATTCAAGTATATTTGGCGAAAAAATAAGTTGATTATTATTTAACATTAGATTAAATGTGTTGGAAAATATAGTCCTTTAGAGGAATGTAAGATTAACTCTAGAAGGAGTCAAAAGAGATACGATTTGGGGATCATCCAATGGACATTCATTAGTAACTTGTTCATAGCTTAGAGTTTAGTTGTTGGGTTTCTTATTTGTAATTTGAGTGTTACCTTATTAAACTTAAGCTTGTAGGAAGGATAATTATTTCATTGACTTTAAGTAGGATTGATCTCTGTAGTGGTAGTCTTTTCCTGCTCTTCTTCTTTTTCACGGACATAGGAATTTCTCCTCATTCGAGTTCCTAAACGGTGTGGGGTTGCAAACTCTCACTACACTAATTTTGACTCAAAATTACTCCACACGCCGAGTGTGTGGGGACTGTTATTATTATATAAATTAATTCTAAGATTTGTAAAGACAATATTGTAATATAGGAGAGACATAGAACCCAATTGTAATATAGCATTTTAATGTGTTTCACGGTATCGTAGCTTTGTTTAACGTACTGTTGTAATTATAACCTACAATATTTCTAGGAATTGTGTCCGGAGCGTGTATTATGAATATTGCAGTTGACGTTTCTGACTTTATCAGGACCCGAGGATCAAGAACACGCGAGAGACTGTTCGACTGTTCCATATACACGGGAATAAAATACGATATACGTAGATGATAATGAGAATGAATTGACCTTAAACTAAAACATGAACTACCAATTAATGATCCATGTATTAACATGTGGGTTGGGATCAATATCAACGAGGGAGCAGTCCCTTGTCAGGCCGATTGAAACAAAATTTTAAACTATTATGAAACCCCTGCCTAAATCAGAACAAGGTCAAATTGGGTTCCGACACCTTTACTAATTCAAAGTTAAATCCAAATATTATATAGAACGAGGACCACCGGAAAATCAATCACACATGAATGCCGTTAGAGTTTAGGTCTATTGGGTTTTTATGTCATCGACACTAATAGCAAAATTCTTTCCTTGAATGAAAAATGTAATTAATTTTTTAATCGGCCGTTAAAAATCAAAATAAATAAAATGTGTCAGTTCATAAAATCGGGTTGATAGGATATGACGTTTGATTGTCTGGATCTACTCTGACGTTGTAGTACAGGAACTGAACTTTAATTACTTATTTGATCTATTTGCAAGGATTTCTTGATTTTTTTGCATGTTCTTTGAATATTAACAAGGAGTGTGATTCAAGTACGAGTTAAAGAAAGTGTTTCAAGGTTGATCGGAGTAAGACAGGGTGTGTTCTATCCCCATTCTTGTTTCTACTGAACATGGGAATGAATAAACTTCCCTTGGGTAGATCATCGGACACAAATCGTTCACCAGATTTTAATTCTGCACCTGATATTGTTCGGTGAAACAAAGGCGTCCACTATCCTGGACATTAAAGACATCAAGATCGGTCTAGGTATAAATATTGTAAATACGAAATTCATGCAGATTGTTAGAGCCCAGGATAACAGGTCCATTTCAGTCCGTGATCAGTCTATAAAGTATATCTGATAATTTACTTACCATAGCAGTATAATTTCATGATCAAGGCAATTGGAGAAACATTCAAGTAGGAGTAAAGATTCAAGGATAAATAATTTCAAGACCGGGATTTGCTGATAACGTCATCTTAGCCGATTCTCCGGAGGATTTGAATGTGTTTCTAAATGGTATGGACTCCGTCTCGAGGAAGGAATTCATGATAAATTAAAGTAAAACAAAAAACAAGATGTTCAGTAAAGAACATATAGCCTACTTTCTCCTAAATGCATGGGTATTGTTATAACTCTTTGTCCTTTTCAAGGAGTGTAATTGAATGTTGGTTGTAGTAGCTTGTTGAATTACAACGTGCTATAGGGATATTTTGGCCTGTTTGCCATCTCTTGATGAATACAGTACATTTGTATTTGTCAGTTGGCACAGGCTAGTGTAAAAGGTGGCTTTTCGCCGATGTCTCAGTCTCACTCATGGCTGTGATTATATGGAAGCTACTGAGGTATGGGTGGTGCTTAGTAATGTTCATTCAGGGCACAGTCAGTGCCTGTGAATGCTGTGAAAGGTTATACTCATAGGATTAGGACTACTGTTCTGACTCAGTGAGGAAAACAATGGCAAACTACCTCACTCCTCGTCTTGCCTAGAACGCCTCAATATAGCGCTGCCTTGGGTTTTTGTGGGTATCTACTCACATAACGTAACGGCGGTGCCTTTTGAGGATCCAACCAGCCTTCGGGCTGCCTACCTAACAGACATAGGGATATTAAACATGAATATGAGGTGCCCTTTGCTAGTGCTACCTCTGTAAAAAATTTCATTCAATTCGGTTTCACCGTGTTTGAATTGATATGGGGAATGGATTTGCACACTTAAATGGCCGCTATTTGCAAACTGTTGAGCTGATGACCTTGTAGTCAGTCATAAGATGCTTTCCACAAAAAGGCATGTTGTTGCAAAATCTGGTAGAGATCAAATTATTAGGATGGTCGTAATTTGATTTAAGCTTTTAACATTTGGGTGACCGTCATTCCGTTTCCGTCAATATGACGGTGATATAATACATGACACTGAGGTGCCCATTGCTAGTGCTACCTCTGTACCAAATTTCGTTCAATTCGGTTTCACCGTGTTTGAAATGATAGGGGGAATCGATTTGCACACATACTTGGCCACCATCTACAAACTATTGGGCTGATGTTCTTGCAGTTTGGACAGAATATGCTTCCCACATAAATATATGTTGTTGCAAAATTTGGTAGAGACTAGATTATTAGGTTGGTCGTAATTACATTTTAGCTTTTAAAATTTGGGTGGGCGCGATTACGTTTCCGTCAAGATGGCGGTGTTATAAAACATGACACTGAGGTGCTCTTTGCTAGTGCTACCTCTGTACCAAATTTCGTTCCATTCGGTTTCACCGTGTTCGAATTGATAGGGGGAATCGATTTTCACACAAAGATGGCCGCCATCCGCAAAATATTAGGCTAATGACCTATTAGTTTAGTCAAAGGATGCTCCCTCCATAAAGGTATGTTGTTGCAAAATTTGGTAGAGATCGGATGATTAGGTTAATCGTAATTTGATTTAAGCTTTGAACATTTGTGTGGCCGCCATTACGTTTCCGTCAAGATGGCGGCGATATAAAACATGACACTGAGGTGCTCTTTGCTAATGCTACCTCTGTACCAAATTTCGTTCCATTCGGTTCCACCGTGTTCGAATTAATAGGGAGAATCGATTTTGACACAAAGATGACTGCCATCCGCAAACTATTAGGCTAATAACCTATTAGATTGGTCAAAGGATGCTCCCTCCACAAAGGTATGTTGTTGCAAAATTTGGTAGATATCGGATGATTATGTTAGTCGTAATTTGATTTAAACTTTGAACATTTGTGAGGCCGCCATTACGTTTCCGTCAAGATGGCGGCGACATAAAACATGACACTAAGGTGCCCTTTGCTAGTACTACCTCTGTACCAAGTTTCGTTCCATTCGGTTACACCGTGTTCGAATTAATAGGGGAAATCGATTTTCACACAAAGATGGCCGCCATCAGCAAACTTTTAGGCTGATGACCTATTAGTTTGGTCAAAGGATGCTCCCCCCATAAAGGTATGTTGTTGCAAAATTTGGTAGAGATCGGATGTTTAGGTTAGTCGTAATTTGATTTAAGCTTTGAACATTTGTGTGGCCGCCATTACTTGTCCGTCAAGATGGCGGCGGTATAAAACATGACACTGAGGTGTCCTTTGCTAGTGCTACCTTTGTACCAAATTTCGTTCAATTCGCGTTCACCGTGTTAGAATTGATAGGGGGGGGGGGGGGACACAGACATTCAGAGTACACACACTCACACACACACAGACTCACACACATACACACACACACACACACACACACAGACAGACACACTTTTTTCGCCCTGTGTTGATCTCATAAGTCTACTTTAATTTTTTGCAAAAATCGAAAGTAGGCTAATAATGGAATGCAGCTTAAATAAGTCAGAAATCCCTATTGTCGTCAAATTAGGAGGTGAAGAGCTAAGGGAAGTAAGAGACTTCTGCTATTAAGGAAGGTAAATAAACAATGATGGACGAAGCAAAGAGGGTATACAAAGTTGGTTAGCTCACGCAAGGAAAGCATTTCTACAGAAAAGAAATCTATTGACATCTAGGTATTAGAAAATCAGTTTTGGAAACCTTTGCCTGAAGCGTGGCACTCTATGGAAGTGAAACTTTGACATTTGGTGCAGCAAAGAAAGAATATAGGGCTTCGAAATGTGGTGTCACAGGGGATTGATGATGATCAGAAGGGTAGATGTTAACAAATGAAGAGGTATTAATACGAGTGGGAGAGGGGAGATGTTTCTGGTTGGCTGTTATAATAATAATAATTATTATCATCATTATTTTTGTGTCTTTTTCATTAATATTAGTATTAGCATAATTAATATACTCCTTATTTATCATCATGATTATTTTTTGTATTTCCAGAATTGTCTCATATGTACTGGTACCATATTGCGAATAATATAACATATTGTGTGCTGCCAAGTGTAGAGCCTCCTAATATACTGTTTGTTACTGTATACTGGACAATCATCTTCAACTACGAATTAAAGGATAGTTTTCATTCTCGACACTCATAAGTTAATCAACTCTTTAGACGCTGCCGGGTCAAATGAAAATGTCCCGGAATCTTTAATTCGGTCGTTAGCGGCCTTGGTTTATTGAAGATATCAGCTCTTTAGACGCTGCCGGGTCTAATGAGAATGTCCCGGAATCTTTAATACTGCCGTTACCGGCCTTGGTTTATTGAAGATATGGTACAACGTACATCCTGATCCAATAAAATGTTTCCCTTGTTGATCCCTTATCTAGCCTTATCTACACAGCTCTCACTTCCACATGCATGTATGTATTCTCTATTGTCAGACAGACTCCACTAGTGACAATATAATAATTAACAATAACATTTACAATATAAACAAAACGAAAACAACAAACACGAACACGAACACAAATAAACTAATGCACGGTCGGCATAAATACTGACCGATGTAAGGAGAGTTTCATGGCTACACTGACTTCTATCTTGAAGAATACTGCAGATCGCAACTGGCACATCACTGCATTAGCTTTTCCACACCAAAACCCTATTTAAAAACTACCGTTATAATAGTTGTCCTCGTGATACATTAGTAGACTTGTATTATAAACGGTGACAAGTTAATAGTCTTACATTAAAACCCATCGTTATATTAGTCCTACATGAGTAGACTTATTTCGTTATTGGTGATAATTAGTAGTTTAGGACTACATTAGTAGTCCCACATTATAAAGCAGCCAAACATAAGTAGTCATACATTATTGGTGATTCATTTGTAGACTTCAATAGTCAACTTGTGATAAATTAATGGGCATAGTTATATGTTTGTTGTTTGAGTCTTCAGTCTTCCGACGAGTTTGATGCAGCTCTCCATGCTTCCCTATCCTGATCTAATCGTATCATCTCTACATAGCTACCACACCCTACATCCGAGGCAAACTGTTAACCTTGATCTACTCTACCGTCCTTTTCGTCGACCCTTCCTTCTATAACTAAGTTTGATATACCTGGGTGTCTCGGGGCCGATAACCCAGAAGTTAGGCCCCTTAAAACAACAATTATCATCATCCTGGGTGCCTTAGTATGTGTCCTACCAATCTATCTCTTCTCTTCATTAGCAGTCGCCAGAAACATCTCTCCTCTCCCACTCCTCTTAATATCTCTTCATTCCTAACCCTATCTAACCATCTGATCTTCATCATTCTCCTGCATCACCACATTTCAAAGGCTTCAATTCAACTCTTTTCTGCTGTTCCTACAGTCCAAATTTCACTTCCATAGAGTGCCACGCTCCAGCAAAGGTTTTCAAAAATATTCATAAACTAGTGGTATGTTAGTATACATAGGCCTACATTAAACTTAGAAGATAAATTGGTAGATTTGCATTAGAAACTGGTGATTAATTCACAGACTTAAATAATGAATTGGTCATAAATTAGTAGATAGTCATTCTTGATACAGTACATTATAAAATGTAAAAACTTCCAAATGTTGTCAACTTCTACCTGTACTTGAAATGAGAAAATTAGCCTACGCGACATTTAATCTGCCGTAAGTTGAAATGATGGGTTTGTGACATCTTACGCCATCTAGTCTGTCTGCTTGGAACTACACACACATTTAAACCGATGTGTGTATCAGTCCGGAACTCCAGCAAGATAATGTTTCAGTACACCAAAAGTTAAAATTCGAATAGACAATCGAACCTGACCAGCTATCGACTTCTCATCATGGTTGAGTGTCGCCATTAGAAGCGCCGTAGTGGATTTAAACATTATTATTTGGATTGCAACGTAAGAAGAAGTACTGTAAAAAGAAACGAGAGCTGCGGCCTAAGTTACCTGACGGCGCGATTAAGAGAAATATAGAGATATGGGAATAAAGTCTTGGAACAGCACATTGATTTGAATATTAATTAATTCTTGACAACAGCTACTTTTGGATTTTCCACTTTTACAAGGCAGATTATTTATGATTTATGATTCTCATACCTCTCTGGGTGTCATTAGAAGTTGATTACGAATTGAATTGCCACTGCTGCTCCGGATATATATTTTTATTACGTAAATAAATATTTTACTTCTTGTTCATTCAACGACGACCGCCATGACACATTGACGTCCTACACGACGTCATACCCGTTGCCAACATGTCCAATATAAAATACACCACACGATACACGTAACTTTGAAATTATGTGAAAAAAGAAATAAAAGGCAAAACCATTGGCCTGGAGAAAGATTTTATTGATGCGTGACTACCCCAACTGTGCACGACAAAAAACCAGGGGTGTTTATAATAGCTAACGCGGACTGCAGGGCCGCGCTACCTAAAAATTATTGGTCTAGGCAAAAACCATTGGTCTACCGGATGCGATATAGTACCGAATGCGTGGGGCTGGCAATAAAGCTCATGATGCTAAAAATGGCTGAGTCAGCTGGAATTGCGCCTATATAAGCTGTGTTCATATTTGGGACGGCCGGGTGGGTCACAGACAGCGAAGGAGTGAACATCTATTACTACATCATCTATACTAATATAATAAAGCTGAAGAGTTTGTCCGTGTGTTTGTGTCTTACCATGCTGATGCCTTAAATGTTGTTCCTCTCTCGTGCGCTGGCTGATTTCCAGAATTTAAGGCTATGTTCAGAATGGCACAAACTGAATGTGGTTTGAGTTACAAATAAATTGAAAAGTCCGTTGGATTTCCGAATCCTTACACTACAAATTTAATAAAAATCCGACACGATTGAAAAAAACTATATTGTAAAAATATAATAATAATAATGCCGTAAACAGCTGTTTGCGTGCGCTCCCTTCCTGGAACGAGCGGGCGCGCTGGCAGAAGTAGAAGGGAGAACTGTCTCTTCGGTTGCGTCAGAATCTGTAATGCGAATTACAACCCCAAATATACGAGTCATAGAATAAACTTGACGTTTTTGGGAGAGAAAAATCTGTCCACAAAGAATAAAAAACAAAGGAAAGGAAAACAGATTTGACCTACTTGAACTTGCATTGCTTGTCTTCGAACAGATCGATATTCTTCGGCTGAGCAGTGACGTGGTGCTATCTAGCGATAGTATGAGCAACGTGAAGCTTACTGGCACCCACACGCGAGTGCTAGAGCTGTAATATTTCGCTCGTCTCCAACACAAAGCGCGAGAAATCGATCAACGTAATATTACGTTCGCCGCAGTTTTAAAAAGTTACCTTCAAACGTAATATTACGGCGCCCGCGCTCTAAGTGTTAAACACGCTAATCTCTGGAACTACCAGTCGGATTCGAAAAAATCTTTTTGTATATGATAGCCAGATTCAAGAGGAATAGTTTAGGCTAAGTTCAATTTCGGACAGACCACTCCATTCCCTGCATTTAGGCCAATTGGCACTAATCTACACCGTTCAATCGATCCGAACCAAAATGTGTACACTTACCCTTTGGAACCCTGTGAGTAACACTGTCTACATGAAATTTATGACAGGCCAGTCCATTTCCTGCATTTAGGCCCTTTGGCACAAATCTACACCGTTTCACTAATCTGAACCAAAATTTGTATACTTACCCTTTGGAACCTTGCGAGTAACACTGTCTACATTAAATTTATGACAGACCAGTCCATTCCCTGCATATAGGCCCTTTGGCACAAATCCACACCGTTTCACTAATCTGAACCAAAATTTGTATACTTACCCTTTGGAACCCTGCGAGTAACACTGTTTACATGCAATTTAGGACAGACCACTCCACTCCCTGCATTTATGTCCTTTGGCACAAATCTACACCGTTTCACCAATCTGAACCAAAATTTGTATATTAACTCTTTTGAACCCTGCGAATAACACTGTCTACATGAAATTTATGACAGACCAGTCCATTCCCTGCATTTAGGCCCTTTGGCACAAATCTACACCCTTTCACTAATCTGAACCAAAATGTGTGTACTTACCCTTTGAAACCCTGCGAGTAACACTGTTTACATGCAATTTCGGACAGACCACTCCATTCCCTGCATGTATGCCCTTTGGCACAAATCTACACCGTTTCACCGATCTGAACCACAATTTGCATACTTACCCTTTGGAACTCTGCGAATAACAGTCTGCATGAAATTTTGGACAGACCACTCTATTCTCTGCATTTAGGTCCTTTGGCATAAATCTACACCGTTTCACCGATCTGAACCACATTTTGTATACTTTTTTTTTTAAATCGAATTTACTCTCCAGGTTGGTGGTTCCCACGGACTCAGCGGGGGAACTCACCTCTACCGCCCCCACGGGCAGTGTGCTAGAGCTGGGAACATCTGATCGGAGTGGATACAACTAGGGAGTTGTTACCAGCAACGCGCCCAGGCGCCTTACCAACAAAGCGAACAGGGGCCTCATGAGGGAAGGGAGGGATAGGCATGGAAGAGGGAAGGAGGCGGCCGTGGCCTGACAGCAGGATTCATCTCGGTATTTGCCCAAAGACGAAGTGGGAAACCACGGAAATCCACTTTGAGGATGGCTGAGGTGGGAATCGAACCCCATCTGCTCATTTGGGCCACCTGAGACTGAGTAGACCCCGTTCCAGTCTTCATACCACTTTTCAAATTTCGTGGCAGAGCCGGGAATTGAACCCAGGATTTCCGGGGCAGCAGCTAACCATGCTGACCGCTACGCTACGGAGGCGACATTTTGTGTACTTAACCTTTGGAACCCTGCGGGTGACACTGTCCACTACAAATTTCGGACAGACCACTCCATTCCCTGCATTTAGGCCCTTTATCACAAATCCAAACCGTTCCTCCTAATTGCGCCAAATATTTCTTACACTTTGAAACCTTGCTGGTAACACTGTCCACTTGATATTTTGGACAACGCTCTCCATTCCCTACACTTAGAATAACAAACAAACTTAACTTGAAAACCACGTATTAAGGCCCTTGAACCATTCATGTCCGTAGTAGTGTAACTATAAGAGTATTTTAATAAGTCCATTGCTGACTGGCAATTCGGGCTGCATCACATCGCCCCTACCAGTGTTCTGGTGCAGAATTGCGAAAATAGTGTTGCATCTTGCGCTGCTTATAAATTGCAGTCACGGGGATTAGAGCAAAAAGGTTTCTTAGGCCCCTTAAAACAGTTATCATCCTGAACATATTATGCCTCTGTATAAGTGCAATGGTGTTGGTGCAGTATATTGAGGTTATCAGCTGCAATAAGCGTTGGAGCTTTCAAATTTACCTTCATTTATTCCGAAACTTATCGTTGAGGGCTATGTGGCGGTAAATGATACTATTCTACCTCAGGAGCTCGGGACAGCCGAAGTTTTCCAAAGAGTTCTGTTTATTTTCCTACGGCGCTATGCGACAAAAGACGTCACTATTGGTCTCTACATTTCTAACAGCAATTATATATAGGCCCTAGGCAGTGTCTTATTTCACTTACTCCTCTTTCTAAACATATTTTAATATTTGTTTGTAATGTACATGTGTCAGTGGTGTAGTTAGTAAACAGCCATTTCCCTATTCATTATTATCATAACGGGAAAATGACCTGAATGTTACGCCCATTATACTGTACTACATATCACCCCCACTACAACCACCACCACCGCCATCACATAAAGTTATATTTAAAAATATTTATTTTCTGTTAGTTTATGTATCTGTAGTATTATTAATTATCATTCATAAAACAAGTAAATCCACCGGGCGAAGCCGGGCACTACTGCTAGTCTCCAGATATTTTCCAGACTATTAATGCAAGTATTTTGGTTAACTTCAGTACTTAAAGAATGTTCTCCCAAAAAGTAGCTCTTGTCAAGTTTTACCGAGATTGGTCTCAGAAACGAGTGCTGTGGCCTAAGTTACCTGACGGTGGGATGAAGAGAAATATAATGATTTTGGACAGTCGTGGCACAGTACACTGATTTGAATATTATAGTTTATAGAAATTGAAACATTGCTCAATGGAAGGTGGGTAGCATTTTGATGAAGAGGTATGGTCTCTATAATAGATGTGTAAGATACATTCGGATTAGTTACAAACTGAGTTGAAAGATATGAGTACACACTTGTTTATTTTAATGTGTTGTTATTTGTTGTTCTCTGGTTGGTGATTTTTTACTTTCAATGATTGAAAGAATTTTTGATGAATTTTCTTGATGAATTACGGTACCTACGTATTGTTAATATCTGTTGGTAGGGTAGTGAGATTAAATACTACGAGGTTTAGGTTAAAATATAAATATTCAGTGTGTTAATTGTAGGCTATGTGTCAGTTGAGGGCTTTTAATTTATTCGTTGCCTTCTTGGTGCCTCAACAATGAATTTTGTTTTAGTCATAGTAATTTAAACATTTAAATTAACGGTAACATTCCCTTACTGTATTTTGACCTTATTCTGACTCGTAGTATTTTCTCTTATGGAAAACTGTGTATCTTACCCATCAGTGCACCTTTCTATTTTATTTTCGTAACCGAGAAGACACAAGTAATTGTTTATCCCGATAATGTTTTGTAAAGGAATATGAAATGAAGATTAATGATATATCTATAATGGTTTTGACGTAGAGCAGATGTGTTTTACTTCACTCATGACTAATTAAGGAAGATTTGTATTTTCATTCATTAACTTAGGCAAGTTAATCCTTTCCTTTTCATTTTAACTTATGTTGTGGGAATTAGTTCTCGTTTTCTTCGTTTGGTGATTGGTATTTTATTGAGATTTAATGTGACATTTTGAATGGATTATGATATTTGATCTTAATAATAATAAAATTAATCATTATTTTAATGCCTATTGTGTGTTAATAGATGTGAAGTAAATGAATTAAATATTTATTTTACTCCAGGGTTATTTGTGCTTTTCCATACCGTATTGATTCCAAAAGCTTGAAGACTACACAATTCTTAATTATATTCTTTATATTTTGCTTGGGTGATTGTGATTGTGGTAATTCGACTCGTCGTGCCTAGTCGGCAAGTGGTAGGAGGTGTCATTCTTTATTCTTGTCAATTGTCTGTTGTGTAGGAGGGGAGGGGGATTATGAACTGGTGATAAATTTGTAGACATAAATAATAATCCGGTTATAAATTAGTACACTTGCATTATAAATTGCTGATAAATTACTACACCTAAAGCATAAACTGGTGATAAATTAGTAGACATTCATTACACCACAAACTGGTTATGCTTAAGTAGGCATAGATTTAAAAGTGGATGAACATTAGTGAACATTAGCTAAAAGCTGACGATAAATTAGAAGTAATAATTTTTAAATCAGTAATATGTCCTAAACTGGTGGCAATTTACTAAGTGTACATATTAAACTGGTCACAAATAATAGTGCATTATGCAACGAGCCTATAATGGCTATAATGAAGACACGGGTATTTTTTATAAAACGAGCGTATGCGAGTTTTATAATTTCCATACGAGTGTCTTAATTACCATTATAGGCGAGTTGCATACGACTGTTTATGTTCGACGATAAATATAACTTTATTATATGTTTTAACATAAATATTCATATATATCTGTTGAGAGTCAGCCACTTGAATTTTGTGATCGCAGTGCGAGCGCTGGGTATATCTCTGTCTTTCAAGATCTCTGAACGACCGACGCATGCGCTCTGTGTGCTTGCAATGCCATATGCAGGTCATATGTTTACATCTGCCGTCCCTCAGTAATATTGTCACCGGAGTCGTTTGAAGGCAATGCGCTGTGTAGAAATTAGTGGGATATTAAGGTACAGTGCTATTTCTTGTCTCATATTCGCCAGTTTATTTACGTGAACATATGGACGGTGCGTATTCCATGTCGGTTATTTATTGTAGTTCAATGTTGTGTTAATGTCCGACATGTTGGATTTTGAGCGCATGCGTGAAGGTATCGTTACCTAATTGGTCAATGAACGAGCTCTGATTGGCTGGAGAAACTGTATCATAATGAAAAACAGTGTTATAAATACCATCATTATGATACAGTTTTCTGACACATAATAGTGACGGTCGAACATAAATAGGCTTATATTATTGATGATTACTGTAGCAGTCTTCCTTTATAAAGTTTAGATAAGTAAGTAGTCTTATATTATAAACTGGAGCAGAAATATTAGGATTAGAATATAAACTGGTGATAAATTTGCAATATATAAATCCAATGATATTCTAGTAGCCTTTCGTTATAAAATAATAATAAATTAGCAGTCTTAGATTTTCAACTGGTAATAAAATGTTAGGATTACAATATAAACCAACGATAAAGGCGTGGTTCTACATTAAAAACAGGTGACACATTAGCAGATCTATTTTATACATAACCTAAGGATACATTACCAGTCCTTCATTTAAAAGCAGTGATATATTAATCATAATGAATTGCAGCCAATGTCGATAGCAGGGTATTTTTAATTGAACTCCTGTAGGTTCCCTGCAAGTTCAACTACAAGTAGGCCTAGCTCCATCTTTGGTTACCAGACGCCACTCTCACTGACACTTAACGGTGGAAAATGGAACTTCATAGAGCGTTTCTATCCAAATATAACCCACAAATTTGGGTACACACTACCAATTGAAGTGGTAAGTTCTTATACATGCCATACATCACAAAATGTGAAATATTAGTAGATTGGATTATCAACTGGAAATTAGTTTAGAGACTTTCATGATAAACTAGTGACACATTTGTAGACTCGCATTAAGAATTTGTGATAATCTACTAGTCCTACATTATAAACAAGTGATGCATTAGTAGACTTACATAATAACTGGTGATAATTATAGTAGTCTTAAGCTATAAACTGATGATAAATTTGTAGTCCAATTTTATAAACAGGTGATAAGTTAATAGCCTTATTTTATAAACAGGTGATAAAGTAATATTACATTCAAAGGGATAGTATATTGACAGTCTTCCGTTAATATCTCGTGATAGGATTCTTGTCATTCTTCGAGGGTTCCACGGCATATTTTTTGTTTCACGACCTCCACCACAAATGTGAACGCACTGAGGATATAACCCAGAACCAGAACGTAGAAGGCTGTCTGTAGGTGATCTATAGTGAATTGTAAAGGATCAGTTGATTCCTTCGATGTTGCTCCGAAATGCTTCTTATTACTCTTCCTTCTTTTGTCTAATTCGAGCCACTTACCATAGAGACCAACTTGTATTGTGCGCATCACAGTCGCAGAGAGCGCCTGAGTAAAAG
The DNA here is from genome assembly GCA_946902985.2 of Meconema thalassinum. Taxonomy (NCBI): domain Eukaryota; kingdom Metazoa; phylum Arthropoda; class Insecta; order Orthoptera; family Tettigoniidae; genus Meconema; species Meconema thalassinum. Next base: position 66,935,034 of record OX336390.1, on the reverse strand, counting down.
GAGAATATCGTGAAGTAACGTAACCGAAGTACAGTCCTTCAATCCTTTGCTTCATGAAATGAACCATTTTCTTTATGTAGTTGGCATTTTCCCTACCCATAATCAACCCATTGGCCGACGACTGTTCAATTACTATGGATGCATTCCTGTGGAGTGCAACATCATCCAGATATTGGTTCTTGATTTTGTCTTTGATTTGCATTGTAAGTCTTTTTTTGAGCAGCGGGAATTCTAAATCCAAGGATGGTGTTATCAAGGAGTCGTAATCGGGTGGATGGATCACATTTAGCCCAGTATTGTAGAGCTCTTCAAAACTATCGATGTCAGGATAATACTTGGTAATGGTCAGTAAGCACGTAAGGGTACCTTGAAACGCATTGGTCACTACGAGACCGAAAAACACGTAGAATATAAATAGTAACCGTTCAGTCAGCACACGAGGCAGATTCACTAAGCCGACTGATAGTAATGCTGAGAAAGAGTAGAAAAATAATGCTGAGAAATTGCTAGCTGATCCTTTGTGACGTTGAAATAGATACCATGAAATGGAGATCAACGGTATGCTGCATGCAATCAATGTCCATGTTAATCGGTCAAAGGGCAAAAATAAGTTCTGATACTGAGGAATGCGTGCGGATTTTGGCACTAGAAAGACGAAACTGTCGAAGTGGTGTGGGTAGATACATTCATGTTTTCCGTCAAATAAAGTGGGGTATAACATCAATACAATATCTGCCAAATTGTTTTCGGCAGCTTTTAATGCATCATAGCAAGCAATACTAACAAATTCAGGCGTTGCCTTTATGGAAGATAGAAATGCCATGAGAATTTCTCCGTGAAGGTGTTGATATTTGGCACCTTGAGGTGTTGTGCTGTTCGGTAATATGTATTTTACTGGGCTACCTTGTACGTTAAGAGGTTTTGGAGAGTATAAACTACTACTATCTTCATTTGTCATGTCGTGGACTACAATGGCACATCCAGGTCCGAAAGGATTGTAGGTGAATGTCTTGATGTTATCTTTCTCCTCGCTCGTTACGGTAGATATGGAGACCACTACATTCAGTATTTTGTATCGCCACAATAATTGAAACACAGAGGACACACAGCTGTCCATTGCAGACATAATGAACACGAGGAACCATCCTCGGGGGTTCCAACCACTCAGTTGACTTAGATGGGCGACACTCTGATTAACAACATCCCTGGAACACTGGTGAAGGAAGAGGAGATACGAGTTACTCTTGGAGAACTCTTCCTTCTTCAGGACTTTCTCACCATTGACCAACTGTACACCCGTGTAACATTGCTGATATATAAGATGTAGTAATGTTTTGGAAATTGAGCTGACATTATATCTGTCCATGTACACCGTTAAAATATTGTTAACTTCATTGCTGTGGTCAGCAAAAAATTCTGAGATCTGCAGGGACAACGTTTTGACATCACTTTTGAGCTGGTGGTCTTTTGGTTCATGGAATATGTTCGTTGAAGATATTTCTATCAATGCGATAGTTAAGAAGCTGAGCGTGGGCACGTGCATCCTCTCTGGTGAACGTGTTGCTTCTGGATATTAACTGTAACAGAAAATAAACAAACAGCTGTTTAAGGAGAACCTTCCTTTAAAAGATTATGGCGCAAGGGAGATATAAATGACTATCTACTGTACAGATATCAAGACTCGATACCAAACCTGATCACTGACCCCTTGGCCCACATACAGGATGTAACTAAATATGTGGTAAAGCTCCAGGGATTCGATAGAAGATCGGACAACAAGCAAAACATGTCCTGTAAGCACATGGTGCATTTTCTTTCGTTTCCGTGTTACAAGCATTGATTGTGGTATGCATAACACAGACCGCTTCACTAAGCAGGTTGGTCATTTGTGTTCATAAAGTGTACGTTACTACTTACAGTTCCCCACAGAAGGTGTTCAAAATGGCTACCACGAGCTGTAATGTAGACGTCTAAGCACCACATCATTGACTGTCTCACACGCTCCCATATTCCCGGCGTCTGTAGTATCTGCTGACATCCTAGCTCTATTTGCTGAAGCAGCATGTCCACGTTATGTATAGGTGTGGCATACCCAATGGCCTTTAAATTACCCCATAAGTAGAAGTCTAATGGTTTGAGATCGGGAGAACGAGCAGGCCACGGTATCGGTCCCTGACGAGCTATCCATTGTTTTGGGAATCGCTGATGTAAAATTGCTCTAGCAGCAAGAGCAAAATGAGGCGGTGCTCCATCATGCATTAACCGCATGCGCTGAATTAAATCCAGTGGAACATCTTCTAACAAACCAGTCAAATCATTCGTTAAAAAGGAGCAGTATGACGGTCCTGTCAATGTTCTTAGTATAATGAAAGGATCAATTAATGTGTCATCGATTATTCCAGCCCATACATTATTACTGTACTGTTGTTGATGTCTGGTTTGCACAACTTCTCTGGGATTTGCATCAGCCCAGACATGCGTATTGTGAAAGCTCTGCACTCCATCTGGTGTAAACATCGCTTCACCGGCAAGCAGAAGAGCAGCGAGGATCTGTTTCTCCTGAACACACGCCTGTTTTAACCAGGTACAAAATGCTGCTCTGGGTGGAAACTCAGCTTCACTAAGATCTTGGACACTTTTAAGATGATATGGATAAAGGAGCTGTCCTCGTAGAAATCTCCACATTGTCATATAACTCAAATTTAATCTGCCGCTATTTCCCTGGTGCTGCACCTGTTATTCTCCTCAATATGGTTCCTCTATCAGGTGTTCTTGTGCTCCTAGGTCGTCCATTATTATCAACAACACGTCTGCTAAACGAGCCAGTTTCGCAAAGACGCGCATGTGTTCTTTGGATCGTCTTGACGTTGGGTATACGTCTATTAAGAAAGTGTTCCGCATACAAACGCCGTGCTTCATTTGTGTTACACTGCGCCCGTCCATACAGAAGATACACGCCTGCCATTTCCGGATTCAAGTACCCCATTGTACCACGATGGTTACTGTCCGTCCACTCAATAAGACACACGTATCACTGCACTCCACTCCACTCTACTCTAGCTTATGACCTGTGTGGACGTGTTTACGTGTTTGCTACGCACCTGACATCACGTGGCTTTGAATGCAAAACAGACTTGAAAAGCAACAAAACGTACAAGTGGCCTGTGTGCCCTCCACAAATAACCAACTAGCATCGTACCGTCGTCTGTGTTTTGCACATCACAAACAATGCTTGTAACACGGCAACGAACGCACATACACCATAAATGTTTACAGGAAATGTTTTGCTTGTTGTCAGGTCCTCTATTGAATCCCTGGGGCTTCCCCTCATATTTAGTTACACTTTGTATATCGGATTCCAAATATAACACTAACAAAAGTGTAACATTACAGAGTTTGAGGCCAAGAGAAATGCATATTTTATCGAGGCAGATAGTGAAATCCGTCACCTCATGAAAATCCACGTCATTTAGTGCAGGTAGGATTAATTGCACTACCTGGCGCATTATTTCATGCAGTGCCCGGACTATTTAGGAAGATAGTAAAATAAATTGTTTTACATATCAGCCTAGTCTCTTGTTAAAGTTCCAGCGTCTTTTCATTAATGGCTGATATTATGAAGTCGTAGAGAGTTAGAAGTCTTTCACCACCGGCAAACACAAATTATCAGAAATAACATAAGTGCTTGTTGTTATGATATGTGAATTTATTTCCACTCACGCATCTATGTACCGTAAACCTCACCGAAATTGGAACAATATTATTATTATTTTATGGATAACAGCATTTGACCAATGAGAGAAGAAAAATCCTACGGATTTCTTAAAATTACGCCAGAACTAGGTTTTCGTCTAGGATATTTTTAGCGTATGGTTTTTTAGTGCCGGGAGTGTCCGAGGACATGTTCGGCTCGCCAGTTTTTGTAGCTGCTTCGAGACGGACACCCAATGGGTGAGCTACAAGTACCGTTGGGAAGGGAAGGAGGGAAGTTGGAATGTAAGGACGAGGAGTTAGAAGGTAGCGGCTGTGGCCTATAGTTAGGGACCAACCCCGGCATTTGCCTGGAAGGAAGATGGGAAACCACAGAATACCATCTTGAAGGTTGCCGGCGGGGGGATTCGAACCTCCTCGCCTCCCGGATGTGAGCGACTGCCATCTGTCATGCCGTAACCACCACGGCTAACTCACCCGGTCTAGGAAATTTCCCATTACACGGCGGCGCAGCCGCTTCGTTAAATCGTGCACCATGACCGTGAGGGCATCGGAGATTAGAAGTTCCAATATTAGAGCCGACAGTGGCTATCGTGAATGTGGTTTTTCCCGCGTTTTTCCTCACTCCTTCCAGGAAAATGCATCGATAGTACCTGGGCACCTACCGTATCCTGTCCGTAACACAGTTACACACACTACTACAGTCATTACATGAATACGGGTTATCAGACAAAATTCAACACTCACCCATGTACACGGGACTAAATGACCATGATGTCCATGCATATCAAATGAAACATCAACAACAACAACAACAACAGTTTCCTAACCAAATCCTTCCTCGTATAAAAGTACACACACTAGTAAGTCTACAGACATCACAGTGAGACATATTATCAGACAACTTCTGCACACACCCAAGTAAACTGGCCTACAAGACCTTGATGCCTCAAAATCCCTAAAGAATCAACAACAAAAACAACAACCACAATAGACTCTACAGCGGATCAAGGTCAACAAATATTAATCGCTGTATTCGAGTGTTGAAATATGTGGTGTTATAAGTATATCTAATATATAAAAGTGGAAGTCTATATGTATGTAATGTACAGTATGTATATTTGTTCCGTATATAAATCTACACCGTTCCACCATTCACAACCAAATTTTGCATACACATAATTCAGGAGCCAGAAGAAACCGCTGGCTACATGAATTTTTGATAGTCTTTCTCATTCTTCTGATTTCGGCTTTTGACACTCGAGCAAATGCTAATAAAGTCAGAAAATTAACTGATAATGGAATAGCAAGGCCGGTCGTTTCCATGGCAACAGTAGCTCAAGACGTGAACACCAAGTATCCATCTATCTCTGTAATAAGAGGCCATGCCACTACATACGGTATCCTCCACGACAATACCATTTCAAAATATGACCATCAGGTTTCCATCGATCTTTGTATGAGACCATGACACTCCATTTTTTCCACGGCAACAGTAAGTCAAGACATGAACACCATCTGTCTATGTAAGAGGCCTTGGCAATCCATTTTCTGTCCAAACCACGATAAGAATATTAGGAATCTGAACGCCATAAAAATCTGAATACGTTTTTTTAAATGTTATTGACGAGGATCGTTGTGAAGAATTGAAATTAAAAAAGAAATTAATTGCCTAACCAAGCATGTGGCGTAATTTTACAACAGCTGTGGGTATCATCAAGAAACTTAATATTAAGATTGCATGAGCTTAAATGATTCTGTTGTTTAACAATTTAGAGGCTTTGCGACATCATGGTCATATAGCCCCATGAACTTGAGTGTGTATGGAACTTTTCTGATAATATGATTTACTGTGATGGCTGTAGTGGTGTGTGCATTTGTATATTCAAAATGGGGATTGGCAAGGCGGTTACTGTGGCCTTCAGTTAGGAACTATCCCGGTATTTGCTTCGAATAGAAGTGGGAAACAACGGAAAGCAATTACCAAGTTTTGCCTCGGGAGACACAGTGTAGCCCATTCCAGCTCTCAGACCAGAATTAAAATGTCATGAAATAGCCGGGATTCAAACTCGGACCTACAAGGCGAACGCCGAGAATGTTAGCCGCTAATACATGTGGTAGTCTAAATGATTTTTGCATTTTATGTATCATTTTATTTATTTTTTATTTTTTAGGGCACATAATCCTGTGTGACTTTTGAGTCTAATTTTATACTCTTGATGCCGATGCTTTTACGGACGATTTAACATTTTTACCTTATGACGAAAGGTATAACGTGCAATATATTGTATGTAATATCTACTAGAATTGAAGTGATATACACACCGTTGAGGTGTGTTCTACTACTGATATGTTGACGTTTATGTTTTATTAATCATAATGTCTTCATGCTGCATTCTTTTTATTGTTGACAGTGATTACCACTACATGCTGACTTTTTATTACAAATTAGAAATACAGTATATTTTGTGTGATATTGCAGATTGTTGTATGAATACTATTTGCCTTTTTCTGGTTATATAGTAATTGGTAATTACCATGCTCTATAACTATGCTAATTTGTAATGGAACCGGATGTAAAAATATGAAATTAGTTGAAAACGTGTTAATAACATAAACTACTAATCGTTCACAATTTTGTTCCTATGTTTATGTGTTTATATTAGCCATTTTAGAGCTTACTGACGAAAGTTATTGAATAGCTTAATGTTATAATTGTCATGAGTTCTAATCACACTGGATTCCACTATAGCAATTTAGAGATAATTAACGATTGAGTTTAGACTATTTACTTCTTATCTCACGAAATACTTCAGTGGCTAAGGAAGTCCAATGTGTTCAGAATCTAAGAAACATTTTTAACATTATACCGGGATTATACGTTGTTTAATTTATTTTAACGTGATGTGAATGAGATCATATGCATGTAAATTATTCTTACAGCAATACTGTTCCTTAATATGCTGCTATAAGTATAGTACACACTGACCTATGTACAGAAGTAAGTCATTTCTCATTATTGTGCGGGATTAAAAATTATATGTATATTTGACTCCACAATGATGACTTTATCTTCCAATCATTGAATGATTTAAATATTATTTCCCATCAAGAAGGTAGTTGCTACATTTGAAAAATAATAGAGATAATTATGTGAACACTGCTCTAAGACGTCTTAATTTCCCCATTAAAACAAAAGAAAGACACTATCAGGAAAGTAATTTTGAGACTGAGTTCTCGAGGAATTGTGTATAATTTATACATCCCTTTATACTATTGTTCCATGCTCTGCTACGCCATTGTATTCCACGGTACTTTTCGAACGATTAGGTATACAGTGAGATAATATTGCACTAGGCCGGCCCAGTGGTGTTGGGGTAGCGCGGCTGCCTCTCACCTGGTGGTATATTCTTTGGAATAAACACTTAATTCTAGTCTTATTATTATTATTAATCGTATGGCAATTACACATCACTTTTTGGACCACAAAGAAAATATAACCATAATTTACAAATTTACAGACATATTATTTACATAGTTTAACACATTTGCTGTAGAAAACAAAAAGTCAAAGTGGTTTCCAGGATATAAGTTCTGAGGGCACTCTTCAACTATATGCTTGATGGTCTGACACTGGAAGCCACACGTGCACTCTGGAGAGGTGATCTTTCCCCATTTGTATAGTAGATCACCACATCTCCCATGGTTGGTGCGTATCCTGTTCAGTGTACACCATGTCCTACGGGGCAGATCAAGTTCCCAGGGATTGTTGTTACTATGGAGAAAACTATGTAGCTCTGGTGGAGTGTTTGTGTACCAATTTTCTGCCCAGGCTTCATGAAGATTGAAGTTATGGTCTGCCAGGTTGTTGGCTGTTCTGATTGCAGGGTGTCTGGAGCGGAGTCTATTGATTTGGATTGCAGGTATGTCCTCATGGATTGGCAGCTGTTGGTTGTTGCAGATTTTGTTAAATTCTCTCAGGAGGATATTCTTTCTTCTCAGCGTAGGAGGTGGAATACGGCTCAGGACAGGTAGCCAGAAAACTGGTGTGGACTTGATTGTACCAGTAATTATCCGCATAGTTTGGTTTAGATGAACATCTACTAGCTTCGTGTGACTACTGTTTAGCCAAACAGGGCTGCAATATTCTGCTGCTGAGTATACAAGACTTAGGGCAGTTGATCGGTGGGTAGACGCAGTGGAACCCCATGTTGTACCACACATTTTTTGTAGGATGTTATTTCTTGACCTCAATTTGGCTGCAGTGTTTGTTAGTCTTAATAATAGATTACTCTTTGATTTTTCTTCCTTAATTTTCATTTTATCTTTAGCTTCCCTTTTTTTCGTAAACTCCAACAGAGACGTTCTCTTTTCCTGTTCTCTGTGCATTTTTCTTATCCTTTTTGAAAGTTTGTTTCAGATGTGCTATTTCCTTGTAAGATTATCCACAGGTCACCATGCGGCAATTCGTTGAACCCTTCGATTCCAGTCATTACAAAAACTACAACTGCAAGTTCTACAACTTAGAAGGAGGTGGCATCCTTGTTGTTATCTACAATCTCCATGAAGAATTAAACTCCAATGGGTCAAAATTGTATTATGTATAATTTTGTTTTTGTATGTTGCCTACTCTGTATTTGTTTCTCCCTCCATTCCCCTCGCCGCTCTGGCTCTCCGAGTGATTGGATCTCTCGATCGTTCCTATTCCGGTGCTAAAGTGTGACAGTTTGGCTCTCTTCCCAGGAGAAGCTTATCTTTTTCAAACCATGTGTTGAACTTTTAAATAGATGCCATGTCTTACGTTTTTGTAACGGATGGCCGCAAACTTCAACTACGCTGCAATGAAAGATAAGTAACCATCGAAAGTGTTTTAAACCAAATTTTAAGGGTTTTAAACTATTCTGAAGGCGTTTAATGAACACTTTCGGCAGTATTCAAATTTTCACATACTTGCGCAATTCTCTAATTGCCCAACGAGGAAACTTTATATGCCTTGCTTAAGCTAACTAAGCTCGCTATTGAAAGTCATGCAAAAACAAAATTTGGTAGGAGTCAAGATCCATTCCTGAATATCTCAATGCCGTATTTGAAAATGATGTCAGTGCTACCAACTGCAGAAAAATCGCAATTCAAATTTGAACTCCATGTTGGATATCTTGGAAGGTAAGAATGGGAGCTATTTCAAAATTTGCACTCGTTTAGATAATAATATTTCACTTTAATTTCCAGGAGCCTATGCATGGCAGTGTTGCCAAAATGATTATAAGCCTGCTGATAGGTCCAATTTTTAAATGCATATAACTTTTACACTATCAATTGGAATTCAACCAAATTTTGTATGTGCTATGTGTACATAAACAGGGCTGCCAACTGTTAATAAATGCTCTCAATTTATTTAATCCAAATACCCATAATCAGAAAGTAAGCAAGCCGACAGTTTTAAACTATGCACACATATAGTACCTGACATTTTATATTAATTTGGAGTAACTTATATACGTCAGTGCTACCAACATGATTCTAAGCCTGCTGAGAGGTCCAAATTTAAATATATGTAACTTCTATACTATCATTTGGATTTCAACCAAATTTCGTATGCGCTATGTGTAGCATAACAGATATGACTATGCGTATTCTTAAGAGCAACCAGGGTTGCCAACTGTAAGTAAATGCTGTCTCTATTTTTGTTACCTTAATATCAATATATCAGAAAGTATGCAAGCCAATAGCTCTACACTTTGCACACGTATAGTACCTGGCATTCAAGATTAATTTGGAGTAACTAATATACGTCAGTGCTGCCAACGTGATTCTAAGGCTGCTGATAAGTCCAATTTTAAAATGCATGTCACTTCTATACTAACTAATGGATTTCATTCAAAATTGGCACAACAATAGATCGTATTATTTCAGATTATTTTTGGCTAATACATGCATGACATTGTTGCCAACATGATTTTGCGCGCTGTTAGATCCAATGTTTAACTGCATGTAACGCCCATGCTATCCATTGGACTACAACCAAATGTTGTGTCCTGTACCTTAAGAGATGGATCTAAGAATATATTCAGTCACCAGAGCTGCCAACTGTAGTGCTCTTCTAGGCTACATTAGGCTACATTATGCCAGGTATACAGTATTTCGAACTTATTTGAAATGTCTATATTACCCACTTAATTTCGTCATTATTCCAGATAGATCCATATAGATTAATCATTGGCATGAATCTAAAATTTTAAGAAAATAGGCTGTTTAGTTCATCATGGAGCTTCTTGTTTCATGCATCACTTCCGTAGTTCTGTATACATACTCTATGTGGTTATAAATCAACATTTTAATCTCCACTTTCATTTTCCTGCTGCGAACAGGAATTTTGAATTGTAATTTCCCAATGATTTTTAAAACGTTTGTACCTTTTCTTATGTACCCTAATCGAGGTTTCACTGAAGTGAACTCTCCCTATTGTATTTAACATATATATATATCTCTGCTTCAATATTAGTGGTCATAATCCACTTTCTAATCGTCTTCCTGCTACGTTCAGGAATTTCAAACGGTAACTATTTATTTGTTTCTAAAGCTTTTCTTTTCTCTTTATTACGAAGGCATTCTACTTCAAAATTTACTTGCTTCCTAATTCATTACTCAAAGAATCCTACCCTTTAAAAGTGTTCTTGTTATTCTCAATATAGGTCCCAGACCTCTTAATTGTACAAATTGTTCGAAAACCCTGGTGAGGGTTCCTATTATGTTATAGGTCTCAGACCTCTCCATTGTACAACTTGTTGTAAGTTCTATTGTTGTTGAGGCAATTAAAATTGCTAAAATTTCCTGGAGTTCAATTATATTTGCTCGAAGAACTGTTTGGTATGGCCTTCCTTTTACCATATTTTCTTGCATTTAAAGAAATTATCACAAGTAATGAATCCCAAGTTTAATACCAGTTTAATAATGTGTTGCGTTTATGGCAAAACTCTTGCTAACACTGCACATAAAGATTATTTTAGTTATCTCTTGTATATTATTAAAGGCAAGTATAGCTCGCTCAGCCAGCTTCCTACTTGAGTCGAATTTGCCTAGTCCTATAAATTACTTATGAATTGTAATTTTGCCTCAAGTTAGGTTTGTTTTTCTTACCCTTCTAAACTTTTAATTGGCACCCTGCTGGATAAACTTTTAGCCCAACTTAAACGCAACAATTTTTTCTTGCAAATACCTTCCACTAGTTACAACATTCTCACCAAAACTTAAAGGGCTATCTAGCTCTGTCAATATTAGGGATCCATCTTCAGTGGGGAACAAAAATATCCCAGTTAATTCAAATCTCTCCGGCATTTCAAAATGCTTCATAAAATATTCACCTTTTGTGAGGAAAATTAATAATTCAATTTTCTCTTGTCTACACTTGGTCGCCAGTGAACTGCGTTCCCACATAATACTCGAATTCCGGCTCGGGAGGGAAAGTGCACTTAGCGCTTGCTTACCGGCTACCTCAGCTAGTTTCTCTCGCATCACTATATTTGTTTATAAGTACTGGGTGGTACACACCCTTGGTTGCTCAATGCGTAAGCAAGATTGTGTTTTCTCTAGTAGTTTCATTTATCAAGTTATTAGTAGTTTTCCCTAATCAAAACTTCTTTGAAAAATAACCTATCAACAATTAAATACCAAGGTTGGTATTTGTTTTCCTGCCTTGCATTCACAAGCCTTAATCTGCTCCAACTATTCTTTCTTGTCTCTTTGTGTTAAAAAATAAAGGTATTTTTGGGTTCGCTTCTTTTTTCCATAAAAATCTGTTTCTATCCTCAAGCCCTTTTCTTTTCATATCATCTTCCCTCGGGTAGTGTTTAAGCTTAGACTTGAACTACCACTTGGAGGCCCTGGGTTCGATTCCCGGCTCCGTCAGGGATTTTAGAAACTGACATGAGGGCTGGAACGGGTTGCACTCAGCCTCGTGAGGACAATTGAGTAGCTGTCTGACAGTGAGCCAGCGCCCCGGCCACGAAAACCAAGATTAACGGCCGAGTGGTCCCGATGCGCTGACCACGCGTCACCCCAATATCTGCAGGCCAAATGGCTGGGCGGCGGTCGTTTGGTTCGGCTAGGCCCTTCATGGGCTACAGTGCCAGGGGTTATTAATATTGCACTTGAGTAACATCAGAGTCAAGGAGAACTAAGTTCTAAACTCACTTAGGGATAAAATAAATATACTCTGTGAAATATAAGTGCGTGTATTTTTCCATAACATATAAAGACACCTCCTGGGCAACGCCGGGTACATTAGCTAGTATATAATTTTTGCGATTGCGAATACACACTATATATGCTTAACATTTTAACGTGTGAGTAGTTATAAATCAATAAATACCAAATAAATCGAAGTAAAAAAATTGAACCTGCAGGGACTTGATCCACGAACCTTTAGATTATGAGCCCAGGTCGCTACTATTATGCCACGGATACGCTACGATTATACTTGGTAAACAATTGCTTTAGTATAACTGTATCATATTTTGTGTTGAAATCAACGATTCCTTTAGCGTTTTCTGCCGTCTCTATAAAGAATTTGATACTACACAGCAGATTCATTTTTAGCCTATTTTCATTTATGAAAAATAGGCTTATGAGAATACCTTTTGTCCGTGTGTCTGTCTGTGTGTGTGCGCGTTTGTGTGTGATTCGTGTGTGCGTGTCCCCTCCCCCCTAATATAATCTAAACGGCTGGAGCGAATTCAATGAAACTCGGAAAATGCATAGCACTATTCCGGACGACCCCGACCGTGCCATTCAAATTTTGTTACGTCTCGCCAATCCAACATGGTGGCAGTGCGAAATATTTCACCAGCAATCAATAACTCCGAAACTATTACCGATATAATCCTGGAATTTTGTACGGTGATAAAGGGAACCTTTAAAGTTCACCTTTGAGGCATTTCAAAACCTGGTAGCAACAAAACCAACATGGCGGCCAAGCGAATTTGCGACTTTTAAATAGACGTTTCTCGCGATTTAACCAACCTAACCAAATGAAACTTGGTACAGTATATGTTTATGCACGTTGTAATGCACAGACATCTAACTTCGTTCAATTGTTTACATAACCTCAAGGTGCCGGCTGTGCGAAATATTTCACCGGCATTCTATATCTCTGAACCTATTACCGATATCACCCTGAAATTTTGAACTGGGATAAAGGGCACTACTGGAAGTTCATTTATGAGACTTTCAAAAATCTGTTTACTATAAAACGAGCATGGTAGCCAAGCGAATTTGAAAGTTTTAAATAGATTTTTCTCGAGATTTAATCATCCAAACGCAATGAAACTTGGTACAGCAAATGTTTGAACACATTGTAATGGACTGGTATCCAATTTTGTTCAATTGTTTACATAACCTCAATATGTTGGCTGTGCGAATTTTAAAATTAAGTTTTCATTTCTTGTGTCGTAATCATGCGATCGAAGTGAAAGTTTGAATAATGAACCTATGCAATAATTTTCTTTAACGGTACATGACTCTAAGTCCCATACATATAACAATCCAACTTGGCGACCGTCCAAAATATTTAGACGGTTCTCAATATCTAAGAATCTATTACAGCAATCAAACGGATTTTCTCAATGTTCATAGGGGCTATGAACATAAGTTCAACTATAGGACTTTCATTAAACTGGTTATCACAAATCCAACATGGCGGTGACGCGTAGTATTAATATTCACATGGACGTTTATCGCAATTTAACCATCCAAGTGCAGTGAAACTTGGTACAGTATATCCTTATACAAATGTTAATCCACTGGTATCTAATTTATTTCAATTATTTCCATAACCACAAGATGGCAACTGTGTGATATTTTAAAATCTCGTTTTTACTTCGTGTGTCCAAATCATGCGATTGTATTTTGAATACTACACGTACACAATAATCTTCATGTAACAGTACATAAATCTAAGACCTACATATATGAAAATCCAACATGGCGACCATCCGCAATATTTAGTCGGTTCTCAATATCTACGATCTATTACAGCATTCAAACTGAAATTGTGTATATTGAAAGTGGCAATTAACATACGGAGGATATATGAAAATCGTCTTTAGTTCTTCACGGGACTACTTGTTCAATATAACTTCACCACACATAATCCACAGTTTTTCTATACTATACCTAGCAAATACACATCAGTAATTTTTATAACCTAACTGATTCAACAAACAGCACATATTTTCACACAGAAATTCCTAATTTCAACGCTGTTTTTCAAGACAATATTTGGCTTATTTTCATTTTATGAAAAAAAAAAAAAAATAGGCTTATGAGATCACCTTTTGTCCGTGTGTGTGTGTGTGTGTGTGTGTGTGTGTGTGCGTACGTGTGTGTGATGTGTGTGTGTTAGTCCCCTAATGACGTCCACACGGCTGGAGCGATTTCAATGAATCTCGGTAAGTTCATAGCACCATTTCGGCCGACCACGACCATGCCCTTCTAATTTTATTATGTCTTACCAAACCAATATGGCGGCTGTGTGAAATATTTAACCAGCATTCATTATCTCCGAAACTATTACCGGTTTCACCCTGAAAATTTGTACATTGATAAAGAGCACTACTAAAAATATACGTATAGAACATAAAAAATCCTGGTATTTACTCATCCAACATGGCGGCCAGGCAAATTTTGCGACTTTTAAATAGATTTTTCTCGCGATGTAACCAACCAAACGCAATGAAACTTCGTGCAGCAAATGATTATACATATTGTAATGCACTAGCATTTAATTTAGTTCAATTGCTGACATAACCTCAAGATTGCGGCTGTGTGAAATATTTCACTGGCATTCTATATATCCGAAACTATTACTGATATCACCCTGGATTTTGCACGATAATAAAGAGCACTACTGCACGTTTATCTATGTATTTTTCTAAAACCTGTATTGTACAAAACGAACATGGCGGCCAAGCGAAGTTGAAACGTTTTAATAGATTTTTCTCGCTATTTAACCATCTGACCGCAGTGAAATATGGTACAGTATATGATTATACATATTGAAATGCACTGGAATCTAATTTAGTTCAATGGTTTACATAAACTCAAGATGGCGGCCGTGCGAAATTTTAAAATTAAGTTTTTATTTCTTGTGTCGTAATCATGCGATTGAAGTTTGAATACTACTCGTACACAATAATCTTTATGTAATAAACTTTCGAAGTTATGGAAATATATGGATTTACGAGCAAACATAGCGGCCATTTGACAACGGAACAGCACGGTCTCACATCGATATGTCATGGTCAGCCTGACCTATTATTCACTTCTACGGTTACCATTATTCTATTATAATATGCTAATACCCTACTGGTCACTCCTTGAGGACAGTTTAAACCTCCCTATGTACGATAAGCTGAATTGTTGAGGCCAGGCCTTGTTGAATCGTAAGTTACGGTTAGGCTATAATACTTGCATGATTAATAATCCGCCATCTTGAAACTATTTGGCCCATGACCTTGTAGTTTGCAAAAAGACATTTCCCACATTAAGATATATTGTTGAAATTTTTTGTAGAGATCGGATGGTTAGGTTAGTCGTAATTTGATTGAAGCCCAGAACATTTGGGTGGGCGCCATTTCTTTTTTGTTATGATGGTGGCGATATAAAACATGACACTGATTTGTACCATGCTAGTACTACCTCTGTACCAAAGTTGGTTCGATTTGGGTTTCGGTGTGTTTGAATTGACAGGGGGAATCGATTTGCACACATACACGGCCACCATCTGCAAACTGTTGGGCTTATGACCTTGTAGTTTGGTCAAACGACGCTTCCCACATGAAGGTATGTTGTTGAAATATTTGGTAGAGATCAGATGATTAGGTAGTCGTAATTTGATTTAAGATTTGAACATGTGGGTGCCGCCATTACGTTTCCGTCAAGATGGCGGCGATATAAAACTTGACACTGAGGTGCCCTTTCCTAGTGCTACTTCTGTACCAAATTTTGTTTAATTCAGTTTCATCGCGTTCGAATTGATAGAGGGGGTGGGGGTGAGGGAGAGGGGGTGGGGGTGGGGACCGATATACCCAATCACACACACTTACACACACATAGCCAGACACACAATTTTTGGCCCTGTGTAAATCTCATAAGTCTACTATAATTTTTTGGAAAAATCGAAAGTAGGCTAAAAATGGAAACATGCCTGATAGACTGTTGAATGTGATGAACTAAGACAACGAGCTTGGAACATAAGCAATAAAAATAAAGATTATAACAATAGGAACAATCTTAAAGAAGCTCGGAAGCTTGCATCAATGGGTCTCAAAAATATCAAAGTACAAAATATGAAAGACCAACTAACATCAATGGAATCAAACTTCAAACAGAACAACACGAGGCAAATTTTCCAAAACCTTCAAAAGTAGCTTAAGGAATACACTCCACCAATTTATTTTTTCACAGATACAAAAACAAAGAATACTGCATATAATAACGCTGACAATTGCAGAATACTGGGGTAACATTTTGAAGAACTACTTAACTGCGATCCGCAAAACGAGAAACTTAATGTCGATAACATACTCCCAACACACCTGGCTCAAAGTCACCAACAAGAGAAGAAATAAAATAAATCATACAAGAACTTAAACATAACAAAACATCTGAAAAAGACAATATAGTTGCTAAATTATGGAAATACTCTAGTGACAACATAATACTATGTTTAACGGAAATCATTAAAGTCATATATAAAAGAAACAGTTTACCATCAGAATGGACATCTGTACTGATACATCCACTTCATTAAAATTAGAGGAAAACAGATCCTAACAACTATAAGGGAATCTCCCTTCTGCTAGTGAACCTACAAGATCTTATGCAAAGTAAGCAGGAAGAATCCTCGACCCAAAACTGGGAGAGTATCAGGCAGGATTTAGGACAAATAGTAAACTTAAACAAGTAGCTACGTGAAGAACTAAAGCCTATTTTCGTATATCCAACTTATGTTAATTGCCACTATCAACATACAAAATTTCAGTTTGATTGATGTAATAGATTCGTAGATATTGAGAACCGTCTAAATATTTCGGGTGGTCGTCACGTTGGATTGTTATATGTATAGGCCATAGATTCATATACCATTAAAGGAAAATTATAGCGTAGGTTACTTATTCAAACTGCCACTTCAATCGCATGATTACGACACAAGAAATAAAAACTTAATTTAAAAATTTGCACAGCCGCCATCTTGAGGTTAAGTAAACAATTGAACTAAATTAGAAACCAGTACATTACAATGTGTATGAACATTTGCTGTACCAAGTTGCATTGCGTTTGGATAAATAAAACGCGAGAAAAGTCTAATTAAAACTTTCAACTTCGCTTGGCCGCCATTTTCGTTTTGTAGTTAACCGGTTTTTGAAAGTCTCATAGATAAACTTCCAGTTGTGCCCTTTATCTCCGTACAAATTTCAGGGTGATACCGCTAATAGTTTCAGAGATATAGAATGCCGGTGAAATATTTCGCACAGCCGCCAACTTGAGGTTATATAAACAATTGAACGAAGTTAGACGTCGGAGCATTACAATGTGTATAAATTGAAATCGCTCCAGCCGTTCAGAATTTTTAGGGGAGGGACACACACACACACACACACACACACGAATCACACACATATGCACATGGACAAAAGGTAATCTCATAAGCCCATTTTTTTTTTCATAAGAGAAAATAGGCTAAGTATATAATAGAAATGAGGAAAATCAGGAACTTGAAATATGTAGTTACTTTTGTGGATTTTAAAAATGTATACGCCTCAATTGACAGAAAGGCACTTATTGGCACTCTAATGGAATTAGGACTGGATAATAGAACAACCGAAATAATTAAAGCAACGATAACTAACACAACATCCAAAGTAAAATTTAATGGAAAACTCTTAAAAACCTTTCGAAATAAAGTCAGGTGTAAGGAAGGTAAATGGTTTGTCACCTCTGCATTTTAGTTGTACATTTTCGAGAATGGAGGAAAGCCAATACTAGATTGTCTAGCTTTTGTAGATGACATGGCCTCAATTACTGACTCACTGGATAATGCCCAAGAAAAAAAAAACAACAGAAAATTACAAAACAAGCAGACAAAGTAAGACTACTAATATCGCAGAAAAAAAAACCCAAAGTATATGACAAACATCAATGACGCCCCTAAAGAAATCACAATTCATAACAGCACAATATGTATAACAAAGACCGCGTTGTCGCAGCCCTTAAACTGAGGAACCAACCAACCAACCAACCATACCTGTGACAATGCATAACGAACGACAATAAACAAAAGACAGCTATAGAAACTAGAGTGCACAAATTGGAAAGGATGTTAAATATAACAACAACAAAAATCCTCTCGGAACGCCGGAAGGCGGAGGTAGATTTCACCAGGCAAACTAGGGGATAGGCGAAAATAGGCAGAATGTGCGGGTTTTCGTAGAAAGATCGGACCACATTTATTGCGAGAAAGTATTTTACTATTGGAGCTTAATTAACTTTGTTTTTCGTCTTAAACATTTTATTGTCTTATGCGGACGGTATCCTTCTCGTCATTTGGGGTCAATTTCTTATACTTGTGGACACACTGTCCTTATGCAAGGTTTCGACACTGATGTGTAACTATGTAACGGTCTGTTACTTCTTCACGCAAAATTTTATCTCCTGCAGAGATGTTGGTTGGTTCCTCAGTTTAGGGGTTGCGACAACGCGGTCATGTAGCCCCTTGTACTTTGGATGTGTGTAGAATCTGTCTGATAAACGGTGTCTGATGGCCGTATTAGTCTGTAATTCAGGTAAGGACTGCAGACGGTCAATTTCAAGTAGTAGTTCCTAATTTTACTACCAAATACTACCGTCAACGACACCTAGCTGTGAACATGGCTACTAGTTGCCACCGCAACCAGCAACTCGCAACGAACGTTGGAACTTCCCCTACGAAGGGTATTTTTAGCGCTATTAGAAAATCCGATGACTTCGGCCGGCTTTGAACCCGCGATCTTGGGCATAGAAGTTCAGCATGCTACCAGTTATGTCACCGAAGCCGCTTCCCGGAATACTGAATGTGATCTCGTGCAATGGCGTTGTCATGGCAACCTCTGATGGCTCATCCCTCATCAATTTAAAAGCGTTGTCATGGTAACCTCTCATGGCTCTTGACATTTTCTTCTAATTTCAAAATAATTTTGCTCATCTCTTGGTGTAATGGTAGGTCATATCAAAAATTCTTTCAGACAAATGTTTTGGGTAATTATTAGGGGAATATTGTCCATTTTATACGGTTTTGATATTTTGCCTATTAAGAGAGATATGATTAATGTTTCAAAAAAAAAATTTTCCCAACCCTTTGGTCAATGGTTGGTGCTATCAGAAAACGTTTCAATTTAAATGTTTGACTTTTATCCGATACATTATATGAAATTTGAATGGATTCGATATTTCACATATTAAGAGAGTTATAGCAATATTTCACCTTTTTGAAAAAAGCCCCCCTTTTTCACACCCTTCGACCGATTTTGCCTTTTAACGAACTCGACCGAGATTTTATAGGGATACATATTATGTAAAAAATTCAAACTGTTTGGTGAAAAATTGCGGTTGTTATCGTGTCCACTTTTGAACTGAAAGTGGTTTTGGAGTCTAGGGGATGTGAAACGTGAAGATGTGTCGACATTTTCCGGAAATTGAAACATGGTACTGAACTCGAATTTAATATCCTAGAGAAAATGCAAGATTCGAACTATTTTGTGGAACAATTTAAGCTATGAAATAAAGTTGCAGTATGAATCATATTTTATACACAATAGTATTCTGTGATGATAAGGAAAGCCATAGATGAGTTGTAGAAAGGAATTGCAGTTTTTAAAACAATCCAGAATGAGTTGATTCTGTAAATTTTATTTTAACACAGGGGAGAATCAAACTTATAGTAGCTGGATTATGACCAATGTTTCAAGTTAGCCAGCTAAGACCGGTTTTTGTAAGGAGGGGCAGAGTCAACAAGAGAGTTGCACACGACACTATTTTGAAAGAAAGAGAAAGATAGATTTGCAAGCGTCACTAATTTTCATATCTGAGAAAAATGAAAATTGCTTGACATCTAGAGAAAGATAGATTTGCACGCGTCACTAATTTTCATATCTGAGAAAAATGAAAATTGCTTGACATCACGACAACCAATCAGAGTAATTCATCAAGTTAAGGAATACAATATGATTATATTTTAAAATGAAATTAAGTAAAGTTAAACCACACCATTGTATGTCTACCCCTTATTATTCCCGTTTTCCAACGGGGTCGGGGATGAGATGCGATGGAAGTCTTTGTGGCGATGGATTTTACGGCCGGATGCCCTTCCTGACGCCAACCTCATGAGAGGAGTTAATGAGAGATGAAATGAATGATGGTGAATGAAACTGGGCAAGGATGTGGAAGGAAGCGGCCGTGGCCTGTCGGAAGGTACCGTCCCAGCATTTGCCTGGTGTTGAAAACGGGAAACCACGGAAAACCATTTCAAGGACGGCCGACGGTGGGGCTCGAACCCACGCGTCTACCGAGTCAGCAGAGAGCTTGGCTCCACGGCCTAATGCTGCGCTTTAGCCAGCGTAGCCACTACTGTCGGTTAAACCACACCATTATCAAGAGGATAAAAATGAAATTTATTTGTCGAAACAGAAGTTAAGTTTAATAACTACGAGAGGAGATAAATGTAATTAAGAGTTATTAAGAAGTGCAGCGAGGCTAGTGAGCGCCATTTTAAACCCAGGAGACTAGTAGCCGCAGAGAAGTTTATTCATTCCATTACTACGAGAGGTCGAGACCAGACCTAGTTAGCAAATACTCCAACGAAATGTTACTGTATACATATTGAGAGCAACGGTAGAAGAAGAAGTTGACCGAGGGAGATCCTTCTCCAACACTGAACGAGAAGCAACAGCGCCCGTGAAAGATCACGATATTATAACATTGAGAACTTGCAGCTACAAACATAATTGAGAACAACGCTTTTATGAGAACGAGATATTCTATTGAACTTCGAATACAATTACTACAGTTATTCATCGAATAGTACTACTTCATTCCACGAAAGTACTTCTACATATTCAGCGTTATATTGAGCCCGCTGAGCTCATGATCAGTGATATTTTTTCATTGGAACGCATTTTTATAATGGGATGCATTATCCTAGAACGCACCCACAGACCAGCCACGCTGCTGTCATACCTGGAGATAATTATGGTTACACTTTTGACTTTGAAGAAATCCACTATAGTTTTATCTGAGTCCTTATTAACATGTCTCAACTTTCTACAAGGCTCAGATCATCGCATTTCGTCATTCTGCATAATCTAAACATTCTGGTGAATGTATTTTATTTTTATGGAAAGGCATTATCATCGCAGACACGCGAACTGGAAGGAATCAGTCGCTGAACGACTCAAGTATTTGCTAGATCCAGCGACGAGAAACAACGCCCTTGGCACTCGAGTATGGTTTTCCGTCCTTGTAGGACGTGTTATTTTGTCCGTCTTGTTAAGATGAGGGAACAGTCCGCCAGTAGGCGAGGAAGATAATCAAAGTACACTATCGTACATTAAAGAGCACTTATTTGTGTGCCTACCGAGTGAAATCTAAAGCCTATGTGTGCTGCAGTAATAATTTCTGCAAATTTATTTAAAACTGTGAATATTTTTGTGCCGTGGAACACCACATTTTCACCACGTGCTAGATGAAAATTCTATGTCCACGAGGGACAAAGAAATATGCTGTAATCAGTGAAGTAATAATTGTTAAATTGCATAATATCAACGTTAAAAATTGTGAAAATTGTTATGGCCTCAAAAGCGAGCAAATTTAACCGTGGATTATTTGGATGCCACGAGATTCAGTGAATGTAGAATCTGTGAAGTGCAAAGGAGATAGTGCATGGGCAATTTTTATAACATCTGCGCCGTGTAGCATCTGTGAGTTTATTTCCACAAAATTACACTAGCTTCAGTGAAAAGCAGTGCCACGAATACATTTTCAAGTGAATATTATCACCAAATATGCATCATTCTACTGACCACGTGTTCGACATATTTTATCACTTATCTTCGATGGGGATGATGATGTAAAGAGGACCCCCATGATGTGAAGGAGCCGTTCTGAGGAAATTCAACATGAAGGAAGGTCTTGAACTACCGCACGAGATGGAAATGCACATGCCAAACCAAGAGGAATGACCAATACCACGACGGAAGGGAAGCTGATGATAATACTACGTCAATGACGAGGACACATCAATACCCTGGTCATGGATAAGGCCTATGATGGAGGCCTAGTTTGGACAACCCTTGTCCGGAAGCCAGAGGATGAATTGTACCCCTCAGTTCGTTGGAAAGAGCGAGGTGATGATGCCCTAGTCTTGTGAGTCAGTAAACACCCTTCTTGTTC
This sequence comes from Meconema thalassinum, assembly GCA_946902985.2. Classification (NCBI taxonomy): domain Eukaryota; kingdom Metazoa; phylum Arthropoda; class Insecta; order Orthoptera; family Tettigoniidae; genus Meconema; species Meconema thalassinum. The sequence goes on along the minus strand of OX336390.1, from coordinate 66,912,843 downwards.
GATTCTTTTTGTGGTAGAGTAGAATAGAGTAGTTTTGTAGAATCAACGGAACTTTCGTGACAGACATTAGGTAGGTTTTGTATTTTTAGCACTCATTTTTGTCTTTCACTTGCAGTGATTGTGAGACACCCTGTGATTGAACCCAGTTCAATCAGGTGCATTCTATTGGACGTCAAAAATGTCAAGTCTTTTCGCTTACTAAACGTGACTGTAGTCTTCTGTATTACTTTGTTTAACCATGGTATGGGTGACTTTTGTGTATAGTTTTCTTTGACATGACGATTTGCCATCATGGTCAGTGTCATTTCCATGACACCCTTTTATTTTAAATGTTTGTCACGCCACTGATTTCTTTAGATTAGACCGTATCAGTAGATGGTCGACTGTAACCATTAGTTATGTAACTCAGCTAATATTTCATTCAGATGAGCTTTGAAGCCATTCAGTTCTCAGTGAAGAATTCAGTCAGGGAAGTTAATTGTATGCAGGAAAGCATCGAACCCTGTATTTAACGTATCATTAGCAAACTCAGCGAATGTGAGATTTTGCGCCCTTTACTATTTTTGTTTGTGTCAGGTGATCAGACACATGTTTTGTTGGTTATTTAATACTAGTCATTCATGAAGTGACATATCTGTCAGTTGCAAAGACATTCAGATCAAGTAACATTACTATCTTTTACTTTTCTTTGCTTGGAAACATGTGCTACGTCTTATTGTATATATTTTCATGGCGTCCTTTTAAGCATTACTATTGTGTGAATATCATGTTATACTGGGATTATTTACCAGGCCAGTTTCTCATAGGACTTTCGTAAAGAGAGCTGCCACCTTCAGTCAAATCTAGTGTGTTTGTTACAACAGTCCCATTGTGACAGCAAGTTACGAGCTTAGCTCAATGTCACGGACAGGTGATGAGAGTTCCCAGCATGCACCGAGAGCACACTCATATGTGAGACAGACGTTTTCATACCTTTGACAAATGCTTGAGGCATTCTTTACTGTTAGCTTCTGTATTTCATTTATAGGTCAAGGCCTAGGCAGCCATTTTGTGTGGATCAGAAGTTTTATGTTATGATGATTATTGGCAAACGCCACAGGCTTAATCGCTATTACAGCGAATACCTTTTGACACTGTTAGAGAGTGTACAGTTATATTCTGTTAAGGTTTATTCTTTATTATGAGGCTAGAAATAGACACCCTTGTTAGAGGCTATTCAGGTATTTAGTGCTTGTAATGAATGCACTGTGTCCAGCCTTTGTTCTGTAGACTTGTTATTTACGGGAGGTAACTGATGTCTTTTTCAGACCTACCCAAGGTTATCCGAGTGAGCCGCGAGCCACTGGTAACTTGTGTTATTGTTTGTCCGAGCGATGGGAGCTCGATGATGATATTTCCGATTGTTATGTCGATGTGACAACAGATAATTAATCTCGCACGAGACGCTACTGCTGATCCCAGGTATCTAGGAATGTCAGCAATATCGCCATAAACCGACTACGAATTAAACCTACGGAAATAATAATCAAGCACATAATTATTCTAAACAAGCTGATAACTAATTATTTGTTGCTCTTAAACTTGAAACACATGCATTTTGGACCTGCTGACCGACGCCTTGTTGATGTTTTACATTTCCTGATGGAAATAACTTAGGACAAATGACACTAATTTTGATCTACGGAGTGTTGCTTAACTGTTAGGTCGTAGCTGGTGGAGCTCAACACTCATGCGATATAAGTCGTAATTTTAACTACGCCATCGTCAACCTAAATGACACTCACTTAGATGGCACTGGTTTACAATGTTTGTGCTGATGAGCACCTAGTTGATAAGGGTGTATTTAACATTTTTATGGCTGGTCATGTAGCATTTGATGTAATTGTTTTTGCTTTACGGACGTCATCGCCGTAAATTTTGTATAATTTTTCAGGACTTACCTAAATTGATTAACGTTAAATGTAAATAAGGAAATGGTATCATCGTAACTTAGATTTGTTTTGCCAACCTGTTAAATGTAAATTCTGCTAATAACTTAATCTGTGTAGCTTGAATTAGTGTCTCTCTTCGTGCCAATTTCCTAGCGTTGCCGTTGTTGCTTATCTTTGTAAATTAGATCTCTCGCAAGGGTTTACCGTAGTTCTTTATTTTTCTTCGTTTATTAGTTTGCGGATTAGCCGATACAAACCATCCGAACTAGGATTTTAAATAAATGTTTTTACAAGTTTTACATAAGTCTGGATGCTTCCTTTCTCAGTCTAGTTTTCTTAGGTGTACTTACTTGGGCCGTCTATGACTTTTAGCCACTATGTTACCACTGATCCCTTGGATCATAGTTTCTTGTGCCGCTGTGGCCTATAAGAAATTCACCTGATCCTCTCGGCACATGGGTCCGGCAGGTGAGGTGTCGGGGAAGTCATTTCGGTTGTTGGCAACCCTGATAGCTCCTCTGGCGGGCACAATATCGAGTATATTTCTACCACATTTTGAGAAATATTTCACGATGATTTCAAACTCGAGTCGGAAGGGAAGTATATACTTGGAAACAACATTGACAGTCGCTATGATTAACTAAATCATGGAGGGAAGCTAGTTTACATTCGATATGTCGGAATTCAGAGTTGACCATACAACAATGGAGACCACGGATTACCACTGCAATACTAACTCCAGACATCTGACTTCACAAATACTGCAACTAAATGAACTTCCAACATCACTTAGGAAAGTTCACAAGCCATACACTTCAGCTGTTAACAACATGCATATCTACAAGAGACCAGACATTTGAAGCGATCAACCAACAAAGCTACCTAGCTTAGAAGCGAACGGGAATCTAGATCATGCAGTCGAGAAGAAAGAAGTCGTGAACCAAGCCGACGACAGCAGACAAGGTCACAGCAGGGAAAGAGGAGCGTGCGAGACCATCTGCTTGCGTACTCCAGGCGCGTGTCACACAGCAGGTCCCGAGCGACAATCCAGATTTGCGTCATCGGAATGTTACTTCACAACACTCAACTAACAGTCCAGGTTTTTGCACGAACACCGCAGCGGAAGGTACAGAAAAGTTTGACTTATATTTAGTAGTTAGCCATATTTTGGGGGTATATCAGATGTTGACCAACATATATTTTATTGTAACTATTTATAACTTACCTTAAGTTGTCTATTTCATGTAAATTTAAAAAATACATTTTTGACGTCAGCGTGTGTCGTTTTTGACGTACATTAATAAGATTTTGGATTTAATGGATGTTTAAATGATTTTGCAAATATATTTTATATCCCTTCGATTTAATCGAATACGTCTTATGAGAGTTGGAATGCTTCGATAATAATAATGTATGCATTATTGGATTTCTTCGATGATAACAATGTACTGTATGCATTATTGAGATATTGAGAATGCTGCGATAATAACAATTTGTGTATCATTATTAAGAATACTTTGATAGCAAATTTGTGTATCATTATTTATATTTTGATCGTAACATTGCATTGTTAGGATTGCGTTAATATGATGACATTGGATTGACAGGAGGTGCCAATAAGAATTTTATGTATTGTTAAGAAGGATTTGACAGCAACATTGTAATTTGAATAATATTTGATGTGAAATGAAATTGTTATAAATGTTTGGTAGATACTTGAGAGAAGTAGTATATTAAGATATTACGGAACATATTAATGAAAACAAAACCATGTAACATTACTAATGTAATTAACATAAATAACCAATAAATAAGAACACGTTTTGGAACGTGAAAGTCAACAATGACATTACCAGAGTAAATAATTTATTGATAAAACTAGCACGAATGTAATTATGTTTGATGAAGTTATGAAATGCGAAATATGAGAGACAATGTGATTTACACATCAACCAGTTGTCACAATGAAGTGAAAAGGAACAAATAAGAATTGATATTCTAGAAATATTACCAGTAAGGGAGGAAATGTTATAATTTGTATTAAATGAAACTAATACGTGCAGACTATGATCTCAGGAGATGTATTGATTTATTTTCATTGTAACGTGGTTGGATATTATGGATGAGAGATCCTAGTATAAAATGAAACTACAGGCATTGTAGAAAGGAACAAGCAACGTATAATAATGGCAAAAAGGTATTGTATAAAGTTAGGAGGAATTTTTATAGTGTTCATCATGAAAGATATATCACATTGGCGTGAATATTTAGTAGGATCACGGATTCTAATACATTGTGTTAATGTATCAAGATGGGTATTTTATATTGTAATGCCGTGCTTCATCTTCGTAAAGAAAATATTGTAAAATGAATAGGAGCGTAGTGTAAACGCTATATAATGGACTTGTCCACAATTAAGAAGATTTTAAGTAAAGTGCATTGAGGCAACGTTCTGTACAGGGTGTAGATGAAGTCCAGTGAGGAACTATATTTGTATTATTGAAAGAATTTATTGGTGAAGTTTAATGCCACGAACCACGAGGTTGTATTATCGTTATTTGAGACAGTCATGCATAGTATTTAGGAAGCTATTGTATTCATTGATTGATTATGGAATTATAGAGCCGTAATTAGCTTCATCGCTTGGTACACAGGTTCACTTTGAATTGACGGATGATTTGAAAGAAGGTGAAACTAGCAAATTGTGGATTTATTAAAAGAAAGACTTTTTAAGTAAAGAATGAAGAAGCGAGAAAGATTCAGGCAGATCTCGTGACAGATCTTAGCCAAATATCGTGCTGGACGCGATAATGTAAATATTCATAACTTAATAATAACATTTATTATTTTAATAATGTAATTTAGAATTGTTTGATGAACTACGAAGTTAATACAAGTGTATTATGCAGGGTGAGAGTTGTAAATAACGTTATAGAGAAGAGATTTCTATTTGAAGAAACAGCTGACTACTTCAGGTTGTGTCATAAGTGATGACAGTTCTTAAAAAGTTTTAAATACGTTTCAAAATTTCAATGTGAAAGTTTAAGATGAGTTAGGAGGACATAGTGATTGTCCTAATTCCTTTATACATAGGAATTATCCAGGGATAGTAGATCTATCTTTGTTTTCTTATTTGAATTTTTATTTGTGCCAGGGACATGTTATGTAGTGTCCATTTTTGTTAATAAATTTACAAGCACTGTTTTTGATATGCTTGTCCGTTTTATAGAAACTTATACCTTTTCATTTGATAATCGCCATACGAGAGTACTACTGGTTATATGCTGGCACCCATTTTTTTAGACCGTTCACCCTCGAGGTACAGGAATCTTGTCCTGCCAATCATTTTATTTTTAGAATTTGCATGTAACTAGTTAGTAGTACTGCCGTATGATCGGATGCACCGAGAATTTCCTAGTCATTCACCTAGTAGTGAAGTGTAGGTTTATCTAGCTGGGTATCAACCTCCTTGCGATCCTTACCTTCTCAGCAGTGGGACTATACGGAATTCGGGTACAGTACCCATTGCCATAGGTAGCTTTCTAATGAAATCAAACTAAAAATACAAGTAGTCCCGTGAAGAATTATACAGCCTATTTTCATATATCCCACTTACGTTAATTGCCTGTATCAACATGCACACTTTCAGTTTGATTGTTGTAATAGATTCGTAGATATTGAGAGCCGTCTAAATATTTCGGTTGATCACTATGTTGGATTTCAATGTATGTAGCCCATAGAGTTATGTACTATTAGACAACGATTTTCGGGTAGGTTCATTATTCAACCGTTCATTTCAATCGCATGATTAATACAAAAGAAATAAAAACTTAATTTTATTGCGCACAGCCATGATCTTGAGGTTATGTGAACAATTGAAGTTAGTTATATACCAGTGCTTTACAAAGTATATAAATATTTACTGTACCAAATTTCACTGCACTCAGTTGGTTAAATCGCGAGAAAAGTCTATTAAAATATTTCACTTTCGCTTGGCCACCATGTTCCTTTTGTATTTTACAGGTTTTCGAAAGTCTGATAGCTGAACTTCTAGTAGTACCCTTTATCACTGTAGAAAATGTCAGGGTGATATCAGTAATAGTTTCGGGGATATAGAATGCCAGTGAAACATTTCGCACCGCCGCCATCTTGAGGTTATGAAGACAATTGAACTGAATTAGATGCTAGTGCATTACAATGCGTTTAGACATTTGCTCTACCAATTTTCAATGCGTTTGGTTGGTTAAATCACGAGAAAAGTCTCTACAAAAATTTCAATTTCGCTTGTCCGCCATGTTCGTTTTACAGTTAACAGGATTTTGAAAGTCTCATAGGTGAACTTCCAGTAGCGCTCTTAATCACCGTACAAAGTTTGAGGGTGTTATCCGTAACAGTTTCGGAGATATAGAATGCCGGTGAAATATTTCTCACAGCCGCCATGTTGGATTCGTGAGACGTAATAAAATTCCAAGGGCACGGCCGTGGTCGGCCGTAAGTGTACTATGACCTTACTGAGTTTCATTGAAGTCGCTATAGCCGTTTAGAAGTTATTAGGGGGACACACACTAAGAAACACACACACATACACACACACACACGGATAAAAAGTGATCTCATAAGCCTATTTTTTCATAAAATGAAAATAGGCTAATAACAAAAGAAAACTTTTTCCTGGAACACGAAGTTAAGGCACTACCCGACAGTGGTCAGACCCGAAACTCTGAATGCGGCTGACACACTTAAATTAACAAGAATTGGATATATTGAATGAATATTAAAATATCATCCTTTTCAATACAATTTAATAAATAGTACTCACAGGTACATGTTTCGGAGGCTTTCACACTCGCCCTTCATCAGCCTACTTGACAAACCTTCTAAGAACTTTCATTGTTCCCAAGCACATATAAATCACAAGAAGATAAAAACTTGATAATGAAAACACACATGTCACACTGCTTACTGTTAAGGAGACCAGGAAGTGTAACTTTTTGACTGGAGCTACTCTGGATTTTGAGCACAACAGCTTTACTGAAGTCTTTCCTTGTTGATCGACAGACCGAAGATAGATGCATCCTCCATACGCTGTTTGAGATGCATCTGAGAAACCATGTACTTGAATGGTACTACACCTTCCTGTTCCTAAGACATGTCTGTCCACTTGAATGTGATCAAGGTGTGTTAGCTGATATTGGAGTGGCTTCCATTCTTAAGACAGGTCATCAGATAATTACTGATCCCAATCAACTTTGTGTAACCACAATTTCTGGGGGAATATTTTGTAGGGTATTATTACTAATTGGCTAATTATATCTATTGGATCAAAGCTTGAAGCCACTGTGGATGTAGTTGCTGCTGTTTGCAGGAACATGTTTTTTTTAGTTGCAATAAAAAAATTGTCCGATGTGGGCTGCCAGGATAAATCTAATGCTTGTATTGTATCATTATCGTCAAACTGGTAGGGTAAATTTCTTTTCCCTGTCTTCAGGTGGAACAGCTTCCAGTATTGCTGGATGGTTCGAGCACAATTTTCTGATGGGAAAGCCTCTTTTGTTGAGTAAAGTATTGGGTTCATTTTGCAACTATAGTTCTTCCGAAATGTTTGAAGCACCACATAGAGCATCGTCAACATAAAAATCTCTTTGTAGAACAGCTGATGCAAGTGGAAAAGAAGCTGCTTCATCTTCAGCTAGTTGGTTGAGTCGCTAAATATGGAGCAGACGCTGTACCATATGTGACTGTTAGCAATTCGAAAGTTTTGACAGGTGTGTGGGGAGATTCCCTCCATATGATTCTTTGTAATATAGTGTCATCCTTGTAACCAGAATTTGTCTACACATTTTTGAAGTGTCTCCAGTAAATGCAATATTATGGGTTCTGAATCTCAACACAATCGAATGCAGATCTTGCTGTACAGTTGGCCCTACTAACAATGTGTCGTGGAGTGATACTTCTGAGGTGGTTGGGGCTGATACATTAAAAACTACTCTAGTGGATGTGGTTGAGCTTTGCTGGAATACGGCGTGATGTGGTATGTAGTAGTGTTCTGAACCATCTATCGCAGTTACTTCCTTCACGTGACCTAACTGTTCATACTCTGACATGAATTGTGAATACTGGTCTTGCAATTCTGTGTTTATCTTGAATTTAGTTTCAAATTGGTAAAATCTTTGTTGTGCCATAATATGGGACTTGCTTAAAGGTGACACAGTTTCCTTTCGAGGTAACTTGACAACATATCTACCTTCATAAATACGTGTTGTGTTGATTTTGAAATTAGATATACTTTGTTGTTCTTCTGGAGATTCAGGTTTGGTATGCAATTCATCTATTTCCCAGAATTTCCTGAGCTGAATGTCAAGTGTATCTTTCTGTTTGATGGAAAGAGAAGTGACTGTGTTGCACGTTGCATTTCTGTTGCTGGATTGTGGGCATTTACTAGAAATTATCCAACCCAGATGAAAGTTTTGTATTGAATGCTCACTGTTGAATGATTCTACGAAATTACTTATTCTTGTGATTATGACTTTTATAACTGGTCTTTGTTTAACAATATTCGAAATTTCATCCATTTCAAGGTTAAGGAATGTATAGGGAAGGAATTCTGACTTATATAGTACTGCTTACATTTTTTTCCTGAATCCTTGATAGTCAGAATGATGTACACTAATGATATGATAAGAAGACATGGCTGCTATGCACCAAATTACTGTTGCCTTGTAGTAACGACGTAATCATTTGCACACCAGACTACTGTTGTCGTGTTGGTTTCGCATATGATGAAATATGTCTCTATTTCTCAAATAAAACCAACATCCTGACCGCAGGAGGACCAAAAATGTTTAATATAACCCATAATGCTGGGCAAGTGAACTGTATTAAATCAAACACGGCGTGGATCTCATCTCTTAGATGGTCGCTTTAATAAAGACAAGACTAACATCGAGCAGTTAGCAAAGAACATCAAGAAAAACAAAAGACAATCTAACAATCTAAGAATAATTAAGAGGCACAAACAACCAAACAGAGAGCTATATTTGAAAATTTAAATACTAACTGACGTAATGAGGAAGAGAAGACTGTAGTAACTGACGTAATGAGGAAGAGAAGACTGTAGTAACTGACGTAATAAGGAAGAGAAGACTGTAGTTGTTTGGGCACAATTTACAGAATGCACAACAATAGACTAGCTAAGCAGATTTTCAACTTACTGAACAGTTACAAATCCAAACCCATTTGGTTCATCGAAATCGAAAAAGATTTGAAAAACGCTGGAATAAACATAGACACAATTGAAAACAGAATATTCTTTCGAGAAGTTACTGAAACGGCAGGATTTCACGAGAGAAAGAAATTAACAGGTAGACGAAAGTGGACTCAAGAAGAGAAGGAACTACACTCTAGAAAGATGAAGGAAATTGGGAAGCAAAGGAAATCGAATACAATCAAAAATAGCCAAAGTTGATTTACCGTTCCCTCCGAATGGGATATTCGAAAGAAGAAGAATAATTAAGATAGTGAAAAAGGAGATAAAATAGAATTTTAATGCGCTACAAAATAAATTTAATTTTCTAATAAATATACACAATTACTTTCTGCTCATCTTCTGTGACAAGATGATTCTTCAAAGAATGGAAGAGTATAATGACAGTGGGAATTGGGCCACATCTCTCACTGAGCGTCTCACGTGGCTTTTCGTATTAAATCAGATATTTCAAGCTTCATTGTAGCTATTGTGATTAAGTTCAATTTGACAACATGACATTGCAAGAATGAGTTTGCTTTTTCCTTGTGACATTCATTCTTACCTCACTTTTTACCATCTTGAATGCTCGACACCCCTAGTACATAATTGTTATATTCGGAGTTCCGTTTCCTTATCGCCTAGAATACACCCTCCAGTAGCACTTAAGACATATTTATAACCATGTTCTTCCTGGATCTTATAGCTAAGCGATTGCTTAAGAGTATTGGATAGTTTGCATGCCATGTGTTCAGCTGGGTAATTATACTCACATATCTGGAGAAATTGGATAGTTCGAAGAAATTGCCCTAATGTAACATCTGTACCTCTCTGAATATAAACGTGTCAAAGCACACACCCACTTCTGTCTACTATGGGCCTCACACAATAAATGTTACTGTTTTAACTGATCGTTTGGTAAATTGTGAAGTCTCAAGTGCACAATACGAACAATTGGGGAACTAATTATAGAATACTCGATATCAAACATTTATTACTATGTCAATTTATCTTCCTATTCTCAAAACACGCAGAGTAATTATTTCCCATACGTGTCAAAGTTGTAGCACGCCATCGAATATTAGTCATGCTATCAACAGCCATTGTCCAGGTACTTCAAATGATATCTTAATCTTTCCTTCATTTGGGTCGGTTAACGTACGAGGTTTTTCCATGGGATGACGTTTTATTTTTATTTAATTAACTGTGTATGTGGGATTTTGATGTGCTGAAATGAATGAGTAATACATCATATTATGTTGTAACTAGGGCTAGGGTTTGATACCGGATAATTTACTGTACATGTGGGGAATTGAGACGTTGCAACTCTTGAGAGTTGCAATCTATGGATTGCGATTTATGATTGTATTTTGTTTTTTATTGTTACTACTTCACTTGTGACATCTTGGTTAGATAATAAAGATCAGATAGTAGTGTTCCCGTTATCCATTTCTATTAACCACAACATTTGGTGCCGTAAACACTCGGGATATCGCATGATATCAAGTGCTTTTAAGGAATAATCTGGTTAGGCCTATACTGCAGGAATTGAAGCCTCTCGTAAGTTTTTACTCTGCAATTGCATTACGGAACCTCCAGACTGTGAGGGAAGACTTGCAATTACACTATACTGGACGGAAGGTTTCCAACTTCGCAACCGACTACAGATAAGTGACAAAGCTACACATTTGTAAACCGAATAACTGTTGAATGACCCTAATAACTTCTTGTTTGGTTATGTATGTGTGTAATAACATTATGTTTCGTTCGTGCATATTGTAGTGTCACCTGGTGCTAAGCATAGATATTATAAATCGGAGCACAGGCCAGAGATACTATAAAACTGACCATAGTAATTAACACACAATCTAAACGTCGACACTAGCGATCCTAGTAGCACCTGACCGAAAATCATTCGATACTTCAGATAACAGATTGACAACTCTTTGTCTTGCACATTTCCGTGAACACACGTACAACATGAGCAATAACGATCAAACAGATGGAATTTTACACAATCTAAGAAGAAAGCGAACCAGAAAGAGGGCAAATACAACACGCTTTGTTACGGAAATTAACAGTTTCACTGATAATATTTCATTCGAAGACTGGCAGCACTACCGAGATAGACTACAGGAAACTCTCAACAACTTAACCACACTTGATGATTCTATACATGAGTTACTATCGGACACTGAATACGATACTGATGTCCTTAGTTGTGAAGAATATATAGACTCAGCGAAACGCGCTATCACGAGGGCATCGAGAACAATTGCAAGTAAATTGTCAAATTCAGCCGCTAATTTAAGTATCCCTGAATCACTGCCAACTACACCTACTATTCCAATTCTGGCTTCACACTCAGTTCGACTCCCGCCAATTAAGCTAGAATCCTTCGCTGGTGACATCGCAACTTGGCCACGTTTTTGGGAGCAATTCGAGTCATCCGTTGATAAAGACCCTTTCCTTCCTACCATAAATAAACACATATTTTTGCGCGGGTACTTGGAAGCCGAGCCGAAGCGGCTAGTCGATGGAATCGCCGTAATAGCAAATACATACGAGCAAACGAAACGGATCCTACAAGCTCGCTATAGCGATAAAAACAGAATAATACAGGCGCACTTAGACTACTTAGAGGGGATCAGACCTATTCAGCTCGCTACTCCTGAAGCACTCAACGACACGTTCATCGATTGCCATCGACACATACAAGCTCTTCGTGCGCTGGGAGAAGACGTAAACGGCTTCGGGAGAGTTCTTGCTCCAAAAATACTTAGAACGTTTCCCTCTGATATTTGTCGCCGTTGGATAATTCAGACGAAGAGGGAAAATATCTCGGAAGGCGATATTCTCAAGCTCATGGAATTCTTGGGAGAAGATGTAGATGGGGCTATGGTGACGCACAAGATTCGTGGATCTACATCTGCTTCGACTCATGTTCCCGCGACAGCAGCACTGCACGTTGATTCAAATAAGAAACAATCCAATAGGAAGGTTGCACCGGAACCATTTTGTGTCTTTTGCGAATTCCACGGACACTGGGCGCAAGAATGCAAGACAGTTTCTAACGTTAACGATAGACTTACAAAACTCAGGAACACGAACTGCTGCTTTCTTTGCCTGAACCGCGGACACTCCGTGAAGAACTGCAACCGAAAGGGTAAGGCATTCTGTTTTTCCTGCAAAGCCTTGCATCACAGATCTGTCTGCAGTAGAAACTTATCTACTAATGCAGCAGCAACCATTACGTCCGTTAACAAGATAAATTCTCTTCCATCCGACTTTACTTACCTGCAGACCGCGCGAGTATGGGTTACGGTTCCCAATGGGCGAACTAAACAGACGCATTGCATACTGGATGCTGGAAGTCAATCCAGTTTTATCCTTGAGTCTCTAGTTAACGAACTGAAACTCGAAGTTATTGGCCGCCAAGACTTAACTATTGGCGCCTTTGAATCGTCTCCAACCAATCGGAGTGTACGTAACCTTGTTAAGTTTTCCATAAAGAGCATCTGGACAAACTCGGCTACAAATATTACTGCATTTGAGAGTAGCCATGCCTTTTCAGCTCATCCGGTCGTTCCTGATGATGTTAATATGTTAGCACACACTCAAAAACTACAGTTGGCTGACCCAAAGAATGAATCAGAGCCACCTTTGCCTATCGAAATACTTATTGGAGGAGATTGTTATTGGAAAATCGTAAAAGACACTTCACCAGTGCGCATTTCCACCTCCGTGGTACTCATACCAACCATGTTTGGACGGGTATTGACAGGAAATCGATCAGGCATCACCTTGAATTCATCACTGGTAAACCATATTCATTCAGAACAGATACCCTCACCTTTAGATGAGACACTCAGACAGTTCTGGGATCTGGAAACAATGGGAATCAGGGAAAGCCAGGATAAATATTTCAGTTCCAATAACTCTGCGATACTTAAGGAATTTCATGATTCTTACCGAATAGAAGACCATCGGCGTGTGGTCTCTCTTCCTCGAAAATCAGGTATCATCTTGCCCAACAACCATGCTAATGCGGTAAAACGATTCAACGCATTGCAAAAGAGACTAGAGGCAAATGAACCTTTGAAGGAGATTTATTATTCACAGATGATGGACTATATTATAAAACGCCATGTTGAACATGCTCCTTCTGAAACAACTGGTGATACGTTCTACTTGCCTCACCATTTAGTTAAGAAGTGTAAATCTGTGAAAACGAAATGGAGGATTGTGTTTGATGCATCTTCTCGTCAAGGAGGTGGTCCGTCCCTTAACGAGGCCCTCGAAATGGGGCCAAATTTACTGTCTGAGATACTTTCTGTTCTCCTCAGATTCAGAAGCTACCCGATAGCCATCATTGGTGATGTCTCTCAGGCATTCTTAAAACTTGTACTGGATTCCAAAGATCGAGACTTGACCAGATTCTTGTGGTACGATGTGATTGACAAAGGCGAAGGAGTGTACGAAACAACAGATGAAGTCGTAATATACCGTTTTGCTCGCGTTCACTTTTTACTTTCAGCGACACTAAGGGAACTAACCAATATCCATGACTCTGCCTTTTGCAGAGGGATTGGATGGGACGAACTATTACCACATGATACAGGCGTGCGTTGGCATAATTGGATACTTCGATTCTTGCAACATGTTCGAAGAAAAGAACGGTTCTCTGGGGAGTTAACAGCACCAGAGCTTCAAAACTCACGCAAATATTGGATTCAAACGGTACAAAAAGAGTGTTTCCCTGCAGAATATCTGGCTCTAAGAGACGGTGTAGCTGTGCCAAATGAATCAAAAATAGCCCGCTTCAACCCATTTCTGGAGGTTCTGAGATTCGTTGATAGACGAGGGATACCACACACGGTATATACTGATAATGCTCAGACATTTCACGCGACCAACAGCGAACTCGAGTCCATCTGGACTTCTCTCACAGCCCCTCCTACACATCAGTACTTCGCTCATCACAACATCACCTGGAGATTTATTGCTCCAAGGGTGGCTTGGTGGGGAGGATGGTGGGAGAGGATGGTAGGCACAACCAAGCGGTGTCTGCAAAAGATACTGGGGAAATCATTAATCGGCGAGGAAGCATTGAACACCACTTTGCTAAATATCGAAGCCGCCAATAATTTGAGGCCCATCACCCAAGACAGAGAAAATGCACTAACGCCGGCACACTTTCTGATTGGACAGCGCTTCACCACGATACCGACTGGACCTGCAAGTGCGGGGAATGAAGATCTGCCCAAATTGCTGACTGTGCAACAGAAGGTATCGGATGATTTTTGGAAACGCTGGACGAAGGAGTATCTCCTGGAATTGAGAAATTTCCCTGAAGTTCATCGACCACGGGGAAAAGTTCCGCAATTAAGGGTCGGTGACCTAGCACTTCTCCAGGAAGACAAGACGCCGAGGCACGTGTGGGCAAGGCCCGCATTGAGGAGCTCCGTGTTGGTAGAGATGCAGTCGTCAGGACGGTGGTTCTTCGTACCCCTACTGGAGCCACAATAACCCGCCCCATTCAGCTGGTCATCCCCCTGGAGGTTGACCAGGGTGGGGAGGATGTGGGGAATTGAGACGTTGCAACTCTTGAGAGTTGCAATCTATGGATTGCGATTTATGATTGTATTTTGTTTTTATTGTTACTACTTGGACTTGTCACTTCGTGAGACTGAATAAAGATCAGATTGTAGTGTTCCCGTTATCCATTTCTATTAACCGCAACAGTACATGTGAGATTTTATAGTGCTTAAATGATGGTTGGTTCCTCAGTTTAGGGGCTGCGACAACACGGGCATGTAGCTCCGTGTACTTTGGGTGTGTGTAGAATCTGTCTGATAATCGGTGTGAATTGTGATGGCTGTATTAGTGTGTGTATCTGTTTTTTAATTTAAGTACAGACTGCAACTTAGAATGTTTCAAATAGTTCCTACTTTAGCCGCCAAACGCCACCGTCAACAACTACTAGGCCTAGTTCAGAACTTAGCTACCAGACGCCACCGCAGTCGGCTCTTGGCAACGAACGTAGAAACCTAAGAGCGTTGTTTACATTCTTAACCTATCCAATTTAGCTTCGCACAGGTGTAATTAGTTGAAGGTTCTTTTACATGCCATAAATCTATGACATGGGACCGCCGGCTTTACTTCTCCTCCAAAGGAAGGCATACTGAGGGATTTTTAACGCTCTTAAAATATCCGACGGCTTCGGCCAGGTTTGAACCCGCTATCTTGGGCAAAGAAGCTCTTACTCGATGTGTCGATATCCAATGATATGTTGTTCAGCGTTCAACATTAATAACGTTAAACATCAATAAAATAAATCAGGATATCTTTACAATAAGTTTCTTACAATAACATTTCCAAATATACAAATACAATTTTTCAAACATTTGAAAATGTTTCTGAACTGGAGTTGCGATGGATTGTGGTGAAGTAGTAAACATTGATATAGGCACCGAGCGTGGCATTCTAGCGGAGCGCAGTGGTACTAAACTGGTGAGAGGGGAGGCGAGAGTGCGGCATAGAGCAGTGCATAAACAAAGGTGCTATATTGTTAAAACATGCAGAATCAGAGAAAGAGAACAGGAAGTAATAACTGTTGTGTTGTTGGGTTTTTCAACAAGTACGGAAATACCTCATCCGATGAAACATTTTACAAAATTACCACCGTTCCCTCCGAATGGGATATTCTAAAGAAGAAGAATAATTATGATAGTGAAAAAGGAGATAAAATAGAATTTTACTGCGCTGCAAACTAAAATTTGATTTTCTGATAAATAATCACAATTACTTTCTGCTCATCTTCTGAGACAAGATGATTCTCACAGAATGGAAGAATATATCGACAGCGGGAAATGGGCCACATCTCTCACTGAGCGTCTCACGTGGATTTTCCTATTAAATCAGATATTTCAAGCTTCATTGTAGGAAATGTTCAATTTGACAACATGACATTGCAAGAATGAGTTTGATTTTTCTTTGTAAAATTCATTCCTTTCTCACTTTTTACCATCTTGAATGCTCAACACTTCTAGTACATAATTGTTATATTCGGAGTTCCGTTCCCTTATCGCCTAGAGTACACATACCAGTAGGACTTGAGATAACCATTTTCTTCCTGGATCTTATAGCTAAGCGGTTGCTTAAGATTATTGGTGAGTTTTCATGCCATGTGATCAGCTGGGTAATTATACTCACATATCTGGAGAAATTGGATAGTTCGAAGAAATTGCCTTAATGTAACATTTGTCCCTCTCTGAATATAAACGTATCAAAGCACACACCCAGTTCTGTCTACTATGGGCCTCACACAATAAATGTTACTGTTTTAACTGATCGTTTGGTAAATTGTGAAGTCTCAAGTGCACAGACGAGCAATTGGGGAACTAATTATAGAATACTCGATATCAAACATTTATTACTGACAAGCGGATCATATGTCAATTTATCTTACTATTCTCAGAACACGCAGAGTAATTATTTCCATACGTGTCAAAGTTGTAGCACGCCATCGAATATAAGTCATGCTATCAACAACCATTGTCCAGGTACTTCAAATGATATCTTAATATTTCCTTCATTTGGTTCGGTTAACGTACGAGGTTTTCCAATTGGATGACTAAGCCTAGATGGATTGACGTTTCATTTTTATTTAATTTACTGTACAAATATGTGGGATTTTGAAGTGCTTAAATGAATGAGTAATACATCATATTATGTTGTAACTAGGGCTAGGATTCGATACCGGAACACTATTTACTGTATATGTGGGATTTTGAAGTGCTTAAATAAATGAGTAATATATCATATTCATAATGTTGAATTTTGGGCTTATGCCGTGTTTTATTATACTAAAATTCGACGCGTTTCGAAAGAAACCATGTCTTTCATCGTCAGGAATAATCTGGAATACGACAATGTTGCTAAGAGAAAGCAACGAAGAACATATAGAAGGTGCCCAAAGATGGACGCCATTATAGCCCCATGTTAGGGACAACGGAAAGCAGCAGTGAATTACTTTCTCAGGGTTCTGATAATAGGTAGCCAGGATTCACTGAGATTGTAGCCGGTGTCGCGGCTGAAATTATCTGGGTGTTTACGTATTTCAACCGCCTCCCTGATGATTCTGGGACGATATTGCTTTATACGGGCAAGAACATCCACTCCTTGGAACATGACATCATGGCCAGGTGTTAAAGCATGATCGGCAACAGCTGATTTATCAGGTTGAATGAGCCTGATACATCTATTATGTTCCTTAATGCGAGTGCATATTGTTCTCGAAGTCTGCCCGATGTAAACCTTGCCACAAGTACAGGGAACTCTGTAGATACCCGGTTGTTGCAATTTAGGCAAACTGTCCTTAGTTGGTCGCAGGAGTTGCCTAATCTTAACAGAAGTTCCAAATACAGTCCGTATGTTGTACCGACGTAGGATTTTAGCAATACGATCCGTCGTGTTATGTATGTACGGAAGGTAAGCATTTCCTCTTACATCTCTTTTCTCAACTGACGTCCTATTATTATTTGTTGGTTTCAGAACCGTAGAAATAAAAGCCTTGCTATAACCGTTGCTCTCAAAGGTGGTTCGCAGGGTGTTAATTTCTTCTTGTAAAGAAGACACTTCACAAATCCTCCTAGCCCTGGTAGTTAGAGTTGTAAGGATACCTTGTTTCTGGGCAGGGTTATGGTGAGAACATGCGTGGAGATATCTATTGGTGTGTGTTGGCTTGAAATACGTAAACACCCAGATAATTTCAACCGCGACACCGGCTACAATCTCAGTGAATCCAGGCTACCTATTATCAGAACCCTGAGAAAGTAATTCACTGCTGCTTTCCGTTGTCCCTAACATGGGGCTATAATGGCGTCCATCTTTGGGAACCTTCTATATGTTCTTCGTTGCTTTCTCTTAGCAACATTGTCGTATTCCAGATTATTCCTGACGATGAAAGACATGGTTTCTTTCGAAACGCGTCGAATTTTAGTATAATAAAACACGGCATAAGCCCAAAATTCAACATTATGAATAGTAACACGGGCCGTGAAAGTCTAAATGACAATAATATATCATATGTTGTAACTAGGGCTTGGGTTCGTTACCGGAACACTATTTACTGTATATGTGGGATTTTGAACTGCTTAAATAAATGAGTAATATATCATATGTTGTAACTAGGGCTTGGCAAATTTTAATTGAAGTTTGCGAGTCTGTACCATGGTTCTTTTAGGACATCACAGAGCCTAGATAACGGAAGCTATAGACTCACTGACATTAGAACTGGAAACACCGTAGGAACATTTAATGCTGCTAGCATCACGAAATACAACTCAAGAGCCAGAGTATGAGAAAGTCAGAAGAAAAAAACGATTTGAAAAAAAAAGTGTCACTTGTATTTATTTTTTTCTGCCTGAGGGGTGGATGTAAATATTATTGGAGTTTGTTTAAAATGTAAATTAATTATTTTATTTTTTTCGACACGTTTGTTAGGAAATTTTCATGTTGAATTTGCTTTGCCAATGATGAAAGCGGACTTCCATGTCATGTTTGAATAATATTCCAGA
This sequence comes from Meconema thalassinum, assembly GCA_946902985.2. Taxonomy (NCBI): domain Eukaryota; kingdom Metazoa; phylum Arthropoda; class Insecta; order Orthoptera; family Tettigoniidae; genus Meconema; species Meconema thalassinum. The sequence goes on along the minus strand of OX336390.1, from coordinate 66,894,088 downwards.
GGAATATTTATAGAACAGGAATGCAGTTTTCTGTGACTTTATAATAATTTTGTTGATTTATATAATCGGATCTGAAACAAATAATGTAATATAATTCTGTAAACGTGTATAATATGTGATACCCGAATGCATCATGGCTGATAGTCGAACAATGTAACTAATTAGCAATGATAATATGCTTGGAAACTGTTCCGATAATAATAATTCCTGGTGATAATTAATGGATAATATTAATTGTTTAATAATGGATTATAATTAAGAACATCGGACGTTTTGATTAAAATGATATGCCGGAAGCATGATTGTTTTGAGAAATAAATTTTGGGAACGAAAGGTTGTTTATGGAACCGTCATTTATATAACGTAGGGGAATTATATATATGACGTAATACTGCATGAAACCGGAGTGTAAGAGAGAATACATTGATTTTTAATTACACCTATGTGATGGGTAGTAATAATAATGGCATGTTTGATGGGGTTTCGTGCGTGTGACTTGATCCCAGATGGTAATTGTAATGAGCCATTGCATCCTGCCTGTGTAGCTGAGGGGTCGTTAATGTAAAATAATTGACTAATGTTGTGAATAAATGTATTGGTAGTATTGATACAATGTTTGAATCCGAGTTTTGAGGGTTGAATTATTGCCCCATACTCAGGTATTTGATGGATGAGGACGATGAGTCACTCACATATAAAGCCAGTTATGCCGAGTTATCAGCATAATTCTACATTCCGAAATTGCAATATAATTGCCAACATTGGTGTAGCCACTTAAATGAATGAGTTGGAATTTCATGCCGAAAACGATTTTTAGCTTTGTTGAAAACCTTGCTGTGTCTCGTTTAAAATTATTGAATTATGAGAGGCATTTATCCAAATGTGTGAGAAACCTAAAAGAATTATGCCGATGATTGATTAAAATATTTCTGATCCATTAAAATTTTAAAACCCCAGTAGGATAATAAAATATATGGAAATGAACATGAGTTTACATGATCCGATATCCATTATAAAATCTTGATAATTTGTAAATATTTCTGATTAATGTTTAACTATGAGAGTACATATTTGGGATGAGCAGTGTATTGAATATTGGAATATTTGAAAGAATGTCTGGAGCATATTCAGAGTTTTGAAGTAATAATGAATGGTCGATTAAGGAGTTTAAATTTTTGAATTTCACATCTTTCTGGGAACAGGAGATTCCAGATTAGTGATTTCGAATACCGTATGTGAAAACCTATACAAAGTTAGATCATCAAAACAGTTGCGGAAATATGAAATAGAGTGATACTCTTGTAAATAGCAAATCCTGATGTTAGAATGGACTATTAATTTTCTGCACATCGAGGATAAAGTTTACAGTTTGAGTAATATAATTAAATGATGGACTGAAAATTTCCCTGGCATCATCATGTGAATATTTTGCGCAAAGTTCTTTGTGCTTACTGTGCTGTTATTCATGTTATATGGCTAATACAGTTAGATGAGGGTCCCAGGGGGAGCTTAGGATCCCTTTGTATTTCAGGTCTGGAATTTTAGATATCTCCCTGGGGATACATTTTGTATTTTCGTTATAGGGTGTGTGGACAGTTAAATTAAACTTAGATATTTTAAAGAAATTGGTGACATTCAGGAATTATTTGCATTCCTTTCCATCCTTGAAGGAATGTGAATTTCGATATCCGTCAGGCTAGTTTTTAGTTTTATTTGGTTGATTTGCACGGATATACCCCGAGACGTTTTTGAGTCTTATGCTCGGCGGATGTTAAAATTCGTGCTGATGTGGTCGTGGGACTTCGGTCAAAAGGTCACAGTACCGATCAGGGTAACCAGACACCAACCGCAGTCACAAATTACCAATTAGAACCAGCTAGTCTCCTACATCCCCATCCTGAAACCAAATCAACTGTGAATGAACCTGTCCATAGTAACTACTTTAAGGTTAATGGTGTTCACCATTAATAACTTACATCCTTTGTATCTATAAATTCCTTAAGATTAAAACAGAAGTAACGTCAAAATCGCGACCCTTAAAACGGCTATAATTAATAACTAACATCAAAATGTCAGCAATTTGAAAGATTTTACAATTGCCAAAATTCTCATAAAATTCTCCCCTTGACAATTCTACGTAACTTAAAATTAAATTAAATAACAACACATTCCCTCCTGTAATATGGACATATTAAAATAGTATATAGGTACATCTTATTCTTTGCATTGTGTCAGTGTTTTCTTTTTCATGTTTTAAAGTCTTTGTGATAGGTAACCACGGTTACAGTTTTTATAGGCCATGTCTGAATTTACTGTATATAGATATCTGAATGTAATCAGAGTAGGAAATAAAAGGTAAAGCCTACAATTCTCATATAGTTTCAGTCAGTAGTTAGTGTCATTGATCAGCACATATTAATGTCTCTGACCCTGAGAGGAAGAGGATATTCATTGCTCTACATTTATAATATTTATTGGAAACAGTAAGTTTCTTGGCGCCCTGGGTATATCACAATTTGGCCACCAACGTGAGGATCGAAGAAGATCTGACATCTGGCTGAGGCTGAAACATGAGCATATTCTACAATAACAATTAAGATAGAACTATTTTAGGTTATGAGTAGGAGAAAATGCGAGTCTAACATCTTGCAACTTAGGAATAGGAAAATTAAAAAAACACTAAAATGGATGACAAAAGCAAGTCGAATAGCGAAATTAACTCAAGCGACGATTCCACGCTGACAGAGAGAGCTGAAGATACTACTGGTTTAGTGGTTAGTTCCAATCATATAGGTAGAACTACAGAGAGGTTAGAATCTGAAGTCAACAATGAGTTACATACTGGTAGTGAATGTAATGCTATTTATGTCCCGGTAGTAAATATTCAAGACCTTCTTAACCTCTTATTAGACATGAGCCAGGATAACAGGAAATTGGCAGAGAATGTGAAGAAATTGGAAGAGATTTAGGAAGCAGAATAACAGAGATTCAGAAGTATGTCATTGCATTAGGAGTGAAACTTGATAATCAAGAAAAGGAATTGAGTGAGAGAATTGATAAAGTCAGTAATAGGACTGAAGAAATAAATTGCAAAGTTGAAGAACAGAAAACTGGATTAACTAGGATGATTGATGATAAAATGTATGGTATGAATAAAGAGGTTAGAGCTCTTATGAAAACAAATGGAGTGGCTATTAAATATATTCAAGCAGAAGTAACCAAAGCCAATGAGAATAACCTAAAGCAAGAGGAGAGGATTATTTTGGTAGAGCGTAGCAATGGCTTCAATGGTCAGAAAGTTTTGGAAGTAGAAGAGAACATGTTACGTCAGAATGAGTGGATTAAGGGTGAAATACAGCAACTGAGATGTCAACCTAGTAACAATCAGTGTTATATTAGTTATAACCTAATCAAACACTTGCACTTACCAAAATGTAATGGTCGTTTGTATAATCCATTAGAGTTCATGACAATGGTAGAAAAACGTTTTAGTAAGTCATTGAAGGAAGGGTTGATAAAATGGCATGTGGTGGATGAGTTATTGGCTAATTCTTTTGTTGGCGAAACAACACATTGGTACCAGGTATAGAGAGATGGTATATCAACTTTGAGTGAATTTAAGGAGAAATTTGTTGCCAAATTTTGGAACAGTCGCATGCAGGGTATTGATGGGGATAAATTAATGTGTGGGAGATATAATCAAGATGAAGGAATCAGCATGACGGAATATTTTTGGCACTTGTTTCAATTGGTCAAAATTTAGATCACACCATGTTCGATGATGATATTGTACGAAGGATGACACAGCATTTTCCCGAAGAGGTTAAACTTGCTCTATGTATGCAGAATGTCACTAGCATTAAAGACATGGAACTGTTGTTGGAAGGCTTTGATGTACTTCGAAGATCTACAAGGAATAATATATCAGTCAGAAATCAAAGGGAGGGGGTTTTTCATAGCAATCAGAACACTAGAAGTAATCCAGGAGGCAATAGAATGAATTATCAACAAAGGAATAATGGACGTAATTATCGGATCGTCCAGGATACTCGTTACAACCATGAGCAGAGACCTAGAGAGAATCATAAAAGTAGAGAAGAAGAAAATCTAATTGGGAGAGGAAGTAATGCAGTTAGGCATAGAGGGCAGGAATATGATAATGACCATGATCAAAATCAGGAGCCTTTAAACTAAGACTGGACTCCGTGATTGATAGGTCTGCTGCAGAGTCCAAATGTGCTGTCTTGATCAATGTCGTAAAGGAAGTTGTTTACGATCTTGATGTTAAGCAAGATCTTTTAGAGGACCTAACCTATGATGAGAAATGTGATACAGTATTAATTAACTCCATTGTATAGGTAGAAGTGTGGAATAATTGTATTAAGATATTATTAGAATCAGGTAAGTCATGCATTAATTCTAAATTGTATGAGGAGGCTTGCCAGAGAGGTATTGTTATGGAGGAGTTACCTGTAAACAATGTGTGCATTTTATCAGCTGTTGGAACCAAGTCACAACGTATTGTGCCCGTTTACAAACGGAGAATGTTTGGCCATAACGTCGGCTAATCTCACGGCTTCGGGGGTGTAACGTTCCTCCCGCAATATGACCTCTCATTCAGACATAAAACACCTTTAGGTCAGCAAGAAAACTCACATACAACTCAAAATCTAATTTATTTTCCTCAAAGGAAAAAAATCAAACAAACAAATCTTACACTAACATCACATTTGGAATGAAATCCACTAAACACTCAATGAAAACATAGAAATCCATCAATAAAATACATAAATATCTCGACAACTTTTCCAAAATCATTCTACATTTCATCTTGCTTTGTTCCCTCTAGTTATTCTTAGCTGGGAATTATTTTCAATAAACTTTAACGTTTGCCTTTAAAACATACAAAAATATTTCACTAAGGCTTGTGGGACATTTATCTTATTTACATCTCTTTGGGAATTTACTTTAATCACTTCTTGATCAACATTGCATTTAGCACTTTGAATCTTAACAACTTTCGCTTCCACCAAGCCTTAGGATAGAGCACAATACATATTACACATTACATATTGCACATTACACATTGTCGAGGATCGATTCCCGTACTTCATCTCACCATACTCTCTCATGTCACTAGGATAAGGTATAAATCATGCTACGTTACGCACAACTATTAATTATTTCTCAGGGGGCTTATTCCCTCTGAGCTCACTTTTGAACCGTTTTCTTCCAACTGTTGACTTCCTTTTTCGTTTTTCTCTTCTGTGTGTCAATTATCGGAATTGTTCTCTTTTCCTCTTGGTTATTACTGGCCAGGATAGCCAAGCAGATCAGTGGGAATTTCTATAATTGCTCATCAAGTTTCGTCATAGTAATTTCTTGCTATGCCGTATCGTGATTAGTGCCACCTCTTCCCTTTTATCTTCTCTTTTCGGTCACCAGTGACAACCCTTTGTTACTCTCCAGGCAGTCTTTTGTTTTTTTAATCTCCCATGTAGGAGTTTATATTTTGCGCTCCCGCTCTCATTTTCGAGATGCCGTGTTTTCTTTCCGTTTTTATCCCTTTTCATGTGTTTTCTTTAAAGGTGTGCGTAGAGGAGTGGATTTAGTTCATTTTCTGTAAATCCGTGATGCCGGATTAAGCAGATTCCATCAAGGTAGTCACGTCTTTTTTGTCTTTGTATTTGCTTACTGTATGGAATACTATGGCGTATGGCCTTTTTAGTATTTCCATTGTGAGCTTGTTTCGTTCCCGTTATCTTTGTCCTCCTATCGTCGTATCTTTTGTGTGGGTATTTGGTTCGGTTTACTGTGCAGTGCGTTCACCAGTAAGACCATTACCATACCTCTTAGGTTTTGTTTGCCTCCCTTATCTTAAGATTGCGTCTTCCTACGCAAGTCTATAAGTATGGCTTAATCCCTTTATGACGCAAATTATTTTGATGGATATCTTTTATTTAGTGTAACGTAACGTCTCTTGTGTTTATTTTATTTCGGATTCTTACCTCTCATTTTATTGGTTTATTTTATCTACGTCATATCTCCGCGCGCTTTTATTCAACTCCGTCCTTTCTCATATTCCCTCACATACTGCATTTCTTTTGGGCTATTAGAGTTACCGTTCACTTCTTTGGTGGCAGACTCACTTTTCCTGACACCTTGTCTAGCCCTTTTATCTTTCGTATTTCACAATGTAATTTTACTCTTTACGAGTATTCCTTCCCCATATATCTCCCTCCCTTTTTCCTTTACCTCCTACCTCCCATAACCTTATCGTCACGGTCCTTTGTATCGTCAGTTTAACTTATGTCTTATGTTTGACAACCACCTAACCTCACCTTAGCATGTAATGCTTCCTCGTCATTTCTTAGGCCTATTTCCATGTAGAAAACATTTCCGTTCCTTTACCTATGCGGCGTGTTTGTGTACCTTATTCCGCACGTTGTTTAGTTCTTTATTCTTTAAGCAACTAGACTAGGCTAGGCTAGCCCCATGGTTCTTCGTAGTTACGGGATTAGAATTGAACTTGCATTCACAGCAATGTGGATGTACGTTCAGTCCACCGCCTCTGATTCTATATCCTTTCATCGCCCAGTCATGTAGCATGGGCCCAGCGCACGACTAATAGGTACACACTTCCACTGCGACAACATCCGCGAACAAGGCCGGACGGCACAAATGGTAGCAGAGCGTGGTTGACGAATCATGTAACTACACTTAGTTTCATTTCCCAAAATGACATAGGAGAACCGCTTAGCCCTATAAATACGTCCAACTGTATGTCTAAGTTGGCAATAACCAACTATATCGTTTGTTTGTTGTTTTCATATGTCGAAAATTAAAGATGGCAGTGGCTTTTTATCAATAAACAAAACGAACTGTTGTGTGAATCGAGGAAATGTTCATGACGATTATTATCCAGGTGATAATTTTGTGCCGTAGTAAACTGCTTTGACTTCAAAGTAAAGATATCGGCTCTCTGCCATCCTACCTTGGGAGACTAAGGAAGACTACTTTTGATATACCTATGATTATTATATATTGTGACTTTGTAACTTTTGTGTATATTTTGGCGAGGAAGCAAGGTTTTTTTTTATTATATTATTTGTCTGATTTAACTTATACTCTTATTGTGAAATTTTCGTTCTTTGGTTTTTATATTTTTCTTCGATTAAGTACACTTCTTTCGAGTCCTCCCATCTTTCTCCTACTTCTAGGGTCCTTCCCGTCACAATTTCGTGATGTATCCGGTCTCCTCCCTTCTCCCTTCCTCGTTGACGTTTAATAATTTTTTTCCGTCTAGTTAGTTGGACGCAACAAAAATTTTGGCGGGGTGTGAGGGAATCTGAACCGCTTGGTTCCACCTGATGACTTCCCTTTTCTTTTTCCCTTCTGTGTGTCATTTATCGGAATTGTACTCTTTTCCTCTTGGTTATTACTGGCCAGGGTAGCCAAGCAGATCGGTGGGCATATCTATAATTGCTGTTCAAGGTTCGTTATAGTAATTTCTTGCTATGCCGAATCGTGATTAGTGACACCTCTTCCCTTTTATCTTCTCTTTTCGGACACCAGTGACAACCCTTTGTTACTCTCCAGGCAGTCTTTTTTTTTTTTTTTTAACAAGGCCGGACGTCACACTTTTAACATATTTGTTTACCCGTTTTCAACTATCTTGTGGGTTAGGAAATCGCTTATTTCTTTGCATAATTATCTTTGACCATTATTATCAAAATTGACAGAATTTATTTCAATTTTAGCTAGGAATACTCGTCTATTCTTCAGCAATTCAAAACTATAATTTTGAGCCCTGTAGCTCTACTCATTAATTACTTTTATTTATACTCCGATAATTATTACTCGGACTGCTCGCCATTGTGTCTGCCGTCCCCTCATAAAAGAACCCTCACTCTTACTTCCTAGCCCGGTCTTTAGGTGGGTCGTGCCTCTTTCAGCCGCCTTGTTAGAACATCATTTGTGACCAAAACAAACGGTCCGTACAACTCTTAAAGATTCCCATTCATTCAACTAATTTCGCGCTTCTCGTGTCAATGATAATCCTAGTCCTTTATAATCTTCCTACCCTTTCAATTACTTCACTTCATTTATTACTCATTTACTCGGAGATCTTTGAATTGGTCGGTAATAGGAGCACCTGCTCACTGCGTACCATGCCCGCTTTGGTCCAATAATTTGCAATGCTCGCATGAGAAAAATAATACGAAGAGAATGGCACAGCCCGAAACGCCATGTTCGTCTGCCCATTAAATGCACGACTGACTTAAGAGAGGGCAATTGAACCTGCGCCTCAGCCGTCTGCATACAAAATACATTCATCCAGACTTACTCTGCATAGACAACACCAATATATACTTCACACATACAGCTATTCCATTGGGAATACACGTCTACTTTGGTCGCTAACCCAACAATACAAAGCTATTTCAGTGGGAATACACCTCCACTTCGGTCGCTAACCCAATACATTCGACGACCCAACACCGTAGATTGATCTCTCGAAAATGTGCATGAATTAATCAATGCATAATTACTCCTAACCTGAGTTTACTTCAACTTACTTTGCCCTTTATTTGGCACAATTTAATACTTGGATAGTCATCATCTATTCACTTCAAATGCTTTTAATTCTTCGACTTCAAATACTTTTAATTCTTTAACTTCGCTTCAAATACTGTTCAATTATATCGTTATCTCGGTACCTTTACTTTACTTCAACATGGCAAAACCGCCTATGCTTTCACAATTACTTTACAGCAACCATTATTTAACCCTTCAATTATCACGGTATACAACCACTATTTATCCAATATTTCAATTATTAAGGTATAACAACCACCATTATTTATTCAATACCTCAATTATAAAATCCCATTAATATTTACTGTTTCAAATACAACAACTCGTTATTCGTTTACTATTCTGGATCATAACCACTCTATATTATTATTATGGAGTCTAAAAACTCAATTAATATTATCCATTCAAGAGTATAAAACTCAAACTTCATGGCATACTGACCTGCCATAAGTTCAATAATATATGCGATTTCCCTCACCAAGGTTGATTCATTATGTTTCATTCATTATTACGGGTTTCACTGATTTTAACATTTGTATAACATCTATATAATTCAATAACATTTTACTCTATGGTTACAATTACATGCATTTTATCAGTCATTTCTTTAGTTAGTAAGTGCGTGACATGGCATATGGTAATGAATTCTCATGACTCACCCTTCCTCCTTCCCACGTGGATGACCACATCTTATAATGGGCTGGCCCATCTTGCATTTCTTTTAACGACACATCCTACCAATATTACATATACTTTTCACATGAATAACACTCTTCCTACACTGACACATTTTATTTAACATTAACTCTTGATAAAAATTAAACATATCCCTTTTACACTGGGATTAAACACATATAATTTATTTACACAACACTAATCACACGGATCACATCTCAGTTGCCGTCGAATGCTTCTTCGACGCCTGACGATATATCCTATCGACGCTCCTAGCATGAATGTCCCTTTCACCCGCTACGTCCTTCCCGCATCGAACGTGTGATTCTCCTAAACCTTCGGTTTCTACTACTCTTCCAATACAGTGTCTATAACTTTTGTTTAAATGTCCTTTCTTATAGAGCTTTCCTCACTCATTTATTAAATGTTTATTTGTTTCTCTTCACTGTAGCCCTATCCTCTCGTTTCTACGACTGCTTCTATCGCAAACCTATTGTTCTCATACTATCTTGGTCTCCCATGAAGACCGTACACTCCTATCGCTAACACTTCTCTAATTTGTGTTCTTTCAAAATGTTCCGTTCCTGTTCGAACCGACACCCTCTGTCGTTCAACTTGTTAACTTTGTACTGAAATAACTTGATATGAGGCTCACCTCTGGGACCTATACTTATATTGTCTTAGCTTCGCGAGGCGTAGCTTTTCCTACCGCTCACAAACTATTATGTTGTGGTCTCGAACCTATACGTTCTTGTTTAGAGTCCACCGAATACTTCATACGACGGGCCTTCTCAGAGGTCCAATGTCTCTCTATTTCTGCACTCTGCTTCCTTTTAAAGTCTTTAGCGTACTTTGCGTATCGTAGCCTAACGTACTTTAACCCGGCTTGGTCTCGAACCAATGTAAATTCACAAAAGTCCACAACTTCACTCGAACTTAATAACGTGCCTAGCACGACTTGTATTTTAATGTGCCACTTCCGAGGTTCGAATTCTAATGTCTTTGAGCGTGACGTGCCTTCACCGAGGTTCGGATTATACTATAATTTACGTAGCCTCCTCCTCTGAGGCCCAAATAAGACTGACAACTAACGTGACCTCTTCCTCTGAGGCCCTTTCAAGACTGACTTGAGCTTCTGCTCGGAGCTCTTTTATCTAAAATGATATGAAATGTAGTTCCTCAATGAGTTCTTGAGCTCATTTTCTAACTTTGTGCTCCAATTTACTTCAAATTTTGTTACCAGGTGTGTATTACCATAAATGTAAAAATTCTTCTCAGCAGAATTAATTCGCATCGTTGATTAATTTTTAATTAATCAAAAGGATTATAATTCCTAGTCGGGGGCCGATTAGTTCACCGTATTCTTCCTCTGTATCCATTCGCGGGATTCCCCACTGTCGTCATCTATCGCCAGCGATTTTTATTCGTGTAGGCGTTACGAGCTCTCAACCTTCTGAAGCCTTGTATCCCTATGTTCACATCTGCTTCTGGTCCTCTCCAGGTAGTGTTTTAATCTTGTCAAGTTCGTTCTTCATTAACGCTCGGCTTCTGGTCGGAGATTTCCTTCTCTGTGTATTCAAAATAACGCTGAATTTTAATCCTTGGGGCCTCTTCTAAATGACTGTAATAATCGTTAATATCAGAAATACTCCCTTAAAATCTGACACTCATTGGGTCATAAACATTTCCAAATGTGCTAAGCGTGAATAATTTTAAGTGTTGCTGGACTCACGCAATCTCCCCTTCTATAGCACGGATAACAGCTTCTTGTGTTTATCTTACTCAAAACATGTCAAAGTTAATGGGAATCAATTGCATCCTGCTTCTTTTAATTTAACATCTGCTCCCTTCATATTCTTGGTTCCAGAGCTTGCTTCTGTAAAAGTTCCTTCTTATTTCAAACGTGGATTGCTTTCTTTCATTTAAATGGTTGTGTGTTCGACGTTTTACCGACCCCTAATCGGATACAGTATTATGAAACAGGTTATAGTGCCCATTGTTATTAATGGTGAATGTATGATGCAAGTTTGCTTGGTGATACCCAAGTTGAATTATCCTATTATCTTAGGGGCTGACTGGCTTACTAACCAAGGTTGTAAGTTAAACTATAAATATGGCTTTGTAAGATTTGTTTGGGGTGAGCAACGTCAACGCATTAACCTAAAATACGAGAATGAGAAAGGCATTTTTGCTAAGGAAATTGGATGTTTCCAAGAGGTAGAAGAGAAAGGTGAAACGAAAGAGGGAGAAGGTGAAGTGGAGAAGGAAAAGAAAGCAGATGATCTGGAAGAAAGTAAATAAGGAAAGGAAATGGTCAAAGAAAAAACTGAAGCGAAGGGGAGAGAAGGTGAATCTGAGGTAGAAAAGAAAGCAGATGATCTGGAAGAAAGTAAAGAAGGAAAGAAAAAAGTCGAAGAGAAAAGAGAAGCGAAGGGGAAAGAATGTGAAGCGGAGGAAAGAGAAAAGATGGATGGATGATTGTAGTTTTACATGACCGTGAATCTTGTGATTATGAGCCACGGGACCTCCTTTTTACGTGGAATCCGAACCACAGGACATGGCATTTCACTTCGAAAATCCCACGTGCATTGACCGGGAATCGAACCCGGAAAAAGAAAGAGAAAAGAGAAGCGATGGGGAGAGAAGATGAATCTGAGGTAGAAAAGGAAGCAGATGATCTGGAAGAAAGTAATGTAGGAAAGGAAAAAGTCGAAGAGAAAAGAGAAGCGAAGGGGAAAGAAGGTGAAGCGGAGGAAGAAAAGAAAGCAGATGATCTGGAAGAAAGTAAAAAAGGAAAGTAAAAGGTCGAAGAGAAAAGGGAAGTGAAGGGGAGAGAATGTGAAGCGGAGGAAGGAAAGAAAGCAGATGATCTGGAAGAAAGTAAAGAAGGAAAGGAAAACGTCGAAGATAAAAGAGAAGCGAATGGGAGAGAAGGTGAATCGGAAGAATGTAAGAAAATAGATGATGTGAGAGAACGTCCAGAAGGTATATATGTGCCAAGGGTATTTCTCACCCAGATAATTAATATTGTTTATTGATTATAGTTTCTTGTTTGTTGTAATAATTCCTGAATTGTGAACTCATTTCACAAGTCACGAATTAAAGGGGAGTGTTGTAATATTGACATATTCCAATGTATAGGTACATCTTATTCTTTGCATTGTGTCAGTGTTTTCTTTTTCATGTTTTAAAGTCTTTGTGATAGGTAACCACGGTTACAGTTTTTTATAGGTAGGCGGCCATGTCTGAATTTGCAGTATATAGATATATGAATGGAATCAGAGTAGAAAATAAAAGTTAAAGCCTATAATTCTCTTTTAGTTTCAGTCAGTAGTTAGTGTCATTGATCAGCACAAATTACTGCCTCTGACCCTGAGAGGAAGAGGATATTCGATGATCCACATTTAAAATATTTATTGAAAACAGTAAGCTTCTTGGCGCCCTGGGTATATCACACTCCAAACAACATTATAATTATTGTGAACAAAAATACATAATTTCCAATAAAGCAATTAGCTAAATAGTTAAAACGTAATGACTTAAATTTAGAATATTTCCATTGTTAAATTAGCAGAGTCCCTTCCTTACTTTACATGTGAAAGATGTACCCTGAAATTTTGCTTACATAAGGAGTTACTGACTAATAAGGTAACATGATTTAAAGATAGAAAGGACTACAATGTATCTTTTGGCGTACCATGATTGTTTCCTGACAAATATGAAATCCTTTGACAAAATCGAACCCACTATATTTTATTCAATAAGCGAATAATCATAATATGGTCCACAAGGCAGGAGTAAGATGTATTCCGATAATGAACCCAAGCCCTAGTTCCAATATATGAATCAATTACTCATTCATTCAAGCACTTCTAATACCGCATGTACAGTAAATGAAATAGCAATGAAAATTAATCCGTCTAGGTTCTGACATTCAATTGGAAAACATCGTTTTTCAAACGAACCAAATGAAGAAATGGTTTAGGTACAACTCCATCAATAGATATAATAATGTCAGAATATTTGTTGTGCCCGATAATCTGGCTTCGGATTGGATGGCTCGACACACACGTCAATCATCACCCAAAATTCGGTACAATTCGAAATACAAAAAAAGTACAAAATTAAAATTCTGAATGTGCGAATCAATTTTGGTATAAAAATGTCGGGAACGAGATTTATCCAATCCCGGGTTTTTATTAAGATAGGGTTCAACTGGGGTAAATCTCAAAGTTGATCCGTTGAACACACAAGTATGGCAACAGACAATAATGACATAGAACTCCGCTGTTAAAATAAAACTCTTCCACCATTTATTACAGAACCACACCAAGAAACACATAAAATCAAACACAGAAATCTGCCTTCACTCGGAGATTTATCGAAATTAATCTTGATGTGCAAAATTCAAATTGATAAGGACGAAAATCTCCGGTCGTCCTAACCTTTGATATAAAACAACTTACGGAGATCTAAGCTAAATCACCCTAATATTACGATAGTTACTTCAAAATGTCATGTCACATGTCCATAGTTAAGTTCATAAGTGAGCAGGTGCATAAATATGAGAAAAATATTCATAGGAAAAATTATATTGCCTCATTTAATCTCCTTCTAACTAATTGTAACTACCAAAAAATTAATTAAATTTATATATGGATGTTTCTAGCGTCAAACAATTTATTTACAAAATTTAATTCATGGATTAAATATCTTCATTATTTCTTTCACTGGTTTCCATTCAACTCTACTTCATTTAGAAAATAACTGGTTGTTGGCTGTTATATTCATTACATTACATTATAAAATCTTTATGATACACTACGGTGATATACCACTCTTATTTCTCACTACTATGAATTTACGTTCACATCTTCGATTTTCATAATTTCGGATTTTCAGTTAATCACAGCAAGATGTTTACATAATCATAAATACTCCATAAAAATATAAATAGATGGTCTCTGACTATTTATATTATTCTCAACTGACAATTGCTTCAAAATGTCATACTCCTTTACCTATCACGTAACATTAATCATAATCATTTACCTTTATTCATCTCACCATAGTGAGAACATTTAGCTTCATCATATCTTTGTATAAGACAACCATTCTGTTTCACAAACGCTGTTTCATTTCCATACAACCTTGGATAAGTTCCCTACAAAATGCATCTGCTCATGTTAGCATGTAAAGGAAAACGTCATGTGATGTGAGATTGTTTAGTATAAATATCACAAAAAGTGACCCCTTAAGCGTAAATATTTATCCTGTAAGTTAAGAATGTTCAAACCATGAATTGGCATCAAGGTTGCACCATTTCAAAGAACACTGCGACGTAACACAGTGAATAACCCATGTACTTAGATTATAATATAAAGCATCCATTTATCTAATTTTAAACCGAAATAATGACTCTAATATATACGCCCATCTGCACAATTTCAGTAACCACTACTCAGACAGAATTACTTATGAATTAATATGGTTTATCTACCTTCCTGCTGCCATGGTCCTGGTTCCGTTGACATATTTCCTGGGGATTTGGTTCCAGGTCCTCCTAAGGAACATCCTCCCCACTCGTCCTGGATCCAGCTCGCGACCCCTGTGTCTCCGTGGTCCATGACTCGCCTTGGTCATCACGTCATCGTAATAGGTCCCGTGTAAATCGCCTAGCCAGACATCCTCTCGTCTCAATAGTTCATAACACGAAACTCGTATTGACGTACACCGATATCCATATTGTCCATAATGCGCTTCACTTCAATGTTCGTGATTAGGTGTCAAGAAATATGTATCCGCGGCCGTGTTGATTCTCTTTTACTGACCACGCAAAATAGCGTATACAATCCCGCACCAGCTTGCCTAGAAAGCAGCAGTCTCCGCTCTTGACCTTCGCTGCAAAGAATATAGGGGGGAGAAAGGTTACTCAGGCTTAAAATTTGATTCCAACTACAACCGTCAGGATTACGTCATCAACCAGCCTAGCCTGCTACTTAGCGGTAGCGGTGAGGCAGTGTACTAAAATTTAAGCGCGGGCGATTTGAATTTTATTTAATCGCGTACTGGTACCACCGCTTACACCCCCCCCCCCCCCCCGACCCTGTACCGCTCCCTTTGTATTTACACGTAGTAATATGATATACCTATGTCGGCGTATTTTATTTATTCCTGTTCCTTTTGTTCTATTTTATTTAAGAGCAGATATCAAAACAAAGGCTCATAATAATGGATTATTACTATTAATATAGTAGAAATACCAGCCTGAAATCTCTAGTTTTGATATCTGACCTTGCGTAAAACAGAACAATAGGAACAGTGAATAAATACATTTTATTGACATAAATCATATTACTACGTGTAGTTACAAGAGAGGGATACAGGGTTAGGGGGAAGGATAGGACGCAGGATATCCTTTATTATTATATGAAACCTGTACCACGGCAGTTGCGTAGTACTCCCCCCACTTTTCTCCCCATGTCCCCCCTCTTAATTTTTCTAGTATTATATGTTTTATTCATGATAGTTTTTCTATCATTAACATTTATTTTATAGTTTATATTTTTTTAATGGCAGTGCTTAAAGGTTACTTTTGCAGAGGATGTCATGCGAGATGAACTGGTGACCTCGGGATTTCCTTCCATAAGTCTCAGCTGAGTTCGGCCTTTGAACCCATGGCCTTGTAACACTAGAAAGTCATTCACCTACTACACAGTACTATAAGTTATAATATCAGACAGGTAGAAGAGAGGTTTAGTTGCCACCAGTGTTGTGGGATCACAGTAATCTAAGAAGAATGTAATAAACCAATACAAACCATGCACACCCTATAAAATATGAACTTATTAACCGCTGTTGAATGAGATACGATACTGGAAGGAAACAGAATTCTGAAGGAAAAAATGAGGACAAAAATAAGTGTTTATACGTTCATATTATATTCTTCTTTCTTAGTTTTTACAGATAATAAAATCCACAGAACATTTTCATGAAAAGAGTAATATTTAATTTCATCTGGTCATTGTCCCAGTAGATAATTGTCATCACATGGTAGAGCCACGCATATTGCAAATCCGTAAGAGAAAAATACAATTAAAATCCTAATAATGTTGTAGGGGCTTTGCGATATCGTGGTCATGTGGCTTTATGGTACTTGGAAAGTGTATATGGGATACGTCTGATTACCCATGACATTGTGATGGCAGTAGGTGTGTGTATTTGTAATGGAGCCAGGACCTCGGGATATGAAGTTTCAATATGAACAGGTGTAGCCAATTGACTGTGCAGCGCTGCTACTCTATGGCTCGCACGGCACATCTATACCCCGAGACCACAGAAGGTGAATTCCTTACAACAAATTACATTGTGTACCTAAATAGTCGTTACACATACATCTCATAATAAAGATGTTGAAGCAACAACTTGTGACAAGGACAGTAAACAGCTACTCTCTAGGTTACAATGTTAAGCATGCACATATAGAACTTTTGCTGCTCATAGAAGGAGGGGACAAGTGTAGTGTGGATAAACTAAGTTACCCGATCACTTTAATTCCATTGTTATTAATACTAATAATACAATATTATTACTTTCCTAATTGGCCAGGATGTGTGTAACAGGCCTCACCCCCTGGGTGAATGCCACTGTAGCCTCGATATTAGGATAATGCTGCTTTAATGAATGCACAAAAGTGCATTTAGAATAAATATATAAACTGGAACTAATATTAGATGTTATTTGAAGTGGAGAATGCCACTAGCCAGTAACTTACATCAGAACAAATCCACCATCTCGGAAGTTCACAATTTACCCCAAGCACAGTAAGCAGTAAGATCTATGTGTATGCCCCCCTCTTACTGTGATATTATATAGCCCATCCAAAAACATCCATAGAAGAAAGAAAAAAAAAAGAAAAAATCTCAAATGAACAATATTAATTTGTGTATTAATTCATTTGTTACACAAATAGCCTACCAATCAGTAAACCGATTGAAGCATTTCTTGATGCTATATGCATTGAATTCAATTTTGTGATTGACTTAAGGGGAACCGATAGGCCTAGTCATTATATTCACTGCAATGTTATATAGGCTATATACTGTACATGTAGCCTTTTATAGTCCAGTCTGCAAGCCTCTGTTTGCAAACAAATCACCTCTATGATCCCCTGCTTCTTCACCTCTCACTTTAATAAATCGTTAAACACTGAAACTAACTAACTATTGGCAACTCAAACTAACACTTGGGGCGCTGCGGTCGGTCTGGATAAGTAGGGTTTAAAATACTCAATAACAAGCGTTTGATATGGAACACTTTTTATTTTTCGGTTATAATCAGTAAATGTGGTCTCTAAAGTAATGACAGTGTTATTTTTAATTGTATATATGTATAACTGTGCGATACACGTGATCTAATTTGTGTGTTCCACTGGATTTTTGGTGTCATTTGCATATTATCAAGCATCAGTTTTTATGGTTGATGTAGATCAGCTGATTCAAATTTACACAGGGCTACACTTCGGACATTATTTCGGTACTATTATGCGCAATATAATGTAAATGTCGATCCTGAGTCAACGCCGAGGACATTCAAATAGAGAAATACGGTACATAAACAAATAAATAACACACCGAAGCTGTGCTACTTTTATCATTCCGAGACTAGCATCCACGCAAACCAGACGCCACTGTTCCAAGCTCCGACTTATATCGTGAATTGATGTCAAACTGATGATCGCCAAGCCTATACCTCGTAATCGCTAAGTTCTTCGATATTCGAGCTATTCCACTACGAGTCATATAGGCCTAATTTGCTTCCCCGTGGGCACTGTAGAATGAGTGATTCCGCTACCATTCAAATATTCAACACCAAACCCACCTTTTAACCATCCAAATCAAGCAATTCCTGTCGCCCCACGAGTTTTAATACAAGTTAAACTCATCCCTTCTCCCTACCAAGCAGCCAATAATTAATTATTCAAGTAACTTCAATCTTACCAGCGCGCCCATCGTAACAGCTGTTTTTAAACTGAATAACCTTCGCTGGATTTACGTCGCAGGTCTTCTGTCTGTCTACCTCGACAAGTGTTAGATCCTTCCCGGGGTGGAAAGGTATTATTAGGTATCATCACATTTCGGCTATTGCTATTTGCATCTTTTGGAAAGTGATGAAAACGTATATCCGCAGCCCTCTTATACATCGACTTACAGCCGTAAACTGAGCAATACACTTTGCTTTTACTCATTTTTCACTCTATCAACGAGTAAAACTTATTACTTATGTATAAAGACACGAACAATTTACCACGATCTGTTTACCAATACAAGAAACCATATACAAACAGTCACCACGTGACAAATGTACCCTACTTGGTAAGTTTCTCATTTTTACCGCTAGATGTCATATCAGATAGCTGGAGTTGCCAATAGCCTCCTACGTCTATCTCTGCTTCTCGTATCCTCTACCTCCGAGCTCATTAACCTCTTAGGTAATCTCTCTCCCCCATTCTCTTTGCATGACCCATCCGAGTCTGCTCATACGAACAGCTTCATATAGCATTTCATTTCCAACCTAGTCTTTATCTCATCATAATTACACATATTATCAGGAAGATTACACACAATCAAGCAGTATACGAGGCTGATGTTCACTATGTCTAAAAGCCCTAAATGAAGCAAAGACTGCAACTATTCCTAATAACGTCACCTGTATATTTTGATTATCTCCCTGCAATAGTGTCATGATTCCAATTAGGTTTACTGTGTGCCATTCACAGATAAGGACACGTGGCATGCACTATCAAAAGAAGTAGGGCACATTCCATTTCCTCAAGTGACTTTCTCACACATCTAACAGTATGCCAGGGTGCAATAGGCTATATGAATTTATCAGAGGGGGGTATGAACTAAGTGTATTGCTAATCAAAACCTACATAACACCTGGGCCTACCCTATACCGGTACTGGTGTAAAATTAATAGATCAAAGTTTCATCAATATGGTAACTTACCTTTGCTGAAATAGGATTAGTATACAACTGTTCGGACAACAGAATCAGGCAACTCCTGTCTATAGGCTATTGGACAAATGTAGTATATAATCTGCTTTCCTTGAAGTGCCTCATTACCTGAGAAGAGAAAAGAAACACAATAAGGTAACCAGTTCACAACCATTCTGCACATACTGTAGGCCTAGCTCTGTTTCAATAAAGTAGGGTTAGGCTATGTAAAGCCATTCATATAGTTCACAATACTTCACAAAATCATTCAAATATGCCATCTAGCTAAAATCATTTTGAATTGAGAATACTACACTGAACGAAGTAATCACAATAAAGCCCACAATTCGTAAACAGAAACACTATCATAATGGGTAGATATTAAAATCATATCCTGGCAGCAAAACTGCGAAGTAACTATTGAAATAAATACCTACCGTATTAATGCAATATCCTACGAAGGAATGTCATGTTGGAAGCCTCAAAAGCACAAACACACACGATCATGAGTAGGATAGCCAGTTGCCAGCGACATGTTTAAATGTAACCGGCGTATCCACCCCGCATGAGCATCAACCAATAGCAATCGAGTTGGACCGCAGCGCTATGGCAGCGCAGCGAGTGCTCAGGCAGTGAACCTGTCAGTTGGCAGAGAGGCCTTGGAAGCGAAGGATCTATAGTAGTTTCATCCCCCTGCTTCGCTGAGCCATATGGCCATAGCCCACTTCCACTTTCACTGAGAGTTCACTGATCCTGCTACATTCACATGTCATTTACTCAAACAAATGCCTGGCGCTACACTCTTGCTTCGTGCGTGTGAAACATTCCGGCTAATCTCAAACCTTCTCACACTCCGTGAAGGCCTTTTAATGTCCACTTGCTTTTGCTTATACTGCGTGTTAAGTTCATTAGAATATCGCTCCGTGCCACCATACAGAAAACGGAGTAATATTGTTCTATTACACTTGGTTTCAATGTCTCTTGAAAGTGCGTTTGCTCACGTACGATTTGATATTGTATTTTCCGGTAATGTTCCACATTTCTCAAATTTCGCACGAATACCCTACACGGGTAAAATAAATCAATCCGGCACGACAATCTCGCACTGTGTCACTTTACTCAGGATTGTAGTGTAACATTCCTGGAGCGTGATAATACCGAAGTGAACCGTTAGTTTCCCCGGCGCATGACGATACATAAGTGAACTTGACTGTTACTCGGCGCACGACCATACAAAAGCGACTTACTTGTTACTCCGCGCACGACCTTACAAAAAGTGACTTGCTTCGTAGACGTGACCTTCCCACGTAGAGTTTGGCTGGTGTTCATCAGCGCCCTCTACTCTGGAATCTTCCTCTAGTCATATCGACAACTATCTTCATGACGTAAAAGCATCAAACTCAGGTTACTTACGCTTGCTTTCTTCTTCCTGCTATGCAACGTTGCCAGAGTTCTCAAAACCATGCGACATCGGTGACAGTACAATTGTGAATTTGACCACGGAATTATATGGGCCTGTTATCCTGTGCTCCATCAATGAGCATGCACGTGTTCGTATCATTATTTATACCTAGACCGATCGTGCTTGTTGCAGTACCTGGACAATAGTCGTTGATAGCATCACTAAGTCAGTATTTGATGGCGTGCTACAACTTTGATACATATTGATAATAATAAAATTCTGTTCGTGTTCTGAGAATAGGAAGCTAATTTAATATTTGATCTGCCTCGGTAGTAAATGTGTGATATCGAGCATTCTTTATTTAGTTCTGTACTTGGGACAGCACAGAGTACTGGTAAAACAGTAACTTGTATTGTGGAAACAACAAAGTAGACAGACATAGTGGTTTACTTTGACGAGTTTACTGTCAGAAAGGGAGAGAAGTTACAATCTTCAAATTATCCAATTTCTCGTGATATGTGAGTATAATACTCAGCTGTTTATATTTCATGCAAACAATCCAATACGCTTAAGCAATCGCTAAGGTTTACGGTCCAGGAAGAACATAGTAATACATCTCTTAAATCCTATTGGTGTGTGTACTCTAGGCGGAGTGTACTAAAGGTGTCGAGCATACAAGATGGTATAAAGGGAGGTATGAATAAATGTCACATATGCGTGCAATGCCATGTTGTGTAAATGAACTAAACCATATTTGCTACAATGAAGCTTGAAATACCCGATCCCATAAGATAAGCCACTTGAGATGCCGAATGAGAGATGTGGTCCATTTGCCGCTGATCTTCTATTCCTGGAGATGATCAGAAAGTAACTGTGATTATTTTATCAGGAAACCTATGTTTAGTTTGTAGCGTGGTAAAATTCTATTTGATTTTCTTTTTTCACTATCTTAATTATAATTTTAATAATAATAATAATAATAATAATAATAATGTTAATTTTTTAGGGGCTCCGCGATATCGAGGTCATTTAACCCCGTATACTTGGGTGTGTGTAGAATTTGTCTGATAACCTGTGTCACTGTGATGTCTGTACTAGTGTGTGTATTTGTAATTGCTGTAGGATTTGGGTGGGAAGCGGCCGTTGCCTTAACTTAAGTACTATCCCGGCATTTCCCTGGAGTAGAAGTGGAAAACCACGGAAAACCACGTCCAGGATGGCTGAGGTAGTTATCAAACCCGCCTCTTCTCAGCTTTCCCTCACGAGGCTGAGTGAACAGCCGTCAGAACCGGGAATTGATAATTTTCACTGTCTACGAGTGGGGATCCGAATATGAACCCTCTGTCTGAAAAGTTCAGTGAATGGGTCTATATTACGAACGGAGTGTTGGCTTATCTGAAACAACCGTTACTACCTTCGAAGTAATCCCCGTGGATGGTTATGCACTTCCTAGAACGGCCGTACAAGTCCTGGCATAGTCTTCCTGAGGGATAGCCTTCAGTTGGGTCGTCACATTACGTTGGATGTCCGAAATATCCGAAAACCTCTGGCCCTTTTAGGCGACCCTGGACCCCAATACTCCATACGTTGACACTTGTCTTCGAGGTCGTACCTCCGGCAGCAGGTCTCGTCACCCGTGACGATGGTTTTCAGGACCATTCCATTCCACGGAATATTCACGAATATTCACCCCTCTCACTGCCACACGTCGAACAGGTGTGCACGTTAGGTTACATAAATTCGCCCTTCTCACTGTCACCCGTCTATCAGGTGTGCCCCCCCCCCCCCTCCCCCCCCAGGAGCTCAAATCTAGTGGGACGTGGGTTAGCGACCACGGGACCCCAGCTGAGTCCGGCATTGCTTCCACTATGCCGGGCTCCTCTCCGTCTTCTTTCCTGTCGACCTCACTTGGTCAACTCTTGTTTTTTCCGACCCCGACGGTATTGGGGTATCCGAGGCCTAGGGAGTCTTTCACTTTCGTCTGGTTGCGTGGCTCAGGGGTAACGTTCTCGCTTGCTGAGCCCAAGGTTGCAGGTTCGAAACCTGGCGCAGTCAGCTGGCATTTGAGGGTGCGCAAATGCAAGGGAGCCGTGTCAGTAGATTTACTGGCACGTTAAAGATCCCCTTCGGGGCAAAATTCCGGCACCCCGGCGTCTCTAAAAGCCAGTGTAGTTAAAAGGGACGTAAAACCAATAACATTATTATTATTCTTTCACTTTCCCGCCTTAGTTGGCCTTTGTTTCATCTTTCCTGATCCCTCATCCTTCGAGGGGTGAGACCTCTTGTTTTCTTTTCATTATATTTCCTTTTCTCCGTTTATCTTTATTTGTTTGTTTTTGTTTTGTTTACTGTTTTGTTTGCTCCTCGTGTATCTAAATTCCCTTTAGCGATTTTCCTTGCATCTACACTCCATTGTGTAGGTATTTTCAATCTACGTTGCATTTTGTAAATTTTTTCGATCTAAGTTGCATTTGCCGAATGTTTTCTACCTCAATTGCATTGTGTAAGGATTGCCAATCTAAATTGCTTTATAGTAGTCTAAGTCTTTCAATAATATTGGGATTCCGGAGATTTGTGTGACGATAATCGGGAAATGGTCACTATTTTGAATTTCAATTGTAAATTGTAAGTATTTTCAACCTAAACCGCTTTTAGAAAGTATTTTCAATCTAAATTGCATTTTGTAGAATGGGCATTTTGCAAGTATTTTGATTCTCAATTGCATTTTGTGGGTATCTTGAATCTAAATTACATTTTGAAAATATTTTCAATCTCAATTGCATTTTGTAAGCATTTTGAATTTCAATTGCACTTTGTGAGTATTTTGGATCTGAAAAGTGAGTTTTTACAATCTGAATTGCATTGTGTATTTTCAATTTCAATTGCATTTTGTAAATATTTTGAACCTCAATTGCATTTTGTACGTGTTTCCAATCTCATTAGCATTTTGTAAGTATTTTGAATGACATTGCATTTTGTACGTATTTTCAACGTAAGCTACATTTTGTGCGTAAATTTTAATCTATTCCTTATGTGAGTACTTTCGTTCTAAATTTTTTAAAGTATTACCGCTCTCCAATTTTTATCCTTTAATACGTGTTAAGAGGGGCAGATGACCTCGTAGTTCCGCCCCTTAAAACGACAATAACTAACCAACTAACTATCATGTGTGCAAGGCAGGTTGCATAAATTCACGCTTCTCTCTTGCTTTAAATTTAGAGTTTTGACGACTGAAACTGAAGGCTATTCCTAAACAAGACTATGCCAGGAGTTTCCAGGACTTGTACAGTCGTTCTCAGAAGTGCATAACCATCAACGGGGATTACTTCGAAGGACAGTAAGGGCTGTTCCAGGTAAGCCAACAATCCATTCGTAATATAGACCCATTCACCGAACCTTTCAGACAGAGGGTGTACATTTCGTCATGCTATATCATGCTGTACCATGGCACCCCACAGAATGGCCGTGTTCGTCAAGTTGATATGAAAAAGAAATTCGTCCCGCCGATGTTTTATCGGTTAACGCAATTTTCAGTTACATAGAACAACAGACTGTTATTTTGCATCTTTTTGCATTTTTTTTCCTATTTTTCCATTTTAAGAGCTTTTTTTATTTTTTTTTTTCATATTTTAGAGAAATCGACCTTTCAAGGTAATTTTTTTTCAATTTAGTCCTGTCACAGCTTTATATGAGGGAGTTACGTCTCTCAGAGTTAAGAAGAAGCTAGTAGCTAATACAAGATAATTGAAAATATTGATATAAATTTTTTCAGTATTGCTATTAGTAGAAAAATATATAACTTGGACGCAAAAGAACGGTACCGTTTTCGTCGCAAACTAGTTATTAGCGTAATGGAATGTTATCTGCTCTGTTGACCAAGGTCAGCTGTGGCGGGGTAGAAAGGGGAAGGGGTGTATATTCTTGTCTAAGTTCCGCAAAGTTCACAGCGAGAGATATCGTTCATTGCCGCTTTCTCCTTTTTATAGTGCATTTTTCGAATTGTTGAAATATTGGTGAGTTTATTGTTATAAGATCATTTTCTCCATTTTTAGTGCATTTTTCGAATTTTAGATCATTTATTATAGACATTTTTGAACATTTTTAGTGCATTTTTTGTTCTTTTTTACGGCATCCACATCCGAGCCCTATTAAACACGAACCTCCAAAGCACTTCATATCGTCTATTCGTTGTTGTTCCTCCGCTCCGCTCAGCATTTACGATTTTTTCCTTCTAAGAAGAGGAAGATAAAACAAGTAGTTCCATAAAGAACTAAATAGTCTATTTTAATACAACTTACTTAGGTCAATTGCCTCTATCAAAATAAAAGAATTCAGTTTGATTGCTGCGATCGATTCGTAGATAGCGAGAACCGTCTAAATATTTCGTATGATCACCGTGATGGATATTTTTATATGTAGGCCAAAGAGTTATGTACTATTAGATGAAGATTATTGCGTAGGTTTATCATTCAAACTTCAATAGCATAATTAGGACACAAGAAATAAAAACGAGATTTTAAAATTTCGCACAGCCACCATCGTGAGGTTATGAAAACAATTGAAATACATTTATTTTCATTGGATTAAAATTTGTATTAGCATTTACCGTACCAAGTTTCAGTGTGCTCGGATGGTCAAGTCGCGAGAAACGTCCATTTAAATTATCAAATTTTGCGGCACCGCCACCATGTTGGATTTGTGCTCATCAGGTTATTGAAAGCCCAATATATGAAATAATGTTAATAGCCTTTATCAACATACAACTTTTCAGTTTAATTGCTGTCATAGAAAAGTAGTTATTAAGAACCGTCTAAATATTTTGGATGGTCGCCATGTTAGATTTTTACAAATGTAAGCCACAGAGTTAAGTAATTTCAGGTGTCAATTATTGCGTAGGTTCATTATCCAAACGTTGACTTCGAAGGCATGGTTAGGACACAGGAGATGAAAAGTACATTTTAAAATTTCGCACAGCCGCCATTTTGAGTTAATGCAAACAGTTGAACTAAATTTGATGTCAATGCATTACATTGTTTTGCTGTACCATGTTTCACTGCGCTGGGATAGTTAAATCGCGAGAAACGCCTATTTAAATGTTTCAGTTTCGCTTGAACGCCATGTTCGTTTTATACTTTACAGTTTTCTGAAAGTCACATAGATGAACTTTTGGTTATACCCTGCATCACCATAACATTTTCAGGGAGATATCAGTAGTAGTTTCGGAGATATTGATTGACGGTGAAATATTTCGTATTGGTGAGACGTATTAAAATTTGAAGGCCACGTTCGGGGTGGGACGAAATAGCACTATGTCTCACCGAGTTTCTTTGAAATCGCTCCAGCCGTTTAGATTTTATTAGAGGGACACACCCACAGACAGACAAAAGGTGATATCATATGCCAACTTTTTCATACATGAAAATTGGATAAAAACTGACTTACTGCTATTGAACTCTGTAGCAAGAAACCAAAGTTTGTACATCCTTTGTAGAATTTGTGGAGTCTGGATGAAACAGCAGTAAATAGAAAATAGCTTTAAAGGAACTCGTCATTCTTACTCTTGGCAGGTGATAGCGTGCACTCCATGGTTCGTGTGAACTGAGTATTGTATTCCATCAATATTTGTTATTTTTCCTATATGAGTTGTTTTGTTGGGATACTGCAAGTGGTGATTGTCCTACAATTTGCTTGCGATAAAAACAGACATTTTGGATTGTGGGACGGAGAAAGCCTACAAATATAAGATATAGATACTCATGCACAGGAAATTCCTCCCAGTTCAGTGTAGGCAGTGACAAGGTGGCGAGGAACTCAATCAGCTAAGTAAACAATCCATTCTGAACTGACCATTGAACAACAACAACAATCACATTTTCACACTATGCAAGCAAATTTGAAGGTCAATCTCCAGTTTCAGTATCTTAACAAAACATCACATATAACTAACAAATATTGACAAGCTGCGTTAGTTTGGCTACCGTACTTCTGCAATTAAAAGTGTGCATCACCCATAATTGTAGCCATAGGTTTAATAGCCTAAGTGTAATGGACCTGATGATGATCGCTTGATGATCGAAACTGGTCATCCAAGTGTATTTATTAATCTCATGTAATATTTTTTTCAGGATTAGGGAATAACCCATCACAACTGGGTATAATCGTGTTGACCGATTGAAAAGCATCACTTCTCGATGAATGATGTATATATTCCGACTGCTTAGACTAGTTAGAATTGTGTTGTGTAATATTCACGCCAAGAAGGTGTCCTTCTCACCTCAGAAAAAGGAACTGACGGATATAAACCATGCAATTGCGTTACCACTGTGGATTGAGGCTTCTAGTTAATTCCCTCGTATATTGAACCTTCATATTAGTTTAGGAGCACCTTCGAATTAAACACAAAATTTCATGACGTTTACTCCGGGAGTATTATCGCTCACTCTCGACAGTCAACAACTTGTTCTGTGACGAACTAACGAGCCTACATTTCTTAATATTTAAGATTCGTGCCAATGATCGATCTAAAATCTACTGAGGCGCTGGTTCAAAATTATAGAAAGTATTTATCAGCAATTGGCAGCCTTGGTGGCTCTGACAATATTCTTAGTTCCATCTGTTAAAGTACACAATGAACGTACTAAATTTGGTTGAAGTCTAATAGATAGTATGGACGTTACATCCTGTTAAACATTAAATCTATCAGCAGGCGCCAAATCATTCAAAATAATAAAAACGCAACGACTGTAAATAAGTTTGACGCGTTATTCAAGGTTTAAAAAACTTATGTGATATGAACATTGTATATATTTGTGAAATACTTAAATATCGTAAACTAATTAAGCCTATGTGATTCTAATCTGAAGATGAGTGCGAGACGTTCGACACATATCATCCAATTAAGTAGGCACCCCATTTTGTACATACAAGCGTGTTACTTTGTAATAATATCTCGCTTTCTTTTCAGGGCACAATTCTTGTTGACCAACTGTAAAGCTCTCTTTAAATGAAATAGGCAACACTGGAAACTGGCTTCGATCACATCAAATTCATACGTTAATATTTATTCTATAATGAAAATCCACAGCCTGCTTCCAGTCACCGACCGGGTCAGGAATGGAATGAATGAAGCCCCTATCTAGCGGCGAGGATATGAACGTGCCGGCTGCCGAGGCCTGACGCACTCCTCTGGGGCAATGATAAAATGAATGACAGATGCAATGAAATGATAGTGGAGAGTGTTGCTGGAATGAAATTGTGACAGGGAAAACCGGAGTACCCGGAGAAAAACCTGTCTGCCCCCGTTTTGTCCAGCACAGATCTCACATGGAGTGACCGGGATTTGAACCACGAACCCAGCGGTGAGAGGCCGGCGTGCTGCCGCCTGAGCCACGGAGGCTTATTATTTATTCTATAAAATATTAAAAATAAAGAATGGATTGATATAAATTAAAATAATTTCAGTTCAGTGGCCTATACATACGATGAGTATTTGACAGTCAAATAAGTTTTCAGACCCAAAGGGGAATGTCTGTGACTACTATATTCGACAAATGCGAATAATATCTTACTCCAAGTCCCGGACAACCTACTTCATGAAGTCGCACATAGCCGACTAGTACAGGCATCACGGGCGGCTTCGGTGGCTTCTATGCCCAAGATAGCGGGTTCAAACCCGGCCGAAGCCGTTGGATTCTTTAAGAGCGTCAAAATCCCTCAGTATGCCTACCTTCGGAGGGGAGGTAAAGCCGGCGGTCCCATGTCATAGATTTATGGCATGTTAAAGGACCTTCCACTAATTACACCTGTGTGAAGCTGAATTGTATATGTTAAGAATGTAAACAACGCTCTTAGGTTTCTACGTTCGTTGCCAAGAGCCGAATGCGGTGGCGCCTAGTAGCTAAGTTCTGAACTAGGACTAGTAGTCGTTGACGGTGGCGTTTGGTGGCAAAAGTAGGAACTATTTGAAAAATTCAAAGTTTCAGTCCTTACTTGAATTAAAAAACAGATACACACACTAATACAGCCATCACAATTAACACCGATTATCAGACAGATTCTACTCACACCCAAAGTACACAGGGCTATATGACCGCTTTGTCGCAGCCCCTAAACTAAGGCACCAACCAACCAACAGTCATCACATAAATTCAGAACCATACATCAGATAAGTCCAACTAGTCAATGTGGTGAATAGATACGACCGTGGCTTATTAGAATGAACCATACATTATTATTATTATTATTATTATTATTATTATTATTATTATTATTATTATTATTATTATTATTATTATTATTATTATTATTATTATTATTATTATTATTTTGCATATTAAGGCTTTCACGGCCCGGATTATTATATAAATAATTCATTCTTTTGGGCTAATGCCGTGTGTATTTTTAATTTAAAACCATACGTTTCGGAGAAACCTTGCCTCCTTTTTCAATGGAAATAAACAATGTTTATTTCCATTGAAAAAGGAGGCAAGGTTTCTCCGAAACGTATGGTTTTAAATTAAAAATACACACGGCATTAGCCCAAAAGAATGAATTATTTATATAATTATTATTATTATTATGCGTTGCAATGCCAATCAAAGTAATTGTTGTAATTTTTTTCCATGAAGTGCTTTTTGATACACAATATTTTATTCAATTTCCGTTAACTACCTCTAAACTATCGTAAAATGGATTTACGAATTTAGAAACATTCTTGGGAGCGTGCACAACAACTCACCAAAGTTTCATTGCAATCGGATGAATGGCATATGAACGCATACGGGATTTTGTTTAAACGATTCGTTCGCTGTCACTCATTTGTTAAATCTACTCGTGCGCTGCCTACTGTGAAATGGATTTACTAAGTTAGAAACCTTCACGTAAGTGTACACAGCAACTCGTCAAATTCCATCGCAATCGATGAATGGCATATGAAGGCATACGGGATTTTATTGAAACGCTTCGCACGTCGTCATTCATTTGTTGCATCTATTCGTGCGCTACCTATTGTAGATTGGATTTACTAATTCGAAAACCTTCCCTGGCGTGTACACAACAACTCACCAAAGTTTCATCGCAATCGAATAAATGGTATATGAACGCATACGTGATTTTGTTGAAACGATTCGCGCACCGCTGCCCATTTGTTGAATCTACTCGTGCGCTACCTATTGCAATGTAGATTTACTCAGCCAGAAACCTTCCTTGGAGTGTACTCAACAACTCACCCAAGTTTCATCGCAATCGGATGGATGGTATATGATCGCACAGGAGACATACTCACACACAAACTATCACGTAACATTCATTTATGTTCGAGGATGTCGATTGTAAATATTATATGTCAGAAAACTCTCTCCTATTAAAGTAATTTAAGTGTTACTTTTCATTATAAAACAGATTTTACAACCAATCAGAGCTCAATATTTTCATTCAATGACCAATTAGGTAAGGATAGCTTCTGACAAGCACTCAAAATCCAACGTGTTGGACATGAATTAAAAGACTTGAAAGTTGACAATGTAGCCTATATTGGATCAAGCATTGTAGTTATAATGCATAAACAAACTGGGCAATATCTTAATATCAGCAACTGCAATATCGACACACTCGTAAGATTTCGCCGACATTTTTTGGGAATGCTGTTATTGACATAAACACACCAGAACGTCATAGAGGAAGCAGCGTATGACATTAGTTCCACGGAAATTATAATTCAGCTCTCTGTTCAGTAAATGGATTTCTTATCCGAAACTATTCCGCCAGATGTTATAACTGTTCTATTCGGGAATCAATTGATTTACCTTCCGTTGACATTCTATACGCATCGAATTTTAAGAATAACTAGTTGATAATACGATACATTTTAATTTTAAAGCGTTTGTAACAGCCTATTTTGTGTTATTTGACAAAAATAACAAAATGATCCCACATAGTACCGGTGCGCTATCTGTTGGTGGTACTTCAGGATAAAGAATGTTTTAAAGCTTTGGGATTCGCTATTGGGTAGAGATCAAATGCCGAGCCCATACAATTCCCAAGAAGATGAATTCAACTGACAGAATCTTGACAGATATTTATGACTATTAATGTTAAGCTTATAATCGAGGGAACAGTAGACGGCAAGAATTGTAGAGGAAGACCCAGACAGGAGTACATGAGTCAAATACTGAAAGACATGGGTTGTGGCTCATACTGTGAACTGAAGAGGAAGACTGAGAGACGGGAAGAATGGCTAGCTGCTGCCAACCAGTCTCACGGCTGTTAACCTCAGAGAGAGATATTAGAACATATAATAAAGTTATAATTATCGTCGTATGCAACTCACCTACAACGGTAATTAAAACACTCGTATGGAAATTATAAAACTCGCTTCGCTCTTTTTATAAACATACTCGTGTCTTAATTATTGCCATTATAGTCTCGTTACATAATGTACTATTTTATATTAGAGAAAATAATGAGTTTCTACCATTATTTCAGTTTGGGAACGAGGTGAGGTGATTTTTGTAAGTGGCGGATGGATTTTTCGGTCGGATACCTTTCTTGACGCCAATATCATGAGAGTATAAGGACAGATTGAATTAATGAAGAAGAATGACATTGAGCAATAAGATAGAGGGACGTGTCTGTGGCCTATTACATTGTAACGTCTCTGCATATGCCTTGAGTAGAAAACGGGAAAGGGCAGAAAAGCCACTCATCTACTGATTCCGGAGATGGCATGGTCCTATGGCATTGTGCGTCAATAAAATAATGATGATAATAATATTAACAACAAGTAGTTCAGTAGAGAACTAAAGAGCCTACTATACTTAAAATTACAGATTCATACCAATGATTGGTTTATGGTGTACATCTACCTAGAATAATGACGAAATTAACTTGGCAATACTGGCAATTAGGATATTTGAATGAAATTTTGTAGGACTACACTTTACTTGTAGCAATTTATTTCCAAGTATTCTGAGATAAGGAGAGTCTGCGGCTCAAATGCTTAGAGATAGTTGTTAGGCTGTTGGTAGTTCTGCTGCCACTGAAAATGTGCACTATTATATTCCTTATAGCATATACACCGTATATTAAGGTTGTTGGTAATCCATTTACGTTATGGAAGTTGCCTGCAGTTAAACATTAAATCTATCAGCACGGGTAGAATTATTTTGGCAACACTGCCACGTATGGGTTGCTCTAAATGAATCTACAAACGTATCGCTTATACACATGTGCCAAATGTTGAACTGTTTGTCTGCATACATCGAAATTAGGGTTCAAAATTATAGAAAACATTTATCAATAGTTGGTAGTCCTGATGACTTGAAGAGTATGCCAAGTTAGATGTCTTGAGACATACATTACATATACGATATTTGGTTGAAATCCAATATTGAGTATGGAAATTATATGCAGTTAATCGTTGATTCTATACGCTAGCATAGAAATATGTTGGTAGCACTTACTCTAACAATTTATTCTAAATATGTCTGAAGCATCTTGGATTCACATTTTGCTAAGTTTGAAGTGTATTCAGTACACATATTCCGAGAGATTAATTTTAGAGGGAAAACGAGATTATTAAACACAGTTGGCAGCCCTGCTGACTCATATATCAGGCACTATTGTATATCGTAAAGTATACATTCCACTTACAAAATTTGGGTGAAATCTATTTCTTAGTATGGATTTTACGTGCAGTTATACATTGAACCTATCAGCACGCATAGAGTCATGTTGGTAACATTGCCATGTAGATTACTGAAAACTTATTCTGGAATATTGTTTTCTATAAGTTTTCAAAATTTAGATATGTTCACCTGCATACTTTCTAATCTAATGAGAATATGGTTCAAGATTATAGAGACCATATATCAACAGTTGGCAGACCTGGCACCTCTTAATATATTCTTAGTTCCAACTCTCATGGTACACAATGCAAATGCGAAATTTGCTTGAGGTCCAATGGATAAATTCATGTTAGCAACGCTGCCATACATGGGCTGCTCAAACTCGTATTGAAATTTTATGATGTATATATTGTGCCCGTATGACAAGAATTTTGGGAGTCACCTGTTTCAAATGGCCCTTCTAAGATCCTCCTCCAACCAACACACAACTCGGGGGAACGACATATTCTTAGACTGGTTCAGCACGAAGAACTGTACACTTGGGTGAATAGGTGAGGTTCTATTTATAAACTTGCCCAGATGAATCCATCAACAAAAACAAAAACCTAATCAAGAAGGAGGCCAGGCTTAAGTTTAAAATCGAACAAATGCATTCATTAAAAGAACAGATCCCTAACCTAGTTATGAGATGTAAAATTTGCCTAGTCCGTAATAACCTGCCCTGAAAAAGAAGTAATAGAAGTCCTCACTAATAATCTAACTTAAGCCTCTCACAATCCTGTACACAAAATAGATAGCAAACTCACTAAGAGAATGACACGAAAGTCGTCGCTACGCAATACATCAGGAATTTATAATAATAATTATAATAATATCACTGAATTAACAACAAAGCGGGACATTTACTTGTTTACAAGGCTAACGTTCATTTACATTTACATGCACAATAACAATAGCTAAGTTACGATGGTGTCATCTCCAACATTTAATTTTACGTTACTCATCCAAGTGAATCCTAATTGAAGTTAAGTGAAGATAAACGGTAAGCGTTTCAAAGCTATGCACAATCTAGTCCTATCATAAAAAATGTTTATCTAATACAACACAAATATTTACATGTCAGTGACCCTCCTAATGTTTGCGCAAATGGCGCCCCTACCTGCTCGATTTCTCGCGCTATGCGACAAACGGTCATAAGTGTAAGGAAACTAAAGTTAGGTTGGCAACTGCTATGGCGTGCCGCCACGATTCTCGTTGCTTTCAATGTAATGTAATGTCCATTATCACGACATTAATTGAACGTCGTCTCAAAATTAGGTTTATAGTCAGAATGTATCTAAATCAAACGAAGATCATCAAGTTATAGTGTGTCGGTCAAGAAAGGTAAATTTACGTTTAGCATTCAATTCGTGTTTAAGCTCCAAAAATTATTTAAGCAATGCTTATAATTTCAAAATCTTATCACTTGGTTATTTGGTTCAATGTTATTTATTTTTATTCCTCAATGTGTATTTGTAACCATGAATCTCGTTCAGTGAAGCTATGTATGGGGAAAGAAACCATCTAAGACATCGTGGAATATCAGTGACAAAAAACACTGTTCACCAACTTTATAGTCATAATGTTTTCCATAACAATAACACGGACTCATCAGTCCTTTCATCATCAGTCAACAAGACAAAAACGTAATTTTTTGCTGGCAAAACATCAGCTCCAAAACATGAGCAATTACTATCATCTTTCCTTGACAATGTCTGATACAAGACAATTCACAGAATGGCTGCCTAATGTATACACCGTTTATTTCATTCATGGGCAAAATAATTCGTTGTTCTAGCAATCGGCTGTTCACATGTGAATATAACGTTAAAATCAATAAGCCAACAACTGCTTTAACAAAAGCGTGTCTAATACACAATTCAAATGATTTCATTTTTAATCATATGCCTTCTCAAGTTCTCAACAAATGACCTACATCGAACGAGCGATGTTTCGCTTCCGAGTACATTCCATCAATTGAGTCTCAGTCGTCTTTCAATGTCACAAATAAAAATAAATGAGCATTTCAACACTAGCATATGGTTCTGTATGCGAAGGAACAAGTTTCTCCCATCTGCTGCGGTCAGACAAAAATGTCACTGCCTTCTTGATTCTATCATCGATTAACCAAGTAAGATTCATATGTCAGTGTGGTCTACAAAAATCTCCACGCAAGGCCACTGCTCTTTACCAAGGCAAACTTCTGTCAACCTGCTTCAAAATATACTAACTGTGGAACGCAAGACAGCAATCTGCCTGCCTGCATAAATTATACGATTCCAGGTGAAAAACATCGCCTGCTCTCGGCGTACAGTAAAAATATAAATGATGATAAAACTTACATCTATAGTACTAAATTCCTGCCTCAAGATTGTGCAAATAGCGTGAAACCATCTAAAACTACTCTACAATTTCGACTCTTAACAAGAATGGGCTTAATTAATGCTGTCTCACTTACATATTGGTGCAATGCCTGGATCGAGCCTCGTCTGGGGTATCATAGCGAACGCTGACTTCAATTCCAGCCATCTCCATATAGGCTTGTACTTGGACCAATATTATCAGCTCTCTCGCTGCATAGTATTTATTTCCATATTCATCACTCATGCGTTAGTGTAGTAGTAATCCATGTTAATTCCAATTCCAAGTAGGGTAGCTTTCATGTTGTCGATCGAGTTGAAATATCTTGATTCGGTCACAGATTCTAATTTCGACTTGCCTAGCTTAGCCGAGAATTTACATTGCGGACATACAAATTGCCTTTACCCTCCGCCACTGCCGCTAACATATCACTTGTGTGACATCCTCACCAAAACTATGTATTTTATAAAGTTTGATGAACAAGTGATCCAGTTGTATCACAGAAATCACAGTCTCCATTCACCTAATTTATGAGTAGTGGTTTTTTGAGAGTTCTAGCGCCACATCCGGCGCTCCACCGCCAAGATGGCGGCAGCACGATATCTTTTGAACGCATGGTCGGATTTTGACGAATGAGGTGCCATTGAACTCGGGCTGACACCCCTTTCCATTGGATAACATATTTCCACCCCAAAATAAACCTACCCCTACTAGGGGGGTGAAATTTTAATTTCTTAGAAAATCTCGTTTTCAAGTGCGACATGTGGGAGTTTGAATGCCAATATGGAATTAAACGTTGTTCTACACAAGAGACATGTGTACGTTGGAAAGCCAATATGAATTGACATGCTTGTTTTTCGTTTTTACGCATGCCCACTCATAGCTTTTGTAAGAGGACAGGCTTTTAAAAGAAGGTGGCTGTAGAGTAGCCTAACCTAACCCATTCCACGAGGGGTGATCATAAAGTATTTCAAGCGGTGCTTGTCGATAGGCAAACCAATAATCAAAGAGGGGTATGTCAGACCTTGAGGCGATAACCCCTTTTGATTAATCCCAGTTGTCTGGTCCCTTTTGATTGATCTCTGTTTATTTGTTTCTTTGGACTGGTCCCTGTTGACTAGCCCCTTTGGATGGATCCTTTTGAAGGGGGTCCTTTATGACGGGTCCCTGTTGACGGGTCATTGCTGATGGGTCATTGTTGACGAGTCATTGTTGGCGAGTCCCTGTGGACGGGTAATTGTTGACAGGTCATTGTTGACGGGTCCTTGTTGACGAGTCCCTCTGGACGGGTCCTTGTTGATGAGTCCCTGTTGACGGGCCATTGTTGACTGGTCATTGTTGACGGGTCATTGTTGACAGTTCCTTGTGGACGAGTCCTTATTGACGGGTCCCTGTGGTCGGGTCCCTGTGGACGGACCCCTTTGGACTGGTCCCTATGGACTAGCCCATGACTTTATTCAAATTGTGCCAAAGGGCCTAACTATATTTGTGTGTAAAGAAGTGTGTTGAACTGACGTTGTTCGCCAGCCCTCACTACTACAATGTGATAACGATATGAAAGGAAAGTGATGAAATAGATGTGAACACGTGCGAGAAGACATTATTACCGGACCCTTGTGAATATCACATGTAAGCTAACAAGTCACATCCTGTTTGGTACGTATAAGTGTAAAACCTGATGGAAAGAGAACATTCCAAGGGGCTAAGTGCAAAACTTGGAGGATGAATATGTTCTAGTGCTAGGGTTAATGAACGTAGCCTAGTACACGGGGCACATGCAATTTGAGGACAGGCCAAGGGACCTAACTTGGTGGATGGATGTGTCATTTGTAGTTAAAAGAGAATAATGTACGTTCTTAAGATGTTAAAAACTCAGGAGATTGTACGTGCGCTAAGCCGACTTGGTATTTCCAGTGTCATATTGCTGACATGGCAGAGAGCGCGCAGTTCTGTTGTGATGACTGACACTGCAGTAATTCAAAACCGCAGGTGTTCATCAGGACAATGGGTGATGGTCATGCAAAGTCAGCAGTAATCTGATACCGCACAGGTGTTCCTAGTGCACTTTGGACTGGCAGGTGTACAGGAAAGGAATTGCATTGATCACCAAAAAAATGCTGACACGAGTGATGTAAGCCTATATAAGGCAGGTGTCATATATTTCCCTACTGTCTGTCTTTATTACTCGCTACAAGTGAACAGTGCCCTATTACTGCTAAACATTTGCAAAAGCATTTTTGGTGGATACTCATTAAATTATTTTGCAAGGTAAGTACACATTATTAATGGATTGTAGTCTTTTATTACTAATCGATGTTCAAGTTATAGATTGGAATGTATTTATTGATTGATTGATTTATTTGTTTACAGATAATTGGCGTACCTGTAGGTTAGCAGATTCCTGTACCTAGTTCAGTCAGGGACAGCAGTTGATAAATTATTGAAGGTAAGTACCCCTCTTATAACTTTTAAACAACTAGAGCGATATTTTCCAATGTTCACTGCTAGATGTCAATGACAATGGTTTATTTGATAGTTAAAGTTGGAACTACTTGACTATGATGTGTGAAGCTAAATTTGTAGGTTAGATTTGATTAACACTCTGTTAAGTTCCAACGTTCGCTGCTAGGTGTCAGTGACAATTATGTGAAGATGAGTTTGTATGTTAGATTTCATTAACGCTTTATTAAGTTCCAACGTTCACTACTTGGTGTCAGTGACAATGGTACCTGGTAACTAAAGTTGAAACTACTCAACAATGGTGTGAATCTAAATTTGTTGGTTAGATTTGATTAACGCTCTATCAAGTTTCAATGTTCACTGTTAAGTGCCAGCAACAGTACCATATTTACTAACTAAAGTTGGAAGTACGCGACAATGGTGTGAAGCTAAATTTGCAGGTTAGATTTGATTAACGCTCAACTCCGAATGTTCACCGCCAGGTGAGAGTGATAGTGACATATCTGTTAATCAAACTTGGAACTACTTGACAATTGTGTAAAGCTAGGTTTGTAGGTTAGATTTGATTAACGCTCTATCAAGTTCTAACGTTCACCACTAGGTGTCAGTGACAATGATATCTGTTAACCAAAGTTGGAACTACTTGAAATTAGACTTGCTGAGAGTCCACAGACGTTTAATTAAAATACTCTACTATGACCATTGGCTGTAATTTAATTAATATATTTTTCTTTTACTTTGTTTATTTTTTATTTATTAATATTTATGATTTCTTTCTTTTATAGGTAATTTGGAAAGTGATTGATAATTATTATGTTCAAGTGTAGTGATTGTAAAAAGCAGTTTTC
Source organism: Meconema thalassinum (assembly GCA_946902985.2). NCBI lineage: Eukaryota > Metazoa > Arthropoda > Insecta > Orthoptera > Tettigoniidae > Meconema > Meconema thalassinum. Next base: position 66,856,083 of record OX336390.1, on the reverse strand, counting down.
AAGACCTGACAGCTTTCAACGTCAAGCAAGTACAAAAAATAATCTCAAAATGTTTGTGTGCAGTTATTGTACTACCACATTTAACAGACAGGATAGTCTTACACGACATGTAAATTTAAAGCATGTCAGTTCATCACCTTTCTCGTGTTCAGTTTGTGATATTGGTTTTTCTGCTGTAAAGCGATATCAATCCCACATGGTTGAAGTGCATGGAGAACAACAGGAATTAAAAACTGCAAAACCATCAACTAGCACGGAACCTTTAGACAAATGTGTTGCTCAAAAGCGTAAACGTTCTCAAGATTGTGAAAATAGTTGTACAACAAAAAGAATGAAGAATGATGAACCTTCGATAACACATTGTGATGTATGTAATATTGATATACCTTCTTCAATCATTCATGGACATTTACGCAGTATTCATCATAAAAATAACGCTTGTCATGGAACAAATTCTGCGAATATTCGACAAATTGGTAGTGCGTTTAAAAGTCAAATTGCTAGTTATAGACTTTAGAGTAAAGAAAAAATTCGAAGTATTGAATCATTTTAAAAAAATATTCAACCTAGTGTGTTTGGCTTGGTAGATAATGTTTTAGTAGAGCATAAAACAATTCAAATGAATTTTGAATTTTTTGGGCTGTATGTAAAAACTGGGAGTGAAGGTGAAATTACTGATCTCAAATCCTTTAATACAAAAACATAATTGTTAGCGAATCAACTAATATCAGCTTTATGTACCAAGATATTTCAAGGGCTATCTTTGTGAAGAGTGAAGAGTTCCAGGAAAGGGAGTCAGGCTGGGCGTTGGTTGAAGTACTTTATTTAGAAACCAACATGAATAAATATAATCCCTTCGAGCATCATCATACATTGATATACCAGTATGGATCAAACGTAAGAAAGCTTGTATAAACGTTATGAATAGTGACCATGCATGTTTTGCGTGGACTGTAACCTCAGCTATCCATCCAGCAGTAAGGGATGTGGAGAGAACATCATCATATCCTCACTATTCCTCAGTTTTCGATTTAAAAGAAATGGAATTTCATATGGCGATTAAAGACATTAAGCGTTTTGAAGAGTTGAACAATGTACGAATTAATGTGTATGGAGTTGAAAACAAGAGTATAGTAGGTCCTCTATATTACACTCAAGAAAAAAAGGACGCTCATGTAAATTTACTGTAAATAACTAAAGGTGAAAGCGCCCACTATTGTTGGATAAAACATTTAAGTAGACTTGTCAGTAGTCAGGTTTCAAAACACAATGGTAAAAAGTGGTTGTGTGAAGGCTGTTTGCTACATTTCCAGAAAGAGGACTAACTAATTCAACATAAAAAATGGGGTTGTAACCATGTGTGCACAGTATTACCTACTCCTGGAAATAACATTCTGAAATTTAAGGACTTTGAGAAGCAGTTTCGAGTACCATTTGTTATATATGCTGACTTTGAAGCTTTACTAAAACCATTTAATACATGTCCATCGAATCCAACCAAACCTTTTATCAACACCACTCACATTGATGAACCTTTTAGCTTTGTATATTATATTAAAGGTAGTTACGATGACTCTTTAAATAAGTTTGAGCTCTATAGGGGACCTGATGCACCTAAAGTTTTCATGGAAAGACTTGAAAAAGATGCCATCCATATATCCTCTATTTTAAATACTATCATTCCAATGGAGCCATTAACATCATCACCGCAAATGGGTTTTGAAACTGAAACTAATTGTTTTATATGTGGTCAATATTTATATGCAGACAGGGTTCGCGATCATGACCATTTAACAGAGAAATATCGTGGTGCTGCTCACCAAGAATGCAATTTAAAGTATAGAGAAATTATTCATTCCAATAATTCTACATAATGGTAGCAAATACGATAACCACTTTATCGTTAAAGAATTTGGAGCTTCAGATGTGAAAATTGATGTGATTGCAAATAATAAGGAACAATACATATCGTTCACAAAATACATCAAAACTAACAATAAGAAAACTAATAAAACTGCGATTTTTAGATTCATTCCGCTTTATGCCAAGTAGTCTTGATAAGCTTGCTAGTATTTTAAAATCAGACCAGTTTCGTGAAATTCAACGTGTCTTTCCTAAAGAAGATGATTTTAATTTGATTCGTCAAAAGGGAATATTCCCTTATGAATATATTAACTGTGTGGAACGTCTTGAGGAGTGTTCTATACCACCGAAATATGCATTTTACAGTTCCTTAAACACAAGTCATATCAGTGATCGGGAATATTTACATGCACAACGTGTATGGACACAGTTTAACATTCAAACTTTAGGTGAATTTTCAGACATATACTTGAAGACAGATGTGATGTTATTAGCAGATGTTTTTGAAAATTTCCGGAATGTTTTTATGAAAACTTATGACCTTGATCCCTGTCAGTATTTTACTGCTCCTGGGTTAAGTTTCAGTTCAATGTTGAAAAAAACAAAAGTACATTTAGAATTGACGACTGATATAGACATGATTAATTTTATAAAATCATCAATTTGGCGTGGATTAAGCCAATGCAGTGGGCGATATTCTAAAGCAAATAATAAATACATGCCTAGCTACAACCCTTGTAAAGAGTCAAACTATATTGTCTACCTCGATGCAAATAACCAATATGGTTGGGCTATGAGTCAATATCTACCACTAAAAGATTTTCGCTGGCTGACACAAACTGAAATTGATGTTTTCCATGTTAACTCCTTAAATGATAACGATGAAAAAGGGTATATTTTAGAGGTAAATCTTGAGTACCCTAAAGAGTTACATGATGAACATAATGATTTACCATTCTGTCCTGAGAATATGAAATCTCCATACATCACATCACGAACAAAAATGTTAATTGCTAATGTAAATATGTAATACATTATCAAAACTTAAAACAGTGTCTACAGCATGGATTAAAACTAACTAAAATTCACCGTGTATTACAATTTCAACAATCAGCATGGCTCAAACCATATATTGATCTGAACAATAATTTAAGAACACTATCAACAATTGCTTTTGAAAAAGATTTTTACAAACTCATGAATAATAGTGTTTTTGGAAAGACTATGGAGACTGTTGATAAGCGAGTTGATATAAAGCTGATAACAAAGTGGGAGAATGAAGGTCAAATTTATGGTGCGAACAACTTAATAAGCAAGCCTAACTTCCATAGCTGTTCTATCATTCATGAGGATTTAGTTGTAATACAAATGAAACGTCTTAAAGTAACCTATAACAAACCCATATATGTGGGTTAGCCATTCTGGAAAATCAAAAACACATATGTATGAATTTCACTATGATTATGTTAAGAAAATGCAAAATTACTCTACACAGATACAGATTCTTTTATTTATGAATTTAAAACTGATGATTTTTATGAGGATATCAAAACTGAGCTAAATAGGTTTGATACAAGTGACTATCCCAAGGATAATATCTACCATTTACCTCTAGTAAACAAAAATGTTCTAGGAAAATTTAAGGATGAATGTGCTGGTGTTGTTATAGACACCTTTGTTGGCACAAAATCTAAATCATACAGCTATATGACGATTGATGATGTAGTAATAAAAAAATAAAAGAAGTGAAAAAGAATGTTGTTAGTAAAGAGTTAGACATAAGTGATTATAATAACTGTATAGTCAGTAACCCACCTATATTATATAAGAAAATGTGTGTATTTAGAATTAAAAATCATCAGCTACATACCAATTTGCTGAACAAAGTTGCTTTAAGTAATGAAGACAACAAACGATTCATTATACCCAACACATATGTTACTCTTTCTTGGGGGAACCGTCGCATTGACGACTATTACTTTACTTAAGTCTAATGTTCACCATATTGTATCATTTGTAGTGGGTTTTATTTTATGATATATTTGTAAAACTGTACATAGAATGTATAATGATAGACTACTATAATTTTAGTTTAAAATGACACACTTTACTTTAAGAATTTGCTTATTATATTATGGTTAAACAAATGATTTAAAAATGTACAAAATATGGAAAACTGAACAAGACAATGTAAAAATGTAAAGTGAAATTTGTAAATATCCATGTGTGAAAAATGGTTAAAAATTATTTTAAAAAAATGTACAAAATGTAAAACTAAACAAGGGTAACGTAAAAATGTAAAGTGGAAATTGTAAATATCCATGTGTGAAAAAATAAATAAAGAAATGGCTATCATCATTTAAAAAAATTAAAAGACATTATGATCTGATAAATCTTGTTTTTTATTTCACAACAAATAGGGCTTTACAAAATAGAATACAAAGAAAATACCAATTCCTCAATCCTTTTCAATGTCCATGTCCCCTCATCATTAACTTTCCTTTTATAGCACTCATTACAATGAGGGCTGCCAACCTTTCTCCCACTGAGGCATCACAGGATGTCAAACGTTGTTTAGCTTTTTTCAACAATACTTTATCCGCCACACGTCTTAATGCAGGAAGTCTATGGCGACAAGAAAGGTCATGTTCTTTGCACACTTGATCCAAAGTATTAATAGGTACATCACCACGTTGCAAACGTTGATTCAGCTTTGATCCTGGACCACAAAAACGATAACCAGGAAGACGGATTTCAAAAGGTAACTATTGAATGACTTTGTCAATGACGTCATGACCAGTACAAGTTTGACATATCCTTTTCCATAGGTGGAGAAAAGGTTTGATTTTCCTCTTCATCTGTAGACGATGCTGATGTTGTTTCATTTTTCTCGCCATCACACCCGTGGAATGAGGAAACAAAGTCTTTACACTGACTTTTATGACCGTGATAGAGTTTGACCAGCTGGCAAGTAGCACACTGTCGCATAGAGAGTATTTTTGCCATGGCCACTTGCTTATGGTGATCATAATCTGTACATGGTTGCAATTAACTTAACACAGGGTCTTGAGTCCATTATTTTGGTACATTTTGCCAGATTTCTTTCACTGCATTTGCTGCCACATAAGAAATGAACGATTTTGGAAGAGCCAATAATTCTTCTTTGATAAAACTGTCTAGTTTCTTTTTACACACGAAGAACTTTCCAATCGCTTTATCGGTAGCATCCCCTTTCTCCATGGTATAATGTAGACGATTACACGTCGCTTGTAAAAATCTCACTGGTGTCATTCACAGGTAAACCTAGAGTTTAAATTTTATTTAACAACTCACAGCAGGCATTGGTGGTTAGCCAATGAAACAATTGCCACATCAGTGCCAAGGCTTTATGGGTAATATTGTCACAGGAGCAGCGGTCCATGAGTGTTTGCAGCGAGGGACAGCCCAAGTCCATTAAATCGATACACTGACAGTAAGACGCCAAAATGGTTGTAGCCATTGACGTTCTTCACTACCTTTCACAAATACCACATGGGCAGAAGACAAGTGGGCTTTCATGACCATACAAATATTCCAGAAATAACCCCAACATTTGATTTAAAAACAGGATCTCGGCTTTCTACCTCCTTAAATAATTTTATATATATGATGAACTTGAAAAGTTTTAATAATATCGTGAATGTGAATAATAGAACACTTGATCTAGTACTGTCCACCATCTCCTCTATTGCTGTCAATAGAGAGGAACAACCCCTTGTACCGGAAGACAATAATCATCCCCCCTTAAACATTAATGTACGATACTGGCAGAGAGAAGTTAGACACAATATTCACCAAACTCATACATACAATTTTAAAAAGGCTAATTTCGAACAACTTTATATAAAATTACAAGAAGTGGATTGGAGTGTTCTCTCGCAATTTTCCCATGTAGACGAGGCGGTAGATAATTTTTATTCCCGTTTCTATCAGGCTCTGGATTCTAGTGTACCTGTAAGCACTAGTAAGAGGACCAAACTGTATCCATGCTGGTTTAATTTTGATATAATAAAAAACATCCGAAGAAAATCTTACCATCAAAAGAAAATGCGTAGGGAACAGGCCAACAAGGACTTTCATTGCGAAAAGTTTAAAGAGCTCAGGAAAATTCTAAAACGTGACATTCAATCCGCCTACCGGCAATACGTACGTAATGTCGAAAATGCAATCGGAGAGGACACGAATCGCCTCTGGGCATTTATTCGACACAAGAAACGATCCCCGGCAATTCCCGTAATGAAAATTAATGGGGAAATATTAGAAAATGATAAGCAGATAGTCAACGGGTTTGCAGATTATTTCTCGTCGGTTTATTCCAAGGAATGCGCCAAGTATGACAATTTAGGTGCAAGTGACCAGGACATACACCCATTGCTTGATGTACTGGATTCTAAACAGATTAGTATTTCTGATGTTAAGAATGCGATACTAAAAATAAATCAAAAGAAAGCCGCTGGCCCAGACCTAATTCCTCCATACATAATCAAAGGCTGTGCAGAGGTGCTGGCCTATCCTTTAACTATAATATTTAATATAGCCATTCAAACTGGTACTTTTCCCAGTCGTTGGAAAATTACCAGGGTAAGTCCCATACATAAGTCTGGACATAAGTCTGATTTTGATAATTACAGACCCGTGGCAATACTGTCAGCCATTGCAAAGCTCTTTGAACAATTGTTATATCAGCATATATTTCAGCACGTACAGTACATTATAAGTGACTTTCAACATGGGTTCATGCCTAAAAGATCAACAGTAACTAATCTAATGGAGTTTACTCACAAAGTATCAGCAGCAATGGACAAAGGAAGTCAAGTTGATGTAATTTACACAGATTATGCGAAGGCATTCGATAAGGTAGATCATGATATCCTCTTAAATAAGTTAGCATATTATGGCTTCTCTTACAATTTGCTGAAGTTGTTCACTTCATATCTCAGTGAACGAAAACAGTTTGTTGCTTGCAATGGATGTGAATCCTATTCATACTATGCCCGATCAGGCGTCCCACAAGGTTCAAACCTAGGCCCGCTATTATTCTTACTGCTTATCAATGATCTTTCAAGGTGTATTAAATATTCGAACGTTTTGTTATTCGCGGACGATGTCAAAATTTTTAGAAATATTCAGACAGAGCAGGACTGTCAATTACTACAAGAAGATCTCAATAATGTGGCATCCTGGAGTAAATTAAATCGCTTGAACCTTAACATAAAGAAATGCTCAGTTATGAAGTTTACTAGAAACAAATTCCAGGTGATGTTTCGGTACCGGATATTGGATGCGTATCTCACTATTAACAATTCTATCAAAGACCTAGGAGTCCATTTTGATTCAAAGCTAACATTTTCATTGCACACTCATGAAATGGTAGCTAGTGCTTATAAAATGCTAGGCTTTATAAGAAGAAATTCTAAAGATTTCGTCAACCCAAAAAGTATAAAATTATTGTTCAATTATTTTGTTAGAAGCAGATTAGAATATGCATCCAGCATCTGGAATCCCTGGTACTTGAACCACATTAGTGAAATTGAAAGGGTTCAGAATAAATTCCTAAGATATCTGCAGTATAAAATGACGGGTATTTATCCGAAATATGATAGCTATGGAAATCTTCTAAGTTACCTGAATTATACATCTCTGGCTAACAGACGAAAAATTGCAATTCTTGTTTTGTCTTCAAAGTATTCAATATCCTTTTGTATAGTCCGTATTTAATAACACAGTTTAATTTACGTGTCCCACCTCCATCAACTCGACCTAAGTTTATTACATTTTACTGCCCAAGAACTAGAACTGAACAGCATAAACATTCCCCAATAATAAGTGCTATTCAATTATACAATGATCATTCAATAGCAAACAACCTCGACTTATTCAGTTACACATATAGTTCCTTTGTTTCTGCCTGCTGTGCGATCACATGAACTCGTACATTCCACCTACCAATTACCTGTACAGTATTATTATATTTTCGTATTTAGTTGTAGAATTAATTTGCATTACAATCTCAGCATTATGTCTGTCAATTATATTATAATTTGATAGAATTGTGTAACCAAATGTACATGTGTTTCTTTTTATTAGGCATATGCCTGTTAGAAGCACAATAAATCCAAATAAATAATAAATAATAATAATATGAAATGGTTCCTTGCTTCCAGTCTAGTTGCATATGAGTTTCAATCCATTGGGTTTGTTTACGGTCTTTATCACACAATAAATCAAACGCATAGGGTGGTTTAAACACCAAATGGGTAGCTTGCGATATCCAAAAAGTGGAACAATCGATGATGGCCACTTCTTTAAATATAAATTTGTCATCTCCAATTTTAGACACTTGACAGTCAATAATTAGTGTTCGCAACATGTTCACTCTTGTCTGGATCAAGTCCAACTGACCACAGACTGACTATCGTCCAGTAAGGTGTACCCATGGCATTTACTTACATTCCATTCTAGTAAAAAAATAAAAAAATCACTGACTAGTCACTATTGAGATTAGGGTATGACAGGGGGCATAAGAAATAATAATATAACAACAACCAATTTTTTATTACATTATTTTATTAGCATAACAAGTTTTACATTCTTTTGTCATTCTAGGATAGGGGCGGTACCAACTCATACAACAAAAATGTATTTTATGTTTATAGCGTCCATAACACCGATGATATCCCAATGTCTCTAAACTGGGTGTTTTTGAATGTGAGCTGTTCACTGAAGCACCGCTGACACCATAAAGTCCACATGTATCATAAATTTTTTCATCACTCAGAGGCGCGAGTGAGGGGTAACTTGAATAACAGGGTGTATATTACCCACATCCATTCTGCACTGGTAGGGACAGGCGGGTGACCAGCGCTGATGTTCTTTCATGGGTTCATCACTTTCTTCCCATTGGTCTATGATGATGGGACAAAAGGCACATTTCACTTCATCTCTTGTTTTTAAATAATAGAGTCCAGCGGCCGCCAAGGCTTGAGGGTTTATGAAAGGCACCGGCCACGTCGCAAAGGTCTTGAGACGTTGTTCCTCAGAGTTTAAATTCATGGATGTGACTTCTCTTGAGGCTTTAAAGCAAGACATGACTGAGCGGCTTGACGTAGGTTGACCTGTTATTTATACACTTGTCACTAGGTTGGACAATGGGTAATAGTTGACTTGTTTGTGATGAATGATCAAACAGTAGGCCGTCGTATTGGCTGGAACATTATCATGCGTTTCAAAATCTAGTCGAATGTCAATATTGGATGGCTTGACAGACTCTTCCAAGTAGGAACAGTCAAAGACAATCAGTGGCGCCCTTGTTTTAAAAGCTTGGGGTGACAACATGGGGCAATTGTCTTTTTGATAATACGACCATCGAAATTTAGAAAACAAGTCGTACCGGGGGCCAAATTTATTTTTTGAAAAATCTAAATCCAGTCCTTCATAGGGAAACACAACACCGTTGAGGAAAATACGTGCATTTCTTAATTGCAGGTGATCAAATTGCGTGGCATCTTTGGTTTGTTGATACTTGCGATTTGTTTGAAAACCCACGATCATGTAGAGAGGTCTCTCTGTATAGCGGGCTGTTTTTATAGACCAACTGTGTGTGTTGGTGGTGGGCAATAGCGGGTATTCATGGAGTGCCCAGCTTCTAAATTCCATGGGTAGAGGCATATCTCTCTTTACCATTTTGAGTATGTCCAGTTTTTTTTGCTATCATCAAGGGTCACATGAGGCACTTTCCATACCAAGCGTTGTAGTTGAATTTTTGAATCTATGGGGGCATTGTCGGCTCCCTTGAGTGCATTATTATCACTCCTGTCTCTCACCAAATAAAGCACTTGCCTTGCATTCACCACAATGCGCTGGTGATTTTCAGCAAAGCCTAAAATCAGTTTAAGAGGTAAAAATCCAGTAAAGGTGCCATCCGTGTGTACCATCCAGTCATTGGTCGAGTCAGGGCACTAACCCGCCATGCAAAGTGTTTTACCTTCTTGCTCATTATAAGAGGGATATAGTTTCATGACACTGGAAATACCCACATTTCGAGTGCTATCCACTACGATATCGTTAATGACATACCGCACCGCAGAAAACAGAAAGGCAAAAGCATGGTTGGCTAACTTGGATGTGGTAGGTGTAGAGCCATCGGCTTTGGTGAGCCGACCTCCAATCTGAATGACACTTTCATGCGGTAGGGTGTAAATATCTTAGTTGTTGATAACAAATTGAATTTCATCATTGTTATTGAGCCCAGATGATTGAGCTTGATGGGAATGGAGATCAATTCTTACCACTCCTGGTCGCTCCTCTATGTGGTTCGCTACCTCTAGGATAGAATTCATCATGCAGGTTGACGTGGTAACCCAAATGCTGTAAAATCTGCTTGTCCTTAGATGTTAACGTGTATTCACGTGGCAAACAACTAACACAATTCCTAGACGGTGTTGTTGCTTTATACACAAACTTCATAGTGGCTTTAGCACCAACTTGTAAGTCACTGGTGTGGTAGAATCGAGATCAATGAGTTGTTGATCTCTATTGATAAGTCTTAATGTTATATTACTAATGCCATCGACAGCCACAGAATGAAAAAGCACCACTGGAGGGTTTTCACGAATAATATAGCCATTGGGTGAGGTTACAATAAAGTAGAGTTTAGTGCTTTTCAGTTGGTCAACACGAATGTACCCAAAAGAGATGGGTTATGCCCAAATCCTGAAATAAATTACATGAGATTAATAAAACACTAGGATGACCAGTTTCGATCGTCAAGCGATCATCATCAGATCCATTACACTTAGGCTACAAAATCTATGTTTGAAATACAGGTGAAAATATTTACAATATGTACAATTATTTAGTTGCAGTATTGGTACTGCAACTGTCAGTGTATGCTAAATGCAGTATATATGTTAGGTGAAATGCTAAATGGTGATAGCTATCCGGAGATTGTACTTTAGAGAGATTATATGGTTGTAAACTATGGTTAAACTAGAAAATTTTAGGATAACTACTTATCTGATTGTCTTCCGTACTACAGCTACTCGCAGTTTTCGTGCTCACTGGAACTCACTGTGCGGTCGACTGCGGTGGTTATCTTAACGACTGGTTTTTCCCTGCCTTCTCCCCCCTGTCCCTACGTGCTGTGGGGAGTGATAGCGATGTGTTTATGTGAGGTGTTGCCAACCTAGATAAGATGTATGTTATTGAATGAGGTGGGTCTACAACTATTAAAGACCGTGGATTAGCCCTCGCCACGCGTGGAGCATAACCCATTCGAACTAAGCGTTGACGGTCTTATGAGGACGTCCCGGCACCTTTAATACTGCCGCGAATATGGGCCTTGGTTTATTGCAGAAGAAAAGTACATCGTACACCTGATCCAGATAACATTTACCTATTAAAACCCCCTAATTTCCCCCCTTTTTTATCAAGCTTGGCTGTGTTGCTATTTCAGGATTAGGGCATAACCCATCTCTTTTGGGTACATTCGTGTTGACCGACTGAAAAGCACTAAACTCTTGTTTACTAAGGCAACACTGAAAATATGGCTTCAAACACCACAATGTTACAATAAAGTCATAAATCGAATGCGATGGTTCTTGATTGGTGTACACTTGGCTAATAATATTACACGTCACCGACACGAGATGGTCCTCAATGAATTTCACTTCAAGGTCTGATTCAGGTTTTTTGTTGGGCCCCAACACGCGTGGCTTAAATCCTAGTAATGGACCAATGGAATCGGGGTGTGTTTTAAAGTCAATTTTGAATGTAGCAAAAATACTGCAGCGATGAGTGTTGGTATTTCCTACAAGTTCAAACTTGTGTGTTCCATCGAGGAATGACTTTAAACCATATTCATTGATCAACACCACATAAATGTGTTTATAAATGCCATCTATCGTGTATCCACCAGAGTTCAGGGTGAGCACTCAATCATCATTGTAAAACTTGTTCGCATTTTCACGTATGTTGTTTATTCGATTGTAAGTTTCAAGTGAAACAAGTCCTAAACCATAAGGTCTTTCACTCAATTCAATAGGCGGGTAAAAGTCTAGGCTGACGTCAGGTCCGCGTCCATGCAGTGTAAACGTCTTACTTTCCGCTGACATACTGTTGACGTTTTTGCTTATGCTGCGTCTTATTTAAAAAAAAACACACAAACGTCCACACTGTTGGCTGTTAAATGTTTGCTCACGTTTCACATTATAATATATCTTGATCCTGTCTCCAAAATAGGTCACTAATTCCATGGGCGGGGGCAAATTCCAATAACTGTCAAAGTACCCTACGTTGGATCCCTCTTTAACATAAGCTACATAATGTGTTCCTGGTCCTCGGTGATCATCCAAATTGACAACAGCACATTCCTGTTTCCAGGGTCGAGGGGGTAATTGGTTTCGCATAAACACACCTCGAAAATGAGAAAGCTTTAGTTGTTTAGCATAGCTTTCCACTTGTTGATGCGTCAGGGCATGTCTTGCTATGGCTGAGGTTAAAGATGCTTTTTTTATTTCGAAATGGTGAAATTCCAAATCCTTTTTGATAAAAGGCTGGCTTCAAATTAGCATTTCCAGCGCCCATAGCAATGGCTTCCATCGTTTCATTGTGTCGCTGAATTTCTTTTAGTTGTTGCTTGCCCTGCTGCGCGGCTTTAATAGTTTTTGCCACCGCACTGGCACCGCCCAAAAGTGAACCCAGAGCAGCCAGACCAGCGAATAATGCAGGTAAAAATCCAGCTCGTTTGGGGACGGGAATCACTAGCCCTTGTTTTGAACCCTGTCGCTGACGTTTTGGAATAACATGTCTCTGTGCCGCTCGAAGAGCTTTCCTTATGGTCAACACATTATTTTTTCTTTTTTTTCTTTCGCGAGGGCTTGTCCACAAATGCTTTAAGCCCATGCTTTGCCAATGAGAGGGTCTTATTTTTAGTATTTTTATTCTTTCTTACCACATATCTTTGTTTCACTATGATGATGACCAACAACCTTTCACAAGAATGTTTAAGTCATAACTAGTGCTCCCTATTACCCGTGTACCCGCACAACCGTGTTTTTAAGATCCGTGTGCTAAGAATCCGGGTTCTACTATTTACCCGTGTACCCGTGTAATTACGACCGGGTACACGGGTCGCACCGAATATTGTGAAGGAGTGCCGTGTCCGGTAGCCTTTCTCGAACATCTGTTCACGGTGATATCATGGCGTTTAGACATGAATTTAGAAATCGTGTGTGCGTGTGCAATTTGTCCACGAGCTTATGTTCGAAGCAGTGAGAAATTAATTAATTATTTGATTGAATATAAAGGTTAGTTCCGAGGATGAAAGAGGAGTAGATACAAAACTATATGTAGCGGAATAATAATATATTATTTGCACTGTCATTTGACCAGAATGTAACTAAACAACAAAATGAAAATCTCATGTGTAGGAAACGAATACAAAATACAACAGTAGGCTATAATAAGAACAACAATTTCTAGATATACGACTCATTGATTAATTTACTTTAAGAAAACTTTGTTCGGAACAAGGATACTAAGAGGTTTACATTTTCTGGCAGAAGACAATTCCGTTTGGTTGTGACAATGTTTCCAGCAGAGTAAAAGCACCTTTCGGAGCTTGTGGATGTTGCTAGAATGCACAAGTATTTTTTCGCTAGAGCAGCAACCGCAGGATATTTGTGTTCCCTTGCTTTCCTCCACTCGAACGGGATCGTGTAAAAACCTATCTGTCCCTCCGAAAGAAAATCTTTAAATTGAGATTCAGGGCTGTTCCTTCTCCCACATGGCATTTGATACAAGAACTCCAGTGCACTACTGGTGGAAGGTTGATCGGGATTAACCACGACTTCAGCAGGTGCATCGCTCTGAAGCTTATGAAGCACTCTGTCGCGAATACGTCGTCGAGCCTCTGCTGTCTCATCTAAGAAAAAATCCTTATACCTCAGGTCGAGGAAATATGCAATCTGTCTGACTGTGACAGTACTATCATTTATCCATAGGAGGCCGAACCGATCATTCAATTCACAGACCAAGGTAGACTGCACGTCCTCTAGGAAGCTGTCGTCCGACAACCCCTAGGTGCTGAGGTCGTTTTTAATTATCGTCTGTATTAGTGGCCGGACCATTGATATGGGAGAATTGTCACCGCACATGAGAGTGGTTACCACTTCCACAGGTCTAAGGACCTTGGTTGAAACCTCCATCTAATGCCTCTCCTGTTTAGTTACTTGCAGCTTCTGTGCTGTAGCCTTTGGCGTGCATGTCTGGTCACCTACGACGTTGTTGACGGGGTTCCTGTTTTTAAAAAGGCGCTCGATCATGGCAAAAGTTAAATTCCAGTGGGTGTTGCAGCTCTGAATCAGGGGTTGTTCGGGCATTGAAAGTTGTGCTTGCATTTTTGTCAGCGCACTGGAGGCAAGGTTAGAGTGCCGAAAATGGCCAACTATCTTGCTTTCAGACACACATTAGCAGCCTTTTCATGAGCAAGAGCCTTGTTTGCATCAAGCTGTACAGAATGTGCAGCACAAGTCACTTTATCTTTCTCCAGCACATCAAGTGCGCGCACAGCGTTGACGACGTTGTACGCGTTGTCATTGACGAAGGCGGTGATCTTGTCCTGCACATCCGACATCCCATTCTTCTGCAACCAATTACAATTCCGATGTCAGATTTTCTGCAGTGTGGCGGTCTTCCATTTCATGCGTGGTAAGCGTCATCACCTTCGGAACCCACTGGGAGTCGATGGTGTGCGCCGTTACCGTCAGGAAAGACGTTTGTGAACGAGATGATGTCCAACAGTCAGATGTAAGTGCAACGCTTGATGCCGCTGATAGTTCACCCCGCACATTCTCTCTGACACCACCGGCATCCTCTGAAATACACAAGTAATTGGGCTCTACAACTGCCATGAACTGCGTAAACCCATCACTGGCACAAAAAGACAAAGGCAGTTGATTCACAGCAACCATCCTCGCAAGAGCCTGGTGTATTTATTCTGAGCGTGTGGTATCGCACGGACGGTGTGCGTTACCTTCCATGAGTCGCCTGCGTTGTCTCTTGGCTCAGGATGACCATACCTGCTCCTGCTCCTCATCATCATCATGGTCACCATCTTCAGTGTCTTCCTTTGTGGCTCCGCTTCATGCCTGTAATAATATCATATCATTTTTAATTTCGGTGCAAAATGAAAGCCTTCACAACGAGGAAGGCCCTGTGCATTATAAGCGCAAATTGTGGAAAGTTGCATTGGAGACAAACAAGATCACCGCCTTTCCATTTCGCCGGTACGCGCCACCCCCGCGAATATTGCACTTGACAACGATTGAAATGCACACCTGTCCGGCCATTTCTGCGTGGAGAGCAAGGTGACTCGACTGATTCGCTAATATCTGTAAAATTGTCTATGTACACAGCATACGCCTCCAGGCACAACCCCACGCCGCACCGCACCACCACCGACAATGTTGTCGGCGTTGCGCCGATGCGCCCCCTCACGACCGTCCTGATGCTCCCTTAGACCGCCACCGTTGCGTTCCCGAAAAGCCCATCAGTCTAATTGTTGGGACCTTTTCTAATTTACGGCACGCCATTTCCCTCATTTTAACAATCCACCACCTAAATATTATACGTCATCGGAAGAGTTGTATGACTTATGCGAAGAACTGTCGCTATTTATTTTAATTCCTTGTTAACGTGTGCGCTAAAGACCGGTGCGCGATGGATCGTCGGATCGAGCGGCGACGTGCTGCCGTGGTGGCGCGTGGTAAGTGGATAAGCGAGTGTGACGGTGGCATGAACCTAAAATAATACAGATCGTAGCGAATCAGTCAAGTAGTCTGCACTAGACTGAAATGCCTGGGAAAGCGGTAATTTTCAACATATGTCTAGTTCCATTAGGGAAAGGCAGCGCCGCGGAACCGGCGCGACACCACTTCGCCTTCGGCGCTGACGACATGGCCTACTGACCGAAGGCGGTGGGATTGTCGCGGAAGTGCTTGCGTCTAGTCGTGAAAGTGTGATGTTCACAGAAGTTGGTCGTATGTAAACAAACCCAACGTAAACAGTACTATTCATTGCCATATTAGAAAGACATTTCAGTAGGAGGTCGTGGTAACCACGGTACGCTTACGCATATGGCCTTACACAATTTGCATACATAATTACTGACCCGCGTTTGCTTGGCGACGTTTGTTGATTTTCCATCTTCCGGTGTATCATTTTCAAGTGGCGTCTGATGGCTCCCGTGGACCAACCAGCACAGGAATACTCATTGTTTTCGGTACGAGAACATAGAGAGTCATATGCCTTATCTCCTTTCCTTTCCTCGTACTTCCACACCGAACTGCTTGTTTTCGCCATGTCTCCTGTACTACGCAGCGCTTGCCAGCTGTGGTTTGACTACTATGATCGTACTGAACTGAATGCATATTCTTCGATCAGGTTAGAATTCTGCCCACTAGGGGCGCCCTAACGAATAAGGGATGCGCGGTGCCGGAAAATTTGAATCACTCGGTGCCGTGTTCATAGTATTTCGAAAACATCCTTTTACAAAATACGTAGTGTTGTCGTTTCACTTACTCTTCGCAATAGCAAAAACTTTATATTTTTGATTGTTGTGTTCGTTTTCCTGATTCTACATTTGTTTTCAATTAAACGGGGCATTAGTGCAACAAAATGTCAAAAACATTCTTCCAAAGTTGAGAAAACCTTTCAAGCACCACTCGGGCACGATAAGACATATATACCCGTGAAACCCGTGTACGCGGACCTTCATACACGGGTACACGGGCTGTACTACTCGTGTACCCGTGTACATGTGTATTTACTGCTACACGGATTCTTCGAGCGAACCTACCCGTGTACACGGGTCACGGGTTACACGGGTGTACGTCAATCTGTGTCTCATCGGTAGCCCTAGTCATAACTAACGTCAGCTTGTTATTTCACGGCTGTATATTCCAATTCCACATAAAGCGGGAAATCATTAATGGTTTCTCCAGCTTGCTTTTCATCCCATGTCAACATGAGGTGAAAGGATAATTCACCACCTGCATTGACCATTTCATGGTTATGGACCAATATCCTATGACCGTTTATCTCTACATGTAAATGGTTTTCATCAGGCATCGCGTATTTCATGTGAATGGTTCCCTCATAGTATAATCGATAGTGGTTTAAAGCCAAAGCAAGCACATAGGTTAGGTGCTGGTCATGGAATAGCGGTAAATGGTTCCTGTCATTCACAGGATTTTCACTTGTCAGATACACTAAAATTATAGATGGAATAAATTTATAAAGGCTATTCATTTGGTAGGTGAAGTAGCGTTTGGTGAAGACATCATCATCTTCTTGTGGGTCTTCCACGTGAATAATGCGGTGATGATTAGCTGCATAGCCATCCACAGTAAGCTGAGGCACCTTGTTATATAACTCATGCACCTTGTTATCCACGTACTTTTTTGTAGTAACGTCTGTAGACACTTGAGGATGTTTCACATGGGTTATCCGCTTTCCCTTAAAGTCATAATCTCCCTGCTTTGTGCGTGGCACTACAGACCTATCCACATAGTGTTTATTAGCAGGTTATTTGTCTTGTTTAGGATCATGTATGGGAACAGTCCTAGCTTTTGCCATCAATGCACGTCCAAAGGCATCCATCGTCAACCTGTAGTACGAGTCTACTGTTTCTATGACTAGATTCAGTTCCATGTATATAGACAGCTTGCTAGCCTCTCTAAGCCTTAGTTGAAATGAAGATTATTAAGCAGCAGGAGTCATTCCCCGTGGGGGACATGGTTTCCCATCTCTGTCCCACATCACGTGAACAACGCCATGGTTCACTCTTTCCATCTTCCATTCGCTGCATCATTTGGGACCTTCGGGATGTGGAAAGACCAATCTTTTGCTGACGCTTATTACAGCGCCCAATGGTCTGCGTTTTCAAAATATTTATATTTTTGCAAAATCTCTCTACCAACCCCTCTACGTGTTTCTGGATCAAGTCATGTCTGGATTACAAAATGAGAATATGGGTTATTTCACATTTTCCCTGCAAGAAAATATTATTTCACCGGATGAGGTAAAGCCTGATTCATTCATGATTTTCGATGATGTGTCCACTGAACGACAAGGCATCATTCAAAGCTATTTCAGCATGGGTCGACACAAACATATCGATTGCTTCTATTTTGGACAAACGTATTCTAAAATGTCCAAACAGTTGATTCGTGACAATGCCAATGTCATTGTTTTATTTCGCCAGGACGAGAGGAACAGTCGTCACATTTATAATGAACATGTGAATCCGGATATGACCTTTCAAATGTTTACAGAATTGTGTGCTAAGTGCTGGAACACTCAACGTCATGCCTGTTTAGTGATTGACAAACAAAGTGACCTCAACCAAGGGCGGTATCGCTTAGGGTTTGTTCATTTTATTGCTATTTTAGCCTCTGTATCATTCCATCTCAAGTCATTTGTCAAGACACCATGACCTTAGCAGAGAGTCAATTGAAAAAGCATATTATTATAGCAAAAAATACTATTCGCCAAAAGTTCCGTAAATTGAAACGATCACGTGCGGATCATGCTTTGTTTATTCAACAACATTCAGCACCTCCGCTAAAAGCCATGTTGAAACCCTCTTTCAAGCCATCTGAAACGCTACCTACCGTTTCACAAGCCACTCAGACACACCACGAGGACCCTGAGGAAGAGGAACAGGAACAGGATTATTTAACTAGTGTTAGTGAAGTTGAGGATGACGAGGAACAAGTGTTTACGCCTAAAAAAAAAGGCCTCACCCCTTGCAGAGTTTTTAAGAAAAAAAGAAATCCTTGGTCATGGTCGAAACACCTTGCCCTTCCAGATCGTCTCCGTTTTCACAACTCTTGGCCACCCCTCAACATAAAGCTCAACTGAAAAACATTTTAATAAAATATTATGGATCAACACTGGAACCCTATTTCACCAATCCTTTTATTGGAAACACAGATACCACATATGGTGTTCGCTATGAGGATGATAGTTTTAAAATTGGTGATTCATCAATTAAATTTGGTCGTACTAAAGCTGTCATTAAAAAGATCAACTATAAATTAACACCGGGACTGTTAAAGCTGCTATTCTCTCGGACTCCCTCTTCCCAAGATTATACGCCAGAGGACCTTGGCAAATATAAATCCATTTTATTGAACACCCATGCCCACAAAAGACAGTATGATCCCACTCAACAAGTGAATGCCAATATATCTCAAAAGTATAAAACCATCATTGCAAAAATGTTTCCCACCAGTCAAAGTACTCGTCGTAAAGTGTCCGCTTCGGGAGTGACATTTAAACCATTAAAACCCCTTGTGGATGTTACCTACTGGCACAATCCCAATAAGCTCGTCCAGCGACTACAGCTGTTGCATGCTTCACGTCAAGCCGGCCATACCGGTCACGATTGGGAAATTCAAGAAATTGAAGAAGAACTTCGAAATGCCAAAATTATTGTTTAAGTCTTCACCCATTAAAGTGGGCATTGCTCATGAGTTGCATCGTCCAGCTAGACGTCACTAACAGCGACTCAAGGTGATTTCACGGGGTATGGATGAACTTTGGCAAGCCAATTTGGTGGAAATGATTCCATATGCTAGTGTTAAGGATGGTGTACGCTATATGTTGACGGTCATTGATGTGTATTCCAAAATGGCCTTTGTTCAACCCGTGAGTCGCAAGTCTGGTCCGCAAGTCACCAAGGCCTTCAAACATATTATTCAACAATCTAAACGTCAACCAGAGTTGTTACAAACCGATCAGGGAAAGGAATTTTTCAACAAGCACTTTTGCAGTTTTCTCAAATCTTTGGATATTCACCATTACATCACATACAGCAATCTCAAAGCCAGAGTGGTCGAGCGTTTTATCCAAACATTGAAAACCTATATGTGGAAAGCGTTTACCGCTCAAGGCTCATATCGCTGGTTGGACTTGTTACCTGAGGTAGTATCACGTTACAATGACACTAAACACAGAACCATTGGGACCAAGCCACGACTTGTGACAAAAAATATTCCGCGACTGGATAAACTGTTCAACCCCATAAAAACAGCAGACCCTAAACGTCACCTCCTTAACATTGGGGACCATGTTCGTGTGAGCAAATTTAAGTCTGTCTTCGACAAAGGTTACACACCAAACTGCGGGACTGAACTATTTCGAATTCGACAAGTCAACCTGAACAGTCCAGTCACCTATTTACCCGAGGACCTCAACCATCAACCCACAAAAGGCCGGTTTTATCTCCAAGAACTCCAAAAGACGGCGTTTCCTAAACATTACCTTGTGGAAGAGTGTTGAAACAAAAAGGAAATAAACTATATATAAAATGGTTAGGATTTAGCTCAGCCTTTAATTCATGGATTAATAAATTACATGTTGTATGAAACTATGCCCTTTGTATTTATTTATTCACTCATGTTGTACTTAACCTATAGCCCTGTGTGTACAGTCCTCAGCTCCACATGTATTATGAGTAATTCATATTTCTTTCTTTCATCACCTGTATTCTCACTTACACCATCCCTCCCCCTTCCGCATACTCTCCTTTTACCACCCACCGCTGCTAAACAGGTTGTGACTTGTTTGCTGTTATCGCGCACGTGCACAGCTAATGTTCAAGGTTAACACCAGTGGTAGGTCAAATTACACACATGAACTTGCATTTTCTAAAGTACGAACCAAAACAGGATGTGACTTGTTTCACAAAGGGGCCGGTAATAATGTCATCTCGCACGTGTTCACATCTATTTCATCACTTTCCTGTCATATCGTTATCACATTGTAGTAGTGAGGGTTGGCGAACAACGTCAGTTCAACACACTGCTTTACACACAAATATAGTTAGGCCCTTTGGCACAATTTGAATAAATTCATGGGCTAGTCCATAGGGACCAGTCCAAAGGGCTCCGACCACAGGGACCCGTCAACAAGGACTCGTCCACAAGGACCTGTCAACAATGAGCCGTCAACAATGGCCAGTCAACAATGACCCGTCAAAAATGACTCGTCAAAAATGACCTGTCAACAATGACCTGTCTACAGGGACTCGTCAACAAAGACTCATCAACAATGACCCATCAAAAATGACCCGTCAACAGGGACCCGTCATAAAGGACCCCCTTCAAAAGGATCCATCCAAAGGGGCTAGTCAACAGGGACCAGTCCAAAGAAACAAATCAACAGAGATCAATCAAAAGGGACCAGTCAACTGGGATCAATCAAAAGGGGTTATCGCCTCAAGGTCTGACATACCCCTCTTTGATTATTGGTTTGCCTATCGACAAGCACCGCTTGAAATACTTTATGATCACCCCTCGTGGAATGGGTTAGGTTAGGCTACACTACAGCCACCATCTTTAAAAAGCCCGTCCTCTTACAAAACTCCCACATGTCGCACTTGAAAACGAGATTTTCTAAGAAATTACAATTTCACCCCCTAGTAGGGGTAGGTTTTATTTTGGGGTGGAAATATGTTATCCAATGGAAAGGGGGTGTCAGCCCGAGTTCAATGGCACATCATTCGTCAAAATCCGACCATGCGTTCAAGAGATATCGAGCCGCCACCATCATGGCGGTGGAGCGGTGGTGGTGGCGCTAGAACTCTAAACAAAAACACTACTTTTATGCAGTTTTAAAGATACACTTGACGTAGCGTTAATTTATCCCAATGTTCACGCTGATTAGTGGTTTGAAAATATACTTTTACCATGCGGAACCTGCGGCCATGAGGTCAGCCAACAGTCTTACCTTCGTTCACGTAAGTGGTGCAAAGGTATATAAAACGTGGCATATATTGCCTCACATTCACTTTTCATTACCCAATAAACGTCTCCTGCTGCAAACCATGCAGTGATGAAACTTATTTTCATCGACTAAAGTCGGATACTATATCATTGTTCCGTCAACCACGTTTTCAAGTTACTAGGTCACAAAATAGACCAGTCTCCACGAGAGATGCACGTACTAGAATAGTTACTGGGTAGTGGATGTAACTTATGTCGTCACGATGCGCATAAGGTATTCAATTAAAATCCACAATTCGCCTTTCTGCGATGTCATAAATGTATTACATACTGTAAAAAATTCCAAATTTCACCACATAATTTCTAAAATATTGCAAACATGTACCGTACATAATATTCGTAGAACATATTACGCAAAAATATCAATTTCCGGCAAGGTCTATAGAGTTTATATTCATCCCAAGTAAGTTTAACGTTTGCCCAATGTTTCTGACATCATGTCGATCATCCAGGTAGTCGATCGTCTTATCGAACATGCACTATCGGGTGTAATATGAGCCAATATTGAAAGAAATTCATTTATTAGTATGAAGGTCACATTTGATAAAACTTTATCCCGATCAGAACACGTAGAATCATGTTGGCACCACTGTCATACATTAGTTACTAATAATTGATCTACATTTGCAGGTACTATAAATATACAAAGTGTAGAACTGTTGGCCTGCGTAATTTCTGATATAATGAGATTAGGATAAAAGATTATAGTGCATTTTTTTTACAGTTGGCAGCTCTGCTGACACCAAAGAAAACGCATATTCGTGTCTGCTCCGTTGCACAAATCACATGCCAAATTTGATTACAATCCCGAAGACCTCGTTTACAAAACTCACTAAGTCAAAAATGATGATTTTTCAGGACAGACGTTTTTTGAACCGGAGCCTACTTTGGCAATATTACTTCATTATGAAGTAAAGAGACGTTTTTGAAATTAATATGCAGAACAGTGATAAAGAACCAAAACCCTATTTTGAAGTTATTAACGTTAAAATGCCAATTTTTTTTTCAGAAGTAAACTAGTCACTTGACTTAGGTCAATTCTGGAAAAGAACTACAGACATAGTGAGTTCTGGAATAAAACATCTACTTGCACATGCTAAGTTACACATTTGGTAGATCGGAAGCAAGCACGTAAAGCAATGGGATTTTAGTGATTTAATCTAGACAGCGCAAACTTCCCTTGAAAATCAATGAGGAACAGAAAAAAGTTATTAAATTGTCCAATACCTGCCATTAAAAAAATAAAAATACAAATATATAACAAATAAATTTAAAGAACAAACGCACTTGCACAGCCTTAACTTTGTACTACACAAATGGCTCTTCTTCAGCATAGTGTATTTCTGTGTGATCAACCAGATCTGCATCATCACCGAAGTTCTTCAGAGCTTTATTGTAGTACAACTGACCTTGTTCGGACAGAGAAACAAACTTCAGAAGTGCTGCAACATCTTTCTTCTTCTCTGAAGATATTTTATTGCATTCCTCTACTACATGGACCAATCTGTATGAGTTCCTCCAAGAATGGACTGATTTCTTCTTTAACACTTCGTATTCATTGAAGTCTCCATTGTAGGTATTCTTGGCAAACACTTCTTTCTTTCCTTTTTTTTTGTACAGAGGAACACGCTGCTCCCTCACCAAGAATGGGAGCTTAGTTTTCATTATATTATTGGCGCTCCTTTTAAAATCAAGTAGCCGCCAATCTCTCTTTAAAAGTTTAACAGCTCCATGTTTTTCCAGAATAGCATGATAATCTTGTGGCTCTAATAGTTTTTCACGAGTTCTGTACACTTTTTCGATTCTTCCAAACACTCGGTCCGGAGGCAAAAAACTGCGTCCTCTGATAGGAAATATGTGTTCCACTTTATTTAAAATGTCACTTTTGTTTACATAATCTAGCAAGAAGCCCATGATGGTCGAGTTCTTGTTTTGACTTGTGGCAGAGTCTGAGAACAGTCTCAATGTTTTCTGAGATTTAATGCCTTCTGGTTTTGCTTCTTGACGAACCCTCTCTTCAAGACAGTGTAGGAAGTTATGCAAGGCTGATGCAACTTCGTTCGATCCTCTTCCAGACTGATCTTCTGTCCAAGAATATATGAATGTGTTTTCCACATTTTGGACGTTTTCATGAATTATAAAAGTTAGGTTGTACAACCAAAGCTGTCGAGCATAAAAAGTCTCGGAAATTCTAATCTTGGGAAGGGGCTGGTTCTGTTGCATGTCAAATGCTACTTTCAGAACATTATCTTCCTCTCATTCAAAATTTCAAAAATTTTTTGGCTCGTAATTTGTGCAATCTGTAACATCCCATCAGGTCTGCCCTTTCGGCTGGTGATGTAGAATTATTTTGTATCTTGATTTGTAATTCTTCACAGTATGAACATGTGTCGGTTTTCAGGTGCCCAAACACGATATTGAATCGTGTTTGAAAAATTCTATGAAATTTGCTATAAGATGCGACTGATTTTGAAGCACTTACCCTGGCCTCTCTCCACAATCGCCAAATCTTCTTGACGGAAAGTGTTGGGTCCATGTAAACTCGTACGCTCTTCGCCCTCCCATAATGGTTTTCTCTGCACTCCAATGTATCAATGAAATTAACACTTGAAACCTCAGTTTCCATGTCTTTGGCTTTAATACGACCTCCACCCCTGTTCACTTTACATTGTTCACCTGTAGCATTGAAGTTCTTAGATAAACGATTCAATCTGAATCTACTCATTCCTGTTACCGAACAGAAAGATTGAGCACAAACTCGTATAATCTGGCCGGCTTTCCTCCGTATAAAATATTGTGTTAATAACCTAGCACGGCTTGCTCTACTTTTGATATGTTGTCATACAGTTTGTCAGGGAAATGAGTGATGTTTCTTGACTCAACAATCCTACCTTGCATGTATAGTTCGGTCTTCCAGCATGATTACAAGCGATACAAGGTGAAGGATGACCACTTGAACTGTTTCTTGCATGCTTGCGTTTTGTTTTATCCCAGGTGTTTACATCTTTTCTTCTCTACCTGCTTCGACCGGAATCTTCTAGAGGACTCTTTAATTCTTCTAAATCAAAGTCACTCATCTTGTACACTTTCTTAAAATGTAGAAACATTCTCTTCAACACAGCTCATCAACATACGACACATGAAACAGCCAATAGGTTACTGGCAGGAAACAGGCATGTTAGACTTAGCAGAGTTTGGAAGATATCACGGCTTGGCGGGAAACAGGAGCTTAGTTGTTAGTTATTGTTGTTTTAAGGGGCGGAACTACGAGGTCATCTGCCCCTCTTAACACAGATTAAAGAATACAAAATTTGAATTGAATTTAAAATTTTGAGGTGGACATCTAAATTTAAAAAGACCAAATATTAATAAAACAAAAACAAAAAATTAAATAAAAAATAAAAATTATAAAAATAAACAAAAATTACGGAAAAAACAAAACATTATCATTCAAAAACGAACAAGTCGTTGAGTCAATGTTCACTGGAAAATTTAGATTGCTGGCCCTAACCCACTCTCACTTATAAAGCGGATAACGCGATCAGCAGCCACCGCGTCATCGGCTAATATAAGTTTGAGTGTCGTCTGCAAACCAAGGTTTCTTCGTAACTCAGCAAGATCCACACACTGGGTGAAAATGTGGGCCACGGTGAATACGGCTCCACAGGTACAAAGTGGGGGGTCTTCCCTTCTCATTAGGTATGAGTGGGTGGATCTTGTATGACCTATCCTTAGCCTACACAAAATGACGGACTCTCTCCGGGCCCGGAAGGAGCTCCGCCACACGCGAGTAGTTCCCTTGATCGCTCTCAGTTTACTGGGCAGTGGGTCAGCTAGCCACTGACTCTCCCAAAAAGCCAGAACTTGTAGGCGTAACTGAGAGCGAAACAGGAGCTTACTCGTACGCATGCGCATTAGACTTAGCAGAGTTTGGAAGACATCACGGCCTGACTTAGTACAGTTTTGGAAAAAATGCAATATCCTACGTTACAATTTATGATGACATAGTGAGTTCTGGAATAAAATATTAGTAGCATACATAAGGTGGACCGGACCACCTTACGAACAAGATCCAACGGATATCTCAATTTCGCCCAAAACTGACTTAGTGAGTTTTGGAAACGAGCTCTTCTTTTGATAGTATGGAAGTTACATACATTTAGAAATTGGACCTATCAGCAGGCATAGAAACATTTTGGCGCTGTTATGTATGGACTCCTAAAAATTAATTTGATGTAATATTATTCATATGTGTGTCAATTTTGGAGCCATTTCCATGCATGCATACCGAGATATCAAATGTAGAACTCAAATTTCAACAGTGATTTTTCAACAGTTGGTCACACTGACGTCATTTTTAAATATGGCCATGAGATATTCAGTTATTTACCTTGACTCATACCAAAATTGGTTTCGATAGCTGCAGCGGTTTAGGAGTTGATACAGGGGGTCACACACACACAATGACAGATAGAAGGGCAGACAAACACTCATTTTCCCGGATCGATCTCATAAGTCTACTTTCCCCTCATTTTTAGCCTATTTGCATTTTTGAAAAAATATGTGAGATTACCTTTCGCCCGCGTGTGTGTATGTGTGTGTGTGTGCGTGTGTGTGTTTGTCCCTAATAAAATCTAAACTGCTGGAGCGATTTCAATGAAGCTCGGTAAGGACATAGTACTATTTTATCCCACCCCAACCTTGCCTTTCAAAGTTTATTACATCGCACCAATCTAACATGGCGGCTGTGTGAAATATTTCAGCGGCATTTTATATCTCAGAAACTATTACCGATTTCATCCTGACACTTTGCACGGTGATAAAGGGCTCTACTGCAAGATTATCTATAAACCGTTCAAAACCTGTTAAGTGCAAAATGAACATGGCGGCCAAGCGAAGTTGAAACATTTAAATAGACTTTTCTCGTGATTTGAGCATCCGAGCGCAGTGAAACATGGTACAGCAAATGTCTTTAAAGATTGTAATGCACTGACATCTTATATAGTTCAATTGTTCACTTAACCTCAAAATGGCGACTGTGCGAAATTTTAAAATTAAGTTTTTATTTCTCGTGACCCAATCGAACGATTGAAGTCAAGGTTCGAATAACAAACCTACGCAATAATCGTCATCTAATAGTACATACCCCATGGCCTGTATATATAAAAATCCAACATGACCACCATCCGAAATATTTACAAGGTTCTCAATTTCTAATACTCTGTGACAGCAATTAAACTGAAAACGAGTATGTTGATAAATGCTATGAACATACATTCACGTATGGGACTTTCCATGGTAAGCACAAATCCGAAATGGCGACAACGCGTAATTGAAATATTTAAACGAACGTTTCTCGCTATTTAACCATCCGAGTGCAGTGATTCTTGGTACGGTGAATGCTTATACACATTTTAAACCACTGAGTTCTAATTACTTCAATAGTTTTCATAACCACAACCATAACCATATTTCTTGTGTGTAGAATGCGTAAACATTATCCATTTTGAAAATGGTAAATTTATATTATCCGTATTAATTGATAGAAGTGCAAAAATTGAAAATCCGCCTTATCAATACTTGTAGAAGTTGTTTAATAAATGATTATCGACGTACATATTTCGGTATTCCAATCATTTATTAAACCACTTCTCCAAGTATTGATAAGGTGGATTTTCAATTTATCACTTCTTGTATCTAATCATGCGAATAAAGTTTGAATAATAGAGTACACTTACGCAATAATCGTCATGTAATAGTACACAACTCTGTGCCCTACATATATAGAAATCCAACATTGCGACCATCCGAAATACTTAGACGTTTCTGATTATCTACGAGTCTATTACAGCAATCAAACTGAATTTTTGTATGTTGATAGAGGCAATTATCATAAGTAGGATATAATAAAATAGGCTGTTTAGTTCCTCACGGAACTACAGTACTGTAGTTGTTAGAAAATATGAAAAGTTGTCTAAAAATAATGTTTGCTTCAGTAATTTGCGCAACACTTCCAACTTCTTCTATGAAAGTTCGTGCGTTTGTTAATACATTTTAGGCACTTGGGACATTTCAGGCATCAGCACCGTGTATTTGGGTGTGTTGAACTTGTGTGATAACTTGTATTCATTTGATGACTCTAGTAGTGTGAGTAACTGTATTACGGACAGAATGAGGTAGTGCCCCCGACCTAGCAACAGCGAATATTCCCAGGATTTGTTTAAATATTGTTATAAATTATCCCATTGGATATGAGCTTAGAGCCAATAGGAAGAAGTTTTAGAGAAGACGGGAGTTCCAGCAACTAAATTTTTATGGATATTTAATTCATTTAAGCCCTTAGAGAGTGAATGTATATATTGGAAAAGAGAAGAACATGATAATAAAATATTGGAAATATTTTATAAGTCAATAGCAGGTTGCTATTGGAAGGAATAAGCGATTTGCTAGAGCCCGCACGAATTCGAGAGGGAACTCAAGAAGGCGGCTACAATCGGTAGACTTGGAGGGGAGACGCCAAGCACCGGGGCTCTTGTGTATCTGAACGTCGAAGAGGTCAGACGTGTGCGATTGGAAGAGAAAGGAGTTCCGAGTGTTTCACCGAGTTTGTAGAAGGTGACTCGTGGAGACAAGGCTTAAGCAAGGGCGGAATTAGGAGACGACCGCGCCTTGAGTCTAGGTGAAGTTGCGAGGATCACATATACGGCAATCACTTCGGTCTGATCGACTTCAGAGACGTTATTTCAACTACATATTGTAGCTGACTAGCAGATATTTTATATTACGAACTTTCAGAAGTTTGAGAGAAGTATTTCAGCAATTATAAGCAGTTTTGTGAAGCGCGAGAAAAGTGTTTCTTTCCAGCGCGATACGACACTTTGTCCGAGCGACTGCAGCTCAGTCAACAGCCACCTGTGAGTACGAGTGAATATTAATATTGCTTGTGTGGAACTGTATTAAAACACTTATGATGGAGATGTATTCCATAGTGAAGAACAATATTCAGTCTATCATTATGAAGAGTATTATGGACTAAATTATTATGTGCGCCAGGAGTATAAGCAGATAGAAGCAATATAGTCAACGATGGAGCTTCGTTAGAGGAGACTGTTCGTGAATGTCTAAATAGTGAGTGATCATGAGACTTGATGCACAACTCTATTCTAGTGCATACTCGTCAAACATGAGCTCAACATTAACATCTGAGACTACAGAACGATGTTCAGATTCCATCTACATGAATGTTCGTTATACGAGTGAGGTCCAAGACTTTCTCTTCAAATGCCTTTTGAAGTGGAAAGCAGAACTTTCGACGCTACTCACTGTTATGATGAGACTGTGCTGTGACGGAGATAGAAGGCACATCAAGATTATCGAGAGGTCCAGGGTTACCCCGGTCACAAGGAAGATGATGATTGGAGGCCCGCATTTCGATTCCGGTCGGAGCTTGCTGTTTCCAGTGGGGGAATCCGTTCCTTTCCTGAGGTCACGAGTTCGTGGAGACGAGCTAGGATCCAGCCCAGATCTTTGGGAGATGTAACATCCGAGTATTTTGTTATACTCTATCTTGATCTTCTAGACTTCGAGACCAGGTAGCAGTGTTCACTTACCTTGTAGTTAGAGCTTGTAGTGACATTTTCTGAGCAAATCCTTTATCCATTTTTCGATACAGTATTTATGTACTCCATGTATAGCATTTTTATTCTTCGAAATTTATTATAGTGATCGTCTTGCGACGCTATTAACTTCGTTTGTTAGGAATCCAGTTTCTGAACTGAGATTATTTACTTGTTCGAGGAACAAGCTTTTGTCATTTCCTTTAAGGAACAGTAATTTATTTTCGACGTTTTTGTATTCATTCTGAATGCAGGTGATAGACATTTTCGTCTATGCTTCCCATTAAATTAATTTTTATTAGTTTAATTTGGGCATATTATCCTTCGAGAAGAAACGTTAAGAAAGAAGATTTTGGTAGTGATATATTGTTAATATCATGTCACATTGTGGAAAAGAAACATTTAACGTGGACACGATTATTATCGTCAGAACTCATAGACATTCGTTATGAAAGTAGAGAATACGAATATGACTAACTGTATGTTTTTATTGTAGAAAGCTATGAACTTTCTGTCATTTAATTTATTGGAAGCTAGAATCTTCTTGGAAGATTAATTATCATCCGACGTTAGGGTGGTTATCGTTCGATATCCTCGTCGTGATAGATTCTTGTTGGACACAAACACATAGATATTATGTTGAGATTAAATATTTACGAGGAGTAATATCATGTCACGTTGTAGACATAATATTCCTTCTTCGATTAAAGTCAAACCCAGATGTGTGAAGATGAGATGTAATATTTTTATTAAATGTATGCACGACAGTTTATACTTATCAGAGTATCGTTTCAAGAGTATTAAGTGAGGAGGTCAGTATCGTAAATTCCAGAGGTCGTTAAGATGTATAAATTAATAATTTAACAATAGTTGTTATTGTTCATGAGACCAGCGATTGTGGTGACAACGCTGAGAAATTATGCCCTTTTTTAAGGAATGCCAGGTTGAAAGAAGTGGAGTTGATAACCCTTCGATAGTGGTTTTTTGATGTATTACCGTATGTAGTTGGCATACGAGGTTATTGCGAAGGTGTGTTACGCATTTTTTAGTACAGTCATTGCGTGGGCATGACTAGGATTGGCAAGGCATTAAAAGTGTGAGTAGAGAGAACTCCTTATTTTGTTATACACGACCTGGGGTTTAGAGAGGACAGGAGGGGTCAAGGTTGAAATTGGAACGGGAAATTGATGATGGTAGCTGTTATGCTATACTCTTATCGAGATTATTAAATCTAGAACATGTAACGACATATGTTTCACCTTAAGTGGTTGAATGTATTTAAACTATTTTGACACCAGATCTGAGGGGAGAGACTGGTGGTGGTTATTTCTGGTGATGTAGACGATTTTAAGGATCGCAGTTCACGGTATTTGACATAGCTGCTGGATCATAGCACAGGCTCGAGTGTATTTAGACGCTATTACTTTGAAAGGACTATAGCTGGTGCTATAAGCGTCGTTATAAGTCCATTTAGTGTTAATCTTTATTATTTGCCAATCGAGTGTATAACATGTTAGGAATAGGAAGTTTATAGATTGTTTAACGTAGAGGTTAGAGTATGAATGAGTATGTGACTGTATGTGGTTTGTTTCTTGTTCAGTGCGAATGAAATGAACTCCACTGGGACGTCACAATGCGAGAGTATGAATGAGAGTGTGTGTAGAAGTTTTATATCAATAGCATGTAGGATTTGCGTACAGTTCACGTATTTGTCTGACGTGAATCTGTTTCATTGTAACATAGCTTTTATTGTTATGGAGAGCACATTTGTGGACCAGGCAGGAATAGCGAGGACTTCTTAAAAACTCGTTTCTAGCCAAGGCCATAGCTCAGCCAGGCCGCACAAATGGGGAGAGATGTTGCGAATCGCATGGCTTGCGCTTTTTCTTTCTTTTTAAACCAACCAGACTGGGAATGTAGCGGTAAATGTTATGTCATCGGACACGTGGTGAGGGTCGCGTGCGCCGAGCGCCCATATGTGCTTGGGAGCGTGCCAGAAGAATATAAATACACAGAGGTGTGTAATTGTTGTACAGCTTGATGTATGGACACAAGCTACACCAAATGCTGTTATAATGTTCATAGAACGCAGTTCCTTCAGTAGCGTGAGTGTAGAGATGAGCGAATGGGAGTGTGTATTTTATTCTGTTGTGTGAATGTTTAGCCCTAGTTTATATTTTGTTATTAAATCGTTTAGTTTTATTAGAAGCCGTGTTGTGAATTATTTTAGATATAATGAGATGCAACTGTGAAACCCATTATAGGTCCAGAGCAGCTGACCACGAGACCCCGAAAATAAGGTGTGTGTTTTACTGCGAGCTAAGTGTATTTTTCTTGTAATTCACAGTTGTATTGCAATTTCCGCCACGTATATTCGCGAGGGTCTAGTTGGAGGTGGATCCTTGACTAGTATTTTGCGCCGGAGCAGTCAGGGTCTGCGAATCCAGCTGGTGCTTCGGATATCCAACAGACCGCCTCTAGAATATACGGGGACAGTAGGTGCCTCGGCACTTGATATAAGGTACTAAGCCCGTATTCAAAAGGAGTCCAATGAAAGACATGAGGCGAGAATCGAACCTGTTTTACGTAACAATTTATATGTTTCCAATTAAAGCGAACGAGTATTTTATCTGCATTACATGCGTGCATTTAAACGCAACCAGGGGCAGATACGTCGTTGCGAAGCTTTATAAATTGATTAAAAAGAGTCGCGAAATACGATGCTTTTAAACGGAGAAGATTATTAGCATTGATTAAATGAGATTTATAGTAGGCTGGAAGTCGACACTTTTACAAGTCTTTGAAGTGTTAGCGAGGTGAAACCAGTTTTGGTCGAGCGAGAGAATGACAGACGAGATTGTTGTTGGCGTTCGACCTGTGCTCGCGACACCACGCAAACGCGTGGTATTTGCAGACGACACCACTTACTGATGTGTGGATGAGAAGTCTCGTGACACCGGCAGTACCAGTGAAATAATTAATACAGTATTATACACAGCTAATTATAATTACTATTGATAACAATTACAAGAAATTATTCTACTATATTATGGAGCTACTGAAAATAAATCACATTGGAATATATCATATTTTGAGTTGAATGCCCAGTAAGGCAATATTTAATTATGAAGGGAAGAGTCATTGTTCACGCCTAATGACGCCATTTTCTAAATCAAGGAGGGGAGACGCGGATTGACAAAGAAATTATTCTACTTCGAAGACGAGTTGAGGCAAGTCGCATAATTTTCGAGCTCCGAGAAGCACGCTAAACCGAGGTCCGCAGAGAAAATCCACTTGACGGTAAGGACAACTCCTTCTTCGGTCAAGTAACTTGAAGCAGATTCGCTGAAATTGTATCATAGAAAGAAAGGACTCAGACTGAGAGCTACATGAAATATCTACAGCTATTAACGAAGCAGATTAATTACTCTGAAAGTATAAAGAATTCGACATATATCAGATATATAGAAGAAAATAATATACAACGAAATTAATCCACGAGAATTATACAACAAATCTACGAAGAAATACCTGCGACTCAGAATATTTTATCCGTCATTTCCAATATTGATTGGTTGGTTGGTTCCTCAGTTTAGGGGCTGCGACAACGTGGTCATGTAGGCCCGTGTACCTTGGGTGTGTGTAGAATCTGTCTGATAACCGGTGTTAATTGTGATGGCTGTATTAGTGTGTATCTGTTTTTTAATTAAAGTAAGAACTGCAACTTTGAATTTTTCAAATAGTTTCTACTTTTGCCGCCAAACGCCACCGTCAGCGACTACTAGGCCTAGTTCAGAACTTAGCTACTAGACGCCACCGCAGTCGGCTCTTGGCAACGAACGTAGGAACATAAGAGCGTTGTTTACATTCCTAACCTATAAAATTTAGCTTCACACACGTGTAATTAGTGGAAGGTTCTTTAACATGCCATAAATCAATGACATGGGACCGCCGGCTTTACTTCCCCTCCGAAGGAAGCATACTGAGGGATTTTAACGCTCTTAAAAATCCGACGGTTTCGTCCGGGTTTCCATTATTGAGTCGGCGAGGATAAATAATACGAATACTATAAGTGGAGACATGAGCTACTAAGCCTATGGAGGGGAACTAACCAATACACAATTATGCAGATTCCAGAGGTCTCCTAGAGGCAACGAAGGAATTAGCATGAGAATGTGGAATTGCACTACCATCAGCAGTCCACATAAGCCACGAAAATGTATGCAACTACTTGAGTTTTCCAACATCAACTCGGAAATCTCAATATACAACTTCAATATACTATCAATTCACCGTTGATCTGCGAGAGAGGAGACGTTTGAAGAGAATTTTCGACAGAACCATCTGGTTCGGAAGAGTACGGGCTATCCAGGTTCGAGATCCGAGGAACGAGCGATGGCACCGTGGGTCCGACCCCAGGCGAGCGGAGAGATGTCCCTGTGGCACGGCCCAACTCAGCTGTTCCAAGTTCCTAGCAGCCAAGCAATCCCGCCTGACTTTCAACAATTCCTGGAATGTTCTCGGGGAAAGCAAGCGTCATCTTCATCACTAACCCAGGTCATTAGAGGATTTATACGTGCTGAAGGTAGATACAGCTTTTTGGATATATTTAGTAGTTCATTGATATATTTGTGTTATCTAGAATGACCAATATCCCTGTAGTTAAGTGACCATTGTATTTTCATGTTTGCCTAGGCTTGATAGTACATTTTAATAGTAATTTCCAGTTAATACTTTTAAACGGCGAGCGGAGAGATGTCCCTGTGGCACGGCCCAACTCAGCTGTTCCAAGTTCCTAGCAGCCAAGCAATCCCGCCTGACTTTCAACAATTCCTGGAATGTTCTCGGGGAAAGCAAGCGTCATCTTCATCACTAACCCAGGTCATTAGAGGATTTATACGTGCTGAAGGTAGATACATCTTTTTGGATATATTTAGTAGTTCATTGATATATTTGTGTTATCTAGAATGACCAATATCCCTGTAGTTAAGTGACCATTGTATTTTCATGTTTGCCTAGGCTTGATAGTACATTTTAATAGTAATTTCCAGTTAATACTTTTAAACGGCGAGCGGAGAGATGTCCCTGTGGCACGGCCCAACTCAGCTGTTCCAAGTTCCTAGCAGCCAAGCAATCCCGCCTGACTTTCAACAATTCCTGGAATGTTCTCGGGGAAAGCAAGCGTCATCTTCATCACTAACCCAGGTCATTAGAGGATTTATACGTGCTGAAGGTAGATACATCTTTTTGGATATATTTAGTAGTTCATTGATATATTTGTGTTATCTAGAATGACCAATATCCCTGTAGTTAAGTGACCATTGTATTTTCATGTTTGCCTAGGCTTGATAGTACATTTTAATAGTAATTTCCAGTTAATACTTTTAAACGTCAGCGTGTGTCGTCCTTGACGTTACGTTAATTTATTTTTATTTTAACGTTGCGAATTTTGATAGCGAATAATTTTGTCGATCGTATTCGAATCTGTTTTATAGAATGTGGGATGTTACATCATAATACTTCATCATAATGTTTCATCATCATACTGCATTTTAATGCTGTAACATATTTTATAAATACTTTAATATGTTTTAGGAATGTTTAATGTTTATGCTTCAGCATAATAATATTAATGGCCGGCCCCATGGTGTTGGGGTAGCGCGCCTGCCTCTCACACGGAGGCCCCGGGTTCGATTCCCGGCTCCGTCAGGGATTTTAAAACTGACGTGAGGGTTGTAACGGGGTGCTCTCAGCCTCGTGAGGACAATTGAGTAGCTGCCTGACAGTGAGACAGCGCCCCGATCCCGAATACCAAGATTAACGGCCGAGGGGACCCAACGCGCTGATCACGCGTCACCCCAATATCTGCAGGCCAAATGGCTGGGCAGCGGTCGCTTGGTCGGCCTTAGCCCGTCATGGGCTGTATAGTGCCAGGGGTTGACTTTTTATAATACTATTATTCATTCGAAGATAAAGTTGTACTATGCTTTGGGAAGCATACGAAATATTATAAATATTTCATTGTATTTTATTTTATGAATTTAAAGGATGTCAGTAAATTTTATGATGTCGTTCATAATGACAGAATTATGTAAATCTGAGAATTTATTAATGAAGTTATCTGTATTCAATATCGAATGTCAATGCATTTTATTGGATAGGAAGCAACAGGTTGTTGGCAACAATTTATTTGAGAGAGGAATAAATAGTTCATTTGTCACAGCAGTAATATAACAGGGCTAAGTTAGCGGTAAAATATCAAGTTATGAAGTGTAATTGAAATACATCAACCCAATGTAAGGAAAGGTTTGATAAGATTGGAATGAACAGAAGTTCAGTAAATACAACATGAAATGTGAGGATATGAAATTATTTAATTAATTCAATGATTATGCGCAGACGGATCTAACATTGTAATGGTTAAATAAACGTGGTTTTTAAATAAGCAAAGCTGACAAGATAGTATCGCTAATGAATCGCTACAATGTATAATGAGATGAAATGTTTTGTAATGGAATAATATTGCGTAAAGGTTGGATCAATTCAAATGTACTGAATGCACGAGGAGGAATGTATAATTGTTAGTGGTGTTGTAATTTGAAAGGTGTACCACGTGTCGTGTACAGTTAGTATACTTACTGATTTTCATGCATCCCAGAGATGTGTAGAAATGTTTTTTATATTTTTTAATTGTTGGAATTCCGTGCTGTTATTAAGTTGCGATGCGAAGTAATTGTATTGTGGAAATGTATGCGTATTGGTAACGCAGTAATAAGGAACTTGTTCGATAATAGCCATGTGTATGAATATTTCATGTGTATATGACGTGTGAATATCGAACGATAAATGTATAAGCAACAATGTTGTCAATGTGAAATGATATATGAACTATGCGATGTGTAAAATGTAATGTCAAGTATCGCAAACGACTACTGACGAGTAACCAATAACCACGATGATCGTCTGTAGTATATTTCATTATTTTATAGAATTGTATTAATGGATAAGACTTTCTTTGAACAGTAATAAGCTTTATTGCTCGCTACACACGTTCATATTTGTATGTCAAATAGAATGAAAGTAAACTGGATAGTTGTAAATCTTACATTTGAGAAAGAAGTAAAAGTTATAAACATTGTGAGCTAGTAAGATCATAGAGAAGGGTGAAATATCGTGCAGATTATGATATATTTTAACACAGTGTAAATATTAATAATGATTAGAATATGAAGTTTAGAACAATATTATTAGGAATCTAATTCTTACAGGAACGATTTATTACGGAGCTTATGTATCAAGAAGGGTTAAACTATGTAACAGCGTATTTTACGATATGTAATCATTTCTCGAACTACAGTGTATTCAACAAGTGGTTGATATTTCTAAACATGCATGGACGTGATGTATATTTTAAATATTTTATTTTATCCTTAATGGGGACAGATAGAGAAGTCCTGATACCAAAATTCACGGTAGATTTTACTTTCAGAAGAAGACAATATTTTTAATTAAACATTTTATATATTTCAACGTATGATCGGATTATTGTTAATGGGCATTGTTATTTATGTGTTGTCCTGAATAAACGTTAGCAGGCTCTTTTTAGTTTGCCTGATCCTTTGTATAGAACCTTATGATCTCTTCATTTAAGAATTAGTTGCGGTGGTACTACTAGCTAGGTACTGAAGCCGCCCTCATTTTAAACCGTTTACCCTCGAGATTCCGAGAATCTCGTCTTACCATACTTTATCGTAGGAGTTTATGTACGTAGCTAGGTAATAGTACTATCGTGTTTTAATAAATATCATGCACCGAGAGGTTTCTACTTAACCATCTAGAGGGGATTTGTTGATTTATCTAGCTGGATATCAACAGCCCTGGCTATCCTTTCCATCCGTCGGATAATAGGTGGTGGCTATGTGAATTCCGGGTACAGTACTATCCCAGCATTTGCTTAAAGAGAGTGTGAAAGACCCAAGATAAAATCACAATCACGATAGGCACTTCCAATCCTCGGACTTCCTACAGATTCGAACGCTGCTCTGGTGTGCAATTTGACGATAAAGAGGAAATTTTGTGGGTGAGTAATGTGTTCTGGCATAATTTTAAAAAATCCATAGAATTCTTCTCCCTTACATTGGACAAATGCTGTTATAAATACAATGAATCATAGTATTACATTTCCTAGAGGTTTACAGTAAATAGATGCGTGAGTGAATATTAATTCAGACATAATAATAACAAGCGCGTAAGTTATTTTTTGTGATACCTTGTATTTGCCTGTGGTGAAAGACTTCCAACAATCTCTAGCCTATTACTTCATAATATCAGGCATTAACGAAGCGTCGCCGGAGCGTCAACAAGATAGGCTGATCAAGTAAAATAATTTCATAAACCATCTTCCTAAATAGCCCGGCCACTTATTTAAATAACGGATCCGATAGCGCAACAAATCATTTCTAAACAAAATATTGTGCCCAAATCCAGTTGCCCAGATTTGAGAGCACAGGCCCAGATGCTATGTCCAGAGCTGAGGTTTTGAATAGCGCGCGCCAAACTTTCTAAGAAGTATTTAGAAGCTTTATGCAGCCAAGAGATCGCTAAGTGACGCTAAGAACGTGATATATTCCAAGAAAATTGATCGAGCGGAAGCTGAGATATGAGATGTTTTAGTTTTAGCAGATTTCAAGCAGTGACGTAGAGGATGATGATGATGATGATAATTGTTGTTTTAAGGGGCCTAACATCTAGGTTATCGGCCCTGACGTAGAGGAGTCCGTCCGCTGGGTATATAAGAGCTGGGAGCCACCACTCAATAAGTTCACTTCTTCGTAAGCGCCCTGTCACTAGACACATCACGTCGCTCAGAACATCGTTATACTTCATAATTATCTTCGTGCACATGGTTGCAATACCATACGTTTTTACTAGCACACAGTTGCTGGGACTTAGTGAAATTCTACGACAGTACATGGTTACTGGACTTCGAAAAGTTTTGGAAGTTTTAGTGAACTTAGAATTCATCGCAAGTTATCACTGAGGTGATAGACTTTGTGGCAGAACATTGGTAAATATTACTGCTACACGGACATATGATAGACTTAGTCTATATTTTTCTTTCCACTGTCCACTAAGATTTAAACTTGGATTATTTTCATCCAATGACCAGAACAAGCTTTTGTCTTGATAACAATTTGACCAACCAAGGTAAGTCAGTACTGTTCACATACCAGTACATAGAGAAACCAGCATGCTTAGCATTGTCTGGAGAGTGGGAAATTCTGCCCAGGGAATTGAACATCAGAACTTGGACCGGTGCTGAATAAGATTGTCAGAGTATTGATAGTACTGAATTCATCACAGTTGGGTCACGTTATTACTGGTATTTTTGCATCATGGATCATTTCGATCTTACCCCTATCAAGAAGATTACTTCAGCTGTTGAAGCAGCTAATATTATTGACATCAATATATTCAGGCAACGAGTATGAATACTGCTATGTCTGGTTAGACATTTATCGGGTATATAATGGAGGCCGATACGAGATTATAAGTACGTGTCCAAATGGGGATAGAAGACTGAAATAATCTGGTTCAGACCAGATTATCCACATCACGATCTTCAAGAATGTAAGCTACCTTTTGCATTATTCTTATGCGTAGTTAGCTGGAATTTCTCATTTTTCTACAGTCTTGCCAACACATATTTTTTTCTTCGATATTTTGCTGTTGCAAATATGTTTTCAAGGCATGTGGAAGCATTGATCTGAGTAGTTTTTACACTCAGACATGAGAAGTCAATGATTTGAATTAATGGACGAGCAAAACGGGCATTTATTTGATTTTTGATATTATTTTTCTAATCGCAGTCATCAGCCGTCATAACTGTAAATTTAATAATAAATTTAAGTTGAGGGATCGATTTTTATCCATATTTAAGAAGTCGAGGATGATATTCCCCGAACAGTTTAGCAACGTTAATTCCATTTGTTGAATAATAATAATAATAATAATAATAATAATAATAATAATGGAGATTTAATAATAATAAACTTTTGAATATTTTTCAGGAGATAATAATAACAATTATGATTCCTATTTCTAATAATCATATCATATAGTGTGATTTATATAGTTGATATTTAAAACAGTTTGCTAGATAGGAGACTTGTTTTTCCGGATACTAGTGGTTAACGCATGCCCACATTCAACTAACAGAATAATCCTATGGGAACATTTGACACTTGCATTATGCAGTTAAATCTATTGAAAGACACGGAAAGTAATGATACGGGAAGCAAGTAGCACGTATAAATTAGGGTTTTACTAGAGTTTGTATAAATATAATATAATTTTGAGCAACGTCTTGTGATAGAACGATTGGCTGGAAATAGACACGGTGTGGAATAATTAATATTTAAACTGATGGTAAAATTACTGTAAACTCATTTACGAGCTTACTAGTTTACGAATCTTCCATTTTAAGTAACATTCAAAGGCTTGATTATTATGTATAATTTGGGGAGAAATTTTGTGTGTGTGGAAATTGTTGAATATGCCATTCTGATTGTGCATTTTAAGTCGCAGGAATGAGGTTGTTAAAATGTAGCATCAACCATATTTTGGGTTGGATGACTTTGAAATAATGTTTTGGGTTGAATTATTGTTGTAAGCCACTCTTTCGTCGAATTCATAACCGAGGGTTACATTATGGAGCCATCATATCAGTCCACAGTTTGCCCACGTGTTCTATAAACATTTCCTAGTAATTGTTAGCCCGGAATGTTGTTATTTCATTATGAAAAGACTACCGTTGTCTAGATGCTAATTATGATAATGTGATTTTTGACACATTTAAATCGAATGGGCCGATGCTGTAAATAAATTAAAACTGTTATTTCCTAAACAACCACTACAATGTAGAGGATATTTGTGATCCTGTTAAGAATATAAACATTCTGCAAATTAATTTGATGATTAACATTTTTGACATTCTGTCAAAAGAATTGTAATTCTGATAATAGCAACAACTAATATAATATTTGTGATAATTTTCTAAATAATATTTCAAATTGATATTTAAATAATTGAATGGTTAAATCCAGATTTAAAAGAGTTGATATTTTGTTAATAATACATTTTTGAGCATAATATTGCTAATTGCGTCAAGAACACAGAATATTAATATTAGTTAGTTAGTTATTGTTGTTTTAAGGGGAGGAACTACGAGGTCATCTGCCCCTAAAATATTGGATCGAGAACAGATGATACAATAAATATTATTTTCTGTTTATCGAAGTACTTCGAATCCATGCTCGAATGTCCATGTAATTAATATTGTGTTATATTCATTGTTGTAACATTATATTTGAACAAATTTTGAGATACTGATTCCTGGAAAAAGTGTTAGTTAATTTTCTGCTACTATTTGAAAGACAAACAAAAACAGTCATATTTTTTTCATCGAGTGATAATATTTCATTTCAACGTGTGAATACTTATAGTTAGGAATCAGGATGGACAATTAAATTTGCACTGACAAACCTTACGATTGTAAATAATTCTTTTGAACGAAGTCAACAGGACTATTAAACTGACTCTCTTTTCAAATGCCTAGTGTTCATGTGTTGGTGAATCTGTTAATTTGTGTATATAATGTATGATTCGTCATGCATCCATTATGCTATTTTTAGCGTGTCTTCATTAACTTTTTAACATTTTAAATAAAATGAGATAATTTTACGGATTGTGTTATTTTCAGAATATCTCCTTATTGTTGCATCGAGCCGAAAATCAGTAAAGCAATTTTTTTGTGTTATTGTACTCACTTTAACCCATATGGCGCCCTGGGTTGTTTAGATTCTCGTGCTGACTGATTTTTGGTGAAAATGCATATGTGGTCGTCTGGACTTAGGTCTAAACGGGCACAATATCCTCTTTTCATTAAATAACTAGGATTTCCATCAAGTAACAGAAATCACTATCTGCCTACGACATACGCATTACCCTTGATAATTTGGAATCCGATATACATGGGTGAAGGTGTCTGTGTTCTGGTTTGGTATCGAGTCTTGTCTACTGTTCAGTAGATATTCGTTTAGATATCCCTTACGAGATAAACTCTTGAAGGAGGTTTTCCTCAAATAGTCGTTTGTTTACTTTCTGTTACAGTTAATATCCAGAAGAAATACGTACAGCTGAAAGGATGCACGTGCCCACGCTGAGCTTCCTAACTATCACTTTGATTGAC
Source organism: Meconema thalassinum (assembly GCA_946902985.2). NCBI lineage: Eukaryota > Metazoa > Arthropoda > Insecta > Orthoptera > Tettigoniidae > Meconema > Meconema thalassinum. Next base: position 66,814,465 of record OX336390.1, on the reverse strand, counting down.
ATAATAACTTCAACGAGCATATTTCTTGATCCAAAAGACCGCCAGCTCAATCATGACTTCAAATATTTCTCCCTGCTGATCTCAGTATTATTGGATGACCACAGCATTGAAGTTAATAATGTTTTAACGGTGTACATGGACAGACATAATGTCAGCTGTTTTTCCAAAACATTACTACATCTTATACATCAGCAATGTTACACTGGTGTACAGTTGGTAAAAGGTGAGGAAGTGCTGAAGAAGGAAGAGTTCTCCAATAGTAACACATATCTCCTATTCCTTCACCAGTGTTCCAGGGAGATTGTTAATCAAAGTGTTGCCCATCTCAGTCAACTGAGTGGTTGGAACCCCCGAGGAAGGTTCCTCGTGTTCATTATGTCTTCAATGGACAGCTGTCAGACCTCTGTGTTTGAAGTATTGTGGCGATACAAGATACTGAATGTAGTGGTCTCTATATATACCGTAACGAGCGGAGGGAAACAAAACATCAAGACATTCACCTACAATCCTTTTGGAGCTGGAGGAGTAATTGTTGTCCACGACATGACAAATGAAGATATTAGTAGTTTATACTCCCCGGAACCTCTTAACGTACAAGGTAACGCAGTAAAATTTAGTTCCCATCAAACCATATTTTCAAATGCCACAACACCTCAAGGTGCAAAGTATCATGGACAACATGGGGAAGTTCTCATAGCCTTTCTATCTTCCATAAATGCAACGCCAAAATTTGTTAGTATAGAGTTGCGTAATGCAGGAGAAGCTGCCAAAAACAATTTGGTGGATATTGTTCTGTGGTACTACCCAACTTTATTTAAATTCAAACATGAATGCACCTACCCACATCTCTTCGACAGTATCATCTTTCTAGTGCCAAAATCCAAACGAATCCCTCAGTACCAGAATTTATTTTTACCATTTGACCGATTAACATGGACATTGATAGGATGCAGCATACCGTTGATTACCGTTTCATGGTATTTCTTTCAACGTAACAAAGGAACAGCTAGAAATTCCGCAGCAATATTTTTCTACTCTATCTCAACATTATTATCTGTGTCTTTAGTGAATCTGCCTCGTGTGCTGACTGAACGGTTTCTATTTATATTCTACGTGTTCTTCGGTATCATAGTGACCAATGCGTTTCAAGGTACCCTTACGAGCTTACTAACTATTACCAAGTATTATCCTGAAATTGATAGTTTTGAAGAGCTATACAATTCCGGGCTCGATGTAATTCATCCACCCTACTACAAATTTCAGGTACCGGTATCATCATTCTTGGAGGTAGAATTCCCGCTGCTAAATCAAAGACTTACTATTCAATTCGAAAACAGAAGCTGGAGCCAATATCTGGATGATGTTGCGCTCCACAGAAATGTATCCATAGTAATGGAACAGTCATGGGCCAATAAGTTGATTATGGCTAAGGAAAATGCTAACTATCTAAAGAATCATATTCATATATTAAAGCAAAGGTTCGGAGGATTATACTATGGTTACATTACTTCAGCTTATTCTCCTTTTTCTCAGGTGCTCTCTGTGACTGTTATGCGCACAGTAGAAGTTGGTCTTTATCGTAAGTGGGTCGAATTAGAAAGAAGAAGGATCAGGAAACAGGGGCATTTCGAAGCAACATTGAATGAATCAACTGATACATTACAATTCACTGTGGATCACCTTCAGACAGCTTTCTACATTCTGGTTCTGGGTTATGTCCTAAGTGTGTTCACATTTCTGGTGGAGGTCGTGAAATAAATATGCATTTGAACCCGTGAAGAATGCTAACAAACGTATCACGAGATGTTATACCTTTGTAATATAAGATTACAGTAACATATTATCACCTGTTTATAAAACAAGCTTCTTATACTAACACTCCTGTTTGTAAAGTAGGACTACTAATTTCTTACCAGTTTAAAATTAAAGTTTACTAAATTAAAGAAAGATAGAATAAAAGTCTACTAATGCATCACTGGTCTATAATGTATGATTATTAAGTTATCACCAGCTCGTAATGCATGATAACAAATGTGTCACTAGCATATAATCAAAGTCTAGTAATTCTTATTATTTATTATTTATTTATTATTATTACTAAATCGTTACAAATACACACATTTTACAAAATTCATAATATCTGTACACATTTTATGAATTTTCTTGCACTTCCTACTCATTGCTTAACCTGTAAATTTACAATTATTAAATTATATTGTTACACAGGTCGAAATAGGATATAAAATTCATACAGAGCAGGAAGAGATATCACATATGCCACTAAAAGGTGCAACCTTGTGTGTGGAATGCATATCGTTGATTACTATTTCTAAAAATTGTATAATGGCTTAGCCGAATAACACGTTCTATGTAAATGATGTATACACAAAAAAATAATGAATAAGAAGGAAAATTGAATTTGTGATTTATAAACTTGTAAGCTCAACTAATTATATTTTCAATTTTAATTTTGTTTTCTCGGAGAAAATGTTTTATTTTCATCTTCAGGTTTGCATGATTTTCTTTTAAATTCTTTTAATTTAATTGGGAGAATGTTATATAAATTTGGTGAGAAATACAGAAAGTTACGTTTGGCTATACCTAACTTAGGTTGATATAAAATAGAGTGATTATCTGTAATACTTCTGGTTTCATACCCGTGGCTTACAACTTGAATTCTATTTCTATCTTTAAAAATGTATTTATATATTTCAAAAGCATACAATTGTTTAATGTTGAAGACCCTTGTCTCAGCATACAGACTTATAGTCGGATATAATCTATCTTTCTTCAACTTTATTCATAATATGAGATTCTGCACTATCTGAACACTTTTTAGTACATTTTCATAGGCGCCTTCCCAGGCAAGAATACCATATGTAAGTACTGACTGGACTAGAGCATGGTAGATGTCTCTTATTAATTTGTAATTTACAACATGTTTTAAATTGTGAAATATATAGATTGTTCTTCTTATTTTACTAGTAAGGTGTTTGCATTGGCTTTTCCATTTCATGTCACTATCTATAAATAATCCCAGATATTTAACTGTATCCACTTTAGCTATTTTAGGACAGTCACAGTTCTGATTACAGTTCAAAGTGTGTATTTTTAGTTCATTAAAATCATCTTCAACTGCTTTTAAACTGAATCTTACGAACTTTGATTTATTTATATTTAAAAATAGTTCGTTACCATCTAACCAAACCTTTAACATTTTCAAAGCCGCAGTTGCAATTTGTTTTACATTTCCCCATATTCTACCTTCAACACAAACTACCGTATCATCTGCGTATGATATGACATTAACATTTTCAATTCCATGTATAAATGATTCAATATCGTTGATAAAAATCAAAAAATAATAATGGACCCAGCACTGTGCCTTGTGGTATTCCTCTTTTCACTCTTAAAGGTAGACTTGTAGTTCCATTTATTCTAACGTATTGAATCCTTTCAGTCAAATAGCTATCAATTTCAGTGCTATGCCTCTGATGCCATATCTTTCCATCTTCTGAAGGAGAATATGGTGAGGTATGGTGTCAAAAGCCTTCTCTAAGTCGAGAAATATGCCCAAGGTCGTTTCATACTGTTCATATTTTCATAAATTCGCCTAGTTAATTCCCCAATAGCATCAGTGGTGCTGACATTTTTTATAAAGCCAAATTGTCTAGTTGATAGTAGATTGTGTTTCTTCTAAAACTGATAAATATGATTTTTTATACATTTTTCAAATAATTTTGATATGACTGTCGTTAACGATATCGGTCGATAGTTCTTTAGTTCTGAAGGATTGCCTGCTTTATGTAGCGGTTTTACAATTGTAAATTTTGAATTGGTTTGGGAAGTATCCAACTGAAAGTGACTCGTCTATTATTGTTAGTAAAGGACTCTTTAAAGAATTAAAATTCTGCTTAATAATTTGAGCAGAGATGTTATCTATTCCCATTGCTTTAGTGTCGCTTATTTCGTGTAGGTACTTATGTAAATCCGCTTCGGTAATCGGAATAAAAAAACAGGAATATGTGTTTCTTAATATTTTTAGACATGTCAGTAGGTTTGTTAATAAAATAATCATTGAATGTATTAACTATAGTGAAATCATCATCGTAAACATGATTTTGAGATCTTATTTTTGTTATTTTTTCTTTATGACTTATTCTTTGTGTTATTTCATTGACAATGCCCCATACTTTTCTTGGATTATTAGAATTGGAATTTATTAATTGTTTATAGTGGTCAGTTTTAGCTTTATTAAGCAATTCGTTCAATTTATTTCTATACCGCTTATATTTCTCCTTCATGGCATTGTTCTCTTTATTTGCTATACATTCCTGATACAACCTATCTCTGGTGTGAATGGACTTAATTAGCACGTACGTGATCCACTCCTTTCTCTTTCGTTGCTTTGAATTTAATTGTATTGAAGAATTTTTTATGCAATTTTGGATAGTTTGTATAAATTTATCTACTTTAGAATCCATGTGGTTGTTTCGTAATACTGTGTCCCAATTAATATTGCTCAATTTATTTTTAAGCATCTCACTATCTAACTTAAATCTATGTTCACGTATGTTACACTGAGCTGCTTCTAAGTCACGGCCATTTTCAAGATTTATACTAACTAATATAGGATAGTGATCTGTAATTCTGCTCTGTGATATAATGGGTAAGATGTTATCATTAGAAATACCGCTACGAATAAGTGCATGATCAATACAGGTTTTGCTCGTTGAAGTTTCTCTAGTGGTGCCATATATCAACGATCTAAAATTATGGTCATGCAGTAAGTTTAAATATTTATTAGGGAGTCGTACTCATCAAATAGATCTATGTTCGTGTCGCCTAGAATCACCTCGGTTTCTAGTGTACATTTTTGCTGGACATAATCATGGAGATTATTAATAAATAGTTGTTTATTGTATTTTGACGAACGGTATATGCCTGTCAATGCAATTCTATTGTTCCCATAATTTATTTTGAGCCTAAGGAGTTTGAAATCATTGTAAGTCACAGTTTCTACCTCATGGTCAATAGAATTCTTCACCATAAAAACAACTTCTTCACATCTATTAAAGCATCCTTCGTTATAGTATGTTTTATAGTTGGAATGCTTGCATATATTAAAGTTACCTAATTTCCAAGTTTCTGTGAGTATAACATCAAATATATGGTTATATGCTTCTAACTCGGCATCTAAATTTATTTTATTTTTAGATAGACTTCTAATATTTGTGTGAAATATGCTTAAGTTATTTACCTTCTTAAATTTAAGTATTTGAGAAACACATTGATCAATACCTCTACCTACTTCTGTATGAATTTCATATCTTACAAAGTCATCATTGAATAAAGTCATACACAGAAATATTTGACAGGAAGAGGATATTTACAATTAGTCAGCTGTTGAGATCTGTTAGTAAGGTATACTAATTACTGTATTGGATGTTTCCTCAGAAGTGAAAGGGCGAGGTAGCAGGTAGGGGTGATCGCTTTGGGGCAGTAACAGGGGAGCAGTAAGTGGGAGGGGAGGGGTTAGTGACCTTCGCGTGAGCTGGTGTTTCCAAATGACAATGGAAGCTGAAGTGCGTACCAATTTATACGTTTTAAAGTCTTTAGCAGCTGATGTTAACCTATACTCTAAACTAACTCGAAGGATTCGAATGAATCATGCAATAAATTAATGAATGAAGTGAAATTAATAAAATATAATGCGTATTAAATTAGTGAGTTTAATTAAATTAAAAATTAAATTGAAAAGGAAATTAAAAATGTAATGTTTTTATTATAATGAGATGGACTCCAGGAATTAAAAAGTGTCAATTACTCATCTGGTTTCCTACTGGGCTGGTAACTCCTTCATTTTCGTCACTCGGACCTTTCTTCCGTCGGTATTTCTACTATATTCTAATCTACTAATATACAACTGCTAATGTATCACCAGTGTATATTGAAAAACTATCTATGTGTAAAATACTATTACTAATGTGTCACTTGTTCATAATGCAAAATTACTACTCCTAACGCCAGTTGATATTGTAAGCCTACCATTTTATAACCAGTTTAAAATCTAATAATCACCATTTAATACTGAAAGACTACGAATGCATCATTAGTTTATGTTCTAAAACTATGTATAAAATAGAATTACTAATGTGCTACCTGTTTATAATGTAAAATTACAACTTTATCGCCAGTTTATAATGTAAGCCTAGCATTTTATTACGAGTTTAAAATCTTCGTCTATCATCGGATTGTATCGATAGACTGTTAATGTATCACCAGTTTATTTTGTAAGCCTTATATTTTAGCAGCTATGTATAACGTAAGACTAATAACTTATCACAACTTAATACAAGGATACTAGTACAGTAATGTATCATCAGTATATACTAGGTAATATGGGACTACTTATTTGTCGCCAGTTTACTAAATTGTCACCAATTTATAATACAAAGTATTGACTTATCAGTTTTTATTTAATACCCACTAATTTCCGTCCGTTCTTAACCCCGCGGCACTGGCGCCAAGTCTCACAGACCCAGGCCACATTCTTTTCCTATCTATGGCTGGTGGGTGGGGCTTAGAAGAACGCGATTCCGTGTATTTTCCTGTCTCCCCTCCCCAGTTCGTTACCGCAATTCGTCGTTCAGTAAGCGCTATTGTATTAGATGGGAAAGTTGGTTTGGGTCTGACAGACTTGGCGCCAGTGCTCGAGGTATTCAAATGGGAAGTGACTAGTTTTGTGAAATGTATTTGTTTTGAGCCTTTTAAAGGTGAAGTGTAACATTGACAATTACTGGTTTTGTTAGTATTGCACCATCGTTAACATTGTTGAAATATATGGATTGCAATGGCTAGTGGACAAGATTGTGAACGAATTAGACTGCTTCTCGAAGAAAGTTTCGACAGTGACAATGATGATGAGTTTTTGAATGATGATGAGTCCAGCTCAGAGGAAGAGGATATTGTAGAGGAGTTTACTGAAGACACTGACACTGAGCATAATGGCGAAGGAAGTGACAATGTAATGGAACAAGAGGTTCATTCGCCTCGACAGCAACCAAGAGTACCGAGCAATGTGGGCAAAGATGGAACTCGATGAAAAATGCACGGGCCCCCAAAGCATGCGGGAAGGATCCGTCGGTCAAATATTGTTATACATTTGCCAGGAGTAAAACGTTATGGCAAGGAAGCTAAAACTCCTATTGAATGCTGGCGTTTGCTATTCGATGATGAAACATTAAATATTATAATTGTAAATACAAATGCACACATAGAGAAATGCAGGCCTAACTTTTCCAGAGAAAGGTCTGCTAAATTGACCGATGTAGTTGAAATTAAAGCTCTATTGGGTGTGCTTTATTTAGCAGGTTGTGTGAAAAGTAGTCGCCTGAATGTAAAAGACCTGTGGGACGTGAATGGTTATGGAGTTGAGATGTTTAGGCTGACCATGTCACGGGAACGATTTCTCTTTCTGCTTCAACATCTTCGTTTCGACAGTGTTGAAACCCGAGAAGAAAGACGGAAGGTTGATAAATTTGCTCCAATTCGTCAAGTATTTGAACTATTTACCCAGAACTGCAAAAAGTGTTACAGTGTAAGTGAATACACAACAGTGGATGAGATGCTTTTGGCCTTCAAGGGCCGGTGACCCTTCCGGCAATATATGCCACGAAAGACAAACAGATATGGCTTGCAAGTGTACGCTTTGGTAGATGCAAGAACACACTATATTTTGAATTGGGAGACGTATGTTGGCCAACAACCCGAGGGACTTTTTCGGCAGGACAACAGCCAAATTACTCTCGTGAGGAGATTTATTGACCCTATTTCTGGTACTGGAAGGAACGTCACTTGTGACAACTTTTTCACTTCTTTTCCACTAATAAATAAATTGCAAGCGGAACAGCGACTGACAATGGTAGGGACTGTTCGTAAAAATAAGAGAGAAATGCCTTTAGAATTTGTAAATACTAAGGAACACCCAGTAGCCTCTAGTATGTTTGGTTTCCGAGAACATGCATCTGCTCATACGTACTGTACCCGAAACACTTACCAATACGTGGTGAAATCCCTCGATGGTCACTGGATCGTAGAACCTGAAAAATGCCCGGCGAAAAACCCTCCCAGGTCCTACCACCAAGTAGAGTAATGAATGGGGTACTAGTCATCCTATCAGGCTGTTTTAAGAATGACCATGGCTACAACGAACGAACAAATAAGAAATTATCTCAAGAACACGAAAAACAACTCTAAAAAGAACTATCTCAAGGGTGGAAACCCCTGGAAAAAGAAAATCCAAGCGATGGCCATCTTAAAAAATATTAGACGATGAATAAAGAAGAATTATCAACACAACGAGGTTATACGAACCTTCAAATATCACGCCATGATCTAAAATTGGGAAAACAATTTATTCCAAGAGAACAAGGTAACAGACAAGAAAATAAAATATCAATACCCTGTCGTCAAGAAAACAAAATCACAGCTAAACGCATCTGTATTACGATAATCCTAAATGATTCCAGAAATGGATTACGATCATCACCTACACGCTGGGGTGATTCTAAATATAATATCTCACATTATGAAACAGGGATATTAGGCATCAATCTCCTAATGATATTAGGAGGACTGGATGAAATATTAGACGATGAATAAAGAAGAATTATCAAAATGTTAACCGTGTATCGTCTTAAACGATATTCCAAAGTGTAGCAATATCAAGATTATATACAAGTATTTATAAGAATATGTACAGAAATGTCCACAGACATTCACATGATTCAGCCTAAACAGCTGATCTTGGCCATAACATTCGCATCGTGATGTGTAATTAACATTCAATACATCGGGTTACCAATTTATATCAAGCAATTAAGCTAAGTAGTGTATCTATCGACTATGTTCATGATTGAAATTTCAAGTAAACTTGTACAAAATTGTAGAGGTTTTAATGATTATATGCTGTGGAAATGTCATAAGTTGCTCGAACAGATTATCCAAGCGTTGCTTTTGATTAGGTGAAGAAAAGCATGTAGGATCGCTGTATATGAATGACGACGCCAATGTCTCCAACAGACATTAAAATACCAGAAAAACGCATCTATACTAACGTAACACCAAACACGGGTGTTGACTACTCGAAGTCACAAACAGATTGGCACTTACTGGCTGAAAAGCACTTACCGGCTCAATCTAAAACTGGCCTAATGCTTCAACAAGCATAAAATCTCACAAATATGCATCATCCCAGATCTGCATCCAAAACATAACACAACGAGGTTATACGAACCTTCAAAACGCTACTATTATTTAATCTCAATACTCACACAAGACCTACAACATGCTTAACTCACACACTAACCTTAAGTACGTTGTTCAAAGTCGAGCCACTAAAACATTCCACTAGCAAATTAACCTATCTTGCCTCCCGATAATGTATATTAATAATACTTGTTCATTTTTCTTGACTACAAGTCAAGCTTTCCTGGAATAATTTAATCAACCTTGTGAATGGTGTTCAAAACTGTTATACTATATCTCACTCACTCAATTGCATTAAATGCAATTATTTACGTTAATACTGTGGAAAATACATGTCTCAAAATTACATCCTAAATTAAGTTAATCTCAAATCAATACCTAATAGAAGGTAAAACTACCGACAGTTGTGGCTACGCGAGCTAAAGCGCTGCGTTAGGTCAAGGGGCCAAGCTCTCTGCTGACTCGGTAGACGCGTGGGGTCGAGCCCCACCGTCGGCTGTCCTTGAAATGGTTTTCCGTGGTTTCCCATTTTCAACAGCAGGCAAATGCTGGGACAGTACCTTCTGACAGGCCACGGCCGCTTCCTTCCACATCCTTGCCCAGTTTCATTCATCTTCATCCATTCCATCTCTCATCCCGACGCGCAGGTCGCCCACGGGCGTCGACTAGAAAGACCTGCACTCGGCCTCTCAGGAGGCTACACGAAAAAAAAAAAAAAAAAAAAAAAGAAGGTAAAACTGATCTTTTCCTGAACCAGGATAGCCTCCAACTTCGGTGGGCTTCAAAGTATCAGTGGATAAAGCTTACACCATGAACGCAAGTTAACTAATCAGGTTAATCCCATGACAATCATTAAGTAAATCCACTAATAAATCTGTACTCACAAAAGGGAAGCGCTTTCCATAAAAATAACCCACAGGGGGATTAAAACTATAAATGCAACGAACACCAAGATAAACTTTCCAAGATTCAAATCGCTGCGAGAAAACGAAGTTCCTAACAGAACAGTAGTACATGAAAAACATGTACTGGCCTCAAAGAAATCAGTGTTCCAAACACTGATAAACAAACGCGATTAATACTATGCTTAAACAAAATATTGGAGATCGTCCCCTAAATCCTCTTCTCGGCAAATAAAAATACGCACTACTAAGAAATTATTGATTCTACTGATTAAATGATCCAAACTAATAATACACAAGGAATGAATTCGTTAAGCGAATACAAAATCCCGGGAACACAGCAAGTCAGATTCGACAGAAACATCGAACCTAAACTTGTGAATACCCATTTAATTCTACAAAAATTAAATGATTATTGCAGTTGCTAACAAGTGCCTCAACTAAGCTACGTTAAAGAGTCTGCTGGTCCAGTACCTTTTGTAGCATCTTGAAGCGTCTTAAGCGGGATATATAAAGATCTGATGAATATCCAGGGTATCACCAGATAATACACTCTTCTTCTTCTCTGGATCTGGGAATCGAACACGAGCCTGCAGCGCACACGCATACTGGTCAGACGACCATACGAGCCTTCTCCCTGCATACCAGAAATACTATAATCCGCCTGAAAAATAGCACTGTCCTGCATGTCGCAGCTCATGAAAGCACTCGCAAACAACCACTGGAGTGCGGGGAAAACATACTCCTCTCCATAAAGAAGAATGCAGTTGTGGGTGGCAGTCATTTCGCTTAAGCATTTCTCATGAAGCTACCCCATTTAATCTAACCTGTCATTCTGGAAGTCATAACTATAACGTTGAACTTCCCCACTGACATCTCAGATGATAATATGCGTTCTAGTGTCTGCATAATGTACAGCTTAACAAGTCCTGATGTTAGCATGTATCAGCACAATCATACACGTTACTATTGCTCGTGATGAAGACCTCACAAGGTTTCGAAATGGCTGCCTTGATAATGGACACCGCTGGACAGAGACCTGCAGTCAGTCCGCGTTCCGTTTCGACACAATTTTTCTTGACCAAGATGGCAGTATACATTTACAACTGTTCTGAAAATATCTCAGATCCATTATAAAATGGTAGCTTCGATAAGTACTTGTACACGGTACACGTCCGCTTGTCGAGACACGAAATACTCTGCACGTTTATAACGCACTTTGAAAAAGACTGTTTGGCGTAGCTAAGTATAAACGCGAGCCGTCTCCACACGGAGTTATCACAGCCGGCCTTGCACCTGCGATCTCGCTCACTAGCCGAGTTGCGTAACCACACATATTACACTCCGAATACAATAGTCCAAGTCCAAGTGAAGTTGCCTTGCTGGCTGCCAAACGCCACGGCAAGCAACCCCCACTACTACCTTCCTTCATCGATATCTCGATGTGTCAATAACTCGCTTATGGCTTGATCATTATAGATGTTATTCTTGCACGTCCCTTGTTATATTATATTCCTCATATAAAATAGCTTTCTGCTATGGTAATCTGCGTTCTACGTTCTTTGAAAAGTCTTCTAATACTCTGATTCGCTTTAAAACAATAAAGATAATCCTGTAGCCTGGGTCGATATATGAAATGACGTCACATATAGGTTTATTGATCGGTCTAGCTGTGAGTCCACCCATTCGGGAATGCTCGTTACTTTCCGATCTCGATGACCCTTCTTATATTAACGGCGTGATAGATCATGACTTGACTCACGAGCTCAACAACATCGCGTCTCTCGCCGTCTCCACTACAGTATCTGGGCATAACCTTATGAAAATATACGGTACATTTCCCCACTGATATCTCAAATAAAAGTCATTTCGCTTTTATTTGCACCAATCTATGTAATTTCGATATATGTATCGTTATTTTCATACAGATCTTAAACAATCTTCTCCACAAATCTCTTGAGGTTTTTAGCATTAAAACGTCCTATAACTTCTCTACCATTTGTGCTTACAATCTCGTATTGGTTATTTCCAAATGCTCTTGCTATTATATAGGGGCCATGAAAGACATGAGAGAACTTCGTGTATATCTTCTTTTTAACGTCAGCTTTTGACGGTTTCTTGATAAGAATTAAATCATTCACTCTCAACGATGGACGATATCTTTTATTCTTAATTCTTTTCTGCCTCTTTTCGGCTGCATCCATCAGTTTTTCTCTTGCTGCATGTATTCCTTCTAGCTCTGTGGGCTCAGCGTCCTTTGGCAGAAATCTGACAACTTCTGTCCAGGCTCTCACTGGCCTTCTATTTAAATGGACTCTCATCGGAATATCAGCTAGACTTTCATGGAAAGTCGAATTCGGACATTCTTCCATGACTGGAACATACTTGACCCAACTTGCATGGTCGTCAGGGCAGTAAATTCTTGCGAATATGTTAACCTCTGCCATAATTCTCTCTGAGACGTTAGATTCGGGATATCTCACGCTCGAGAAGATGTGTTTGATACCCAATCTTGTAACGTGTTTTTCGAGGGGATTTTACGCCACTGGCATAAGTCAGTAGAAAGCCATTCTATATTTATTTACGCGGCAAATTGTTCAGCCAAGAGAAGCTTTCATGTTAATTTATTATTATTATTAACTTATTATTATTATTATTATTATTATTAAGGTATTTTTTGGAGCATTTTTATAAAATTATAAGCATACAGATAGGTTTTCTATGTCTTAGAAAACACTATCAAGCAAATTATTACGAACTACATTATCATAGAAAATTATATGATTACGGAATTTTACGGAGTTTTGTCATTTAGGGTATTATGAGAGAGATGACTCACTGGGAATTCGGATACAGGCTTATTCTGGTCAAGAAGCATTACGCAAGCCTGGGTTGCAGCGTCAAGAAAAGGCGAAATAGTCTGGAACGGCAATCGACATCATCCCCGGGCCGTGTGTATTGAGCCTAAGGAGGGGAGTATAGCGGCGTGCTCAGCCAATCAGTGGAGACCACGTAAGGTGGAAGTCGGCACCGGAGTGGGGAGCCAACGAGTGCATATATCGTTTGCGCGCCGTGGAGGCGAGGACTATCTTTGAAAGACTTAACCAGTATGGTTGCGCGTGTGAGTGGCTCCGAGGTTCCGTGGAGCGGGGGACTATCTTTGTAAAACTTAACCAGTGTGGTTGTACGAGTGTTTGGCTCCGATGTTCGGACCATAAAGTTTTCATATCTAGCAGTATATCATCAACTTACGAAGAAGATGACGACGTCCAGGAGACTGTGGGAAGCTCACTTCATCATCCCGTACGAGGGAAATGCTTCGGCAATTTCCAGTGGTAAGCGCGAATGACGCATAACTACGCAATCTCTCTTTCTCTTTGTTTTATAAGAAATATTTCAGTAACTTCATAGATTGGGAATAAGAGTAAAATCAGTAATTTATCAGACTCCGTTTTCACGTAATTTTCTATCGGTAATATTAAAATCGCAACGCTCCAATTTAAATTTTAAACTTATTATTATTATTATTAACTTTGCAATACTTGTTTTATATAATAAATTCAGTTCTTTTAACCATGCAATCTTTGCTTTCAGTAGGTAGCATTAGATATAGACCAATTCCTTCTCCTGATACAATTGTTTGTTGGGTTAATGATCAAATCATACCACGATCTGAGTGAATAAATTCTTGAGGTGTTCTACCAGAGCTAGACGTTGTTAAATATAAATTTAGATTTCAACATAGCGTTGAGGTCTTGGCGCCCATTAAAAAAACATATCTTAGGCAGAGTAAATATTTCAAGGTGCAAGGCAGGGCCAGTAGAAGCATTACATTTAACGCTCAACGTGGAGCAAAGGTAAACAGTTACATTTGTCACCCAAACGGTGAGGTACAGTCAAACCCGTTACACTTGTCGCTACCAACTTGGGGCTGAAAACCTAATAACATTTGTGGAAGGAGTAGGGTATATATTTCTGTGCCTGTATTTTGGGGGGTTATTTGTCTTTATCAGTGTATATCATTATGGGGGATGAGAAAGAAAAAACAGATGAGGTTACGTAGTGGTCATCAACTGGAGAGTGATGATACGAGCAGTATGTCGAGTGATGGTAGTACCGGGGTAGCGGAGGTAAATCCCGATACTGAAACAGGGAGTGTAGGCGGCCAACCAGAATTAAAAAGTTTACTTCTCGAGTTCATGTTTCAGAACAAAGTTAGTAGTGATGCCTTAAATAAAAAATTAGAACAAAACATCGCTAAACTAGAACAAAACAGTAGGGAAAATAAAGAAAGCACAGATGCCTTAAACGCCAAATTAGAACAAAACAGTAGGGAAAATAAAGAAAGTACAGATGCCTTAAATGCTAAACTGGAACAAAACAACGCTAAACTAGAACAAAACAGTAGGGAAAATAGAGAGAGTACTGAAACTTTAAATGCTAAATTAGAACAAAACAGTAAACAAATGAGCAATAAATTAAATGAGAAATTTGAAGAGAATAATCTAAAATTAGATAAGAAATTTGAGCAGATTAGAGGTGAGATCAGAGGGGTGATGGAAGAGAAGGCTAAAGAGATTATTACAGATGTAGACAGAAAATTAGGAAAAGTACAGGAGGAGTTAGAAATTAGAATCAGTGCACAGGCTGAACATTTAAAAGAATTAGTGCAACTGGAAACTCAGCAGGTCAAAAAACAATTGGGGGGAGAAATTGACAAAATTCAGGTAGCAACTAAAGAAGTTAAGGAACAGCTGGGGGTAGAATTGAGAAAGTCCACTCGCAAATAGTTGCTGAAGTAAATGATTTAAGAGAGAGTAATAGAGAGAGCATTAGCAAGATTGAGGAGAAGCAAGCAAAGCTATATGATAAAGTAGAAGACTCAGAAGGAAACATTAAATTAACAGTAAACAGTATTGAGAGAAAGGCTGAGGAGAAAATCGCAGAATTAGAATTAAAATTAAAAGCTAGGATCAGGCAAGAAAATAGTCAGAATAGGCCAATTTTTGTGAATAGCACACACAGGGAGGTAGAACTAGGTAAGTTCAGCAATCGACAGGGGTGCCCAATGGAGTTCATGAATACTATAGAAAATAAATTCGGGGAGAGGTTGGAAAATGGTAGTATTGAGTGGTGCCAGGTAGTTGAAATTTTAGAACAAGTGTTTGTGGGGGAAACGAGGAATTGGTTTGCTGTCTACAGAGACAAGTTTACTGATATTAATGATTTTAAAATGAAATTCAGTGAAAAGTTCTGGAATGAGGTTATTTAGTCGCAGCATCGTGAGGGAGTAGTGTGTGGTTGATATAAACCTAAAGGAAGCTCCACCATGACCGAATACTTTTTAGGGCAGGTATTAGTGTGTAAATATCTGGATGGCTTGAAGGAGGAAAGTGATGTGGTGAGGTTGCTACTTAGGCACTTTCCCTATAGGATCAAGGAGGCTGCTTGTATCCAGAATGTAAAGACAATATCACAAGTAGAAAATTTGTTAAGCACATTTGATGCACTAGGGAGAGGGGGTTATGAGAACAATTTCAATAGGAACCAGGGTAATAATAATAATAGGCCTAATGAAGCCAGGCATCAGGAAGTTCAAGGGAACGGTGGCGAAGGGGCCAACGCTCAAAATAGAAATAATAGTAATAATAATCAGCTAAATCAGAACAGAGGAAATGGCCATGGTAATCAGTATCAAGGGAGGAACAATGATTTCAGGGGAAATCAAGGGAGAAATAATGATTTCAGGGGAAATCAAGGGAGAAATTATAATGACAATAATTACAACCAGAATAGGGGTCAAGGAAGAGGACAGCCTAGTGGTAGTAATATACAGCCAAACAATGACAACACAGCCCAAAACAACCAGACCAGTGCAGTAGTTAGTAGTACTACAGTCAGCTGTATCGGTTCTTTAAACGTGAACCAGGCTGCAAAGTAAGGTCAGAATCTCAGTCTGTAGCATGCCCTGTCCATACAATTATACAGGAATCCTATGACCTAAATGTAAGAAATGAATTATTACATGAACTAAATGATGAAGGTATTATTCAGGAAGTGGTTAGTAAGAGCCCCATAGTTAAATTTAACGTGTCCGAGGTGTACACAGATGTTTTAATTGATAGTGGTTGTATGAAGAGTTGCATAAGTAGTGCATTTTATGATAAAATGAAAGGAACTGGAGTAAATTTTGAGGAGATGCCAATTAAAAGCACTTTTGTTATCACAGCTGTTGGGAAGAGGTCTAAAGTAATTTCTAAGCAAGTTTTAGTAGACATTAAAATTAATAATCTAATAGAAAAGCAGATTTGCCATGTAATTCCAAATTTAGTATTCAGTGTTATCTTGGGTTCAGAGTGGCTAAGTAGAGTGTCTGGTAACTTATGTTATGATGTAGGGAGTTTTAAATTTAAATGGCGAGATTCTGAATAGAAGTAGCGTTCAATGACCATATTCAGAGAAGTAGTGTAGAAGGTGTAATTTGTACTTTAAATGAGTTATCGCCAGCCGTAGAGCGGAGTTCTCCATGTTTTGTGGGCAGTGTGATTACGAACGGTAGTCTAGAGGACTCGTTACGTGATGCTGCATTTCAGGGAAATATAGAGGTGGAACAATGTGTTCGGCTCTATGATGTGTTATTGTGTAATAGGAGAGTTTTTGAGGATCGCATTGGTATGGCCAATTGCTATACACATTCATTGAACGTTATTGATAGGTCAGTATTCACAGGACATAGATATCCAGTACCTTTCGCTTATCAGAGTGCAGTTGAGGCACAAATTAACCAGATGCTTGAAGATGGGATTATTGAGCACTCTAACAGTCCGTATGTTAATTTTTTGATCACGGTACCCAAGGCCGACGGCACTGTTCGTATTTGTTTAGACGCTCGTTTGGTTAACAGTAGAATTAGTTCAGATCAGCTGAAATCTATGTCAATAGAGGAATTAATGCAAACATTTGAGGGGAAGAAGTATTTCACTTGTGTAGATTTGAGTTCCAGTTTTTGGCAAGTGCCACTTATGTACGAAGATAGACCATTTACAGCTTTTAGTCATAAATATAACCTATATCAGTTTTGCAGGGTACCTTATGGGTTAAAGAGTAGTTCAGCAGCTTTAATTAGGGCTTTAAACATCGCATTAGGGGATGACACAGGAGAGTTTGTAACCATTTACATTGATGATATGGTAATTAGTTCACGCAGTATTGAGGAGCATCTACGTCATTTAGATATAATTTTTCAGAAGTTAGATCAGGCAGGGTTCACTTTGAAGCTGTCTAAGTCGTCATTCTGTCAGTCAGAAGCGACATTTTTAGGTCATAGAGTGTCGAGTAGAGGTGTGACAACAGAGGAAAGTAGGGTTAGCATGTGTGGACAGTAACAGGGCATCGTTACAGACACTGAGAAATATGTTAGTGGAGCAACGTGATGACATTAAGGATGTGTCATAAAGTAAGTGTGTTTAGCTGACGAGCCAGCCTATCAAATGAGTAAGTGTGGTGTTTGGTGCGTGGGAGATATGGTCTTCTAGGCAGGCGTATCAGAAGTCACACAAGGGGGTAGTATGTAAGTAATTGAGAGTTTTTAAGGTACAGGGAAATATGACGGGATTGTCGGATGCTCTTGAGCACAAAAATGTCTCGATACACCAAGGCCAGAATTTGGTAGCGCTGGTGAATTCCCATTTGTCTCCAAGAGATGGGTGAGCGCTTGGACAGGGTATTTTTGCTTAAGGCGTCCACGAGACAAAAGATGGGCCATCAGAAGGCGAGACAGTCCTTCATGAAACTCATACATAACAGTACACGTGATTTCTGTTTACGGCCTCGCCATGTAAGATTTGTAAGTGTGTAATTTAAAGTAATTTGTTCAATGGTATTATTTGTGTGGGGAGAACTGGTCTGTGTTGAAAACTAGTATTAAGTAGAATATGGTCTACGGGAACTTAAGAAGACAGGGCGATTACGGCACAGTAATATTTGGTGTTTTATGTAATGCGCATTTACTGTTTTTTTTTCAGAAGTCAACATTAATTTCGTCTGTTATAAAGAGAGATTAAGTATTATGGTCACGATGCGCTGCCACAATAGTGTGATCGTGTGCTCAGTGATAAGTGAGATTAAATTTCACCATAAGGAAGGAACCTCCAGTGAAATTAGGAAGTTCTATGGTGATATACATATATCAGAACACCTTGATGCGTGTGATGTGACATCTTATATACATAGTGCTCACACAGTATTTATGTCAATTTTTCCAACATAGAGAAATTTGAGGGGCGGAAATATCCGCGGAACTCTATTCTATATGAAAAACAGTGGACTGGTTGCAAAGTGCAATCCATAGTGACAACAAACTTTGACGCAAAGTGCGCAAAGAAAATTATGAGTGTATGTATATGTAATTTAGGGTGATTTCATTTATGTAATATGTATTTTGGGTGGGGATTATTAACGTGTCTGGGATAATCGGATAATGGACCGTCGTCACGGTAAATCATCCGATGATCCGAGGCGAATATCTAACGTGTTTTTCGAGGGGATTTTACGCCACTGGCATAAGTCAGTAGAAAGCCATTCTATATTTATTTACGCGGCAATTTGTTCAGCCAAGAGAAGTTTTCATGTTAATTTATTATTATTATTAACTTATTATTATTATTATTATTATTATTATTATTATTAAGGTATTTTTTGGAGCATTTTTATAAAATTATAAGCATACAGATAGGTTTTCTATGTCTTAGAAAACACTATCAAGCAAATTATTACGAACTACATTATCATAGAAAATTATATGATTGCGGAATTTTACGGAGTTTTGTCAGTTAGGGTATTATGAGAGAGATGACTCACTGGGAATTCGGATACAGGCTTATTCTGGTCAAGAAGCATTACGCAAGCCTGGGTTGCAGCGTCAAGAAAAGGCGAAATAGTCTGGAACGGCAATCGACATCATCCGCGGGCCGTGTGTATTGAGCCTAAGGAGGGGAGTATAGCGGCGTGCTCAGCCAATCAGTGGAGACCACGTAAGGTGGAAGTCGGCACCGGAGTGGGGAGCCAACGAGTGCATATATCGTTTGCGCGCCGTGGAGGCGAGGACTATCTTTGAAAGACTTAACCAGTATGGTTGCGCGTGTGAGTGGCTCCGAGGTTCCGTGGAGCGGGGGACTATCTTTGTAAAACTTAACCAGTGTGGTTGTACGAGTGTTTGGCTCCGATGTTCGGACCATAAAGTTTTCATATCTAGCAGTATATCATCAACTTACGAAGAATATGACGACGTCCAGGAGACTGTGGGAAGCTCACTTCATCATCCCGTACGAGGGAAATGCTTCGGCAATTTCCAGTGGTAAGCGCGAATGACGCATAACTACTCAATCTCTCTTTCTCTTTGTTTTATAAGAAATATTTCAGTAACATCATAGATTGGGATAAGAGTAAAATCAGTAATTTATCAGACTCCGTTTTCACGTAATTTTCTATCGGTAATATTAAAATCGCAACGCTCCAATTTAAATTTTAAACTTATTATTATTATTATTAACTTTGCAATACTTGTTTTATATAATAAATTCATTTCTTTTAACCATGCAATCTTTGCTTTCAGTAGGTAGCATTAGATATAGACCAATTCCTTCTCCTGATACAATTGTTTGTTGGGTTAATGATCAAATCATACCACGATCTGAGTGAATAGATTCTTGAGGTGTTCTACCAGAGCTAGATGTTGTTAAATATACATTCAGATTTCAACATAGCTTGAAGGTCTTGGCGCCCATTAAAACAACATATCTTAGGCAGAGTAAATATTTCAAGGTGCAAGGCAGGGCCAGTAGAAGCATTACATTTAACGCTCAACGTGGAGCAAAGGTAAACAGTTACATTTGTCACCCAAACGGTGAGGAACAGTCAAAACCGTTACAATCTGATCATGGCATCTTCAAAGCTCTGCGCAGTAAACTGGGTTCAATGGTCTGACAATAAAGTTGCAGGGATTCCAGCTTTCCGAAAAGCACTATTCTCCAATCGACTAAGGACTTGGGCTGATGTGGCTCTTTGCATAGGGTCAAGGGTTACAAATTTTGAAAATACATCCACCGTGACTAAGATGAACTGGTTCCCCCTAGCCCCCTTCGGACAAGGGCCGAAGATATCGCAAGCCATTAGCTCTCTCGGCCCTTCCGGAATAATGGACCGAGGTTCTTCCTTCGTCAGGGCAAACGGGTATTTCCTACGTTGGCACTCTGGGCATGACCTGATAATGGTTGCTATGGAGCCCCGCATTCTCGACCACGTGAATGTTTCTAAAAGCGTTCGAATCGTTGTATCTACACCCCCATGACCAATCGTGCAGTGGGCTAACCACACCAAACCAGTGATCAGCTTAGGAGGGACTACAATTCTGATTTTCGTCCTCTCTCGGTCAATGTATTTACAAACTGTTTCGTCACACAACAGGAATTTTACAGAGCGTCTCCTAACCTGCTCGTAATTAGGATCAGTGTTGTCCATGGTGCCTCTCAAAAACCTGTACATTTGTCTAGTGTGGGTGTGTCTCTTCTGTGACACGGCTATCTTGCGTAGCATGTCTAGGGTAAGTTCTTGCTCTCTCTCCAACTGTACAGTGTTAATCTCGCTTCTGCTTACTGGATTTCTTGAGAGAGCATGCGCGAGCAGATTATCCTTCCCAGGCTGGTGAACGATGGTGGCATTGAACTGCTTGAGAAACACTGTCCACCTCGTCAGCCTGTCACTGGAAAGGTCTGTTTGCATCATAAACTGGAGCGCTCTGTGATCTGTTATAATGACCACTTGATGTCCTAGCAGAAGTTTCTTCCACATTTGAAGGGCTGAAACAAATGCTAACGCTTCCAATTCGGTGGTGTAATAGTTTTTCTCATGCTCCTGCAGCTTTCTGCTGTGAAAATCCAAGTAGTGCTTTCTCCCGTCCTCGTCCTTCTGATAGAGGACAGCACTTACTCCTACTCTTGATGCATCTGACTCGACGTAAAACGTCCGATTAAATTCCGGATATTCTAGTTTGATACGATTATGAAGCATATGTTTCGCCTCTTCAAATGCCCTATTCGTCTCTTCTGTCCACTTCCACCGATTATTCTTCTTTAAAACTTCATACAGTGGAGCCATTGTTGTGGAGTATCCCGGGTAGTGACTAATAAGGAATTGGCACATGCCAAGGAATTCTCGTAGTTGCTTGATCTTTGCAAGTCTGGGGAATTTTCAGAAGGCTTCTATTTTCTTAGTATTCGGGTGATACCCGTGTTGATCAATAGCATGGCCCAAAAACTTGATCGACTCATGCATGAATTGGCATTTCTGCATATTAACCTTGATGTTTGCATCTCTGAGATTCTCAAACAACTGTTTCAGGTGTATCAAGTGTTCTCTGACATTTTCTGACGATATAATCAGATCGTCGATGTAGCAGATCACATTACATTTTACTGCTTCAGTCAGTTTAGCGTATATGGCTCTAGTAAGTGCCGGACCACTGTTTACCATACCAAATGGTACGCGACAGAACACAAACGTGTTCTGGTCGAACAGAAAACCAGTATACTGTCGACTATTTTCTTCTAGTTCAACCTGATAAAAGGAAGCGGTCAGGTCTAAGACACTGAAACACGCCTTCCCTTTAAATTTCCTTAAGAGCTCTCTAATCTTTGGTGGTCGGTCTGTCTCAAGCATGATTCTGGTGTTAATTTTTCTGGCGACCAGACATAGCCTCAGCTGTCCATTCGCTTTTTTAACAACCGTGATGGGATTGCGATATGAGGAAGCCTGCTTTTGGATTATACCCTCTCTTTCCATCTTGACTATTATCTCTTTTACCTCTTCATGGTATTTTTCGTGTATGGGATATAATTTTGCTTGATACGGGGATTCATCCGTAAGCCTAATCTGATATTTGAAGTCTTTTATAAGACCGGGTTTGTCATCGAATATGTCATAGTATTCTTGAATCAAATCATCAAATTCTTTCTCTACATCTTCGAATCCTTCTGCCTTTGGAGTATAGCGTTCCTTTTCTCCCTCGGATTCTTCCACTACATTCTGCAGGATTTCCAATTTGGGGATCTCTACATCATTTTCCTTTCTGTCTGTTTCTTCATGGACTGTCCTATCTACAGTCTCTTCCTGAAATTTTATTATCCTCTGATCCATATCAATGATACCCCCTGGCCTTTGTGATGAAATCGATTCCCAATATTACATCAAAATTAATGTTCTTCACGATGATGAAGACATGTTCATACATTTTCTGATTAATCCCAAACTTCATAAGAACTTGAACTTTACATTTCATACTTTTGTCTTTAAATATCCCTCTGATCTTTGTCGGAGAAGCAGGCAACGTGATGAACTGATTTTCCATCTTCAATCTCTCAAAACATTCCACATTCACAATCGAAATCATGGCACCCGTATCCACTAGAGCTTTACATTGTTGTCTGCCGACTTGAACATTAATAATAGGTAACTCTACCGTTCTTCCTGTAGGCTGATCCTTTTGTCCAAATAATAAATCATCATCCGTGGTTTCTAAAAATTCATGTATGGTAATAAGATGCGAATGTATGCCAGCGTCAGTCTCTACTCTTACTGCGTAATTGACGTATTTTTTCTCTGTCAGGAGTTCTTTCCTGACCTCTGTCCTTTCTGCTGGTGCTGGCATGAGCCTGATCTCTCACTCCCTCCTTTCTCTCTTTTGACCTTCTTCGTCCTTCTTATGGGGACCTATCTCGCCCTCTCTTGAGCCTATCCTGCTGTCTCTTTCTCTCATATTCCTCTGTACTGTAATTTTTATGTCTGGAGTAACCTTGATTCTGTCGGTTATCTCAGGACCTTCTATACTACCGGACCTGACACTGCAATCCAAGATGGCCGCCGTAGTTGGTGGTCGGACATCAAACGCCTGACGTGTGTCACAATCCAACACAACACAAAATAACATCATGACGTGATTTTGTCTGCTGTTAATTCATTTTATGGGCTTGGGACATCTTGGTCATCAGCCCCGTGCAGTTGTGTGTGGGTTGAATTCCTCCGATTACGTGATGAATGTAGTAGTGTGTGTAGCTGTGTAAGGGACAGGCATGGGGAGGTGCCCTAGGAGTTAAAGTAAGGTACCACCGGAGTTTCATCAGGAAAGGAATAAAATAAAATAATGTTGAGGCCCTCAGGAGAGATCTGCAGAATATCTTGGCTGAGTGAACAGGGAAAGTTGTAAATGTTCCTGTAGGAATTTCAATCCCTTTTTAGTAAGTTACATATTATTCGGGGCATGTTTGCCATCTCTTGATGAATGCAGTACATTTGCATTTTTCTGTTGGCACAGGCTAGAGTAAAATGAGTCTTTTCGCCGATGTCAGTCTCACTCATGGCTGTGATCATATGGAAGCTACTGAGGTATGGGTGGTGCTTAGTAATGACATTCAGGGCACAGTCAGTGTCTGTTGACACAGGCTAGAGTATCACCGATGTCTCAGTCTCACTCTTGGCTGTGATTATATGGAAGCTACTGAGGTATGGGTGGTGCTGAGTAATGACATTCAGGGCACAGTCAGTGCCTGTTGGCACAGGCTAATCACCGATGTCTCAGTCTCACTCATGACTGTGGTTATATGGAAGCTACTGAGGTATGGGTGCTACTTAGTAATGACATTCAGGGCACAGTAAGTGCCTGTTGGCACAGGCTAGAGTATCACCGATGTCTCAATCTCACTCATGGCTGTGGTTATATGGAAGCTACTGAGGTATGGGTGCTACTTAGTAATGACATTCAGGGCACAGGCTAGAGTATCACCGATGTCTCAGTCTCACTCATGGCTGTGATTATATGGAAGCTACTGAGGTATGGGTGGTGCTTAGTAATGACATTCAGGGCACAGTAAGTGCCTGTGGATGCTGTGAAAGGTTCTACTCATAGGGTTAGTACTGCTGTACTGACTCAGTGAGGAAAGCAATGACAAACTACCTCACTCCTCTTCTTGCCTAGTACGCCTCAATATAGCGCTGCCATGGGTTTTTGTGAGTATCTACCCACATAACCTAACGGCAGTGCCTTTTGAGGATACAACCAGCTTTCGGGCTGACTACCTAACAGACATACATATTATTCTTAAAAGTAAATGTGACCAACCAGATGGTGTAGTTCTTGGTTGTCACTTCTGGGGTCCAAGTTTGATTCCTGACTGTCAAGAAATCTCAATTCTAGTCTGAGGGTAAGAACGGGCTACACACAGCCTAGTGAGGTAAACCGAGAAATGTTGGGTTCGATTCTCCGCTTAGCCACCCAGCAAGTGGTTTACCATGGGTTCCCACACATACTGAATATAAATGCCTAGGTAATTCCTATCATAAGGTCACGACTGCCTCCTGTAAATCCGTCAACAAGTAGGCTAGTCGTATTCATTCATTCCTATTCATGAGATTAAATGGAACTCTGTCAAATGGGGCGGCTTCGGTGGCGTAGCTGGTAGCATGCTGAGCTTCTATGCCCAAGATAGCGGGTTCAAACCCGGCCGAAGCCGTCGGATTTTTTAAGAGCGTTAAAAATCCCTCAGTATGCCTTCCTTCGGAGGGGAAGTAAAGCCGGCGGTCCCATGTCATAGATTTATGGCATGTTAAAGAACCTTCCACTAATTACACCTGTGTGAAGCTAAATTGGATAGGTTAAGAATGTAAACAACGCTCTTAGGTTTCTACGTTCGTTGCCAAGAGCCGACTGCGGTGGCGTCTAGTAGCTAAGTTCTGAACTAGGCCTAGTAGTCGTTGACAGTGGCGTTTGGCGGCAAAAGTAGGAACTATTTGAAAATTAATAAATGTAAAACAAAAATACTGGAATGCAGCCGAAATAAATCAGAAACCTCTATGGAGATCAAATTGGCAGGTGAAAAGCTGAAGGAAGTAGGAAACTACTGTTACTTAGGAAGCAGAATAACCAGTGATGGACGAAGCAAAGAGGATATAAAAAGTAGGTTGGCTCAGGCAAAGAAAGCATTTCTACAAAAAAGTAATCTGCTGACATCGAATATAGATTTAGATGTTAGGAAGTCATTTTTGAAAGCCTTTGTCTGGAGCGTGGCGCGCTATGGAAGTGAAACTTGGACTATTGGTGCAGCAGAAAAGAGGAGAATTGAAGCATTTGAAATGTGGTGTTACAGGAGAATGATGAAGATCAGATGGGTACATAGGGTTACAAACAAAGAGGTATTAAGACGAGTGGGAGAGGAGAGATGTTTCTGGCGACTGTTAATGAAGAGAAGAGATAGGTTGGTAGGACACATACTAAGACACCCAGGAATAGCAAGCTTAGTTATGGAAGGAAGGGTCGAGGACAAAAACTGTAGGGGTAGACCAAGGTTAGAATATGTTAAACAGATTGCCTGGGATGTAGGGAGTCGGAGCTATGTAGAGATGAAACGATTAGCTCAGGACAGGGAGGCATGGAGAGCTGCATCAAACCAGTCAAAAGACTGAAGACTCAAACAACAACATTTGAAAAATTCTAAGTTGCAGTCTGTGTGTGTCTGTTAGGTAGTCAGCCCAAAGGCTGGTTGGATCCTCAAAAAGTACCGCCGTTACGTTATGTGAGTAGATACCCACAAAAACCCAAGGCAGCACTATTTTGAGGCAAACTACCTCACTCCTCTTCTTGCCTAGAACGAAAAAAAAAAAAATTGCAGTCTGTACTTATATTAAAAAACAGATACACACACTAATACAGTCATCACAATTAACACCGGTTATCAGACAGATTCTACACACACCCAAAGTACACGGGGCTACATGACCTCGTTGTCGCAGCCCCTAAACTTAAGAACCAACCAAACTCTGTCAAAGGCATGACGTTTGTCAGAATCCTACCCAACCCAAAATAACATCATGACGTGATTTTGTCTGCTGATAATTAATTTTATGGGCTTGGGACTTCTTGGTCATCAACCCCGTGAAGTTGGGTGTGGGTTGAATTCCCCTGATGGGAAATTAGAAAATATGCACCAATGGCTTATCTTCATAATAATTGGATTTGGATCCAGTCACACAACAGTTTCAAGTCATATCACCACAATTTTAGCATAACCTATGTATGAGTAAGCCTACTGGTAGTTTATTAAAACGGGATCCACACCAAGTACGTGATAAGATTGATATCCTTGGACAAGCAGGCGTATAATTGGATGAGAGAACACTGCAGGCAATTTAAAAAGTAGGTTATGTTCCTACGTATGGTAATCAATTTTCAGATCTTCTTTAACCTTGAATTGGAATACGTTAATTATTGCTATGCTTGCTCATAATGAATTACCATTACTAATAATTTATGAACTCTACACAGAATAATAAATAGACCAAACTTACCCACAGATTGGCAATAGTATTGATGGTATCACAAGCGTAACAGAAGTCACCGGTATCTCGCATTTAAGAAGCACTATTGCAGACATTTACTTACACGAACGTGTAATATCATTAAGCAATAATTAATAAGCACAGATAACCAAGGGAGACGATTGCTAACCGAAATTCACATCACTATCACATCGTAAACAAAACGACTCAACTAATAAACAAAGCATGTAACCACCAACAGCGACAGCCATCTTTCATCAGTCCCGCCGCCAGTGTCAGGTCCGGTATTATAGAAGGTCCTGGTTATCTCCTTGATTCCGGTTGTACTGAGCTTCACTCCTACTTCTGACGTATGGAGCTTCTCTCCATTTCTATCGTATGGAGCTTCTCTCCGGTCCCTGTCATATGGAGTTTCGCTCCGATCCCTGTCACTCTGACTATATCGACTGTTATGAAAGTTTCTGTCATCATACCGGCGTTGCCAAGGTCTACTATTTTCCTCTCTCTGTTGGTCGTTCCATCTCCTATCATTCTGATAGCTATTCCTGATTGGACCTGTTCTATTTTATTTCGAGGTTGGAAACGCTCAGTTTGTTGAGTCCTATTCATCATGACTGCGTTTACAGTCATAGGTTCCTGTCTAGAACTCTTGGTGACTGTCGGTTGCGTCATTAAACTAATATGATCGAGGCGACGCAATAGATCATCCTTCGATGCTAAGGTCGGGATACCAGAGGTTATGAGTGACTTCCTAACTTCAGCTGGAAGCTGTCACGATATGGCTTCTACTAATTCACCCTGCGACAAGGGTGGATCAAGAAATCTCAGTTTAGCCGACTGACAAGCGAAATATTCTGTATAACTAGTCGGTCCTGTAGTAGCATACTTCCTTGAATAAATCTCGGATCGTATGTTCTGTTGGACCTCAATTGACCAAAAACGCTGAACAAACGCTTGTGTGAACTGGTCGAAATCCTCAAAGGTGTACCTGAACGCTTTGAACCACTGAAGAGGAGCGTCCGATAAAAATCTCTCTACTACCCGCAATTTCCGTTAATGTGGTACATGAGATTCCACAAAATAATCATGGATGACTCTAATAAATTCTAAAGGAGTGGTTCCATCTAGATTGTTAAATTTCCTTGATTTATCTTCAAAGTTCCTAATGATGGTTATATTAGATGCCCTATCTGACGTTCTTGTGACATTACTATTTGCACCTACATTGGGAGTAGAAGAAGTAAATTCTTCCGCTTGGGTTTGGAGTTCTGATGTGCGAGGTATAGCCCTATTCGACTGTTCAATCGGACTAAACTGAACAGACGTTGGAGCCTTAAAAGATTCCTGAATGTCGATTCCTTTTTGTTCCTGTACTGGGTTAACTGGCTCATCTACAACGACTCTAAAATCGCTATTTATTAGCAATCGCAATTGTTCTTTAAGAGTATCCAAGTTGATACTGCCTCCAAAATTAATGTTCTCGAGGCCTTTCCTTAGCTCATTGATCTCGGAAGTTTTCTTTTCCCTTATCTTGTTTAAATCAATCTGTCCCTGATCAATCTTAAGTTCTACGGCCTTAATTCGAGTTTCTAGCCCTGTAAAATTATCTATCTGTTTTTCTTGAACAGCATCCACTCTTTTGTTTAAATCAGTCCTTACATCAATGATTTCCCTAGTGGCATTGGAAAGTTTAGTGGCAAGACTCTTTTCTAACCTAGATTTAGCATTTTGAAAACTATCCTCATTGACCTTATTCGTTCTTGTTTTAAAAGAGCAAGATTTTCATTAATAATAGTTTTGAGGTCGATGTCAAAGTCTGCCTTAATTAATTTAGTATGATCCGTCACTTGAGTCTGCAACGTGCTCATTTCACCTTTCAAATCCTCCAAACTCTTTTGCGTTTGACTGGTGTCGTGAGTAAATTGCGACTGTAGTGCATCAATAAGGTCCTTACTTTCCTTTCGAAATCCCATTTGATTTCACTACGGAAATTGATATTTGACTGTTCCATTTCATTAAGTTTTATTTCAGTATAGGCTTGACTTGACTCGATCATATTTACTTGGGATTGGATCTTGGTTTGTTTCGACTCAATCTGATTGACGTCATTTTGAATGTTCTTAACCTGAGATTGTATTTCCTTCTGTGTGGTTTCCACTAAACCCATATCTGTTTTCAGATCGTTAACCTGTGCTTGCATCATTCTAACATTAGTGCTAACATCTTTAACAGTTTTTTCAACCTCTTTTAGACTTTCCTGTACTTGATCGAGATTAGTTTTGACATTAATGATTTCTTTATTAAGACTAGCCTGGGCATTCCAAACTTCTACTTTAACATTGCCAATATCGGTTTGAAGACTAGTTGTAACATTGCTAATTTCAGTTTTAACATTGCCGATGTCAGTTTGAAGACTAGTTGTAACATTATTAATTTCAGTTTGAAGACTAGTTGTAACATTGGTTTGGACATTTTCAATGTTAGCTTTAACATTACTAATGTCAGTTTTAATACTTGTTTCCATGGATTGTTGATTCGACCTAACATGACAAACATTAGTCTGAATTGTTTTTGAACTGTCTTTAATTTCTTTCATGGATGACCTTAAGTTATCTAATTCACCCCTGATGCCTTCAGTTACTGCATCCTTGAGAATTTCATTATTATGTGTTGCATTTTCATATATATTTTCAAATGTAGTCTTGGTTTGAGATCTGATATTCTCAATGTCATTATTGAGATGCTGTAGCTTGCCTTCTATCATCTCAAACATTTTTTTAAAAATCTGCAACAGTGACTGCCTGGTTATCAGTCATAATTCAACACAAATACACTTGTCACTAGAAAACATGGGAACACTACATGAGAAAGCATAGCGAAAACATCTGCACACAACCACAAATTGCCATAAAAGTGCGTATTTTTATTGCATTGCATTAACTTATATTTAAACTTAAATTAAATTCATATCATCCAGTATCATTCTGAGATTGCCTAAAACCCCAATATGTGTGATATTTTAAATCAGAGATGGTCCTAGATTCTATCATAAAACAGAATTAAACTTACACGAAGCATCCTAACTTAAAGATGATGTCAGCAAAAATCATCAGCCGGAGTTAAATAGGACAAATCACCTATGTGCAACTCACACGTGTGCTACAATAAGGTCTCACTCGACTGAACACGTCAAAGGAGATTACTGTGAATAACTCTTATTGAACAAGTTCTAGTCGTTTATAACCAAATAAAAATGTGGCACCACTTCAATATATTTAAATCAAGAATCTGATAACGGTTGCAATACTACCAAAATCAAGTAGTTCGAGTAACATCGTAATTGCTTTTATTCCACAGGAATTTCAATAATTTTTGCCAAAATATTGATTCACCATTATCCATTTGCTTTCATCTCTACCAAAACGAAACACGATGTCCCAATTCGCGCTCAGAATAGCATGATAATAAGATTGGTCTCCATTCTCTGGTGTTCCAATTTTATTTTAGGCCTACAACTGTGGCTATAAATCTGGTAAACCAGGTCTATTCGAACCCATAACGTTGGCCTCCACAAAACTATGGCTATAAACCTGGTAATCCAAGTTTATTCGGGCCCAAACGTTCAGCGCCATATAACTATGTACCCGAAACCCTTACCAATACCTGGTGAAATCCCTCGATGGTCACTGGATCGTAGAACCTGAAAAATACCCGGCGAGAAACCTTCCCAGGTCCTACCACCAAGTAGAGGAATGAATGGGGTACTAGTCATCCTATCAGGCTGTTTTAAGAATGACCATGGCTACAACGAACGAACAAATAAGAAACTAGCTCAAGAACACGAAAAACAACTCTAAAAATGACTATCTCAAGGGTGGAAAACCCTGGAAAAAGAAAATCCAAGCGATGGCCATCTTAAAACGACCTCCAATCTCTTCGTTAAAATATCACGCCATTATTTAAAATTGGGAAAACAATTTATTCCAAGAGAACAAGGTAACAGACAAGAAAATAAAATATTAATACCCTGTCGTCAAGAAAACAAAATCACAGCTAAACGCATCTGTATTAAGAAAATCCTAAATAATTCCAAAAATGGATTACGATCATCACCTACACGCTGGGGTGATTCTAAATATAATATCTCACATTATGAAACAAGGATATTAGGCATCAATCTCCTAATGATATTAGGAGGACTGGATGAAATATTAGACGATGAATAAAGAAGAATTATCAAAATTTTAACCGTGTATCGTCTTAAACGATATTCCAAAGTGTAGCAATATCAAGATTATATACAAGTATTTATAAGAATATATACAGAAATGTCCTCAGACATTCACATGATTCAGCCTAAACAGCTGATCTTGGCCATAACATTCGCATTGTGATGTTTAATTAACATTCAATACATCGGGTTACCAATTTTTATCAAGCAATTAAGCTAAGTAGTGAATCTATCGACTATGTTCATGATTGATATTTCAAGTAAACTTGTACAAAATTGTAGAGGTTTTAATGATTATATGCTGTGAAAATATCTTAAGTTGCTTGAACAGATTATCCAAGCGTTGCTTTTGATTAGGTGAAGAAAAGCATGTTGGATCGCTCTATAAGAATGACGACGCCAATGCTTCCAACAGACATTAAAATACCAGAAAAACGCATCTATATTAACATAACACCAAACACGGGTGTTGACTACTCGAAGTCACAAACAGATTGGCACTTACTGGCCGAAAAGCACTTACCGGCTCAATCTAAAACTGGCCTAATGCTTCAACAAGCATAAAATCTCACAAGTATGCATCACCCCAGATCTGCATCCTAAACACAACACAACGATGTTATACGAACCTTCAAAACGCTACTATTATTTAATCTCAATACTCACACAAGACCTACAACATGCTTAACTCACATACTAACCTTAAGCACGTTGTTCAAAGTCGAGACACTAAAACATTCCACTAGCAAATTAACCTATCTTGCCTCCCGATAATGTATATTAATAATACTTGTTCATTTTTCTTGACTACAAGTCAAGCTTTCCTGGAATAATTTAATCAACCTTGTGAATGGTGTTCAAAACTGTTATACTATATCTCACTCACTCAATTGCATTAAATGCAATTATTTACGTTAATACTGTGGAAAATACATGTCTCAAAATGACATCCTAAATTAAGTTAATCTCAAATCAATACCTAATAGAAGGTAAAACTGATCTTTTCCTGAACCAGGATAGCCTCCAACTTCGGTGGGCTTCGAAGGATCAGTGGATAAAACTTACACCATGAAAGCAAGTTAACTAATCAGGTTAATCCAATGACAATCATTAAGTAAATCCACTAATAAATCTGTACTCACAAAAGCGAAGTGCTTTCCATAAAAATAATCCCACAGGGGGATTAAAACTCTAAATGCAACGAACACCAAGATAAATTTTCCAAGATTCAAATCGCTGCAAGAAAACGAAGTTCCTAACAGAACAGTAGTACATGAAAAACATGTACTGGCCTCAAAGAAACCAGTGTTCCAAAGTACTGATAAACAAACGCGATTAATACTATGCTTACACAAAATATTGGAGATCTTCACCTAAATCCTTTTCTCGGCAAATAAAAATACGCACTACTAAGAAATTATTGATTCTACTGATTAAATGATCCAAACTAATAATACACAAGGGAAGAATTCGTTAAGCGAATACAAAATTCCGGGAACACAGCAAGTCAGATTCGACAGAAACATCGAACCTAAAGTTGTGAATACCCATTTAATTCTACAAAAATGAAATGACAATTGCAGTTGCTAACACGTGCCTCAACTAAGCTTCGTTAAAGAGTCTGCTGGTCCAGTACCTTTTGTTGCATCTTGAAGCGTCTTAAGCGGGTTATATAAAGATCTGATGAATATCCAGGGTATCACCAGATAATACACACTTCTTCTTCTCTGGATCTGGGAATCGAACACGAGCCTGAAGCGCACACGCATACTGGTCAGACGACCTTAAGAGCCCTCTCCCTTCATACCAGAAATACTATAATCCGCCTGAGAAATAGTACTGTCCTTCATGTCGCAGCTCATGAAAGCACTCGCAAACAACCACTGGAGTGCGGGGAAAACATACTCCTCTCCAAAAAGAAGAATGCAGTTGTGGATGGCAGTCATTTCGCATAAGTACTTCTCATGAAGCTACCCCATTTAATCTAACCTGTCATTCTGGAAGTCATAACTATAACGTTGAACTTCCCCACTGACATCTCAGATGATAATATGCGTTCTAGTGTCTGCATAATGTACAGCTTAACAATTCCTGATGTTAGCATGTATCAGCACAATCATACACGTTACTATTGCTCGTGATGAAGACCTCACAAGATTTCGAAATGGCTGCCTTGATAATGGACACCGCTGGACAGAGACCTACAGTCAGTCCGGGTTCCGTTTCGACACAATTCTTCTTGACCAAGATGGCAGTATACATTTACAACTGTTCTGAATATATCTCAGATCCATTATAAAATGGTAGCTTCGATAATTACTTGTACACGGTACTCGTCCGCTTGTCAAGACACGAAATACTCTGCACGTTTATAACGCACTTTGAAAAAGACTGTTCAGCTTAGCTGAGTATAAACGCGAGCCGTCTCCACACGGAGTTATCACAGTCTGCCTTGCACCTGCGATCTCGCTCACTAGCCGAGTTGCGTAACCTCACATATGACTCTCCGAATACAATAGTCCAAGTCCAAGTGAAGTCGCCTTGCTGGCTGCCAAACGCCACAGCAAGCAACCCCCACTACTACCTTCCTTCATCGATAACTCGATGTGTCAATAACTCGCTTATGGCTTGATCATTATAGATGTTATTCTTGCACGTCGCTTGTTATATTATATTCCTCATATAAAATAGCTTTCTGCTATGGTAATCTGCGTTCTACGTTCTTTGAAAAGTCTTCTAATACTCTGATTCGCTTTAAAACAATAAAGATAATCCTGTAGCCTAGGTCGATATATGACATGACGTCACATATAGGTTTATTGATCGGTCTAGCTTTGAGTCCACCCACTCGGGAATGCTCGTTACTTTCCGATCTCGATGACCCTTCTTATATTAACGGCGTAATAGATCATGACTTGACTCACGAGCTCAACAGCATCGCGTCTCTTGCCGTCTCCACTACAGTATCTGGGCATAACCTTATGAAAATATACGGTACAGTACCGAAGAAAGGGAAACATGTACTTATGGCGTCTAGTATGCATAATGACGATGCAATTGATCAATCATCGGAGGACAAAAACAAACCAGAGATGATAACTTTCTACAATTCAACCAAAGGGGGTGTTGATACGTTGGATGAGTTGAATTCTACCTACGACGTAGCAAGAAATACTCGAAGATGGCCGATGGTGATAATGTTTTCTCTAGAGAATGTGGCAGGAGTGAATTCACAAATAATATATCTTGCTAACAACTCCACTACCAAAACTATTCACAGTATTTATTTGAAGAAATTGGCATTGGCACTAACAGCTGACAACCTGCAACGTAGATAACTCCTGACAAATCTCGCTCTTGAAGTTCGGCGCAGAAGACAGGAGGTTGCGGGCACTTCTACTCCGAATATAACAGCTGATCATGTTCCAGAGGGAACACGTAAGAGGTGCCAATTCTTCACGAAGGACAGGAAGACAAAACATTACTTTAAATACTCTAAAAATTTATTTGCCCGAGCCATGCGTAATTTTCATGCACAACCTGTCCTATTCAACAATGAGAAATGTACTGTGAAAGTTTCAAGTTCTTGATAACAATTGTTGCCAAAATTGTAATTGTTTATGTTGCCTGAACAGTTATGAACTACGATCACTTCACTCATATCAAATATTTAAACATTTCTAATTTGTACTATGTAATTATTGAAGTTCTGCACCAACCATGGGAGATGTGGTGATCTACTATACAAATGGGGAAAGATACCTCTCCAGAGTGCACGTGTGGCTTCCAGTGTCAGACCATCAAGCATATAGTTGAAGAGTGCCCTCAGAACTTATATCCTGGAAACCACTTTGACTTTTTGTTTTCTACAGCAAATGTGTTAAACTATGTAAATAATATGTCTGTAAATTTGTAAATTATGGTTACATTTTCTTTGTGTTCCAAAAGTGATGTGTAATTGCCATACGATTAATAATAATAATAATAATAATAATTGAAGTTCTAGCACGTTTTTCACAATTTCTGAAATGTTTCTATAAAATCACTTAAATGTAACATTAGTGCTTCATTTCACAACCTGATACGTTATTATTAATTAGAGTAAATAGAATAATCCAAATATTTTTTAGAAATAACTTTAAGGTAATTATTTTCAATTTAAAATAGGTCTGTGAGACTAGGCGCCAGTTCTAAGTCACAACTTGGAGCGCCAGTGCCGCGGGGTTAATATGCATGTCTACAAGAACATAACCAGCTTATGGTTTAATGAATGACTATTATTTTATCACCAGTTTATACTTTAAGTGAAGTAGTTTATCACCAGTTTAAAATGCAGGTATACTAATTTAAAACCCCCTTATACTTTATTTCCATTAATGAATCACCAGTTCGCAATTGATCCCAACTACATGCAATCGACAAGAACAATGAATGGATACTACAATTTAATAAATTTAATAAATTTAAACATCTAGAGACCTGCTACCACTTTCCGAATGGGTAATAAGGGTAAAATCACCACAATGGGTGTGGAGTTAAACGTACTGGAAAATCACAACCAGCAAATAAAGAATATAACTAAGTGTGAGACTTCAAGTATTTAAATACAAGAAGTTCAGAAGAACTCCACAGATTAAACTTGGAGTATCACTATTAAATTAAATAACTCTCTATATATGCTTTTTCAATAATAAAGACATGAGTTGATTAGAATAATTTAAAAAATCTTTAACATTAATGTAGTTAAATTCAAATTAAGATCAAAGACCCACACTTTGAAGTCACGAGTCGGAGAAGAAAGATATTGAAAGGAAGGAAGGAAGGAAGCTTGTGGTTTAACTTGACCGTTAATCTAGAGATCATGAGCCACGGGACCTCCTTTTTACGCGGAATCCGAACCACAGGACATGGCATTTCACTTCGAAAATCTCACATGCATTGACCGGGAATCGAACCCGGACCGCCTTGGTGAGAGGCATACAGCTAGACCGCTGAGCCACCACGCCCCTGAAAGATATTGAAGAATCCTCATAAAACTATAAATGAAAATACAGTATAATTAAACCCTGATATATTACTTGAAATAAAAGGAGAAGATAATATTTAACCTAGCTCAAAATAACTAATAAGCAAACAAATTTCAAACTAAAATTGATTAACAAAATGGGGATCAAGAATTACTTGTGTCTTTACGGTTACAAAAAAATAGAGATTTACACTGGTGTGTATGATACACAGATTTCCATAAGAGGTAATAATACAAATCATAATAAGGTTATGTCATCGTTAATTTAAATGCTAGTTTTGCATTAAATTATTCTGACTGAAACAAAATGGAACGTTTAGGTTCCAAAACACCACGCTTGTGTCAACGATTAAATTAAAATCCCTCAATAGCTCACAAAACTTACATTTAGCACACTGGATACTTACATTTTAACCTGAACGACGTGGCATTTAACCTCAATACACTACCAAAGCATATAAACAATACGTAGGTAACGCGTCAAGAAAATTCAACGAAGAA
The DNA here is from genome assembly GCA_946902985.2 of Meconema thalassinum. NCBI lineage: Eukaryota > Metazoa > Arthropoda > Insecta > Orthoptera > Tettigoniidae > Meconema > Meconema thalassinum. Next base: position 66,778,152 of record OX336390.1, on the reverse strand, counting down.
ACTTACAATCATAGAAAGTAAAAAGTCACTGAACAACAACTTATTAAATAAACAAGTGTGTACTCACGTCTTTCAGCTCAGTTTTTAACCAATCCGAATTTATTTTACACGTCTTTTATACACTTCTTCATACCTCTTTTCCATTGGTGGATCTTTCAATTTCTATTGTTTCTTTCAGAAAAATCATTGTTTTAGTGAATATTCCCATCAGTATGCTGTCCCACGACGTTATTCTCATATATTTATATATATTTATGTTAACTTCTGGTGTATTGGAACATTATATTCTTGGAGTTCCACATAGATGCGCACGCCATCTGTTAACAATTTACCTAGGTAGGCCTATACTCTGTGAGCTGCCAGAATAGGATTGACAGTTCTCGTCTGGCCATGTGGTCTGAGAACGAGATTGCCAAACTGTACCAGCCAGAGATACAGGCACGTGGGCTGTAATATTGCAACGCAGATTATTATGGCATCAACTATGCGAACATGGATTGGTCAAGATGCACAGGGGTGATGACTGACGTGGAATTACCGCTGAAATGTCAGTCCTATTTAGGCAGCTCACAGAGTAAATATGTAGTTCCGAGCAGACACCCTAGATAGAGCAAGATGTCACTAACCCTTAATTTTAACTTATTTGCGGCTGATTAAATGTCGCGTACTTCTATCAATTCAAGCACAGCTAGGATTTGACAACATTTTAAAATGTTTCCGGATTAAAATATATCATCATTCTCCTGGCAGCGTGATCCATAGGTATGATATTACCATACACTGTATGCATTTTAAAAGATTGTACCACTCAACTTGTCAATCGGATTTTTTTCGTCACCGATTAGGATTATAACATGCCTACAATGTGGGAATAAGTCAATCCCGCAACACATATAAAAAGAAAAGCCTTAATTGTCGTTCAGGTAAAATCGAGAAGATTGTAGTTTTGTTGATTAACTACATACATTATACACATATTTTTATCCTCTAGTTCATAGAAGACTTGTTGATATCCAATGGACGCTGATATAGTACCACGCAGGATATCCGGACCCTTGGACACCAACCGCAGTCACAATTCATCAATTAGAACAAGCACGTCTCCTATATCCACATCCTGAAACCAAACCGACTCTGACAAAACCTGTCCATAATAACTACTTTATCTTTATTGGTGTTCACCATTAATACCTTACACCTTTTGTCTCTCTAAATACCTTAAGATTGAAACAGAACAAATAGCAAAACTAGAGCAGATGGCCGCGCTGTTCCACCTCTTTAAACGACAATAACTAATAACTAACATCAAAATGGCAACTGTTGCATTAGAAGAGCTAGGTACCTATTATGAGAAAAACCAACTGAAACCAAATCCAGCTAAGACCCAAATTTGCGCGTTCCAACTGCGGCATGCACAGGCATCTCAGAAACTCAAAGTTTTCTGGAAAGGGAACTTACTGGAACATTGCTTTACACCAAAGTATTTGGGAGTTATGCTGGACCGCACACTAACATACAAGAAACATTGCCAAAACGTAAAACAAAAGATAGCTGCTAAAAACAACATTCTACGCAAATTGTCAGGAACCAGTTGGGGAACACAACCACAAACAATCAGAACATCAGCTCTAGCTTTATGCTACTCTGCAGGTGAATATGCCTCCCCGGTTTCGTACAGGTCAGCCCATGCGAAGCAAGTCGACATCTCTCTCAACGAAAGTTGCAGGATCATTACTGGATGCCTGAAACCTACACCCATTGAGAAGATCCAAATTCTAGCTGGTATTGCTCCTGGTGAGATTCATAGGGAGGTAGCAGCTAACAAAGAAAGGCTCCAATCATCTACTTCAGAAGCACATCCCCTCTATGGATACCACCCAGCCACCCGGGGGCTGAAATCCAGAAAAAGTTTTCTCCGTACATCAGTTAACCTTGAGGGGAAAGCGGAGAATGCTAGGATCAAGATGTGGAAAGAAAGAACCAGCCATCTCTCCAACTGGATGGAGCCGAAGGAAAGTCTTCCATGTGGACACCAGGAGAAGTGGACAACCTGGAAATCCCTTAACAAACTCCGTACAGAAGTCGGCAGAACAAAAGTAAATCTTCGGAATTGGGGTTTCTCAAGCGACTCATCACTCTGTGATTGTGGAAAGCGCAAAGTAACTATGGCGGCAAAGTGCTAAGTGTAATATCCTAATAAATCTCGAAGTTATATGTAGAAAGAAAGCCGTGTGCGTATACTCCTCCAAATGTTGCGGATTGCGGGTAAGAACAACTAGCCGTGGCATTGTTAGGGAAGTTATATTAAGAGTGTATCAAGCCAAATTTACATGTTAATTAAACAAGCTCATGGCGCGTTAAAGTTGAGGTTATGCCTAGCTTGTTACACATCACCCACTTAAACAACAAATCCTCTCCTAGCGCTTCCGTGCCGGGCGAACCACTCGGGAGCGGGAACGCTTCCCTGTCACTAATGCGGGAAGACGTTTAGCAAATGAAAAACACAGAAGCAGGGCAGGTTCGCGCAGGGCGGATCATTTAGGAACAGGAAGGCTTCCCTGTCAACAAGGCGAGAAAGAATTCAGCAAGCAAATCTTACAAAGGAAGTGGACCATACATACACCCTCCGAAATGTTGTTAAAGATGGCGGCAAGTGACAGACCTCGTGTTTCAGTAGCCCTAACATATTACTGTATTTTAGTGGTAGTTTGCCTGTTCAAGTGTACTATATGGTGTGCAACTGTGTCAGAAATCATTTCCGACCGCAGTGATGTGTCGTGTGCTCAAGAAATGCAGTGGTACTGCGCAGAGAGACATTTTACATTCTCGACCATGGCAGCTTGTAACCTCCCAGTGCTCCGCCAAGTTTCCACCACACCTCGTGGACCAGTACAACGTTGCCGTGCCTCCTCCAGTACAGTTTACTTGATACTACTACTACTATCAGGTGATATTCACTTAAATCCAGGACCCCTTAACCTCTACTACCAGAACGCACAGAGCGTCAAAAATAAACTAACCGACTGTTTAGCAAATATAACCGAAATCAATCAATTTGATATCCTCTGCCTCTCAGAAACATGGTTGTCAGACTTCGTATCTTGTGGGGAACTTCCGTTTTCATCTGAGTTCAATGTGTTTCGGCGCGACAGATCCTCAAGGGGTGGTGGTGTTGCAATCGCAGTTCATAACAAACTGAAGGCAAAACATCGGCCTGACTTAGAAACTTCCTGCGAAATAATATGGGTTGAGATTATTATCCCAAAAAGGAAGAATTTACTTGTAGGTTGCTTCTACCGCCCACCTTCCAGCAAAATTGACACCTTAGAAGAATGTTTCAACTCTACTGTTCTTGCCCTCAATCAAGAAAATGAAATAGTGTTGCTAGGCGATTTTAACTCCCATATCTCCTGGACATCAATAGACAATGGTACCATACACTCTCCCCAAATAGATACTTTCATCTTATCAAATTTTATAAACGGTCTACATCTGAAACAGTTCAATCTACACCCAACAAGGAAATCCGAAACACTGGACCTCATATATTCAACCCTGCGTAATGTCACTGTGACCGTTGGAAGAAATATCCTAAACACCGACCATAGCTCAATAGAAGCCACCCTCCCCGTCTCAGCCAGCAGACATAAAAACAGCCCCACCACCGATAAGAAAGCTTTCCCTCTTTGGAGAAAGGTCGACTGGCAAGCTGTCAATCAGGATTTATCATCTCTACCCTGGTGCCTGCTAACAGCTGAGAGAGACGTAAACAGCGCAGTGACCTTGTTTGAGGATTTACATTACTCGGCCATTAAACAACACGTTCCTTACTCCGTACCCAAGTCCAACAAATACCCGCACTGGCTAAGTCAAAACACCAAACTCCTTCTCCAAAACAAAACTCGAGCGTGGTCACTGTGGAAATCAGTTCCCAATCCTCATACCCGCAATGTATTTATTCACCTACGGAAAATTTCAAGAGTTCTTATGACAGAAGATTACAACCGCTACATTTCTTCCATAACAGGAAATCTCAAGAATAACCCAAAGAAGTTCTGGACACTTATATCATCCCGTAGAAAGACTCCCAGAATTCCACTTAATCTAAACCTCCATAATGAAGAAATCCCATTTGAATTGAGGTCCACACATTTCAATGAATATTTCCATTCAACCTTTTCAGTTCTCGTACCAATCCCCAGTCCCCCTCAACTTACTAGCGTATGTTCTGATTCACTGTCTCAAATTTCAACGACCCCCGATGAAATCCAAAATATTTTAAAAAGTCTGCCCGCAAACAGATCTACCGGACCATCAGACATAAGCCCCATATTCCTGAAAAACACCTCTGCATCTCTCAGCATTCCCTTATCCATGATACTCAACTGGTGCATGACTTCCGGCACTTTTCCTGACTCATGGAAAAGAGCTGATGTAACACCTGTCTTTAAATCAGGCAGCAAGCATGAAATTTCCTCGTACAGACCTATATCTATCGTCCCTATACTCTCTTCAGTCTTCGAAAGAATAATACATTGCCGTCTCCTCACTTTCACCAAACCACACCTCTCAGAAGAACAACATGGCTTCGTCCCTGGAAAATCATGCTTAACAAATCTGACTGTTCTGAACCATCACATAAATTCTGCAATAGATCAAAAATATCAGCTAGATGGAATCTACGTTGACCTGGCCAAAGCATTTGATTCCGTGAACCATTTCCTTCTCCTCCACAAGCTTGCTTCACGATACAACGTGCATGAATCCTTCCTATCCCTAATACAAAGCTTCCTGTCCAATAGGCAGCAACGGGTAGTGCTTCCAGGGTCTGTGTCGTTCTGGCTCCCAGTCTTATCAGGAGTAACTCAGGGCAGTATCCTGGGACCCCTTCTCTTCGTGCTGTATATGGACGATATAAACACATGTGTGCAAAATTCTCCGTGTTCCCTTCTTCTATACGCTGATGACCTCAAGATATTCAGAAAAATTTCCAGTTCTGACGACCACGCTGACCTCCAGGAAGCAGTGAATACATGTACTGATTGGTTCAACAAATGGAAGTTATCTCCAAATCCGAAAAAGTGCTTCAATGTGTCTTTCTCACTACTGAAATCTAGAAATCAGGCGGACTATATAATATGTGGAAATAAATTGGATACGGTTTCTCAGGTAAGAGATTTAGGTATTATTCACGATGATAAACTGACATTCTCTCCCCACATTGACCATATCAAATCTCGCGCAATGCGCAGTCTCGGCATTCTATACAGATTCACAGAAATTAAAGACCTCACTGCACTTAAATTATACTTCACCACATACGTTCTCCCTATCCTAGATTTCTCTTCTCCAATTTGGTCTACTTCGGCTATAACCAATATTTCTAAATTGAACAGTGTCTTTAATTTCTTCATATCAATTGTCAAAGCTCGCAATCCTTCACTAAGGCACTTTGCCAAATCCGACATTCTAAATCAGCTCAATTTACTCGACCTGAGAAGCCGTCTACAACTTACTGACCTGTGTTTCCTACATAAAATTATGAATGGTTACACAAAATGTAACATGCTCTTAAGCTACTTCCCACTCCACGTTCCCACCCGTTCAACACGCCAGAACCATTTACACCACATACCTCGCCCACGTCTTGAAATACAGAAGCGCTCTATTTTCCACCGTCTACCTACCCTTAGCAACTCCCTTCCAAATATCGACATATTCTCTCCCTATCGAACATTCAAACATAACATTAGAAGATCCCTTTCACCCTCAATTCCTAACCCCTCACCCTCCTAATCACTCACTACCCCAATCACTCCCTGCGTCCTTCCCGAGATTTATCCCTTCTGCCATCACTGCCAATTGTTACCTGTTATTGTTGTTGTTGTTGTTGTTTGTCTTTGTTAATATTATTTGTAATTGTTAAAATATTAGTGTAAAATGACCTTTTCATGGTTGTATCTAATAATTATTAAATAAATAAATAAAATAAAAAATAAAAAGCAGAAAACGATCCAACATTTATGCCAGTGTGTCTTATGACCCTCAAAGTGCACTATGATAGACTTGGTTGCAGCTTCCTCTAATGCTATTGACGTCGCCCAATACTGGACAAGAATTATCTAGCTTCCGATTTTGTTGCTCAGTAGGATTGTTTATATGTGTATATCTGTATATTTGTATAGTAGCAATGTATATATCGTGTATTTTAAAATATCTATGTGTAAAGTCGATACTTCTGACACGAATAAAGAGAAGATGGCAGATATATGATATTTTAACAAATAAGTTACCAACATTTTTATAGTGTTCTCCACATGATGTTTCTATGTTACATAATATTAAATAAAATAACAACACATTCCTTACAAATAACAATAATTCATTCTGAACGTTATTGTTTTTCTCAATTAAGCAATTAGTTAAACAGCTACAATATTACGATTCAAATATGGTATATTGACTTTCACGGCCAGTGAATTAAAACTCAGCATTTTTTCTAGTTTTATGCCGTGTCTTGTTTGGGGTTTCACGTAGGAACTCCAAGCTGTCACCCGGGGTTGAGGGGAGGAAATAAAGGGGACTTTTTTTAAATTAAATATTGCTAGACATTTCTCGGTACGGTACCGTATATGAAAACTTGAAACCGTTAAAAATTCGTACTTTTCTTGAAATAAGGGCCAGAATCTTATCCCATTGAAGGTTTTTGATACCACCAACCATTCACCAAAGGGGTAGGCAAATTTTGAGACAAAATAAATCATATCTCCCTTAGTAGGCACAATATGAAAACCGTTTAAAAAAGGCCATAGTCCTCTAAAAAATACCTTAAACCTTTGTCTGAAAGACATATTGATATAACCCATCGTTTCGCCAATAGCAAAATCTTTTTGGAATAAGACAACATTGGCAAATGTGGTGAATTCGAAATAATGTTCTTTAGCCGGTGAAATCTACCTCCTACTTCCAGCATGCCAAGAGGGGTTTGTTTTAAATTAGAAGAGTCACTCCCTTTACATGTGAAGGATGTACCCTGAAAATTCGCTTACTTTGGGAGACACTGACCAATAAGATAACATGTGTAAGATAACTTAAAATGGTCTAAGGTCCTCGGTACCTTGCTCTCAATTTTCCCGATTTCTTTGGTCCTACCTCTTTAATAGAAAAGTTACGAACGGACATATCATCTGGAACTTGTAGTGACGTTGCTTTCCATCCGTTATTATACCTGTTGAGTAGCTTGTCATGAGCTACTTTAATGTTCTGTCAAGTCTACTTCGAAGTTTCCTGTGCGTCGTTGGAAGAAGACTGGCCTGGTTAATGATCACACGTTAGACAACCTAGATTTAGGAGCATATGAGCATAGAGTAGTGTGGTGGACCTTTACACTGCAGTATTGAAAGCATACGTTAACCATTTAATATAACTTTTTCATAGGCTATGATCATTGTGATGCAAAGCAATGAGAGCTGCACACAAGTTACGTTGACTCATTCAGCATTAGAGGACTTCGGGTAATAAGCGGTAGTAGTGATATGTGAAATAAAAAATTCTAAGAAGTTATTTCGAATGACTTATACTGTGAAAGATTTAGCATTGACGGGGACAAGAAATTCACTTGTCCCTAAGACGTCCTACAACAGTCTGAGTCGTTGCAAGTTCAGTTGGCAATATCCAGTTGAAACCGCTGAACCTGTCTCTACAAACTAGTACAAAATTATTTCCCAATTTAACATTTGAAATTGAACCACCAAGTCTCAAAAGTATTTCAATTTACCGATTAGCTTGCTCCTTGTCTAATTTTGTGACTAATTGCCCTCCAATAGTTGATGATTCATTGAAATATCTAAAAATATCAGATATCAAAACTGATGGTGAAACAATCGTGGGCTTGTTGCCGTGACTTGAAGAACAGCACCGAACACCACAGATTCATCAATACAGCTTAATAATATCACTCTATATTATTTCGATAATGAATGGATCATCTCTCCAGTATGTTGAAACGTATCGAAACATAGGAAAATTAGGCAGAAAAAAATACATTAATTGAATGCTTAAATGAAATTACAATCATATTTGGATGTATTTCAGAAACAGCTTGAGGTATATCGCTATACATTCTACCTAGATAATCGGCATTACATTGTCACTGGCATGAATATGACGAACAGAAAACATAATGACAGGATTCGAGTTGCCAAGCACACTATGCGTCCTGTTTTCCTGGGTATTCTGAGGATCCAGCTTAACGCCTGGTTATCTGTCTTAAGTTCGATTGGGCATGTTTGAAATATAACTTCAATCTTTCCAAGGCAAACATCTGCAACTTACATATACATATACTGAATATAACATTTCAGCTCCCGTCAATGTCCTTGAATGTAGCCTCCTATCTGGTGTTCGTGCAGCAGTACTGCTCCAACTGATCTCGAGTTTGCACCATTTTTCAAGATGAAAGTTTTTGAAAAATAGGGGATTGCCCTTATAGAAACATTAATAAATGTTAGTCTCCAATTCTCTAATGCAGCAGGCCCCCAAGAGAACACGTCCTTCTGAAGCAATAGATTAATTAAGGCAGTTCGATCAGCAAAGATTGCAATAAACTAACTTTAAAAAATGATCATGGCAATAAATCAAGCAACCTCTTTTACGTTCTTGAAGTTTTGAAATCTGGAATGGCTTTCAATCTGCACTCATCAATTGTTACACCCGAAGAGGATATTTGTAGTTTTGCAAAATTCACTTTGGATAACTTGACTGTAAGACCCTCCTGTTTCAAACGAGACATCACTTCCCCGATATGATTTGTATGATCTTAAAAACCTTCAATGAAGATGACTACATCGTTGAGTCGGTCGTGGTTAGTTATTGTTGTTTTAAGGGACGGACCTATAATTAGTTTTAACCTAGTTGCAGATTTCATTTCTGATTTACAAAAGAGCACGCAGCAGTACGGCATTCTAAAATCCAAAACACAACTTCGCCATTAACATCAATACAAAACAAATGTCTGCAACGGTGACTTGAATAAGCAGCGATCACAGCGGGTTGGTGCTGCTCTTACCGTCTATATTTGGAAACGAGGTTGTACGCATAAACCAATGCTGTAATCGTTGAATGGGCAGCAGTCTAAAGCTGCCAGGAGGGATACGATCCACCTGGCAGTGACCAGAACCCTCAGAAAGTAATAATACACTGCTGCTTTTCGTTGTCCCTAACTTGGGGCTAAAATGGCGACCACATAGAAGGCCATGACTTAGAATAGAATCAGGACAAGACCAACTACAATATCTCAGACCGTAACATCCAAACAAAGATGGTGGCAATCGTAGGGGAACCCTCCTCTACTCAGGTGCCTCATGAGGCTAAGTGCACCCCGTTCCAGCCCTCATCCTAGAATTAAATTTCTTCACAATGTGTATGTCAGTCCAATCCACGGCTCAAATGACACACATCTTCAATTTCTGGAGATCATAAGGTGTTCCATTGATGACTGTCATACGTCATAGACTATTGCATGGAAATTGATACATTTAAGGCTTTGCGACATCGTGGTCATGTTGTCCATTGTACTTAGGTGTGTATGTGGACTCTGTCTGATAACCTGTGTCATTGTAATGGCTGTAGTAGTGTGTATATTTGTAATTGAAACTAGGATTTTGAAGAAGGTTGCCTTAGTTTTAAGCTAGGAACCATCTCGACATTTGTTAGTAAGTTACTGTTTTAAGGGTCGAAACAGCGAGGTCATCTGCCCCTCTTGGCATTTTCCTGGAGTAGAGGTTAGAAAATACGGAATACCACTCGAAGGACAGCTGAGGTGGGACTCGAACCGTCTCTTCTCAGTTTTGCCTCACGAGGCTAGGCACGCCCATTCCAACCCTCAGACCAGAATTAAATTTCTTGGCAGAGTCGGGAATCAAACCTAGGACCTTTGGATCCACAGTCTCAATGCGATCCCCGAGACCACATAATGCGGAACATACTGTTACAATCTTATCATAATGGTAGAGTTTACATTTTACCATTAAGAATTATATTTGGATTTGAGAACACCCAACACCACATCCTCTTGGGAACAGATGATCATCTTATTTCTTTGCTGTGATATATCGTGTTCGGTCTTGATATAGGTTATTGTAATTTGAAAGATGACTCACCAAATTGTCCAGCTTGCAGTACCCATTTACATTTCTCCTCACAGAGATATTCTTATAGAATGCATTTACGTCCAACAAATTAGACACTGGTTCACCATTTTCAGTAGGGGGCTTCCCGAACCATAAATGTACTGTATATTCAAACTGTCAACACGCACACGACTATTGGCACTTAAACTTCGAAACTTCGCTTGCATGGTACCGGTACCGGTATTTATTATTATTGGCAATGTACTACACTACCTACGGTTCACCTTTAACGTAATAAAGAGTACGAGATCACTCGAGATATATTTATACGAATTCTTGGCAGTAGACGCACTCACAATAAACGTAAACAAGCAGCCGTCAGTCGCAAAGAAGACTCGAAACCTTCCCCTAAGATATCCACAATTTTTTGCCCAATCGATTGTCGTATTACGGTCTGATATATTGTAGTCGGTCTTGATCAGGAGTAACTTTTCTGCTGAATTATCGGCGAAAAGTGTTATTAGCGAGTTACGTATATAGCTACATATGTTCAGTAGTGGTGTCGGAGCATTAAAAGCTTAGTACGGCTAAAGAGACGTACACAGAGTAAAATCTGAAGTCTGTTATCTTAGTTGAGTGCCGCCATATTGGAATTGATCCCCTGAGGAATAACAGCGCTACACCGTCAATCAAGGAATACGTACATCTCCTTGGTTGCGTAGTGAAGAGTTATATAGCGAAGTTGATTAATCACGTATTGTTTTGACTTCAATCATCACGGAATAACGGCGAATATCGTGAATAACATAGTGAAGTGTGACGTTCTATCAACGAGTCTATACACACAACAGCTCTGGTGGTTAAGATGATGCATGTTCGGAGTGCGCAACGAACTAATGGGAAGGAATACTCTCGTACATGTCGAAGACAATGTACACGAGAGGACAGTACAATAAAATGTGATAGATGCAAAGAAAAGGTACACGTTAATTGTACCGGTCTCATCGGCCAGGAAGTGAAAGACCTCGAAAGGAAGAACCGTAAAATAATTTGGTTATGTGAAATAACCAAACCAGATGCGCTAGATATGGATAAGTCGTATAGTGAGATAGAAATAATATCGTATGGCCTCGGGTGCCTGGTGCAAGCTTTGTTAATTGACACCCAGAGGGTAGCTTGCATGTCGAATTTCGTCGTTCCTTTGAAGGCTAGGAAAGTCAAGGAGGTTAGATATCTAAACTCCTTGACACTACAGCGCTTTCAAGTAGAGAATGGGGGAACTTTGTGTTGGCGGAAAATCCCGAGATTAATTTTGCCATTGAACACGGCCTACTGAATTCAAATAGGTTATTTAACATGCCAACAACGTATGACATGAGCATCGTGATTTTTGTTGCCTTTCAAAAATCACTTACCATGGCCAGGGGCGAACATGCAATCTTGGGGTTGGTAGTCCGACACTATAACCACTCACCCACCGTGGCAAGCATATAGTGAGATAATAGGGTTATTAACACAAAAAATAGAGGACTTATCACGCTATATTAAAGAACAGATGCCAGCACAAAAAGGCAGGGATCATCAATTAAGGGAAATAATACGTATGGAGTTGACACAATGGGAGAGCAAGCGAAATGTAACAACTTCATTACCTGAACCAATTGAAGAATTTAAGAACATCGAAGAATCGAGGATAGAAATTGAGGAACTTTCTGAGATACGTGAAGAAAGGGAAAACACAAACGATCGCATACATGAAAGTCAGGAACAAAAGCAATCGGAAACTCTGCCATTGAATGCACAAGAGAAGTTCGGATATCAGCTAATAGAGTAAGCGTAAAGAACAACAACTGCAACAAAGCAACCGCCATAGGGCGCTCAAATGAAGGGGAACATTAAAAATTGGAGAAGGGGCGAAAGATCTAATAATGATGAAAGTACCGTACCTTGGAGAGAAATAGTTCGTAAATGTGCCATGCGAAGAAGCAATCTTAATGAAATACAACCTACCACCACCCAGAGGAGGGACTACATCAAACAAGACGTTGTTTCACTAAAACCAGCAGAAAAGAGCGCATGGCTCTATGTTGCGAAACTTAGTCAAGATACAACTACAAAGGACGTAGTAGAATATCTATGGGGAAATGGTGTGGAAGGAAGAATTCACTGTGAACAAATGAATGAAAAACCAGGAAGTAAAGCCTTTAAATTAGGCAGAGGCTAGCTATTGAGAAACATGAATTGGTCTACAATTGCAATATCTGGCCAAATGAAGTTTATTGCCGTCCCTTACGGCAGCCATGGAAATTTAGGGGCCCGCTCTAATTGGACAACAAAGGTACTAACATGGAATGTGGAAGGGCTGCGAGGTGCCCTGAATCTTTTATCAAGAGATATCTTAAACACAATTGATATTTGCGTTCTCACATAAACCATGGTTAAGGATGAATCAAGATTTGATATTCCACATTTCTACAACTTCCATGCATATGCGAGTCAATACATAAATAGAGGAAGGCCATCAGGCGGACAGTCTGTAAACTTAAGCCCCATCTAGCCCCACTGAAGTTACTGTGGAAGGAAGAGGATATACTAGTTGTAGATACCAAACTGTGTGTGATAGTGGTAACTTATTTCAATCCTGACCACACTCCCACAGATATAATATATTGCCTAGGAGCAGCTTTAAATACTTTTCCAGACACAAGAAAGGCCATCATAGCTGGAGATCTAAATTGCAGATTAGATATGTGGAATGCGAATAGCGATGAAGTAATAAACTACCTGCGAATGGAAGTCTTCAAAATCCGTAACCGCAGTCAAGAATGGACGTACTGTACACGTTTAAACCATTAAATCTGCTTGTTGTATCCGAAGATCCGCTGGATTGCAGAATCTTGAGGTTCCCGGCTAAATAAACCTGATAATCCTACCAACAAGAGCTAAATGGGGCATGCACAAGTACTACGATTATGTTTTGGTAAAATTAAAGTGGGTGGATGAACTAAATCAAAAGAGAGTACGAGAAAGTTAACATTCTCGGTCAAATGGGCTTAACTAGTGGTTCAACTAAACCTAAAATGCAACAAAACATAACCTATTTTCATAATCCAAATAAATCTTTCAATGCGTGTTTATTAAACGAACGAATTAAATTTATTAAAAAAAACATTAAATGAAAAATAATCAATCAACAAATAATTATATAAATTCCACATATGAGCCGTAAAATGATTGTTAAATTAATAATAGAAGAGACAAAAATTAACGTCCATCCGACATTAGAAATACACAACTTCTCAAGTACCGGTATGAACACACATCCTCGATGTTAACAACGAACGTCATATTCCTTGAACATCTCTCTCTCTCTCTTTAAGTTGTTCAAATATTCCTAAAATTATAATTAAATATTTAAATGTAAAAAAGAAACCCTATAATAATATTAAATAATAATGGAAATTATTATCAAAATTAAATAATAATCAGTATTAATATAGTTCAGTCATTAATTACAATCACGAATTATTTAGTATCTAAATCCTTATTCATTATTACAATTGTTAAATGCACATATAGTAGTGGAGTAGGGGGGTTCTAACTCACCCAATTTATTTGTACCCGACTGTACATGTTAAAATAATGAATATATCTCGAGCCCATTGTCCGATTTTGACAAATGAGGTGTCGTTGGACTCGGGTTGACGCCGTCTTTCCAATGGACCACTCATTTCAACCCCTAAATAAAACCTACCCCTACTAGGGCTGAAATTGTAATTTTTTAGTGAAAGTCTCTTTTCAAATGCGACATGTATAAGGTGCGATGCTAAAATGAACTTAAACGTTGTTGCTCATATATCGCATGTGGTTTGCTGGATGCCGCTATGGATCAACATTTTTGTTTTTGTTTTGTACGCATGCGCACTTGGGATTTTTGTAAGAGGGCGAGCTCTTTGAAAAATATGATTTATAAGAAGGGGTTTTGGTGGTGAGAAGAGAGCCAAATAGTCGCCTACTTTCCTACGAAGTTTGTCAATATCATTCGAACGCAAGGTCGGATTTGGACGTGTGACGTGTCAAATCGCTTGTCTTGAAGCCCTATATATGTTATTAATAGGTTAAAGTTTTGAGAATGCTGGAAACATGTTTTTTTTGTGAAAACGTGATTTTAGACTTTTTCGATATCTCACGAACGCATGGTCGGATTTGGTCCTATGACGTGTCAAATGGCTTGCCTCGAAACCCTCTTTTGGTAATAGGTTAAAGTATTTGAGAATGAGGGAAACAGAATTTTTTTGTGTAAAACTGTGATTTTAGACTTTCTGTTATATCTCACAAACCAATAACGCCAGAGACGTATACGAGGGGTCGTAGGACTCGGGGTGAAGCCCCTCCCCTCTCCCCACCCCTTTCGAATATAGTATTTATGTTTTTAAAAAATGCGAAAGGGTCTAACGACACTTTTGTTGAAAACATTTTTTTTTTTTTTTAAATCTGTCTAAAATGTTCAGGAAGAGTAGTTGTAGATAGAAAGAGACGATACCACTGGGCACGTGAATCAACGAGGCTATTACTGGCCACGGTGGTGATATACCAATACTGTATTTGCTATTTCGATGAGACGGCGGGTCGAGGGTTCGTTTTCCGATTTTTCCTATGATGGAATTCCTAATTCCTAAACCCCCTGAAGGGGGTCTTTAACGTGTAAACGATTATGAGTGACATGACAAATGATAATTCCTTGATCAGATAAAGCTGGCTTTAGATAGAACAAACAGAACTTGGTTATATATTGCTTGAAGTGAGTATAGAAAACAAACTTGCAGGGGCAGACTTACAGGATGTGGATGTTATTTGAGCTTGTTGGAATGCATTGACCTGACTTGACAACAGGGCAATGAAAAAAAGCAGAGAGATGCTGAGGACACTTGAAGGTCAAACGATATGGCAACCATGGTGGGAGGGGGAAGCGAGGTTAGATGTCGATGTTCAATGGATGAATTTATATTTTGCGAAGCGTTGTTCGGAGAGGGTCATGTGACGACTTGTTTTAAGAGTATTTATTTTTCCGATCTTTCCTATGGTGTACTCATTGATTGAAATAATCCAATACTGCTAGGGCATGGCCTTGAGATTTTATAAACCGATAATGGGATTTTGACTTACAAGGTCCCCCCAGAACTTGACATGATTTCATTCATTTTATGGCTTATGAATTTCCCCAAAAGGGACCCAAAACAACAAGATCATGGACTTTTGCTTTTCTTAATATATTGCAAACCCATAATGTTAGATGTTTACTGTGAGTGACGAAACCTAGCTAGGTAAAGAAAGAATTATTGTAGTCAACATGTATGGTGACTGACTCGTCTTTGACCATTGGAACTTGTTTTCAGATCTGACTGTAGTACATAGGGAGTATAGATTGTAGGCATGGCTTGACAAACGGTGTACACAAAATTCAATTTACCGATTCAAGAATTAAGAGTAGACTATCGTTAATTAATTGGTTAAAGAGTGTAGATAAAAATAAAAAAAATGGTGACTACATTAAACTTAACAAAACCAAGTCGAATCAAACCCAACTGAACCAAACCAAGCCTAAAGCCAACCAAACCTAATCAAGAACAAGCCAAGGGCTTAAGTGTAAAACTTGTGGGGGAATGCAGTCATTGGCAATGTCCAAAGAAAGGAATAACGCTCTACCTTTAGAGGGTAAGGTAAAGCTAGCGCATGGTGCTAATGCATATTCCCAAGTATATGAACCACACACACACACACACAACTATCCTATGCTGTTTTTATGAGTTGACTGTTAAAACTTACTGAGTGGTTAGTGAGCAAGATGGTCGCTACACGCAACAAGCTTTAAATACTTGAGGCTAATAATCTACTGTATACACACACAAACACACACACACACACACACACTCGCTTGTTCTAAACTAAACTGTCTTGCTGGCAGTGCTCACACAGTAGGCAAATGACAGAAATGCTTGGCTAACAGAAATACAATCATTTTCGGTTGTCTATTGTTACCAGCTAACCATTACATGCTATAGTGGTGAGCACATGTGCCTCTTGCACTGGAGATCGTAACTCGATTTCTAGCTCTAAGGCTTAGAACGAATCAAACTAAGAAAGAAGGGTATGGTGACGCAGTAGTTAAACTGTTAGCCTTTCACTAAGGTAGACTAGGGTTTGATTTCAGGTTAATATACAGTTCATAGACAAACAAACAAACAAACAAAAGCGGAGATAATGTTTAAAACTGATTACACTTGTCTCTTTTCAAATTATTACTAAGACTACAAATACAAAGGTGGACTGGGTTTGATATACAGTTAATGCTGCCTATCGCATACTAGCCTGTAAGGAAGCCAAACAAGCAAAAGGCGTAGGTAGAGCAAGAACAGACCAGAGAAAATTCGATGAGGTAGGGAGGGGAGAGGGAGAATTAACACTTATATATGAATGGTAAATAGTATTTTTTTTCAATAGTTTTGTTTTTCAAATACATTGGTAGATAGCCGTTATTTTGTAAAACATTCTTACTTGCAGTAGTAATAAGCCTCTACGGTTTCGCTAACACACATAGACAAAGGTGGACTGGGTTTGATATACAGTTAATGCTGCCTATCGCATACTAGCCTGTAAGAAAGCCAAACAAGCAAAAGGCGTAGGTAGAGCAGTGGTAAAATCGCTATGTGTAGAGAACTACCTAACGGTTTTATGAACTGGCAATGGTATGTCACATAAACAGTGCAGGATACAATCCAGCAACCATAATTTTTATCTTGTGGAACAGAGAAAACATATATATAGAGAGAGATATAGAAAGCTTGTGTATCTATGGGTAGCATTGATTGTTTGACCAGAGAAAATACGATGAGGTAGGGTGGGGAGAGGGAGAATTAACACTTATATATGAATGATAAATAGTATTTTTTTCAATAGTTTTGTTTTTCAAATACATTGGTAGATAGCCGTTATTTTGTAAAACATTCTTACTTGCAGTAGTAATAAGCCTCTACGGTTCCGCTAACACACATAGACAGACTGTACTATTGCCATCGTCAAGCACTCACATTAAGATCATTTACAAAAACATAAAATGAAAAATAAAAAACCTTGTTTTGGAAATATCGTTTTTCAACAGACACGAAATAAATAAAAAAATGTGTAAACAGCAAAATGGAAAATCCATGTTTCTATATAGACAAAATTTAAAAACCTTAAACGAACATTTTATATACACACATCAAAAAAAGTTTTGCATCACCTCGGTTCCCAGATCTCCGGCATATAGACGTTGACTGTGTATAATGTATCAAAGATACAGTCCCTTTGACTGTTCATAGATGTCACTAAAACTGCTCAAAGATGTAAACAACCATGCATGAGCAGGGCCTATTAGACGGAGGGGGTACGACAGCCGATCAGTTCCAGTCATTCCACCAGGACGAAGGTACGCTGCTCATGTTGTCTGTAGTTCTACCATGCCTAGAAGGTCAATACCGCAGTTCGATCGCGTCCGCATTGTTACTTTGTGTCAAGAAGGGCTCTCAACAAGGGAAGTTTCCAGGCGTCTCAGAGTGAACCAAAGCGATGTTGTTCGGACATGGAGGAGGTACAGAGATACAGGAACTGTCGATGACAGGCCTCGCTCAGGCCGCCCAAGGGCTACTACTGTAGTGGATGACCGCTACTTACGGATTGCCGCTCGGAGGAACCCTGACAGCAATGCCACCATGTTGAATAATGCGTTTCGTTCAGCCACAGGACGTCGTGTTTCAACTCAAACTGTGCGCAATAGGCTGCATGATGCGCAACTTCACTCCCGACGTCCATGGCGAGGTCCAGCTTTGCAACCCCGACATCATGCAGCGCGGTACAGATGGGCCCAACAACATGCTGAATGGACCCCACAGAATTGGCATCACGTTCTCTTCACCGATGAGTGTCGCATATGCCTTCAACCAGACAATCGTCGGAGACGTGTTTGGAGGCACCCTGGTCAGGCTGAACGTCTTAGACACACTGTCCAGCGAGTGCAGCAAGGTGGTGGTTCCCTGATGTTTTGGGGTGGCATTATGTGGGGCCGACGTACGCCACTGGTGGTCATGGAAGGCTCCGAAACGGCTTTACGATACCTGAATGACATCCTCCGACCCATAGTGCACCCATATCGGCAGAATATTGGAGAGGCATTTGTCTTCATGGACGACAATTCTCGACCTCATCGTGCACATCTTGTGAATGCGTTCCTTCAAGATAACGACATCGCTCGACTACAGTGGCCAGCATGTTCGCCAGACATGAACCCTATCGAACATGCCTGGGATATGTTGAAAAGGGCTGTTTATGGACGTCTTGACCCACCAACCACTCTGAGAGATTTACGCCGAATTGTCGTTGAGGAGTGGGACAATTTGGACCAACAGTGTCTTGATGAACTTGTGGATAGTATGCCACGACGAATACAGGCATGCATCAATGCAAGAGGACGTGCTACTGGGTATTAGAGGTAGTGGTGTGTACTGCAATCTGGACCACAAATGCTGAAAGTCTAGCTGTATGATGGTACAACATGCAATGTGTGGGTCTCATGAGCAATAAAACGAGCTGAAATGTTGTTTGTGTTGATCTCTATTCCCTTTGTATTTAAAGGTTCCGGAACTCTTGGAACCGAGGTGATGCAAAACTTTTTTTGATGTGTGTATATATAAATGGGAAATTGACAAATGTGTAAATATGAAAAAGGAAAATCCATGTTTCCGTATCATGAAATTGAAAAAACATCAAACTGTTATTTTAAAAAATGCAAATGGAAAATTGACAAATTGCAATGTCTGAAATGTGAAATTGAACAAATGGCTATCATTATTTTAAAAAAATAATAAAAACACAGTGCCTTATGGTTGAGGTGTGAATCAAACCCTCTATACTTATTTTGGACCATCCCGAGACTGAGTATACTTGTTTTAGTCCTCATACCACTTTTAAAATTTTGTGTTAAAGCTAGGAATTGAACCCAAGAGCTTGTAGGGGGAGAGCAAGGTTAGAATATGTTAAGCAGATAGTCTTGATTGTCGGGTGTGGTAGCTATATAGAGATGAAACGATTAGCTCGGGACAGGGGCATTGAGATCTGCAGCAAACCAGTCAAACGACTAAAGACTGAAACAACAACATGTAAGCTCACCAAAATAATGTTGTGTAACGGTAAATGTTAGTCAACGAACAGTAATGCATTACTAAAACCCATGACACGATACCTAAGAGCTTTTCTAAAGTTATTTTAAAATGCCTTTAACCCTATATTAATCACCCAGTTCGCAATACTCATAACTGCAATGTTATGGTAAAACAAAACAAAATCTATATTTCAAAACAAGCAAGTGGTTTAGTCATTGTATACTGGGAAATGTTTCGTAAACACTCAAGTCCACAAGACTAATTAAATTAGTAACTGTCAGGTTGGCCGAGTGGTTAAGGTGTTTGACTTTGATCAAATTTCCTGAACAAGGAAGCAAGGGTTCGAATCCCTTACCTGACATAACTATTGCCTTAACATGGCTTGTCCACACTGAATTGTTATGATACTCGCTACACAAACCATGGACAGAGTGTATTGTTTAAGACACTCTTTATGAACATAGAGACTGTTGATGGTTAACAATTGCATTAATTGTGGGACATGGGGATAGCAATTAAGAAAAACAGCCAATACCCATACAATATTTTTATTCATTTAGTTTTTTTACAATAGTTACACACTGAATACAACTTTTATGTCTTTTTATCATTGTTTGATATAGATTTTTAACACAACGCTTGTTGTAGATCCTTTTATAACATTCTCCAGGTACTCGTTCTTAAAAACTGGGGAAGCCGCAATGGTTTTATAGACATTAAACCCTCATCCTCTTCTTTTTCATCATCATCATCATCATCATCATTATAAATATTATCATCATAATTATTATAGTCAATGTCACCAACATCATCATAATCATCATCATCACCATCATCATCATCCTCAACATCACTAGAACAATCCAATTCCTTTTTTTCCTTTTCAAAAGGGACCTCTTGAAGAGTCTGTGTTGCTTTTGATAGTGTGAAGGGTTTTTTGAACGTTGAGAACTGTCCTAACATGACTTTTTGAGGAGATGATAATTGCTTTTCAACAAACAATGCACTATCTTGAGCAGCAATATCATTTTCTTGAACTTGCTTTTTAGCATGTTCATGATATTTTGTTGACAGCAACAGTGTTTTATCTGGTACACTACATTGATGATTACCCACACTTAAGACCTTACCATTCTTACTTTTCAGATGACCTAAACATTTAGCTGTCCTTTGTTTTGAGCACTGCCAAAATATGATTCCATTCACATTTTTCCGCTTATTGTTATAGGAGTAGCCATGACACAGTGCACGTGGTTTGCCTTTATTGGTTATAGTATATTCCATAATAGTAACTGACTTGTAAAGTTGATCTACCTACTACAAAGGTTAGAACAATTCTGGTGAAAGTGTGATTTTGTGTTGACGTTTTATATAGGATGATGTTGGTGGCTTATGTTGGTGGCTTATGCTGGTGGCTTATATCGGTGGCTTATATCGGTGGCTTATGTTGGTGGCTTATGTTGGTGGCTTATGTTGGTGGCTTATATTAGTGGCTTATATAGATGGCTTATGTTGGTGGCTTATGTTGGTGGCTTATGTTGGTGGTCTATGCTGGTGGCTTATATTGGTGGCTTATGTTGATGGCTTACGTTGGTGACTTATGTTGGTGGCTTATATTGGTGGCTTAAGTTGGTGGCTTATATTGGTGGCTTATGTTGATGGCTTATGTTGGTGGCTTATGTTGGTGGCTTATGTTGATGGCTTATGTTGGTGGCTTATATTGGTGGCTTATGTTGGTGGCTTATGTGATGGCTTATGTTTGTGGTTTATATTGGTGGCTTATGTTGATGGCTTATGTTGGTGGCTTATGTTGGTGGCTTATGTTGATGGCTTATGTTGGTAGCTTATTTTGATGTCAGTTTTTGTTATATAATGTATTTGTTCCATTCATTTATGACGTCATAGCCAGTCTTAAAGTAAGTTTAAACTTGTCCGACATGTTGGATTTTTTGTTCATGTGTGAAACTATCAAGTACCAATGATCAAGTGAGCTTTTTTCCTCTCTAATCCGCAGTTCTGCCCCATAGCATTGAGAATATTTATTGTAGTAGCCTATAAAGAAACAAAAAAATCATGTCTAATACAGTTTAGCTATAAGTGACCAGAACCACTATATATAACATTTTATTCTAAGAGCTTTCCATAATTATAAGAAAAAAGAGCTTACCATATTAATGGATTGTGTAAGTAAACGTCTTTTGCTGCTTGATGCCACTACTAAAATGATACTCATACAACAGACAAGTGAGTTCATGTTTTGCCGACGTAATCGTATGTTCCCCAGCACGCACACGCCTTCTTTGCGAAAACCTCTTAGGTATCGTGTCATGGGTTTTAGTAATGCATTACTGTTCGTTGACTAACATTTACCGTTACACAACATTATTTTGGTGAGCTTACATGTTGTTGTTTCAGTCTTTAGTCGTTTGACTGGTTTGCTGCAGATCTCAATGCCCCTGTCCCGAGCTAATCGTTTCATCTCTATATAGCTACCACACCCTACAATCAAGACTAGCTGTTTAACATATTCTAACCTTGCTCTCCCCCTACAAGCTCTTGGGTTCTATTCCTAGCTTTAACACAAAATTTTAAAAGTGGTATGAGGACTAAAACAAGTATACTCAGACTCGGGATGGTCCAAAATAAGTATAGAGGGTTTGATTCACACCTCAACAATAAGGCACTGTGTTTTTATTAATGTTTTAAAATAATGACAGCCATTTGTTCAATTTCACATTTCAGACATTGCAATTTGTCAATTTTCCATTTGCATCTTTTAAAATGACAGTTGGATGTTTTTTCAATTTCATGATATGGAAACATGGATTTTCCTTATTCATATTTACACATTTGTCAATTTCCCATTTATATATATATATATATTAAATGTTCGTATAAGGTTTTTAAATTTTGTCTATATGGAAACATGGATTTTCCATTTTGCTCTTTACACATTTTTCATTTATTTTGTGTCTGTTGAAAAACGATATTTCCAAAACAAGGTTTTATATTTTTCATTTTATGTTTTTGTAAATGATCTTAATGTGAGTGCTTGACGATGGCAATAGTACAGTCTGTCTATGTGTGTTAGCTGAACCGTAGAGGCTTATTACTACTTCAAGTAAGAATGTTTTACAAAATAACGGCTATCTACCACTGTATTTGAAAAACAAAACCATTAAAAAAAAACACTATTTACCATTCATATATAAGTGTTAATTCTCCCTCTCCCCATCCTACCTCACCGTATCTTCTCTGGTCAAAAAATCAATGCTACCCATACATACACAAGCTTTCTATATCTCTCTCTATATATATGTTTTCTCTGTTCCACAAGATAAAATTTATGGTTGCTGGATTGTATCCTGCACTGTTTATGCGCAATACCATTGCCAGTTCATAAAACCGTTAGGTAGTTCTCTACACATAGCGATTTTACCACTGCTCTACCTACGCCTTTTGCTTGTTTGGCTTTCTTACAAGCTAGTGTGCGATAGGCAGCATTAACTGTAAATCAAACCCAGTCCACCTTTGTATTTGTAATCTAAGTAATAATTTGAAAAGAGACAAGTGTAATCAGTTTTAAACATTATCTCCGCTTTTGTTTGTTTGTTTGTTTATGAACTGTATATTAACCTAAAATCAAACCCTAGTCTACCTTAGTGAAAGGCTAACAGTTTAACCACTGCGTCACCGTACCCTTCTTTCTTAATTTGATTCGTTCTAAGCCTTAGAGCTAGAAATCGAGTTACGATCTCCAGTGCAAGAGGCACATGTGCTCACCACTATAGAATGTAACGGTTAGCTGGTAACATTAGACGACCGAAAATGATTGTATTTCTGTTAGCCAAGCATTTCTGTCATTTGCCTACTGTGTGAGCAATGCCAGCAAGACAGTTTAGTTTAGAACAAGCAAGTGTGTGTGTGTGTGTGTGTGTGTGTGTGTAGATTATTAGCCTCAAGTATTTATAGCTTGTTGTGTGTAGCGACCATCTTGCTCAGTAACCACTCAGTAAGTTTTAACAGTCAACTCATAAAAACAGCATAGGATAGTTGTGTGTGTGTGTGTGTGTGGTTCATGTACTTGGGAATATGCATTAGCACCATGCGCTAGCTTTACCTTACCCTCTAAAGGTAGAGCGTTATCCCTTCCTTTGGACATTGCCAATGACTGCATTCCCCCACAAGTTTTACACTTACGCCCTTGGCTTGTTCTTGATTAGGTTTGGTTGGCTTTAGGCTTGGTTTGGTTCAGTTGGTTTTGATTCGACTTGGTTCAGATTAGTTTCATGTAGTCACCATTTTTTATTTTTAGCTAAACTCTTTAACCAATTAATTAATGATAGTCTACTCTTAATTCTTGAATCGATAAATTGAATGTTGTGTACACCGTTTGTCAAGCCATGCCTACGACCTATACTCCCTATGTACTACAGTCAGATCTGAAAACAAGTTCCAATGGTCAAAGACGTGTCAGTCACCATACATGTAGCCTACAATAATTATTTCTTTACCTAGCTAGGTTTCGTCACTCACAGTAAACTTCTAACATTATGGGTTTGCAATATATTAAGAAAAGCAAAAGTCCATGATCTTGTTGTTTTGGGTCTTCTTGGGGAAATTCATAAGCCATAAAATGAATGACATCATGTCAAGTTCTGGGGGGCCTTGTAAGTCAAAAGCCCATTATCAGTTTATAAAATCTCAAGCAGTTTTGGATTATTTCAATCAATGAGTACACCATAGGAAAGATCGGAAAAATAAATACTCTTAAAACAAGTCGTCACGTGACCCTCTCCGAACAATGCTTCGCAAAATATAAATTCATCCATTGAACATCGACATCTAACCTCGCTTCCCTCTCCCACCATGGTTGCCATATCGTTTGACCTTCAAGTGTCCTCAGCATCTCTGTGCTTTTTTCATAGCCCTGAAGTCAAGTCAGGTCAATGCATTCCAATAAGCTCAAATAACATCCACATCCTGTCAGTCTGCCCCAGCAAGTTTCTTTTCTATTCTCACTTCAAGCAACATATAACCAAGTTCTGTTTGTTCTATCTAAAGCCAGCTTCATCTGATCAAGGAATTATCATTTGTCATGTCACTCATAATCGTTTACACGTTAAAGACCCCCTTCAGGGGTTTAGGAATTAGGGATTCCATCATAGGAAAAATCGGAAAACGAACCCTCGACCCGCCGTCTCATCGAAATAGCGAATACTGTATTGGTTTATCACCACCGTGGCCAGTAATAGCCTCGTTGAATCACGTGCCCAGTGGTATGGTCTCTTTCTATCTACAACCACTCTTCATGAACATTTTAGACAGATTTTAAAAAAAAACTAAAATGTTTTCAACAAAAGTGTCGTTAGACCCTTTCGCAGTTTTTAAAAAAATAAAAATACTATATTCGATAGGGAAGGGGGGAGGGGAGGGGCGTCACCCCGAGTCCTACGACCCCTCGTATACGTCTCTGGCGTTATTGGTTCGTGAGATATAACAGAAAGTCTAAAATCACAGTTTTACACCAAAAAATTCTGTTTCCCTCATTCTCAAAAACTTTAACCTATTACCAAAATAAAGAAGGTTTCGAGACAAGCCATTTGACACGTCATAGGACCAACTCCGACCATGCATTCGTGAGATATAGAAAAAAGTCAAAAATCACGTTTTTACCCCAAAAAAACATGTTTCCAGCATTCTCAAAACTTTAACCTATTAATAACATATATAGGGCTTCGAGACAAGCGATTTGACACGTCACACGTCCAAATCCGACCTTTCGTTCGAATGATATCGACAAACTTCGTAGGATAGTAGGTGACTATCTGGCTCCCTCCTCACCACCAAAACCCCTTCTTATAAATCATTTTTTCAAAGAGCTCGCCCTCTTACAAAAATCCCAAGTGCGCATGCGTACAAAACAAAAACAAAAATGTTGATCCATAGCGGCATCCAACAAAACGCATGCGCTATATGAGCAACAACGTTTAAGTTCATTTTAGCAGCGTACCTTATACATGTCGCATTTGAAAAGAGACTTTCACAATAAATTACAATTTCACCCCCTTGTAGGGGTAGGTTTTATTTAGGGGTTGAAATGAGTGGTCCATTGGTAAGACGGCGTCAACCCGAGTCCAACGACACCTCATTTGTTAAAATCGGACCATGGGTTCGAGAGATATTCATTATTTTAACATGTACAGTCGGGTACAAATAAAATGGGTAAGTTAGACCCCCCCCCCCTACTCCACTACTCACATATTATTTCAAAAAATAAATAATATTATCATTATTCATTATAATCAGCTGTTTATTTAACTGCGTTAAGTTATTTAGTTATGTTAAAGAATTCGTGCGATTGCCAAAATCACAAGGAACCAAGCAGGCTTTGTGAAAAACTGCGTCACAACAGATGCAATCTTCGCTGTACGGCAACTGGTTGAGATATACTCCGAAATAAATAAACCTTTGCATCTTGCTTTCCTCGACCTTGAGAAGGCTTTTGATCGGGTGCCACATGACCTAATCTGGTTAGCGCTCCGTCAACACGGCATCACAGAACACCTTCTTAAATGGGTGCATCTGCTTTACGTAGAACCAAGGAGCTATGTCCTAGCTGCCGCGGGAGCGTCTAATGACTTCCGCATCACCGTAGGTGTCCACCAGGGCTCCGCTTTACACCACTGCTGTTCATTCTTGTGATGGACACTGTAACGTCAGACCTGCACCAGCCGCTACCTTGGACACTTCTCTATGCAGATGACGTCATGTTGGCTGCTGAGAGGAAGCTTGATCTTCAACGTCAAACAAAAGAGTGGTACAATTGACTTGCGCAATATGGTCTGCACCTCAACTAGAAGAAGACAGAATACATGACATCTGATACACAAGAAGTGGGCACCATTACTTTTGACGGAGAAGTTTTACCACGTGTAGCCAAATTTAATTATCTTGGTTCCACTATCTCTGATGATGGGCGACTTACTGACGAGGTCAGCACAAGGATACACGCAGCCTGGACGAAGTGGCGAATGACCACTGGCGTCACCTGTGACCGTAGGATGAATGACCATCTGAAATGTAAGATCTACCGGACTGTCATTCGTCCTGTCGCTCTCTACCGCACGGAGTGCTGGCCATCTACTAAGGAAGCAGAACGTCGGCTATGTGTCATGGAGATGAAGATGCTTAGATGGTCAGCAGGTTTCACTTGGCTGGATCATATTTCAAATGATGCCATCAGAAATCGGTTTGGTGTTGCCCCAATCGGGAAAACAATGCAGGAAAACCGTCTGAGATGGTTTGGACATGTGATGCGCGCAGAGGGCGACACAATGACAAAAGCAGCTTACACACTGGATGTGGCTGGAAAGAGGCCCAGAGGGCGACCAAGGCAAAGGTGGGCCGATACACTGCACAATGATCTAAAGGCTGTCAATCTTCATCCAGACATGGCCCATGACCGAGGGAAATGGAGACTACGATCCCACATAGCGGACCCTGCCCCAAGGTGGGACAAACGCTAAAGCAAAAGAAGAAGAAGAAGAAGAAGAAGTTATTTAGTTATGTTAAGTTTCATATTTAAATATTATTTACATATTATTTACAACATTTAGAGCAATTATTAGTCCTATTGCTTCCTTAGTTTCACTTCTTTACAATTCTTACTCTCATTATATAGCGTCAACATATATCTTGTTATCACATAACTCTTATTATAATGTAATTATAATGTATCATGTCAAAATATGGCTTATATGGCCGAACGATTAAGTTGCGCTCATACGCCTCTGGCATACTCTTATATAATAATATAATAATCTGCATATTAAGGCTTTCACGGCCCGGATTATTATTTATATAATATAATAATCATTAACAATCTTATTATTTTCAATCTTTTCCCAAGTATTTTCCGCCAATTACAGTAACTTTCAATTCAACTGTAAGTCGATTTAAATTAAATGTACACCAATGATCTCTCTTAGACCCATACTGAAATATTGATACAGTTCTGTTGTGCGTTCACAATGCATTTAATAGCTTTCTATTAACATCAATGCCTTAAAGACACACACTTCATTATCTTCAAACTAATATTATTTCAATAATAATATGTGTAAATAGCGTATCATGACTTCATAAACTTGCTATTAAATAATTATAGCTTCAATATTCCTTTCCTTAATAAAATTGAACAACATTCTTCGTTACCATATAATTGAAATCCGGTTCATAACTTGCCTTCTTTAAATTAAAACTTCTTCGATGTTTACTGTGTAATTACTTCATTTGTTGTTAAAATAATTCGTAATAAACGACTTCCTTAAACAGTGATGCTGTCTTGGTTTACTAAGACTTGTTACTTTAATTTAAAATATTAGTTGTTAATATTTAATAAGAATAAACATTCATCACTCCACTCTGGTCGTTATTCAATTATTGCTAATGTTGCAATCTTAAGTCAACAACAATATTATAAATTATAACATGTAGCAAAGGGTTTAATAGAAGTCTCAATAATTCTGATATGTCGTGATAATGGATAAAATCCTTCTAAATTCAATAATTTATCCATCGATTAATTATTTAAAGAAATTTAGTCAATGTTTGAATGCTCCAAGTCATTTATCATTCATGAACAAAGCTAAATATTTCAATTGGAAAATGATTATAGTTGCCACACACTTAACTAGAGTTATTATAAAGATAACTGTACTCTATTATATCGTGGTTATCCTTGTAAGATCGTCTTTTGGTCAATACAATGAAACGTCAAGTAAATGTTTCATTCACGATGAAAATATCTTCCCCTGATCTAAATTCATCTTACGATAAAATTCCCAAAATAATTAACAAGTCAAAATAATTCTAAAAATATTTAATTAAAAATCTTAAATTTCAGAATACTGAAAATTGTCGTTCTAGATGGAAAATATCCAACTCTAGGATGTAAAATCCTCAAAAGATATTCTAAATGAATAAATTTATCCATAATGGAAAATATTCTAAAGTTTTAACAAAATTAATCCATTGAAATATCAATTACTGAAAAATGTTGAAATTTTTCCATTGCGCTACGATAATCAACTACAGATAACTACAAAACCAACATTACGAACGAAGATCACTCTCTACCTGTTGTTGAAATTTCGTAGAATAAATGTGGTGGAAATTATTGTCGACACCAGTAATTCCGTATCCAGAATACCTCTTCTTCTTTCTCCGGAAAACTGCATCGCTGTGATTCGAACCTGGACTTCCAGCCTCAAACTGCCTCGCCTAGTCATGAACTAACACGCCATCGATCGCCAATACGCTGTCGAACGAAAGTTCCAACTTCGATGTAAGATCTTCAATTCCGCTCCGCACTGGGTGAATAGTTCTCATGATGCAACAGTCTAGTTCCGAATCGTAAATGTCGATAATGACCTTGCCGTAATTATGCTTCATAGTGATAGTTAAATTTCACATTGGGTTGCTCGATAATCTTGCCTATCTATGCACATCATACTCCCTACGCAAACTGGTTTATGCTGCCATCGCAATCACTTCAAATACGTGGTCATAGCTTCCCCTTAACATTAAAATATATATCATCTTGACAAAGGATTTGTAACAGGAATGATAACTGTACATAGTTTACCGTCAATATTATTCGAATGCACACGCACGGTCTTGCTTATAGCCTTGTCTGCTAATGCGCACTGTGCTAGCTTGCTACACGCCTCGCTAAAGTGTCTGTTCTGTTTGAAAGAAACACTTTACTTCGACGTTGCTTCCACTTCGAAAACGACTAGAAATATTCACAATTCCGTTGCAATATTTATATAGAATGCGTAAATAGTGTTTCTTCTTTATATTATTAAACTTAAGTAGCGTTATCTTGAACGTAAACTGAAATATAAGCAAGTCTGTATTCTCGTTCTCTAGGTGCTTGGTCCATACTCCTCGCCTGGTCGCGGTCAAGGGTCCTCTATCTTCCCCACTATTAATTGCGCACTGCTTTCCTGGACCAACCTGTCGCAGCTCCGCACTCAACCACTGCTCGTAACGAAAGAACATGATTCCCGCGGTGACACCACGCAAATCAGTACTCTGACTATGGCGCCTCATCAATTCACGCGGTAACCCACAAGATTACATCTTATTTTATATCTCTCTCCAAAGCCTTCAAGCTTCCTTCCGAGTATAATTGACATGGATTTTATAAATTTAGATACATTCCCAATGTTTTAATTATGCGGTTTCTCTCTTCTTTACCAAAATAGCAGTATTAGGCCTAATCTCCTATGAAGCTTCTCATTAGGCGTGATAAGTTTCTCATTCTCTCGTGCTTTCAGTAATTCAATTAGCCAATCAGCGCATTTCTTCTGCGTAACTGCAAGTTACAATGAGCGTACTAGCAAAAATACGATATGGGACGGTCGAATAATGGCTTGGGTCACCATTTAGCTGTCGTCATTTGCAAACTGAAGCTTCCCTTTGTACAATAAAAATCTACATTGCACAATCCTTCATAAATACTGCATTCTTCTTTAAATTTTATCAAAATATCCAAAATAACATTCTCTCGATCCTGAGCATCTTAAAATTCGAGTTTATTTTCCCTTAACATCAGAATCAAAGCGTTGCAAATACTTTTATTCGGGTAACATGAAACAATCCTTGAAATAGAATTTTAAGTAATTCTCTAAGTCCAATCTCTCATAGAATTGCTTTAGATTTTTAGCATTGAATATCCCCACAGACATATTGCTATCGACCTCCAAAATGTCATAACATTGTTCCCATTGGCTGTGCCTACTCTAAACGGACCCATATAAACTGTTAAATCGAAAATTATGTGTATATTTTCGGGGCTACATCAGCTTTGGTCGGTTTCCTAATCATAACTAAATATCCGACATTCAACGGTGCACTGAAGCTTTACCCAAGAACTCTCTTCAGGCGTTTATTAGCTGCTTTCCTTAAGTTATCCTTGGCTTTCTCAATCCTAGTTCTTCTTCTATGATAATATTTATGATGGGTAATTCTATTTGTCTATCCTCTATTGAAATGTCTTCCTCGAATAGTAGGTCTTAGTCAGTAACGTGGTAAATCTCATTAATCGTGATATTATGGTATAACAATTGGACGGCGTTATGCGCCAATTTTTGGAAATTGGGTTATTGGCACCATCTAGTGTGTATGGTCTGGAACTACATTCTTTTTACATAAGTATGCCATTTTTCTTAATATTAACCGTTAATTTTATAGAAAAGTCTAAGCGCCTTTCCCTTTATCTTAGGTTAAGAGTTTTGCATTAATCGGCTATGAGGCGAAACTATGAAGCTATCCTTCGAAACGCTATATTGAGTTCTGCATGAAACAGCCAAGCGACATTTCATTGTCTCTCACACTTTGTCTGGGTTGTTTCGCTGTACTTTGTACGCTTGCAGAAAGGGATTGATCTAGTTACCTTGGGAATTGACATTGACCGGAAATTCCAGGTCAGTCATCACCCCTCTGCCGCTTGACCACCCATGTGATAGTTGATGTCATAATACTCTCCGTTGCAATACCAGACACGTGATTCAGTGCCTGGTTAACTGCAACTTTGGCTTATACAGTTTGGCAACCTCGTTCTCAGACCACATGGCGAGACGAAAACTGTCGATCACATTCACCCAGCTTGCAGAATATTATTTTGCCTCATTTAATCTCGCGGGATAATTTTCTGACTACTCAATGAGTGCGTGTGTGTGTGCATCATGACAAGCAGAGCGCAGAAAATACTTTTGCTGCTGAAGAAGAATAATCCTGATGATTCAGAAACTTCACACGTATACAAGGTAGGTATTTAGAAGTACTTCCTACTTGTAGTACAGTACATAACTCAACTTTCCTTGCAATATCCAACGTCATCATTGATATTCATTTACCATGTGTACGTCATTGAACTGACTCAGCCCTACCAAATAGACTTCAGCAGTTGGTTACAAAATTTCTATTCCATACGAAGTCCGAAAACATTTCTTTAGCAATTCTTTATTATATTAAATGCACTTGGCGGGCGTAAATTGCATATAATTTTTGATATACTTACAGGGAATACAAGATAATGACACTAGCACCGTGCTGTACCACTCCAGTGAATCAAGCTCAGGCACCTCTAAACAAGGAGCTGGTTCGACTGATCTAACCCCTCTTCAAACTGTTAGTGGCAGTAGTTGTTATGATGTGCTGTACTCTTTATCTGAAAATAACACTGCAGCTAAGCTGTTGTCGTATGAGGCAGGTCCTAGTGTAGAACCTATCAACTCTGTTGCTGATACTTCCAAACTCCAGCCAACTAATAACAATGAATTTGATCCCCTTTCAACTGTGTTATCAGGAGATGAATATAATGGAATTGCTAACTTACTGCAGAAGCGAATCAATGATAATGCAGAATGCAATGACCAAAACTCTCAGTCGATTGGTAGGCCAAGGAAGGGACGGAAAAGAAAATATCCGGATCAGAGTAGAGAAGAACGAAAGAAGAGATGCCAGGGGAATGAATCTTATATCAGCCAACAAGGTTAAGTCATTGAACCAAAAGAATTCCGAGACTTTCACTGCCGTTCAGACTGCCATAGAAAAGTTAGTCTAGAAGACAGGAAGGTAGAGTTTGACCGATTTTGGGCCCTGCCATACGAAGGTAAAGTTGTATACATTGCTAAGAAAGTAATCGTAAACAAAGTGAAGATGACAAAAGATGTAAGTAGAAGAGCTTTGACGAGAAGTTACACTCTGGCAGGAGTATCACTGTAAAATGTGCTTTGTCCCGACCCTAAGAAATTACTTCACTGAATATTTAGAAAAAGGCACGGAACAACTTGTGCTTTGGTCCGATTCCTGCGGAGGGCAGAATCGGAACATAAAAATGGTCCTAATGCTGAAGTCTGTCATGGAGTCACATCCAACTCCAAAGACAATAAAATGCGATTTCTGGTTTCCGGGCACAGCTATTTGCCCAGTGATGATGATTTCGGAGATATTGAAAGTGCCTTGAAGTTTCATCAAAGACTATATACACCAGAAGATTACATGGAAGTAATGAGAACTTGCCAAAAGAAGAACAAGCTGGTCGTGGAAGAAATGAAAAGAGAAGATTTTGTGGGCACGGCATCCGTTGAGAAACAAATAATAAATAGGAAGAAAGATACCAATGGCAATGGAGTAAGCTGGCTAACAACACGGGAAATTGAAATAAGTAAGGAAAGCCCATGGCTGTTGATTTTAAAACGTACTTTCGATGACAAAGACGGCCAAGTAATCAATTTGAAGAGAAGAAATAGCGCACGCCAATGTAACCAGAATAACCTTAGTTTTTGCCTTAATGCTCTATGGCCAAACGGAAAAGCTATATCAGAGCCAAAATTACAGGATCTCAAAAGTGTCATGCATCTGATACCATCCGATGCCAAGGAGTTCTACGAAGGCCTTCATTCAGATGGAAACAGTTTTGACGACATCGAGGGTTTTGGTAGTGAACTCGATTTCTCGATACAAGATGAAATCTAAGACTGTGTCAATTTCCTTTTGTGTGGAAAACATTTACATCATAAAGTAGAATGTAACACCAATGTTTAGAGCATTAGTTCATTTAGTATAATTATTGCTTTAAGTTTGATTCTGGTATTCAAATGTATCTGTGTTTCTATTAGACTATTGAGAATAAAATTGCAATTAAGGACACACGAGTACTTATTGTACGCGTCAAAGTCTCCAGAAACTGGCATTAAAATAAAAATGTATAAGGGGCTAAAAGACTAAAAAAAGGTGCTTAGACGGTTTACGCATAACTATCGTGTTCGATAGAATAACGTAACAACAAGCTATTCACCAAAAATGGTGCTTAGCAGTTTTATGCGTAACTAAACTCACTGATAACATAAAGCAGCTAAGTGTCGATTGCTAATAAATCAATTGTTTGCTGAATTTTTGTAATTTAAACGCAATAACTATCCACAATGCATATAGGTAAGGGTTTGTTTGCTTTTAAAACTCAATCTTGGCTAACACGAGAGAATTTGTGATGGTTTAAATAGCAAAACTTTCAATCACGTTTTTCTCAATATCAGCTTTTGGTGGATAGCTGTTTAATGTATAACGCCGTCCAATTGATCTTCACTTATTTGCGCTTCGTAATTGGAGTTTTTTTCGGGGGTTCAGGGGTTTCGGTTGACTAGTACTTGGCTTTGTGTCAACTTCCTTCCTACCGTTGTTATTTCTGGAATCACGAGTTGCATTTCCTTGTCTAGCATTTCTAATGTACTCCTGACCTTCACGATATCTCCCGATATATTGCTGTCTGGAGAATACATCATCCTTATAGTTTTTATAGCGACTATGACCTCTATTATTCCTAGTATCCCGATTATTCTGTTGAATCGAGTTGCAGTTTCTATAATTATTATTTTTATAGTTGTTATTGTGGAAGTAATCTGTCCTTCTATTGGTTTCTCCATTTCTACGATCCTGCTGCTGGTAAGGTATACCTTCTCTGAACCGGCGGTATCTTGGTTCATACCGTCTATCCCGAAAATAATTGTTTCTATCAGTACCTGGTCTATTCTGAACTTGATTCGTTACTTCTTCAGTTTGTTGGGTCTGATCTATGACTATCGTGTTCACCTCTCTGCTTTCTTGTCTGTTTCTAGAAATCACATTAGGCATGGAGCTTGTATAGTCAAGTCTAAGAAGTAATTCATCCATCTTAGAGAGATCGTTCACTCCTGACGATATGAGATTACGTCTGACATCGACCGGAAGCTGCCTAGAAATAGCTTCTATCAATTCCGTTTGTGTCAAAGGCGGTTGACGATAACGTAGTTTCGCTAACTGCGTATTAATGAAGTCGGCAAACTTAGTTGGGAGAGTACCTAAATATGTCTTGGAGTAAACCTCCGCTCTTAAATCTTGCTGTCTTTCCACGCTCCAGTATCTACTAATTAGAGAGTCGGCAAAATCCTCAAAATCTCCAAACGTGTATCTAAACGCGCAATACCACTCAAGAGGTGATCCCTCTAGAGATAGCGTTCACGATACGCAGCTCTCTATCATGAGATATCTGATTTTCAAGGAAGTAATCACGAAGATGTCTAATAAATTCGATAGGTGTGAGACCATCTTTATCATTAAATTTTCTAGGTTTCACTTAAAAATTTCTAATGATCGTGACATTAGATGTTCTGTTCGAAGGGTATACCTGTCTTGGACCTCCTACTACCAAATCATTCTCACCATTCTCTCGATCTTGTTGTATAGACAATCCTATCGGAGTTGCTTTAGTTCGAACGTCTCTGATTTTATCTTCTAAACGTGTCATTCTAGCTTGATCCGTTTCCATTCCTTCGTTTTCAGTCTCGAACTGATTTCCAATGCATTCCTGAATATCTTTCCTAAGTTCATCCTGCAATGAATACTTAATAGCTTCTGCCGTTAAAGCATCGCCTAAATTAATATTTTGAATGCTCCTTTTAATTTCCTCGAGTTCCGTTAACCTCCATTCCCTATCAGCTATCAAATCATTATTCATTCGATCCAATTTGGTTCCTGTAGATTTAGTTTCATCCATTTCTCTATCAAGATCTGCTCTAACTCCTGACATATTATCACTTGGAGATTTCTGTACAAGATTGATTCTTTTAATTAAATCCTCTCTTGCATCAGAAACATCCGTATTTAATTTAGCTTCTGTTGAAACTAATTTCTTTTCCAAATCTCTTTTGACACTTGAAACATCATCGGAACTAAGTTTCTTCCAATCATCTTTCAATGCCTCCAAACTTCTTTTAACAATTTTCTCAACATCCACTTCTATGCCATCGTTCAATAGTTTATTGTGATCCTGAAATTATGTTCTCAATCTATCGACAAAACCTTTAAGTTCTGTTAAACTCGAGTTAGTTTTTGACGTGTTTCCTTCAAGTTGTTGTTTATTGAGCTCCCATTCTTTTCTAATTTCTGTTTAGAAATTCTCATTACTGATTCCTAGCTCTTTAAGTTTGTCCTGTATGTTAGACTCTATTGTGCCTAGTTTAGTTTGAACTTGATCTGTGTTAGACTCTATTGTGCCTAGTCTAGTTTGAACTTGATCTGTGTTAGACTCTACACTACCTAATCTGGATTGTAAATCAATAGAGTTATTCTGTATTTTAATAACTTTGAGTGACAAAGCCTCGTCTTGAGCTTTCCTAGCCTATACCTGTATCTTGGCAACATTTTCCTTTACCTTGTCAACATTTTGCTGCATCTTGTCAACGTTTCTCTGTGTCTTTCCTACTGTGTTCGTAACTTGTGTAGAACTGACTTGTAATTTATTAACATTACTGCTAACCGAAGTAGCACTACTCTGTATTTTCTCTAAAGACTCCTGTAATTCATCCAACTCTTTTTAATACTGTCTTTAACGCTTTCTTTAACAGTGTCAACAATGTTTTCTGCTATAGTGCCCCTAACACTTTCTTTAACTGCTTCTACCCAGTACTTCTGTCTGAACGCTTTCAATTACAGATTCTTTAATAGTCTCCCTACTTCTTTCAACTTCTTCTCTAACAGATTTAAATTTCTTTTCCGCGTCCTCTTGAGCACTCTTAAAGCCTTTCTGGGTGGACGTGCGATTACCTTCAACATCCTTTGTTAGGTTGCCCATCTTTTCCTGGACATCCGAAAACATTTTATACACTTCCTCAATCTTCATAGCCATTGCAAACAATTATAAATGTATCCACTGCTACGGGAACATGAAATACACTGCAGAACTAGAATACCATAGAGCAACCATTTTCAACTTATTTTGGGAATTATATTTTCTACCATGCTTATAATAATCCCTATAGTAATTCTTTTCATGATTCATTTAAATTGTGAAACCTTCATTCTAATATCATTAATTAATTTTAATTCATTACGTTAAATTACTGTGACTAAAATGTCAACATCCGGATTATCAAACCAACAGATTTAGATTATAAGTCACCTTTCTGTTTCACGACTTATTCCTCCTTCCACAGGATTTCTTTCAATCTAATCTTTCACAAAATAAATCAACTGCACCCAATCAAGCCTAATTAAGCTTCATCAAACCTAATCGTGCCTAACATCACGAAATGTGTCGCTACGAACCACAGTTCGAGCCTAAACGTAGGGCTGCCATTTAATGTGTACCCGTTTAAACCATTTAAGCTGCTAGTCGAATCCGAAGATCAGCTGGATTGCAGAATCTCGAGGTTCCCGGCTAATAAACAAGAGCTAAATGGGGGATGCACAAGCCCTATGATTATGTTTTGGTAATGCAGAACTGAGTGGATAAACTGAATAAAAGAAGAATACGAGAAACTTACCATTCTTAGTTAAATGGGCGTGGTTATAAAAACGAACGAATTAAATTTATTAAAAGAATTTAAACAAAACAAATCAAGTTAACAAATAGTCTCTAAATGTTTACATGTGATCCGTAAAAAAGATTATTTAAAATTATCATATAAACAGATAATAAAATAAAATCAACGTCCAACTGATGTTAGAAGTGCTTCACTTCTCATAAAATAAATAAATAAATATAATCGATCAGCTGTTAGAACAACTTCACATAAATCCGCACTCTCTCTCAAATTAAAATTTAAACAAATATTGACGTTAATACAACCAATATCTTCCAATGACATTCCTCCTTACTGTTATAAAATCATCCATTTACAATAATAAGGACAATTATTTAATACTGATCCATCATAAGATCACTTCTTTATAGCAATAAACATCCTCGATGTAATCAAAGAACATTGTCATGTTCTTCGAACATCACTCCTTCTTTAAGTTTTAAAAGTTTTAAATACTCTTGATGAATTAAACGAAAGTTTAATTGTCAATTCAAAACTCTAAATTATTTAGTTAATAATAATGGAAATTATTATTAAATGTTTGAATAAAAAGATATTAATATTTTTTGAATATTAATTAAGCTTGCAAAATATTTATTACTAGCAGAAGTACCCGTTCTTCGAACGGTGTTATATATTAACACCAGACATTATCAATTGAGCTAGTGTTGCAATGGTTAGCGGCTTGTCATTCCTTCATAAGTTTATCAGAACGAAGTTAGTTTTCTGGGAATATCACACACACTGTTAATTTAAGGGCCTTAAAATGTGGTTTTCGGAGACCCCTTATAGACTCGCGAATTTTGTGTCTCACAATGAGAAGCGCAACATATGCTTTGATCGTCCTTCTATGATAATTTTTATATTTCGCCTATTTTAGCAACATTTTGAGAAGTTTTTCCCTATATCCACCCTTCTACTGTATGAAAAGTACGGTGAGGAGTTTTATAAATGATAGGTGTATTGACTCATGTTTACCATACCTAATTTTACGATGCACCAAGCATCCGAACACGATTTATAGGCGTACATAAAGATACACAGAAAGACAGACAGACAATTCTATTGTCTGCAACATATCACCCAGATATCCAAATATGCGTACGGTATATCTACCATACGTATCAAACAAAATCATCCTTACGATGAACCCGTATGTCGACAAAAAAAAAGATTAGTTAAAATCTGCTCTCAAACTAAATTCACCCAACGTGTACTTCCTGACGTGAAATAGATTTGAAAGCCTTGTAGACGAAACGCAATACACCTCACATAAAAAATGTCCCTCTACGTTGTGATAGGTCCCCATACACAGGAAGACCTCTTTCATAAATTATAAAGGCTTGTGGTGCATGAAAATTCAGATTCTTTAGCCTCAAATGGCCCAAATTCCTAAAAGCCGCAAAAAATGCTGATTCAATTCAGGAATTTTTGAAAATAATGTTTCTGTTTGTAGATATAATAGATTTTCTGTACTACATGTCACACGTGAAATTGCATGAAAAAATTCTAGGTTACCCCTTGACCCCCTTAATTGCATTGACGAATTATACAGTCTACATTGGTTCCGTGATAACCTTATAGCCATTTGCAAACTTTCACAGAAATGTAATAAATGGAGTAGCCTAATAATAATATCGTATGGTCTCGGGTGCCGGGTGCAAGCTTCGTAATTTGACACCCAGAGGGTAGCTTGCATGTCGAAATTTCGTTGTTCCTTGAATCACTATGAAAGTCAAGGAGGGTAGATATCTAAACTCCTTGAACACTATAGCGCTTTCTAATAGAGAAATGAGGAACTTTGTGTTGGCGGAAACTTCTGAGGTTAATTTTGCCATTATGAACACGGCCTACTGAATTCAAATGGGTTCTTTGACATGCCAACATCGTATGACATGCGAGTCGTATTTTTGCCGCCTTTTAAGAATCACGTACAGGCCGGACGTTTGTTTTAGACGATTGCCCTTGACCTTCAAGCCTGCGGGTGGGCCTGTACACAGACACTCTCTCACCCTATCACTTCACATTTGTCACCACCGATCTGATGTAATGGAATTCCAGACTTGAGCAGACAGTACAGTCCACGTCGAAGTATTGTGTGACACGGAAGTACATGTTACGTAGTTACGAACAGAACGTCATATTTGCCAGTGACTATACTTCAGCAATAGTGTGAAACAGCTTTATCAATCATCGGAGCGCTTGGGGCAGCTGATAACAACACAGGTACTGTAGTAACTCGCCTCCAGGCTTCCATTAAGGTTTTTCACTCGCCTAAAACAAACGTCCGGCCTGTACCACGGCCAGGAGTGAACCTGCAATCTTGGGGTTAGTAGACCGACACGCTATCCACTCACCCACCGTGGCAAGATATACATGGAGTGATATTGCTTCTTACAGAAATAGATGGAAAGTTGGATGCCACCCCTTGAGATAATGTTGTCATGGTTACCGATTTTCATTCCTCCATTAGTTTGTTAAATTAAATTAAATTAGTTTTCTGGGAATATTTCAGATACTGTTGGTTTTAGAGCCTTATAATGTGGTTTTCGAGGCCCCCAAGTTTTGTTTCTGGCACCGAGGGGCTTTGTCTCCTCGTTGTATGCCAAAATATAATACTAATAATAATAATATAATATAGGGATTGGAATATAATAGACCTGCCGTACCACACCCGCAGGTGTAAATCGCGTGAAAAAATTCTAGTGTACCCCTTGACCCCCTTAAGCGCATTATACATATTGATGAATTTTACAGCTTAATTTGGTTCCGTGATAACCTTCTAGCCGTTTGCAAACTTTCACATCAATGTAATTAATGGAATTGCATTGCGTCTTACAGCAATAGATGGACCTCTGAGAATCTGTTGCCATGGTTACCGGCTTGTATTCGTTCATTAGTTTATTAAATGAAATTAGTTTTCTGGGAATATCTCAAAAATGGTTGGTTTTAGGGCCTTAAAATGTGGATTTCGGGGACCCTTTAGGGCCCAGGAGTTTTGTCTCTCACATTGAGGGGCTGAAAATGATCTTTGTCTCGTCCTTATACTCCTATTTCAGCATGTATTTTAAGGGGATAGGCCCTCTTTTATGAGAGGTACGGAGAAGGGTTACATCAATGATTAGTGTCGTGCCTCTGATGGATATCTGTACCAAATTTTACGTTGATACACCCAGCCGTTCTCGAGTTATAAGGGAACAAATTTGTCCACAGACAAACAAACGAACAGACAGACCAAAAAATTATTTTCGCGCGCATCCATAATAAAACAGTCCGAAACGCGTAAATAACTCAAATTTCCGTAGAAATTGCGAAAAAACATACAAACTTTAATTTTTATGTACGTAGAGATATGCTGCACCGCTCGGTGTTGACCGTGTTTTATTGCACAAATTGAGGTTGTACTCGCTAACCGTTGGAGATACACGAAAAGTGATAAGGACCTTTTGGATAGAAAATTAAATGATAAATCTCGGGTATGCATCAAACATTTGCTATTTCTTAGCGTTCTCTTTTTATTTGATATGGAAATATGAAATTTTGAAACCAAAGGGTGTAGTGACGTCACTAAAATGGTCGCCATTTTTTAATAGTGCAAAATATCGAAATTAAAAGTATCCTATATGTAAACATGGTAAATTAGCTACATCCATGCAAAATGTCATTTAAATCGGACCAGTGGTTCTTGCGTTATTGAGTAACACACAGACAGACAGACAGACAGACAGACAGAAAGACAGACACACACCATCTCATTTTTATATATTAGTATGATTTAAATATGTATTGGTTATTAAAAATGGTTATTAATCATATTAATCCAAACAATAAATATTATTATTATAATTTATTGAATGTCAGCTGTTTATCAAGTAAGTTATTTAGATAACTTCAATATATTATTTAGTTCTCCTAACTATTAGTAATATTATGTTTAAATATTAATTATGAAATTTTATACATAATTTACAACATTTATGGCGATTCTCAATCACCTGGCCTTCCTACAAACTCACTTCCTGACAACCCTTACTCTCAAATGAATCGTCTATTTCACTAAGCTATATCACAATTATTGTCATCATATTACTGTGGTTTCATTTCACAATAGGGCATATATGTATAGCCGAACGATAAAGTTAAGCTCAGATGAAATATAGTCATAATCCTTGATAGTAGTTTAATAATAATTAACAACATTGTTATCTTCAATTTGTTTCAGAATTTTTTTTCGATAATTAAACCAATCAATTCAACTGATAGTCGTTTTACAATAGTTATATACACCAAAGGTCTTTCTTAAATCGTTACTGTAATATAGTTACTTATACGTTTCAAATATACGCTCTCCATCTGAATACCGTATAAACCTCCACTTAATACTTGACCAACGACTCCTCTCTCGGTAATACAAGTACATTCCGTATAATATTTTCATGAACTGCTATTAAACAAATATAGCTTCGATAATTCTTCACTTCAACTTTTAGTACAGTATTCTTCATAACAACTTATTTAAATTGCATATAATGCTTTGCTTTCTTTAATATATTCTTACATAATACTTACTGTGTATAACTTTTCCAGTTGTTATAATAATTCATAATTATCGATATTAATTACCAGCGATGACGTAATGGTTTACTAATACATGTTACTTTAAATTCCAATAAGTGTTGTTAATATTTAATAAGCATGGACATTTGTTACTCATCTCTGATCTCTCCAAATTATTGCGATATTGCAATCATAAGTCAACAACAATATTAAATAATGTTGCAAAAGTTTTATAGAATCCTCAATGGTGTTAATATGTCATAGTAGATAAGATTTCTCAAAATAAAATAATTTATCCATCGATAAATTATTATTGTTAGTTAATAGACAAAGTTGGAATGTCTAAAACAATATTTCATTCTTCAACGAATCCAAATAGTTCGATTAGATAATTCTTTGAATAGCTTCAAACTCGACGTTAGTTATCACAGGTATAACTATGTTCTATATTGGTATAACTTCTCCTAAGATCTGCGATAAAAATTTGGAAATGTCGAATAAAGAGATTCATTTCCAATGAATGATCCTCTCCTGGTCTAAATTGCTTAAATAAAATTAATATTAGATACCATAAAATTAAACAAAATTCAATAAAATTCCCAAAGAAATTTACGATCCGAAATAAATTCGAAAAAGGAAGTAATTTAAGAAACTATCTTAAATTTCGAAGTATGGAAAAGTCGTAAACCCAAACGAAAATATCCAAATTCTCACCAAAATAAATTTAAAATTTAAATTATCCATAATGGAAAATATTCCGAAGTTTCAAAAAAATTACTCACAAAATATAGAGATGAATTAATGTTGAAATGGTGCAATGCTCTACAATATTCTAATTACATCTAACTACTTAAACCAACAACTGCGAACGAAGATCACCCTCTACCTTTTAGATGATATCTAGAAGAATAAGCATGGTCGAAATTACTGTAGGCACTAGCAATTCCATACTTAATACACTTCCTCTTCTTCCTCCGGAAAATTGCCTCGCCACGTCTCTAACCCAGGCCTCCGGTCGTTAATCGCCTTGCCTGGTCACGAACACGGACATCATCTCCTACAGCAATGCCGTACCAATTTTCAAGTGTCGAGGTGGGATGGACTACTTCACTTCGGGTCTGGTAGTAGTCCTTCATGACGCGACAATATATTTCCTTATCGTAAGATTGGATTGTAGTTCGTCGGTAGTTATACTTCATCTTGACAATTTAATTTAATATCGGTCGCCTGATATTCTAGTCTGTCAATTCATTTCACATCCCCTACGCATATATGGCTTAGTTCACCATCTCAATCACATTAAATATGTAGTCAATCATTCCCCTTAACATTTGCATGTACATTATCTCGACAATAAGTTTATAACTGGGTGTAAACTTTCTATAGTTCGGTGTCAATGTTCTTAGAATGCACTCGAGTGAACACGCAACTGGCTTTCCTTCACAAAGGCTCACTATTGTTCCTGCTTCAAAGCGCTCGCAAAGCTCCCTCGCGTTATGAGATGCGTGCTTTTCAATTGACTGTCTCCAACAAAGAAAACTACATTTAATCTTTCGAATTTCTTCCCCAAACTTTTATAGAATGTACATTTAATGTTTCTCTGGAGTCTTATCGAAATTTCGATGCTTTAATTCGCTTTAGAACCAATATTTGACCGACTTTGTGTTTCAAACATGACCTGCGAACTTTCTTCCTAGGCCATGACCGGTGGCGATCGCCTCCCTGCCGTCAAGCCTCACTTATGTAACTCCCCTACACTTCACGCGCTTCCTTCTGGACCCCGAACGACGCAGGTCCACTCTCTTTCACAGTCACAGTACAAAGACCCTGATTAGCCTCGCGTCACCTCGCTCGTAAAAGAGTAATGGTTGAGCGCCTCATTAGAAGTCGCGGAAAATCAATCTCTGCAATGATCTTACCACTGGGTCCTCAAACTTCCTTTCCTGAGTGACAAACATGATTCTTATTAATTTAAATATATTCTCTGTGGTTTTAATAAGGCGGATTCTCTCTTCTTTATCAAATAACAGTATTTATCTCCGATCAAGCTCCTCATTAGGCGCGATCAGTTTCTCCTTCCTTCGTGCCTTCAGTAATTCAATTAGCCAATCAGCGCATTCTTGTTCAAAGCTCCGAGTTGCTATGAGCGAACAAGCGAAAATACGACTCTGGACTGTCTAATAATGGCTTCGGTCGCCATTTTGCTGTCGTCGTTCGCAATCTGATGCATCTCTTCGTAGAATAAAATTTTCATCATATCAAAATCCTTCAAAAATACTGCATTCTTCTCCAAATTTCATCAAACCATCCGAAATAGCATCCTCTCCATCCTGAACCATTTAAAATTCGAGTTCAGTACGGTGGAAGTCTCAAGGCCTTGTGATTATTTTCGGCAAAAATTTGGTAAATTAAGTATGTTTTCTGTGCAGGCTTGTGGGGTAATACGAGTATTAAATCATTTAATTTAGTTTTAGTAGAGTTTTCAGGAAATGGAATGTTGTATTTCGTTAACCAGGAA
This sequence comes from Meconema thalassinum, assembly GCA_946902985.2. Lineage (NCBI taxonomy): Eukaryota > Metazoa > Arthropoda > Insecta > Orthoptera > Tettigoniidae > Meconema > Meconema thalassinum. The sequence goes on along the minus strand of OX336390.1, from coordinate 66,734,336 downwards.
TGGATATCTGTTTTCATGGAATTGGAAGTTGGAGGGTTATCTATTTGTGTATTCTGATAGGACGCATTGTCGACAATGAGGGCAGAGTTGGGGGGTAAATTAGGAATTAACTTTGTACGGAGCCACGTAACATAATTATCAGTGTTCATTTCTTTATGAAAATCTCAAGTTTTCAAATGTGATCTGTAAATAAGAAGTGCATTAGGTACAAATCCAAACCTTCCACCAGCATGGACAATAATAAGACGCTCACCTTTTGACGCCGGAGCCATCAAACCTGAGTTACTGTCATCGGACCAACTTTTCGGGACGGTGTGGCTACTATGGTTATATGCCTCGTCCTCATGAACAATGGGTCGTTCTTCAGATCGGTATTGACGAAGACAAGGCAGGTATGTTTCACGAAGAGAACGAACGTTGTGTCTTTCAATAAGCAGACGTCTGTTAGATCTTGCTCCACCGGAAACCTAATGTTTTTATTATTGTCTTAAGACTAGTGGTTTTTCCTTCGAAATTGATAGAATCTCTTAATTTCTGCAGCAGTCTTCTTATTGTTGGTGCAGCCTTTTCTTCCATGTAATAATTATAATTAGTACGTCGAATGACACACTTGCCGAAATCATCGATGCCTGTTATTCCTCTTGGGACATTATGTTCTTTTCCAGGAGTGCCGAAAGACGTTCCTTCATCTTCACGGACTTTCTTTTCCAGTAATACTCTGAAAACAGATGTTTGCGATACTCCAGTAGCAGCAGCAACTCTTTCTTGCACGTTTTAACCTCTTTGTAGTAATGTGGTGAAAATCGGTCCTTTACGTTTGCTTCCTCCTTCATATAATCATGAACATTTGCGATGATTTCCCGACTTTGACTGTGAAGAGTCTTTTCTTTCAATTTTGAAATTATAGGCGGCAGATCAATAAGACTTACACCGCATCACAATCAGTACCTGCCACGTACACTTCTCCGTCACACGACAATTATAATTACCGTAGAATAATAATAATAATAATAATAATAATAATAATAATAATAATAATCGTACCACAATCTGTAACTAAGTTATATCACGTTTACTTCCGTATCACACAATACTTCGACGTTGACTGGACTGTACTGTGGTATCGTCATGTGCTGAAGTCTGGAATTCCATTACGTCAGACGGTGCGGTGGTGACAGTTGTGAAGGGAGAGTGTGATATACTGACAGTGTACAGGCTCACCCGCTATCTTAAAGGTCACGGACAATCGTCTAAAGCAAACGTCCGGCTTGTAATAGTTTCGGAGATATTGATTGCTGGTGAAATAATTCGCACAGCCGGCATGTTGGATTGGTGACACGTACCAAATTTTGAAGGGCACGGTCGGGTTTGTCCGGAATAGTGCTATGAACTAACCGAGTTTCATTGAAATCACTCCAGCCGTTTATATTTTATTAGGGGGGGGGGGTTAGGGAGCGGACACACACACGAATCACACACATACGCACACACACACACACACACACACACACACAGAGACAGACACACGGACAAAAGGTGATCTCATGAGCCTTTATTTTCATAAATGGAAATAGGTTAAAAATGGATGGGACAAATTTATACAGCCTTTTCATTTGGTAGGTGTGATAGCGTTTGGTACAAACATCATCATCTTCTTGTGGGTCTTCCACATGAATAATACGGTTATGATTGGCAGAATATCCCTTCGCTGTTAGCCTCGTGACCATGTGGTATAAACTTTGCATTTTGCGACTGACATAGTTTTTTGTAGCTACATCTCTATGCTGTTTTGTGAAGAAAGCGGCCGTGGCGATAATAACTCTAGCTCGCCCAAACACATCCATGGTGATACTCACAAACTATCCTGCCCTAGTGGTTGGTTATGTATATATATATATATAAGCCTGGTACACACATAGAGAACTCAGTCGTAGTCACCATGGAATTGATCAAACAACCAGACACCTTGCCCGTCACCGATTTGGTTTCAGAGCTATCGCTGTCCGTGTGTCAACAAAATCGCCACGGCTCACTATTTCCATCCACGATACGATGTATTATTGTGGGACCATCTGGCTGTGGGTTGACTAATGTTTTGCTAAACATCATTACCGCTCCTCATGGCCTACGATTTCAAAATATTAAATTTTTGCAAATTCGTTGTACCAAACTCTGTACGTGTATCTGCAACAAATTATGTCACTTAATAAAGAATCCATGGGCTATTATACATTTACATCACCTCAAGACGTCATTCAACCAGAGCGTACACGTCCTGATTTGATTATAATTTTTGATGATATTGCTATTTAACAGAAGGCCATTATTCAAGATTTTTTTAGTATGGGATGGCATTAACAGGTCGATTGTTTTATCCTGCACAGACGTATTCAAAAATTCCAAAACAGTTGATTCGCGATAATGCAAATCTGATTGGTCTCTTTCGACAAGATGCGAGAAATCTCTACAATATTTTTCAAGATCACGTTAATCCTGATATGTCCTTTTCGGCATTAACACAATTGTGTGCAAAATGTTGGAACAGTCATCAGCATGCATGTTTGGTGATTAATAAACGAAGTGAACGGTGTGAAGGACGATACCGCATGGGCTTTGATAATTTTATTTCTCTTTAAAAAGCATGATGTTTTGGCATTCCATGTTAGTTAGTTTACCACCATGGAGACGCCCATAGGGTACAAGAAACATGTTCACATAAAGCAGCGTATTATTGAGGCAAGAAATAATATTCGACGTACATTTCATGAATTACAGCTTCAAAAAACTTCAATCCTATGGCCCTGTAAAAACATGTTCCATCGCCTGTTCATAACATCAATATCAACAATGCTGCTGCTGCCTCTCAGACGAGACCCTTAACCAATTTAAAATCACCACAAACACTTTCACCACTGGTGAAACCATCATATGATAGTCAAGAAAAGAAGAAGAACAAGATCATGAAAGTCAAAGTGGAAGTGGGAGCGATACCGTGTTTAGCCCTCAAGAAAATCCTCACCCCTTCAACAGTTTCTAAACACAAAAATTCTGCCATTGCTGAAACACCTTCTTCTTCCAGGTCGTCTTCACTTTCACAACTCTTGCCCCCTCCCCCTCAAAATAAAGCTGAATTAAAACACATTTTAGTAAAATATTATGGATCAACACTGGAGCCCTATTTGTCAAATCTATTTACTGGAAAGACAGACACTACCTATGGAGTCCACTACGAAGATGATGGTTTTAAAATTGGTGATTCATATATTAAATTTAGTGGTACTAGTGTCATCATTAAAGACATAAACTATAAATTAACGCCAGGTCTGTTAAAACTCTTATTTTCTCTTACCCCATCTTATCATGATTATACGCTACAGGATCGTGACAAATATAAATCCATTTTGTTGGAACCCATGCTCACAGAAGAAAGTCTGACCCCTCTCAAGAAGTGAATGCCAACATATCTAAAAATATACATCCATCATTGCAAAAATGTTTAGTAAGAGTAAACATGTCTCTGTCTCTGGTGTTAGGTTTAATAAATTAAAGCCACTCGTGGATATAATATATTGGAATAATCCCAATGAGTTTGTAGAACGCTTATACTTGCTTCACGCGTCACGCCCAAAAGGCGACAGTGGCCATGGTTCCGAAATCCAATAAATTGAAGAACAACTCCGGGATGCACAAATTATCTTATAATACATCCCCCAGCAAAGTGGTAATCGCCCTTCAATTAAATAAACCTGCTCTTTGATTATATCCAAGGCGAAAAGTCATTTCAAAGGGTGTGGATGACTTGTGGCAAGGTGACTTTGTGGAGAAGGCTTATGCTAGCGTTAACGATGGTGTACGCTATATGCTGACCGTCATGGATGTGTATTCCAAAATGGGCTTTGTAGAACCTGTCAAGTATAAAACCGGACTTTATTCACTAAGGCCTTTAAACGTATTGTTTGTCAGTCAAAACGAGGGCAAAGAATTGTTAAATAAGGATTTCTCCGGCTTTCTGAAATCTTTGAATATTCACCACTATTCTACATTTAGTAATATAAAAGCCAGTGTTGTTGAAAGATTTAATCGAATATAGAAATCGCATATGTGGAGAGAGTTTACCGCTCGTGTCTCTTAGAGCTGGCTAGACTTATTACCTGAGCTAGTGTCACGTTACAATCATAGCAAACATACAACCATTGGCATGAAATACCGACTAGTGACTAAGAATATTCCCAGGCTGAATAAACTGTTTAATCCTATATAAAAAAAAAGCTGACCCTAGACGTCACCACCTCAAAAATGGAGATCCTGTTCGCATCAGTAAGCATAAATCAGTATTTTCTACCGGTAAATCACATACAAATTGGACAACGGAAATGTTTAAAATCCGCCAAGTGAAGATGGGACAACCAGTGACGTATCTTCTAGAAGATCAATCCGGAGAGCCCATTCAAGGTGCTTACAACCTTCAGGAATTACATTTTTTTATATCCTCACCATTTTCTCATTGAGAAAATACTTAAAGTCCGAGGCACTCAGTAGTACATGAAATGGCTTGGATTTAATCCTACCTATAATTCCTGGATTAATAAAAATCATTTTCTATATTAAAACCAACTCTCTTTTATATATTTACTAGCAGAAGTACCCGTTCTTCGAACGGTGTTCGTTGTTAACACCAGACATTATCAATTGAGCTACTGTTGCAATGGTTAGCGGTTTGTCATTCCTTCAAGTTTATCAGAACAAAGTTAGTTTACTGGGAATATCATACACACTGTTAATTTAAGGCCCTTAAAGTGTAGTTTTCGGAGACCCTTTATAGATTCCCCAATTTTGTGTCTCACATTGAGAAGCGCAACATATGCTTTAGTCGTCCTTCTAGGATAATTTTTATATTTCGCCTATTTTAGCATATATTGAGAAGTTTTTCTCTATATACACCCTTCTACTGTATGAAAAGTACGGTGAAGAGTTTTAAAAATGATTGGTGTATTGACTCTCATGGTTACCATACCTAATTTTACGATGCACCAAGCACCCGAACACGAGGTATAGGCTTACATAAAGATACACAGAAAGACAGACCGACAGACAATTCTATTGTCTACAACATATTACCCAGATATCCAAATATGGGTATATCTACCACACAGTATCAAATAAAATCATCCTTACGATGAACCCGTATGTCGACAAAAAAAAAAAAAGTTAAAATGTGCTCTCAGACTAAATTCACCTAACGTGTACTTCCTGACGTGAAATACAATTGAAAGCCTGGGAGACGAAACGCAATACACGTCACATAAAAACTGACCCTCTACGTTGAGCTAGTTGCCCATACACAGGAAGACCCCTTTCATAAATTATAAAGGCTTGTGGTGCATGAAAATGCAGGTTCTTTAGCCTCAAATTGCCCAAATTCCTAAAAGCCGCAAAAAATGCTGGTTTAATTCAGGAAATTTTGAAAATAATGTTGCTGTTTGGAGATATAATAGACCTTCTGTACTATATGTCGAACGTGAAAATTGCATGGAAAAATTCTAGGTTTCCCCTTCACCCCCTTAATTGCATTGATGAATTATACGGTCTACGTTAGTTCCGTGATAACCTTATAGCCATTTGCAAACTTTCACAGAAATGTAATAAATGGAGTGACATTGCTTCTTACAGAAATAGATGGAAAGTTGTATGCCACCCATTGAGTTAATGTTCTCATGGTTATCGATTTGCATTCCTTCATTAGTTTGTTAAATTAAATTAAATTAGTTTTCTGGGAATATTTTAGAAACTGTTGGATTTAGAGCCTTATAATGAAGTTTTCGAGGATCCTTTAGGGCCCCCGAGTTTTGTTGCTGGCACCGAGGGGATTTGTCTCGTCGTTGTACGCCATAATATAATACTAATAATAATATAATATAGGGAGAAATTATAACACCTATTTTTATTTTATTTTTAATTCAGCCAATGGCCATGTACTTTTCTTTTCAGGACGGGTCAGGGAAGGGATATTATCAGAGAAAGAAGCATTCACATCACGCATGAGCAAAATGGAAATGGCCTACCATTTAACTAAGGGCATCTATAAGAAATGGTCAATATCCTTCAACGCAAAACTAAAACATTACTGCAGTGTCATCCGTCCGGAGGTCTTGCATGCTTCTGAATGCCTCACGATGAACAAAAAAGGCTTGGTCGAGAAACTGGAGGCCAAAGAAAGGAAAATTTTGAGAAAGATATTGGGTTCCATCAAAGACAATGGGGAATACAGAAGACGGCATAACCATGACCTATATACTCATGTGGAGAAGATAAGCAACGTCATCCGGAAGAGAAGGTTACCATTTTTTGGGCATGTGAAACAAATGAGCCCAGCGAGACTGACCAACCGCAACATAACTTACTTTCAGGAGAGGAAAACAAAATGGGCATGGTGCATTGAACTGGATAAAGATCTGAAAGAAGTGGGGATTACACCAACAGACATTCAGGAGCGCGCCCCACTCAAAGGGAAACTTCAAGCTTGTAAAGGTTTCCAAGAAAAACCGAAGCTGAAAACGGGAAAGATTTGGACCCAGGAACGGAAGGAAGTCCACCGAGAACGAATGCGGGCGTACAGGGCAAACATCAAAGCCAGTAGGGGACGGTTGGAATGACGCTGTCCATAGATGGCCTATACGAAATGAATGAATGAATGAATAATATGGGTATAGGAATATAATAGACCTGCCGTACCACACCCGTAGGTGTAAATCGCGTGAAAATATTCTAGAGTACTTCTTGATCCCCTTAAGCGCATTATACGTAATGATGAATTTTACGGCTTAATTTGGTTCCGTGATAACCTTCTAGCCGTTTGCAAACTTTCACACTAATGTAATTAATGGAATTGCATTGCGTCTTACAGCAATAGATGGACCTCTGAGAATCCGTTGGCATGGTTACTGGCTTGCATTCGTTCATTAGTTTATTAAATTAAATTAGTTTTCTGGGAATATCCCAAAAACGGTTGGTCTTCGGTCCTTGAAATGTGGTTTTTGGGGACCCGAGTTTTGTCTCTCACATTGAGGGGCTGAAGATGAGTTTTGTCTCGTCCTTCTACGCCTATTTCAGCATGTATTTTAAGGGGGTAGGCCCCCTTTTATGAGAGGTACGGAGAAGAGTTACATCAATGATTAGTGTCGTGCCTCTGATGGATATCTGTACCAAATTTTACGTTGATACACCCAGCCGTTCTCGAGTTATAAGGGAACAAATTTGTCCACAGACAAACAAACAAACAAACAGACAGACAGACAGACAGACAGACAGATACAAAAATATTTTCGCGCGCATCCATCATAAAACAGTCTGAAACGTGTAAATAACTCATTTTTCCGTAAAATTTCAGAAAAAACACACACATTTTAATTTTTATATATAGAGATATATACTGCACCGCTCGGTATTGACCGTGTTTTATTGCACAGATTCTGGTTTTACTCGCTAACCGTTGGAGATATACGAAAAGTGATAAGGACCTTTCGGATAGAAAATTAAATGTTAAAGCTCATGTATACCATCAAAAGTTTGCTGTTTCTTAGCGTTCTCTTTGTATTTGAAAAGGAAATATGAAATTTTGAAACCAAAGGGTGTAGTGACGTCACAAATGTCGGTTTTACTCGCTAACTGTTGGAGATACCCGAAAAGTGATAAGGACCTTTCGGATAGGAAATTAAATTTCAAAGCTCGCATGTACCATCAAAAGTTTGCTATTTCCTACCGTTCTCTTTTTATTTGATATGGAATTATGAAATTTTGAAACCAAAGGGTCTAACGACGTCACTAAAATTGTCGCCATTTTTTAATAGTGCAAAATTTCGAAATCAAAAGTATCCTATATATAAACCTGGTAAATCAGCTACATCCATGCAAAATTTCATTTAAATCGGACCAGTGGTTCTTGAGTTATTGAGTAACAGACAGACAGACACACACACACCATCTCATTTTTATATATTAGTATGATTTATTTATTCTCTCTTAGGCTAATCCCTTTTCCTGAGGGCAGATGACCTCGTCGTTCCGCCCCTTTCAAATCTCAATCACTCACTCCCTAGTCCTAGAAAATTTCAAAGTTGGCGCTTGCAACAAATCCATTATTGTGGCTAGTTGTGACGTACGCACTAGTAACCATCCCTTCATGATAGCAAGAGTGTTGTTATCATCTGCATGGGATGAGAAGCAAACAGCAAACTCAAATAGCCACACTTTAACATGCACGCAGTGACCAATATGCCTGCTATAAAGCATACAGAGAGAGACAGACAGAGTGTCAGCGACTACCCACGCCGTTTGATGAGACAAGCATTGCAGTAGCCAACTCTTCTCATCGCATATCCACTGTTTTATTCATTGCAGTCTCCATGCCCCCATGTTCGTACACCACAATCCTACTCAACACAGGTTCTCTGTCCTCGTGGTGTAGTGGCTATCAGGCTGGAGTGTCAACGCAAAGACCCCGAGTTCGATTCCCCACGCCAAAACTCCAAAAAATCTTTTTTTTGTGCAAAAAATATCCTTTTTCCCGCATTTTTACAACATTTTCATCCTCTTCCTAAACCATGTCAAACAGGATAGCACCCTCAAAACAACGATAGGTCACCCATCTCAATCCAAACATGGGTTCAGGAACAATCACAAGAAGTGTGAAAAACATAGTTTTGCACCCAAAATTCCTATCCCACCTATTTACCAGGCATCCTCACAAAAAATGCGACCTCAAACATCGTTCTAACAATATTGGTTCGCCGGATATCACCAACATGAAAAAAAAAAACACCCAAAATCCGTGCCCCACCTATTCACCACAGGCAACCTCGTATAGAGGCCAACACACCGAAAACAAACAACACCACAAAGATCTTTGTAGCATTATTGGTTCGCGAGATATCACCAAAATGTAAAAAAACAGGTGTTTACCACAAAATCCATTTCCAATAGCCAACCTATTATAAAAATAACCTCACCATCAAATATATCGGAATAAGATACCTTCAAAACGAATATTCGCTTGACACTGTACCTACAGTACATTCCTTCCTAGGATATCACTCTCTTAGTTCCCGAGTCAACGCTCCGTCGTGACTGAGCATCGCGGTGAACAGATCCAAGTGAAGTAGCTTTCTTATTCTCCCACTACATAGATGCAACAATATACTTGAGTACCGGTACTACTACTGAAAAAGACAACATTAGGAACCGTAACTATACACCAAGATACAAAATTGATGTGAGCTACTTCGACGGGCAAAGCGCACAAAACCTAGATGATGCTCTGAGTGATGGTGATCTGAATAAGGCAATTGGAGTAATAAACCATCAAATTCAAAATTCAATGATTATGAGTGAAAAACCGTGGAGGAAATCAAAGCCCTGGTTCACCTCAAACTGTTAGAAAGCGAGGATGATAGCAATAAATTCTTTACACAAGTCTCTAAGTACAAAAGCAACGGCAGATCTGCAATTCCACGCACAGAAAAAGAGAGAATACAAAGAAATATAAAGGAAGCAAAATCTACTTTTCAGGCTAGATAAGAAGAGAAACAAATAAAAGGAGCCGAACAAAAATGATACAATGCAGTCACCAAGGAACAGCCATACTTTTGTGAAAGTTCTGCAATCTAAGGAAACGAGACCACCAGTTGAACAACAGGAAGAGGAGTGAGATATTCCTATCCAAGTTTTCACAATAACATAAATAGAGAACGCTATAAAAAAGACAAAATATAACAAAGCCTGCAACCTCCATTTTAGGCTGAGTATTTTGGCGACCTCCCAAGTTTTAACGTTATAGATTTCAAGTGATAAGTGAAATTATCTTTTAACAATGCTTGTGCCGACAAATTTTGGATAAGGAATAGGCCTACCCAGAACTGTCCACAACAGCGTTAAAAACGTCGATACCATATTCTACATCTTACAACTGTGAACAAGGATTTTCCATAATGGTGAATTTAAAAACCAAATCAGGAAATCGTTTGACACTGGCAAATTACATCGTTTTGTGTGATACAAAAATCGTTCCAGACATTCAAAATATGGTTAATTCCAAACAAGGTCAGGCATCTCATTAATAGAACATAATAATTTTATTAATGCAGCCAATGGCCATGTACTTTTCTTTTCAGGACGGGAACAAAGAACACGTGTATATTTGAACCTGGCACTCTCTTCCAGACTTGGCGCTCGGGTTCCCTTTTCGTCCGACAGATTGCAGTAACATGCAGAACTGTAGGTGTGGAAATGCTTTGTACAAAAATAAATCATAGGACGTACTAATAACAGTTGCAAGAAAACTTATTGCCCGCGTAACTCTGTATTGTGGTGTCGTGTGCACCTCTTATATTATGCATTGTTACCTACCGCGGCAAGTTCCCTGATTGGACATAATTTACTTAGTGCTGTGCGCATAATTTATTCATCAGTTGTTTTGGCCGCCATGTTACGATCAGATACAGGAGAGCTTCGAGAGAGTGAACATCGTGAACCAACAACAACAACATCACCAGCGTACTGCCATCAACATCGCTTACTCCACGCCAGGAGTTAAGCAACATCGACCGGCAGTAGTAGCTGGATAGTGATAAGTGGGTGACCGCTTACTGGAGACGATATCGGGCCCATTCTCTGAGCAGTCCGACCACTTCCTACTTCAGAGCGCTCGCCACTAGTCTCTCACAATCCCATCTCCGCCAGCTCTAACACAGAACTCAGCCCTCACTCACATCCTACAGATTCTCTCGCAATTAGTTTCAGCAACACTATAAACTTCACATCCCCATAAATACATCAATCCTGGGAGCCGAGGCGAAGTCTGCCTGGGGGGTAAGGCCCTGTCAGCCCGCCTGGGGTGACGAACCACGGTCCTCGGAGCAGCAAACACACCAAACTGCACTGGAGCGTATTACAGGATTCGAACTAAGTACCCACTAGGAGGCCCAGGCTAGTGGGGCCAATCCCGTCGATTGGCCTACGCTATACTGGCTTCCATGCTTTACGAAAACTTCAAATTACACCATCAACAGTCTAATTAACAATAATTAATCATAATATCACATAATTATCTATATATTTAAAACAGTAAGGTGATTTTTGTTACCACGAGATTGAGAGAACGACAGAACCGATTTACTTCGTAGAGCACTCTAACGAAAGCTCTTGGCCTCTAGATTTGCAGAGTGTCTCTAAAATAAACAAATATATTACGGTATATTTTTGAATTAATATAGAAAATAGCAGAATTCTTGGCCCTCACGCATGCGCACAATCCGCCTGGGGTCATGACAAAATGGCGGTGAGAAGTCCACTAAAATGTAAGTTATTTAATAAGCTTCCATGTAATTGAAAACATACATTAACCAAGTTCTGACAATAAAATATAATAACAGTATGTACGTATAAGAATGTGCAACATTGATTTATTTAGATAATGAAATAGATTATTTCCTTCAAACAGCGGCTTTTGAAGATAATGAATGGCTGCGTCTGCTGCCGAACAGGAGTGCGCGAGTAGCTATGTGGTTAAGGCGACTGACTGTTGTTCCAAGGTACACCGGTTCGATCCCAGCCTTCGCCAATATATATTTTTTTACCACTGAAATATTGTTTAATCAAGGAGTATTAGTCAGGTTTTATGTCTGTTAAAGATACATATTTCTACATTCCCTCTCAATACGTTTTATTTCCGTTTTACCATCGCATTACAGCATGCGATCAAAAGACAAACTGTTGTCCTCAGTACGCCGCGCCGTTTAAATATCTGCAATCAGTACCTATAACTGACAACAGATGGCAGTACATCTCCCATATAGTTCCAGTAACTGACAGCAGATGGCAGCACCATTGCATCGATATATTTAAAACTCAAGACATGGTACGTTTTCACGTGATGGAGAATTATAAAGGAGGGGAATATTTAAGAAGGGAAATTTTGAGGAACATTAACCGACAGTTGAATGTGTAGGCTAAGTTGTTTATGTACCTTAATATTGCAATTTCTTCCCAATGCTTCGGTGGTCAAGTTATTAGCGTCCTAGACTGAAAGTTATAATTATGCATCGTCGATATACTCTTAAATTATTAAAGAAAAAAGTAGTTTTCCAGGCACTCGCGCGTGTCCACAATTGCTTTCGCCATGAGAGACACTTGGCATACATAATTCGTTTGAAGGGCTCCGACATCGTGGTCACTCAGCCCCGTGTACTTGGGTGTGTATGTGTGAAATTTTCTCTGATAACCTGTGTTATTGTGATGGCTGCATTACTGTGTGTATTATTTTGTAAATAAGGTGGTAAATGGCAAGGAGACGGCCAAGGCCTTAAGTTAGGAACCATCCCGGTATTTGCCTTAAGTGGAAGTGGGAAACCAAGGAAAACCACATCCAAGATTGTCGAGGTGGGAATTAAACCTTCCTCTTCTTAGTTATACCTCAAGAGACTGAATGTGCCCCGTTATTGCCCTCAGACCAGAATTAAATTTCTTGGCAGTGCAGGAAATGTAACCCGGGTCTCCGGGGCGATATACAAGAATAGGTGGGCCTCCATGTGTTAATACGGTTTTTGACATGCACGGGACATAGAATTCAACAACTGCCTCCATTAGGGTGACTGCCGAAGTGAGTATTGAGTATAGGCCTATGGTCATTCCAGTTGTTGGCGAAGTGATTCTATGTTCCCCTGCAAAATGTACTGCCATAACCCATAACAGGTGATGGAAAATTGCTTATTTAGAGCAGTTTCGTACTGTTAATAACAAAATGAAGAACGTCATTCTGAGCTGCGTTTTCAAGCTATTGCAAAAAAATTCGCTGGCAGGAACAATTATAAGGAATTTACTTTAAGCGATCAGTCTCATCGCATTCTCCTCACCAACCAACTTGAGTATGAAAGTCTCTGGACGGTCATGTTGAACTTCATTGTATAAGACAATTGTTTAATGATTATTTGTTTAGAGTACTGAGTCTAACTACGCAATTGATTTCGGCAATGGAAGTATTATTTGCCATTTAATATTTAGCGGCTCCGTTATTGCAGGGCACTATAGTGTTATCGAATAATACGAAGCCACATTTAAAATCCAATATAAATACGCCATTTCAGAAACAATTCCAGATATTATGCTTTACAGTGTACTGTAAGGTCTTTGACGATCAAATGTAAACATTGATCTACATGGTATTTCTCTTGCGTAAAATCTATGCGTGGTTACTTTGGTCTTTACTGTTGTGAGGGTAAAATTGATCTGCTGGAATATAAAATATTTGCCAAGCTGCAACAATGTAATGATATTAATTTAAAAGTCATTGAACTCATATCCAGTAGTTCAAACACATACATCAGCGTTAACAGATTGGATACTGAAGATGAAAGCCAGCTACTTCATTTCCCTATTATTGAATTTTTCAATTCCTTGGAATTAAGTGATTCGCCTCCACATACTCCGAACGTTAGAGCCATAGTTATGCTCCTTAGAAATCTGAACGTTTCCCAAGGACTCATATATGGTAATATATTAATTGTGAGAAATATGTAAGAAATTGCTTGGATTCGGATATAATAGGCGCAGTAATATTAGGCAGAGAGCTCAAATCCTACGACTTGATTTAACACCTTCCGATAAAACACTTGCAGGTACAGTACATTTTCTTTTAATAGGCAACAATGTCCTATTCGCTCGGCCAACTTTATCACAATCAATCAAGCTCAAGGAGAAACTCTTGAACGTATTGGGCTATTTACCTCATCACGTTTTCAGTAATGACCAGCAGGATAGTGAAGGTACAAAAAAGGTCCTGTATGTGATGGTAAAGAATAAGAGGCGGAAGGATCCTACGGATTATGTTAGAATGGTGAACAAAAGGGGACAAGAGATAGAAAATAGGGAAGAACTGAAGAAAATGTGGAAATAATATTTTGAAGAACTCCTGAACCCAAATGGAAACCACGGCGAGGAGAAAGAAATCGGGGAAGAGGTACAGTAGATGAACTGCAAACAGAAAAGGACTTAACATGGAAAGAAGTGGAAGATGCAGTGAGGAAGATGAAAGGAGGGAAGGCACCGGGTGTGGATGAGTTGAGCGTGGAGATGGTGAGAGCAGCATGAGAGGTGGGGATACAATGGTTGAACCGAGTGATGAAGACAGCATGGAAGGAAAGGAAGACCCCAGAGGACTGGAAAAAGGGAATAATTGTCCCGATCTTCAAGAAAGGTAGTAGAACAGAATGCAGAAACTATCGGGCAATAACACTGATGAGTCATTGTGCAAAGATGTTTGAGAAAGTTTTGGAAAGGAGAATTAGGACAAGGATAGAAGGAGGGATGAGGGAAGAACAACATGGCTTCAGAGCAGGAAGGTCCACAGTGGATTTGATTTTTGCTGTAAGGCAGTTACAAGAACAGCACTATGAGTATGGAACAGATCTACTGATGGCCTTCCTGGACATTGAGAAATCATATGACAGTGTATGCAGAAACAAAGTATGGAAGTCTCTGGAGGATAGAGGAATAGAAAAATGGACTATAAGGAGGATAAAGGAGATGTACAAGGGAAGCGTGAGCTGTGTGAAAGTGGGAGGAGAGAGATCGGACTGGTTGGAACAGAGAAACGGCCTGAAACAAGGAAGTGCACTGTCACCGTTACTTTTCATTGTGGTGATGGATGACATAATGACCCGAGTGGCACAAGTAATTGGGGAAGGAAAGATGAAAGCAATGGTGCTTGCAGATGATTTGATGATTTGGGGAAACAAGGAGGAGGAGGTACAGGAACAGTTGGACGTGTGGGAAGGAATAATACAAGGTTATGGGATGAAATTTAGCATAAATAAGAGTGAGATGGTGATCACAACAAGGAAGAAGGAAAGAACCACAACAGGAATAACAATTGATGGGGAACAGCTGAAGAAAGTGGAGAGTTTCAAGTATCTGGGAAGCCTGATACAAGAGAATGGAAGAAACGATAGAGAAATAAATGAGCGGGGGAGACAGGCAGAAGCATTCCGAAGGAGTGTGAGAAGCATGTTAAGGAGCAAGGATATCCGTCAGAACAGCAAAAAGATCATATATCGGACGTACTATGTCCCTATCCTGACGTATGCCTCGGAGACCAGGGTTATGAAAGGAAGGGAGAAGAGCAAAATACAGGCCAGTGAGATGAGGTTCTTGAGAAGCAGTATTGGAGCTACATAGAGGGACAGAATAAGAAATGAGAGGACCAGAGAATTAATGAAGGAGGAACCATTACAGGATGGTATAGAGAAATCTAGACTTAGATGGTATGGACATGTAAAACGAATGGAGGATAAGAGGATACCCAGGAGGATACACGAGACTAAGTGGGAAGGAAAGAGACCAAGAGGGAGACCGAGAGACAGGTGGCTGAAGGGGGTGGAAGAAAGCGTGAAGAAGAGAGGAGAAGACTGGACAAGGGTGGAGGCTGAGAGATGGTGGGAAGACAGAAGTCGTTGGAGAGGCTTGTGTTCCAAACAGACCCGGCCAGTGGCTGGAAACTGTGCAAGATGATGATGACCTCATCACGTTTTCAGTCATGATCAGCAATATGTTGCAATGTTGAGAGTGCTATCTTTTGACGCCCTTAAAGTTGCAATAGTGCTAAAAAGTATTCGTAGAAAGAATGTAACTTATATAAGAAGCTTCTTCAGTAATTTTGTGTTCCATTGTCCGTCATGTTTTGACGGGTTTCATCTAGTTACATATAAATACATTTAAACTTCATCCAGCCATCAGCCAATCAGATCACTCCTCCAGCCAATCAGCGAACAGGTACTCTAAATTCAAACTCCCCGTTCCAGTGTCAGTCTTTACACTACAATAACAAAAGCTACATATTCTTTTCACAAATATTAACAATATGAGGTGGTAGCTGAGGCCTTTACAAAGCAATTCATTGTTATAAAACAATGCAAAACCTACTACAGGTCTTTATTTTCCACTTCTCCTAAAGCACTATTTAACTTCTACTTACTAAAGGTCTTCTACATTTCCTATTAAAATTACGAAGCTGCTGCTCAAATTAAACAATTATTCACACTACAAAATTAAACACAGTTAAACCATGGCGAGAGAACCGATAATTAACAACTACAGCATCGGCAGGAGTGTGCACTGGCCAACAATGGCCGTCAGGCACATCCTGACCCGAACTTAAGCTGAAACAGTCTGCTATTCTCTTCCTCAATTTGCACTGCCCCAAACTAATTAACTGGTTGCTCTTGCAATTAATTATTTAAATTTAAAATTTAACTCTTTTGCACAACTAAAAGCCATTTCACTGCAAAAACTCTGGCTATCAGTTACTCATTAAACTATAGCCAGAGTAAATTTACTTAATTCATTATTATTTTAATTATCCTCCAAAATTTTCACCCCTTAAACTAGAGTAAAAGGAGCCCGGTTTACAGGCACCAGACTCTACCTCTTCCTGCATTCACCATTTCAAAGGTGACTTGCTTGTCACTGCATGAGAATACTAGTGTTCCTGCTGCAGCCAAGGAGTCAACATCGGGCCTTGAGCCCAGCCGGGCCACCCCGGCCTCTACAAGAGCCTCCCAGCCGCCGTCCAGTACTGTGCCCGGCGAGGTGCCTGCCTGACCATCTCGGTCCCTGCCTGAGCTGCTTGGCCGCTGTTTCAGCCTGCTGGGATGTCGAACCCCGGCACTCTCTGCCAGGTTCGCCCATCTCTAGCACGATCACCGGCTTTGCCGCTCATTCACACTCGGTTGCGTGCCGTCAAGACGCCAAGCGCGGAAGGGGACTTCCGTCAGGCCTGGAGGTCTTCCCCTTATGCCCTTACGCCCAGACTCCTAACAGCCAGTGAAACATTGAGCTAGATACACTTCACTACTGTTCAGGATGTCGCCTGCACGACCAGCTCGCGACACCTAGGCGCGTTTGTTTATAATCGACGAGCTGGCATTTTTACAGTTAGGCCCTTAGCCGTCTTCAACGGAATTCGTAACTTCCTCCCCTTGATTGCTCCGTTAGTTCCGAGGATTAGCCAGATCCCAGATCGCCGACTCGCAGCTCGTCCGGCTCCAACCGAACAACTGGTTAACTTGCTGCGACCGGCTCAATCTTGGGTATCAGCTGCGCGTTAACGTAGCTTCACCGCCCTAGGGCGTTTGATCTCCCTCCCACCATACCCT
The DNA here is from genome assembly GCA_946902985.2 of Meconema thalassinum. Classification (NCBI taxonomy): domain Eukaryota; kingdom Metazoa; phylum Arthropoda; class Insecta; order Orthoptera; family Tettigoniidae; genus Meconema; species Meconema thalassinum. Next base: position 66,717,135 of record OX336390.1, on the reverse strand, counting down.
CCCTGGCGCCTCACGCCAAACCCCCCTGCAACTGTGTAGGGACACACTGCCTGTCACATAATTACACGCACACGTTCACACCCTGCCCCTGCCTCGGCAGGGAGCCGTTCTCCCAAATGTGTTACCCGCCTGCTTGGGTCCAAAGTTTTAAAGGTCCCTGCAAGGTTGGCTTCCGCCTCGTCGCTCATCACGATGCCTCAGACAAGGAGACGCACTGCACGGGATGGCCCCTCGCCGCCTACCATTGCACCCGCCAAGCCCAAGAGCCCTCAGCCTACACCCTCACGTCCCGGGGAAGTCTTCACCCCTGAGGGATCCCCGTCTCGACCCCCTCCACCCCTAGCTCTTCCCCCACTTGCACTCAAGACCCCAGCTCCAAGTTTAGTCAGGCCTCAGCCTCTACCGCCCATCCGCCAATCTCAGACACAGACACCTCTAGCTACTCCTCCTCCGAGGACGACAACGGATTTTTCAAACCCAAGTCCAAGCACACTGCCAAGGTCCAAGATGCACGTCCCATTAGGCCCCCTCTGTCCATCAACACTTTTGATGCTCTTCAGGAATAACTCCCCCCCCCCTCTCAATTCTCTGGGGAGCAACCCATTCCCAAAACCGCAGCAGCCACGCCCAGGGATCCTCGCCCGCCCAAGATCTCTGTCCATCCAGTCTACGTTAAGAACGTAGGCAATATAAACACTTTCTGTGACCAACTTGAGAAGGAAGGCATCTCCTTCAAAATTAAGAACCTCCCCGACACAGTTCGAGTGACGGTCAACACCCCAGAAGAGCGCAGCATCTTAACTGACTGGCTCACCAACTGTAATGGGGAATTTCACACCAGGCCCTCAGCCCCTAAAAACATTAGGAAGGTCGTCATCCACGGCCTTCACCCCTCCACCTCTGTTGACCGTGTCCAGCAGGCCCTCACCGAACTGGGATTCTCAATTGAGAGAGTCAGTCAGCTAACGCAAACTTCTGATCGTTCAAAGAAGCTACCCCTCTTCCTGGTAGCGCATTCCACAACGGCCCCTGATAGGAACATATACCAAGTTACGTCCCTACTATTCAGTCAAGTCACCATTGTGAGGTACCAGGGGCAAGCTGGTCCCTTACAGTGTTACCAATGTCAGGGGTTCGGCCATGCATCTAGTGGCTGCCATTGCCCGGCACGGTGCGTCATCTGCGCTAAGGACCACAGGTTAACCGACTGTCCTCACTACGGCAAACAGGATGCCAACACTAAGTGCGCCAACTGCGGTGAGCAACACACTGCCAGTTTCCGTGGCTGCCCTGTTTACAAGAAACTTACAGCCACATTCAACAACAGGCTTCCCCCTGTTCGCAAGGCACCTGCCGGGCATATGGTAGACCGCAACAAGGTTAGGTTTGGCACCAGCTTCGCGGGAGCTGCGCTTCCCCCCCCCCCTGCCCCTCCCAGCCCCCCACCCCTGCACCTTATCAATCAGTCCGCCCACCACCCGCTATGGATAGCAATAATTTCCCGGGCCTATCCCCACCGGCCCAAACCGCTACTGCACCGTCCACCTCAAACGAAATGTTTGAAATTTTTAAACTCATTAACGATCCTTCCCTGAGAGAGCTTCTCAATATCCTCAAGACAACCCTAAGGCGGCTCATAAATGCTACGGATACTCCCTCCAGGGTACAAATAATATTCGATGTTTGCTCGCAGTTCCTCCTCAATGGCTGCTAGACCGCAGGCTGGTGTCAATTTTAAGATCATGGCATGGCATGCCTTTCACCTCCACTCGCAAATTGGTGAGCTCACTAACGTTCTACAGCAGGAACATATTCACGTCGCTCTTTTAGGTGAAACTGACATTAAACCGGTCAGTAAATTCTACATCCCCGGGTATCTTACATACCGCAACGACCGTGTAGGACGTCCGAGTGGAGGCACTGCCATAATCGTGAGGTCCGACCTGGCGCACCAACGCATACCTACCCCCCCCCCCCCCCCCCAACGACCTGAGGTTTATAGAGGCCACTATCGTACAAATAGAATTAGCTACTGGCCCGTACCGTCTTGTTCCCTGCTACTTGCCCCCAGGCGTGCCGTTTATCCCGACTGATTTGGAGGCGCTGTTTCCTGACAATATCCCTGTGATATTGGCGGGATACTTCAACTGTAAAAATCGGCTATGGGGTAGTCGACTCACGGAGGCCAAGGGCAGGCTTCTTGAAAAATTCTTCGACGATCACGGCTGTTTAACCCACCATCCGCCTGGCCACACATATTATCCGTTTGATCCCAACAAACTACCGGATACATTGGACATTGCTATTAGCAAGGACCTTGATATCCCTATTGTAGTAGACAATTTTGACGCACTCGATTCTGATCACGACCCCATCCTAATCAACTTAAACTCTAGCTACCAACCATCCCGAACCCAAATCCCTCTTCACACCCGTAAAATGGATTGGGAACATTTCCGAGACATCTTAAAAACCTCCGTCGCTGGAAACCCCAGCATTCGCTGCGAGGAAGATATTGACTCCCTCGTAGAGAAGTTCACCAACTCGCTCCTACACGCAGCCCGTACCGCAGCTATCGGTCCGAAACATAGAGTACACAAGCCCTTTTCCATCCCCCCGCTCTTCAAGCTCTCATCAAGTGGAAAAATATGGTCAGGTGGCGATGGCAAATCACTCGTGATCTTCGTATCAAGCAGGACTGGTACAGGCTTAAACGTCAGATCCATTCAGCCATGGTTACCCTCCGTAACAAGGAATGGCAAAACAAACTGCAGAGTATGGCTGAGAATTCCAGCTCCTTGTATGGTATGGCCAAAAAACTCCTCAAGAAAAGAACTGGCATCCCACCATTATACGGGGTACGTGGACTGGTCTACAAACTTGACAAGGCTAATGCCCTGGTGGATACTTTCGAGAGAGCCTGCGACCCCAACCAGGAACCTTGCAACGATGACTTTGTTGACCTCGTCCGTCGTGATCTTCGTGGTGGGTTTTCGGGAGAGCTCCCCCAGGGCTTTAGATTTGTCTCGCCGTCCGAGCTGCTCAACCATATAAAGAAGCTGAAGACCCGTAAGGCCCCTGGCCCTGACGAAATCGCTGCTTCCTACCTTAAGAACCTAAGCTAGAATGCATTAACTTGTCATACAAAAATATTCAATGCCATCTACCGATTCGGGTACTTTCCGTCAGCCTGGAAAGTAGCCAAAGTCATAATGATTCATAAAACAAATACAGACGCCACTTTCCCACAGAACTACAGACCAATCAGCTTACTCTCAGTCATCTCAAAACTCTTCGAGATGACCCTACTTTCCAGGCTTAACACTCACATCTCAGAGATAATCAATGATGAGCAGTTCGGATTCCGCAAACGCCATTCCACAGTACAGCAACTTCTTAGACTCGTCGAGATCATCACGCGTGCTTTTAACGAAAGACGTATGAAAGGGGTCTGCTTCCTAGACATCAGTCGTGCTTTTGATAATGTGTAGCACAGTGGTTTACTGTACAAAATGAAGCACAAAGGGTTCCCAGAACACTTATTTAAGGTCATCAACTCCTATCTTAGGAAAAGGCAATTCTATGTCCAAGTGGTTGACGCCCAATCCTCACTGAGGAAGATCAAAGCCGGTGTACCGCAAGGTAGCGTCATAGCTCCCGCCCTCTTCAATGTTTACCTTTCTGATATCCCCAAAACAGACGCTACCAGTCTCCACTTATACGCAGATGATACTGCCATCTGTTCCACCTCCAGGAGAGGACATAGAGTTGCAACTAACCTCCAAGTCGCCTTAGACACCCTACACCCCTGGCTTAGGGATTGGAGAGTCAAAATTAATGTCGGTAAATGTGCTGCCACTCTGTTTACCAAAAAGCGCAAACATAAAGAAGTCCAGGACCTTAATTTCTTTGGCGATGTAATCAGATGGCACCCAGCTACAAAGTATCTGCGAATCACGCTTGATCGAGGCCTTACATTCGCACAGGAGGTCACTCAGCGCGCAAACCAGGCGAAAGCGATCCAAGCGCAACTCTGGCCTCTCATGAAGTCTCAGAGTGCACTAGATGACAGTAGCAGACTACTGACATATAGCACCATTGTGCGGCCTGTTATGGAATATGCCAGTCCCGCGTGGGGCTTTGCTGCCCCCTCTACCATCAATAAACTTCAGGTCGTCCAGAACAAAGCGCTGCGCACGATATCGGGCGCCCCATGGTACTTGCGGAACGCTCAATTACACAATGAATACGGTCTACCGACCATCAATGAAAGAATTCATGGACAGGCAATTAGACTCTATAGAACAGCTACACTAAGTTCAAACCCTCTCATTAACAGATTGGGTGATTACCAAGCAAGGGGGGGCCGTCATAAGCGCCCCCGCATTCTTCTAGAATGATTTTCCTCTTCTTATCAAACCTGCTACTATAGCACACCTTTTCTTCTCTTAAGAACTATTATCTTCAATTTCACACTTAACTTCTGACTCTCTCAGAACTACTTATCTTTATTCTCTTCTATCTTCTGTACTTCCTGAACTAGGTCATATTCTGGCCAATAAAGATATCATTGTAATCACCCAATCACCCTAACACAGTTGCAGTTGGTCGAAACTATTAGACAGAGCTCTCAAGGCCTTCGGGCTGACAGGGTACATTAGAATGCATCGAAGCCGGCTCCGCCGGCTCCGATTGCATGGGTCAGGCCAGGCCAGGCCAGGACGCCATATTGGGTGATTCCTGCCTGCCTGTTTGAATCAACAAGGCGTGTTTGTTAACGCCTCTCCGATGGTATTGCTTGCCATCGGAGAGGGCTGGATTTATTGAAGAAATTGGATATTTTCAAATTGGAGGATGTGAACGAAAGCAAACCGAGAAGCGTGGTGGATCGGAAAAATGTACTACAGAAATTGGAATCGAAAGGTTGATGATGCAAAATGTTCAACAGGTCGTGGTACCCGAAGGAGAAGCAAGTGTGCTGTTTATTTATTTAATAACCCTTAGAGGTTAAATGTGTTAAAGTGTTAGTGTCCCTGGATTATTTATTTTAAGGTACGTTTGTTTTTATTCTTATGTGTTCTGGCTTTGTTTTCTTTTGATTTTATTTTTGGTGTGTTTTCGTTTGGAGAGTGATCTTGTCGTTACCTACTAATGGTGGGTCTCGATCCGTAATTATTTTTTTGCTGGGCTATGCCTATGCCTTTTAATGTTGGTTAATTTTCCCATCGAACTCTTGTTTACCTTTTAAATCCAGGACACTATTCGTTCATTTTCTTTTTAAATCTTTTGTTTTATTTGACTGATCCGAGTTAGCACCATATTTTTATTATTATTAATTATAAAGTTCTTTTCCCTGGTTTAATTTTATCATCTTCTGAGTTAGAAACGCTTTTCAGTCTTGCCATGGTCTTGCTGTAAATTAATGTTCTTGGATTTTGTTTTTTGAAGCGTTAATTATTTATTGTCTGACACCAAAATAGCATGTCTTTTTTTTTGGTGATGTGATTATTAAAAAAAAAGGACGCGGCGTCTTTGGCTGTCAGTAAAAAGGGTAACTAGTGTTTTGTGCAGACTATGTTAGTCTTTTTCTAGTTTTATTATTTATTTATTTATTTATTTATCTTATTTTGGATGAAGAAGGTAATTTCTCCTTTTTTTTAAACCTTCTTAGTGCTGACTTCCGTTGTCCTAGGAAATGAAAACTGTTTCTTGGATATGTTATCCATTTATCACATCTTTTAATTTGGTGTCAACATTAAGGGTGTAATTATATTTTTCTCATTATTTTAACATTTTGTTATTTTGAATTGAAATAATTTATGTTCTTGTTAAGGCTAGGCTTTCCTTATTTTATGATTTGTGTAGAAGTCCATGTTAATTTATTTTGGCCTTCAGCCCTGGTGGTTGCCATAACGAGACCGCAGGTAAACTAGTTATAGGCCTAAATCCATTTATTTCCGTTTTGATTGCTTAAGTAGAAGCACACCTTGTCAGCATATTTCTTATTTATGTAAAGCAAACTTTAGGGTCAGTTTAAATAAATACATTTTACTTTAAATCCATCTGTATCGCTATTCTTTGGCTAGTTTTATGCAGAGCACAGAGGGTAACTAGTTGCAGACTATTATGAGTAAATCCTTTTCCCCCTCTATCTTCTTGGGGCTTTTACATCTTTTCTTAAGGTTGGCATTCATGCAATACCACATCGTGGACCTCTGATATCAGGTAGCAGTGACCCAACACGTACGTCCACGTGAGGAGTAGTCCGCTGGGTGAGTATGGGATGGTGAGTATCTGTTTGGTGGCCGCCCTCCTGAGGTCCTGTAATTTTATCCTGCCTCTATTTTGTTCTTCTTGAAGGTGTGTTAGCCAGGAATGTTCGGCTTTCGGTCGATTTTGTAGAGTGTAAGACAGTAAAGTCCCCCCCCCCCCCCAGCGTTGTAATTATTACTTTTTACGTATTTTACTTAAATCAATACTTTTGAGTAAATGTCTTCTTTTTCTCCTCCCAGATCTTTCTCAACCTCTCCGACCTGGAAACCATTTATGTGTCCGATATAGTATATTGTTTCCGTTCAACTGTTATTAGTTAGAGACTTATGCTTTTGTTCTTCAAAATCCTTTTCTCTTCTCTGTCTTTGATTTGTTGCCGAGTTATACCAATTCCTCCAAATCATCCTGAACTTCTTTGAACCACATATTATTGATTTTATTTTTCAAAAAGCAATCAAATAGTTGTTTCAATATCCTTGTTTCTGGCAGTCTTGAAATGTGACAGAAAAAGGAAATTCTTCTTTTACGCATTGTAGTTATTATTGATTCACATTCACGATCGACGATGTTGTTAGGCAACTATCTCCACTGTCCATTATCTTGGTGTTTTTTTGTTGTTGTTAAGAATTGTTCTAATAATTCTTCTGTCAGTTTTCTGTAATTTGTCTGTTGTAGATTTTACATTCAATTTGAATAAAGTTTCACTAGCATAAGTTGCCTCTGGTTTAACTATGGAATTATAGTTCCCTTTTTAATAAAAAGCTAAAACAATAACTATTTTTTAAACTCTTTCTCCGTGTCTCGCAACCCCCAAGACACATCCTGCGACCCTTCAGTGGGTCGCGACCCACCGGTTGAGAACTCTTGCTCTAGACTATGAGTTCAGGTCGCTACCAGTCCGCCACACATGCCGAACAATAATATATAATTAACAACTTGTTTAGTATAACTCCACAATATTTTGTTTTGCAATAAAAGATTTCATTAGTGATTTCTGCTGTTTCTATGAGCCATTTGATACTAAATATGTATTATTTTCTTCAGTACATTACTAAAAGGATATAAACTTACAAATATACGGAAATATACGGATTTACGAGCAAACAATAGTGGTCATTCAACCCAACGGGACGGCACGGCCCAGCACGATACGGTACGGTCAGCCAGAAATATTAGTCACTTCTGCGGTTACATATTCTATTTTATAAAGCTAATATCCTTCCGGTCACCTCCTTGAGGACAGTTCACACCTCCCTATGTCGATGATCGTATTTGGTAAGGCCAGGCCTTGTTGAATCGTAAGTTACGGTTTGGCTATAATACTTGTATGATTCATAAATCCGCCATCTTGAAACTATTGGCTGATGATCGTGTAGTTTGGGCAAAAGACGCTTCTTATATTAGGGTATATTGTTGAAAAAATTGTTAGAGATCGGACGATTAGGTTAGTCGTAATTTGATTTTAGCTCAGAATATTTGGGTGGGCGAATTTTTTTGATGTAATGATGGCGGCGATATACTACATGACACTGAGTTGTCCCTTGCTAGTGCTACCTCTGTACCAAATTTCGTTCAATTCATTTTCACCTTGTTTGAATTGTTAGGTGGGGGACCAACATGCAGAGTACACACACATACACACTCACACACAGACACACAGTGTTTTGGCCCTGTGTTGATCTCATAAGTCTACATTCAATTTTTTTTTAAATGGAAAGTAGGTTAAAAATTCACAACGCTAGTGAGTCCCGCAAGACTTATTGTAGGGGATCCAAGTGAGTTGGTACGCCAGAGCCATGCTCTCAAGTTATTATTTTTTATTTATTTATTGCATTGTGTTATTCTAAATTTTATACACGTGCTGAATACCAATACTCACACGTAATTCACAAACCCTTAAAACAAAACACACTTACATTATAATGAGATTCAAATTGCAAATCGTATTTAAACACTAATCAAATGCACTATAATTTGTAGTTAGGTAATATATATTGCGTACAAATTTAAATCTCTACACTGTGATTAATATCTGATGATGACCGCTTGAAGGGCGAAACGTGTAATCCTAAAGATTGCCCTCTTATAATAGTGATCATACACTAATACTGTATTTGTTCCAGGATGTTATTAATATACAGTATTACACACATTGAACCCGCCCCGTCATTGGGCAAATTAGTGTTGACCGACTGAAGAGTTACAAATATCAACGTATTTTAGTTAGTTTAAGGCAGGAGTTAATTGGTCATGCTCATAAATTTTATGTCTGAGAGAAAACAATCACGTCTAAGGTGTTTTGAAAGGTGTACACTGGTGGAAAAATTAATTGCATCGACGTTCATTTTTCATTATACTTTATTATCTTTGACAAGAGATGTCTTAGGTTATAACTATGCCATTATTGTTTTTGTAGTCTCTGTATTATTGTATTCTTCTATTGTTTGATATCCTCCATCCTAATAATAAATGCAGGTCAATATTTTCACCCTACAGAGAAACAGTCCTTAGCTTTTGAATTCCTGCTTGATGAACAGACGAGTGGAAATCAATTTAGAGAAACTTACTCACCTTTTGATCCCAGCACAATATTATATTATGTTCTAATATTTATGCACATTATGCACATTTTTCAACCGAAATTTGGTTATCATGATCACGTGATAATTATTAGCAAGGACACTGAGCTTTGTACTTATTTTCCAAATATTCTGATAGTAAAATGACATGAATATTTATCTCTCAAAATAAATTAACATCTTCTACAGTCCTAGGAGTATATATACACGTATCACTCGCTTCCTCATGAGAATAATATTTCCACTCATTATCAACAAACAGCTAGGTCTCCCTCTTTTTATTTTTCGGGCGCAACTGAAAATAATCTTCCTATTAATAGAGAGGCAGTGGTTACATGGATACCGTCCTCCAGAAAACAAATCAACTTGAGATAAAATTCAATCAGTTCAATATTACGCTTTAGGAGCAATAATTCCCCGTCAATACGCATAGAACTCTTTAAAATTGGTCCAGAATTCATCGGATCTGCTGCAAGTTTTTAGTACGCGACACGAGTAAAACATGTCATCAGTTTCGGCAGCTCAAGCTTGACCCACGTTTCTCACAAAGCAAATGAATTAACTTCTTAAAGGATTTTAGTTCAAGTTCCTGATATTTTGGAAAGCAGCATTCTCGTCCAATGTCTCGTGAATCGCGTTTATTGAACGTCCTTGTTCCTCGTTGCGATGTTTCGCTACAATTGAAGTGACAGAAGCCATTTTCAGTGTCGCCTATTCCTATTGAAGAAAGCTTTCAGTCGGTCAACACGAGTGGCAATAATGTTTCTTTTCCTATCGGACAGAGAACATCACTCAAGGTAGTAACACTTTCTTTACTGTACTAAATCAGCTATGGGGAGCTTTCGTACAATTAATGCAGTACAATGTCTCGTCATTAGAGCGTGGGTTGTTTACAGCGTCATCCGTAAAGTTTACACAAGCACTATGTTATAAATTACTGCAAAACATACATTGAACATTCTGATGTGTCTCAGATTTTGATCATTTCGAATATACAGTACACCCGTCGTAACAATAAATTGCAATTCCCGTTGTTAATTCAACTTGAGAAATGACTAGGTGATCAGCACAAGTTATTTACTTGTTCACTCAATTAAGTTCAATTTATGTCCACTTCACTTGTACAGGGTGATTCTTTTTCTGGAGCGGGGACAGAGGCCAGCTACCAGGTGAGCGCACGCCTTCCGCCAGCCAACCGAACTCGGTCCGCAGATTGCGCGCAGGTAGTAACCGTAACAAAGTACGTTAATTAATGGTAAACTCACCTGCAAATCTTCATTAGTGAACTTACCTCTTCACAGCAGATGCTGAAAATGTTCCCCTTCAGCTGACAGACAGGCGTTGTACCGTGTAAATAAATTAGCCTTTACACGTCGTAGGTAATTCGCTTCTGTTGTGAGGGAGATCTGCTGCCGTATATTGTTCCCCAGCTCCACTAGAGTACGGGTGATCTGTACTGTTTGTGTTTTAAATTAACCCACAATTTAACATCAAATGGACCTAGGTCCGTGCTTCGATTAATCACAGTAAACACGCGGGGTAATAAAGGAGTAGCTACATAATGCAATGTTGTAACTTCCAAGGTTACTGTCTCCCAGCTGAAGGAGAACATTTCCAGCATCTCCTGTGGAAGAGTAAATTCTAACCTTTAACTGGTTACGTGAGGTCATCCAGACTCTCATGAAAAAATAAATCATCTATGCTTCCTTAATTCATTCTTGCAGGAAGCTGTTGTTTATGTTATCTTTTATCTGTGTGCTGACACTTCACACCCTCGTTAATGAGAGTTTAGTGACCCTGGTTATCGCGCCTCGTTAGGTTGTAGTTAATGTTTCTACCTGCCCGCAATCTGCTGCCTGAGTTCGGTTGGCTGGCGGAAGGCGTAAGCGTGCCTGGCAGCTGACTGCTGGTCCCATTCCATCAAGAGAATTTCACTGTATTATCACTGAACGAGTTATTGTATGCTCTGGCACCTCTTCTATTACTATAACCCTTGGAGTCTCTAGTTGTAAATGATTTACTTACCTACTTACTTCGTTAGCCACACGGACCGACGTCGGTTCATTGCCTCACTCTTAAGCCTCTTCCATTGGTATCTGTTGCTAGCCATGTTCTCGTTGGCTCCCAGTGTCTCCAGGTATTTCTTGACTCCATCCATCCACCTCAGTGTTGGTCTCGTACCTTGTGGCTTCCCTTCTAGCACTGTCTTCACCATTGTTAGCCAATTTTCAATTTTGAAAAAATAGGCTTATGAGATCACGTTCTGTCGTGTGTGTGTGTGTGTGTCCCCCCTAATAAAATCTAAACGGCTGGAGAGATTTCAATGAAACTCGGTAAGTTCATAGCTCTATTCCGGGCGACCCCGACCGTGCCCTTCAAATCTTGTTACGTCTCACCAATCCAACATGGCGGCTGTGCGAAATATTTCACCAGCATTCAGTATCTCCGAAACTATTACCGATATCACCCTTGAATTTTGTATGGTGATAAAGGAAACTACTGGTAATGCACCTATGTGACCTTTGAAAACCTGGTAACTATAAAACCAACATGGCGGCCAAGCGAAGTTCCGACATTTAAATGGACGTTTCTCGCGATTTAACCAACCAAACGCAATGAAACTTGGCACAGTATATGTTTATATACATTGTAATACATCGACAACTAACTTCGTTCAATTGTTTACATAACCTCAATATGGTAGCTGTGCGAAATATTTTACAGGCATTCAATATCTCCAAAACTATTTATGATATCAACCTGAAATTTTATACGGTGATAAAGAGCACTGCTACAAGTTTATCTATGTAACTTTTAGAAACCTGTAATCTACGAAACGAACATGGCGGCCAAGCGAAGTTGAAACATTCTAATACATTTTTCTCGTGATTTGATCATATGAGCGCATTGAAATGTGTTACAGTAAATGATTATACATATTGTCATTCACTGGCATCTAATTTAGTTCAATTGTTTACATAAACTGAAGATGGCGGCTGTGCGAAATTTTAAAATTAAGTTTTATTCTTGTGTCGTAATCATGCGATCGAAGTGAAAGTTTGAATAATGAAGCTGCGCAATAATTTTCCTTTAATGGTATAGACCTCTATGGCCTATACATATAACAATCCAAAATGGCGAGCATCCGAAATATTTTGACGGTTTTCAATATCTAAGAATCTTTTCCAGCAATCAAACTGATTTTTTCATGTTCATAGAGGCTATGAACATAAGTTCACCTATATGACTTTCAGTAACCTGGTGAGCACAAATCCAACATGGCAGCGACGCGAAGTGTAAATATTTAAATGGACTTTTCTCGCGATTTAACCATCTGATTGCAGTGAAACTTTGCACGTTAATGCTTATACAAATGTGAATCCACTGGTATCTAATTGATTTCAATTGTTTTCACAACCACAAGATGGCTGCTGTGCGAAATTTTAAAATCTCGTTTTTACTTCTTGTGTCCTAATCATGCGATTGAAGTCTGAAAACCACACGTACACACTAATCTTCATGTAATAGTACATTAATACAAATCCAACCTGGCTACCATCTGCAATATTTAGTTGGTTCTCAGTGTCTACGAATCTAACATAGCAATCAAACTGATTTTTTTTATGTTGAGAGAGGCAATTAATATGAGTAGGATATATGAAAATAGGCTGTATAGTTCTTCACGGAACTACTTGTTTCTTCTCAATTCAGGACATGACCCAGCCATTCAAGTCTTCTGCTCTTTATTACAGCTGTCATATCGGGTTCTTTAAACAGGGTGTGGATATCACTATTTTTTATTCTTCTAAAGATTCCATTTTCAGACACTGGCCCAAAAAGTTTTCTTATCACCTTGTTTTCAAAAGTTATAATTTTTGTCTCAATTTTCTTGGTCAGTGTCCATGTTTCCGCCCCATACATTAATACTGGTCGCACGATTGATTTGTAAATGCGGAGTTTTGTTCTTTTCGTTAATAGCCTGCTGGTAAATAGTTTATTTATTGAGAAGAGACAACTCTCTGCAGATTTTAGCAGGTTCATTACTTCCTCCTCCATGTTGTTGTTGGCATTGGATGTACTCCCTAGGTATTTGAAAGACCGAGTCTTCCTAAATTGTTGCAAAAATATAAATAAAACAAATAATACTCTGAAAGTTATTAATGTTTACTAATAAACGAGAAGATGTCTATTTCTGAATGTGATTGTGTTCATTAGTGCGTTAGAGACTTCCACCAAGAAACTGACCACACTGAGCACATATCCTAGAAACAGTAAGTAGAAAGCTGTCTGCAGGTGGTCCAGTTTGTATTGCTCAGGCCCCGAAGCTTTCTTACTTGACGCTTCGAAACGTTGGCTCAGATTGAGACTTTTAAATTGCCATTCCGTCCATTTATCGTATAGTCCCAATTCAAATGTATCCATAACTGTAGAATAGAATGCAGAATAATGCGGAGAATATGACGGAGTTATATAGCTAAAATGTATTCCGTCAAACCGTTCCTTCATTACGTGAATTAGACTGCTATCCTTGTTGGAGCTTTGCAACTCCCTAATGAAACTATCAGCTTGAGAACCACTCGTGATGACAGACACATTTCTGTACAGCAGTACATCTTCTTTGTACAGGCGTAAGCTTTTATCATGTTTCACGATTAATCTCTCACACAACTGTTGATACTTAATTTCTATTGAATTCTTTATGAAATTAACGTAATCATATGGATACACAATGTTCAATCCAGATTTGTAAAGATCATGGAATGTGTTGATCTCCGGATAATATTTGGTGACGCTCAGAAAACTAGTTAGAGTGCCTTGAAACGCACTGGTTATTATGAGGCTGAAAAGTACCCAGAATAGAACGACCAGCCTGTCAGATAACACACTGGGGAGAGTTGGCAAAGAAACTGACAAAAATGTGGAAAATGTGAGGAGAAAATTGGTGGAGAAACTCACACCTGTGCCTTTACAGCGTTGTATAATATGCCACGACACGGCTAATAAAGGATTGCTGCAGATTATGAAAACCCAAGCCATACCATCAAACGGAAGGAACAAGTTCATATATTGTGGGATGCGTTCAGATTTTGGCACCAGAAACACGAGACTATCATAAATGTGTGGATGGTTTAACTCAATCTCTCTACGAAATGCGAAAACTACCATTGATAGATCAAGGAAACCCTTTTTCATTGCTTTTCGTTCATTTCGTTCTGAATTTACAACGAATTGTGGCACTGCATTAATGCGAGAAAGAAATACAGCTATATTCCTTGCGTCAGGATGACTAAATAGGTCTTGCTTGGTGTCTGTACTTATCTTGACAGCATTACCTTGTACGTTAAGAGGTTTCCTAGAGTATGCGGTATCGATAGCTTCATTCGATACATCGTGAACATCAATAACACCGCCCCTTCCAAAAGGGTTGTAGGTGAATGTTTTTATTTGTTCTTTCACTCCTGTGGTTAAGGTAGATATTGCGACCAACACATTCATTATCTTGTATCGCCACATTACTTGAAACACAGAGGACTCACAGCTGCCAATAGCAGTGGTAATGAACACGAGGAACCTTCCACGGGGGTTCCAACCACTCAGTTGACTCAGATGGGCGACACTCTGATTAACAACGTCACTAGAACACTGGTGAATGAAGAGGAGATATGAGTTACTCTTGGAGAACTTTTCCTTCAATAGTTCTTCCTCACTATTTACCAACTGTATACCGGTGTAACATCGCTGGTGTATGAGGTGTAGTAATGTTGTACAGACAGAGCTGCAGTTATGTCTGCCCATATACATTGTTAAAGTATAATTGACTTCATTGTCATTGTTGTCAAGTAATGTGGAGATGAGTAGTGAGGCATTTTCAATCGTATTGTTGGGATCTTGCTCCCTCAGATCAGGGATTACGATCGTTGAAACTGGCTGCAGCACAATGAAGCTCAGAACACTAAACGCAGCTAGACTCATCCTCAGAAGATTGAGAGACAAATCTGTAACAGTAGAGAACATTACGCTTACAGACGGACTTGAACAGAGTGTGTCTAGATAGGGATATTTACACTTTTCACACTGTGTTCAAAGTCTTGAAAATGTCGGAAATCCATACAAGGATATACAGCCTTCTACGTTTTACTATTCGTTTATGTTTACAATATTTGACAAGTAGGTATGATTTCTGTTCTATCGAGCGTAACAGCTGACGCGCTTGAATCAACGTGCACCGGTTTAAGAGCAAACCCTGATTTTTTGAATATTTAGCTACATTTTCCTATACAAATATAATTATTCTTGGCCAGTAATCTTGAAATAATATTAATGATTGCCTCTAAAGTATCTGACAGAAAGATGATAAACGAAGAGTCAAGGATTATTCGAGTGGGCCTATTAACTTTTGCAAAAATACTCTGAGTTGTGCTTATACTTTCGTATTTGCCCGTTTGTGTTAGCTATAATTTAGTTAAGTTAAATTTCTCACGTTATTATTGTGTTGCTACTTATGCATGTGTTTTATATGCATGTTCCTGTTCTAAGTTGGTGTAAAATGTAAATTAGCACGGTATTTAGACTCCAAATTAATTCTGTTTTAGACCTAAGTCTGTCTTCCCTGTAAGCTCCCAGTATACTGAGGCGTTCTAGTGATTATCTAAGTCAGCTATTACTTGCTGGTATCAGTCTTCCTCGTCATGGGCTGTCAGATTAGAATATTTTCTTGTCTACTCGCTGGTTTGTATACAGGCTGGCTCAGCTCTACTAACCTCATACTCATCAATGACCACTAATGAGGTGCTGCCTCACTCAGCCTTCATTTATCTATAGTCAACACAATGCGCCAACACACTTCCAATAGCCATTAGTCGACTCACATCAACATCAACGCAAAGGCATGGTCGCTTTAAACTTCCAGTACTCTATGGAAGTGCTGTTCCACAAGCCGATAGCCGGCAATTCAATACATCAAAGGTAAGGAATATTCGTCTTCCACTTTTAATACCCTACGGGAACCGCTAGTCCGCACTTGTCTACAACAACGGCAAGGCAAGTTCGCTTTCCATTTCTATTACTGTACGGAAGCGCTGCTCTGCAAGCCACTAGCCTCTTAACCGGACATGGCGAGTTAATTCGTCAACTACCTGTTGTCGGGTAATGACGAGGTAACTCGTCTAGAGCACTTGAAAATTGTTATCTGCTGGGGGGGGGGGGGGGGGGGACGAGTATTCGTGTCTCTTACGCTGTTGAGTGTAGTTCTATGATTGCTCCGCAGATGTCAGTAGGTTTCAGCTTTGCTACGCCACAATGCGCGCCAATTTCTCAATACACATAAACATGGTCTTCTGTGCAGTAAAGGCGAAACGTGCTCGTTTGGATGGTGAAAGTATTCTTATCTCATTGACTCAGATGATGAATTAGATGATGAATTATCTCAGGATAGTGACGTTATCGACACAAGTGGTGAAAGTGACAGTGAGGTTGCTTCTGAGAATGAAGAGGAGGGAGAAGATACTACTAGCTTGCCTACAAGTGATGCAGCCACTTCGTCCTGGTTTAGCCAAGGTAATCCTCGTGCTCCGTTTACGTTTGTATCGGACAGTAGAATAAATATTGACATAAGTGATGCAAACAAAGGTAGCCCAGTGTTCTATTTTAGCCAGTATATAGATGAGGATCTTATCAATCTAATATGTGAGCAGACAAATAAATATGCAGAACAGTTTTTCGAAGCTCATACAGTGCTAAAACAACGGTCGAGAGCTCGGGATTGGACTCCGACTATCACAGGAGAGATAAAATTATTCCTATCTTCTCATTTTTCAAGGAATAATAAAGAAGCCTTCTTACGAAATGTACTTTACTCGCAGGGATTCCATCTCAACACCATTCTTCAGCAATGTGATGAGTGAGAAAAGGTTTTCATTATTGTTGAAATTTTGTCACTTTGCTGACAATAAGACTGATGACAACATGAGAGGAAAGTTGTTCAAACTCTCGCCTATTTTGAATCCAATTCGCAGGAAGTGCCAAGAATTGTACACACCACAGGAAAACATTTGTGTGGATGAATCGCTAGTGTTGTGGAATGGAAGGCTGCAGTGGAAGCAATTCATACCATCGAAGAGGAGTCACTTTGGTTTCAAATTGTTTGTTCTTTGTGACAGTGGTTCAGGGTACATTTGGAATTTTATTGTATACTGGGAAGGATACAGACTTTGGGAACTTGTATCCCAATACTCCTATATCAAGTACAGTAGTCCTCGAACTGTCACATGATTTACTGAATAAAGGATACACATTGTATCTAGATAACTGGTATTCCAGTGTCCGGTTAGCTGAAACTCTGTGTAGCATGAACACTGATATGGTGGGAACGATGTGTATAAATCGCCGTGGGGTACCTGATGTTCTCAAGAGTAAAAAGTTAAAGAACCGTGAGCACATTGCCACATATAAGGATAAGATTATGGTCCTGCGCTGGATAGATAAGAGGGAAGTTACTATGATTAGTAAATTCACGACAATACTTTTATAGATGTTGAGAAAAGGAACAAAACTGAACGGAAACCCAAGCTAGCAGTGGACTACAATACGAATATGGGTGGAGTGGATAAGAGCGATGGGCAAGTGGAGGCATATGCTATTGCGCGAGAAAGAGTAAGGAAGTACTACATCAAACTCTTTATGCATTTCCTAGACATTGTTTGTTTCATCGCTTATCAGCTGTACACGAAGAATGGAGGAAAACAAGACAGGTTGCATTTTCTGGTTGAGCTGGGCGAACAGATAGTTGAAGAGAATCTTGGAGAAGCAGCTAATGGGGTGAGAAGCCCACAAGTAGGAAGGCCATCATTGAAACCTGCACCAACACGATTCACAGAGAGGCATTTCCCAGACTTCATTCCGTCCAGTGACCGAAGGAAGTGTGTGACAAGGAGGTGCAAAGTGTGTTATGACAAAGGTCTTAGAAAAGAAAGTCGATTTTGGTGCCCAGATTGCAAGGTTGGACTTCGTGTAGTTCCGTGCTTCAAGGCGTACCATTGTAAATAGACTCTATGAAGAAAAACTATTTTGAAGATCATTGTCTTACATTTCTTTTTGTAACATGATGTACGGTACAGTCCTTTACTTTCATTTTGTGCTGCCTTTCAAGCTATATTGTTGTAGAATACAGTCATGTACCTCGAGTAATAATAATGTACTTTATTACAACAGTGACATCGTTTCCTTGGTTGCGTCAGACGAAGTGGCATTGTAATGTAGTTCCAAGAAGTCTAATCAAACATTAATTATGGTTTGAATTTTAAAACAAATAAAATCAGGAAGAACTAGATAAATTTTCATGCTTGCACTCATAATGGGCGGGACGAGTTCCTTCGTCATTCGCGGAAGTGTAATGACATCTTTATAATGGGCGTGACGAATTAACTCGTTTTCAGTCAAAATATATTCCCCACTACGAATGTTACTTTGTCGGTGGAAACTCCCCGGTTAGGAGGCTAGTTAGCACTTCTCTACAACAACGCTAATACTCAGTGAGGAAAGTAGTGGCAAACTACCTCACTTCTCATCTTTCTTAATACGCAGCCTTGTGTGTTTTGGTGTCATTCCCCCATTACCTAAGGCTGTGAATTTTGAGAATCCGACCAGCCTTCGGGGTGACTACCCAACAGTGAGAATAAGTGTTTTTGGTATTAAAGTTTAAATAAGATACTTACGACTTGGAGAAACGTATGAATTTTTTTGAATTCCACTCCACACTAACACAAACTGTGATGTTGTGTGCGACTCAGTTTGCTATACGGTGTATTACTTCTGTATCTAGCGCAAACTAATGTATACTAATCGTTGAAAAATGTTCCCATTTTCATATTTAATAAGTTGCAAGAACAAATCATTTTCTCATTCAGAATACAGTACGAGGTAAATTTCAGGAAACAATTTAGTTTGTTTCTGAGCACACCATATATTCTCCATGTTGTTAATCTGATAACAGGCTGTGTTCCTTATTGATTCCCGTATACATGCTTATCGTTTATTTCTATTTAACGTCAAACAGGATTCGCTTGGATGGATAACGTAAAGATAACGTAAAACAAAATGTAGCTATTGATATTGTGCTCGTAAATGTAAATGAACCTAGCCTTGTGAACAAGTTAAATTTGCCGTAAATTCAGGGATATTATTATTATTATTATTATTATTATTATTATTATTATTATTATTATTATTATCATCATTATTATTTTCTGAAGTAGGGTATGTTTGCGTGTCACTCTCTTAGTGAGTTTGCTATCGATTTTTATGGATAGGACTTCGAGAGGCGTGACGTAGGGCTTTAGCTAGGATTACTATTTCATTTCAGGGCAGGTTAGTTCGGAAGTAGGCTAGGGATCTGTTCTGTTTATTAATATATGTGGAAAGATTTTAATGTAAGACTGGCCTCTTTCTTTAATGGCTATGTTTTTATTATTGATGTGTTCCTCTAGGCTGGTTTAAAATAGTGCCTCTCCTATTCCCGACACCCCACCCTCGAGTGCAGTTCTTCGTGCTGGGACAGTCTAACAATGCGTCGTCCCCCGAGTTGTGTAGTACTTGGAAGAGGGTCTTGGAAGGTCGGTTTGAAACCGATGACTCCCCAAAATCGTCGTCTGGTGGGCACATAACCTCTTACTTTGTTTGGTGCGCCAACGTCGTTAGCATAGAATTGAGAGTTCGAGTAACCATGATTGGATGTGTTTTTGAGAGGTTTTTGATTGTGGATTAGCAGTCCAACAGATCAGTGACGAAAAGGAATTTCGTACTTGTGATTGGAAGGCTGCATGTCGCTCGCGTGTAGAGTTAAGACCATGATGCTAGATGGCACTAACTTGTAGAATTAATTTGCGGAATTTTGAATTTGTAGCCGACCTGGTCTTGAGTAAATGTAATTTACTTTAGCATTCCTTTTAGGTAGATTTCATTAGAAAACTATTAGGTAGATTTCATTAAAAAGCTAACTATTGCAATGGGTACCATGTTTCAACTTCCGGAAAGTTTCGACATATCTTCGCGTTTCACATCCCCCAGACCCCAAAACCACCGTCAGTTCAAAAGTTTATATATAATTTATGTATGTATATATATATGTGTATATCGGTTTTTTGTGGACACGATAACTGCCGTAATTTTGTACCAATCACTTTGAATTTTTTACCGAATATGTATACCTATAAAATCTCGGTCGAGTTCGTTACTGGGCTAAATCGGTCGAAGGGGGTGAAAATGTTTTTTTTAAAGAAATATTGCTATAACTCTCTTAATATGTGAAATATCGAATCCGTTCAAAGTTCATACTATGTGTCGGATGAAGCCCAAAAAATTATGTTTGAAGATATTTTTTTATGGCACCAACCGTGGACCAAAGGGGTGGGAAAAAGTGGGGTTTTCGGGAAACATTAATCATATCTCTCTTAATAGGCACAATATCAAATCCGTACAAAATGGACAATATTCCCCTAATAATTAGCAAAAACTTTTGTCTGAAAGAATTTTTGATATGACCCACCATTACGCCAAGGGATGAGAACAATGATTTCGGAATTATAAGAAATGCCAAGAGCTATCAGAGGTTGCCATGGCAACACTACTAAATTGATGAGGGATGAGCCATCAGACGTTGCCATGACAACGCACTTGCACGAGATCAGATTCAGATTTCCATCTGACTAAGTGTGAAGCGGCTTCGGTGACGTAACTGGTAGCATGCTGAAATTCTATGCCCAAAGTCGCGGGTTCAAAGCCGGCCGAAGTCGTCGGATTTTCTAAGAGCGCTAAAAATCCCTCAGTATGCTTTCCTTTGGAGGGGAAGTTCCAACGTTCGTTGCGAGTTGCTGGTTGCGGTGTCATATAGTAGCCAATTTCACAGCTAGGTGTAGTTGACGGTAGTATCTGGTAGCAATATTAGGAACTACTGCTTGAAATTGACCGTCTGCAGTCCTTACCTGAAATACAGACTAATGCAGCCATCACAA
Organism: Meconema thalassinum; assembly: GCA_946902985.2. NCBI lineage: Eukaryota > Metazoa > Arthropoda > Insecta > Orthoptera > Tettigoniidae > Meconema > Meconema thalassinum. The sequence continues at coordinate 66,696,275 of OX336390.1, read as the reverse complement.
TGCACACCGTTTATCAGACAGATTCTACACTCACCCAAAGTACACGGGGTTACATGGCCGCGTTGTCGCAGCCCCTAAACTGAGGAACCAACCAAAATCTCTGCGGGAGATATAATTTTGCGTGAAGAAGTAACAGACCGTCACATAGTTAATAATTTTGCGTGAAAAAGTAACAGACCGTTACATAGTTACACATCAGTGTCGAAAACTTGCATAAGGACAGTGTGACCACAAGTATAAAAATGGACCCCAAATGACAAGAAGGTTACCGTCCCCATAAGACAATAAAATGTTTAAAATGTGTATGAAATGACGAAAAACAAAGTTAATAAAGCTCCAATTATAAAATTCTTTCTCGCAATAAATGAGGTCTGATCTTTCTACGAAAACCTGCATATTCTGCCTATTTTCTCCTATCCCCAAATTTGTCCGGTGAAATCAACCTCCGCCTTCCGGGGTGCCGAGAGGACTTTTTTTTCTTGATAACCTAAATTAGAACAGAGGCACTGGAGTGATCACGAAATTTATTAAAACGGACAGATTTTCTGTTGATTCCAACCCATGGTTTTGTACTCCTAAGCATGCGTTTGATATTTTGAAGCACTCCCTATTTCTCATACTGAAATGTTTACTCTGTCGGTAGAGGATGTTGGAGCTATATTAGCAAACTTGCCCACTTTGTTGTAAGGAATGCGAGTAACGAAGGAGGAAATGAGGGGTGATTTGAATGATGTCAGAGCAGATATGTTAGCTAATGGTCAAACTTTTATAAACGAGATCAGGGCAGATGTCAGATAACATGTCACATAACATTAAGGCGTAAATTAAAGCTGATATGATAGCTAATAACCAGACTATTAGGAATGAGATTAGGACTTATGTTGAAGCAGACATGGAAGACACCAGGGCTGATATTACAGCTAACATCGACACCGTCAGTGACGAAATACGAGCGTAAATGGAGGCGTACAGGGCAGAATCAAACGCCAATTTGAACGGAGTAAAGGCGGAAATTCGTGCGAACAGGGTAGAGGTTAATGCTAGCCTAGACACCCCGAATGTTAATAGGGACAGCGTTATCACTGTAGATTGGACGATACTAGGGCTGAATTGGCAGAGAGCTTACTGAAGAAGAGGAATGACATGCGAGTGAAGCTAAATATCAGCCGAATTGAAATAAACACGTGCATTGAACAATAAAAGCAGAAATTGCTAGTTCAAAGGACATGGTCCCTGGAAGGGTGGACACCATAGACCGGAAGATGGAGGAGGATAAACAAATTCGTTGTGACTCAGAAATCGGAGGTTACCACGGTGAATACTGGATTGAATCTGACCCGAGGAATTGCGGTAACTGTACACTTGAATGTTAAGAGGGCAGCAGAAAGCATAGAAACGGCAAAGGCCGAAGTGACTGCTAACTCTGCAGCAATACAAGAAATCCGGGATAATATTCAGCGAGATAATGACAGACTGAATGAGGACTTAACCTCTACTATTAATAGTGTCAAGGACGATGTCAAGACTACATCAGAGGAATTACGAGTAGATCTGGACTCAATGAAAGTAACACTAAACTGCGAGGAAACCTCACTAACATGTCAGAGGACGTTGATTTTCTAAGAAAATATATAGAAAAGGAGGTGAACGCTGTTAGAGTAGAAACTCGCACTGCCACACTCGACTTGATGAATTTGTTCGGAAGGTCATTGATGAATTCGACTACGAAATAAAAGGATGGATCGATTAGAACGCGATGAAACCGAATTGAACGAAATTTAGTACAGAGGTAGTACTAACGAAGGGCACCTCAGTGTCATGTTTTATATCACCGCCATCTTGAAAAAAACTGAATGGCAGCCACTCAGACGTTCAAAACGTGAAATCAAATTACGACTAAACTAATCATCCGACCTCGACCTAATTTGGTTGAAACATACCTTTATGTAGGACGCGTCTTGCGCCCAAACTACTAGGTCATTAGCCGTGCCATTTCAGGATGGCGGCCGTGTGAATTATGCAACCATTATAATCAATAGCTTAAGAGCCACCAATTCCGATTATCGAGCCAATGGTTGATTAAACTATCCTAAAGGACGTGAACCGTTATTTATTATAATTTAATATTATAATATTTTACTGTATGAGTGACAAAAGAGCTGAGCCGCCTCTGTCACATGACAAGAAGGCAGCTGATCTCTTGTACCTGTCCTATGTTTCAGCCTACTGATAGAAATAATTTAAACTTTGTATGAAATTATGTATAATAGAGATGAACTTCAGTGAAGAAATCGTTTATTTCAAGACATCTAAGTCGAGTATTAACACTCAAGTGCTAAGGAAAAGTTTGGCTATGGGCTAGAGCGTTAGTTTCCCACGCGGTTGACTGGGGATCGAAACCTATTAGAGTTAACTTTTTTTTACTTTACAAAGATGTGCATGAGCTCTTTACATAGATAATAAATAAAATGCCATTTAGCTCAAAGGAGAGGCTATTGTATACACTCGTTTATTAATAATCACAGCCCCAGAATCGCACATAAACAGACGACATTAGAAAAAGGAGAATATAAGTACAAGGTACACGTTGTCATCAACCACAGCCTTCTCAATGCCTCTGTACGGTGGTGTCCTCTTGTGGGTTCCATCGGTAATTGTTCCAAACATTCCGCTTTGTAAATCTCTGGCTTCCTGAAGTATGGCAATTTTGTAATAGTTCAGCTTCCAGTCACGACCGCGCTCCGATTACCTTTAAGCACTGCCAGCTGCATCCCATCCCTGCTGGTTGCTTTCAACTGCCTGCTCATTCAACACTCAGAGACGTACAATATATATATTAATTCACTGCTAGATTGCAGCACCAACCTACTGTGATCAGTGCGGAATTTTAAAGGGGAAGATACCCCCCCCCCCACAAAAAAAACGAAGGATTCTGAAGTTTGGAGGCTTAATATCGAGATTAACGGACATGAATTAATTACAGTAAGCTAATAGTTTTGTTATTCAATCACCATAAAGTATATAATATTGATTTTGACACTTACTGGCTAATTTTTAATATAAAAGCAAAACAAACAAGTAGTTCCGTGAAGAACTATACAGCCTATTTTCATATATCCTACTTATGTTAATTGCCACTATCAACATACACAATTTCAGTTTGATTGCTGTAATAGATTCGTAGATATTGAGAACCGACTAAATATTTCGGATGGTCGCCATGTTGGATTTTATATATGTAGGTCCTAGAGTTATGTACTGTTACATGCAGATTATTGTGAACGTGTAGTATTCAAACTTCAATCGCATAATTAGGACACAAGAAAAAACAAGGAGATTTAAAAAATTTTCACAGCTGCCATCTTGAGGTTACGGAAACAATTGAAATAAATTAGATGCCAGTGGATTAACATTCGGATAAAGATTTACTGTACCAAGTTTCACTGCACGCGGATGGTTAAATTGCGAGAAACGTCCATGTGAATATTTATAATTCGCGTCACCGCCATGTTGGATTTGTGATCACCAGGTTATTTAAAGTCCTATAGGTGAACTTAAGTTCATAGCCCCTATGAACATTAAAAAATTTAGTTTGATTGCTAAAATAGATTCTTAGATATTCAGTATCGTCTAAATATTTCGGATGGTCGCCATGTTGGATTGTTATATGTATAGGCCATAGAGTCATGTACCATTAAAGGAATATTATTGCGTAGGTTCATTATTCAAACTTTCACTTCGATCGCACGACTACATCACAAGAAATAAAAACTTAGTTTTAAAATTCGCACTGCCGCCATCTTGAGGTTATGTAAACAATTGAAAAAAATTAGATACCAGTGGATTACAAAGTGCATAAATATTGCCTGTACCAGGTTTCAGTGCGCTTGGAACATTAAATCGCGAGAAAGGTCTATTTAAAATGTTCAAATTCGCTTGGCCGCCATGTTCGTTTTGTAGTTAACCGGTTTTTGAGAATCTTATAGATGGACTTCCAGTAGTGCCCTTTATCTCCGTACAAAATTTTAGGGAGATACCGCTAATAGTTTCAGAGATATAGAATGCCGGTGAAATATTTCGCACATCCGCCATCTTGTGGTTATGTAAACAATTGAACGAAGTTAGATGTCGGTGCATTACAATGTATATAAACATATACTGTACCAAGTTCCATTGCGTTTGGTTGGTCAAATCGCGAGAAACGTCTATTTAAAAATCGCAAATTCTCTTGGCCGCCATGTTAGTTTTGTAGTTACCAGGTTTTCAAAAGTCACATAAGTGAACTTATGGTAGTTCCCTCTATCACCATAGAAAATGTCAGGGTAATATCGGTAATAGTTTCGGAGATATTGAATGCTGGTGAAATATTTCGCACAGCCGCCATGTTGGATTGGTGAGTCGTAACAAAATTTGAAGGGCACGGTCGAGGTCGCCGGGAATAGTGCTATGAACTTTCCGAGTTTCGTTGAAATCGCTCCTGCCGTTTAGATTTTATTAGGGGGGGACACACACACGAATCACACACACACACACACACACACACACACGCACACACACACGGACAAAAGGTGATCTCATAAGCCTATTTTTTCAAAATTGAAAATAGGCTAAAATACATGGTGGTAGAGGTGATTGGTTTAGGGGTGAGGACAAAGAGTTATAAGTATAGTTAGTTATTGTTGTTTTAATGGGCGGAACTACGTGGTATACCCATACATTTAGGAGAAAGTAGGCTACTGCTGTGGGGGTCCGGGCGCGGACACCAAGAGCCTGCTGATGAGCCAGCTTGGTGTTCCAAGACGAAACCCCACGCAAGACACGGCGCAAACCTGGAAAAGTTGCTGAATTTTAAGTCACCTTTTAGGAAGTCTTCATAGGGATGTTAAGGCTGCTTGAGCTTTCCGTTCTTGGAGTGAAGAGGCGGAGGTGTGCTTCATAAATGGGAGGTAGTGCGCAGTTCGCTACTCCTGTGGGGATCCTGGTGCTGACACCAAGAGCCCGCTGATAAGTCAGCTTGGTGTTCCTAGGCGAATCCCCACACATTATACGGCACAAACCTGGAAAAGTTGCTGAGTTTTAATTCACTGGCTGTGAAAGCCAATATACTAACTGAAGAATGTTTTCGTTTCGTAATGTTTCACCGTTCAAAGATAATAACAACGGCTATGTCTCATTTCAAAAACCAGGCACTGCCGCGTCAAAATCGCCGAACAGGTTTTCTTAGTTTTCCCATGGCAGATTGTATACCTTCATCAATGTTCTCGCTTATAGCTCTAGAACTACATTTTTTGCTTAAAAAAAACAGAAAAACAATTCCATGAAATAGGACTTTGAATGGGGAGAAGAAATGTGTTATTATTCCGAACTAAGCTGGGTCTTTGAAAACAATTAACATTTCAAATCTAACATAATAAACATATTTAATCTTCCCATTTCAAACAATAATTCAATTAGGACAATCGAAAATCTTTACCTTTTTCACTGACTGTAGGACAGCAGATAAATATCTGCATAAGCTGGTGCACACATCAGAGGAATTTGGACAGATACGTAGTGTCTACACGCGTTTACTTCTCTCAAGTTTTAAAAATAAGAAATCTCAGCCGTTATCGAGCCAGTGATTTTATAAACAGGTTACCATTGCATGGGATATTAAGGGGTATGAAGTGTTGTAATACTTAGTCCTCAGTTACCTTAGTCTCTTGAGATACTTGTTATATTTCCCTTTCACGAATTGATTGCTGGCGGTCGAGATGGGAACTATTATTTGCTTACATTTTTCAGACATCAGGCTGCTTCGTTGACAGGTACAGTTGCGCGAGTAGGATATGACTCAGCTCCAGTCATCGTTTAACTCTCCGTGGTGACATGAACTCCTGTGACGCGCAATGCTGCTTGACTTATGTGCTGAATGCACTCTGTCATCGCTGTGTTCCTCGTTTCGCCCCGCGGGACAGCTGCTACAATAAACAACAGACACTGGCGCAGCCACGCTCAGCGGCAATAAAATTTTAAATGTGTATTACAGAAGTAATACTCCGCTGTTCTACTTGTAACTGTTCTCTACTCCAGTACTGTGAGTACATTATTGCGTGCTGCTGATACATTAAGTTGCGTACATGCGAATGTGATGGATCTTAACCATTAAGAGCCAAAGGCCTGTGAAACAATGGGTATTTCTGCTAGGCCTAGTTAAGATATGTTAAGATGCTTGTACTTTTTCCTGTGCTAACAGCGAAACATCAGAGACTCTTCAGCATATCATCTCAGATTATCGCCATTCCGCAGGGACAGAATATAGGAAGAGTTATGATTTTGTTGCCAAGATAGTACATCAAGAACTGGCCAAACACCTTGAACTCCTGAGCCAAGAGAAAGTGCCGTACTATAAATATGCCCCAGAAATTGTACTGGAAAATGACAACTTTACCTTGAACTGGGATCGTACTGTATTGACAGAACTGTCAGCCATGCACAACAGACCTTATCTGGTTCTTGTTTCCAACGTGAAGGCCAATGTTGGGGTAGCTAAATTTGTAGCATGTTCTTGCCGAGTGAAATATCTCCAACCGTTTAGCCTATATATGATTAGGTAAGGATTCAGACACATACACACACACGGGCAAAAAACTATTTTGTCATATGATGAAAGTAGTCTAAAAGGGGAGAATTAAATTTGTAGTTTACGGTGTTCAAGTCAGATGTAGGCCTACAAGGTTATTAGAAATTCAACACGGCAGCTTTGCGTAGTATAATTATACCTCAATACAAACTTCAAGTAACCAATACATACGACTGTTTCCCTCAAGATATTCGCCTTGTGGTTTGGCAGGAATGTCCTCAATTTATGTAAATTATAATTTTGCTTAGTGTGACCCTTGGTCTGCACTTGTCACGTAATAAACCATTTTAAGCGTTTATTTTACTGACTGGAAATGTTCGTGATTAATCCCTCCATATAGGTGGGCTCCTGACTGTCTATGTGTATTAATTTTGTGTATGGAAGAGACACTCAATATGTTGCCACTAAACGATCGATATACATTGAGTAAATAAGTGAGGCCACAACTCTTCCCGTTCTTATAAAGAACATGATTTCGTTAACAGACAAATAGGCTATAAATAGCTCTCAATTTCTCTGTACTTCTGCACCTTAATGTGATACCACAACTTTATAATTAAAGTACATAACATCCATTATAACTGACAGGACAATGGAAGGTCTACGTCAGGGGTGTAACCAATAATTCATTATCACACTGAGTGATTTAAAGCGCAACTTGTTGAATATGTTGGCAACCATGCTGCCTTCAACTGGCTTTAATAATACTGTTATTTATTGAATACTAGCTGAAGTACCCGTGCTTCGCTACGCGTCACAAATAAATTAAAATGTGAAGGTGACAGTTAAAACAGGGGATAGGCGAGGTGCTGCGCAGAGGTAGATTAAGGATGGAACATTTTGTCCAACTACACCGTTCGGCGTTGACCGTGTTTTACAGCACGAATTTAGGTTTTACTCGCTAACCGTTAGAGATACCTCTCGGATAGAAAATGTAATTTTAAACCTCGTATTAGCCATCAAAAGTTTGCTATTTCTTAGCGCTCACTTTTTATTTGAAATAGAAATATGAAAGTTTGAAACCAAAGGGTGTAGTGACGTCACTAAAATGGTCGCCATCTTTAAATAGTGCAAAGTATTGACATTAAAAGTAGCCTATATGTTAACCAGGTTAATCAGCTACTTCCATGTAAAATTAATGTAAATCGGACCAGTGGTTCTTGCGTGATTGAGTAATACACAGACACACACCATCTCATTTTTAGCCTCGCTTCGCTCGCGTCATAGTCGTGTCATATTGTTATTCAATGAAATGCAGGTTTTACCCCGTTAACACCCATTTAGAACCTGCATATCCAAAAATCCCTCCTTAGTAGACTTTTTCGACACACAACAAACATATCCCCTTCTTCTAACTTTAATAGTTTTGGTTGGTCGATGAGAGTGAACATCCAAAAATCCTTCCTTAGTAGACGTTTTTCTTCCAGAATTTCACCTCTCCCCATAAACCCCTTAAATTGGATTTATGAAAAAAAAACGGTCGAACACCTACTTATTTTAATTATGTATTCATTTATTTATGTTTAAGCTGATTGAAACTCGGAGAAAATCAAACTCCTCGCCTATGTCGTTTAAGAGATACACGCGCCGTTAGGAATCTTTCAACCCCCACTTTTCATCTCTTTCACCTCATAATATACACCACATCGAAAAACCATTAGACATGTGACAGATTATTATTAATGATTAATATATATGTCAAGTATCACATCCCCAAATGAAACCACTCCTGAGATATTGTTATTCAATGAAATGCACGTTTACCCCCGTAACACCTCTTTAGAACCTGAATATCCAAAACTCTTTCCTTAGTGGACGTTTTCGACATACAACGAACATATTCCCAAAATTTCAAGTTTCTAACTGCAATAGGTTTGTTGGGGAATGATGAGTGAATATCCAAAAATCCTTCCTTTGTGGACTTCTTTCCCCAGAATTTCACCACTCCCCATGAGCCCCTTCAATTGGATTTATCAAAAAACGATCGAACACTTTTTACTACTTTCTCAAGCTGATTTTTCTCCCCGAGATTCACACTTTTTGCCTCTGTCTTTTAAGAGATACTTGCTCCGTTAAGAATTCTTCAACACTCACTTTTCACACATACACCTCATAATATACACCACATCGAAAAACCCTCAGACATGTGTCTTCTTATTCTTAATGATGAGTTTATATGCCGAGTATCTCATCCCAAAGGAAACCAATCGGGAGATATTGTTATTCAATTAAATGCAAATCTACCCCCTTAACACCCCTTTAGAACCTGAATATCCAAAAGTCCTTCCTTAGTGCACGTTTTCGACATACAACGAACATAGCCCCAAAATGTCATGTTTCTAACTTCAATAATTTTGGCTGGGCGATGATGAGTGAGTGAGTAAGTCAGGACATTTTCTTTCAATTATTTTTCAGAATTTCACCCCTCTCATGAACCCCTTAAATTGGGATTTATGAAAAAAAAAACGGTCCAACACCTATTTACTTATTTTTGAGCTGTTCTTCCCTCCTGAGTTTGATGAGTGAGTGAGTTAGGACACTTTCTTTCCTGTTTTTCCCCCAGAATTTCACCCCTCTCCAAGGGCCCCTTAAATTGGATTTATGAAAAAACGGTCGAACACCGATTTACTTATATTTTAAGCTGTTTTTTTTTCGCCGAATTTCAAACTTATCGCCTATGTCGTTTAAGAAATACACGCTCCGTTAAGAATCCCACAACCACCAATGTTCACCCCTTTCACCTCATAATATACACCACATCGATAAATCCTTAGACATATGTCTGATTATTTTAATGATTAGTTTATATACCGAATATCACATCCCCAAAGAAACAACTCATGAGATATCGTTATTCAATGAAATGCACATTTACACCCCTTAACACCTCTTTAAAACCCGAATAAATAAAAATCATTTCTTAGTTGACGTTTCCGACATACAACGAACATATTCCCAAAATTTCATGTTTCCAACATTAATAGTTTTTGCTGGGCGTGATGAGTGAGTGAGTCAGACAGGACATTTTCTTTCAATTCTTTTTACTAGAATTTCACCCTTCCCCATGGGCCCCTTAAATTGGATTGATGAAAAAACGCTTGAACACCTATTAATTTATATTTTAAGCTGTCTTTTTCCCCTGAGTTTATGAGTGAGTGAGTTAGTCAGTCAGTTAGGACACTTTCTCTCCTTCCCCCCCCCCCCCAGAAATTCACCCCACCCCATTGGCCCCTTAAATTAATTTATGGAAAATTGTTCGAACACCGATTTACTTACTTTTTAAGCTGATTTTGTTCGCTGAGTTTCAAATTTCTCGCCTATGTCGTTTAAGAGATAGGCCTACACGCTCCGTTAGGAATCCCTCAACCCCCACTTTTCATCCCTTTCACTTCATGATAATACACCACATCAAAAAACCCTTAGACACATGTCGGCTTACTTTTAATGATTAGTTTATATGCCGAGAATCATATTCACAAATGAAACCACTCGTGAGATATTGTTATTCAATGAAATGCAGGTTTAACCCCATCAAGACCCCTTTAGAACCTGAATATCCAAAAATCCTCCCTTAGTGTACGGTTTTGACATACAACGAACATATCCCCGAAATGCCATGTTTCCAACTTCAATATTTTTGGCTGGGCGATGATGAGTGAGGGAATGAGTCAGGACATTTTCTTTCAATTTTGTTTTCTTCAGAATTTCACCCCTCCCGATGAACCCCCTCAATTTGATGGATCAAAAAAACTGCCGAAAAGCTATTTACTTACTTTAAAGCAGTTTTTCCCCCTGAGTTTGATGAGTGAGTCAGTCGGTCAATCAGTTAGGACACTTTCTTGAATTTCACCCCTCCCCATGGTCCCCTTAAATTGGATTTATGAAAAAACGGTCAAACACATATTTACTTATTTTTATGCTGATTTATCCGCTGAGTTTCAAACACCTCGCCTATGTCGTTTAAGAGATACACGCTCCGTTAGGAATCTTTCAATCCTCACTTTTTTCACCCCTTTCACCTCATAATATACACCACATCGAAAAACCCTCAGACGCATGTCTTTTTTATTATTAATGATGAGTTTATATGCCGAGTATCACATCCCCCAATGAAACCAATCGGGAGTTATTGTTATTCAATGAAATGCAGGTTTACCCCCTTAACACCCATTTAGAACCTGAATATCCAAAAACCCTCTCTTAGAGGGCATTTGCGGCCCTTGAGGAAGCTGCATACAAAATTTCATTCCAATCCGTTCGGTGGTTTCTGAGATTTCGTGATGAATGAATGAGTGAGTGAGTGGTATTTGACAAAGTAGATAGGGTCAAGTCTTTGTTATGCTAAACTCGGTTGACAGTGCTGTGTGAGAAGTTGAGCAACTAACGGGATTTCAAGTAAAGATCCTCATTTTCTATACCGGTAGTGCAGAGCAAAATTGGCATCCAGTCGGCCGTGTCTCGACTTGAGCTATGTTGCCATGGAAACTATCTGCCTTGCCATTCCTTCATGAGTATATTTTATGATTTGATTAGCCTGTGCTTGAGTGCAAAAGGGCCGAAATCAGAAGAATGAGAAAGACTATCGAAAATTCATGTAGCCAGCGGTTCCTTCTGGGTCCTAAACTATGCGTATGCAAAATTTGGTTGAGATTGGTGGAACGGTGTAGATTTGTATACGGAACAGACCCACCCACCCACCCACCCACCCACATACATACATACATACAGACTTTCACTTTTATATATAAGATTATTGTTCTCTGTATGTTAATTTTCAAGTCCAACCTCTCTTGATTACTCCTAATGCTCTTTCAATAACCAAGGTTTTAGAGCAGCTCCCACAGTGCTTCGGAATTTCAGACTTCTTATTACAATTTTATTAATTAAGTTTTAACCCAAGATTAAAGTGATGCAACAACGAAAACTAACAGAGATGTTATAATGTAGGGCTTTCATTGTTATAGCCACGGAAAGCAGGAAATACTCGATGCAACTTGAGTATGCGAGGTTGTTATTTCATTTGCGGGGCTTGGATATCAGTGTCAATTACCACTGTGTAATAGGGTGTGTGGAATTTTAGTCTGATAACCTGTGCTAATGTGATTACTCTATTAGTTGATTATTTGTAGATAAGGGCATGATTGGGTAGGGTACGACCATGGCCTCAAATTAGGAACAATCCTGGCCTTATTTAGGGAGTAGGAGTGGAAAACCTCGGAAATTAACATATAGGATGGATGAGGAGGGAATCGAATCCATATTTATTTTATTTTAGCCTCTCGGGGATCAGTGTAACCCGTCGCATTCCTCAGACCAGAATTACATTCCTTGGTAGAGCCTGGAACCGAACCCATGATTTCGGGATCAGTAGTTTCAATACTTACCCCGAAATTACAGAAGACGGCCCAGAAACGAGGGAGACGTGTCCGATCTGATTAACTAACCAAAATATAAGAAGATTCAAAAAGTAAGGTTAATTGCTTTCCTGGATATATCACCATTCCTGATGCCATAGTTTCACTTAACAATAGCGATTCATTAGTGCTGTTTCTCGCGGAAGGATGTGCGAGTCCCTGCCATCGTCAACAATGCAATGTTTTAAGCTTTTTATTTTGCCACTAGTTTGCATAAGAAAAGGTCAATACAGCAATATAGCCAGCTCTCCTTTTTTACCGGCGAAGCTCTCACCAGTGTAACGGACGTCACCCTGTATGTCTCCAGGATGCCTTGCAACTGCTAAGTACATTGTCTGATGAATAGTTTGACAGATTTGTCATCAATGGTTACTTCACTGTTCGCTGCAGTGACAGTGCAGTGTGGCATCTGGACAGACATTACAATCGGGCAAGTGTTCATGAGATTTATGAAAAGTTCCGGCGGATTGACAAGAGGTAGAGGTATAACACCCTCAACTATTACCACTTGGGTAAAATCTATGACTGCTTGTACCGCAGTCATTGTAGCGGTAGAGACATTTGTAGGTATACAAGGCGTCTCTTCCGATCAGCACATCGAGTTGCGTGAGTCTCGTACAACTCGAAACAATAATGATTTAAAAACTCATATAAATTGGCTACGAGATCATAACCCGTTCAAGAAACCAAAACAGCTGTCCTCAATTGCCAGTGGTTTGATGACAGATGAACACGTGAATTGTGATCAGGCAATGGAATGTGGCACATCAACAATTAAGGAGATAGTAGGGAAAAAATTGGTTGAAGTTCATATGAAACGCAAATGGTCGTGGCTTCAGTCACCAGATCCGTTACGATTCGGAGTGAGATATTTTGCGTAAACCTAAACCCTAATTCTTCATCGTATAATTTGTGCTGTGTAAACAGAACAGCAGCTACGAAAGGTATTCGCACATGAGCTGTCCTCTTTCCCTCCTTTTCTGTTCGACGAAAAAGAGCTAATGCGGAAAGGAAGAATGTATATTAACCTGCCCAGCTGGTGACGTGTCTGCCATCCAGGGAGGATCAGAGTACGTAAATTGGTTGTGTGGCAAAGGCCTGGACCATTCAAGGACATCTGTCAAGGTTACTGTCATTATGTCACTTCTCATTATGGACAAGCTACTGTAGTGTTAGATGGATAAACAACACAATGCACAAAAACATCTTACAGACACACGGCCCTCTTCAATTCATCATGCAGATGTGGCAGTTCAAGACAACATAACCGTGACTTACAATCAAACAGAATTCCTCGCAAACAAAAACAACAAAATGCACCTGATTGCCTTGTTGTCGTCACATTTACAGGATACAGGAGGTCAGGGACTCCTAGCAGAATCAGATGCAGACATTGTTGTAGTCAATACTGCTACAACCAAGGCGCAAACCGGAAATCATACTGTAGAGATTGGGGACGACACGGATCTACTGGTCCTCTTGGTTGCCCTTGCACAGGATGGACACTATCTGATAATGTTCATGCCGGGAATATATAAAACCACACAAGTATCCCGATATACGTGGCATTCAATCCCAAATAGGAGATATGAAGAGCGTTCTTCTCCCACTGCATGCTTTCACCTGCTGAGACACTGTGCCATTCATACATGGAAAAGGGAAAGATACACATTGGATAAAAGTTGCAGCATCTATGAAGCTGACGAAAAAACTTCTGGTCTTCAATAACTGCTGTGCATCGCTGGACGCAATTGAAATTGCTGGTGAAGCGTTCTGTCTAGCAATATTTAATGCAAGTGGCTCAGGCAACTTCTGTACCAAAAATATTTAGCCAAACAACCAATCCACGCTCAATTCAGGTTGAGCGTATTGCCGCCAACGTCTGCAGCGGCACAACAACAATCGTTACGAGCTTGCCACCAGGTGCAGCAGTGGCTCTAAGTTAAAAAGGACTCGCTCCAGTTTGGCTGGAAGAGAGGAGGAGGAAGTTTACGTCAAAGAACATCAACCTTGCCTCCAGCATTACCAGATTTACTCCAAATAATCTCCTGTGCTTGTAAAGATAAGTGCAACAAGAACTGCGACTGCCAGAAAAGTAGACTGAAATGTTCAACACAGTGCAGTGTGCGCTGGCCACGGTTGTATGAACAAAAATATAGAAGATGAAATAGACGAAGAGGAGGTTCTTGGGGAGGATCAGTTAGCTGATAATGAGGATTGTTAATGTTAAAGCACTATTGCTGATTAGCTAGCTTCTTTAGGAATTACTGTATACCGTGTACATACACACATCAAAAAAAGTTTTGCATCACCTCGGTTCCCAGATCTCCGGCATATAGACGTTGACTGTGTATATTGTATCCAAGATACAGTCCCTTTGACTGTTCATAGATGTCACTAAAACTGCTCAAAGATGTAAACAACCATGCATGAGCAGGGCCTATTAGACGGAGGGGGTACGACAGCCGATCAGTTCCAGTCATTCCACCAGGACGAAGGTACGCTGCTCATGTTGTCTGTAGTTCTACCATGCCTAGAAGGTCAATACCGCAGTTCGATCGCGTCCGCATTGTTACTTTGTGTCAAGAAGGGCTCTCAACAAGGGAAGTTTCCAGGCGTCTCAGAGTGAACCAAAGCGATGTTGTTCGGACATGGAGGAGGTACAGAGATACAGGAATTGTCGATGACAGGCCTCGCTCAGGCCGCCCAAGGGCTACTACTGTAGTGGATGACCGCTACTTACGGATTGCCGCTCGGAGGAACCCTGACAGCAATGCCACCATGTTGAATAATGCGTTTCGTTCAGCCACAGGACGTCGTGTTTCAACTCAAACTGTGCGCAATAGGCTGCATGATGCGCAACTTCACTCCCGACGTCCATGGCGAGGTCCAGCTTTGCAACCCCGACACCATGCAGCGCGGTACAGATGGGCCCAACAACATGCTGAATGGACCCCACGGAATTGGCATCACGTTCTCTTCACCGATGAGTGTCGCATATGCCTTCAACCAGACAATCGTCGGAGACGTGTTAGGAGGCACCCTGGTCAGGCTGAACGTCTTAGACACACTGTCCAGCGAGTGCAGCAAGGTGGTGGTTCCCTGATGTTTTGGGGTGGCATTATGTGGGGCTGACGTACGCCACTGGTGGTCATGGAAGGCTCCGAAACGGCTTTACGATACCTGAATGACATCCTCCGACCCATAGTGCAACCATATCGGCAGAATATTGGAGAGGCATTTGTCTTCATGGACGACAATTCTCGACCTCATCGTGCACATCTTGTGAATGCGTTCCTTCAAGTTAACGACATCGCTCGACTACAGTGGCCAGCATGTTCGCCAGACATGAACCCTATCGAACATGCCTGGGATATGTTGAAAAGGGCTGTTTATGGACGTCTTGACCCACCAACCACTCTGAGAGATTTACGCCGAATTGTCGTTGAGGAGTGGGACAATTTGGACCAACAGTGTCTTGATGAACTTGTGGATAGTATGCCACGGCGAATACAGGCATGCATCAATGCAAGAGGACGTGCTACTGGGTATTAGAGGTAGTGGTGTGTACTGCAATCTGGACCACAAATGCTGAAAGTCTAGCTGTATGATGGTACAACATGCAATGTGTGGGTCTCATGAGCAATAAAACGAGCTGAAATGTTGTTTGTGTTGATCTCTATTCCCTTTGTATTTAACGGTTCCGGAACTCTTGGAACCGAGGTGATGCAAAACTTTTTTTGATGTGTGTATGTATGTATTTTCTTTGTTAGCATTAGTTGTTAGTTATATAATAAATAAATACTCATTTGCATAGTGTCTATGAGGTTCAATCAACCCCCTTCCCCCTTCCATCTCTTCACTCCTTCCCATTCCTCCTCCACGTGCTGCGTTTCTAGAATATTTGTGTTAAGTACAGCTATATTTTACTATTATTACTATTATTGACGTCTACCTATAAAGACGCTGATATTACTCGTACTTGGTAGATATGCTCAACATGCTGAGCTGCTATCATCAGTTTTGACCAAATCAATTTCTTAACATCCCCCATATCTCCGAAACTATTGCATTTATCAAGACCATTTTTGAAGGCAATGTAACGCTCTTCATATTTTGTGATATTAGAATGTTCAATAAAACATCAAGTTAACGAGGTACATGCAAAAGACTAATAAACAATAGTTTTTACCGCTTTCCTCCCCCTCTCCCCACCAAACCCACCGGAATAACACGTGGAATTTTCTAGGACGTGTTGTATACGGTACGAACTACCTTTAAAAATTCCTCTCGGTAAGCCGGAAGGCGGAGGTAGATTTCACCGGGCAAACTAGGGGATAGGCTATAATAGGCAAAATATGCAGGTTTTCGTAGAAGGATCTGCCACATTTATTGCGAGAAAGTATTTTAAAATTGGAGCTTGATTAACTTTCTTTTTCGTCTTTCTATGCATAACTTTTTAAACAGTTTATTGTCTTATGGGGACGGTAACATTCTTGTGATTTGGGGTCCATTTTTATATTTGTGGTCACACTGTCCTTATGCAAGGTTTAGAACTGATGTGTAACTATCTAACAGTCTGTTACTTCTTAACGCAAAATTTTATCTCCCGCAGAGACGTCGGTTGGTTTTTCAGTTTAGGGGCTGCAACAGCGCGGTCATATAACCCCGTGTACTTTGAGTGTGTGTAGAATCTGTCTGATAAACCGTGTTAATTGTTATGGCTGTATTAGTCTGTAATTCACGTAAGGATTGCAGACGGTCAATTTCAAGTAGTAGTTCCTAATGCTGGTACGAAATACTACCGTCAACGACACCTGGTAGGCTTAGACACTACCGGAGGAAAATGATAAAAAAAAAGGAATAGGTTTGGGTGAGGAAACGATCTGTAGGCAGAAAGGAAAGAATCCAAGACAAAATAAATAATATAGCTAGATAATTAAAAATAGTAGTATGTTGATCAAGGCTTGTGGACGCAAGGCGAGAAAGCAAGTGCCTACAAGCTAGGATAACAGTGCGAGCAACGTTAGCTGAGGTTGCCGGTAGCAGGTCCTAAGTGTCCCGTCCCTTCCGAACGGAAAATACCGTACTATGTAGGTAGGCCATGTAGGTACACTGCTCGCTTGCGACGAAACTCAAACAAGGGACAGTTAAGTTTTTCTCTTTTCCTTTCTGAAAGGAAATATTTTAGGGAATATTCGAATATATTAAAGATATTGAAATGGACAGGAACAATTGTATTCCCCACCACGGACGGATCTCTTAGAGAGAGACCAAATGCCCCCAGAGTGGACAGAGATAAAGCGCATTCAGAGTTTTAGTAAGATTATTATTATTATTATTAGAAATTCTTAGAAAGAGACAATAGTAGCGTTTAAAGAAAGCTAAATTTTTATCCACAGAGTGCCGACTTAAAGTCTAGAATGGGTAAGAAACCCAAACTTAACTTGTACAAAACCAAAATTCTAAGCAGCAAATCACAGGACAAAACAGAAATCGCTTCAAGTAGGAAGCTGGCTGAGCAAGCTATACTTGCCTTTAATGATTCACGAGAAACAGTTAAAGTAAGTTTTTTTTAGCGATGATAGCAGACGTTTTGCTCTATACGAAACAAGTAATTGAATTTGCAGTAAACTTGTCATTCAGTATTTTTGATTATTTCTTTCGAAGTAAAAGTAATTCGAAAGAAAAGATAGGGAAGGAAAGGTCATGCCTAACAGCTATTCGAGCAAGATAATGTGACTCCAAGAAATTATTGCAATTTTAATTGCTTCACCAATAATAGGTTTGTAAAGGTTATACAACTAAAAAGTAGTGTTTGAACAATTTGAAGGTCTTAGACCTATGACAAAAACACTAAAGACCCTCATGGGGGTTTTCGAAATTTGCATACAATTAAGAGGTCTGGGACCTGTAATAACAATAATAAAACGTTTTACAATTTGGGTGGATAATTCGTTTGGAAATATATAAATATTGCTTTAGATTGGCTAGATAGAATACCAATGCTTTATAAGAATGCTTTTGTAGAAAGCAAAAAAGCTATAGGTAAGTAATTCTAAATTCCTGGGCACATCAGGACAAGAAAAAAAGGATTAAAAAGTGGATATATAACCACTTGGACTATTTATACAGAAACTACCAGAAGTACCCGTTCTTCTAACGGTCTTCGGTGCTAACACCAGACATTATCAATTTAGCTACTTTTGCAATGGTTAGCGGTTTGTCATTCCTTCATACGTTTATCAAAACGAAGTTAGTTTTCGCGGAATATCACACACAATGTTAATTTAAGGGCCTTAAAGTGTGGTTTTCGTAGACCCTTTATAGACTCTCGAATTTAGTGTCTCACATTGAGAAGCTTCGATCGACCGTCTAGGTAAATTTTTATATTTCGCCAATTTTAGCATGTATATTGAAATGATTTTCCCTATAACCACCCTTCTACTGTATGAAAAGTACAGTGAAGTGTTTTATAAATGATTGGTGTATTGACTCTCATGGATACCATACCTAATTTTCCGACGCACCAAGCGTCCGAACATGAGATACAGGCGAACATAAAGATACACAGAAAGACAGACAGACAATCCTATTGTCTATAACATATCACCCAGATATCCAAATATGGGTATATCCAGTGCTTGATTTGTAAAAAAGGAGATTCCGGTACTGTGGGCTAACGGTTGGTGGTGGGAAGGGGGTGAGTGGGGATATTTTCGGAATATTGGAATATAGAGATCTAAAAATGATATTTTTACGCTTTACTTATCACCTTTAAAAATTAATCAGCCGTCAAAATAGCAATCTAATTTTGATTACAATTTTAAATTAAATTGAGACTGCTGTAGCAACATTTTTCTCACCATAAAAATTTTAATGTAGACCAACTAGCCTACCATTTAAACAATGTAGGCTACATTATTTCAGTTTAATTCTTTATGTAATAAAAAATGGCCTGAAAATACACGCAAGTTAACCAAAAATATTTATTTCTTGTTCTATAATTTTGTCTTAACAGTTTTCTGAAATAATTATCCAGCCAAAGACCAAGTTGACCTTGACTTACAACTAACGTTCCACAGTTTTAAAAATAATGTTATATATTCGACTTATCCCCCGGTCAGAGGTTTCGGTACGGCGTACCGGAGCGTACCGTCACAAATCTAGCCCTGGGTATATCTACCACACAGTATCAAACAAAATCATCCTTCGATGAACCCGTATGTCGACAAAAAGAATGATTATTTGAAATGTGCTCTCAAACTTAATTCACCTAACGTGTACTTCCTGACGTGAAATAAAATAGAAGGCCTCGTAGACGAAACACAGTACACGTCACTTAAAAACTGGCCCTCACCGTTGTGTTAGGTCCACATACACAGGAAGACCCGTTTCATAAATTATAAAGGCTTGTGGTGCATGAAAATTCAGTTTCGTTAGCCTCAAATGGCCCAAATTCCTAAAAGCCGCAAAAAATGCCAATTCAATTCAGGAATTTTTGAAAATAATGTTTCTGTTTGGAGTAATAATAGACCTTCTGCACGATATATCGCACGTGAAAATTGCGTGAAAAATTCTAGGGTACCCCTTGACCCTCTTAATTGCATTGATGAATTATACAGTCAAAGTTGGTTCTTTGATTACCTTAGAGCCATTTGCAAATTTTCACAGAAATGTAATAAATGGAGTTACATTGCTTCTTACAGAAATAGATGGAATGTTGGATGATGGATGCCACCCATTGAGATACTGTTGTCATAGTTACCGACTTGCATTCCTTCATTAGTTTGTAAAATTAAATTAAATTAAATTAGGTTTCTGGGAATATCTCAGAAACTGTTGGTTTTTAGAGCCTTATAATGTAGTTTTCGAGGACCCTTTAGGGCCCCCAAATTTTGTTTCTGTCACCGAGGGGCTTTGTCTCGTCTTTGTACGCCATAATAAAGTAATAATAATAATAATAATAATAATAATAATAATAATAATAATATAATATAATATAATATAATATAATATAATATAATATAATATAATATAATATAATATAATATAATATAATATAATATAATATAATATAATATAATATAATATAATATAATATAATATAATATAATATAATATAATATAATACACCTTCCGTACCACACCCGCAGGTGTAAATCGCGTGAAAATATTCTAGAGTGCCACTTGACCCCCTTAAGCGCATTATAGGTATTGTTGAATTTTACAGCTTAATTTGGTTCCGTGATAACCTTCTAGCCGTTTGCAAACTTTCACAGTAACGTAATAAATGGATTTGCATTGCGTCTTACAGCAATAGATGGACCACCGAGATTTTGTTGCATTCGTTCAAAAGTTCATTAAATGAAATTAGATTTCTGGGAATATCTCAAAAAACGGTTGGTATAATGCCTAAAAATGTGGTTTTTGGGGACCCTCTAGGGCCCCCGAGTTTTGTCTCTCACATTGAGGGGCAGAAAATGAGCTTTGTCTCGTCTTTCTACGCCTATTTCAGCATGTATTTTAAGGCGGTAGGCCCCCTTTTATGAGAGGTACGGAGAAGAAGTACATCAATGATTAGTGACATGCTTCTGATGGATATCTGTACCAAATTTTACGTTGATACACCCAGCCGTTCTTGAGTTATAAGGGAACAAAATTGTCCACAGACAAACAAACAGACAGACAACAATTTTATTTTCGCGCGCATCTATCATAAAACAGTCTGAAACGCGTAAATAACTCAAATTTCCGTAGAAATTAAGAAAAAAGCATACAAACTTTCATTTTTATATATATGGAGATACTGCACCGCTCAGCGTTGACCGTGTTTTATAGCACAAATTTAGGTTTTACTCGCTAACCGTTGGAGATACACCAAAAGTGATAAGGACCTATCGGATAGAAAATTACATTTTAAAGCTCGTATATGCCATCAAAAGTTTTCTATTTCTTAGTGTTCTCTTTTTATTTGAAATGCAAATATGACATTTTGAAACCGAAGGGTGTAGTGACGTACTAAAATGGTCGCCATTTTTAAATAGTGCAAAATATAGAAATCAAAAGTAGCCTATATGTAAACCTCGTAAATCAGCTTCATCCATGCAATATTTCATTTAAATCGGACCAGTGGTTCTAGCATGATTGAGTAACAGACATACAGATAGACACACACCATCTCATTTTTATATATTAGTATGATTAAGAGAAGGTAAATTCAAATAGTACAGGTCACATTAGTAAAACCTGGATTACATAAGAATAGATACAAGCGTTTAACAATGGGGAAATTATAACTTCCTGAACGCAGCAAGAAAATAAAGTACGTATTAAAATGTGGATTTATAACCACATAGAGTAGTTATACAGCAATTAACAGATGTAATACCTGAAAAAAAGGGAGAGAACCACTATGGACTAAGCCCCGTTGAATTGCAACAAAATAGTTTAAATTGCCCTAAATTGTTAGTAAAGGAAAATTGGGAGTAGTGGAAATTGGGAATTAAAGTCTGGCTGATTTTACTGGTTCGAACGAAACGCGACGCGGAAGATGGCGACACATACACTTTTCGTAGGATTGACAAATTTGTAGAACAAGAGGGAAATATCACTATTGCAGTTTATTGTTCAATTTAAATTGGAAGATAGCAGTAATTTAACTTTGCTGAGTATAGTCTTTTACAGTTTGGAGTCTATTGCGAATGGAAATTTCCAGAGATGTAATTACAGTTGAATAGGGCAAGCAGGAATCCCACGCAGGAAGTAAAGTTATGTTTTCAGACAGTTATGAGTTTAGCAGAATTCCTTCGAAGTAGGGAAGGTATCCTCTTATTTCGTTTAAGAAGTACTAGGTTTCATGACTTTCAGTAGCAAGCTTAGTTAGCTTAAGCATGACAGCGAAATATCCCACGGAGGGCAGTTGGAAGATTGCACATTATTGCACAATATTGCGAAAATTTATACACTGCATATAAAGTTCATTAAAAGCTTCCAGCATTGTTTAAAACATTTAAAATGTGGTTAAAAACACTTTCGATTGGTAAAAATTCAGCCTTTTACGACCGGCGTTGAAATAGGAATCTCTGTTTCGCGGGCTTATAGGGCGTGTTCTAAGGACATTTTGTCGTCCTGACGTTTCGCTGAAGAGTGCGTTCAGCATGTTCACAGGTTACATTAAGCGAGGTAAGACAAGTAAACAGAAGATATATAAATAGTCAACAACCCTCACATAGAGGCTACCATAGCAACGGCGTACCACATAAAAGTAATGCATCAAGGACAGGGCTGCTCTTCTGTTGCATCTTCTCGTCTACGACGGTCAATGAAGGCAGGCTGGAGGGGATTAAGGACTGGAAGCCAAGCTCTGTTCACACGTTCTGCTTCCTCCTTAAGATTGAAGCTGTTATTATGCTTCAGGATTGCAATGGCCTCCCTTTGTAGCCTGGCATGATAAGACACCGTGGTGGACAGAACTTCGGTGTTTCCATATCTTATGTCGTGACATGCGAGTAGCGAGTGTGCTGCTACAGTGGATTTATCTGTTTGTCCCAGCCGGCTGTATCGTTAGTGCTCCTTGAGGCGAGTGGCAATACTTCTTTTCGTTGTTCAAATATATAGTTGGCCACAATCACACGGGATTTTATAAACCCCTGCCCCGGTATGAGGATGTCGCTTATCTTTAGCGGACCTAAACATGTCCTTAATATTTCGCGTAGGCCTGTATATGGTGTTTATATCATGGGACTCGAGAAGCCTCCCTATTCTGTCCGTGACCTTTTTTATGTAAGGAAGGAAAGCTATAGCCAGGGTCTGCTTGTCTCCAATTACCCTTGTAGTTGGACGTCTTGGATGAAGTGCTCGCTGGATATCTTTCTGGCTGTACCCATTAGCGCGTAGGGCCTCGTTGAGGTGTTTAATTTCTTGGTTTAGGCACTGCTTTTCACAAATTCTCTTCGCGTGGTCAGCCAGTGTTTTTATCACTCCGTATTTCTGTCGTGGGTGGTGGTTGGACGTCTTATGTAAATATCGGTCAGTATGGGTCGGCTTACGGTAAACTGGATGTCCCTAGGTTAGATCAGCGGTCTTCGTTACCATAACGTCGAGAAAAGCGATTTTCTGTTAATCCCCTCCAGCCTGCCCTCATTGACCGTCGTAGACGAGAAGATGCCACAGAAGAGCAGCACAGTCCTTGATGCATTAGGCTTTTATGTGGTACGCCGTTGCTATGGTAGCCTCTATGTATGGGTCGTTGACTGTTTATATATCTTCTGTTTACTTGTTATACCTCGCTTAATGTAACCTGTGGACATGCTGAACGCAGTCTTCAGCGAAACGTCAGGACGACAAAATGTCCTTAGAACACGGCCTATAAGCCCGCGAAACAGAGAGTCTTACTTTAGATTGGTACTTATCTTCTCATGCAACGTAGTTGATGGTTCCCGGCTAGCCGTTACACAGACTTTAAGACATGGCGTCTATTTAAAAAATCAACACACGTTTGGGTAGAAAGCTTCTCCTGAGAAGAGAGCTAGACAGTCAAACTATAGCACCGTAGAAGGAATGAATGAAATATCCAGATACTCGTGTAGCCAGAGCTGCAAGGGGAGAGGCGGGAGAATGAAAGGAACAAATACAGAGTGGGAAACATAAGAACAGAAAAATTCTACATAATACAATTTTGTTTCTTATAAGTCTTCATGGAGATTGTAGATAACGACAAGGGCGACATCTGCGTCCATGGTTTGAATCAATTCTTGGAGTCGCAGGGTCCAATGCGTCAACAGGTTACCTCGCGGAGAGCTGTGAGGAGGCTACATTGAAAATACACAACTGAAACTGACTTTCAAGCAAATAAGCAAGAGTACAAAGAAACAGGAATACGTGAAGGGTCACTGTTGGTGTTTACGAGAAGGGAAATAAAAGAGTAAGAAAGCAAAGAGCAGTGACTGCCAACTCTAACAAGACGTATATTTCATAGAATATACCAACACCTACCTGTGAGCATGGCAATTAGATGCCACCACAACCAGCAACTTTCAACGAACGTTGGGACTTCCACTCCGAAGGAAAGCATACTGGGGGATGTTTAGCGCTCTTAGAAAATCCGACGACTTCGGCTGGCTTTGAACCCGCGACCTTGGACATACAAGTGCAGCTGCTACCAGTTACGTCACTGAAGCCGCTTCCCACAGAGTCAGATGGAAAACTGAATGTGATCTCGTGTAGTGGCGTTGTCATGGCAACCTCTGATAGCTCATCCCTCATCAGTTTAGAAGCGTTGTCGTGGTAACCACTGATGGCTCTTGGCATTTTCTTATAATTCCGAAATCATTTTTCTCATATCTTTATATATATAATTCTTCGACACGTGTGTATGTGACTGAACTCCTCCTAAACGACTGAACTGATTTTGATGGAATTTGGTATGTATATTAGGGTGGATCCATGTATGGTTTAGATTCACAATCTGACCCGGTAGGTGGAATGAACACAATTTTAGAACCACAATTTACACACAATTTTAGAACAACAATAAACAGTCAAAAACAGTCGTCATGGAAACCACTAGCCTTGGCCTTCGTGAAAGCTGATGTCTTTGGACGGTTTGTCTCTGCACGTTAGAGCCACCTGGTCGCAACCTGTGCAACTACCGCCATTACATACACTCCGCCCGTGGCGAAAAGTTGTGTTTTATACCAAAGGTGGCAGTGATGTCGAATTCTACTGTTTGTCTCTGCACGTTAGAGCGTTTCAAAGTCCCGTATGCGTTCATATACCATTCATCCGATTGCCATGAAACTTGGGTGATATGTTGAGTGAGCTCCAGGGAAGGGGTTTGGCTCAGTAAATCCATTTTACAATGGATAGCGCACGAATAGATTCAACAAATGAGCGACGACGCGCGAAGCGTTTCAAAAAGGACCCGTATGCGTTCAAATACCATTCGTCCGATAGCGATGAAACTTGGGTGAGATGTTGTGTACACTCCAGGGAAGGCTTCTGGCTTAGTAAATCAATTTCACATTAGGTACCGCACGACTAGATTCAACAAATGTGTGACGACGCGCGAAGCGTTTCAACAAAATCCCGTATAAGTTTATATTCCATTCATAGATTGAGATGAAACATTGATGAGTTGTTGTGTACACTTAAGCGAAGGCTTCCAACTTAGTAATCCATTTCACAGGAGGTTGCGCACGAGTAGATTCAACAAATGAGCGGCGACGTGCGAAGCGTTTCAACAAAGTCCCGTATGCGATCAAATACCATTCATCCGATAGCGATGAAACTTGGGTGAGATGTTGTGTACACTTTGTGAGGGTTTCTAACGTAGTAAATCCATTTTACAATAGGTAGCTCACGAGTAGATTCAACAAATGAGCAACGACGTGCGAATTTTTAATCAAAGTCCCGTATGCGTTCATATACCATTCATCCGATTGCAATGAAACTCGGGTGAGATGTTGTGTACACTTACGTGAGGGTTTCTAACTTAGTAAATCCATTTCACAGGAGGTTTCGCACGAGTAGATTCAACAAATGAGCGACGACGCGCGAAGCGTTTCAATAAGGTCCCGTATGCGTTCAAATACCATTCGTCCGATCACGATGAAACTTGGGTGAGATGTTGTGTACACCCTACGGAAAGTTTCTGGCTTATTAAATCCATTTTACATTAGGTAGCGCACGAGTAGATTCAACAAATGTGTGACAGCACGCGAATCATTTCATTACCGTATGCGTCCATATACCATTTATCCGATTACGATGAAACATTGGTGGATTGTTGTGTACACTCCAGGAAATGTTTCTGTTTTAGTAAATCCAGTTTTTAATAAGTAGCGCACGAGTAGATTCAACAAATGCGCTACGGCGCGCGAATCGTTTCCACAATGTCCCGTATGCGGTCATATATCATTCATCCGATTGCAATCAAACCTTGGTGAATCATTGAGTACACGCCAGAGAAGGTTACATGCTTATTAAATCTATTTTACAATAGGTAGCGCATGAGTTGATTCAACAAATGAGTGACGGCACGCGAATCGTTTAATGAAAATTACTTATGCGTTCATATGTCATTCATCCGGTTACGATGAAACTTTGATGAGTTGTTGTGTACACGCTAGGGAAGGTGTTCAACTTGGTAAATCCAATTTACAATATTGGTAGCGCACGAGTAGATGTAACAAATGAGTGACGACGCGCGAAGTGTTCCAACACAATCCTGTATGCGTTCATATTCTATTCGTCGATTGCGATGAAACTTTGATGAGTTGTTGTGTACACTTACGTGAAGCTTTCTAACTCAGTAAATCCATTTCACAGTTCGTAGAGCACGAGTAGATTCAACAAATGAGTGACAGCGCACGAATCATTTAAACCAAATCCCGTAAGCGTTAAATGCCATTTATCCGTTTGCGATGAAACTTTGGAGAGTTGTTGTGCACGCTCCAACGAATGTTTCTAAATTTGTTAATTCAATTCACGAGAGTTTAGAGGCAGTTAACAGAAATTGAAAAAAATAGTGTGTATCCAAAAGCACTTCAAGAAACAAAGTTACAACACTTTCTTTGATTGGCAGGACAATATCTGCCGGGTCAGCTTGTATATATATAAACTTTTGAACTGACGGTGGTTTTGTGGTCTGGGGGATGTGAAACGCGAAGATATGTCGAAATATTCCGGAAGTCGAAACATGGTACTGCGCCCGAATTCTCCAATCAGCACCTATATCCGCTGAGTTTGTAAAGGATACAACTTAGCCTTAGCGGTAAATAAATTCGGGCGCAATACCCATTTCAATAGTTAGCTTTCTAATGAATGCGTGCTGCAATTTTTTGAATGTTGGGGTATGGCCACTTTTTGGTCTATTTTTTACTGTACTAATATTGTGGGTTCGATTTTGTCAAAGGAGTTCATATTGGACAGTGATGACTAAAATCACAGTACGCCAAATGGTAAATTGTAAATTGTGTTACATATGTGGCTACAAGACAAAAACTAAGAGATGATTCTGGAAGTAAAGTAAGATATCTATTGAATATTAATGTTATTTAATCGGACTTGTAGTTTGTTCTTCTTTCGAATTTGCCGGCTAAGGACCACGACGAGAAACTTTTCAGTTTGGTGAGAGACATGATGTTTCCCCAATATTCTCGGGCTATGTTTCTCTTTTTTCTCTTTTGTCCAGATGGTGATAGATGGTGCCGCTTTCCTTACAGGGTGGTCTGTACTGAAACCTCTTCTGTTTAAGTATCTTTCTGAGATGTGATCGGTTACTAATGGTACATTCCATTATCTTCAGTTCTTGCATGTCCTTGTTAGCTTCTGATAGCCACGGTGTCAAGATATTTCTCTTCTCCCGGTAGTTGAACAATTGAAAGCAAAACAATCTATTCCTTGCCGATACATTGGATTACTCAATTTCTTCTATCATAATTTCACAGTTACATCGTAACTATATAATTATATTCGCTCTCATACATGTTCACGTCAGTCGATAACCTTCAAATTTCCTTACACATATGCTAACCACATCACTGTTTCAACGTCAAGCTGTTTTTTGTATCAGGATTTATATCTTTCATTTTATAACACATTGTACGGATCTGATTTTTAAAATTTTTAAACTGCTTTTCAGCTTTTGGACTGTTAGTATTTTTAATAATTAATTTGATAAGAACTTTTGATAAGGGAATTGCTGTACGGTATGTAGTCTTGCTTCTTTATGTTTTTTTTTTATAATATAACGCTGAAGAAGGTCACAATATGGCCGAAACCGGTACTGCGATTAAAGTACAACTGGTTAATAACTTAATATTTCAATTTACTGAATATTTAAACTTCATCTTTGAGGACGATCTTGGCTTTTCTTTCTGTAAGTTGTTATTTTCATGAGTTGCAATCCCCGTGGATTCCGCTATAGCCTATTTGGGATCATTAAGGGCTGAGTTTAGATATTTTATCTTATATCTCACAAAATACTGTGCCCGCCAGACGGCGGACTGCTGGCCACAACAGCCTGCTCGACACCCCCATCTGTCAAACCCATACCCCTGAGAGGTATGGATGTGCTCTCAGACCAGCCCGCACGGGACTAGTATCACAGGGTCTTCGCGGTATTAGTAGAGAGCTGGGAATGTTAGGAACTAGCCCAAGAAACACATCAAAACGGCAAAGCTAAGAAATGAAAAGTCCAATCTTAAAATATCTTTCGTAAATTTATTCAAAATTAGCAAATCACTATCCTACTTCTGAGGGTAAAAATCGGCTAGTCCACAAAGCTAAATCAAAATAGTATTTATTCATCCCTAAGTTAAATTACACCCGCGCGAAGTTCTGATACAAAAATATCAAAAGCAAGCTAAGAAAGTGACACGTAAGCAATCCTTAAGCAATTTGAAAATCTAAATAAAATACGAATAGTCACGTCCCTGTATTTACTGCAAAACCAATTATATTAATCGTCGACAATCATATAAAGCACCAATTATATTTACATGCACAATTAAAGATAACCTAAGTTACGTTGGCTTCACCTCTTACATTTATCATTACTGACACACCCCTAGTACAATAGGGAACAAATTGGAAAGACCGGCCCACATTTTAACCACCCAGAGGATTACTACCATAGAACTGTCGAGGAACCCATAGCCCAGAAAGAAAAACAAAGTATACCTTTTAACATCATCGTCTATTAAATCACAAACAATTAAAAACATATACAACTGATACACATAAGTTCATAGCAAAGGTGCAGATTTCAGTATAGGTTAACAACACTTACTACAGGATGTAGTTTTCTGACCCTATGGCCCTTGGAATGTCATCTATTATAATTATAGGTAGCTCTCTTGATTCATATCTTTCGTATATTATTATCGTATTCGCCATAAGCTTGATTAATAATAAAATCCCACACGAAGATTGATAAATTAGGTAGACCCCTCGATTATGACCAGGCGACCAGATCCAGAAACTCTATAATGATGCCAAATAATCTTTCTCGATATCATTAAATCCATCCGTAGTTGGATATTGTCATATAAGGCTAATAATTCACCGTCTTCTGAATATTTAACCTTAATACTCGACTTTACTACCAGACCAAAATAAAAATCAACTTCCTTCGTGTCATGGCTGACCCGATCTTCTGCTGTTCAACTCACAGCTGACTGTTAGTGAATGAGCAACAACAACTAAACCCGAACAAGATGACAACTGACGAGCACGCCTAACATAAATAACTTTACCAGTTACACTTTAAATATTAAGAGAGTAAATAATCGGACCCGAAGGCAAACTACAAGTGAAAGGGAAGGAAAGAATTTACAAACAAAAACAAAGTTAAAAACCCTAATCACTAGGCATGCCAACTTAACATGAGAAATCACGGGCTGGACATTAAAATAAACTATTTAAAACTTCTGACAACGTTATGTACCAAATTCACAGATCACTTTTGTATTACCTTCTTGTAGAACCGAACAGATACTTACAAGTACCTCTGTTACAAATATATGAGGCGTGACCAACATTTATGATGACCAATCGAAGATTCCTTTAAGTAACTTTCACTACTAAATAATTAATATTACTAACAGGAACTCCAAAACAGTTACAATCACTTCCTATTAATCAGCCACACAATTTCTCGGTCACTAGCAATCTTTCTATTGGTACGCACAGCGTATAAGATTTTACTGCATTGCCTTTTACAATTTCATATTAATATTCTAAACTATTCCAACGTGATTATTTGTTGAGAGGACATGATATCTTCAAGTTTACAGTAAGTTGTAACAACCACATAGCCCCGATGACTAGCGGCTACATTTCGCTTGTGTCTTGCCTTAGTCAAAATCTAACACTCTCCTTTTATCAATAATAATAAAACGTTGTTCTTCTTTTGGCGATCCACAATTACCGATGGCCGGTTTAAACAGCTACAAGTGTCAGACAGTGAAGCTACAAGTTCGCAAATCCACGCCAGGGGAGCAGATATCGGAGAACCAACAGAGAGACCCGGTACCTCCTGACCTCTAGTGCCTCAACTAGGAACTATCATACAAGCACTTGCAACTCAGATGGCCCTTCCTCAAGACAAAAATATAGTGTACTTACTGACGAGGCAGATAGTATCGCCTCAATTACGTTAATAAATCCTATCTAGTCCTATCTGACGTTAGTCATAAGCAAGAAGCACCTATCGCAAAAATAAATAATAATGTTATTGGTTTTACGTCCCTTTTAACTACACTGGCTTTTAGAGACGCTGGGGTGCCGGAATTTTGCCCCGAAGGGGATCTTTAACGTACCAGTAAATGTACTGACACGGCTCCCCCGCATTTGTGCACCCTCAAATGCCAGCTGACTGCGCCAGGTTTCGAACCTGCAACCTTGGGACCAGCAAGCGAGAGCGTTACCCCTGAGCCACGCAGCCAGAACTATCGCAAAAAGATACCAAAGCTATTACACAATTGGGTTTGCCTAACATATAAAAACAATTCTCTAAACACACACAAATATACATGAGTAAGCAACACCAAAATAAATAAATACATAAATAAATAAATAAGCACTCCTACAAGACTCCATTTGCGTCTTTCCTACGTGAACCAGCAACTGTTTGCAGTTGATTGTCATATATGTGTGTTAAACAGTTATGTTGGTGACAGAGTGATAAAAATCACGTCTGACGTCACTTAAATACAAATATCTGGGCCTCCAGGGTCTATCCCAGAAATTGCAATTCGTCGCTACATGAATTGTCAGCTTGTCCTAAGCTTGTATCTAGTTGTCATCTAAAATGGATGAAATTAAAGTGGTCAGGTATTATTTAAATATCGGAATATTTACATGCTTGTTTATTTGAGAAAATATCTATCACATTATTATTATTATTTCGTTTGATTATTTTATTTATCCCTCATAGTGATTTTAAATATCTATTACGATCATTCAGAACACCAACATCCAGTAGCAAAACCACTATCTCGATTCATACTATCAATATGCATGAGCAAATAAACTCACTTCCACAGTACACGACAGTCACCACTTACCACTTGTCCTAATTGCAAAAACAGCCGCCACTCCTACAGGTCACGTAAATATCTGGCCAACAGTGAGAAGAAGTCGATCATCTGTTGCCAACAACCATACACTCTTAAGATGAGCTACCCATATCTTCTCTCTTATCAACTGTCTCTTAAGGCTAAATGTCCCGACACTTTGGTAAGAAAATATTTCAACAGATGGCAGCACAAGTGAAGCTGAATTTATTTATTTACTTTTTCTAATCGAAGGGGAGCTCCGATCTACTATCTGAAGAATTGCTATGTACTATTTCCAGTAGCAGTATTGATATTAATTCATTACTTACATCTTAATTTCAAAAACAGAAAAGTTGCAGTTTAATTTTCAAATATCTGATTAAAATTCGAAAAAAAGGTAATACGAAAGTTGAGTTTTACTCACTGATTTCAAAGCCGTATCGAAAACCTAAATCGATTGAATAGAATTGTCGGGATCACTCCGGGAATTTGTGACTAAATGTGTTACTCTATTTGCAACAAGACGCGATAGTAGAACAAGGTCATGGTGAGCGTCGTGGGGTAGGGGAGGGGAGCCGAGCTCGAGTGATTTGAGAGATCGATGACCTTACCTGACGGTATCGAATTCCCGAGCATCTAGTCCAATGTTGGGATTGACCGTACTAGTTAGTTCTGAATTATTATCTAGGTCTGGATATTTCTGAGTGATCCTTTGATATTTTACCAGTTCCTAGTTACGACTTCTTAATTTAGTTCATCGATCTCTTTAATTGCATTTGTTTAATTTATTTTACCTGCAACAGTATTATTTTTTAATGGCCGTTAGGAGTTCTATTTTCGGCACATTATTTTTCGGACAGTATTTCTGTTAGAATAGATACATGTACATATAGGTAGGCTACGACTGATGGGGAGCATTACGGTCATCACGTGGAGTTATTTTTTCGTTTTTGTTGAAAAATGGAGCCACCACCAAAACCGATTCAAGGGCGTTTCCCTAAATCCCAGGGGAGATTGCGAGTAAGTACCAGGAAAAGGAGACCAGGCCCTATGAAAAAATAAACAAGTAGTTCCTTGAAGAACTATACAGCCTATTTTCATATATCCTATTATATGTTTTTTTCTTTTTAGCGTATGGCTTTTAGTGCCGGGATTGTCCGAGGATATGTTCGGCTCGCCAGTTTTGTAGCTGCTTCGAGGCGGACACCCAATGGGTGAGCTACACGTACCCTCGCGTGTGGAGTGTTGTCTGGGGGAGGAAAGTTTTAATGTTAGGACAAGGAATTTAAAGGTTGCAGCTGTGGCTTATAGTTAGGGACCAACCCCGGCATTTGCCTAGAAGGAAGATGGGAAACCACAGAAGACCATCTTCAAGGTTGCCAGTGGGGGGATTCGAACCTCCTCGCCTCTCGGATGCGAGCGACTGCCAGCAGTCATGCCGTAATGACCATGGCTAACTCACCCGGTCTACTTAAGTTAATTGCCTCTATCAACATAAAAAATGTCAGTTTGATTGCTGTAATAGATTCGTTGATATTGAGAACCGCCTAATATTGTGGATGGTCGCCATGTTGGATTTTTATATATGTAGGTCTTCGAGTTATGTACTTTTACATGAAGATTAGTGTGTACGTGTAGTATTCAAACTTCAATCGCATGATTAGGACACGAGAAGTAAAAACGAGATTTTAAAATGTCGCACAGCTGCCATCTTGTGGTTATGGAAACAATTGAAATAAATGATATGCCAGTGGATTAACATTCGTTTAAGGATTTACTGCACCAAGTTTCACTGCACTAGGATGGTTTAATTGCGAGAAACGTCGATGTGAATATTTATAATTCGCGTCACCGCCATGTTGGATTTGTGATCAGCAGGTTATTTAATGCCCGATAGGTGAACTTAAGTTCATAGCCCCTATGAACATAAAAAATCAGTTTGATTGCTATAATAGATTCGTAGATATTCAGAGCCGTCTAAATATTTAGGATGGTCGCCATGTTGGATTGTTAAATGTATAGGCCATAGAATCACGTACCCTTAAAGAAGAATTATTGCTTAGGTTCATTATTCAAACTTTCACATCGATCGCATGATTACGACACAAGAAATAAAAACTTAATTTTAAAATTCGCTAAGCCGCCATCTTGAGGTTATGTAAACAATTGAACTAAATTAGATACCAGTGCATTATAATGCGTATAAACATTTTCTGTACCAAGTTTCATTGCGTTTGGATAGTTAAATCGCGAGAAAGGTCTATTTGAAATTTTCAATTTCACTTGGGCGCCATATTCGTTTTGTAGTGAACTGATTTTTGAAAGACCTATAGGTGAACTTCCAGTAGTGCTCTTTATCTCCATACAAAATTTCAGGGTGATACCTCTAATAGTTTCGGAGATATAGAATGTCGGTGAAATATTTTGCACAGCCGCCATCTTGAGGTTATGTAAACAATTGAACGAAGTTACATGTCGGTGAATTACAATGTGTATGAACATATACTGTACCAAGTTTTAATGCGTTTGGTTGGTTAAATCGCGAGAAACGCCTATTTAAAAGTCGCAACTTCGCTTGGCCGCCATGTTGGTTTTGTGGTTACCAGGTTTTCAAATGTCACATAGATGAACTTCTAGTAGTTCCCTTTATCACCATGAAATATTCCAGGGTGATATAGGTAATAGTTTCGGAGATATTGAATGCTTGTGAAATATTTCGCACAGCCACCATGTTGGATTGGTGAGACGTAACAAAATTTGAAGGGCACGGTCGGGGTCGCCCGGAACAGTGCTATGAACTTAGCGAGTTTCATATAAATCACTCCAGCCGTTTAGAAGTTATTAGGGGGGACACACACCATCACACACACCATCACACACAGACAGACACACGGAAAAAAGGTGATCTCATAAGCCTATTTTTTCATAAATGAAAATAGGCTAAAATAAAAAACACCTCTACACACCTGTAAGTTTTTTTATCCCCCAGTTTATATTTGAAATCATATATTTCTTTACGCTTGCATTAGAGAATCTCTCATGCACTGAGCAGTTATGGTTTCACTTATATTTTACCTGTAGCTAACAAGTTGGATGACTAAACGTCACCCCGCAATCTGCAGGCTACATGGGTGAACAGCGCGGCGGTTGCTTAGTAGGCTGTCATGCCACGGGTGGAGTTAGTTTTTAACTTCAAATACATAAGTATAGGATACAAGATCACGAACTATTCAGTGTCAACTTTTTTTTCCCCCAGAAGCAAGTTCGACTTCAAATGAAAACAATGCGTTGTGTTGAAAAAATAAAGGCGTAGTGATTCTGAAAATGGGAAATTGGTTTCCAGAAATACAGGATTGGATTGGGGTTCATAAATACTGCAAACAGTACTTTTGCACTACCAGCGGGCAAGGTGAAGACAAACAGCTAACTGCAGACCAAACTAATGCTTGTGACAAGGTGCGTTCTTGCTTGCTGCCAGTTATTGCAAAAATTTCCCAGCTAGTATCAAACACAACCAACAATGCTGTCGAAAATCATACGTACCTTGTTCCAAAATTCATGGGAGGTAAGCAGATCAGTCGAGGGAAACGACGTTCCTTCACTCATAGAACCAAAGCTGCCGGGCTGGACTTTCAGCATGGGCCATCCTGGCACTATAAAGCAACGAAATCTGTTTAGAAAAAAATCAGCACAATAGTGAAGGACACTGCACTCAGCAGAAAGAGAAGAAGAGAAGCTTGCCGAAAAGGTTTATTTGCGTCGCGAGAAGGGAAAAGAATGTCCCGACAACAGTCTAATGAAATGAAATGTACTGTCTCATGTGATATGGAAACCGATCAATGCAGTTGGATTTCGATGACGTACTGTTGAGAGAGTTTAGTAATAAGAAGATCAAGCAACTAACGCTTAGTGAAGGCCATATACAAAAACTGTAAAAGGAAACAAGGGGCCAAAGGGAAAATGAAAAGTGGCACACAGCCAGAAAGGACAGACTTACGGCATCCAATTTTGGATATGTATGCAAGG
Source organism: Meconema thalassinum (assembly GCA_946902985.2). Taxonomy (NCBI): domain Eukaryota; kingdom Metazoa; phylum Arthropoda; class Insecta; order Orthoptera; family Tettigoniidae; genus Meconema; species Meconema thalassinum. The sequence continues at coordinate 66,661,149 of OX336390.1, read as the reverse complement.
GGAAACCTACTTCGAAATGGGCTCTAGTAGCAAAAGACATTCTGTACGGCGAATTTCACTGTGATAATGAGCGAATTGCAAAACGATATTAAGAGGAGGAATCGGCAGAAAAGTCGAAGAATGTGGTATTTTCGTACATAAAACTTACGGGTTCTTAGGTACTTCCCCAGACGGATTAATAGGAGACGACGCTATAGTCGAAGTCAAGTGCCCTTATTCTGCACGGAATATGACCATACTGGAAGCCTGCAAAAAGCTAAAGGGATATTGTTTGGCAGAAAGTAAGTGAAAAGGAAATCCTAGAGAATGTCAGAAGAGAACAGATTGATAACTCTCTAACACTCACATGATTTTTATTTCCAGATCCAAGGCCAGTTGGAAATAACACAGCGGTAAACATGTTATTTCGTGGTATGGACGCCGAAGGACATTCACATACAGTAGAAATAATAAAGAGAGATGAAAAGGTGTGGAGACAACAAATTCTTATATAACTCACGTCGTGCTACTAGGAAATCTTGTTGCCTGAGATCCTTGATCCCAGGATGACCAGATCAATGGATATACGAGACCCTGAGGTGAAGTAAAATACTGAGTGTGTGTAAATCATGAAACGTTATCTTTGCTATGGAAAAATTTGAAGCATTGAATTCAAGAACAGGAAATAATTTGGCATACTATTTTGTTTGTTTATAGTACTGAGTACTAGTGCCTGTGCTAACAATAGACAGATGAGAATATCTTAGGAACTTTAATTCTATACACGTACTGTGCCCAAATCCAGTTGCCTAGATTGAAGGGTACAAGCCGTGAGCCTAGATTTGAGGGAACATGCCACGATTCTATGTTCGGATATGGATGTTTGAATAGCGCGCTCCAAACCTTCTTAGAAGCTTTTCGAAGGAATTTACAGCCAAGAAGTGTGTAAGTGACGTAGGAGGAGAGCGTCATAGTTGAGGCTATATGTCACTAAATATTTCCCGTTGAGATGGAATCATGAAACCTATATCAGATTACTGGCAAAAACAAGAGAAGAAGAATGAGCTTTGTTTCAAAGAAATTGATCGAACAGAAGCCGAGTTATGAGCTGTTTTAGTTCCAGCGTTTTCGCCGCAGTGACCTCGAGCCAGCAAGCGGATGGGTATATAAGGCGAGCCTCGCAGGCAGAGGTAGGTTCACTTCGTCACAAGCACTCCGTTGACTTGGTCATGCTACGCTACGTAAGTGCTCTAGCCGCTTGACTATCACCGAACTTCGAACATCGTTATTATCACCGAGCACATGGTTGCATTTAAACTTCAACTTACAGCACAAGCTGTGGACTTAGAATTTTCGACAGTACATGGTTACTGAAAGTGTTTAACTATTTCGAGTGAGTTTAAAACTTTTCTTCGATTTCACAGAAGTGAAATAAGTCTGTGGCACTTGATAATTTTTACCGCTTCAACTTGGACATATGGTAGACTATGTCTACAACTTTTTCTTCAGTCCACATTCACTTAGAGCTGGATTATTTATATCCAATAGTTGGACCAGCCAAGATAAGTCAGTAACTTCAAAATCAGTCTTGCATATTACAATTCGAAAGCCGAATGGGAATACAGGTTTAGCCTTGTGCGTTCTGAAAAGTGAGAAGCTTTGCCCAGCCAACTCGACAGAATTTGTAATTGTGCTGAAAAGATTGTAAGAGTATTGGAATACTGATTGTATCACAGTGGGTCTTGGTAATTATTTCATCATGGATCGCTTAGATCAGACCCCTGTCAACTACACTTCAGCTCTTGAAGTTGCCAACATTTCTCAAGCGTAAACAGCTTGTGGGTATAACATGGAAGCTGATACGAGAATATAAGTACGCGTCGTAATGGGACAGACAGCAGGAAGACTGAGTAGTCTGGTTCAGTCCAGATTTCTACCATCAAGACCTACTAGAATGTAAGCTGCAATTTACATTATTTCTATGCGTAGTTAGTTGGATTTTCTCGTATTTTCTACAGTCTTGCCAACACATATTTTTTTCTCTATAGTCATCGATATGTTTATTTGCTTTTGCAAATATTTTCTTTCGAAACCTGAGCTAGGACGTTAGTTGATTTTTACTTAGATTTATACGATTCAATATTTATGGACGAGCAGAACGAGCATTTATTTTATTTCGATATTTTTTCTTATTGCTGTCATTAGCCGTCATAATTTGAGATTTAGGAATTAATCTAAGTTGAGGAATGGATAGTTATCCATCATTTTGAAGTCGAGGGTGATATTCCCCGAACAGTTTGATAACTTTAAACCTAATTTCGAACATAATAATAATAATCATAATGGGATTTAATAATGATAATTATTTTTCTATTCTTCTGGAATAATAATAATTAACATGTGTGGTTTATAATAATCATTTTCTGATTGTATGATTAATACAGTTGACATATGAAGTCATACTCTAAATCGGATATTTGTTAATTCCGAAGATTAGTAGTTAACACATGCCCACTTTTAATGAACAGTTAAATTCAGTGAAATTATTTCACGTTTGCAATTCATATTTAAAGCTTTGATAAAGACACGGAAAGATGTGAAATGGGAAGCTGAGCTTGTATAAAGCAGGGTTTTTGCTAGAGTTTATATAAAATAAAATCATCATGACGCAGCGTCTTTCACAACGTTTGCTAATATTAACACTGTGTGGAATTTCTGATGGTGAAATTATATTGGATATTGTCGTAATCTCATTGGTGAGGTTTACTGATTTTTGAATCTTCCATTTGTCATAACAAGCAAAGGCTTGATTATTTTGTATAATTTGGGAAGATGTCATTGTGTGTGTGCAGATAATTATATGCCATTCTGAGTGCGCAATTTAAGTCGCAGGAATGAGTTTGTGTAAAATGGAGCACCAATCAAATTGTAGGTTGGATGTTTTTGATGTAGTAGGAGAGTCGTTTTTCGCCACACTTTCATCGTAATATAACCACAGGTTATTTTGTGAACCATCTTTATTAAATTACTGTTGATCCACGTGTTTGAAAATATTTCTAGTAATTGCTTACCCGGAAAGTTATTATTCTACTATTTCCTTTCGTTCAGGAAAGCTTTACCGTTGTCTAAATGCTGATTTATAGTTCTGTGATTTTTATCACGTGTCAATCATATGGGCCAATGCTGTTGTTTAAAATTGTTACTCATTAACAACCACTATAAGCTGAAAGGATTTTCAAATCCTATAAAAATAAATACACATTTTCTTTAATAAGTTGATGCTGAACATATTTGTTTTTTTTTTCAAAATCACTTTGATGATTATAATAATGATTTGTTTCATAATAAAACATGTTAAATGATATTTCAAATTTCCTAATTAATGATTTCAAGGAATAATTAATTAATTCGTTGACTGAATCCATATGGAATGGAAGTTATATTTGTGATAATTATATTTTTGATTAAGTCAAAATTATTTTTGACAGACTTTGGATTGAGATCTATGTTTCAATAGCTATTTGCTGTTTTTTTTGAATCCACAAAAATGCTCAAAGTCCATGTAAATCATAGTGTATTTCACTTATTATGAACAACTTTGTATTTGACAAATCCTAATATTACTATTGCCGAAGAAGTGTTAGTCGAAATGCTACGATAATAGCTTTGAGAAATGAACAGTGAAAGTGATTTTTCCAACCAGTGATAAATTTTCTTATTGATCTTCATCGTGTGAATGCTAAATAATTTAGGGATCAGTATGGACGATTGACTTTGCGCTGATAAAACCCTACCCCTGTACATAATTATGTTGAACGAAGTCAACAGGACTGATATTCTGACCTCTCGTTTCAACTTTGTTAGTGTTCAAGTGTTGGCGATATTGTATATTGTGTAAATAACTTATTCTTTTCCAGTCATCTTTTATGCCATTTTGGGCATATTTTCTTCATGTCATTTTAAAGTTTTAATAAAATGAGATAATTTTATGGTATTCAATCACCGTTTTCTTGAATCTCCTTCTATCCTTATTGTTGCGTCAAGCCGAAAATCAGTTAAGCATTTGTTTTTGTTGGGTCTTTGCATTCGACTTTAACCCATCTGGCGCCCCGGAATATTTTGATTCTCGTGCTGACTGATTTTGGTGAAATGCATATGTGGTCGTCCGGACTTCGGTCCAAACGGGCACAGTAGATCATAATTTTGCTCTTGGTATGCATTTTCATAATTTGTTTATTGCAATAAAATGTTCTACATAAATCAACTTTTATTATTACTTCCATGAAAATTGAAGTAAGTTTTAGTGATTGGCTTCGCCGAGTCGTTCCAGATCTCATGAGAAAGAAAAGGGAATTAGAATCAAAAGAACCAAGGACCCACACGAATCACCAAAATGTATGTACGCCCTACAAAGTATTATTAATGTCGGATCAATATGTTTTTGTTCGGGAGTTTATCCTCAAATAACTCTAAAACAGTTACCTAAAAGGGAATCCAGCGCTGTCAGCACCTATCCTGAGTGTGTATTCACCGATTCATCCAAACTCCCTCCAGGTAAATGTCGAAATAGTACCGTACGTGAAGTCTCAGGCCACCTGTCCCATCCCTGACGCTAATACAGTTACACACATAATCAACTACACAGGACTAATGAAAATCTATATAGCCTATAATGCGCTAAGTTATATTTATCACAAAACTCGAGCTCCTAAACCAGTGAGAGTTAGAAGTAGTGGTTTGTACGAAAATCTTCCAAATCGTCTCAATAATACAGGAAAAATCGTGCATTTCTTGGTAAGTCAACGGAAATATTTTATTTTTCAAGATTAAATATTTTCCTTGCGCTCATGAATCTGTGACTTTCCATTCAAACATGGCCGCATGGCCGAGCCACTACTCATTCTAATTTGATTTATTTAATAACTGTACGCACCGATGCATGAGGCTCCCGTGTATTTGAAGACAGGCATTAACCTAGTCCTGGCAATGAAATATAGTAACAATATGAAAGTACGAATGTGCTACTTAAATGAAGGAAGGACTATTTTCTCCAGACAGCGAGTTATTGAGATAGTGAGTTGGTGCATCAACACATACACAGGCGTGTAGCGGTAGCTCAGTGGATAAGGTGCGTGCCTCCGGAACGCGTGAGGCCAGGATGGTTCCCACCTCTCGGCGATCTTTTTTTCTACCACTGAAATATTATTTTATCAAGGAGTATTATTAACGTTTTACACTTTGTAAGTGAGTTATGTTTACTGGAATTGCAGTAATTCTTCCATAAAACAGGCAATGAATCAGCGAAAGACATTCATTATGATCGACGCGCGCTGGTCAACAGCGACAGAGCATAGTGCTACAATCTAGCGGCTCTAATTGACAACTACTGGGGCGAACTATTGAAATATAACACTATTCGACTTCGAAAATGCCAACAAATACAGATGTTATGCCCTTCGCGTACCGGTACTTATTGTAGCATAATATAAGGAAGGGAAATGGATGTTGATCCGAAAGGGGCTGTAATATGAATGAAATACATGTATATTGACATTAACACATTTGGTCGTCATTTTATGACAGCAGTTTGACTAGCTTACAGATATTTTCAAAAACAAATTACACGTGTAATATCTTATTGAGCTTGATATGTTTAGTGGGAAGAGTCACTGATGAATCATACGTTCTATTCACATATGCCTTAGGCTGGCTGCGTGCCTCAACGGTAATGTTCTCGCCAGTATTGCCCAAGGTTGCAGAATCGAATCATGGTACAGCAGTTGGCATTCGAGGGTGCGCAATTGCGAGGGAGCCATGTCAGTAGATTTACTGGCACGTAAAAGATCACCTTCGGGGCAAAATTACGGTACCCCGGCGTCTCTAAAAGCCGCAGTAGTTAACAGGGACGTAAAACCGATAAAACTTTAAATTAATTAGGACTTTGAAATACTTGACAGTCAGTAATTTCGTACAGCTGTTAGTGATACCTCCATTAGAGTCATTAATTGATAGGAAACAACCAGTCAATCTGCTTCTAATCCCGTGGGTGCTTTCAGACAAAAATGGCAAAAACGGTCTTGAAATGTCCCTGACATTTTGGCAGAAAACTTTCTCCTTCACACATTTGGAAACATCATTTTGGAGTTATCTGCTCTTCACATCCCACTGAGCACACATGGAAAAGTAATAAATGGATAGGCTTAATCGCAACAATGGTATAAAGAAAGCAGAAAGTGTGTACGCTCAGATTAATAGAAAACAAGTAGTTCCGTGAACTACAGCCTATTTTCATATATCCTGCTCATGTTAATTGCCTCTATCAACATACAAAATTTCAGTTGGATTGTCGTGATAGATTCGTAGATATTGAGAACCGTCTAAATATTTCAGATGGTCGCCAGGTTGGATTTTTATTTTTGTACTATTACATTAAGATTATTGTGTACGTGTGGTATTCAAATTTCAATCGCATGATTAGAACACAAGAAGTAAAAACGAGATTTTAAAATTACGCACAGCAGCCATCTTGTGATTATGCAAACAATTGAAATAAATTGAATCGGTGATTGGAAAAAGGAAGAATGTCCAATTTTTTCAAAATTGACCTGAGATATACAATTTGCTCGCGATACATCGACGCGTTGGTTGGTAGAAGAAGGATGAATGTCCATGTAATACCCTGGGAACAACAGGCCATCGTAATTTCGGGTGAGTGGAAAAGGGAAGATTGTCCGGACTTTCGTCTTTGTTCCACTAACTGCCGTGAACAGCGCCGTCGTTCGAGGAGCTGGTGTTCTTCTGTTGGATTAGTTATTCACTGCCATTTGCGATTGCTGGTGCTAAACAGTGAGTTTGAAAAGAATATAGTGACGAATAGCATTAAAATGAGCGTAAGTGACGATGAAATGTGACCAAGAAGAAAAGGCATTAGAAATACTGCTGATTATAGCAAAGAGAAACGCAAGAGAGCCATTTTATCATTGGGCCAGCAATACATTACTTCGCAAGGTGTTGTTGTACCGCCAAAATCTACTGGACCTCAATGTTGGTAACTACCGGTACCGTGTAGTTTCGTTACTTCAGCATCTATGACTTAGTGGTGTTAAAAACTCAGTTGTTTTGGAAGAGTTGGTACCCTTATGTGTGATAATGTTCTTTAGTAATATGTATGGGCTAGGCCTATATTTCATAGAGTGTTATGAATGAGGACCGTCCCGGGGTAGCATTCTAGCTCCTTGTTCTGGCGAATTGGATTCAATTCCCGGTAATGGCAGTAACTTACAAAGCCAGTAGGTCCAAAACGGCATTGAGCTGACATCACCCCCGCGTAACATAATGTTACAACAATCACTTGGATATAGTTTAAATGTGCATAACCTTTACTTTGGCCTATATTTTCCTAATTTATTTCTCTTGTATGTTTCTTGCAGTTGCCGAAAGAAGTGTTTTGACAGAATTACGGAGAAGGAGCAAATGATTACTATCTCTACAGTGTATGATGGCAAAACTAAGAAAGAGACAGATTTGTATCTTATGGGACTGATAGAGTATACGCCAGTAGCAAGGAGAAGAAGTAGAAAAGAGGAACCAATATTTGTGAAAAAGGGTACATTTAAATTTTATGTTATGAAAGGATCTGAGAAGTTTCCCGTGTGCCGCAAAGCTTATTCAAGTTTACATGCTATAAGTGATAAGGCCATTGTTCGCTTAACAACACTACTCGTTAATGGTCAAACTCCAAATGATAATTGGGGACGACACCTCAATAGAGGAAATATTCTAAAACCAGAAGTTATTGCCAAGATAGATGAATATATTAGATGTCTTCCTACTCATCAGTCACATTACAGTGAGAAAATTGTTCATTACTTGGATGCAGACCTAAATGTGACAAAAATGCATGCACTTTTTTGTGAACAGAATATTAAATATGAATTTTATTTGAAATACTTTAAAGAAAACTTCCAGTATAGATTTGGACGGCCCCAAGTTGACGTGTGTTCCACCTGCGAAGAACCCGGAGCCAAGATCAAATCTCCTTTTCTAAACGAAACGGCAAAAAGAGTTGCAGTTGCGGAGTTGCTTATTCATAAGCGTAGGGCTTCAAAGTTTTATAAAAAGCAAGAAGAAATCATTAAACTGTGTGCAGAAAGAGATGATGTAGTAGGGATAGTTTTTAACTACATGCAGAATGTCCCTTTGCCTTGTTTGCCTGTCCAGGAAATGTTTTATTTAAGAAAACTCTGGCTTTTTGTATTTGGAATTCAAAACCTGAAGAATAACACAGCTCAGTTTTATTGCTACCATGAAGGTCAAGCTAATCTTGGTCCAAACGAGGTGTGCTTCTTGTATGATTATTTACGTCGACTTCCTGACAAGATCAAAGAGTTTCACATCTTTAGTGATTCCTGCCCTGGAAAAAACAGGAACAACACTGTTGTTCGTTTTTTACGTATCTCAGCATGATTGGAAAGTTTCAAACAATTCACCAATATTTTCCCATACGAGGCCACTCTTTCTTACCTTGTGACAGGGATTTTTCTGTGATCAAACGAGTGTTAGGAAGACGAGACAGGGTGTATTCAGTTGAACAGTATGTTGAAATTATAGTGAATTGTATAAAGAAGTCTCATGCATTTCAAGCCGAAATCATGGAATATGAAGATGTACTTGATTTTAAGCAGTGGTGGCCGCCATATTTCAAGAAAAGTTACTGCCTTGGACAGCCAAATAAAAGTGAAGTTCTCACTTGCAAGCTATAGACATTTAAATTAATAGCACAGCTACCAGGCTACATATGTGCATCGGTGTTTATTGATGGACTAAATTTCACCTCCTTCAGGCTTCTTAAGGGACTAGAGATACCGACAGGTCCTGCAGACAAAGCATACAAAGAAGTAGTTCCTCTCAACCGTAAGAATATCGAAGATGTTCAGAAAATCATCAAGTACATTCCTTCAGAGTATCAGGGATTTTATAATAACATTGTTCATTGGTCGAAAAGAAGTGATGATCAGTCTGATGTAGAAATTGATTAGGACAATGAAAGCAAAATAAATAATTTGATGTAAGGAATTGCTGTAATGTGTGGTATGTAAGCTAAAAATATTATTTTTTATCTGTTGTGAATTTATAAGCAATAAACTAATGTGTTACTGCGACTTAAACAAGGGTTTCTCTTAAAATAGTTTTTAGTACCTTAGAAAAATTGAATTGTTGGAAAAAGGAAGAATGTCCAAGGCTTTTTACCTCAAATTACTTTTTATCAGTGGTGAAAATAACCTCTATCTGACTGCCATAATGTTCCTCCTGTGCAGCTTTACAACTTTGCAATGTATCACAAAATTCCAGGAGCAATATTTTGAATACTGTTAAGTTTTTTCTAGTTTTCTCAAAACATGGTAGCTTGGACATTCTTCCTTTTTCCAATAACCGATTCAATTAGATGCCAGTGGATCAACATTTGTATAAGCATTTAACGTGCAACGTTTCACGGCACTCGGATAGTTAATTCGCGAGAAACATCCATTTAAATATTTATACTTAGCGTCGCCACCATGTTGGATTTGTGCTCACCAGGTTACTGAAAGTCCTATAGGTGAACATATGTTCATAGTCTCTATGAACATAAAAAAATTCAGTTTGGTTGCTGTAAATGATTCATAGATATTGAGAACCGTCTAAATATTTCGGAAGCTCACAATTTAGGATTGTTATATGTATAGGCCATAGAGTTATGTACCATTCGAGGACAATTATTGCCTAGGTTCAGTATTCAAACTTTCACTTCGATCGCATGATTACGACACAAGAAATAAAAACTTAATTTTAACATTTCGCAGAGCCGCCATCTTGAGGTTATGTAAACAATTGAATTAAATTAGATGGCAGTGCATTACAATCTGCAAAATCATTTACTGTACCACATTTCACTGCGCTCAGAGAGTCAAATCACGAGAAAAGTCTATTAAAATATTTCAAATTCGCTTGGTCGCCATGTTCGTTTTGTACTTTACAGGTTTATGAAATATACATAGGTAAACTTGTATCAGTACCCTTTATCACCGTACAAAATTGCAGGGTGATATCTGTAATAGTTTCGGAGATATAGAATATCAGTTAAATATTTCCACAGCCGCCATTTTGAGGTTATGTAAACAATTGAACTAAATTAGACTCCAGTGCATTGCAATGTGTATAAACATTTGCTGTACCAAGTATCATTACGTTTGGGTAGTTAAATCGCGAGAAAAGTCTATTTAAAAGTCTCAACTTCGCGTGGCCACCATGTTGGTTTTGTAGTCACCAGGTGTTGGAAAGTCTCATATGTGAACTTCTAGTAGTGCCCTTTATCACCGTACACAATTTCAGGGCGATATCGGTAATAGTTTCGGAGATATTGAATGCTAGTGAGATATTTCGCACTGCCGCCATGTTGGATTGGTGAGACTTAACAAAATTTGAAGGGCACGGTCGAGGTCGCCGGCAATAATGTTATGAACTTACCGAGTTTCATTGAAATCACTCCAGCCGTTTAGATTTTATTAGGGGGGGGGGGACACACACACACCTCACACACACACACGCACACACACACGGACAAAGGTGATCTCATAAGCCTATTTTTTCAAAATTGAAAATAGGCTAAAAAATACAGGTAACGTAAGCGTTAGTAGGTATACTCACAGCTGTTAGTTTTGAGAGAATCTGTAAAATGACTTGGGATCATTTGTGTATTTTGTAGTTAAAACACTCATACATAGCCCAAAAGTTACACTTCTAACAAGTACAACATATAAACTTGCCAGCTGATTGAAATCGAGGACGGGGTTGTGTGCGCGAACCGTTAGATAGCACGCAGAATCGATGTCGCCAGTTTCTCACGGGAGTTTCCACTATTAGATCTAGATCTACGAGCCCCGCTCACTTTAGTTCTGTCTGTCGATCTGTATACCTGTTACAATGAGTTACGAAGATTCGAATATAAATGACATTCCTACGGCTCATCGAGTCATTCCAATAAGCAAAGGTGGGTCATGTCTATTCCATTCCTTATCTTACTGCGTTCTTGGTTCTACGGAAATGTACGGTATTTTAAATTACGTGAATCTTTTACAAATCATGTTACGAGTAACTGGGATAGATTTCAATGCTGGACAAACAATCATGACGCCAGGGGTGACAACCATATATCTCCTGTTGAGTATTATAACGACATGATACGCCTATCAACTTATGGTACTACATGTGAACTCATTGCTGCCGTTGATTTATTTCATTTCACATTTGAAGTATATAGTGGTAGACAGTGTTTGTATTCCTTCGGTAATTCCGGAAATCCTGTTAAAGGACTACGCTTTACAGGTGATTACAATAGTGGGCATTTCGATGTTTATGAGGAAATGAATCCTAGCATTAAAATTACACAATCTCGATCCCTTCCAACCCATGTTGAAATTCCCTCGACTAATAATCACCAAGCGAAACGCGGAAGACCCGTGAAAGTCAAACGCGGTGGAAGCCCTCCTGTTCATTTAACGGACGAAGATTCGAAGAAAAACGAGCGAAGAGACTGGAGTATTTAAAAAACAGTGCTGCATTACGAAGAGAACATGAAGCTCCTCTAGACAGAGAGGTGAGATTACTTGGTATGTGGAAGAGGAAAGAACATGTTAGGAAAAGGAAATCACCTGACGAACGGTAACTGGTTAACCTCATTCGACAAGACTTTGAAAAACCCGTCAGTTTAAATGACCAGGTAGAGGAAACAAATAATTCGCAGCTTACGATTGCTATTGAAGAACATACTTGCGGACGTATGACGCAGAGTTGCAACTACTGTGGCGCGATATACTGGCCAAATGAGCTCAGTTCTTCCCGCAAGTACACCAAATGCTGTCATGATGGAAAAGTTTCACATGCAGACACACCCGAAGCCCGTATTTTAATAAAACAGTTACTAAAAACAAACACCCCTGAAGCAAAGAATTATGGAAAGCATGTTCGGGAATATAACGCTGCTTTAGGTTTTGCTTCAATGGGAGCCGAAATCAAAGTACGTCCTGGAGTAGGACCGTACTATTTTCGTATCCACGAAGAAATTTACCATATGATATCTCCTCTATACACCAAAGAAGAACAGAAACCAGGGTTAGGGCAACTGTACATATTTGAAACAAGTGAAGCAACAGACAGGGTTATGATAACAATGATTGTTTACCCCCCACAATGGAAAATGTATTCCATTATAAGGAGCATAAACCCATTTGCTGAGTCGTATTCTCAAATTCACACAATAGAAAATTCTAATCCCACAGTTAACGTAACAGTTACGAAATCAGACTGACGAAGCCATAATACACCTACTTCAAGAACGGAAGTTGCAGCAATTTTTGTTGGAGTTGACGGTGAGCCACCGAGACATCTGCGTTTATCCGATTGGGGATAGTTGTAAGGCCATTTCGTTAACCAATCGATGTTGTGACCCGATGGTGTATCCGTTACTTTTTCCAACACGAGAATTCGGTTGGCACTTAGGAATGCTACATGTAGAGGAAAGACGATCGGACAAACGATCTCGTGTAACACAGTCACAATATTATTCATACCGACTTTCTGTGAGGCGTGGATTCAGTATTTCACATAGCAGTGGCAAGTTAATCCAGCAGTACATAGTTGATGCATTTTTTAAGGTGGAAAGAGCACGACTAAATTACCTACGATGTCATCAGAAAGACTTGTGGGTTGAACTGTACCAGGGACTGCTGGATGCGATAGAAATTTGAGGAAAGTCAGAGATTGTTCGGATAGGTAAGATGATAATATTACGAATCTATTATCCGATCTATTATAGGATTACGATTCCTATTTTAACGCCGGTCGTGAAAGTCTGATTTTTTACTTGATAATATTACCTTCATCTCTCCAAGGAAGTCCACGATATATGCATCAAAATTATCAAGATGCCATGGCTTTAGTTAGGAAATTTGGACGGCCAGATTTTTTCCTGATTTTTACCTGTAATCCCATGTGGCCTGTGACTTTAGACGCAATGCAATACTTACAAAGGCCTGAAAACAGAGCAGTCATAGTGGTGAGAGTATTCAAAATGGAATTAACGGAACTTTTGGATGATCTTCTTAAAACGAACATTTTTGGAAAGGTTCAGGCTTATATTTACGTTATCGAGTTCCAGAAACGAGGGCTACCTCATGCTCATATATTACTTACTCTCGATTCATGTTCGAAAAGTCGCACGAAAGATGACATCAACAAATATGTAAGTGCTGAAATACCTGATCCGGGCATCAATCCGAAGCTTTTTCAAATAGTAACAAAATGTATGATTCATGGCCCGTTTGGTGTTAAAAATAAACATTCAACTTGCATGAAGGAAGATACATGTTGTTAAAACTTTCCGAAGGAATTCGGAGAAATAACTGGAGAGAATATAAACGGATATCCTATGTACAGAAGAAGATTCTCTACATCTTTCGAACTTGGTAAGTTTGACATTGACAATCGCTGGGTAGTCCCTTACAATCCGTCGTTATTAATGAAGTTCAATGCTCATATCAATGTGGAAGTTTGCGCCTCTGTTAAAAGTGTGAAATACCTATACAAATATGTAAATAAGGGGTATGATGCCGCATGCCTTAATCTGGAAACAAAAACCAGTAGCGGGTACCTCAATCATGATGAAATTTTGACATTCCCTGATGGCAGATACGTAAGTGCTCCGGAAGCAATGTGGCGAATCAGTGAGTTCACCATGTCAGAGAAATCCCATACAGAAATTAGACTGCCAGTGCATTTACCTCAACTGCAACAGATTGTTTTTCATGAAGGCCAGGAAGACCAGGCGGTAGCAGTGGTTCCTTCAAAACAAACGATGCTAACTGCTTGGTTTGAACTTAATCAAAATGATGTTCAAGCACGCATTCATACGTACGCAGATATACCAAATCACTATGTGTACGATAAATGTAAAACGAAATGGAAGAATCGTCAGCGTGGTGGACAAGGTGTAATAGGGAGAATGCCAGTAGTTAGTGTGCACGATAGAGAAAGATATTTCTTGCGAATGCGAAGAGTAAAGGGTGCCAAAGGTTTTTATAGTGTCAGGACAGTCAATGGAGTTCTATGCAAGACTTTCCAGGAAACATGTTAAAAACTTGGACTTCTTCAAGGAGATAAAATTTGGCATGATATTATACTTAAGGCAACTCACTCTCATATGCCAAGTCACTTACGAATGTTATTTGTCATTATATGTGTTTTCTGAGAACCAGAAAATGTTGCCGAGCTTTGGGACCAACATAAAGAATTTGTACGCAGATACTCTGAAGAAAGTGACCCACAGTATGCACTCATTGAAATAAATGGCCTCCTTCACACCTACGGTTTAGATCTTAAGAAACTTAACTTGCCAGATCTAAAACTACACGTTAAGAGTCCAGGAATGCAATCGTTTGATATTTTAGAAGAGCAAGCTAGGGCTGTCCGCAACAGACAAAAGCTTAATGAGATGCAACTAAGGGTTTTAGATTCGATCTTTAATGCCATGTATGGAAACCCATAAGAAACATTAAAACAGAACTGTTTCTTTTTAGATGGACCGGCAGGAACTGGTAAAACATTTGTTTACTCTACATTGTTACATATATTCCGAGCAAAAGGAGATCAAACTACTCCAGTGGCTTCTTCAGGAATAGCAGCTACACTTCTACAAGGAGGACGAACAGCCCTTTCAGTCGTCAAAATCCCTCTGATTCTCAATTCTAATTCTACGTGCAACGTTACGCCAAACACACCAGAAGCAACAGCCCTATTGAGTACAAAATTAATTATTTGGCATGAAGCACCAATGACGCATGTGTACGCAATTTTAGCTGTAGACAGACTTCTCAAATATATGACCATCTGTACTGAAGCATTCGGTGGTAAAGTCATCTTACAGGGTGGTGATTTTCGCCAAGTCCTTCCTGTTATAATGAGAGGATCTCGTTCTCTGGCAGTCGCTAGCTGTTTGAAGCGGCATAGCCTGTGGAATAAATTCCTTGAACTTAAACTCACCCAGAACATGCGCGCTTTAATTCTGAAAATTAATTTTCAACATGGCTTTTAGAAATAGGAGAAGGCAAGACAGGGGCGGAAGTTACAGTACCATCTACATGCTATCCACAAATACAACCGCTATATGGTGATTTTGATATTACTGCTGTCACCCCACAGGAGCTTAAAGGAAGAACTATTCTTACGGTCGCCAATGAAGCATCGCTTGAACTGAACAATCGAGTACTTCCGCGTTTACCTGGAGATGAGGTGGTCTACGAGAATGTAGACTGTATTGTAAGTGAGCATGAGCGAGATCACTTGGCTTACCCTGAAGAATTCTTTAACAGTCTGACACCAACTGGCATGCCTCCACGCAAACTTAGACTTAAGAAAGGTACTATCATTATGTCATTAAGAAATATTCTACCCTGAAAAGGGGTCTGCAATAGTTAACGGGTTACAACGTAATATCATAAAGGCAACTATTATAGATTCTGATAAGAGAGAAATCGTTTTCATACCCAGGATAACCCTTATCCCCTCTGATACGAACATGCCTTTTAAATTTAAAAGAAGGCAATTCCCAGTACGTTTGGCTTTCTCAATGAAAATAAATAATTCTCAGGGTCAGACTTTCGATAAAATCTGCCTTTACTTGACAAAACCCATCTTTACTCATGGACAGCTTTACGTAGCCCTTTTACGGGTAAGATCGTTTAGCTCGCTATCGGTTGTGTCAACAAGTAACAAAATAACCAACTGTGTGTTAGGAGAAATATTTGATAGATAAATTCAAGAAGTATCGTAACAAAATGCATTATCTTGGAAGAAATGTGATTTGGCTTCTTAGATACAATTCGGTACACTCACTCGAGAACTACTATATGCGAAAGAAGTCCTGGTTGTATCCAAAATGTCCTGTGTGAAGTTATCATTTCACAGCCCAGTTGGATCTTTCCTTCCTGCACCGGTATCATCACATTAAGTTTGTGATATTTTTCGTAAATAAATGTAATGTTACTAATAGCTCGGGCCGTTCCTTACATTGCACTGTTATTGCTTAGATGCTCTACGCGGGCTCTGCTAATAATAATAATAACGTTATTGGTTCTACGTCCTTTTTAACTACTGCGGCTTTTAGAGACGCCGGGGTGCCGGAATTTTTCCCAGAGCGGGATCTTTAACGTGCCAGTAAATCTAATGACACGGCTCCCTCGCATTCGCGCACCCTCAAATGCCAACTGGCTGCACCAGGATTCGATCCTGCAACCTTGGGTACAGCAAGCGAGAACGATACCACTGAGCCACGCAACCAGCCAAAGGTACTGATGAAAAAGTTGTCCCAATCCCCTACAATGTATTATTATCAACAAGAACGACAACAACAAGAATGTTTGTGGAAGTAAGTATCTGTACAAACGCATTCTGTGGACGTTACATAAGCGTGACATGACTACAGTATGATTTTATTGCTCAGACATTGTTCCACACCTAGGCACTTGCACATGTAACTAGCCGAACTATAATATTTGTGACAAGAGGAAGACAACTCGTTCCTGTCGTCAAATCGTCCCTTCTCTCTTCTCCCTGTCAGCGTTTTCATCATTTTCCTTGCGCAAGAGATCTTGTGTAGCCGCGCCACTTCTCCTACCACCGTTTTCAAAACAATTCCCAAACTAATGCTGTCGATTCCATTCACCGGATTTTAATTCTCAAAAAATGCATTGGAATCAGGAAATAAATCACCGTTTTCGTATTACCAGATTTTCTTCATATTTTAAGCAGAAATATAAAAAAATTGTTACTAACTTTTTTGTTTTTCACATTTTGGAAAATGCATCGAATTAATATCAATTCAACTGCAATCTAGTATACACAGTGGTTTTCATATCGCAAATACGAGCATTTATTCAAGAGAAAACTGAAAAAATAAATAGTCTCACTTCGGTGCTCCTACGTGGTGTCAGAATTACAAACTAAAAACAGGACATATAGCCTTAAAGACACAACATTAACGTTTCCCTCAATTTATGCAATGGCCTTTGATCTTTACAAATAACAAAATGGCTAAAGGGAAACACCTATTCGCAGTTCTGAACGTAGCATAAATAATTCTCAAGTGAACCTTTGATAACAATTGTAATTGAAAACTGTAACATGGATATTTATTATCATTCCTAACATGAAGTTCTGACTGCTAGAAAACATTGCATTCCATTTCCTCAAGCAATCACAAAGCCCTCTCCAACTTGTCTGTTGTTGTTTGAGTCTTCAGTCTTCTGACTGGTTTGATGCAGCCTCCCTGTCCTGAGCTAATCGTTTCATCTCTACATAGCTACCGCAACCAAAATCCGAAGCAATCTGCTTAATATATTCTAACCTTGGTCTACCCCTACAGTTCTTTTACTCGACCCTTCCTTCCATACATAAGCTTGCGATTCCTGGGTATCTTAGTATGTGTCCTAACAACCTACTCTTCTCTTCATTAGTAGTCACCAGAAACATCTCTCCTCTCCCACTCGTCTTAATACCTCTTCGTTTGTTATCTACTCATCTCATCTTCATCATTCTCCTGTAACACCTCATTTCAAACGCTTCAATTCTCCTCTTTTCTGCTGCACCAATAGTCCAAGTTTCGCTTCCATAGAGTGCCACGCTCCAGACAAAGGCTTTTAAAAATGACTTCCTAATACCTAAATCTATATTCGATGTTAACATATTCCTTTTCTGTACAAATGCTTTCCTTGCCTGGGCCAACCTACTTTTATGCCCTTTTGATTCGTCCATTACTTGTTTATTTTTCTTCCTAAGTAACAGAAGTCTCCCATTTCTTTTAGATTTTCACCTGCCAATTTGATGTCCATAGAGGTTTCTGATTTATTTCGGCTGCATTCCAATATTTTTGTTTTACATTTATTGATCCTCATCATGGATTCTTTCCTCAAGTCGGAGTCTATACCATTCAAAAGCTCATAAAAATCATCTGACGAGTCGCCCAAGATGACGATGTCATCAGAAAATCTCAGAGTTGAAATTATTTCTCCTAGAATCTTCACTAACACTTTAAATTTCTCTACAATTTCCTTCGTTGCTTGTTCAATGTAAAGATTGAAATTATGGGTGGTAAGTTGCAGCCTTGCCTTACACCTTTCTGAATACCAGCTACTCTCTCATGTCCTTCAGCTCGAATGACTGCTGTCTGGTTTCTGTATAGATTGTAGATCACCCTCTTAACCTGTACTTTATTCCAATCGTTTTCAAAATGTCAAACAATTTAGCCCAATCAACGTTATCAAAACCTGTAGTCGAAATAAATAAAATAAAAATAATCTATATTTCGCAGATGTGTTTTGTCTCCGGCGCGGCTCGACAACTGATTTCCAAGGTCACTCCGCGCTTGCCACTGCCTTCCAAACTGTTCTCACTTTTACAAAATCTAACTTGCTACTAGTAAGCAGACATCGTAAATTATGGGTTAAACGCATGATCATATCTGAAGAAGAACATGTTTTACTGTGTTCTATTGAATCTGACCCTCAGTAAGTTGATACATCCGTACACATTTCCGAAAGGTCTAAACGTGTAACTTCGGAAATACAGTTTCCAGTGCTGGATGTGTTTTGGCATGAGTTAACTTGAGGAATGATGAAACCTATGATTTAAGGTAGGACATGAACTAGTACCATAGTAGGATGATTTTGCTCTCTTAAAATATAACTTTTATGTTTCTCATGTAAAATACTTTATCACAACCTAGGCCGTGTACCAAGCATTCCATGGAATACTCTTTCAATAGGAGGGAGTGACGAATATTCACGGAATGCCTACCTTCTGCACCATTGGAACCAACTAAAAGGGAAGAGGAATGCGCATTGGAATAACTGTAGGTGTTAAACTCTAACACATGCTGGGCCAGTATTAGCAGGCCGAGCAACTCCAGACTCTGAGAAGGTAGTCTCACGACAATTGGTAGGAATACCCTCCCGGTGTTTGCAAGCTAAAAAAATGTAGATGAAAGAGAGTGGGAGGGCACCCAAATCGCCAAATAATTATAATAATTATAAGACACCGGATAAATAGTAATGAATCTCTCTATATATAAAAATGAAAGTTTGTCTGTTTTTTCTGAATGTCCACGGAAATTTGCGATATTTGTGCGTTTCAGACTGTTTTATGATGGATGCGCGCAAAAATAAATGTTTTGTCTGTCTGTCTGTCTGTCTGTCTGTATGTCTGTTTGTCTGTGGACATTTTTTGTGTCCTTATAACTCGAGAACGGCTGAGTGGATCAACGTAAAATTTGATACAGATATCCTTCAGAGGCACGACACTAATCATTGATGTAACCTTCTCCGTACCTCTCATAAAAGGGGCCCTACCCCCTTAAAATACATGCTGAAATAGGCGCAGAAGGGTGAAACAAAGCTCATTTTCAGCCCCTCAATGTGAGAAACGAAACTCGGAAGCCCTAGAGGGACCCCGAAAACCACATTTTAAGGCCGTAAAACCAACAGTTTTTGAGATATTCCCAGAAAACTAATTTCACTTAATAAATTAATGAAGGAGTGCAAGCCGGTAACCATGGCAACTGAATCTCAGAGGTCCATCTATTTCTGAAAGACGCAATGCAATTCCATTTATTACATTACTGTGAAGGTTCGCAAACGGCTATAAGGTTATAACGGATCCAAATTAAGCTGAAATATTCATCAATACATACAATGCACTTAAGGGGACCAGGGGTACTCTAGATTTTTTTCACGTGATTTATATGTGCGGGTGTGGTTCGGAAGGTCTATTATATCCCTTCTCTATTATATAAAAATGAATGCTTGTCTGTTTATTTCTGCATTTCCACGGAAATTTGACATATTTGCCCGTTTCAGACTGTTTTGTGACGGATGCACGCAAAAATATTTTTTTTTGTCTGTCTGTCTAATTGTCTTTGGACAATTTTTGTGTCCTTATAACTCGAGAACGGCTGGGTGGATTAACGTAAAATTTGATACAGATATCCTTCAGAGGCACGACACTAATCATTGATGTAACTCTTCTCCGTACCTCTCATAACAGGGGACCTACCCCCTTAAAATACATACTGAAATAAGCGTAGAAGGGTGAGACAAAGCTCATTTTCAGCCCCTCAATGAGAGAAACGAAACTCGGGGGCCCTAAAAGGAACATGAAAACCATATTTTAAGGCCCTAAAACCAACAGGTTTTGAGATATTCCCAAAAAACTAATTTCACTTAATACATTAATGAAGGAATGCATGCCGGTAACAATGGCAACAGTATCTCAGAGGTCCATCTATTTCTGTAAGATGCAATGCAATTCAATTTATTACATTACAGTGAAGGTTTGCAAACGACAATATGGTTATAACGAATACAAATTAATCTGAAATATTCATCAATACATATAATGAGCTTAAGGGGTCAAGGGGTACTCTAGATTTTTTTAACGCGATTTACACGTGCGGGTATGGTACGGAAGGTCTATTATATCCATATCCCTATATTGTTATATTATTTTTATTACTATTCTTTTAATTATTATCATTGTTATGGCGTACAACGACGAGAAAAGCTCATTTTCAAACCCTTGGTGTCAGAAACAAAACTCGGGGCCCGTCAAGAGCCGTAAAGGGTCCCCGAAAACTATATTTTAAGGCTCTAAACCCAACAGTTTCTTAGATATTCCCAGAAAACTAATTTCATTTAATAAACTAAAGAAGGAATGCAAGCCACTAACCATGAAAACAGTATCTCAAGAGGTGTCATCCAACTTTCCATCTATTTCTGGAATAAGTAATGCCACTCCATTTATTACATTTCTGTGAAAGGTTGCAAATGGCTATAAGGTTATCACGGAACCAACTAAAACTGTAAAATACATCAATGCGCTTAAGGGGTTCAAGGAGTAACCTAGATTTTTTTCACACGACTTACACGTGCGATATGTCGTACAGAAGGTGTATTATATCTCCAAACAGCAACAGTATTTTCAAAAATTCCTGATTTGAAATAGTAGACTGTTTCTTGCTGATTTTAGGAATTTGGGCCATTGGAGGCAAAAAAACACTTGAATTTTCATGCACCTCAAGCCTTATAATTTATTAAAGAGGTCTTCCTGTAGTTGGACACTTGACACAACGGTTAAGGTCAGTTCGTATGTGACGTGTATTGCGATTCGTCTACAAGGTTTTCAATTTTATTTTCACGCCAGGAAGAACACGTTAGGTAAATTTAGTTTGAGAGCACATTTTAACTTATCATTTTTCTTAGCCACCAAACAGGTTCCAAGCCCCTAAACATTGTAACAGTAGCTCAATTGATAACATCTGGTTATTAATACCGAAGACCGTTCGATGAATGGGTACTTCTGCTAGTTACTTACTTCCTCGGCGCTACAGCCTGGGGTAGGCTTTGACCTCTCTCAAGATTCCTCGCCATTTATCCCTTCTATGAGTTTTCTCCCACCATCTTTCAACCCTCATAGTACTCAGGTCATCTCCTAAGACTTGTAGCCATCTTTTGCGCGGTCGTCCATGTCTTCTCTTCCCTTCCATAGTTCCATATAATACCTTCCTTGGTGTTCTTTCTTCCTTCATCCTCTCTACATGACCAAGCCAATCCAGACGTCGGGACTTAATAAATTTCACAATATCTTCACCATTGATTATCTCTTCAATTTCTTTGTTTGTCCTGATTCGCCAGCCTTCATCCTCCTTTACCGGGCCATATATCCATCCTTCTTATAACTTTCCTTTCGAAAATTTTGAGATCATTCTCATCATTTGTTGACATTGTCCACGTCTCAGATCTATAGGTCACCACTGGTCTAATAAGGGTCTTGTAGAGTTTAACTTTCAAGTTCCTACTTAACAGTTTTGATTTTAAGAGCTTAGTGTTAGCATAGTAAGCCCTGTTTCCATTCATGATCCGTTTATGAATCTCCTCTGATACCGAATTCTCACAATTTAGTATAGTACCAAGGTAACTGAAGCATTTTACATTCTCAAACATGTACTGACCAATTTCTACATTTTCTCTTGCTCTTCTATCTTTTCCCGCTGACATTTTCATATATTTCGTTTTCCTTTCATTAATTTTCATTCCCATCTTTCCACTCTTCTCCTCCAGAAACTTGAACATTTCTTCAAGAGATTCCCAGTTCCGTGCCATCATCACAATGTCATCCGCATATGCATACGCCTGCTTGGATTTGCTTATTATCGTCGTACTTCTGCTAGTAATTAATAAAATTTGAAATGAAAAAACAGATGTCAAAACAATACGAATCCCGGCATGTTAATTAGTTAGTTGTTTTTTTAAGGGACGGAACTAAGAGGTCATCTGCCCCTAATCCCGGCCAGAATGACAAATAGAACGAGGGGTCAAATATTAACGTAGTCACTTCATGAGAAGATGATCCATCTTACAATCTTGTCACTAACTTAAAAGTAACCTTTCAGCATCCTGATGATGTTGTCATAGTAACTACCATAACAGGCCGGTGAAACGATAAACCATAGGGGGTGTTCAAGTGACCATGGCGACCACTAACCAAATGACGGCTTGGAAATGAATAGCAAAATCCAAATAAACGACGCAAACTTATTATGCTAAAACTACAGAGAGAAATACTTAAACACATGACGTTAAGTTCCGTGAAATATATCCAAAATTGCTACATGTGTACCAAATTTCGTTCCATTCGGTTTCACCGTGTTTGAATTAATAGGGGGAATCTATTTTGAAACAAAGATGGCCGCCATCCGCAAACTATTAGGCTAATGACCTATTAATTTGGTCAAAGGATGCTTCCCACATAAAGATATGGTGTTGCAAAATTTGGTAGAGACTAGATTAATAGGTTGGTCGTAATTACATTTTAGCTTTTAACATTTGGGTGGCCGCGATTACGTTTCCGTCAAGATAGCGGTGATATAAAACATGACACTGAGGTGCCCTTTGCTAGTGCTACCTCTGTACCAAATTTCGTTCCATTCGGTGTCACCGTGTTTGAATTGATAAGGGGAATCGTTTTTCACACAAAGATGGCCGCCATCCGCAAAATATTAGGCTGATGACCTATTAGTTTGGTCAAAGGATGCTCCCTCCACAAACGTATGTTGTTGCAAAATTTGCTAGAGATCGGATGAATAGGCTAATCGTAATTTGATTTAAGCTTTGAACATTTGAGTGGCCGCCATTACCTTTCCGTCAAGATGGCGGCGATATAAAACATGACACTGAGGTGCCCTTTGCTAGTGCTACCTACGTACCAAATTTCGTTCATTCGGTTCCACCGTGTTCGAATTAATAGGGGGAATCAATTTTGACATAAAGATGGCCGCCATCCGCAAACTATTAGGCTAATGGCCTATTAGATTGGTCAAAGGATGCTCCCTCCATAAAGGTATGTTGTTGCAAAGTTTGGTAGAGATCGGATGGTTAGGTTAATCGTAATTTGATTTAAGCTTTGAACATTCGTGTGGCCGCCATTACGTTTCAGTCAAGATGGCGGCGATATAAAACATGACACTGAGGTGCCCTTTGCTAGTGCTACCTCTGTACCAAATTTCGTTCCATTCGGTTCCACCGTGTTTGAATTGATAAGGGGAATCGTTTTTCACACAAAGATGGCCGCCATCCGCAAAATATTAGGCTGATGACCTATTAGTTTGGTCAAAGGATGCTCCCTCCACAAACGTATGTTGTTGCAAAATTTGCTAGAGATCGGATGAATAGGCTAATCGTAATTTGATTTAAGCTTTGAACATTTGAGTGGCAGCCATTACCTTTCCGTCAAGATGGCGGCGATATAAAACATGACACTGAGGTGCCCTTTGCTAGTGCTACCTCTGTACCAAATTTCGTTCATTCGGTTCCACCGTGTTCGAATTAATAGGGGGAATCAATTTTGACATAAAGATGGCCGCCATCCGCAAACTATTAGGCTAATGGCCTATTAGATTGGTCAAAGGATGCTCCCTCCATAAAGGTATGTTGTTGCAAAGTTTGGTAGAGATCGGATGGTTAGGTTAATCGTAATTTGATTTAAGCTTTGAACATTCGTGTGGCCGCCATTACGTTTCAGTCAAGATGGCGGCGATATAAAACATGACACTGAGGTGCCCTTTGCTAGTGCTACCTCTGTACCAAATTTCGTTCCATTCGGTTCCACCGTGTTCGAATTAATAGGGGGAATCAATTTTGACATAAAGATGGCCGCCACCCGCAAACTATTAGGCTAATAACCCATTAGATTGGTCAAAGGATGCTCCCTCCATAAAGGAATGTTGTTGCAAAGTTTGGTAGAGATCGGATTGTTATGTTAACCGTAATTTAACTTAAGCTTTGAACATTTGTGTGGCCGCCATTACCTTTCCGTCAAGATGGCGGCGATATAAAACATGACACTGAGGTGCCCTTTGCTAGTGCTACCTCTGTACCAAATTTCGTTCATTCGGTTCCACCGTGTTCGAATTAATAGGGGGAATCAATTTTGACATAAAGATGGCCGCCATCCGCAAACTATTAGGCTAATGGCCTATTAGATTGGTCAAAGGATGCTCCCTCCATAAAGGTATGTTGTTGCAAAGTTTGGTAGAGATCGGATGGTTAGGTTAATCGTAATTTGATTTAAGCTTTGAACATTCGTGTGGCCGCAATTACGTTTCAGTCAAGATGGCGGCGATATAAAACATGACACTGAGGTGCCCTTTGCTAGTGCTACCTCTGTACCAAATTTCGTTCCATTCAGTTCCACCGTGTTCGAATTAATAGGGGGAATCAATTTTGACATAAAGATGGCCGCCACCCGCAAACTATTAGGCTAATAACCCATTAGATTGGTCAAAGGATGCTCCCTCCATAAAGGAATGTTGTTGCAAAATTTGGTAGAGATCGGATTGTTATGTTAGCCGTAATTTAACTTAAGCTTTGAACATTTGTGTGGCCGCCATTACGTTTCTGTCAAGATGGCGGCGATATAAAACATGACACTGAGGTGCCCTTTGCTAGTGCTACCTCTGTACCAAATTTCGCTCATTCGGTTCCACCGTATTCGAATTAATAGGGGGAATCACTTTTGACATAAAGATGGCCGCCATCCGTAAACTATTAGGCTAATAACCTATTAGATTGGTCAAAGGATGCTCCCTCCATAAAGGAATGTTGTTGCAACGTTTGATGGAGATCGGATGGTTATGTTAGTCGTAATTTAACTTAAGCTTTGAACATTTGTGTGGCCGCCATTACGTTTCTGTCAATACGGCGGCGATATAAAACATGACCCTGAGATGCCCTTTGCTGATGCTACCTCTGTACCAAATTTCGTTCCATTTGGTTTCACCGTGTTTGAAATAATAGGGGGAATTTATTTTCACACAAAGATGGCCGCCATCCGCAAACTATTAGGCTAATGACCTAGTCATTTGGTCAAAGGATGCTTCCTCTATAAAGGTATGTTGTTGCAAAATTTGGTAGAGATCGGATGATTAGGTTAATCGTAATTTGATTTAAGCTTTGTACATTTGTGTGGCCGCCATTACGTTTCCGTCAAGATGGCGGCGATATAAAACATGACACTGAGATGCCCTTTGCTGATGCTACCTCTGTACCAAATTTCGTTCCATTCGGTTTCACCGTGTTCGAATTAATAGGGGGAATCGATTTTCACACAAAGATGGCCGCCATCCGCAAACTATTACGCTGATGACCTATTAGTTTGGTCAAAGGATGCTCCCCCCATAAAGGTATGTTGTTGCAAAATTTGGTAGAGATCGGATGATTAGGTTAGACGTAATTTGATTTAAGCTTTGAACATTTGTGTGGCCGCCATTACGTTTTCGTCAAGATGGCGGCGATATAAAGCATGACGCTGAGGTGCCTTTTGTTAGTACTACCTCTGTACCAAATTTCGTTCCATTCGGTTGCACCGTGTTTGATTTAATAGGGGGAATCGATTTGCACACAAAGATGGCCGCCATCCGCAAACTATTTCGCTGATGGCCTATTGGTTTGGTCGAAGGATGCTCCCCCCATAAAGGTATGTTGTTGAAAAATTTGGTAGAGATCGGATGATTAGGTTAGTCGTAATTTGATTTAAGCTTTGAACATTTGTGTGGCCGCCATTATGTTTCCGTCAAGATGGCGGCGATATAATACTTGACACTGAGGTGTCCTTTGCTAGTGCTACCTTTGTACCAAATTTCGTTCAATTCGCATTGACCGTGTTCGAATTGATAGGGGGGGGGACAGACATTCAGAGTACAACAACTCACACACACACACACAGACACACACACACACACGGACTCTCACACACACATACACACACACACAGACAGACACACTTTTTTCGCCCTGTGTTGATCTCTTGTCTACTTTCATTTTTTGCAAAAATCGAAAGTAGTCTAAAAATGAGATGGTGTGTGTCTGTCAGTCTGTCTGTCTGTTACTCAATAACTCAAGAACCACTGGTCCGATTTAAATGAAATTTTGCATGGATGTAGCTGATTTACCAGGTTTACATATAGGATAGTTTTAATTTCGAAATTTTGCACTATTAAAAAATGGCGACCATTTTAGTGACGTCATTAGACCCTTTGGTTTCAAAATTTCATATTTCCAGATCAAATAGAAAGAGAACGGTAGGAAGTAGCAAACTTTTGATGGCACATTCTAGGTTTGAAATTTAATTTCCTATCCGAAAGGTCCTTATCACTTTTCGTGTATCTCCAACAGTTAGCGAGTAAAACCGACATTTGTGACGTCACTACACCCTTTGGTTTCAAAATTTCATATTTCCTTTTCAAATAAAAAGAGAACGCTAAGAAATAGCAAACTTTTGATGGTATACATGAGCTTTAACATTTAATTTTCTATCCGAAAGTTCCTTATCACTTTTCGTATATCTCCAACGGTTAGCGAGTAAAACCAAAATCTATGCATTAAAACACGGTCAACACCGAGCGGTGCAGTATATCTCTCTCTATTGGGGCTACATGACCGCGTTGTCGCAGCCCCTAAACTAAGGAACCAACCAACCATCTCTCTCTATATAAAAATGAAAATTTGTGTGTTTTTCTCTGAATTTCCACGGAAATTTTGAGTTGTTTACACGTTTCAGACTGTTTTATGATGGATGAGCGCGAAAATAATTTTTTTGTCTGTCTGTCTGTTTGTTTGTTTGTTTGTCTGTGGACAAATTTGTTCCCTTATAACTCGAGAACGGCTGGGTGTATCAACGTAAAATTTGGTACAGATATCCATCAGAGGCACGGCACTAATCATTGATGTAACCCTTCTCCGTACCTCTCATAAAAGAAGGCCTACCCTCTTAAAATACATGCCGAAATAGGACTAGAAGGATGAGACAAAGATCATTTTCAGCCCCTCAATGTGAGAGACAAAACACGGGGTCCCTAAAGGGTCGCCGAAATCCACATGTTAAGGCCCTAAAACCAACCGTTTTTGAGATATTCCCAGAAAACTAATTTCATTTAATAAACTAATGAACGAATACAAGCCGGTAACCATGGCAACAGATTCTCAGAGGTCCATCTATTGCTGTAAGACGCAATGCAATTCCATTAATTACATTGGTGTGAAAGTTTGCAAACGGCTAGAAAGTTATCACGGAACCAAATTAATTCATCAATACGTATAATGCGCTTAAGGGGGTCAAGGGGCACACTAGATTTTTTTCACGCGATTTACACCTGCGGGTGTGGTACGGCAGGTATATTATATTCTTATCCCTATATTATAATATTATTATTAGTATTATATTATGGCGTACAACGATGAGACAAAGCCCCTCGGTGCCAGAAACAAAACTTGGGGGCTTCGAAAACTACATTATAAAGCTCTAAAACCAACAGTATCTGAAATATTCCCTGAAAACTAATTTAATTACATTTAACAAACTAATGAAGGGATGGAAATCGGTAACCATGACAACATTATCTCAAGGGGTGGCATCCAACTTTCCATCAATTTCTGTAAGAAGCAATGTCATTCCAATTATACCTTGCCACGGTGGGTGAGTGGATAGCGTGTCGGTCTACTGACCCCAAGATTGCAGGTTCACTCCTGGCCGTGGTAAGTGATTTTTGAAAGGCGGCAAAAATACGACTCGCATGTCATACGATGTTGGCATGTCAAAGAACCCATTTGAATTCAGTAGGCCGTGTTCATAATGGCAAAATTAATCTCAGGAGTTTCCGCCAACACAAAGTTCCTCATTTCTCTGCTAGAAAGCGCTATAGTGTTCAAGGAGCTTAGATATCTACCCTCCTTGACTTTCATAGTGATTCAAGGAACAACGAAATTTCGACATGCAAGCTACCCTCTGGGTGTCAAATTACGAAGCTTGCACCCGGCACCCGAGGCCATACGATATTATTATTAGGCTACTCCATTTATTACATTTCTGTGAAAGTTTGCAAATGGCTATAAGGTTATCACGGAACCAACGTAGGCTGTATAATTCTTCAATGCAATTAAGGGGGTCAAGGGGTAACCTAGAAATTTTTCATGTAATTTCACGTGCGACATATAGTACAGAAAGTCTATTATATCTCCAAACAACAACATTATTTTGTAAAATTCCTGAATTGAATCAGCATTTTTTGCGGCATTAAGGAATTTGGGCCATTTGAGGCTAAAGACCTGAATTTTCATTCACCACAAGCCTTTATAATTTATGAAAGAGCTCTTCCTGTGTATGAGGACCTAACACATCGTAGAAGGTAATTTTTTATGTGAGGTGTATTGCGTTTCGTCTACAAGGCTTTCAAATCTATTTCACGTCAGGAAGTACACGTTAGGTGAATTTAGTTTGAGAGCATATTTTAGCTAATCTCTTTTTAGCCTACTTTCGATTTTTGCAAAAAATGAAAGTAGAATTATGAGATTAACACAGGGCGAAAAAAGTGTGTCTGTCTGTGTGTGTGTATGTGTGTGTGTGAGTCTGTGTGTGTGTGTGTGTGTGTATGTGTGTGTGTGAGTCTGTGCGTGTGTCTGTGTGTGTGTGTCTGTGTGTGTACTCTGAATGTCTGTCCCCCCCCCTATCAATTCGAACACGGTGAATGCGAATTGAACGAAATTTGGTACCAAGGTAGCACTAGCAAAGGACACCTCAGTGTCATGTTTTATATCGCCGCCATCTTGACGGAAACGTAATGGCGGCCACACAAATGTTCAAAGCTTAAATCAAATTACGACTAACCTAATCATTCGATCTCTACCAAATTTTGCAACAACATACCTTTATGTGGGGAGCATCCTTTGACCAAACCAGTTGGTCATCAGCGTAATAGTTTGCGGATGGCGGCCATCTTTGTGTGAAAATCGATTCCCCCTATTAATTCAAACACGGTGCAACCGAATGGAACGAAATTTGGTACAGAGGTAGTACTAACAAAAGGCACCTCAGTGTCATGTTTTATATCGCCGCCATCTTGACGGAAACGTAATGGCGGCCACACAAATGATCAAAGCTTAAATCAAATTACGATTAACCTAATCGTCCGATCTCTACCAAACTTTGCAACAACATACCCTTATAGAGGAAGCATCCTTTGACCAAATGAATAGGTCATTTGCTTAATAGTTTGCGGATGGCGGCCATCTTTGTGTGAAAATCAATTCCTCCTATTAATTCAAACACGGTGAAACCGAATGGAACGAAATTTGGAACAGAGGTAGCACTAGAAAAGGGCATCTCAGTGTCATGTTTTATATCGCCGCCATCTTGACGGAAATGTAATGGCGGCCACACAAATGTTCAAAGCTTAAGTTAAATTACGACTAACATAACCATCCGATCTCTACCAAACTTTGCAACAACATGCCTTCATGGAGGGAGCATCCTTTGACCAATCTAATAGGTTATTAGCCTAATATTTTGCGGATGGCGGCCATCTTTATGTCAAAATTGATTCCCCCTATTAATTCGAACACGGTGGAACCGAATGGAACGAACTTTGGTACAGAAGTAGCACTAGCAAAGGGCACCTCAGTGTCATGATTTATATCGCCGCCATCTTGACTGAAACGTAATGGCGGCCACACGAATGTTCAAAGCTTAAATCAAATTACGATTAACCTAATCATCCAATCTCTACCAAATTTTGCAACTACATACCTTTATGGAGGAGCATCCTTTGACCAATCTAATAGGTCATTCGCCTAATAGTTTGCGGATGGCGGCCATCTTTGTGTCAGAATCGATTCCCCCTATTAATTCGAACACGGTGGAACCGAATGAACGAAATTTGGTACAGAGGTAGCACTAGCAAAGGGCACCTCAGTGTCATGTTTTATATCACCGCTATCTTGACGGAAACGTAATCGCGGCCACCCAAATGTTAAAAGCTAAAATGTAATTACGACCAACCTAATAATCTAGTCTCTACCAAATTTTGCAACACCATAGCTTTATGTGGGAAACATATTCTGACCAAACTGCAAGAACATCAGCCCAATAGTTTGCAGATGGTGGCCAAGTATGTGTGCAAATCGATTCCCCCTATGAATTCAAACACGGTGAAACCAAATTGAACGAAATTTGGTACAGAGGTAGCACTAGCAAAGGGCATCTCATATTCTTGTTTAATATCCCTATAGCACGTTGTATTTCAACAAGCTACTACAACCAACATTCAATCATACTCCTTGAAAAGGACAAAGAGTTATAACAATACCCATGCATTCAGGAGAAAGTAGGCTATATGTTCTTTACTGAACATCTTGTTTTTTCTGTCGACGTACGGGTTCATCGTAAGGATGATTTTGTTTGATACTGTGTGAAAATATACGCATATTTGGATATCTGGGTGATATGTTGTGGACAATAGAATTGTCTGTCTGTCTTTCTGTGTATCTTTATGTACGCCTATAAATCGTGTTCGGATGCTTGGTGCATCGTAAAATTAGGTATGGTAAACATGAGTCAATACACCAATCATTTATAAAACTCCTCACCGTACTTTTCATACAGTAGAAGGGTGGATATAGGGAAAAACTTCTCAAAATACATGCTAAAATATGCGAAATATAAAAATCATCATAGAAGGACGTTCAAAGCATATGTTGCGCTTCTCATTGTGAGACACAAAATTCGCGAGTCTATAAGGGGTCTCCGAAAACCACATTTTAAGGCCCTTAAATTAACAGTGTGTGTGAAATTCCCAGAAAACTAACTTCGTTCTGATAAACTTATGAAGGAATGACAAACCGCTAACCATTGCAACAGTAGCACAATTGATAATGTCTGGTGTTAATATATAACACCGTTCGAAGAACGGGTTCTTCTGCTAGTATATTAATAAACCTAGATCATACTTGGTGATAAATTATTACATATTCACTGTAAACTGGGAATAACTTAGTACACTTGCATTATAAACTGTTGATACATTTGTAGACTTGCATTACATTGTAAACAGGAGAATGATTAGTACACTAAGTTATAAAGTTCGTGAAAATTAGACATGCATTATAAACCAGTGGTACATTTTTGTTGAATTACATTTTTTACTGGCGATAAATTAGAAGCCTCCGTGGCTTAGGCGGCAGCACGCCGGCCTCTCACCGCTGGGTCCGTGGTTCAAATCCCGGTCACTCCATGTTAGATCTGTGCTGGACAAAACGGAGGCAGACAGGTTTTTCTCCGGGTACTCCGGTTTTCCCTGTCACAATTTCATTCCAGCAACACTCTCCACTATCATTTCATTCCATCTGTCATTCATGTAATCATTGCCCCAGAGGAGTGCGTCAGGCCTCGGCAGCCGGCACAGTTCATATCCTCGCCGCTAGATGGGGGCTTCATTCATTCCATTCCTGACCCGGTCGGAGACTGGAAGCAGGCTGTGGATTTTCATTTTTCACTGGTGATAAATTGGTAATGTTACATTTCGTGCTGGTGATAAATTAGTGGTCGTACATTATAACTGGTGATACATAAACAGTTTATTTAGATTACGAACTGGTATAAATTAGTTGACTGACAATATAATATGGTGATATATTAGTACTCTTACAATAGGTACTAGTGTTACTACAAACTGTATAACCAGTTTACAGTATAATGAATTATATATATATAAATCGTTGAGGCCATCTAGGACCACGTTAAGTCTTGCTACACTTGGCAATTTGTTTCGCCTTCCTCTGAGCCCAGAATTCCCTCATTCTCTGTGAGTGGACCATCTTGCGCTCCGCTGTCCAAGTGGTACCTTGTCTTCTTTTCGGGTTCGATGTCTCGTCTCGGGTTAGCCCATTAGTCAGTATCGTTTTGCGGAAGAGATCTCTATTGAAGGCGTCGTAGGGTTTTAGATGCAGCATTTTGAGGTCGTCTTTGGTATTCATAAACCAGGGCTTTGTGGTTTTGGGTTTGGAGTCAAAGAAATGAAAAATCTGTTTAGTCAGCCTGTTTCCGTCCATTCGTTTGAGATGACCGTAATATCGTGCCCGCCTTTTACGGATCGATTCTGAAATTTTCTCTATTTCACTGTAGACTTCTTTGTTGGATTTTTTTATAGTGGATACCATTCTTGTAATTTGATCCCATTATACCTCTGACGATTTTGCGCTCTTTTTTCTCCAGTTCTTCAAGGAGTCCTTTATTAGCATTTAGGGATAGGGTTTCGGCTGCATACATAACTACTGGTTTCAGAACAGTTTCATAATGACGTAGTTTAGTATTTTTGGACAGGCATTTTTGTTGTATATTGAGCCCGATGTTTGATAGGCTATTTCGAGTTTGCGTACTCGTTCCTTGAGTGCTTCTTTGTCCAGTCCACTTTTCATGATGATCTCTCCCAAGTACTTAAATTTTTCCACTCTGTTGATCTTCCCGTATTTTGTCTGCAGTTTTGCAGGGGCGTCTTTGATGTTGGTCATTACTTCTGTTTTTTCGAATGATATCTGCAAGCCAGTTTGTTCAGCGATTTCTTTTAAAAGGTCGATTTGCATCTTAGCAGTTTCTACGTCGTTGGACATAATGGCGATGTCATCAGCGAATGCTAGACAGTCGACTATGATCCCCTTGGATTTTGCTCCCATTCTCAGAGGGCTATACTCAGTTTCTAATAATTTTGTTCGCCAGGTCCGAATGACTTTTTCGAGGACGCAGTTGAAAAGCATTGGAGAGAGCCCGTCACCTTGTCTGACTCCCGTTTTGACCTCATAGGAATCCGACAGACATCCCAGGAACTTTACTTTGGATTTTGTTTCAGTTAGGGCGGCTCTAATTAATGCCAGCAGTTTCAGGTCAACCCCGAATTCGTTGAGGATGTTCAACAGAACTTCGCGGTCTATCGAATCGTAAGCCTTCTTAAAGTCCACAAAGACTGATACGTACGATTTTGACCTGAGATTGCAATATCTAATGATTGTTTTGAGGTTGTGGATCTGTTCGGCAGTTGAACGACCCTTTCTGAATCCCCCTTGGTATTCTCTATTTGATGCTCGACTTCGGCTTCTAATCGCTCCAGGATAGCAAGTGAGAGAATTTTGTATGTTACCGGTAGGAGGGATATTCCTCTGTAGTTGTTGACATTTTTCATGCTGCCTATCTTGTGTAACGGATGGATAAAGGCCGTTTTCCAATCTTCTGGTAGAATTTCATTTTTCCAAATTTGTTCTATTTGCTTCTGCAAGATTTCAACTGCTTCTTCGGGA
The DNA here is from genome assembly GCA_946902985.2 of Meconema thalassinum. Lineage (NCBI taxonomy): Eukaryota > Metazoa > Arthropoda > Insecta > Orthoptera > Tettigoniidae > Meconema > Meconema thalassinum. The sequence goes on along the minus strand of OX336390.1, from coordinate 66,627,412 downwards.
GCATATTTCCAAAGTTCTGCAACTACAGAGTCTTCCCCGGGCGCTTTGTTGTTTTTCAGTCGAGCAATGTGACGCTTGATTTCGTCTTTGTTGGGTGGTCTTGATTCTGGGCATCTGCGAATGGGTTCCTCGGTCTTGATGGGATTTTTGGGTTGGTCGCAATTTAGTAAATTCTTAAAGTAATCAGCTAGGATGGTACAATTTTCTTCATTTGAGGTCGCCAGTGTACCGTCCTTTCGCTGAAAGCATAACGACGGAGGTTTATAACCCGTTCCGTAGTACTCTCTGGTGTTGTTTCTTTTAAAGTCTTGGTCGATCTTCTCAATAAGTGACTTTTCATATTTACGTTTCTCAGCTCGGATCACTTTAGCTGTCTGGGCTCGTTGGGCTTTTAGGTTTCCCAATCAGTTTGCGATTTTGTTGAGTAATATTGTTTCCATGCATCGAGCCTTTTCTTGAGAACTGAAACACATGTATCATTCTACCAGGCATGTTTCTTGCTTCTTTTAATTTCAGCAATTTCCTTGGCAGCCTCGATCAGGCGGTTTTTTGTGTTGTTAAAGTCACAGTCGATTGGTCGAGCCTTTTCCTGGAACTCGGTTACATTCTGTTTGAGTTTATCAGTGTCGAAGCGAATAATTTGTTTGGGCGTCTTGTTGGTGTTTGAAGGGACCGGTTTGAATTTAATTATGGACATATAGTGGTCTGAAGCCACGTTTATGTCTTTTTTAACCTTAACATTCATAATCTCAGGGCTGTTTTTCCTAGAGATTGCGACGTGATCTATTTGAAACTCTCCGATGGCGTCGACAGGAGATCGCCATGTTGTCTGCTTTCTGGGAAGATGGCAAAAGTGTGCCGACATGATCTGCAAGTTATGGTTTTCGCAAATGGAGACCAATCTCTCACCATTTTGATTGGTTCTTTTGTGGGCAGGATAGTTTCCAATGATTTTCCTATACTTGTGTTCTCGACCAAGTTGAGCATTGAAGTCCCCCATAAGAAGTTTAACATGGTGTTTAGGAATTTTGGCGAGCTTTTCATCCAGTAGGTCCCAAAAGTTATCCACTTCGTCCGGGTCAGATCTGTTCTTGTCATTTGTGGGGGCATGTGCGTTAACTAGGCTGTAGGTTTTGTTGGCGCATTTGATTGTTAATATGGATAATCGGTCATTAACTGGCTCAAAATTTGCGACCGACTTAAGGATTCTGGTTCTCACAGCAAACGCTGTTCCAAGCATCACAGATCCATTGAGGACCCTCTTTTGAGCTCTGCTCTTGAAAAAGCGGTAACCTTCAGATTCGAAAGTCTCTTCGTCTGGGTAACGTGTTTCTTGTAGGGCAATGATACATATCTGATTTTCATGTAGTGCGTCGGTGAGAGTTTTCAGTTTGCCAATTTGTGTAAGGGTGTTAATGTTGAACGTTGCTAGAAAGGTTTTTGATTTGGTTCTGAGTTTCTGACTGGTTGGGGTACACCGAGACGCTCCGACTCGTCTCTCGCATGATGTCGAGTCTCCCCCAGAATCCGAATGAGACTTGTGCGTCGCAGGTTTCACGACGAGGGATTTATCCGAAGACTTACCCCCTGGGGTAAAAGAAATGTTGAAATGTTTTGCCATCATGCTCACTTGACTTGAGTTTGTTTTGGACGCATACGCATCCATGTTGCAACTAAGGTTGTTAGCCCTAGAGGTTGCCTCAAGGTGTTTTCTGGCTTCTCTATACTACCAAGGCTTCAAGCCTGGGAGTCCCCCAGCACTGATCGGTTCGTCGACCCAGCTTCCCGCTGGGATTGGTTACCCAACCTTCCACTGGGTTGCTCGACTTAACAGGGGCACCTCGTGTAGGTTACGTGCTGGAGTTGGAGTGAAAGAGGCTAAGTTGGATTCTCTTGCTGAATCCAATAGGTTAATGTTGCAGATGTTAGCAACGACGCATTTCACTCCCATTTGCCAGAGTCACAATGACTCCTCCCAGGTTTATTCCTGGGACCCATAATGAATTATTATATTTATTATAACTGGAGACTAATTAACAGCCTTACATTAAGAACTACTGTTATATTAGTCGTCCTACATTATAAACTTGTGATACATTAGTAGAATTATTTCATGTTTAATGATAAATTAGCAGTCTTCTACAGCATAACTGACGATGCATAGTATATTTATGTTATAAATGGTGACAAATTAATAGTGTTTAAAAACTAGCGTATTATTAGTCGTCCTACATTGTAAGCTCATGTTACATCAGTACTTACTTCGTGATTGGTGATAAATTAGTAGTTTTACTGTGTAAACTGGCGATATATTAGTAGTCCCACATTATAAAGCAGCGAAATATAAGTAGTCTTACATTTAAACTGGTAATGAATTCCTAGATTTGTATTATACACTAATGATTCATTTGTAGTCAACTTTTGTTAAATTAGTAGGCATTGTTTTAAACTAATTATTTATTTATAAATCATTATTATATTTATATTATTATTATTATTTATAAATAGGTGAAAAATACGATAGATTTGCATTAGAAACAGGTTATTAATTAGAAGACTCAAATTTTGAAGTTGTCACACATTAGTAAGTCATTCTTGATACATTATAAAACTGACATTTAAACTAACGAAAACATTCCCTTATTCTGGCTCATGGTATGTTCTCTTAAGGAAATCTGTATATCATACCAACAAGGGTAACTATCTATTTTATTTTCAAAACCGTGAAGACACGAGTAATTGTTTATCCTAGTATTACTTTTGTTAAAGAATATGAAATGATGATAAATGTATGATCCAAATTGGTTTTGAAGTAGTGCAGACGTGTTTTGACTCGTCATTAATTAGAGAAGATTTGAATTTTCGTTCATTAACGTACACAAGTTAATGTTTCCTTTACATTTTAAATTATGCCGTGGGAAATACTTCTCGTTTGTTTCGTGATTTGGTGATTGCCATTTGATTGAGATTTAATGTAACCTTAAATGGATTATGATAATTATTTGATCGTCCTATGTTGTGGAAGGTCGAATTTATTTGAAATTAGTAATCTGACTTCAGCTGACTTAAGTATGCAATTTGTTGCCTTATTAATTATTTAGGGATAGGTTAAATATTATCTTCACCTTACTATATGAAGTAGTATTTCGAAGTTTAATTTTACTGTATTGATTTTAATTGTTTTACGAGGAACGTTTTTATTTTCTCTGACTTGTGATTTCAGGGTGTGAATTTAAATGTATCTACATTTAATATTATTGAATATTCCAATTATTATAATTCTATTCTAATTGTATATTATTAGATGGGGGATGATTTAATTAAAGGACAGAAGGCAGGTAATTTCAATCAAAAATACATTTTTTGATATATGCCTTAAGTGATTCTCACGCTTTCCTCTACAAGGATACATATTTTTTCGATATATTTTTGCGTTGAAATGGCATAAATAGGAATTTTAAAAATGGCTGCCACTAGCTGACATGCCCCCTTCTTCATTCCAGTGCCTTGCAATCACGGAATATTTTATCTCTGAACATTTCATTTCTCACATTATAAGTCTAAGGTAAATGCACATTTGCTATATTGGTACTGGCCATGTGTACAGATGCTAGTGAAGGCTGCATCTGTTTAGTTTACATGTGGCTATTATTGTTTTGTATCCATAGGAACTTGTTGTGAAGACCAGTACTTCATTTATCCAAAACATATATGTTTATCAGTTTTCTATGCAAGTGTTTTTGTGATGGGTAGAATCGAGAAGTTTGGAAAACAAACGTTTAAAGGCAATCTGTCCATTAAATCAGGCAGAAGCACCGATGAAGGTGAAAATAATACCTCTAACCTCACTCTTGTAAGTAGTTCATTAGAAACAGAGGAAAATTTCTTATTTACAAACTGAGAGTAAGGAAGATACCTTTGAAAGTGAGGCTCGTTAAGGAAATGTTATGGTTGATATTGGTTTGTCATCTGAACTAATAAATCAGTTTGTAAAGTGTAGATTTTATGAATGTACTGAACTCGAATTCAGCCCAGCTTCAGGCATTGATAGAGCCGAGGATCGAACCGACTTGCGAACTTGATAATGTAAGAAATGGAATTTGGAATTGTAGCAATATTTTATTCACACAAGTATTTTAGGAAGTGAAAGAAACATAGTGATGACTTTTGGAAAATTTTGGATTATTTTGATAGAATTAAATTTGGGAATATTTCAGTCAATGTTATTTTAACCAAGGGAGAGTACAATCTTCAGACACTGGAATATGACCAAGGCTTCAAGTTAACAAGCCTAGGACCGGTTTTGGTTGGCCGAGGTGACAATAACAAAATCGTACACACGACACAGTGATAAGAGGCTAGAACAATGAGTTTTTCTTGATAACTCAACAGCCAATCAGAATGAACCACAAAATTGTTGATGGAATCGCTATTATATTAAATTTGCACATATAAAGCGATATTAGCACTTCCACAATTGCAGAAGAGAAAATGAAATTTTATTATCAAAACAGAATTACATATTTATGGACAGAAGTGAAGATATAAGCGAAATACAGTTTATTAGGACTCTGTGCGAGGTAGGAACGCCATTCTAGTCTGGCACGCACGCGACTGTCAAGAGCGCAGAATTCATTCCTTCTTAGCGACGTGTAGAGAGAAGACCTGTATTAAAGAGCGTCACAGGGGAGCTCACCGTTGTATTTGAAGTACGGCCAGGAGACATGGGCTGGACCGAGAGGAGACACCGCAATCGCCGAGGAAGAGTAGGAGAAGCCGGCGCACATCGAAAAGTATTAATTTGCAACTATAAGCAGCAATATATATTTCAAAGCATATTAGAAGAAGACTTCAATACTACAGCTTTATACTTCTACGAAACCACTAGTAGCATAGTATACACCGGCTACTACAACGAAACCTTATTTCTACTGAATATTCATCACGCAAATACGATGATAAAGTCCAGGAGTCAGGGGGGAAGTTCCCATTCTACAATTATTTGGAGATAATCATGAAGCACTAAACAATGGAAGGAGGTTAATCTACACTCATGGAGTGGGAATTCAGAGTGATCTTGACGACCATGGATCGATGAGTCTACAACAGCTAGTCCATCATGCAGTATTCTGAATTTGCCTACAACAATACTATTCAAATGTCCACTACCAACTTGGGAGATGTCAACCAGAGACTTTCAAACCTACAATGATGATGAGATGCTACAGGAGGCCAGCGGACAGGGGAGTTCGTTTGTTCCGGGTACGGGTTGCCAGACTATATGTCGAGAAGCGAGAAGAGCCGTTAGAAGAATGCGAGCCAGCAAGCCCAGGTGTTCGCAGCACGACACGGGAGGAAGCCGCTCAGCTGATTGTCAAGCAGCCAGCAGGAACTCGGTTTCGAGGCAGGCGTCGAGCGCGTGACAATCCTGGAGAGGAACATCTTGAATATCAGACCAGGTATCACGACAGCAGCTCTAAAGAAAGGTAGAAAATTGATTGTTCTAATATCTCAGTAGTTTGATGTGTTTTTGATGGTATTTCAGTTGTGACCAACTTATATGTAGATTTTCTTCACTCATAACCCATGCTATTATGTTGTCTATTTTATAGATTTAACTGTAAATTTTATTATACGTCAGTGTGTGTCATTTTTGACGTAATTTCATTTATATTTGGATTTTTTATATTCCGTATTAGATTTTTTTAAATAAATCGTTTTAATTATGCTTACTTGGAAACGAAACTGTTTTATAATTGGAATACTTCGATCGTTAAAAATGCACCAATATTGCTACATTGCATTGTTATAAAGAGAAAGCATTATTGTTTTATACTAAAACATTGTTTAAAATATGTTATTTTGTCAGAATATAAATGCAACATTTATAAACATATTCTTGGAGTATAACAATTCCAATAGCGGAATGTTGCGGTAATATGCCATTAATATAGTCATTCATAATTATTATAACGGATGGTACAGTATATATGAAATAGGATCATATTGTTGACAGTAAAGGTCAAATGATGCCTATAATTAGTAGTTTGATGTATTTTTGATAGTATTGGTTAATTGGTTATAACGAAACCACAGACCAGGTGATTTGCAGATCGACCTGAGGTCTTGTATGAACTGAACGTTTATGTATGAATATTTGATTCATTAAAGTATACCAGAAAGGGAGGAAATGCATTATTGTTATTAAAAGCGAAGACGAGCGGACTATGGTCTATTATTATTAATATTTTATTGTAACGTGGAAAACATTATGTTGTGAAAGTTTATTAACGAAATGCGTTAATCAAAGTCAAGTGGAATATTGTACAAGGTGAATTGAAGTGAACAAAAATGTTATTGTTATTTAAGGAGCACGAAGATAATAAGTTTGGAGAGGAGTTTGGCAGGAATGCACCATGACCAGTATTCCACAGGTTCATGTTTACTTAGTAGGGTCACAAATTCTTATACACGTTTAGAGTGTATTAGAATGGGTTTTATTGAAGGCATACCGTGCATATTTATTGTTATTATTGTGGAAAGGAGAGGAAAGGAAGGTGTCGAGATATGCAAGCGTAGCTAACGCTACTTTAAAATGTTGTTCACCGTATACGAAAGTTAATAAGTGTATTGCCGATTGGAGCAAAGTTTGCATTTGTGTTGTGCATGTCAGAAAGTGTTATTACGAAATCCACGAAGTTTATTGAAAGTAACAGAGTAGTCCTGCATCGTTCTTCAAGTTAATTGTAATTTATTCATTGATATGACATTTCAGAGCTGTAATTAACTTGATCGTTCGTTACCAAAGTTCTATTTATTATGACAGAAACCAGATTATACCAGTAAAGACATAGTTTGTGAACTAGTGTTAAAGAATTGTTTAAGATATACAGAAACGCAGTAAGATTGTCAGATCTCGAAGGATATTGTAAATATGTTCATTGAATACCGTGCTGGACACGGTTATTTCAACTTGTATAAATATTTTAATAATTTTAATAGTTTAATAATTTTATTCTTATTAAGTTAATATTTTTAAATCGATAAGTGTATCATATAGGGCAGTGTATATTGTTAAGTACATTCTTTTTGAGAACAGCTGATTTTACCAGACTGCTAAGAGTAACCGAGTGACAGGGCGACTATCAAGCGTAACTTCATAATTCTTATTCTTGAATTATTACTTTTGTGTAACTAGAACTTTCATATAAAGTTATTAAACAGAAAGAAAGACTATCTACTGATAAATATTTTATTTTCAATCTTCAATTATTTTATTTGTGATAGGGAGATTTGTAATTTCATGTAATCATTTTAGATAATAAATTCTCAGGCACTATTTTGTTTGCCTGCCCATATTTTATAGAAACTGATCATCTTTTCATTTCGCAATCGATGTGGGATAATACTGCCAGTTAGTTATTAGATCTCACTTAGTCTCAACTTCACCGTTCACGCTCGAGATCCTAGATTCTCGACCTACCATCTTGTTATGGATATTTATTTGCTAGTAAATGTGTAACTAATTAGTAGCGTTATTGCATGACCGGTATGCGCCGAGGGTTTCCTAGTCACACGCCTAGTAGGGAAGTGTTGATTTAACTGGCTGGGTATGGACGTCCTTACAATCCCTTCCATCTCTGCGGATATAGGTGGTGGCTATGAGAGATTCGGACACAGTACTAGCAACACGACCCGGCTTCGCCCGGGAACAGTTATGAATGCATTACGTAATAAGCGCTTTTTTCCAATGTCAATGGACAACGACCAATATCCGTTTTACTTCTCGGCATGATGGGTTAAACTCACTGACTGGACTATTAATTATATTATCATGGAGATGCATGTGCAACAAATCCTTGTCAGACGTAATTTAAGAATGGTGAGGTGCATGAAACACAAATCCACCTTCCGTCCAATCTTAACTTGACTGTGAATTTTGCGGAACGAAAAGTTCACAGACGAAATGAAGAAATGCTGAGTTGCACTTCCAGGGAAACTCCAAACACAACCACTTTTCTCTAAAGTATTTAACTCAACACGTCTCGACAGTTTGCTGCTGGCTGTATCTGGGGCAATAAGTTCGTCCGCTGGCTAAGCTGTAACTGGTGTGATAGACTCGCCCCTAGCTAGCTCGTAAACTGTCGCCTCAGTAGCTGAATGAAGATTGTTGGACGAAATGAAAAGGTAAAAACACTTATAGTAGGCGATGTATTGAAGATAGCGATATGCTCTCCCGGGCTTTTTTGTAGAACTTTTCATGCTGAACAATTCTTACACTCATAGTATATAGATATTTTTAACGGTTTGCCCAGCGTAAGATTAAAAAGCGCATGGACGCCAGTTTTTTTACTTCATCACTGAAATAGTTAGTGCTTGACTTCCTTGGGTAATAAATAAATTATTTTCTACAGAAATCATCCTCGAGATATCCTTTACAGAATGGTGAAAACCACATTAAAATCCATTCAGTGGTTCTCGAGATTACCCATGATATCGAAGAATTGGGGACTTAGTTTTATACTAAGTAGAGGTTATACGCCATTCAGTATAATCTCTACTTAGTGTAAAACCAAGTCCCCGATTCTTGGTTGTTACGGGTAAACTTGAGAACCACTGGATGGATTTTGATGCGGTTTTCACCATTCTGTAAAGGATATCTCGAGGATGATTTCTGTAGAAAATAATTTATTTATGTTTAAAGGAAGCCGAGCAGTAACGATTTCAGTAGAAACGCTGATATAAATCCCGGCGTCTGAGCGTTTTTTAAGCTTACGCTGGGCAAACCATTAAAAATATCTAAATACTCGAGAGTAAGAATTATTCAGCATGAAGAGTTCTACAAAAAATTCCGCGAGAGCATGTCTATCTTCAATAAATCCCCCACTATAAGTGTTTTTACGTTTTAATTTCTTCCAACCGTGTAAATTCAACTACTGACGCGACAGTTTACGAGCTAGCTAAGGGCGAGTCTATCATCCCTCTTACAGCCTAGCTAGCGGGCGAACCTATTGCCCCAGATACAGTCAGCAGTATTTTAGCTGTTGACCTCAGAATTGTGCACAGGGAATGTAATGGGCCCTCCTATTATCCAGATGAAAGGCACTGACCTCTGTTTTGCTGATGTTGGGCTTGAGTCGCCAAGTGTCAAAGTAGCTGTCCAATTTTAGGAGATGTTGTGTGAGAATTGTTTCAGCAGTCTCAAAATCTGTGGACTGGGCTGTCAGGGCTATATCATCAGCATATATGAACTCTCAAATAGTAGGTGGAAGATCTGCAGTGTAAAGATTGAAGAGCAAGGACTGAGCCCTGAGATAATCCATAATTTTATCTATAAGGCCTGCTTATATTTCCATTTCAGTGTACTTCAATTAGTCGGTTGCTGAGCAAGTTGTTGAGCAGTGAAGCTAATGTCTTGCAAGGAATGATTTTCAGGAACTTCGGGATCATTCCTTTTCGCCAAACTGTACCGTACGCTGATGATAGGTCCGCAAACACTGCAATGGTTTTATTTTTTTATTCAAAACCTTGTTCAATATGACTGGCTAGTGCTAAAACCTGATCACAGCAGTTTCTTTCGGGTCTAAAACCTGCCTGATCGACCGGGATGTACTGTAGTACCGTATCTGAGATTCTGTTATAAACCAGTCTCTCTAGCAGTTTATAACAGATACTCAGTAGAGCAATAGGTCGGTAATCTTCCGCATTGCATCCGCTTTTACCAGGTTTTAGTATGGCTACAATTTTAGTTCTTAAAAAATTTTGGAAGTCTTCCTTTCCTTAGGATGTCACTAAAGAATTTAGCAAGCCATTTCAGAGTTCTAAGGCCACAGTGTGTCAGAAATTCCGGGTAAATGCAATCCAAACCTGCTGCTTTTCCTAATGTTGTTTCCTTCAGAGCATGATACACCTCCAAGACAGAGAAGTCTTCTGAGAACCGAGTGTTTGCTTCTGCTCTAGATACGTTGATCTTCAACTCTTTTAGGATATGTCTTGTCTCATTCTTGTTTCTGTCTTTTGATGTTTTGGCTAAGCCAACAATTCTCCTTGCTACCTGTTCGGGCTTTATTTTTGAGGTCTTGCTACAGTAGTTTGGAGTACTACCGCCCAGCTTCCAATGTAGTCTGATTGCTGAGTTGATATTCTTCATATAGGTAATTGCACTTTGCTCTCCATCCAGGAATATACTCTTTCCTAAATCCTCTGGGAATATGCTTCTTTGCTATAGCACATATCAGTCCAGTAAAACGTGTATAATTTTCAAGAACAGGTGGTATCCATTGGATATTGTGTTCCATCTCAATGTGAAAGATTCCCGATGATAATCTAGTAGTCATTCCCATTATAAAATAGTGCTAAATTTGCGGTCTCAGATTTTATACTGGTAATTAATGGTAGTCTTACAGTGTATACTAACGATAAATTAGTAGTTTTAATTTAAGTACACGTTACTCAATAATAGTTCTATTTAATAAATATATAGTTTTACAACATTAACCAGTGATACATTTAAAAGCAGTGATTAGATTAGATTATAAACGGGAAAAATACTAGAATTTCATTATAAACTGGTGGAACATTTGTAAACTTGCATTATGAACTGTTGATAACTTGTTAGCCATACATTAGTTGAATTAGTAGTCTTACATTATAACTGGTGATAATTTAGTCGACTTAAATTATAAATTTTATAGCGTATTTTATAAACAGGTAATATACTAGTAGACTTATATTATAAACTGGTGATAAAATAGTAATCTTACTTTATAAATGGATTTTATATTCACAGCTTTCTGTTAATATCTCGTGCTAAGATTGTTAGCATTCTACTTAGGTTCCAAGGCATATTTTTTGTTTCACGACCTCCCCCACAAAGGTGAACGCACTGACGGTATAACCCTGGACCAGAACGTAGAAGGCTGTCTGTAGGTGATCGATAGTGAATTGTAAAGGATCAGTTGTTTCAATCAATGTTGGCTCGAAATAACTCAAATTACTGAGCCTTTTTATATCTAATTCGAGCCACTTATCATACAGACCAACTTGTATTGTGCGCATGACAGTTGCAGAGAGCACCTGATTGAAAGGAGAATATGGTGAAGTAGCGTAACCAAAGTAAAATCCTCCAAACATTTGCTTCATGATATGAATCTGATTCTATGCATAGTTAGCAATTTTCTTATCCAGAATCAACTGTTTTCGATTTGCGCTGTAAGTCTTTTATTTAGCAGCGGGAATTCTATATCCAATGATGGTGATATCCACGAATTGAAACCGGGAGGATGTACCACATTATGCCCAGAATTGTATAGCTCTTCAAAACTATCAATTTCAGGATAATACTTGGTAATAGTCAGTAAACTCGTAAGGGTTCCTTGAAACGCATTGGTCACTACGAGACCGAAAAACACGTAGAATATAAATAGAAACCGTTCAGTCAGCACACGAGGCAGATTCACTAAGGAGATTGATAATAAAGTAGAGAAAGAGTAAAAAAATAATTCTGGAACATCTCTATTTGTTCCTTTGTGATGTTGAAAGAAATACCATGACATGGACATCAACGGAATACTGCATGCTATCAATGTCCATATTAATCGGTCAAAGGGCAAAAATAAGTTCTGGTACTGAGGAATGCGTGTGGATTTCGGTACAAGAAAGATGTAACTGTCGAAGTGATGTGGGTAGATACATTGACTTTCGACATTAGATCGAGTTTGGTACAGCATCAATACAATATCTAACAAATTGTTACTGGCAGCTTTTCCTGCATCATGCTTCTTAACACTCACAAATTCAGGCGTTGCATTTATATGAGATAGAAAAGTCATGATAAGTTCTCCCTCAAGTCCTTGATACTTTGTACCTGGAGGTATTGTGGTGTTTGGTAATGTGGTTTGGTGCAAATAGAATTTTACTGCGTTACCTTGTACGTTAAGAGGTTCCGGGGAGTATAAACTACTCCTATCTTCATTTGTCATGTTGTGGACAACAATGACACCTCCAGCTCCGAAAGGATTGTAGGTGAATGTCTTGATGTTATCTTTCTCTCCGCTCGTTACGGTATATATAGAGACCACTACATTCAGTATCTTGTATCGCCACAATACTTGAAACACAGAGGACTCACAGCTGTCCATAGCAGAGATAATGAACACGAGGAACCTTCCTCGGGGGTTCCAACCACTCAGTTGACTCAGATGGGTGACACCATGATTAACAATCTCCCTGGAACACTGGTGAAGGAAGAGAATATATGAGCTACTCTTGGAGAAATTTTTCTTCTTCAGCACTTTCTCACCATTTACCAACTGTACACCAGTGTAACGTTGCTGATGTATAAGATGTAGTAATGTTTTGGAAATAGAGCTGACATAATGTCTGCCTATGTACACCGTTAAAATATTATTGACTTCATTGCTGTGGTCAGCAAATAATACTGGGATAAGCAGGGAGAAATTTTTGACATCACTTTTGAGCTGGCGGTCTTTTGGATCTAGGAATATGTTAGTGGTAGATATTATGTTGATCAATGCGATAGTTAGGAAGCCGAGCGTAGGCACATGCATCCTTTCTGGTGAACGTGTTGTTTCTGGATATTAGCTGTAAGAGAAAATAAACAAATGGTTTAAAGTGAACCTACTTTAATAGTTTATGGCGTAAGGGAGATTTAAATGACTATCTACTGTACAGTAGACAAGACACCAGAACACCTGATCTTTGACACCTTGGCCCATACATATCGCGTTCTGAAAGTAACACCAACAAAAGTGAGAAAGATGCTATGTGAGAGAGTAACATTACCGAGTTTTCAGCCAAGGGTAATGCAATTGTAGTTAATTCTGTCACTTTATGAAAATCCTACTAAGTTCATGAAAAGACGGCATTTAGTGTATGACCAATTAATTGCACTATCTGGTGCGTTATTTATTGAAGTGCCGGGACAATTTAGGGAGATGATGGTAGACATTATTTTATGTTCGACCCTCACTATTATGTGTTTGAAAACTGTATCATAATGATGGTCATTATAACACCGTTTTTCATTACGATACAGTTTCTCCAGCCAATCAGAGCTCGTTCATTGACCAATTAGGTAACGATAATTTCGCGCATGCGCTCAAAATCCAACATGTCGGACATAAACACAACATCGAACTATAATAAATTACCGACATGGAATACCCACCGTCCATAAGTTCGCGTAAATAAACTGGCGAATATGAGACAAGAAATAGCACAGTACCTTAAAATCACTAACACTAATTTCTACACAGAGCATTGTCTTCAAATGACTGCGGTGACAATATTACTGAGGGACGGCTGATGTAAACATATGGCTGCATATGGCAGAGCGCATGCGTCGGCCGTTCAAAGCTCTTGAAAGACGAAGGTATAACACCCAACGCTCGCTCTGCGATCACAAAATTCCAGTAGCTGACTCTCAACAGATATTTATGAATATTTATAATTATCGTCGAACATAAACAGTCGTATGCAACTCGCCTATAATGGTAATTAAGACACTCGTATGGAAATTATAAAACTCGCATACGCTCGTTTTATAAAAAATACTCGTGTCTTAATTATAGCCATTATAGGCTCGTTGCATAATGTACTATTAAATTATCAGCCAAGTCACTTGTTGAAGCTCCGGCGTCGCTCTATTAATGACTGATATTATGGAGTCATAGAGAGATAGAAGAGTAGGTACAAGAAGCCGGTCCTGGCTCAGGGTCTAATGTGCAAGATAGCCGCCGCGCGCAACTCTCTTATGTTATTCTTATGGAGGGAGAGTCATAGCCGTCGCAGGGGGCTCTACGCCTTGAGACTGTGGATGACGTCACAGGGAGAGGTTGACAATGTTACGTTGCTAAATGGAATATGTATTATTATTAATAATATTATTATTATAAATTAAAGTTCTTATTATTACCATTATTATTATTAGGTAATAATTGATTGATCATGTACAATCAAGACCAGCCTTATATTGTCCACCTCGTGGTGTAGTGGCTAGTAATCTTGGATGTCACCGCGCAGGCCCGGGTTCTATTCCTGGCACTGCCAAGAAATTTAATTCTGGTCTTGGGGCTGGAACGGGGTACACTCAGCCTCATGAGGCAAAAGTAGAGAAAAGGCGAGTTTGATTCCTACCTCAGCCATTCTGATAGTAGTTTTCTGTGGTTTCCCACTTCTACTCCAATCAAATGCTGGAATATATCTTAGCAAAAGGCCACAGCCACCTCCTTCCCAATCCTCAGCGGAATAGAGCCATCACAATAACACAGGTTATCAGACAAATTCATCACACACCTAAGTACACGGGACTAAATGATTACGATGTCCAAGTCCCTCAAATGAAACACCTACGTTTACTGTAATATTCAGGTCCACCTCGCAGTGTAGCGGCTAGTAATCTTGGATGTCACCGCGGAGGCTTGGATTCGAATCCTGGCTCTGCCAAGAAATTTAATTCTGGTCTCAAGACTGGAATGGGGTACAGTCAGCCTCATGAGACAAAAGTGGGAAAAGGCTGGTTTGATTCCTACCTCATCCATCCTGGACTTGTTGGTTGGTTGGTTCCTTAGTTTAGGGACTGCGACAACGCGGTCATGTAGTCCCGTGGTCTTTGGGTGTGTGTAGAATCTGTCTGATAAACGGTGTTAATTGTGATGACTGTATTAGTGTGTGTTATCTGTTTTTAAATTCAAGTAAGGACTGCAGCCTTTTGAATTTTTCAAATAGTTCCTACTTTTGCCGCCAAACGCCACCGCCAACGACTACAGTACTCGTTCAGAACATAGCTACCAGACTCCACCGCAGTCGGCTCTTGGCAACGAACGTAGGAACCTAAGAGCTTTTGTTTACATTCTTAACCTATGCACAGGTTCTTAAACATGTCATAAATTTATGATAAGGGACCACCCGCTTTACTTACCCTTTGAAGGAAGGCATACTGAGGGATTTGTAACGCTCTTAAAAATCCGACGACTACGGCCGGATATGAACTCGCGATCTTGGGCATTGAAGCTCAGCATGCTACCAACTACGCCACCGAAGCCGCCCATCCTGGACTTGACTAAACTTGTTTGGCATGAATAATCAAACAGTAGGCGCTCGGATTGGCTGGTACATTTTATTGTGTTTCAAAATCTACTCTTAAATCAATGATAGTGATTTTCATAGATTCTTCCAGATAAGAACAGTCGAAAACAACGAGTGGTGCCTTTGCTTCAAACACTTGCGGTGTGAACATGGGGAAATCCTGTTTTTCGTAATAAGACGATTGAAATTTAGCAAACATATCATAGAGGGGGCCAAAATTATTTTTTGAAAAATTTAGTTCCAACCCCTCATAGGGGAAGCAAACATTATTTAAAAATAGACGTATATTCCTCAAGTTAATGTGATCGAATATGGTGATATCCTTGCTTTGTTGATATTTTCGATTGGTTTGAAAACCAATAATAATATATAGGGGTTGCTCGGTAGAGCGAGGGGATTTAACACTCCAACTGTGGGTGTCCGTGGTAGGGTATTCGTGTAGGCTCCAACTTCGAAATGCTATAGGCAAGGCTTTATCTTTTTGCACCAAATTTAATATGGTTAGCTTTTTACGATCAGACAAAGTGACGTGGAAAACTTTTCACATTAATTGAAGCAGTTGAATGCATTATAATCACTTCTACCTCTCACGAGATACAAACTTTGTCTTGCATTTAAAATAATGCGCATATGATCTTCCGCAAAGCCAAGTAGTAATTTTAAGGGTAGAAACCCTGTAAAGGTGCCATTCGTATGAACTAACCAGTCATTGCTACTGTTGGGGGCACCATCCTGCCATAGAAAGCGTTTTCCATTCTTCCTCACTATAGGAAGGATATAATTTCATAAGACTGGTCATACCCACATTTCGACACATGTCTATCACAATATCATTAATTACATATCGCACTCAGAAAACAAAAAAGACAAATCATGATTAGCCAACGTGGGTGGGTGTGCTGCCATCGGCTTTCATCAATTTACCCTCAATTTGAATGACACTTTCATGAGGTAAGATAAAATATCTTGATTGTTGATAACAAATTGAATTTCGTCATTGTTATTTAGTCCTGGAGCTTGAGGTTGATAGGAATGCATGTCAATGCGTACTACGCCATTTTCCACTTGTATGGGATTTAACACTTGCGACAGGTCCTTGTTCATGATGGTTATTTAACGTATAACCAAGGTGTTGTATGCGTTGTTGGTTTACTCGTGACAACGTCTTCATACACGGTGGGCAACTAACCGTTCTCGTAGACGGTGTTATTGCTTTATAGAAATATTTCATAACGTCTTTAAAACCTACTTGTCGGTCACGGGCGTGTTGGCATCCAGAGCAACCTTGGGCACAGCAAGCGAGAACGTTACCGCTGAACCACGCAACCATGCAGTAAATACAGAACGTGTCATATTAATATTCTGGGATCAATATTGAACTATTAAAATTCTAATAGTTATCACGAATACTATCCATCCATGGTTTTGAACAGTATTTAGGGAAAATAACAATTTAAATGAGGGAAGAAAACAACTTTTCCTATCGTCCTCGTAGATCATGTGAACAAAACTAAGTTGCAATCTTGCTGTACGAGGTAGGGAGGGTATAATAAAATAGTTGAAAGGAATTACAAATTTTCGCCGTTAGATAGCCTTGAACCCGGGATCTCCAAAACAGCGAGCGGGCGCGACAACACTCGCACAATTCTCCAACGCACTCTGAAGCTTTTTGTTGTACTAGTTAATAACGCGTATGGCAAAATATTAAGTTATTACTGTTAGATCTTAAATATTGATTGGAATGCATTCATTTTGAACCTGGCATGTTTTCAAATATACTTAAAGCAAGATTCGCGACCGCTTTGCGTTAATAAGGCGAATGATCGACAAATAATACCATCAAACGACAACCCTTTGCTATGTTTTATTTCATACAACTTGGCGTACAATATGCTAGCGTGTGATGCACTTCGGTCATACAAGCAGGTGTACAGACGAGAAGAACAGAATCATACAGGATTTTGTACATGCGATCACCAGCGATTGTCGTGTTATACGGGCCTAAAGATTGCTAAAACTTTTTCTTAAAATTAAATATCAATTTTTTATATTTTCGCTATCGTTTTACCCTCCAGATTCGGCTTTTCCCACGGAATAAGTGAGGGAGCACACCTCTACCGCCACTGAGGGCAGTTTCCTGGAGGTTGAGAATATGGGAGTGGGATACAACCAGGGTGTGTGACCAGCTCGACACCCAGGCGGCCTCACCTGCAAAGCGAGCAGGGGCCTGATGAAGGGATAGGAAGAGTGGGAGGGTTTGGCAAGGAAGTGGGAAGGAGGCGGCCGTGGCCTTACAGTAGGTACTGTACCGTTCTTTTGAGGTTTACAGGTTGTACTATTTACGAGCATGGCAATGTGACATGGCGAGAAGCCGGTCGAAACGCAATCTTGACGGCTCCTCACAGCTGGTTGTCATTGGAAGGGGGTCATCCCGAGTCCCTAAGGCCAGCCACCGAACGTGCCCAAAGGAGACCGAAGTGAAAGCGATATGAACCCAATCAATTATGACTTAATTTTCATCGATCTCAGCGCCTAAGAAATATTTATATTGATTAAATGATATTAAGATCCATTTACGTGGTATTGTGCTTGTCAGAATGCACATTTATATGGCAGAATGCTATTACATACGAATATTTGGTAATCTGAAGATCTATGGAATAATATGCATATACTTCCTCCTGATGCAATTATCATCGAACTGTGACGCATGGAGTGGGGGAGATTGATGTCTTCCTTAAACCTACTCGCACGACAGCGAAATAGAGCTTATTGTGAATTTGATCGGGAACATTTAGCCCGCGGAGTGAAAAGTGAAGTCTTTCGCACGCCTATATTAAGTTCAGTGTTAACCGCAAAAACTTAGAATAATCCTTCAACACGTGAACTGATATAAAATGCAACGAAATGGGATTTAAACATTCTGTTCAGCCCATAGTATGCATACAAATGAACTTGTATATTATACAGTTACGGGATGCGCGGAATGATCTGTTCAATCTGTATCCATGCTTTCATGACGCCATTAGGTGCCAGCATGCTATAATTAGCCAACGATATACGGTTGTGATTCAACCTTCTGAACACAGGCTGTTATAAGGAGTAGCCTACTTTTACTCAATAAACTATTCTCACTCTGTACGTTTTATTACTGCCCGAGACGTCGGAGGTAAGGGTTCAGATGACTATTGAAGCCGTCGTTATATCCAGATAAAGTATGATAAGAATACTTCATTCAAGTCAATAGCAGAGCATCGTGAAACTACTTTTTCTGGCATGCTTTTTTGGAAACGCATTTCATGCACCTTCAATCTTTTCAAGCAAGAGTCGAAGTAGTATTGTGACCGTTACGAACAAGGAATTAACTATAGGTTGCTTGCAAATGCCTGTGCGCTGTAGTGAATTGACGAATTTAATTCGGGAGAATCGTGTTCAATTACCCGAGTGCGGAGAACTTTCGCGAGCCGATGGTGTGATGCAGAGCCGTGCCGAAAGCGATGTGAACATGGGAGGTTCCTTCGTTCGAACCCTGATGTCCGAGAAGGAGCATACAGTATTTTGGTACAGCCTGGAGGCTACCTAGACATATATATATATCCTTTTTATACTACTACAAGGATCTTCGCAAGGTACAGAAACGTCAGTTTATTATGATAGCTTAGTCAGGCATTAGAAAGCAATAACAATTGCCATTTTTTAAGTTTACATGATTGAGCAGAGGCACAGGTTCGATGTCTGTTTCGAGACTGACCTTCTGTTCCACTGGGATTTTGGTTCGAATAACGAACGCATCCAATGTGTAGTATTAATTTTGGTAATAAGCTTTGAGTAATTTTGGTATTTATCTAAATTGACATGCATATTCTCATCGTAGTGAAGATTAATCGATAGGGGAAAACTTCGTATTTTTGTGAAGAATAATAGTTAAATATCATTATTACAAACAGAACGCTCTATCAAAGTTCCAACGCTCACCACTAGGTATCATTGATATCTGGTGGCGAAAGTTGGAACTACTTGAAATTGAACGGAACTTGTAGCTCACCCTTTAGGGTGTCCGCTTGAAGCAGCTACAGACTCAGGCGAGCCGAACATGTCCTCGGACACTCCCGGCACTAAAAGCCATACGATAGATAAATAAATAAATAAAATTACAAACAGTGTCAGAATATTGATAGACTTTCCAAGTGTCTTGTGTACACTTTGTTACTCATTTACATTAGTGTTAACAAATATCTGGATGATGAGCATTGATTCTCATATATCATTTTAATATAAAATGAAAATCCACAGCCTGCTTCCAGTCTCCGACCAGGTCAGGAATGGAATGAATGAAGCCCCCATCTAGCGGCGAGGATATGAACTGTGCCGGCTGCCGAGGCCTGACGCACTCCTCTAGGGCAGTGATTAAATGAATAACAGATGAAATGAAATGATAGTGGAGAGTGTTGCTGGAATGAAATTTTGACAGGGAAAACCGGAGTACCCGGAGAAAAACCTGTCTGCCTCCGTTTTGTCCAGCACAGATCTCACATGGAGTGACAGGGATTTGAACCACGGACCCAGCGGTGAGAGGCCGGCGTGCTGCCGCCTAAGCCACGGAGGCTCATCATTTTTAATATATTTATTTTAATTAAAGTATGTTGATACGTGAGGCATTCATCTTTTCTCAATTATTCTGAGAGTGTACTTGGCTTTTGGGAGCGAGGTTTATTGGCGAAAATACCCAATGGGTCAACAGCGTTTAGCCTTAGATGTTAACCTGGACCCATGTGTAGGTGTAATCATTCAGTATCTTCGAGTTCGTTTGAGTTAGGGGCAATCTCGACTTTGGGTTAATCAATCTCTATTTCTATTTTGAGTCTCGTATACTGCGTGAAGTTAAAAATTATGAAGTTATACTGATGATTGAATTAAGAAGTTAGATAAATTAATATATTGCTACTAATTCAACTGTTTGTGGAGATATAATATTAAGTTTGATGAACATCCAAGTTTATTAAAGCAAATCCCAGGGAAGGCTTATTGCAAGTCCATAAATCTTGTTGTAACTCATGATGTATCGTATAATTGTGAGGCATGATTTTTAAGCTTTTATGGTATTTATCTGAAATTCACAATAACAACTTTCAGTAACGTGCTACAGTTTTAATTATTTTTCTCATCACGATTCTACGTATAATGATGCTCTGATTAATGAAACAGTAAAATAAGGCTTGATGTTCACCGATTAAAGGTGCACATATATATGTATAATACGCATATCTGTAGATATTGCTTGTTATAATTGTTGTTTAAGAATATTATGCTTGTTGAAGCTTTCTCATGTAAAGGATTGAGCCAGTCAGTGCTAATCGTGTTAAGTTTTAGTGAAGTCTCACACCAAATGTTCGTCGAATTAAATCCAAGTTTGGATGTGTTAGGATGTCCAAGGAGACATGATCAGCTGTTCATTACTATCAAGATAGACCTACGTGATGATTATATCTTGTACTGAACACAGTTTTATGGATTGTCAGTTTTTAATATTATAATATTGAAGTTCGAATAATGATGCCAGAACAATTGTGTAAATCATGATTTATATTTATTACGTATTGGTTTAAACCAATGATTCCACTAAGCTTAACCGCTCGATGGAAGTAACCAGAATTTGAATGAAACGAATCAATAATTGGAAGAAAAATATGCAGATGTGACTGTCGTAAGTAACTCAGTATGAGAAACACTTAAGGATGTTTCTGCAATAATGTACAGTTTGTAATATATATGAATATTCTACAAATAATTGAGCAGCGTTGAATAATATTCGTAATAATAATAATTAAAATGTTTATGATAATAAATGTGATTTGATAATTAGGTTAATCATATCCTGGCGAAGTGTATCCAACGATTTTCTTTTTATTGGATCATTCCAGTTGTTAATAATTTATGAAATTGGAATTTGTATCCAATTGTGAGCACATATGTCTTAGTTTAACCACGTGCCACCTTCATTATTTAAATCCCACATTTCTTTTTGGGATTATCAAGTTCTTATTGATGACATTTATGTTCATTTTTGAATAAATGTTCTATTTTCTGATTTTAAATTTATTGCGTGATGCTTTATAGAGGTGATGGAAGTTCGCGTTAAGACGGCCTTCGCTAGGTGTTTCTAGGGTACTCCACTCTCTTGAGATATTCCTTTTTGGTGGAATCTTGTGTTGTATGAGCGAGATTTTATTATTTGAGCCATGGTCTTTCTTAATGCCACCTGTTGGGTTAACTGGTAACCTATTATCCCTTGTTGGTAGGATCTGGGGGTTTTCCTATCCGGGGATTTTCAGGTTCTACGATCCAGCTGTCATCGAGGGATTTCAACAGGTAATGGTAAGTAATACGGGTACACTACCATCCCGGAATTTGCCCGAAGACGAAGTGAGAAACCACGGACAACCACTTTGAGGGTGGCTGAGGTGGGAATTGAACCCCCTCGACTCAATTGGGCCACCCGAGGCTGATTAGACTCCGTTCCAGTCCTCGTACCCCTTTTCAAATTTTGTAGCAGAGCCGGGAATCGAAACCAGGACCTCCGGGGCGGCAGCTAATCATGCTGACCTCTACGCTACGGAGGTGACAATAACAAAATAATACCAAGGGAAATTCTAAGAAATACCTATACTTCGATGCTAGCACTGGCGATCAGAATATTCTTCGATATGCTGTTGTTTGTTGTTTCATTTGAGGGGCTAGAACATCGCTGTCATGTATGCCCGTGTACTTGGCTGTGTGTGTAGAATTTGTCTGATAACCGGAGTTATTGCGGGCTTGTAATAATGTGTGAATTTGTAATTAAGGATTGGGTAGGAGGCGGCCGTGGTCGGGAATCGAATCGTTAAAATGGTAATAAATATCATTTTATATATTTTTTATATTTTATGTATCTCTGAAGCCTGCTCTTTAAAATAAATAAATTATAGTTCAACCATTCAAAGTTGCCACAGTTTAAATATAAACTTGTGCTAACAATGAGAAAATCATCAGTAATGGCTGCGAAAACTAGTTGAATTACATTGCCATAACTCCGCGATTGTGAATTCTAGGATTTAGGGACCTTTTGCAATCAAGAGTACTTTCTTTACCTTTAAAATCGGTGGTGGCTAGACTGCACTATTTTTATTGCCTTTTGTTTATTCCTTGTGTATACCATGACATGAATTTCTATGGTTACTCCTTAGAGTTGTTTATTTTTGATGTGATTTGAGCTAATTAGCTGTGAATATACAGTAATTCAAGTTGAAAATGCGTAGATGTAATCGTGTTTTTAAGAAAAGAAGGAATATTGGTATTCCAAAGAGTAAAAATGCTGTAAGTTAGTGTTTTACCACAACTGAGGAGAAGCCAAGTGGAGACTCGAATGTAAACAAACACATTGAGGTTAGTGGAACTTCTGACAGTGCTTCAAAGAAGAAGTTAGCCTCATGCAGTGATATTTATGAAGAAGTGTGTGATGAAAGGATGGTTTATGAAATTATAAATATTACACTTCTACAAGATGCCATGAGTGAATTTCTTCATGGGAAAAGTCCAAATCCTAATGAATCTGTAAACAACGTTATATGGTCTCGCATCCATAAAGGCACTTTTGTAGGCATAAAACACTACGATTTGGAGTTCTTGATGCAGTGGCCAATTATAATAAAGGAAATATTGTTAAATGGCTGGTATTACAGGAGTTAGGACTGAAAATAGGAAGGAATTGTATGAATGCCATGATGGAGTTGGACCGAGAAAGATTACGGAAACCAGAAAGAATGGTTCAAGGAGTGCAGAAAAAGCTAGGCAATCCAGGGACAAGGCTAAACGGAAGCTAGAAGACCTGTATGAATCACAGGAAGATCCAGATTCTCCTTCATATGGTGCAGGGATGCACTGAAATATGAAAATATTTGTGGAAAGTTTCAACTGCAGTTTTCTCAGTTTCCAATTTTTTCAAATGTATGTTACTTTTTCTAGGTGACTATTTACCACAGAGCTGTGTAATTTTCATCATGAAATTGTCTCATATTTGTTAACATTTTAACGGAGGGATTTCCTGACTTATATAAAACTGTTTGAGATTTGGCTGTTGTTGGATGTATCTTAGTCCCTTAAGTCCAATTACAAAAACGCTCCGTCAGTATGTCAAGTAAGGTGTGAATAAAATGTGACATTAATTTCATTTTCATAACTTTATTAGATCCCGGGAAAAAGGGACATAAATTAAACAAATTTAACATTGGTAAGATAGGCGGCTCCGTACCCCCTGAAGAGAGAAGCCGTCCCGGAATTTGGCCGGAGTAGAAATTGGAAACCACGGAAAACCACTTCCAGGGAGGCATAGGCGGGAATCGAAGCCACCTCTTTTCAGATTTGCTTCACGAAGCTGAGTGTGCCCAATTTCAGCCCTCAGACCAGTATTAAATTTCTTGGCAGAGCTGGGAATCGAGCCCGGAACTTCGGAGCGACACTTCGATATGTTAAGTTAATAGGCCTGTATATGACAGTTTTTTAATTTTCTGCTATTACAGGTCACGTGACATAACCTACCAATTCGATCGTATTCTCGTTATAAATCAGCAAAATTCAAAGTACTCTTCACAAAAATACATCGTAGGGGAATAAATGTGGTAATGTAGTTACATCCCCACTAAAATGGAGCGTAGGCTTTCGTTCAGAAAAGTATGCCTACCACTGGATTTGAAGCAATTTTCTACCCGTTCTCTCTCACCGTGTACGGCCGGGCTTTAACCAAATCAGCCACCAATGCATGGTAGACTTAGCTCGCTGTACGTGCCATAGTTACTGTGGCCTTCCGCGCTTCCTGCCTCAAACGTTTAAGTCCATGTCAAAGTCTTCAATCAAGGTTTAAGATGTTGATTTAACTTCCTACTATCGCAGATCACGGGGCGTAAGCTATTAATTCGATCTTATTACGTGTATGAGTGTTATTTCAAGGAGCAATCAGTCATATGTTAGTAGAATGGGCCTTAGTATTTGGCGGGGAAAAGTTTACAGTCGGTTTTTCTTTGCTAGACTCATGACGCAATTACATTGCTGTCACACAGTCAGAGCGCAGAGCAATATCGACCATCGTGAGAAATGCAATGTTAGTTGGGTTTCATAAAACTAAATAATAAGGGACTGGTGGACCACTCTGTATACATAAATTATATATAAACTTGTGAACTGACGGTGGGTTTTGGGTCTGGGGGATGTGAAACGCGAAGATATGTCGAAATTTTCCGGAAGTCGAAACATGGTACCCATTGCAATAATTAGCATTCTAATGAAATCTACATAAAACACACTAATAATCCCGATAATTCACGCAAGTTTACAATAATTGAAGAATAGAAGCCATTTTGAAGTGTTGGCTGGTTCTAATAAAGTTTACAATAAACGTGTGTAACTAAAATAGTGTATATAATGCATATATCCTAATCCACCTATTTATAGACATAGCCTGATGGTGAAGGACCTGATGATGATCGCTTAACGCTTAACGAGTATAATAATCTCTCTCATGTAATTTCCTTCAGGTTTAGGAAACAAACTCATTATAATTTGGATACAATCACGTTGACCGACTAAAAAAAATTAAATTCCACACAATTTAACGTTTACTGTTGTTAGCACAACATTGCTTTTAATGAGCACCTATTTCTAAGCAAAACAATGCGTGATGTGCAAATTATGAAATCACGGGAACTGGCCGAACAATACGTTAGCTAACCCCTGTTACCCCTCCACCGAGTGCTATTTTATTTAGCTCTAAAGCACAAACTCTATTTTTAAGGAGAAAATATTGCTTGTAAATATATGGTACGATTTTTCTCCTAATGTACGGGTAAACTTATCTGTGCTACTGTATGAGTCTGATTATTTCTTTTTCAAAAGCTATTTATACACCATATTTAATCTTAAAACAGTGCAAGTTCAATATTGCGGATGTATTTAATTTAGAAAAGTGTGTGTTTGATTCTTCAGTCATTCAATAATTGGTTTGATACAGCTTTCCATGCATGTATGTCCTGATTTAGTCGTTTCACCATATTCTTCTGTTTTACGCATTCTATCCTTGGCCTACCCTATAATTATATCTTATCCTGAATTTTCCGCCACCCTTATTTCCATAAGATTGCTGTTCCAGTGTGCGATGATATGTATCCTACCAACCTATCTCTTATCTTCAGGAGCACTCCCTAGAAACTCCTCTCATCCTCCTTCTCATGTGTTATTATATTTACTCTTCTTATATTCACAACAATTTTCCTATAGCACCACGTTCCAGACAAAGGCTTTCAAAAATTACTCTGTAGGACCTAATACAATTTGGTTGTCAAAATATACGCATGTGTTTGTAGCTCGGTGAAGAACTAAAGTGCCTATTTTCATATATACTACTGGTCTTACTTAGGACACGTAATATGAAAACGAGATTATCAAAATATTCACAGCCACCATTTTTAAGTTCTCATAAAATTCCGTTAAATTAGATGTCAGTAAAATAAGGCTTGTGTGAAGATATATCGTGCCAACATTCACAGCGCTCGTATAAAAAGTGGTGAGAAAAATAAATTCTAATATTTAAATTTCTCGTCACCACCATGTTGGTTTTGTGCTCACAAGGTTATTGAATAATCGATAGGTTAACGAACTTATGTTAATAGCTTTCATCAGCATACAAAATTTCAGTTTGATTGCTGTAATGGATTCGTAGATATTGAGAACCATCTAATTATTTCGGATGGTCGCCATGTTGTATTGTTATGTACTATTAGATGAAGTTTATTGTCTAAGTTCCTTATTCAAATTTTCACTTCGATCGCATGATTAGGTCACAAGATATAAAAACTTAATTTTAATATTTGACACAGCCACCATATTGAGGTTATGTAAGTAATTGAAGTAAATTAGATATCAGTGCATTGCAATGTGTACATACATTTGCCACGCTCGGATGGTTAAATCGCGATAAAAGTCTTTTTAAATGTTTCAAATTTCCTTGGGCGTCAGGTTCGTTTTGCACTTGACAGTTTTATGAATGTAAAATAGATGAACTTCTAGTAGTATCTTTTATCGTCGTATAAACTTTCATGGTGATCTCTGTTTCCATTGCGAAGATATAGAATGGCAGTGAATTATTTCGCGCGGCTGGCATGTTGGATTGGCGAAACGTATTAAAATTTGAAATATAATGTCAAGGTCGGACGAGCTAGCCTTACAGAGTTTCATTGAAATTGCTTCGGCCGTTTAGATTTTATTAGCAGGGGGGATTTTTAGCCTACTTTTGATTTTTGCAAAAATGAAAGTAAATTTATGAGATCAACGCAGGGCCAAAAAATGTGTGTCTCTGTGTGTGTGTGTGTGTGTCTGTGTCTGTGTGAGTGTGTACTCTGAATGTCTCTCCCTCCCCCCCCCCCGTATCAATTCGAACACGGTGAAACCGAATTGAACGAAATTTAGTATTGAGGTTGCACTGGCAAAGGAAACCTCAGTGTCATGTGTTATATTGCCGCCATCTTTACCAAAACGTAATGGCGGCCACCCAAATGGCCAAAATTTAATAATGCATTACGATCAAACTATTCATCGGATCTTTACCAAATTTGGTAACAACATACCTACATATGGGACGCGTCTTGTGCCCAAACTACAAGGTCATCAAACGTACGATTTAAGTTTGGCAGCCGTGTGAATTATGCAGACTTTATAATCTATAACATAGGACCCAACAGTTCGGATTATCGAACCAAGAATCGTTTAATCTGTTCTAAACGACGTGGTTCGTACGAAATTAAAAGTTTATATTGTAATATTATAGTCTAGAAGTGAATTTAAAAATCTGAATCGTCTCGGTTATTTGACAAAATGACAGTTGATCTCTCGTTCTGACCTATATTTTACTCTTCAGTACGTTGTATGCAATATAAAAATTATATGAACTTAATATGAAATGAACTCGGTTTGAAATATACTCCAATGAAGAAATCGTTCAATCCAAGTGATTATTTGCTAATACGTTGTATGTATATGTATTTGATTGATAACGCTTAATTTCTGAGTGTACGATTGGTTGTGTGGTTTGGGTTTCAATCTTTCACCTGGCTGGCCTGGGTTCAAATCCTATCACAGTTGAATATTTTTGCTTCAATTTTTTATATTTATTGTTTCTTGAGTACTGAGACGTTATAAAGTAAAGCGTTATATGGTGCATTTTTTCAATGGAAAATATATATTTAATTAAAACAACATTCTCCACCGGAGTGACATCTACCAGCCTTCAGTTGTACTATGCAGGAACTATCCACTGCCTACTAGATGCAAGCTTCGCTCTATACCGGCCAGTTAGTGAACCCAGTCTTAACGACTGCTAGGAGCAATAATACTGTGACATTCGTTTATTATTTGTGCACAGAGGCGTTGTTGATAACCTCAAAATTTGCAATATGGATGGCATCCATTGGATGATTTGGAGATGGATTATTTTTTTATACCGTGTATTTACGATTATAAAGTTACGGGATGCAAAGTTACTTCACTTACGCCTATATCCTCTTTGTACACGACACAGAACAACGACGAGACGTCAGTTTCTGATCTGCTCTGAT
Organism: Meconema thalassinum; assembly: GCA_946902985.2. Taxonomy (NCBI): domain Eukaryota; kingdom Metazoa; phylum Arthropoda; class Insecta; order Orthoptera; family Tettigoniidae; genus Meconema; species Meconema thalassinum. Next base: position 66,599,666 of record OX336390.1, on the reverse strand, counting down.
TGGCTGTTACATTGCGGCAGTCGGGTAGTTGGCAATCTTCTTTTTCTTCTTTTCTTAGTCATTTACCCTCCAGGTTGGTGGAACCCACGGACTCAGCTAGGGAACTCACCACTACCGCCTCTACGGGCAGTGTCCTAGAGCTGGGAACATCTAATCGGAGGGGATATAACTGGTGAGGTGTGATTGGCAACTCGCCCAGGCGGCCTCACCTGCAAAGCGAACAGGGGCCTCATGAGGGAAGGTAATGGATGGTCAGGATGGATAGGTAAGGAAGAGGGAAGGAGGCGGCCGTGTCCTTGAAGAAGGTACTGCACCATTATTCCTAAAGGTCTTAAGTACAGATATGGATACAGTATTTTGGAACGCCCTGTAACTTTCTAGCTAGCCACTGAAGTCTATCATAACAGCTGGTCTACAGCAAGCAAAAGTTCTGCTATCAAGAATGGATCGGTAGAGCTCGTATTTCTGACGAGAAGCCCGAAGGTCATCGATAATAATCATATTGACATTGTCTAACATTATATCGATCGATTCACCTGATAATGATTAATACGAATTAAAGTATATTTAGCGCTATATGTAAGCAGTTATTTATGTCTGTGTGCATATTTCCATGGCAGAAAGCTATTACAAAGCAAGTATGAAAAAAAAGAAGAAGATCTGTTAAGTCACTAGTGATTATACTACGACTGCGATATATTTATATCGACTCGTGGCGTATAGAGGAGTAGGGGTAGTGGATGTCTTGCTCAAGCGACCTCGTGTGGAGAGCAGGAACTTGTGAAACTGACAGCGTGCAGTAATAATCCTGGAAATAGTGAAAGTGAAATCGCCAGTTAACGGGATTTTCAAAACGTGTGAGCGTGCTGAAGTGTACACGCTGGTTCGTTCAGCATTCTACGTGGAGTAGAGACTTGCTTAATGGGGATCAGACATGGTTTTAAACATGTAATATGTTTATCTTTGCGACCGGGTGTCCACCGCCACTAACGGACTATGCGGAAGAATACATTCATAATCCCGGCCGCCAGCTCGGGTGTATTATGTCGTAACACTCTGCTTGTAAAACTTCATGAAAATGCAGCCTAGAGTTGATCCAAGCTTTTCACAGTGGCAATACTTCTTTAGAAAAAGCACATTCTTAAGCAAGGTGTCAGAGGGAAGGGATACAATGAAGCCTATATCCATTACGATGATAGGCTAGAGTACAATAGGAATACAGCATTAGCAGAGTGGTAACGGGAACAGGTTGCAACAACGTTCATTTACTATGAAGTGTACAACCGAGTTTCGTAATGCAATGGACTGCGCGGACACGTGTGAACTTGGTCACATTCGCATCTTTATATTGGAACTTTTTAGCGGCTGTTCGAATTCACTCTCGCTTCGTGACGAGTTGATGAACTGTTTGCGGTTCAGCCATCGGTATTCTAATGCGTGTGGAAAGATATCGCCAGGATATATTGGGGCATTTCGACCGGTCTGGAGTTGTTCGAGCCTAGGAGGACTATGGTTTGTTCTCTGGAGACCCAGTTGGAGTCCGGCATGTTTTGTGTTGGTCTGGAGCATAGTATGGCCAACGATATCCTTTTTTTCACATCCAGATTCGCCAAAGGTACAGATCACTTCAACTTGTTACTGTAGTGTAGCGGGGACATTTGAGCAATCACAAATTGCCATATTTTGATTTTTGTAGATTAAATGGTTGAATACAAAGTGCAGGTTCGATGTCTATTTCGAAGCTGACCTTCTATGATGCCAGGATTTCGACTCATAAAAATGAGTGCATCCTTTGTGTATTTTGATTGATAAAATTTAAAATTTCAGTAGTATTTTACAGTATTTAAACTGATATGCTCATTCCTATTTGTCAAGAAGTCACTGTAGGAGGAAGAACTCCTGATTTTTGTGTAAGAATATTTTAGTAACGCAATTTTTTTTTACAGCGGCGTTGAGAGCTCTGACTGAATTTTACATTTTCTAGTGCATTGTTCATTAAGCAGTTTCGCTTGGATTATCTTATTCTTTGAGGAGAATTTTTCTTTCCTTATTATTATAACGATATTAGGAAGTTTTCGAATCCTGTTATTCTGAATGTTACTTCGAGTCTTTAGACTATTTTTTCTTCAGTTTATTAACAGATTTAACTTGTATTTTCTGAGCGTGATTTTCGGAGTGGATTGACTAATGGGTCATTAGTCGCTTATCCTCTGTAGTTAACCTAGATCCATGCTGTAGGATTAATCCACCGACATTTTCGCGTTCGGGAAGTTCAAGGGAAGATCTTATTTTGAGATCGGATATTTTTTAAATCGTTTTTACAACCTCAGATTTGAGTGGTTGTGAATTTTATACTTTTCTTCTCTTATGATGTTAACACTGGATTAAATTGATATCATTGCCTCTGGTACAATAGTTTTTCTCTATTAAGAGGGTATTTGAACGACATCCAAATTTGCGAGGATAATCCCAGGGATGACTTACTATAAGTCATACGTTTAAGAACTATGAATATTGTAATACATCAATGTAAGGCAAGTTTTCTAAAAATAGGTGGAGTATTTCTGGAATCCACTAGGCTTTATTAATAACCTGTTACAGAATCAAATTATTTTTCTGAGCACGAGTTCAGACTTTTATTATAAACAGCTGATTTTCATAATTGTGGATTTAAAACAGTAAGGCTCCAATTATAGGTGCATGTTAGATTTTAAGAGGCATGTAATAGGAATAATGCTCTTGTGTTTAAGTATTTTGATACAGTGCTTTGCGAAGCTAATTTTCTTGTTGAAGATTGAGCAACGTGTGCCAATCAAGAATAGATTGAATGAGGTTTCAACCCAGAGAGGCGTTGTATTTAACCTAGTATGGTTAAGATTTTGTCATAGGTGACTTTATCGCTGTTATTATCGTGAAGTAATGCCTGTGTGAAGATTAGTATTTTTCTGAGCATTATTATTAAAACTCTTGAGTGGATATCCAGTTCAATATTTCCAGTAAAATTATAACGACTTTGCCATAGCATGTATGTTTAACAAGGATCACCGATAACTATTTAATGCTGAATCTATGATTAATTTTTGCTTAACTTAACTTTTCGGCAGAAATACCCTGAAATAAGAAATGAAACAATTAAACAATTTTAAGCAGAAGTGAATGTCGTGACATTAAGTCAGTGGGAGGAGAATAATCGAAATTATTCTAGAATTTTGTATAAATTTGTATATTCTCTAAATATGCCATATTAATTTCTTCGTTAAATAACAAGACCATATAATGCTATTGAAAATGTCGTGTAAGATTATTGGTTATAATCAGGGTATTTTTATGTAAGATGTTCATTAAGTTAATGAACCGAAATGAATCCAATTTATTCAATTCATATAATTCTTTTTTGTGTGTGCTTATTCTATGGGATCGAAAATTATTATTATTATACCTTATTTTTGAAAGAACTAAAAGTTAGTTGAGATAATGGGTAATTAATTTTGGAAGCCTTTCCCATATTCCATAGCTGAAAGACAATCCAGTATAATTAATGATATTTTTGATTGGTCATGGTATCGACAAAATTTATATTTCTTATCAAGTTTATTCTTGCAATAAACTAATTTATTATTTGGTTTCAATTATTGCGTGCTGCTTCATAGAGGTGATGGAAGGGTGTATTAAGGGGGCCATCGCTAGGTATTTTAGGGTTTGCCACACCTTTGAAATTCTTTCTTCCTTTTGAAGAATTCTTGTGTTTTGAGCTAGTCTTTTCTTTCTCTGAGCCTTGGTCAGTCTTAATACATCCTGTTAGGTATTCGAGTTGCCCTATTATCCCTGTGTCTGTTGGTAGAACTTGGGGTTTTTATGACCGGGGATTTTCAGGTTCTACGATCCAGCTGTTATCCAGGGATTCAACAGGTATTGGTAGGTAATAAGGGTACATGAGGTGGCGCCCAGCTCAGGGGCTTCGAAAAACTGGAATACCAGAGCGAATACCAGGGAGATGAATGCCATAATTCTGCCAAAATTGAAACTGAAAGTACAAAGTGGAAATTAGTTTTATGATCATGTAACACAGATCACGAATTGGAACACCGTGTTTCCTGTGTGACCATGAATCAAGGCAATAAAATAATGGTGAACCAATATTTTGGCACGGACTATTGGAATTCCTATGGAACAAAGCAATTACGAGGATACTCGAGCTACTTGACTTACAAGTGGTATTGCAACCATTATTAAATTTTGTATTTTATGTATTGGAGTGGTGCCACACGCTCTGTTAATAATTTGTTCTACTTGTTTCCGGCTGATGATCATTGCTGACATCATTAAAAATAGAAGTGTTTGTAACAAATTTAAATTTGAGTAATGGTAGAATCATAGACCTTGACAGATATAAACCATCACGCACTTGTATATAGGCGATCCCAAATCAAATTGGACACTTCGTGTTTAGACATAAGCTTATTTTAAGGTAATGCCAGACAATAAGGATGAGCATGTATGGTAAATGGTGGTTGTTTGTAGATGTTCTCGCTGTGCTTTGTTGGTGTGGTATTCTTATTTCTTGTGAAGTGTAGTGAAGCATGTCTGAAGGTAATATGGTGACTGTTGGTGTCGTTAAGAAGATGTTTGAAATTATTCAAAATAAAATGGATAATTTGAATCAGGACATAGAAAATATTAAGGTCCAAACTAAATCTGCATTAGACCATTTATCCGAAACTGTTATTAAAATCAGGGATTGATAAAAGATGCAGTTGCTGAAGGTATCAGGGGGGAAATTGATACTATGCAATCCTGCTTGAAGGCTATCAAAGATAGTTCTAAAAGGGTAGAAAAGAAGGTTACCAGTGTAGAATCTAATATCGAAGATATCCAGGACGATAATAGAAAAACACAACTAGATATCAGTACACTCCGAGCTAATGTTGGCTTGGTACAGGTTGGCCAAGAAAGAATGCACCTTGATATTAACAATATCCAAACTAGTGAAACATCAATGCAAAATAGTCAAACATCAATGCAAAATAGTCAAAAATCAATGCAAAATAGTCAAACATCAATGCAAACAGATCTTAACAATGTTCAGACTAGTCAAAAGGAAATTGAGGAAACAGTAAAGGATGTTAACCCTAATGTAAGGATTATGCAATCGCAAATCAATGATTTTAGGGCAGATGTGGTTTTAATAGAATCCAGTCAAAAAGAGATTCAGTCCCAAGCCAAAAATATTCAGAATGATGTAAATCAAATTGAATCCAGCCAAAATAAAATGAAGTTAGAGTTCCGAAAAATCGAATCTAGTCAAAATCAGATGGAGGTTATGTTAATGGAGCTAGATAAATCAAGTAAAGAGTTTCAAGTTGAGATTAGACTAGACTTTGAAAAAAGTGTGAAGCTTAGTAAAAAAAATTTAGAAGCACTTCAGCTACAGTTTTCCCATGACACTAATCAGACCCAGAATAGCCTGCAGCAGTTGAAATGTGAAATGGGGACACTCCGAACTCAAGTCACAGATCATACAAAACTTCTCAGGGATGATTTTGACATTGATTTGAAAGGGATCATAAGAGATAATATTGTAACATTTCGTAAAGATATCATGAAAATTAATGAGGAATGTTTTAAAGTTGAAAAATCTAAGTTAGAATCCAATCTTGCCACTGGTCTTGCAACTAATAGCAAAGACATAATAAATGTTAGGGAATATCTAAGCAAAAGAATGGATGGAATTCAAAATACACAGGTTAATAACATATCCGATTTAGAGAAACGTATTAATACTGTTGAAACTAAAGTTGACCAAAGTAAGATAGAGTTAAATGAGGTCAGGGAGGAGAAAACTTCCGAGATTAATTAAATTAGAAAGGGTCTCGAGCAAATTAATCTAGAGGGGCATATCAATTTAGATACGCTAAAAGATGAATTGCGATCACTTTTACAGTCCGATTTTAGAGTTGTAGTTGAACAACCTGAAGTGATAGTACCTGATAGTAGGGAAAGGATGATGCAGGAATCTCCCAATAACGAACCCAACGTTCAACTCAGTCTAATGGAACATCCGAGTCCCATTCGAACAAGCAGGGAGACGTTTAGTTTTCCGAACCCCAACGTAGGCATGGATGATTATACCTCGGGATCAATGGAAAGGAAACCCAATGTAACCATAATAAGAAACTTTGATGACAAACCTAGGAAGTTTAGCAATCTGGATGGAATGACACCGATCGAATTTGTAAGGGCATTAAGAGATTATTTTTTGGAGTCACATGTGCCACGTGAGCGTGAGCTACGTATGGTGGAAAGGTTTCTTACCGATGCTCCGTTACAATGGTTCAGGGCCTTTCGTTACACATTTGACAATTTCGAACAGTTTTCGGAGGCCTTCATACAAAGATTTTGGTCGATCGAGGTCCAACAAAATGTGAGATCGGAAGTCTATTCACGCAAGTACTCCAGTACAGGACCAACCAGCTATGCTGAGTACTTTGCGTGTCAGCAAAACTCCGTTTTCTCCAGCCTCCGTTAACCCGAGAAGAACTCCTTGAAGCTATCTCACGTCAATTGCCTGCGGAAGTAAGGAGGTCAATTATTTCTTCCGGAGTATCGTCTTTAACGTCGTTAGATGACTTGTTACGTCGATTAGATCACATGAGTATGATGACGCAACCTGCCATAGTCAAAAATGCCAGGCAGGAATCGAAAGACGTAAACGCGGTAATGATGAACCGTACACAGCAGACGGATCGTTTTGAGCAAAGAAGAGATGATAGAATGGGTCCTATTAGAAATACCCATCAGGAAGAGAAGAGATGGGAAAACCAACGTAGGGACGCCCAGGAGAGGCCATGGCAACGTCGCTACGAGGAGAGAAATTTATATCGAAGAGATAATGATCGAAACCGGAATGATCACCAAGAAACGCCTTATAACAGGAATTACAGATATGATCAAAATAATCGAGATGACAGATATAATAGGAATGATAGAGATACCCGTGACAACAGAGATAAGAGGCAAAATCAAGGGTACTCAAGATACAACAATTATCGAACGGAGGCGTCCGATAAGAAAGTGCAACAGGAGATGCTCAAGAGAGGGCGAGATAAGTCCACGGAGGTTGGACGAAGAAAATCGAAGGAAAGAAAGGATGAAAATCTAGATAAGTCACAACCCAGCACTAGCAGAGAAGGTCGGAGTTCAGAAAGAGCTCCGGATCTAGAAAAAACGCCAATTTCCAGGCGAAATTAATGACTGACGTTGCCACGCATTCCTCTGTTGTCACGATTTTTGAAATTTTTGAAGCTACTGACGAAGATCTTCTATTTGAACCAGAAACGAAACCCAGAGGAAGGGTAGTTGAACTTCCCGTTATTAATATACAAATTGGTCTACAACTCTGTAAAGCTTTGATGGACACAGGTGCTATGATCTCAATAGTTGATGAGGACTGTTTCGAGAGATTGAAACCAGTAAACCAATTTACCATTCTTCCAGCATCTCCAACAAAAATTCGTGGGATATTTAAGGATAAAACTATGAAATGCAAAGTGCAGATTCTAATGAAATTCTGTATCAATCAGAGAAGTTATGAACATATTTTTACTGTCGTTAATAATATTAATTTTGACGTCATACTAGGGATCGATTTTATTACACAAGCTAGGGCAATCATCGACATGGACAAAGGAATAATAAGATTCAAGGAAGAAAGTACAGAGGATGTAGTGATGGAAGAAATGGATGGAAACGAAATTAATAGAGATATCCCTAGAACGGAAATCCTGGATCACGTAATTGAAGAAACCGAGAAAGAGAGGGAACAATATACCTTGAAAGCCGAGGGATTTAAAAACGTGAAAGAAGAATTTGACGACTTGATTTGTCAATTTGCGGACATCTTCGATGATAAACCTGGCTTGATTCGAGACTTCAAGTACCGGATTAGGCTAATAGATGAATCCCCTTACCAAGCCAAGCTTTATCCTATCCCAGAATAATACCATGATGAGGTCAAGGAGATTATAGATAAAATGGAGAGAGATGGTATAATAAAAAACAAGCTTCCTCGTATTTGAATCCGATAACTGTGGTAAAGAAAGCGAACGGACAACTGAGGCTTTGTTTAGACGTAAGGAAGATCAACACAAGAATCATGTTAGAAACTGACCGTCCACCAAAAATTAGAGAACTTTTGAAAAAGTTCAAAGGTAAAGCGTGTTTCAGCGTCCTAGACCTAACCGCTTCCATCAAGTCGAGCTGGAGGAAGATAGCCGGCAATACACCGGGTTCTTATTTGACCAGACCACGTATGTTTTCTGTCGCGTTCCTTTTGGAATGGTGAATAGCGGTCCGGCCTTGATCAGAGCTCTTGATAGCAAATTAACGGAATGCGTGAAACGTAACGTTATTTGCTATATCGATGACTTGATAATTTCTTCAGCTAATGTTCAAGAACATCTTGTGCACTTGAAACAGCTATTTGAGAATTTAGGAGAGGCCAATATTAAGGTCAACATGCATAAGTGTCAATTCATGCATCAATCTATCAAGTTCCTAGGCCATACAATTGATCAGTTTGGGTATCACCCAAACTTGAAGAAGATAGACGCCATTTCAAGATTTCCTCGTCCCGTAAAAGTGAAGCAGCTCCGTGAGTTTTTGGGTATGTGCCAGTTCTTGAGTAGCCAACTGTCCGGGATACTCAACTACTATGGCCCCATTGTATGAGGCATTAAAGAAAAATAATAAATGGAAATGGACAGAGGACACGAATAGGGCATTTGAAGAGGCCAAGCTCATGCTCCAAAATTGTATTAAGCTGGAATATCCCGAGTTTGATCGGTTATTTAAATCGAGTCTGATGCTTCAAAAATTGGTATTTGCGCTGTCCTCTATCAAAAGGACGATGATGGGAGGAAGCACTATTTGGACTTCCACAGCAGAAAGCTGCAGGAACACGAAAATAATTATTTCACCTCTGAGCTCTAAGCTTTGGCATTCATATCTGCTCTTCAAAAGTGAAAGAAGCTTCTGATAGGACATCGAGTGGTCATTATCACGGATCACAGAGCGCTTCAGTTTATGATGCAAACCGACCTTTCCAGTGACAGATTGACGAGGTGGACATTGTTTCTCCAGCAGTTCAATGCCACCATCGTGCATCAGCCTGGAAAGGATAATCTGCTCGTGGATGCACTCTCAAGAAATCCAGTTAGTAAGATCGAGATTAACACTGTACAGTTGGAGAGGGAACAAGAACTCTCCCTGGAGAAGCTAAAGAAGATAGCGGTGTCACAGAAGAGACACACCCCAACTAGACATATGTACAGGTTTTTGAGAGGTGCAATGGACCATACCCGTCCTGACTACGAGCAGACTAGGAAGCGCTCTGTGAAATTCTTGGTGTGTGATAATGTCGTTTGTAAATACATTGACCGAGAGAGGACGAAAATTAGAATTGTAGTCCCTCCTAAACTGATTAATGGGTTGGTGTGGCTAGCTCACTGCACCATTGGCCATGGGGGTGTCGACAAAACGTTCAGAACGTTATTGGAGACATTCACCTGGACCAGGATGCGGGGCACTATAGCAGCCATTATCAGATCATGCCAGGAGTGCCAACGAGGGAAACACCCGTCGGCGTTATCAAAAGAGAGACCTCGAACCATTATTGCAGAAAGGCCGAGAGAGCTAATGGCTTGTGATATCTTCGGTCCTTGCCCGAAGGGGGCTAGGGGAAACCAGTTTCTCCTAGTCACGGTCGATGTATTTTCAATGTACGTGACCCTCGACCCTATGCAGAGGGCCACTACAGCCCAAGTCCTTAGCCGTCTTGAAAACAGTGTGTTTCCTAAGGCGGGAAAACCTTTAACTCTCCAACCGGATCACGGAGCTCAATTCACTTCGATGGATTTCGAGAATGCCATGATTAGGCTTGGTGTCAAGCACGTGTTTTCTAGCGTTTGATATCCGGAATCTAACGTCTCGGAACGTGTAATGGCAGAAATTAGCAAGTTCGCGAGAATTTACTGTCCTGAGGATCATGCGAGCTGGGTCAAGTTCATCCCACTCATGGAAAGCTGCATGAATTCCACATTCCATGAGAGCTTATCCGACATACCCATGGTTGTACACCATAATAGGAGGCCAGAAAGAGCCTGGACAGAGATCGTGAAATTTCTGCCTAAGGACAGGGAGCCTACAGTCCAAGAAAGAATAAATTCAGCTAGAGAAAGCTTCATGGATGCAGCCGAGAAGCGGCATAAACGGATCAGAAATAAAAGATATCGGCCACCGATGAGAGTAAACGAGATGATTCTCGTCAAGAAACCGACAAAAGCAGATGTTGCTAAGAAGCAATTCACCAAGTTCTCCTATGTCTTCCACGGACCCTATAAAATCGCTAGGTCGTTCGGAAATAATTGTTATGAGGTAGTAAGCCTAAATGGAAGAGAAACGATAGGTCGTTTCAACGCAAAAACCTGAAAAGATATGTGAAGAAAATAGTCTGAGTGTTGACTGAATAATGCTACATATGCCTAAATTACCTGGAATGTTGTAAATAAAAGCTGAGGAGACTTTTATTTAAGGTATCAAAGGGAAAATGCACCATTATTCCTAAAGGTCTTAAGTACAGATATGGATACAGTATTTTGGAACGCCCTGTAACTTTCTTGCTAGCCACTGAAGTCTATCATAACAGCTGGTCTACAGCAAGCAAATGTTCTGCTATCAAGAATGGATCGGTAGAGCTCGTATTTCCGACGAGAAGCCCGAAGGTCATCGATAATAATCATATTGACATTGTCTAACATTATATCGATCGATTCGCCTGAGAATGATTAATACGAATTAAAGTATATATAGCGCTATATGTAGGCAGTTGTTTATGTCTGTATGCATATTTCCATGGCAGAAAGCTATTACAAAGCAAGTACGAAAAACAGAAGAAGATCTGTTAAGTCACTAGTGATTATACTACGACTGCGATATATTTATATCGACTCGTGGCGTATAGAGGAGTGGGGGTAGTGGATGTCTTGCTCAAGCGACCTCGTGTGGAGAGCAGGAACTTGTGATACTGACAGCGTGCAGTAATAATCCTGGGAATAGTGAAAGTGAAATCGCCAGTTAACGGGATTTTCTAAACGTGTGAGCGTGCTGAAATGTATACGCTGGTTCGTTCAGCATTCTACGTGGAGTAGAGACTTGCTTAATGGAGATCAGACATGGTTTTAAACATGTAATATGTTTATCTTTGCGACCGGGTGTCCACCGCCACTAACGGACTATGCGGAAGAATACATTCATAATCCCGGCCGCCAGCTCGGGTGTATTATGTCGTAGCACTCTGCTTGTAAAACTTCATGGAAATGCAGCCTAGAGTTGATCCAAACTTTTCACAGTGGCAATACTTCTTAAAAAAAGCACATTCTTAAGCAAGGTGTTAGAGGGAAGGAATACAATGAAGCCTATATCCATTACGTTGATAGGCTAGAGTACAATAGGAATACTGCATTAGCAGAGTGGTAGCGGGAACTGTTTGCGGTTCAGCCATCGGTATTCTAATGCGTGTGGAAAGATATCGCCAGGATATATTGGGGCATTTCGACCGGTCTGGAGTTGTTCGAGCCTAGGAGGACTATGGTTTGTTCTCTGGAGACCCAGTTGGAGTCCGGCATGTTTTGTGTTGGTCTGGAGCATAGTATGGCCAACGATATCCTTTTTTTTCCACATCCAGATTCGCCAAAGGTACAGATCATTTCAACTTGTTACTGTAGTGTAGCGTGGACATTTGAGCAATCACAAATTTCCATATTTTGATTTTTGTAGATTAAATGGTTGAATAGAAAGTGCGGGTTCGATGCCTATTTCGAAGCTGACCTTCTATGATGCCAGGATTTTGACTCATAAAAATGAGTGCATCCTTTGTGTATTTTGATTGATAAATTTAAAATTTCAGTATTATTTTACAGTATTCAAACTGATATGCACATTCTTATTTGTCGAGAAGTCACTGTAGGAGGAAGATCTCCAGATTTTTGTGTAAGAATATTTTAGTAACGCAATTTTTTTAAAGCGGCGTTGAGAACTCTGACTGAATTTTACATATTCTAGTGCATTGTTCTTTAAGCACTTTCGCGTGGATTATCTTATTCTTTGAGGAGAATTTTTCTTTCCTTATTATTATAACGATATTAGGAAGTTTTTCGGATCCTGTTATTCTGAATGTTACTTCGAGTCTTTAGACTATTTTTTCTTCAGTTTATTAACAGATTTAACTTGTATTTTCTGAGCGTGCTTTTCGGAGTGGATTGACTAATGGGTCATTAGTCGCTTATCCTCTGTAGTTAACCTAGATCCATGCTGTAGGATTAATCCACCGACATTTTCGCGTTCGGGAAGTTCAAGGGAAGATCTTATTTTGAGATTGGATATTTTTTTTAAATCGTTTTTACAACCTCAGTTTTGAGTGTTTGTGAATGTTATACTTTTCTTCTCTTACGAAGTTAACACTGGATTAAATTGATATCATTGCCTCTGGTGCAATAGTTTTTCTCTATTAAGAGGGTATTTTAATGACATCCAAATTTGCGACGATAATCCCAGGGATGACTTACTATAAGTCTTACGTTTACGAACTATGAATATTGTAATACATCAATATAAGGCAAGTTTTCTAAAAATAGGTGGAGTATTTCTGGAATCCACTAGGCTTTATTAATAACCTGTTACAGAATCAAATTATATTTCTGAGCACGAGTTCAGGCTTTTAATATAAACAGCTGATTTTCATAATTGTGGATTTAAAACAGTAAGGCTCCAATTATAGGTACATGTTAGATTTTAAGAGGCATGTAATAGGAATAATGCTCTTGTGTTTAAGTATTTTGATACAGTGCTTTGCGAAGCAAATTTTCCTGTTGAAGATTGAGCAACCTGTGCCAATCAAGAATAGATTGAATGAGGTTTCAACTCAGAGAGGCGTTGCATTTAACCTAGTATGGTTAAGATTTTGTCATAGGTGACTTGATCACTGTTATTATCGTGAAGTAATGCCTGTGTGAAGATTAGTATTTTTCTGAGCATTATTATTAAAACTCTTGAGTGGATATCCAGTTCAATATTTCCAGTAAAATTATAACGACTTTGCCATAGCATGTATGTTTAACAAGGATCACCGATAACTATTTAATGCTGAATCTATGATTAATTTTTGCTTAACTTATCTGTTCGGCAGAAATACCCTGAAATTAGAAAATAAACAATTAAACAATTTTAAGCAGAAGTGAATGTCGTGACATTAAGTCAGTGGGAGGAGAATAATCGAAATTATTCTAGAATTTTGTATAAATTTGTTTATTCTGTAAATATGCCATATTAATTTCATCGTTAAATAACAAGACCATATAATGCTATTGCAAATGTCGTGTAAGATTATTGGTTATAATCAGGGTATTTTTGTGTTAGATGTTCATTAAGTTAATGAACCGAAATGAATCCAATTTATTCAATTCATATAATTTTTTGTGTGTGCTTACCCTATGGGATCGAAAATTATTATTGTTATACCTTATTTTTGAAAGAACTAAAGGTTAGTTGAGATAATGGGTAATTCATTTTGGAAGCCTTTCCCATATTCCATAGCTGAAAGACAATCCGGTATAATTAATGATATTTTTGATTGGTCGTGGTATCGACAAAATTTATATTTCTTGTCATGTTTATTCTTGCAATAAACTAATTTATTATTTGGTTTAAATTATTGCGTGCTGCTTCATAGAAGTGATGGAAGGGTGTATTAAGGGGGCCATCGCTAGGTATTTTAGGGTTTACCACTCCTTTGAGATTCTTTCTTCCTTTTGAAGAATTCTTGTGTTTTGAGCTAGTTTTTTCTTTCTCTGAGCCTTGGTCAGTCTTAATACATCCTGTTAGGTATTCGAGTTGCCCTATTATCCCTGTGTCTGTTGGTAGAACTTGGGTTTTTTTTGGCCGGGGATTTTCAGGTTCTACGATTCATCTGTTATCCAGGGATTCAACAGGTATTGGTAGGTAATAAGGGTACAGCACTGTCCCCGTTTACCCGAATATTAGGCTGTCAGATATCCGCCCCTCAATCGGATTGCCAACAATCAATCGCACCAGCTCAGCTACATCAATGAAAATGGCACTGACAGATACTACCGAGGTTTGAACACAGAAGTTACCAAGAAAAATTATTGTGGAACACACCAAAATAGACGGGGTTTCATACTTACTTCTACTTACCTCTTATAAATATCTCGGGGATTGGGTTGACAACAGGATCCTTAAAGTATGCTCTCACAATAACCTTCACCATGACATTTAAAAATGAACCAGACCGAAGACGAGAACTTTGAACTGAACAAAAGCTTTATTTTCAAATAAAGAGTATGATTTTCACAACTCAACAAAATAAACGTGGCTATCAGTAGCCTATGTCAATCTGACTATGTCCTCCTAAAGGACTTGCAAATTTATCAAACAATCTGTTAGCTCCCATGAGCTCAAAATAACGTAACATTTTAAAACACATTTGGATTGGATGAGGAAGTCAGGGTACGACATATATAGAGCATTTGGTTTCCTTTTAATAAACATAACACTTTTATTAATAGGCACAAGGCCGGAGTATCGACCTCGCCTGCTTGTAACCAGATGTCTGGCCGGCTGGTCTACTCTTCAACCTGACGCATACCCGTCAAATGGGGCGCACTCCTCACACCACACTTGCGTAAGAATTCAGCTCCTTTTAAAGCTTTAAATGTCTACAAGACAACTCATACATATTGACGCAAATCTTTCAACAGTTTAACTTCCATCCCACTGGATTATTTTAACTATCCTTAAACTTGTTAAGTTATCATCCAAATGTTTAAAAAGCATAGTTTAGAGTATCAAACACACTCTTAAATGTTTATAACAAAATCACATAAATTATTTATAACAATTAGAAATTGTTTATAATATTGTCGAAAATAATTACAAAAATTTTAAACACGCCTTCAACATTACTTTCGTTCCACATTATTGTCAAAGATATTTATATTTATTATTTACAATATCAACATTTAAATTATTTAAATTAATAATTTAAGAAATACATTGAACCACATGTTTTATCCGGTCGGTAAATTCATAATCGTGTTTAATATAATCGACCAATGAAGGTTAGTTATACATGTAAATGTCACAATCTGGTTTAATAAAGGTTGTAATAATTTTAATTATTCGTGACGGCAATCTTCATTGAAAATCTTATCTCAAATTCTTTCACAACTCTTGTTAATTATAACAGTAAATTCACTTGATTAATTTTCAACGAACTATGACAATACACTCTAGCGGAAAATACTTCGCTTACAAAATAATGCACAAACTGCATTCAAAATAGCCCAAAATTCATCATATATTAATCTATATGGCATTAAAACTTCCACCGAACTTACAAAACTTCCACACATAATTCTTTATCATTATTAACTACTGTGGGAATCTCCTTCATTTATTTAAGGGCATTATACCTCAGCGACTTTCAACATGTCCGCTGCACTATCGATTATACATTCATAGTTCCACTTAAAAATTCTTATATCAATAATTGTTTCAAAACTGTTGTCATTTAAACTTCGTGGATTTCATTCATGAATCGAAATGAAATAAAAATTTGCCAATCACAAACAAATTTAATAGTAAATACGCTTATATACGCCTGTCTGGTCTATCAAAATTTAAGATTAACATCTTCAAAGAATTGTAGTATAAAAATACTATCATCAAACAAAGTGCGACTAACTGAAAAATAGTCGAATAGAATCCAATTAGACTGGGGAATGCAAACATCATTATATAAATCTCTATATGAGAAAAAACCTAACACAAGTTTCACGAATTTAATGCATTCAATAATTCATAATTAATGTTCATCTTTCACAAAATTGCCTAAGATGCAATGGTCGTTCATGACTGACGATAAATGTCTGTGTTGCAATCAATTCAAATACCGACTAGTATTTCCAAGATCGTCGACAACGTACTGGATTTTAACGCTCTAAAATCATTTAAATGTTCTTCCTTCTTGATGATGACAGAAAATTGGTCAAAGTAATTAAACTGGGGTAGAATTACTTTAATAAAGTGACACGCTGTCTGAATTTAAATCTGCCATAAAAATCATTAACTTACAGTCAAATCGTGACTACAAAATAAGCAAATTACTGAAAAATCTAAATATCAGTCTCAACTGATTCAAAATCATTTAACTATGCCCATGACATAACAATGTCTTAATAAAACGTCGTAAAAGGCATAACTCATCAAGGTGTACTGAGAATAGGAATCTCAAACAAGAATATCGGGCAAAAATACATGAGGACAAAAATATGGGAAAAATGGTTGCTCAAACATCATTAAGAAACTCAAATACAATAAACGTTCACGACTACCTTATCTGCCGATTGACGTTCCAGAGGAAAATTCCCCAAAGAAGACTGTTGATGGATCCATTTCACCAAGTTAAAGCTGAGCTCCATCCTCGAAACCAGAAACAGCACCATCGGAGAATCGAACTGCTTCACGAAGACGAACGACATCCTTCCGGCAATAATCTTCTTTGTGAGTCGGGACAACCCTGACCTCTCTTGAAAAATCCCTGAAGTTCCAGTTGAAAATCGCCGTGAAGTTTTTGCATAAATTTCCGAAGAAATATTCATATTCATAAAGTATGAAATCATTTCTATTGCTATTTGATAGTATTCAGCTTTTAATCACGAAACATGGGTGTAGATGGTTATTTACCACATGTTCGCTTGTATGGAATAGCAATTAGCGAAGTTCCATGCTGCTATTTTACTCCGTTGAAATATGTCCCAATTGCATTAAGTCGTTTAGCCTTCCATCTTCTCTTCGGTAATAGTATTAGAAGAACAAACTGCCTTATTAAATTGCTCCATTATACTGCAGTGTTGTGTCACAAAAGCAATCTGACGTCTCCCTATTTCACTAGCCCTGTCAGCCGTAGCGTTGAGTCTGGCTATACAAAAAGTGTTTCTCCTGTGGCGAGAAAATCACTTTTGTCAGTCGTCTAATATTGTCAATAACTTCCAAAATACTTCCTCGAAATTGTTCAGCTTTTCTACAGTCCTTACTGTAGCAATGCACAAGAGAATTAGCTTATAGGCGACCGCTAACTGTTTACAGCTAATCTTGTAGAAGCGTTATAAGTGTCGTTTCAACTTCACCTAGATTTACTTCACAGTAAACCTGCACTGCTTATAAGTTCGACTCTCGTTTCATGCAGTGGCTTCGCCACGCGTTACAAAGACGACTTTTTCACTACTGATCTCACTCGACGTTTCACTGAAATGCTTATTTGAAATCTGACAATTGAGAATGAGCGAATGAGCGAATGAGGCTCCTCTCTTCTGCGCAAGGCCTTTTATGAACTTCATGAGGGGCGTATCTATCCCTTCCATCGCGTGTTACTGCGTCATCGCTAGAAGTTCCAACTTCGTCAATACATGACGGATTTTCATAATTCAAAAACTGAAAATAAATTTCACCAAAATTCCAGAACAATGCCTCTACTGCAAATGGATTTCCACAATTCTGCATTCCAAAAAGTAATAAAAATACCATAGTTTCAGCAATCTCCGTCTTCCTTTAGACTATCGTTCATTGGTTTAAGTCTCCCCTCCAATAGCATAATTTCTTCCTCAGCAGAATTCCACGTTTCTCGCGACTGCGTCGTACATCTCGGATCCTTCTCGAATAAATGCTGACGTCACTGAGAATCTCAGCTCAAGTAGCCTGCTGGCATAACGTCTGCGTCATCCGTGCTTACGTCATGACTACCCACGTCATAACTATGACAGCCATAACTTTCGCTATAATTTACAAAATAGCCACCGTGGTCTCTATATAATTCAATTACGGGGGCAGTACCATCCCGGCATTTGCCCGAAGACGAAATGGGAAACCACGGAAAAGCACTTCGAGGATGGCTGAGCTGGGATTCGAACCTCCTCTACTCATTTGGAACACCCGAAGCTGAGTAGACCCCGTTCCAGTCCTCATACCACTTTTCAAATTTCGTGGCAGAGTCGGGAATCGAACCCAGGACCTCCGGGGCGGCAGCTAACCATGCTGACCGCTACGCTACGGAAGTGACTCGTAGTTGGCAATCAAGGATACATTTCTCGACTGCCGACTACCGTCTACCGACTGCCAGCTACCAGCTATCATTGCTCGATTCTCACTAATTGCCATCTTGTGTACATATGTAAATATAATCCAGTATATATAGTGGGGGCTCTGACGCATCCCGAATGCGAAGTGGGGCTTTGCTCTTTTCAGAGACTCCCTTCAGTTTAATGTAAATATAGTGTAAGGCACTGATGAATACATATGAAATGAAATGAAACTGCAACTTCATGCTGTGTATGGTGGCTATAGTATACACGGGATCGATCGCGACTGCCGTCTGAGAACTACCAACTACGGACTGCCAACTGTGCATTGTGGATGGGTCTTTTTAGAGCAACGATGTTTCAATTAACTAATTGTAAGTAGTCAGTGTTAATATACTGAATACCTAAGTTGTCTGGAATGATTGCTGATGAATTTGCTGGGGTAAATTATAGACCATGGCAATTTGCACTTCGAATAGGAAGAAATTAGAAGCTGATAAGGACAAGGAGTTATAACTATACCCATACATTTAGGAGAAAGTAGGCTATATGTTCTTTCCTGAACATCTTGTTTTTTTTACAAATGAAAATAGGCTAAAATAGACTTATGAGATCAACTCTTGTGTGTGTGTGCGATGCGTGTATACGAGGCACGTCCAGAAAGTAAGTTCCGATTGGTAATAAAATGAAATTTTGTACAGATACAGAAAAAATATTTATTGCACAACATTCTACACCACTTAATAGTACATTATGCAACGAGCCTATAATGGCTATAATTAAGACACGAGTATTTTTATAAAACGAGCGTATGCGAGTTTTATAATTTCCATACGAGTGTCTTAATTACCATTATAGGCGAGTTGCATACGACTGTTTATGTTCGACGATAATTATAACCTTATTATATGTTTTAACATAAATAATCATAAATATCTGTTGAGATTGTCACTAGAATTTTGTGATCGGGTGCTGCGCAGGGTAGGATATCTCTGATGTCCAAGCTCACTGACCGACCGACGCATGCGCTCTGTGAGCTTCAATGCCGTATGTGCAGATTGAGCATCAGTATTCAGTAAAAATGTCACCGAAATCGTTTGAAAACAACCCGCTGTGTAGAAATTGGATTTAAGGATATTAAGGTACTGTGTCTCATATTCACCAGTTTATTTACGAGAACATTATGGACGGTGCGCTTTCGGTAATTTATATAGACATGTTGGATTTTGAGCGCACGCGTGAAGGTATCGTTACCTAATTGGTCAATGAACGAGCTCTGATTGGCTGGAGAAACTGTATCATAATGAAAAAGAGTGTTATAATGACCATCATTATGATACAGTTTCCTGACACATAATAGTGGGGGTCGAACATAAACTACTTTTCCACATAACTGCCGAACATTTGCAGGCATTTTATCATAGCGTGGCACATGTTGTTGGATACCTTCTTCATAGAAGTTTGCCGCCGACCGTAAACGAGAGTGAAGACTCCCCTGTAAGATATCCTACTGTTCGGCCACCACTGTTAGGCAAATTGCGTGCTTACCAGGAGAACTGCGTATGTTTAGGAGATCTCCTGACCACTTACGCAATTTGCTTGACAGTGGTGGCCAAACAGTAGGATATCTTATAGGGGTGTCTTCACTCTCGTATACGGTCGGCGGCAAACTTCTATGAAGAAGGTATCCAAAAACTTGTGTCACGCTATGACAAATACCTGAAAAAGTTCGGCAGTTATGTGGAAAAGTAGTTTAAGAGGTGTAGAATGTTGTGCAATAAATAATTTTTCTGTATCTGTACACAATTTAATTTTATTACCAAACGGAACTTACTTTCTGGACGTGCCTCGTATATATGCCCCCTAATAAAATCTTACGGCCAAAGCGATTTTAAATAAACTCGGTAAACAAAATATTACTACCTCGTACAACCCCGTCCGTGCCTTTTGTTATACGTTTCACAATCCAACAAGGCAGCCACGCAAAATATTTTACAGGCATCTATATATCCACAACTGTAAAATATATCAGCCTGATACAATGATAAAGCGTACTACTAAAAGTTCACTTATATGCCTTTCAAAGACTGTAAAGTACAAATCAAACATTGTAGCCAAGCGAAGTTAAAACATTTAGCAGGAATTTTTTCTCGATTCAATCATCCAAGTACAGTGAAAATTGGTGCGGTAAATGTTTATAAATCATATCATATACTGACATATACTTAAATTCAATTGTTTTCATTTGGTGCCTGTGCGAAGTTTTAAAATAATGTTGTTTATTTCTTGTGTCCTAATTATGCAATCGAAGTGAACGTTTCAAAAATGAACCTACGCAATAATCTTCATCTAATGGTACATAAGTCTATGGCCTACATATAGAGTAACTTTCCGAAATATTTAGATCGTTCTCATATTGTTGTACCCGTAGGGTACGCCACCATCATCCCCTAGCACTAACACTCCCGGAAAACCAAATGCCACATACCTACTTCAAGAACCAAAGAATACATCTACATAATTACACATCTAACAAATTATTGCCTCAATGAATTCAGGTAGCCTCGTGTCCAAGCCCAGCGACCCCAGGAAGGGCTATGACATGGGAGAAATGTGCAAATTCCGCAAACACAGCGCGACGCTCCTATAAGAACTCCGGGAGGTCATGCCTCAGGATCAGTCTGCCTCAGTGCTACCTGCGTGCCGAATCGCTGCTGGAAGCCGAAGGTTAAGTGTCTTAAGCGATCACTACCCACACATTCATTTACACTCCCATCCCCCTGTGCTTGGATTGTGATAATTACTTATTTTTATTAACTGCACGGCTAATTACAGGAGTACTTCAAAACCGAAGTACTCATTAATCTCAAACATAGTAGAAGCCACTGGTCTTTTCATTTATTTAATTAGTTGATAAGTTCCTACCCTCTTAGCTTCCCCGCTAGGTAGGATCTAGTATTAGCACTGTTATTTAATTGCTTCGAGACGTCAGCTGAGCGTCACAGCCTCAGCGCTGACACCAGCAGGCTCGCTCCCAGCTCGCCTGCTTACGATTCACATCAGACCGCTTAGCGCCGATATCGCGCACAGATCACTAAGTAAACCACCCTTCCTTCCACACTCACACCCTGAACTACCCCGCCAAGCAGTTCTCTTTTCAGATCGTACTGACGATCCCAAGTCACTAGTTAATCTCCAACTCTTACACGTAATTGCCAAGCTTACCCCCTAAACACATTTATTTCAACCCTTAGATTAATACTTTGTAGAAGCTACCCTCTCAGGTACCCTACAAATGGTGGAGGCACTAGTTACCGCGACGTTGTCATAAGACAACGCCTAAAGGAGTACATACAACGTATTTCTGCGGAAAACCTCCCTAAACTTAACCTCTAACTAGCCAAGTGAACGCCACCCAAAATTGGAAAAATTTTTGGGAATACGGATCCAATAATATTTTTGTACCCACCCTGACCCACCCTAATAGAGATTACATTACTTAACGCCACTCTTTACTAGCAATAAGCCATTCAGGACCCCCAGATTCGCTACGCTCACACCATATAATTAATAGGAGTCACATTATTTAGTTGACCACCCAGTTCGGTCCCCGGTACCTTTAAAGGCTTTGAAACATTAACATTTCATTTTCCAACCCCGTAGAATAGGGGAAATACCAAACACTTAGAGAAGAGATTTCCCGCAGATTCACTTGCCCAGACACCTCCGTCGATATTTCCCTACTCGTGAGGCAGGTAGTTACATACACTGAGATAGAAAACACCTTTACACGATCATGAGCCTATTGTAGTTCTACTTTCAGCATGGCATCCCTCCACCGCCTACATACTGTACCCGTTCGTCCTGGGGATGCGATGACCCATCTGCTATTACATCGCATGCCTGGAGTTCCAGGACAGAGCGGAGTTAAATGAACCTCTAGTCAAATAAGGAATGTGTCGGAAATTTAGCTGAGTTATCGAAAAAGCAGTGGGTAACACGAGACAAAGTATCTCTAGGGTCGTTACGGGCTTAAGATTAATAAAAAAAATGCAAATATAAATGGGCGCCATCAACTGAATTCCTAGCAAACCACCTCCTTTCCTGGTTAAGCCTTACTCAAGACAAGGAAAGAAAAAGGAAAATCACACCATCATCAGATCACCACTAAGATAAAAACAAATTTTATTTCACTTTGATAGTCAGACAGACATTTTAAATATACCTCCTACCTGAGAGTATGGTCGAATGCCAACGTTAAATTGTCATTGTCCAAAAATCGAACCATCTCTTTTCTAATCAAAAATATTTCATCCACATAAAACAGAAAAATCTCTAAAGTTCTCTTGGGTTCTCAGGATCACTGTAGCACTATGTCTTTCGTCACTGACATTTGTGATACCTGAGACCTAATTTCTCTTTAATTAAACATCATGAATGTGGATTTGAAAAAGTTATTAATCTGTCTAAACATACACATATTATAATCATATATTTTAAATATCACGTATTTTACGGCTTGCATGGCACAATTTAAATGTTGAACATGTTAGTAAAATGCTCCTAAACATTGAATAATTAATTTACACTATTTACATTGTCATTAATACTTTCTTGTTTGTGAATTACAGAAAATTCACGGCTCATTGGTCATCATTATCATCATCAAAATTAAATATTTCTCACATTAATTCTCATTTCAAAATTCAACATATTCCTGTCAGAATCATTAATTCATCACCATTAAATCATTTAAATGAAAATTATTATCATCACTTCATTATGCTTTCTAATTATTCACACAATCTTATCATCTTCCTCAGATTAAATCGTCTTAAATCATCAATACAAATTGTTTAATTCCTCAACTAAAGTTGCAATTCCTCAAATTATATCTCAATTAAATTTATTTTAATTCCATATAAATTCATTAATCATCAGCTTCTTTAGTTAATTATCACCTTCTAATTCAGTTATTCGTCATCTATCCAATCATCTATTAATTTATTTAAATCAGTTTATTTATCCAATCTTCAATTCATCCATTTATTTAATTCATTGATATATTCCAAAATTTAATTTATAAATTTATTTAAATTTTATTCTTCTGGTTATGTAGATTTTTATTATTTCATCTAGTCATTCTGATTTTTATTTCATTAGGTCAGATCATTAATATGCTTAATTTTCAGATTATTATTTCATTAATTATTATTCGCAGAAAATCTTGTATTATCAACTTTATTTATTTGTTTAATTTCCTAACAAATTGTTTAATATGGGTTATAGAACGTTGTCTTACAGTTTTATCACTTCCAAGTTATATCTCGTGTTAAATTTTCATGCCAAAAAATATTATTGCCTTCACGACATCGCGTTGGATCTGACTATCCACAACGACATTATATATCCTCAATTCTTCAAATATCACATTTGAATACCACAATTATTCCACAAAACTCCATAAATATTCAGCACATACAGCATGAATCTCAACAATTACGCTAGACTGGGTTCGACAACCTCATGTCTGCTTCAAAATACATTTGCAACATTGCAACTATCACTTGGCAACTTCCACAAAATGCCTATCACAAACTTCACTTAACCATGTTGCATGATCTACAAAAAATATATAACTGGCTTCAAATTAACAACGCACACAATCTCCAATAACTGTAATTACTCTGATCACATCTAGACAACTTCTTAAACAATTGGAAAAAATATTACGTTAGTAATTCAAGATCTGCTTTCAAATAGCATAAATTCTCTTACAATTCTCATAATTCACATCACAGAAAAACACTTATGTGCTATAATCTCTCATATCAAAATCTGCAATACTGATCTGCCTTAAAATAAATCTGACCATTAATGATTCATCTTACAAGATTCAATTACTTTAAATCCTTCTCAAAGGTATCCAACACAATTATAAAAATCATCAAAAGCATCAGCTGTACCAGCTGTTAAACTGAAAGTACTCTCAAAAGAGTATAGCAATAAAATATTGGATTGGCAAACAAGAATTACAAAATGTAACCCTGCTGACATTTATCTGTACTTTATTTAACAAAATTTCGACTGATATGTGACTAGTAGTTCCTTGTTTGATTCACTTACAATCTCATGTACACTCGGATGATAAAAATGAGTCCCTCAATGGCAAGTAAGTTGAGTAACCACCGTACAATCGTATAAATACGAAAGACCCCATCTCGAAGACTATATGAGTGAATGTACCAGATAGGAATCAACAAGTCTCTAGTTGTCATATAAAAGCGATATTCATTCACTAAAGTGAATAACATCTTAATATCTCCAAACAATCCAATGGAAAAAATCCCTACTGATGAATAATACACACTCGCTAGTATGCAATGAACTGACGAAGTAATTTTAGATAATCAATTGCAGATCACGAGTTCGAAATACTCGTCACACAAAAAAAACTATTCATGAAAAACATCCCTACTGGAAAAATGCCTAAAAGACCCAACATCTGCTTAATAAAGCCAACCAATGGTGAGAATTTCGTATAATGATGCCTGCCATATCATATGGTCACGCCATATTCTAGCAAAATTTCGAAGCATATAAAGTCAAAGCCATGTCTTAAACAATCGTATCACTCCTATTAGAAAAATATACATGTGTGCCCAGTATTCATGAAAATAATCGTATCAGGAAGGTATAACTCTTACAGTACCTTCTCATAATCAGCTGTTATTAAATTTCAAAGATCGTCGATTTTCCCTATGTAATGAATTTCTCGAAAGATCGGCGTGAATATCATTCCATCCCTGCAATGACGATTGCCTTCAAAATCCCAAGTGAATCAACTGGTGGACCTCCTTCTCGTCAGGAATCGAATCCATCGCTCTGTGGTGCCATCGCGTCTCTGTCTGCGCTTACTCCGACATGATGAACTTCTGGTTATCCATAGCGGATATTGTCCAAATCCTCACGAAAAAGTTCATAGAAACAGCGGACCCCCTATTCCTCTTCTACGTTACGCCACTGTTCTATACAATGTTCAGTTTAAGTGTTGAAAGTTCAATTTCCACAGCGGTTAAGTTTTACTTGTAGAAAATAAAATTGTTTTATCAGAGTGTCTAAGTTTATGAAACACCCTGTATCTGTGTTCATACTCGGTAATTCATAACACTTCATAAGAAATAATTGCATTAATGCACGTGCTAATGTTCCTAAGTGCATATGCTTACAACATTCCGTTTGCTTAAAATTGTTAATGTTACTTGGAATGCGTTATGAAATGCATAGTCGTAATGTCATTAAGAAAAACTATGTTCATTCGAAGTTCAAAGTTGCAGTATCACGTAACTATTTGCTTTTATAATTCAAATGCTGAATAAACGTTCTAACTCAATGTAGTAATGAAGTTCAGCTTCTGTCATAATGCTTGCGTATATAATGGGAAATAACCCGCTCGGTTTTACTGCAATGCTATAATCATCTCCGCCTAAAGCTGGCCTCGCCATGTCGCTCTACTATGCCGTTCTGCGTTGAAATGCAGCTTGGAATAAAGTTCTCCAACTACTCGCAATGCTGTTTTAAAAACCCCGGCCTCCTATGCTTGTTTGCTGCGGATGTCCGACCGGCTTACTGACCTACTTGCCGTTCGCTGCTCCGAGAAGTTGAAACTGTCGCTTTCACTTTCCGTGACAGTTTCTGTTCGCTGCGCGACCTAGTACCATGCGCTAGGCGTGTGCTACACAGCTCGACTCTCTTGCTTGGCTCACAGAGCTCCACTGACAGTGTCTGCACAGCCTCGACCCTTACCTGCCTGGTGCGGTCACGTGACGTCCTCCCCACCACCGTGGTCTTGCGTCACAAATATAATCTCGAACCCCCATCATCTCGGCTATTAAGTTATAAAATAACTTAAGGGTTATCTGACTTCCTTCAAATTATTACCATATATAATGCATGTTATATCTCCTCTTCTAAGATGTTTAAATACCATGTTCCATATAGATCTTAATAAAGCTTCATATTTCCATCCATAATTCCATCTGCTTGACTGCGGTCAGCGCCTTCTTGATCCTAGACCTTCTACGTCATCTTGACATTCCTCTTGACTCGATCTGAGCGCTATCTTTTCTTAACTCTTCCCAAAACCTCAACTACGGCTTAATGTCTGCTGGCGTAGCCGATAGCCTCAACTAGGTATCGGGTACATCTCTCCCGTACATCTCCTTTTTTAACAGGATTGAGAAAAAATACACTCTCAGGCATTCTATATATATCACATGTTCACAATAGCGCTACAATTCTCTTAATCAACATGATGGTACTTTCTGACTCTCAATAATGATGATTGATTTCCAATGATTAGCATCTTGATTCTGTATTACTTTGACGTCTGTTTCTTCCTTCATTACTCGTGCTTGCTCGATTGACATCTCTGTCTCCTCGGGTGGTGCACTAGGCTGTCTAGTTTCTTGCCTCGATCTCTCGTATTCACGATTATCTCGTCCTTCATTAGGATCGTTTCTTCGGCCATCCTGCCTGTCGTTCCGATTATACTGTTGACCTTGGCTCCAGTTATTTCTACCACGATATCTATTGTTGTATCGATTCCTATCTTGATATCTGGAATTCTGGTTATAATTTCTGTATCGGCTGTCTCTTGCTTCCTGATCGTATGGCCTCTCATATGGTCCTCTATACCGATCATTTCCACGAACGTTACGGATGTTTCCTCGATTTCCTTCGTTCCTTCTGTTTTCCCAGGAATCTCTTCTGTCCGTTTGAGCTGCGTTATCAACGACTACCGCATTCACCTCTTGCGTGTTTCTATTGTCGTTTCTTGCATTTCTAGGCGTAACTTGAGCGCTTGTATAGGCTAATCGCCGTAAAATGTCGTCATAGTGCTCAAGTGTGCTTGCTCCCGACGCTATGAGTGATCGCTGTACCTCAATCGGTGACTGTCTCGCTATAGCTTGCAAAAGCTCTTCTTCTGGCAATGGAGGAATCAGAAACTGCAATTTAGCCAACTGTGACGTAAAATAGTTGGCATAATGCGTCGGATGTGACGTAGAATAACGCTTCGAGTACATTTCTGCTCTCACGTTCAGTTGATCCTCTGCACTCCAAAATCTCCTCAAGAATGCTATGGCAAATTGCTCCATATTCGCAAAATTGCTTCTGAATGCTCTAAACCAAGTTAGCGCAGACCCGTCTAAGGCGCGTTCGACTATCCTTAGCTCTCTTTCTTTGGCTACTCTATGTTCCGCCATGTAGTCTCGAATATCTCGCAGAAATTCTACTGGTGTGACCCCTGTATTTCCAGAAAACTTCCTCGGCTTGTCATCCAGATTTCTGATAATGGTAACTGTACCTGAGTATCGTTCACTTGTACCCAACGTACTCCTATTTGAATTCGGATTATCCTGAGGGGTTGAACGTTCCCATTCGAATGTCACACTCGGTTGCGTTTGACGGTCTTCTCCCATGCTAACTTCTTGATTACCCTTACTGCGGTCTATCGCTGTCTGATTTATCGATATTTCCCCTGATGTAATATTTTGACTGGTGAAACTGTTAATCATAGATTCTAGTTTAGTTATCCTATCTTCTGCCAATTTCTCTACGGTCTTGACCTGAATCTTCAACTCATCTAACGACGTAATATTCTGCGTTTTATTACTCTCCTCGAAATCGTTTTTCAACTTGTCTATCTTGTCTTCGCATGTATTCTTTACTGACGCGACTTGTTCCTTTATCAGATCAACATCTGTCCTAAATAGAGTTGAATCTATCTTCATCGCTTCCTTGTTCTCCGTAAATCTCGCTTCTAAGTTCGCCATACCTGCGATTAATTTCTCATCTAATCCTGCACGTTTTTCTTTTGCTTCGGCATCGACCTCACTATACCGTTCTTCCACGATTGCACCGACTCTATTTTTGAATAAAGCTAAGTTTTCATTAACCTTTTGCTCTATATCATCATCCATCTTCCTAATATCTTTCTGCAATTGATTCTCTAATGATTTTAAATTAGAATTAACCTCTCCTAAGACTTCCTCTTTAATGGTCCCAATTACTGACTTTAAATCCTTAATCTCATTACCTAGATTCATTTCTAGACCTTTGATTTTAGTCTCGAAAGATACTTCGGTAGACCACTCTTGAATTTTGCCTACATCTGCCACTAAACCATCGATGTCGAATCTCAACTTCGATACATCCGATTTAATGTCTTTCTGTATAGACATAACGTCTGTTCTTAAAGTAAGAATGTTTTCTTCTCCTCTACTTTCTAATTCAATAATATTCTTTCTTAATATTTGAACATTTACCTCTCCTTTCATATTTACTGCAATTATATCTAATTGTAAAGTCTTAAGCATTTCATTATTCTTTAAAGTTAAGCTATTCTCTAACCTAGTTAACTTGTTTTCTAACTCTGTGTTAGTTTCTTCACTACGAGACTGTAATTTCTCTTCCAATGTTTTAAAATTATCCTCACTATTTGACTGTAATCTCTCTTCTAATGATTTAAAATTGTCTTCACTATTTGACTGTAATCTTTCTTCTAATGATTTGAAACTATCCTTCAAGTTAGCTTCAGTACTAGTCTGTAATCTAGTCTCCAATGACATCAACTCATCTTTACTATTTGACTGTAATAATTTTAAATTTTCTTCATTACTAGTCTGTAATCTAGTCTCTAATGACTTTAAACTGTCGTTCAGATTGCCTTCGTTACTAGCCTGTAATGCTTGCACATTTTCTTTACATCTAGCTTCTAACCTAGCTTCTGAACTATTTATCTGTTCTTTAATTTCCGTTTCCATTTTATAAATAGTTTCTGCAATACCAGACATACCACTCTGTAACTCTCCTAACACCTTAGCTAAATCTTCCGGCAACATAATTATATTTTCAATAGATGTTTTATTCAGAGACGTTAGACAACAAAACATCGCAATGTCTCAATTCCTGCATTCACTTGGGTATTGGAAAAATGTGACTTATAACTAACATGATATAATACTAATACGATTAACATGAACACTGGAATGGGCACACAAGTATATTGTCTGACTAAGTTTAATACATTTTATAACACCATTAAATGAACTTGAGATCAATCTCTCAGTAATCTAAATCTGATGTGATTTCATAGAATAAACAAAATCGAAGCCCCACAGGTGGGTAAAGCCAATTCTCCCTCTCTCTCTGTACCCGTTCGTCCTGGGGATGCGATGACCCATCTGCTATTACATCGCATGCCTGGAGTTCCAGGACAGAGCGGAGTTAAATGAACCTCTAGTCAAATAAGGAATGTGTCGGAAATTTAGCTGAGTTATCGAAAAAGCAGTGGGTAACACGAGACAAAGTATCTCTAGGGTCGTTACGGGCTTAAGTTTAATAAAAAAAATGCAAATATAAATGGGCGCCATCAACTGAATTCCTAGCAAACCACCTCCTTTCCTGGTTAAGCCTTACTCAAGACAAGGAAAGAAAAAGGAAAATCACACCATCATCAGATCACCACTAAGATAAAAACAAATTTTATTTCACTTTGATAGTCAGACAGACATTTTAAATATACCTCCTACCTGAGAGTATGGTCGAATGCCAACGTTAAATTGTCATTGTCCAAAAATCGAACCATCTCTTTTCTAATCAAAAATATTTCATCCACATAAAACAGAAAAATCTCTAAAGTTCTCTTGGGTTCTCAGGATCACTGTAGCACTATGTCTTTCGTCACTGACATTTGTGATACCTGAGACCTAATTTCTCTTTAATTTAACATCATGAATGTGGATTTGAAAAAGTTATTAATCTGTCTAAACATACACATATTATAATCACATATTTTAAATATCACGTATTTTATGGCTTGCATGGCACAATTTAAATGTTGAACATGTTAGTAATATGCTCCTAAACATTGAATAATTAATTTACACTATTTACATTGTCATTAATACTTTCTTGTTTGTGAATTACAGAAAATTCACGGCTCATTGGTCATCATTATCATCATCATCAAAATCAAATATTTCTCACATTAATTCTCATTTCAAAATTCAACATATTCCTGTCAGAATCATTAATTCATCACCATTAAATCATTTAAATGAAAATTATTATCATCACTTCATTATGCTTTCTAATTATTCTCACAATGTTATCATCTTCCTCAGATTAAATCGTCTTAAATCATCAATACAAATTGTTTAATTCCTCAACTGAAGTTGCAATTCCTCAAATTATATCTCAATTAAATTTATTTTAATTCCATATAAATTCATTAATCATCAGCTTCTTTAGTTAATTATCACCTTCTAATTCAGTTATTCGTCATCTATCCAATCATCTATTAATTTATTTAAATCAGTTTATTTATCCAATCTTCAATTCATCCATTTATTTAATTCATTGATTTATTTCAAAATTTAATTTATTAATTTATTTAAATTTTATTCTTCTGGTTATGTAGATTTTTATTATTTCATCTAGTCATTCTGATTTTTATTTCATTAGGTCAGATCATTAATATGCTTAATTTTCAGATTATTATTTCATTAATTATTATTCGCAGAAAATCTTGTATTATCAACTTTATTTATTTGTTTAATTTCCTAACAAATTGTTTAATATGGGTTATAGAACGTTGTCTTACAGTTTTATCACTTCCAAGTTATATCTCGTATTAAATTTTCATGCCAAAAAATATTATTGCCCTCACGACATCACGTTGGATCTGACTATCCACAACGACATTATATATCCTCAATTCTTCAAATATCACATTTGAATACCACAATTATTCCACAAAACTCCATAAATATTCAGCACATACAGCATGAATCTCAACAATTACGCTAGACTGGGTTCGACAACCTCATGTCTGCTTCAAAATACATTTGCAACATTGCAACTATCACTTGGCAACTTCCACAAAATGCCTATCACAAACTTCACTTAACCATGTTGCATGATCTACAAAAAATATATAACTGGCTTCAAATTAACAACGCACACAATCTCCAATAACTGTAATTACTCTGATCACATCTAGACAACTTCTTAAACAATTGGAAAAAAATATTACGTTAGTAATTCAAGATCTGCTTTCAAATAGCATAAATTCTCTTACAATTCTCATAATTCACATCACAGAAAAACACTAATGTGCTATAATCTCTCATATCAAAATCTGCAATACTGATCTGCCTTAAAATAAATCTGACCATTAATGATTCATCTTACAAGATTCAATTACTTTAAATCCTTCTCAAAGGTATCCAACACAATTATAAAAATCATCAAAAGCATCAGCTGTACCAGCTGTTAAACTGAAAGTACTCTCAAAAGAGTATAGCAATAAAATATTGGATTGGCAAACAAGAATTACAAAATGTAACCCTGCTGACATTTATCTGTACTTTATTTAACAAAATTTCGACAGATATGTGACTAGTAGTTTCTTGTTTGATTCACTTACAATCTCATGTACACTCGGATGATAAAAATGAGTCCCTCAATGGCAAGTAAGATGAGTAACCACCGTACAATCGTATAAATACGAAAGACCCCATCTCGAAGACTATATGAGTGAATGTACCAGATAGGAATCAACAAGTCTCTAGTTGTCATATAAAAGCGATATTCATTCACTAAAGTGAATAACATCTTAATATCTCCAAACAATCCAATGGAAAAAATCCCTACTGATGAATAATACACACTAGCTAGTATGCAATGAACTGACGAAGTAATTTTAGATAATCAATTGCAGATCACGAGTTCGAAATACTCGTCACACAAAAAAACTATTCATGAAAAACATCCCTACTGGAAAAATGCCTAAAAGACCCAACATCTGCTTAATAAAGCCAACCAATGGTGAGAATTTCGTATAATGATGCCTGCCATATCATATGGTCACGCCATATTCTAGCAAAATTTCGAAGCATATAAAGTCAAAGCCATGTCTTAAACAATCGTATCACTCCTATTAGAAAAATATACATGTGTGCCCAGTATTCATGAAAATAATCGTATCAAGAAGTTATAACTGTTACAGTACCTTCTCATAATCAGCTGTTATTAAATTTCAAAGATCGTCGATTTTCCCTATGTAATGAATTTCTCGAAAGATCGGCGTGAATATCATTCCATCCATGCAATGACGATTGCCTTCAAAATCCCAAGTGAATCAGCTGGTGGACCTCCTTCTCGTCAGGAATCGAATCCATCACTCTGTGGTGCCATCGCGTCTCTGTCTGCGCTTACTCCGACATGATGAACTTCTGGTTATCCATAGCGGATATTGTCCAAATCCTCACGAAAAAGTTCATAGAAACAGCGGACCCCCTATTCCTCTTCTACGTTACGCCACTGTTCTATACAATGTTCAGTTTAAGTGTTGAAAGTTCAATTTCCACAGCGGTTGAGTTTTACTTGTAGAAAATAAAATTGTTTTATCAGAGTGTCTAAGTTTATGAAACACCCTGTATCTGTGTTCATACTCGGTAATTCATAACACTTCATAAGAAATAATTGCATTAATGCACGTGCTAATGTTCCTAAGTGCATATGCTTACAACATTCCGTTTGCTTAAAATTGTTAATGTTACTTGGAATGCGTTATGAAATGCATAGTCGTAATGTCATTAAGAAAAACTATGTTCATTCGAAGTTCAAAGTTGCAGTATCACGTAACTATTTGCTTTTATAATTCAAATGCTGAATAAACGTTCTAACTCAATGTAGTAATGAAGTTCAGCTTCTGTCATAATGCTTGCGTATATAATGGGAAATAACCCGCTCGGTTTTACTGCAATGCTATAATCATCTCCGCCTAAAGCTGGCCTCGCCATGTCGCTCTACTATGCCGTTCTGCGTTGAAATGCAGCTTGGAATAAAGTTCTCCAACTACTCGCAATGCTGTTTTAAAAACCCCGGCCTCCTATGCTTGTTTGCTGCGGATGTCCGACCGGCTTACTGACCTACTTGCCGTTCGCTGCTCGGAGAAGTTGAAACTGTCGCTTTCACTTTCCGTGACAGTTTCTGTTCGCTGCGCGACCTTGTACCATGCGCTAGGCGTGTGCTACACAGCTCGACTCTCTTGCTTGGCTCACAGAGCTCCACTGACAGTGTCTGCACTGCCTCGACACTTACCTGCCTTGTGCGGTCACGTGACGTCCTCCCCACCACCGTGGTCTTGCGTCACAAATATAATCTCGAACCCCCATCATCTCGGCTATTAAGTTATAAAATAACTTAAGGGTTATCTGACTTCCTTCAAATTATTACCATATATAATGCATGTTATATCTCCTCTTCTAAGATGTTTAAATACCATGTTCCATATAGATCTTAATAAAGCTTCATATTTCCATCCATAATTCCATCTGCTTGACTGCGGTCAGCGCCTTCTTGATCCTAGACCTTCTACGTCATCTTGACATTCCTCTTGACTAGATCTGAGCGCTATCTTTTCTTAACTCTTCCCAAAACCTCAACTACGGCTTAATGTCTGCTGGCTTAGCCGATAGCCTCAACTAGGTATCGGGTACAATACATTGCAGCGTATAGACGCCTTGCAAAACTTAATTGCATGGCACAAATCCTTATGGGACAAACAGGATTACCTGAACTGCCTGCAGGAAATGCTGCATGCCCAATATAATAGGATTCTGGGAGCACTATCCCACAAAAAAGGACATAAGTATGTTATTAGGGGCCCCATCCTAGCCATCAGGCAACAATTTAGCCGTACACAGGGTAAACTCCACTTACTCCACGAGGCCCTTCATAAACAACATATTAATCTTAAAGTAGAACACCTTAGGGTGAATACGGCAAACAGGAGACTGGCGGAACAGGCCAGGGCAATTAACCTGCAACACGCCGAATTATGGTGACATTTCCATCAGCTCCAAGCACACTTTCTTTCGTTTGAACTATTGACACTTCAACCTACTCCAGTGGAAGCGGTTAGTACAGGCATTTCACCAAAAATGGCCAATAGGACCATTCCCCTACGGCCCACTCCTATTAGGAAGGGGACCACCGTGGCCATGCCACACACGCAGCCCGCCATTGGAAACGATGCACCCGTAAATACATGTCACCCGCCACGTGCATCCATTCAGCCCCATACACTTCCATTGCACCCTAGGACGTTACCGCCTACCAGGGCGACCAACGGCCCTACTCCACGGCGAATAGCCATATTAATTTACCGGCCCATTCCAGTAACACTCCCGAAAGTAGAAGGTAGGCAACACAAGCCTAAAATCACCCTTCTCCAAACGCCCCGCACGGAAAATGCATCCCTTGAGTGGATACAGAACGCTAAAGCCGCCTTGGCAATCCGAGGGAGACGGTGCCATCATTTGCATTAGACATGATCCGAAATTGCCAATATAGAAACCACAAAACATTCATTTTTATTTTTAAATGATTAGAGGCACAGTAAATTCTAATACCGTTAAACCAGACCACGAGATAGCTTTACAGAACATATAACTCGCCTCCAAAGCCAATTTTCCTTTTACACACAACATTTAGGTGTAAGTAGAGAGTAAGAAAAGTCGAGGCTAGATACACATTTAGCAGTTACATGTGCCTCATATTCCCCATAAGTCCCCACGGACACGAAACGCCAGACAAGCATGGGCAACAGCGCCAATTGCACTATGGCATCTGGTAGCCACAGTCATAACTAGGTGTCAACACCAATCCCGGTTAGGCCCCACTCCATAGGTATACATAAGTTGCATGGTACCAAATAGGAAATCCCGATTTACCGTCATTTATAATAGTTCCATACTTATAAAATATACAGTGCATATGTCTTTTCAGGTAATATATTGTAGACACGGCCTAACATGTGTTACACGCGTACATCAGCACTCGAGGTCAATCCTCTGCTCCACAAGCGGATGTAACTAGAGCCGTCTCGCTCACTCAGCAATATACGCTTTCTCCCTGGTAACCACTCTTTGCGGCAAGTCATGCCGACAGGCTCGCGCCTACATAGCCATGCTTCAGCCAGGTCATTCACTCAACGGGAATACAAATAACGAACCACGGAAAGGTTCCTTTACCATATGAGGCTATCTACACATTTAATATTCATACACTCTCATACAGGACGCACATTTTTAACCAACTTGTCGCACGCAGATTTCAATACACGGTCACGACCATTAGGCGACCGACTAAAGATCCAATCACCTTTCACAAGGGACGATTCATTAACGCACCCTTCCCACACAACTGTATTCACAGCACACAGTTGATACGAACCGACACATAACTTAATTGTTTATATATATTTACCTTCGGTAGCGGCCGATGGCAAATTCAAACACAATAACCAGATGTAATAAGTAATATGCGAATACATACATCTCCCATGACAGTAGAGGGATTAACATTCCCACGGTTAATGCCCACATTAGGAAATTGGTACACAAAATTTTTACTTGCACGAATTTAGATTCCAGCATTCACCCCATATTAAGGCGGGATAACAGCCTGGTCCTATACATTATCACCGAGTAGGCCACTAAGTTTACACATATGGCCAAGCATAATACATTACTGGACGAACAATGCAATTTATATAGCGAGCGCTATTACTCCAGCAGTAGCGGAAGCAAATACAGGGCGTACAAATCATTCCACGCGATACCTATATACTTATGACATTACAGAAATCAGAATGGTCTATACACCCGTTAGTTGACCGATTGAAGATTACATGTCCTTAGTATCACGATAACCAACACACTACTATATAACCACAGATACTTCTTAGTTTATGGCGATAGGTATACAATAGAGTTATTACAAGAGAGGGTAGGGCGCGCAGACATTCTATCCGCACAAGCCCACGGGTTCACAACTCGCGAAAGCACATCCATCTCAGAAGAGATCATGCCTTTCTTTAAAAGTACTTTCGCTTATTACCATAATATTTAGATAAGATTTATACCATACTCCGGCCATACATAAGTTACCATACGCGGTTTAAAATTCATTGCGTGGACACCGCAATGGCACAGGTTCAGCTTCAGCAGCGTGGTAAATGGCTTGTTTCCTGCTCTAACCTTCAGGTGGGGGACTTGGTGCTTTTGAAAGACCCTAGTCCTCCTCTTGTCTGGAATTTGGGTAGGGTTGTTGAGTGCTTTCCTGGCAGAGATGGTAGGGTTCGCGTGGTAAACTGCAGACTTCTGCTGGTCATTTTCTTAGGCCAATCACTTTGATTGCTCCTTTGCCACGCGAGGCCTAACTTCTGCGCTTTCTTACTGCAATTTTTTCTCGCCCCTCCCAGCATGTTCGCTTTTGCGAATGTTTTTTTTGTAGGCTAAGTTTCCCTTACGGTGTGAAACACACGTTCAATTTTTCTGCCCCATTATTTTTATTTTCGTTAATTGCAGTCTGAACGCGGTGTTCTGATTTATTTATTTTATTGGTGTTTCAGTTTAATTGTTTTTCTGTATTATTCATGTCAACTTACCTATTTTTCTGAAGTGTCTTTCTAGACGCACCATATCGTCACACTTTCTCATGAGGTACTGTGCTCTCCCCAGCGGCAACGCTCGCAATGTGCATGGGGCTGTGCTTTGATTGGCTGCTTTTTCACCCCTCCTTCATTCTGGAAGATTCGGCGTGCTGACGTCACTACCGCTATATAACCTTAGGTCCATCGGCCTATGTGTTGACTCTCCATCTTCACTCACTTGCTACTACAAGCTTGCCGGGGGTCATTACCCTCTGGTGTCACGGTCTTGCCGAAGGCCCTGCGTCACGTCAACACGGAGTTAGGCTCCAGGCCAACCTTTGCTCCAGCTGGCGGCTGGGCATTTTTTACAAACGCTGTACTCAGTTCAAGTCTGCCTAATGAAAAGACAACTTCTCGAACCAGCGGAGATGTTAATACCAAGAAACATCTCACTGCTGGTCAACTCTCGTCATCACGACTGAACATCGCCAAAACCTTGGCTCTGAACCAGCGCCTCCGGAGTGTGGGCGCATTAACCACGATCATCAGCCCTGTGCGGGCAAACAGAACTGCTACTTCAAAGCATCAGCCCCTTGCGGACCAACCAACTGTTTCCAGCCAAGGGTTTGCTGGCCTATAGAAAGGGTTATGTATTTTCACCTCATTGAAAGGTGGTATCATGGTTAATCATTAAGAGTTCCTCGTTTAGGTATTTATAATTATGTCTCTCTTTTTATGAACAATATAAATTTTTAATCCCTCATAAGGGAATTTTGTTAACCTTTTTCGTTTCCTGGAGAAACTTGAGAATTTGCATTTTTATTATTCTTCTTGTTAATTCTTAAAACTATATTTATTAGGAGTAACTTTATACGCTGTTTAAAAAATATTGCATTTTGAATTTGCATTTTTATTATTCTTCTTGTTAATTCTTAAAACTATATTTATTAGAAGTAACTTTATATGCAGTTTAAAAACTTTAATAAACGCAAAGGCAAACTCTAATCTTTGGTCTCTTCCATCACCCGAGATTCAATCCCTGTGTCCGAAACCTTACATCTTTTCGAAATCCGTAAAAGGGTTCATCAATCCCCTTTCCATGGTGCCGAAACCCGGGATCGAACCCAGAACCTTCATTCTGAGACCACAAATTCTATTCTAAAAAAAAAACTTGTGCAATCTAATATTTGTCTTATACATTTCAGTATATCGTGGCTAGCGCAGGAGATCTGCGGGAAAGCGGAAACAAACCCAGCATACTACACAACTGGTTTCTTTCTGGAAAGCAGGTCTGTCTGGTGCCGCAAGCAGCTTTGGTAAGTGAGTTGTTCCAACTTTCCAGCCATGCCAGTAATAATAGATGATAAACTGTTAAACTCTCGGGCGGCCTACAAAGGTCAACTCACCCGTTTTCAAAAATATTTAGCTACTCTACCGAAAGAGGAACAAAACCTTGATATTATATCTCAGCGTTTAAAAGCTTTTGAACAGGCGTACGAGAAATATGATCTCGTGCAACTTGAAATTGAAATCAAAAATCCAGAACATCAATCAGATAGGGAAGAAGTAGAGAGTAATTACTTTGATACACACGCTCAGGCTGTGGCATTAGTTAGAAATTTGACCCTGGCGTTGAAGGTAGAGGAAACTCAAGGAAGAATTAGCGACCATGGGAATGGTATTGCTACCTAAAATTGAAATTCCGCATTTTTCAGGAAAGGAAGAGATGAGGCAATCATTCTTTGAATTGTTCAGTTCATTAGTACATGATAATGCCACACTTCCAGAAATTCAGAAATTTCATTACTTAAAATCCGTTTTGCAGGGACCACCCCTTCAACTTATAAGAGAACTCACCGTAACAGGAGAAAACTATAACATCGCTATAGAGCTTCTTAAAGGCCGTTATGGCAACGAAAAATTATGCCTACAGAGGCATATTCAAGCCTTATTTAACCTGCCCGCATTGCGAGCTGACAACCTGTCAACACTGCGAGCTTTAAGTGACACGGTCCAACTACACGTCAGAGCATTGGCACGGTTGAATCAACCGGTCGAGCATTGGGATCTATTCTTAGTTCACTTGGTTACTTCTAAATTTGATTCATCAACCTTAAAGGCATGGGAGAGGGAACTAACAAATGACACTTCATATACCTATGGCTCATTGCTTACGTTTATAAATAATAGATGTCAGGTTTTATCAGCCGTAGCCTGTCATATGTCAGGAAGTGCAGATAACAAATCTAATGTTGTGAAGCCAGTCGGTACTAAAATAAACAAATCTGCTGTCTTTACTGTTCAACATAATTCAACAGATTGTATTCTCTGTAAAGCGCCTCACAGGTTATATTCCTGCGTTGCATTTAAAGCCCTTTCTACCGACGAAAGACGCAAATTAATAGCTCAAAAAAGATATTGCTACAACTGTCTGTCAGCTAGGCATATGGTGCCTGATTGCGTATCTAAAAATACTTGCTCCCATTGCAAGGCTCAACATCATACCTTGCTTCATAGGTTTGAAAAGCCACGTCAGGCTCCTTCCCCTGGATGTTCTAAAGATACATCCCCAGGAGCCAATGCGCAATCTTATACTCAGAGCTCTAGCTCTATTCGTAGTTCCCAGGTGCTACTATCAACCGTGTTATTAAAAGTTCAAGATTCCTCTGGTAGATGGCATGAAGCACGTGCCTTATTGGATAATGCCGCCACCCATGACTTCATAAGTGAGCGTCTCATTAAGAAACTTGGTCTTCCCAAGCAACCTACATTAATTCAGGTTACCAGTATTAACAATAGGAATGTTAAATCTTTGCATTTTGTTCGTGTTCACATCAAAGATGCTGTTAATTGTAACACAACATTTCAGTTGAATTGTCTTGCCATTGATACTATTTGCAGTAATACCCCTAGTACTTCTTTTGAAATTAGAAATTGGCAATTTCCTCATAACATTCAGTTGGCAGATCCAACATTTAATACGAGCGCTCCAGTAGACATACTTCTCAGTGCCCAAGTATTTTGGCAATGTCTCCTTAGCTCTAAGGTTAAAATATCACCAGGAGTGTTTGTTCATCATACCAAGCTAGGTTGGTTAGTAACGGGTCAGGTCCCTCGTAAGTCATTTCAAAATTTCTCACAATGTCATTTTGTCAATACAAGTCTCGATTACAACTTAGAAAGATTTTGGAAAATCGAAACTATAGATTCAGTTTCACCTTCCTCAGTTGAAAATGAAATGTGTGAAAAACTGTTTCGCGAAACAACCAAACGCAATTCAGAGGGTAGATTTGTCGTAACAATGCCCCGAGTGGATAATCCACCTCTTTTATTTGAAACACACCCTAGGGCTCTTAGAGCACTCTATGCTGTGGAAAGCAAATTTAAACGTGACCCTGTTGTTAAAACTCAATACTCCACATTTATGGAGGAATATGAGGCACTTGATCACATGGAGGTTGTTACCAAGAAAGATGATGCTTCTTATACCCCATCTGAAGTCATTTACCTCAATCATCATCCAGTTTGGAAGAATGAGATTTTAAAGGAAAACATAAGAGTGGTCTTTAATGGCTCTGCATTGGATGCCAATGGAACTTCTCTGAATGACACATTATTATCAGGCCCTCCAATTCAATCTGACATTTCTTCTGTTTTGATGAATTTTCGCTTGTTCCCTATCGCAGTGATATCTGATATCAAGCAGATGTATAGGCAGATTTTGGTCGATCAACAACAGCGCGACCATCAGAGAATTCTTTGGCGCGACGAGCCTACTAAACCTGTCAAGATTTTTCGGCTAAAAACATTAACCTACGGACTAAAGCCCTCTGCTTTTTTAGCCATACGTACGTTGAAATTACTTGCTGAACAGGATGGCCCGTTGTATTCTCCTAAGGCTTCTGAAGTGTTAACATCATCATTTTACGTTGACGATTTTCTTCATTCATTTGAGTCAGTATCTGAAGGACTGCAGGTCTCTAAAGATTTGACAGCTTTGCTTTTGGGAGGCGGATTTTCCTTGTGCACGTGGAACTCTAATTCGGAAGAATTTCTTTCTAAATTTCCATTAACTTCAGTCTATAACGACTCAGTAGAGCTTCTTCAGGAAAGTAATTCCATCAAAACTCTAGGCATCTATTGGAGTCCTCAAAAGGATTTTTTCTTTTTCAAAATTAATCTCAGTGACATCAAACCGCAAACTAAGCGGCAAATTTTGTCTGAGATTGCAAAGATATTTGATCCTCTCCAATTTTTGGAGCCAATCATCGTCACAGCAAAGCTTTTCATGCAAGACCTTTGGTCCTTGAAAACTGGTTGGGATGAACCAGTTCCTTCAGAGTTGCAAAAAAATTGGATTTCTTATGAAATAGTTTGGAAGATCTCTCTAATGTTATTATCCAGCGAGTGATTATTCCCTTTCCCTCCTGTGGAGGATATGAACTTCACATATTTGCCGATAGCTCATTGAAAGCTTATGGATGTTGTGCGTATGTTGTTTGCCGTAATTTTATCCAGTCATATTTCTTTTCCAATTTAATTTGCGCTAAGTCAAAGGTAGCCCCTCTTAAATCT
This sequence comes from Meconema thalassinum, assembly GCA_946902985.2. Taxonomy (NCBI): domain Eukaryota; kingdom Metazoa; phylum Arthropoda; class Insecta; order Orthoptera; family Tettigoniidae; genus Meconema; species Meconema thalassinum. The sequence continues at coordinate 66,558,374 of OX336390.1, read as the reverse complement.
TTATCCTTGCCACGACTGGAACTTTGTGCTGCTCTTCTGGCGGTTGAATTATCGGTCAAAATCCGTCAATCTTTGAAAATCCGATTTATTAAAACTTACTTTTGGAGTGACTCAGCCATCACGTTGGCATGGATTGCCAAACCTCCCTCGCATTGGCAGGTGTTTGTAGCTAATAGAGTGTCTAAAATTCAACAATTGTCTAACCTTGAACAATGGCATCCTGTATCTGGCAAGGAGAACCCTGCAGATGTCATTTATCGGGGATGTTCCCCTCTTATGTTGGCTAACCTGACATTATACTGGCACGGTCCCCGTTGGCTTCTGCAAGAACCCTCCGCTTGGCCAAATTTTCCTCTTCCGGAGTTATCAGACTCGCCGGATGCTGGTAAGATTACTGGATCTTCTCTTCTCGTTACTGACTCTCCCCTTCTCTTGCAGCGATATTCCTCTTTCCATAAATTGGTGAGGGTTATGGCTTATCTCCTTCGATGGAAATATTTTGTGGTAGAACAACCCCTTTTTCCTAAGCCATATTTAACCCTTTCTGAATTAGGTTTAGCCACTACAAAAATATTATGGCTTACTCAACAAGAAATATTCTCTGAAGAATACCTGGTGTTGTCCCAAGGTCAATCCCTTAAGAAATCGTGTAGGCTTTCCTCACTCGCCCCTTTTTTGGATACTGATGGTTTACTAAGAGTAGGAGGACGTTTATCTTTGGCTGATCTTTCTGAGGATAAAAAACATCCAATTATTCTTCCCTCAAAGCATCATGTCACTTCCTTAATTATTCGGCAGTATCATCACCAGCATCTTCATGCTGGAACTCTTACATTACTTTCTGTCATTCGTGAAAGGTATTGGCCCATAAACGGAGTCCATGAAGTTACCTCTGTTATCCGGAAGTGCATTCCATGTTTTAAATCCAACCCTAAAATTACCACTCAGCTCATGGGTGATCTTCCCAACTTTAGATCTGCGCCTGCAAGACCCTTTGCCTTTACGGGGGTGGATTATTCCGGGCTTCTTGTTTACAGAAGAAATTCTCCTGAGGCCAAAAAATGTATTTCTGGAAAACTCTATATTTCGCTGTTTGTATGTATGGTCACCGGAGCAGTTCACTTAGAACTAGTTACCAACGCCTCTACTGCTTACTTTTTGGCAGCTTTTGCCAGATTTTCTGCTCGCAGAGGTCTTCCTTCAGAAGTATTCTCAGACAATGCTAAAAATTTTATCGGAGCTTCTGAGCAAATTAAGAGAGCTCTTACTCAAAATTCAGCGCTGGAAAGATTACTGATTATGCTCACCAGAGAAATTTCAAGTGGCACTTCATCCCCCCTTATGCACCTCATCAAGGTGGGCGGTGGGAGTCTTGTGTGAAACTCACCAAGAAGCACCTTAGACGTGTTTGTGGCCACACCCCCCTTTCTCATGAAGATTTTAATTCCTTAATCATTTTTATTGAGGGCATAATTAATTCTCGTCCTTTATCACCCTTATCTAATGATCCTTCAGATCTTCTGCCATTAACGCCAGGCCATTTTCTTATCGCTGCTCCTTTGACTGCCTCTCCCCCTTTGTTATATTCTAATTCTCAATCTTCTTTAGCCATTTCTTGGCGCAAAATTTAAAGTTTGCGCAATAATTTTTGGCGCCGCTGGAGGTTGGAATACCTCGGTTTGCTTCAGCAGCGTGGTAAATGTCTTGTTTCCTGCTCTAACCTTCAGGTGGGGGACTTGGTGCTTTTGAAAGACCCTAGTCCTCCTCTTGTCTGGAATTTGGGTAGGGTTGTTGAGTGCTTTCCTGGCAGAGATGGTAGGGTTCGCGTGGTAAAACTGCAGACTTCTGCTGGTCATTTTCTTAGGCCAATCACTATGATTGCTCCTTTGCCACGCGAGGCCTAACTTCTGCGCTTTATTACTGCAATTTTTTCTCGCCCCTCCCAGCATGTTCGCTTTTGCGAATGTTTTTTTTTGTAGGCTATGTTTCCCTTACGGTGTGAAACACACGTTCAATTTTTCTGCCCCATTATTTTTATTTTAGTTAATTGCAGTCTGAACGCGGTGTTCTGATTTATTTATTTTATTGGTGTTTCAGTTTAATTGTTTTTCTGTATTATTCATGTCAACTTACCTATTTTTCTGAAGTGTCTTTCTAGACGCACCATATCGTCACACTTTCTCATGAGGTACTGTGCTCTCCCCAGCGGCAACGCTCGCAATGTGCATGGGGCTGTGCTTTGATTGGCTGCTTTTTCACCCCTCCTTCATTCTGGAAGATTCGGCGCGCTGACGTCACTACCGCTATATAACCTTAGGTCCATCGGCCTATGTGTTGACTCTCCATCTTCACTCACTTGCTACTACAAGCTTGCCGGGGGTCATTACCCTCTGGTGTCACGGTCTTGCCGAAGGCCCTGCGTCACGTCAACACGGAGTTAGGCTCCAGGCCAACCTTTGCTCCAGCTGGCGGCTGGGCATTTTCTACAAACGCTGTACTCAGTTCAAGTCTGCCTAATGAAAAGACAACTTCTCGAACCAGCGGAGATGTTAATACCAAGAAACATCTCACTGCTGGTCAACTCTCGTCATCACGACTGAACATCGCCAAAACCTTGGCTCTGAACCAGCGCCTCCGGAGTGTGGGCGCATTAACCACGATCATCAGCCCTGTGCGGGCAAACAGAACTGCTACTTCAAAGCATCAGCCCCTTGCGGACCAACCAACTGTTTCCAGCCAAGGGTTTGCTGGCCTATAGAAAGGGTTATGTATTTTCACCTCATTGAAAGGTGGTATCATATTCATCATGGTTAATCATTAAGAGTTCCTCGTTTAGGTATTTATAATTATGTCTCTCTTTTTATGAACAAAAAATTTCTTAATCCCTCATAAGGGAATTTTGTTAACCTTTTTCGTTTCCTCGAGAAACTTGCGAATTTGCATTTTTATTATTCTTCTTGTTAATTCTTAAAACTATATTTGTTAGGAGTAACTTTATACGCTGTTTAAAAAATATTGCATTTTGAATTTGCATTTTTATTATTCTTCTTGTTAATTCTTAAAACTATATTTATTAGAAGTAACTTTATATGCTGTTTAAAAACTTTAATAAACGCAAAGGCAAATTCTAATCTTTGGTCTCTTCCATCACCCAAGATTCAATCCCTGTGTCCGAAACCTTACATCTTTTCGAAATCCCTAAAAGGGTGCATCAATCCCCTTTCCAAGCAGCATTATACACATACAGTGGCCTAGCATCTACAATAACACAGGTTAACGGCCTTTCGCTAATGCAACGAAATATTCGTACAATAACACAGATTAGCGGCCTTTCGCAATGGCACAGACATAGTCGTACAATAACACAGTTAGCGGCCTTCCGCAACTGTAAAGATGTATTCGTACAGTAACACAGGTTAGCGGCTTTCCCTACAGGCCAAAGCGTATTAACACTATTGACATAGTGTAGCGACATTCGATATAATTCCCCACACAACCTCACTATTACGCAGGTTGGTTACAACCACTACGGCCAGCTGAATTTGATGCAATTACACAAGTTATCATACCGAGCATTAGACTCCATAGGTCATCTGAAAAAAACAATTAGGAGACACTTGGAATAAGGATAACTTATACTTACGTAGATTACATTTCCCATACACTGTAATCCAGGCTACATTCTTTAATACATCTCAATCACTTCTCACACTCAGTACTACAAACTGCCCATAAACAGTGATGTGCGCTCCATACACAATGCCGGAAGCGAGGATTGCGCACACAGCATCTCGGCTTACGAGGAGCAGGGAAGCCAATCATGGGCGGCCACATCCTGCGTTATTGCAGATCTTATACACTCCATTTTACATACTTATTTTTTTCTTTCTCCTCACAGGGGATCTTTAACTTTTCCTGTTATTCAGTGGTGGTATTAACCACACCATACCGTCATAAAGACAGACAGGATGAACAATTTTCCCACGAGGCGACTTCATCATTAGTCGCCTGAGTAGAGACTCCATTCAACTTATAATTATAATTATAATTATAATCATGTCATTCAAGCCGACGACCGACTGGACTCCTAGGTAATCTAGGGGATTGGGGCTACACCTCCAACAGTCAACGTAGGAAACCACTTATCATCCTTCCGCTAAGTATAAACTGTTCGCCATGATCTGCTATATGCCGACATGATATTCGATAATGAATTCACGAAGTTACTTCATAAGTGCCACAAGGCTCCAATGGGACCACAAATCCTTATATAGATCCCCTTTAATTAATATATACCCAATAGATACACACTTATCCTCAAAGTCATAAGTTGGCCATATGGAAATTTCGTATTTTCGTTTTGAGGCAGCGTGACACAACGTGGTACATATCACTATTGTCCATCAGCGTCACATTGACGGCATGGCCCTTAAATGTCCTAAAGTAGACCTAGGCGAGTTATGCCAAGGGTGAATTAACTTCTACCCTCCTAGGTCAACACTCTAGGATGCATATCAGCCGTGAGCGCATAGATAATTCAGGCAGCCACTACGTCCATGGGCCATAAGTATCCTATGGTTTCCTAGGCGAGTTATGGCCAGGGCAGATTAATTTCTACCCTCCTGGGTCACCGTTCTAGGATAAATATCAGCCATGAACATAGGACTGCCTGGTTTTGTAGATAACGGTTAACAAAGGCCCTATGATTTCATTTTATATAAACATTAAATATCCTCTTGAGTCCGCAAACATGTGATACGCAATAGGAATACACCATCTCCACACCAACACTTTGCGTTATGGGACTACAACATACAGCTCCCCTTCCATACCGCAGGATGCCCGGTAAATGTAGCCCATTTTTGCTACTCCACGGACATTCCGACATTTGCGGAATACAATATTTGCTCTGGATATACATATTACTGCGCCCCGCGTTATTATTTCATTTTCCCGAAGTGAGTGGGAGTAAACCACGGAAACACTTTTCTACAGAGTGACACCCAGCATTGTTACATCCACATGGAATCGCCATATGCTTCCATACATTCACAGTTCACTCTAGTACACTCTGTGCATTAGGTACTATAAAACAAGTATTTTTTTCATATATTTTCCCTAAGTGAGTGGAATTAATCCACGGCAACACTTTTTCTATAGGGTGACACCCAACATTTTTACATCCACATGGAATCGCCATATGCTTCCACACATTCACAGTACAGTCTAGTACACTCCGTAATTTAGGTACAAGAAACTAAGTATTTTTATATATCATTTTGCATTTTCCCGAAGTGAGTGGAATTACACCACGGCAACACTTTTTCTACAGATTGCCACCCAGCATTTTTACATCCACATGGAGTCGCCATATGCTTCCATACGTTCACATTACACTCTAGTACACTCCGTAAATTAGGTACAAGAAACCCAGTATATATTTTTATATATCATTTGCCCCATTTGAATACGATATGATGGCAGCGTCATCCCAACATTGTTCCCCACCGGAGGGACATGCTTTGTTTCCCAATACGCAGACGAGAAGTCATTGACTTATACCAAGTTTATATCCTACAAAGGCTGTCTAGCAAGCGACAGTGCGTACATGACAAACACTCCAGTCGATGCCCAACACGTGCGTTTGACAGTTCATTCACTGTATGGCAACAAACCACCATGCTCTAAACTCAATCCTAGCGCCCAGGTCCCATCAGCGTAGCGCGCCGATAAACATTACTCCCACGGAGTACGCCGGCCAATAAGCACCGTAGGTTCCGCCTCGCGCTAGCCGATATCTGATACCTTACGTACACACACATTATCTCAAGTCACTCCTCCCACGTGACAAGCAACCCGCAAGCAGCCATTATTTGTACTAACCAATCGCAATCTCGCGCGCTGAATTCAAATGACGGTGCGGTCGGAACATATGATTCTCGGAGTATACCATACCTACCAGGGTAACAAAACATGTTTATTTACGCTCAGCCCTTTCATCCCTCACTACTTAACACCGGGTCAGCATATTTCACGGCAGGAGCCATTGTTATCGGTGCTTTACTCGGAGCGCCTCATTACACAGATACACCTTATTTTATATATTCATCGGGCTTCAGTAAACACTTGCCCTCGAAGACACCCTCATATAGACACCGCCCTCCGACATTAGCAGACACGGGCACGTCCCGGTGACACTACAGATAAATGGATAGACTTCCCACTTAGGAGGTTGTATTTTATTTTATTCGCGGCACAGCGATTTTGGGCAAGATATTCTCTTCCAGAATCGGACGAGCAATCTCATCTACAGCGATGGCGCATTAATATTCCCGCCACGCGCATTTTACCCCTCTTTAATTCCCCAATTAAAACACCACATCTATTGGAATTTATAGCCCCATTTAACACTTAGCTGGCATGCATATATACCATCCCCCCAAATACTAGAATGGCAATACACACTTATGGATCCCCCACATTTCCGCAGGGCGGATAAGATATTTTTAAAGCAATAACCCCCCCCCTATAGGACGGACTTAATCCACACATCCCGTGCACAAAGGTGCAGCCTACTTTAGGATATATATATAGGACAGAATCCCTAGGTTGAGGGATTAGGTTATTTAATTATACTAGATGACCAGTTTTAGGATATAGGCTTCCTAGTATATAAGTCTAAAGTATATGTTATACGAGTGCAGACAGCAGTTAATTATTAGTATGGCCACAGATGCCATACATCACGACTAATGCATCCAAGCTTAATAGCACTTCTCCATCCCACCACACATTGTTAACACTCTACAGTTACACATTTTTACACTTGTTCCCTATTAATGCTCGGCACTGGTAATCATGCAATCACCAGGGTGCACGACATGCTTAATCGCTCATGGCTAATTGTTAATAAACATTCGGAATTATAAAGCTAACAGCCTAGCGTCCCAGGCATCACCTGCTAACACCAGTGCATGAAATGTTTTATTTTTACCCTGCATTTTTAACTTGCATGCGACTTTAGAGAATATATGTCACCCTACCTCCATCAGTACGGTATCTAACAACCACACTGAACACCCAGTTCATAACCCAATAAGATCCTCACCCACACCGGTCGAGCGATCCTTCCATTTAACGTTTCCCGACATCCCCATAGGACCACGATTCCTTGGCCCTATCTCACCATCCATTTACCCGTTACTTACGAAATCTAACATGTTTACAGCTTCCCAATAACACGGAAACTCCCTTCCAAATCCTTGACTTACCCACTAACATGAGAGAGGGGATAATACGCAGCTGAAATTAGCTAGATATCTGAAAGCCAGGCGCAATGAAAGTGCACTGTGCCACCACAGTCCCTCCCGTATAACTATAACACCCCACACAAACACAGTACTGCTTGACACTATCCTTTTATGGTTTGTGCACGAAGGTGCACTGTGATGGATGTGACACTATTTTCCTGGGGAAAATAGGAAATGCTAAGTTTTTACTGGGATAAAGGGCAAGCATAGCCCTTGAACTGACATGATATGACTTAGACGTTGCGAACGACGGTAGGTCATAGTGGTGACGTGTTAGGGTGGGCAAGCGCTCGCGCTCGAGGATGTACCTAGCCTGTCTCCCGCACCGCGGGGCCCGTTATACCCCTTTTTTATGCCCTAGCGTCGTCTAAGCTATACCTGCGGATGGAGGCTTGATAGTTCGGTGAGGGGATTGACTACCCCCGCATCGGGCAGGATGGACCCTCCTTCCCAAGACGACCCCCTATACTTGACGTTAGTTAGCATGTATGGTTAAGTAATTTCGGCTCCATGCGCGGAGTTAGAGACCTGGTTGACACACACAGGTGAAGAAAGAAGAGGATATAATTTCCCGGGCCGAGGTATGTAGTACCGATGTTATCCTCTGCTCATACCACCGTAGAACAAATCATCAAGAAAGAAGAGGATATAATTTCCCGGACCGAGGTATGTAACACCGGAATTCCCCTCTGTTCATGCCCCCGCAGAACGAATAACGAATAAAGAAGAAAGAAATTTATCAAGAAAGAAGAAAGAAGTTTATCAAGTACGAAGACATAATGGAGGAATATATTTGTTTTGCCTTGACGAGGCGATATGTTGTGCGATGCGCCCACATGCATAGTAGCATATTGTTACTATGGTCCAGAGTAACTTGCACGATGATGTATAAGCAAATCATCCGTTCTATATCTATAAGCGATTTTTCGAGATACGATGCGGTATGCGTTTTTTGATATATATCTAATCGGCGATATGCGATTCTCCGATATAAATCCGATGTACGATCTGCGATAGGTAATCGGCCTCATCGGTCCGATCAATTCGGCGGTATAAACCCGAACAACACGATCTTTACCGTTAGAACGCTTCCGGATCACCGCTCAGCGAGCGACATAATCATTCAGTTCGAAGACAGGTGCACATTTTTAGGATACTAGACAGGAGTATACATGAGAATGGCCAGAATTAATTTTAAGGATATCTTATATATATATTTGTGTCTTGATTTTTCAGCACAGGTTGCAAACCTGAGACGCCAACTCCCGACACAGCGCACCCAGTGGTGCATAAGTTGCACATATGCATCGGGGATAGCTCCATTTTGGGGCACTCGCTGAGTTACCCAAATACAGCGTATGAGCATGGTATATTTTCATAATTAATATATTTTTGTGTACATCCACAGGTTCACTCCGTAGATGCCGAGGGTGGACACCCTCTATTTTGATATTATTTGTATTTTTGTCCCAAGAGGTGGCGACATGATATAACCACTCATGTATGTGTCTTTTTATACACAAGTTTCCCTCCCCAAATTTCACACACACACGGCCCATACACGATCCCCCCCCACACATGATATACGTTTCCAGGTGAAAATCTGAACCACGGTGGAGATATACCTGTGGGATATCCCCCCACTGGAGGTCGGCTCAACCATAAAAATTTGCCACCTACAATGAGAGGTGCACTACGGCCACACCACTCACGTCTATTTTTGTGAAGGACGAGTTGTACAGCCAAGATGACTTCGCTTTCCCACAAGGAGCGAGTCATATCATAGACATATAGATAAATAACCTGCAGGTACTAAATAGTCGTTCAGGTACTGCCCCCGTAAATTGAATTATACTGAGACCACGGTGGCTGTATTGGCATATGTGAATACAGTTATGGCCGTCATAGTTGTGACGTGTATATTCATGACGTAGGCGTGGATGACGCAACGCTCGAGCAAGTAGGCTGGCTGAGCTTAGATTCTTGCTGACGTCACGATTTTGTTCGAGAAGGATCTTAGATTTACGACGCAGTCGCAGGGAAGAAAGTAAACGTGCTGGGGAAGAAGTTAAGCTATTGGAGGAGAGGCTCGAACCAATGAATGATAGCTTGAAGGGAGACGGAGATTACTGAAACTACCATATTTAATAACTTTTGGCATGCAGAATGGTGGAAAACTATTTTCAGTTATGGCATTGATTTGGAATTTTGAAGAAATTAATTATATGTTTTTGAAATCTGAAAATCCGTCAAGAATAGCCAAAGTTGGAACTTCGAGTAATGATGGAAGAAGAAGCTATGGTAGGGATGGATACGCCCCTCCAAAGTTGATAAAAGGCCTTGCACAGCAGAGAGGAGCTTCTCACTTCGTGGTTTTATTCTGACTTCATAGTTTGACTTCGTGTTCTGATAGAACAAGCATATCGTCATAAGCAAGCGTGGCAGAGCCCACCGCATCGAACAGTATTGGGTATCCAGCAGTGCAATTTTACTGTTACTAAAACTAGGCGAAGTTGGAGAGCACACATAAACGATTCTACAAGTTTATCTATCAAGAATTAGCTACTGCATTTATACTAATTCAATAGTGCATTACAATATTGAGGCGTGTGCGAAAGTTGAACTTTTTCATTATAATACTTCAGAAGATATTCGCATTTAAAGACTGCAGAGAAAAGTGTTTTTCTCGAATCCTGAGAAGCATTTTTACTATCACATTCTACGCTACGGCAGACACGTGTATGGCAACCGTGATACTGAAGATTACATTTGGTGATACAACGCTACATTCTACAATGGAACTATACAATCTGGCAGTACGTTCGACTAACATTATAATGGAAGTGGAGATGGAAGACTAAAACTTTAATGCAATTGGGACATACATCAGTAGTGTGAAGTAGCAACATGGAGCTTCGATAATCGTCATTCTACAAAGACGAGCATGTAGTGAACATTCAGCTACACTCATGCATCGTAATCCATCGCTGAATTACATCAAATGGCAGTGGAAATAAATTCATACTCCACAATTATGAACATTTCTGCGGAAATATTTGCAATGAACTTCATGGCTGATTTCTACAAGAACTTCAGGGAACTTTCAAGAGTGGCAAGGGTTTTTCCCAGCACACAAAGAAGAGTTTTGCCAGAAGGATGTCTATCGTCTACACGGAGAAGTGCGATTTCCGGAGGAGGAAGCTGTTCTATTCTCCGAGGGCGCAGGTTCCAGGTTCGAGGTCGGTGCACATCTATCATGTGGTGAAATGGAACCAGCAGCAGTCTTCTTTGAAATTTTCTTCTAGAACTTCAATCCAACAGATAAGGTAGCCGTGAACGTTTCTTGATTTATTTGAGCCATTTTAGTGAGATCTGAGCAACTATCTTTCCCATATTTTCTGTCATATATTTGATTGCCCCATATTCTTTTGCTAGATGTTTCTGTACTCTGTACACTTTGCAGCTTTATGCCATTTTCTTCGATTTATTGAGACATTATTTTGTCATTTGCATATTTAAACATTTTGGATCAGTTTATACTGAAGTTAAATATTCTTTCGAGAATTTGAATTTTTCTTGTAGTCACGATTTGACTGCAAAGTTAACGATTTTCTATGGCAAGTTTGAATTCAGACAGCGTGTCGTTTTATTAAAGTAATTCTTTCCAGTAAATTACTTTGACCAATTTTCTGTCATCCTCAAGAAAGAAGAATGATTAAAGGATTTTAGAGCGTTAAAATCTACTACTTTATCGACGATCTTGGAAATACTAGTCGTTTTTATGAACATGATTGAAACACAGACATTTTTAGTCAATTCTGAAATACCATTGCATTATAGACAAGTTTATGAAATATGAACTTTGAATACGATTTATTCAGTACACTATAGTAATGAACATTTGATAGGAGATTTTCTCAATTCTAGATTGAAACAATAATGTTTGCATTTTCTAGTCTATTTGCATTCTATTCGACTATTTCTGCAGTTAAATGAATTTTGCTTGAATATAGTATTTTTATACTGCGATAATTATGATGAGATTAATTCATTTTGATAGACCAGGGACGCGTGTCTAATCGTATTTGCTATTAAATTTATTTGTGACTGGCAAATTTTTACTTCATATCGCTTCCTGAATGAAACCCACGAAGGTTAAATATAATAACAGTTTTCGATACAATTGATGAATATAAGAATTTTTAAAGTGGAACTATGGATGTATAATCGTTAGTTCAGTGGACGTGTAAAAGTCGCTGATGAATAATGCCCTTTAATAAGTGAAGAAGGTTCCCACAGTAATATTGATGATGATGATGAATTTATAAGTGGAGGTTTTTTGTGTGTATTGTGGAAGATTTTGATGCCATATATAATGAGATATATGATGAATTATGGGCCAATTTTGTGAGTTTGTGCGAGGTATGTTTCCGCTGAGTTGTATTGTTCAGGTCCATTGAAAATTATTCATGTGAAGTTACTGTTAAAATTAACAAGAGTGATAAATTGATTGAATTATAGATTTTGAATGGAGGTTACCGTCACAAATAATAATTATTAAATCTTATTAAACCTGAATCTAAAATTTAAATATAAGGAACCTTCATTGGTCGATTATATTACCACGATTTAAGAAAATATCAACCGGATAAACGTGTGGTTAATGTATTTCAAATATAAATAAAATATAAATAATGTAAATAACTATGTAAATATCTATAATAATAATTTGAAACAAACGGGATTAATAGAGGCGTGTAAAAATTTTTCAATTGTCGTTTGACTAAGTTATGAACAATCTAAATGTTATAAATAATTATTGAACACTATGATATAACATTATGCGTTTTGCTATTAACATTTAAACAACGCTAGTTCGATAATCGGAATAAACATTTAAATAAGATTTGAGATTAACAGAGTAATCCATTGCAATGTGAACGGAACTTGTATAAATTTTGCGTGATAATATTTGAGTTGAGATGTGAGCATTTAAATTGTTTTGAATGAGAGCTAGACTCTGCGTTGGCCAGCATATGGTGACACTGGTTAGGCAGCTGCGTCCATTTGACGAAGCAAGCATGCAACACTGCATAGGGTGTATTGCAGGTGGCGAGATAACTGAATGGTGGAGGTCAAGGTCAAATACTTAGCGGCCTTGCGGTTATTAATAAATGTGTGTCAATGAACTAAATTATGAAGTTCATGAACAAGGAAACAAATGCTATATGTCTCGTCCCAGCTCCCTTATCCATTCCAATGTGCAGTGTTGTTATTATTACGTTCTTTTGAGCTAGAGAAAGCTGAATTTTTGTATGTGAAGTCTACAGTCCTACAGGAGGACATGGTTGCATTGACAATGGCTTCAGACAGCCATAACTATTTTGTTGTTAAATTTTGTTAAAATATTTTTTTTCTTTATGTGAAATAAATTATTGTGCAGTTTAAATTTTCTGGTCTCCGACTTGGTTCATTTTAAATATCGTGGTGGAGGTTATTGTGAGGGCATACTATTAAGTGATCCAGTTGAAAACCCAGACCCGAGATTAAATTGAATAGGTAAGTAAAAGGTAAGTATGAACCCCCGTATATTTTGGTGTGTTCCACAATAATTTCATGTTAACTACTGTGCTCTAATCTCGGTAGTATCTGTCAGTGCCATTTTCATTGATGTAGCTGTGCCGGTGCAATCGATTATTGGCAATCCGTTTGAGGGGGCGGATTTCTGACAGCCTACTATCCGGATTATCGGGGACAGTAGGATTGGCGCAATCAACGTGTGGGGCTCGAATAACATTGGATTACCAAGTGTTCGATGTCAATGGGATTGTGAAGACTCAAATAAAGAGGTTGATTCTTTGTTAGATGTCTTGGCCAATTGTAGAATTTGAGAGTGTGATTATATAGGGATTAAATGTTGTGTTGTATTAGGAAAATTACACTCAGAAAAGATCAGATCTTATACAACCTGAGAGGGGTTAAATAGGCTGGAAACTTAGAAAAATCGCCTATGATCTGGAGTCTTATTTTATTTGACCGGCTTATGACATGTTTAGTCATATTAAAGATAAAATTAAACTATTTGGATTGTAAATGTAAATTATTTGTGTTAGGATATTTAAAATGAACCAAAGAAATTTGAACATGTGCTTGAGTTTATTTCAACATAGGGTGTTTATGAAGTTAGTGATAAGCTAATTATAAGTTAGATTTAAGACAGAAAATTGCTCAAACTTTATATATGGTGAAAGGCGTTGGTCAGATATTGTTATCTTGCTCTATTTCATGTATGTCCTTAACGCAGTCTATTATTGAAATATTATTGAGATGGCAGATGAGAGTATGAGAAAGATGTTGGAGGAGATGTCCAACAGTTTGAAAGCTAGCATGAATGAAAGTGTGAGGGAGATGGAAGCTAGGAATGCTAGTCGAATGCAGGAGATGATGAAGGAGAATTTGAAGGATCTCCAGACAAGTTCTGCAAATTTGGAAAATAACATGTCGCGTTTACAGACCAGTACACAGGAGGTCCAGAATGCCGTGACTGACATTCACAAGGATGTCTCAGATGTTAAAGTAGATTTATCCAATGTCCATAAAGATGTTTCAGATGTAAAAATTGATGTTTCCAATGTACAGGGAAAAGTTGATTCAGTCCAGAAAGACCTTACTTTGTTAAATCTTGACGTTGCTAATGTCCGGGGTGATATTGCATGTGCTAGAGCAGAAGTAATCGTTGTTAGGAATGATGTTGCTACTGTACAAGACAAGGTAGAAGAAGTTCAAAGAGAGATTAGAAATGTTCGAACCGATGTGTCAAACGTTCAAGTAGACATAAATAATATTCAGTCTGATGTTAATGATATGCAAAGCGATATCAATAAGGTGCAAATAGAAGTAAATACAGTTTTTGTAGACATTGCCAAAGTTCAAACTGATGTTAATAAGGTTAGAGAAGAAATTGAAACTTCAAAAACGCTTTGTACTCGTAACATTAATGCTTTAACAACTAGATTGGTTGACGAGTCTGTTAGGACAACAGCTTCACTAGCTGGATTAAAACATGATGTAGAGGTCATGAGGACATAAGTCTTAGATCATAATCGTTTACTTAAGGAAGACATTGAAGTAGATATTGCTGAAATGTTAACTGCAAATGTAACGGTTTGGAAAGATGAATGGAACAAGTCAAGTGGGGAACATGTCAATCAGATTCAGGAGCGAATTGAACGAAAACTAGCCAGTACACCAGTAGATATAAATAATGAGGTAGTTCAAATTAGAAAGGATTTGAGTATAAGGATGGATTCGCTATCCGAAAAGCAGGTAGAGGATAGAACTCAAATGGGCCAGGACGTGTAAGCATTAAAATCCGCGTTAGAGGAACAAATTCATAAGGTTGTCTCTGATGTCAATGAAACTACGAGCAAACTTCAGAATTTAAACCTAGGAGAAGCTAGCATGTTGGAAACGTACAAAGAAGAGTTGATTAGGAAAGTCATCACCGAAATCACAGATAAGGATCCAGAAGGGTTGACTTTTGAAGATAATAGGAATTACGTGAGAAGATGTAACCTCGCTACTGAAGAGAGAGATATTAGTCCGGAGGAACGTATATTCAGATTCCGGGAAGAAGAAGAGGATAGGAATATTGAACCTGAATGGAAATATCGTGATAGTGGGAAGAATTACATGGATTCATATCCAAGAAATGTGACAGTCATCCGAAACATTGAGGACAAGCCCCAGAAATTTAGTAATACAGATAGTCTAACACCGATAGAGTATATCAGAAACCTGAAAGACTATTTTATTGAAGCCCATATTCCTAGAGAAAGAGAAATGAGAATCGTAGAAAGATTTCTAGCTGGAGGACCTCTTGAGTGGTTCAGAGCATTTCGGTACACTTTTAGTAATTTCGATGAGTTTGCAGAGGCACTGATAAAACGATTCTGGTCAATAGAAGCACAAAATTCATTAAGAGCTGAGGTATACTCGAGGAAGTATTCGGGTACTCTTCCAACACGGTACGCTGATTTCTTCACGAGCCAGTTATCGCGCTTAAGATTTTTACAACCCCATTGTCTACAGAGCAGTTAATAGATGCCATTTCACGTATGCTACCTGTTGAGGTAAGAAGGCTTATTATATCGTCAAATATAAGGGATTTGACCAGTATGGACGAACTATTGAGAAGGTTTGATTACACGAGTCCGGTGCCAAATTTGGTTAAAAAAGGTCAGAGGCACGAATTCAAAGACATTAATACAGTCTACATGGATCAAGTTCAGCAAACTGATACGCCTGCTGAAGAGAAAACTGAAAATGTAGGTCCTCACAGGAACAATTATTTTCGCAACAACAGATCACAAGGTTACCGTCCATATCAGCAAAGACGAGGCTGGAATAACAATAGAGGGAATTATAATAACGGAAGAGGTAGATATTATAATAACAATGGGTACAATAGGAACTACAACAGAAATAACCAGTACCAGAATCGGAATCAAAATTCTCAAGGTCAGGTTATGACACCGGACAAGTATCAAGAGAGAGAGAAAGAAAGTCAGCAGTATTTGAAGGAATTACGAGAGAAGGAAGCTGAAAACCAGAAGAAAAGACAGGATTTAGTGATCGATCCTGGTCCTTCTACAAGCCAGCAGGGGAACTTTGAAAATGGTAACACAGAAAAAAAAACGCCGATTTCTCAACGAAAGTGAGAAACAATGAATACATTGCCACACCACACATAATTACTATCAATGAAATTTACGAAGTAACTGATGAGGATTTATTACAAGAGAGAGGAATTGTCAAAGAGCAAAGTATGCTTCCGCTCTATTAAAAGGAAAACCTAAGGCTATGATTCCCTCTAAACCGAATGAATTTCATGGCGACGGACATATTTGGCCCCTGTCCGAAGGGATACCAGGGTAATCAGTACCTGTTGGTTACCGTGGATGTCTTCTCGAAATTTGTAACAATGAGTCCCATGCAAAAAGCTAACACGAGGAACGTTGTAAGCAGACTGGAACATGCTGTATTTCCAAAAGCTGATAAACCAGAGTATCTACTATAGGATCATGGAGCTCAGTTTACATCCTTAGAATTTGCTGCAGATATGGAAAGGTTTGGTATTAAGCACATATTTTCAAGCGTGCGCTATCTGGAATCGAATTCTTCAGAAAGATACATGGCTGAATTTTCGAAATTTTGTCGAATTTTCTGTCCGAATGATCATACTAGTTGGGTGAGATTTGTACCCCTTATTGAGGAGTGTCTAAATTCTACAGTGCAGGAGAGCACAGGAGAGGTGCCAATGAGACTTCATTTAGGAAGAAACCCAGGAAGGCCGTGGGACAATCTTTTCAACCACGTTCCTAGAGATCCCGACCTAGGAAGGCAGCAGAGTATTGACAGAGCGAAAGAACAACTCCAGAGAGCAGCACAAAAACGACTGAAAAGAGTAGCTGGAAAACGTTTTGGTACTCCCTTAGAAATTGGAAATCTGGTATTACTACGCAGACCTGTCAAGGCTGACGTGAGTAAGAAAATCTATCCCAAGTTTGGAATAGTATTTATGGGTCCGTTCAGAATTACGAATGCTTATGGAAACAACTGTTATGAACTCTATGATGATGAGAATGATGTCGTATATGGCAAGTTCAATGCTGGAAACTTGAAGAAATATTATCCAAGAGTAAGCCAATAATAATTCAATTTCGTGTTCAAGTGAATTCAGATATTTGTAACAGAGTTTAAAAACAATTTGCACCTGTTTTTAAAACGTGGTGAAGGGAGAATGCCCCCGAAAATTGAATTATACTGAGACCACGGTGGCTGTATTGGCATATGTGAATACAGTTATGGCCGTCATAGTTGTGACGTGTATATTCATGACGTGGGCGTGGATGACGCAACGCTCGAGCAAGTAGGCTGGCTGAGCTTAGATTCTTGCTGACGTCACGATTTTGTTCGAGAAGGATCTTAGATTTACGACGCAGTCGCAGGGAAGCAAGTAAACGTGCTGAGGAAGAAGTTACGCTATTGGAGGAGAGGCTCGAACCAATGAATGATAGCTTGAAGGGAGACGGAGATTACTGAAACTACCATATTTAATAACTTTTGGCATGCAGAATGGTGGAAAACTATTTTCAGTTATGGCATTGATTTGGAATTTTGAAGAAATTAATTATATGTTTTTGAAATCTGAAAATCCGTCAAGAATAGCCAAAGTTGGAACTTCGAGTAATGATGGAAGAAGAAGCTATGGTAGGGATGGATACGCCCCTCCAAAGTTGATAAAAGGCCTTGCACAGCAGAGAGGAGCTTCTCACTTCGTGGTTTTATTCTGACTTCATAGTTTGACTTCGTGTTCTGATAGAACAAGCATATCGTCATAAGCAAGCGTGGCAGAGCCCACCGCATCGAACAGTATTGGGTATCCAGCAGTGCAATTTTACTGTTACTAAAACTAGGCGAAGTTGGAGAGCACACATAAACGATTCTACAAGTTTATCTATCAAGAATTAGCTACTGCATTTATACTAATTCAATAGTGCATTACAATATTGAGGCGTGTGCGAAAGTTGAACTTTTTCATTATAATACTTCAGAAGATATTCGCATTTAAAGACTGCAGAGAAAAGTGTTTTTCTCGAATCCTGAGAAGCACTTTTACTATCACATTCTACGCTACGGCAGACACGTGTATGGCAACCGTGATACTGAAGATTACATTTGGTGATACAACGCTACATTCTACAATGGAACTATACAATCTGGCAGTACGTTCGACTAACATTATAATGGAAGTGGAGATGGAAGACTAAAACTTTAATGCAATTGGGACATACATCAGTAGTGTGAAGTAGCAACATGGAGCTTCGATAATCGTCATTCTACAAAGACGAGCATGTAGTGAACATTCAGCTAAGTAGTGGAGTACTAGGAGTTCTGCCCCACTTCAGAACCCCCCTTGCTCTACTACTAAGCCTCAGCCATGTTAAATATCTCTCGAACGCATGGTCCGATTTTGATAAATGAGGTATTGTTGGACTCGGGCTGACGTCCTCTTTGCTATGGACCACTCGTTATATTTTTCAAAATTTTTTTGAAAATTTTTGTTTTCGAAACTATGTGATAGTTTGAAAACCAAACAGGATAGAACGTTGTGCCATAGCTCAAACGAACAGTCTTTATGACCTTTATTTTTTGTAATAAAACTTTTTTATTTTTTATATTTTTTTGAAAACACTCGAATTTTGAAAATCCTATATTTTGGAAACTAGGAACTCTACAAAAAAAATTGTTTAACGTAAATCAATGGTCCCTACCCCCTCTACCCCCAAAATAAATTTCAAATCTCTAGAATGAAAACCTGCAGTAGTGTGGTAAGGAGAGAGCTGTTCCACTTAGGAAGTTGTGAGCCCCTGCGACCTTGGAATGGAAGGAGTGATGCTAGGAGGACGTGCTTGGATTCGTTTTTTTCGTCTCGTCGTGCTCTTTACGGGAATGTCGGTGTCGAAAACGTGAAAATCTGGAAACAGTCTTTTTGGGGTAAAAACGTGATTTTAGACTTTTTGCTATATCTCGCGAACCAATCATGCTAGAGGCATGTTCGACAGGTCCAAGGACTCGGGGTGACGTCCTCTCTGCTATGGACCACTCGTTATAATTTTTAATAAAATTGGAAACTCGATTTTGGGGTAAACACGTGTTTTTGTGATTTTGCCGATATCTCGTGAACCAATCATGCTAGAGGTGTGTTCGACAGGTCCAAGTACTCAGGGTGATGTCCTCTTTGCTATGGACTACTCATTGTAATTTTTAAAAAATTTGGGAAACGCGATTTTGGGGTAAACACGTGTTTTTTGTGATTTTGCCGATATTTCACGAAGCAATAACGCTAGAGGCATGTACGATGGGTCCAAGGATTCGGGAAGACGTCCTCTTTGCTATGGACCACTCGTTGTAATTTTAAAAAATTTTGGAAACGCGATTTTGGGGGTAAACACGTGTTTCTTGTGATTTTTGCCGATATCTCACGAACCAATAACGCTAGAGACATGTACGAGGTGTCCTAGGACTCGGGCTAACACTCCCTTTCAAATGTGGTAGATATTTTTTTTCAAAAAGATAATTCACAAAGGGCCTAACGCCATACATGTTGAAAAAACGTTTTCTTTTTCTTTACCTGTTTATAATGTTCATGAAGCGTGGTGGTTGAGAGAGACGATACGGCTGGGTGTGTGTGTTTCAACGAACTTGTCGCTGACCACGGTGGCTGTGTTCAATAGATTAATTGATATTTCGACGAGTCGGTGTATGACAGAGCGAGCGTGCGTTTTCTGATATTTTACCTTTAACGTGTAAACGGTGATGAGAACTTGGTTCTATGTTGGTCGAAGCGAGTAGAGAAAATAAACTTGCCGACGAGCAGGAGGTGAATGTCATTTGAGATTATTGGAAGGCTCCGATCTGACTTGACAACAGGTGACGCTTGAAGGTGAAATAATCTGACCATCGTGGTTGCAGGGGAGTGTGAAAGGCATGCACACACATTTGTGAAACCACATGTAGGCTAAACCAGTGACATCCTGTTTTGCTTCGTACGTGACAAAATGCAAGTTGACGTGAAATTTGATCTACCGCAGGTGTTCGCTTGGGACGTTATCTATCTACATGCGCGATAACTGTTAACAAGTGACATCCTGTCTTGCTTCGTACGTGACAAAATGCAAGTTGACGTGAAATTTGATCCGGCACAGGTGTTCGCTTGGGTGTTATCTGTCCACGTGCACGATAAGAGAATGTTCAAAGCGTGGGAATCGCTGAATCAGTAAAAAGTATGATGCAACTTGTCGGAATGATGTCACAACCAATAGAGAGGCAAGAGCTGCAAACAGCAGTGGTGGTAGGTGAAGGGAGGGAGAGGGGAGGGGGTGATGTATGAGAGAACACAGGAGGAAAGGGAAAGACAAACATGTATGAACATGCATGAAGCGCGGAGCGCTGTACACATAGAGCTATAGGTGGTGTACAACATGGGTGAATAAATAAAAAGTACACAGGTTCACACAACATGTAATTTATTGATCCAGGAATTAAACGTAGAGTTAAACCCTAACCATTTGACGTAGAGTTTATTTCCTTTTTGTTTCAACACTTTTTCCACAAGATAATGCTGAGGAAATGCTGTTTTCTGAAGTTCATGGAGATAAAATCTACCTTTTATGGGTTGATGGTTGAGGTCCTCGAGTAAATAGGTGACTGGAGTGTCCAAGTAGACTCGACGAATTCGAAATAGTTCAGTCCCCCACTGAGGCGTGTACCCCTTATTGAAGGCAGACTTAAATTTGCTCACACGAACAAAATCCCCAATGTTCAGTCGGTGACGTTTAGGATCAGCTGTTTTTATGGGGTTAAACAGTTTATCCAATCGCTGAATATTTTTAGTTACGAGACGTGGCTTGGTCCCAATCGTTCTATGTTTGGTGTCATTGTAACGTGATACTAGCTCAGGTAACATGTCCAACCAGCGATACGTGCCCTGAGCGGAAAACGCTTTCCACATATGGGTTTTCAATGTTCGGTTGAACCGCTCGACCACACTGGCTTTCAGATTGCTGTACGTGGTGTAATGGTGAATATCCTTAGATTTGAGAAAACTGGAGAAATCCTTGTTGAAAAATTCTTTCCCCTGGTCGGTTTGTAGCAGCTGAGGTTGACGTTTGGAGTGTTGAATAATATGTTGAAAGGCCTTGGTAACTAGTGGGCCAGACTTGCGACGCACAGGTTCAACAAAGGCCATTTTGGAATAGACATCAATGACGGTCAACATATAGCGTACACCGTCGTTAACGCCAGCATAGGGTATCATTTCAACCAAGTCAGCCTGCCAAAGTTCATCCACACCTCGTGAAATCACCTTGAGTCGCGGATAGTGACGCCTAGCTGGGCGATGCAACTCGTGAGCAATACCCATTTTAATGGGTGAGGGCTTAAACAATAATTTTGGCATTTCGAAGTTCTTGTTCAATTTCTTGAATTTCCCAATCGTGACCGGTATGGCCAGCTTGACGTGAGGCATGCAACAACTGTAGCCGCTGGACGAGCTTATTGGGATTGTGCCAGTAGGTAACATCCACAAGGGGTTTTAATGGTTTAAATGTCACTCCCGAAGCGGACACTTTACGACGAGTACTTTGACTGGTGGGAAACATTTTTGCAATGATGGTTTTATATTTTTGAGATATATTGGCATTCACTTGTTGCGTGGGATCATACTGTCTTTTGTGAGCATGGGTATCCAATAAAATGGATTTATATTTGTCAAGATCCTCTGACGTATAATCATGGAAAGAGGGGGTCCGAGAAAAGAGCAGCTTTAACAGTCCTGGCGTTAATTTATAGTTGATGTTTTTAATGACAGCTTTAGTACGAGCAAATTTAATGGATGAATCGCCAATTTTAAAACTATCATCCTCATAGCGAACACCATACGTGGTATCAGTGTTTCCAATAAATAGATCGGTGAAATAGGGTTCCAATGTTGATCCATAATATTTTATTAAAATGGTTTTCAGTTGAGCTTTATGTTGAGGGGTGGCCAAGAGTTGTGAAAACGGAGACGCTCTGGAAGGGCAAGGTGTTTCGACCATGGCCAAGGATTTCTTTTTTCTCAAAAACTCTGCAAGGGGAGCGGCCTTTTTTTGAGGCGTAAACACTTGTTCCTCCTCATCCTCAACTTCACTAACACTAGTCAAATCTTCCACTTCCTCTTCCTCAGGGTCCTCGTGCAGCGTCTGCGTGGCTTGTGAAACGGTGGGTAGCGTTTCAGATGGCTTGAAAGAGGGTTTCAACATGGCTTTTAGTGGAGGTGCTAAATGTTGTTGAATAAACAAAGCATGATTGGCACGTGATTGTTTCAATTGACGAAACTTTTGGCGAATAGTATTTTTTGCTCTAATAATATGCTTTTTTAATTGACTCTCTGCTAACGCCATGGTGTCTTGGCAAATGACTTACCGGGGAATGAGACAAGGCCTTAAATAGCAATAAAATGATCAAACCCTAAGCGATACCGTCCTTGGTTGAGTTCACTTTGTTTGTCAATCACTAAACAGGCATGACGTTGAGTGTTCCAGCACTTGGCACACAATTCTGTAAAAATTTGAAAGGTCATATCCGGATTCACATGTTCATTATAAATGTGACGACTGTTCCTCTCGTCCTGACGAAATAAAACAATGACATTGGCATTGTCACGAATCAACTGTTTGGACATTTTAGAATACGTTTGTCCAAGATAGAAGCAATCGATATGTTTGTGTCGACCCATGCTGAAATAGCTTTGAATGATGCCTTGACGTTCAGTGGATACATCATCGAAAATCATGAGTGAATCAGGCTTTACCTCATCCGGTGAAATCACATTTTCTTGCATGGAAAATGTAAAATAACCCATATTCTCTTTTTGTAATCCAGACATGACTTGATCCAGAAACACGTAGAGGGGTTGGTAGAGAGATTTTGCAAAAATATAAATATTTTGAAAACGCAGACCATTGGGCGCTGTAATGAGCGTTAGCAAAAGATTAGTCTTTCCACAGCCGGAAGGCCCCACAATGATGCAGCGAATGGAAGATGGAAACAGTGAACCATGGCGTTGTTCACGTGATGTGGGACAGAGATGGGAAACCATGTCCCCCACGGGGAATGACTCTTGCTGCTTAATAATCTTCATGTCAACTAAGGCTTAGACAGGCTAGCCGGCTGTCTATATACAGGACACCGAACCTTGTCATAAAAACAGTAGACTGCTATTACAGGTTGACGATGGATGTCTTTGGACGTGCGTTGATGGCCAAAGATAGGCCTGTCCTCATACATGATCCTAAACAGGAAACAGATCCTGCTAATAAACACTATGTGGATAGGTCAGTAGTGCCACGCACAAAACAGGGAGATTATGACTTTAAGGGAAAGCGGTTAACCCATGTAAAACATCCTCAAGTGTCTACAGATGTTACTACGAAAAAGTATGTGGATAACAAAGTGTATGAGTTTTATGACAAAGTGCCCCAGCTTATGGTGAATGGCTATAGCGCTAATCACCATCGGATTATTCACGTGGAAGACCCACAAGACGAAGACGATGTTTGTACCAAGCGTTACGTGACCCATGAAATGAAAAGGCTTTATAAATTTATCCCATCTGTGTTTTTAGTGTATCTGACAAATGAAAAACCTGTGAATGACAGAAACCATTTACCATTAGTCCATGATCAGCACTTGACCTATGTGCTTGCTTCGGGTTTAAGCCACTATCGATTACACTATGATGGAACCATTCACATCAAATATGCCATACCTGATGAGAACCATTTACAAATAAAGATAAATGGTCATAGGATGTTGGTCCATGACCATGAAATGGTCAATGCAGGGGACGAATTATCCTTTCACCTCATGTTGACATGGGATGAAAAGCAAGCGGGAAAAACCATAAACGACTTCCCACTTTATGTGGAATTGGAATATACAGCCATGAAATAACCATCTGACGTTAGTTGTGATTTAAACTTTCTTGTGAAAGGTTGTTGGTCATTATCATCATGGTGAAACAAAGGTATGCAGTGAGAAAGACTAAAAAAAGGACATTGTCCTTGGCAAAGCCAGGGTTTTCAACATTCGAGGACAAGCCCTTGCGAAAGAAAAAAAGAAAAAATAATGTATTGACCATAAGGAAAGCCCTTCGAGCAGCACAGAGACAGGTTATTCCAAAACGTCGGCGACAGGTTTCAAACCAAGGGCGAGTGATTCCCGTCCCCAAACGAGCGGGATTTTTACCTGCATTATTTGCTGGTTTGGCCGCTCTGGGCTCACTTTTGGGCGGTGCCAGTGCAGTGGCGAAAACCATTAAAGCCGCGCAGCAGGGCAAGCAACAACTCAAAGAAAGTCAGCGACACAATGAAACGATGGAAGCGATTGCCATGGGGGCTAGAAATGCCAATTTAAAGCCAGCCTTTTATCAACAAGGATTTGGGATTTCACCATTTCGAAATATAAAAAAAAAAAAAATTTAACCTCTGCCATAGCGAGACATGCTCTGACGCATCAACAAGTGGAAAGCTATGCTAAACAACTAAAGCTTTCTCATTTTCGAGGTGTGTTTATGCGAAACCAATTACCCCCACGACCCTGGAAACAGGAATGTGCTGTTGTCAATTTGGATGATCA
This sequence comes from Meconema thalassinum, assembly GCA_946902985.2. Classification (NCBI taxonomy): domain Eukaryota; kingdom Metazoa; phylum Arthropoda; class Insecta; order Orthoptera; family Tettigoniidae; genus Meconema; species Meconema thalassinum. The sequence goes on along the minus strand of OX336390.1, from coordinate 66,533,820 downwards.
CCGAGGACCAGGAACGCATTATGTAGCTTATGTCAAAGAGGGATCCACGGTATGGTACTTTGACAGTTTTGGGAATTTGCCCCCGCCCATGGAACTAGTGACCTATTTTGGAAACAGGATCAAGATATATTATAATGTGAAACGAGAGCAAACGTTTAACAGCCAACAGTGTGGACGTTTGTGTTTAATTTTTTTTATATAAGACGCAGCATAAGCAAAAACGCCACCAGTATGTCGGCAGAAAGTAAAACGTTTACAGTGCATGGACGTGGACCTGAAGTCAGCCTAGACTTCTACCCGCCTATCGAATTGAGTGAAAAACCCTATGGTTTAGGACTTGTTTCTCTTGAAACATACAATCGAATATACAACATACGTGAAAATGTGAACAACAAGTTTTACTATGATGATTCTGTGCTCACCTTGAACTCTGGTGGATACACGATCGATGACATTTATGAACACATTTATGTGGTGTTGATAAATCAGTATGGTTTAAAGTCATTTCTCGACGGAACGCACAAGTTTGAACTTGTAGGCAATACCAACACTCATCGCTGCAGTATTTTCTCCTCATTCAACATTGACTTTAAAACACACCCCGATTCCATTGGTCCATTACTAGGATTTAAACCACGTGTGTTGGAGCCCAACAAAAAACATAAATCAGACCATGAAGTGAAATTCATTGAGGACCATCATGTGTCGGTGACGTGTAATATTATTAGCCAAGTGTACACCAATCAAGAACCATCGCATTCACTTTATGACTTTATTGTGACATCGCCCAATGGCTATATTATTCGTGAAAACCCTCCAGTGGTGCTTTTTCATGCTGTGGCTGTTGATTGTATTAGTAATATAACATTAAGACTGATCAATAGAGATCAACAACTCATTGATCTAGATTCTACCACACCAGTGACTTACAAGTTGGTGCTAAAGCCACTATGAAGTTTGTGTATAAAGCAACAACACCGTCTAGGAATGGTGTTAGTTGTTTGCCACTTGAATACACGTTAACATCTCAGAACAAGCAGATTTTACAGCATTTGGGTTACCACGTTAACCCTCATGATGAATTCTATCCTAGAGATAGCGAACCGCATCGAGGAGCAACCAGGAGTGGTAAGAATTGATCTCCATTCCTATCAAGCTCAAACACCTGGACTCAATAACAATGATGAAATTCAATTTGTTATCAACAACCAAGATATTTACACCCTACCGCATGAAAGTGTCATTCAAATTGAAGGTCGGCTCACCAAAGCCGATGGCTCTACACCTACCACATCCAAGTTGGCCAACCATGGTTTAGCCTTTCTGTTTTCTGAAGTACGTTATGTCATTAACGGTATCGTGGTGGATAGCACTCGAAATGTGGGCATTTCCAGTGTCATGAAACTATACCCCTCTTATAGTGAGGAAGAAGGTAAAACACTTTGCATGGCAGGTTGGTGTCCTGACTCGACCAATGACTGGATGGTACACACCGATGGGACCTTTACTGGATATTTACCTCTTAAACTGATTCTAGGCTTTGCCGAAGATCACCAACGCATTGTGGTCAACGCAAGGCAAGTGCTTTATCTGGTGAGAGACAGGAGTGATAATAATGCACTCAAGGGAGCTGACAATGCCCCCATCGATTCAAAAGTTCAACTACAACGCTTGCTATGGAAAGTGCCTCATGTGACCCTTGAAGATAACAAAAAACTGGACATACTCAAAATGGTAAAGAGAGATATGCCTCTACCCATGGAATTTAGAAGCTGGGCACTCCATGAGTATCCGCTATTGCCCACCACCAACACACACAGTTGGTCTGTAAAAACAGCTCGCTATACAGAGAGACCTCTCTACCTGATCGTGGGTTTTCAAACGAATCGCAAGTATCAACAAACCAAAGATGCCACGCAATTTGATCACCTGCAATTGAGAAATGCACGTCTTTTCCTCAACGGAGCTGTGTTTCCCTATGAAGGACTGGATTTGGATTTTTCAAAAAATAAGTTTGGCCCCCTGTACGACTTGTTTTCTAAATTTCGATGGTCGTATTATCAAAAAGAGAACGGCCCCATGCTACTACCCCAAGCGTTTAAGGCAAGAGCACCACTGATTGTTTTTGACTGTTCTTACCTGGAAGAGTCTGTCAAGCCATCCAATATCGACATTCGACTAGATTTTGAAACGCATGACAATGTACCAGCCAATACGACGGCCTACTGTCTGATTATTCATCACAAACAAGTCAACTATTATCCACTGTCCAACCAAGTGACGAGTGTATAAATAACAGCTCAACCCACGTTAAATCGCTCAGTCATGTCTTGCTTTAAAGCCTCAAGAGACGTTACATCCATGAATTTAAACTCTGAGGAACAACGTTTCAAGACTTTTGCCACATGGCCAGTGCCTTTCATAAACCCTCAAGCCTTGGCAGCCGCTGGATTCTACTATTTAAAAACGAGAGATGAAGTGAAAGGTGCCTTTTGTCCCATCATCATAGACCAATGGCAGGAGGGCGATGAACCCATGCAGGAACATCAGCGCTGGTCACCCACCTGCCCCTACCTGTGCAGAATGAAAGTGGGAAATATACCCTGTCATTCAAGCTATCCCTCGCTTGTGTCTTTGGGTGATGAAAAAAAAACAAGTTACGATACATGTGGGCCGTATGGTATCCATGGTGCTTCGGTGAGCAGATCACCATCAAAAACGCCTAGTTTAGAGACGTTGGGACATCATCGGTGTTATGGACGTTACAAACACAAGAGACTATTTTGTTGTATCAGTTGCTATCGTCCTTATCCTAAAATGAGAAAAGCCTGTAAGACGTGTTATGATAATAAAATGATGTAATTCTTAAATTCTTATTTTTGCATGTCCCCCTGTCCTACCCTAACCTTCTTTTTTGAAACTAGCATGGCAGGTAAGTCCATGCCATGATCACACGTGATCGTCAGTAAGTCGTCAGTTGAACTTGGTCCAGGCAAGCGTCAACATGTTGCGCACACTCATTGTGGATTGCCAAGGGTTTAAAATTGGTGACAACAAATTTATATTTAAACAAGTGGCCATAATCGATTGTACCACGTTTTGGATATCGCAAGCTACGCATTTGCTATTTAAACCACCCCATGCTTTTGATTTGTTGTGTGAAAAAGACCGTAAACAAACCCAGTGGATTGAAAATCATAGGCAACTAGACTGGAATCAGGGAACCATTTCCTATAAATATTTGGACGTGGTCATGAAAGCACACTTGTCCTCGGCCAATGTGGTATTTGTGAAAGGTAATGAAAAACGTCAATGGTTGCAACCATTTTTGGCGTCTTACTGTCAATGTATCGACCTCATGGAGTTGGGCTGCCCCTCCCTGCAAACGCTCATGGATACTTGTTCCTGTGGCAACATTACCCATACAGCCCTATCGCATGCGTGGCATCTCTTTCATTGGTTAACCACTCATGCCTGCTGGGAGTTGTTGAACAAAATTATTACTCAAGATTTACCTGTGAATGACGTCAGTGAGATTTCTACAAGCGACGTGTAAACATCTACAGCACGTGATACCATGGAGAAAGGCAATGCTACGGACAAAGCCATCGGCAAGTTCTTTGTGTGCAAAAAGAAACTAGACAGTTTTACCAAAGAGGAACTCTTGGCACTGCCCAAGTCGTTCATTTATTATGTGGCCGCCAACGCGGTCAAAGAAATCTGGCAACATGTACCAAAATCATGGACTCAAGACCCTGTGTTGAGTGAATTGCAACCCTGTACGGATTACGATCACCATAAGCAAGTGGCCATGGCAAAAATACCGTCTATGCGTCAGTGTGCGACTTGCCAGCTAGTGAAACTGTATCACGGTCATAAAAGTCCGTGTAAAGACTTTGTTGAATCATTCCATGGGTGTCATGGCGAGAAAAAGCAACAACAACAACAACAAACACAAACATCGTCCACAGAGGAGGAGGAAGACCAAACCTTTTTACCATCGATGGAAAAGGATATGCCAGACCTGTACTGGCAATGGCGTCATTGACAAAGTGATTCAATACTTACCTTTCGAAATCCATCTTCCAGGTTATCGTTTTTGTGGCCCTGGAACTCGTCTCGAAAAACGTTTACAACGTGGTGATGTACCCATTAATCTTTTGGATCAAGCATGCAAGGAACAGGACCTTTCTTATCGCCATAGTCATCCTGGTTTAAGACATGTGGCCGATAAATTGTTATTAAAGAAAGCTAAACAACGTTTCACATCCAGTGATGCCTCAGTGGGTGAAAGGATGGCAGCCCTAATTGTCATGAGTGCTGTGAAAGGAAAGTTGATGATGCATGGACATAAACATTGAGGAGTGAGGAATTGGGATTTGTTTGTATTCTATTTTTCTTTTGTCAATTCACTATGACTATGAAATAAAAACAAAAGTTTTCCAGAGCACGATGTTTTGTTATTTTTAATTTTAAGAAATCGTGATGTTGATGGCTGATTTTTTCATTTTACACATTTCACACATGATGAATTCCACACACTGTCATTTATCATTTTGCAATTTACAGTTTTTGAAAACGTTCGTTTCAAGTTTAACGTTTTTGATGATATGGATTTTTCCATTTTGCTGATGACACATTTTAAACAATGTCCGTTTGAAGTTTTTGAATTTTCAAATTTCACACATGGCCATTTCCAGTTTTTAAAAATGTCCGTTTTAAGTTTTGCTGTTTTGGTGATATGGAAACATGGAATTTCCATTTTGCTGTTTCATATTTTTTCCATTTGGTGTATGTCGAATGTTGAGATTTGACAATGATGTTGATGCGAGTGCTTGACCTTGATGATACTGCAATGTGTTGATGTGTATTTGGAGAAACGTCGAGGTCTACGACTACTGCAGGTAAGACTGTTTTTACAAAAATAATGTCTATTGACTGCCACATTTCAATGAAAAAACGAAACTATTTAAAACAAAATGAGTATATAAGTGACCATTTACCCCCTCCCCACCCACCCACCCACCCTACCTCACCGTGTTTGCTCTGGTCAATCATACACACCAGTTTTCTCTCTCCAGTCATACATTCACACCTGTCTTTGGGAACAAACACAACCACTTTATTTATTCCCAAAAGCACATTCTTGACATGTACACTCATCCCAAAAGAACTTTTTTTAGTTTACCATTTTACTATTTCAAAAAATAATTAAATACTAGTTATTAAAGTTACTAAAAATCTTACTTATTTCATATTTACAAAAAAAATCAATTTTTTACAGCGCTAAAAGAATCACACTATTTACCAATCAAAAAATTTTTAGAAAATAAGGTTGCACACAACTTTTTTAAAGAGCAAAAGGTCCAAGTGAATTGTCACTATTTACAAAATCTACTATTTACAATGACAGAAACCAATATTTACAAAATTCTAAATCTACAAGTTACAAAAAGCCATGTCCCATAAACGATTAAACAGTGAAATCACACCTCCTCCTCGTTGCGATCATAACCCCAGGGCAGGCTAGTGAGCAGGTCATCAGCCCACACACGCTTGTTATCCATGGAGGCGAGGGTGCGTTTTCTCTGTTCCACAAGATACAAATGATGGTTGCTGGATTGTATCCTGCACTGTGTATGAGACATAGCTTTGCCAGTGCGTAAAACCGCTAAGTAATCGTCTACACGTAGCGATTTTACCACTGCCCTACCTACACCTTTTGCTCTCTTGGCTTCCTTACAGTCGAGTGTGCGGTAAGCATACATTTTTGAAGCCAAACCTACGAATTCCGTCATAATGGAATCACCGCATTCATCTTTTAAAACGCCCATTTCCTTCTTGTTCTTTATGGGCAGCTGAAACACGTTGTCAGCACTATAGCAAGAGGTGTCGAACCAGTCACTATGTTGCCTCATGACGTCATAGGGGTTGCAGTGGCGAATGTGGTAAATGAATGAGTCCGTGTCCATATACAAAAGAGAGACGTCCTCAAAATGGCGTTTCGCAAACTCATAGTGGAATCGATACATGACCGATTTAGAAAAGTCTAAAATGACTTGACCCAAGTAAATGGGCTTATCCATGGTCACGCTGGTCTTACTCATTTCAATAGTAGCCAAATCCTCATCGATAATTTTGATCGATTTGAAATTTGGCTTGGCAATGTACCGCCGGGCACCCCACCGCCCCTCCCAGACATTCATCAATTTAATGTCACGGTATTTGCGGACATTCTCCATAGACTTGCCATAGATGCAGTTGTTCATTAATTTTAAAAAATTAATTTCAAACTGCTGTGTTGCCATTTGTCGGTGCTCTGTGTTGAGTCGCATGTATGGCTCAGGCCATGCTTTTTGAGCAAAAGAAATACCCCTGTGGACTTTCTTCAACACCAAGCCTTGGGCGAGGCATTGCACCAACATTTGGATATGTAGCACATACCGATTTTTGTTGTAAAGTGTGCCCATGAGTTTTTCAGTTTTCACTTTACTGTCAGGGGGAACCATTTGCTCAAGGCAGAATGGGAAATCGGCATGTTCATCATACAAGGATGATGGATATTCAATATCCACTTCTAGCACATATCCACGGCCTGTTTCTTGGCTAGCCATGTTCACATGAAATTCTGACACTTGTTTCTCTGTCAGCCAAGCAAACTTCCCATAGGGCAAAGGCTGACTCATGGCGTAACCGTACAAATTATTCACGTCATAGTACATTAAGTACGATTCTGGTTTGTCTGGTGAATAATCAGGCATGTAGACATTGTTCGCTTCAGCATGGCGTTGGTTAAGTGACACAAAGCCGCCACGAATGCCCTTTTCAAAAAATAGAACCATGTCTACGTCAGTGAGTAAATCCAATTCCACTTGAGTGTATTTCAAAGCGGCATCGAACGAGAGTCCAGGACTCGTGTAATAGTGAGCCGGATCAAGACCGTAAATGTGTTGACACAAGTTACGGAATTTTTCAAACACATCAGTGAGCAGCAATACATCCAGTTTTAGGTAATGCAAAGCATATTCACTTAGCGTCTTCATGCCAAACACTCGCCAAACTTGACATGCATGTGCATAGTCTTCATCGGAAACGGTACTGCGTGTTAGTTTCGAGTAAAATTTCTCTTGTGGAGGGAGTTTTCTTTGCTTTAACACGTCCCAGCTGTTGCAGAAATCATACGGGAATATACCTTTCCGAATGCACAATTGAAATTGCTCAGGATCATTAAAATGCATTCTAGTATTTTTTAATTCCTCCTCATTCAAGCCATTCACAAGGCTGTCTAGCGAGGATGCCATAAACTTAAAGGAATCCAAAAATCGAATGCTAAAGTTGCTCAACCACCATGTCAGGGCTGTAAAACGCTCATGGTTTTGGGGAATAATGGTAAACGAGCCCTTGTTAACATGGCCCAATTCACGAATCAAAAGCTGAATGTCATAATTCGCCAGATTGTGGAAAAAGACACCGATGAAACGAGGAGCTGGAAAGTTCAAGTTGCATTTACTATGCGCAGCTCCACGAAACTCCCCCGTAAAGTGCGAGTGATCACGAACGGTGTCTTCAGCATTGATCAGTGGCTTTTCGCAAATATGGCATGTCATGGCATGCTCATACTGTTGCTGTTGTTCTGGAGATAGGCTCATGGGTACTGGGTGGTCCAGTAATTCCTGTACATGGTCGGCCAACTTGACAAGTTCATCCAAGAACCATTTGGCACAATCTGGCCCCTCACGGTATTTGTAAACGGATTGTGTGGGGTCATGGGCACACACCACATTAAATCCTATGGCAAAGGGTTCATGTTTTTGAATGGGTGTGGTTGAGCTCATGGAGGGATCTGGTTCACATCCCGCCATGGGTGTGGTGAGAGCTTCGAAATCTGCATATACCACATAGGGAACAGTGTCACGCTTATGAATGTCCTTAAACTTTAACACAGCCTTGTCCCCTTGTGGCAATATCAATCTCACCGCTTCCTGAGTAACACAATCTACCCTATGACGTTCCAAAGAAGTAGGCGTCCAAAAGTATTGGAGACAACGGTCACAAATATGCTTTATACCATGTGCTTTGGACATTTGACTTCTTAGCAATCTACTCAGGCTTTTAATGAGGCAATAGTGATTCACTTCTCCTACAGATAATATAAAAGATGAATGTGATGTCGTTTCGGTTCTTTTGTGGCATAAAGAGGACCCACAATCTCATCACCGTCAAGGCCATACACCATGAACGAAAAGTCCTGGTTGTCTCGTTCAAACCTATGGATCTCGGTTAAGTCCATAGGGAACGTCACTCGAGTTAAATTTAAAGTATGTTTCAATTCAACAAACTTGGCCTTGTACATTCCTGGTCTGTTAACATGACGATCTTGAGCTGGCTGCAAGTACGCAGCCACAGCCCACAGAAAGCAATCATTGTCATGGTTCTCAATATTCACCACAGCCTTTTTCGAAGCTATTGCTGGTGGTGTTTTAATATAGCTAGACCCAGCATTCAACGGGTTGAAATGACAAATGTTGATTTGTAAATGATGAATTTTGTCTAAGGCTAGACCACTCCGTCCTTGTTGCAGTTTATCAAATTTTGACAGCAAGGCATTCACCACGTGGGTTTCATACCACTGTTCCAAATTATGGGCTATGAATAGCTCTTGCATTTTACTGCAAATATAGAATGTCTCTTTATGCTCTACGTCCTTCTTTTTATATACGAAATCGCACACTAGTTCTGTATTCACCTTTAAAGCCGTATGCAACCTTTGCGCTGTACAAATTTCAATTTCAAAAATTTCAAAACAAGATTCTAAAAATTCTTTGGGAATCGAACTTTTTCTAACATTCACTATGCGGCCAGAGCACACACGCGATTTGAAACAACTGTTTAGGGTTTCCCAAGTTAACGTATCCGCAGCAGTAAAAGACATTATTTTGAAAGAACACACTCACCTGAGTTTAGAAATGTAGACTGTCTGACAATAATCCAAAAAACACACACGTTCCTGGTTATTCACAGAGGTCAAGCGTTTTCCAACACTCTAAAAAGAAATAAAATAAACCACCATAAGTATATCCATTCCATATAGTTTATGCCTTTCATAAACAAAACAAAATCAAACAGGTTATATATTAAAAAAAACAAATCTCACCTTGACGTGTAATGCTTTTCTATATTCCCGTCTCGTGGGCTAGTATGGAAATGGATTTCTTTTCTAGTTGTCTGTCTTTCTCTTTCTTTAATATATTTCCCACAGACACACGACAGGTAGGCTATACACGTTATCTGCAAACAAATAAATAAATAAAATCATTAATTATCTAATCAATAAATAATTGCATGTATTTATATAAAATCAATAAATATATAAATGAATAAATATATACCTACCCCACAACAAGGTTAAGTATTTTCCACCAACACCAAAACTGATAAACAAGACCAAGTGTTTCACACAACGCTGTAGCGTGTTCAAAGGTAGTCACTTAAGTGAGCGTGGAAATGATAACGACATGTCTTTATATATGCTACGTTGCATGTATAATCTTTTTTTCCCATGCTTTGAACATTCTCTTATCGTGCACGTGGACAGATAACACCCAAGCGAACACCTGTGCCGGATCAAATTTCACGTCAACTTGCATTTTGTCACGTACGAAGCAAGACAGGATGTCACTTGTTAACAGTTATCGCGCATGTAGATAGATAACGTCCCAAGCGAACACCTGCGGTAGATCAAATTTCACGTCAACTTGCATTTTGTCACGTACGAAGCAAAACAGGATGTCACTGGTTTAGCCTACATGTGGTTTCACAAATGTGTGTGCATGCCTTTCACACTCCCCTGCAACCACGATGGTCAGATTATTTCACCTTCAAGCGTCACCTGTTGTCAAGTCAGATCGGAGCCTTCCAATAATCTCAAATGACATTCACCTCCTGCTCGTCGGCAAGTTTATTTTCTCTACTCGCTTCGACCAACATAGAACCAAGTTCTCATCACCGTTTACACGTTAAAGGTAAAATATCAGAAAACGCACGCTCGCTCTGTCATACACCGACTCGTCGAAATATCAATTAATCTATTGAACACAGCCACCGTGGTCAGCGACAAGTTCGTTGAAACACACACACCCAGCCGTATCGTCTCTCTCAACCACCACGCTTCATGAACATTATAAACAGGTAAAGAAAAAGAAAACGTTTTTTCAACATGTATGGCGTTAGGCCCTTTGTGAATTATCTTTTTGAAAAAAAATATCTACCACATTTGAAAGGGAGTGTTAGCCCGAGTCCTAGGACACCTCGTACATGTCTCTAGCGTTATTGGTTCGTGAGATATCGGCAAAAATCACAAAAAACACGTGTTTACCCCCAAAATCGCGTTTCCAAAATTTTTAAAAATTACAACGAGTGGTCCATAGCAAAGAGGACGTCTTCCCGAATCCTTGGACCCATCGTACATGCCTCTAGCGTTATTGCTTTGTGAAATATCGGCAAAATCACAAAAAACACGTGTTTACCCCAAAATCGCGTTTCCCAAATTTTTTAAAAATTACAATGAGTAGTCCATAGCAAAGAGGACATCACCCTGAGTACTTGGACCTGTCGAACACACCTCTAGCATGATTGGTTCACGAGATATCGGCAAAATCACAAAAACACGTGTTTACCCCAAAATCGAGTTTCCAATTTTATTAAAAATTATAACGAGTGGTCCATAGCAGAGAGGACGTCACCCCGAGTCCTTGGACCTGTCGAACATGCCTCTAGCATGATTGGTTCGCGAGATATAGCAAAAAGTCTAAAATCACGTTTTTACCCCAAAAAGACTGTTTCCAGATTTTCACCTTTTCGACACCGACATTCCCGTAAAGAGCACGACGAGACGAAAAAAACGAATCCAAGCACGTCCTCCTAGCATCACTCCTTCCATTCCAAGGTCGCAGGGGCTCACAACTTCCTAAGTGGAACAGCTCTCTCCTTACCACACTACTGCAGGTTTTCATTCTAGAGATTTGAAATTTATTTTGGGGGTAGAGGGGGTAGGGACCATTGATTTACGTTAAACAATTTTTTTTGTAGAGTTCCTAGTTTCCAAAATATAGGATTTTCAAAATTCGAGTGTTTTCAAAAAAATATAAAAAATAAAAAAGTTTTATTAAAAAACATAAAGGTCATAAAGACTGTTCGTTTGAGCTATGGCACAACGTTCTATCCTGTTTGGTTTTCAAACTATCACATAGTTTCGAAAACAAAAATTTTCAAAAAAATTTTGAAAAATATAACGAGTGGTCCATAGCAAAGAGGACGTCAGCCCGAGTCCAACAATACCTCATTTATCAAAATCGGACCATGCGTTCGAGAGATATTTAACATGGCTGAGGCTTAGTAGTAGAGCAAGGGGGGTTCTGAAGTGGGGCAGAACTCCTAGTACTCCACTACTCAGCTACACTCATGCATCGTAATCCATCGCTGAATTACATCAAATGGCAGTGGAAATAAATTCATACTCCACAATTATGAACATTTCTGCGGAAATATTTGCAATGAACTTCATGGCTGATTTCTACAAGAACTTCAGGGAACTTTCAAGAGTGGCAAGGGTTTTTCCCAGCACACAAAGAAGAGTTTTGCCAGAAGGATGTCTATCGTCTACACGGAGCAGTGCGATTTCCGGAGGAAGAAGCTGTTCTATTCTCCGAGGGCGCAGGTTCCAGGTTCGAGGTCGGTGCACATCTATCCTGTGGTGAAATGGAACCAGCAGCAGTCTTCTTTGAAATTTTCTTCTAGAACTTCAATCCAACAGATAAGGTAGCCGTGAACGTTTCTTGATTTATTTGAGCCATTTTAGTGAGATCTGAGCAACTATCTTTCCCATATTTTCTGTCATATATTTGATTGCCCCATATTCTTTTGCTACATGTTTCTGTACTCTGAACACTTTGCAGCTTTATGCAATTTTCTTCGATTTATTGAGACATTATTATGTCATTTGCATATTTAAACATTTTGGATCAGTTTATACTGAAGTTAAATATTCTTTCGAGAAATTGAATTTTTCTTGTAGACACGATTTGACTGTAAAGTTAACGATTTTCTATGGCAAGTTTGAATTCAGACAGCGTTTCGTTTTATTAAAGTAATTCTTTCCAGTAAATTACTTTGACCAATTTTCTGTCATCCTCAAGAAAGAAGAATGATTAAAAGATTTTAGAGCGTTAAAATCTACTACTTTATCGACGATCTTGGAAATACTAGTCGTTTTTATGAACATGATTGAAACACAGACATTTTTAGTCAATTCTGAAATAACATTGCATTATAGACAAGTTTATGAAATATGAACTTTGAATACGATTTATTCATTACACTATAGTAATGAACATTTGATAGGAGATTTTCTCAATTCTAGATTGAAACAATAATGTTTGAATTTTCTAGTCTATTTGCATTCTATTCGACTATTTCTGCAGTTAAATGAATTTTGCTTGAACATAGTATTTTTATACTGCGATAATTATGATGAGATTAATTCATTTTGATAGACCAGGGACGCGTGTCTAATCGTATTTGCTATTAAATTTATTTGTGACTGGCAAATTTTTACTTCATATCGCTTCATGAATGAAACCCACGAAGGTTAAATATAATAACAGTTTTCGATACAATTGATGAATATAAGAATTTTTAAAGAGGAACTATGGATGTATAATCGTTAGTTCAGTGGACGTGTAAAAGTCGCTGATGAATAATGCCCTTTAATAAGTGAAGGAGGTTCCCACATTAATATTGATGATGATGAATTTATAAGTGGAGGTTTTTTGTGTGTATTGTGGAAGATTTTGATGCCATATATAATGAGATATATGATGAATTATGGGCCAATTTTGTGCGTTTGTGCGAGGTATGTTTCCGCTGAGTTGTATTGTTCAGGTCCATTGAAAATTATTCATGTGAAGTTACTGTTAAAATTAACAAGAGTGATAAATTGATTGAATTATAGATTTTGAATGGAGGTTACCGTCACAAATAATAATTATTAAATCTTATTAAACCTGAATCTAAAATTTAAATATAAGTAACCTTCATCGGTCGATTATATTACCACGATTTAAGAAAATATCAACCGGATAAACGTGTGGTTAATGTATTTCAAATATAAATAAAATATAAATAATGTAAATAACTATGTAAATATCTATAATAATAATTTGAAACAAACGGGATTAATAGAGGCGTGTAAAAAATTTTCAATTGTCGTTTGACTAAGTTATGAACAATCTAAATGTTGTAAATAATTATTGAACACTATGATATAACATTATGCGTTTTGCTATTAACATTTAAACAACGCTAGTTCGATAATTGGAATAAACATTTAAATAAGATTTGAGATTAACAGAGTAATCCATTGCAATGTGAACGGAACTTGTATAAATTTTGCGTGATAATATTTGAGTTGAGATGTGAGCATTTAAATTGTTTTGAATGAGAGCTAGACTCTGCGTTGGCCAGCATATGGTGACACTGGTTAGGCAGCTGCGTCCATTTGACGAAGCAAGCATGCAACACTGCATAGGGTGTATTGCAAGTGGCCAGATAACTGAATGGTGGAGGTCAAGGTCAAATACTTAGCGGCCTTGCGGTTATTAATAAATGTGTGTCAATGAACTAAATTATGAAGTTCATGAACAAGGAAACAAATGCTATATGTCTCGTCCCAGCTCCCTTATCCATTCCAATGTGCATTGTTGTTATTATTACGTTCTTTTGAGCTAGAGAAAGCTGAATTTTTGTATGTGAAGTCTACAGTCCTACAGGAGGACATGGTTGCATTGACAATGGCTTCAGACAGCCATAACTATTTTGTTGTTAAATTTTGTTAAAAATTTTTTTTCTTTATGTGAAATAAATTATTGTGCAGTTTAAATTTTCTGGTCTCCGACTTGGTTCATTTTAAATATCGTGGTGGAGGTTATTGTGAGGGCATACTATTAAGTGATCCAGTTGAAAACCCAGACCCGAGATTAAATTGAATAGGTAAGTAAAAGGTAAGTATGAACCCCCGTATATTTTGGTGTGTTCCACAATAATTTCATGTTAACTACTGTGCTCTAATCTCGGTAGTATCTGTCAGTGCCATTTTCATTGATGTAGCTGTGCCGGTGCAATCGATTATTGGCAATCCGATTGAGGGGGCGGATTTCTGACAGCCTACTATCCGGATTATCGGGGACAGTACATGTTAGTTAAGAGTGCACTCATGATATTGTTGTAGGTGAGAGAATATGGTATTATTATGATATTGTTGTAAGTTGAGAGAGTTTGATGATGTTATAGTTCAGAGGGTACGGTTTTATTATGATATTGTTGTAAGTTGAGAGAGTTTGATGATGTTATAGTTCAGAGGATATGGTTTTATTATGATATTGTTGGAAGTTGAGAGAGTTTGATGATGTTGTAATTCAGAGGACATGGTTTGTTATGATATTGTTTTAGTTGACAGAGTTTGATATTATTGTAAATGAAAGAGTACACATTGTTTTTCCTTTCTCTTCTTTTAAAACTCCCAGTTGTAAAAATGTCGCATTTCTTCCCCACAAATAAACCATTTATACATATTTTCCCTTAAATTACACCCTGCGACATTTCTTTGTTTCTTTCTCTCCACCCTATCTCTTTTATACACTTACAGGACACACGAGGGCAATTTTTCATCCGCACTAGAGGTATGTAAACTGTATATTCTCCCCCACCCCTAGGATGTTTTTTCCTCTCGTTGTGTTCATGCACCCCTTCAGATGCATTGGCGATGTTGAATGTTTTGATTATGTATGTATCTTATATTTTTGTTTTACATTGTAATATGGTTGCATTTTGTATCACGGTATTATCCTTGCGTTATCGTCAGGATGACAATTGACATTTGTATATGTTTAAGCTTCACACCCCACTGTTTGCATTTTTTCATACCACGTTGTAATGAAATATTGTTCCCCTCACCATATACACTTACACATGATCGCTGGACACTACCCGGAGGCACACACAATGTACAAGGCATTTCTGCGAATCCCCAACCTTCGACGCTCACTTCTCTAATGCACATTCTCTATCTGCCCCACAACTCACCCTTCTACACTTTATCTACCACTAGGCTACACACACCCCCGACGACGCCACCAACACATTTCCGGACGGAAATACCAGAAGAGAAGAACAGAAGAAAGAAGATATACAAGTAAGAAGAAGAAGCCCAGTTTTCCAAAAGCCACCCCCACGTCTTCGTCCAGTTATCGAGGACGATAACTAACTCCACAAAGGGGGTTGTTGTACCCCTAGGGTACGCCACCATCATCCCCTGACACTAACACCCCCGGAAAACCAAATGCCACATACCTACTTCAAGAACCAACGAATACATCTACATAATTACACATCTAACAAATTATTGCCTCAATGAACTCGGGTAAGCTCGTGTCCAAGCCCAACGACCCCAGGAAGGGCTATGACATGGGAGAAATGTGCAAATTCCGCAAACACAGCGCGACGCTCCTATAAAAACTCCGGGAGGTCATGCCTCCGGATCAGTCTGTCTCAGTGTTACCTGCGTGCCGAATCGCTGCTGGAAGCCGAAGGGTAAGTGTCTTAAGCGATCACTACACACACATTCATTTACACTCCCATCCCCCTGTGCTTGGATTGTGATAATTACTTATTTTTATTAACTGCACTGCTAATTACAGGAGTACTTCAAAACCGAAGTACTCATTAAACTCAAACATAGTAGAAGCCACTGGTCTTTTCATTTATTTAATTAGTTGATAAGATCCTACCCTCTTAGCTTCCCCTCTAGGTAGGATCTAGTATTAGCACTGTTATTTAATTGCTTCGAGACATCAGCAGAGCGTCACAGCCACTGCGCTGACACCAGTAGGCTCGCTCCCAGCTCACCTGCTTACGATTCACATCAGACCGCTTAGCGCCGATATCGCGCACAGATCAGTAAGTAAACCACCCTTCCTTCCACACTCACACCCTGAACTGCCCCGCCAAGCAGTACATTGGGGAGTTCTCCTTTCAGATCGTACTGACGATCCCAAGTCACTAGCTAATCACCAACTCTTACACGTAATTGCCAAGCTTTCCCCCTAAACACATTTATTTCAACTCTTAGATTAATACTTGTAGAGGCTACCCTCTCAGGTACCCTACATTATCTACGAATCTGTTGCAGCAATCAAACTGAAATGTTGTATGTTGATAGAAGCTATAGGACTCTCAATAACCAGGTGAGCACGAAATACGAGTAACATGAAGACGACGCGAAATCGAAGTATTTAAATGGATTTTTCTCGCGACTTTTCCTCCGACTGCTGTGAAACTTGGCGCGGTATATCTTCATACAAGCCTTAATATACTGATGTCTACTCAAATGAAATTTGATGAGTCACATTTATCAGTACAATGCAATCTTAAATATTAAAGTCCCTCTGACTCTTGCACAATGGAAATTTCAGCTGTAATTGTGTCGCAGCTGACTGATTTTTGTCCAGTGGATTTTCGGGAGCCAATGTGGAAAAGGGGACATGAAGCGTTATGGTTAACTTCCATAGGGAGAGATTCTTCCTGTTTCTGTTGCTATTACTCGAGCCGATTGTCACAAGTCCCAAACCTAATCACTTTATAATAATGAAACAAGATATTGAAAACCATCACCTCATACTAATGCGAAGGATCTGATGATGTGTGTGTTTTGTCTTCTAGGAGTAAACAGAGTAATATTAGGAGTAAAGAAAAACTGTGGCATTTCACTTATATCTCGTTCCCTCGTAAGACAGTGGTTATATGGGAGCTAATGGGGTATGTTTTGTTCTGATGAATGATATTCGAGGCACAATTAGTTCGTGTGGATATTGTGAAAGGAGCTACCCAGTGTTCATCCGTTGACTAGTGTGGAATTCTGTAGCATAGTACGTCTCTCGTCGTCTTTCCTATTACACCTCATTGGGATTTAGGTATTTCTATCACCATAACGTATGCCGGTGCTTAGTGACCGTCTGACTAGCCATTGGCTGACGCCCAACACGGAGATTAAGTGTTTGTTTTTGTATTTATCATAATAGTCTAGTTGAAACAAGATACTTACTACTTGGAGAAACGTACGTCCTGCTGATTGGAAATACTCGTCCTCACTAAATCAAACCATGATATTTTATTCTATCCCCTTCGTGTTTTGCGTGAAGCCACATGATACAACTGTGTTATATTATTCAATCGATCGTAAAGAAATGTATACTCCTGGATACTTTATCCACTTGAATATTTAACAAGTGACACATACAAAATAATTTCTCCTCTAGATTATAGTCATTATCAGCACACCATTCTGTTTCAGAGCACGCCATCATACATCGTACAGGTTCTTAATCTGATATTTTACTTTAGTTTAGTTAAGTTTAGTGTTCCTTGTTGATATTTCTTCATTATTTACTCGTATTTCGGTTAGTTTAAGATAGGGTTTAATTGGCAAAGCTCATAAATTGTTTGTCTGAGAACTAACAATCACATTGCCACATGATACAACTGAGTTATATTTTTCAATCGATCGTAAAGAAATGTATACTCCCGGAAACTTTATCAATTTGAATATTTGATAAGTGACACATACAATATATTTTCTCCTCTAGATTATAGAGTCATTATCAGCACACCATTTTGTTTCAGAGCACGCCATCATACATCGTACAGGTTCTTAATCTTATAACAGTGTTCCTTGTAGATTTTCTTTCACTATTTACTCGTATTTCGGTTAGTTTAACCTTTGGGTTTAATTGGCCAAGCTCATGAATTGTATGTCTGAGAACAAACAATCACATTTAAGGTGTGTTGAAAGGTGGACAGTGGTGGAAATATTAATTGCAGAGATGAAAATTCTTCATTATTTTGTCTTTGACAAGCGATGTCTTTAGTTATAACTATTACATTATAGTTTTCGTAATCTCTGGATTTTTAAATCCTCTAGTTGCTTGGTTTCCTAAATATAAATAATGCATGCTAGTCAATATTTTCAATTTTCAGAAGAGCAGGGCTAACCAGCTTATTTCCTGTATGATGAGCAGACGAGCGGAAATCACCCTAGAGGAAAGGGATGATATGATTATTTTCTCGCTTTGTAGTGAACCCGTCTTTCATGCAGGGCTCGGCTGAGATTACAGGCGTGTTTTATTTAGCTGTATTGAAGGAAGAATTGGAACCCATGATTGGCGGCCTGGCATATTCACGAAGCAAGCATTCGAATACGAATTTACAACAGGCCATGCATTCTTTTGAATCCCGGATGTTTCGTTATTACATCTGCGCGACTCAGTGAGGGCAAGCGGGCGGCCAGGTTTGGCTCTAGCCAAGGTCAATGACGTGGAGATTTGGGCAGATCAGTTCCGCTACTGACTGGAACTTTATTTTCTACATATTTGCTGTTAAAATGAAAAAAACGAGTGAATTATGAAGTCCCCCTCGCACTGCCAAATGTTTGTAGTGACATGTCCATCTATTTTGTTTAAACGTCATGCAGATCCATGTGACTTGGAGTTGAAGTTTTCGACTGGAAGGAACTATGTTTGAAGGCGGAAGGGTTTTTTAACGACTTGAGTGTATGCTGCAGTTAGCAGGCCAGGGAGAGAGGTCACTTGATTCAGAACTATGGACGTGGTCACTCGTGCTGCGTGAAAGGTTTTGGACGGCATACGGGAGTGTCGGTAACCGAAATCTAGGCCGTGTCTTCAGTATGAAACACAGCACATATTCGGGCGATTTGGAAGGGTGAAAGTGAGTGTTTTCGACTTCAGGCCTAAGCAATGTTCACATTATGTTAAATACATTACTGGAATAATGTTACATTAGTGACTTTATGTCGGAGGCTTTAAACACGTTCATAAACATTGGAGATATTGGAACAAAATCTAGAGCGATGTTATATCTGCACCATTTCTGGAACTTTCTGAACATTGCCGAAATACGAGGAGTGTTCTCAAAAACGTTTTCTTTCTAGAACACTGTTCCGACACTTCGATATTACGAACTGGTGAAGTGGATGTTGTGCCATATGGCTTGTGAAATAGCCGAGGAAACAATACGAGGGTGATTTATGAAAATATTTCCAAAACATCAGTTGAATATGGACTTAATTGTTTCCATGTGTGAATTGGAACTGGAAACGAACATGGGCACCGTAATGGATGAGAAGATTTAAGTAGGGGATGCTACATTGAGACCGTGGGAAGATCATGAGTGGCCAACATTTGATTATTTAACATTTCAAAAAAAATCGAAGCTACGCGATGTTGATCTGCGCCATTGTGAGGATGGGATGGAACGTTCCAGAACGTTGGAACTTACCCGTTTGAGAAGAAATAGATTTCGTAGGAGGAGCAACCTGAACCCAATTCAAATGCTTCAAAATCCTATTTCGCGATCGGACGGTGACGGTTTTGGGATTTGGACCAGGCAGCATGGAGGATTTTGGAGACTTGGATTACCAAGGTTGGTAATTTTCCTACCGATTTCTTCAAAGGGAGCAGAGGTCTTCGAAGGTACAGGACGACTCACATTATGTCGTTTTGCTTTTGTAGAAATTTTGGAACAATCTTGAGTACCATTTTTTCTCCTTCGATATTTTTATGTTTGGATTGTGGTTTAGAAATTTCATATCTAGTTTTTGTAATGGTTTTTGGAGCTGTGTGCTTCTTAGGTGATTTTCAATGCGGTGTTTCAAGTTTTATTTTTGTCTTTCGTGTCTTTCAGATTTTCGA
This sequence comes from Meconema thalassinum, assembly GCA_946902985.2. NCBI lineage: Eukaryota > Metazoa > Arthropoda > Insecta > Orthoptera > Tettigoniidae > Meconema > Meconema thalassinum. The sequence continues at coordinate 66,514,003 of OX336390.1, read as the reverse complement.
GTTCGGTCGTTTGTTCCCTTCGTTTAACTTAAAGCTTTTGTCTAGGAGATTTTTCTGACTCGATAGGTTTGGCATCTTTAGGAACGTGTTCCGTAACGTTCAATTTTTGCTATGTTGCATATTTGTGTTTCGAACACACGTTTGCATCTATGAGATGGTTCGATCTTTTGCGAGCGATTTTGCAATTACTGTTTAAAAACAGCTGATCGCAGTAATGGGGTTATGGGATATTCTGGACTTGGGCAGACTCGATAGAGGCTTTGTTAAGTTCACAAAGAGTTGAACTCTGAAAGCATAATTAAATGTATTGCATATTAATGTAATTTCTTTTTTTAAAGCAACATGAAGGTTGCATATTTAATTAATGAACAAAGTCTTAAAACGCCATTAGGTCCATTCACGAATGACCATATTGATGGGCATTATATTGTTAAAAAAATTGATGCCATCATTGGTATAAATAGAAATATGCGCTTTGGTGAAATGAAATGTCAAAAGCTCTAGGCTGCAGCTTTTGAAATTATATGCACAGTCTAGTTAAGAGGAAAAGTATAGTTAATTACTTTATGGCATTTGGTTAATTGAATATTTTCGAAATTATATTCCTATCTGTCAAGGTGATGATGGGATTTCTAATAATATGGATGCAATAATGTGAAAAAAATATTAACGTGGAGTTGTTGGCGAATGATTATATGTAATGCCATTATTGAAAAAGACGCTGAATCTTGTCAGGATCAGTATTGCTAGAGTTGTGGGAGGTGTCAGCCCCATACACTTTGTTTTGAATTGAAGTAGTTGGTGGTTGCGTTACTTTATTATCAGATGGGCTATGCCAAACTTGTGTGATTATGACAGAACACGAGACCAAACAACCATCATCGTTTATTAATTATGAAACCTGATTAAGTAATTATTAACATGAGCTAGGCTTGATTGAACGGCTTCATGTCCCACAATTTCGTCAATTTAGAGGAGTGGTGTTGAGATATTAGTTGTTCTTTCGAATTGTTTTTTTAACCTGTTGGCTTATGGAAGTGAAACCTACGTTCACTGTCCACGAGGACATGAGTGTCAAATCACGTGTACATTTTTGTACATTTATAAAAAAGGGATATCCGAGATTAGAAAGTGCATAAATTAAGAATATGAAAATGTTTAGCTTCGATAATAATTTATTTTGATCGTTTTGCTCGATCTGTATTTAAATTAGGGGTTTTCCAATTTTATATAATCTCCGATATTAAGATTGGGAGGATTCAGTTTTTTTGTGTGTTCCACACACATGTCTTTGTTATTCATTTTCTAATGGAACATTCAATTTTTACGACGCATTAGATTTTGTTGTGGGAGAGAGGTTTAGTGCAACATTTTATTTTCCTGTATCGTCTTTTGGAATAAATCCCGAACACGAGTTTATCGTTTGATCGATTTGATAATTTAAATTTTAATCTTCTGATTTATCTTCGCTATTGATAGTTGTTCTACGAGAACTACAATTGATGCTCATCAATATTTTTCACCTGTAATACCCCGAGATTTCCAAGCTTCTCTGCTCTATCGGAGCTTTTCTTAAATTATCTGTTCTCTTGTATTTTTCGTAGAACAACTTTAGGAGAGTTGTTTATATCCTATTTGTCTGGCATTATCTTCATGCGGTTCATCTATCTGGGGGCCGTGAAGAGTCTGCGATCCTGCCCATCTTGGATTCTGACAAATAGTTTTCATATAAGGGCACAGTAGTCACAGCACAAGATATATTATATTCTAATATTAATATCATAAGTTTCTAACAACATTAACCTTTTATGCACTGTGCTTCAACCCCGACTTTTTCATCATTATTACATGATATGGTATATTAGCAAGGACGGCTGTGTGTGTAGCAATCCAGTTTTATACTTACTACCCAAACATTCAGATAGTAAAATGTATCTCTCATTATTTCATTATTACCATCCTATTGTTACCATCATTGTTATAGGCTATTCTTATTATTTATGAATGTTGTATGCAACGTATTTTATAATAGTAAAATTTAATTGGCTGCGTATCATACGATTTTAACTTTAGCGAAATGTATTATTTTTATAACCCCTAACCTTATTGTAGGCTACGTAGGGTGCTAATGTAAAGCAACTCTTAAGATCTAAGTGTAGCCGTGGAAATGAAATCAATCAATCAATCAATCAATCAATCAATCAAAAATAAATTAACATCTTGTACAGTCCTAGGAGTTTATACGCACATGTATCATTTGATTTCTCATGAAAAGAATATGTCCATACATTATTATTAACACACTGAAAAGCTAAGTGTCTCTAGGAATCTCTGTTTCGTGGGCTTATAAGCCGTGTTCTAAGGACATTTTGTCGTCCTGACGTATCGCTGAAGACTGGGTTCAGCATGTTCACAGGTTATATTAAGCGAGGTGAAACAAATAAACAGAAGATATATAAACAGTCAACAACCCACACATAGAGTCTACCATAGCAACGGCGTACCACATAAAAGTAATGCATCAAGGACAGGGCTGCTCTTCTGCCGGTCGTCAAAGTCTGAATTTCTACTAAGTGTCCCTCTTTTTATTTTTCAAGCATCTATGAAAATAATCCCCTAATTATAGTGAGGCGGTGGTTTAATGGAAAGATTCTCCAGAAAAGGAATCAAATTCAGTGAAAATTAAAACAATTTTAATTTACACTTTTGGAGCAATAAATCCTCGTCTATACACATACAAATTTAACAAATGCTCCATAATTTGTCGGATCCACAAGAGTTAAATGTGTAATCAGTTACGGCAGCAGAATCAGACCCATATAGTCCAAAAAGAATATGAGTTAACTTCTTAAAGGATTTGAGTTCATTTCCGTTAATTTAATGAGAACTGCTTTCTCCTCCAGTTTCTCGTTAATAATATTTAGGAACCATCCTTGTTTTGTTCTTCCTTGATATATTTTTGCAACAAAGTTTAATTTCCGTTCGAATTGAGAACATCAATCGATACAGTTCACTCATGGTAAGTACCACTTCTTTACTGCACCGAATTCCTCTCCAGCTATGAGGATCACCCATAAAATTAATACAGCACAATGTCTCATCATTAGAGCGCGGGTTTTATGAGCGTCCGTAGAGTTTACACAAGCAGTATGATATAAACTACTGCTTAACGTACATTCACTTTCGGCATGAACATTCTGACGCGTCACAGTATTGAACATTTCATATATACAGACCCCCGTCGTAACAAGTAATTGCATGTGCCATTTTAAATTAAGCGTGCGTGATCTATAAGAGGCGAAACGTCTAGGTGAGCAATCCAAGACATTTACTTGTTAACTAAATGAGCTTCACCTTATATCCACTTCCCCTAAATACACACATCAAAAAAAGTTTTGCATCACCTCGGTTCCAAGAGTTCCGGAACCTTTAAATACAAAGGGAATAGAGATCAACACAAACAACATTTCAGCTCGTTTTATTGCTCATGAGACCCACACATTGCATGTTGTACCATCATACAGCTAGACTTTCAGCATTTGTGGTCCAGATTGCAGTACACACCACTGCCTCTAATACCCAGTAGCACGTCCTCTTGCATTGATGCATACCTGTATTCGTCGTGGCATACTATCCACAAGTTCATCAAGACACTGTTGGTCCAAATTGTCCCACTCCTCAACGACAATTCGGCGTAAATCTCTCAGAGTGGTTGGTGGGTCAAGACGTCCATAAACAGCCCTTTTCAACATATCCCAGGCATGTTCGATAGGGTTCATGTCTGGCGAACATGCTGGCCACTGTAGTCGAGCGATGTCGTTATCTTGAAGGAACGCATTCACAAGATGTGCACGATGAGGTCGAGAATTGTCGTCCATGAAGACAAATGCCTCTCCAATATTCTGCCGATATGGTTGCACTATGGGTCGGAGGATGTCATTCAGGTATCGTAAAGCCGTTTCGGAGCCTTCCATGAACACCAGTGGCGTACGTCGGCCCCACATAATGCCACCCCAAAACATCAGGGAACCACCACCTTGCTGCACTCGCTGGACAGTGTGTCTAAGACGTTCAGCCTGACCAGGGTGCCTCCAAACACGTCTCCGACGATTGTCTGGTTGAAGGCATATGCGACACTCATCGGTGAAGAGAACGTGATGCCAATTCCGTGGGGTCCATTCAGCATGTTGTTGGGCCCATCTGTACCGCGCTGCATGGTGTCGGGGTTGCAAAGCTGGACCTCGCCATGGACGTCGGGAGTGAAGTTGCGCATCATGCAGCCTATTGCGCACAGTTTGAGTTGAAACACGACGTCCTGTGGCTGAACGAAACGCATTATTCAACATGGTGGCATTGCTGTCAGGGTTCCTCCGAGCGGCAATCCGTAAGTAGCGGTCATCCACTACAGTAGTAGCCCTTGGGCGGCCTGAGCGAGGCCTGTCATCGACAGTTCCTGTATCTCTGTACCTCCTCCATGTCTGAACAACATCGCTTTGGTTCACTCTGAGACGCCTGGAAACTTCCCTTGTTGAGAGCCCTTCTTGACACAAAGTAACAATGCGGACGCGATCGAACTGCGGTATTGACCTTCTAGGCATGGTAGAACTACAGACAACATGAGCAGCGTACCTTCGTCCTGGTGGAATGACTGGAACTGATCGGCTGTCGTACCCCCTCCGTCTAATAGGCCCTGCTCATGCATGGTTGTTTACATCTTTGAGCAGTTTTAGTGACATCTATGAACAGTCAAAGGGACTGTATCTTGGATACAATATACACAGTCAACGTCTATATGCCGGAGATCTGGGAACCGAGGTGATGCAAAACTTTTTTTGATGTGTGTACTTGAATGTGTTCTCAACAAAATGAGCAAGTGTCACTGTATGTTGCGTAATACCTCGGTCACTTCTTTTATGGCCTTGGCCCTTGGATCCTTTAGTTGTAAATGCATTAATAACATAAATAAAACTCTGAAGTTATTAATTCTTACGGAGTAGAAACATGCACCCTGTCCAGAAGAGAAGAAAGTAGAATACAGACATCCGAAATGAAGTTTATACGAACAATACCTTCAAATGGCAAATAGAGACAAAGTAAGAATTGACACAAACAGGATAGAGTCTGGCATAGATATCAGTTCTACAAAATATTTGCAGAAGCAACGATTAGGATTGTATGGGCATCATCAACGAATGGGAGACGAGAGGACACCAAAAGCATACTTCAATAAGATGATCCCAGGAAGAAGACCATTAGGAAGACCCAAGAAGAAATGGATCGACCAAATCAAGAATGATCCTGGAGATGGACTCATGAACTATTCATGGACAGAAAAAGGTGGCGACTTGAATTTGAGAATGATGATGATGGTGACGATGATGACTAATATTTGCTAAGGAACGAGAAGATAGGAATCTCTGTTTCGCGGACTTATAGGCCGTGTTCTAAGGACATTTTTTCGTCCTGACGTTTCTCTGAATACTGCGTTCAGCATGTTCACAGGTTACATTAAGCGAGGTAAAACAAGTAAACAGATGATATATAAATAGTCAACAACTCACACATAGAGGCTACCATAGCAATGGCGTACCACATAAAAGTAATGCATCAAGGACAAGGATGCTCGTCTTTTGCATCTTCTCGTCTACGACGGTCAATGAGGGCAGGCTTGAGGGGATTAAGGACTGGAAGCCAAGCTCTGTTCACACGTTCTGCTTTCTCCTTAAGATTGAAGCTGTTAGTATACTTCAGTATTTCAATGGCCTCCCTTTGTAGCCTGGCATGATAAATACACCGTGGTGGACAGAACTTCGGTGTCTTCATATCTTATGTCGTGACCTGCGAGTAGCGAGTGTGCTGCAACAGTGGATTTATCTGTTTGTCCTAGCCGGCTGTGTCGTTCGTGCTCCTTGAGGCGAGTGGCAATACTTCTTTTCGTTGTTCCAATATATACTTGGCCACAATCACACGGGATTTATAAACCCCTGCCGCGGTATGAGGATGTCGCTTATCTTTAGCGGACCTAAACATGTCCTTAATTTTTCACGTAGGCCTGTATATGGTCTTTATATCATGGGACTCGAGTAGCCTCCCTATTCTGTCCGTGACCTTCTGTATATATGGAAGGAAAGCTCTAGCCAGGGGCTGCTTGTCTCCAATTACCCTTGTAGTTGGACGTCTTGGATGGAGTGCTCGCTGGATATCTTTCTGGCTGTACCCATTGGCGCGTAGGGCCTCGTTGATGTGTTTAATTTCTTCGTTTAGGCACTGCTTTTCACAAATTATTTTCGCAGGGTCAGCCAGTGTTTTTATCACTCCGTATTTCTGTCGTGGGTGGTGGTTGGACGTCGTATGTAAATATCGGTCAGTATGGGTCGGCTTACGGTAAACTGTAGTTCCCAAGGTTAGATCAGCGGTCTTCGTTACCATAACGTCGAGAAAAGCGATTTTCTGTTCATTCTCTAACTCCATGGTGAACTGAATGTTAGAGTTCAGGCCGTTAAGATGTAGTAAAAACAGATTTAATTGATCTTTACCATGGCCCCATATTACAAAAGTATCGTCCACGTATCTTAGCCACACCTTAGGTTTCAAAGGTGCGGTCTCGAGTGCTATTTGTTCAAATTTTTCAATGAAGAAATTCGCGATCACCGGACTCAGGGGACTGCCAATGGCAACCCCATCAATTTGTTCAAAGAAATCACCTTTCCACAGGAAGTAGCTAGCGGTGAGGCAGTGGCGGAATAAGGCAGCGATATCATCTGGAAAAATCCTTTCGATGTACTCCAGGGCTGTCTAGAAGCTGGTGACTTACTAGTCTGTTTTGACGTGGTCTCTCTTTTCACGAAAGTACCTATAAAGGCAGCCCTGGAGTACATCGAACGGATTTTTCCAGATATCACTGTCTTATTCCGCCACTGCCTCACCGCTAGCTACTTCCTGTGGAAAGGGGATTTCTGTAAACAAATTGATGGGGTTGCCATGGGCAGACCCCTGAGTCCGGTGATCGCGAATTTCTTCATGGAAAAAATTGAACAAATAGCACTCGAGACCGCATCTTCGAAACCTAAGGTGTGGCTAAGATACATGGACGATACTTTTGTAATATGGGGCCCTGGTAAAGATCAATTAAATCTGTTTTTTCTACATCTTAACGGCCTGAACTCTAACATTCAGTTTACCATGGAGTTAGAGAATGAACAGAAAATCGCTTTTCTCGACGTTATGGTAACGAAGACCGCTGATCTAACCTTGGGACATACAGTTTACCGTACGCCGACCCATACTGACCGATATTTACATACGACGTCCAACCACCACCCACGACAGAAATACGGAGTGATAAAAACACTGGCTGACCCTGCGGAAAGAATTTGTGAAAAGCAGTGCCTAAATGAAGAAATTAAACATCTCAACGAGGCCCTACGCGCCAATGGGTACAGCCATAAAGATAGCATGCTGAGCTTCTTTGCCCTAGATAGCGGGTTCATAACCGGCCGAAGCACGCGGATTTTTAAGAGCGTTAAAAATCCCTCAGTATGCCTTCCTTAGGAGGGGAAGTAAAGCCGGCGGTCCCATGTCATAGATTTATTGCATGTTAAAGAACTTTCCACTAATTACACCTGTGTGAAACTAAATTGTATAAGTTAAGAATTAAACAACGCTCTTAGATTGCCACGTTCGTTGCCAAGAGCCGAATGCGGTGGCGTCTAGTAGCTAAGTTCTGAACTAGGCCTAGTAGTCGTTAACGGTGGCGTTTGGGGGCCAAAGTAGGAACTATTTGAAAAATTCAAAGTTGCAGTCCTTACTTGAATTAAAAAAACAGATACACACACTAATACAGTCAACACAATTAACACCGGTTATCAGACAGATTCTACACACACCCAAGGACACGGGGCTACATGACCGCGTTGTCGCAGCCCCAAAACTAAGGAACCAACCAACCGAAGGGAAAGTTTGTGCTACAACGTCCAAACCCGACATACGTTGATTTGCAGTATTTCTTATTGGTTATCAAGCAGCTTAAAATGCCTAAAATAAGCGACACTTAAGGTTAAAACTAAGCACACTGTTGTACAGTATTAGGTATATCAAATAGTTCGAACTTACTTGAGTCTCTTGGGATTCCTGCTATCCTGAAATGCTGTACACAAGTGTTGTTTTGCTGCTGGGCCCACGTCTTCATGTCTACTGCGTGTGCTATTCCCAGAAATGTTGCATGCTGTTATGTATATTCGTGTGCTCATTTCGTGAGAATGATTAGGTCTTCAAATAGATGATAATAAGAGATATGATTAATATTAGTAAAAGTACTTTTTTGTTTTCATGTCTTCTAATTGAGTCCAATTAGGGTTGTTTATTCACTTTAGAGACTTGGGACATCTATGTTATCAGCCCCTTTCACTTAAAGAAAATCAACTCTGTTTAAAAAGGGCGCCAGGGATTGTTCTCCGCAGTGATTACTTGCTGCTGCGAGAGCATCAGCAGTTAAGTTGGCAGCACGGCTGCCGCTTGTATGAAAACAAACAGACAGTAAATGTTGCACTCACCACAGGTATTCATAACAGATGCTGGAAGTGTTCGAAGACAGACACCAACACGTCTGTCGTATTGTCTATGACTTTCTTGAGCTAATTAGCGTGTTGATTTTCGTGGACTACGCAGCATTATATCGGAGATTTCATCAAGTTTTTCGTATGTTAAAAGCGTAGACCGGCCTCTTCCTGATGCACCGTGAACTGAGCTGGTCACACGAAATTTACTTATCAAAAATGATTGGTATCCCGGTTCGGACACTTTGAATTAGGAACCCATACCAGATATTTTAGTTTTACATTCTCTGTGAACCAATTGCCAACGCGAAAAACGTAATCCACCACAAAAAGCTCTCTTTTCAGCAGTGAACATTAACGCCTGTATACTGATGCACTCTTCCAATAATCTATCTGAACGCTCGCTTAAAGCAATACACACTGACGATTTAGACACCCCGCAACCCACACGAGTGGCCTTTACTGTGTGCTGTCTTGTCAAGGACACAGTGCTGCCAACTAATCTGCTGATGCCCCTGGCTTTATTGTGCCGATGTCTTGTCAAGGACACAGTGCTGCCAACTAATCTACTGATGCCCCTGGCTTTACTGTGCCGCTGTCTTGTCAACTACACAGTGCTGTCAAATAATCTGCTGATGCCCCTGGCTTTACTGTACCGCTGTCTTGTCAAGGACACAGTGCTGCCAACTAATTGGCTGATGCCCCTTGCTTTACTATACCGCTGACTTGTCAAGGACATAGTGCTGCCAACTAATCTGCTGATGCCCCTGGCTTTACTCTACCGCAGGCTTGTCAAGGAGATAGTGCTGCCAACTAATCTGCTGATGCCCCTGGCTTTACTGTGCCGCTGTCTTGTCAACTACACAGTGCTGTCAAATAATCTGCTGATGCCCCTGGCTTTACTATACCGCTGACTTGTCAAGGACATAGTGCTGCCAACTAATCTGCTGATGCCCCTTGCTTTACTGTACCGCTGTCTTGTCAACTACACAGTGCTGTCAAATAATCTGCTGATGCCCCTGGCTTTACTGTACCGCTGTCTTGTCAAGGACACAGTGCTGCCAACTAATCTGCTGATGCCCCTGGCTTTACTATACCGCTGTCTTGTCAAGGGCACAGTGCTGCCAACTAATCTGCTGATGCCCCTGGCTTTACTGTGCCGCTGTCTTGTCAAGGACACAGTGTTGCCAACTAATCTGTTGATGCCCCTGGCTTTACTGTACCGCTGTCTTGTCAAGGTCACAGTGTTGCCAACTAATCTGCTGATGCCCCTGGCTTTACTGTGCCGCTGTCTTGTCAAGGACACAGTGCTGCCAACTAATCTGCTGATGCTCCTGGCTTTACTATACCGTACCGCTGTTTTGTCAAGGACACAGTGCTGCCAACTAATCTGCTGATGTCCCTGGCTTTACTGTACCGCTGTCTTGTCAAGAACACAGTTCTGCCAACTAATCTGCTGATGCCCCTTGCTTTACTATACCGCTGACTTGTAGTAGGAAATATAAGGTGGATCTGGCGCAGGGGCTAATGCGTAAGATGGCCGCCGCGCGCAACCAGCCCTATGTTATTCTTATGGAGAGGTCATTCAGAGCTGACGCAAGGGCTAATGAGCAAGATGGCCGCCACACTCTGAGACCGAGATTTATGTCACAGGGGGAGTTCAGCCATGTAGTTACTAAATGGAATATTTATTGTTTTTATTATTATTATTATGAAATGAAAATCCACAGCCTGCTTCCAGTCTCCGACCGGGTCAGGAATGGAATGAATGAAGTCCCCATCTAGCGGCGAGGATATGGACTGTGCCGGCTGCCGAGGCCTGACACACTCCTCTGGGACAATGATTAAATGAATGACAGATGAAATGAAATGATAGTGGAGAGTGTTGCTGGAATGAAATTTGACAAGGAAAACCTGAGTACCCGGAGAAAAACCTGTCTGCCTCCGTTTTGTCCAGCACAGATCTCACATGGAGTGACCGGGATTTGAACCACGGACCCAGCGGTGAGAGGCCGACGTGCTGCCGCCTAAGCCACGGAGGCTTATTATTATTATTATAATTATTATTATTATTAATTTAATTAGGTAATTATTGGTTGATAGCTTGCCAAGGTGGGTGAGTGGTTATCGGGTTGGACTACCAACCCCAAGCTTGCAGGTTCGCTCTTGGTCGTGGTAAGTGATTTTTGAAAGGCGGCAAAAATTAAGACACGCATGTCATACGATGTTGGCATGCAAAAGAACCCAGGGAGAGGTCGGCTATGTAGTTGCTAAATGGAATATTTATTATTATTATTATTATTATTATTATTTATTATTATTATTATTATTATTATTAGGTAATTATTGATTGATCATGTACAATCAAGACCAGCCTTATATTGCCCCACTTTATGGTGTAGTGGGTAGCATTTTTAGCTGTAACTGTGGAGGCTCGGGTTCGAGTTCCTGGCTCTGTCAAGAAATTTAATTTGAGGCTGAGGGTTGGAATGGGGTACACTCAACCGAGTGAGGCAAAACTGACAGGAGCAGGCTTTTGATTCATACCACAGCCATTCTGCCTAACCCCAACTTCACCTAACCTAACCTAACCTAACCTAATCTAACCTAACCTTACCTATGAATATCTATGACTTTAGTCATTTTTCCAAATTTTCCCGTATTGATTATGATAAGTTATGCAACTGTCCACTTTACAATACAAAATGTTGTATTGTAAAGTGGACAGTTGCATAACTTAACCTAACCTAACCTAACCAAATCCCACCTTACCTAACCTAACCTAACCAAACTTCGAAGTCAGAATGTACAATAAATCTATATTTTTTACCCTCATAAATTAGATATGGAGAATGTCCACCACGATTTAGATCCTCGAGCACACTTTTCTGACATATCATTAAAACGTGTAGAAAGGTATGTCTGAAAATTTTCACTAACACATAGTACACGTTCACCATACATTTTTGAATGTTAATGATACGGAACAGAGTATGCATTGGTATTTCAGTGAGCTTTTTTCTCTCTAATCAACAGTTCTGCCCTCATAGCATTGTGAATATTTATTGTAGTAGCCTATAAAGAAACAAAAAAATCATATCTACTACAGTTTAGCTATAAGTGACCAGAACCACTATAACATTTTATTCTAATAAGGAGATTTCCATAATGATAAGAAAAAAAATGCTTACCATAATGATGGATTGTGTAAGTAAACGTCTTTTGCAGCTTGATGCCACTACTAAACTGATACTCATACAACAGACAAGCGAGTTCATGTTTCGCTGACGTAATCGTATGTTCCCACGCACTTCCTGTGTGTTGCACGCGCCGTAGTGGTTAAATTTGAAACTAGATGAGATGATTTGCTGACGTAATCGAATGTTCCCCTGCACGCACACGCAGGCCCCTGTGGACGGGTCCTTGTGGACGAGTCCCTGTGGACGGGTCATTGTTGACGGGTCATTGTTGACGGGTCATTATTGACGGGTCCTTGTTGTAGGGTCCTGGTTGACGGGTCCTTTTTGACTAATCCCTTTAGACCGGTCCCTTTGGACTGCTCCCTATGGACTGGCCCAAGACCCCTAATGCTATGATGTAATTAAACGTTGTCCATCAAGAAACGCATGTAAAGAGCCGGTTGCTACTATGAATTAACATGTTTTTTGTTTTTTTGTTTTTACCCATGCGTACTTGTTCTTTTTTGTAAGCGGGCAGGCTTTTTGAATAATGATTTATAGATGAGCTTTTTTTTCAAATTACCAAAAGATCCAAAACTAATAGGTCATTAGCTTTTTAATATCTCATGAACCAATAAGGCTAGGGACTTGTATGAGAGGTCGTTGGACTTGAGGCGACATTCTGTTTTTGAATGTATTATTTATTTTTTGTCAAAAGGGTCTAACTACACTTTTGTTAATATCTCGCTAAATAATAATCAGAGAGGGTCAAGTGATGTGTAATGGGACTCAGAATGGTCAACCCTTTTCCATGACCAACGAATTTACCCAAAAGATCTAATACAGCATGGCCATTGACCTATGATTTTATAAACTAATCATCGGAGAGGGTCATGTGAGGTGCCATAGGACTTAGAATGGTTAACCCTTTCCCATCACCAATGAATTTACCCCCAAAAATCCAAAACAGCAAGGTCATTGACCTAGAATTTTATAAACTAATAATCGAATATCAACTTATGAGTTGTCATAGGACTTAGAATGGTCAACCCTTTCCCATGGCCAATGAATTTACCCAAAATACCCAATATATTAAGGTCATCAACCTGAGATTTTATAAACTAATAATCGGATACGAACATGTGAGAGGTTTACCATGCGTGATGAAACATAGCTAGGTAGAGAGAATTAGTGTAAGCTACATGTATGGTGACTGACAAGTCTTTTACCATTGAAACTTGTTTTCAGATCAAACTGCAGTATAGAGAGAGTATAGGTTGCAGGTATGGGTTAATAAATGAGAAACGGTGTTCGCAAACTCTGATTTATCAAGAATTAAGAGTAGACTATCTTTAATTGATGGGTTAATGATGATAGCTTAAACACAAAAAATGCTCAGTGGTTACCGAGACAAAATAGTCGCTACACACAACAAGCTTTAAATACTTGAGGCTAATAATCTATACACACTCACACACACACACACACACACACACACACACACACACTCGCTTGTTCTAAACTAAACTGCGTTGCTGTCAGTGCTCAGACAGTAGGCTAATGACAAAATGCATTGCAAACAGAAATATAATCATTTCCCGTTGTCTAATGTTACCAGCTATCCATTTTTTGTGTTGCAGTGGTAAGCACTTTTAGCTCTTGTACTGGTGGTCTTAACTCGATTTCCAGGTCTGAGGCATAGAACGAGTCGAACTATGAAACAAGGGCTTGGTGGTGCAGTGGTTAAGCTGTTAGCCTTTTCACCAGGGTTTCGATTTCAGGTTAATATGGATGTCATAAACATATTAAAGAAAACAAAACAGAGATAACGTTTAAAACTGATTACATTTATATCTTTTCAAATTATTACTTGGATTACAAATACAAAGGTGAACTGGGTTTGATATACAGGTAATGCTGTCTATCACACACTAGACTGTAAGAAAGCCAAACGAGCAAAAGGCGTAGGTAGAGCAGTGGTAAAATTGATATATGTAGAGAACTAACTACCTGGCAAAGCTATATCGCATAAACAGTGCAGGATACAATCCAGCAATCAAATTTGTATCTTGTGGATCAGAGAAATGTACTTACGTGAGAAAATGTAAGTTCATGTGTAATATGACCTAACACAAAGTGTTCACCTGTGCACATGCATGATAAGAGCTAACATGTCACATTTTGTTTAGTTCGTACGTAACGTTAGGTTAGGGCTACGAGGCACATGCCATTTAAGAACAGGTCAAGGGATCTAACTTATTGAATGAATGTGTTCTAACGAGACATTTGTAGTTGAAAGAGAATAATACTTGTTCTTAAGATGTTAAAACTGAGGAGATGGTACGTACAGTAAGACGTCTTGTTATTTCCTGTGTCATATTACAGACATGGCAGAGAGCACACAGTTCTTTTGCTATGACTAACGCTGCAGTAATTTGAAACCTCACGTGTTCATCAAGACAATGGGTGATGATTATTCAAAGTTAGCAGTCATTGGATATTACACAAGTGTTCCTTCCGGTGTCATGTTGCTGACATGGCAGAGAGCGCACAGTTCTATTGCTATGACTAACGCTGCAGTAATTTGAAACCCCCCAGGTGTTGATCAAGACAATGAGTGATGATCATGCAAAGTCAGCAGTAATTGGCTACCACACAACAACATGGACTAAATCATAAATGTGTTGTCATAACCTGCAGAAACCTCATTTAAAGATTTTAGATTTTACATTTTAAATTCAAGATTTTATTTTATTTTTAGATTTTACTTTTTACATTTTCCTAAAAGAGTAAACTACAAGGTCACATACCTAACCTCATTAAACCTAACTTTAACAAACCTAACTTAAGCTAATCCAAAGGCTAATGCACATACACAAAGTATATAAGGTACATACAACTATCCTTATGCTAGTCTTGCAGGTTACTGTACAACATGATCACTACCCCAAACGGATTTTTAGCCTACTTTCGATTTTTTTTAAAAATTAAAGTAGACTTATGAGATCAACTTAGGGCGAAAAAAAGTGTGTCTGTCTGTGTGTGTGTATGTGGGTGTGTGAGTCTGTGTGTGTGTGTGTGAGTGTGTGTACTCTGAATGTCTTTCCCCCCTATCAATTCGAACACGGTGAACGCGAATTGAACGAAATTTGGTACAAAGGTAGCACTAGCAAAGGACACCTCAGTGTCATGTTTTATATCACCGCCATCTTGATGGAAACGTAATGGCGGCCACACAAATGTTAAAAGCTTAAATCAAATTACGACTAACCTAATCATCCGATCTCTACCAAATTTGGCAACAACATACCTTTATAAGAGGGGCATCCTTTGACCAAACAAATAGGTCATCAGCTTATAGTTTGCGGATGACGGCCATCTTTGTGTCAAAATCGATTCCCCCTAATAATTCGAACACGGTGAAACCGAATGGAACGAAGTTTGGTATAGAGGTAGCACAAGCAAAGGGCACCTCAGTGTCATGTTTTATATCGCCGCCATCTTGACGGAAACGTAATGGCGGCCACAAAAATGTTCAAAGCTTAAGTTAAATTACGGCTAACAAAATCATCCGATCTCTACCAAATTTTGCAACAAAATCCTTTATGGAGGGAGCATCCTTTGACCAATCTAATAGGTCATTAGCCTAAGAGTTTGCGGATGATGGCCATCTTTGTGTGAAAATCGATTCCCCCTATTAATTCGAACACGGTGAATCCGAACGGATCGAAATTTGGTACAGAGGTAGCACTAGCAAAGGGCACCTCAGTGTCATGTTTTATATCGCCGCCATCTTGACGGAAACGTAATGGCGGCCACACAAATGTTCAAAGCTTAAATCAAATTACGATTAACATAATCATCCGATCTCTACCAAATTTTGCAACAACATACCTTTATGGAGAGAGCCTCTTTTGACCAATCTAATAGGTCATTAGCCCAATAGTTTGCGGATGGTGGCCATCTTTGTGTGAAAATCGATTCCTCCTATCAATTCGAACACGGTGAAACCGAATAGAACGAAATTTGGTACAGAGGTAGCACTAGCAAAGGGCACCTCAGTGTCATGTTTTATATCGCCGCCATCTTGACGGAAACGGAATGACGGCCACCCAAATGTTAAAGGCTTAAATCAAATTTCGACCATACTAATAATTCGATCTCTACCAGATTTTGCAACAACATGCCGTTTTGTGGATAGCATCTTATGACTACAAGGTCATCAGCCCAATAGTTTGCAAATAGCGGCCATGTATGTGTGCAAATCCATTCCCCATATCAATTCAAACACGGTGAAATTGAATTGAATGTATTTTTTACAGAGGTAGCACTAGTAAAGGGCACCTCTTATTCATGTTTAATATCCCTATAGCACGTTGTATTTCAACAATCTACTACAACCAACATTCAATTATACTCCTTGAAAAGGACAATGAGTTATAACAATACCCATGCGTTTAGGAGAAAGTAGGCTATATGTTCTTTACTGAACATCTTGTTTTTATTTTGTTGTTTACACATATGCCAATTTTCCAATTTCCCATTTTCAGTTTTTTAATGTCAGTTTTTAGTTCTTCAATTTCATAATATGGAAAACATGAATTTTGCATTTTGTTGTTTACACATTTATTAATTTCATAATATCCCATTTTCAGTTCTTAAAATGTCAGTTTAAAGTTTTTCAATTTCATGATATAGAAACAAGGATTTTCCAATTTGTTGTTTTCACATTTGTCAATTTACCAAATTCTCATTTACAGTTCTTTAAATTTCAGTTTAATGTTTTTTGTTCTATTTGTTAATATGGAAACATGGATTTTTTACAATTTGTGTTTTATATGTCATGCAACTATCCTTATGCTAGTCTTATAGGTTACTGTACAACATGATTACTACCCCATCGGATATTTTTTTCATTTTGCTGTTTACACATATGTCAATTTTCCAATTTCCCGTTTTCAGTTTTTTTAATGTCAGTTTTAAGTTTTTCAATTTCATAATATGGAAACATGGATTTTGCATTTTGTTGTTTACACATTTATCAATTTCACAATTTCCCATTTACAGTTCTTAAAATGTCAGTTTAAAGTTTTTCAATTTCATGATATAGAAGCATGGATTTTCCAATTTGTTGTTTTCACATTTGCCAATTTACCAAATTCCCATTTACAGTTTTTAAAATTTCAGTTTAATGTTTTTTTTCTATTTGTCAATATGGAAACATGGATTTTTCCAATTTATGTTTTACATGTTCATTTTGCATTAGGAGTGCAGAGAAGTGGGTAGTAATTAAAATGTGCAAGCAGTGTCCATTGTTGACAGGTCATTGTTGACGAGTCCTTGTCATACAACAGACAAGTGAGTTCATGTTTCGCATGCATTACCTAAAATGTAATACCATGCAAGTGTTTAACGTTTTACAAATTAGCTTATGTATTAGTTTATGTGTGGGGTCTTATGTTCGGCATTTTGTGTTGGCTTGTTTGACAAGTTATTTTGTCAATGCATTTAGTGGATTTTTCTCTTTGTCTTGGAAAGTATATCAGTCCATTTTATCACAACATAATTCTTACTGCCATGTTTGTAAGCAACAACAATGACACACTAAACTTAAAAAAAAATCTAAAGTGCTCTAAGGTACTGTCAACTCGTACTCTTACCTCTATCCCATGCCTAGTCAAGAACATTCTTTAAAAAAAAACGTGAATGGGGAAAGTAGACTATATGTTTAAACTAAAAAGAATAATCATATAAAGTCATATGTTAACTCTAACACCTACGTTTATCCCATTCTTAGTGGAAAAATATTTTTTTTTTAATTTTTCTAAAAAATATTTGGAAAGTAAGCTATACTTTTGAAAACTAATCATCCTATAAAGTCATATATAGACTCAAACCAATGGCTTTTATATCCTTAATCGTTCGAACAAAGTATGGAATTTTTGACATTTTTTTTCCAAAAATTTTCATTAAAAAAAATGGGCTATATATTGGAAACTAGGAATTTTACAAAAAAAAGTGTGTTTGACACAAATGACAGGTATTTACCCCCCAGATCTCTGAGACAAAAACCAGAAATGTTTTAATCTAATCCTAGCTAACCTCACTTGACGTGACCATACCTGTTTGTAAGCAAAAACAACAACACACTAAGATTCCATGAATTCCAGAGTACAATTTTTGCTCGATGTCACTACTGAAGTGATAATGGGTTTTCCGATCCTATCACTATAAATTCATTACCCCCGCTCTTATCTCGGTCTCGACAACAACCATGCCTATTTTATTATTTGAATTTGAATTTGAATTTGAATTTATTGTTTCTCTTATACAGGCCACTGAGGCTACAAAGCCTCTTTATGCAGCTCTCTTCATTCAGAGGGCGGTTAAATACAATAGAATAAATGAAGAAAGAAAAAACTTAACCTGTACATACAGTTGACAATAGAAGTTCTTGTTAATACATCCGTTCACCTTGAACATGATAATTGTATAGCTGATAGATTACAATGAAGGGAGTGTTTTATCGCTCTGATAGGCAGTCCTGAATACTGGTGCAATTTATATTTATTCCAGAGAATACTAGCTGAAATACGGAATGAACCTTTGCATTTTTCAGTTCTGTGATTAGGTATCTGGAGCATCTGTGCAGTGTGTCTATTCGCACGGTGTCAGATGATGTAATATTCGGGTGCAAAGTGTGTGAAAAGTAGGTGTAAAAGTGAGTGCAAAGTGGGTGCAAAGTGGGTGCAAAGTGGGTGCAAAAGTGGGTGCAAAGTGGGTGCAAAGTGGGTGCAGAAGTGGAGTGCAAAACGTGGGTGCAAAAGTGGGGTGTAAAAGTGGTACCCTATTTGTAATAGCTTATTTGACGAGTTATTTTGTGGAACCCTATTTGTAATGGCTTATTTGACAAGTTATTTTGTCAATGTATTTAGAGGATATTTCTCTTGTTCTTGGAAAATATCTCAGCCCTTTTTATGATAGCATAATGGTTACCGCCATGTTTGTAAGCAACAACAACACACTAAAATTCCAAGAATCCAAACTACTCTAAGGTTAATGATTGCCTCTCAACTCCATTCCACGCCTAGTCAAAACATTATACATTTCATATTTTTCAAAAAAAGGTAAACTGGGACAGAATGCTATATGTTTAAACTAAAAATCATATAAAATCATATGCTAGCTCCAACACCTACGTCTATCCCACTCTCAGTCAATATATATATATTCTTTAAATTTTTCCAAAAAATATTTGGAAAGTAGGCCTTTATTTTGAAAACTACTCATCCTAAAAAGTCATATATAGACTCAAACCAATGGCTTTTATATCCTTAATCGTTAGAACATAACATGGAATTTTTGACATTTAAAAAAACAAATGTTCATTTTTAAAAATGGGCTAAGTTATATTTTGTAAACTATGAAATTTACAAAAAAAAATGTGTTTGATATAAATGACAGGTATTTACTCCCTCTACCATAAAACCAAGTCCCAGATCACTGGGACAAAATCCAAAAAGTTTCAATTTTGAAAGTAGGCGATATTTTGAAAACTTAACATTCTAAAAAGTCACATATAGACTCAAACAAATGTTCTTTAAGTCCTTTACCGATAGAACAAAACTTAACATATTTTCAATTTTTTCAAAAGAAAGGTCAATTCCCGAAATTGCCTATATTTTGGAAACTAAGAATTTTACAAAAAAGTTTGTTTAACGTAAATGAAAGGTCTTTACCCCTTCTATCCCAAAAATAAATTGTAGGTGCCTAGGACAAAAAATGTGCAGTAGTGTGTTTTGGACAGTTCTAATGCCACCTCCACCTCCCCACCTCCCAAGATGGCGGCCGAAGCTTAACTTAACCTAGCCTAACCTAACAACATGGCGGCCGTAGCATAACTTAACCTACAAGGGGTGATCAAAATGTTCCAAAAATGTGGCTGCGACTTTACCTAACCTAGCCTAGCCTAACCTAACCTAACCTACAAGGTGTGATCAAAAAAATTTCAAGATAGTGGTCATAGCTTAACTGAACCTAGCCTAACCTAACCTAACCTACGAGGTGTGATCATAAAGTTCCAAAATGGCGGTCGTGGCTTAACTTAACCTAACCTTACCTTACGAGGTGTGATCAAAAAGTTCCAAAATGGCTGCCGTAGCTTAACTTAACCTTTGATTGATCCCTGTTGATTGACCCCTTTTGATTGATCTCCGTTGATGTATCCCTTGGGACTGGTCCCTGTAGGCTAGCCCCTTTGGACGGGTCCTTTTTGAAGGGGATCATTTTTTAACGGGTCCCGGAGGACGGGTCCTTGTTGACGGGTCCCTGTGGGCGGGTCCTATGGACTGATCCCAATGGACTGACCGATTCATTTTATCCAAATTATGTCAAAGGGACCCGCCCACTGGGACCCGTCAACAAGGACCCGTCCTCCGGGACCCCTAAAAAAATGATCCCCTTCAAAAAGGACCCGTCCAAAGGGGCTAGTCCACAGGCACCAGTCCAAAGGGATACATCAACAGAGATCAATCAAAAGGGGTCAATCAACAGGGGTCAATCATAGGTTAAGTTAAGCTACGGCAGCCATTTTGGAACTTTTTGATCACACCTCGTAGGGTTAGGTTAGGTTAGGTTAGGTTAAGTTAAGCTAAGACCGCCATTTTGGAACTTTATGATCACACCCCGTAGGTTAGGTTAGGTTAGGCTAGGTTCAGTTAAGCTATGACCACTATCTTGAAAATTTTTGATCACACCTCGTAGGTTTAGGTTAAGTGAGGTTAGGTTAAGTGAAGCTTCGACCGCCATTTTGGAACTTTTTGATCACACCTTGTAGGTTAGGTTAGGTTAGGCTAGGCTAGGTTAGGTTAAGTCGCAGCCACATTTTTGGAACTTTTTGATCACACCTCGTAGGTTAGGTTGGGCTACGGCCGCCATTTTGTTAGGTTAGGCTAGGTTACGTTATGCTACGGCCGCCATGTTGTTAGGTTAGGCTAGGTTAAGTTAAGCTACGGCCGCCATCTTGGGAGGTGGGGAGGTGGAGGTGGCATTAGAATTTTCCAAAACACACTACTGCACAGTTTTTGTCCTAGGCACCTACAATTTATTTTGGGATAGAGGGGGTAAAGACCTTTCATTTACGTTAAACAAACTTTTTGTAGAATTCTTAGTTTCCAAAATATAGGCAATTTTGAAAATTGACCTTTTTTGAAAAAATTGAAAATATGTTAAGTTTTGTTTTATCGTTAAAGGACTTAAAGAACATTTGTTTGAGTCTATGTATGACTTTTTAGAATGATAAGTTTTCAAAATATCGCCTACTTTCAAAATTGAAACTTTTTGGATTTTGTCTCAGACACCTGGAACTTGGTTTTATACTAGAGGGAGTAAATACCTGTCATTTATGCCAAACACATTTTTTTGTTAATTTCATAGTTTACAAAATATAGCCCATTTTTAAAAAATGATAATTTTTTTGGAAAAATGTCAAATATTCCATGTTATGTTCTAACGATTAAGGACATAAAAGCCATTAGTTTGAGTCTATATAGGACTTTTTAGGATGAGTTGTTTTCAAAATATAGCCTACTTTACAAATATTTTTTGGAAAAATTTAAAGAATATATATATTGACTGAGAGTGAGACAGACGTAGGAGTTGGAGCTAGCATATGATTTTATATGACTTTTAGTTTAAACATATAGAATACTGTCCCAATTTACCTTTTTTTTAATTTGAAATGTATAATGTTTTTGACAAGGCGTGGAATGGAGTTGAGAGACAATCATTAACCTTAGAGTAGTTTGGATTCTTGGAATTCTAGTGTGTTGTTGTTGCTTACTAACATGGCGGTAAGCATTATGCTATCATAAAAATGGCTGAGATACTTTCCAAGAACAAGAGAAATATCCTCTAAATACATTGACAAAAATAACTTGTCAAATAAGCCATTACAAATAGGGTAACACAAAATAACTTGTCAAATAAGCCATTACAAATAGGGTACCACAAAATAACTTGTCAAATAAGCCATTACAAATAGGGTACTACTTTTACACCCCACTTTTGCACCCACATTTCGCACTCCACTTTTGCACCCACTTTGCACCCACTTAGCACCCACTTTTGCACCCACTTTGCACCGTCTTTGCTCCCACTTTGCACCCTATTTGCACCCACTTTTCACTCACTTTCACTCCTAATTTGCACACACTTTGCACCCGAACATTACATCATCTGACATAATAACAAGATGTTCAGTAAAGAACATATAGCCTACTTTCTCCTAAATGCATGGGTATTGTTATAACTCTTTGTCCTTTTCAAGGAGTATGTTTGAATGTTGGTTGTAGTAGCTTGTTGAAATACAACGTGCTATAGGGATATTAAACATGAATATGAGGTGCCCTTTGCTAGTGCTACCTCTGTACCAAATGTCGTTCAATTCGGTTTCACCGTGTTTGAATTGATAGGGGGAATCGATTTGCACACATACTTGGCCAACATCTACAAACTATTGGGCTGATGTTCTTGCAGTTTGGTCAGAATATGTTTCCCACATAAATATATGGTGTTGCAAAATTTGGTAGAGACTAGATTATTAGGTTGGTCGTAATTACATTTTAGCTTTTAACCTTTTGGGTGGCCGCGATTATGTTTCCGTCAAGATAGCGGTGATATAAAACATGACACTGAGGTGCCGTTTGCTATTGCTACCTCTGTACCAAATTTCGTTCCACTCGGTTCCACCGTGTTCGAATTAATAAGGGAAATCAATTTTGAAATTAAGATGGTCGCCATCCGCAAACTATTAAGCTAATGACCTATTAGATTGGTCAAAGGATGCTCCCTCCATAAAGGTATGTTGTTGCAAAGTTTGGTTGAGATCGGATGGTTATGTTAGTCGTATTTTGATTTAAGCATTAAACATTTGTGTGGCCGCCATTACGTTTCTGTCAAGATGGCGGCGATATAAAACATGACACTGAGGTGCCCATTGCTAGTGCTACCTCTGTTGCAAATTTCGTTCCATTCAGTTACACCGTGTTCGAATTAATAGGGGGAATCAATTTTGACATAAAGATGGCCGCCATCCACAAACTATTTGGCGAATGACCTCTTAGATTGGTCAAAGAATGCTCCCTCCATAAAGGTATGTAGTTGCAAAATGTGGTAGAGATCGGATGATTAGGTTAATCGTAATTTGATTTAAGCTTTGAACATTCGTGTGGCCGCCATTACGTTTCTGTCAATATGGTGGCGATATAAAACATGACACTGAGATGTCTTTTGCTAGTGCTACCTCTGTACCAAATTTAGTTCCATTAGGTTTCACCGTGTTTGAATTAATCGGGGGACTTGATTTTCACACGAAGATGGCCGCCATCCGCAAACTATTAGGCTAATGACCTATTCATTTGGTCAAAGGATGCTTCCTCTACAAGGGTATGTTGTTTCAAAATTTGGTAGAGATCGGATGATTAGGTTAATCGAAATTTGATATAAGCTTTGAACATTTCTGTGGCCGCCATTACGTTTCCGTCAAGATGGCGGCGATATAAAACATGACACTGAGGTGCTTTTTGTTAGTACTACCTCTGTACCAAATTTCGTTCCATTCGGTTGCACCGTGTTCGAATTAATAGGGGAATCGATTTTCACACAAAGATGGCCGCCATCCGCAAACTATTACGCTGATTACCTATTAGATCGTTCAAAGGATGCTCCCTCCATAAAGGTATGTAGTTGCAAAATTTGGTAGAGATCGAATGACTAGGTTAATCGTAATTTGATTTAAGCTTTGAACATTCGTGTGGCCGCCATTACGTTTTATTCGAGATGGCGGCGATATAAAACATGACACTGAGGTGCCCTTTGCTAGTGCTACCTCTGTACCAAAGTTCGTTCCATTCGGTTCCACCGTGTTCGAATTAATAGGGGGAATCAATTTTGACATAAAGATGGCCGCCATCCGCAAACTGTTAGGCTAATAACCTATTAGATTGGTCAAAGGATGCTCCCTCCATTAAAGTATGCAGTTGCAATGTTTGGTAGAGATCGGATGGTTATGTTAGTCGTAATTTAACTTAAGCTTTGAACATTTGTGTGGCCGCCATTACGTTTCTGCCAATATGGCGGCTATATAAAACATGACACTGAGATGCCCTTTGCTAGTGCTACCTCTTTACGAAATTTCGTTCCATTCGGTTTCACCGTGTTTGAATTAATAGGGGGAATTGATTTTCACACAAAGATCGCCGCCATCCACAAACTATTAGGCTAATGACCTATTCATTTGGTCAAAGGATGCTTCGTCTATAAGGGTATGCTGTTGCAAAATTTGGTAGAGATCGGATGATTAGGTTAATCGTAATTTGATTTAAGCTTTGAACATTTGTGTGGCCGCCATTACGTTTCCGTCAAGATGGCGGCGATAAAACATGACACTGAGGTGCCTTTTGTTAGTACTACCTCTGTACCAAATTTCGTTCCATTCGGTTGCACCGTGTTCGAATTAATAGGGGAATCGATTTTCGCACAAAGATGGCCGCCATCCGCAAACTATTACGCTGATGACCTATTAGTTTGGTCACAGGGTGCTCCCCCGATAAAGGTATGTCGTGCAATATTTGGTAGCGATCGGATGATTAGGTTAGTCGTAATTTGATTTAAGCTTTGAACATTTGTGTGGCCGCCATTAAGTTTCCGTCAAATTGGCGGCTATGTAAAACATGGCACTGAGGTGCCTTTTGTTAGTTCTACCTCTGTACCAATTTTCGTTCCATTCAGTTGCACCGTGTTCGAATTAATAGGGGGAATCGATTTTCACACAAAGATGGCCGCCATCCGCAAACTATTACGTTGATGACCTATTGGTTTGGTCAGAGAATGCTCCCCCCCCCCCCATAAAGGTATGTTGTTGCAAAATTTGGTAGAGATCGGATGATTAGGTTAGTCGTAATTTGATTTAAGCTTTGAACATTTGTGAGGCCGCCATTACGTTTCCGTCAAGATGGCGGCGATATAAAACATGACACTGAGGTGTCCTTTGCTAGTGCTACCTTTGTACCAAATTTCGTTCAATTCTCATTCACCGTGTTCGAATTGATAGGGGGGGGGGACAGACATTCAGAGTACACACACACACATACACACACAGACTCACACACACACACACACACACACACACAGACTCACACACACACACACACATACACACACACAGACAGGCACACTTTTTTCGCCCTGTGTTGATCTCATAAGTCTACTTTCATTTTTTGCAAAAATCGAAGGTAGGCTAAAAATAGGCATGGTTGTTGTCGAGACCGAGATAAGAGCGGGGGTAATGAATTTATAGTGATAGGATCGGAAAACCCATAATCACTTCAGTAGTAACATCGAGCAAAAATTGTACTCTGGAATTCATGGAATCTTAGTGTGTTGTTGTTGTTGTTTTGCTTACAAACAGGTATGGTCACATCAAGTGAGGTTAGCTAGGATTAGATTAAAACATTTCTGGATTTTGTCCCAGAGATCTGGGGGGTAAATACCTGTCATTTATGTCATACACACTTTTTTTTTTGTAAAATTCCTAGTTTCCAATATACAGCCCATTTTTATAAATGAACATTTTTGGAAAAAATGTCAAAAATTCCCTATTTTGTTCTAACGATTACGGATATAAAAGCCATTGGTTTGAGTCTATATATGACTTTATAGGATGATTAGTTTTCAAAAATATAGCTTACTTTCCAAATATATTTTAGAAAAATTTAAAAAAATATAATATTTTTCCACTAAGAATGGGATAAACGTAGGTGTTAGAGTTAACATATGACTTTATATGATATTTTTCTTAGTTTAAACATATAGTCTACTTTCCCCATTCACCTTTTTTTTTTTTTTTTTTAAAGTTCTTGACTAGGCATGGGATAGAGGTAAGAGTACGAGTTGAGAGTACCTTAGAGTACTTTAGATTTTTTGAAAGGTTAGTGTGTTGTTGTTGTTGCTTACAAAAATGCCAGTAAGCATTATGTTGTGATAAAATGGACTGATATACTTGCCAAGACCAAGAGAAAAATTCCTCTCGGCACGCCGGAAGGCGGAGGTAGATTTCACCGGGCAAACTAGGGGATAGGCTATAATAGGCAAAATATGCAGGTTTTCGTAGGAGGATCAGACCTCATTTATTGCGAGAAAGTATTTTACAATTGGAGGTTAGTTAACATTTTTTCGTCTTTCTATGCATACTTTTAACATTTTACTGTCTTATGGGGATGGTAACCTTCTCGTCATTTGGGGTTAATTTTTATACTTGTGATCACACTGTCCTTAAGCAAGGTTTGGAACTAATGTGTAACTATCTAACAGTCTGTTACTTCTTCACGCAAAATTTTATCTCCCACAGAGATGTTGGTTGGTTCCTAAGTTTAGGGGCTGCGACAAGGTGGTCATGTAACCCCGTGTACATTGGGTGTGTGTAGAATCTGTCTGATAAACGGTGTTATTTGTGATGACTGTATTAGCCTGTAATTCAGGTAAGGTCTGCAGACGGTCAATTTTAAGTAGTAGTACCTAATTTTGTACCAAATACTAACGTCAACGACACCTAGCTGTGACCTTGGCTGCTACTTGTGATCACACTGTCCTTATGCAAGGTTTGGAACTAATGTGTAACTATCTAACAGTCTGTTACTTCTTCACGAAATATTTTATCTCCCGCAGAGATGTTGGTTGGTTCCTCAGTTTAGGGGCTGCGACAAGGTGGTCATGTAACCCCGTGTACATTGGGTGTGTGTAGAATCTGTCTGATAAACGGTGTTATTTGTGATGACTGTATTAGTCTGTAATTCAGGTAAGGTCTGCAGACGGTCAATTTTAAGTAGTAGTACCTAATTTTGTACCAAATACTAACGTCAACGACACCTAGCTGTGAACTTGGCTGCTAGATGCCACCGCAACCAGCAACTTGCAACGAACGTTGTAACATCCCCTCCGAAGGAAAGCATGCTGACGGTTTTATAGCGCTCTCAGAAAATCCGGCGACTTTGGCCGGTTATGAACCAGCACCTTGGGCATAGAAGTTCAGCATGCTACCAGTTAGCCGCTTCCCTCATAGTCAGATGGAACAAGAAGTTGCGTGACGAACTAAAGAGCCTACTTTTCTTAAAATTAAGATTCATGCCATAGATTAATCTACAGTATATGAACCTATCTAGAATAATGACGAAATTAAGTGGGTAATATCGAAATGTCTTAATTAGTTCGAAATAAGGTATACTAGGCATAATGTAGCCTAATAGAGCAATACAGTTGGCAGCTCTGGTGACTGAATATATTCTTACTTCCATCTCCTAAGGTACAGAATACAAAATGTGGTTGAAGTCCAAAGGTGGATTTAGACATTGGATCTATTAGTACACGTAAAAGCATGTTGGCAGCAATGTCATGCGAGTGCTGGTCAGAAATAATCTGAAATATTATATATTTTTGTGCCAATTTTGGATGAAATCCATTTGTTTCTATAGAAGTTACATGTATTAAAAAATTGGTCCTATAAGCAGGCTTAGAATCATGTTGGTAGAATTGACGTATATAAGTTACTCCAAATTAATGTAAAATGTCTGGTAATTTACGTGTGCATAGTTTAAAGCTGTCGGCTTGCATACTTTCTGATATATTTGGATACAAAATAGAGAGCAATTATTAACAGTTGGCAGCCCTGGTGGCTCTTAAGAATACACTCAGTTATATATGTTTATGTACACATATTACATACAAAAATTGGTTGAAATCCAATTGATAATGTAGAAGTTATATGCATTTAAAATTGGACTTATCAGAAGGCTTAAAATTATTTTGGCAACGCTGTCATGTATGGCCACCTGGAAATTAAACTGAAATAGTATTATCTACATGTGTGCCAATTTTAGAATAGCTCCCATGTATACCTTCCAAGATATCCAACATGGAGCTCAAATTTCTAGTGCGTTTTTTAGCAGTTGGTAGCACTGGCATCTTTTTCAAATATGGGCCTGAGATATTCCGGTATACATCTTTACTCATACTAAATTTGGTTTCGATTGCTGCAGCCGTTTAGGAGTTGATAGGGGGGGGGGCACACACACACATACAGCCAGACAGACAGAAGGACAGACAGACAGAAGGACAGACACATTTTCCCGGATATATCTTATAAGTCTACTTTTTCCTCATTTTTGAAAAGTGTGAAAAGTAGGCTAAAAATGAATGTGATCTCGTCAATGGCGTTGTCTTGGCAACCTCTGATAGATCATCCCTTATCAATTTAAAAGCGTTGTTATGGTAACCTCTGATGGCACTTGGCATTTTTTTAAATTCCGAAATCCTTTTTCTCATCCCTTGGCGTAATGGTGGGTCATATCAAAAATTCTTTCAGACAAAAGTCTTAGGTAATTATTAGGGGAATATTTTCCATTTTGTACGGTTTTGATATTGTGCCTATTAATAGAGATATGATTAATGATTCCCCAAAAACCCACTTTTTTCCACCCCTTTGGTCAATGGTTGGTGCTATCAAAAAACTTATTTGACATAAATCTTTGGCACTTATCCGACACATATTATGAACTTTGAATGGATTCGATATTTCACGTATTAAGAGAGTTATAGCGAAATTTCACTTTTTCGAAAAAAGCCCCCCATTTTCACCCCCTTCGACCGATTTTGCCCATTAACGAACTCGACCGAGATTTTATAGGGATACATATTATGTAAAAAATTCAAAGTGATTGGTGCAAAATTACGGCAGTTATCGTGTCCACAAGAAACTGATATATATATATACCTATATATATAGATACATATATACATAAATTATATATAAACTTTTGAACTGACGGTGGTTTTGGGGTCTGGGGGATGTGAAACGCGAAGATATGTCGAAATTTGTTGGAAGTCGAAACATGGTACCCTTTGCAATAGTTAGCTTTCTAATGAAATCTACCTAAAATCCACTAAATGCATTTACAAAATAACTTGTCAAACAAGCCAACACAAAATGCCCTACATAAGACCCCACACATAAACTAATACATAAGCTATTTTGTAAAATGTTAAACACTTGGATGGTATTACATTTTAGGTAATGCATGCGAAACATGAACTCACTTGTCTGTTGTATGACAAGGACTCGTCAACAATGACCTGTCAACAATGGTCACTGCTTGCACATTTTTAATTACTACCCGCTTCTCTCCACTCCTAATGCAAAATGAACATGTAATGCACAAATTGGAAAAATCCATGTTTCCATATTGACAAATAGAGAAAAACATTAAACTCAAATTTTAAGAACTGTAAATGGGAATTTGGTAAATTGGCAAATGTGAAAACAACAAATTGGAAAATCCATGTTTCTATATCATGAAATTGAACAACTTTAAACTGACATTATAAGAACTGTAAATGGGAAATTGTGGAATTGATAAATGTGTAAACACCAAAATGCAAAATCCATGTTTCCATATTATGAAATTGAAAAATTTAAAACTCACATTAAAAAAAACTGAAAATGGGAAATTGGATAATTGACATATGTGTAAACAACAAAACAAAACAAAAATCCGGTGGGGGTAGTGATCATGTTGTACAGTAACCTATAAGACTAGCATAAGGATAGTTGCATGACATGTAAAACACAAATTGTAAAACATCCATGTTTCCATATTATCAAATAGAACAAAAACATTAAACTGAAATTTAGAAAAACTGTAAATGAGAATTTGGTAAATTGACAAATGTGAAAACAACAAATTGGAAAAATCCATGTTTCCATATTGACAAATAGAAAAAAACATTAAACTGGAATTTTAAAAACTGTAAATGGGATTTTGGTAAATTGACAAATGTGAAAACAACAAATTGGAAAATCCATGTTTCTATATCATGAAATTGAAAAACTTTAAACTGACATTTTAAGAACTGTAAATGGGAAATTGTGAAATTGATAAATGTGTATACAACAAAATGCAAAATCCATGTTACCATATTATGAAATTGAAAAACTTAAAACTGGCAATTAAAAAAACTGAAAATGGGAAATTGGAAAATTGACATATGTGTAAACAACAAAACGAAAAAAAATCCAGTGGGGTAGTGATCATGTTGTACAGTAACCTATAAGACTAGCATAAGGATAGTTGCATGGCATGTAAAACACAAATTGTAAAAAATCCATGTTTCCATATTATCAAATAGAACAAAAACATTAAACTGAAATTTAGAAAAACTGTAAATGGGAATTTGGTAAATTGACAAATGTGAAAACAACAAATTGGAAAAATCCATGTTTCCATATTGACAAATAGAAAAAAGCATTAAACTGAAATTTTAAAAACTGTAAATGGCAATTTGGTAAATTGACAAATGTGAAAACAACAAATTGGAAAATCCATGTTTCTATATCATGAAATTGAAAAACTTTAAACTGACATTTTAAGAATTGTAAATGGGAAATTGTGAAATTGATAAATGTGTATACAACAAAATGCAAAATCCATGTTTCCATATTATGAAATTGATAAACTTCAAACTGGCAATTAAAAAAACTGAAAATGGGAAATTGGAAAATTGACATATGTGTAAACAACAAAATGAAAAAAAATCCAGTGGGGGTAGTGATCATGTTGTACGGTAACCTATAAGACTAGCATAAGGATAGTTGCATGACATGTAAAACACAAATTGTAAAAATCCATGTTTCCATATTAACAAATAGAACAAAAAAACATTAAACTGAAATTTAAAAAACTGTAAATGATAATTTGGTAAATTGGCAAATGTGAAAACAACAAATTGGAAAATCCATGTTTCTATATCATAAAATTGAAAAACTTTAAAACTGACATTTTAAGAACTGAAAATGGGAAATTGTGAAATTAATAAATGTGTAAACAACAAAATGCAAAATCCATGTTTTCCATATTATGAAATTGAAAAATTAAAGACTGAGATTTAAAAAAAACTGAAAATGGGAAATTGGAAAATTGACATATGTGTAAACAACAAAATAAAAAAATCCGTTTGGGGTAGTGATCATGTTGTACAGTAACCTGTAAGGCTAGCATAAGGAGTGTTGCATGTAACTTATATACTTTGTGTATGTGCATTAGCCTTTGGATTAGCTTAAGTTAGGTTTGGTAAACTTAGGTTTAATGAGGTTAGGTATGTGATCTTGTAGTTTACTCTTTTAGGAAAATGTAAAAAAGTAAAATGTATAATAAAAAAAATCTTGAATTCAAAATGTAAAATCTAAAATTTTTAAATGAGTTTTCTGCAGGTTATCACAACACATTTATGAGTTAGTCCATGTTGATCTGTGGTAGCCAATTACTGCTGACTTTGCATGATCATCACCCATTGTCTTGATCAACACCTGGGGGGTTTCAAATTACTGCAGCGTTAGACATAGCAATAGAACTGTGCGCTCTCTGCCATGTCAGCAACATGACACCGGAAGGAACACCTGTGTAATATCCAATGACTGCTAACTTTGTATAATCATCACCCATTGTCTTGATGAACATGTTAAGTTTCAAATTACTGCATCTTTAGTCATAGCAACAGAACTGTGCGCTCTCTGCCATGTCTGTAATATGACACAGGAAATAACAAGACGTCTTAGTGTACGTACCATCTCCTCAGTTTTAACATCTTAAGAACAAGTATCATTCTCTTTCAACTACAAATGACTCGTTAGAACATTTCCATTCACTAAAATAGATCCCTTGACCTGCTCTTAAATGGCATGTGCCTCGTAGCCCTAACCTATCGTTACGTACGAACTAAACAAAATGTGACTTGTTAGCTCTTATCATGCATGTGCACAGGTGAACACCTGCGTGTTAGGTCATATTACACATGAACTTACATTTTCTCACGTAAGTGCATTTCTCTGATCCACAAGATACAAATTTGATTGCAGGATTGTATCCTGCACTGTTTATGTGATATAGCTTTGCCAGGTAGTTCTCTACATATATCAATTTTACCACTGCTCTACCTACGCCTTTTGCTCTTTTGGCTTTCTTACAGTCTAGTGTGTGATAGACAGCATTACCTGTATATCAAACCCAGTTCACCTTTGTTTTTGTAATCCAAGTAATAGTTTGAAAAGACACAAATGTAATCAGTTTTAAACGTTATTTCTGTTTTGTGTTGTTTAATATGTTTATTACATGCATATTAACCTGAAATCGAACCCCTGGTGAAAAGGCTAACAGATTAACCACTGCACCACCATGCCCTTGTTTCATAGTTCGACTCGTTCTAGGCCTCAGACCTGGAAATCGAGTTAAGACCACCAGTACAAGAGCTAAAAGTGCTTACCACTGCAACATAAAAAAATGGATAGTTGGTAACATTAGACAACCGGAAATGATTATATTTTTGTTTGCAATGCATTTTTTCATTAGCCTACTGTCTGAGCACTGACAGCAACACAGTTTAGTTTAGAACAAGCGAGTGTGTGTGTGTGTGTATGGATTATTAGCCTCAAGTATTTAAAGCTTGTTGTGTGCAGCGACTATTTTGCCTCGGTAACCACTGAGCATTTTTTGTGATTTAGATGTCATCATTAACCAATTAATTAACGATAGTCTACGCTTAATTCTTGATAAATCAGAGTTTGCGTACACCGTTTCTCATTTATTAACCCATACATACAACCTATACTCTCTCTATACTGCAGTTTGATCTGAAAACAAGTTTCAATGGTAAAAGACTTGTCAGTCACCAAACATGTAGCCTACACTAGTTCTTTCTCTACCTAGCTATGTTTCATCTCACATGGTAAACATCTCACATGTTCGTATCCGATTATTAGTTTATAAAATCTCAGGTCGATGTCCTTAATATATTGGGTATTTTGGGTAAATTCATTGGCCATGGAAAAGGGTTGACCGTTCTAAGTCCTATGACACCTCACATGTTGATATTCGATTATTAGTTTATAAAATTCTAGGTCAATGACCTTGCTGTTTTGGACTTTTGGGGGTAAATTCATTGGTCATGGGAAAGTGTTAACCATTCTAAGTCCTATGACACCTCACTTGACCCTCTCCGATGATTAGTTTTTAAAATCATAGGTCAATGACCATGCTGTATTAGATCGTTTGGGTAAATTCGTTGGTCACGGAAAAGGGTTGACCATCCAGAGTCCCATGACACCTCACTTCACCCTCTCTGATTATTAGTTAGCGAGATATTAACCTAAGAGTAGTTAGACCCTTTTGACAAAAAGTAAATAATACATTCAAAAACAGAATGTCACCTCAAGTCCAACGACCTCTCATACAAGTCCCTAGCCTTATTGGTTCATGAGATATTAAAAAGTTAATGACCTATTAGTTTTGGATCTTTTGGTAATTAAAAAAAACTCATCTATGAATCATTATTCAAAAAGCCTGCCCGCTTACAAAAAAAAAAACAAGTACGCATGCGTAAAAACAAACAAAACACAAAAAGACATGTTAATTCATTTTAGCAATCGGCTCTTCACATGCGTTTCATGTGGGACAACGTTTATTTTCATCATAGCATTAGGGGTCATGGGCCAGTCCATAGGGATCAGTCCAAAGGGACCGGTCTAAAGGGATTAGTCAAAAGGGACCCGTCAACAAGGACCCGTCCACAGGGGCTCGTCAACAAGGACCGGTCAACAAGGACCCGTCAACCATGACCCGTCGGCAATGACCCGTCAACAATGACCCGTCACAGGGACTCGTCCACAAGGACCCGTCCACAGGGGCCTGCGTTCGCGTGCGGGGAAACATACGATTACGTCAGCAAATCATCTCATCCAGTTTCAAATTTAACCACTACGGCGCGTGCAACACACAGGAAGTGCGTGGGAACATACGATTACGTCAGCGAAACATGAATTCGCTTGTCTGTTGTATGAGTATCAGTTTAGTAGTGGCATCAAGCAGCAAAAGACGTTTACTTACACAATCCATCATTATGGTAAGCATTTTTTCTTATCATTATGCAAATCTCCTTATTAGAACAAAATGTTATAGTGGTTCTGGTCACTTATAGCTAAACTGTAATAGGTATGATTTTTTTTGTTTCTTTATAAGCTACTACAATAAATATTCACAATGCTATGGGGGCAGAACTGTTGATTAGAGAGAAATAGCTCACTGAATTACCAATGCATACTCTTTTCCGTATCATTAACATTCAAAAAGGTGACACAATGTATGGCGAACGTGTACTATGTGTTAGTGAAAATTTTTAGACATTCCTTTCTACACGTTCTAATGATATGTCAGAAAAGTGTGCTCGAGGATCTAAATCGTGGTGGACATTCTCTATATCTAATTTATGAGGGTATAAAAATAGATTTATTGTACATTCTGACTTTGAAGTTAGGTTAGGTTAGTTTATGTTAGGTAAGGTGGGATTTGGTTAGGTTAGGTAAGGTTAGGTTAGGTTAGGTTAGGTAAGGTGGGATTTAGTTAGGTTAGGTTAGGTTAGGTTAGGTTAGGATAGGTGAAGTTGGGGTTAGACAGAATGGCTGTGCTTTGAATCAAAAGCCTGCTCCTGTCAGTTTTGCCTCACAAGGTTGAGTGTACCCCATTCCAACCCTCAGCCTAGAATTAACTTTCTTGACAGAGCCAGGACTCGCACCCGAGCCTCCACAGTAACAGCTAAATATGCTAGCCACTACACCATAAAGAGGGGCAATATAAGGCTGGTCTTGATTGTACATGATCAATCAATAATTAACTAATAATAATAAAAATAATAATAATAATAATAATAATAAATAATAAGAAGAAGATGAAGAAGAAGAAATATTCCATTTAGCAACTACATAGCTGACCTCTCTCAGGGTTCTTTTACATGCCAACATTGTATGACATAAGTGTCTTAATTTTTGCCGCCTATCAAAAATCACTTACCACGACCAAGAGCGAACCTGCAAGCTTTGGGTTGGTAGTCAAACACGATAACCACTCACCCACCTTGGCAAGCTATCAACCAATAATTACCTAATAAAATTAATAATAATAATAATTATAATAATAATAATCGTAATAAAAAAACGAAGTTCCGTGAAGAACTATACAGCCTACTTTTCATGCCAGTGATTATTCTACAGTATATGAACCTATCCAGAATAATGACGAAATTAAGTTGGTAATATCGAAATATCTAATTAGTTCAAAATATACCTGGTATAATGTAGCCTAATAGAGCACTACAGTCGGCAGCCCCGGCGACTCAATATATTCTTAGTTCAATCTCTTAAGGTACAGAATTCAAAATTTGGTTGAAGTCCAATGGACGTTACATGCAGTTAGACACTGGATTTATCAGCACGTGTAAAAGCATGTTGCCAACAATACCATGCGTGTGCTGGTCAGAAATAATCTGAAATATTATGATATCTTGTTGTGCCAATTTTGGATGAAATCCATTTGTTAGTATAGAAGTTACGGGTATTTTAAAATTGGACATATCAGCAGGCATAGAATCATGTTGGCAGCACTGCCTTGTATTAATTACTCCAAATTAATCTAGAATGTCAGGTGCTATACGTGTGCAAAGTATAGAGCTGTTGGCTTGCATACTTTCTGGTATATTGATATTAGTGTAAAATAAATATAGACAGCATTTATTAACAGTTGGCAGCCCTGATTGCTCTTAACAAAACATATAGTCATATCTGTTATGGTACACATAGCACATACGAAATTTGGTTGAAATCCAACTGATAGTATAGAAGTTACATGTATTTAAAAATTGGTCGTATCAGCAGTCTTATAATCATGTTGGTAGAACTGACGTATATAAGTTACTCCACATTAATCTAAAATGTCAGAATATACGTGTGCATAGTTTAAAGCTGTTGGCTTGCATACTTTCTGATATATTGGTATTTCGATAAAAACAATAAAGAGAGCAATTTTTAACAGTTGGCAGCCCTGGTGGCTCTTAAGAATACGCTCAGTCATATCTATTTATATACAGATATTAGATACAAAATTTGGTTGAAATCAAATTGATAGTGTAGAAGTTATATGCATTTAAACATTGGACTTATCAGATGGCTTAAAATTATTTAGGCAACACTCTCATGGTTGGCCTCCTGGAAATTAAACTAAAATAGTATTATCTACATGTGTGCCAATTTTGGAATAGCTCCCATACATACCTTGCAAGATATCCAACATGGAGCTCAAATTTCTAGTGCGTTTTTTCAGCAGTTGGTAGCACTGACATCATTTCCAAATATCGACGTGAGATATCCCGGTGCACATCTTTACTCATACTAAATTTGGTTTTGATTGCTGTAGCCGTTTAGGAGTTGATATGGGGGGACACACATACAGCCAGACAGACCGACAGACAGAAGGACCGACAGACACACATTTTCCCGGATCGACCTCATAAGTATACTTTTTCCTCATGTTTGCAAAATGTGAAAAGTAGGCTAACAATAAATATTCCAGTTAGCAACTAAATGGCCGAACTCCTCCTGTGACATTATTCACAGTCTCAGAGTGTGACGGCCATCTTCCGCATTAGCCCTTGCGTCAGCTCTCAATGACCTCTCCATAAGAATAACATAGGGCTGGTTGCGCGCGGCGGCCATCTTACGCATTAGCCCCTGCGCCGGAACCGCCTTATATTTCCTACTCCTTGTCAAGGACACAGTGCGGCCAACGTATCTGCTGATGACCCTGGCTTTACAGTACCGCTGTCTTGTCAAGGACACAGTGCTGCGAAATAATCTGCTGACGCCCCTGGCTTTACTGTGCCGCTGTTTTGTCAAGGACACAGTGCTGCCAACTAATCTCCTGATGCCCCTGGCTTTACTATACATCTGTCTTGTCAAGGTCACAGTGCTGCCAACTAATCTGCTGATGCCACTGGCTTTACTGTACCGCTGTCTTGTCAAGGACACAGCGCTGCCAAGTAATCTGCTGATGCTCCTGGCTTTACTGTGCCGCTGTCTTGTCAAGGACACAGTGCTGCCAACTAATCTACTGATGCCCCTGGCTTTACTGTACCGCTGTTTTGTCAAGGACACAGTGCGGCCAACTAATCTGCTGATGCCCCTGCCTTTACTGTACCGCTGTCTTGTCAAGTACACAGTGCTGCCAACTAATCTGCTGATGCCCCTGGCCTTACTGTACCGCTGTCTTGTCAAGGACACAGTGCTGCCAACTAATCTGCTGATGCCCCTGGCTTTACTCTACCGCAGCCTTGTCAAGGACACATTTCTACGAACTAATCTGCTGATGCCCCTGGCTTTACTGTACCGCTGTCTTGTCAAGGACCCAGTGCTGCCAACTCACTTGCTGATGCCTCTGGCTTTAATGTACCGCTGTCATGTCAAGGACACAGTGTTGCCAACTAATCTACTGATGCCCTGGCTTTACTGTACCGCTGTCTTGTCAAGGATACAGTGCTGCCAACTAATCTGCTGATGCCCCTGGCTTTACTGTACCGCTGTCTTGTCAAGGACACAGTGCTGCCAACTAATCTGCTGATGACCCTGGCTTAACTGTGGCGCTGTCTTGTCAAGGACACAGTGCTGACAACTAATCAGCTGATGCCCCTGGCTCAACTGTACCGCTGTCATGTCAAGGACACAGTGCTGCCAACTAATCTGCTGATGCCCGTGGCTTTACGATACGGCTGTCATGTCAAGTACACAGTGCTGCCAACTAATCTGCTGATGCCCCTGGCTTTACTCTACCCTTTTCTTGTCAAGGACACAGTGCTGCCAACTAGTATGCTGATACCCCTAGCTTTACAGTGTGCTGTCTTGTCAAGGATACAGTGCTGCCAACTAAACTGCTGATGCCCCTGACTTTACTGTACCGCTGTCTTGTCAAGGACACAGTGCTGCCAACTAATATGCTGATGCCCATGGCTTTACTGTACCGCTGCCTTGACAAGGAGACAGTAATGCCAACTAATCTACTGATGCCCCTGGCTTTCCTTTAGCGCTGTCTTATCAAGGACACAGTGCTGACAACTATTCTGCTGATGCCCCTGGATTTACTGTACCGCTGTCTAGTCAAGGGCACAGTGCTGCCAAATAATCGGCTTATGTCCTGGGCTTACTGTACCGCTGACTTGTCAAGGACACAGTGCTGCCAACTAATCGGCTGATGCTCCTCGCTTTACTGTGCCGCTGTCTTTTCAAGGACACAGTGCTGCCAACTAAGAGCTGATGCCCCTTGCTTTACTGTACCGTTGTCTTGACAAGGACACAGTGCTGCCTACTAATCCGCTAATGCCCCTGGCATTACTGTACCGCTGTCTTGTCAAGGACACAGTGCAGCCAACAATGCTGCTGATGTCCGTGGCTTTACTGTACCGCTGTCTTGTCAAGGACACAGTGCTGCCAACTAATCTGCTGATGCCCCTGGCATTACTGTGCCGCTGTCATGTCAAGGACACAGCGTTGCCAACTCAACTTCTATGCCCCTGGCTTTACTGTACCGCTGTCCTGTCAAGGACTCAGTGCTGCCAACTAATCTGCTGATGCCCCTGGCTTTAGTGTGCCGCTGTCTTGTCAAGGACACAGTTCAGCCAACTAATCTGCTGATGCCCCTGGCTTTACTGTACCGCTGACTTGTCAAGCACAGAGTGCTAGCAACTAATCTGCTGATGCCCCTGGCTTTACTGTACCGCTGTCTTATCAAGGACACAGTGCTGCCAACTTTTCTGCTGATGCCCCTGGCTTTACTGTACCTCTGTCTTGACAATGAGACAGTAATGCCAACTAATCTACTGATGCCCCTGGCTTTTCTTTACCGCTGTCTTATCGAGGACACAGTGCTGACAACTATTCTGCTGATGCCCCTGGCTTTACTCTACCGCTGTCTTGTCAAGGACACAGTTCAGCCAACTAATCTGCTGATGTCCCTGGCTTTATTGTACCGTTGTCTTGTCAAGGATACAGTGCTGCCAACTAATCTGCTGATGCACCTGGCTTTACAGTGCCGCTGTCTTGTCAAGGACACAGTGCTGCCAACTAATCTTCCATGCCCCTGACTTAACTGTACCGCTGTTTTGTCAAGGACACAGTGCTGCCAACTAATTTGCTGATGCCACTGGCTTTACCGTACCGCTGTCTTGTCAAGGACACAGTGCTGCCAACTAATCTGCTGATGCCCCTGGCTTAAATGAACCGCTGTCACGTCAAGTACACAGTGCTGATAACTAATCTCCTGATGCCCCTGGCTTTACTATACCGCTGTCTTGTCAAGGACACAGTGCTGCCAACTAATCTGCTGATGCCCCTGGCTTTACTCCATTCTTTTCTTGTCAAGGACACAGTGCTGCCAACTAATATGCTGATACCCCAAGCTTTACAGTGTGCTGTCTTGTCAAGGATACAGTGCTGCCAACTAAACTGCTGATGCCCCTGGCTCTACTGTGCCGCTGTCTTGTCAAGGAAACTGTGCTGCCAACTCATCTGCTGATGTCCCTGGCTTTACTGTACCGCTGTCTTGTCGAGGACAAGGTGCTGCCAACTAATCTACTGATGCCCCTGGCTTTACTGTACCGCTGTCTTTTCAAGGACACAGTGTTGCCAACTAATCTGCTGATGCCCCTGGCATTACTGTGCCGCTGTCATTCAAGGACACAGTGTTGCCAAATAATCTGCTGATGCCCCTGACATTACTGTGTGCTGTCTTGTCGAGGACAGAGTGCTGCCAACTAATCTGCTGTTGCCCCTGGCTTTACTGTGCCACTGTATTGTCGAGGACACAGTGCTGCCAACTAATCTGCTGATGCCCCTGTATTTACTGTACCTCAGTCTTGAAAAGGACACAGTTTTGCCAACTAATCTGTGATGTCCCTGGCTTTATTGTGCCGCTGTCTTGTCAAGGATACAGTGCTGCCAACTAGTCTGCTGATGCCCCTGGCTTTACTGCGCCACTGTCTTGTCAAGGACACAGTGCTGCCAAGTAATCTGCTGATGCCCCTGGCTTTACTATACGGTTGTCTTGTCAAGGACACAGTGCTGCCAACTAATCTGCTGATGCCCCTTGCTTTACTGTACCGTTGTCTAGTCAAGGACACAGTGCTGCCAACTTATCAGCTGATGCCCCTGGCTTTACTGTGCCGCTCGCTTGCCAAAGACACAGTGCTGCCATCTAATCTACTTATGCCCCTGTCTTTACTGTACCGCTGTCTTGTCAAGGACACAGTGCTGCCAACTAATCTGCAGATGCCCCTGGCTTTACTATGCCTCTGTCTTGTCAAGGACACAGTGCTGCCAACTAATCTGCTGTTGCCCCTGGCTTTACTGCGCCGCTGTCTTGTCAAGGACACAGTGCTGCCAACCAATCTGCTGATGCCCCTGGCTTTACGGTGCCGCTGTTTTGTCATGGACACAGTGCTGACAACTAATCTGCTGATGCCCCTGGCTTTACTCTACCGCTGTCATGTCATGGACACAGTGCTGCCAACTAATCTGCTGATGCCCCTGGCTTTACTGCGCCGCTGTCATGTCATGGACACAGTGCTGCCAACTAATCTGCTGTTGCCCCTGGCTTTACTGCGCCGCTGTCTTGTCAAGGACACAGTGCTGCCAACCAATCTGCTGATGCCCCTGGCTTTACGGTGCCGCTGTTTTGTCATGGACACAGTGCTGCCAACTAATCTGCTGATGCCCCTGGCTTTACTCTACCGCTGTCATGTCATGGACACAGTGCTGCCAACTAATCTGCTGATGCCCCTGGCTTTACTGTACCGCTCTCTTGTCAAGGACACAGTGTTGCCAACTAATCTGCTGATGCCCCTGGCTTTACTGTACCGCTGTCTTGTCAAGCACAGAGTGCTACCAACTAATCTGCTGATGCCCCTGGCTTTACTGTACCGCTCTCTTATCAAGGACACTGTGCTGCCATCTGAACTGCCGATGTCCCTGGCTTTATTGTACCGCTGCCTTGACAAGGAGACAGTAATGCCAACTAATCTACTGATGCCCCTGGCTTTCCTTTAGCGCTGTCTTATCAAGGACACAGTGCTGACAACTATTCTGCTGATGCCCCTGGCTTTACTGTACCGCTGTCTAGTCAAGGGCACAGTGCTGCCAAATAATCGGCTTATGTCCTGGGCATACTGTACCGCTGACTTGTCAAGGACACAGTGCTGCCAACTAATCGGCTGATGCTCCTCGCTTTACTGTGCCGCTGTCTTTTCAAGGACACAGTGCTGCCACCTAACAGCTGATGCCCCTTGCTTTACTGTACCGTTGTCTTGACAAGGACACAGTGCTGCCTACTAATCCGCTGATGCCCCTGGCTTTACTGTACCGCTGTCTTGTCAAGGACACAGTGCAGCCAACAATGCTGCTGATGTCCGTGGCTTTACTGTACCGCTGTCTTGTCAAGGACACAGTGCTGCCAACTAATCTGCTGATGCCCCTGGCATTACTGTGCCGCTGTCATGTCAAGGACACAGCGTTGCCAACTCAACTTCTATGCCCCTGGCTTTACTGTACCGCTGTCCTGTCAAGGACTCAGTGCTGCCAACTAATCTGCTGATGCCCCTGGCTTTACTGTGCCGCTGTCTTGTCAAGGACACAGTATTGACAACTAATCTGCTGATGCCCCTGGCTTTACTGTACCGCTGTCTTATCAAGGACACAGTGCTGCCAACTTTTCTGCTGATGCCCCTGGCTTTACTGTACCGCTGTCTTGACAATGAGACAGTAATGCCAACTAATCTACTGATGCCCCTGGCTTTACTGTACCGCTGTCTTATCAAGGACACAGTGCTGCCAACTTTTCTGCTGATGCCCCTGGCTTTACTGTACCGCTGTCTTGTCAAGGACACAGTTCAGCCAACTAATCTGCTGATGTCCCTGGCTTTATTGTACCGTTGTCTTGTCAAGGATACAGTGCTGCCAACTAATCTGCTGATGCACCTGGCTTTACAGTGCCGCTGTCTTGTCAAGGACACAGTGCTGCCAACTAATCTTCCATGCCCCTGACTTAACTGTACCGCTGTTTTGTCAAGGACACAGTGCTGCCAACTAATCTGCTGATGCCCCTGGCTTTACTGTACCGCTGTCTTGTCAAGCACAGAGTGCTACCAACTAATCTGCTGATGCCCCTGGCTTTACTGTACCGCTCTCTTATCAAGGACACTGTGCTGCCATCTGAACTGCCGATGTCCCTGGCTTTATTGTACCGCTGTCTTGACAAGGAGACAGTAATGCCAAGTAATCTACTGATGCCCCTGGCTTTCCTTTAGCGCTGTCTTATCAAGGACACAGTGCTGCCAACTAATCTGCTGATGCCCCTGGCTTTATTGTACCGCTGCCTTGACAAGGAGACAGTAATGCCAAGTAATCTACTGATGCCCCTGGCTTTCCTTTAGCGCTGTCTTATCAAGGACACAGTGCTGCCAACTAATCTGCTCATGCCCCTGGCTTTACTGTAACGCTGTCTTTTCAAGGACACAGTGCTGCCAACTATTCTGCTCATGCCCCTGGCTTTACTGTAACGCTGTCTTGTCAAGGGCACAGTGCTGCCAACTAATCTGCTGATGTCCCTGGCTTACTGTACCGCTGTCTTGTCAAGGACACAGTGCTGCCGACTAATCGGCTGATGCTCCTCGCTTTACTGTGCCGCTGTCTTGTCAAGGACATAGTGCTGCCAAATAACTGCTGATGCCCCTGGCTTTACTGTACCGTTGTCTTGTCAAGGACACAGTGCTGCCAACTATTCCGCTAATGCCCCTGGCGTTACTGTACCGCTGTCTTGTCAAGGACACAGTGCTGCCAACTAAGCTGCTGATGCCCCTGGCATTACTGTGCCGCTGTCATGTCAAGGACACAGCGTTGCCAACTCATCTTCTATGCCCCTGGCTTTACTGTACCGCTTTCTTGTCAAGGACTTAGTGGTACCAACTAATCTGCTGATGCCCCTGGCTTTACTGTGCCGCTGTCTTGTCAAGGACACAGTATTAACAACTAATCTGCTGATGCTCTTGGCTTTACTGTACAGCTCTCTTGTCAAGGACACAGTGCTGCCAGCTAATCTGCTGATGCCCCTGGCTTTACTGTACCGCTGACTTGTCAAGCACAGAGTGCTAGCAACTAAACTGCTGATGCCCCTGGCTTTACTGTACCGCCGTCTTATCAAGGACACAGTGCTGCCAACTAATCTGCTGATGCCCCTGGCTTTACTGTAACGTTGTCTTCACAATGAGACAGTAATGCCAACTAATCTGCTGATGCCCCTGGCTTTACTCTACCGCTGTCTTGTCAAGGACACAGTTCTGCCAACTAATCCGCTGATGCCCCTGGCTTTACTGTACCGCTGTCTTTTCAAGGACACAGTGCAGCCAACTAATCTGCTGATGTCCCTGGCTTTATTATACCGTTGTCTTGTCAAGGATACA
Source organism: Meconema thalassinum (assembly GCA_946902985.2). Classification (NCBI taxonomy): domain Eukaryota; kingdom Metazoa; phylum Arthropoda; class Insecta; order Orthoptera; family Tettigoniidae; genus Meconema; species Meconema thalassinum. The sequence goes on along the minus strand of OX336390.1, from coordinate 66,470,841 downwards.
GAGCTGCCAACTAATCTGCTGATGCACCTGGCTTGACAGTGCCGCTGTCTTGTCAAGGACACAGTGCTGCCAACTAATCTTCCATGCCCCTGGCTTAACTGTACCGCTGTTTTGTCAAGGACACAGTGCTGCCAACTAATCAGCTGATGCCACTGGCTTTACTGTGCCGCTGTCTTGTCAAGGACACAGTGCTGCCAACTAATATAATGATGCCCCTGGCTTTACTGTACCGCTGTCTTGTCAAGGACATAGTGTTGCGAACTAATCTGATGATTCCCCTGGCTTTACTGTGCCGCTGTCTCGTCAAGGACCCAGTGCTGCCCGCTAATCTGCTGATGTCCATGGCTTTACTGTACCGCTGTCATTTTCGAGGACACAGTGCTGCCAACTAATCTGCTGATGCCACTGGCTTTACTGTACCGCTGTCTTGTCAAGCACTGAGTGCTACCAACTAATCTGCCGATGCCCCTGGATTTACTGTACCGCTGCCTTGACAAGGAGACAGTAATGCCAACTAATCTACTGATGCCCCTGGCTTTCCTTTAGCGCTGTCTTATCAAGGACACAGTGCTGACAACTATTCTGCTGATGCCCCTGGCTTTACTGTACCGCTGTCTAGTCAAGGGCTCAGTGCTGCCAAATAATCGGCTTATGTCCTGGGCATACTGTACCGCTGACTTGTCAAGGACACAGTGCTGCCAACTAATCGGCTGATGCTCCTCGCTTTACTGTGCCGCTGTCTTTTCAAGGACACAGTGCTGCCAACTAACAGCTGATCCCCCTTGCTTTACTGTACCGTTGTCTTGACAAGGACACAGTGCTGCCTACTAATCCGCTGATGCCCCTGGCTTTACTGTACCGCTGTCTTGTCAAGGACACAGTGCAGCCAACAATGCTGCTGATGTCCGTGGCTTTACTGTACCGCTGTCATGTCAAGGACACAGCGTTGCCAACTAATCTGCTGATGCCCCTGGCATTACTGTGCCGCTGTCATGTCAAGGACACAGCGTTGCCAACTCAACTTCTATGCCCCTGGCTTTACTGTACCGCTGTCCTGTCAAGGACTCAGTGCTGCCAACTAATCTGCTGATGCCCCTGGCTTTACTGTGCCGCTGTCTTGTCAAGGACACAGTATTGACAACTAATCTGCTGATGCCCCTGGCTTTACTGTACCGCTGTCTTATCAAGGACACAGTGCTGCCAACTTTTCTGCTGATGCCCCTGGCTTTACTGTACCGCTGTCTTGACAATGAGACAGTAATGCCAACTAATCTACTGATGCCCCTGGCTTTACTGTACCGCTGTCTTATCAAGGACACAGTGCTGCCAACTTTTCTGCTGATGCCCCTGGCTTTACTCTACCGCTGTCTTGTCAAGGACACAGTTCAGCCAACTAATCTGCTGATGTCCCTGGCTTTATTGTACCGTTGTCTTGTCAAGTCTACAGTGCTGCCAACTAATCTGCTGATGCACCTGGCTTTACAGTGCCGCTGTCTTGTCAAGGACACAGTGCTGCCAACTAATCTTCCATGCCCCTGGCTTAACTGTACCGTTGTTTTGTCAAGGACACAGTTCAGCCAACTATTCTGCTGATGTCCCTGGCTTTATTGTACCGTTGTCTTGTCAAGGATACAGTGCTGCCAACTAATCTGCTGATGCACCTGGCTTTACAGTGCCGCTGTCTTGTCAAGGACACAGTGCTGCCAACTAATCTTCCATGCCCCTGGCTTAACTGTACCGTTGTTTTGTCAAGGACACAGTGCTGCCAACTAATCTGCCGATGCCCCTGGCTTTACTGTACCGCTGTCTTGTCAAGGACACAGTGCTGCCAACTAATCTGCCGATGTCCGTGGCTTTACTGTACCGCTGTCTTGTCAAGGACACAGTGCTGCCAACTAATCTGCCGAAGTCCGTGGCTTTACTGTACCGCTGTCTTGTCAAGGACACAGTGCTGCCAACTAATCTGCTGATGCCCCTGGCTTTCCTTTAGCGCTGTCTTATCAAGGACACAGTGCTGACAACTATTCTGCTGATGCCCCTGGCTTTACTGTACCGCTGTCTTATCAAGGACACAGTGCTGCCAACTTTTCTGCTGATGCCCCTGGCTTTACTGTACCGCTGTCTTGACAATGAGACAGTAATGCCAACTAATCTACTGATGCCCCTGGCTTTCCTTTACCGCTGTCTTATCAAGGACACAGTGCTGCCAACTTTTCTGCTGATGCCCCTGGCTTTACTCTACCGCTGTCTTGTCAAGGACACAGTTCAGCCAACTAATCTGCTGATGTCCCTGGCTTTATTGTACCGTTGTCTTGTCAAGGATACAGTGCTGCCAACTAATCTGCTGATGCCCCTGGCTTAAATGAACCGCTGTCTTGTCAAGGATACAGTGCTGCCAACTAATCTGCTGATGCACCTGGCTTTACAATGCCGCTGTCTTGTCAAGGACTCAGTGCTGCCAACTAATCTGCTGATGCCACTGGCTTTACCGTACCGCTGTCTTGTCAAGGACACAGTGCTGCCAACTAATCTGCTGATGCCCCTGGCTTAAATGAACCGCTGTCTTGTCAAGGATACAGTGCTGCCAACTAAACTGCTGATGCCCCTGGCTTTACTGTGCCGCTGTCTTGTCAAGGAAACTGTGCTGCCAACTCATCTGCTGATGCCCCTGGCTTTACTCTACCCTTTTCTTGTCAAGGACACAGTGCTGCCAACTAATATGCTGATACCCCAAGCTTTACAGTGTGCTGTCTTGTCAAGGATACAGTGCTGCCAACTAAACTGCTGATGCCCCTGGCTTTACTGTGCCGCTGTCTTGTCAAGGAAACTGTGCTGCCAACTCATCTGCTGATGTCCCTGGCTTTACTGTACCGCTGTCATTCAAGGACACAGTGTTGCCAACTAATCTGCTGATGCCCCTGGCATTACTGTACCGCTGTCCTTTCAAGGACACAGTGTTGCCAACTAATCTGCTGATGCCCCTGGCATTACTGTGCCGCTGTCATTCAAGGACACAGTGTTGCCAACTAATCTGCTGATGCCCCTGGCATTACTGTGCCGCTGTCATTCAAGGACACAGTGTTGCCAAATAATCTGCTGATGCCCCTGTCTTTACTGTACCGCCGTCTTGAAAAGGACACAGTTTTGCCAACTAATCTGTGATGTCCCTGGCTTTATTGTGCCGCTGTCTTGTCAAGGATACAGTGCTGCCAACTAGTCTGCTGATGCCCCTGGCTTTACTGCGCCACTGTCTTGTCAAGGACACAGTGCTGCCAAGTAATCTGCTGATGCCCCTGGCGTTACTATACGGTTGTCTTGTCAAGGACACAGTGCTGCCAACTAATCTGCTGATGCCCCTTGCTTTACTGTACCGTTGTCTAGTCAAGGACACAGTGCTGCCAACTTATCAGCTGATGCCCCTGGCTTTACTGTGCCGCTCGCTTGCCAAAGACACAGTGCTGCCAACTAATCTACTCATGCCCCTGTCTTTACTGTACCGCTGTCTTGTCAAGGACACAGTGCTGCCAACTAATCTGCAGATGCCCCTGGCTTTACTATGCCGCTGTCTTGCCAAGGACACAGTGCTGCCAACTAATCTGCTGATGCCCCTGGCTTTACTGCGCCGCTGTCTTGTCAAGGACACAGTGCTGCCAACCAATCTGCTGATGCCCCTGGCTTTACGGTGCCGCTGTCTTGTCAAGGACACAGTGCTGCCAACTAATCCTGCTGATGCCCCTGGCTTTACTGTACCGCTGTCATGTCAAGGACACAGTGCTGCCAACTAATCTGCTGATGCCCCTGGCTTTACTGTACCGCTGTCTTGTCAAGGACACAGTGCTGCCAACTAATCTGCAGATGCCCCTGGCTTTACTATGCCGCTGTCTTGCCAAGGACACAGTGCTGCCAACTAATCTGCTGATGCCCCTGGCTTTACTGTACCGCTGTCATGTCAAGGACACAGTGCTGCCATCTGAACTGCCGATGCCCCTGGCTTTACTGTACCGCTGTCTTGTCAAGGACACAGTGCTGCCAACTAATCGGCTGATGCTCCTCGCTTTACTGTACCGTTGCCTAGTCAAGGACACAGTGCTGCCAACTTATCAGCTGATGCCCCTGGCTTTACTGTGCCGCTCGCTTGCCAAGGACACAGTGCTGCCAACTAATCTGCTGATGCCCCTGGCTTTACTGCGCCGCTGTCTTGTCAAGGACACAGTGCTGCCAACTAATCTACTCATGCCCCTGTCTTTACTGTACCGCTGTCTTGTCAAGGACACAGTGCTGCCAACTAATCTGCAGATGCCCCTGGCTTTACTATGCCGCTGTCTTGCCAAGGACACAGTGCTGCCAACTAATCTGCTGATGCCCCTGGCTTTACTGCGCCGCTGTCTTGTCAAGGACCCAGTGCTGCCAACCAATCTGCTGATGCCCCTGGCTTTACTGTACCGCTGTCATGTCAAGGACACAGTGCTGCCATCTGAACTGCCGATGCCCCTGGCTTTATTGTACCGCTGCCTTGGCAAGGAGACAGTAATGCCAACTAATCGGCTGATGCACCTGGCTTTCCTTTACCGCTCTCTTATCAAGGACACAGTGCTGACAACTATTCTGCTGATGCCCCTGGCTTTACTGTACCGCTGTCTAGTCAAGGACACAGTGCTGCCAACTAATCTGCTGATGTCCCTGGCTTACTGTACCGCTGTCTTGTCAAGGACACAGTGCTGCCAACTAATATGCTGATGCCCCTCGCTTTACTGTGCCGCTGTCTTGTCAAGGACACAGTGCTGCCAACTAACTGCTGATGCCCCTGGCTTTACTGTACCGTTGTCTTGTCAAGGACACAGTGCTGCCAACTATGCTAATGATGTCCCTGGCTTTACTGTACCGCTGTCTTGTCAAGGACACAGTGCTGCCAACTAACTGCTGATGCCCCTGGCTTTACTGTACCGTTGTCTTGTCAAGGACACAGTCTTGCCAACTATTCCGCTAATGCCCCTGGCTTTACTGTACCGCTGTCTTGTCAAGGACACAGTGCAGCCAACTATGCTGCTGATGTCCCTGGCTTTACTGTACCGCTGTCTTGTCAAGGACACAGTGCTGCCAACTAATCTGCTGATGCCCCTGGCATTACTGTGCCGCTGTCATGTCAAGGACACAGCGTTGCCAACTCATCTTCTATGCCCCTGGCTTTACTGTACCGCTTTCTTGTCAAGGACTCAGTGGTACCAACTAATCTGCTGATGCCCCTGGCTTTACTGTGCCGCTGTCTGGTCAAGGACACAGTATTGACCACTAATCTGCTGATGCCCCTGGCTTTACTGTACCGCTGACTTGTCAAGCACAGAGTGCTAGCAACTAATCTGCTGATGCCCCTGGCTTTACTGTAACGTTGTCTTCACAATGAGACAGTAATGCCAACTAATCTACTGATTCCCCCGGCTTTTCTTTACCGCTGTCTTATCATGGACACAGTGCTGACAACTAATATGCTGATGCCCCTGGCTTTACTGTACCGCTGTCTTGTCAAGGACATAGTGTTGCGAACTAATCTGATGATTCCCCTGGCTTTACTGTGCCGCTGCCGCGTCAAGGACACAGTGCTGCCCACTAATCTGCTGATGTCCCTGGCTTTACTGTACCGCTGTCATTTTCGAGGACACAGTGCTGCCAACTAATCTGCTGATACCCCTGGCTTTACTGTACCGCTGTCTTGTCAAGGACACAGTGTTGCCAACTTATCTGCTGATGCCCCTGGCATTACTGTGCCGCCGTCTTGTCAAAGACACAATGTAGCTAACTAATATGCTGGTGCCCCTGGCTTTACTGTGCCACTGTCTTGTCAAGGACATGGTGCTCCCAACTAATCTGCTGATGCCCCTGGCTTAACTGTACTGCTGTCTTGTCAATGACACAGTGCTGCCAACTAATCTGCTGATGCCCCTGGCTTTCGTGTACCACTGTCTTGTCAAGGACACATGTTGCCAACTAATCTGCTGATATCCCTGGCTTTACTGTACTGCTGTCTTGTCAAGGACACATTGCTGCCAACTAATCTGCTGATGCCCCTGGCTTTACTGTACCGCTGTCTTGTCAAGGACCCAGTGCTGCCGACTCACCTAATGATGCCTCTGGCATTACTGTACCGCTGTCATGTCAAGGACACAGTGTTGCCAACTAATCTGCTGATGCCCCTGGCTTTACTGTACCGCTGTCTTGTCAAGGAAACTGTGCTGCCAACTCATCTGCTGATGTCCCTGGCTTTAATTTACCGCTGTCATTCAAGGACACAGTGTTGCCAACTAATCTGCTGATGCCCCTGGCATTACTGTACCGCTGTCTTTTCAAGGACACAGTGTTGCCAACTAATCTGCTGATGCCCCTGGCATTACTGTGCCGCTGTCATTCAAGGACACAGTGTTGCCAACTAATCTGCTGATGCCCCTGGCATTACTGTGCCGCTGTCATTCAAGGACACAGTGTTGCCAAATAATCTGCTGATGCCCCTGTCTTTACTGTACCGCCGTCTTGAAAAGGACACAGTTTTGCCAACTAATCTGTGATGTCCCTGGCTTTATTGTGCCGCTGTCTTGTCAAGGATACAGTGCTGCCAACTAGTCTGCTGATGCCCCTGGCTTTACTGCGCCACTGTCTTGTCAAGGACACAGTGCTGCCAAGTAATCTGCTGATGCCCCTGGCGTTACTATACGGTTGTCTTGTCAAGGACACAGTGCTGCCAACTAATCTGCTGATGCCCCTTGCTTTACTGTACCGTTGTCTAGTCAAGGACACAGTGCTGCCAACTTATCAGCTGATGCCTTTGGCTTTACTGTGCCGCTCGCTTGCCAAAGACACAGTGCTGCCAACTAATCTACTCATGCCCCTGTCTTTACTGTACCGCTGTCTTGTCAAGGACACAGTGCTGCCAACTAATCTGCAGATGCCCCTGGCTTTACTATGCCGCTGTCTTGCCAAGGACACAGTGCTGCCAACTAATCTGCTGATGCCCCTGGCATTACTGCGCCGCTGTCTTGTCAAGGACACAGTGCTGCCAACCAATCTGCTGATGCCCCTGGCTTTACGGTGCCGCTGTCTTGTCAAGGACACAGTGCTGCCAACTAATCCTGCTGATGCCCCTGGCTTTACTGTACCGCTGTCATGTCAAGGACACAGTGCTGCCAACTAATCTGCTGATGCCCCTGGCTTTACTGTACCGCTGTCTTGTCAAGGACACAGTGCTGCCAACTAATCTGCAGATGCCCCTGGCTTTACTATGCCGCTGTCTTGCCAAGGACACAGTGCTGCCAACTAATCTGCTGATGCCCCTGGCTTTACTGTACCGCTGTCATGTCAAGGACACAGTGCTGCCATCTGAACTGCCGATGCCCCTGGCTTTACTGTACCGCTGTCTTGTCAAGGAGACAGTGCTGCCAACTAATCGGCTGATGCTCCTCGCTTTACTGTACCGTTGCCTAGTCAAGGACACAGTGCTGCCAACTTATCAGCTGATGCCCCTGGCTTTACTGTGCCGCTCGCTTGCCAAGGACACAGTGCTGCCAACTAATCTGCTGATGCCCCTGGCTTTACTGCGCCGCTGTCTTGTCAAGGACACAGTGCTGCCAACTAATCTACTCATGCCCCTGTCTTTACTGTACCGCTGTCTTGTCAAGGACACAGTGCTGCCAACTAATCTGCAGATGCCCCTGGCTTTACTATGCCGCTGTCTTGCCAAGGACACAGTGCTGCCAACTAATCTGCTGATGCCCCTGGCTTTACTGCGCCGCTGTCTTGTCAAGGACCCAGTGCTGCCAACCAATCTGCTGATGCCCCTGGCTTTACTGTACCGCTGTCATGTCAAGGACACAGTGCTGCCATCTGAACTGCCGATGCCCCTGGCTTTATTGTACCGCTGCCTTGGCAAGGAGACAGTAATGCCAACTAATCGGCTGATGCACCTGGCTTTCCTTTACCGCTTTCTTATCAAGGACACAGTGCTGACAACTATTCTGCTGATGCCCCTGGCTTTACTGTACCGCTGTCTAGTCAAGGACACAGTGCTGCCAACTAATCTGCTGATGTCCCTGGCTTACTGTACCGCTGTCTTGTCAAGGACACAGTGCTGCCAACTAATATGCTGATGCCCCTCGCTTTACTGTGCCGCTGTCTTGTCAAGGACAGAGTGCTGCCAACTAACTGCTGATGCCCCTGGCTTTACTGTACCGTTGTCTTGTCAAGGACACAGTGCTGCCAACTATGCTAATGATGTCCCTGGCTTTACTGTACCGCTGTCTTGTCAAGGACACAGTGCTGCCAACTAACTGCTGATGCCCCTGGCTTTACTGTACCGTTGTCTTGTCAAGGACACAGTCTTGCCAACTATTCCGCTAATGCCCCTGGCTTTACTGTACCGCTGTCTTGTCAAGGACACAGTGCAGCCAACTATGCTGCTGATGTCCCTGGCTTTACTGTACCGCTGTCTTGTCAAGGACACAGTGCTGCCAACTAATCTGCTGATGCCCCTGGCATTACTGTGCCGCTGTCATGTCAAGGACACAGCGTTGCCAACTCATCTTCTATGCCCCTGGCTTTACTGTACCGCTTTCTTGTCAAGGACTCAGTGGTACCAACTAATCTGCTGATGCCCCTGGCTTTACTGTGCCGCTGTCTGGTCAAGGACACAGTATTGACCACTAATCTGCTGATGCCCCTGGCTTTACTGTACCACTGACTTGTCAAGCACAGAGTGCTAGCAACTAATCTGCTGATGCCCCTGGCTTTACTGTAACGTTGTCTTCACAATGAGACAGTAATGCCAACTAATCTACTGATTCCCCTGGCTTTTCTTTACCGCTGTCTTATCATGGACACAGTGCTGACAACTAATATGCTGATGCCCCTGGCTTTACTGTACCGCTGTCTTGTCAAGGACATAGTGTTGCGAACTAATCTGATGATTCCCCTGGCTTTACTGTGCCGCTGTCGCGTCAAGGACACAGTGCTGCCCACTAATCTGCTGATGTCCCTGGCTTTACTGTACCGCTGTCATTTTCGAGGACACAGTGCTGCCAACTAATCAGCTGATACCCCTGGCTTTACTGTACCGCTGTCTTGTCAAGGACACATTGCTGCCAACTAATCTGCTGATGCCCCTGGCTTTACTGTACCGCTGTCTTGTCAAGGACCCAGTGCTGCCGACTCACCTAATGATGCCTCTGGCATTACTGTACCGCTGTCATGTCAAGGACACAGTGTTGCCAACTAATCTGCTGATGCCCCTGGCTTTACTGTGCCACTGTCTTGTCAAGGACATGGTGCTCCCAACTAATCTGCTGATGCCCCTGGCTTAACTGTACTGCTGTCTTGTCAATGACACAGTGCTGCCAACTAATCTGCTGATGCCCCTGGCTTTCGTGTACCACTGTCTTGTCAAGGACACATGTTGCCAACTAATCTGCTGATATCCCTGGCTTTACTGTACTGCTGTCTTGTCTAGGACACATTGCTGCCAACTAATCTGCTGATGCCCCTGGCTTTACTGTACCGCTGTCTTGTCAAGGACCCAGTGCTGCCGACTCACCTAATGATGCCTCTGGCATTACTGTACCGCTGTCATGTCAAGGACACAGTGTTGCCAACTAATCTGCTGATGCCCCTGGCTTTACTGTACCGCTGTCTTGTCAAGGACACAGTGCTGCCAACTAATCTGCTGATGCCCCTGGCTTTACTCTACCCATTTCTTGTCAAGGACACAGTGCTGCCAACTAGTATGCTGATACCCCTAGCTTTACAGTGTGCTGTCTTGTCAAGGATACAGTGCTGCCAACTAAAGTGCTGATGCCCCTGGCTTTACTGTACCGCTGTCTTGTAAAAGACACAATGCTGCCAACTAATATGCTGATGCCCCTGGCTTTACTGTGCCGCTGTCTTGTCAAGGAAACTGTGCTGCCAACTCATCTGCTGATGACCCTGGCTTTATTGTACCGCTGTCTTGTCGAGGACAAGGTGCTGCCAACTAATCTACTGATGCCCCTGGCTTTACTGTGCCGCTGTCATTCAAGGACACAGTGTTGCCAAATAATCTGCTGACGCCCCTGACATTACTGTGTGCTGTCTTGTCGAGGACAGAGTGCTGCCAACTAATCTGCTGATGCCCCTGGCTTTACTGTGCCACTTTCTTGTCGAGGACACAGTGCTGCCAACTAATCTGCTGATGCCCCTGTCTTTACTGTACCGCCGTCTTGAAAAGGACACAGTTTTGCCAACTAATCTGTGATGTCCCTGGCTTTATTGTGCCGCTGTCTTGTCAAGGATACAGTGCTGCCAACTAATCTGCTGATGTCCCTGGCTTTACTGCGCCACTGTCTTGTCAAGGACACAGTGCTGCCAAGTAATCTCCTGATGCCCCTGGCTTTACTATAAGGTTGTCTTGTCAAGGACACAGTGCTGCCAACTAATCTGCTGATGCCCCTTGCTTTACTGTACCGTTGTCTAGTCAAGGACACAGTGCTGCCAACTAATCAGCTGATGCCCCTGGCTTTACTATGCCACTGGCTTGTCAAGGACACAGTGCTCCCAACTAATCTGCTGATGCCCCTTGCTTTACTGTACTGCTGTCTTGTCAATGACACAGTGCTGCCAACTAATCTGCTGATGCCCCTGGCTTTCGTGTACCTCTGTCATGTCAAGGACACATGTTGCCAACTAATCTGCTGATATCCCTGGCTTTACTGTACTGCTGTCTTGTCAAGGACACATTGCTGCCAACTAATCTGCTGAAGCCCCTGGCTTTACTGTACCGCTGTCTTGTCAAGGACACAGTGCTGCCAACTAATCTGTTGATGCCCATGTCTTTACTGTATTTCACTTCAGCAACAATAATCATTGCTGTGCCAACTGGAATTAAAATTTTCAAATGATTAGCCACTCACCGCTGTCTTGTCAAAGGAACAGTGCTGCCAACTAATCTCCTGATGCCGCTGGCTTAACTGTGTGCTGTCTTGTCAAGGACACAGTGCTGCCAACTAATCTCTTGATGCCCGTGACTATATAGTACCACTGTCTTGTCAAGGACCCAGTGTTGCCAACTAATCTGCTGATGCCCCTGGCTTTATTGTGCAGCTGTCCTGTCAAGGACACAGTATTGCCAACTAATCTGCTGATTCCCCTGGCTTTACAGTACCGCTGTCTTGTTAAAGACACAATGCTGCCAACTAATCTGCTGAATTCCCTGGCTTTACTGTACCGCTGTCTTGTCAAAGAAACAGTGCTGCCAACTAATCTGCTGATGCCTCTGGCTTTACTGTACCGCTCTCTTGTTAGGGACTCAGTGTTGCCAACTAATCTGCTGATTCCCCTGTCATTACTGTACCGCAGTCTTGTCAAGGACACAGTGCTGCCAACGAATCTGCTGATTTCCCTGGCTTTACTGTACAGCTGTCTTGTCAAGGACACAGTGCTGCCAACTAATCTACTGATGCCCCTGGCTTTACTGTACCGCTGTTTTGTCAAGGACACAGTGCGGCCAACTAATCTGCTGACGCCCCTGGCTTTACTGTACCGCTCTCTTGTCAAGGACACAGTGCTGCCAAATAATCTGCTGATGCCCCTGGCTTTACTCTACCGCAGGCTTGTCAAGGACACAGGGCTGCCAACTCACATGCTGATGCCTCTGGCATTACTGTACCGCTGTCATGTCAAGGACACAGTGTTTCCAACTAATCTGCTGATGCCCCTGGCTTTACTGTACCGCTGTCTTGTCAAGGACACAGTGCTGCCAACTAATCTGCTGATTTCCCTGGCTTTACTGTACCGCTGTCTTGTCAAGGACACAGGGCTGCCACTAATCTGCTGAAACCCCTGGCTTTACTGTACCGCTGTTTTGTCAAGGACACAGTGCGGCCAACTAATCTGCTGACGCCCCTGGCTTTACTGTACCGCTGTCTTGTCAAGGACACAGTGCTGCCAACTAATCTGCTGATGCCCCTGGCTTTACTCTACCGCAGGCTTGTCAAGGACACATTTCTGCGAACTAATCTGCTGATGCCCCTGGCTTTACTGTACCGCTGGCTTGTCAAGGACCCAGTGCTGCCAACTCACCTGCTGATGCCACTGGCATTACTGTACCGCTGTCATGTCAAGGACACAGTGTTGCCAACGAATCTGCTGATTTCCCTGGCTTTACTGTACCGCTGTCTTGTCAAGGACACAGGGCTGCCACTAATCTGCTGAAACCCCTGGCTTTACTGTACCGCTGTTTTGTCAAGGACACAGTGCGGCCAACTAAACTGCTGATGCCCCTGGCTTTACTGTACCACTGTCTTGTCAAGGAAACAGTGCTGCCAACTAATATGCTGATGCCCCTGGCTTTACTGTGCCGCTGTCTTGTCAAGGAAACTGTGCTGCCAACTCATCTGCTGATGTCCCTGGCTTTACTGTACCGCCGTCTTGAAAAGGACACAGTTTTGCCAACTAACCTGCTGATGCCCCTGTCTTTACTGTACCGCTGTCTTGTCAAGGAAACAGTGCTGCCAACTAATATGCTGATGCCCCTGGCTTTACTGTGCCGCTGTCTTGTCAAGGAAACTGTGCTGCCAACTAATCTACTGATGCCCCTGGCTTTACTGTACCTTTGTCTTATCAAGGACACAGTGTTGCCAACTAATCTGCTGATGCCCCTGGCATTACTGTGCCGCTGCCATTCAAGGACACAGTGTTGCCAAGTAATCTGCTGATGCCCCTGACATTACTGTGTGCTGTCTTGTCGAGGACAGAGTGCTGCCAACTAATCTGCTGATGCCCCTGGCTTTACTGTGCCACTGTCTTGTCGAGGACAAAGTGCTGCCAACTAACCTGCTGATGCCCCTGTCTTTACTGTACCGCCGTCTTGAAAAGGACACAGTTTTGCCAACTAATCTGTGATGTCCCTGGCTTTATTATGCCGCTGTCTTGTCAAGGATACAGTGCTGCCAACTTATCAGCTGATGCCCCTGGCTTTACTATGCCACTGGCTTGTCAAGGTATCAGTGCTGCCAACTAATCTGCTGATGCCCCTATCTTTACTGTACCGCTGTTTTGTCAAGGACACAGCGCTGCCAACTAATTTGCAGATGCCCCTGGCTTTAATATGCCGCTGTCTTGTCAAGGACACAGTGCTCCCAACTAATCTGCTGATGCCCCTTGCTTTACTGTACTGCTGTCTTGTCAATGACACAGTGCTGCCAACTAATCTGCTGATGCCCCTGGCTTTCGTGTACCACTGTCTTGTCAAGGACACATGTTGCCAACTAATCTGCTGATATCCCTGGCTTTACTGTACTGCTGTCTTGTCAAGGACACATTGCTGCCAACTAATCTGCTGATGCCCCTGGCTTTACTGTACCGCTGTCTAGTCAAGGGCACAGTGCTGCCAACTAATCTGTTGATGCCCATGTCTTTACTGTATTTCACTTCAGCAACAATAATCATTGCTGTGCCAACTGGAATTAAAATTTTCAGATGATTAGCCACTCACCGCTGTCTTGTCAAAGGCACAGTGATGCCAACTAATCTGCTGATGCCGCTGGCTTAACTGTGTCCTGTCTTGTCAAGGACACAGTGCTGCCAACTAATCTCTTGATGCCCGTGACTATATAGTACCACTGCCTTGTCAAGGACCCAGTGTTGCCAACTAATCTGCTGATGCCCCTGGCTTTATTGTGCAGCTGTCCTGTCAAGGACAGACTATTGCCAACTAATCTGCTGATTCCCCTGGCTTTACAGTACCGCTGTCTTGTTAAAGACACAATGCTGCCAACTAATCTGCTGAATTCCCTGGCTTTACTGTACCGCAGTCTTGTCAAAGAAACAGTGCTGCCAACTAATCTGCTGATGCCTCTGGCTTTACTGTACCGCTATCTTGTCAGGGACTCAGTGTTGCCAACTAATCTGCTGATTCCCCTGGCTTTACTGTACCGCAGTCTTGTCAAGGACACAGTGCTGCCAACGAATCTGCTGATTTCCCTGGCTTTACTGTACAGCTGTCTTGTCAAGGACACAGTGCTGCCAACTAATCTACTGATGCCCCTGGCTTTACTGTACCGCTGTTTTGTCAAGGACACAGTGCGGCCAACTAATCTGCTGACGCCCCTGGCTTTACTGTAACGCTCTCTTGTCAAGGACACAGTGCTGCCAACTAATCTGCTGATGCCCCTGGCTTTACTCTACCGCAGGCTTGTCAAGGACACAATTCTGCGAACTAATCTGCTGATGCCCCTGTCTTTACTGTACCGCTGTCTTGTCAAGGACCCAGTGCTGCCAACTAATCTGCTGATGCCCCTGGCTTTACTGTACCGCTGTCTTGTCGAGGACACAGTGCTGCAAACTAATCTGCTGATGCCCCTGGCTTTACTGTACCGCTGTCTTGTCAAGAACCCAGTGCTGCCAACGCACATGCTGATGCCTCTGGCATTACTGTACCGCTGTCTTGTCAAGGACACAGTGCTGCCAACGAATCTGCTGATTTCCCTGGCTTTACTGTACAGCTGTCTTGTCAAGGACACAGTGCTGTCAACTAATCTACTGATGCCCCTGGCTTTACTGTACCGCTGTTTTGTCAAGGACACAGTGCGGCCAACTAATCTGCTGACGCCCCTGGCTTTACTGTACAGCTGTCTTATCAAGGACACAGTGCTGCCAACTAATCTACTGATGCCCCTGGCTTTACTGTACAGCTGTCTTATCAAGGACACAGTGCTGCCAACTAATCTACTGATGCCCCTGGCTTTACTGTACCGCTGTTTTGTCAAGGACACAGTGCGGCCAACTAATCTGCTGACGCCCCTGGCTTTACTGTAACGCTCTCTTGTCAAGGACACAATGCTGCCAACTAATCTGCTGATGCCCCTGGCTTTACTCTACCGCAGGCTTGTCAAGGACACATTTCTGCGAACTAATCTGCTGATGCCCCTGGCTTTACTGTACCGCTCTCTTGTCAAGAACCCAGTGCTGCCAACTCACATGCTGATGCCTCTGGCATTACTGTACCGCTGTCATGTCAAGGACACAGTGTTGCCAACTAATCTGCTGATGCCCCTGGCTTTACTGTATCGCTGTCTTGTAAAGGACACAGTGCTGCCAACTAATCTGCTGATTTCCCTGGCTTTACTGTACCGCTGTCTTGTCAAGGACACAGTGCTGCCACTAATCAGCTGATTTCCCTGGCTTTACTGTACTGCTGTTTTGTCAAGGACACAGTGCGGCCAACTAATCTGCTGACGCCCCTGGCTTTACTGTACCGCTGTCTTGTCAAGGACACAGTGCTGCCAACTAATCTGCTGATGCCCCTGGCTTTACTGTACCGCTCTCTTGTCAGGGACTCAGTGTTGCCAACTAATCTGCTGATGCCCCTGGCTTTACTCTACTGCAGGCTTGTCAAGGACACATTTCTGCGAACTAATCTGCTGATGCCCCTGGCTTTACTGTACCGCTGTCTTGTCAAGGACCCAGTGCTGCCAACTAATCTGCTGATGCCTCTGGCTTTACTGTACCGCTCTCTTGTCAGGGACTCAGTGTTGCCAACTAATCTACTGATGCCCCTGGCTTTACTGTACCGCTGTCTTGTCAAGGACACAGTGCAGCCAACTAATCTGTGTTGTCCCTGGCTTTATTGTGCCGCTGTCTTGTCAAGGATACAGTGCTGCCAACTAATCTGCTGATGTCCCTGGCTTTACTGCGCCACTGCCTTGTCAAGGACACAGTGCTGCCAAGTAATCTGCTGATGCCCCTTGCTTTACTGTACCGATGTCTAGTCAAGGACACAGTGCTGCCAACTTATCTGCTGATGCCCCTGGCTTTACTGTAAGGTTGTCTTGTCAAGGACACAGTGCTGCCAACTAATCTGATGATGCCCCTTGCTTTACTGTACCGATGTCTAGTCAAGGACACAGTGCTGCCAACTTATCAGCTGATGCCCCTGGCTTTACTATGCCACTGGCTTGTCAAGGACACAGTGCTGCCAACTAATCTGCTGATGCCCCTGTCTTTACTGTACCGCTGTTTTGTCAAGGACACAGTGCTGCCAACTAATCTGCAGATGCCCCTGGCTTTACTATGCCGCTGTCTTGTCAAGGACACAGTGCTCCCAACTAATCTGCTGATGCCCCTTGCTTTACTGTACTGCTGTCTTGTCAATGACACAGTGCTGCCAGCTAATCTGCTGATGCCCCTGGCTTTCGTGTACCACTGTCTTGTCAAGGACACATGTTGCCAACTAATCTGCTGATATCCCTGGCTTTACTGTACTGCTGTCTTGTCACGGACACATTGCTGCCAACTAATCTGTTGATGCCCCTGGCTTTACTGTACCGCTGTCTTGTCAAGGAAACAGTGCTGCCAACTAATCGGTTGATGCCCATGTCTTTACTGTATTTCACTTCAGCAACAATAATCATTGCTGTGCCAACTGGAATTAAAATTTTCAGATGATTAGCCACTCACCGCTGTCTTGTCAAAGGCACAGTGCTGCCAACTAATCTGCTGATGCCGCTGGCTTAACTGTGTGCTGTCTTGTCAAGGACACAGTGCTGCCAACTAATCTCTTGATGCCCGTGACTATATAGTACCACTGTCTTGTCAAGGACCCAGTGTTGCCAACTAATCTGCTGATGCCCCTGGCTTTATTGTGCAGCTGTCCTGTCAAGGACACAGTATTGCCAACTAATCTGCTGATTCCCCTGGCTTTACTGTACCGCTGTCTTGTTAAAGACACAATGCTGCCAACTAATCTGCTGAATTCCCTGGCTTTACTGTACCGCTGTCTTGTCAAAGAAACAGTGCTGCCAACTAATCTGCTGATGCCTCTGGCGTTACTGTACCGCTCTCTTGTCAGGGACTCAGTGTTGCCAACTAATCTGCTGATTCCCCTGGCTTTACTGTACCGCTCTCTTGTCAGGGACTCAGTGTTGCCAACTAATCTGCTGATTCCCCTGGCTTTACTGTACCGCAGTCTTGTCAAGGACACAGTGCGGCCAACTAATATGCTGACGCCCCTGGCTTTACTGTACCGCTCTCTTGTCAAGGACACAGTGCTGCCAACTAATCTGCTGATTTCCCTGGCTTTACTGTACCGCTGTCTTGTCAAGGACACAGTGCTGCCCACTCACATGCTGATGCCTCTGGCATTACTGTACCGCTGTCATGTCAAGGACACAGTGTTGCCAACTAATCTGCTGATGCCCCTGGCTTTACTGTACCGCTGTCTTGTCAAGGACACAGTGCTGCCAACTAATCTGCTGATTTCCCTGGCTTTACTGTACCGCTGTCTTGTCAAGGACACAGTGCTGCCACTAATCTGCTGAAGCCCCTGGCTTTACTGTACCGCTGTTTTGTCAAGGACACAGTGCGGCCAACTAATCTGCTGACGCCCCTGGCTTTACTGTACCGCTGTCTTGTCAAGGACACAGTGCTGCCAACTAATCTGCTGATGCCCCTGGCTTTACTCTACCGCAGGCTTGTCAAGGACACATTTCTGCGAACTAAACTGCTGATGCCCCTGGCTTTACTGTACCGCTGTCTTGTCAAGGACCCAGTGCTGCCAACTCACCTGCTGATGCCTCTGGCATTACTGTACCGCTGTCATGTCAAGGACACAGTGTTGCCAACTAATCTGCTGATGCCCCTGGCTTTACTGTACCGCTGCCTTGTCAAGGACAGAGTGCTGCCAACTAATCTGCTGATGCCCCTGGCTTTACTCTACCCATTTCTTGTCAAGGACACAGTGCTGCCAACTTGTATGCTGATACCCCTTGCTTTACAGTGTGATGTCTTGTCAAGGATACAGTGCTGCCAAATAAACTGCTGATGCCCCTGGCTTTACTGTACCGCTGTCTTGTCAAGGAAACAGTGCTGCCAACTAATATGCTGATGCCCCTGGCTTTACTGTGCCGCTGTCTTGTCAAGGAAACTGTGCTGCCAACTCATCTGCTGATGCCCCTGGCTTTACTCTACCCATTTCTTGTCAAGGACACAGTGCTGCCAACTTGTATGCTGATACCCCTAGCTTTACAGTGTGCTGTCTTGTCAAGGATACAGTGCTGCCAACTAAACTGCTGATGCCCCTGGCTTTACTGTACCGCTGTCTTGTCAAGGAAACAGTGCTGCCAACTAATATGCTGATGTCCCTGGCTTTACTGTACCGCTGTCTTGCCGAGGACAAGGTGCTGCCAACTAATCTACTGATGCCCCTGGCTTTCCTGTACCTTTGTCGTATCAAGGACACAGTGTTGCCAACTAATATGCTGATGCCCCTGGCATTACTGTGCCGCTGTCATTCAAGGACACAGTGTTGCCAAATAATCTGCTGATGCCCCTGACATTACTGTGCGCTGTCTTGTCGAGGACAGAGTGCTGCCAACTAATCTGCTGATGCCCCTGGCTTTACTGTGCCACTGTCTTGTCGAGGACAAAGTGCTGCCAACTAATCTGCTGATGCCCCTGTCTTTACTGTACCGCCGTCTTGAAAAGGACACAGTTTTGCCAACTAATCTGTGATGTCTCTGGCTTTATTGTGCCGCTGTCTTGTCAAGGATACAGTGCTGCCAACTAATCTGCTGATGTCCCTGTCTTTACTGCTCCACTGTCTTGTCAAGGACACAGTGCTGCCAAGTAATCTGCTGATGCCCCTGGCTTTACTATAAGGTTGTCTTGTCAAGGACACAGTGCTGCCAACTAATCTGCTGATGCCCCTCGCTTTACTGTACCGTTGTCTAGTCAAGGACACAGTGCTGCCAACTTATCAGCTGATGCCCCTGGCTTTACTATGCCACTGGCTTCTCAAGAACACAGTGCTGCCAACTAATCTGCTGATGCCCCTGTCTTTACTGTACCGCTGTTTTGTCAAGGACACAGTGCTGCCAACTAATTTGCAGATGCCCCTGGCTTTAATATGCCGCTGTCTTGTCAAGGACACAGTACTCCCAACTAATCTGCTGATGCCCCTTGCTTTACTGTACTGCTGTCTTGTCAATGACACAGTGCTGCCAACTAATCTGCTGATGCCCCTGGCTTTCGTGTACCACTGTCTTGTCAAGGACACATGTTGCCAACTAATCTGCTGATATCCCTGGCTTTACTGTACTGCTGTCTTGTCAAGGACACATTGCTGCCAACTAATCTGTTGATGCCCATGTCTTTACTGTATTTCACTTCAGCAACAATAATCATTGCTGTGCCAACTGGAATTAAAATTTTCAGATGATTAGCCACTCACCGCTGTCTTGTCAAAGGCACAGTGCAGCCAACTAATCTGCTGATGCCGCTGGCTTAACTGTGTGCTGTCTTGTCAAGGACACAGTGCTGCCAACTAATCTCTTGATGCCCGTGACTATATAGTACCACTGTCTTGTCAAGGACCCAGTGTTGCCAACTAATCTGCTGATGCCCCTGGCTTTATTGTGCAGCTGTCCTGTCAAGGACACAGTATTGCCAATTAATCTGCTGATTCCCCTGGCTTTACAGTACCGCTGTCTTGTTAAAGATACAATGCTGCCAACTAATCTGCTGAATTCCCTGGCTTTACTGTACCGCTGTCTCGTCAAAGAAACAGTGCTGCCAACTAATCTGCTGATGCCTCTGGCTTTACTGTACCGCTCTCTTGTCAGGGACTCAGTGTTGCCAACTAATCTGCTGATTCCCCTGGCTTTACTGTACCGCAGTCTTGTCAAGGACACAGTGCTGCCAACGAATCTGCTGATTTTCCTGGCTTTACTGTACAGCTGTCTTGTCAAGGACACAGTGCTGCCAACTAATCTACTGATGCCCCTGGCTTTACTGTACCGCTGTTTTGTCAAGGACACAGTGCGGCCAACTAATCTGCTGACGCCCCTGGCTTTACTGTACCGCTGTCTTGTCAAGCACCCAGTGCTGCCAACTCACATGCTGATGCCTCTGGCATTACTGTACCGCTGTCATGTCAAGGACACAGTGTTGCCAACTAATCTGCTGATGCCCCTGGCTTTACTGTATCGCTGTCTTGTCAAGGACACAGTGCTGCCAACTAATCTGCTGATTTCCCTGGCTTTACTGTACCGCTGTCTTGTCAAGGACACAGTGCTGCCACTAATCTGCTGAAGCCCCTGGCTTAATTGTACTGCTGTTTTGTCAAGGACACAGTGCGGCCAACTAATCTGCTGACGCCCCTGGCTTTACTGTACCGCTGTCTTGTCAAGGACACAGTGCTGCCAACTAATCTGCTGATGCCCCTGGCTTTACTCTACCGCAGGCTTGTCAAGGACACAGTGCTGCCAAGTAATCTGCTGATGCCCCTGGCTTTACTGTACCGCTGTCTTGTCAAGGAAACTGTGCTGCCAACTCATCTGCTGATGTCCCTGGCATTATTGTACCGCTGTCTTGTCGAGGACAAGGTGCTGCCAACTAATCTACTGATGCCCCTGGCTTTACTGTACCGCTGTCGTATCAAGGACACAGTGTTGCCAACTTATCTGCTGATGCCCCTGGCATTACTGTGCCGCTGTCATTCAAGGACACAGTGTTGCCAAATAATCTGCTGATGCCCCTGACATTACTGTGTGCTGTCTTGTCGAGGACAGAGTGCTGCCAACTAATCTGCTGATGCCCCTGGCTTTACTGTGCCACTGTCTTGTCGAGGACACAGTGCTGCCAACTAATCTGCTGATGCCCCTGTCTTTACTGTACCGCCGTCTTGAAAAGGACACAGTTTTGCCAACTAATCTGTGATGTCCCTGGCTTTATTGTGCCGCTGTCTTGTCAAGGATACAGTGCTGCCAACTAATCTGCTGATGTCCCTGGCTTTACTGCGCCACTGTCTTGTCAAGGACACAGTGCTGCCAAGTAATCTGCTGATGCCCCTGGCTTTACTATAAGGTTGTCTTGTCAAGGACACAGTGCTGCCAACTAATCTGCTGATGCCCCTTGCTTTACTGTACTGCTGTCTTGTCAATGGCACAGTGCTGCCAACTAATCTGCTGATGCCCCTGGCTTTCGTGTACCACTGTCTAGTCAAGGACACATGTTGCCAACTAATCTGCTGATATCCCTGGCTTTACTGTACTGCTGTCTTGTCAAGGACACATTGCTGCCAACTAATCTGCTGAAGCCCCTGGCTTTACTGTACCGCTGTCTTGTCAAGGACACAGTGCTGCCAACTAATCTGTTGATGCCCATGTCTTTACTGTATTTCACTTCAGCAACAATAATCATTGCTGTGCCAACTGGAATTAAAATTTTCAGATGATTAGCCACTCACCGCTGTCTTGTCAAAGGCACAGTGCTGCCAACTAATCTGCTGATGCCGCTGGCTTAACTGTGTGCTGTCTTGTCAAGGACACAGTGCTTCCAACTAATCTCTTGATGCCCGTGACTATAGAGTACCACTGTCTTGTCAAGGACCTAGTGTTGCCAACTAATCTGCTTATGCCCCTGGCTTTATTGTGCAGCCGTCCTGTCAAGGACACAGTATTGCCAACTAATCTGCTGATTACCCTGGCTTTACAGTACCGCTGTCTTGTTAAAGACACAATGCTGCCAACTAATCTGCTGAATTCCCTGGCTTTACTGTACCGCTGCCTTGTCAAAGAAACAGTGCTGCCAACTAATCTGCTGATGCCTCTGGCTTTACTGTACCGCTCTCTTGTCAGGGACTCAGTGTTGCCAACTAATCTGCTGATTCCCCTGACATTACTGTACCGCAGTCTTGTCAAGGACACAGTGCTGCCAACGAATCTGCTGATTTCCCTGGCTTTACTGTCAGCTGTCTTGTCAAGGACACAGTGCTGCCAACTAATCTACTGATGCCTCTGGCTTTACTGTACCGCTGTTTTGTCAAGGACACAGTGCGGCCAACTAATCTGCTGACGCCCCTGGCTTTACTGTACCGCTCTCTTGTCAAGGACACAGTGCTGCCAACTAATCTGCTGATGCCCCTGGCTTTACTCTACCGCTGTCTTGTCAAGGACCCAGTGCTGCCAAATAATCTGCTGATGCCCCTGGCTTTACTCTACCGCTGTCTTGTCAAGGACCCAGTGCTGCCAACTAATCTCTTGATGCCCGTGACTATGTAGTACCACTGCCTTGTCAAGGACCCAGTGTTGCCAACTAATCTGCTGATGCCCCTGGCTTTATTGTGCAGCTGTCCTGTCAAGGACACAGTATTGCCAACTAATCTGCTGATTCCCCTGGCTTTACAGTACCGCTGTCTTGTTCAAGACACAATGCTGCCAACTAATCTGCTGAATTCCCTGGCTTTACTGTACCGCAGTCTTGTCAAAGAAACAGTGCTGCCAACTAATCTGCTGATGCCTCTGGCTTTACTGTACCGCTCTCTTGTCAGGGACTCAGTGTTGCCAACTAATCTGCTGATTCCCCTGGCTTTACTATACCGCAGTCTTGTCAAGGACACAGTGCTGCCAACGAATCTGCTGATATCCCTGGCTTTACTGTACAGCTGTCTTGTCAAGGACACAGTGCTGCCAACTAATCTACTGATGCCCCTGGCTTTATTGTACCGCTGTTTTGTCAAGGACACAGTGCGGCCAACTAATCTCCTGACGCCCCTGGCTTTACTGTACCGCTCTCTTGTCAAGGACACAGTGCTGCCAACTAATCTGCTGATGCCCCTGGCTTTACTCTACCGCAGGCTTGTCAAGGACACATTTCTGCGAACTAATCTGCTGATGCCCCTGGCTTTACTGTACCGCTGTCTTGTCAAGAACCCAGTGCTGCCAACTCACATGCTGATGCCTCTTGCATTACTGTACCGCTGTCATGTCAAGGACACAGTGTTGCCAACTAATCTGCTGATGCCCCTGGCTTTACTGTATCGCTGTCTTGTCACGGACACAGTGCTGCCACTAATCTGCTGATGCCCCTGGCTTTACTGTACCGCTGTCTTGTCAAGAACCCAGTGCTGCCAACTCACATGCTGATGCCTCTGGCATTACTGTGCCGCTGTCATTCAAGGACACAGTGCTGCCAACTAATCTGCTGATTTCCCTGGCTTTACTGTACCGCTGTCTTGTCAAGGAAACAGTGCTGCCAACTAATATGCTGATGCCCCTGGCTTTACTGTACCGCTGTCTTGTCAAGGAACCAGTGCTGCCAACTCACCTGCTGATGCCTCTGGCATTACTGTACCGCGGTCATGTCAAGGACACAGTGTTGCCAACTAATCTGCTGATGACCCTGGCTTTACTGTACCGCTGTCTTGTCGAGGACAAGGTGCTGCCAACTAATCTCCTGATGCCCCTGGCTTTACTGTACTGCTGTCGTGTCAAGGACACAGTGTTGCCAACTAATCTGCTGATGCCCCTGGCATTACTGGGCCGCTGTCATTCAAGGACACAGTGTTGCCAAATAATCTGCTGATGCCCCTGACATTACTGTGTGCTGTCTTGTCGAGGACAGAGTGCTGCCAACTAATCTGCTGTTGCCCCAGGCTTTACTGTGCCACTGTCTTGTCGAGGACACAGTGCTGCCAACTAATCTGCTGATGCCCCTGTCTTTACTGTACCGCCGTCTTGAAAAGGACACAGTTTTGCCAACTAATCTGTGATGTCCCTGGCTTTATTGTGCCGCTGTCTTGTCAAGGATACAGTGCTGCCAACTAATCTGCTGATATCCCTGGCTTTACTGCGCCACTGTCTTGTCAAGGACACAGTGCTGCCAAGTAATCTGCTGATGCCCCTGGCTTTACTATAAGGTTGTCTTGTCAAGGACACAGTGCTGCCAACTAATCTGCTGATGCCCCTTGCTTTACTGTACCGTTGTCTAGTCAAGGACACAGTGCTGCCAACTTATCAGCTGATGCCCCTGGCTTTACTGTGCCACTGGCTTTTCAAGGACACAGTGCTGCCAACTAATCTGCTGATGCCCCTGTCTTTACTGTACCGCTGTTTTGTCAAGGACACAGTGCTTCCAACTAATCTGCTGTTGCCCCTGGCTTTACTGCGCCACTCTTTTGTCAAGGACACAGTGCTGCCAACTAATCTGCTGATGCCCCTGGCTTTACTATGCCGCTGTCTTGTCAAGGACACAGTGCTGCCAACTAATCTGCTGTTGCCCCTGGCTTTACTGCGCCACTCTTTTGTCAAGGACACAGTGCTGCCAACCAATCTGCTGATGCCCCGGCTTTACGGTGCCGCTGTCTTGTCAAGGACACAGTGCTGCCAACTAATCTGCTGATGCCCCTGGCTTTACTGTGCCACTGGCTTGTCAAGGTCACAGTGCTGCCAACTAATCTGCTGATGCCCCTGTCTTTACTGTACCGCTGTTTTGTCAAGGACACAGTGCTGCCAACTAATCTGCTGTTGCCCCTGGCTTTACTGGGCCACTCTTTTGTCAAGGACACAGTGCTGCCAACTAATCTGCTGTTGCCCCTGGCTTTACTGCGCCACTCTTCTGTCAAGGACACAGTGCTGCCAACTAATCTGCTGATGCCCATGGCTTTACTGTGCCACTGGCTTGTCAAGGTCACAGTGCTGCCAACTAATCTGCTGTTGCCCCTGGCTTTACTGCGCCACTCTTCTGTCAAGGACACAGTGCTGCCAACTAATCTGCTGATGCCCCTGGCTTTACTGTGCCACTGGCTTGTCAAGGTCACAGTGCTGCCAACTAATCTGCTGATGCCCCTGTCTTTACTGTACCACTGTCTTGTCAAGGACACAGTGCTGCCAACTAATCTGCTGATGCCCCTGTCTTTACTGTACCGCTGGCTTGTCAAGGTCACAGTGCTGCCAACTAATCTGCCGATGCCCCTGGCTTTACTGTACCACTGTCTTGTCAAGGACACAGTACTGCCAACTAATCTGCTGATGCCCCTGTCTTTACTGTACCACTGGCTTGTCAAGGTCACAGTGCTGCCAACTAATCTGCTGATGCCCCTGACATTACTGTGTGCTGTCTTGTCGAGGACACAGTGCTGCCAACTAATCTGCTGATGCCCCTGGCTTTACGGTGCCGCTGTCTTGTCAAGGACACAGTGCTGCCAGCTAATCTGCTGATGCCCCTGGCTTTACTCTACCGCAGGCTTGTCAAGGACACATTTCTGCGAACTAATCTGCTGATGCCCCTGGCTTTACGGTGCCGCTGTCTTGTCAAGGACACAGTGCTGCCAACTAATCTGCTGATGCCCCTGGCTTTACTGTACCACTGTCTTGTCAAGGACACTGTGCTGCCAACTAATCTGCTGATGCCCCTGGCTTTACGGTGCCGCTGTCTTGTCAAGGACACATGTTGCCAACTAATCTGCTGATATCCCTGGCTTTACTGTACTGCTGTCTTGTCACGGACACATTGCTGCCAACTAATCTGTTGATGCCCCTGGCTTTACTGTACCGCTGTCTTGTCAAGGAAACAGTGCTGCCAACTAATCGGTTGATGCCCATGTTTTTACTGTATTTCACTTCAGCAACAATAATCATTGCTGTGCCAACTGGAATTAAAATTTTCAGATGATTAGCCACTCACCGCTGTCTTGTCAAAGGCACAGTGCTGCCAACTAATCTGCTGATGCCGCTGGCTTAACTGTGTGCTGTCTTGTCAAGGACACAGTGCTGCCAACTAATCTCTTGATGCCCGTGACTATATAGTACCACTGTCTTGTCAAGGACCCAGTGTTGCCAACTAATCTGCTGATGCCCCTGGCTTTATTGTGCAGCTGTCCTGTCAAGGACACAGTATTGCCAACTAATCTGCTGATTCCCCTGGCTTTACTGTACCGCTGTCTTGTTAAAGACACAATGCTGCCAACTAATCTGCTGAATTCCCTGGCTTTACTGTACCGTTGTCTTGTCAAAGAAACAGTGCTGCCAACTAATCTGCTGATGCCTCTGGCGTTACTGTACCGCTCTCTTGTCAGGGACTCAGTGTTGCCAACTAATCTGCTGATTCCCCTGGCTTTACTGTACCGCTCTCTTGTCAGGGACTCAGTGTTGCCAACTAATCTGCTGATTCCCCTGGCTTTACTGTACCGCAGTCTTGTCAAGGACACAGTGCGGCCAACTAATCTGCTGACGCCCCTGGCTTTACTGTACCGCTCTCTTGTCAAGGACACAGTGCTGCCAACTAATCTGCTGATTTCCCTGGCTTTACTGTACCGCTGTCTTGTCAAGGACACAGTGCTGCCCACTCACATGCTGATGCCTCTGGCATTACTGTACCGCTGTCATGTCAAGGACACAGTGTTGCCAACTAATCTGCTGATGCCCCTGGCTTTACTGTACCGCTGTCTTGTCAAGGACACAGTGCTGCCAACTAATCTGCTGATTTCCCTGGCTTTACTGTACCGCTGTCTTGTCAAGGACACAGTGCTGCCACTAATCTGCTGAAGCCCCTGGCTTTACTGTACCGCTGTTTTGTCAAGGACACAGTGCGGCCAACTAATCTGCTGACGCCCCTGGCTTTACTGTACCGCTGTCTTGTCAAGGACACAGTGCTGCCAACTAATCTGCTGATGACCCTGGCTTTACTCTACCGCAGGCTTGTCAAGGACACATTTCTGCGAACTAATCTGCTGATGCCCCTGGCTTTACTGTACCGCTGTCTTGTCAAGGACCCAGTGCTGCCAACTCACCTGCTGATGCCTCTGGCATTACTGTACCGCTGTCATGTCAAGGACACAGTGTTGCCAACTAATCTGCTGATGCCCCTGGCTTTACTGTACCGCTGCCTTGTCAAGAACAGAGTGCTGCCAACTAATCTGCTGATGCCCCTGGCTTTACTCTACCCATTTCTTGTCAAGGACACAGTGCTGCCAACTTGTATGCTGATACCCCTTGCTTTACAGTGTGATGTCTTGTCAAGGATACAGTGCTGGCAAATAAACTGCTGATGCCCCTGGCTTTACTGTACCGCTGTCTTGTCAAGGAAACAGTGCTGCCAACTAATATGCTGATGCCCCTGGCTTTACTGTGCCGCTGTCTTGTCAAGGAAACTGTGCTGCCAACTCATCTGCTGATGCCCCTGGCTTTACTCTACCCATTTCTTGTCAAGGACACAGTGCTGCCAACTTGTATGCTGATACCCCTAGCTTTACAGTGTGCTGTCTTGTCAAGGATACAGTGCTGCCAACTAAACTGCTGATGCCCCTGGCTTTACTGTACCGCTGTCTTGTCAAGGAAACAGTGCTGCCAACTAATATGCTGATGTCCCTGGCTTTACTGTACCGCTGTCTTGCCGAGGACAAGGTGCTGCCAACTAACCTACTGATGCCCCTGGCTTTACTGTACCTTTGTCGTGTCAAGGACACAGTGTTGCCAACTAATATGCTGATGCCCCTGGCATTACTGTGCCGCTGTCATTCAAGGACACAGTGTTGCCAAATAATCTGCTGATGCCCCTGACATTACTGTGTGCTGTCTTGTCGAGGACAGAGTGCTGCCAACTAATCTGCTGATGCCCCTGGCTTTACTGTGCCACTGTCTTGTCGAGGACAAAGTGCTGCCAACTAATCTGCTGATGCCCCTGTCTTTACTGTACCGCCGTCTTGAAAAGGACACAGTTTTGCCAACTAATCTGTGATGTCCCTGGCTTTATTGTGCCGCTGTCTTGTCAAGGATACAGTGCTGCCAACTAATCTGCTGATGTCCCTGTCTTTACTGCTCCACTGTCTTGTCAAGGACACAGTGCTGCCAAGTAATCTGCTGATGCCCCTGGCTTTACTATAAGGTTGTCTTGTCAAGGACACAGTGCTGCCAACTAATCTGCTGATGCCCCTCGCTTTACTGTACCGTTGTCTAGTCAAGGACACAGTGCTGCCAACTTATCAGCTGATGCCCCTGGCTTTACTATGCCACTGGCTTGTCAAGGACACAGTGCTGCCAACTAATCTGCTGATGCCCCTGTCTTTACTGTACCGCTGTTTTGTCAAGGACACAGTGCTGCCAACTAATTTGCAGATGCCCCTGGCTTTAATATGCCGCTGTCTTGTCAAGGACACAGTACTCCCAACTAATCTGCTGATGCCCCTTGCTTTACTGTACTGCTGTCTTGTCAATGACACAGTGCTGCCAACTAATCTGCTGATGCCCCTGGCTTTCGTGTACCACTGTCTTGTCAAGGACACATGTTGCCAACTAATCTGCTGATATCCCTGGCTTTACTGTACTGCTGTCTTGTCAAGGACACATTGCTGCCAACTAATCTGTTGATGCCCCTGGCTTTACTTTACCGCTGTCTAGTCAAGGACACAGTGCTGCCAACTAATCTGTTGATGCCCATGTCTTTACTGTATTTCACTTCAGCAACAATAATCATTGCTGTGCCAACTGGAATTAAAATTTTCAGATGATTAGCCACTCACCGCTGTCTTGTCAAAGGCACAGTGCAGCCAACTAATCTGCTGATGCCGCTGGCTTAACTGTGTGCTGTCTTGTCAAGGACACAGTGCTGCCAACTAATCTCTTGATGCCCGTGACTATATAGTACCACTGTCTTGTCAAGGACCCAGTGTTGCCAACTAATCTGCTGATGCCCCTGGCTTTATTGTGCAGCTGTCCTGTCAAGGACACAGTATTGCCAATTAATCTGCTGATTCCCCTGGCTTTACAGTACCGCTGTCTTGTTAAAGATACAATGCTGCCAACTAATCTGCTGAATTCCCTGGCTTTACTGTACCGCTGTCTCGTCAAAGAAACAGTGCTGCCAACTAATCTGCTGATGCCTCTGGCTTTACTGTACCGCTCTCTTGTCAGGGACTCAGTGTTGCCAACTAATCTGCTGATTCCCCTGGCTTTACTGTACCGCAGTCTTGTCAAGGACACAGTGCTGCCAACGAATCTGCTGATATCCCTGGCTTTACTGTACAGCTGTCTTGTGAAGGACACAGTGCTGCCAACTAATCTACTGATGCCCCTGGCTTTATTGTACCGCTGTTTTGTCAAGGACACAGTGCGGCCAACTAATCTCCTGACGCCCCTGGCTTTACTGTACCGCTCTCTTGTCAAGGACACAGTGCTGCCAACTAATCTGCTGATGCCCCTGGCTTTCCTCTACCGCAGGCTTGCCAATGACACATTTCTGCGAACTAATCTGCTGATGCCCCTGGCTTTACTGTACCGCTGTCTTGTCAAGAACCCAGTGCTGCCAACTCACATGCTGATGCCTCTTGCATTACTGTACCGCTGTCATGTCAAGGACACAGTGTTGCCAACTAATCTGCTGATGCCCCTGGCTTTACTGTATCGCTGTCTTGTCACGGACACAGTGCTGCCACTAATCTGCTGATGCCCCTGGCTTTACTGTACCGCTGTCTTGTCAAGAACCCAGTGCTGCCAACTCACATGCTGATGCCTCTGGCATTACTGTGCCGCTGTCATTCAAGGACACAGTGCTGCCAACTAATCTGCTGATTTCCCTGGCTTTACTGTACCGCTGTCTTGTGAAGGACACAGTGCTGCCAACTTATCAGCTGATGCCCCTGTCTTTACTGTACCGCTGTTTTGTCAAGGACACAGTGCGGCCAACTAATCTGCTGAAGCCCCTGGCTTTACTGTACTGCTGTTTTGTCAAGGACACAGTGCGGCCAACTTATCAGCTGATGCCCCTGTCTTTACTGTACCGCTGTTTTGTCAAGGACACAGTGCGGCCAACTTATCAGCTGATGCCCCTGTCTTTACTGTACCGCTGTCTTGTCAAGGACACAGTGCTGCCACTAATCTGCTGAAGCCCCTGGCTTTACTGTACTGCTGTTTTGTCAAGACTACAGTGCGGCCAACTAATCTGCTGACGCCCCTGGCTTTACTGTACCGCTGTCTTGTCAAGGACACAGTGCTGCCAACTAATCTGCTGATGCCCCTGGCTTTACTCTACCGCAGGCTTGTCAAGGACACATTTCTGCGAACTAATCTGCTGATGCCCCTGGCTTTACTGTACCGCTGTCTTGTCAAGGACCCAGTGCTGCCAACTCACCTGCTGATGCCTCTGGCATTACTGTACCGCTGTCATGTCAAGGACACAGTGTTGCCAACTAATCTGCTGATGCCCCTGGCTTTACTGTACCGCTGTCTTGTCACGGACACAGTGCTGCCAACTAATCTGATGATGCCCCTGGCTTTACTCTACCCATTTCTTGTCAAGGACACAGGGCTGCCAACTAGTATGCTGATACCCCTAGCTTTACAGTGTGCTGTTTTTTCAAGGATACAGTGCTGCCAACTAAACCGCTGATGCACCTGGCTTTACTGTACCGCTGTCTTGTCAAGGAAACAGTGCTGCCAACTAATATGCTGATGCCCCTGGCTTTACTGTACCGCTGTCTTGTCAAGGAACCAGTGCTGCCAACTCACCTGCTGATGCCTCTGGCATTACTGTACCGCGGTCATGTCAAGGACACAGTGTTGCCAACTAATCTGCTGATGACCCTGGCTTTACTGTACCGCTGTCTTGTCGAGGACAAGGTGCTGCCAACTAATCTCCTGATGCCCCTGGCTTTACTGTACTGCTGTCGTGTCAAGGACACAGTGTTGCCAACTAATCTGCTGATGCCCCTGGCATTACTGGGCCGCTGTCATTCAAGGACACAGTGTTGCCAAATAATCTGCTGATGCCCCTGACATTACTGTGTGCTGTCTTGTCGAGGACAGAGTGCTGCCAACTAATCTGCTGTTGCCCCAGGCTTTACTGTGCCACTGTCTTGTCGAGGACACAGTGCTGCCAACTAATCTGCTGATGCCCCTGTCTTTACTGTACCACCGTCTTGAAAAGGACACAGTTTTGCCAACTAATCTGTGATGTCCCTGGCTTTATTGTGCCGCTGTCTTGTCAAGGATACAGTGCTGCCAACTAATCTGCTGATGTCCCTGGCTTTACTGCGCCACTGTCTTGTCAAGGACACAGTGCTGCCAAGTAATCTGCTGATGCCCCTGGCTTTACTATAAGGTTGTCTTGTCAAGGACACAGTGCTGCCAACTAATCTGCTGATGCCCCTTGCTTTACTGTACCGTTGTCTAGTCAAGGACACAGTGCTGCCAACTTATCAGCTGATGCCCCTGGCTTTACTGTGCCACTGGCTTGTCAAGGACACAGTGCTGCCAACTAATCTGCTGATGCCCCTGTCTTTACTGTACCGCTGTTTTGTCAAGGACACAGTGCTTCCAACTAATCTGCTGTTGCCCCTGGCTTTACTGCGCCACTCTTTTGTCAAGGACACAGTGCTGCCAACTCATCTGCTGATGCCCCTGGCTTTACTATGCCGCTGTCTTGTCAAGGACACAGTGCTGCCAACTAATCTGCTGTTGCCCCTGGCTTTACTGCGCCACTCTTTTGTCAAGGACACAGTGCTGCCAACCAATCTGCTGATGCCCCGGCTTTACGGTGCCGCTGTCTTGTCAAGGACACAGTGCTGCCAACTAATCTGCTGATGCCCCTGGCTTTACTGTGCCACTGGCTTGTCAAGGTCACAGTGCTGCCAACTAATCTGCTGATGCCCCTGTCTTTACTGTACCGCTGTTTTGTCAAGGACACAGTGCTGCCAACTAATCTGCTGTTGCCCCTGGCCTTACTGCGCCACTCTTTTGTCAAGGACACAGTGCTGCCAACTAATCTGTTGTTGCCCCTGGCTTTACTGCGCCACTCTTCTGTCAAGGACACAGTGCTGCCAACTAATCTGCTGATGCCCATGGCTTTACTGTGCCACTGGCTTGTCAAGGTCACAGTGCTGCCAACTAATCTGCTGTTGCCCCTGGCTTTACTGCGCCACTCTTCTGTCAAGGACACAGTGCTGCCAACTAATCTGCTGATGCCCCTGGCTTTACTGTGCCACTGGCTTGTCAAGGTCACAGTGCTGCCAACTAATCTGCTGATGCCCCTGTCTTTACTGTACCACTGTCTTGTCAAGGACACAGTGCTGCCAACTAATCTGCCGATGCCCCTGGCTTTACTGTACCACTGTCTTGTCAAGGACACAGTACTGCCAACTAATCTGCTGATGCCCATGGCTTTACTGTACCACTGTCTTGTCAAGGACACAGTGCTGCCAACTAATCTGCTGATGCCCCTGGCTTTACTGTACCACTGTCTTGTCAAGGACACAGTGCTGCCAACTAATCTGCTGATGCCCCTGGCTTTACGGTGCCGCTGTCTTGTCAAGGACACATGTTGCCAACTAATCTGCTGATATCCCTGGCTTTACTGTACTGCTGTCTTGTCACGGACACATTGCTGCCAACTAATCTGTTGATGCCCCTGGCTTTACTGTACCGCTGTCTTGTCAAGGAAACAGTGCTGCCAACTAATCGGTTGATGCCCATGTCTTTAGTGTATTTCACTTCAGCAACAATAATCATTGCTGTGCCAACTGGAATTAAAATTTTCAGATGATTAGCCACTCACCGCTGTCTTGTCAAAGGCACAGTGCTGCCAACTAATCTGCTGATGCCGCTGGCTTAACTGTGTGCTGTCTTGTCAAGGACACAGTGCTGCCAACTAATCTCTTGATGCCCGTGACTATATAGAACCACTGTCTTGTCAAGGACCCAGTGTTGCCAACTAATCTGCTGATGCCCCTGGCTTTATTGTGCAGCTGTCCTGTCAAGGACACAGTATTGCCAACTAATCAGCTGATTCCCCTGGCTTTACTGTACCGCTGTCTTGTTAAAGACACAATGCTGCCAACTAATCTGCTGAATTCCCTGGCTTTACTGTACCGCTGGCTTGTCAAAGAAACAGTGCTGCCAACTAATCTGCTGATGCCTCTGGCGTTACTGTACCGCTCTCTTGTCAGGGACTCAGTGTTGCCAACTAATCTGCTGATTCCCCTGGCTTTACTGTACCGCTCTCTTGTCAGGGACTCAGTGTTGCCAACTAATCTGCTGATTCCCCTGGCTTTACTGTACCGCAGTCTTGTCAAGGACACAGTGCGGCCAACTAATCTGCTGACGCCCCTGGCTTTACTGTACCGCTCTCTTGTCAAGGACACAGTGCTGCCAACTAATCTGCTGATTTCCCTGGCTTTACTGTACCGCTGTCTTGTCAAGGACACAGTGCTGCCCACTCACATGCTGATGCCTCTGGCATTACTGTACCGCTGTCATGTCAAGGACACAGTGTTGCCAACTAATCTGCTGATGCCCCTGGCTTTACTGTACCGCTGTCTTGTCAAGGACACAGTGCTGCCAATTAATCTGCTGATTTCCCTGGCTATACTGTACCGCTGTCTTGTCAAGGACACAGTGCTGCCACTAATCTGCTGAAGCCCCTGGCTTTACTGTACCGCTGTTTTGTCAAGGACACAGTGCGGCCAACTAATCTGCTGACGCCCCTGGCTTTACTGTACCGCTGTCTTGTCAAGGACACAGTGCTGCCAACTAATCTGCTGATGCCCCTGGCTTTACTCTACCGCAGGCTTGTCAAGGACACATTTCTGCGAACTAATCTGCTGATGCCCCTGGCTTTACTGTACCGCTGTCTTGTCAAGGACCCAGTGCTGCCAACTCACCTGCTGATGCCTCTGGCATTACTGTACCGCTGTCATGTCAAGGACACAGTGTTGCCAACTAATCTGCAGATGCCCCTGGCTTTACTGTACCGCTGCCTTGTCAAGGACAGAGTGCTGCCAACTAATCTGCTGATGCCCCTGGCTTTACTCTACCCATTTCTTGTCAAGGACACAGTGCTGCCAACTTGTATGCTGATACCCCTTGCTTTACAGTGTGATGTCTTGTCAAGGATACAGTGCTGCCAAATAAACTGCTGATGCCCCTGGCTTTACTGTACCGCTGTCTTGTCAAGGAAACAGTGCTGCCAACTAATATGCTGATGCCCCTGGCTTTACTGTGCCGCTGTCTTGTCAAGGAAACTGTGCTGCCAACTCATCTGCTGATGCCCCTGGCTTTACTCTACCCATTTCTTGTCAAGGACACAGTGCTGCCAACTTGTATGCTGATACCCCTAGCTTTACAGTGTGCTGTCTTGTCAAGGATACAGTGCTGCCAACTAAACTGCTGATGCCCCTGGCTTTACTGTACCGCTGTCTTGTCAAGGAAACAATGCTGCCAACTAATATGCTGATGTCCCTGGCTTTACTGTACCGCTGTCTTGCCGAGGACAACGTGCTGCCAACTAATCTACTGATGCCCCTGGCTTTACTGTACCTTTGTCGTATCAAGGACACAGTGTTGCCAACTAATATGCTGATGCCCCTGGCATTACTGTGCCGCTGTCATTCAAGGACACAGTGTTGCCAAATAATCTGCTGATGCCCCTGACATTACTGTGTGCTGTCTTGTCGAGGACAGAGTGCTGCCAACTAATCTGCAGATGCCCCTGGCTTTACTGTGCCACTGTCTTGTCGAGGACAAAGTGCTGCCAACTAATCTGCTGATGCCCCTGTCTTTACTGTACCGCCGTCTTGAAAAGGACACAGTTTTGCCAACTAATCTGTGATGTCCCTGGCTTTATTGTGCCGCTGTCTTGTCAAGGATACAGTGCTGCCAACTAATCTGCTGATGTCCCTGTCTTTACTGCTCCACTGTCTTGTCAAGGACACAGTGCTGCCAAGTAATCTGCTGATGCCCCTGGCTTTACTATAAGGTTGTCTTGTCAAGGACACAGTGCTGCCAACTAATCTGCTGATGCCCCTCGCTTTACTGTACCGTTGTCTAGTCAAGGACACAGTGCTGCCAACTTATCAGCTGATGCCCCTGGCTTTACTATGCCACTGGCTTGTCAAGGACACAGTGCTGCCAACTAATCTGCTGATGCCCCTGTCTTTACTGTACCGCTGTTTTGTCAAGGACACAGTGCTGCCAACTAATTTGCAGATGCCCCTGGCTTTAATATGCCGCTGTCTTGTCAAGGACACAGTACTCCCAACTAATCTGCTGATGCCCCTTGCTTTACTGTACTGCTGTCTTGTCAATGACACAGTGCTGCCAACTAATCTGCTGATGCCCCTGGCTTTCGTGTACCATTGTCTTGTCAAGGACACATGTTGCCAACTAATCTGCTGATATCCCTGGCTTTACTGTACTGCTGTCTTGTCAAGGACACATTGCTGCCAACTAATCTGTTGATGCCCCTGGCTTTACTTTACCGCTGTCTAGTCAAGGACACAGTGCTGCCAACTAATCTGTTGATGCCCATGTCTTTACTGTATTTCACTTCAGCAACAATAATCATTGCTGTGCCAACTGGAATTAAAATTTTCAGATGATTAGCCACTCACCGCTGTCTTGTCAAAGGCACAGTGCAGCCAACTAATCTGCTGATGCCGCTGGCTTAACTGTGTGCTGTCTTGTCAAGGACACAGTGCTGCCAACTAATCTCTTGATGCCCGTGACTATATAGTACCACTGTCTTGTCAAGGACCCAGTGTTGCCAACTAATCTGCTGATGCCCCTGGCTTTATTGTGCAGCTGTCCTGTCAAGGACACAGTATTGCCAATTAATCTGCTGATTCCCCTGGCTTTACAGTACCGCTGTCTTGTTAAAGATACAATGCTGCCAACTAATCTGCTGAATTCCCTGGCTTTACTGTACCGCTGTCTCGTCAAAGAAACAGTGCTGCCAACTAATCTGCTGATGCCTCTGGCTTTACTGTACCGCTCTCTTGTCAGGGACTCAGTGTTGCCAACTAATCTGCTGATTCCCCTGGCTTTACTGTACCGCAGTCTTGTCAAGGACACAGTGCTGCCAACGAATCTGCTGATTTTCCTGGCTTTACTGTACAGCTGTCTTGTCAAGGACACAGTGCTGCCAACTAATCTACTGATGCCCCTGGCTTTACTGTACCGCTGTTTTGTCAAGGACACAGTGCGGCCAACTAATCTGCTGACGCCCCTGGCTTTACTGTACCGCTGTCTTGTCAAGCACCCAGTGCTGCCAACTCACATGCTGATGCCTCTGGCATTACTGTACCGCTGTCATGTCAAGGACACAGTGTTGCCAACTAATCTGCTGATGCCCCTGGCTTTACTGTATCGCTGTCTTTTCAAGGACACAGTGCTGCCAACTAATCTGCTGATTTCCCTGGATTTACTGTACCGCTGTCTTGTCAAGGACACAGTGCTGCCACTAATCTGCTGAAGCCCCTGGCTTTACTGTACTGCTGTTTTGTCAAGGACACAGTGCGGCCAACTAATCTGCTGACGCCCCTGGCTTTACTGTACCGCTGTCTTGTCAAGGACACAGTGCTGCCAACTAATCTGCTGATGCCCCTGGCTTTACTCTACCGCAGGCTTGTCAAGGACACAGTGCTGCCAAGTAATCTGCTGATGCCCCTGGCTTTACTGTACCGCTGTCTTGTCAAGGAAACTGTGCTGCCAACTCATCTGCTGATGTCCCTGGCTTTATTGTACCGCTGTCTTGTCGAGGACAAGGTGCTGCCAACTAATCTACTGATGCCCCTGGCTTTACTGTACCGCTGTCGTATCAAGGACACAGTGTTGCCAACTAATCTGCTGATGCCCCTGGCATTACTGTGCCGCTGTCATTCAAGGACACAGTGTTGCCAAATAATCTGCTGATGCCCCTGACATTACTGTGTGCTGTCTTGTCGAGGACAGAGTGCTGCCAACTAATCTGCTGATGCCCCTGGCTTTACTGTGCCACTGTCTTGTCGAGGACACAGTGCTGCCAACTAATCTGCTGATGCCCCTGTCTTTACTGTACCGCCGTCTTGAAAAGGACACAGTTTTGCCAACTAATCTGTGATGTCCCTGGCTTTATTGTGCCGCTGTCTTGTCAAGGATACAGTGCTGCCAACTAATCTGCTGATGTCCCTGGCTTTACTGCGCCACTGTCTTGTCAAGGACACAGTGCTGCCAAGTAATCTGCTGATGCCCCTGGCTTTACTATAAGGTTGTCTTGTCAAGGACACAGTGCTGCCAACTAATCTGCTGATGCCCCTTGCTTTACTGTACTGCTGTCTTGTCAATGGCACAGTGCTGCCAACTAATCTGCTGATGCCCCTGGCTTTCGTGTACCACTGTCTAGTCAAGGACACATGTTGCCAACTAATCTGCTGATATCCCTGGCTTTACTGTACTGCTGTCTTGTCAAGGACACATTGCTGCCAACTAATCTGCTGAAGCCCCTGGCTTTACTGTACCCCTGTCTTGTCAAGGACACAGTGCTGCCAACTAATCTGTTGATGCCCATGTCTTTACTGTATTTCACTTCAGCAACAATAACCATTGCTGTGCCAACTGGAATTAAAATTTTCAGATGATTAGCCACTCACCGCTGTCTTGTCAAAGGCACAGTGCTGCCAACTAATCTGCTGATGCCGCTGGCTTAACTGTGTGCTGTCTTGTCAAGGACACAGTGCTGCCAACTAATCTCTTGATGCCCGTGACTATAGAGTACCACTGTCTTGTCAAGGACCTAGTGTTGCCAACTAATCTGCTTATGCCCCTGGCTTTATTGTGCAGCCGTCCTGTCAAGGACACAGTATTGCCAACTAATCTGCTGATGCCCCTGTCTTTACTGTACCGCTCTCTTTTCAAGGACACAGTGCTGCCAGCTAATCTGCTGATGCCCCTGGCTTTACTTTGCCGCTGTCTTGTCAAGGACACAGTATTGACAACTAATCTGCTGATGCCCCTGGCTTTACTGTACCGCTGCCTTGTCGAGGACACAGTGCTGCCAGCTAATCTTATGATGCCCCTGGCTTTACTGGACCGCTGTCTTGTCAAGCACAGAGTGCTAGCAACTAATCTTCTGATGCCCCTGTCTTTACTGTACCGCTCTCTTGTCAAGGACTCAGTGCTCCCAACTAATCTTCTGATGCCCCTGGCTTTACTGTACCGCTGTCTTGTCAAGCACAGAGTGCTAGCAACTAATCTACTGATGCCCCTGTCTTTACTGTACCGCTGTCTTGTCGAGGACACAGTGCTGCCAACTAATCTGCAGATGCCCCTGGCTTTACTATGCCGCTGTCTTGTCAAGGACACAGTGCTGCCAACTAATCTGCTGTTGCCCCTGGCTTTACTGTGCCACTCTCTTGTCAAGGACACAGTGCAGCCAACCAATCTGCTGATGCCCCTGGCTTTACTGTACCGCTCACTTGTCAAGGACACAGTGCTGCCAGCTAATCTGCTGATGCCCCTGGCTTTACTGTACCTTTGTCTTATCAAGGACACAGTGCTGCCAACTTTTCTGCTGATGCCCCTGGCTTTACTGTACCGCTGTCTTGACAATGAGACAGTAATGCCAACTAATCAACTGATGCCCCTGGCTTTTCTTTACCGCTGTCTAATCAAGGACACAGTGCTGACAACTATTCTGCTGATGCCCCTGGCTTAACTCTACCGCTGTCTTGTCAAGGACACAGTTCAGCCAACTAATCTGCTGATGTCCCTGGCTTTATTGTACCGTTGTCTTGTCAAGGATACAGTGCTGCCAACTAATCTGCTGATGCACCTGGCTTTACAGTGCCACTGTCTTGTCAAGGACACAGTGCTGCCAACTAATCTTCCATGCCCCTGGCTTAACTGTACCGCTGTTTTGTCAAGGACACAGTGCTGCCAACTAATCTTCTGATGCCACTGGCTTTACTGTACCACTGTCTTGTCAAGGACACAGTGCTGCCAACTAATCTGCTGATGCCCGTGGCTTTATGATACGGCTGTCATGTCAAGTGCACACTGCTGATAACTAATCTCCTGATGCCCCGGGCTTTACTATACCGCTGTCTTGTCAAGGATACAGTGCTGCCAACTAAACTGCTGATGCCCCTGGCTTTACTGTACCGCTCTCTTGTCAACGACACAGTGCTGCCAACTAATATGCTGATGCCCCTGGCTTTACTGTGTCGCTGTCATGTCAAGGAAACTGTGCTGCCAACTCATCTGCTGATGTCCCTGGCTTTACTGTACCGCTGTCTTGTCGAGGACAAGGTGCTGCCAACTAATCTACTGATGCCCCTGGCTTTACTGTACCGCTGTCTTTTCAAGGACACAGTGTTGCCAACTAATCTGCTGATGCCCCTGGCATTAATGTGCCGCTGTCATTCAAGGACACAGTGTTGCCAAATAATCTGCTGATGCCCCTGACATTACTGTGTGCTGTCTTGTCGAGGACAGAGTGCTGCCAACTAATCTGCTGTTGCCCCTGGCTTTACTGTGCCACTGTATTTTCGAGGACACAGTGCTGCCAACTAATCAGCTGATGCCCCTGTCTTTACTGTACCGCCGTCTTGAAAAGGACACAGTTTTGCCAACTAATCTGTGATGTCCCTGGCTTTATTGTGCCGCTGTCTTGTCAAGGATACAGTGCAGCCAACTAATCTGCTGATGCCCCTGGCTTTACTGCGCCACTGTCTTGTCAAGGACACAGTTCTGCCAAGTAATCTGCTGATGCCCCTGGCTTTACTATACGGTTGTCTTGTCAATGACACAGTGCTTCCAACTAATCTGTTAATGCCCCTTGCTTTACTGTACCGTTTTCTA
Organism: Meconema thalassinum; assembly: GCA_946902985.2. NCBI lineage: Eukaryota > Metazoa > Arthropoda > Insecta > Orthoptera > Tettigoniidae > Meconema > Meconema thalassinum. The sequence goes on along the minus strand of OX336390.1, from coordinate 66,431,452 downwards.
GTCAAGGACACAGCGCTGCCAACTTATCAGCTGATGCCCCTGGCTTTACTGTGCCGCTGGCTTGTCAAGGACTCAGTGCTGCCAACTAATCTGCTGATGCCACTGGCTTTACTGTGCCGCTGTCATGTCAAGGAAACTGTGCTGCCAACTCATCTGCTGATGTCCCTGGCTTTACAGTACCGCTGTCATGTCGAGGACAATTTGCTGCCAACTAATCTACTGATGCCCCTGGCTTAACTGTACCGCTGTCTTTTCAAGGACACAGTGTTGCCAACTAATCTGCTGATGCCCCTCGCATTAATGTGCCGCTGTCATTCAAGGACACAGTGTTGCCAAATAATCTGCTGATGCCCCTGACATTACTGTGTGCTGTCTTGTCGAGGACAGAGTGCTGCCAACTAATCTGCTGTTGCCCCTGGCTTTACTGTGCCACTGTATTGTCGAGGACACAGTGCTGCCAACTAATCTGCTGATGCCCCAGTCTTTACTGTACCGCCGTCTTGAAAAGGACACAGTTTTGCCAACTAATCTGTGATGTCCCTGGCTTTATTGTGCCGCTGTCTTGTCAAGGATACAGTGCAGCCAACTAATCTGCTGATGCCCCTGGCTTTACTGCGCCACTGTCTTGTCAAGGACACAGTGCTGCCAAGTAATCTGCTGATGCCCCTGGCTTTACTATACGGTTGTCTTGTCAAGGACACAGTGCTGCCAACTAATCTGCTGATGCCCCTTGCTTTACTGTACCATTTTCTAGTCAAGGACACAGTGCTGCCAACTTATCAGCTGATGCCCCTGGCTTTACTGTGCCGCTGGCTTGTCAAGGACTCAGTGCTGCCAACTAATCTACTGATGCCCCTGTCTTTAGTGTACCGATGTCTTGTCAAGGACACAGTGCTGACAACTAATCTGCAGATGCCCCTGGCTTTACTATGCCGCTGTCTTGTCAAGGAGACAGTCCTGCCAACTAATCTGCTGATGCCCCTGGCTTTACTGCACCGCTGTCTTGTCAAGGACACAGTGCTGCCAACCAATCTGCTGATGCCCCTGGTTTAACGGTGCCGCTGTCTTGTGAAGGACACAGTGCTGCCAACTAATCTTCTGATGCCCCTGGCTTTACTGTACCGCTGTCTTGTCAAGGACACAGTGCTGACAACTAATCTGCTGATTTCCCTGGCTTTACTGTACCGCTGTCTTGTCAAGGACACAGTGCTGCCACTAATCTGCTGAAGCCCCTGGCTTTACTGTACCGCTGTTTTGTCAAGGACACAGTGCGGCCAACTAATCTGCTGACGCCCCTGGCTTTACTGTACCGCTGTCTTGTCAAGGACACAGTGCTGCCAACTAATCTACTGATTCCCCTGGCTTTACTCTACCGCAGGCTTGTCAAGGACACATTTCTGCGAACTAATCTGCTGATGCCCCTGGTTTTACTGTACCGCTGTCTTGTCAAGGACCCAGTGCTGCCAACTCACCTGCTGATGCCTCTGGCATTACTGTACCCCTGTCATGTCAAGGACACAGTGTTGCCAACTAATCTGCTGATGCCCCTGGCTTTACTGTACCGCTGTCTTGTCAAGGACAGAGTGCTGCCAACTAATCTGCTGATGCCCCTGGCTATACTCTACCCATTTCTTGTCAAGGACACAGTGCTGCCAACTTGTATGCTGATACCCCTAGCTTTACAGTGTGCTGTCTTGTCAAGGATACAGTGCTGCCAACTAAACTGCTGATGCCCCTGGCTTTACTGTACCGCTGTCTTGTCAAGGAAACAGTGCTGCCAACTAATATGCTGATGCCCCTGGCTTTACTGTGCCGCTGTCTTGTCAAGGAAACTGTGCTGCCAACTCATCTGCTGATGTCCCTGGCTTTACTGTACCGCTGTCTTGCCGAGGACAAGGTGCTGCCAACTAATCTAATGCTGCCCCTGGCTTTACTGTACCTTTGTCGTATCAAGGACACAGTGTTGCCAACTAATCTGCTGATGCCCCTGGCATTACTGTGCCGCTGTCATTCAAGGACACAGTGTTGCCAAATAATCTGCTGATGCCCCTGACATTACTGTGTGCTGTCTTGTCGAGGACAGAGTGCTGCCAACTAATCTGCTGATGCCCGTGGCTTTACTGTGCCACTGTCTTGTCGAGGACAAAGTGCTGCCAACTAATCTGCTGATGCCCCTGTCTTTACTGTACCGCCGTCTTGAAAAGGACACAGTTTTGCCAACTAATCTGTGATGTCCCTGGCTTTATTGTGCCGCTGTCTTGTCAAGGATACAGTGCTGCCAACTAATCTGCTGATGTCCCTGGCTTTACTGCGCCACTGTCTTGTCAAGGACACAGTGCTGCCAAGTAATCTGCTGATGCCCCTGGCCTTACTATAAGGTTGTCTTGTCAAGGACACAGTGCTGCCAACTAATCTGCTGAAGCCCCTTGCTTTACTGTACCGTTGTCTAGTCAAGGACACAGTGCTGCCAACTTATCAGCTGATGCCCCTGGCTTTACTATGCCACTGGCTTGTCAAGGACACAGTGCTTCCAACTAATCTGCTGATGCCCCTGTCTTTACTGTACCGCTTTTTTGTCAAGGACACAGTGCTGCCAACTAATTTGCAGATGCCCCTGGCTTTAATATGCCGCTGTCTTGTCAAGGACACAGTACTCCCAACTAATCTGCTGATGCCCCTTGCTTTACTGTACTGCTGTCTTGTCAATGACACAGTGCTGCCAACTAATCTGCTGATGCCCCTGGCTTTCGTGTACCACTGTCTTGTCAAGGACACATGTTGCCAACTAATCTGCTGATATTCCTGGCTTTACTGTACTGCTGTCTTGTCAAGGACACATTGCTGCCAACTAATCTGCTGATGCCCCTGGCTTTACTGTACCGCTGTCTAGTCAAGGACACAGTGCTGCCAACTAATCTGTTGATGCCCATGTCTTTACTGTATTTCACTTCAGCAACAATAATCATTGCTGTGCCAACTGGAATTAAAATTTTCAGATGATTGGCCACTCACCGCTGTCTTGTCAAAGGCACAGTGCTGCCAACTAATCTGCTGATGCCGCTGGCTTAACTGTGTGCTGTCTTGTCAAGGACACAGTGCTGCCAACTAATCTCTTGATGCCCGTGACTATATAGTACCACTGTCTTGTCAAGGACCCAGTGTTGCCAACTAATCTGCTGATGCCCCTGGCTTTATTGTGCAGCTGTCCTGTCAAGGACACAGTATTGCCAATTAATCTGCTGATTCCCCTGGCTGTACAGTACCGCTGTCTTGTTAAAGATACAATGCTGCAAACTAATCTGTTGAATTCCCTGGCTTTACTGTACCGCTGTCTCGTCAAAGAAACAGTGCTGCCAACTAATCTGCTGATGCCTCTGGCTTTACTGTACCGCTCTCTTGTCAGGGACTCTGTGTTGCCAACTAATCTGCTGATTCCCCTGGCTTTACTGTACCGCAGTCTTGTCAAGGACACAGTGCTGCCAACGAATCTGCTGATTTTCCTGGCTTTACTGTACAGCTGTCTTGTCAAGGACACAGTGCTGCCAACTAATCTACTGATGCCCCTGGCTTTAATGTACCGCTGTTTTGTCAAGGACACAGTGCGGCCAACTAATCTGCTGACGCCCCTGGCTTTACTGTACCGCTCTCTTGTCAAGGACACAGTGCTGCCAACTAATCTGCTGATGCCCCTGGCTTTACTCTACCGCTGTCTTGTCAAGGAACCAGTGCTGCCAACTCACATGCTGATGCCTCTGGCATTACTGTACCGCTGTCATGTCAAGGACACAGTGTTGCCAACTAATCTGCTGATGCCCCTGGCTTTACTGTATCGCTGTCTTGTCAAGGACACAGTGCTGCCAACTAATCTGCTGATTTCCCTGGCTTTACTGTACCGCTGTCTTGTCAAGGACACAGTGCTGCCACTAATCTGCTGAAGCCCCTGGCTTTACTGTACTGCTGTTTTGTCAAGGACACATTGCGGCCAACTAATCTGCTGACGCCCCTGGCTTTACTGTACCGCTGTCTTGTCAAGGACACAGTGCTGCCAACTAATCTGCTGATGCCCCTGGCTTTACTCTACCGCAGGCTTGTCAAGGACACATTTCTGCGAACTAATCTGCTGATGCCCCTGGCTTTACTGTACCGCTGTCTTGTCAAGGACACAGTGCTGCCAACTAATCTGCTGATGCCCCTGGCTTTACTCTACCGCAGGCTTGTCAAGGACACATTTCTGCGAACTAATCTGCTGATGCCCCTGGCTTTACTGTACCGCTGTCTTTTCAAGGACCCAGTGCTGCCAACTCACCTGCTGATGCCTCTGGCATTACTGTACCGCTGTCATGTCAAGGACACAGTGTTGCCAACTAATCTGCTGATGCCCCTGGCTTTACTGTACCGCTGTCTTGTCAAGGACACAGTGCTGCCAACTAATCTGCTGATGCCCCTGGCTTTACTCTACCCATTTCTTGTCAAGGACACAGTGCTGCCAACTAGTATGCTGATACCCCTAGCTTTACAGTGTGCTGTCTTGTCAAGGATACAGTGCTGCCAACTAAACTGCTGATGCCCCTGGCTTTACTGTACCGCTGTCTTGTCAAGGAAACAGTGCTGCCAACTAATATGCTGATGCCCCTGGCTTTACTGTGCCGCTGTCTTGTCAAGGAAACTGTGCTGCCAACTCATCTGCTGATGTCCCTGGCTTTACTGTACCGCTGTCTTGTCGAGGACAAGGTGCTGCCAACTAATCTACTGATGCCCCTGGCTTTACTGTTCCGCTGTCGTATCAAGGACACATTGTTGCCAACTAATCTGCTGATGCCCCTGGCATTTCTGTGCCTCTGTCATTCAAGGACACAGTGTTGCCAAATAATCTGCTGATGCCCCTGACATTACTGTGTGCTGTCTTGTCGAGGACAGAGTGCTGCCAACTAATCTGCTCTTGCCCCTGGCTTTACTGTGCCACTGTCTTGTCGAGGACACAGTGCTGCCAACTAATCTGCTGATGCCCCTGTCTTTACTGTACCGCTGTCTTGAAAAGGACACAGTTTTGCCAACTAATCTGTGATGTCCCTGGCTTTATTGTGCCGCTGTCTTGTCAAGGATACAGTGCTGCCAACTAACCTGCTGATGTCCCTGGCTTTACTGCGCCACTGTCTTGTCAAGGACACAGTGCTGCCAAGTAATCTGCTGATGCCCCTGTCTTTACTCTACCGCTGTTTTGTCAAGGACACAGTGCTGCCAACTAATCTGCAGATGCCCCTGGCTTTACTATGCCGCTGTCTTGTCAAGGACACAGTGCTGCCAACTTATCAGCTGATGCCCCTGGCTTTACTGTCCCACTGGCTTGTCAAGGACACAGTTCTGCCAACTAATTTGCTGATGCCCCTGTCTTTACTCTACCGCTCTTTTGTCAAGGACACAGTGCTGCCAACCAATCTGCTGATGCCCCTGGCTTTACGGTGCCGCAGTCTTGTGAAGGACACAGTGCTGCCAACTAATTTGCTGATGCCCCTGGCTTTACTGTACCGCTGTCATGTCAAGGACACAGTGCTGCCATCTAATCTGATCATGCCCCTGGCTTTACTATACCACTGTCTTGTCAAGGACACAGTGCTGCCAACTATTCTGCTGATGCCCCTGGCTTTACTGTACCACTGTCTTGTCAAGGGCACAGTGCTGCCAACTAATCTGCGTATGTCCTGGGCTTACTGTACCGCTGAATTGTCAAGGACACAGTGCTGCCAACTAATCGGCTGATGCTCCTCGCTTTACTGTGCCGCTGTCTTTTCAAGGACACAGTGCTGCCAACTAACTGCTGATGCCCCTTGCTTTACTGAACCGTTGTCTTCACAAGGACACAGTGCTTCCAACTAATCCGCTAATGCCCCTGGCTTTACTGTACCGCTGTCTTGTCAAGGACACAGTGCAGCCAACAATGCTGCTGATGACCCTGGCTTTACTGTACCGCTGTCTTGTCAAGGACACAGTGCTGCCAACTAATCTGCTGATGCCCCTGGCATTACTGTGCCGCTGTCATGTCAAGGACACAGCGTTGCCAACTCATCTTCTATGCCCCTGGTTTTACTGTACCGCTGTCTTGTCAAGGACTCAGTGCTGCCAACTAATCTGCTGATGCCCCTGGCTTTACTTTGCCGCTGTCTTGTCAAGGACACAGTATTGACAACTAATCTGCTGATGCCCCTGTCTTTACTGTACCGCTCTCTTTTCAAGGACACAGTGCTGCCAGCTAATCTGCTGATGCCCCTGGCTTTACTTTGCCGCTGTCTTGTCAAGGACACAGTATTGACAACTAATCTGCTGATGCCCCTGGCTTTACTGTACCGCTGCCTTGTCGAGGACACAGTGCTGCCAGCTAATCTTATGATGCCCCTGGCTTTACTGTACCGCTGTCTTGTCAAGCACAGAGTGCTAGCAACTAATCTTCTGATGCCCCTGTCTTTACTGTACCGCTCTCTTGTCAAGGACTCAGTGCTGCCAACTAATCTTCTGATGCCCCTGGCTTTACTGTACCGCTGTCTTGTCAAGCACAGAGTGCTAGCAACTAATCTACTGATGCCCCTGTCTTTACTGTACCGCTGTCTTGTCGAGGACACAGTGCTGCCAACTAATCTGCAGATGCCCCTGGCTTTACTATGCCGCTGTCTTGTCAAGGACACAGTGCTGCCAACTAATCTGCTGTTGCCCCTGGCTTTACCGTGCCACTCTCTTGTCAAGGACACAGTGCAGCCAACCAATCTGCTGATGCCCCTGGCTTTACTGTACCGCTCACTTGTCAAGGACACAGTGCTGCCAGCTAATCTGCTGATGCCCCTGGCTTTACTGTACCTTTGTCTTATCAAGGACACAGTGCTGCCAACTTTTCTGCTGATGCCCCTGGCTTTACTGTACCGCTGTCTTGACAATGAGACAGTAATGCCAACTAATCAACTGATGACCCTGGCTTTTCTTTACCGCTGTCTAATCAAGGACACAGTGCTGACAACTATTCTGCTGATGCCCCTGGCTTAACTCTACCGCTGTCTTGTCAAGGACACAGTTCAGCCAACTAATCTGCTGATGTCCCTGGCTTTATTGTACCGTTGTCTTGTCAAGGATACAGTGCTGCCAACTAATCTGCTGATGCACCTGGCTTTACAGTGCCACTGTCTTGTCAAGGACACAGTGCTGCCAACTAATCTACCATGCCCCTGGCTTAACTGTACCGCTGTTTTGTCAAGGACACAGTGCTGCCAACTAATCTGCTGATGCCACTGGCTTTACTGTACCGCTGTCTTGTCAAGGACACAGTGCTGCCAACTAATCTGCTGATGCCCGTGGCTTTATGATACGGCTGTCATGTCAAGTGCACACTGCTGATAACTAATCTCCTGATGCCCCGGGCTTTACTATACCGCTGTCTTGTCAAGGATACAGTGCTGCCAACTAAACTGCTGATGCCCCTGGCTTTACTGTACCGCTCTCTTGTCAACGACACAGTGCTGCCAACTAATATGCTGATGCCCCTGGCTTTACTGTGTCGCTGTCTTGTCAAGGAAACTGTGCTGCCAACTCATCTGCTGATGTCCCTGGCTTTACTGTACCGCTGTCTTGTCGATGACAAGGTGCTGCCAACTAATCTACTTATGCCCCTGGCTTTACTGTACCGCTGTCTTTTCAAGGACACAGTGTTGCCAACTAATCTGCTGATGCCCCTGGCATTAATGTGCCGCTGTCATTCAAGGACACAGTGTTGCCAAATAATCTGCTGATGCCCCTTACATTACTGTGTGCTGTCTTGTCGAGGACAGAGTGCTGCCAACTAATCTGCTGTTGCCCCTGGCTTTACTTTGCCACTGTATTTTCGAGGACACAGTTCTGCCAACTAATCAGCTGATGCCCCTGGCTTTACTGTGCCGCTGTCATGTCAAGGAAACTGTGCTGCCAACTCATCTGCTGATGTCCCTGGCTTTACTGTACCGCTGTCATGTCGAGGACAATTTGCTGCCAACTAATCTACTGATGCCCCTGGCTTAACTGTACCGCTGTATTTTCAAGGACACAGTGTTGCCAACTAATCTGCTGATGCCCCTCGCATTAATGTGGCGCTGTCATTCAAGGACACAGTGTTGCCAAATAATCTGCTGATGCCCCTGACATTACTGTGTGCTGTCTTGTCGAGGACAGAGTGCTGCCAACTAATCTGCTGTTGCCCCTGGCTTTACTGTGCCACTGTATTGTCGAGGACACAGTGCTGCCAACTAATCTGCTGATGCCCCAGTCTTTACTGTACCGCCGTCTTGAAAAGGACACAGTTTTGCCAACTAATCTGTGATGTCCCTGGCTTTATTGTGCCGCTGTCTTGTCAAGGATACAGTGCAGCCAACTAATCTGCTGATGCCCCTGGCTTTATTGCGCCACTGTCTTGTCAAGGACACAGTGCTGCCAAGTAATCTGCTGTTGCCCCTGGCTTTACTGTGCCACTGTATTGTCGAGGACACAGTGCTGCCAACTAATCTGCTGATGCCCCAGTCTTTACTGTACCGCCGTCTTGAAAAGGACACAGTTTTGCCAACTAATCTGTGATGTCCCTGGCTTTATTGTGCCGCTGTCTTGTCAAGGATACAGTGCAGCCAACTAATCTGTGATGTCCCTGGCTTTACTGCGCCACTGTCTTGTCAAGGACACAGTGCTGCCAAGTAATCTGCTGATGCCCCTGGCTTTACTATACGGTTGTCTTGTCAAGGACACAGTGCTGCCAACTAATCTGCTGATGCCCCTTGCTTTACTGTACCATTTTCTAGTCAAGGACACAGTGCTGCCAACTTATCAGCTGATGCCCCTGGCTTTACTGTGCCGCTGGCTTGTCAAGGACTCAGTGCTGCCAACTAATCTACTGATGCCCCTGTCTTTAGTGTACCGATGTCTTGTCAAGGACACAGTGCTGACAACTAATCTGCAGATGCCCCTGGCTTTACTATGCCGCTGTCTTGTCAAGGACACAGTCCTGCCAACTAATCTGCTGATGCCCCTGGCTTTACTGCACCGCTGTCTTGTCAAGGACACAGTGCTGCCAACCAATCTGCTGATGCCCCTGGTTTTACGGTGCCGCTGTCTTGTGAAGGACACAGTGCTGCCAACTAATCTTCTGATGCCCCTGGCTTTACTGTACCGCTGTCATATCAAGGACACAGTGCTGCCAACTAATCTGCTGATGCCCCTGGCTTTACTATACCACTGTCTTGTCAAGGACACAGTACTGCCAACTAATCTGCTGATGCCCCTGGCTTTACTGTACCGCTGTCTTGTAAAGTACACCGTGCTGCCAACTCTTCTGCTGATGCCCCTGGCTTTATTGTATCGCTGTCTAGTCAAGGACACAGTGCTGCCAACTAATCTGCTGATGCCCCTGGCTTTACTGTACCGCTGTCTTGTAAAGTACACCGTGCTGCCAACTAATCTGCTGTTGCCCCTGGCTTTACTCTACCGCTCTCTTGTCAAGGACACAGTGTTGCCAACTAATCTGCTGATGCCCATGGCTTTACTGTACCGCTCTCTTGTCAAGGACACAGTGTTGCCAGCTAATCTGCTGATGCCCCTGGCTTTACTGTACCGCTCTCTTATCAAGGACACTGTGCTGCCATCTGAACTGCCGATGTCCCTGGCTTTATTGTACCGCTGCCTTGACAAGGAGACAGTAATGCCAACTAATCTACTGATGCCCCTGGCTTTCCTTTACCGCTGTCTTATCAAGGACACAGTGCTGACAACTATTCTGCTGATGCCCCTGGCTTGACTGTAACGCTGTCTTGTCAAGGGCACAGTGCTGCCAACTAATCTGCTGATGTCCCTGGCTTACTGTACCGCTGACTTGTCAAGGACACAGTGCTGCCAACTAATCGGCTGATGCTCCTCGCTTTACTGTGCCGCTGTCTTGTCAAGGACACAGTGCTGCCAACTAACTGCTGATGCCCCTGGCTTTACTGTACAGTTGTCTTGTCAAGGACACAGTGCTGCCAAATAATCTGCTGATGCCCCTGGCATTACTGTGCCGCTGTCATGTCAAGGACACAGCCTTGCCAACTCATCTTCTATGCCCCTGGCTTTACTGTACCGCTGGCTTGTCAAGGACACAGTATTGACAACTAAACTGCTGATGCCCCTGGCTTTACTGTACCGCTGTCTTGTCAAGGACACAGTGCTGCCAAGTAATCTGCTGATGCCCCTGGCTTTACTATACGGTTGTCTTGTCAAGGACACAGTGCTGCCAACTAATCTGCTGATGCCCCTGGCTTTACTGTGCCGCTGGCTTGTCAAGGACACAGTGCAGCCAACTATGCTGCTGATGTCCCTGGCTTTACTGTACCGCTCTCTTGTCAAGGACACAGTGTTGCCAACTAATCTGCTGATGCCCCTGGCTTTACTGTACCGCTGTCTTGTCAAGCACAGAGTGCTACCAACTAATCTGCTGATGCCCCTGGCTTTACTGTACCGCTCTCTTATCAAGGACACAGTGCTACCAACTAATCTGCCGATGCCCCTGGCTTTACTGTACCGCTGCCTTGACAAGGACACAGTGTTGCCAACTAATCTACTGATGCACCTGGCTTTCCTTTACCGCTGTCTTATCAAGGACACAGTGCTGACAACTATTCTGCTGATGCCCCTGGCTTGACTGTAACGCTGTCTTGTCAAGGGCACAGTGCTGCCAACTAATCTGCTGATGTCCCTGGCTTAGTGTACCGCTGTCTTGTCAAGGACACAGTGCTGCCAACTAATCGGCTGATGCTACTCGCTTTACTGTGCCGCTGTCTTGTCAAGGACACAGTGCTGCCAACTAACTGCTGATGCCCCTGGCTTTACTGTACCGTTGTCTTGTCAAGGACACAGTGCTGCCAACTAATCCGCTAATGCCCCTGGCTTTACTGTACCGCTGTCTTGTCAAGGACACAGTGCAGCCAACTATGCTGCTGATGTCCCTGGCTTTACTGTACTGCTGTCTTGTCAAGGACACAGTGCTGCCAAATAATCTGCTGATGCACCTGGCATTACTGTGCCGCTGTCATGTCAAGGACACAGCCTTGTCAACTCATCTTCTATGCCCCTGGCTTTACTGTACCGCTGTCTTGTCAAGGACACAGTGCAGTCAACTATGCTGCTGATGTCCCTGACTTTACTGTACCGTTTTCTTGTCAAGGACACAGTGCTGCCAAATAATCTGCTGATGCCCCTGGCTTTACTGTACCGCTGTCTTGTCAAGGACACAGTGCTGCCAAATAATCTGCTGATGCCCCTGGCATTACTGTGCCGCTGTCATGTCAAGGACACAGCCTTGCCAACTCATCTTCTATGCCCCTGTCTTTACTCTACCGCTGTCTTGTCAAGGACTCAGTGATGCCAACTAATCTGCTGATGCCCCGGGCTTTACTGTGCCGCTGTCTTGTCAAGGACACAGTGCTGCCAGCTAATCTGCTGATGCCCCTGGCTTTACTGTACCGCTGTCTTGTCAAGGACACAGTGCTGCCAGCTAATCTGCTGGTGCCCCTGGCTTTACTGTAACGTTGTCTTGACAATGAGACAGTAATGCCAACTAATCTGCTGATGCCCCTGGCTTTACTGTACAGCTCTCTTGTCAAGGACACAGTGCTGCCAACTAATCTGCTGATGCCCCTGGCTTTACTGTGCCGCTGTCTTGTCAAGGACACAGTGCTGCCAGCTAATCTGCTGGTGCCCCTGGCTTTACTGTACAGCTCTCTTGTCAAGGACACAGTGCTGCCAACTAATCTGCTGATGCCCCTGGCTTTACTGTACCGCTGTCTTGACAATGAGACAGTAATGCCAACTAATCAACTGATGCCCCTGGCTTTTCTTTACCGCTGTCTAATCAAGGACACAGTGCTGACAACTATTCTGCTGATGCCCCTGGCTTAACTCTACCGCTGTCTTGTCAAGGACACAGTTCAGCCAACTAATCTGCTGATGTCCCTGGCTTTATTGTACCGTTGTCTTGTCAAGGATACAGTGCTGCCAACTAATCTGCTGATGCACCTGGCTTTACAGTGCCACTGTCTTGTCAAGGACACAGTGCTGCCAACTAATCTTCCATGCCCCTGGCTTAACTGTACCGCTGTTTTGTCAAGGACACAGTGCTGCCAACTAATCTGCTGATGCCACTGGCTTTACTGTACCACTGTCTTGTCAAGGACACAGTGCTGCCAACTAATCTGCTGATGCCCGTGGCTTTATGATACGGCTGTCATGTCAAGTGCACACTGCTGATAACTAATCTCCTGATGCCCCGGGCTTTACTATACCGCTGTCTTGTCAAGGATACAGTGCTGCCAACTAAACTGCTGATGCCCCTGGCTTTACTGTACCGCTCTCTTGTCAACGACACAGTGCTGCCAACTAATATGCTGATGCCCCTGGCTTTACTGTGTCGCTGTCATGTCAAGGAAACTGTGCTGCCAACTCATCTGCTGATGTCCCTGGCTTTACTGTACCGCTGTCTTGTCGAGGACAAGGTGCTGCCAACTAATCTACTGATGCCCCTGGCTTTACTGTACCGCTGTCTTTTCAAGGACACAGTGTTGCCAACTAATCTGCTGATGCCCCTGGCATTAATGTGCCGCTGTCATTCAAGGACACAGTGTTGCCAAATAATCTGCTGATGCCCCTGACATTACTGTGTGCTGTCTTGTCGAGGACAGAGTGCTGCCAACTAATCTGCTGTTGCCCCTGGCTTTACTGTGCCACTGTATTTTCGAGGACACAGTGCTGCCAACTAATCAGCTGATGCCCCTGTCTTTACTGTACCGCCGTCTTGAAAAGGACACAGTTTTGCCAACTAATCTGTGATGTCCCTGGCTTTATTGTGCCGCTGTCTTGTCAAGGATACAGTGCAGCCAACTAATCTGCTGATGCCCCTGGCTTTACTGCGCCACTGTCTTGTCAAGGACACAGTTCTGCCAAGTAATCTGCTGATGCCCCTGGCTTTACTATACGGTTGTCTTGTCAATGACACAGTGCTTCCAACTAATCTGTTAATGCCCCTTGCTTTACTGTACCGTTTTCTAGTCAAGGACACAGCGCTGCCAACTTATCAGCTGATGCCCCTGGCTTTACTGTGCCGCTGGCTTGTCAAGGACTCAGTGCTGCCAACTAATCTGCTGATGCCACTGGCTTTACTGTGCCGCTGTCATGTCAAGGAAACTGTGCTGCCAACTCATCTGCTGATGTCCCTGGCTTTACAGTACCGCTGTCATGTCGAGGACAATTTGCTGCCAACTAATCTACTGATGCCCCTGGCTTAACTGTACCGCTGTCTTTTCAAGGACACAGTGTTGCCAACTAATCTGCTGATGCCCCTCGCATTAATGTGCCGCTGTCATTCAAGGACACAGTGTTGCCAAATAATCTGCTGATGCCCCTGACATTACTGTGTGCTGTCTTGTCGAGGACAGAGTGCTGCCAACTAATCTGCTGTTGCCCCTGGCTTTACTGTGCCACTGTATTGTCGAGGACACAGTGCTGCCAACTAATCTGCTGATGCCCCAGTCTTTACTGTACCGCCGTCTTGAAAAGGACACAGTTTTGCCAACTAATCTGTGATGTCCCTGGCTTTATTGTGCCGCTGTCTTGTCAAGGATACAGTGCAGCCAACTAATCTGCTGATGCCCCTGGCTTTACTGCGCCACTGTCTTGTCAAGGACACAGTGCTGCCAAGTAATCTGCTGATGCCCCTGGCTTTACTATACGGTTGTCTTGTCAAGGACACAGTGCTGCCAACTAATCTGCTGATGCCCCTTGCTTTACTGTACCATTTTCTAGTCAAGGACACAGTGCTGCCAACTTATCAGCTGATGCCCCTGGCTTTACTGTGCCGCTGGCTTGTCAAGGACTCAGTGCTGCCAACTAATCTACTGATGCCCCTGTCTTTAGTGTACCGATGTCTTGTCAAGGACACAGTGCTGACAACTAATCTGCAGATGCCCCTGGCTTTACTATGCCGCTGTCTTGTCAAGGAGACAGTCCTGCCAACTAATCTGCTGATGCCCCTGGCTTTACTGCACCGCTGTCTTGTCAAGGACACAGTGCTGCCAACCAATCTGCTGATGCCCCTGGTTTAACGGTGCCGCTGTCTTGTGAAGGACACAGTGCTGCCAACTAATCTTCTGATGCCCCTGGCTTTACTGTACCGCTGTCTTGTCAAGGACACAGTGCTGACAACTAATCTGCTGATTTCCCTGGCTTTACTGTACCGCTGTCTTGTCAAGGACACAGTGCTGCCACTAATCTGCTGAAGCCCCTGGCTTTACTGTACCGCTGTTTTGTCAAGGACACAGTGCGGCCAACTAATCTGCTGACGCCCCTGGCTTTACTGTACCGCTGTCTTGTCAAGGACACAGTGCTGCCAACTAATCTACTGATGCCCCTGGCTTTACTCTACCGCAGGCTTGTCAAGGACACATTTCTGCGAACTAATCTGCTGATGCCCCTGGTTTTACTGTACCGCTGTCTTGTCAAGGACCCAGTGCTGCCAACTCACCTGCTGATGCCTCTGGCATTACTGTACCCCTGTCATGTCAAGGACACAGTGTTGCCAACTAATCTGCTGATGCCCCTGGCTTTACTGTACCGCTGTCTTGTCAAGGACAGAGTGCTGCCAACTAATCTGCTGATGCCCCTGGCTATACTCTACCCATTTCTTGTCAAGGACACAGTGCTGCCAACTTGTATGCTGATACCCCTAGCTTTACAGTGTGCTGTCTTGTCAAGGATACAGTGCTGCCAACTAAACTGCTGATGCCCCTGGCTTTACTGTACCGCTGTCTTGTCAAGGAAACAGTGCTGCCAACTAATATGCTGATGCCCCTGGCTTTACTGTGCCGCTGTCTTGTCAAGGAAACTGTGCTGCCAACTCATCTGCTGATGTCCCTGGCTTTACTGTACCGCTGTCTTGCCGAGGACAAGGTGCTGCCAACTAATCTAATGCTGCCCCTGGCTTTACTGTACCTTTGTCGTATCAAGGACACAGTGTTGCCAACTAATCTGCTGATGCCCCTGGCATTACTGTGCCGCTGTCATTCAAGGACACAGTGTTGCCAAATAATCTGCTGATGCCCCTGACATTACTGTGTGCTGTCTTGTCGAGGACAGAGTGCTGCCAACTAATCTGCTGATGCCCGTGGCTTTACTGTGCCACTGTCTTGTCGAGGACAAAGTGCTGCCAACTAATCTGCTGATGCCCCTGTCTTTACTGTACCGCCGTCTTGAAAAGGACACAGTTTTGCCAACTAATCTGTGATGTCCCTGGCTTTATTGTGCCGCTGTCTTGTCAAGGATACAGTGCTGCCAACTAATCTGCTGATGTCCCTGGCTTTACTGCGCCACTGTCTTGTCAAGGACACAGTGCTGCCAAGTAATCTGCTGATGCCCCTGGCCTTACTATAAGGTTGTCTTGTCAAGGACACAGTGCTGCCAACTAATCTGCTGAAGCCCCTTGCTTTACTGTACCGTTGTCTAGTCAAGGACACAGTGCTGCCAACTTATCAGCTGATGCCCCTGGCTTTACTATGCCACTGGCTTGTCAAGGACACAGTGCTTCCAACTAATCTGCTGATGCCCCTGTCTTTACTGTACCGCTTTTTTGTCAAGGACACAGTGCTGCCAACTAATTTGCAGATGCCCCTGGCTTTAATATGCCGCTGTCTTGTCAAGGACACAGTACTCCCAACTAATCTGCTGATGCCCCTTGCTTTACTGTACTGCTGTCTTGTCAATGACACAGTGCTGCCAACTAATCTGCTGATGCCCCTGGCTTTCGTGTACCACTGTCTTGTCAAGGACACATGTTGCCAACTAATCTGCTGATATCCCTGGCTTTACTGTACTGCTGTCTTGTCAAGGACACATTGCTGCCAACTAATCTGCTGATGCCCCTGGCTTTACTGTACCGCTGTCTAGTCAAGGACACAGTGCTGCCAACTAATCTGTTGATGCCCATGTCTTTACTGTATTTCACTTCAGCAACAATAATCATTGCTGTGCCAACTGGAATTAAAATTTTCAGATGATTGGCCACTCACCGCTGTCTTGTCAAAGGCACAGTGCTGCCAACTAATCTGCTGATGCCGCTGGCTTAACTGTGTGCTGTCTTGTCAAGGACACAGT
Source organism: Meconema thalassinum (assembly GCA_946902985.2). Lineage (NCBI taxonomy): Eukaryota > Metazoa > Arthropoda > Insecta > Orthoptera > Tettigoniidae > Meconema > Meconema thalassinum. The sequence continues at coordinate 66,415,282 of OX336390.1, read as the reverse complement.
GCTGCCAACTAATCTCTTGATGCCCGTGACTATATAGTACCACTGTCTTGTCAAGGACCCAGTGTTGCCAACTAATCTGCTGATGCCCCTGGCTTTATTGTGCAGCTGTCCTGTCAAGGACACAGTATTGCCAATTAATCTGCTGATTCCCCTGGCTGTACAGTACCGCTGTCTTGTTAAAGATACAATGCTGCCAACTAATCTGTTGAATTCCCTGGCTTTACTGTACCGCTGTCTCGTCAAAGAAACAGTGCTGCCAACTAATCTGCTGATGCCTCTGGCTTTACTGTACCGCTCTCTTGTCAGGGACTCTGTGTTGCCAACTAATCTGCTGATTCCCCTGGCTTTACTGTACCGCAGTCTTGTCAAGGACACAGTGCTGCCAACGAATCTGCTGATTTTCCTGGCTTTACTGTACAGCTGTCTTGTCAAGGACACAGTGCTGCCAACTAATCTACTGATGCCCCTGGCTTTAATGTACCGCTGTTTTGTCAAGGACACAGTGCGGCCAACTAATCTGCTGACGCCCCTGGCTTTACTGTACCGCTCTCTTGTCAAGGACACAGTGCTGCCAACTAATCTGCTGATGCCCCTGGCTTTACTCTACCGCTGTCTTGTCAAGGAACCAGTGCTGCCAACTCACATGCTGATGCCTCTGGCATTACTGTACCGCTGTCATGTCAAGGACACAGTGTTGCCAACTAATCTGCTGATGCCCCTGGCTTTACTGTATCGCTGTCTTGTCAAGGACACAGTGCTGCCAACTAATCTGCTGATTTCCCTGGCTTTACTGTACCGCTGTCTTGTCAAGGACACAGTGCTGCCACTAATCTGCTGAAGCCCCTGGCTTTACTGTACTGCTGTTTTGTCAAGGACACATTGCGGCCAACTAATCTGCTGACGCCCCTGGCTTTACTGTACCGCTGTCTTGTCAAGGACACAGTGCTGCCAACTAATCTGCTGATGCCCCTGGCTTTACTCTACCGCAGGCTTGTCAAGGACACATTTCTGCGAACTAATCTGCTGATGCCCCTGGCTTTACTGTACCGCTGTCTTGTCAAGGACACAGTGCTGCCAACTAATCTGCTGATGCCCCTGGCTTTACTCTACCGCAGGCTTGTCAAGGACACATTTCTGCGAACTAATCTGCTGATGCCCCTGGCTTTACTGTACCGCTGTCTTTTCAAGGACCCAGTGCTGCCAACTCACCTGCTGATGCCTCTGGCATTACTGTACCGCTGTCATGTCAAGGACACAGTGTTGCCAACTAATCTGCTGATGCCCCTGGCTTTACTGTACCGCTGTCTTGTCAAGGACACAGTGCTGCCAACTAATCTGCTGATGCCCCTGGCTTTACTCTACCCATTTCTTGTCAAGGACACAGTGCTGCCAACTAGTATGCTGATACCCCTAGCTTTACAGTGTGCTGTCTTGTCAAGGAAACAGTGCTGCCAACTAATATGCTGATGCCCCTGGCTTTACTGTGCCGCTGTCTTGACAAGGAAACTGTGCTGCCAACTCATCTGCTGATGTCCCTGGCTTTACTGTACCGCTGTCTTGTCGAGGACAAGGTGCTGCCAACTAATCTACTGATGCCCCTGGCTTTACTGTTCCGCTGTCGTATCAAGGACACATTGTTGCCAACTAATCTGCTGATGCCCCTGGCATTTCTGTGCCGCTGTCATTCAAGGACACAGTGTTGCCAAATAATCTGCTGATGCCCCTGACATTACTGTGTGCTGTCTTGTCGAGGACAGAGTGCTGCCAACTAATCTGCTCTTGCCCCTGGCTTTACTGTGCCACTGTCTTGTCGAGGACACAGTGCTGCCAACTAATCTGCTGATGCCCCTGTCTTTACTGTACCGCTGTCTTGAAAAGGACACAGTTTTGCCAACTAATCTGTGATGTCCCTGGCTTTATTGTGCCGCTGTCTTGTCAAGGATACAGTGCTGCCAACTAACCTGCTGATGTCCCTGGCTTTACTGCGCCACTGTCTTGTCAAGGACACAGTGCTGCCAAGTAATCTGCTGATGCCCCTGTCTTTACTCTACCGCTGTTTTGTCAAGGACACAGTGCTGCCAACTAATCTGCAGATGCCCCTGGCTTTACTATGCCGCTGTCTTGTCAAGGACACAGTGCTGCCAACTTATCAGCTGATGCCCCTGGCTTTACTGTCCCACTGGCTTGTCAAGGACACAGTGCTGCCAACTAATTTGCTGATGCCCCTGTCTTTACTCTACCGCTCTTTTGTCAAGGACACAGTGCTGCCAACCAATCTGCTGATGCCCCTGGCTTTACGGTGCCGCAGTCTTGTCAAGGACACAGTGCTGCCAACTAATTTGCTGATGCCCCTGGCTTTACTGTACCGCTGTCATGTCAAGGACACAGTGCTGCCATCTAATCTGATCATGCCCCTGGCTTTACTATACCACTGTCTTGTCAAGGACACAGTGCTGCCAACTATTCTGCTGATGCCCCTGGCTTTACTGTACCACTGTCTTGTCAAGGGCACAGTGCTGCCAACTAATCTGCGTATGTCCTGGGCTTACTGTACCGCTGAATTGTCAAGGACACAGTGCTGCCAACTAATCGGCTGATGCTCCTCGCTTTACTGTGCCGCTGTCTTTTCAAGGACACAGTGCTGCCAACTAACTGCTGATGCCCCTTGCTTTACTGAACCGTTGTCTTCACAAGGACACAGTGCTTCCAACTAATCCGCTAATGCCCCTGGCTTTACTGTACAGCTGTCTTGTCAAGGACACAGTGCAGCCAACAATGCTGCTGATGACTCTGGCTTTACTGTACCGCTGTCTTGTCAAGGACACAGTGCTGCCAACTAATCTGCTGATGCCCCTGGCATTACTGTGCCGCTGTCATGTCAAGGACACAGCGTTGCCAACTCATCTTCTATGCCCCTGGTTTTACTGTACCGCTGTCTTGTCAAGGACTCAGTGCTGCCAACTAATCTGCTGATGCCCCTGGCTTTACTTTGCCGCTGTCTTGTCAAGGACACAGTATTGACAACTAATCTGCTGATGCCCCTGTCTTTACTGTACCGCTCTCTTTTCAAGGACACAGTGCTGCCAGCTAATCTGCTGATGCCCCTGGCTTTACTTTGCCGCTGTCTTGTCAAGGACACAGTATTGACAACTAATCTGCTGATGCCCCTGGCTTTACTGTACCGCTGCCTTGTCGAGGACACAGTGCTGCCAGCTAATCTTATGATGCCCCTGGCTTTACTGTACCGCTGTCTTGTCAAGCACAGAGTGCTAGCAACTAATCTTCTGAAGCCCCTGTCTTTACTGTACCGCTCTCTTGTCAAGGACTCAGTGCTGCCAACTAATCTTCTGATGCCCCTGGCTTTACTGTACCGCTGTCTTGTCAAGCACAGAGTGCTAGCAACTAATCTACTGATGCCCCTGTCTTTACTGTACCGCTGTCTTGTCGAGGACACAGTGCTGCCAACTAATCTGCAGATGCCCCTGGCTTTACTATGCCGCTGTCTTGTCAAGGACACAGTGCTGCCAACTAATCTGCTGTTGCCCCTGGCTTTACCGTGCCACTCTCTTGTCAAGGACACAGTGCAGCCAACCAATCTGCTGATGCCCCTGGCTTTACTGTACCGCTCACTTGTCAAGGACACAGTGCTGCCAGCTAATCTGCTGATGCCCCTGGCTTTACTGTACCTTTGTCTTATCAAGGACACAGTGCTGCCAACTTTTCTGCTGATGCCCCTGGCTTTACTGTACCGCTGTCTTGACAATGAGACAGTAATGCCAACTAATCAACTGATGCCCCTGGCTTTTCTTTACCGCTGTCTAATCAAGGACACAGTGCTGACAACTATTCTGCTGATGCCCCTGGCTTAACTCTACCGCTGTCTTGTCAAGGACTCAGTGCTGCCAACTAATCTGCTGATGCCCCTGGCTTTACTGTGCCGCTGTCTTGTCAAGGACACAGTGCTGCCAGCTAATCTGCTGATGCCCCTGGCTTTACTGTACCGCTGTCTTGTCAAGGACACAGTGCTGCCAGCTAATCTGCTGGTGCCCCTGGCTTTACTGTAACGTTGTCTTGACAATGAGACAGTAATGCCAACTAATCTGCTGATGCCCCTGGCTTTACTGTACAGCTCTCTTGTCAAGGACACAGTGCTGCCAACTAATCTGCTGATGCCCCTGGCTTTACTGTGCCGCTGTCTTGTCAAGGACACAGTGCTGCCAGCTAATCTGCTGGTGCCCCTGGCTTTACTGTACAGCTCTCTTGTCAAGGACACAGTGCTGCCAACTAATCTGCTGATGCCCCTGGCTTTACTGTGCCGCTGTCTTGTCACGGACACAGTGCTGCCAACTAATCTGCTGATGCCCCTGGCTTTAGTGTGCCGCTGTCTTGTCACGGACACAGTGCTGCCAACTAATCTTCTGATGCCCCTGGCTTTACTGTACCGCTGTTTTGTCAAGGACACAGTGCTGCCAACTAATCCGCTGATGTCCCTGGCTTTATTGCACCGTTGTCTTGTCAAGGACACAGTGCTGCCAACTAATCTGCTGATGCCACTGTCTTTACTGTACCGCCGTCTTGAAAAGGACACAGTTATGCCAACTAATCTGTGATGTCCCTGGCTTTATTGTGCCGCTGTCTTGTCAAGGATACAGTGCTGCCAACTAATCTGCTGAAGTCCCTGGCTTTACTGCGCCACTGTCTTGTCAAGGACACAGTGCTGCCAAGTAATCTACTGATGCCCCTGGCTTTACTATAAGGTTGTCTTGTCAAGGACACAGTGCTGCCAACTAATCTGCTGATGCCCCTTGCTTTACTGTACCGTTGTCTAGTCAAGGACACAGTGCTGCCAACTTATCAGCTGATGCCCCTGGCTTTACTGTGCCACTGGCTTGTCAAGGACACAGTGCTGCCAACTAATCTGCTGATGCCCCTGTCTTTACTGTACCGCTGTTTTGTCAAGGACACAGTGCTGCCAACTAATCTGCAGATGCCCCTGGCTTTACTATGCCGCTGTCTTGTCAAGGACTCAGAGCTGCCATCTAATCTGCTGATGCCCCTGGCTTTACTGTACCGCTGTCTTGTCAAGCACTGAGTGCTACCAACTAATCTGCTGATGCCCCTGGCTTTACTGTACCGCTGCCTTGACAAGGAGACAGTAATGCCAACTAATCTACTGATGCCCCTGGCTTTCCTTTACCGCTGTCTTATCAAGGACACAGTGCTGACAACTATTCTGCTGATGCCTCTGGCTTTACTCTACCGCTGTCTTGTCAAGGACACAGTGCTGCCAGCTAATCTGCTGATGCCCCTGGCTTTACTGTACCGCTGTCTTGTCAAGCACTGAGTGCTACCAACTAATCTGCCGATGCCCCTGGCTTTACTGTACCGCTGCCTTGACAAGGAGACAGTAATGCCAACTAATCTACTGATGCCCCTGGCTTTCCTTTACCGCTGTCTTATCAAGGACACAGTGCTGACAACTATTCTGCTGATGCCCCTGGCTTTACTGTACCGCTGTCTTGTCAAGGGCACAGTGCTGCCAACTAATCTGCTTATGTCCTGGGCTTACTGTACCGCTGAATTGTCAAGGACACAGTGCTGCCAACTGATCGGCTGATGCTCCTCGCTTTACTGTGCCGCTGTCTTTTCAAGGACACAGTGCTGCCTAATAACTGCTGATGCCCCTTGCTTTACTGTACCGTTGTCTTGACAAGGACACAGTGCTGCCTACTAATTCGCTAATGCCCCTGGCTTTACTATACCGCTGTCTTGTCAAGGACACAGTGCTGCCAACTAATCTGCTGATGTCCCTGGCTTTACTGTACCGCTGTCTTGTCAAGGACACAGTGCTGCCAACTAATCTGCTGATGTCCCTGGCTTTACTGTACCGCTGTCTTGTCAATGACACAGTGCTGCCATCTAATCTGCTGATGCCCCTGGTATTACTGTGCCGCTGTCATGTCAAGGACACAGCGTTGCCAACTCACCTTCTATGCCCCTGGCTTTACTGTACCGCTGTCTTGTCAAGGACTCAGTGCTGCCAACTAATCTGCTGATGCCCCTGGCATTACTGTGCCGCTGTCTTGTCAAGGACACAGTATTGACAACTAATCTGCTGATGCCCCTGGCTTTACTGTACCGCTGTCTTGTCGAGGACACAGTGCTGCCAACTAATCTGCAGACGCCCCTGGTTTTACTATGCCGCTGTCTTGTCAAGGACACAGTGCTGCCAACTAATCTGCTGTTGCCCCTGGCTTTACTGCGCCACTCTCTTGTCAAGGACACAGTGCTGCCAACCAATCTGCTGATGCCCCTGGCTTCACTGTACCGCTCTCTTGTCAAGGACACAGTGCTGCCAGCTAATCTGCTGATGCCCCTGGCTTTACTGTAACGCTGTCTTATCAAGGACACAGTGCTGCCAACTTTTCTGCTGATGCCCCTGGCTTTACTGTACCGCTGTCTTGACAATGAGACAGTAATGCCAACTAATCAACTGATGCTCCTGGCTTTTCTTTACCGCTGTCTTATCTAGGACACAGTGCTGACAACTATTCTGCTGATGTCCCTGGCTTTATTGTACCGTTGTCTTGTCAAGGATACAGCGCTGCCAACTAATCTGCTGATGCACCTGGCTTTACAGTGCCACTGTCTTGTCAAGGACACAGTGCTGCCAACTAATCTTCCATGCCCCTGGCTTAACTGTACCGCTGTTTTGTCAAGGATACAGTGCTGCCAACTAATCTGCTGATGCCACTGGCTTTACTGTACCGCTGTCTTGTCAAGGACACAGTGCTGCCAACTAATCTGCTGATGCCCCTGGCTTAAATGTACCGCTGTCTTGTCAAGGACACAGTGCGGCCAACTAATCTGCTGATGCCCCTGGCTTTACTGTGCCGCTGTCATATCAAGGAAACTGTGCTGCCAACTAATCTGCTGATGCCCCTGGCTTTACTCTACCGCAGGCTTGTCAAGGACACATTTCTGCGAACTAATCTGCTGATGTCCCTGGCTTTACTGTACCGCTCTCTTGTCAAGGACACAGTGCTGCCAACTAATATGCTGATGCCCCTGGCTTTACTGTGCCGCTGTCATGTCAAGGAAACTGTGCTGCCAACTCATCTGCTGATGTCCCTGGCTTTACTGTACCGCTGTCTTGTCGAGGACAAGGTGCTGCCAACTAATCTACCGATGCCCCTGGCTTAACTATACCGCTGTCTTTTCAAGGACACAGTGTTGCCAACTAATCTGCTGATGCCCCTGGCATTAATGTGCCGCTGTCATTCAAGGACACAGTGTTGCCAAATAATCTGCTGATGCCCCTGACATTACTGTGTGCTGTCTTGTCGAGGACAGAGTGCTGCCAACTAATCTGCTGTTGCCCCTGGCTTTACTGTGCCACTGTATTGTCGAGGACACAGTGCTGCCAACTAATCTGCTGTTGCCCCAGTCTTTACTGTACCGCCGTCTTGAAAAGGACACAGTTTTGCCAAGTAATCTGCTGATGCCCCTGGCTTTACTATGCCGCTGTCTTGTCAAGGACGCAGTCCTGCCAACTAATCTGCTGATGCCCCTGGCTTTACTGCACCGCTGTCTTGTCGAGGACACAGTGCTGCCAACCAATCTGCTGATGCCCCTGGTTTTACGGTGCCGCTGTCTTGTGAAGGACACAGTGCTGCCAACTAATCTGCTGATGCCCCTGGCTTTACTATACCACTGTCTTGTCAAGGACACAGTACTGCCAACTAATCTGCTGATTCCCATGGCTTTACTGTACCGCTCTCTTGTCAAGGACACAGTGTTGCCAACTAATCTGCTGATGCCCCTGGCTTTACTGCACCGCTGTCTTGTCAAGCACAGAGTGCTACCAACTAATCTGCTGATGCCCCTGGCTTTACTGTACCGCTGTCTTGTCAAGCACAGAGTGCTACCAACTAATCTGCTGATGCCCCTGGCTTTACTGTACCGCTCTCTTATCAAGGACACTGTGCTGCCATCTGAACTGCCTATGCCCCTGGCTTTACTATACCACTGTTTTGTCAAGGACACAGTGCTGCCAACTAATCTGCTGATGCCCCTGGCTTTACTGTACCGCTGTCTTGTCAAGCACAGAGTGCTACCAACTAATCTGCTGATGCCCCTGGCTTTACTGTACCGCTCTCTTATCAAGGACACTGTGCTGCCATCTGAACTGCCGATGCCCCTTGCTTTACTATACCACTGTTTTGTCAAGCACACAGTGCTACCAACTAATCTGCTGATGCCCCTGACATTACTGTACCGCTGTCTTGTCAAGCACAGAGTGCTACCAACTAATCTGCCGATGCCCCTGGCTTTACTGTACCGCTGCCTTGACAATGAGACAGTAATGCCAACTAATCTACTGATGCCCCTGGCTTTCCATTACCGCTGTCTTATCAAGGAAACAGTGCTGACAACTATTCTGCTGATGCCCCTGGCTTTACTCTACCGCTGTCTTGTCAAGGACTCAGTGCTGCCAACTAATCTGCTGATGCCCCTGGCTTTACTGTACAGCTGTCTTGTCAAGGACACAGTGCTGCCAGCTAATCTGCTGATGCCCCTGGCTTTACTGTGCCGCTGTCTTGTCAAGGACACAGTATTGACAACTAATCTGCTGATGCCCCTGGCTTTACTGTACCGCTGTCTTGTCAAGGACACTGTGCTGCCAACTAATCTGCTGATGCCCCTGGCTTTCCTTTACCGCTGTCTTATCAAGGACACAGTGCTGACAACTATTCTGCTGATGCCCCTGGCTTTACTGTACCGCTGTCTTGTCAAGGACACTGTGCTGCCAACTAATCAACTTATGCACCTGGCTTTCCTTTACCGCTGTCTTATCAAGGACACAGTGCTGACAACTATTCTGCTGATGCCCCTGGCTTTACTGTTCCGCTGTCTTGTCAAGGACTCAGTGCTGCCAACTAATCTGCTGATGCCCCTGGCTTTACTGTACAGCTGTCTTGTCAAGGACACAGTGCTGCCAGCTAATCTGCTAATGCCCCTGGCTTTACTGTGCCGCTGTCTTGTCAAGGACACAGTATTGACAACTAATCTGCTGATGCCCCTGGCTTTACTGTACCGCTGTCTTGTCAAGGACACAGTGTTGCCAGCTAATCTGCTGATGCCCCTGGCTTTACTCTACCGCTGAGTTGGCAAGCACAGAGTGCTAGCAACTAATCTGCTGATGCCCCTGGCTTTACTGTACCGCTGTCTTGTCAAGGACACAGTGTTGCCAGCTAATCTGCTGATGCCCCTGGCTTTACTCTACCGCTGAGTTGTCAAGCACAGAGTGCTAGCAACTAATCTGCTGATGCCCCTGGATTTACTGTACCGCTGTTTTGTCAAGGACACAGTGCTGCCAAATAATCTGCTGATGCCACTGGCTTTACTGTGCCGCTGTCTTGTCAAGGACACAGTGCTGCCAACTAATATGCTGATGCCCCTGGCTTTACTGTACCGCTGTCTTGTCAAGGACACAGTGCTGCCAACTAATATGCTGATGCCCCTGGCTTTACTGTACCGCTGTCTTGTCAAGGACACAGTGCTGCCAACTAATATGCTGATGCCCCTGGCTTTACTGTGCCGCTGTCTTGTCAAGGACACAGTGCTGCCAAATAATCTGCTGATGCCCCTGGCTTTACTGTACCGCTGTCTGGTCAAGGACACAGTGCTGCCCACTAATCTGCTGATGCCCCTGGCTTTACTGTACCGCTGTCATTTTCGAGGACACAGTGCTGCCAACTAATCTGCTGATGCCCCTGGCTTTACTGTACCGCTGTCTCGTCAAGGATACAGTGCTGCCAACTAATCTGCTGATGTTTCTGGCTTTACTGTACCGCTGTCATTTTCGAGGACACAGTGCTGCCAACTAATCTGCTGATGCCCCTGGCTTTACTGTACCGCTGTCTCGTCAAGGACACAGTGCTGCCAACTAATCTGCTGATGCCGCTGGCTTTACTGTACCGCTGTCATTTTCGAGGACACAGTGCTGCCAACTAATCTGCTGATGCCGCTGGCTTAACTGTGTGCTGACTTGTCAAGGACACAGTGCTGCCAACTAATCTCTTGATGCCCGTGACTATATAGTACCGCTGTCTTGTCAAGGACACAGTGCTGCCCACTAATCTGCTGATGTCCCTGGCTTTACTGTACCGCTGTCATTTTCGAGGACACAGTGCTGCCAACTAATCTGCTGATGCCCCTGGCTTTACTGTACCGCTGTCTCGTCAAGGATACAGTGCTGCCAACTAATCTGCTGATGTTTCTGGCTTTACTGTACCGCTGCCATTTTCGAGGACACAGTGCTGCCAACTAATCTGCTGATGCCCCTGGCTTTACTGTACCGCTGTCTTGTCAAGGACACAGTGCTGCCAACTAATCTGCTGATGCCGCTGGCTTAACTGTGTGCTGACTTGTCAAGGACACAGTGCTGCCAACTAATCTCTTGATGCCCGTGACTATATAGTACCACTGTCTTGTCAAGGACCCAGTGTTGCCAACTAATCTGCTGATGCCCCTGGCTTTATTGTGCAGCTGTCCTGTCAAGGACACAGTGTTGCCAACTAATCTGCTGATTCCCCTGGCTTTACTGTACTTCTGTCTTGTCAAAGACACAATGCTGCCAACTAATCTGCTGAATTCACTGGCTTTACTGTACCGCTGTCTTGTCAAAGAAACAGTGCTGCCAACTAATCTGCTGATGCCTCGGGCTTTACTGTACCGCTCTCTTGTCAGGGACTCAGTGTTGCCAACTAATCTGCTGATTCCCCTGGCTTTACTGTACCGCAGTCTTGTCAAGGACACAGTGCTGCCAACGAATCTGCTGATGTCCCTGGCTTTACTGTACCGCTGTCATTTTCGAGGACACAGTGCTGCCAACTAATCTGCAGATTCCCCTGGCCTTACTATTCCGCTGTGTTGTCAAGGACACAGTGCTGCCAAATAATCTGCTGATGCCCTGGCTTTACTGCACCGCTGACTTGTCAAGGACACAATGCTGCCAACCAATCTGCTGATGCCCCTGGCTTTACGGTGCCGCTGTCTTGTCAAGGACAAAGTGCTGCCAACTAATCTGCTGATGCCCCTGGCATTACTGTACCGCTGCCATGTCAAGGACACAGTGCTGCCAACTAATCTGCTGATGCCCTTGGCTTTACTATACCACTGTCTTTTCAAGGACACAGTGCTGCCAACTAATCGGCTGATGCTCCTCGCTTTACTGTGCCGCTGTTTTGATATGGACACAGTGCTGCCAACTAACTGATGATGAACCTGGCTTTACTGTACCGTTGTCTAGTCAAGGACACAGTGCTGCCAACTAACCTCTGATGTCCAGGGCATAACTGTACCGCTGTCTTGTCAAGGACACAGTTTTGCCAACTAATCCGCTGATGCCCCTGGCTTTACTGGACCGCTGTCTTTTCAAGGACACAGTGTTGCCAACTAAACCGTTGTTGCTCCTGGCTTTATTGTACCGCTGTCTTGGCAAGGACACAGTGATGCCACCTAATCTGCTGATGCCCCTGGCTTTCCTATAACGTTGTCTTTTCAAGAACAGAGTGCTGCCAACTAATCTGCTGATGTCCCTGGCTTAACTATATCGTTGTCTTGTCAAGAACACAGTGCTGCCAACTATTCTGCTGATACCCCTGGCTTTACTGTACCACTGTCTTGTCAAGGACACAGTGTTGCCAACTAATCCGCTGAAGCCCCTGGCTTTTTTGTACCGCTGTCATGTCAAAGACACAGTGCTGCCAACTAATCTTCTGACGCCACTGGCTTTACTGTACCGCTGTCTTGTCAATACACAGTGCTGCCAACTATTCTGCTGATACCCCAGGCTTTACTGTACCACTGTCTTGTCAAGGATACAGTAATGCCAACTAATCTGCTGATTCACCTTGCTTTACTGTACCGTTGTCTAGTCAAGGACACAGTGCTGCCAACTAATCTACTGATGCCCCTGGCTTTTCTTTTACGCTGTCTTATCAAGGACACAGTGCTGACAACTATTCTGCTGATGCCACTGCCTTTACTGTACCACTGTTTTTTCAAGGACACAGAGCTGCCAACTAATCTGCTGATGCCACTGGCTTTACTGTGCCGCTGTTTTTTCAAGGACACAGAGCTGCCAACTAATCTGCTGATGCCACTGGCTTTACTGTGCCGCTGTCTTTTCAAGAACACAGTGCTACCAACTAATATGCTGATGCCTCTGGCTTTACTGTACCGCTGTCTTGCCAAGGACACATTGCTGCCAACTAATCTGTTGATGCCAATGGCTTTACTGTACTGCTGTCTTGTCAATGACACAGTGTTGCCAACTAATCTGCTGAAGCCACTGGCTTTACTGTACCGCTGTCATGCCAAGGACACAGTGCTGCCAACTATTCTGTTGATGCCCAGGGCTTTACTGTACTGCTGTCTTGTCATTGACACAGTGCTGCCAACTAATCTGCTGTTGTCCCAGGCTTTCCTGTACCGCTGTCTTGACAATGAGACAGTTATGCCAACTCATCTACTGATGCCCCTGGCTTTTCTTTTCCGCTGTCTTATCAAGGACTCAGTGCTGCCAACTAATCTGCTGATGCCCCTGTCTTTACTGTACCGCTGTCTTGACAATGAGACAGTTATGCCAACTCATCTACTGATGCCCCTGGCTTTTATTTTCCGCTGTCTTATCAAGGACACAGTGCTGCCAACTAATCTGCTGATGCCCCTGGCTTTACTGTACCGCTGCCATGTCAAGGACACATTGTTTTCAACTAATCTGCTGATGCCCCTGTCTTTACTGTACCGCTGTCTTGCCAAGGACACAGTGCTGCCAACTAATCTACTGATGCCCCTGGCTTTTCTTTTCCGCTGTCTTATCAAGGACACAGTGCTGACAACTATTCTGCTGATGCCACTGCCTTTACTGTACCACTGTTTTTTCAAGGACACAGAGCTGCCAACTAATCTGCTGATGCCACTGGCTTTACTGTGCCGCTGTTTTTTCAAGGACACAGAGCTGCCAACTAATCTGCTGATGCCACTGGCTTTACTGTGCCGCTGTCTTTTCAAGGACACAGTGCTACCAACTAATATGCTGATGCCCCTGGCTTTACTGGACCGCAGTCATATCAAGGACACCGTGTAGCCATTTAATCTGCTGATGCCCCGGCTTTACTGTACCGCTGTTATGTCAAAGACAAGGTGCTGCCAACTAACCTTCTGATGCCCCTGGCTTTACTGTACCGCTGTCTTGTCAAGGACACAGTGCTGCCAACTAATCTGATGATGCCCCTGTCTTTTCTGTACCACTGTCTTGTCAAGGACACAGTGCAGCCAAATAATCTGCTGATGTCCCTGGCTTTACTGTACCACTGTCTTGTCAAGGACACAGTGCTGCCAACTAACCTTCTGATGCCCCTGTCTTTACTGTACCACTGTCTTGTCAAGGACACAGTGCTGCCAACTAACCTTCTGATGCCCCTGGCTTTACTGGACCGCAGTCATATCAAGGACACCGTGTAGCCATTTAATCTGCTGATGCCCCGGCTTTACTGTACCGCTGTTATGTCTTAGACACAGTGCTGCCAACTAACCTTCTGATGCCCCTGGCTTTACTGTACCGCTGTCTTGTCAAGGACACAGTGCTGCCAACTAATCTGATGATGCCCCTGTCTTTACTGTACCACTGTCTTGTCAAGGACACAGAGCTGCCAACTAATCTGCTGATGCCACTGGCTTTACTGTGCCGCTGTTTTTCAAGGACACAGAGCTGCCAACTAATCTGCTGATGCCACTGGCTTTACTGTGCCGCTGTCTTTTCAAGGACACAGTGCTACCAACTAATATGCTGATGCCCCTGGCTTTACTGGACCGCAGTCATATCAAGGACACCGTGTAGCCATTTAATCTGCTGATGCCCCGGCTTTACTGTACCGCTGTTATGTCAAAGTCACAGTGCTGCCAACTAACCTTCTGATGCCCCTGGCTTTACTGTACCGCTGTCATGTCAAGGACACAGTGCTGCCAACTAATCTGATGATGCCCCTGGTTTGTCTGTACCGCTGTCTTGTCAAGGACACAGTGCAGCCAACTAATCTGATGATTCCCCTGGCTTTAGTGTACCGCTGTCTTATCAAGGACACAATGCTGCCAACTAATCTGATGATGCCCCTGGTTTGACTGTACCGCTGTCTTGTCAAGGACACAGTGCAGCCAACTAATCTTCTATGCCCCTGGCTTAAATGTACCGCTGATTTGTCAAGGACACAGTGCTGCCAAATAATCTGCTGATGCCACTGGCTTTACTGTGCCGCTTTCTTTTCAAGGACACAGTGCTGCCAACTAATATGCTGATGCCCCTGGCTTTACTGGACCGCAGCCATGCCAAGGACACCGTGCAGCCAATTAATCTGCTGATGCCCTGGCTTTACTGTACCGCTGTCATGTCAAAGACACATTGCTGCCAACTAATCTTCTGATGCCCCTGGCTTTACTGTACCGCTGTCTTGTCAAGGACACAGTGCTGCCAACTAATCTGCTGATGCCCTGGCTTTACTGTACCGCTGTCATGTCAAAGACACATTGCTGCCAACTAATCTTCTGATGCCCCTGGCTTAACTGTACCGCTGTCTTGTCAAGGACACAGTTCAGCCAACTAATCTGATGATGCCCCTGGCTTTACTGTACCGCAGTCTTGTCAAGGACACAGTGCTGCCAACTAATCTGCAGATGCACCTGGCTTTATTGTACCGCTGTCTTGTCAAGGACACAGTGCAGCCAACTAATCTGATGATGCCCTTGGCTTTACTGTACCGCTGTCTTGTCAAGGACACAGTGTTGCCAACTTATCTGCTGATGCCCCTGGCATTATTGTGCCGCCGTCTTTTCAAGGACACATATTGCCAACTAATCTGCTGATATCCCTGGCTTTACTGTACTGCTGTCTTGTCAAGGACACATTGATGTCAACTAATCTGCTGATGCCCATGGCTTTATTGTACTGCTGTCTTGTCAAGGACACATTGCTGCCAACTAATCTGCTGATATCCCTGGCTTTACTGTACTGCTGTCTTGTCAAGGACACATTGATGTCAACTAATCTGCTGATATCCCTGGCTTTACTGTACTTCTGTCTTGTCAAGGACACATTGATGTCAACTAATCTGCTGATGCCCCTGGCTTTACTGTACTGCTGTCTTGTCAAGGACACATTGCTGCCAACTAATCTGCTGACCCCCTGGCTTTACTGTACCGCTGTCTTGTCAAGGACACAGTGCTGCCAACTAATCTGCTGATGCCGCTGGCTTAACTGTGTGCTGTCTTGTCAAGGACACCGTGGTACCAACTTATCTCCTGATGCCCCTGACATTACTGTACCACTGTCTTTCCAAGGACACAGTGTTGCCAACTAATCTGCTGATTCCCCTGGCTTTACAAAACCGCTGCCTTGTCAAGGACACAGTGCTGCCAACTTATCTGCTGAATTCCCTGGCTTTACTGTACCGCTGTCTTGTCAAAGACACAGTGCTGCCAACTAATCTGCTGATGCCTCTGGCTTTACTGTACCGCTCTCTTGTCAGGGACTCAGTGTTGCCAACTAATCTGCTGATTCCCCTGGCTTTACTGGACCGCAGTCTTGTCAAGGACACAGTGCTGCCAACGAATCTGCTGATTTCCCTGGCTTTACTTTAACGCTGTCTTGTCAAGGACACAGTGCTGCCTACTAATCTGCAGATGCCCCTGGCATTACTATGCCGCTGTCTTGTCAAGGACACAGTGCTGCCAACTAATCTGCTGATGCCCCTGGCTTTATTGTATCGCTGTCTTGTCGAGGACACAGTGCAGCTAACTAATCTGATGATGCCCCTGGCTTTACTGTACCGCTGTCTTGTCAAGGACACAGTGTTGCCAACTTATCTGCTGATGCCCCTGGCATTATTGTGCAGCCGTCTTTTCAAGGACACAATATTGCCAACTAATCTGCTGATGACCTTGGCTCAACTGTACCGCTGACTTGTCAAGGACACAGAGCTGCCAACTAATCTGCTGATTCCCCTGGCTTTACAGTACCGCTGCCTTGTCAAGGACACAGTGCTGCCAACTTATCTGCTGAATTCCCTGGATTTACTGTACCGCTGTCTTGTCAAAGACACAGTGCTGCCAACTAATCTGCTGACGCCACTGGCTTTACTGTACCGCTGTCTTGTCAATACACAGTGCTGCCAACTATTCTGCTGATACCCCAGGCTTTACTGTACCACTGTCTTGTCAAGGATACAGTAATGCCAACTAATCTGCTGATTCACCTTGCTTTACTGTACCGTTGTCTAGTCAAGGACACAGTGCTGCCAACTAATCTACTGATGCCCCTGGCTTTTCTTTTACGCTGTCTTATCAAGGACACAGTGCTGACAACTATTCTGCTGATGCCACTGCCTTTACTGTACCACTGTTTTTTCAAGGACACAGAGCTGCCAACTAATCTGCTGATGCCACTGGCTTTACTGTGCCGCTGTTTTTTCAAGGACACAGAGCTGCCAACTAATCTGCTGATGCCACTGGCTTTACTGTGCCGCTGTCTTTTCAAGAACACAGTGCTACCAACTAATATGCTGATGCCTCTGGCTTTACTGTACCGCTGTCTTGCCAAGGACACATTGCTGCCAACTAATCTGTTGATGCCAATGGCTTTACTGTACTGCTGTCTTGTCAATGACACAGTGTTGCCAACTAATCTGCTGAAGCCACTGGCTTTACTGTACCGCTGTCATGCCAAGGACACAGTGCTGCCAACTATTCTGTTGATGCCCAGGGCTTTACTGTACTGCTGTCTTGTCATTGACACAGTGCTGCCAACTAATCTGCTGTTGTCCCAGGCTTTCCTGTACCGCTGTCTTGACAATGAGACAGTTATGCCAACTCATCTACTGATGCCCCTGGCTTTTCTTTTCCGCTGTCTTATCAAGGACTCAGTGCTGCCAACTAATCTGCTGATGCCCCTGTCTTTACTGTACCGCTGTCTTGACAATGAGACAGTTATGCCAACTCATCTACTGATGCCCCTGGCTTTTATTTTCCGCTGTCTTATCAAGGACACAGTGCTGCCAACTAATCTGCTGATGCCCCTGGCTTTACTGTACCGCTGCCATGTCAAGGACACATTGTTTTCAACTAATCTGCTGATGCCCCTGTCTTTACTGTACCGCTGTCTTGCCAAGGACACAGTGCTGCCAACTAATCTACTGATGCCCCTGGCTTTTCTTTTCCGCTGTCTTATCAAGGACACAGTGCTGACAACTATTCTGCTGATGCCACTGCCTTTACTGTACCACTGTTTTTTCAAGGACACAGAGCTGCCAACTAATCTGCTGATGCCACTGGCTTTACTGTGCCGCTGTTTTTTCAAGGACACAGAGCTGCCAACTAATCTGCTGATGCCACTGGCTTTACTGTGCCGCTGTCTTTTCAAGGACACAGTGCTACCAACTAATATGCTGATGCCCCTGGCTTTACTGGACCGCAGTCATATCAAGGACACCGTGTAGCCATTTAATCTGCTGATGCCCCGGCTTTACTGTACCGCTGTTATGTCAAAGACAAGGTGCTGCCAACTAACCTTCTGATGCCCCTGGCTTTACTGTACCGCTGTCTTGTCAAGGACACAGTGCTGCCAACTAATCTGATGATGCCCCTGTCTTTTCTGTACCACTGTCTTGTCAAGGACACAGTGCAGCCAAATAATCTGCTGATGTCCCTGGCTTTACTGTACCACTGTCTTGTCAAGGACACAGTGCTGCCAACTAACCTTCTGATGCCCCTGTCTTTACTGTACCACTGTCTTGTCAAGGACACAGTGCTGCCAACTAACCTTCTGATGCCCCTGGCTTTACTGGACCGCAGTCATATCAAGGACACCGTGTAGCCATTTAATCTGCTGATGCCCCGGCTTTACTGTACCGCTGTTATGTCTTAGACACAGTGCTGCCAACTAACCTTCTGATGCCCCTGGCTTTACTGTACCGCTGTCTTGTCAAGGACACAGTGCTGCCAACTAATCTGATGATGCCCCTGTCTTTACTGTACCACTGTCTTGTCAAGGACACAGAGCTGCCAACTAATCTGCTGATGCCACTGGCTTTACTGTGCCGCTGTTTTTCAAGGACACAGAGCTGCCAACTAATCTGCTGATGCCACTGGCTTTACTGTGCCGCTGTCTTTTCAAGGACACAGTGCTACCAACTAATATGCTGATGCCCCTGGCTTTACTGGACCGCAGTCATATCAAGGACACCGTGTAGCCATTTAATCTGCTGATGCCCCGGCTTTACTGTACCGCTGTTATGTCAAAGTCACAGTGCTGCCAACTAACCTTCTGATGCCCCTGGCTTTACTGTACCGCTGTCATGTCAAGGACACAGTGCTGCCAACTAATCTGATGATGCCCCTGGTTTGTCTGTACCGCTGTCTTGTCAAGGACACAGTGCAGCCAACTAATCTGATGATTCCCCTGGCTTTAGTGTACCGCTGTCTTATCAAGGACACAATGCTGCCAACTAATCTGATGATGCCCCTGGTTTGACTGTACCGCTGTCTTGTCAAGGACACAGTGCAGCCAACTAATCTTCTATGCCCCTGGCTTAAATGTACCGCTGATTTGTCAAGGACACAGTGCTGCCAAATAATCTGCTGATGCCACTGGCTTTACTGTGCCGCTTTCTTTTCAAGGACACAGTGCTGCCAACTAATATGCTGATGCCCCTGGCTTTACTGGACCGCAGCCATGCCAAGGACACCGTGCAGCCAATTAATCTGCTGATGCCCTGGCTTTACTGTACCGCTGTCATGTCAAAGACACATTGCTGCCAACTAATCTTCTGATGCCCCTGGCTTTACTGTACCGCTGTCTTGTCAAGGACACAGTGCTGCCAACTAATCTGCTGATGCCCTGGCTTTACTGTACCGCTGTCATGTCAAAGACACATTGCTGCCAACTAATCTTCTGATGCCCCTGGCTTAACTGTACCGCTGTCTTGTCAAGGACACAGTTCAGCCAACTAATCTGATGATGCCCCTGGCTTTACTGTACCGCAGTCTTGTCAAGGACACAGTGCTGCCAACTAATCTGCAGATGCACCTGGCTTTATTGTACCGCTGTCTTGTCAAGGACACAGTGCAGCCAACTAATCTGATGATGCCCTTGGCTTTACTGTACCGCTGTCTTGTCAAGGACACAGTGTTGCCAACTTATCTGCTGATGCCCCTGGCATTATTGTGCCGCCGTCTTTTCAAGGACACATATTGCCAACTAATCTGCTGATATCCCTGGCTTTACTGTACTGCTGTCTTGTCAAGGACACATTGATGTCAACTAATCTGCTGATGCCCATGGCTTTACTGTACTGCTGTCTTGTCAAGGACACATTGCTGCCAACTAATCTGCTGATATCCCTGGCTTTACTGTACTGCTGTCTTGTCAAGGACACATTGATGTCAACTAATCTGCTGATATCCCTGGCTTTACTGTACTTCTGTCTTGTCAAGGACACATTGATGTCAACTAATCTGCTGATGCCCCTGGCTTTACTGTACTGCTGTCTTGTCAAGGACACATTGCTGCCAACTAATCTGCTGACCCCCTGGCTTTACTGTACCGCTGTCTTGTCAAGGACACAGTGCTGCCAACTAATCTGCTGATGCCGCTGGCTTAACTGTGTGCTGTCTTGTCAAGGACACCGTGGTACCAACTTATCTCCTGATGCCCCTGACATTACTGTACCACTGTCTTTCCAAGGACACAGTGTTGCCAACTAATCTGCTGATTCCCCTGGCTTTACAAAACCGCTGCCTTGTCAAGGACACAGTGCTGCCAACTTATCTGCTGAATTCCCTGGCTTTACTGTACCGCTGTCTTGTCAAAGACACAGTGCTGCCAACTAATCTGCTGATGCCTCTGGCTTTACTGTACCGCTCTCTTGTCAGGGACTCAGTGTTGCCAACTAATCTGCTGATTCCCCTGGCTTTACTGGACCGCAGTCTTGTCAAGGACACAGTGCTGCCAACGAATCTGCTGATTTCCCTGGCTTTACTTTAACGCTGTCTTGTCAAGGACACAGTGCTGCCTACTAATCTGCAGATGCCCCTGGCATTACTATGCCGCTGTCTTGTCAAGGACACAGTGCTGCCAACTAATCTGCTGATGCCCCTGGCTTTATTGTATCGCTGTCTTGTCGAGGACACAGTGCAGCTAACTAATCTGATGATGCCCCTGGCTTTACTGTACCGCTGTCTTGTCAAGGACACAGTGTTGCCAACTTATCTGCTGATGCCCCTGGCATTATTGTGCAGCCGTCTTTTCAAGGACACAATATTGCCAACTAATCTGCTGATGACCTTGGCTCAACTGTACCGCTGACTTGTCAAGGACACAGAGCTGCCAACTAATCTGCTGATTCCCCTGGCTTTACAGTACCGCTGCCTTGTCAAGGACACAGTGCTGCCAACTTATCTGCTGAATTCCCTGGATTTACTGTACCGCTGTCTTGTCAAAGACACAGTGCTGCCAACTAATCTGCTGATGCCTCTGGCTTTACTGTACCGCTCTCTTGACAGGGACTCAGTGTTGCCAACTAATCTGCTGATTCCCCTGGCTTTACTGTACCGCAGTCTTGTCAAGGACACAGTGCTGCCAACGAATCTACTGATTTCCCTGGCTTTACTGTACCGCTGTCATGTCAAGGAAACAGTGCTGCTAACTAATCTGCAGATGCCCCTGGCTTTACTATGCCGCTGTCTTGTCAAGGACACAGTGCTGCCAACTAATCCGCTGAAGCCCCTGGCTTTACTGCACCGCTGTCTTGTCAAGGACACAGTGCTGCCAACTAATCTGCTGATGCCCCTGGCTTTACTGTACCGCTGTCTTGTCAAGGACACAGTATTGACAACTAATCTGCTGATGCCCCTGACTTTACTGCACCGCTCTCTTGTCAAGGACACAGTGCTGCCAACTAATCAGCGGATGCCCCTGGCTTTACTGTACCGCTGTCCTGTCAAGGACACAGTGCTGCCAACTAATCTGCTGATGCCCCTGGCTTTACTGTACCGCTGTCTTGTCAAGGACACAGTGCTGCCAACTAATCTGCCGATGTCGCTGGATTTATTGTATCGTTGTCTTGTCAAGGACACAGTGCTGCCAACTACTCCGCTGATGTCCCTGGCTTTACTGTACCGCTGTCTTGTCAAGGACACAGTGCAGCCAACTAATCTGCTGATGTCGCTGGATTTATTGTATCGTTGTCTTGTCAAGGACACAGTGCTGCCAACTAATCTGCTGATTTAATTGGCTTTAATTGTGCCGTTGTCTTGTCAAGGACACAGTGCTGCCAACTAACCTTCTATGCCCCTGGCTTAACTGTACTGCTGTTTTGTCAAGGACACAATGCTGCCAACTAATCTGCTAATGCCACTGGCTTTACTGTGCCGCTGTCATTTCAAGGACACAGTGCTACCAACTAATCCGCTGATGCCCCTGGCTTTGCTGGACCGCAGTCATGTCAAGGATACAGTGCAGCCAACTAATCTGCTAATGCCCTTAGCTTTACTGTGCCGCTGTCAATTAAAGGACACAGTGCTGCCAACTAACCTTCTATGCCCCTGGCTTAACTGTACTGCTGTCTAGTCAAGGACACAGTGCTGCCAACTAATCTGCTGATATCCCTGGCTCTAATGTACCGCTGACTTGTCAAGGACACAGTGCTGCCAACTAATCTGCTGATGCCCCTGTCTTTACTGTACCGCTGTCTTGTCAAGGACACAGTGTTGCCAACTAATCTTCTGATGCCCCTGGCTTTACTGTACCGCTGTCTTGTCAAGGACACAGTGCTGCCAACTAATCCGCTGATGCCCCTGGCTTCTTTGTATCTCTGTCTAGTCAAGGACACAGTGCTGCCAACTAATCTGCTGATATCCCTGGCTCTACTGTACCGCTGACTTGTCAAGGACACAGTGCTGCCAACTAATCTGCTGATGCCCCTGTCTTTACTGTACCGCTGTCCTGTCAAGGACACAGTGTTGCCAACTAATCCGCTGATGCCGCTGGCTTTTTTGTACCTGTGTCTAGTCACGTACACAGTGCTGCCAACTAATCTGCTGATGCCCCTGTCTTTACTGTACCACTGTCTTGTCAAGGACACAGTGTTGCCAACTAATCCGCTGACGCCCCTGGCTTTTTTGTACCTGTGTCTAGTCAAGGACACAGTGCTGCCAACTTATCTGCTGATGCTCCTGGCATTATTGTACCGCCGTCTTTTCAAAGACACAATGTTGCCATCTAATCTGCTGATGACCCTGGCTCTACTGTACCGCTGACTTGTCAAGGACACAGTGCTGCCAACTAATCTGCTTGTGCACCTGGCTTTAGTGTGCCACTGTCTTTTCAATGACACAGTGCTGCCAACTAATCTGCAGATGCCCCTGGCTTTACTGTACTGCTGTCTTGTCAAGGACACAGTGTTGCCAACTAATCTGTTGATGCTCCTTGCTTTACTGTACCGCTGTCTTGTCAAGGTCACAGTGCTGCAAAATAATCTGCTGATGCCACTGGCTTTACTGTACTGCTGTCTTATCAAGGACACAGTGCTGCCAACTAACCTGCTGATGCCCCTGGCAATACTATACCTCTGTCTTGTCAAAGACACATTGCTGCCAACTAATCTGCTGATGCTCCTCGCTTTACTCTGCCGCTGTCTTGTCAATGACACAGTGCTGCCAACTAACTGCTGGTGCCCCTGGCTTTACTCTACCGTTGTCTTGTCAAGGACAAAGTGCTGCCAACTAATCTGCTGATCCCCTGGCTTTACTGTACCGCTGTCTTGTCAAGGACACAGTATTGACAACTAATCTGCTGATGCCCCTGGCTTTACTGCACCGCTCTCTTGTCAAGGACACAGTGCTGCCAACTAATCTGCTGATGCCCCTGGCTTTAATGTACCGCTGTCTTGTCAAGCACAGAGTGCTGCCAACTAACCTGATGATGCCCCTGGTTTTACTGTACCGCTGTCTTGACAATGAGACAGTAATGACAACTAATCTACTGTTGCCCCTGGCTTTTCTTTACCGCTGTCTTACAAGGACATAGTGCTGACAACTATTCTGCTGATGCCCCTGGCTTTAATCTACCGCTGTCTTATCGAGGACACAGTTCTGCCAACTAATCAGCTGATGCCCCTGGCTTTACTGTTCCGCTGTCTTGTCAAGGACACAGTACAGCCAACTAATCTGCTGATGTCCCTGGCTTTATTGTATCGTTGTCTTGTCAAGGACACAGTGCTGCCAACTAATCTGCTGATGCCCCTGGCTTTACTGTGCCGCTGTCTTTTCAAGGACACAGTGCTACCAACTAATATGCTGATACCCCTGGCTTTACTGTACCGCTGTCTTGTAAAGGACACAGTGCTGCCAACTAATCTGATGATGCCCCTGGCTTTACTGTACCGCTGTCTTGTCAAAGACACAGTGTTGCCAACTTATCTGCTGATGCCCCTGGCTTTACTGTGCCGCTGTCTTTTCAAGGACACAGTGCTACCAACTAATATGCTGATACCCCTGGCTTTACTGTACCGCTGTCTTGTCAAGGACACAGTACAGCCAACTAATCTGCTGATGTCCCTGGCTTTATTGTATCGTTGTCTTGTCAAGGACACAATGTTGCCAACTAATCTGCTGATGACCCTGGCTCTACTGTACCGCTGACTTGTCAAGGACACAGTGCTGCCAACTAATCTGCTGGTGCCCCTGGCTTTACTGTGCCATTGTCTTTTCAAGGACACAGTGCTGCCAACTAATCTGCTGATGCCCCTGGCTTTACTGTACTGCTGTCTTGTCAATGACACAGTGCTGCCAACTAATCTGCTGATGCCCCAGGCTTTCCTGTACCGCTGTCTTGTCAAGGACACATATTGTCAACTAATCTGCTGATGCCCCTGGCTTTACTGTACCGCTGTCTTGCCAAGGACACAGTGCTGCCAACTATTCTGTTGATGCCCATGGCATTACTGTACCGCTGTCTTTTCAAGGACACAGTGCTGCCAACTAATCTGCTGATGCCGCTGGCTTAACTGTGTGCTGTATTGTCAAGGACACCGTGGTGCCAACTAATCTCCTGATGCCCCTGGCTTTCCTGTACCACTGTCTTGTCAAGGACACAGTGTTGCCAACTAATCTGCTGATGCCCCTGGCTTTATCGTGCCGCTGTCCTGTCGAGGACACAGTTTTGCCAACTAATCTGCTGATTCCCCTGGCTATATAGTACCGCTGTCTTGTGAAGGACACAGTGCTGCCAACTAATCTGCTGAATTCCCTGGCTTTACTGTACCGCTGTCTTGTCAAAGACACAGTGCTGCCAACTAATCTGCTTATGCCTCTCGCTTTAGTGTACCGCCCTCTTGTCAGGGACTCAGTGTTGCCAGATAATCTGCTGATTCCCCTGGCTTTACTCTACCGCAGTCTTGTCAAGGACACAGTGCTGCCAACGAATCTGCTGATTTCCCTGGATTTACTGTACCGCTGTCTTTTCAAGGACACAGTGCTGCCAACTAGTCTGCAGATGCCCCTGACTTTACTATGCCGCTGTATTGTCAAGGACACAGTGCTGCCAACTAATCTGCTGATGCCCCTGGCCTTACTGCACCGCTGTTTTGTCAAGGACACAGTGCTGCCATCCAGTCTGCTGATGCCCCTGGCTTTACGGTGCCGCTGTCTTGTCAAGGACACTGAGCTGCCAACTAATCTGCTGATGCCCCTTGCTTTACTGTACCGCTGTCATGTCAAGGACACATTTTTGCCAACTAATCTGCTGATGCCCCTGGGTTTACTGTACCGCTGTCTTGTCAAGCACAGAGTGCTACCAACTAATCTGCTGGTGCCCCTGGCTTTACTGTACCGCTGCCTTGACAAGGAAACATAAATGCCAACTAATCTACTGATGACCCTGGCTTTTCCTTACCGCTGTCTTATCAAGGACACAGTGCTGACAACTATTCTGCTGATGCCCCTGGCTTTACTGTACAGCTGTCTTGTCAAGGGCACAGTGCTGCCAACTCATCTTCTATGCCCCTGGCTTTACTGTACCGCTGTCTTGTCAAGGACACAGTGCTGCCACATAATCTGCTGATGCCCCTGGCTTCACTGTACCGCTGTCTTGTCAAGGACACAGCGTTGCCAACTCATCTTCTATGCCCCTGGCTTTACTGTACAGCTGTCTTGTCAAGGACTCAGTGCTGCCAACTAATCTGATGATGCCCCTGGCTTTACTGTACCGCTGTCTTGTCAAGGACACAGTGCTGCCACCTAATCTGCTGATGCCCCTGGCTTCACTGTACCGCTGTCTTGTCAAGGACACAGTGCTGCCAACTAATCTGCTGATGCCCCAGGCTTTCCTGTACCGCTGTCTTGTCAAGGACACATGTTGCCAACTAATCTGCTGATATCCCTGGCTCTATTGTACCGCTGACTTGTCAAGGATACAGTGCTGACAACTAATCTGCTGGTGTCCCTGGCTTTACTGTGCCACTGTCTTGTCAAGGACACAGTGCTGCCAACTAATCTGCTGATGCCCCTGTCTTTTCAGTACCGCTGTCTTGTCAAGGACACAGTGCTGTCAACAAATCCGCTGATGCCCCATGGCTTTTTTGTACCTGTGTCTATTCAAGGACACAGTGCTGCCAACTATTCTGCTGATGCCCCTGTCTTTACTGTACCGCTGTCTTGTCAAGGACACAGTGTTGACAACAAATCCACTGATGCCCCTGGCTTTTTTGTACCTGTGTCTAGTCCAGGACACAGTGCAGCCAACATATCTGCTGATGCCCCTGGCATTATTGTGCCGCCGTCTTTTCAAGGGCACAATGTTGCCAACTAATCTGCTGATGACCCTGCCTCTACTGTACCGCTGAATTGTCAAGGACACAGTGCTTCCAACTAATCTGCTGGTGCCCCTGTCTTTAATGAGCCACTGTCTTTTCAAGGACACCCGGCTGCCAACTAATCTGTTGATGCTACTTGCCTTACTGTACGGCTGTCTTGTCAAGGTCACAGTGCTGCCAACTAATCTGCTGATGCCCCTGGCTATACTGTGCAGCTGTCTTGTCAAGGACACAGTGCTGCCAACTAATCTGCTGATGCCCCTGGCAATACTATACCACTGTCTTGTCAAGGACACAGTGCTGCCAACTAATCTGCTGATGCTACTCATTTTACTGTGCCGCTGTCTTGTCAATGACACAGTGCTGCCAACTAACTGCTGACGCCCCTGGCTTTACTGTACCGCTGTCATGTCAAAGACACAGTGCAGCCAACTAATCTTCTGATGCCCCTGGCTTTACTGTACCGCTGTCTTGTCAAGGACACAGTGCTGCCAACTAATCTGCTGATGCTCCTCGCTTTACTCTGCCGCTGTCTTGTCAATGATACAGTGCTGCCAACTAACTGCTGATGCGCCTGGCTTTACTCCACCGTTGTCTTGTCAAGGACACAGTGCTGCCAACTTATCTGCTGATGCCCCTGGCATTATTGTGCCGCCGTCTTTTAAAGTACACAATGTTGCCAACTAATCTGCTGATGACCCGGGCTCTACTGTACCGCTGACTTGTCAAGGACACAGTGCTGCCAACTAATCTGCTGGTGCCCCTGGCTTTACTGTGCTACTGTCTTTTACAGGACACAGTGCTGCCAACTAATTTGCTGATGCCCCTGGCTTTACTGTACTGCTGTCTTGTCAATGACACAGTGCTGCCAACTAATCTGCTGATGCCACAGGCTTTCCTGTACCGCTGTCTTGTCAAGGACCCATGTTGCCAACTAATCTGCTGATATCCCTTGCTCTACTGTACCGCTGACTTGTCAAGGATACAGTGCTGACAACTAATCTGCTGGTGTCCCTGGCTTTACTGTGCCACTGTCTTGTCAAGGACACAGTGCTGCCAACTAATCTGCTGATGCCCCTGGCAATACTATACCACTGTATTGTCAAGGACACATCGCTGCCAACTAATCTGCTGATGCTCCTCGCTTTACTCTGCCGCTGCCTTGTCAATGACACAGTGCTGCCAACTAATCTGCTGATGCTCCTGGCTTTACTCTACCGTTGTCTTGTCAAGGACACCGTGCTGCCAACTAATCTGCTGATGCTCCTGGCTTTACTGTACCGCTGTCCTGTCAAGGACACAGTATTTACAACTAATCTGCTGATGCCCCTGGCTGTACTGCACCGCTCTCTTGTCAAGGACACAGTGCTGCCAACAAATCTGCTGATGCCCCTGGCTTTACTGTACCGCTGTCTTGTCAAGGACACAGTGCTGCCAACTAATCTTCTGTGCCCCTGGCTTAACTGTACCGCTGTTTTGTCAAGGACACAGTGTTGCCAACTAATCTGCTGATGCCACTAGCTTTACTGTGCCGCTGTCTTTTCAAGGACACAACTACCAACTAATAAGCTGATGCCCCTGGCTTTACTGTACCGCTGTCATGTCAAAGACACAGTGCTGCCAACTAATCTTCTGATGACCCTGGCTTTACTGTACCGCTGTCTTGTCAAGGACACAGTGCTGCCAAGTAATCTGCTGATGCCCCTGGCTTTACTGTACCGCTGTCTTGTCAAGGACACAGTGCTGCCAACTAATCTGTTGATGCCCCTGGCTTTACTGTACCGCTGTCTTGTCAAGGACACAGTGTTGCCAACTTATCTGCTGATGCCCCTGGCATTATTGTGCCGCCGTCTTTTCAAGGACACAATGTTGCCAACTAATCTGCTGATGACACTGGCTCTACTGTACCGCTGACTTGTCAAGGACACAGTGCTGCCAACTAATCTGCTGATGCCCCTGGCTCTACTGTACCGCTGTCTTGTCAAGGAGACAGTGTTGCCAACTAATCTACTGATGCCCCTGGCTTTACTTTACCGCTGTCTTATCAAGGACACACTGCTGCCAACTAATCTCCTGATAACCCTGACTTTACTGTACCATTGTCTGGTCAAGGACACAGTGTTCCCAACTAATCTGCTGATGCCCCTGGCTTTATTGTGCCGCGGTGATGTCAAGGACACAGTGTTGCCAACAAATCTGCTGATTTCCCTGGCTTTACAGTACAGCTGTCTTTTCAAGGAGACAGTGTTGCCAACTAATCTACTGATGCCCCTGGCTTTACTTTACCGCTGTCTTGTCAAGGACACAGTGCTGCCAACTGATCTGCTAATTTCCCTGGCTTTATTGTACCGCTGTCCAGATAAGGACACAGTGCTGCCAACTAATCTGCTGATGACTCTGGCTTTACTTTACTGCTGTCTTGTCAAGGACACAGTGTTGCCAACTAATCTGCTGATGCCCCTGGCTTTACTGTACCGCTGTCTTGTCAAGGACACAGTGCTGCCAACTAATCTGCCGATGTCGCTGGATTTATTGTATCGTTGTCTTGTCAAGGACACAGTGCTGCCAACTAATCCGCTGATGCCCCTGGCTTTAC
This sequence comes from Meconema thalassinum, assembly GCA_946902985.2. Classification (NCBI taxonomy): domain Eukaryota; kingdom Metazoa; phylum Arthropoda; class Insecta; order Orthoptera; family Tettigoniidae; genus Meconema; species Meconema thalassinum. The sequence continues at coordinate 66,386,758 of OX336390.1, read as the reverse complement.
TGTACCGCTGTCCTGTCAAGGACACAGTGCTGCCAACTAATCTGCTGATGCCCCTGGCTTTACTGTACCGCTGTCTTGTCAAGGACACAGTGCTGCCAACTAATCTGCCGATGTCGCTGGATTTATTGTATCGTTGTCTTGTCAAGGACACAGTGCTGCCAACTAATCCGCTGATGTCCCTGGCTTTACTGTACCGCTGTCTTGTCAAGGACACAGTGCAGCCAACTAATCTGCTGATGTCGCTGGATTTATTGTATCGTTGTCTTGTCAAGGACACAGTGCTGCCAACTAATCTGCTGATGTAATTGGCTTTAATTGTGCCGCTGTCTTGTCAAGGACACAGTGCTGCCAACTAACCTTCTATGCCCCTGGCTTAACTGTACTGCTGTTTTGTCAAGGACACAATGCTGCCAACTAATCTGCTAATGCCACTGGCTTTACTGTGCCGCTGTCATTTCAAGGACACAGTGCTACCAACTAATCCGCTGATGCCCCTGGCTTTGCTGGACCGCAGTCATGTCAAGGATACAGTGCAGCCAACTAATCTGCTAATGCCCTTAGCTTTACTGTGCCGCTGTCAATTAAAGGACACAGTGCTGCCAACTAACCTTCTATGCCCCTGGCTTAACTGTACTGCTGTCTAGTCAAGGACACAGTGCTGCCAACTAATCTGCTGATATCCCTGGCTCTACTGTACCGCTGACTTGTCAAGGACACAGTGCTGCCAACTAATCTGCTGATGCCCCTGTCTTTACTGTACCGCTGTCTTGTCAAGGACACAGTGTTGCCAACTAATCTTCTGATGCCCCTGGCTTTACTGTACCGCTGTCTTGTCAAGGACACAGTACAGCCAACTAATCTGCTGATGTCCCTGGCTTTATTGTATCGTTGTCTTGTCAAGGACACAATGTTGCCAACTAATCTGCTGATGACCCTGGCTCTACTGTACCGCTGACTTGTCAAGGACACAGTGCTGCCAACTAATCTGCTGGTGCCCCTGGCTTTACTGTGCCATTGTCTTTTCAAGGACACAGTGCTGCCAACTAATCTGCTGATGCCCCTGGCTTTACTGTACTGCTGCCTTGTCAATGACACAGTGCTGCCAACTAATCTGCTGATGCCCCAGGCTTTCCTGTACCGCTGTCTTGTCAAGGACACATATTGTCAACTAATCTGCTGATGCCCCTGGCTTTACTGTACCGCTGTCTTGCCAAGGACACAGTGCTGCCAACTATTCTGTTGATGCCCATGGCATTACTGTACCGCTGTCTTTTCAAGGACACAGTGCTGCCAACTAATCTGCTGATGCCGCTGGCTTAACTGTGTGCTGTATTGTCAAGGACACCGTGGTGCCAACTAATCTCCTGATGCCCCTGGCTTTCCTGTACCACTGTCTTGTCAAGGACACAGTGTTGCCAACTAATCTGCTGATGCCCCTGGCTTTATTGTGCCGCTGTCCTGTCGAGGACACAGTTTTGCCAACTAATCTGCTGATTCCCCTGGCTATATAGTACCGCTGTCTTGTGAAGGACACAGTGCTGCCAACTAATCTGCTGAATTCCCTGGCTTTACTGTACCGCTGTCTTGTCAAAGACACAGTGCTGCCAACTAATCTGCTTATGCCTCTCGCTTTAGTGTACCGCTCTCTTGTCAGGGACTCAGTGTTGCCAGATAATCTGCTGATTCCCCTGGCTTTACTCTACCGCAGTCTTGTCAAGGACACAGTGCTGCCAACGAATCTGCTGATTTCCCTGGATTTACTGTACCGCTGTCTTTTCAAGGACACAGTGCTGCCAACTAGTCTGCAGATGCCCCTGACTTTACTATGCCGCTGTATTGTCAAGGACACAGTGCTGCCAACTAATCTGCTGATGCCCCTGGCCTTACTGCACCGCTGTTTTGTCAAGGACACAGTGCTGCCATCCAGTCTGCTGATGCCCCTGGCTTTACGGTGCCGCTGTCTTGTCAAGGACACAGTGCTGCCAACTAATCTGCTGATGCCCCTTGCTTTACTGTACCGCTGTCATGTCAAGGACACATTTTTGCCAACTAATCTGCTGATGCCCCTGGGTTTACTGTACCGCTGTCTTGTCAAGCACAGAGTGCTACCAACTAATCTGCTGGTGCCCCTGGCTTTACTGTACCGCTGCCTTGACAAGGAGACATTAATGCCAACTAATCTACTGATGCCCCTGGCTTTTCCTTACCGCTGTCTTATCAAGGACACAGTGCTGACAACTATTCTGCTGATGCCCCTGGCTTTACTGTACAGCTGTCTTGTCAAGGGCACAGTGCTGCCAACTCATCTTCTATGCCCCTGGCTTTACTGTACCGCTGTCTTGTCAAGGACACAGTGCTGCCACATAATCTGCTGATGCCCCTGGCTTCACTGTACCGCTGTCTTGTCAAGGACACAGCGTTGCCAACTCATCTTCTATGCCCCTGGCTTTACTGTACAGCTGTCTTGTCAAGGACTCAGTGCTGCCAACTAATCTGATGATGCCCCTGGCTTTACTGTACCGCTGTCTTGTCAAGGACACAGTGCTGCCACCTAATCTGCTGATGCCCCTGGCTTCACTGTACCGCTGTCTTGTCAAGGACACAGTGCTGCCAACTAATCTGCTGATGCCCCAGGCTTTCCTGTACCGCTGTCTTGTCAAGGACACATGTTGCCAACTAATCTGCTGATATCCCTGGCTCTATTGTACCGCTGACTTGTCAAGGATACAGTGCTGCCACCTAATCTACTGGTGTCCCTGGCTTTACTGTGCCACTGTCTTGTCAAGGACACAGTGCTGCCAACTAATCTGCTGATGCCCCTGTCTTTTCAGTACCGCTGTCTTGTCAAGGACACAGTGCTGTCAACAAATCCGCTGATGCCCCATGGCTTTTTTGTACATGTGTCTATTCAAGGACACAGTGCTGCCAACTATTCTGCTGATGCCCCTGTCTTTACTCTACCGCTGTCTTGTCAACGACACAGTGTTGACAACAAATCCACTGATGCCCCTGGCTTTTTTGTACCTGTGTCTAGTCCAGGACACAGTGCAGCCAACATATCTGCTGATGCCCCTGGCATTATTGTGCCGCCTTCTTTTCAAGGGCACAATGTTGCCAACTAATCTGCTGATGACCCTGCCTCTACTGTACCGCTGAATTGTCAAGGACACAGTGCTGCCAACTAATCTGCTGGTGCCCCTGTCTTTAATGAGCCACTGTCTTTTCAAGGACACCCGGCTGCCAACTAATCTGTTGATGCTACTTGCCTTACTGTACGGCTGTCTTGTCAAGGTCACAGTGCTGCCAACTAATCTGCTGATGCCCCTGGCTATACTGTGCAGCTGTCTTGTCAAGGACACAGTGCTGCCAACTAATCTGCTGATGCCCCTGGCAATACAATACCACTGTCTTGTCAAGGACACAGTGCTGCCAACTAATCTGCTGATGCTACTCGCTTTACTGTGCCGCTGTCTTGTCAAAGACACAGTGCTGCCAACTAACTGCTGACGCCCCTGGCTTTACTGTACCGCTGTCATGTCAAAGACACAGTGCAGCCAACTAATCTTCTGATGCCCCTGGCTTTACTGTACCGCTGTCTTGTCAAGGACACAGTGCTGCCAACTAATCTGCTGATGCTCCTCGCTTTACTCTGCCGCTGTCTTGTCAATGATACAGTGCTGCCAACTAACTGCTGATGCGCCTGGCTTTACTCCACCGTTGTCTTGTCAAGGACACAGTGCTGCCAACTTATCTGCTGATGCCCCTGGCATTATTGTGCCGCCGTCTTTTAAAGTACACAATGTTGCCAACTAATCTGCTGAAGACCCGGGCTCTACTGTACCGCTGACTTGTCAAGGACACAGTGCTGCCAACTAATCTGCTGGTGCCCCTGGCTTTACTGTGCTACTGTCTTTTACAGGACACAGTGCTGCCAACTAATTTGTTGATGCCCCTGGCTTTACTGTACTGCTGTCTTGTCAATGACACAGTGCTGCCAACTAATCTGCTGATGCCCCAGGCTTTCCTGTACCGCTGTCTTGTCAAGGACCCATGTTGCCAACTAATCTGCTGATATCCCTTGCTCTACTGTACCGCTGACTTGTCAAGGATACAGTGCTGACAACTAATCTGCTGGTGTCCCTGGCTTTACTGTGCCACTGTCTTGTCAAGGACACAGTGCTGCCAACTAATCTGCTGATGCCCCTGGCAATACTATACCACTGTCTTGTCAAGGACACATCGCTGCCAACTAATCTGCTGATGCTCCTCGCTTTACTCTGCCGCTGCCTTGTCAATGACACAGTGCTGCCAACTAATCTGCTGATGCTCCTGGCTTTACTCTACCGTTGTATTGTCAAGGACACCGTGCTGCCAACTAATCTGCTGATGCTCCTGGCTTTCCTGTACCGCTGTCCTGTCAAGGACACAGTATTGACAACTAATCTGCTGATGCCCCTGGCTTTACTGCACCGCTCTCTTGTCAAGGACACAGTGCTGCCAACAAATCTGCTGATGCCCCTGGCTTTACTGTACCGCTGTCTTGTCAAGGACACAGTGCTGCCAACTAATCTTCTGTGCCCCTGGCTTAACTGTACCGCTGTTTTGTCAAGGACACAGTGTTGCCAACTAATCTGCTGATGCCACTAGCTTTACTGTGCCGCTGTCTTTTCAAGGACACAACTACCAACTAATAAGCTGATGCCCCTGGCTTTACTGTACCGCTGTCATGTCAAAGACACAGTGCTGCCAACTAATATTCTGATGACCCTGGCTTTACTGTACCGCTGTCTTGTCAAGGACACAGTGCTGCCAAGTAATCTGCTGATGCCCCTGGCTTTACTGTACCGCTGTCTTGTCAAGGACACAGTGCTGCCAACTAATCTGTTGATGCCCCTGGCTTTACTGTACCGCTGTCTTGTCAAGGACACAGTGTTGCCAACTTATCTGCTGATGCCCCTGGCATTATTGTGCCGCCGTCTTTTCAAGGACACAATGTTGCCAACTAATCTGCTGATGACACTGGCTCTACTGTACCGCTGACTTGTCAAGGACACAGTGCTGCCAACTAATCTGCTGATGCCCCTGGCTCTACTGTACCGCTGTCTTGTCAAGGAGACAGTGTTGCCAACTAATCTACTGATGCCCCTGGCTTTACTTTACCGCTGTCTTATCAAGGACACAGTGCTGCCAACTAATCTCCTGATAACCCTGACTTTACTGTACCATTGTCTGGTCAAGGACACAGTGTTCCCAACTAATCTGCTGATGCCCCTGGCTTTATTGTGCCGCGGTGATGTCAAGGACACAGTGTTGCCAACAAATCTGCTGATTTCCCTGGCTTTACTGTACAGCTGTCTTTTCAAGGAGACAGTGTTGCCAACTAATCTACTGATGCCCCTGGCTTTACTTTACCGCTGTCTTGTCAAGGACACAGTGCTGCCAACTGATCTGCTGATTTCCCTGGCTTTATTGTACCGCTGTCCAGATAAGGACACAGTGCTGCCAACTAATCTGCTGATGACTCTGGCTTTACTTTACTGCTGTCTTGTCAAGGACACAGTGTTGCCAACTAATCTGTTGATTCCCCTGGCTTTAGTGTACCGCTGTCTTGTCAAGGACACAGTGTTGCCAACTAATCTCCTGATTTCCCTGGCTTTACTGTACCACTGTCTTGTCAAGGACACAGTGCTGCCAACTAATCTGCTGATGCCCCTGGCTTTACTGTGCCGCTCTCTTGTCAAGGGCACAGTGATGCTAACTAATCTGCTGATGTCCCTGGCTTTACTGTACCACTGTCTTGTCAAGGACACAGTGCTGCCAACTAATCGGCTGATGCTCCTCGTTTTACTGTGCCGCTGTCTTGTCAAGGACACAGTGCTGCCAACTAACTGCTGAAGCCCCTGGCTTTACTGTACCGCTGTCTTGTCAAGGACACAGTGCTGCCAACTAACTGCTGATGCCCCTGGCTTTACTGTACCGTTGTCTTGTCAAGGACACAGTGCTGCCAACTAATCCGCTAATGCTCCTGGCTTTACTGTACCGCTGTCTTCTCAAGGACACAGTGCAGCCAACTATTCTGCAGATGTCCCTGTCTTAACTGTACCGCTGTCTTGTCAAGGACACAGTGCTGCCAACTAATCTGCTGATGGCCCTGGCATTACTGTGCCGCTGTCTTGTCAAGGACACTGCGTTGCCAACTAATCTTCTATGCCCCTGGCTTTACTCTACCGCTGTCTTGTCAAGGACACAGTGCTGCCAACTAATCTGCTGATGCCCCTGGGATTACTGTGTGCTGTCTTGTCGAGGACATAGTGCTGCCAACTAATCTGCTGTTACCCCTGGCTTTACTGTACCGCTGTCATGTCAACGACACAGTGCTGCCAACTAATCTGCTGATGCCCCTGGCTTTACTGTACCGCTGTCTTTTCAAGGACACACTGCTGCCAACCAATCTGCTGATGGCCCTGGCTTTACAGTACCGCTGTTCTGTCAAGGACACAGTGCTGCCAACCAATCTGCTGATGCCCCTGTCAGCAGCACGTAATCGCTGCGGAGAACATTCCCTGGCGCCCTGTATTAGCAATGCTAATTTCAGCAAGTAATCATTGTAGAACCATTTCTTGACCTTTTCGTGCATGTTTATATTCTATGGTTTCATACAATATTACGTTTTATGAATAACCAATAATCCAGTATAAGTACATTCTTAAACTCAAGAGATATGTGGATACCTGAGAGTGTTTTAAATATCTAGGTAGTAAGTTATTGTTATTGTTATTGTTGTTGTAAACACTGGAACAGCGAGGTCATCTGCCCCAGCGAATGCTTTAACAATGAGGTTTTGCATTATTCCCTTCTTTTTTGAAACATATTTATCTATACACGTACAATTTTTATAGTACTCTACTACTAAACAAACCGTAAAATAATATAAACAAGCTGTCCCGTGAAGAACTATAGGGCCTATTTTCATATATCCTACTTATGTTAATTGCCATTATCAACATAATAAAAATTTCAGTTTGATTGCTGTAATAGATTCGTAGATATTGAGAAACGACCAAATATTTCGGATGGTCGCCATTTGTTTCCATAACCACAAGATGGCAGATGTGGGAAATTTTAAAATCTCCTTGATATGTCTTGTGTCCTAGTCATGCAATTGAGGTTTGAATGCTACATGTACACAATAATCTTCATGTAACAGTACATAAATCTAGGACCTACATATATAAAATCCAAAGTGCAGTATTATAACACAGGAAGGGAAGGTGATGTTTGGTGTTTCATGCAGTGGAACACCGAGGTCGTCTGTCCTTAGTTAAGGCACTATAAACCACAGTGTTCTCTGGACATTTAATTTCGTACGTTTCCTAAGAATATCTCATTCAAATTATATATCAAAATAATGAGGAAACTCCGAACTATATTTAAAACAATAAAACAGAATCTACAGCTTCATATTTTTGGGGTATTTGTCAAGTCTGAAGAAAATCGATTTTAGAGTTTTCATTGTCACAGGCTTCATAATCCCTATATCTTATATATAAAAGTGAAAGTCTGTATGTATGTATGTATGTATGTATGTATGTATGTATGTATGTATGTGGGTAGGTGGGTGGGAAGGTGGGTGGGTTGGTTCCGTATACAAATCTACACCGTTCCACCAATCTCAACCAAATTTTGCATACACATAGTTTAGGACCCAGAAGGAACCGCTGGCTACATGAATTTTCGATAGTCTTTCTCGTTCTTCTGATTTCGTCCCTTTTGCACTCAAGCACAGGCTAATCAAATCTTAAAATATACTCATGAAGGAATGGCAAGGCAGATAGTTTCCATGACAACATAGCTCAAGTCGAGACACGGCCGTCTGGATGCCAGTTGCGCTCTGCACTACCGGTATAGAAAATGAGCATCTTTACTTGAAATCCCGTTAGTTACTCACCTACTAACACAGCACTCTCAACCGAGTTTAGCATAACAAAGACTTGACACTATCTTCTACTATATATTAGTCAAATACCACTCACTCACTCACTCATTCATTCATTCATCACGAAATCTCAGAAACCACCGAACGGATTGGAATGAAATTAAACAAGGAAGCCTGAATCGGAAATCAAGCTGACGTTGCTGTAAACTGACAACACCGCATATGCGCCAGAAGAGGAATAATTAAAATTAACACGTTTACGAGCATAATAATGAGTAAACAAGTACAGTACAGTGAATCATTTTGAATGAGAGATTTTTCAGTAAAGAGAAACCATTTAATAATTGCGCAGAAAAAAACTGCTAACGTAAGACGACGTCATTGGGGAAGTACCAAGGCCTCTGTAGAGGGGATAGAGCAAAAGAAATGCAACACCCACACAATTGAGGACGAGAAATTAATTAATATCTCCGAATTGCACGATCGATTCTTAGGTACAATGAGATTATGTGACATTGAGAAGACGAGCTCTCGGAAGGTATAATTTTTATATTTGTGGCACCATTATTTTAGAAGTTGGCCACAGAAAAGGCTAGAGTCTTATTTTTTTTGTAGTAAAATAGTATAAAGCTTCGGGCTTTACCAAGCTAATCATGCAGTCTCGAATAGCCCGTGAGAGGCGTAAGGCTACACCAACAGTATATGCAGTCATTCCGACAGTCCGTGAGGGGACGTGACGCTGGATCATCAGCACATCAGTATTCAGACAGCCGTGTGGGGCGTAACTCTGCGTCACATCGAAGACAGCTACCAGTACTACTAGGAGGGGAGAAACGCTGGGTTACACCGCAGAACTAATATCCGATAGCCACAGGCGTCGCAGTATTAACGACTTGCTTGCCTCCATAAGGAGTGGTGAAGAAGCAATTTAAAGTATCGCCGTATTGAAAGAGTAGGAAAATCCTAGTTACAGGATTTAGGCCCGACTGTATACCAGTTATAGTGAAAGTTCGTAAGATATAGTCAGAGCAGGCTGCGAACGTCGGACTTAAAGGCGATAGGTCGTTAAATAGACGAACGAATAGATCATAACGTACGGAAGTACCGTACCAGACAGATAAACTGTCATCTAAATTAAAGAACCCAAAAAGGGAAGAACAGAATAAGGTTCGGAACGTATATCAGAAACGTAGGAGTGCTAAAACAGTTCCAATAAAGAAGATAGGAGACTATAAACATTATCTCCAGAAAGCAGGCGAACTATTCTAAAAATACTAGACTCGAGAAGTGCTAGCTGCTATAGACTAAATCTATAGGTCTTTGAGGAGACCTCGATCCGAATAGACTTTCGCTAGGATCGATAGACAGATCTACAAAGAAGCCGTTCAAGCTAGATAAATAGCTGGTCATCCAGGATAGGAGTAGCAGAATTGGACTCCAGGGAACAGTAGATGTTTCGAGACTTTCGCATTCTGCAGGATAGGAAGCCGACATCGAATAAATTTCACCCTTGGAAACGGGAATTTAAGAAGATCACGTGTGATAGGCTCAGAAATACGGCCTAGTGATCGAGAATTGTAAAGTGTAAAATAATCAAGATTGTGTGTTAATAATATTTTTAGTGTTTATTATGTGTTCAAAAGGGACACATCAGTGTATAAAAATGTCGTCAATATTAAGTGTTTTAAAAATATGTCAAAAAGTGTTTATACATAAGATGAATTCCTTTAATATGGAGTAAAAAGTTCAAAGTGGGCCCAAAATGAAGCACCGCGCAAGAATAAAGATCATGGGACGATCTTAAATCATGTGAGTACTAAATTCATTCTATTTTGGTGTCAGAAATTGGTTGTGTACAAATCCACCGGAGTTTTTGAATAAAAGGGATGTGTTTTAAGAAATAAATACTGAATAAGCAAGAACGCGGTCTGAACAATAATAGAAAATTTGAGAAATTATAAATAATTATGTAAAGAATAAATCCCGTAGAGGAAATAAGTGAATAAAAATGTTAATGTATTTAACAAATGTCATAAGAGCAAGCGAAATATCACTAATTATTATGAAAGATATTTAGATAAAGTAAAGTTGAGATATGAAAGAAATAGCTTTTGAGCTTGTGTAAAGAATAAAGATAATAATAATAATTAAATATGGAAATGTTAATAAAGGTCAAATAAATTGATATGAACATAAGAGCGTTAAAGCCTTAATGTATGTGTAAGATATGATGTTCAAGGGAAATATTTTAAAAGGGAGCGATTTATCGGCAACGGAAAAGATTAATATGAGAAATAAAATAATATGAATTGTTACTAATGAGATTTATCAGTTCTTGGGAAGACAATTCGGCTTAAAATAATGCATAGCGCATAATGAGCGCAAATAATATTAAAATGTCACGCTAGGAACGCGTAGTGGTTAAAATACTTGGTAAATTACTTATGGAGGGTAGTTGATTGCAGTGAATTGATAATTGTATAAGTCCTCTATTAGTGACATAGTATCACGAGGCATTGTGTATGTATAAAAAAAGGGAGCTAATATATGGTATTATTGAGCGTATGTCATATGGGCCACGGCCGACTTTAAATCGCAATTTGTATAAGTCCTCGGTAAGGGAATGGTTCCCGAGGCACGTGAAGAGATTCTTATGATAAAAGCCCCTTAATTCTTCGTCGTCGAATGTGTATTAATCTTCCCAATCAATGAGGACCCTCTCATAATTAATAAATGCCAAGGTTACGAAAATGGTCTTTGAACCAAAGAATAGTTGTTTGAATGAGTACGGTACAGTAAAGCCCGGTCTCTCCCCAGAACTGAATATAATGTGAAGGTTTGTTTTGAAAGCCTTGGAAATAAGATACTAACGTGGGTTAGACAAGGAGTCGCCGTCACCCCTCGTGCCATAAATCGCGCCTGAGTAGAAGGGTCTAGCTCTCTTAAAGCGAGAGGGACCAGAGACCGTCTCGTAAGATGTTGTAAAGAGAAATGAATACACCAGGAGTGTTTAAAGTTGTTAACGACCCGGGCGTTGAACCGAGGTCCTTGTAGATTGATATTTTCGTTTGCCTGTTCAGATCGTAGTTTCTTATATGATAATGGTCTTATAAGACATAAGAGATAAATAACAATCCCTATTGTAATGATGTATGGACGTGGGATTCCACGAGTTGATTGAAGGCGGCTAGGTTTCGGGAGTAACTATAGTTTTTTGACTGTGTCAAGTATCTTCACGCTCTGGAGTACACAATTGATTTCCTGATTACCTTAATATATTTGTGAAATAAAGAGAGATGATAACAATTGAATGTGTGGACATGCCCAAATATTGAGTTAGATAATTAACATAGATTTTAAATATAATTATATATTTGTTTTTGAGAAATAAGAAAATATAAAGGATAGTGTTTGAGGTGTACCAGAATGACACCATAATTATGTAAATGCATGGAGCCAAAAGAGCTCGGAGTTATATAAAACTTACTGTTAATGCTTTATGGAAGTGAGACTAAGTAAGAATTGTTGGTTTATGTGGAAACCATATGTTTAAAATACAATATTTGTTTTATTATAGTTGTGATTCCTTGTTCATTTGGAACAAGTAGATGATTATGGGTCAGTAATTAAATTGTTAAAGTGTTTGTAGCGCCATTAATTTTATTAATTAAATGTGTTTAAAATAGGAGTTGATTTTGTTGTTATTTTTGCAAGTGTATCCTCTAATTAATCCAAAATATGTGAGTCACAGAGTGGGGGAACTTACCGCTGCCCCGAAAATTCCGAATTGAGCTACGCTGGTATACTGTGATTGGCATATTTCTTGCTAAAAGGGCACACTATCAACATACAAAATTTGAGTTTGATTGCTGTAATAGATTCGTTGATATTAAGAACCGTCTAAATATTTCGTATGGTCGCCATGTTGGATTTTATTTATGTAGGTCCTAGAGTTATGTACTGTTACATGAAGATTATTGTGTACGTGTAGCATTCAAACTTCAATCGCATGATTAGGACAGAAGAAGTAACAAGGAGATTTTAAAATTTCGTACAGCTGCCATCTTGTGGTTATGGAAACAATTGAAATAAATCAGATGCCAGTGGATTAACATTCATATAAGGATTTACTGTACCAAGTTTCACTGCACTCGGATGGTTAAATTGCGAGAAACGTCCATGTGAATATTTATACTTCGCGTCGCCGCCATGTTGGATTTGTGATCACCAGGTTATATAAAGTCCTATAGGTGAACTTATGTTCATAGCTCCTATGAACATAAAAAAATCAGTTTGATTGCTATAATAGAATCGTAGATATTCAGAGCCGTCTAAATATTTTGGATGATCGCCATGTTGGATTGTTAAATGTATAGGCCATAGAGTCATGTACCATTAAAGGAAAATTATTGCGTAGGTTCATTATTCAGACTTTCACTTCGATTGCATGATTACGACACAAGAAATAAAACCTTAATTTTAAAATTCTCGCAACCGTCATCTTGAGGTTATGTAAACAATTGAACTAAATTAGATACCAGTGCATTACAATGTGCATAAACATTTCTTGTACCAGATTTCATTGCGTTTGGAACATTAAATCGTGAGAAAGGTCTATTTAAAATTTTCAAATTCGCTTAGCCGCCATGTTAGTTTTGTAGATAACCGGTTTTTGAAAGTCTTATGGATGAACTTCCAGTAGTACCCTTTACCTCCATATAAAATTTCAGGGTGATATCGCTAATAGTTTCAGAGATATAGAATGCCGGTGAAATATTTCGCACATCCGCCATCTTGTGGTTATGTAAACTATTGAACGAAGTTAGATGTCGGTGCATTACGATGTGTATGAACATGTACTGTACCAAGTTTTATTGCGTTTGGTTGGTTAAATCGCGAGAAACGTCTATTTCAAAGTGGCAAATTCGCGTGGCCGCCATATTGGTTTTGTAGATACCTGTTTTTCAAAAGTCACATAGATGAACATCTAGTAGTTCCCTTTATCACCGTAATAAATTCCAGGGTGATATCGGGAATAGTTTCGGAGATATTGAATGCTGGTGAAATATTTCGATCAACCGCCATGATGGATTGGTGAGACGTAACAAAATTTGAAGGGCACGGTCGGGGTCGCCCGCAATAGTGCTATGAAATTACCGTTTTATTGAAATTGCTCCAGCCGTTTAAAAGTTATTAGGGGGACACACACACCTCACACACACTCACACGCATACACACACGGACAAAAGGTGATCTCATAAGCTTATTTTTTTTCAAAATTGAAAATAGGCTAAAAATAAGAAGAGATGTGTCTGAGGGTTTTTCGATGTGGTGTATATTATAGATGAAAGGGGGTGAAAAGTGGGGGTTGAGGAATTCCTAACGGAGCGTGTATCTCTTAAACGACATAGGCGAGGAGTTTGAAACTCAGCGGAAAACAAGATGTTCAGTAAAGAACATATAGCCTACTTTCTCCTAAATGCATGGGTATTGTTATAACTCTTTGTACTTTTCAAAGAGTATGATTGAATGTTGGTTGTAGTAGCTTGTTGAAATACAACGTGCTATAGGGATATTAAACATGAATATGAGGTGCCCTTTGCTAGTGCTACCTCTGTACCAAATTTCATTCAATTCGGTTTCACCGTGTTTGAATTGATAGGGGGAATCGATTTGCACACATACTTGGCCACCATCTGCAAACTATTGGGCTGATATTCTTGCAGTTAGGTCAGAATATGTTTCCCACATAAAGATATGGTGTTGCAAAATTTGGTAGAGACTAGATTATTAGGTTGGTCGGAATTACATTTTAGCTTTTAACATTTGGGTGGCCGCGATTACGTTTCCGTCAAGATAGCGGTGATATAAAACATGAAACTGAGATGCCCTTTGCTAGTGCTACCTCTGAACCAAATTTCGTTCATTCGGTTCCACCGTGTTCGAATTAATAGGGGGAATCAATTTTGACATATAGATGGCCGCCATCCGCAAACTATTAGGCGAATGACCTATTAGATTGGTCAAAGGATGCTCCCTCCATAAAGGTATGTAGTTGCAAAATTTGGTAGAGATCGGATGATTAGGTTAATCGTAATTTGATTTAAGCTTTGAACATTCGTGTGGCCGCCATTACGTTTCAGTCAAGATGGCGGCGATATAAAACATGACACTGAGGTGCCCTTTGCTAGTGCTACTTCTGTACCAAATTTCGTTCCATTCGGTTCCACCGTGTTCGAATTAATAGGGGGAATCAATTTTGACATAAAGATGGCCGCCATCCGCAAACTATTAAGCTAATAACCTACTAGATTGGTCAAAGGATGCTCCCTCCATAAAGGAATGTTGTTGCAAAGTTTGGTAGAGATCGGATGGTTATGTTAGTCGTAATTTAACTTAAGCTTTGAACATTTGTGTGGCCGCCATTACGTTTCTGTCAATATGGCGGCGATATAAAACATGACACTGAGATGCCCTTTGCTAGTGCTACCTCTGTACCAAATTTCGTTCCATTCGGTTTCACCGTGTTTGAATTAATAGGGGGAATTGATTTTCACACAAAGATGGCCGCCATCCGCAAACTGTCAGGCTAATGACCTAGTCATTTGGTCAAAGGATGATTCCTCTATAAAGGTATGTTGTTGCAAAATTTGCTAGAGATCGGATGATAAGGTTAATCGTAATTTGATTTAAGCTATGAACATTTGTGTGGCCGCCATTACGTTTTTGTCAAGATGGCGGCGATATAGAACATGACACTGAGGTGTCTTTTGTTAGTACTACCTCTGTACCAAATTTCGTTCCATTCGGTTGCACCGTGTTCGAATTAAAATGGGGAATCGATTTTCACACAAAGATGGCCGCCATCCGCAAACTATTACGCTGATGACCTATTCGTTTGGTCAAAGGATGCTCCCCCCATAAAGGTATGTTGTTGCAAAATTTGGTAGAGATCGGATGATTAGGTTAGTCGTAATTTGATTTAAGCTTTGAACATTTGTGTGGCCGCCATTACGTTTCCGTCAAGATGGCGGCGATATAAAACATGACACTGAGGTGACTTTTGTTAGTACTACCTCTGTACCAAATTTCGTTCCATTCGGTTGCACCGTGTTCGAATTAATAGGGGCAATCGATTTTCACGCACAGATGGCCGCCCTCCGCAAACTATTACGCTGATGGCCTACTGGTTTGGTCAAAAGATGCTCCCCCCGTAAAGGTATGTTGTTGCAAAATTTGATAGAGATCGGATGATTAGGTTAGTCGTAATTTGATTTAAGCTTTGAACATTTGTGT
Organism: Meconema thalassinum; assembly: GCA_946902985.2. Lineage (NCBI taxonomy): Eukaryota > Metazoa > Arthropoda > Insecta > Orthoptera > Tettigoniidae > Meconema > Meconema thalassinum. The sequence continues at coordinate 66,371,526 of OX336390.1, read as the reverse complement.
GGCCGCCATTACGTTTCCGTCAAGATGGCGGCGATATAAAACATGACACTGAGGTGTCCTTTGCTAGTGCTACCTTTGTACCAAATTTCGTTCAATTCGCATTCACCGTGTTCGAATTGATAGGGGGGGACAGACATTCAGAGTACACACACTCACACACACACACACAGACACACAGACACAGACACACACAGACTCACACACACACATACACACACACAGACAGACACACTTTTTTCGCCCTGTGTTGATCTCATAAGTCTACTTTCATTTTTTGCAAAAATCGAAAGTAGGCTAAAAATCAGCTTGAAAATAAGTAAATAGGTATTTGACCGTTTATTCATAAATCCAATTTAAGGGGCCCATGGGGAGGGTGAAATTCTGGGAAAAAAACAGGTAATATGTAAAATTATACATGGCCTATGTTGTAGGCAATAACACATTACATCTTTTTTGTCTCTTGCTATTTCATCATACGACGAATACTTGGGAGTTACTAAGCATTTTGTACTTTTTGGCCGGAATTTTCTAAGTCTCAGGAATGACAAAAAAATTGATTCGAATGAAATTTCAAAAAGTAGCTTTTTTAATACTTTTATTATATTTTTCACGTCTTTTAGGGTCCGAAACCAACATGATATTTTGATGGTTCTTTTTCGTCCCATGCATTTTTGGTTTAACCATGCTTATCTTTATATATATAATTCTTCAACACGTGTGAATGTGACTGAACTCCTTCTAAACGACTGAACCGATTTTGATGGAATTTGGTATGTATATTAGTGTGGGTCCATGTATGGTTTAGATTCACAATCTGACCCGGTAGGTGGAATGAACACAATTTTAGAACCACAATTTTCACGCAATTTTATAACCACAATATACAGTCAAAAACAGTCGTCATGGAAACCACTAGCCTTGGCCTTCGTGAAACCTGATGTCTTTGGACGGTTTGTCTCTGCACGTTAGAGCCACCTGGTCGCAATCTGTGCAACTACCGCCATAACATACACTCCGCCCGTGGCGAAAAGTTGTGTTTTATACCAAAGGTGGCAGTGATGTCGAATTCTACTGTTTGTCTCTGCACGTTAGAGCGTTTCAAAGTCCCGTATGCGTTCATATACCATTCATCCGATTGCCATGAAACTTGGGTGATATGTTGAGTGAGCTCCAGGGAAGTTGTTTGGCTTAGTAAATCCATTTTACAATAGATAGCGCACGAATAGATTCAACAAATGAGCGACGACGCGCGAAGCATTTCAAAAGGGTCCCGTATGCGTTCAAATACCATTCGTTCGATAGCGATGAAACTTGGGTGCGATGTTGTGTACACTCCAGGGAAGGCTTCTGGATTAGTAAATCATTTTCACATTAGGTAACGCATGACTAGATTCAACAAAAGAGTGACGACGCGAGAAGCGTTTCAACAAAATCCTGTATAAGTTTATATTCCATTCATAGATTGAGATGAAACTTTAATGAGTTGTTGTGTACACTTAAATGAAGGCTTCTACCTTCGTAATTCATTTCACAGGAGGTTGCGCACGAGTAGATTCAACAAATGAGCGGCGACGTGCGAAGCGTTTCAACAAAGTCCCGTGTGCGTTCTAATACCATTCGTCCGACAGCGTTGAAACTTGGGTGAGATTTTGTGCACACTTACGTGAGGGTTTCTAACTTAGTAAATCCATTTTACAATAGGTAGCTCACGAGTAGATTCAACAAAAGAGCAACGACGCGCGAACTTTTAATCAAAGTCCCGTATGCGTTCATATACCATTCATCCGATTGCAATGAAACTTGGGTGATATGTTGAGTGAGCTCCAGGGAAGGTGTTTGACTTAGTAAATCCATTTTACAATAGAAAGCGCACGAATAGATTCAACAAATGAGCGACGACGCGCGAAGTGTTTCAAAAAGGTCCCGTATGCGTTCAAATACCATTCGTCCGATTACGATGAGATGTTGTGTACACCCTACGGAAGGTTTCTGGCTTAATAAATCAATTTTACAATGGGTAGCGCACGACTAGATTCAACAAATGTGTGACGGCACGTGAATCATTTCAACAAAGTACCGTATGCGTCCATATACCATTTATCCGATTGCGATGAAACTTCGGTGAATTGTTGTGTACACTCCAGGAAATGTTTCTGTCTTAGTAAATCCAGTTTTTAATAAGTAGCACACGAGTAGATTCAAGAAATGAGCGACGGCGCGCGAATCGTTTCCACAATGTCCCGTATGCGATCATATATCATTCATCCGATTGCGATCAAACCTTGGTGAATCATTGAGTACACGCCAGAAAAGGTTTCAGGCTTAGTAAATCTATCTTACAATTGGTAGCGCATGAGTAGATACAACAAATGAGTGACGGCACGCGAATCGTTTAAAGAAAATCACTTATGCGTTCATATGTCATTCATCCGATTCCGATGAAACATTGATGAGTTGTTGTGTACACGCCAAGGAAGGTGTTCAACTTGGTAAATCCATTTTACAATATTGGTAGCGCACGAGTAGATGTAACAAATGAGTGACGACGCGCGAAGCGTCCCAACAAAATCTTGAATGCGTTCATATACTGTTCATCGATTTCGATGAAACTTTGATGAGTTGTTGTGGACACTTACGTGAAGCTTTCTAACTTAGTAAATCCATTTCACAGTTGGTAGAGCAAGAGTAGATTCAACAAATGAATGACAGCGCACGAATCATTTAAACCAAATCGAGTATGCGTTAAATGTCATTTATCCGTTTGCGATGAAACTTTGGAGAGTTGTTGTGCACGCTCCAACGAATGTTTCTAAATTAGTTAATTCAATTCACGATAGTTTACAGGCAGTTAACAGAAATTGAAAAAAATATTGTGTATCCAAAAGCACTTCAAGAAACAAAGTTACAACCCTTTCTATGATTGCCAGGACAACGTCTGCCGGATCAGCTTGTCTATTATATAAAACAAAGTGTCCTGACTGACTCATCATCCCCCAGCCAAAACTACTAAAGTTAGAAACATGAAATTTTGTGGATATGTTCGTTGTATGTTGAAAGCGTCCACTAAGGAAGGATTTTTGGATAGGGGTGAAATTCTGAAAAAAAAACTTCCCATAAGGAAGGATTTTTGGATATTCACTCTCATCGACCAACCAAAACTATTAAAGTTAGAAGAATGATATTTTGGGGATATGTTTGTTGTGTGTCGAAAATGGCCAATAAGGAGGGATTTTTGGATATTCAGGTTATAAAAGGCTGTTAACGGGGTAAAACCTGCATTTCATTGAATAACAATATGACACGACTATGACGCGAGCGAAGCCGTGGGTACCTGCTAGTAATGTATAAAATGTTATTAATAATATTTAAACATAATATTACTAATAGCTAGGAGAATGTAATAATTTAACGAAGTTATTTAAATATCTTACTCGATAAACAGATGATTCTAAATAAATAATAATAATAAAAATATTTACTATTTGTATTAATAGGATTAATAACTATTTCTTATAATTAATAAATATTTATATAAAAATATTTTGCAAACTTAATTAATATTTGGAAAATATTAATAGCTATTTATTTAAACATTTAATAATAATAATTTATATTATTATTAATTAAATAATTTAGAGAATTTTAGTTGACAATTAAGCTTTTGTTTAATTCATTATTAACATTTTTAAACGTTTAAACCATTAATAGGAGCGATGTTCAAAGAACGTGACGACGTTCATTGACTACATCAAGGTTGTCTATTATTGTACAGAAGTGATCTTGTGAAAGATCAGTATTAAATAATTTTTATTATTTTTATAAATGAATGATTTTGTAACAGTAAGAAGGAATGTTATTGGATGACATTGGTTGTATTAACAACGATATTGTTCAGATTTTATTATGAGAACAAGTGTGAATTTAAGTGCTGTTGTGCTAATAGCTGATTGATTGTTTATTTAATTTTTCTTATGAGAAGTGAAGTACTTCTAACGTCAGTTGGACGGTGATTTTATTTTATTATCTGATTATTGGATTTTTGAATAATCATTTTACGGATCATATGTAAACATCTAGGGATAATTTGTTAACTTATTATTTTTATTATCATTATTTTAATAAATCAATTTATTCGATTTTGTAACTATGTATTGATGATTTATTTAAATTATGGAGAAGAATTATGTTTTGCTAGATTTGAGGATTTATTGAACCACTAGTTACGCCCACTTAACCGAGAATGGTTAGTTTCTCGTACTCTTAGTTTATTCAGTTTATCCACCGAGTTCTGAATTACCAAAACATGATCTTAGGAAGTGTGCATCCCCCATTTAGCTCTTGTTGGTAGGATTTTCAGGTTTATTAGCCGGGGACCTTGAGATGCTGCAATCCAGCTGATCTTCTGATACGACAAGCAGCTCAAATGGTTTAAACGGGTACACATTAAATGGCAGCCCAAAGTTGAGGCTTGAACTGTGGTTCGTAGCGGTACATTTCGTGATGTTAGACACGATTAGGCTTGATGAAGCTAAATTGGTCTTCATTGGGTGCAATTGTTCTATTTTGTGAAAGATTAGATTGAATGAAATCCTGAGTAAGGAGGAATAAGTCGAGAAACAGAAAGTTGACTTATAATCTAAATCTGTTGGTTTGATAATCCGGTTGTTGACATTTCAGTCACAGTATTTTAACGTTAAGGATTAAAATTAATTAATATTAATAGAATGAGGGCTTCATAATTTAAATGAATCATGAAAAGAATTACTATAGGGATTAGTATAATTATGGTAAACAATAAAATTCACAAAATAAGTTGAAAATGGTTGCTCTATGGTATTCTAGTTCTGCAGTGTATGTAATGTTCCCGTAGCAGTTGAAATATTTGTAATTGTTGCAATGGCAATGAAGATTGAAGAAGTGTATAAGATGTTTTCAGATGTCCAGGATTATATGAACAATCTGACAAATGATGTGGTAGGTGTTCGCACGTACACCCAGAAAGGTTTTAAAAATGTTAAGAGGACGCTGAAGAGAAATTTAAGTCTGTTAGAGAAGAGGTTGAAAAAAGTACAGACACTATTAAACAATCTGTAATTGAGAGCGTTAAGGCAGAAGTAGATGCAGTTAAAGAAAGTGTTAGGGACACTATAGTAGAAAACATTGTTGACAGTTTAAAATAAAGCGTGAAAGACAGTACGAAACATGAGTTAGGTGAAGTACAGGAGTCTTTGGAGAAATTACAGAGTAGTGCTACTTCCGTCGGCAGCAATGTTAATAAATTACAAGTCAGTTCTACACAAGTTACGAACACAGTAAGTATGATACAGGAAGATGTTAGGAAAGCTCAAGACAAGTCTTTGCCACTTAAAGATAGAGTTATTAAAATTCAGAATAACACTATTGATGTACAAACTAGACTAGGTAGTGTAGAGTCTAACACAGAACAAGTTCACACTAGATTAGGCACAATAGAGTCTAACACAGAACAAGTCCGAACTAGACTAGGCACAATAGAGTCCAACATGCAGCTCAAGTTTAAAGAATTAGTAACAAGTAATGAGAATTTCCAGACTGAAATCAGAAAAGAATGGGAACTCAACAAACAACAATTTGAAGGAAATATATCACAAACTAACTCGAGTTTATCAGAACTTAAAAGTGTTGTTGACGTTTAAGAACACAAGTACAGGATCACAGTAAATTGTTGAAAGATGGCATTGAAGTGGATGTGGAGAAAATTGTCAAAATAGTTTGGAGGCATTGAAAGATGATTGGAATAAACCCAGTTCCGATCATGTTTCAAGTGTCAAACGTGATATGGAAAAGAAAATAGTTTCAACTGAAGCTAAATTAAACAAGGATGTTTCAGATTCAAGGAAGGATTTAATTAAAAGAATCAATCTTGTACAGAAAACTTAAAATGATGATATATCGGGAGTTAGAGAAGATCTTGGTATAGAAATGGATGAAACTAAATCTTTAGGAACCAAATTGGATCGAATGGATAATGATTTGATAGCTGATAGGGAAAGGAGGTTAACAGAGCTTGAAGAAATTAAAAGGAGCATTCAAAACATTAATTTAGGCGATGCTTTAACGGCAGAAGCTATTAAGAGTTCATTAAAGGATGAACTAAGGAATGCTATTCAGGAATGCATAGGAAATCAGGTCGAGACCGAAAATGAAATAAAGGAAACAGATCAAGCTAGATTGACACGTTTAGAAGATGAAATTAGAGACGTTCGAATAAAAAGCAACTCCGATAGGACTGACAATGCAACAAAATCTAGAAATAGGCGAGAATGATTTAGGAGTAGGAAGTCTAAGACAGTTATACTCTTCCAACAGAGCATCTAACATCACAATCATTAGAAATTTTGAAGAAAAACCGCGTAAATTCTATGATAAAGTTGGTCTCACACCAATTGAGATTGTTAGGCATCTTCGTGATTATTTCCATGAAAATCAGATATCTCAAGAAAGAGAAATGCGTATCGTGGAACGCTATCTCGAGGGATCATCTCTTGAGTAGTATCGTGCGTTTGGATATACGTTTGGAGATTTTGAGGAATTCGCCGAAGCTCTAATTAAAAGATACTGGAGTGTGGAAAGACAGCAAGATTTGAGAGCAGAGGTTTACTCCAAGAAATACTTAGGTACACTCCCAACTAAGTATGCTGACTTCTTTAACACGTAATTAGCGAAACTACGTTACCTTCAACCCCCTTTGACACAAACAGAATTGATAGAAGCTATTCCTAGGCACCTTCCAGGCGATGTCAGACGTAATCTAATATCGTCAGGAGTCAACGATCTCGCTAAGATGGATGAATTACTTCGTAGACTTGACTACACAAGCTCTATGCCTAATGTAGCGGCTTCGGTGGCGTAGTTGGTAGCATGCTGAACTGCTGTGCCCAAGATAGCGGGTTCAAACCCGGCCGAAGTCGTCGGATTTTTTAAGAGCGTTAAAAATCCTTCAGTATGCCTTCCTTCGGACGGGAAGTAAAGCCGGCGGTCCCATGTCATAGATTTATGGCATGTAAAAGATCCTTTCACATACTAAACTTGTGTAAAGCAAAATTTGTGAGGTTGAATTTCGTCAGAACGCTCTATCAAAGTTCCAACGTTTACCACTAGGTAACATTGATATCTGGTGGCGAAAGTTGGAACTACTTGAAATTGAACGGAACTTGTAGCTCACCCTTTAGGATGTCCGCTGGAAGTAGCTACAGACTCAGGCGAGCCGAACATGTCCTCGGACACTCCCGGCACTAAAAGCCATACGATAAATAAATGCCTAATGTGATTCCTAGAAACAGGCAGGATAGTAGAGAAGTGAACACGATAGTCATAGATCTTACCCAACAAACAGAAGAAGTAACGAGCCAAGTTCAGAATAGACCAGATCCTGATAGGAACAATTATTTTCGAGATAGACGGTATGAACCAAGATACCGCCGATTCAGAGAAGGTAGACCTTACCCGCAACAGGAACGTAGAAATGGAGAAAATAACAGAAGGACAGGGTACTTCCAGCAACAACAACAACTATAATAACAATAATTATAGAAACTACAACTCCAAACAACAACAGGATCAGAACAATCGAAACAATAGAGGTTATAGTCGCTATAAAAACTATAACGATGATGTATTTTCTAGACAGCAGTATAACGAGAGGTATTGTGAAGGCCAGGAATACGTTAGAAACGCTAAGCAGGGAAATACAACTCGTGGTTCCAGAAATAACAACAATAGGAATGAAGTTGACCCTAAACCAGGTACTAGTCAACAGGGGAGAAGTGAGGAAACAGCCCCTGAAAAAAACTCCAATTACGAAGCGCAATTAAATGAAGATCACTTGTCCTATCACGCTGTCATGATTAATGAGATTTACCAGGTTACTGACGAAGAACTACTTTTCGAGGAAGAAATTTCAACGGAGGAAAGCAAAACAGAATTACCCATTATTAATATTCAGGTGGAAGAGGAGCAATGCAGATCTTTGGTTGATACAGGAACAGTAATTTCGATTTTGTCCGAGGAATGCTATTTGAGGCTTTTGAAAGGCAACAGTATGACGATTTTGAAAGCTTCAACAGTAAAAGTGAGGGGTATCTTTCAAGATAAGACGGTCAAATGTAAAGTACAGGTATTGTTGAATTTCAAGATTAATGAGAGAGATTATGAACAGCAATCGATTAACGAGATGGACTCTCTTTGTTCAGCAGTTTAATGCGACCATAATGCATCAAACTGGGAAAGGTAACCTTTTAGCTGACGCTTTATCGCGTAATCCGTAGAGAATATCCAGATAAATGCGATACAATTGGAGCCTCATGATCAAGAGACTTTGGTTAAACTTGAGAGGATTAATGTATCACAGAAAAGATGCACTCCAAATTAGGTGCATATATCATTTCTTAAAAGGTTACATGGATAACGCTGATCCAGACTATGAGAACGTCCGTAGACGCTCGAATCTATATATTTTGTCAGGAGACATTGTTTGCAAATATATCGACAAGGAGAAGACAAAAGTTAGAGTAATGATTCCTCCTATTTTGGTAAAACCTTCGGTTTGGTTGACGCACCACAGTATAGGACATGGTGGCTTGGACAAAACTGTCAATACATTACAGGAAATGTTTTATTGTAAGAAGATGAGAAATTCTGTGGCTGAATTCATTCGAACTTGTGAGAAATGTCCGAAAGGGAAATATACATTGGAGCTTCTTAAGGAAAGACCTAAGTCCATTATTATTCCATCACAACCCCTTGACCTCTTCGCTTGTGACATTTTCGTCCTTGCCCCAATGGATATATAGCAAATCAGTTTGTATTAGTAAAAATAGATGTATTTTCAAAATTGGTATCATTGGATCCTATCCAGAAAGCTACAAGGCAGGTTTTGAACAGTATTGAGAAATCATTAATTCCGAAGTCGGGAAAACCAGAATTTCTCTTGACTGACCATGGACCTCAGTTTACGTCTATGGGATTTCAAGAAGCCATGGAAAGACTAGACATCAATCATAAATTTTCCAGTGTGCGATGCCCAGTGAATGAATTATGTCGGAATTTGCAAAATTCTGTAGCATTTTTTGTCCTAATGATCTTAGAAGTTGGGTGAGATTTGTTCCCATTATTGAAGAATGCATCAACACTACATTCCATAAGAGTTCAGCAGATGTTCCGCTGATGCTCCATTTTGATAGGAAGCCTGAGTGTCCTTGGAAGAATTTGTTCGATTTTATACCCAAAGATCCAGAAATTCCGAGAAGAGCAAGGATCGAGAAAGCCAAGGATAACTTGAGGACAGCAGCAGACAAACGCATGAGGCGAGTACTAGGAAAACGCTTCAGTGCACCATTCAACGTCGGAGATTTAGTCTTGATAAGAAAACCGACGAAAGCTGATGTAGCTCAGAAGATCTATACAAAATTTTCTAATATATATATGGGTCCATTCAGAGTAGGCACAGTCTATGGAATCAATTGTTATGAAATTTTGGAGATCGACAACGATATGTCTGTGGGAAGATACAATAATAAGAATCTGAAGAAATTCTATGAGAGATTGGACTAACAGATGAATTTAGAATTCTATTTCAAGGATTGTTTTTGTAACCCGAATAAAAGCATTGATCACGCAGTGATTTAAGCGTTAAGGGGAAAATGAACTCGAATTCTAAGTGATCCAGGATAGAGAGGATGCTATTTCGGTCGTTTTGGTGAAATTTGGAGAAGATTGTAATATTTTTGGAGGAATTACGATATTTTAAAATTTTTATTTTGAAGGGAAGCTTCGGATCATATTTGACGACAGTAAAATGGCGACCGAAGCCGTTATTAAGCAATCCTGTGTCGTATTTTCACTTGGCCGCTCATAGCAACGTGTAGATTTGAAGAAGAAATGCTCTGATTGGCTAATCCAATTTCAGGAAACACAGAGGAAGGAGAAGTTGAGCGCGCCTAATGAGAAGCTTCACCGGTAATAAATACTGCCTTCTGTTAAAGAAGAGGGTATCTGCACATTTAAAACTATTGAGAAAGGATCTAAATTGAAAGGAATTATGTTGGTCACTCAGGACATAAAGTTTGAGATCACTGTATAAAAAATAAGTAAAGATTGGTTTGCCGCTCATTCTGATGAGGCGCCATTCGATGGCTGCTGACGATCGAGGTAACGCGAGTCAAATCGCGGTCTTCGTGTTGCGAGAGTGATAGGCGATAGACCTGCGATACTCTGGGTCACGAAACCAGCGTGTGCAAGCTAGGGGTCTTACACGAGCGAATCTTGACGGCGAGGAAGCTAGTGCCGCCGGTCAAAGTATAGCATAGGAAGTCCGTTGATCGTGTGGGAAATAGAAAGTTGTTAGAATATCAGTTCTCGAGTGAAATATAACATTGAGAGTTCGACTAAACTAAAGAGGAACGTTATATACACATTTTATAAAAGTTTCAAGAAGAAATTCGAGAGATTAAAGATAGTTTTCTTTGTTGGAGACATTCACGTGATGATAAGCACGCTTCTCATTGTGCTAGGCCGCATTGCGAATGCTCTGCAGTGAGAATAGTAGCGAGTGCAGGGGAAGGCCCGTTGTGGGTTCGCTTGAGTACAATTGAAGGACAGTGGCGCAGAACTCTAGGAAGTCTCCGCTCAGTGATAAACTTTTGTCGGGATAATTGATATGCAAGCGTTAAGGGGAATAGCTGAAAGACAGTCTAGAATATCATGCAACCGATTCTAAAAGTCATCGTCAAGATGACGTGTAACTATTGCCGAACTAAGTTCCAACTATACGAAACGGAACATTGTTGTCGCGTCATGGCTAGATACTATCAGACCCGAACTGAAGTAGTCCATCACACTTCAAGACTTGGAGGTCCCTGCGGCGTTGCTGACGGAGACGATGTCCGCGTTTGTGACCAGTCGGGGCGATTAGCGATCGGAGGCCAGGGTTCGAGACGTGGCGAGGCAGTCTTCCGGAGGAGGAAAAGGAGGATTATCGAGTGTGGAATTACTGGTGCCGTCAGTAATTTCCACCACACTATTTCTACAAGATATCATCGCAATGTAGAGAGAAAAATCTCCGTTCGTAGTTGTTGGTTCTTTAAGTAGTTAGACGTAGATAGAATAGCAATGAGCAATGCACCATTTCGACATTAATTCATTTTTATTGTGAGTGACTTATTTTAAACTTAGCAATTATTTTCCACGATGGATATTTAAAATCTAAATTCCTTTTAGTGAGATTTTGGATGTTAACGTTTGGATTTTCGACTTTTTATACTTCGAGATTTAAGCTCATTTCTTATATAACTTTCTTTTTTCGAGTTTATTTCGAATCGTAAATTCTTTGGGAATTATATTGAATTTTAGTGAATTTCATTTTGCATTATATAATATAATATTAATTTATTTAAGCAACCCAGACTAGGAAAATATCTTTCTTTGGAAATGATTTGTTCTTTTGGACATTTCCAAGACTTTATTGCAGATCTTAGGAGCAGTTATCCTATTTTGGAACATAGTTATTTTTGTAATAGTTAACGTCGAGTTTGAAGCTACTCAAACAATTATTTGATCGAACATTTTGGCTTGGTTGAAGAATGAAACATTATTTAGACATTCCAACTTTGGCTATTAATCATAAATAATAATTTATCGATGGATAAATTAATTTATTTCAAGAGATCTCATCGACTATGACATATTAACACATTTGAGTATTCTACAAACCTTTTTCAACATTACGTCATCGCTGTTAATTAGAGTCGACTATTGTGAATTATTATAACATCTGGAAGAATTATACACTGTAATTATCATATAATGATATATTAACGAATGCAAGGCATTTTATGCAATTTAATTAAGTTGTTACGAAATAATACTGTATTAAGAGGTTGAAGAGAAGAATTATCGCAGCTATATTTGTTTAATAGCAAGTTTATGGACATATTATATGGAATTTTCCTGTATTATTTAGAGAAGTCGTTATTCAAGGATTTAGTGGATATTTATACAGTATTGAGATGAAGGTAAGGTCATTATACGCATTGTAAGCGTTTGTTTGGAAAAATATAAGTAACTGCATTACAGTACAAAATTAAGAAAGACCTTTGGTTTGTATAACTATTGTGAAACGACTTTCAGTTGAATTGATTAGTTCCATTGGCGGAAAATACTTGGGAAACGGATTGAAAATAACAATGTTTTTAATTATTATTAAACCACTATCAAGAATATGACTACATTTATATGAGCTTAACTTAGTCGTTCGGCTATACATATATGCCCAATTATGAAGTGATGCCACGATAATATGATGAAAATAATGTGATATGATTTTGTAAAAGTGACGCTTCATTTAAGAAAAAGGATTGTCAGGAATTGAGTTGGAAGGAAGGCTGGATGATCGAGAATCACCATGAGTGTTGTAAATATTGTATAAAATTTTATTAATAATATTTAAACATAATATTACTAATAGCTAGGAGAATTTAATAATTCAAGGAAGTTATTTAAATAACTTACTCGATAAACAGCTGTTTCAAAATAAATAATAATATTTACTATTTGTATTTAAATAATAAATATTTTGCAAACTTAATTAATATTTGGAAAATATTAATAGCTTTTTATTTAAACATTTAATAATAATTTCTATTATTATTAATTAAATAATTTAGAGAATATTAGTTGACAATTAATATTTTGTTTAATTCATTATTAACATTTTTAAACGTTTAAACCATTAATAGGAGCGATAATCAAAGAACGTGACGACGTTCATTGACTACATCAAGGTTGTCTATTATTGTACAGAAGTGATCTTATGAAAGATCAGTATTAAATAATTTTCATTATTTTTATAAATGAATGATTTTGTAACAGTTAGAAGGAATGTTATTGGATGACATTGGTTGTATTAACAACGATATTGTTCAGAATTTATTATGAGAACAAGTGTGAATTTAAGTGCTGTTGTGCTAACAGCTGAATGATTTTTTATTTAATTTTTCTTATGAAAAGTGGAGTACTTCTAACGTCAGTTGGACGGTGATTTTATTTTATTATCTGATTATTGGATTTTTGAATAATCATTTTACGGATCATATGTAAATATCTAGGGATAATTTGTTAAATTAATGTTTTTTATTATCATTTTTTAATAAATCAATTCGTTCGTTTTTGCAACTACGTCTTGATGATTTATTTAAATTATGGAGAAGGATTATGTTTTGGTGCATTTGAGGTTTTATTGAACGACTAGTTACACCCACTTAACCGAGAATGGTTAGTTTCTCGTACTCTTCGTTTATTCAGTTTATCCACCCAGTTCAGCATTACCAAGACATGATCTTAGGAAGTGTGCATCCCCCATTTAGCTCTTGTTGGTGGGATTTTCAGGTTTATTAGCCGGGGGACCTTGAGATTCTGCAATCCAGCTGATCTTTGGATACGACAAGCAGCTCAAATTGTTTAAACGGGTACAGAACATGACTTTATGGCCTATACATTTAACAATCCAACACGGGGCCATCCGAAATATTTAGATGGCTCTGAATATCTACGAATCTATTTTAGCAATAAAACTGATTTTTTATGTTCACGGGGACTATGAACTTAAGTTCACCTATAGGACATTAAATAACTGGTGTTACAAATCCAACATGGCGGCGAAGCGAAGTATAAATATTCACGTGGACGTTTCTCGCAATTTAACCATCTGAGTGCAGTGAAACTTGGTACAGTAAATCCTTATACAAATCCACTGGTATCTAATTTTTTGAATTGTTTCCATAACCACAATATGGCAGCTGTGCGAAATTTTAAAATCTCCTTGTTACTTCTTGTGTCCTAATGATGCGATTGAAGTTTGAATGCTACACGTACACAATAATCTTCATGTAACAGTACATAACCCTAGGACCTACATATATAAAATCCAACATGGCGACCATCCGATATATTTAGTCGGTTCTCAATATCTAGCAATCTATTACAGCAATCATACTGAAATTTTGTATGTTGATAGAGGCAGTTAACATAGGTGGGATATATGAAAATAGGCTGTATATTTATTCACGGAACTATTGTTTAAATTTCTGACTGATTTAGCCTGTGTTTATTCTGATAAAACGTGGCATAATTGACCATTATAAACCTGGCTCAGTTGGAATTATGTGCAATGCACGAATTTTGAGAATGTTGTTGCTGTTTGGCTGCAAGCGGATGAAGAGATACGCAACAAAATGTGTCAGACTCCGAAGAGGGTATGCTTACCCATCTACAGCATGCTTCAGAGGAAGAATATTCAGGCCAAGATGATGACGAATATATACCTAGTGATCAGGGCACAATTCCCGAAGTAAGCGTATCAGATAATTAAGGCGCCGAAGCTAAAGGCGAGGACGCGGCAAGTGAAAAATGCAATACACGGGGACAATCTTTCTACTATGGCGCTCGGGATTGCCCGCTATCTAAAACAAGATCTATATCCCAACAATAAGTCGGAGGAAGAACATTGACCGCCACAAACGAAGATGTTGCTAAGTGTGTCCAGTGATGAAGAGAACTATTATCAGCCCACCTGCGTTACGAATGAAAGCTACAAATCTGCTTAGCGCACAGCAAAAAGAATGCAATGGCTGCGTCAGTGACAAGAATTAGGGCATCTCGACCGCTTGCAGGATTCTTTTCTTTGTGTTCGGAACCAGTTTGAATTTTACTGTTATTTAGATGACATACTTGTTTGTTAAAGGGCATTACATTTAATTGCCTAACTTGAAAGTTGGTATTTTTTTCTAAAGCAAGGACTGAAGTTTTACAATAATGATATTTTTTTTAAGTGCGTTTAAAAGTCTCAATGTACTATATTTCCATCTATTTCTTGTCTTATTTCCATTAATATGAATGTAAATACAATGTTATTTAAGACAGCAAAATGAAAAAAATCGTTTTCAAAATATATTGTCTTAAATTCCGTGGTCCGTGGGACCACACGAGGATGTGGTGTGAGATTTTTCCACGAGCTCAATCAAGGGTTAAGGGGACTGGCTGCCTCTGTTGCCTAGCACAACAATGACAGGGGAAATACGCGCACTTGTATCTTTCTGATACACATTCGACCGGCAGAAGGTTAAATAGAACATAGAGAGAGATCATTGAATTTCCGTAACATATTTGGAAATTAAAGAATCACGAGAAAAAATATACAATGGACTTCAATGACAACGAAGAGGAAGTGTCCACTACAAGGAAAAGCAAGGATTTTGACCAGAGAACAGCCGTTGAAAGTGAACAATCTTCAATTTCCACCTGGAACAGAAGCAGAAGGAAGACTGAGGACCATCGGATCAACTAACAACACGACATCAATCCATCGGAAGGTAAGAAAGTAACTTCAATATGGAGAGACCAGACTCGGCAGAACTATATCAATCCTGGTATGACACATGGCAGAACTTAAAGTGACACCAGGTAGAAAGATGATTTTTAGATTACGTATCTCATTTTGCAAAAATGAGGAAAAAGTAGACTTATAAGATCGATCCGGGAAAATGTGTGTCTGTCAATCTGTCTGTTCTTCTGTCGATTCTTCTTTCTGTCAGTCTGTCTGTGTGTGTGTTTCCCCCCCTATCAACTCCTAAACGGCTCCAGCTATCGAATCCAAGTTTGTTAGGAGTAAAGATCTATGCCTGAATATCTCATGGCCATATCTAAAATTGACGTCAGTGCTACCAACTGCTGAAAAATCGCAATTGAAATTTGAGCTCTATGTTGAATATTTCAGATGTTATGCATGCGAACTATTCCAAAATTGCCACATATATAGATAATAGCAATTCTAAGTACTTTTCATTCCATACATGCCAGGGTTGCCAACATGATTCTAAGCCTACCGACAGGTCCAATTTCTAAATGCAAGTAACTTCTATTCTATCGATTGGATTTCAACCAATTTATTTATCGTATGGCATACATGAAAATTATTTATAATTTGACATCAAGTTTATAAACCGAATGAAGTGCCTGTGGTGTCCCTAGTAATAAGTCGCTGAATGCACCACTGTAAGATGTTTGTGGGCGTTCTTGAACTAGGTGTCTTTCAGCAACGCACTCTCAACATGAAGTTTTTTTCCTCTACTTGTACAGGAGATCCTCGCATGCACCGTGATTGGTCCGGATTCTATTTAATTTTGACCAGGTCTTTCTAGGCTGAGTAACCCTGGCACATTCCCAGTTATGCATGGCATTACTGAACTCTCTGGTGTGGCAAACGAATTCCAATCAGAAGACCATCTCTCAGTCAGGTTGAATTTGTTAGTTGCAAGATTCTCCGCTGTGCAGTTAGGTGGATGTATTCAACGTAATCGTTTCAGATGTAGATCAGCAATGTCTCCATGTATAGGTAGTTGTTTGTTGGTCTGGATCTTTCTATATTCTCTTAGCAAAATTTTGCATCGCCGCAAATGAGGTGGTGGGATGTGGCTGAGAATAGGAAGCCATTGTGTAGGAGTTGACAGAATTGTTCCTGTTATCATGCACATGGTGTTATTCAATTGTACATCTATTAATATTACATGCAGACTATTTATCCACATCGGAGTACAATACTCAGCAAGAGAATAAACTAAACCTAGAGCTGAGCAACGGAGAGTAGTTGCATTGGCACCCCAAGTGGTGCCACAATTTCCGCAAGATGTTATTTCTTGTCTTCATTTTGGCAGAAGTCGTATGTACTATGTGAACTACAACAGATATGACTGTGCGTATTCTATAGAGCCACCAGGGCTGCCAACTGTTGATAAATGCTCTCTCTATGTTTTAACCCTAATATCAATATATCAGAAAGTATGCAAGCTAACAGTTGCTCACATTAGAGTACCTGACATTCTACCTTAGTTTGGTGTAACTTATATACAGTACATCAGTGCTGCCAACACAATAGTAAGCCTGCTGATAGGTCCAGTTTTTATATGCATATAACATATATACTAGCATATGGATTTCAATAAAATTTCGTATGTGCTTTGTATACAATAACAGTTATGACTATGCGTATTCGTAAGAACCAGCAATGCAGCCAACAGTTAATAAATGCTCTCTCTATTTGTTTAATCCTAATATCAATATATCAGAAAATATGCAAGCCATCAGCTCTAAACTTTCCACAGTTATAGTACTTGACAGGAACTCTGAAAAGAAATGGCTAACGGTGTTCTGGTGAAGTCCTTAACGCCAACGGAGGCGGAGAAGGAGACCTTTGGTACGGCGAAGTTGGCAACTCTCCCGCTTGGGATAAACAAAGAGGAAAAATGCTGCCTTGTGGTAAAGAGGGATCTTCAAAGGCTAAGGGAGGAAACCCCAAGAGAAAACCGCAAGCTTGGAGGTGCAGGTGGCAGCCCAACCACCAAGATTGGGTGATATGGACTAATAACTCACACACCTTAAAACAACTTATTAAAGAAGCATCAATGATGAGAAACCGGACGGATCCTAAGACGAACACTTTTGGCTTGAAAAGGTTGACGAAAATTGGATTACGGTATGTGAGAACTCTGCGGGAAAGCGGGAGACTACGGCATGCAGAGGCATGTATGAAGAATTACGGTATGAACATCCTGGGACTGAGTGAAGTAAGATGGAGAGATTTTGGGGAACTGGCCACCCACGATGGAGTTACATTTATATAGTCTGGAAGACCCGACGGTGACGGAGCAAGTTGTGAAGGTGATGATGGATAAGGAGGCCAAAAGTAGCCTTATAGACTGGTATCCAGTATCGGGAACGATAATTGTGGCACGTTTTAAGTCCAATATTAGGAACATTGTGATTATTGTTTGCTATGCACCCACCGAGGCAGCGCAGGAAGACGATAAGCAGGCGTTCTATTGACATCTTTATAGTACAATTAAGAAACAGAAGAGGAAGGATATCATTACAGTTGGAGGTGACTTGAATGCAAACGTGGGCCATGATAATGATGGACTTGTGCATATTATGGGAAGGCATGGTTTAGGAGATCGAAATGAAAAAGGACAACTCTTTGTGGACTCTGTGCTAACCATGATTTGATTATTGGTGGTACTGTACTTCCGCATAAAGATTGCCATAAAGTGACCTGGGTATCACCAGATCAAAGGACAGAAAACCAGATAGATCATATAGCGATTGAAAGGAGATGGAGACGTTCATTGTTGGATGTGAGCTACCTTCAGAATGAAGATTCCGCCACAGAAAAGGAAGATTGACCAGAAAAGGAACCGGTATGTTGTGGGAAAGCTAAAGGATTACATAAAGGTGAAGGAGGCCTTTAGGATAGAGTTAAAGAATCGATTCCAAGCACTTGCTCAGGTGGATGATGAAACTGTTGAGGAAAATTGGGTGAAGATTAGATCTGTCTTTACAGAAGCAAGTGAAAACATCCTGGGTTTCAAGGATAGGCCGAAGGATTAGATGACTGGACAGACATGGGATATCATCAGAGAAATTAAACAGATAAAGGAGGAAATGAACGCATGCAGGACACGCCCAAAAAAGGCAGAATCACAAGCAAAATATGGTGCTAAGGACAAGAAAGTAAGGGGGGATGTTGGTAAAAAACATGGCCGTAGATAAATGTTCATAACTTCTACATTTTTAGAGATAGTTCTTATTTTTTATGGTTATTGTCAACATGCTGCTTGATTTTTCATTTCATTTGTAACCCAATATGATCATAGAAGCTTAATACACAAAAATAAATAATTTTCTCTTCCGGAATATTTAAGGTGCATTTTCTGCAGAACTACTGGGTATTTTTAGCCTATTTTCAATTTTGAAAAAATAGGCTTATGAGATCACCTTTTGTCCGTGTGTGTGTGGGTGTGTGTGTGTGTGTGTGTGTGATTCGTGTGTGTGCCCCCCCCCCCCCGAAATAAAATCTAAACGGCAGGAGCGATTTCAATGAAACTCGGAAAGTTCATAGCACTATTCCCGGCGACCTCGACCGTGCCCTTCAAATTTTGTTACGACTCACCAATCCAACATGGCGGCTGTGCGAAATATTTCACCAGCATTCAATATCTCCGAAACTATTACCGATATTACCCTGACATTTTCTATGGTGATAGAGGGAACTACTATAAGTTCACTTATGTGACTTTTGAAAACCTGGTAACTACAAAACCAACATGGAGGGCAAGCGAAATTGCGACATTTAAATAGACGTTTCTCGTGATTTGACCAACCAAACGCAATGAAACTTGGTACAGTATATGTTTATATACATTGTAATGCACCGACATCTAACTTCGTTCAATTGTTTACATAATCACAAGATGGCGGATGTGTGAAATATTTCACCGGCATTCTATATCTCTGAAACTATTAGCGGTATCTCCCTAAAATTCTGTACGGAGATAAAGGGCACTACTGGAAGTCCATCTATAAGACTTTCAAAAACCGGTTAACTACATAACGAACATGGCGGCCAAGCGAATTTGAAAATTTTAAATAGACCTTTCTCGCGATTTAATGTTCCAAGCGCACTGAAACCTGGTACAGGAAATATTTATACACATTGTAATCCACTGGTATCTAATTTATTTCAATTGTTTACATAACCTCAAGATGGCGGCAGTGCGAATTTTAAAAATAAGTTTTTATTTCTTGTGATGTAGTCATGCGATCGAAGTGAAAGTTTGAATAATGAACCTACGCAATAATTTTCCTTTAATGGTACATGACTCTATGGCCTATACGTTTAACAATCCAACATGGCGACCATCCGAAATATTTAGACGATACTGAATATCTACGAATCTATTTTAGCAATCAAACTGCATTTGTTAATGTTCATAGGGGCTATGAACTTAAGTTCACCTAAGGACTTTAAATAACCTGGCGATCACAAATCCAACATGGCGGTGACGCGAATTATAAATATTCACATGGACGTTTCTCGCAATTTAACCATCCGAGTGCAGTGAAACTTGGTACAGTAAATCCTTATACGAATGTTAATCCACTGGCATCTAATTTATTTCAATTGTTTCCATAACCTCAAGATGGCAGCTGTGCAAAATTTTAAAATCTCCTTGTTTTTTCTTGTGTCCTAATTATGCAATTGAAGTTTGAATACTACACATTCACAATAATCTGCATGTAACAGTACATAACTCTAGGACCTACATATATAAAATCCAACATGGCGACCATCCGAAATATTTAGTCGGTTCTTAATATCTACGAATCTATTACAGCAATCAAACAGAAATTGTGTATATTGATAGTGGCAATTAACATAAGTAGGATATATGAAAATAGGCTGTATAGTTCTTCACGGAACTACTTGTTTTCTGATATTTTTATCACAGATTTAAAAGGACTCAACTTAGAATCCTGTATGTCAGAATTTTGATATCTTTTAAATTACTCAAATAAAAAAATATAATATTATTACAAAATAATCTGCATGAAAATTATCTTATCCATATCATAACTTCTATAATAGGCAACAAATTAAAATTCTAGTAAACAGTATTGTGCACAGATGTATTTAGAAGGAGACTACCAAGTTTCGTTGCTTTATATGCAGTAGTGTCTGAGAAAATGCACTTTATAAGTGAAAAGAATGTCATTTACGGTAAACTTAACTTGAAGTTTTATCTTCATATTATAATGCAATACCTAGAGCTGAAGTTTTCAGTGCAGGCCATATCCATACTCCTCATCATCTTCTGCTTCTACTAGTTCCTTTGCTGCTAGTAAGTTTGTTTTGGCAAATTCTTCCAAGGAAATTAGCAATCTTGTGTTGAGATCTGTAAACCTATTGACAGGTGGTGGCATATTCATCAAGCCACAAAATACAGTAAATTAGCTCACCTTCCCACACCTAGACAACTCATTCCGTAGGAAAATCTAATGTAAGCATCATAAATCCATTTTTGTATAAGGGATGCTTTAAACTCACTGTCTGCGTTGCACTTCTCATAAACAACATGTAGTGTACTAATGATGCCAATCCTTTCTTTACCATCATCATACAATTTCATAGACTTTGAACCACAATTGGCACATGTACAGCTGTTAAGAATTGCTTCACAGATGACCTCGTAGTTCCGCCCCTTAAAACCTCAATAACTAAGTAGTTCGATGTCTATTAATCTGAAACAACGATTAGAGGTTTCTTCGGAGCTAATGTCAGGTAAAATACCCTCACTGATTTTTTTTTTGTAGATGCATTCTTATTCAAAATTTGCGGGACAATTCCCTTCACTGTACCGGTACCTGCACGTTGAATCCTATTCCTTTCCACTCTTTTTAACACTCTACCACTTATTCTACCTATTGTTACGTTAAAAACCAGTAGCCTATAGAACCTAATCAACAACTGGAAAAAATATTCCACATTTTTTTTTTTTTTTTAGCGTATGGCTTTTAGTGCCGGGAGTGTCCGAGGACATGTTCGGCTCGCCAGTTTTGTAGCTGCTTCGAGACGGACAACCAATGGGTGAGCTACAAGTACCGTTGGGGAGGGAAGGAGGGAAGTTGGATTGTAAGGACGAGGAGTTGGAAGGTAGCGGCTGTGGCCTATAGTTAGGGACCAACCCCGGCATTTGCCTGGAAGGAAGATGGGAAACCACAGAAGACCATCTTCAAGGTTGCCGGCGGGGGGATTCGAACCTCCTCGCCTCCCGGATGTGAGCGACTGCCATCAGTCATGCCGTAACCACCACGGCTAACTCACCCGGTAATATTCCACATAATTGCTTATGACAGGTAACACACATTTATTAACTTCGTGGTATCCTTGGTTACTCAACAACAAAGAACCCGAACAGCCGCAATCTTGTCCACAGCTTTCCGAACAATAATATCAATCATTTACTCGTAATGACGGTCAGAGTGGCAAGATATATATGGATTCCTGTCCAGCTGTACTGGTGTCAGCAAAATAGGGGCGTGGCGCCGTAAAGTTTCGATTGTTGACGCCCTTAGAATTGAAGTACAGCAATGAAACTTTGGGATTATAAACTTGAAACTACATACAATTTTTACAGAAAATAAAAAAATTAAATTTTCATGAAAATTTCACCTGCATCCTCCCTTGAGAGTGCAAGAAGTGATCAAAGAAATTGGATAGATGACCTATCTAAAAAGAAGGTATGGACAAATGGAGAAATGCCGCCGGACTGGAGATGTGGGTTGTTGTTGAAGTTGCCAAATGCCAAACTGTAATAACTGGAGAGGCATTACACTTCTCTTAATCCCTAGCAAAGTCTTTACGAGGGTTCTGCTAAACAGAATTGAAGAATATGTTGACCGAAGGCTCCGACGAGAACGGGCAGGTTTTCGTCAAAATCTATCGTGTGTCGACCAAATAAACACCTTGAGGATAATTCTGGTGCAGTGTACGGAATGGTCATCTCGCCTCTATGCAGTGTTTGTTGACTTTCAGGAAGGCTTCGATTAGATTAATAGTGAAGCCATGTGGAAGGAAGTGAAGCGCTATGGAGTGCCGTCACAGAGTATTGGTCTCATTCAAGAAACATATCGGGAGTACACATGCAGAGTCATTCTTGGGGGCCGTGTATCCGTGCCTATATCTGTATGTTCAGGAGTACACCAAGGTTGTATCCTGTCACCAACCATGTTCTTCATTGTGATTGATGCGGAATGTGACTAGAAATGCGAAACGTGGCATCCAATGGGGATTCACCAATAGACTGGAAGATCTGGATTTAGCTGACAATTTGTGTCTCCTGCCTGAGGCACATGGTTAAATGCAAGCAAAGCTTGAAGACCTGGTTATAGAAGGGAATAAGGTGGGGCTGACGATAAACTAAAAGCTTTGCCCTAAGCACTAACACCAAGAAAATTTACCCATTTGTCTTCGAGGATGAACCTATAGAGGATGACGATAGCTTTACTTACCTGGGCAGTGTGGTGACCAAAGATGGAGGAGCGGCAAAGGATGTCTCTCGAAGTATCCAAAAAGCAAACGGCGCGGCTCTGTCCGGTGTGGGAAAACAGCAAAATATCCATGAAGACCAAACTTCATATCTTCCAGAGTAATGTCAGGTCCATTCTGATATATGGGTCTAAGACTTGGAAGGTAACTACAGAAATCAATTCCAGGCTGCAGACCTTTGTCAACTGATGCTAAAGGGAGGATCCTAAACATCTACTGGCCGGAAGTAATCTCCAACCAAGAACTTTGAAGAAGTGCGGGTGAAACTCAGCTGCCTATACAATTAAAGAGACGGAAATGGAAATTAATCGGACATACCCTGAGGAAAGGAAATGACGCCATTGAGAGAGAGGCACTGGATTGGAACCCACAGGGTACGAGGAGGAGAGGGAGACCCAAACAAACGTGGTGCAGATATGTCCACTTGGAGGCTATAGAGGAGGGTAAGACCTGGAGCGAGGTGAAGAGGTTGTCAGCAAACAGGACCAGATGGATATGCTTCATTGATGCTCTATGTTCCATAAGGGACAATAGTCAATATCAATATATCCGAAAGTATGCAAGCTCTAAACTTTGCACACGAATAGTTCCTGACAATCTAGATTAATTTGGAGTAAGTAATATACCTAAGGGCTGCCAACATGATGTTAAGCTTTCTGATAGTTTCAGCTTTTAATTACATGTTACTTATACACTAACAAATAAATTTTATGGAAAATTGGCACAATAATAGATCGTAATATTTCAGATATATTCTGAGCATCACATACATGCCATTGTTCTCAACATGATTATACGCGCACTTTTTTTTCGTGTGCCATCCTGAGAGGCCGAGTGCAGGTCTTTCTAGTCGACGCCCGAAGGCGACCTTTGCGTCGGGATGAGAGATGGAATGGATGAAGATGAACGAAACTGGGCAATAATGTTGAAGGAAGCGGCCGTGGTCTGTCAGAAGGTACCATACCTGCATTTGCCTGGTGTTGAAAATGGGAAACCACGGAAAACCATTTCAAGGACGGCCGACGATGGGTCTTGAACCCACGCGTCTACCGAGTCAACAGAGAGCTTGGCCCCATGACCTAACGCTGAACTTTAGCCAGCATAGCCACTACTGTCGGTTACGCGCACTGATAAATCCAATATCAAACAGCATGTAACGTCCATACTATCCATTAGACTTCAACCAAATTATGTACGTGCATTCTATAACTCAGGAGATGGAACTAAGAATATAATCAGAGTCACCAGGGTTGCCAACTGTAGTAAGTTACTCTATTAGGCTACATTATTTCAGGTGTATTTAAAACTGCCTTACTTAGAAATGTTAGCATTACCAACCTGATTTCGTCATTATTCCATATAGATCTTTATAGATTGGCATGAATCATAAATTTTAAGGAAAGTAGGCTCTTTAGTTCGTCACGGAACTACTTGTTGTTTTCATTGTAGCCATTTACAGTCATGGATACGCGTGAGAAGAACAATTTGTAGGGGTTATTTATTTTTGGATCTTAGGAATAGGATGTTCGTTTATTTAGATATTTGTTTAGCAAGAGTAGTATATTTTTAGCCTATTTTCATTTATGAAAAAATAGGGTTATGAGATCACTTTATGTCAATGTGTGTGTATGTGTGTGCGTAAGTGTTTATGTGTGTGTCCCCCTAATAACTTTTAAACGGCTCGAGTGATTTCAATGAAACTCAGTAAGGTCATATTCAAGTCATATTAGCCGACCCCGACCGTACCCTTCAAATTTTATTACGTCTCACCAATCCAACATGGCTGCTGTGCGAAATATTTTACCGGCATTCTATATCTCTGAAATTATTACTGCTATCTCTCTGAAAATTCTAAAGGTGATAAACGGCACTATTAAAAGGTTACCTATGAGACCTTCAAAAACCTGTTAACTACGAAACGAACATGGTGGCCAAGCGAATTTGAAACATTTTAATTGACATTTCTCTCGATTTAACCATCAGAGCGCAATGAAATACGGTACAGTAAATGTTTACGCACATTGCAATGCACTGGGAGTGAATTTAGTTACATTGTTTACATAACCTCAGGATGGTGGCTGTGCGAAGTTTTAAAATTAATTGTTATATCTTGTGTCGTAATCATGCTATTGAAGAGAATGTTTGAATAATGAATTTACGCAATAATTTTCATTTAATGAAACATAATATTACGGCCTGTATATATAAAAAAAACACCATGCCGACCATCCGAAATATTTAGACGGTTCTCAATATCTACGCATCTTTCACAGCAATCAAACTGAACATTTTATGCTCACAGAGGCTATTAACATAAGTTCACCCATAGGGCTTTCAAAAACCCGGTGAGCAGAAATCCAACAAGGACGTTTTCTCGCGAATTAGCCATGCGTGTGCAGTGAAACTTGGTACGGTAAATGCTTATACAGATGTAAATACACTGGCATCTAATTTATTTCAATTGTTTTCATAACCACAAGTTGACAGCTGTGCGAAATTTAAAATCATGCGATTTAAGTTTTCAATCCTACAAGTACACAATAATCTTCATGTAATAGTACATAACTCTAAGATCTGCATATACGAGGCACGTCCAGAAAGTAAGTTCCGTTTGGTAATAAAATTAAATTGTGTACAGATACAGAAAAAAATATTTATTGCACAGCATTCTACACCTCTTAAACTACTTTTCCACATAACTGCCACCGGGTGAGTTAGCCGTGGTGGTTACGGCATGACTGATGGCAGTCGCTCACATCCGGGAGGCGAGGAGGTTCGAATCCCCCCGCCGGCAACCTTGAAGATGGTCTTCTGTGGTTTCCCATCTTCCTTCCAGGCAAATGCCGGGGTTGGTCCCTAACTATAGGCCACAGCCGCTACCTTCCAACTCCTCGTCCTTACATTCCAACTTCCCTCCTTCCCTCTCCAACGGTACTTGTAGCTCACCCATTGGGTGTCGGTCTCGAAGCAGCTACAAAACTGGCGAGCCGAATATGTCCTCGGACACTCCCGGCACTAAAAGCCATACGCTAAAAAAAAAAAAAAAAAAAAACATAACTGCCGAACGTTTGCAGGCATTTGTCATAGCGTGGCACAAGTTTTTGGATACCTTCTTCATAGAAGTTTGCCGCCGACCGTAAACGAGAGTGAAGACTCCCCTGTAAGAATTCCCACCGTTTGGCCACCACTGTTAGGCAAATTGCGTATGTGGTCAGGAGAACGCCAAAACATACGCAGTTCTCCTGGTAAGCACGCAATTTGCCTAACAGTGGTGGCCAAACGGTAGGATATATTACAGGGGAGTCTTCACTCTCGTTTACGGCCGGCGGCAAACTTCTATGAAGAAGGTATCCAAAAACTTGTGCCACGCTATGAGAAATGCCTGCAAAAGTTCGGCAGTTATTTGGAAAAGTAGTTTGAGGTGTAGAAAGTTGTGCAATAAATAATGTTTCTGTATCTGTACACAATTTAATTTTATTACCAAACGGAACTTACTTTCTGGACGTGCCTCGTTTGAAAACCCAACATGGTGACCATCCGAAATATTTAGATGGTTCTCAATATCTACGAATCTATTACAGTAATCAAACTGAAATGTTGTTTGTTGATAGTGGCAATTTACATAAGTAGGATATATGAAAATAGGCTTTAGTTCTTTCTACGATTGGAGAATTTTTAAAAGAAGATTTTTATCAATAAGCATGGTAGGACTTTGTAGAGATAGTTTCATCGACATTATATGAGTAGATGTCTATATTACACATTTGGAGTTACTATATGGAGAGATAGAATTGGAGGAGAGCCAATGTTTGAATATTGGAAGTTAATTTGAAATTCGAATTGAACCAATGCCCTTTAGAAATATTATTCACTCATAATAATGAGTTGCATTATAAGTTGCAATTACTGCGAATCAGGAATCTTGACAACATAACAATGTTAAATTATACTTAACGACGATACTGTAGATAATTTGTTGTGACGATGAAAGTAAATATTTATATTACTACTATGAACAAATAAGAGAGAAGATACGGTATTTTTGTTATTAAATGTAAAGTGAATATAAGACTGAATTCTACGATCGAGAACTATGTTTATAGAAATCATAAAGAGTGGTATTTATTATATTTATTAAACACAATGTGTACAGAAAAATGAAAAGTAAGTTACATTATTGTCGTGATTTCACCTTTGTTCAATTGGTGATAATGTCCTATTTTTACACTTCTGCAGGTGATATATCGGGTACGGTTCATTACATAGCTTACAGATGCAGCTGTCCTTAGGATCGTGGTAGGCGCTTTCTGTGCCGATCTTGCCATGGAAGCCGTGTACTGCAAATCGTGTGTACATGTGTTGAAGTTGGAAGTTTGGTCCATTCCAGGAGTCTGTTTTCATTGGGTCTGTTTTTTGTTATCCCCTCCGGGATCTCTCTGCTTTGCTGATCCTCTCTTCGAAGAAGTTTGCATATGCTTGTGTCTCTAATAAACTGAAGCAATGTTTTATGTCATCTACTAAGAGAGTTTTCTGCGCAAGGATACAGACATAACCATTTCTTGTGAATTTTGAGATTGATAACACCCTTTTGAAGAAGCTAGATTTAACGCTTTCCAGCTTCCTTAGATTTCGGACCGTCAGATAGTTCCACATTAGTTGTATTCCATAGGTGGCCGTCGGCATGACTTTGATCTTAAATAGTGTCATTGCTGTTTAAACTGACAGTAGTTGTAATTTGGGTATGTCGTGTATAGTTTTCTGCAGCTGCCGTTCGTTCTTGGATGTGTAGTGAAAACTTATTTCCCATAGTTTGGAGGGTGACCCCCCCCCCCCCCCCCAAGTATTTGAAATTTGTTACAAATTCTAAGGCCGAATTGCCACAAGTGAAATGATCCCCATTTAAAAGTTTGCCTCCTCTCCTGAATTCCATTGCTTTGGTTTTCGAGCTATTTATTTCCATTGAGTTGTATGTTGTTCGGTTCCTGATGTCGTCTAATGCCGTTTGTGACTGTTGAGGGCTTTTGGAGAGAATGGCCATGGTATCCGCGTACATCTGTAGTTTTACATTGACGTTTATAGCGTTGCCGATATCCGCTGTCATGACGTTGAATAAGAACGGACTGATCGGGTCTCCTTGCATGACCCCTCGTGATTCCATGATGTCATTCGATGTAGTTATGCTGTCATACACCGCTATATGGCTTGCTTCAAGGATAGACTTGATGGTTTGGTGACAGCATTTTGTAAGAGGAGAAGTATGTAGTTGAATTAAGGCAGTAAGTGAAATAAGCACGTAGCCTATATTGGACAGAAATGTATTATTTATTTATCGTATGGCATATACACATCAGAAAACTATAAATGACATCATCGTATTATAAAATAGAGAACAGAGTACCACAATGATAAGTGCATATGATTTATGTAATGATGGACAGAAATAATGGTTATATATAGACAAGATATATGGCGTGTAAATATATACATGTTCTATGAGATGAAAATAAGGAGATCTGCTAATGTAATATAGTAAATATACTTTCAACGATCCAGGGAGACGTTGTTACGTCATATACAAGGTATAGGAATTTACGACGTGCTATGTAAAGAAATAATTCAGTCAGCGACGGTATTTAAGAAGGATTTATTGTTTGAGGATGATTTGTATGTGCTATAAGGTTACGAGCAAAGCTTACTATGGTATTTTCAAACGGTGTGAAGTCATAATTTGAAGTGAAACTTTGATTAATGCTATATTATAATAACAGCTGATAGATAAACAAGTTCTATGAGTATTCTAATCCACTATGATAGTAAATAAGTTTGAGAAGAAAGAAGGACAAGTTATTTTCTCACTTAGGGAGTTATAACGTTTCCCATAAGGAATTGTATCAGCTAATTTTTTAAATTGGAGATTCTGAAGGACATCTGATCTAAGTCTGTTTTTTGTTTCCTTCTATGACTTCGGAATGTATCCTCTAAACCTGGCAATTTCAATTCATTGCCCAGGAATCTTTGAATAGTTCAGGGGTGGGCAATCAATAAATTAACACAACTAGAATAATCAAAACAAAACGTGCACCATTCATCATTAACAACTCTATCATTTATTGGAAACTGTAAACAATCAGTTTAATGTCAGGTTCTTTAATAAAATGTTATTAAGTCTATTAATTTAACATTTGAAATAATTTCAGCGGCTCGCTAAACATTTCTACTGTATTAAGTCACAAAACGAACTAAGTTAATGTT
Source organism: Meconema thalassinum (assembly GCA_946902985.2). Lineage (NCBI taxonomy): Eukaryota > Metazoa > Arthropoda > Insecta > Orthoptera > Tettigoniidae > Meconema > Meconema thalassinum. The sequence goes on along the minus strand of OX336390.1, from coordinate 66,342,302 downwards.
GGAAAACTGCCATTGTCTGCAATAATTCGCTCACCTCTTTGTGTAGTAGTGCGTTTATTTGTAATTGAGATTGCGGCAGTGGTGTCAAGTTAGGAAACTGACTAGGATTTATCTTGAGTATAAATAGGAAATAACCAAAAACCACTTCTGGGATGGATGTCACTTGCGACATGTTCTTGTAAGAACCTCAGCAACAGACTCTGCGTGGAAAGAGAATATCACCATCGAACCCATCTGTCCTCACAATGCTGAGAGTATCTGTACCCTGCCCTCACACCAGAATTAAATTACTTTTATGGAGCTGAGAATCGAAGACCTACATCAGGGATGCCAGCCAAAATTGCTAGTCACCCTTGATAATGCCGGGCACAGGTTCCAGTGAAACGTCGGGAGATAACATCCTGCATCTACCACGGCCTACAAGCCCGGACAACTTGTACATATAAATGCACCTCGTTCATGCCTTAAATGACAAGAAAGAAATGCTTACGTATTTAGAATTACTGAAAATCAAAGAGAGTATTTATTTATTTATTTATTTGGGGATCTTACTATTGTTACGTGCTACACATGCTTTTAAGAACCTCAGCAACAGACAATGCGTGGAATGGGAATATCACCAAAACAAACACTACTTCTTGAATTCAAACCTTAGTCGTCTGTGTGTCACACCCATTCCGGTCAAGAGTATCACAGATCCCGTAACTGGAGAGGATATTCTTAAAATGCTGTTGTTATCCAACTTTAAAGCCATATAACGTTTTAAACTCATGACACATTTGACCACTTACATTAGAGGATTTGCATTTATCCTGTCTGCCAGGACCTCCACTACTAAGCTCATCAAAGATAGCACATGTCCCAATAGCAGGAAGTAGAAAGCAGTCTGCAGATGATCCAATGTAAATCGTTCAGGCTCTTTGGATTCCTCGTATGGTGCAACGAAGTGCTTTTGCACAGTAAATATCTCAAATTCTAATTCTTTCCACTTACCATAAAGTCCAACTTCCATCGTACGCATGACAGTCGCGGAAAACTCGGAATTATAGGGTGCATAATCACGAGTGACAAAACCGAAATAGGCTCCACCAATCGTTTCCTTCATTACATGAATAAGGCTTTTCAAAACGTTAGCATCCTCGTGCTTTCTCAGTAAAACTCCATAATAGGAGAGATCCAAGGCAAAGGATACTTTTCTGTAGATAGCGACATCATGCAGATGTGGGTTCATATCCCCTGGTGATAGTCTCTTAATTAGTTTCGGGAAATGAATATCTAATGAAGGCTTTATCCAGTCGTAGTAACCTTCTAAATAAACCACTTTCAGGCCAGAATCATACAGCGCTTCGTAAGTGTCAATTTCAGGGTAATATTTAGTGCTGCTCAGAATACTAGTAAGGGTCCCTTTGAAAGCGTTGGTCACTATCAGACTGAAGAGCACATAGAATATAATAAGAAGTCTTTCAGACAGCTGACGAGGCAGATTTGGTAAGGACGCTGAAAGGAGTGTTGAGAAGCTGTATAGGAGAGAATTGGGGAAACTTGCAGCTGTTCTGTTGAGACGTTGAATGAGGTACCATAATATGGACAGTAAAGGTATGCTACAAACTATGAAAGTCCAAGTCAATACATCGAATGGCAGGAATATGTACTGGTATTTAGGTGTGCGTTTTGATTTCGGCACAAGAAATATGATGTCGCCAAATTCATTTGGATAAATTGACTCCACCCCATAATCATAGCTTGCAAAATAATTACACAATGAAATATCTACTATGCCATTACCAACTGCGTACCAGTCACCCTTGCGATATTTCACATACGTGTCGACTGCATTGACGTGCGAAAGAAAATAACTTAAAATTTCTCCCTTTAATCCTAAAAACTGGTTATCCTGAGGAGTTTCTGGCAAGTTTGACTTTGAATCTTTAGTGAGTCTTATTGCATTGCCATGCATATTAAGTGGGCCTAGAGCGAATGGATTAATGTCAGCATCAAATGTTACTTCGTGAATAACAATTGTACCTCCAACACCAAATGGATTGTAGTTAAATGTCTTGATGTCCTCATTGATATCCCTCGTTACAGTAGATACAGAGACGACTACATTCAGTATATCGTATTTTTTCAACACATGAAAGACAGTGAACTCACAGCTGTGCACATCAGAGATAATGAACACGAAAAATCTTCCTCGGGGGTTCCAACCACTCAGTCGACGAAGATGGGCGACACTCTGATTTACAATCTCCCCGGAACATTGGTGAAGAACGAGGAGATATGAGTTACTCTTGGTGATTTCCTTCCTTTTTCTCAGCAGCTGTTCCTCACCATTTATCAACTGTACACCGGTGTAATATCTCTCGTGTATAATTCGTAGTAAAGTTGTGGATATAGTGCTGAGGTTAAGCCTGTCTATGTACACTGTTAATGTATTATTGACTTCATTGTTGTCGTCAGTTAACGCTGAGATTAATAATGACACCTTCGAGACATTAATGTTGTGCTGATTCTCTCTTGGAATAATAAAAGGATTAGAAGAGACCAGGTTAAATATTGTGAATAAGAGGAGACTGAGCGTTGACACATACATCGTCATGAAGAATCTGCAACAAACAAAAATAATATGTTCAGTAAAGAACATTAGCCTACTTTCTCCTAAATGCATGGGTATAGTTATAACTCTTTGTCCTTTTCAAGAAGTATAATTTAATGTTGTCTATAATAGCTTGTTGAAATACAGCGTGCTATACGGATATTAAACATTGATTGATTGAATCCTTACCTGAATTACATACATACACACTAAAACAGCCTTCACAATAACACAGGCTATCAGACAAAATTCTACATTCACCCAAGTACAAGGGGCTGATTGACCATGATGTCCAAATTAAGCTACAACAACATTAACAGCTTCCTATCGAAATCCTTCCTCGTATAAAAGTACACACTAGTATGCCTACAGACATCACAGTGACACAGGCTATCAGACAACTTCCACACACCTAATTAAATGGGGCTACAAGTCCATGATGCAGCAATACCCCTAAAGAATCAACAACAACAATAGACTCTACCGCGGATCAAGGCCAACAAATATTAATCACTGTAGTCGATTGTTGAAATAAGTGGTGTTATAAGTATATATATATTTTCGATTGCAACTTCCCACTATATATGCCTAACATTATAACGTGTGAGTAGTTATATATCAACAATTACCAAAAAGAAAAGGAGTAAAAATACTTGAACCTACGTGGATTTGATCCACGAACCTTTAGGATATGAGCCCAGGTCGATACCATTACGCCACGGAGGCGCTACGGTAATACTTGGTAAACAAGTGGTTTAATAAAACTGTATCAAATTTTGTGTAGAAATCAACTATTTCATTATTGTTTTCTGCCGTTTGTATAAACCATTAGATACTAAATATGTATTATTTTGTTCAGTACATTCCTAAAAGGATATAAACTTAGTATGTTAGTAGGGGAGCAGTAGGGGTTCTGCCTCCCCCCTCCACTACTCCAAATGCGAGCCGATAACTCCCGAACCCGTGGTCGGAGATTCACGAATGAGGTGTCGTTGGACTCGAGCTGTCGGGGGCTTGGCTATAGACCACTCGTTATATTTTTTTTTGAAAATTTTTGTTTTTGAAAATAGACGATAGATTAAAAAAAAACATGATGGAACGTTGGGCAATAGCTTAAACGAACTATCTTTATGTCCTTTATTTATTATAATAAAATGTTTTAATTTTTTACATTTTTTAAAGTATAATTTGGATTTTTTTATATTTCGGAAACTAAAGAGTCTACAAAAAAAATTGTTTGACATAAATGATTGGCCCTGATCCCCTCTACCCGCAAAATAAATTTCACGCCTCTAGGACTAAAACTGTTAGTAGTGTGAATTGTACAGTTCTGCCCCACCCCCTACTTTCATATAAACTTTGGGCGATATCTCGCGAACGCGTGGTCGGATTTTAACGAACGATGTATTGTTGGCGTTGGGATGACGTTCTCTTGGCTAAGCATGTATGTTGGTATTTTTAAAAAAATTGAAAATGTTTGCTTTTTTGGATTGGCACTATTTTGGAAACGGTGAATTGGAAAAAAAAGTGTGTTAGACGTTAACGAAAGGTGGGTATGCCCTCTGGGCGGACACTATGTTTCAAGGACGTAGGAGGGAAAAAAATGATAGCCTACTTTCTCGCGAACATTGGTGATCATTTGCGAACGGATGGTCGGATTTTAACAAATGAGGTGTCGTTGGAATCGAGCTGACGTCCTCATTCCTATAGACAACTCGTTATTTTTTTTGAAAATTTTTGTTTTTAAAAGTAGGCGATAGTTTGAAAACCAAACATGATAGAATGTTGTGCCATAGTTCAAACCAATGGTCTTTATGGCCTTAATTTTTTTAATAATAAAACTTTTTATATTTTGAAATTTTTTGAAAACCCTTAAATTTTTGAATTTTTACTATTTGGAAACTAACACGTTGACAAATAAGTTTGTTTGACATAAATGAAAGGTCTCTACCCCCTCTACCAAGAAAATAAATGTCAAGTCTCTAGGACAAAATACTAGGCATTTTTTAAAATTAAAAGCGTGTTTGTAGACACAGAGCCGGTAGCGCTTGACTTATGTTACAACAAGGCTATGACTGAGCATGGTGAATACTGGAAATGGCTATTTCGACGGGGACGATGTATGGCAAAACGAGGGGTTGCTTTTCTATATTTTTTCCTATGATGAAATGTGGCAAGCATGCTAAGATTTTTTACCCCTGAAGGGGATCTTTAACGTTTTGTTAACGGTGATGAGCGAGATCGCTCTCTGACACAACAGACGGTTGTAGGATATGACCAAGTGATTCTTAGACGTTGGCGATCTCGGTGACCGTGCCCGGAAGAAATGAATTGCTATTTTGGTGGGATGGCGGGGCAGCTTATGACGGTAGGTTTTGTGATATTTCCTATGACGGATAGGGGTAAATATTTGAAATGTGTTAAGTGTGCTAGGAATTTTTTCACCCCTGAAGGGGATCTTTAACATGCTAGTAATCGGTAATAAGTGAGACTGCTGTCTGGCACAGTAAATGGTTTTAGAATATGGAAACCTATAGCATTTGCTCGACCAAGTCATGTGCATGTATGCAAAGAGCCAAAACGGTAAGGTCATTGACCTGAAATGTTATAAACTAAATATTGAACTGGGTAAAGTCATGTGTTTTAGGATGAAAGTATGTGGTTAACATGATCATGTATTGAGGATGGCCGCTTGCTAGTAATAATTTTTATTACTGTAAAATGTTTAAGAATAATAATAATAAGAAGAAGAAGAAGAATAAGAAGAAGACACACATGTTTTCAATGCTAACACACACACACACAGTCCTGCCCACAGGTGACTGAATATTGTACCTAGCCAGAGGACTCGTGAGAGAGACTGCTGATAAGACAAAAAATATCTACGTCAGCAGGAAGTGTGATATCAGCTTACTTGCCTCGTGGTGGCTAGCAGGTGTGCTGTTTAAGCAGAGATCGCCATTTTGGTTCCGAGACAGTAGGACTACCGATGTATAAGAGGCAGCCATTTTGATTCTTTAATAAAAACATGAAACTAGTATAAGGTGCACGAATCTTATTCAGATTGAGGAATGTGAAGAGGCGTGGGAACACGTGTGAAAGAGATAAGATTTCAAGGCCAAAACGCTGAGAAAATGCAACTCTCTCTGTTGCTAGGCTAACTGATAACGATTGCGTTAGTCATGCACTTGCCATTTTAGCACACGGACGTATACAGTAGAGCTCTGAACTGAACTTTGGAAGAAAAATCCTTTTATTTTTTTGGTAAGTACCTATGAATGATTATTTTAATAATGTCATGCTAATGAACCTTAAATTTGTAGTTATTGATTAGGTAATTAATGATTCTTATTTATTTATTTGTTTGCAGATAACCGGTATACCTTACATGTCAGAGATACAAGAAACCATTGCGCTTTTGGGCCCACTAGAAGGAAACAGTAACAAGCCACTGCAAGTGAAGGTGAGATTATTGTTTTATACTAACTTGTTTCATTTTTTGTTTGATTTTATTTTATTTTATGAAATGCATGTATTAACCTGAATTTAGGTATTTATAGCTATTTATTTTATTTATTTTTAGAAACTTGGAAAGAAAAGCCTTACCACTGTAGCAGTTGCTGATAACCCAAGACGCAGTAAAGTGCAACCATGGTCTCCAGGCAGTGAACTATTGAAAACCCAGGTAGGTCTAACTTAAAAATGCTATGCCATTTTACCACTCAAGAAAAACCATAGACAGAAAAAATATTCATTACCTGTACTTGACTGGTAAAATGATTGCTTTCTTGAATAATGGCCATGTATTGACAAACGGTACAAGACTATATTGGTTGTTGACTGGGGAAAGTACAAGGCGATATTGGATTTTCTAAAAACAAAACAAAATTAATTTAATTTATGGGTGGTTCCCTATGGACTCAAGAAATATCCACAGGTTTGAACAAGATAATCTGAACAAACTGTCATGACATTCATTTTTGTTTATATATTGGTTAAAGGGGGATGTAGATGACTAAAGCTTTATAAAAAGAAAATAAGGGCATGGGTTACTCTTAGTGCCAACATACAGTTTATTTTTAATGGTGTTTTGATATATTAATGTCAATTAACGTTAAGGTTTAATTACAATTGATTGATTGAGTGATGGGTTATTTTGTTTGTTTTAGGTGTGGTCATGCGCCATTAACGTAGTGAACAGACAGTGAACAAGCATACATTATGCTTTAAAGTACTCTGTGCCCTTGTGCAACGTTAATAACTTGCAATAAAAAAGTTTTATTACAACAAATGGCGTTAGTACCAAATGCAACAAGTGAGCAAGTTGGTTTACCACGTGGGTTAAATTTAAAATCAGAACATGATCGTTGGTTAACATTTGAATCCTGGCCTGTAGGCTTTTTATTGACACGTGAACTTGCAAAAGCCGTTCTTTTTTACTTGAACCGGGAAGATGTGGTGCGCTCTGTGTTTTGTCGTATTGAACTTTCACACTGGGAAGAAGGAGATGATCCCTTTAGACACCATTTACGATGGTCTCCTTGTTGTCCTTACATGCTTGGAAAACAAGTGGGTAACATAACCGTGTATCCTTTTTACCAAACCACAAGACCATGGGCCGCTACTTACGTTGCTGAATCACAAATAAATAATAATAATAATAATGATGTATCACCAGCCAACAATGGTAGTGTCAATATATGTGGTCCATATGCCATAGACAGTGTTGAATTAGCATGTGCTTTATAAAAATTGGGAGTTTGCAAGACTAAAGCACTAGCACACCCAGAGTACAGCTCTGTTGAAAAACGTTTAGAATCTTATAAAAATGTTTGGCCATTAATATTAAAACACCTTACCAAACAGCTTAGTGAAGTTGTTTTTTTATATACTGGTGAAGGGGATTAAACAATATGTTTTTATTGTGGATTTGCTTTAAAGGATTGGCAAATGACTGATGACCCTTTTGTGCAACACGCTCGTTGGTTACCTAACTGTAAATACAAGGTGTTGCTTAAAAGTCAGGAATTTGTGAACACTATTCGTAAGGAAAACGTGATTTCAGCACAAGACATAAAAGAGCCTTTAGAGCTAGAAAACGCGGAGCAAATACATGAGGCTGAAAAAAAAGACTTGTCTCACGAACAGATACAAAAGTGTGACCAACAATTATGTAAAATTAGTTATCAAGATGAACTAGGTGTTGTATTTTAGCCTTGTGGACACATGATAGCCTGTGTCAAGTGTGCATTAGAACTCAACACGTGTGCTATATGCAGAAAAGCAGTATCTGCTACAGTTAGGGCATTTCTTGCAAAAATAGTATAATTTATTAGCAATGCATTGTGCAAAATCCCTAATTGCACAATATTATTAAAGCTGTTTTAGAGTTTTTTTTATAGACTACTCCAATGAATGTTTTGAATGCTGTGGGTCAAGCATGTGGCTTAGAGACAAAGAAGCTCAGCGAATTGCCAACGCATATTCCATTCCGCATTATCGAGATTCGGAAATTGAAAACAGCATATGGTGATCGTGTACTTTGTGTATGTGAAAACTTTGAGACATTTCTGCCTACACGGTTTAATGATATGTCGGAGAGTGTTTTTGATGAATTCAACAATGCTGTGCAACCTGTACAATTAATTTAAGAAGGTTTCAAAAACAATAAGTGCATGGTCCATTTTAATAAATTAAAAAAAACAAATATTAAATAATAATGAAGAATGTAAGTAGTGACAATGGACTGAAAGAAAAAAATGTGTATAGAATAATAATATTTTAGTTTTTAGTATTGTTTTAAAAATATTATCATGAGACAAAAAATTGTATATAAAGTTTGTAAATTAATGCAAAATGATGTTACAATTTTGTTTTATTTTATAAAAAGTTAGAATATTTAACATTGCAGAGTATACATGATTATGACAATAGACGCACACTTAATACAACTCTTTCCCTCTTTACAATAGTCTGTTATAATTTTTAAATACAAGGCTTGTTGTAGATCTTTTTATAGCAATGTCCATTCACTGTTGTTTTCAAGAACTGGGGAAGCCGCAATGGTTTTATAGGCATAAAACCTTATTGTTATTACTATATAGTCATTTTGATCCTTTTGCAATACTACGGTACCTTTTTGCATACCAAGAGCAGATGACCTAGTTGTTCCACTCCTTAAAACGCCAACAACAACACTACCTCTTGCATAGTTTGTGATGTTGATGACCCTTGTGATGTGGAAGACGGATTAAACATAACTTTTAGAACAGGGGTTAAACGTTGCTCATTAAACAATCCACTATTTTAGGTAGCAATATGGTTTTCTTGATTTTTTGTCGACGGCAACTGTGTTTCATGCATTACACTACATTGATGATCACTGACACTTAAAACCTCACTATTTATACTTTTTAGGTCACCATGACAATGCTTGGAACGTTGTTTTTAACAGCGCCAAATAACAGTTCCGTTTTTATTGGTTCGTTTCACAATATATGAATATCCTTTATAGTATGCATAAGGCTTACCAAACCTAGTCATTGATATTTCCATGTCAACTGTCAAGCAGAGACTAAGCTCAAGTAAAGTCAACTTGCTAATAAGAATAATAGTTTAATGTGAGAGCAAATATGGATCCAAAGAGCTCAGGTAAAAGTGGAAGCAAATAAGCAAATATAAGAACCAAGAGTGGGGCTAAAAGTGGTCGCAAAGTGGTAGACCCATTACACAATAATTTTAGCACGACGTAGCTCTTGTTCAATTTCTTTGATTTCCCAATCGTTACCGGTATGCCCAGTTTGTTGTAAAGCATGCAAGTGTCGAAGCCGTTGAATTAGCTTACTGGGTTTGTTCCAGTATACAAATTTAACAAATGAATTTTCAGGTGTGAACAAAGCATTACCATTATCATGATGATCATCATCATCATCATTATCATCATCATCATGATCATCATTATCATCATGACCATTATCACTATTACTATATAGCCCATTTTGATCCTCTTGCAATACCACTTCATTTATAGTCTGCTTTGATTTTGATAGTGTTAAAGGGTTCTTGGACGTTGATAACTGTCTTAATATGACTTTTTGAGGACATGATAAGTCCTTTTGAACAAACACTGCACTATTTTTAGCCGCAATATCGTTTTCTTGAACATGCTTCTTAGCATTTTGATAAACAGCAACCGTGGTTCTTTTGGAGCACTACATTGATGAACACTCTCACTTAAAACCTTTCCATTTTTACTTTTCAGATTGCCTCGACATTTTGTTGACCTCTCTTTTGAGCATCGCCAGAATATTATTCCTTTCGCATTCTGACGATTATTGTTATAAGAGTAACCTTGATAGAGTGCACGTTGTCTACCTTAGTTGGTTGTAGTAAGTTCCATAGTAGTAACTGACCTGTCAGTACGATGTTCACACTACAAAGGTTACAACTGTTTTGCTGATGGAGTGACCTACCATAAGTTTATATATTGGCTTATGTGTTGGCTTTTTGTGTTGGCTTTTTGTGTTGGCTTTTGTGTTAGCTTTTTGTGTTGGCTTTTGAATTGGTTTTTATTCCCTTTTGTGTTGGCTTATTTGACAAGTTATCTTTGTCAATGTATTTAGTGGATTTTTTCTTTGTGTTGGAAAGTATTTGAAAGAGAGGGAATATTTAATGACTTATCCTCAGCTCACTAACCTATCCTAACCTAACCTAACTCCACCTAACCTAACCTAACCCAACTTTACCTAACCTAACTTCACCTAACCTAACCTACCCTAACTTCACCTAACCAAACCTTTCAACTCTTAGATGAAATTAAATTCTGGGCATAGTCGAGTCGGAACCCAAGACCTCAAGGGTATAAACCAACTATTTTTGGTAGCTTATTTTGGTAGCTTATTTTCATGGCTAACCTAACTTTACCTAACCTAACCTCAGGTCACTTAAGATATCACTAGTAAGTGTTCATATCCTCCGCTAGGTAGGATGCTAGTTGTTCAGGTAGTGCTCTTATATACCGCCTGGTAGCGGAAACATACTTTGCGTGTTGCATGTGACTCTTGTGAAGTTTCACCGCGTGCATAACGTGCTTGTATATGTTCTATATATAAACTCAATATACAATAACCGATAAATGTTCAGAACTAACATGTATAGCCAGGTTTAGGGTATATCAGAGACCCCTAGCAAGAAAGGCTGTCTAACCCACTAGTCTACAGCCAGCCTTGTCATACGCAGTAAGCACGATGATTTCATGTGTTGGCTTTTGTGTTAAGTGTTTAAACAAAGACCTTGGCTAAAGGCATACGTTGATTATTTTACCAATTATAGTCCATGATCTAGAGCCTGTTTAAATACCATGTAATGAACAACAAGGTATAGGATTTACTGCCAACAGGTGCTTACTGCGTATGACAAGGATGGCTGTAGACTAGTGGGTTAGACAGCCTTTCTTGCTAAGGGTCTCCTATATACCCTAAACCTGGCTATACATGTTAGTTCTGAACATTTATTGGTTTATTGCATATTGAGTTTATATATAGAACTTATACAAGCACGTTAAGCACGCGGTCAAACTTCACAAGAGTTACATGCAACACGCAAAGTATGTTTCCGCTACCTAGCGGTAAATATGAGCACTACCTGAACAACTAGCATCCACCTAGCGGAGGATATGAACACTTACTAGTGATATCCAAAGTGACCTTAGGTTAGGTTAGGTAAAGTTAGGTTAGCCATGAAAATAAGCTACCAAAATAAGCTACCAAAATAGTCGGTTTTTACCCTTGAGGTCTTGGGTTCCAACTTGACTATGCCCAGAATTTAATTATCATATGAGAGTTGAAAGGTTTGGTTTGGTTAATTTAGGTTAGGTTAGGTGAAGTAAGGTTAGGTAAAGTTGGGTTAGGTTAGGTTAGGTCAGGTGAAGTTAGGTTAGGTTAGGTTAGTGAGTTGAGGTTAAGTCTTTAAATATTCCCTCTCTTTCAAATACTTTCCAACACAAAGAAAATATCCACTAAATACATTGACAATAATAACTTGTCAAATAAGCCAACACAAAATCCAATAAAAACCAATTCAAAAGCCAACACATAAGGCAATATATTAACTTATGGTACGTTACTCCATCAGCAAAACAGTTGTAACCTTTGTAGTGTGAACATCGTACTGACAGGACAGTTACTAATATGGAACTTACTACAACCAACAAATGTAGGCAACGTGCACTCTATCAAGGCTACTCTTATAACTATAATCGTCAGAATGCGAAAGGAATAATATTCTGGCGATGCTCAAAAGAGAGGTCAACAAAATGTCGAGGCAATCTGAAAAGTAAAAATGGAAAGGTTTTAAGTGTGAGTGTTCATCAATGTAGTGCTCCAAAAGAACCAGGGTTGCTGTTTATCAAAATGCTAAGATGCATGTTCAAGAAAGCGATATTGCGGCTAAAAATAGTGCAGTGTTTGTTCAAAAGGACTTATCATGTCCTCAAAAGGTCATATTAAGACAGTTGTCAACGTCCAAGAACCCTTTAACACTATCAAAATCAAAGCAGACTATAAATGAAGTGGTATTGCAAGAGGATCAAAAAGGACTATATAGTAATAGTGATAATGGTCATGATGATAATGATGATCATGATGATGATAATGATGATGATGATGATGATGATCATGATAATGGTAATGCTTTGTTTACACCTAAAAATTCATTTGTTAAATTTGTATACTGGAACAAACCCAGTAAGCTAATTCAACGGCTTCGACACGCGCATGCTTTACAACAAACTGGGCATACCGGTAACGATTGGGAAATCAAAGAAATTGAACAAGAGCTACGTCGTGCTAAAATTATTGTGTAATGGGTCTACCACTTTGCGACCACTTTTAGCCCCACTCTTGGTTCTTATATTTGCTTATTTGCTTCCACTTTTACCTGAGCTCTTTGGATCCATATTTGCTCTCACATTAAACTATTATTCTTATTAGCAAGTTGACTTTACTTGAGCTTAGTCTCTGCTTGACAGTTGACATGGAAATATCAATGACTAGGTTTGGTAAGCCTTATGCATACTATAAAGGATATTCATATATTGTGAAACGAACCAATAAAAACGGAACTGTTATTTGGCGCTGTTAAAAACAACGTTCCAAGCATTGTCATGGTGACCTAAAAAGTATAAATAGTGAGGTTTTAAGTGTCAGTGATCATCAATGTAGTGTAATGCATGAAACACAGTTGCCGTCGACAAAAAATCAAGAAAACCATATTGCTACCTAAAATAGTGGATTGTTTAATGAGCAACGTTTAACCCCTGTTCTAAAAGTTATGTTTAATCCGTCTTCCACATCACAAGGGTCATCAACATCACAAACTATGCAAGAGGTAGTGTTGTTGTTGGCGTTTTAAGGAGTGGAACAACTAGGTCATCTGCTCTTGGTATGCAAAAAGGTACCGTAGTATTGCAAAAGGATCAAAATGACTATATAGTAATAACAATAAGGTTTTATGCCTATAAAACCATTGCGGCTTCCCCAGTTCTTGAAAACAACAGTGAATGGACATTGCTATAAAAAGATCTACAACAAGCCTTGTATTTAAAAATTATAACAGACTATTGTAAAGAGGGAAAGAGTTGTATTAAGTGTGCATCTATTGTCATAATCATGTATACTCTGCAATGTTAAATATTCTAACTTTTTATAAAATAAAACAACATTGTAACATCATTTTGCCTTTATTTACAAACTTTATATACGTTTTTTTGTTTCATGACAATATTTTTTAAGACAATACTAAAAACTAAAACATTATTATTCTATACACATTTTTTTCCTTCAGTCCATTGTCATTACTTGTATTTTTCATTATTATTTCACTTTTTTTTTCATTTAATTAAAACGGACCATGCACCTATTGTTTTTAAAACCTTCATAAATTAAGTGTACAGTTTGCACAGCATTATTGACTTCATCAAAAATACTCTCCGACATATCATTAAACCGTGTAGGCAGAAATGTCTCAAAGTTTTCACATACGCAAAGTAAACGATCAGCATATGCTGTTTTCAATTTCCGTATCTTGATAATGCGGAATGGAATATGCTTTGGCAATTCGCTGAGCTTCTTTGTCTCTAAGCCACATGCTTGACCTACAGCATTCAAAACATTCAATGTAGTAGTCTATAAACAAAAGAAAACCATATCTATTACACTCTAAAACAGCTTTAATAATATCGTGCAATTAGGGATTTTGCACTATGCATTGCTAATAAATTATACTAATTATGCCTGAAATGCCCAAACTGTAGCAGATACTGCTTTTCTGCATATAGCACAAGTGTTGAGTTCCAATGCACACTTGACACAGGCTATCATGTGTCCACAAGGCAAAAATTCAACACCTAGTTCATCTTGATAACAAATTTGACATAATTGTTGGTCACACTTTTGTATCTGTTCGTGAGACATGACTTTTTTTTCAGCCTCATGTATTTGCTCCGCGTGTTCTAACTCTAAAGGCACTTTTATGTCTTGTGCTGCAATCACTTTTTTTTACGAATGGTGTTCACAAATTCCTGACCTTTAAGCAACACCATGTATTTAGAGTTAGGTAACCAACGAGCGTGTTGCACAAAAGGGTCATCAGTCATTTGCCAATCCTTTAAAGCAAATCCAAAATAAAAGCATATTATTTTATCCCCTTCACCAGTATAAAAAAATCCAGCTTCACTTAGTTGTTTGGTAAGGTATTTTAATATTAATGGCCAAACATTTTTATAAGATTCTAAACGTTTTTCAACAGAGCTGTACTCTGGGTTTGCTAGTGCTTTAGACTTGCAAACTCCCAATTTTTCAAAAGCACATGCCAATTCAACACTGTCTATGGCATATGGACAACATATATCGACACTACCGTTGTTGGCTGGTAATACATCATTATTATTATTATTATTTATTTGTGATTCAGCAACGTAAGTAGCGGCCCATGGTCTTGTGGTTTGGTAAAATGGATACACGGTTATGTTACCCACTTGTTTTCCAAGCATGTAAGGACAAAAAGGAGACCATCGCAAATTGTCTCACAAGGGATCATCTCCTTCTTCCCAGAGTGAAAGTTCAATTCGACAAAACACACAGCGCACCACATCTTCTCGGTTCAAGTAAAAAAAACGGCTTTTGCAAGTTCATGTGTCGATAAAAAAGCCTACAGGCCAGGATTCAAATGTAAACCAACGATCATGTTCTGATTTTAAATTTAACCCACGTGGTAAACCAACTTGCTCACTTGTTGTATTTGGTACTAACGCCATTTGTTATAATAAAACTTTTTTATTGCAAGTTATTAACGTTGCACAAGAGCACAGAGTACTTTAAAGCTTAATGTATGCTTGTTCACTGTCTGTTCACTACGTTAATTTGCTCATGACCACACCTAAAAAAAAAAAAAAAAAAGTAACCCATCACTCAATCAATCAATCAATCAATACTTGTAATTAAACTTTAACTTTAATTAATATTAATATATCAAAACACCATTAAAACTAAAATGTATGTTGGAACTAACAGTAACCCATGTACTTATTTCCTTTTTATAGAGCTTTAGTCATTTACATCCCACTTTAACCAATATATAAACAAAAATGAATGTCATGTCAGTTTGTTCAGATTATCTTGTTCAAACCTGTGGATATTTGTTGAGTCCATAGGGAACCACCCATAAATTAAATTAATTTTGTTTTGTTTTTAGAAAAACCAATATGGCCTTGTACTTTCCCCAGTCAACAACCTATATAGTCTTGTACCGTTTGTCAATACATGGCCATTATTCAAGAAAGCAATCATTTTACCAGTCAAGTACAGGTAATGAATATTTTTTCTGTCTATGGTTTTCTTTAGTGGTAAAATGGCATAGCATTTTTAAGTTAGACTTGCCCGAGTTTTCAATAGTTCACTGCCTGGAAACAATGGTTGCACTTTACTGTGTCTTGGGTTATCAGCAACTGCTACAGTGGTAAGGCTTTTCTTTCCATGTTTCTAAAAATAAATAAAATAAATAGCTATAAATACCTAAATTCAGGTTAATACATGCATTTCATAAAATAAAATAAAATAAAATAATATCAAACAAAAAAATGAAACAAGTTAGTTTAAAACAATAATCTCACCTTCACGTGCAGTGGCTTGTTACTGTTTCCTTCTAGTGGGCCCATAAGCGCAATGGTTTCTTGTATCTCTGACATGTAAGGTATACCGGTTATCTGCAAACAAATAAATAAATAAATAAAAATCATTAATTACCTAATCAATAACTACAAATTTAAGGTTCATTAGCATGACATTATTAAAATAATCATTCATAGGTACTTACCAAAAAAATAAAAGGATTTTTCTTGCAAAGTTCAGTTCAGAGCTCTACTGTATACGTCCGTGTGCTAAAATGGCAAGTGCATGACTAACGCAATCGTTATCGGTTAGCCTAGCAACAGAGAGAGTTGCATTTTCTCAGCGTTTTGGCCTTGAAATCTTGTCTCTTTCACACGTGTTCCCACGCCTCTTCACATTCCTCATTCTGAATTAGATTCGTGTACCTTATACTAGTTTCATGTTTTTAATAAAGAACCAAAATGGTTGCCTCTTATACATCGGTAGTCCTACTGTCTCAGAACCAAAATGGCGGCCTCTGCTTAAACAGCACACCTGCTAGCCACCTCGAGGCAAGTAAGCTGATATCACACTTCCTGCTGACGTAGACATTTTTTTGTCTTATCAGCAGTCTCTCTCACGAGTCCCCTGGCTAGGTACAATATTCAGTCACCTGTGAGCAGGACTGTGTGTGTGTGTGTGTGTTAGCATTGAAAACATGTGTGTCTTCTTATTATTATAATTATTATTCTTAAAAATTTTACTGTAATAATAATAATTACTAGCAAGCGGCCATCCTCAATACATGATCATGTTAACCACATACTTTCATCCTAAAACGCATGACTTTACCCAGTTCAATATTAGGTTTATAACTTTTCAGGCCAATGTCCTTACCGTTTCGGCACTTTGCATACATGCACATGACTTGGTCGAGCAATTGTAATAGGTTTCCTTATTCTAAAACCATTTACTGTGCCAGACAGCAGTCTCGCATATTACCGATTACTAGCATGTTAAAGATCCCCTTCAGGGGTAAAAAAATTCCTAGCACACTTAACACATTTCAAATATTCAACTCTAACCGTCATAGGAAATATCACAAAACCTACCGTCATAAGCTGCCCCGCCATCCCACCAAAATAGCAATTCATTTCTTCCGGGCACGGTCACCGAGATCACCAACGTCTAAGAATCACTTGGTCATATCCTACAACCGTCTGTTGTGTCAGAGAATGATCTCGCTCATCACCGTTAATTAAACGTTAAAGATCCCCTTCAGGAGTAAAAAAATCTTAGCATGCTTGTAACATTTCAAAATATTCGCCTTCATTCATTCATCATAGGAAAAAATATCGAAAAGCAACCCCTCGTTTTGCCATACATTGCCCCCGTCGAAATAGTCATTTCCAGTAGTCACCATGTTCAGTCATAGCCTCGTTGTAACATACGTCAAGCGCTACCGGCTCTCTGTCTACAAACACGCTTTTATTTAAAAAAATATAAAAAAAATTAAAATGCCTAGTTATATTTTGTCCTAGAGACTTGACATTTATTTTCTTGGTAGAGGGGGTAGGGGCCTTTCATTTATGTCAAACAAACTTATTTGTCAACGTGTTAGTTTCCAAAATAGTATAACTTTTAAATTTAAAGGTTTTCAAAAAATCTCAAAATATAAAAAGTTATATGATGAAAAAATAAAAACCATTGGTTTGAACTATGGCACAACATTCTATCATGTTTGGTTTTCAAACTATCGCCTACTTTTAAAAACAAAATTTAAAAAAAAAATAACCAGTGGTCTATAGGAAAGAGGACGTCAGCTTGAGTCCAACGACACCTCATTTGTTAAGATCCGACCATCCGTTCGCCAATGATCACCAATGATCGCGAGAAAGTAGGCTATCGTTTTTTTCCCTCCTACACCCTTGAAACCTGCTGTCCGCCTAGAGGGCATACCCACTTTTCATTAACGTCAAACACACTTTTTTTTCCAATTCACTTTTCCAAAGTAGTGCCAATCCAAAAAAACAAACATTTTCAATTTTTTTTAAATACCAACACACATGCTTAGCCAAGAGAATGCCATCCCAACGCCTACAATATCTCGTTTGTTAAAATCCCACCACGCGTTCGCGAGATATCGCCCAAAGTTTATATGAAAGTAGGGGGTGGGGCAGAACTGTCCAATTCACACTACTATCAGTTTTAGTCCTAGAGGCTTGAAATTTATTTTGCGGGTAGAGAGTGTCAGGGCCAATCATTTATGTCAAACAAAATGTTTTGTAAACTCTTTAGTTTCCAAAATATAAAAATTTCCAAATTAAACCTTTTTCAAAAAAATGTAAAAAATTAAAACGTTTTATTATGAAAATAAAGGACATAAAGATAGTTCGTTGAAGCTATTGCCCAACGTTCTACCATATTTGGTTTTTTAACTATCGTCTATTTTCAAAAACAAAAATTTTCAATTTTTTTTTTCTTTTCGAAAATATAACGAGTGGTCCATAGCAAAGCCCCCGTCAGCTCGAGTCCAACGACACCGCAGTCGTGAATCTCCGACCATGGGTTCGGGAGTTATCGGCTCGCATTGGGAGTAGTGGTGGGGGAGGCAGACCCCCTACTGCTCCCCTACTTATGTTACGGAAATATATGGATTTACGAGCCAAAAATTTTGACAACGGGACGGCACGGAAAAGTAGGATACGGCACGATCAGCCTGAAACTTTAGTCACTACTGCGGATTAATATTCTATTTTATAATGCTAATATCCTACCGGTCACCTCCTTGAGGACAGATTAAACCTCCTATGTACGATGAGCGTATTTGCTAAGGCCTGGCCTTGTTGAATTGTATGTTACGGTTAGGCTATAATACTTGCATGATTCATACATCCACAATATTGAAACTATTTGACTGATGACCTTGTAGTGTGGACGAAAGGCGCTTCCCACATTACGGTTTATTGTTGGAAAATTTGGTAGAGATCGGATGATTAGGTTAGTCATATTTTTATTTATGCTCAGATCATTTGGGTGGGCGTTATTTCCTTCTTATTATGATGGCGGCGATATACAACATGACAATGAGGTGTTTCATCCTAGTACTACCTCTGTACCAAAGGTGGTTCAATTTGGTTTCGTTGTGTTTGTATTCAAGGGGGGGGGGGGGATCCATTTGCACACATACATGGCCGCCATCTGCAGACATTTGGGCTGATGACCTTGCAGTTTGGTCACAGGTCGCTTTCCACATGAAGGTATGTTGTTGAAAAATTTAGTAGAGATCAGATTATTAGGTTGGTCGTAATTTGATTTAACCTTTGGTCATTTTGATGGCCACCATTACGTTTCCGCCTAGATGGCGGCCATATAAAACATGAAAATGAGGTGCCCTTAGCTAGTGCTACCTATGTACCTTATATCGTCCAATTTGGATTTACCGTGTTTGAATTGATGGGGGGGGGGGGGGGGAGGGAGGCAGACATGCGGAGTACACACACATACAAACACACTCACACACATACATTTTTAGCCTATTTTCAATTTTGAAAAAATAGGTTTATGAGATCACCTTTTGTCCGTGTGTGTGTGTGTGTGTGTGAGGAGTGTGTGTGTCCCCTAATAAAATCTAAAGGGCTGGAGCGATTTCAATGAAACTCGGTAATTTCATAGCGCTATTCCCGGCGACCTTGATCGTGCCCATCAAATGTTGTTACGTCTCACCAATCCAACATGGCGGCTGTGCGAAATATTTCACTAGCATTCAATATCTCCTAAACTATTACCGATATCGCCCTGAAATTGTGTACGGTGATAAAGGTCACTACTAGAAGTTCACCTATGATACTTTCAAAAACTTGGTGACTACAAAATCAACATGGCGGCCAAGCGAAGTTGAAACATTTAAATAGACTTTTCTCGCGATTGAACTATCCAAACGTAATGAAACTTGGTACAGCAATTGTTTATACACATTGTAATGCACTGGAGTCTAATTTAGTTCAATTGTTTACATAACCTCAAAATGGCGGCTGTGCGAAATATTTCACTGACATTCTATATCTCCGAAACTATTACAGATATTACCCTGCAATTTTGTACGGTGATAAATGGGTACTGATACAAGTTTACTTATGTATACTTCATAAATCTGTAAAGTACAAAACGAACATGGCGACCAAGCGAATTTGAAATATTTTAATAGATTTTTCTCGTGATTTAACTCTCTGATCGCAGTGAAATGTGGTACAGTAAATGATTTTGCAGATTGTAATGCACTGCGATCTAATTTAATTCAATTGTTTACATAACCTCAAGATGGCGGCTGTGCGAAATTTTAAAATTAAGTTTTTATTTCTTGTGTCGTAATCATGCGATCGAAGTGAAAGTTTGAATAATGAACCTAGGCAATAATTGTCCTTGCATGGTACATAACTCTACGGCCTATACATATAACAATCCTAAATGGCGAGCTTCCGAAATATTTAGACGGTTCTCAATATCTATGAATCTTTTAGAGCAACCAAACTGATTTTTTTTATGTTCATAGAGACTATGAACATATGTTCACCTATAGGACTTTCAGTAACCTGGTGAGCACAAATCCAACATGGCGGCAACGCGAAGTATAAATATTTAAATGGACGTTTCTCGCGAATTAACTATCCGAGTGCCGTGAAACGTTGCATTTTAAATGCTTATACAAATATTGATCCACTGGCATCTAATTTATTTCAATTGTTTGCATAATCACAAGATGGCTGCTGTGCGTAATTTTAAAATCTCGTTTTTACTTCTTGTGTTCTAATCATGCGATTGAAGTTTGAATACCACACGTACACAATAATCTTAATGTAATAGTAGAAAAATAAAAATCCAACCTGGCGACCATTTGAAATATTTAGACGGTTTTCAATATCTACGGATCTGTTACTGCAATTAAACTGAAATTTTTGTATGTTGATAGAGGCAATTAACATGAGCAGGATATATGAAAATAGGCTGTATAGTTCTTCACAGAACTACTTGTTTTGGCCCTGTGTTAATCTCATAAGTCTACTTTCATTTTTGCGAAAATCGAAAGTTGTCTAACAACCGAAACAACTTATTGAAATCTTATTTGTTAATCTGATTCCGTTTTTTTTTCTTTCAGGATTAGGGAATAACCCATCAAAATTGAATAAAATCGTGTTGACCGACTGAAAATGACTTCAAGCAACATAATGGAAACTAAACTAACAAGAGGGAAATCTAGAGTTAGACATATAATTATATGGTTATTTATAGCAGTCAATGCCACAATAACTTTTATGCGCTTAAGAGGGGATGCCAGGTCACATGTCCTTGATAATTAATCAGTAACAAGAGAAATTAGCGGTATTACAGAGTAATGACTCTAATTAGCAGTTACTAAAACGGAAATCCAATCACCCCAGAAAATAGTCTATATTTGTATGACCATAATGAGTGTTTGTGGAACTCATCATTCTGCATGGTGATAATAGAGAAAATGAGAAGCGCGCTAAATAAGAGGGAAAATGAAATGAAGGGTGAAGCTTCACCTGGCGTGAAAAATTATCTTCGTTCGCTAAGTCTCCGAAATATACAGACATTTACAAAGTGCACTTGTGCAGCAACAAAACATTGTTAAAATGATGGTAAATACTGAATCGCGTTATAAATAAATACTGTGCGATAGGCACATTTAAAAGGTGGATTTATTAACCGCCTTTGAATATATATCAATATATTCAGCAAAGAGCATATAGCCCACTTTCTCCTAAATGCATGGGTCTAGTATAACTGTTTAAAGGAGTGAAATTGAATGTTGGTTGTTGTAGCTTGTTGAAATACGACGTGCTATACGGATTATATATTTACTTAGTGTATGGCTTTACAGATTCAATGTGTACACGGATGATAATTAGATTAGGATATATTTGCATCTAAATTGTTTATATAAGTAATTGTCTCTGGTGATGCATGTGCGAAATCAGTGACGTTGCCACTGTACGTTCTTTTAGGACACTCGGTGATGATATGCTGGATGGTCTGCTTAGGGGCACCACAATCACAGTTAGGTGAAGAAATTATTTTCCATTTATAATGGAAGTCTGCACAGTTGCCATCACTCGTACGAATCCTGTTGAGATTTGACCATGTTTTCCGAGGAAACTCAAATCCAGGTGGCAGCGACGATCCAATGCGTGGTAAGGATGATCCAGGCCTAGTAGCCTCTCTTCCCTGCCATTCTTTAGTTATGTTGAAGTTGGTATTCTCCAAGTCTATTGCAGTCCTTGTTGATGGATTTTGACATCGTCGACGATTCTGGTTAATATCAGCAAAGTCACAGTGTATTGGTAGTTGTGGGTTATCCATTATTTTCTTGAACTCCCTGAGGAGAGCGTTTTTGCGTCGAAGATCTGGTGGAGGGATGTGGCTGAGGATAGGTAGGTGCCAGTGATTAGGCGCATAGTGGTGTTGAGTTGTTAATCTATGAGGTTAGGGTGAGAGCTATTCAACCAAACTGGGGCACAGTACTCCGCAGCTGAAAACACAAGTCCCAAAGCTATACATCGAAGTGAAGTTGCCGAAGAAACGCAAGTTGTCCCACAAAGTTTTTTTGGAAGCGGCTTCGGTGGCGTAGTCGGTAGCATGCTGAGCTTCTATGCCCGAAATAGTGGGTTCAAACCCGACCGAGGCCGTCGGATTTTTTTAGAGCGTTAAAAATCCCTCAGTATGCCTTCCTTCAGAGGGAAAGTAAAGCCAGCGGTCCCATGTCATAGATTTATGGCCTGTTAAAGAACTTTCCACTAATTACACCTGTGTGAATCTAAATTGTATAGGTTAAGAAAGTTAACAACGCTCTTAGGTTGCTACGTTCGTTGCCAAGGGCCGACTGCGGTGGCGTCTAGTACGTAAGTTCTGAACTAGGTCTAGTAGTCGTTGACGATGGCGTTTGGCGGCAAAAGTAGGAACTATTTGAAAAATTCAAAGTTGCAGTCCTTACATGAATTAAAAAAACAGATACACTAATACAGTCATCATAATTAACACCGGTTATCAGACAGATTCTACACACACCCAAATTACACGGGGCTACATGACCGCGTTGTCGCAGTCCCTAAACTAAGGAACCAAGGATTTTTTATATTTTTTAACATCGTACGACGATTATTTTGGAAGACGGTGGTGGAGAAGAAGAGAAATTTATTTATTTTTACCAGAATCAAATATATAGGCCGTGAGCCCAAGGGGTATCATGCAGTAATCATCAGACCACGTACGGTCGTGCTGCTTCATAGCACAGGCAGTCTTATTCAGTCCGGTGGGACTTGAATCTGTATCACGACGCGGAAGTACTCTTGAGAGGGCTACTGTGCCAGCATTCATCAGTGTCGCTGCGCATTAAAAAATCGTAGTCCTTGTCAAAAGAAAAGTATCGTCAAACATCGAACAGTTAATAGTCTACGGACTAAGGCCAAGTTTTATACTTTGAGCAAATTACGTTAGCCGGCAAGGGTAATCGAAGCCCAGACACCAGTATTTGAAGTTACATCGCAGTATCTCGAAAGTATACGAGATATCATTAGAGAAGTGAAACTCTAAATATTTTTACCTAGTGCGTTAAATAACCACGGTAGGGTCGAATATAGCAAGCACCTAATTTTCCTGAATTGAGGAGGTTAGCGTGATAAGTGGCGATGGAATTAGAAGTCTACAAATTTGGCATCAGTAGCCACGTGGAATTAAAGAGAATTATTCCACCAGGTAAAGACAATAATCGTCAGAATTCAGTTCAGACGCGAAGTACTAAAGAAAATAAAGAGCGCAGTAAAGTGAGTACCGCGACTGCAGGGGTAAACGTTGAACCATAGGCTGTTTACCATATAAACAATTGCATACCGAAAGTGACAATATTATCGTGCAGTAACTGTAAGTGCCGATAAATTCAACACCAGAAGTAGGAGAATCTTCGTAGCCAAGGAGGGGAGAATTCGTACGAGACTGTCAATTATTATCTATATAGGAATGAGGAGGCAGTGGTCGAAACTTGCACCCCTAGGATCTGGATCGAAATAATTCACGTGTGTAAGCCAGTGATAGATGCCACAAAGTGAAATTTATTGTGAAAATATAATTATTAGTGAAATTTATAATTTAGTGATACTTTATAATGTATGTAAAATAATGTGTGTAATCCCTCACATCAATTTACATGTGTTAAATATATGTAAACTAGAGGGAAATTTAATGAGTGGTAATATGAGTGTCAACATGGTGCGTGAAATTTGCGTGGGCAAAATGTCCCCCCACTGGGATCCGGACAGTTTGGCCGGATAAATCATGTATGTAGAACCAAGTTTTATTATGTGTTTTGTACTCGGGAAGCTCGTGTAACAATAGTAAGCATGGAGAAAGTATTCTCCAACATTGAAAATCGGGGATGAAAAACTGTGTAATAATGAAAAGTGCGGGTTCTAGTAATGAAATTAATAATGACTTAAATGTAAAATGTGTATTCAAAGAAATAACATTCAGTGGAATACCAGTAAATGGAAAGGAATAATGTTATTTAAAGGCAAGCAGGATAATAATAATGATAATAATAACAATAATAATAATAATGTAATGAATGAACAAATTGTTGAATTATTATTCATGTATGAGCCGTTATGTGCTGAAATAATAATAATAATAATAGTAAGGAAATGAATGAATAAGTTGTTGAATTAATATTCAAGTATGAGCCGTTAGGTGCTGAAATAATAATAATAATGATAATTATTGAACCAGTTGTGTTCTTGTAAATGAAAAGTCAAGATTGCGTTAAAGGCAAAACTATTATTTTTGGACGGAGAAATTAATTATGTAGGAATATAGATTGTGCTTCGAAAGGCATGTACTATTGTCGCCAATGAGCGCTTATATTATTAATTGTCACGCTAATAAATGCGGTGAAATAATGCCAGGAGATTATGATTGTGGGGATCAGCTGGACAGAGTAAACTATTATTTGTGTGTTTACCATGACAAACTTTGAAGGGTGCTAAGTTTATTATTGTTAAGCGCGGGGATGAGTGCGAATACCTCCCCAAAAGCCGCTATTATTATTCGGACGAATGGGCAGATACCATCGCTCCATGTGTTAGCCCTAAGTCGTCGAAAATGGAGATGTCCTAGGGGCAGGCCAGAGAATCGAATCGGTGTTCTCTTACGTCGTAGCCCCTTAATTATTCTTGCTTTTATTGAGTTCTTACCAGCCAGTGATAAACCTCCGCAATTATAATTATACCTGAGCCACAGAAATAGGTCATTAGAACCTCATATGTTTTGTTAAATGAAAGTGATGTGTCGCCTTTCCCAGTCTTAAGAAGACACGTTTGTTTGAGAGCAGTTGTAGTGTCCCGTCTAGGAGGGAGGACGGTATTGACTCTCCCTCGCTCGTCATAAATCAAAGCTTCAAGGGTCTTGACTTCATGAAGGCCACTGTTGAGATAGGCCAGTAACAGAGCCAGACACTGTCTGCGGTCTGTCGTTATATAAACCTTTTTATGGACCGGTCATCTGTACCGAGTTTTGCTATGATTATTAATCCTTGCCGTTGCAGTTCAGATCCGTATTTCATGAATAAATAAATTGTCATTTGAGACAATAATGGAAATCCCCTTGGCATTGTTACATTTTATATGTTATTGTTCCCAACTATTTATGGAAATATTCGGACAACTGGGAGTCTGTCTTGATTTGATTTTATCAGTAATTTCCATAGCTTGTGGTACACGAGTTTCGCTAGGAAAATACAGTTTGGTAGTTTGGAAAGAGAGATGATACAGAGTGAATATCATGTGGTACTCAATAGATGGTAATTGTTGACACCATTTTTTAACATTAACTCAAAATTTATATTAATATTAAGTTAAGAATATTTAATGTGTTTTGAACAGATAATTCTATGTAATGATTTCTACCGAGACTTTTATAGCTCGTTTTGAATAACTTTGTAGTGATGCTAAATGAAAGTGAAATCAGTTTTGACATGTTTTTGTCAGGTTCAGTGGAACCTCAAATAGTGATTTTTATAAACTATTGTTGTAATTATTCCTTGTTCACTAGAAAACTAGGTGAAACCCCACACAATTCACGGCAAAAACCTAGAAGAATTGCTGAGTTTTAATTCACCGGCCGTGAAAGCCAATATCCCATCCTTTTGGAAGCCTTTATAGGGTGGTTATGGCTGCTTGAGCTTTTAGTTCTCGCAGTCAAGGAGTGCAGTTGCACTCTATATAAAAGGAGGTAACGCGCAGTTCGTTACTCCTGTGGGGGTCGGGCGGGGACACCAAGAGCCCGCCGATGAGCCAGCTTGGTGTCCTAGGCGAAACCCCACACAAGACACGGCACAAACCTAGAAGATTTGCTGAGTTTTAATTCACCGGCTGTGAAAGCCAATATCCCATCATTTTGGAAGCCTTCATAGGGTGGTTATGGCTGCTTGAGCTTTTAGTTCTCGCAGTCAAGGAGTGCAGTTGCACTCTATATAAAAGGAGGTAACGCGCAGTTCGTTACTCCTGTGGGGGTCCGCGCGGGGACACCAAGAGCCCACCGATCAGCCAGCTTGGTGTCCTAGGCGAAACCCCACACAAGACACGGCACAAACCTAGAAGAATTGCTGAGTTTTAATTCACCGGCCGTGAAAGCCAATATCCCATCTTTTGGAAGCCTTCATAGGGAGGTTATGGCTGCTTGAGCTTTTATTTCTCGCAGTCAAGGAGTGCAGTTGCACTCTATATAAAGGGAGGTAACGCGCAGTTCGTTACTCCTGTGGGGGTCCGGGCGGGGACACCAAGAGCCCGCCGATGAGTCAGCTTGGTGTCCTAGGCGACACCCCACAGAAGACACGGCACAAACCTAGAAGAATTGCTGAGTTGTAATTCACCGGCCGTGAAAGCCAATATCCCATCTTTTTAAGTGTGAAATTATTCAGTATATTATGTTTGTTTGTAGTGCCTAATTTTGATTAATTAAATAGTTTTACAGTAGGATTTTGAATTTTATTTTATTGCAGTGTTATCCTAAGCCTGATCCTATAATGTGTGAATCACTCAGTGGGAGGACGTTCTATGCCCCGAATATATAAGACTGAACAGTTGGACAGTGATTTGTATATTTCTTGTGCGCAAGGGCAAAGGGGGGAATAGAAATAATGTGTCTGGATCAATGCTTTATGGAACACTAGAAGTCGGTCATAAGATGAAAGTTAAATACTGACAGGCTAGCTATAACAACATAAAATTAACTGACCGCATTTGGACCATGAAAACTCACACCAAGCATCCCCGTGATAACCCTATAGTAAATAAATGGCGCCCGTAAACTTTGGTGTCGAGTTTTTCATGGAAAACCCGAGTTTTACTTGGAAAAGTCAAAATTTTCATTTTTGAAAACTTATGTTTTTTTTCAAAATTTTTGATTTTTGGAAAAATCACTTCCATAATGATTTTGATTTGTCAATGAGTTAATAGACCAGACCGGTACGACCCAATGGAGCACCCGTACTGAAAAAAAATTTGGAAAAGGGACCACAAATGAATTCAGGGTATCATCTCTCATGAATGAACCAGTGATGGGGCAGAGTAGCCCACTATATTCTCTGAAGGTATTAAAATGTCATTTAGTGAGGAGATGCTGAGGCTCTTGGATGCCATTAAGGCGGACACGAGCAAAAAATTGGACGCCATAGGTGTGAAAAGTAAAGGTAGATTAGAATCGATTGACACTAATTTGGACCTCCAACAGGATGAAAGTAAAAAAGAGTTTGAAAACTTTAGGGTTAACAGTAAAAAAGAGATTGCAAGTATGGACGGCAAACTAGAATCTATCAAAGCCGACAGTATAAAATTGAACAGTGAACAGAAGGCGGAGATAGAACAGAAATTTGACACCATGAAAACAGAGAATCTTGATAATTTTGAAAACCAGTTTGTAGCTTTTAAAGATGAATTAATGGTCAACAGTAGAGAGAATAATGAGGCACTGAATGCTAAAATTGAAGATAAAATAACGAAAGGGGCAAAGGAACTTCAAGACAGAAGGAAAAATGGATTTACGTTACAGAATTTTGACACTGAGTTTGGGAATAAGTTACATCAATGTAATGGAGAGATCAATAGTAAAAGGAAAATAAGGTACTTAATGAAGGGTTGCAAACTCAAATAAATGCCTTGAAAGAAAGTAATGAAAACTCCCAAACTGAATGTCGGGAAAATTTTGAAAAATTAACCGGTCAATTTGTTTCTATAGAATCTGAAATAAAGGAAATACAAACCACTTGCCTAGTGAATGTGGATGAGTGTAAAAGGGAACTTGTAAGCCAAATTGTAGGGGTGCAAACTCAGTGCAAATAAATAATAAAAAATAGTTAAGAAAATAAGGATCTTTGTCAGGCATCCCGGGAGGAGATCAAAAAGGGCCTTGAATGCTTAGGCAATAGATTTATAGGGGTCGAGAATAAGGTAGTAGATCTTGAAAAGGAATTCGGAACCGTTAAAGATGAAATTGAAGGAATGAAAAATCAAAATGTACCTGATGCGGACTGCCTGAAAAAGTAATTCGATCATCTTACCGGGCCGGTAGATGATAGCTTGAGGACGCACGGGAAGGAAATAACAAATAGATTAAATGCCTATGAAAAGAATCTCCAGGAAGAAAGTGCGCAGCGAAAAGAAGAAAATAAGGAAAGCACTCAGAAGATAGACGATATAAGTAATGGTATTACTGATGTCCAGGAAACCATAAAAACATTAAAGGTACAGGTAGGAAAAACTAATACTGAAGTAGACCAGGTTCAAGCCGACTTAAGAGTATTGTATAACAATCAAGAGAAAACAGAGGAAAATCTTAAGGAGATAAGGGAGATATTGTCAAGGAACAGAAAGAGATGGATAAAAAGATAAGCGAGATTCAAGAAGACTTAGATACCACAGGTGATGTCAAGCCAGAAATTATAGAAAATCAGGCCCTGATCATCAAGAAAGAGGTAGAGGAACAATTAGCTGAAATAAGGGATAGCTTCAGGGATGAGAAATTTCAAATCAAACAGGAAGCTCAAAGCAGTAGGAAGAAACAGGAAAGATTTGAGAATGAATTTTGCTTCCGTCTGGAAAGGACAGAGCAGAAAAATAGCCAGATGGAAGTACAAATACTATCACAAGAGGAAAGTGCCCGAAGGTAAAAGAAAAAAGAAATTAGATTTCGAAGGTCAGGATGACTTCCAGAAGACTGTATGGGTAGATTCCCATACCCAAGGCACAAATCAAGATAGGGACTTAGGAGGGGAGAGCCCTTATAAGAACCTAGGATACCCCATGACTATGTCAACCCCCTACATGAATCAGACTAATGGACAGACAATTAACTTTATCAAGTCAAATGACGATCGACCGGTTAAATTTACGGGTAATAACATGTCTATTACACCGAAATATTGGCTAAAAGAAGTAGCAGAATACCCCAATGAGATGAAAATTCCTCAGGATCGGAGTCTGAGAGCTATTGAGAAGCTGTTGGCTGGTGATTGTCTCACCTGGTACAGGAGTTTCAGATACATATTTGACACTGTGGAAGGTTTCAGAGAAGCTTTTCTGAAACGATATTGGGCAGCAGATGTGCAGGAAAATCTAAGGCTAGATCTGTACTCTAGGAAATACAGTGCTAACGCACCCACCAAGTATTCAGAATTCTTCACCGCTCAGCTGTGCAAGTTCCGGGAACTTGATATCGCCCAGCTGAAAACGACCTGTGTGCCGCCATTGCTAGACAACTTCCATATGAGATACAAAGGTTGTTAATCTCATCAAAATCCAGCAGTGCTGTGGAAGTTGAGAGCGTACTGCGTCAGTTGGATATGACCACCGCACACGTTACTCCCAGGCAACAGAAGCATACTGAGCAAGTACATATTGCCAGTAGTCAAGATGACAGAGAGAAACCCTCGACAAGGAATCAGTCAACCAGTACAGATACTCAAGGACTTGGTCGAGAATATGGACATCAAGAGCCTAGGGGAATACAACCCTATAACTTAGGAGGATATCGAGGAAGAAATCCTAGGAATACGGGTTATGGACAACAGGAAAACCGACCGTATAACAATAATCAGAGGCAGGATAGCAGAAAGAAATGGGAAAACTATCCCAGAAGAAATGTGAGGCCTGATGATAGAAGCGACGAATACCGTGCAGAAATTGAAGAAAGATATCAGGAGAGTCTTCGTTATATGAATGAACGAACAGACGAACCTGAGAGACAAAGGGTCCGTTGGAGTGAGGTCATTAAGAATCGCAAATCACCTGGCCGACATGATGGAGCTCAAAGCTTGGAGTCACAAGCTCAGTTGTAGAATGAGGGAAAAGGGAACCCTCAGGATTAAAAAAACTCCAAATCTAAATCATCAAAACTGGAAACATACCAGGAGATGGGAGGAAGTCGAGATTGTAAATTGGATAGCTAGACCAGACGAACTAAATAAAGAGAAGGTAGAAGGAATACCACCCATAAGAAGAGAATTACCTATCATAATGTTAAGGATGGAGGGATTACTGGTCAGAACATTAATAGATACTGGATCAACTATAAGTTTAATAACGCGAAGTCTACTAAATGAATTGGAAACAAGAGGTCGTGTATTAAAAATCCCCACATCGAGCGTAAAGATTAAGGGAATTATTCCTGAAAAATCTTTGACATGTAAATTTCAGGTGTACATTGACTTGATCATGGGTAATTCTGAAATTTCACAATGCTTTTTGCAGCTGAGTCAATTACCATATAATATTATATTAGGTATTGATTTTATCCGTGAGAACAAGGTCATAATAGACCTAGCGCAAAATTGCATTAGGATTCAGAAAGAGGATGTGGATGAACAAAATATTATTTTACATGAACAGGATGCGAAAATAGAGGAGCAGGTATGGCATGTGGGAGAAGTAACCGAGGAAGGTTATAGGGCCATAGAAGAGGCATTTGAGTTCTTGAACATAGAACTTGAAGATAGCATGGAAGCCGAGTTCGATGCCAACCTGTTAGGCAAAGTAGAGGAAGCCAAAGTTACCCTGGAAGACAAGGAAAGGTTAAAGGAATTACTATCGAAATATAGGGATGTATTCGATTCCAAGCCAGGAAAGATCCAAAATTTCAAATACGCATTTCAGGCGAAGGATTGGGCACCGTTTAGACAAAAACCATACCCGGTTGCGGAAAAACATTACACACAAATTAAGAAAACACTGCAGGAAATGAGAGATGCAGGTCTTATAGAAAAGATGGCAACACCATATGTTAGTCCATTAGTAATTGTGAGTAAACTGGATGGCTCAGTAAGGGTGCGTTTGGATGCCAGGAATTTGAATGCCAAGATTATACCAGAGAATAATTCGGCACCACCCACAGAGAAAATACTGAGGAAATTTAAAGGCAAGAAAATTTTCACAAATATTGACATGACTTCTTCATATCATCACCTCGAACGTGAAGAGAAAACCAGTCTCTTAACTGGATTTCAGTTCGATCAGCAAACATATTGCTTTAAGAGATGTCCATTTGGCTTGAAGACAGCAGGATCAGCATTGATAAGAGCACTCGATCGCAACCTGTCAGAGGAAGTAAAGGATTGCGTTATCCGTTATGTAGATGACATATTACTTACCTCGGAAAACGTAGAGGAACACATGAAAAATTTAAAGAAATTATTTGAAGATTTGAGAAGGGCTAACTTCAAGATTAACTTGATGAAATCGAATTTCTGTCAAAGACAAGTTACGTTTTAGGGGCATGTGATTGATAAAGATGGTGTCAAACCCAATCCATGGAAACTTGAATCTATAAGAAATTTTCCTAGGCCATTGAGAGTGAAGAATGTTCGTCAGTTTTTGGGATTAATTGGATTTTTCTCAGGACATGGCCCTTCATACACTAGAACTGTTGCGCCATTGCAGGACCTTCTGAAGAAGGGTGGCAAGTGGAAATGGACGGAGGAAGCTGAAAAAGCATTTGTAGAGGCCAAGGATATGCTCCTAAATTATGTGAACTAGGATATCCTGATTTTAATCAGAGATTTGTAATACAGACGGACGCATCCCAGATTGGAATAGGAGCGATGCTATATCTGGAAGACCCGGAAAACCCTGATAGGAAACAGTATCTAGCTTTCACTAGTCGAAGGCTGAAACCACACGAGAAAAATTATACAATCAGCGAGATCGAGCTGCTAGCGATATTGCATGCTCTGCAATTTTGGCGGAAGATTGTGTATGGGTTTCCAGTCACGCTAAGAACAGATCATAAAGCCTTAGCCTTTTTGATGAAGACGGATTTATCCATTCAAAGATTGATGCGTTGGGCTTTATATATACAGCAGTTCGATGTAAACATAGAATATTGCCCAGGAAAAGAAAATGTTGTTCCAGTCTACTTAAGTAGTCTGCCAGAGTCCTCAGAAGAGGAAGTAATGGCTATTGGATTAGAAGACAGAGATCAGCGTACATTGGATGAATTAAAAAGCATCGGTCAACGACAACCCGAAGATCCATGGATGAACATGCTCATATCTTTCTTGGAAGGGACTTTGATAAGAGGAACGCCTGCGTTTACTGAAGCTAGCAAGATAGCTCGAGAGTATAGTTTTTTCAACGGATTATTATATATGTTTGCGGACTCTGACCATACTCGATTGAGGATCGTTGTACGTGCTATTTTTCAGAGGAAAACGGTATGGTTGGCCCATAGATCCTTTGGACACATGGGAGTCGACAAAACAGTCTCGATGCTGAAAGAAGCATTTGTATGGCCGAGACTGAGAGAAACTGTACGGAATACGTTGAAGACATGTGACATATGTCAAAGAAATAAACCAAATGGGTTTTTGATGAGACAAAAGCCGATACCACTGTTACCCGAGAGACCAGGTCAAATCGTTTCAATTGACAAATTTGGACCTTTGCCAAAGGCCAGGAGGGGAAACAGACACATAATGGTGGCTATGGATGTCTTCACAAAAAAGGTTGTTCTTTCTCCTATACAGAAGACTAGTACCAAACAGGTCTTAAAGCGATTCAAAGAAAAAGTGATACCTATTCTGGGTAAACCAGGGAACTTGTTATCGGATCACGGTAGTTGCTTTACAAGTGTAGAATTCAGAGAGGAATTAGGGAGGCTTGGAATACGCCACATCCTGTCTAGCATTCGCCATCCTGAGGCGAATCCTGTAGAGAGAGTTATGAGGGAAACGGCCAATTATTGTAGGATATACTCTGCCGAGGAAAATTGGAAATGGATAGACATCCTGGACATCATAGAATTTTGCATTAATAATACCATACATGAATCTACTGGAGAGATACCAATAACGTTGCATTGGAATGAGCAACCTGAGAGACCATGGAGTCTGGTCGTTCCTAGACCAACAGACGCTCAGCCTGGAAGAGAAGTTCGGATTAGAAGAGCTTTTGAGCATCTGAAAGCCCAAGCCGATATAAGGCAAAGAAGACACAGGCACAAAAGGTATCATCGACCACTATTAGCAGGAGAAATGGTGTTAGTGAAAAGACCAGCCATTTTTGATCCAGGGAACGGCGTGTATAAGAAATTTCAGAAAATATACCACGGCCCGAATAGAAAAAAAAGGGATCTAAGAAATAATGCTGATAGAATTCGGCACTGTGAAACGAATCATGAAGTGACCATGGATTCAGCTAATCTGAAATTGTATTATCCTCCCGAAGACTTCGATGAAGCAAATGAGCAAGCGCTGGTTATGAAAACATAAAGCATCGACGATAAACCAACTTTTAAGACAAATAGGAGTAATTTAGAACGCGATCAAGATTGTGAAATTCTAGATGAACCATTCAATTATGAATGTGAGCTCGAAAGAACCTACGTTCAATTGAAAGAAATAATTGAGCAAATTGAGGATGAAAATTGCAATTTAAAAAAGAGAATGAGGAACTAAAGAAACGGGTAGGGATAGACCACACCCGTAAGGAATAATGTATTCCAAGGACATATAGTCCAGAAAGAAAGAAAAAAAGGAAGAATGGGTAGGGACAGAGCATTCCCGGCCTACACAATTACCGGATATGACATTCATTAGAAAACCCAAATCATAGCGGGATTCTAATAAGAATAACACCCGAGGAATACTACGAGATAACGTGATGGATTCGATACTGAATGGATGAAATTTTCTTTAGAAAATAATGTAAATAAATTTCCTCAGAGTTCGAAATTTGATTTATTTATGGAGGGGAGATTTGTGCCCATGGGAGAGGCACAGTATCGAACCCATATCCTTCTATTTTAAAAAGAAAGAATTAATGCAGGTTTTAGAACGGAGTTCTGAAGTTAGTTGAGGAGTAATACGGCATCACATTGCGTGACGCATGGATAAGTTGTGCAACTCAACGGAGCGGGACCACAGCTGCAAGATGATGTCACTGACGACACGGCGGAAACCAAGTTATACAATGGATAGAAATAGCATTGGACCGCTCTTTAGAGTCAGAAGAAGTTCTTGGATTAAGCCCTTAGTCGACACTAAAATGGCAACGCCGCAGCAAGGGAGAAGTTATGAAATCAGATAAATAATTAACATTTAGCCATTTGCGGGCATTAAACTAAAGAAAGGACAACGTCAATGTTAATTATCCAGGGAAAGAGATTTTTCAGAATAGAAAAGTTAATAGTAATTGTACAAGAAAGAAGTGCATTGTCAGCATTACGTAGTCGGTAAGTTCCAGAACCAGGAGCTTGTGGTAGGGGACACAACAAAGACACCACCCACGTAATTGAGGAGCTTATTATAATTAATATTAAAGATTTGTACTATCGATTTTTGGCAACTTAGATATTTTTGAGACATTTAAAACCTCAGCTTTTCGGAGATATTTTTTAAAAATCGTACGAGGATTATTTTGGAAGATGGTGGTGGAGAAGATGAAAAATTTATTTATTTTTACCAGCATCAAATATATAGGCCGTGAACCCAAGGGATATCATGCAATAATCATCAGACCACGTACGGTCGTGCTGCTTCATAGCACAGGCAGTCTTACTCAGTCCGGTGGGACTTGAATCTGTATCACGACGCGGAAGTACTCTTGAGAGAGGTACTGTTCCAGCATTCATCAGTGTCACTGCGCATTAAAACATCGTAGTCCTTGTCAAAAGAAAAGTATCGTCAAACTTCGAACAGTTAATAGTCTACGGACTTAGGCCAAGTTTAATACTTTGAGCAAAATACGTTAGCCGGCGAGGGTAATCGAAGCCCAGACACCAGTATTTGAAGTTACATCGTAGTATCTCGAAAGTATACGAGACATCATTAGAGAAGTGAAACTCTAAATACTTTTAAACAGTGCTTTAAATAACCACGGAGGGGTTGAATATAGCAAGCACATAATTTTCCTGAATTGTGGAGGTTAGCGTGATAAGTGGCGATGGAATTAGAAGTCTACAAAATAGGCATCAATATCCACGTGGAATTACAAGGAAGTATTCCACCAAGTAAAGACAATATTCGTCAGAATTCATTTCAGACGCGAAGTACTAAATACAATTGTAGAGCGCAGTAAAGTGAGTACCGCGACTCCAGGGGTAAACGTTGAATCATAGACCGTTTACCATATAAACAATTGCATACCGAAAGAGACAATATTATCGTGCAGTAACTGTAAGTGCCGATAAATTCTACACCAGAAGTAGGAGAATCTTCGTAGCCAAGGAGGAGAAAATTCGTACGAGACTGTCAATTATCCAAATAGGAATTAGGAGGCAGGAGTCGAAACATGCACCCCTAGGATCTGGATCGAAATAATTCACGTGTGTAAGGCAGTGCTAGATGCCACAAAGTGAAATTCAGTGTGTAAATATAATTATTAGTGAAATTTATATTTTAGTGATTCTTTTTATTGTATGTGAAATAATGTGTGTAATCCCTCACATCAATTTACATGTGTTAAATATGTGTAAACTAGAGGGAAATTTAATGAGTGTTAATATGAGTGTCAACATGGTGTGTGAAATTTGCGTGGGCAAAATGTCCCCCCACTGGGATCCGGACAGTTTGGCCGGATAAATCATGTAAGTAGAACCAAGTTTTATTATGTGTTTTGTACTCGGGAAGCTCGTGTAACAATAGTAAGCATGGAGAAAGTATTCTCCAACATTGAAAATCGGGGATGAAAAACTGTGTAATAATGAAAAGTGCGGGTTCTAGTAATGAAATTAATAATGACTTAAATGTAAAATGTGTATTCAAAGAAATAACATTCAGTGGAATACCAGTAAATGGAAAGGAATAATGTTATTTAAGGCAAGCAGGATAATAATAATAATAATAATGTAATGAATGAACAAATTGTTGAATTATTATTCATGTATGAGCCGTTATATGCTGAAATAATAATAATAATAATAATAATAATAATAATAATAATAAGGAAATGAATGAATAAGTTGTTGAATTAATATTCAAGTATGAGCCGTTAGGTGCTGAAATAATAATAATAATAATGATAATTATTGAACCAGTTGTGTTCTTGTAAATGAAATGTCAAAATGGCGTTAAAGGCAAAACTATTATTTTTGGACGGAGAAATTAATTATTTTGGAATATAGATTGTGCTTCGAAAGGCATCACGAATGTACTATTGCCGCCAATGAGCGCTTATATTTTTAATTGTCCCGCTAATAAATGCGGTGAAATAATGCCTGGAGATTTTGATTGTGGGGATCAGCTGGACAGAGTAAACTATTATTTGTGTGTTTGCCATGACAAACTTTGAAGGGTGCTAAGTTTATTATTGTTAAGCGCGGGGATGAGTGCGAATACCTCCCCAAAAGCCGCTATTATTATTCGGACGATTGGTCAAATACCATCGCTCCATATGTTAGCCCTAAATCCTCGAAAATGGAGATGTCCTAGAGGCAGGCCAGAGAATCGAAACGATGTTCTCTTACGTCGAAGCCCCTTAATTATTCTTGGTTTTATTGAGTTCTTACCAGCCAGTGACAAACCTCCGCAATTATAATTATACCTGAGCCACAGAAATAGGTCATTAGAACCTCATATGTTTTGTTAAATTAAAGTGATGTTTCGTCTTTCCAAGTCTTAAGAAGTCACGCTTGTTTGAAAGCAGTTGTAGTGTCCCGTCTAGGAAGGAGAAAGGTATTGACCCTCCCTCGCTCGTCATAAATCAAAGCCTCAAGGGTCTTGACTTTAATGAAGGCCACTGTTGAGATA
Source organism: Meconema thalassinum (assembly GCA_946902985.2). Taxonomy (NCBI): domain Eukaryota; kingdom Metazoa; phylum Arthropoda; class Insecta; order Orthoptera; family Tettigoniidae; genus Meconema; species Meconema thalassinum. The sequence goes on along the minus strand of OX336390.1, from coordinate 66,305,257 downwards.
GGCCAGTAACAGAGCCAGACACTGTCTGCGGTCTGTCGTTATATAAACCTTTTTATGGACCGGTAATCTGTACCGAGTTTTTCTATGATTATTAATCCTTGCCATTGCAGTTCAGATCCGCATTTCATGAATAATTAAATTGTCATATGAGACAATAATGGAAATCCCTTTGGCATTGTTACATTTTATATGTCATTGTTCTCAACTATTTATGGTAATATTCGGACAGCTGGGAGTCTTGATTTGAATTTATCAGCAATTTCCATAGCTTGTGGTACACGAGTTTCCCTAGGAAAATACAGTTTGGTAGGTTGGAAAGAGAGATGATACAGTGTGAATATCATGTGGTACCCAATAGATGGTAATTGTTGACGCCATTTTTTAAACATTAACTCAAAATTTATATTAATATTCAAGTTTAAAATATTTAATGCGTTTTGAGCAATTAATTCTATGTAATGATTTTTACCGAGACTTTTATAGCTCGTTTTGAATAATTTTGTAGTGATGCTAAATGGAAGTGAAATCTGTTGTGACATGTTTTTGTCAGGTTCAGTGGAACCTCAAATAATGATTTTTATAAACTATTGTTGTAATTATTCCTTGTTCACTAGAGCAAGTGTGGATTTTATTCAGTTTATGATGTTTGATTGTAGCGCCTAATTTTGATTGATTAAATAGTTTTATGGTAGGATTTTGAATTTTATTTTATTGAAGGGTTATTCTACGCTTGATCCTATAATCTGTGAATCACTCAGTGGGAGGACGTTCTATGCCCCGAATATATAAGACTTAGCAGTTGGACAGTGCTTTGCTTAATTCTTGTACGCAAGGGCACACTATATCTTAGACATGTTCGATGGGCGACATGTCAGGCGACCGGGCCGGCCAGGGAAGCTGAGATAACCGTCGTTCTGCGAAGAAGGCTCGCATATTCCTCGCCACATACGGGCGGGCATTGTCCTGCTGAAGTATGGCCTGTGGAACGGCCTGCAGGAGGGACAGTGCCGCGGGCAAAAAAACTTCCCTGATTTAGCGGTCACTGTTCAGATTGCACTATTGACGAGGCGCGATCACCTGTTATAGGCAATTGCTCCCCAAATCATTACACCTGGTGTTGGCCAGCTATGCCGTCAACAATACAGTCTGTCTGATTGCGTTCTCCACGGCGGCGTCGTACACGTATGCGGCCATCACTGTAGGGCAGTTTGAAGCGGAACTCGCCCGAAAACACTACATTTCGCCGCCGAGCCTGTCGGTGTCGGTGTGCACGTGCCCAATGCAGTCGGGAGCGTCGGTGGTTCCCAATCAAAGGAAGCCGACGCAGTGGCTTGCGTTTTACCAGTCCAACCCTCAAAAAACAACACCGCACCGTCGGCGCATACATGTCTTTCCCCGTCTTTCTCCAACGTCAAGTCAACACCAAGGACGACGCTGTTCTGTACAATACGGCCATGCTGGGAAGATGGCGGTCGTCTCGCGCTGTGGTCACTTTGCGTCTTCCTGTACCCTGTCGTGTCTGTGTACGGCCCTCGTCTCTCCACTGGATCCACATACGCCTTATTGTTGACGTAGCGTGCCCTGTACGAGCCGCAATGACCCGGAACGACAGACCCACCTCCCGGAGCCCAAGCATTCCGCCCCGTTTGGAGTGTCATGCCCAGGCTAAAACACTACCTGCGGGAAGATAATGCAAGAAAAGGGAGAAAGGCTTAGGAAAGAAAGAATTTTAGGCAACACAGGACATAATCCAAAACAGTTTATTTTATAAACTAACAAATTTGAATTTAATATTGATAACACTAGGTAAAACAGGGCAACGAGAAAAATTACTCAAGGCTAATAAATTTGAGGAGGGAAAAAAGAACTTGCTTTAGCAATAAAGTGGTTAACATTAATTTGTAAATAAGATTTGTTGAGAAAAAAATGGGTTAACTATAGCAAGAAGAAATGCCGAAGCATAACGAATAAACCTAACAAGGAAATCACAGTCTTGCTTGCGCATGAAGCAACCAAGACTGTGCTTAAATAAGTTGCTAATATAACTTTATTTAATAATGCAAAGATAGGTTGATGAGATTGCCAGCAAGCAGTCACCAAATACACTGTCCCTTCCGTACAAATATAGAGTATTGTATATGGACTCAGGTCACTGGCAAAAGTGCAAACAAGGGTCAATACTGATTATTGCTTTTCAAAGCTAAACGGAGATATTTCGAAAAGCATTCAGAATGCTGAAGAGAATGAAGCCAATAAAGAATAGCTTTACTCTCCACCGAGAATGGACCTCGAATCAAGGGTACGATTACACGAAAAATAGAAAGAGGTAAAAAGCTCTCGAAGCTTTTAGCAAGAAGTTATAATTAAGCAAAATTACTAGAAAAGAACAATTGTTGTGTTCAAAGTGGGCTGAACTTTAATCCAGCATAGTGCTGATTAGAGAAAAGACTAACAAACCCAACTTAGGCAAAACTACAATCGGAAAGGTAAATTTATATGACAAGGCAATAATTACCTCGAGTAGGAAGTTTGCTGAGCGAACTATACTCGCATTTAACAATTACAGGCATAAAGTATTAGCAGACGTTTCCCCATGAACACGAGAAATAATTGGGCTTAATTTTGAGATTAACATGAAGTGTTGCAAATGTTTCTATAAGTGCAGAGAGTAGTATAAGAAAAATGGGGAAGCTCTTCGAGCAATAGAATTAAGTCTAACTCAAACAATTGTGAGCAATTTTAATTGCGTTTACCAATAGTGTTTTCAAACAAAATTACAAGATGAGAGGTCTAAGAAGCAGCATACTTCTGTTTTGTTAGTATTAAGTTAAGTCTCCACATCTTAAAATATTGTGTCAATTCTTTAAGGTCGTCCGTTAGGGTCATCTCTGTTTCCTCAAATGTTGTGTCTCTAGTAGCAAATGCCCAGTCATATGCATAACCAAATTTCCTTGAAAGTGTGGCCGGTATATTTGCGATACATAAGCTAAATAAGTTTGGAGCAAGAACAGAACACTGGAGAAGTCCATTATGTAGCGATCTTTTGGTCCTCACATTTTTCCCCATGTACTTGGATAAGTCTCAGACTTAGCATGTAATTCGGGAGTCGGGCAGTCAACTAACATGATATCAGGAATTTGAGGAGTAGGCCATCCTTCCAGACTGTGTCGTATGCTGCCGTCAGATCGATAAAAGCCACCAATGTCCTAAGTTTACTCTGGTAGTCTGCTTCTATGAAAGTTGTAGGAGACAATACTTGATCTGTAGTGCTTCTATGCGGTCTGAATCCTGCCTGCTCCACAGGGATTTTCTTGATTAACTCTGGGCCAATCCTATTGAGAAGGAGCCTTTCTAGCAATTTATATGTCACACTAAGCAGGGCAATGGGGAGATAGCTCTCTAGTTTATCATTTGCTTTGCCTTTCTTCAAGATGGCTATGATCTTCGTTTGTTTGAATAACTTTGGCAATTGACCATTCTGTAATATATTCGTAAAGAAGTTGGACAACCATATTCTCCCTCTGTATCCACAATGAATGATACATTCTGGGTTGATGCCATCCTAACCTGGTGCTTAGCTTGGCTTAATGTCTTTAATTGCAGCAGTTAACTCGTCCTTAGTAAATGGTCTGGCGTATTCTGAAGTATTCTCGATTATTTCTGGAGTATTATGCGTTGATTGATTGAATCCTCACCTGAATTATATATACTCACACTAATACAGCCATCACAATAATGCAGGTTATCAGACGAAATTCAACACACACACAAGTACACGGGGTTAAAAGAACATGATGTCCATGCATCTCAAATGATACAACAACAACAGCTTCCTACCCTAATCCTCCCTCGTATAAAAGTAAACACATAAGTAAGCCTACAGACACCACAATGACACAGGTTATCAGAAAACTTCCGCACACACCCAAGTACACGAGGCTACAACATCATGATGCCGCATTTGCGAAGGCCACAAGAGCCTGTAAGTTATTAATATCAATTTACATAATTGTCGAAATAAAAAAAAGGAACGCCATTCTTTTTCTTAACCTATAAATGTGACATGTGCTTACACGTGTTCTAAGTAACCTTGTTGAAATATTTATAAACTGCTTTTGTAATTTATTTATTATATTCTACACTTACTTGTTCTGTATTCAGAAATACGAGGTTGTAAGACACTCTTTTTAGGACTGATACACTGAAATTCACAACACCGATTCCTACAAATGTTTGATTCATAGTTGGAAGAGTAACTTAGTCCAATGTAGGACCTGCACTCTTCTTCAAATTAAGTTTCCTGTCTTGGAACATTAACCTTCTTCAAACTTCGTCGTCAACTGTCGACGGTTTTCAAATATTTTTAATCGTACAAGTGATTACATATGTGCAAGTGTTCTCCGCATGGCGAAGTTCAAAGTTAGTTGCTTTTTACTACAAATGCCAATCCTCCTGGCAAGGTATCTGATTTAAGGGCCACTTGGTATTTAATATTACCATCTGGTTCTCCACTCATGGTTAAATCAACCCAAGGAAACTTCTCTTCAGGAAATAACAAAAGGATAAGTAAACATGTGATATCAACTTTCTCCGTATGAACTTTCAAATAAAACCTATTTACAAAATTTTCTACTGGGCTCTGTTAACAGGCCGCTCAATTTTGTTTTTGAAGCTTTTCAGCTCAGTAGTTTCTAAGTCAACTCTTATTATTCGAAGGCTTTAAAATTGCCTTTTTGTGGACAAGATCACTTGTCAATTATCCATAATCAGTTCTTCACTTTGCTTTTCTAGCTAGTTGCGTTTAAGTTTTCTTGTAATTCACACAAGTTTGGTGCTAAACCTTACATTGCAACTTCATTGGCAGAAACCAGTTGATATGCTAACTGCTAATTGTTTACATTGTTGTTTTTCAAAGATAATATTGTAAACTTTACAAATGTTTATGGGCGTGTCCCTTTTTGTTAAATACTTATTTACAATGTTAATAAAATTGCACTATTTAAGCAACTTGTTCTCTCTTTACAATTGCTTTGTTTCCCTTATTGTTAAAATTTGTTTTTTGTAATGATCAACTCAACCTTAACTCAAAGTATCGTTTTGAGTTCTCTCCGATACGGGAGGTTTTAAATCGACCGATCCTTACCACACCTAAAGAATCAACAAGAAAAGCAACAACAACAACAATAGACTCTACCGCGGATCAAGGACAACGAATTTTAATTGATTTAGTCGAGCGTTGAAATATGTAAAGTATATATATATATATATATATATATATATATATATATATAATACAAGCTGTACCCGACATGCGTTGCAATGCTAATCAAAGAAAATTTTGGCGTTCTTGAAGTGTTTTGGATGCACATTATTTTTTCAATTTCCGTTAACTGCTTCTAAACTATCGTGAAATGTATTTACTAATCTAAAGACGTTCGTGGGAGTATGTACAACAACTCACCAAAGTTTTATAGCAACCGGATGAATTGCATATGACGCATACGGGATTTTGTTCAAATAATTCGTGCGCTGTCAGTCATTTGTTGAATCTACTCGAGCTCTACGAATTGTGAATGGATTTACTAAATTAGGAAGCTTCACGTAAGTGTACACAACAACTCATCAAAGTTTCGTCGCAATCAATGATTAGTATATGAACGCAAACGGGATTTTGTTGAAACGCTTCGCGCGTCGTCACTAATTTGTTACATCTACTCGTGCGCTACCAATATTGTAAAATGGATTTACCATGATGAAGACCTTCCCTGGCGTGTACACAACAACTCATCAATGTTTCATCGCAATCGGATGAATGGCATATGAACGAATAGGGATTTTCTTTAAACTATTCGCGTGCCGTCAATCATTTGCTGAATGTACTCATGCGCTACCTATTGTAAAATAGATTTACTAAGCCTGAAACCTTCCCTGGAGAGTAGTCAATGATTCACCAAGGTTTTATCGCAATCGGATGAATGGTATATGAACGCATACGGGACTTTGTTGAAACGTTTCGCGCACCGTCGCCCATTTGTTGAATCTACTCATGCGCTACTTATTAAAAAATGGATTTGCAAAGCCAGAAACCTTTCCAGGAGTGCACACAACAATTCAGCAAAGTTTCATCGCAATCGGATGAATGGTATATGGACGTATACGGTACTTTGTTGACACGATTCGCGTGCCGTCACTCATTTGTTGAATCTACTCGGGCGCTACCAATTGTAAAATGAATTTATTAAGCCAGAAACCTTTCTTAGGATGTACGCAACATCTCACCCAAGTTTCATCGTATTCGGACGAATGGTAATTTAATTCATACGGGACTTTGTAGAAACGTTTCGCACGTCGTCGCTAATTTGTTGAATCTATTCGTGCGCAACCTCCAGTGAAATGGATTTACTACGTCAGAAACCTTCACGTAAGTGTATACAACATCTCACAGAAGTTTCATTGCAATCGGATAAATGGTATATGAACGCATACGGGACTATGTTTAAAAGCTTCACGCGTCGTTGCCCATTAGTTGAAACTACTCGTGCGCTACCTATTGTAAAATTGATTTACTAATCCAGAAGCCTCCCCTGGAGTGTACACAGCATCTCTCACAAGTTTCATCGCTATCGGGCGAATGGTATTTGAATGCATACGGGAGCTTGTTGAAACGTTTCGTGCGTCGTCGCTCATTTGTTGAATCTACTCGTGCGCAACCTCCTGTGAAGTGGATTTACTAAATTAGAAACCTTCACGCAAGTGTACACAACAACTCATCAAAATTCCATCGCAATCGATGATTGGTATATAAACTTATACGGGATTTTGTTGAAACCCTTCGTGCGTTGTCGCTCATTTGTTGAATCTAATCGTGCGTTACCTATTGTAAAATTGATTTACTAAGCTACAAGCCTTCCCCGGAGCGTACACAGCATCTCACCCAAGTTTCGTTGCTATCGGACGAATGGTATTTGAACGCATACGGGGTCTTTTGAACGCTTCGCGCGTCGTCGCTCATTTGTCGCATCTACTAGTGAGCTATCTATTGTAAAATGGATTTATCTAGCCAGAAACCTTCCCTGGAGCGCACTCAACATCTCACCCAAGTTTCACCACAATCGGATGAATGGTATACGTACGTGTACGGAACTTTGTTGAAACGCTCAAACGTGCAGTGACAAAGAGAAAATTCGACATCACCGCCACCTATTGCACAAAATATAAATTTCCGCCACGGGCGAAGTGTAAATTAAGGCGGTATTTGCACAGGTTGCAACCAGGTGGCCCTAGCGTTCAGAAACAAACAGTCCAAAGACATCAGCTTTCCCTAAGGCTAGCGGTTTCCATGACGACTGTTTTTGACTGTATATTGTAGTTCTATAATTGTGTGTAAATTGTGGTTCTAAAATTGTGTTCATTCCACATACCGAGTCAAATCGTGAATCTAAACATTACATGGACCCACTCTAGCATACCTAATAAATGTCAACAAAATCGGTCCAGCCATTTAGGAGGAGTTCAGTGACATACACACATGTCGAGAAAGTATATATGTAAAGATAATATATATCATATTTTCGATCGTAAATATACACTGTAGCCTATATGCTGAACATTATAACTTGTGAGTAGGTTAAAATCAATAAATACAAGGAAACCGAAGTTAAAAAATTGAACCTGTTGGGATTTGAATTAAGAACCTCCAAGCTACGAGTCAGAAACGCTACCATTGCTCTAAAATCGCCCCATGCTAACATAGCGTTAATAACAGGTTTATTATAGCTGCCTAGATTATTTGTCTTGCAATGAACGATTTCATTACCGTTTTCTGCCATTTTTATAAACCACTAGCAATTGTAGCCGGCGTTGCGCGAGAGGTGTCTTTATACGTTATAGAAAGATACATGCCAATATATTTCGCAGTGTGTAATCATTTTGTCCTTAAGTGAGTTTAGAACATGATTCTCCTCGATTCTGATGTTACTCAAGTTTTATATTAACTCATTGTAATTTGTCGAAAAGTACATTACTGTGGAGTAAAATAACGTAGCGGAGAATGCAACAATAGTAAAAAGGGATGTACTATATACACAATTCCTCGAGAACTCAATTTCACAATTACGTTCCTAATCAGGCGCGGCTTCAAGAAGGGGGGAGGGGCACGGGGGTCATGACCCCACCCCTCAAATGGTGACCATTTTTTTTGCAAACTCAAAAAACGAAAACACAATAACCAGACAAATAAAACTTAACGAATTTTAACTGAAAAACATTTTTTTTTTCATTTTATTCCATTCTGAAAATATCTTTATTGCAATTATTATGTTCTGTTACAACTGTACATATTTAGAACTTCATACCTGTTATATAAAAACGATTATTTATATAACAGAATCAACTCGTCTATTTTGTTTAACAAACTTTGTGATTACCGAATCGACGTCTACAATGATGTCACGATGAATGTGCAGCATTGCACGGATAAGAATTTGGGGCTTTTTTCGCACCAAAAATTTTTGCCGACGTCCAAACTGCAAGCTTGGTTGGCAATTTAAGCCGTGACTTTCTCCCTTTGACGGTACCAACTCAACTTGCCGAAACTGTAACCTACCTTGATACTTTTCTCGAAGCTGGATGTAAAAGTCGCAAAACACGCCGTTGCAATTTGTACGAATATTTTTGGTGCGCTAAACGCATCAAATTTACTATCCATGTAGCTTGCAAAAAAATTGGTCTGGTTTTGTACGTTTGGTTATTTTGTGATTGCGTTGTTAGTGAAACCATTTTTCTTAACAATTTCAATTCTGTGACCCCCCCTCCCCCCCCCCCCCCCAACCCCCAAAGCCAAACTCTAGATCTGCGCCCGTTCCTGATAGTGTTTATTTTTATTCATTGAGGTCCGCTATTCTTATGGCAAAGTATCATTACTTACACTTCGGTTCTTGTAGAAAATTATCGCATAATAATATATATTCGTAGTTCAATTACCGTAAGTTATTTACATGTTATGAACTAAATTCATAATTGAACATCCGGTTCTATTACAAATTAACAGAGTCATAGAGCAGAATAATTACCAATTACAATATAACCCGAATAACAGAAGGAACTATTATTCATTGATCAATCTGCATTATCACGCAAAATTTACTGTATTTATGATTTTTAACAGTACTACTGTGGTGAATATGGAGTAGAAAGTCATAAAAAGGGGGACATTTTAGCAATGACTCTTGTTAGGTCAGGAGAGACCATGAAAAACATCAAAAATGCAATCTTCAATGACTACTGAAGGAAGAAGATGACCATACCTGAAGGCATCATTAGAGATTACTCAATGTATCCTGGAGAAGATGATGACTACTCGACTACAAGAGACGTGTTGGAACAAATTGGAACCTTGGGACAATCAACAGTGGAGGTACGACTCTATCTGGAACCTGGGGTCAATCAACGGTGGAGGTACGACTATATTTGGAACCTTGAAGGAGAACAACGCAGAATTCTAAAATGGAAACATGGAGAAAAATCAGCAAGGTAACGTCATGCCAATAATAATGTGTAATTATTAGACGATTATATCAAAATTGAACAAACAGGGAGAAATTATGTGGGCAAACAATTGTATCTATGAAAATGTAGTAATGGATTTTGTGGAATTAAAAGAAATAGAAAGAATGCTAATGAATCTTATGTTATGTTTACAGAAGATAACGCGATGTTCAATTTCTAGAAAAAGATAAGCTAGGAATATAGATAGATATAGATAGATTTATTTTGACTGGCAAGATTAGGGCCATTGGGCCCTCTCTTCCATCTAACCAGATTATACAAATAATAAATGATGAACAATACAAATACAACTTAAATCTAACAATATTACAAAGTTGATATAATATAAAATACATATGAAATGGATTATCTTGATAATATACAATACAAATACAACTTAAATCTAACAATTTTACAATATTTATACAATATAAAATACATATAAACTGGATTAGCTTGGTGGTGTAGGCTGTAAATTGTTGCATTGTTAGGGTGAATAACTAAGATACTTAGGAGTAAGTTTAAAATTACAGTAAGGTGAAGGAAATAGGCTACTGAAAAAAAGTAGACTAATGATGGTGATGAAGATGATGATGAAGATAATTAGTCGTTACTGAAGGAGGTTATTTAGATATCTAAATAGAGAGTAAAAGAGAAAGTGAGAATTGGAAAGTTTGAATATATGTAATACGACGTAAGAATATAAGCATAAATGTTGAGTTCAACTTTCATTTACTTAGTGAGCATGTACTGCTGACAACGCTGCTTGAAGCTGGACGGGGTTGCTCCTCTGACAGAGCGAGGCAGATTGTTCCACAGTCGTGCAGTAGCAACAACGAAGGAGTTGGTATAGCGTACTGTTCGGTGTATGGGTATCAGCAAGAGTGTGTCGTTTTTTGACCGTGTTCCATGAGTATGCTCGTACGAGAGGCGGTGAAGCTGAGAGTGCAGGTAAGCTGGAGTTGAAGTTGAGAGTATTTGTTGAAGAATACATAAAGAATGGAGGTCGCGGCGTTGATTTAGACGTAACCAGTTAAGTTGCTCATAAGCGGGGGTGACATGGTCATAGTACCGTAAATTAAATATGTAGCGTACACAGGCATTTTGTGCATGTTGGAGTTTGTTTTTAAGAGTAACAGTGAGATCTTTGTATACCACATCGCAGTAATCAAAATGAGGCAATATTAGGGAGGAAACAAGTCGTTCCTTTAATACACGAGAGAAAATATTCCAGAATCTTCTAAGTGAATTCAATGCGGAAAATACATTTCTGGAAACATTGCAGACGTGCTGCGTCCAGGAAAGATGTTTATCTATAATAACGCCTAGATCTTTAACTGACTCACGGAATTCGATTGGGGAATCGCACAAGCGTAATTTTGGTAATGTGGGTTCATTTTTTAGTTTTAGGAGGATTTTCGGATGGGAGATTATGATTGCTTGCGTTTTAGCCTCATTGAGTCGTAGTCCATGTAAGCGAGTCCAGTTACAGATTTCAGTTAAGTCTTCATTAAAGGTGCCGATTGCTTCCGATAGTTTTTCTGGTGCTGAATGCAGGTAGATTTGTACATCATCAGCATATAGGTGGTGTTTGCATTTAGTGATTGATGACGGAATGTCGTTTATATATATTGAAAACAGGAGCGGTCCAAGGACTGACCCCTGAGGGACTCCTCTCTCAACTGGACGCCATGAAGACATTTGATTTAAGTTAATTTTAACACATTGTTGACGTCCACGTAGATAAGAGTCCATCCATTGCATACTGTTCTTGGAGAGACGAATTTTAAATAGACAAGAGAGTAATATGTCATGGTCAACAGAATCGAAGGCTTTACTGAAATCAAGCAGTGTTAGGATTGTTACTAGCCCACTGTCCATAGCCTTTCTTATGTCATCCGTGACCTTGAGTAGTGCAGTACTAGTACTATGATTTTTGCGGAAGCCGGATTGGTGTTCATCAAGGATATTCTGCTCTAGCAAATAGGAGGAGAGTTGTTCGTGGACGATAAATTCCAGTGATTTGGAGAGGGATGATAGTATACTGACTGGGCGATAATCGCTTACATGTTTAGCCTGTGTATTTTTTGGGATTGGGATGACGAAGGCCGCTTTCCAAAGCGATGGGTACATACCTGTCATTAACGAGTGATTGAATATGTGTGTTATTGTGGGAAGTATAATATCAATGATACGTTTGAATAATTCGATTTCTATATTGTCAATCCCTTTAGATTTCGATTTTATTCGAAGAATAGCACGTCTGGCTTGTGAGGGGGTAACATGCGAGAAATGGAATGTTTCTCTGTTAGGGGTGGGGATGCTGTAGTTATTGATCAAAGTTCTGTGTTTCATGTCAGGGTCAACTGAGTGTCCGATAGTTGTAAAATGTTCGTTGAGTGTGTCAAGAGGTAGATTAATGGGGTTGTCAATTTTCTCTCTACCTATTCCCATATTTCTTAGTTCCTTCCACGCCGCAGAGGGTTTAATATTACCTCCTAGCAGGTTATGAGCATGTCTGATTCGAGCATTACGTACCGTTTGGGAAGTTTTGTTTCGAAGTTTTTTGTAATCATCATAATTCTGTTGAGTTGGCAATCTCTTAAACTTTCTATGTGCCACATCGCGCTTAGCCATCAGTACTTTAAGTTCCGGGCTGAGCCAAGGTGCGGGAGGTCGCGTTGCTCGAACAGATTTTACTGGAGCATGTCTGTCATAAAGTTCTGTCAAGTATTCGGTCATTGTGTGTACCTTATCATCTATGTTGTGAATAGTCAGTATATCGTGCCATGGGATACATAGAGCGTCTTCTGTCAAGGAGTTCATATCAATTTTAGAGAGGTCTCTGTACATGATGGTCCTTGGTTTGGTCTTGGGACATTTTAATGAGTAGGAGATATAGATTAAATCGTGGGCTGAAATTCCGGGTACAGATGTCTGACCAAACTGAAGCACCCTGTCAGTGTTCTTTACTGATATCAAGTCAATTGTCGTGTGTGAAGTACGCGTGTGATGTGTTGGTAGTAGTTCTAATATTTTCATGTCTCGTGACGAAAGCATATTCAGCAGTTGCCGAGTTTCAGACTTGGTGTTGTCGCCTATATTAGTATTGAAATCGCCCATGACTATTACATGTTGGTAAAGTGGTAGGATTCTTAGTAACGCATTCTCCACGTCCTCCAAGTGACCCAGTGAAGGTGCTTTGTAAACAACACAGACAGCGCACTTTTGATGGGCGGCATCAATTTCAAATAGCATAAATTCAGGCCTCCTATTATACTGGCTATCAGAACATGCTAAGACTTTAGGATTAAGGTTTGACTTAACGAAAGCTCCCACCCCACCTCCCCTCTTCCCAACACGGTCATTACGTATTAGAGTGTAGCCGGGAAAGTGGAATGATTTAGATTGATTTAGCGGTGATAGCCACGTCTCGCTCATCAAACAAATATGGAACAAATCAGGTATAATGAGTTCAAGTTCATGAAAATGTGCCGATAAGGATTGTACATTCACGTGGGCTATATGGATTCCGGTTGGGTGAAGTGACACATTTTCAAACAGTCGATCTCGAGTCGAGATAAGGTCATTGTTTGCGGGAGCTAATTGTAGCCTGTTATTTGAATCGAATGGAAACGGTTCGGAAGGGGGGGGAGGGGTGAGGGAGTGCGGGAGAAATTCCTTTCACTGCAGGGAGTGGCTGCGAGAGTGCTGCTGTCAGAGGTAACATTCTTGTCGATCAGGTTTGCCAACTTAAGAAATGAAAACTGAACTAACCGAAATGTAATAAGGGTAATATAACTGAACTAACAGAAATGTACTATGATAAACTAAGACTAATATAATAGTAAACAGATAATAATAATTAGAACTAAGATGGCATATATTGGCCGCAGTCAGCTAGGTGAATAGTTTTTACACTGTAGATACTGATTAGTTAGGTAAGTCATTCATACGGTTAATCCTGATTTTGGTACCATCCGGTTTCTTGGTAAGGATATCGCCCTGAGAACTCCAGCAATTTCTGACCTAGAATCGAGAAATTGCAGCCTTCAGAATCGCCAGTCGGGTGGAGGTGAGATCCTCACGGATGGTCACATTGCTTCCCTTGAGCAATCTTTTTTTAAGGAACACCTCCTGCCTCGTACGGAATGAAGTGAATTTCACAATGATGGGCTTAGTTTTTCCAGGGGATTTGGGTCCAACACGATGGCTACGGTCAATATCAAGGAGGTTAACACTAGCACCAATATCTTTAAATACGTTTAGAGCAAGTTCATCTGTATTTTCTTGAGTACTTTCATGCACACCGAAAATCCTGATATTGGCCCTCCTGCTATACTGTTCTAAGGAGTCGTACTTTTCTTCAAGCTCATTTCTCAGTGCTTGGATTTCAAAGTCACGACTCTCAAGTTTTTTAGTGAGGTCAGATACCAGGTCCATATTGAACTGAAGAGACTTCTCCAGTTCTTTGATAACAATTTCAGTCACTCTCACAGACATAGCGGATATAATAGTTTCAAGAAACTTACCCGAACTGAGGGTCTCGTCTCGTCGAGTACCTTAGCTACGGTCTCTTCAATTAAGTTGGCACTATCGCTGGCGTCTCTAGAGGCACGCTTATTCTTGCTTCTCGTCATCCTGGTTTAATTATGATTTTGTTATGTATGTAAGGGTTATCACACGAAATAACGTAACACAGGTTATGCTCACTTACTATACACACGTGAACCACTTATTTTGGATGTACCTACTACACAATAACACCTACTAATTCACCTAAACTGAGGAGCCGAGCTCACGCACGTCTGTCAAGCATGGTCACTCTCTGATATTATCGAAAAATATATGACCGGAATTTATAGTCACATTACATGAATAATGAAGAATTCAGGCAGGGGTATTAGGCATATATGTTGTTTAACCCTTACCACTCGTCAGTCGGGTGAGCCCCGACATAACAAATTTCCCGTTCCAGTCGAGTGTCGGGTGAGTCCCGACATTATTAATTGTGTCCTCTACTGCATAAATTATTAGCCTACTTTTCGCATTTTGCAAAAATGAGGAAAAAGTAGACTTATGAGATCGGGCAAATGTGTGTCTGTCCTTCTGTCTGGCTGGCTGGCTGTGTGTGTGTCCCCCCTATCAACTCCTAAACGGCTGGAGTAACCGAAACAAAATTTGTTAGGAGTAAAGATCTATACCTGAATATTTCACGGCCATATTCGAAAATGATGCCAGTGCTACCAACTGCTAAAAAATCGCAATTGAAATTTGAGCTCCATGTTTGATATCTTGGAAGGTATGAATGGGAGCTATTTCGAAATTGGAACACGTATAGATAATAATATTTCAGTTTAATTTCCAGGAGGCCATACATGGCAGTGTTGCCAAAATGGTTATAAGCCTGCTGATAGGCCCAATTTTTAAATGCATATAACTTCTACACTATTAAATGGAATTCAACAAAATTTCGTATGTTGTATGTGTACATAACCAGATATGATTGAGCGAATTCTTAAGACTCACCAGGGCTGCCAACTGTTAATAAATGCTCCTAATTTATTTTATCCAAATACCAATATATCAGAAAGTATGCAAGCCGACAGCTTTAAACTATGCACACGTATATTACCTAACATTCTACATTAATTTGGAGTAACTTATAAACGTCAGTGCTACCAACATGATTCTAAGCCTGCTGACAGTTCCAAAGTTAAATACATGTAACTTCCATACTATCATTTGGATTTCAACCAAATTTCGTATGTGCTATGTGAACCATAACAGATATGACTATGCGTATTCTAAAGAGCAACCAGGGCTGCCAACTGTTAATATGTGCTGACCCTATTTTTGTTACCCTAATATCAATATATCAGAAAGTATGCAAGCCAATAGCTCTAAACTTTGCACACGTATAGTAGCTGGCATTCTAGATGAATTTGGAGTAACTAATATACGTCAATGCTGCCAACATGATTCTAAGCCTGCTGATAGGTCCAATTATAAAATGCATGTAACTTCTATACTAAAAAATGGATTTCATTCAAAATTAGCACAACAATAGATCATATTATTTAAGATTATTTCTGACCAATACATGCATGACATTGTTGCCAACATGATTTTACGCGCGCTGTTAGATCCAATGTTTAACTGCATGTAACGTCCATGCTATTCATTGGACTTCAACCAAATTTTGTATTCGGTACCTTAAGAGATGGAACTAAGAATATATTCAGTCATCAGGGCTGCCAAATGTGGTGCTCTATTAGGCAACATTATGCCAGGTATACAGTATTTCGAACTAATTAGAAATTTCGATATTAGCAACCTAATTTCGTCATTATTCTAGATAGGTTCATATACTGTAGAATAATCATTGGCATGAAAAGTAGGCTCTTTAGTTCGTCACGGAACTTCTTGTTTTTCATTTGCGTTTGGTGTACAAAATTTCAAGCTTCATTATTCAATTGGCGTTTAGTGTCTTAGATTAACTACAAAACCAACATGGCGACCAAGCGAACATGAGACTAAGTGTCTTTTCTTGCGACTGTGCGAAATATTTCACCGTCATTCTATATCTCCGAAACTATTGTCGATATAACCCTGAAATTTTGTATAGTGATAAAGGGCACTACGAAATATTTATCTATGTATTTTACAGAAACCAGTAAATTACAGAGCGCAGTGAAATATGGCACAGTAAATGTTCATACTGTGACCGTTTGACGGATTTCCCACGCCCACATAAGCGCACATCTAAATAACAGAAGAGCACAAGACTCAAAAACATCTCAGGGTAAAAATATGGGCAAACAGCCAACGCTATAATTTAAAATGAAAGCTTAGCTGTTATTCCGATATACACTGCAGCAAGGATAGAAAGGAGTTAAGTTTCAAGAATCATGAATGTCACCAGTTGTCTAAGATAAAATGCGTCAGGTCAATTTATTCACTCAACCATCCTAAACTAATTACAAACTTCTTTCCGCAGGGGAATCACTAAATACACTCCTGAAAATAAGGATCATCCTATCGCTCACCCTGGGATCCTGCTCTAAAGATGCCTTGTCTGACTAACGGCAACAATAAATTAAATCAACAAAAACTAATTAAGAGACGTGATTAGTCAAATGCTTCTCCAACATTTAGTGAAATTCATAATTATCACTGGAACGGTGTGTATTCGAAACACCATAAACACCTTAATGATGCGCAGACAATTAAGTAGTCCAGTCTGACATCATTCAAAAAATTATATATAAGTTACAACAGCATTTATATTTCCAAAATTATCTTCCAAAATATTCGTAGTTTCAATATCACGCATTTGAAAGGTCATGGATAAAAATCTGACAAAATTTTATCTCTATTATTTAACACGTATCAAAAATTTATTGGCTATGAACAATCTATTCTTCCATGTCATTTAAACACTCCAACAACCATGTTGATTTATAAATAATTTCCTAAAGAAATAAATTTATTCATTTATTAGACTTGGGTCTGTATATAATATATAATATATATTAATTGTTCGGCAATTCTAAAACATTCCATAGAATGTTTGTAAGGTGTGAGCAAAAACAAGCGGAATTCGGAATTCCACTGATGACGTTATCCGTTTGACGGTTTGGGGTTGCTCCACTGATTTAATCCTCCTTTTTGAGAATACAATATGAGGAATCATCCTCCAAAATCATTAACTTCATTTCACATACAACATTATTTAATCATAAACATTATTTCCATATTTCCAAATTCCATTGAGCCTTATTGCTTCTATTAATGGATTATAATAATTATTGTGGGATCAGAACACGCGTCTCTGCCCAATCAACTCAACTACCATACCAGATAAATCATTTACTTGTGATTAACAATTAGTTTGCCTTCCAATGGTCATCTTACAAAACAATCCCTATTTGACACAAGTGCTCCACACCGCTACTTTCTTTCGAAAATAAAATATCTCCTTAGAGAAATCCAAATTGCATTATTAATTATGACCTCATTACCGTCCGCCTATAACTTAATCCGAAATTCGATTATGTGAACACCACAGACTGGTTCACTATCACCCAATAAATTTATTATTATTATTAAATATTTCACAAGTCAAAAATGATTAAATTCCAAGTTTACGATCCCAACAGATCTTCAAAATCCCGATAATCATTCAACATGATTCAATCAAGAATTATAACAAGTATTAAAATCATGAATTATTATTATTATTATTATTATTATTATTATTATTATCATTTATCAGAAACTCCTAATCGTGCGGAAAAATCAAACTCGTAAAGTAACGATTAAGTATCTAACCTCATTAAGTATTACGGAGATAAACTCCCAAGAATCATCAATTATTATTTAATTAATTAAGCAAATCACTACCCAAAAAAGATAGCTTTAGACCAAAAAAATGCAACAAGGGAAAAATAATATGTACAAGACTGTACACGAGAAAATCTACGAAAAGTGACTAACTAGCTATCGAAGCCTGGATGCCTCAAAGTATGCCATCATCCAACGATAAGCTGTATCGTGGATATGCTCGACCTCGTGACACACAAACACATCGCCTAGAAATCCATAAGGAAGATCCAGTCACTATGCTCCTGCATAATTCAAAAAAAAATAAATGCTGGCATCAAAACGTTGAAACATGGTTGAGTGAAAAAGTCTATTGCCTATAAAATCACATGTACTAAATTCTACAAAGTAAAGGTGTTTTAGACTTCCCTTATGGTGATCTTCCTCGATGAATCCCGTGTCTGCAGCCGGCCACGTCCATGCCTAACAGCTGGCTCGAACACCCGCGTACGCTCATACTCACGACCTGTTGGTCTCATCGCGATCTAAAGTTCATCACGTCGGCCTCCATTGCACCACCAAATAGGCTTTAGCACTCCATTGTAACGTTTCGATCCATAGCAGTAAGATACCAAAGTTTATTACGACTGTTCGCTACCACGAATTCCTGTTCGTTGTTCATTATCACCATGGCTTTTGCCACAAAAATTCCCGTAATCTGGACTGTTGTATTCGAAATATAGTCACCCGGTCATGCACCGTTTCCAAATAAGTCTGTGTCACAAATAGAAGACACAACAACTTGGTTAACATTCAAGCTGGTATAGCACAGTCCGCTAACAAAATTGCTTGCCATGTTTCCAACATCCTTCGATTGAAGCTATACATTTCCCTAGATTCGGATTATGAATATGTTCCGGGCCATAGGTTACCTGTATGTTAGACCAACATGAGTCCACAACAGTTTTGAACATTCCACAACTGGTCCACCTTCATAAAAGCATTTAGTGACCAACACTGAAAAAGTGTTTCCTCGTAGACTGTATGTCTGGCACGCGAAATGCCGATCCAAGAAAGATTTTCGAACTCATTCTAGGCCACGCATGACACAAATTCCGTTCGATGTTCTAGCACTGGCCTCCTACTACTCGCTTCAACAGATGCTCTCCGAGCAATGACCCAGTCGTAGTTCCGTGCGCAACCAACCCGCACATGTGACGTAACGCCTCGCCTACAGGGCGACTCACAAACTCCTCCTTGGCACTTTTCTTCAAACTGAAAACTTCCAAAATGTAATCCCGAAAAACGACTCATTATATCCGGGCAATGGGCTCCCTCAAATTGGGCACAATACATATATCTGGAACCTTGGGACAATCAACTGTGGAGGTACGACTATATCTGGAACCTTGAAGGAGAACGAAGCAGAATTCTAAAATTGTGTCCTCTACTGCATGAATTATTTTTCATTTGCGTTTGTTGTAGAACATTTCAAGTTCACAATTTAATGGACGTTGATGGTTCGCCGTTGAAACATTTTAATAGACTTTTCTCACGATTTAACCATCTGAGCGCAGTGAAATATGGCACAGTAAATGTTTATACAAATTGTAACGCACTGATATCTAATTTAGTTCAATTGTTTATATAACCTCAAGATGGCGGCTGTGCGAAACATTAAAATTTAGTTTTCAATCCTTGTGTCATGATCATGCGTTCGAAGTTAAAGTTGGAATAATGAACCTACACAATAATGTTCCCTTAATGTTACATAACTCTATGGCCTATATATATATATAACAATCCAACATGGCGACCATCCGAAATATTTTGACGGTTCTCAATATCTACCAATCTTTTACAGCAATCAAACTGAATTTTTTAATGTTCATAGAGGCTATGAAAATAAGTTCACGTATAGGACTTTCAATAACCTGGTGAGCACGAATCCAACATGGCGGCGACGCAAATTATAAATATTTAAATGGACGTTTCTCGTGATTTAACCATCCGAGTGCAGTTAAATTTGGTACGGTAAATGCTTATACAAATGTTAATCCACTGGAATCTAAATTATGTTAATTGTTTTCATAACCACAAGATGGC
This sequence comes from Meconema thalassinum, assembly GCA_946902985.2. Taxonomy (NCBI): domain Eukaryota; kingdom Metazoa; phylum Arthropoda; class Insecta; order Orthoptera; family Tettigoniidae; genus Meconema; species Meconema thalassinum. The sequence continues at coordinate 66,285,280 of OX336390.1, read as the reverse complement.
AGCTGTGCGAAATTTTAAAATCTCGTTTCTACTTCTTGTGTCCTAGTCATTCGATTGAAGTTTGAATACTACTCGTACACAATAATCTTCATGTAATCTTATATATAAAAGTGAAAGTCTGTATGTGGGTATTTATGAGAGTGGGTGTATTAGTTCCGTATAAAAATCTACTCCGTTCCACCAATCTCAACCAAATTTTGCATATACATAGCTTAGGACCTAGAGGTAACCACTGGCTATATGCATTTTCGATAGTCTTTCTCATTCTTCTGATTTCGATCATTCTGCACTTGAGCAAATGCTAATAAGGTCAGAAAATAAACTCTTGAAGGAATGGCAAGGCCGGCCATCTCCATGGCAACAGTAGCTCAAGACGGGACTACGAAGTATCTATCTCGGTAAGAGGCCATGCTACACCCACTGCCACATAGATCGCATCTCTCCAAGCTCCTTTAAGCTGCCTGTCCAATCGACACAAGATATGTTGCAGCACCAAGCAACTGTGATCGCTGCGGCATTTTCACTGCCAGCTGGATCGCATGCCTCCTGGCTGCATTAAACTGCCTGCCCGTTCAACACTCAGACGCGTACAGGATATTGCCAAAGGAAATTTAATTCACCGTTAGTTGCAGCGCCAACATTCCGCGGCTTTTTAGGGGACGATAACTGAAACGAAGGGTTTTTTAACTTTGGAAGCTTGATATCGAGATTTAAGAAACCCGAAAACATGGCACTAAGTTAGTTATTTTATTATTAAATCAGCATAAAGTATATGCTATTAATTCAGACACATACTTGCGGGCAAATATTCAGTATAAAGGAAGGATGCGCCAACCTACCGCGTCTTAAAGGGGACGATACCTCAAACGAAGGGTATTTAAATTTTCGGCAAAGTGAATATATTTTACGAAATATATTGGCATGTATATTTCTATAACATGTAAATACACCTCCCGGGAAACGCCGGGTAAAATAGCTGGTAGTTCATAACTCTAAGACCTTCGTATATAAAAATCCAACATGGCGACCAACCGAAATATTAGACGGTTCTCAAAATCTGCGAATCTATTACAGCAATCAAACTGAAATTTTGTATGTTGTTAGAGGCAGTTAATAGGAGTAATAATTGTATTAATGCAGCCAATGGCCATGTACTTTTCCTTTTAGGACGGGTCAGGGAAGGGATTATGAAAGCAAATCGACCGTGAACCTATTGAAAGACACCGTCTCGGCATTTGTCTGGTAGTGAAAATGGGAAACCAGGAAAACTATTTTTAGGACGGTGAAGGTGGGATCGAACCGGCGCTCTTCCGATGCCATCGAGACAAGAGGTAGCGCGTTAAGGCTCTCAGCCACCGCGGCCGGTCAATTAACATGAGTAGGACATAGTACGGGTGAATGGCTGAGTGTTGCTGGAGCGCTGGCAAAATGGCGTTGGGACGATTGCAACGTAATGTTGACATGTCTTCGCAATGCATGCTCTGATCCTGTAATGGGGAGCAAGGGTGCGACAGATGGCCTGTCTGAGCTTGACTGGGTGAAGGTTGTGCGGAGGATGGATCAAAATAATAATGCTCCATTCGGGAAGATCCGTTTTTGAATTGTCATCATAAAGCTGTTCTGACGTGTCCTTTTCTAGAACCCAGTTTTGCGTTTAGATGAGCGTGTATCCCTGTAGGTATCCCATCAGGATCGGCTGGATCGTACACTTCAGGATTGCTTCTGTAGGTAGAGTTCATGTATGTTAAGTGATGTAGCTTAATGTGCGTGTTAAGAATGGATGATTTGGTTAAATGCTTGGCAGACCTTAGGGGAAAGTAGATTTCGGCTTCGCCCAAGAAATACCAGTCGTTCACGGTTTCCAGTTATTAAGCAGTTGAGCCGCGACACTGAACGCGCTGGTTTAAATTTAATTTAATAATTAATTAATTAATAAATAATTGACAGTTATTAATTAAATTTTGGCTGCTGAGTTTAGCTTGGCGGCAACTCCGGATGATAGGATTTGCTTGATTTGGAATGGTCTGAGGGTGGGATATATGCTTGGTTTGGACAACAATGGGTAACGGTTGGAAAATGGTATTGTAGCTTGAATAATGCAGGATGGGAAGGGATTTGGTTATTGATTTATATGTTAGATGGTATCGGTAAGTCGGAGCCTTGGCGGAACGTGGATCATCAATTGACATCAATTCACGAAGTATTCGCTGATCGTGGCGGGAGCTCGGTTCAGAAGCTGCTGTCTTGCTCGGAAGCTAGCTAGCGAATCAATTTTGTGTGCGTGTGTCTACCATGCTTGGGCAGCTGAATCGGTTAAAGCCCAGCCGTTCATGGTGCGTGCGAACGGGTAGAATAGTGCTTCGAATCCAATCATGGGCATACCTTTTTGAACGAAAACCACGCTACATTTTAGTGAGGATGTAACTGCTGTACATTGTCATATTTATTCCCTTACGACGCATTTCTGTGAAGAGTACGTTGAATTTTGATGATTTATAAAGAGAATACGATCGAATTGGTAGGTTATTCCACGTGACCTGTCATAGCAGATAATTAAAAAACTGTCATTGATATTGACATAACATATCGCAGTATCGCTCTGGAGGGCCGGGTTTGATTCCCAGCTCTGCCAAGAAATTTAATATTGGTCTGAGGGCTGAAATTTGGTACACTCAGCCTTGTGATGCAAATCTGAGAAGAGGTGGATTCGATTCCCACATCAGCAACACTGGAAGTGGTTTTCCGTGGTTTACCACCTCTTCTCCGGCCAAATTCCGGGACGTTTTCTATCTGAGGGCCACGGACGCCTCCTTCCCAATCCTTAATTGCAAGTATACACATTATTACATGCCTGCAATAACTCAGGTTATCAGACAAATTCTACACACACACCCAAGTACACGGGGCTGAATGATCGCAATATTCTAGCCCCTCAAATGAAACATCATACAACAATATATCCAAGGATATTCTGATCGCCAGTGCTCGCATCGAAGTATACGTATTCCTTAGAATTTCCCTTGGTATTATTTTTGTTACGTCGCTTCAAATGCGTAGTGGTCAGCATGATTAGCTGCCACCCCAGGGGCCCTGGGTTGGATTCCCGGTTCTGCCACGAAATTTTAATAGTGGTATGAGGACTGGAACGGGGTCTACTCGGCCTCGGGTGGTCAAAATGAGTAGAGGGGGTTCGATTCCCACCTCAGCCATCCTCGAAGTGGTTTTCCGTGGTTTCCCACTTCGTCTTCGGGCAAATGCCGGGATTGTACTGAGACAGTATTTTGCATTGAGTTGGAACTAGATAGTGTTGGGGAGGAACACAGATGACATTCCTACGGCACTACTTCATCTGCATGCACCGCAGTGATATTGTGGCGAGCTTAGGAGTAGTACAAGCAACCCGTATTACACAACTTGACCACGTGCGTTGTCTAAGGTACACTTGATGTCTGCAAGATATAGTTCGCACTAACATCACTCCGATTCATGCCATTAGAATGTAATACAGAGCTTACAGAGTGGAACAACAATTGGCAAATGCATTATATTACATATGGAAAGGACTTGAGATTTTTTTTGCAAGTATAAATCCATATTTCAGAATACCAGATGATAATCGAAATCAGGCTGTGTCCATATCGATTGTCATATCGTTTTGAACCCAGGAGCATTGGGAGAAGTCAGAGATACAGTTTGAAACATCTCGCTTGAGAGTTCATTATAAGATTCGTTGGCATACACTACGGTAATATCAACCGAGAAACGCTTTCGCTGGCCTGATGAAATATAGGTATATTTCGTGAAAGTTATACTGGTGCGAAGTAACACAGTTCGGAACGTTTTATTTTCAGTCTGGACTTGTTATAGTCCAAGACAGTGTTAATTCAGCACGGAAATAATGATAAGCCTATTAAGGTATATTTCGAGTGAAGGAAAAGTGAACATAGTCTTCATATAGACTGGTAACATTTTAATGCCATTAGAAGACATTCAAACAGTACAGTACAGTCAATATACTACAGATATGAGATTGTATGGATCTACATTTCAACACAATACCATGATGATGCAGATGTATTAAATGATTAATAGGAATGCAACACTTTATCAGAGCTGAACATATGGAATGACTACAGAGATGAACCATGAATTTCAACTGCAGAATGCTTTATAAAAAGAGGTTAAAGGCACTATGGCGACATTGACTATACATTCGTACTTCTACAATATGAACAATCAATGGCTGTTTTCAACCAGGCTATTGAGCATCTTAGGACATGTCGGGAAGATGAACTTGGTAACGCAATCAGTTGTTTGTTTCGGATCGGTCGGGAACGGGTTCGATTCTTCGCCGTCCAGACGGTACGACAACTACTCAGCCAAGTGGACAAGGGTTCAGTCCATTCCAGGAATGTGTACTTCAAAAATATTATCATTTTTATGAAGACGACAAAGAACAAGGTAGCTCGAAAACTTTCATATTAATAGACAGTATGAATTAGTCATACTTTAGAATATCCTTATTCACCAATTTATCATTATGTAGATAGAAAGTGCATTATAGGGCTAGATTTGATACTCTTATCACTTCTGTCCAAGCATGTATTTTTTCTTGTAGTTAACATTATTATTAATTGTGATGTTATTTTTAAAACTTTACTTTCTCTTTTCTAAATTGAATTTAACTTTAAATAAAGCGTTATACTCAGTTGAGAAGACACACCATAAGAAGATATAGGAACAAGACTACGGTAAAATTATATAAGAATAATCGTTAGGAAGAAGAAGGCCGGTATCACACGTATACTTGAACATTATTTAAAATAAATACGTATGATTTTTAAAGCAACGAATTAAAATATTTCAGCAATTTTTGTAGCATTGTTTGATAGACGTGTTAGTCTGTTTTTCATCGAGTTTGATACTGTTATGGAAACATAGTGATTTCCAGTGTGAACATTTACGATTTTGGATTAGTCTTTGGCGATCCACAGTTTTGGAATTTTTCTTGAATTTAGACACTTTTTCTAGATCATTCAGTTTTTCGATTTTATTTATTCTTTTGGAATACTCCATGTTGGTTAAGCGTTCGATTCTAATGGATTATGTGTACCTTCTTAAGACAGGCTCTTTTTTATGCTGTAGTTTCTTACGTGTTTCCTTGGAGGAGGATCTACAAATCGAATTTTGTTTAGACGAAAACTGAATCGTTCTTTTTACAGTGATCATTCTATAATTCTTTAATAGAAATATTTATGAATATGATATTACAATGAGAAATGTAATTGAAAGTAAAGAAACCAATGTATAAAATATTTTCGTCATAAATCGAAATGACATTTTGAAAAATCACATACACTGATATTTGATCATGTGAGTACAACATATTTATCACAGTTCTGATAAAAATTATTCATGACACTTTAGCTTTTGTTTTATATGAGGCATGGTATTTTACTATTGTTGTATAAAAGCTTTTTGGATCTTAAAAAAGTTTGGCAATCATTTATAGCTATTGAGAGCTGATAAATGAGTAAAGCAATTATTGTTTGCGTAATAGAGTTGTAATGAAGTGGATATTAGACATCGATGGATGATCAATATCAGATTTCCAATATTAAATTAGCTGCTAATCTAATACTGAGTGCACTGATGTGTATTTTTGACTGTAAAGTATAGTCACGGTTGTTATTACTAAAGGGCTAGTAATACCTTTGAATCCAACATTTACGCCACATTAAGCATTGTAACAATTAATCTAAAATGGATTGTTAATAGTAACATTTGTTTCAGAGGAAAGTTCTGATTTCAAAGACGTGTAATAATATTTGTATAACACTATAATAATAATAACTGAAACTTTAAGGGATAACAATTGAAATATTTTTGTGAATAATTATAAATGAATTGTCATAATTAATTGAAGCAACTTTAAGTTATATTAACTATATTGTTCGTCGAATATGACAAATTAAGAATGTAATGAATCTCATTTGAACACTGATCGTTGGAATTGAATAATATAGGAGTAATTCGAACACTGGACTAAATGTATAAAATGTATATAGATTACTAAGGATTTATAAGGGTTTTTGATATTTGTGTATTTAATGTATGCGACCATGTGAAATTAACAACAATTAATTTAAACTTCGTTTAAGATGCTGTATTTTGGACAGTATTCTTAGCCAAATTTCAAGGCTAATGTCACCTTTAACATTGACATGCTTCAGTGGAGGCAGTCATATCTTGTTTTAGTGGAGAGTAATTCCGCATTAAGGCAGTTTTAGTTAATAAACTTTTGATATATTTTAAATTTCTTCGGATGACTTTGTCATTTATATTAGAAACAGGATGTGCTACGAGGACCAGTGGGTTATATTATTGAATGCTTTGCCTTATGCCCGAGATTAATGTAATTTTTAAGAGTCTTGTTAGTTCACTTTGAACTATTTTTCGTTTTTATTTTGTCGACATCTTCTTACCATATTCTTTGATAGTGAGGTATCCTTATCTCTGGTTGATCCTAGTTGGTAGAGTTTTGGGGGTTATTTCAGCCGGGTGCTTCCAGATTCAACGATCCAGCTCTTCCATCTGATTTCAACAGGTATGACCACGTGGATACGGGTACAGTACCTAATGTAAGGCCACGGCCGCCTCCTTCCTTGCCTATCCATCCCAATCTTCCCATCCCTCATGAGGCAGCTGTTCGCTTTGCAGGTGAGGCCGCCTGGGCGAGGTGATGATCCCACCTCCCCAGTTGTATGCCCCCCGAACAGATGTTCCTAGCTCCAGGACACTGCCTGTAGAGGGGGTAATGGTGGAATCCATCGCTGAGTCCGTGGGAAAAACCAACCTGGAGGGTACAATCGACTAAAAATAATTATTATTTTGTTATTAAATTTAAACAAAACGTCACAGCATTTCTTTCAAGGGCCGTATCACACGCTGGCAAGGAAGCTGTTGTGATCGCTGGTACAAAATCCTGTATGATTCTGTTCATCCTCGTCAGTACACCTGCTTTTATGACCGAAGTATATCACACGCTACCATTTTGTGTGCCAAATTGTATGAAATAAAACATTGCGAGTGGTTGTCGTTTGAGGGCATTATTTGCAGTTCATTCGCCTTATTATCGCAAAGTGGTCGCGAATCTTGATTTAGGTAAATTTGAAAACATGCCAGGTACTTCAACCACCAGGACGTAAACTTTGTCATTGGCGATTTCAACTGTAGAAGCACAGCCTGGGGATACCCAGATTATGATGCAAATGGAACAAGTCTAGAAATATGGATTGAGGCTCATGACCTTCATCTGATCCACGACCCAAAGCTCCCTTCTTCCTTCAACAGTGGCAGGTGGAGAAGAGGGTACAATCCAGACAATATCTTTGTGTCCTCAAAAGTATCTCGGCAATGTGTGAAGACTATGGGTGACCCTATTCCTCGTACTCAGCATAGGCCTGTCATCTGCACCGTGAATTCCGCGGTGATGCCTGAAGAGGTACCATTCAAGAGGAGGTTTAACTTCAAGAAGGCTGACTGGACGAAGTTCAGCGAAGAGCTTGACTCGGAGATAATAAACATTCCTCCACAACCTGAAATGTACGACACCTTTGTTGAATGCGTCCAACAAGTTTCAAGGAAAACTATTCTGAGGGGATGTAAAACTCAATACGTTCCAGGCATGTCCGGTGATGACAAACAGCTGCTATAAATGTATCAGGCCCTCTATGAAGAGGATCCATTTGCTGAAGAAACTATCCAAGCTGGAGAAACACTATTGCAAACCATCAAAGCTACTCGAATGTCCAAGTGGAGCAACCTGGTAGAGAACCTCGATATGAAGGTGAATAGTAGACAGGCCTGGAAATTGCTTAAAAACCTTAGCGGCGACCTTGTAAAACCACAGAAGAACTTCACTGGAGTGACACCTGATCAAGTGGCGACCCAGCTCCTGCTGAATGGTAAAACAAAAGGGAGGGTTACCACAGGAGCTCTTCAGCATGATTTGGAAGCAGAGAATCACTTTCTTCGAGATCCCTTCTCGATGGTTGAACTTGAAGCTACCATCTCCAGCTTGAAGATGTACAAGGCTGCTGGCGTCAATGACCTACGAGTAGAACAGATAAAGAACTTTGGCCGTAAAACATTGGAGTGGTTACTAAGCCTAATGAACACATGTGTTGCCAAGCTACATATCCCTAAAATGTGGAGAAAATCTCGAGTCATTGCACTAGTCAAGCCTGAGAAAGAACCAAACGACCCGAAAAATTTTCGACCTGTATCCCTGTTATGCCATACCTTCAAGATACTGGAACGCCTGGTACTTAACCGAATCAGTATTATCCTCGAAGAGAAGTTCATTCCACAACAAGCAGGCTTTCGTGCTGGCAAATCATGTTGTAGCCAGATCTGGAAATTTCTCACCCAACACATCGAGGATGGTTTTGAGCGCGGTCAGATAACGGGAGTCACCTTCGTTGACTTGACAGCTGCATACGACACTGTGAATCATAGGAAGCTGTCAAAGAAAGTGTATGACCTTACCAAGGACCACCAACTGGCATCCCTAATCAGCATCTTCCTTCAGAACAGAAGATTCCAAGTCTCGCTACAGGGGAATAGGAGTAGATGGCAAACCCAGAAGAACGGTCTCCCTCAGGGTAGCGTGCTGGCTCCTGCGCTGTACAATATCTACACAAATGATCAGTCAATTCCAGCAATTACTAGGCTCTTCATCTATGCCGACGACACAGCAGTAGCTGCTCAGGGCTCATCCTTTAAAGAAGTGGAAGGAAAGCTGACTTTAGCGATGGACGAACTCTCCAAATACTATGATGCCAATTATCTGAAGCCGAACCCTAATAAGACACAAGTGTGTGCGTTCCATCTACGAAACAGGGAAGCACGGCGACAGCTGGACATCACATGGCGAGGTGAGCGACTGAAACACTGCCCAACACCAGTTTACCTAGGTGTCACACTAGACCGTGCTCTAACCTACAGACAGCAATGTATGAACACGAAACAGAAGGTCAGTGCTAGCAATGGCATACTCAAGAAGCTGATCGGCAGCACCTGGGGAGCCAACCCGCACATCCTGAGGACTTCCGGACTTGCACTGTGTGTGCCAGCTGCTGAGTATGCTGCTCCTGTGTGGAACGCTTCAGCACCTGCTGAGCAGGTTGATACTGCTGTCAACGACACTGCAAGGATAATCTCGGGATGCCTGAAACCAACACCAGTGCACAAACTCTACCCTATTGTTGGAATAGCCCCACCCAACATCCGGAGGCCCACTGCTGCGGACGCCGAGAGAACAAAGCAGGAGAATGACCATCGACATCCACTATATGGTCACCAGGCAGCAAGGTCTCGCCTCAGATCCGGCAAGAGTTTCCTTGCTAGGACTACGCCGCTGGAGAGAACACCAGAGACAACTCGTCTTAACAGATGGAGGAGCTCACTGCCCACAGACATGACACCAAAGGAAGAACTGGCTCATGGCACCGACTTACCGTATCCTGTGTGGAGGTCCCTCAACCGTTTAAGAGTGGGTGTCCCTCGATGCAAAAATGGGGGATCCGTCCAGCAGACGCAGACACCTCTTGTGAATGTGGTGCTGAACAAGACCCAACTCACCTACTTACTTGCCCCCTCCTGGACAACCCATGCACTATGGAAGATGTTTTTAGAGGAAGTAACAAGGCCATCGCAGCTGCAATTTTTTGGAAATGTTGACCGGACACGGAAATGAATGAATGATCGCAAAGTGGTCGCGAATCTTGATTTAGGTAAATTTGAAAACATGCCAGGTACTGAATGAATGCATTCTAATCAATATTTAAGATTTAACTGTAATAATTGAATATTTTACCATACGCGTTTACAAGAAGCGCAACAAAAAGTTTCTGAGCCTGTTGGAATAGTGTGCGAGTGGTATGGAGCCCCTTGCTGTTTTGAAGATCCCGGGTTCAAGACTATCCAACGACGGAAATTTTAAATTGTTCTTAACTATTTTATTATACCCTCCCTACCTCGTACAGCAAGATTGCAACTTAGTTTTGTTCACATGATCTACGAGGGCGATAGGGAAAGTTGTTATCTTCTCTCATTTAAAAGGTTATTTCCCTAAATACTGTTCAAAACTATGGATGGATTATATTCGTGATTGTTAGAATTTGAATAGTTCAATATTTATCCCTGAATAATAATAATAATAATATGACACGTTCTGTATTTATTGCCTGGCAGCGTGGCTCAGCTGTAACGTTATCGCTTGCTGTGCCCAAGGTAGCAGGTTCGTATCCTGGCATTTGAGGGTGAGCAAATGCGAGGGAGCCGTGTCAGTAGATTTACTGGCACATTAAAGATCCCCGTCGGAGCAAAATTCCGGCACCGCGGTGCGACGCAAGACCAATAACATTATAATTATCTGTATTTACTATATGTTTGGGGCAGATGACTTCGTAGTTCCGCTCCTTAAAACATCACTAACTAACTTAACTATTACTGTATGTGTATAGCAAGCGCTTTTCGCACAGACGACCCGTAAACAAATAGATTTGTTATGTGGGTAGGCTCACGAATAAATACATCACCCCGAAACTATAATTTCTTTCAACGGCGTCTGTGCAAAAGGCGCTACCTTGCTTTCGTTCTACAGATCATTATGTCGTCGTCCAATCAGGCTACGTACCATCGGACAAATACGGACCTTCTCAGGCCATAAAAAATTCTCGTTGGAACAGATAGATATGCGTTCATAATACATCCACAATAAACGACATTAGCCTAAGCAAAAGAAAAAAAATACAGTCAGTCTGAAAGACTAAGCGTTATAACATTTTAAATGACGCAAGCTACAAATGCTACACATGTTAGAAAGGCTCAGGAGGGCTTTTCGCCTCGCTCGAAACCCCAGGAATCTTTCAACAGACTCCATTATCCATTAACTTAGGCTTCCCGCGTGGGCAGCTCTTTAAGGGTCAACCTGTATTTGAGTCTGACATCTTTTACAACTCTTTAAGAGTCACCCATTATTTGAATCTGATATCTTGCAAACCTCTTGAAGGGTCACCCTGTATTTGAATTGAATCTAACATACTGTACACCCTGTTAAGTGTCACCCTATAATTTGCTCTGACATCCTGCATGCCTCTTTAGGAGGCGCCCTGTATTCTTATCTGCCATCTTGTATATCTCTTTAGAAGTCACCCTGTATTCTTGTATGACATCTTGTACACCTCTTTAGGAGTCAACCTGTATTCTTGTCTGACAACTTGTGCACCTCTTTAGGAGTCACCCTGTATTCTTCTCTACCATATTGTACACCTCTTTAAGAGTCACCTTGTATTCTTATCTGGCATCTTGTATATCGCTTTAGGAGTCACCCTGTATTCTTATCTGGCGTCTTGTACTGTATTTTGCTCTGACATCCTGCACACCTCTTTAGGAGGCACCCTGTATTCCTGTCTGACATCTTGTGCACCTCTTTAGGAGTCACCCTGTATTCTTCTCTGCCATTTTGTACACCTCTTTAAGAGTCACCTTGCATTCTTATCTGGCATCTTGTATATCTCTTTAGGAGTCACCCTGTATTGTTATCTGGCATCTTGTACTGTATTTTGCTCTGACATCCTGCACACCTCTTTAGGAGGCACCCTGTATTCTTATATGGCATCTTGTATATCTCTTTAGAAGTCACCCTGTATTCTTGTGTCACATCTTGTACACCTCCTTAGGAGTCACCCTGTATTCTTGTCTGATATCTAGTGCACCTTTTTAGGAGTCAGCCTGTATTCTTCTTTGTCATCTTGTACATCACTTTAAGAGTCACCTTGTATTCTTATCTGGCGTCTTGTATATCTCTTTAGGAGTCACCCTGTATTCTTATCTGGCATCTTGTACACCACTTTAGGAGTCACCCTGTATTCTTTTCGCTTCTCTCAAAGCCCCAGGTCGCTCGGCGCCCCAGGACTCTTTCAACAGACTCCATTAACCATTAGCTTCTGCTTCCCGCGTGGCTGCATGACGTCACGCACTCACTTCCCGCGCGGCAGCATGACGTCACTTCCCACGCGGCTGCATGACGTCACTTCCGTTTCCATAACGCGTAACTTTAGACACAAGCATAACGACGAAGTCGACAAGATCATTCGAAATGATAAAAAATTACTAGTTCGAGGTTCGAAACTACTACAATAGGACTTCGTTGACGCTACTCTAGCAATTCTTGATTTAGCCACCACCACTGCTACCAAGAACCATGGTATATTGCTGGCATGTAATGAATCTATTCGTAGACACTTCCTGTCCAAACTTAAGAAGGTGATATTCGGAGCTGTGTTCGTTTTAATCGTGCATCATATTTGAGGTCATTGAAATAACACTGCCACTATCGATTTCTACTATAATCGCGAGCATTTACTGAAAGGTAAAGTTGTACTAAGGTCGTAAAGGAGCAGGTACTAATGTTTTTAGGATGACTATGATATACGCGTAAGTTGGGAAGCCTTCCTAAAAAATAAAAAATAAAAATAAGTATAAAACTCTGAACTGACGGTGGTTTTGGAGTCTGAGGGATGTGAAACGCCTTTGAAATTGTATTACGTCACACCAATCTAACATGGCGGCTGTGCGAAATATTTCACCGCCATTCTATATCTCCAAAACTATTCCTGATATCACTCTGAAATTTTGTACGATGATAATGATCACTACAAGACGTTCAGCTATGAGACATACAAAAACTACGAAACGAACATGGTAACCAAGCGAAGTTGAAACTTTTAAATTGACATTTGTCGCGATTTAATCATCCAAACGTAATGAAACTTGCTACAGCAAATGTTCATGCACATTGTAATGCACTGGCATCTAATTTAGTTGAATTGTTTACATAACCTCAAGATGGCGGCTGTGCGAAATATTTCACCGGCATTCTATATCGCCTAAACATTTACTGATACCAGCGGCCGTCATGCGTCGTGGAGGATGCAGAGATAATTTATTAATTACCTCATTAATCATCCCATAAATTAAAATCATCGATATACACTGAAGAAAATGGAAATTGCAACACCATGAAGGCATTGGTCGTTTGTGTAGATTTTCAAGATATGGAACTATGCCATGTAGGTATGATCAAAGTTTCAGACCCTTTGGATTGATACTACAGGTCTCCCCACGAGGTGGGTCGCGGAGGAATCAACTCCAGTATACGGACTCTGGTGTAGCGTAGTTGACTTTCAGTCTGTGCAGTAAAGTGTTCCCCGTCAAACATGCCTCGACGACAGAGAAGAACACGCTATCAACAACTGTCGCCGTTTGAGAGGGCTCGAATAATTGGGCTGTGTGAGGCTCGATTATCGCTAAGGACGTGTTGGCCGAGAGGCATCTACTGTACAACGTGTATGGTAGCAGTGGTCAAATAAAGGTACCCACACTCGTAGACCGGGCACAGGCCCAGCGTGACAGACAACTGTGAGAGAGGATCGCCGCATCATTCGGATGGCCTGGATGGAACCCATGCAACAGCAGCGCAAATTCGAGCAGCTGTGGCACCCCACGATACACAACAAACAGTTGGTAATCGCCTGCGTGCAGCTGGCTTACGATCCCGTGTCCCTGTACAAGGTGTTCCATTGACCCCGCAACAGCGACGTGTAAGGCTCGCCTGCTGTCGAGAACGAACGACGTGGGTTGACGAATGGCATAGGGTCGTCTTTAGTGAAGAATCGCGCTTCTGACCTGCCCGCAGTGATCGCCGGAATGAGTGTGCGCCGACGTACCGGGGAGAGGTGCCGCCCAGACGTTATTGTAGAGAGGCACACAGGGCCAACACCAAGCATTATGGTCTGGGGAGCTATTGGCTTTAATGTGAAATCACAGTTAGTGCTTGTTGAGGGCACAATGACTGCTCGACAGTACGTTGATAGGGTACTCAAGCCAGTGGTTGTCCCTATGATGGCGAACATTGCTAATGGGATATTTCAGCAGGGCACTGCCCGGGTTCACACTGCACGCATCTCCCGAGAATCTCTCCACGACATCACAGCCTTAGAATGGCCCGCCAGATCCCCGGACCTCTGTCCTATTGAGCATGTGTGGGACATGATAGGTCGACAACTGGACAACCGTCCTCAGCCACCCACAACTCTGGAACAACTGACACGTGGAGTGAAGCAAGCATGGACCACAATCCCTCAGGAAGCGATCCAGGGCCTTATAGACGCCATGCCTCTCCGGATTCAGCAATGTATTGCAGCTCGTGGTGGGCACATCCTGTATTGATCGTTGTCCAAACTTGCGGTCAGAGGGACTTGAAAGTCTAATCATCGAATCACAACCGAACACTCGTCCTGAATGTTCAATAGCAGCAATGTAGCACCACTCCTTCTGGGTGTTGTAATTTCCATTTTTTTTAGTGTACATAAAACTCAATGTTAGTTTGTCTGTTATTTACAAATCTACACCGTTTGACCGATCTGAACCAAAATTTGTATACTTACCCTTTGGAACCCAGCGGGTGACACCTAAATTTGGGACAGACCACTCTATTCCCTACATTTAGGCCCTTTTGCACAAATCTACACCGTTCCAACGATGTAATAATTTGAAGGACATATTGTCGCTAGGCGACAACGACTAGCGCTATATCATGATAGTCAACGCCGCACCATTGATGGACAGGTTGTCACTAGGCAACAACGATTTACTCTGTATCATGATAGTCCGGTAAAATTTACTAAAGGACACATGAGAAAACTGACCGATTGACATCTCCTTGCTATCGTATGCACAGTAATTCAGCGTATTAGCAAAATATAATGTAATGCTATCCTGTCAGAGAAACATAGTGGCAAACATTCCTACATTCTCCTATCACTATTTTGCAGTTTTCATGTTTAGACAGTTGTTATTTCAATTGCGAGGCTTAGACATCGTGGTCATGTTGCTCCGTGTACTTGGGTGTGTGTGTAGAATGTTTGAGATAACCTGCGTTATTGTGATTGTTGTACTAGCATGTGTAAATTGGAGATAGGATATGGTATTTGAAGACATTTTTCAGTGTTGCTCAAGGATTTATTGGACCGTGGCATTCTCTATCCAATCGTATCCACTGTTAATATTTCATTTGCGGGGCTTAGACATCGTGGTCATGTTGCCCCGTATACATGGGTGTGTGTAGAATGTTTGTGATAACCTGCGTTATTGTGATTGTTGCACTAGCATGTGTAAATCTATATTATATAAAACTCAATGTTGGTTTGTCTGTCTGTCTATTATTTATACAAATCTACACTGTTCTACCGATCTCAACCAAATTTTGTATACTTACCCTACTATCTTCATGACATTTCGGACAGACCTCTCCATTCCCTGCATTTAGGCCCTTTGGCTAAAATCTACACCCATTTCACCGATCTGAACCAAAATTTGTATACGTACCCTTTGGAGCCCTGCGAATATCACTGTCTACATGAAATTTCGGACAGACCACTCCATTCGCTGCATTTAGGAACTTTGGCACAAATCTAAACCTTTTCACCGATCTGAACCAAAATTTGTATACTTGCCCTTTAGAACTCTGCGAGTAACACTGTCTACATGAAATTTCGGACAGGCCACTCCATTCCTTGCTTTTAGGCCCTTTGGAACAAATATACACCGTTTCACCGATCTGAACCAAACCTTACGTATTTACCCTTTGAAACCAGACGAGTAACAATGTCTACTTGAAATTTTGGACAGGCCACTCCATTTCCTTCATTTAGGCCCTTTGGCACTAATATAAACCGTTTCACCTAATTACAACGAATTTTACATACCGTTTGAAACCCTGCTGGTAACAATATCCATTTGATATTTTGGACAACCCTCTCCATTCTCTATATTTATAATAACAGACAAAAGGAACTTGAGAAACACGTTTCAAGGCCCAAGAACCATTCATGTACGAAGTATTGTAACTGTAAGAATATTTTTATAATTCAATTGTTGACTGACAAAGCGGGCTGCATCACGTCACCCCTACCCGTGATCTGGTGCAGAATTGCGGTAATAGTGTTGCATCTTGCGCTGCTTATAAATTGCAGTCACGGGGAGTAATTAGTACAAAAAGATTTCTTAGGCCGATAAAAAAGTTATCATCATGAATATAGTATGCTCCTGTATAAGTGCGATGGTGTTGGTGCAGTACATTGAGGTGTAGATCATCTGCAATAAGCGTTGGTGCTTTAAAATTTTCTTTCATTTATTCCGATCCTTATCCTTCAGCGCTATGTGGCGCTAAATGACACTGTTGTTACCTCAGGAGCTCGGGACAGCTAAAGTTTTCCAAAGTGCTCTGATTATTTTCCTACAGCGCTATGCGTCAACATACTGCGCCAGAATGTATTTAAGGTCATTACCAAAGAACCAATCTGGATATGAACCAAGACCCCAGAAAAAAATAAAAGAGTGGATGAAAATTTTTATTTATTAAAAATTCGAGAAATATGGGAAAAACTGTATGGAAATGAGTAAAATACTATACATCTTATGAATTATGAAAGGCAAGGAAGAAGGAATGATTTAAAAATGGACATATATTCTATTATATGAATGTGGGAGGTCCATATTACGAGAGACATCACGCCACTTGAAGCGAGAGTTACGTCATGAAAGAGGGGAAGAGACGAAGGTCGAATTGCGGACTGAAGCGAGGAGAGGTGGTAGAAGTTACGTCACACCACGAGAGGGGAAGCAGAGAGACTGGAACTTGAGGAGTGTGGAGAACCGGACGAGAGAGTTCTTTCCAATTTGAGATTTCATAGAGTCAAGACCTCGAGAAGAAACCAGTATTCTTATAACAGTGCTACGTTTCATTAGAATTGAAAGCAAAGAAGAGTGCAGTACAGTAAGACTGTAACTTCGGGAGCAAGCTACATCTATAAAGCAGAACGGAATAGTATAACCAAATATTACAGTGCTTATGCAAAGTTGTTCCACATTGCTTGAAACATTTCGACAAGAAGATATTCAGTATTACTTCGTGTGCACGCATATTTGAACAAACATTAAAAATGCAAGTTAGACGTCAGCAACGGGGAAGTAGTAATTATATCAGCAGTGAAATGAAAATTACTATGTGCTAAGCTACAGCATAGGGAAGTAGATACTACAAAGATGTACAGTTGAATACCAGAATGCACTATCATAAAAGGCGCAGCAGAATATCTACATAACGCGCAACATCACCGAACAAAACTTTTACTTTTCTACAAGAGTTCTAGCACATCTTGAACATTCACAAAACGCTTGTATAAACGACAATATTCAACCTGAGACGAGATGTCAATTCTGAAGAACCGAGATGTCAATTTTGAAGAACCGAGATGTCAATTCTGAAGAACCGAGATGTCAATTCTGAAGAGATGGAGAGTCGAAGCCGGACTACTTGCAGTGCACGGGGGACGGAGTGTTGGCGGAGCGAGCTGTTTCACGGCGAGGTCATTCACCGAGGACAGCATCGATCTTGTTCTATTGGGAGACGAGGCCAGCTGGTTCTGACACAAACCGGTCTTCATAGCTGTGGGCGATACGATGAGATTCACGACACGTTTGGTTTGGCAGGCAAGATGCAGGTTTTCTCCAGACCAGAAGCCAACACAAGGTAGTGAAGAAATTGTCTTTTATCATGTAGAATTGTAGTTATGTTCTGTGATTATCCAATTGACCAACGGCATTTTCCAACAGCATTATTACCAACTGCATTACTTTTAGCATTATTTTCAACAGCATTTTTCATCAGCATTATTTCAATCGCATAATTTTGTCAAAGTAATTACATTTGTGTAGTTTTTGTGTAGTAGTAATTTTTCGTATTTTTCTACGGAGTTATTTTCCTTGTTCTTGAAAATTTCAGTCACTTGGACGAAATTTTGGCATAGTGATGCTATTAACACTAAAGTCATATCAGAGTAAAACCGCGTAGAATTTTTCATATTTGCGTTAGATTTAATCTAATTAAATCTGTTTTATCGCAGCGATGGAATATAGAACGAATTGTTTAAAAGAATGTAGAACGAATGGTTTAAAGGAATGTAGAGTGAATTATTTAAAAGAATGTAGAGGGAACTATATAAAAGGAGTAGAACGTTGAACGAACTAAAGAAGGAGTAAAGTTGTAAATGAAGTAAAAAGAAATTTATTGGAACAAATTTAAGTACAGCATATTTAAGAAGTTATGTCACGAAGTGTAAAGAATATTTCGACAACTCATGATGTTGATTCGAGTGTCAGAAATTTATTTTCAACTAATTATGAACGAAAGTATTACGAAAAGCTTATACACATATGTCTAATGAGATTTAGAGCATTAAAAAAGCATAGATGAATTTGTTAAACAAATATATTCATGGAAGGAAGTCAAACTTATATCTTTTGTTAAGAATATGAATATTTACTGATATTTCTTGAAAAGTTGTAATAAAATGTAAAGCTTAATTTAAACACGTGAAAAAGAAAGTTAACAAAGTTAAATCACAGGGTGATCAGAAAGTGAAAAGTACAGAGATTTATTGCAGAAATGGAATTATAAGCACGAGGCGAAGTTATGTCAGGATATAGAGAAGAATGTTAAAGTTAGGAAGTATATGTATTGAAGTGGAAGTTTATAGTTGAATTACCGTGCAAATTAAGGAGATATGAACGTAAATGAGTTACGTATTTCTACGAAGGGAGGCTGAGGAGTCTCTAAGTTTTTCTAGTATTGATCGAAATGATTGTGAAGTTATGTGAGTGTATTAAAGGAAGATTCTGTACAGGGTGTTTAAGAGAGAAAGTAATTGTTGTATAATTATGGAAGAGGAGTGTGAGAAACGAAGGTTAATGCCGTGCACTTCTAGTATTCACGTTTATCAGAAAATTATTAACACAGTAAAGAATTTCAGAACTTATTTCAGTATTTCATAATAAATAGATAAAAGGTAAAAAGGAACAGTGCTTAGCTTAAATGTTTGTCACTTATGTTCAATTGATTAAGACGAGTATGTATTACTTTCAACACGATAGTTGCGGTGTATGTTTGTTGTTTGACTATTAATAAAGTTGAGTAAATGAAAGACTTATTGAAGGATAGAAAATTTAATATTTTCGACAATAAAGTGTACACATTTGTGAGAATCATAAATGAATGTATATATGCACATAGTTCATGAATAATTTTTGCTTAGATATGGAACTACGGTTCAGAGTTGAAACGGATCTGTATAAAGTAGGGTAATACTTAGTATCACGCCGTTTCACTTTCCTAACTATATCAGTGCCACGTGCAAGTTTATTTTTGGAGTTACTTTTGTTAGAGTGTCAGGGAGACACCATATTCAGGGAGGAAGCCAGTTTTTGTACTTGTTTTTAGCTTAATAAACGGCTGGCGCTTTTTAGCGACTCAGTCAACTTTTATCTAAGCTGATACCGTTTTCATTGTCGTCATCGTCGAAAATAGTACTACGAGGTATAGATACAGGCGCTCACTATAGATTAGACCTTATCACCCCTCGAGATTGGAGTTTCTCGATTTGCTCTAAATGTAAATGGTAGTATAAATGTGTACCTTGGCTAGTAGTACTATTTTCTTTACGAATAATATTTATCCTGTATGTTCCTGAAATTCCCAATTTTACTTAGTAGGCGTGGTAAGTTTTTGAGCTGGGCAACTTACATGTCTGCAATCCTTTATAGTGCTGTGGATATAAGTACTGATGGGTTTCTTCGGGCGCAATACGACACTATTGGTCTCTATTTTTATAACAGCCAATGAGATATAGGCCCTAGCAGGTGTCTTTTATTTCACTTACTCCTCTTTCTAATCATATTTTTACATTCGTTTGTAAATTATATTGTGTCAGTACTGTAGTTAGTAAGTAGCCGTTTCCCTTTTCATTATTATCATTATCATTACGGGAAAATGACGTGAATGTTTGTCCATTATACCGTACTACGTATCACTCCCACTACCACCACAAAACGTTATATTTTTACATTTGTTTTTTCTGTTAGTTTATGTATAATGTGCCAGTTCTGTAGTAGTATCCTTCATCATCCATAAAACATATAAATCCACCGGGCGGAGCCGGGCACTTCTGCTAGTTTTCTCTAAAAGTCTCAAAACCCAGGCAGAGTAGCACGTCAGCGCAACGGCACCTCGCCCACCTCAGTCACCGGTGGGCGCAACCGGTGACTGCGACATTTCAAAGACATCGACGATTTGCGTCCTCACTCTCAGCCTACTGGAGTTCCTCGGGTTGCCATGAGTAATTAACTACTGTCAGTCGTCTGACCAGACCAGTCTTCGATTCTTGCCGTGCACAGTGGCTGCAGTCCTCAGGGCATGGTCTTCTTGACTGTGCATCCGCGTTTTTGTGGCTGGTCCCAGCTCGATGCTCAGTCTGAAAGTCGTACTCCTGTAGGCGTTGAATCCATCGAGCAATCTGTCCCTCGGGGTTCTTGAAACGCATACGCCATTTCAGGGCTCCATGTTCCGTTCTCAGTAGAAAGCGTCGTCCATACAGGTACTTATAGAAGTGCTCCACAGACTTCACCTCAGCCAGTAACTGCCGTCGAGTGACGCAGTAGTTCCTCTCGGGCTTCGTGGGTACCGTGCTGAAGTAGGCGATTACTTTCTCCCGGCCATCCTGTATCTGTGACAGAACTCCACCAATGCCTTTGTTGCTAGCATCAGTGTGTAGTATAAACATGCCAACGGTACACGGATAACTCAGGATAGGTGCAGTAACGTCTTTACCTGTTCGAAGGATGATTGGCAGTGTTCAGACCAACATTAGTCTCATCCTTCCTCGGTGAGCGTATTCAACGGATTGGATTTGCTGGTGAATCCGGGTACGAAACGCCTGTAATAGGAGCATAACCCCAAGAAGCTCCGTAGTTCATGTACATCCTTGGGGATCGGCCAATCTCTCACCACGCTGGCCTTCTTAGGATCTACGGCTACACCTTTCCTAGATACGACGTGTCCCAGTTACTCGCCATCCTCCTGAAAGAGCTGTCATATCTTCGGGTTCAACTTCAAGGTTGGGCTCTGCATTCGCTTGAAGACCTCCTCCAGGATCGAGAGGTGTTCGTCAAAGGTTTTCCCAATTACTATGACGTCGTCCAAGTAGATCAGGCAAATCTTCCATGTAAGGCATCGTAGCACCGTCTCCATCAAGCCCTTGAACGTAGCTGGCGCATTACGTAATTCAAAGGGCATCACACTGAAGTGCCAGAGCCCAGACGCAATGGAGAATGCTGTCTCCTCTTTATCCTGAGGTTCCATTTCAACCTGCCAGTATCCACTCTCCAGGAGAAGCGTGGAGAAAACGTGGGACCCAGATAAGGTATCCAAAGGGACGTCAATCCAGGGCAGTGGATAGCTATTTTTGACGGTCTTGCTGTTGAGCTGTCGGTAGTCCACACAGGACCTTGTAGAGCCATCCTTTTTCCTTACAAGCACACCTGGTGAAGTCCAAGGGCTAGTAGAAGGCTCGATGAAACCCTGTTGGCGCATGTCGGAGATTATCTTCTCGGCTTCTTCCCTCTTGGAGAGTGGCAAACGTCGAGGGCGCTGTCAAATTTGCTGAACATCTCCAATGTTAATCCGATGCGTCACCGTATTCGTCCTGCCGAGCTGGTTGCTTTCGATGGTGAAGACATTTAGATATTTCGTCAGATGTGCCTCGATCCTGGTTCTTTGATACTAGGTTAGCCTTGGACGTTCAGGCTGTAGAGTTTCCGTCAGCTTCCCGCCTCGCAGGACATCATTCGGAGTTTTCACATGCACGATCGTTGATACCAGGCTAGACCAGGTGAACTGAGTGCCTTTCTTCAGGGTGACTGCGTACTCATTCCGATTCATCGTTCGAATCAGCACCGGTCTCGTGGCATTGACGGCAACTATCCCAAGTAAGACCCCTCGACAAACCTCGTCTACTCTTTCAGCTTCGATGATCCCAGTATCCCCCAGGCTATCGCTCTCTGGTCGAGCCATGTTCCCGTTGTCGTTTCTGCGAAGAAGAACTGCATCTGTGTTCAGGACCATTCAAACCGCTGATTCCTTCATCAGCAAATCTGAGGCTTCTATGTCTCAAATCCAGGGTAAGTCCTGCTTCAAGTACGTGGACTGTATAATTATGTATTCTATAAGTTAGCCTCTGATTTGGGGATTCTGTGCTACGTTGGCCATTATTTTTGTTTACTGACTAATAATTCATAAAACCAATTACTTCTGACACCATGTAACATTTTCATGCAAGTTTATATGGCAATCAAATAATAGCTAACAAGTTACATTGAAACTGAGCAATTCTTCTAGGTTTGTGCCGTGTCTTGTGTGGGGTTTCACCTAGGATACCACGCCGGCTCATAAGCGGGCTCTATGTGTCCCCGCCCAGTCCCCCTTAGGAATAGCAAACTGCGCACTACCTCCCTTTATTATAAAGCGCACCTGCGCTTCTTCACTGTGAGAACTGAAAGTTCAAGCAGCCATAATCTCCCTATAATGGCCTCCAAAAAATGGTATATTGGGTTTCACGGCCAGTGAATCGTAACTCAGCAATTCTTCTATGTTTGTGCCATGTCTTGTGTGGGGGTTTCACCTAGGGCTCCAAGCTGGCTCATCAGCGGGCCCTTGGTGTCCCCGCCCGGACTCCCACAGAAATAGCAAACTGCGCACTACCTCCCTTTTTATAAAGCGCACCTGCGCTTCTTCACTGTGAGAACTGAAAGTTCAAGCAGCCATAATCTCCCTATAATGGCCTCCAAATAATGGTATATTGGGTTTCACGGCCAGTGAATCGTAACTCAGCAATTCTTCTATGTATGTGCCATGTCTTGTGTGGGGATTTCACCTAGGGCACCAAGCTGGCTCATCAGCGGGCTCTTGGTGTTCCCTCCCGGACACCCACAGAAATAGAAAACTGCGCACTACCTCCTATTTTATAAAGCGCACCAGCGCCTGTTTATTTTGAGAACTAAAAAGCTCAAGCAGCCATAACCACCCTATAAAGGCCTCTAAAAAGATGGTATATTTGCTTCAAAAGTGCCCAATTCTCTGCATTTGACGTTTCTCCGGGTTCTTCATTTGTCTTTCCCTTATACTCCTCTAGAAGTTTTCGTTCACGTCCTTCTCTTTCAGTTTGTCTATTGCCCACTTTTGCTGCTTTTGACTTTCTTCTGTATATTTAGCTTTAATCTGCATTCATAACAACCAGATTGTGGCCAGGGTTACATCGGCTCTGGGATATGTTCTGCAATCCAAAATCTGGTTTCTAAATTTCCGCTTGAATAAAATTAAGTCGATTTGAAAAGATCCCGTATCCCTTGGTCTCATCAATTTGTATATTATTCTGTTGTAGTTGAATTAAGTGTTACTAAGCCAAGTTTAACCATAAAGGAAATTTGAAAGCACACATACTAATTCATAGTGTCGAAAAACCATACGCATGTACCGTATGCGAAGCCAAGTTCACCCAAAAAGGAGCTTCGAAGCAACACGTCATGCTAATCCTTTACCAGTAGAGTCCTATTGACGGTTACAGTATCCATGTAAGGGTGTTGTAATAAACAGTTTGTAAATTACTTTCATGCTAGATATCATACCGGCTTCTCCCGTATGAACAGACTCTTTCCACAGTGTTAATTTCCTAGCAATAACTCCCTATCAGTTTAGCCTCTGAATATCGGCGCACATCAGTGCGACATTTCTTGATGTCTTACCGAATGGAAAAGAAAGTACACCTGACAGGCATAATATTAGCCTATTTTCTTCTTAGGCTTTTGAGATCACCTTTTGTCCATGAGGGTGTGTGTTCCTAATAAAATCTAAACGGCTGATGCGATTTCAAACGTGGTAATGACATACATTGTCCGACCCTGACCGTGTCTTTCAAATGTTAATACTTCACACCAATCCAGCATGGTGGCCACGCGAAATATTTCACCGTTATTATATTTCCGAAACTATTACAGATACCATCCTGAAATATTATTGTGTAGCGATAGACAATAGTAAGGTATATTGAGCTATGTGGCGCTTAAAATCGTATTAAGTACAAAACCAACATGGCGGCCAAGCAATATATAAATTTTTAAATATGAACATACAAGTGAACACGGGCATCAAGCAACACAAGATTTGAGGTAACAATAACACAATTGCCGTGTGAAGAGGAATATACATCGGTTTTAGTTCAATCGAAACGTACATTTAATGTATTTGCTCTTGTGTAGTTTCGCGAGTGATAATAATGATTTCAAGGAAATCAAATTACACACCCAAGAGCACAATCGAACGAGGTGTGACAGTTTGAAGCTATCACATCAGTTAGAGATTTCTTCGATTGCTTATTTATCTCATAATTTAACACTATGACGTTTCGTATCTCCAGTACGATGTATCACGAATATTGATAGAACCAATTCTGATTTGATGGCTTAGGTAACAGGTAGATATTTATGTCACGTGGTATGTTATTATTTATTAGGAGTTAGATTGTGACAAGTTACATGTACAAGTAGCCAAAGTTTTCTAAGTCACAGGAGTAGTGAATGAGGATGTAACAACGCCGAGCACTAATTCATGACGTCATACCCCATCTCTCGTTGGGCAGACTTTACCTCTACTAATAGCGCAAGTGCTGCTGTAGCGACTCAGTGAGGAAAGTAGTGACAAACTACCTCACTTGTCATCTTTCTCGATACGCAGCATTGTGTGTTTTGGCGTTTTTCCCCCATTACCTATGGCTGTGACTTGTGGATCCGACCAGATTCGGGGTGACCATCCGACAGTGAGAATAAGTGTTTTTGGCATTTATCAGAACATTGAAGTTTAAGTAAGATACTTACGACTTGGAGAAACGTATGTATTATTTGAATTCCACTCAACACTAAAACAAACTGTGTTGTTTTATGCGATTCCGTTTACGATACGGTGTAATACTTCTTTTATCGACCGTAAATAAAGGTATACAAATCGTTGATCAATGTTCCCATTCTCATATTTAATAAGTGGCAGGGGCAAATTATTTTCTCATTTAGAATACAATACACGGCAAATTTCCGGAAACAAGTTAGTTTGTTTCGGAGCACGCTATATATTCTCCAGTTGTTAATCTGATAACAGCAGTGTCTTATTGATTCCCGTATAAAGGAATAAAATTATTTTTATTCATTGTTAATAAGGCAATATTTCCATTTCTGACAGTACAGTAGACATGAACATGGAATTTTAAGATAACAAAATGGTCTTAATATGCGACTAAAATTTCTCTGTCTTAATTGAAAGCTCCCAACGTTTCTCGAAGTAACTGATATCAACACAATTTCAGCAATGGAGAACGTGTGTCGAAAATCACGGAATGAAGCGCTAACTATAATAGCCTAAACGCGTACGTCAGTAAACTATTTAGCTGATCGTACTGGTTTATGTTAACAACTTTACCAAATTTTAAACGAAGCGATATTTAGTTTCTTAAATAAACGAGCGTGTACTCTATAATTCATAAAACCTACTGAGCCCGTTTCTGGATGAGAAATGACGCACCCTATTTTTATAAAAGTACAATTTTTAGTGCGTAGGATTTTTAGTTTGGCTAAAGTAGAAGCATCTAACGTGGTTTGTTGAGATCTCGAAGGTTTGACGGGATGGGTAGGTGGGATTCATGAAGCCAAATTCCTAAAACCCCACAAAATCAGGGCACATTCTATCATCAGAAATACCATCTAAAAATAAAAAAATCCAAGTTAAGTTAGACTAAAAGACCCGAGCTGCTCCACAGCATTCATTTCAACAATCCTACAGCACTTCTTTCCATGTGACATTTGCTGTTCGCATGTATTCATGCTAGTGACCGTTTCTTTTGAGAAAATGATGAAGTAGACTTATGAGATCTAATGTCGATCATCCAAGTGTATTTATTAAACTCATGCAATAATTTCTTTCAGGATTGGGGAACCCCCCCGTTACAATTGGGTACCTACATTCGCGTTGACCGACTGAAAAACTTTACATTTCGATTAATAAGGTAACAC
The DNA here is from genome assembly GCA_946902985.2 of Meconema thalassinum. NCBI lineage: Eukaryota > Metazoa > Arthropoda > Insecta > Orthoptera > Tettigoniidae > Meconema > Meconema thalassinum. The sequence continues at coordinate 66,259,204 of OX336390.1, read as the reverse complement.
TTAAAAATTGCTTCAAATACCATAACATTGTATGCTTATGAAGTAAACAGGGGAATTCGTCCAGTAGTTGTAATATCAGGATTTCAACGTCGTATAACAGGCAAAGGTACATAACATTACTTGAAGTTCATGAAACAACATTTTGGACATGCCTTGTATGTTAGATAAGCAACGGATGAATTTTGGAAAACAAAGGAATACCGTAGCGCATGGCGCGATTTCAAAGGCATCCAGAAGGAAGTCGCCCAGGCGGGTGGATCACTGCATAATATTCTTCGTAATGTGTTGGGATTCATACTACAGAAATTCCCGGCTCTATCAAGAAATATTATTCTGATTTGGAGGCTGGAGCGAGGTACACTCAGCCTCGTGGGGCAAAACTGGGAAGGGGTGGGTTCGATTGCTGCCTCAGCCATCCTGGAAGTGGTTTTCTGTGGTTTACCACTTCTACTCTAGTCAAATTCCACGATGGTTTCTAACTGAAGGCCATGGCCGCCTCATTCCCAATCCTATCCCAAATTTGCACATGCTAGTGTTACAATCGCCATAGCACAGGTTATCACAAAAATTCTACACACACACACACAACCATGGACACGGGGCAACATGAACACGATGTCTAAGCCCTGCAAATGAAGTAACAACTGCCTACACATGAGAACTGCAAAATGGTGATAGGAGAATGTAGGAATGTTTGGCACTACTTTTCTCTGTCAGGATAGCATTACATTACATTTTACTATTACGCTGATTAACTGTTAGTTAGTTATTGTTGTTTTAAGGGGCGGAACTACGAGGTCATCTTCCCCTCTGATTAACTGTGCGTACTATAGGATATAGAATACTACAGTCCAATACAATCCTTGATTCACAATCTGTCAGTTTCCCATGTGCAACTATATACCAAAACGTCTGAAGCAATAAAGACAAATACGGAGGACACACAGTGAAACCAGCCATCTGAACATAATTAATTAATTATGAACATACATTTTTTATACTATAGGGGCCGATTTGACTTAATAATTATGCCATAGAAAAAGGATCTTAGCACAACTTAAAATGAACAGCGAGCGCATAATATTGTATTTCGTCTTCCTGGTAATATTAAGTCGTGCTAAGGTTACATGTATTTTTAGGTAGATTTCATTAGAAAGCTAACTATTGCAATGGGTACCATGTTTCGACTTCCGGAAAATTACGACATATCTTCGCGTTTCACATCCCCCAGCTTCACACAGGTGTAATTAGTGGAAGGTTCTTTAACATGCCATAAATCTATGACATGGGAACACCGGCTTTACTTCCCCTCCAAAGGAAGGCATACTGAGGGATTTTTAAACAACGCTCTTAGGTTCCTACGTTCGTTGCCAAGAGCCGACTGCGGTGGCGTCTAGTAGCTAAGTTCTGAACTAGGCCTAGTAGTCGTTGACGGTGGCGTTTGGCGGTAAAAGTAGGAGCTATTTAAAATTCTAAGTTGCAGTCTGTACTTCAATTAAAAAACAGATACACACACTAATACAGTCATCACAATTAACACCGATTATCAGACAGATTCTACACACACCCAAAGTACACGGGGCTACATGACCGCGTTGTCGCAGCCCATAAACTGAGGAACCAAACAACCAACCACATCCCCCCACCCCCAAACCTCCGTCACTTCAAAAGTTTATATATAATTTATGTATATATATATCAGTTTCTTGTGGACACGATAACGGCCGTATTTTTGCACCAATCACTTTGAATTTTTTACATAATATGTATCCTCTTAAAGACTCGGTCGAGATCGTTAATGGGAAAAATCGTTTGAAGGGGGTTAAAATGGGGGGCTTTTTTTAAACAGTGAAATATCGCTATAACTCTATTAATACGTGAAATATCGAATCCATTCAAAGTTCATAATATGTGTCGGATAAGTGCCATAAATGTATGTATGAAAGGTTTTTATGATAGCACCAACCATTGACCAAAGGGGAGGAAAAAAGTGGGCTTTTCGGGAAACATTAATCATATTATCTCTCTTAATAGACACAATATCAAAACCATACAAATTGGAAAATATTCCCCTAATAATTACCTAAAACTTTTATCTGAAATAATATTTGATATGACCCACCATTACGCCAACGGATTAGAAAAGTGATTTCGGAATTAAAGAAAATGCCAAGTGCCATTAGAGGTTACCATGACAACGCTTCTAAATTGATGAGGGGCTAGCAGTAATACCCGGCTTCGCTCGGTAGAATGATGATAATGTCTCTAAGTCCCCTTAACACTCAAAGTGATGAATTGCTGTTGTTTGAGTCTTCAGTCTTTTGACTGATTTGATGCAGCACTTCATGCCTCCCTGCCCTGAGCTAATCGTTTAATCTCTACACCACACCCTACACCCAAGGTAATCTGTTTAACATATTCTAAACTTGGTCTACCCCTACAGTTCTTGTCCTCGACCCTTACTTCCATAACCCTACAACCTGCTCGGGTGTTTCAGCAACCCTAGTCTGAGACTGCCTTATTTGCTGATCTTCAAGCCGGTCTTGACGGTGGTGAGGTGTTTCATTAGCCCTGTACTCAGCATGCCTTCTTTCGTCCTGTTCAAGCCGTTATTGACGCTGCTGAGTTGTTTCAGCAACTCTAGTCTGAGACTGCGTTATTTGCTGATCTTCAAGCCGGTCTTGACGGTGCTGAGCTGTTTCAGCCACCCTAGTCTGAGACTGCCTTATTTGCTGATCTTCAAGCCGGTCTTGACGGTGCTGAGCTGTTTCAGCAACTCTAGTCTGAGACTGCGTTATTTGCTGATCTTCAAGCCGGTCTTGACGGTGCTGAGCTGTTTCAGCCACCCTAGTCTGAGACTGCCTTATTTGCTGATCTTCAAGCCGGTCTTGACGGTGCTGAGCTGTTTCAGCAACTCTAGTCTGAGACTGCGTTATTTGCTGATCTTCAAGCCAGTCTTGACGGTGCTGAGCTGTTTCAGCCACCCTAGTCTGAGACTGCCTTATTTGCTGATCTTCAAGCCGGTCTTGACGGTGCTGAGCTGTTTCAGCAACTCTAGTCTGAGACTGCCTTATTTGCTGATCTTCAAGCCAGTCTTGACGGTGCTAAGGTGTTTCACTAGCCCTGAACTCAGCATGCCTTCTTTCGTCCTTTTCAAATCGATATTGACACTGCTCAAGTGTTTCTGCAGCTCTTAATAATATAACTTTCCTGGAATGTTGGCTGATTTTCCCAATAGATTGTCGCCTTTTGGGAGGCATTTAGAAATATTTCTTTAAACAATTACAATTTGAGGTGGAAAGGTGTTGATGATTGTTACTATACCAAAGGGCGTACCACGTATGTCATTTGCCTTAATTGTAAAGATAATAATGAAAACTACTACCTGAACAGACTCATCAAACTTACAAACTAATAGAAATAAATATTTTAAAAATCACAGTCGAGGAAGACTTTATGTGGTGCTGATTGGAAGTATTATGAACGGAACATCTTGGTCATTGGTCCCTAATGACTATTCTTGAATTGACACATGAAACTTAGAAAGTAATAGAAAAAGTTATTTTTAAGAACCATACTGTAGTTCGTGCAAGACTACTCTATGTGTTGTTGATTATTACTATAGTAATGGGGGTAATATCTGGGTCATTTTCCCTAATGATAAAGATGATAATGGAGACTACTGCGCAATTGGCACATCAAACTTACAAACTAATATAAAGAAATATTGTAATAATCACAGGCGAGGAAGACTGACTATGTGGTGTTGATTAGCAGTATAATGGACGTAACATGTAGGCCAATTGCCCTTATGATAAGGATGGTAATGAAATCTACTATTGAATTGACACGACAAACTTACAAACTACTGTAACAGAAATAGATTTAAAAAAATACAGCGGAGGAAGATGTTGTGTGGTGATGATTATTGGTATAAAGGACGTATCATATAGGTATTTGCCCCTAATGATAATAATAGGCTAATGGAAAAGGAAACGACTACTATACGAACATGGTGCAATTTTAAATCTATTTATAATAGATTGATACTTCTGCCTTTGATATATTCCAAAGTCACAATCGTATTTGCTGGCTTTGGCCTGCACTCGTTGCATCTAGTGAATCAGCTGTTCTTGGAGGCATGCAATGCATGGTGTACTTCTGGCACTCAATATCTATATTTACAAATGTATATGTTGGTTTAATTATGTAGATGTAACTGGTAAAATATTCAATGCGTCCAATATTGAGATACTCCCAATTCAATACATTTGCTTTCTGACAAACTGTATAGGGTCCACATACGTTGGTTATAATTTCATGACGATAATGAGTATGCAATGGGATAATAATTATGATGGGGCTTCAAAATAATCAAAGATGTTGGATGCTTGTTCCAAGAAGAATTGCATATAGTTGTAATGATAACCGTTGTTGCGCTGTTGTGTATCGTGTTGCGTCCTACGTACTTAAAATTTGCTTCAAAATGGTCAAAGATATTATGTGGATGCATGTTCCAAGGCGAATTGCATAATAGTTGTTATGATAACCGATGTTGCGCTGTTTTGTGTCGTGTTGCGCCCTACGAACTTAGAATTTGATTTATTGCAGTACATGTGCATTTGTTAAATATAAAGTATGCTATTAGAACTTTCTTTTCCATGCGGGTCTTTAGGAAAGGGTGTGATACTGAGTATAAAGTGACGTTTGGGGAGTATTTTATGGATACATTTTAATGTGCTTCATTAATTAAAATAAATATTAACTGTGTTAATTTTGAACTTAGAATTAGAAAAGGTGTCGTTTTACTATTATGTTTCATGGGATTATGAATTTAGTTGGATATTATGATATTGCGTTGTTAATAATAACGCCATGTCCTTTATATAATCTGAATTAGTAATGTATAGGCCTATATTATGTGTTTTTGTTATTATAATATATGTAGCTGTGCCCGTAATGAGTTGCAATGACAATCAAAGAAACTGTTGGCGTTGTAATTTTGTTTCTTGAAGTGTTTTTGTATACACAAATGTTTTTTAATTTCAATTAAGTGCCTCTAAACTATCGTAAAATGGTTTAAATAATTTAGAAACATTCGTGGGAGCGTGCACAACAACTCACCAATGTTTCGTCGCAATCCGATGAATGGCATATGAACGCATACGGAATTTTGTTTAAACGATTCGTACGCTGTCACTCATTTGTTGAGTCTACTCGCGCGCTACCGACTCTGAAATTGATTTACTAAGTTAGGAACATTCACGTAAGTGTACACAACAACTCATCAAAGATTCATCGTAATCGATGAATGGTATATGAACGCATACGGGACTTTGTTGAAACGATTCGCGTGCCGTCGCTCATTTGTTGAATCTACTCGTGCGCTACCTATTGTAAAATACATGTACTAAGCCAGAAACCTTCCCTGGAGTGTACAAAACATCTCACCCAAGTTTCATAGCTATCAAACGAATGGCATATGAACGTATACGGGACTTTTTGGAAACGCTTTGCGCGTCGTCACTCATTTGTTGAATCTACTCGTGCGCTACCTATTGTAAAGGGGATTTTAAAAGCCACGAACATTCCCTGATGTGTACACAACATCTCACCCAAGTTTCATTACAATGGGATGAATGGTATCTGAACGCATACGGGACTTATTTGAAACGAATCGCACGCCATTTTGTTGAAGCTTTGCCAAAGGGCCTAAATCCAGGAAATGGAGTGGTCTGTCCGAAATTTAAAGTGGACAGTGTTACCCGCAGGGTTCCAAAGGGTAAGTATACAAATTTTGGTTTAGATGGGTGAAACGGTCTAGATTTGTATAAATAACAGACAAACAGACAAACCAACATCGAGCTTTATATATATATATATATATATATATATTTACACATGCTAGTGCAAAAATCACAATAACGCCGGTTATCACAAAAATTCTACACACAAACACCCATGTACACGGGGCAACAAGACCACGATGTCTAAGCCCCGCAAATGAAATATTAACTGTGGATACGATAGCATAGAGAATACTACAGTCCTATAAATCCTTCAGCAACACTGAAAAATGGCTTAATTTACACATGCTAGTTCAACAATCACAATAACGCAGGATATCGCAAACATTCTACATACACACCCATATACACGGGGCAATATGACCACGATGTCTAAGCCCCGCAAATGAAAGAACAACTGTCTACATATGAAAACTGCAAAATGGTGATAGGAGAATGTAGTAATGTTTGCCACTATGTTTTTCTAACAGGATAGCATTACATTACATTTTGTTAATATGCTGATTTACTGTGCATACGATAGCAAGGAGATGTCAATCGGTCAGTTTTCTCATGTGTCCTTTAGCAAATTTTACCGGACTATCATGATAGAGAGTAAATCGTTGTTGCCTAGTGACAACCTGTCCATCAATGGTGCGGCGTTGTCTATCATGATATAGCGCTAGTCGTTGTCGCCTAGCGACAATATGTCCTTAAAATTATTAGATCGGAGAAACAAAGTTTTGCTCAGATCGGTGAAACGGGGTAGATTTGTAGAAATAACAGACAAACAAACAATGAGACAAAGCAACATTGAGTTTTATATATATAGATGAGCTAACAGAGGTTGCCAAGGCAGCGCCATTACACGAGATCGCATTCATTTTTCCATATGACTATGTGGCAATTGGCTAACTGGTAGCATGCTGAAATTCTTTGCCCAAGGTTGCTGGTTCAAAGCCGGCCAAAGTCGTCCGATTTTCTAAGAGTACTAAAAATCCCTCAGCATGCTTTCTTTCGGAGGGGAAGTTCCAACGTTCGTTGAAAGTTGCTGGTTGGGGTGGCATCTAGTAGCCAAGTTCACAGCTAGGTGTCGTTGAAGTTAGTATATGGTACAAAATTAGGAGCTACTACTTAAAATTGACCGTCTGCAGACCTTACCTGAATTACAGACTAATACAGTCATCACAATTAACACCGTTTATCAGACAGATTCTACACACATCCAAAGTACACGGGGTTACATCACCACGTTGTCGCAGCCCCTTAACTGAGCAACCAACCAACTTTTCTGCGGGAGATGAAATTTTGCGTGAAGAAGTAGCAGACTGTTAGATAGTTACACATCAGTTCCAAACCTTGCATAAGGACAGTGTGATCACAAGTATAAAAATGAACCCCAAATGACAAGAAGATTACCATCCCCATAAGAAAATAAAATGTTAAACATATGCATAGAAAGACGAAAAAAAAAGTTAATTAACCTCCAATTGTAAAATACGTTATCGCAATAAATGAGGTCTGATCATCCTACGAAAACCTGCATATGTTGCCTTTTATAGCCTATCCCCTAGTTTGCCCGGTGAAATCTACCTCTGCCTTCCGGCGTGCCGAGAGGAATTTTTGCAACAAATATTGTATTGGCCTACTCACTTGTCCTTATATTCCCTGTATTATGATGCGGAATCTCAATTGTATAATTTGACACAAATAAGACACGCAAATTTAAAAAGTGAAATTAGTTGCCTTTTGATAACGTTTATTTATTTATGTATCGTATGGCTTTTAGTGCCGGGAGTGTCCGAGGACATGGTCGGCTCGCCACAGGCTGTAGCTGCTTCAAGCGGACACCCATAGGGTGAGCTACAAGTTCCGTTCAATTTTAGGTAGTTCCAAAATTTCGCTATCAGGTGTCGCTGATACCTAGTGGTGATAGAGCGCTCCAACTAAATCTAACCTAGAAATTTAGCTTCACAGGATTTTAGTCTATGGAAGGATCTTTTACATGCCATAAATCTATGACATGGGACCACCGGCTTTACTTCCCCTCCGAAGGAAGGCATACTGAAGGATTTTAACGCTCTTAAAATTTCCGATAACGTTGATTTGGCTAAATTGTTTGACATTTTGATAATGATTCGAATAAAGCACAGGGATAGGAGGGTGATCTACAATCTATACAGAGACCAGACAGCAGTCATTCGAGCTGAAGGACATGAGAGGGAAGCTGGTATTCAGAAAGGTGTAAGGCAAGGCTGCAACATATCACCCATACTTTTCAATCTTCATATTAAACAAGCAATTAAGGAAATTAGAGAAAATTTAAAGTGGGAGTGAAGATTCAAGGAGAAATAATTTCAACTCTGAGATTTCCTGATGACATCGTCATCTTGGCCGACACGCCTGAGGATTTGAATGAGTTTTTGAATGGTCTTGAGGAAGGAATTCGTGATGAAAACCAATAAATGTAAAAGAAAAATATTGGAATGCAGCCGAAATAAATCAGAAACCTCTATGGACATCAAAAATGGCAGGTGAAAAACTAAAAGAATTTGAAACTTATTTTACTTAGGATTTAAGATAACCAGTGATGGACGAAGCAAAGAGGATATAAAAAGTAGGTTGGCTCAGGCAAGGAAAGCATTTCTGCAGAAAAGGAATCTGTTGACTTCGAATTAGAATTAGGTATTAGAAACTCATTTCGAAAGCCTTTGTCTGGAGCGTGGTACTCTATGGAAGTGAATCTTGGACTATTGGTGCAGCAGAAAAGAGGAGAATGGAAGCGCTTTAAATGTGTTGTTATAGGAGAATGATGCAGATCAGATTGGTAGATAGGGTTACAAACGAAGAGGTATTATGACGTGTGGGAAAGGAGATATATTTCTGACGACTGATAATGAAGAGATAGGTTGGTAGGACACGTACTAAGACACCCAGGAATAGCAAGCATACTTACGGAAGAAGGGTCGAGGGCAAGAACTGTAGGGGTAGATCAAGGTTAGGATGATGGGTGTGTTAGCTATGAAGAGATGAAACGATTAGCTCAGGATAGGGAGACATGGAGGGCTGCATCAAACCAGTCAAAAGACTGAAGACTTAAACAACAACAACAACAACAACAACAACAACAACAACGTATACAGTATTTTTAGTCATTCAAACATGTGTTAACCTGATTGAGTCATTAGCAAAATGGCCGCCGATTGGGCATGAGCATTTCAGTCCTAAAGTAACCGTTATTTGCGAAGTTTTAATTATATTATATTCACAGTATCCTGTTCTGCTTATTCTATGGATACATGCGACATTAGCGCCCGAGGGAAAGAGGAATAAGTTAACGATATCATGACGTAATTAGGGAACAGATCGCCCTATAACAGTGAATTTTATAATTATATTGGATGTATTGAATCACCAAACAAAATAAAACAAAAAGTGACAGGCAGAAATATTCTATTTTGAAGTATGCCTCCCTTCGGAAGGGAAGTAAAGCCGGCGGTCCCATGTCATAGATTTATGGCATGAAAAAGAACCTTCCACTAACTACACTTGTGGAAGCTAAAATTTGTAGGTTAGTTTGATAACGCTATATTAGTTCCAACGTTCGCCGCCAGGTGCTGACTGTGATGGCATTTAGTAGCCACGTCCGCAGCAGGGTGTCGTGGACGGTAGCATTAGGTGATACAAGTATGAACTACTTGAAAAATATAATCGTCTGCAGTCCTTCTACCTGAATCACAGATAACACACACCAATACAGCCATCTCGATTAACATCGGTTATCATACAACTTCTTCACACCCATAGTTCACGTTGTCGCAGCCCCTAAACTAAGGAACCAACCAATCTTTCTGTTTTGGCGGTATTCAAACTGCATAGATGATTTTTAAGTGGATGCGTTATGTCACCAAGGAGATTAGGTCTCATTGTCAGTTAAGAGGAAGATTTTTACGTGGATGCACATTACTACCATGGAAACCACGATGAAGATGTGTAGGGTACTCTACTTTCTATTCACAGCGTTGGCCAGGTCAACCATCTTCAAGATTGCCAATTTCATGGCTTCCTATATCCAGGCCTTGCCCATAGCAGAGCGGCAACTCAACACTCACATCTGTGTGTGGCGAGCAGGTAAGCATGGTGATGAATGGTGCTGAACATGCGAGTCGGCATAAAATTGGATATATTCTTTTATCGCTCGCTGTTTTTGCAAACATTACCATACTAAAAAAATCTGCCAATTTCCAAAAAAATAAAAATTTATATCTTCGAACCTATTTCAGTTAGGAAGATGAATTTAGTCATCAAGGTCGAGTATCAGTAGATAAATATCATCTAAAAGTCATATGACCAAATTATAAAAAATGTTCTCAGAAATTGTACCTAAAATGTCATAAATTTTATGACTTTTTGGTAAATTTATGACCTGTTTACTTGAGTGTTTTTTCATTTAGAGCATTAAAACGGTTGTGAATTAAAGAATAGGCCCTGATAAAGACTGAGAAAAAAATGGAAAAAATCATTGAAAATTTTATTTTAAAATGGATGTAATAACATGATAAGCGTTTATCAGCACTGCACACTTCCCGGTTCCCTTAGACCCGAGAGGGAAGGCTAATCATCAGGGAATCGTAAGTACAGCTCCTAACACAGCGCCGTTGGTCTATAATATTAAATGACAGTACGCTCTCGAATTCTATCACACGTGGTTGCTTTTGGGTATTGATCCTAAGCTTCATGCATTTTGATTTTTGAGCTTCATACACTTGTAAAAATTAAAGTGTCTTGAAACTACAATCGTACGTTGGTACTAGCGGAGTCTTTATTCTCGTCATTAATCAGTAGGGCTACTTCGATCGACCATGACCTACGATAGCTACTTTTCACATGTCTTCGTTGGCATTTTAGCAGTGTAAGTAAAACAGATACACACAAATCATTGATATGGGCAAACTAATTAGTTACTCAAACATAGATAGGGATTTAATTCATGAGGAAGTTACCTTCGTCTACTTCTGTTTCGTATGATGTCAGAATAAGAATGCCTGCTGGAAATAACAGATATGAATGACGGACAGGCAGCCTGCCGAGCTACCTACTGTAATTAGCAGGGGCAGGAGATGTCTTGAGAAGTCTAATGGTGCTTTACCATCATCATCATCATTATTATTATTATTATTATTATTATTTCCAACCCATATTATTGCCGTTTCTACGGGGTTGGGGTTGAACTAAGATGATTTGTTAAAAAGGGCGAAAGGAATTTTTGGCTGGCTGCCCTTCCTGACGCCGGCCTCACCAGAATAGTTAATGAGATCTACAATGACTGAAACTGGGCAAAGAATTGGATGGAAGCGTGAGAGTCCGCCATTTGCCTGGAGCTAAAAATTGGAAACAACGGAAAACATTTCAAGAACGGTTGACGATGGGATTCGAACCCACTGGTCTTCCTAGTCCAGAGATAGTCTGGTCCCAGTGCCTTGCGCCTCAACGCGAGTAGCTACCCCGGTCGATATTAACATTATTATTATATTAGTAGTTGTAGTAGTAGTACAGATAATATGTACTGGATTTGCCGCCAGATTCGTGAGACATATCACATTAATGTATTATTATTATTATTGTAGACAGACGCATTGAATAGGCCTACTTCAAGTGAAAGTAGGAAACGAAAATTGTTAACTCGTACCGGTCTATGAAGTATTTATTTGATTCTTGTCATGTTTTAGTATAAGTTAAATTGATGTGAAGTAATTTTATCAGTTTTATCGTTTCATTGACTAATTATTAAATAACTCACATCAGAATCTCCTTTTGTCATCTAACAATATACGCACCCTCCCCCGTCCATACATATTAGTGAACTTCTTTCCAATAACCTGATTTCAAATTAGAATATCGAGAGACAGCAATGTCTACTCTGCCCTACTCGCACGGCCGGACCCGGACGTATTACGCCAGCGAAGAGGTGTTGCAATTCGGTGTGGCCACGGCCTGTTCATAGATGGCTATGGCAATGTCCTTTAGCAATTCTTACCGGACTATCATGATACAGAGTAAGTCGTTGTCGCCTAGCGACAATCTATAAGACGGTCAATCTGTTCATCAAATTAAATGGATACAGTATTGGTGCAAATTCTCACCGAGAGTTACTGACCACCATCAAATGCAGGAAAATTACATACCTGGGTCATGTGTTACGTGGTGAAAAATATACAATACTAGCAGAGGTACCCATTCTTCGAACGGTCTTCTGTATTAATAACCTGACGTAATCAATTGAGCTACTGTTCCAATGGTTAGAGGCTTGGAACCTGTTTGTCGACAAAGGAAAATGAAAATGACTAAATTTACCTAACGTGTACGTCCTGTCGTGAAAATAAAATTGAAAACCTCGTAGACGAAACGCAATACACGTCAAATAAAACTGACCTTCACTGTTGTGTCGAGTCCCCATCCAGAGGAAGACCCCTTTAATAAATTACAAAGGCTTGTGGTGCATGAAAATTCAGGTTTTTTAGCTTCCAATGGCCCAAATTCCTAAAAGCAAAAAAAAAAACCCTGTTTCAATTCAGGAAATTTTGAAAATAATGTTTCTGTTTAGAGATATAATAGACCTTCTGTACGACACATCGCACATTTATGTCGTGTGAAAAAATCTAGGGTACCCCTTGACCCCCTTAAACACATTGATGAATTTCACAGTTTTAGTTGATTCCGTAATAACTTTATAGCCATTTGAAAACATTCACAGAAATTTAATAAATGAAGTGGCTTTACTTCTTGCAGAAATAAATGGAAAGTTGGATGTCACCTTTTGAGAGACTGTTGTCATGGTTACTGGCTTGCATTCCTTCATTAGTTTATTAAATGAAATTAGTTTTCTGGGAATATCTTAGAAACTGTTGGTTTTAGAGCCTTAAAATGCAGTTTTCGGGGACCCTTTACGGCTATTTAGGGGCACCGAGTTTTGTTTCTGACACCAAGGGGATGAAAATAAGCTTTGTGTCGTCGTTGTAGGCCGTAGTATAATAATAATATAGTCGCCTCCGTAGCGTAGCGGTCAGCTTGGTTAGCTGCCGCCCCGGAGGTCCTGGGTTCGAATCCCGGCTCTGCCACGAAATTCGAAAAGTGGTATGAGGACTGGAACGGGGTCTACTCAGCCTCGGGTGTTCCAAATGAGTAGAGGGGGTTCGATTCCCACCTCAGCCATCCTCGAAGTGGTTTTCCGTGGTTTCCCACTTCGTCTTAGGGCAAATGCCGGGATGGTACTGTACCCGATAACCCGATAGTAGGCTGTCAGATATCCGCCCCCTCAATCGGATTGCCAATAATCAAACGCGCCGGCATAGCTACATCAATGAAAATGGCACTGACAGATACTATCGAGATTAGAGCACAATAGTTAACAAGAAAATTATTGTGGAACACACCAAAATATACGGGGGTTCATACTTACCTTTACTTACCTCTTAAATATATCTCGGGGACTGGGTTGTCAACTGGATCACTTAAAGTATGTCCTCACAATAACCTCCACCATGATATTTAAAATGAACCAGAACGAAGACGAGAAACTTTAAACTGCACAATAATTTATTTCACATAAAGAATGATTTTTAACAAAATGAAACAACAAAATATACGTGGCAATCAGAAGCCATTGATCACATAACCGTGTCCTCCTGTAGGACCTGTATTCTCTACATATAATGTTTTAGCTTTCTCAAGCTCATAGCAACGAAAATATAACAATGCACTTGGAATGGAAACGGGATTTGGGATGAGACACATATATCAATTGCTTTGCGTGTTTATATACTGCACATTTTATTTATAGCCACAAGGCTATTATGAAACGCCCTTGGCCTCGGTAACACAGTTGTCCGGGCCAGCTGCAAAACACCTGTGTCGTCAAAGCGGACACCCGTTCGTTCAACCCTACCATAAGCGTGCTACCTCAGAGCTCGGCTCTCCCTTTAAACACGTAAATGTTCACATCTCAACTGAAATATTATCACGCAAATGTCTTACATGCTTCATTCAAACACCATTGGATTCCTCCAACAATCCCAAATCATGATTATTTGTTCAAACCACTTGCTTAACTTGCATTGTTTAGAGTATATAAAAAAAACTCTAAATGTTAATAACAAAAGTTCATTAATTATTTATAACAATAACAAATTGTTTATAACAATGTCAAATGACCATTGAAAATTTAATACACGCTTCTATTAATCACTATCATTTCAAATTATTTAACAAAGATATTTACAAAATTATTTTACAATATTAAATTGTTTATATTATTTATACAAGGAATACATTGAACCACACGTTTATCCGGTTGATAATTACTCAAATCGTGTTGATATAATCGACCAATGAAGGTTAGTTATATTAAACTGTCAAATTCAGGTTTAATAATGTTTAATAATAATTATTAATATTTGTGACTGTAACCTCCATTCAAAATCTTTATCTCAAATTATTTAACACTCTTGTTAATTTTAACAGTATCTTCATATGAATAATCTTTCAAAGAACAAGAACAATAACATTCAGCGGGAAAATACTTCGCTCATAACGCACAAAAATGGCACAACAATTGGCCCAAAATTCATCATATATCTTTATATATATGGCATAAAAATCTTCCAAACTACACACAAAAAACCTCCACTATTAATTCATCAACTTCATTAATTATTGTGGGAACCTCCTTCATTATTCAAGGGCATTACTCAACAGCGACTTTTACACGTCCACTGAACTATCGATTATACATCCATTGTTCCTCTTTAAAAATTCTTATATTCATCAATTGTAATAATGACTGTTATTATTTAACCTTCGTGGGTTTCATTCATGAATCGATATGAAGTAAAAATTTTCCAATCACAAATAAATTTAATAGCAAATACGGATAGACACTCCTGCCTGGTCTATCAAAATTGAGATTAACATCTTCAAAGTAACGTAGTATAAAAATACTATCTTCAAACAAAGATCAACTAAACTGCAAAATAGTCGAATAGAATACAATTAGATTGTGGAATGCAAACATTATTGTTCCAATCTAGAATTGAGAAAAACTCCTATCTTCATTATTCATTACTATAGTGTATTCAATAAATTGTAATTAACGTTCATATTTCATAAAATTGTCTATAATGCAATGATAAATGTCTATGTTGCAATCATGTTCATAAGACGACTAGTATTTCAAAGATCGTCGATATCGAAATAGATTTTAACGCTCTAAAATCTTTTAATTATTCTTCTTTCTTGAGGATGACAGAAAATTGGTCAAAGTAATTTACTGAATAGAATTACTTTAATAAAATGACACGCTGTCTGAATTCAAATCTGCCATAGCAAATCGTTAACTTTACAGTCAAATCGTGACTACAAAAATATGCAAATTACTGAAAGAATCTAATATCATCAGTCTCAACTGATCCAAAATTATTTAAGTATGCCAATGACATAACAATGTCTCAAAAATCGAAGAAAAAGGCATAAATCATCGAAGTGTACTGAGTACAAAAATATCAATCAATAAAATAGGGCAAAAGATAGGACAGAAAATATGGGAAGAATGGTTGCTCAAATATCGCTACAAGACTCAAATAATACAAGAAACGTTCACGACTACCTTATCTGCCGATTGAAGTTCCAGAGGAAAATTCCCCAAAGAAGACTGCTGATGGATCCATTTCACCAACTTAAAGATGAGCTCCATCCTCGAAACAGGAATCAGTGTCCTCGGAGAATCGAACTGCTTCCTCCTCCGAAATTGCACTGCTCCGTGGATACGAAAAACATCCTTCCGGCAAAATTCTTCATTGTGCGCCGGGATAACCCTGGCCTCTCTTGAAAGTTCTCTGAAGTTCTTGCAGGAATTCGTCATGAAGTTTAGTGTAGTTATTTCCGCAGAAATATTCATAGTTGTGGAGTATGAAAATATTTCCACTGTTATCTGGTATAATTCAGCGATGGATTAACGATGCATGAGTGTAGTTGGATGTTCACTACATGCTCGCTTTTGTAGAAAGACGATTAACGAAGTTCCATGCTGTTACTTTACTCCAATAATATATGTCCCAATTGCATCAAAGCCTTAGCCTTCCATCTCAACTACCGTTATAATCATCGAAAGCACTGCAATATTATAATGTTCCATAGTCGAATATATCGTTGTAATACCAAGCTGTTGCACTCCACGTGTCAGCCGTAGTGTATAATGTGAAATATAAAAGTGTTTCTCCTGTGGCGAGAAAATCACTTTTGTTGGCAGCCTTAAAGTTCCTATATCTTTCGAAGTATCACTGTGAAATCGTTCAAATCTTGTATACACCTTAATTATTATTATTATTATTATTATTGCCTTTATTGGTGGCGCAGTTAGGGCTCTTGGCCCTCTCTTACACTTAACCACATTAATACAATACAATAAACATATTATGGCGACAAAATTAAACAATAATAATTGACATTGATAATGACTTTCACACTCTCATTCACTCTTCCAGTCATACTTGTTGTCGGTCAGCAATGTTCAGCAGACTGCCCCAGCAGGTGGTCTTGAATTTAGATAGTGAGGTGGTACCCCTGACACTGGCTGGAAGGGTATTCCACAGCCTAGACCCCACCACATGAAAAGAGTTATTGTATATAGAGGAGCGATGAATAGGAATGGAGAGGGAAGAACCAGAGCGTGTATTATTACCATGGAAAGAAGACAAGTACTTGAATTTATTTGATAAGTATACTGGTCTATTGTCAGACAATAATCGGAAAATCTGGACAAGAATGTGATATGATCGACGTAGTTCAGGTTTCAGCCAGGAAAGAGCGCAATAATAGGGAGTGATATGTTTATCATAGCTCAGATCGTAGATAAATCGTATGCAGGAGTTCAGAGCTCGTTGAAGTTTCAAAGTTAATGTTTTGGTTGCGTCTACAAGAATAACGTCACAGTAGTCAAGAATAGGAAGTATTAGTGTCTGTATGAGTAGGATTCTTACTTTGAATGGTAAAATATCTTTTTTTCTTTTGAGGGAGTGGAGCGTTGCGAAAATCTTCTTGCATACATTCTGTACATGTTCAGACCAGTTAAGAGTTTGATTTATTATCACACCTAGATTTTTCACTGTAGGACAGTATGGAATTTCATTGTTGTTCAGTACAATTGGGGGAATAATTTGATCTCGGAGTGACGTCAATAGTTTTTGAGAGCCAATTATGATAACTTGTGTTTTGGATGGATTCAGAAGAAGGGAATTTTCCTGAGAATATTTTCCAAGTCGTTGAAGGTCAGCGTTGATAGTTTCAATTGTCAATGGAATGTCATTTGTCTTGCAGTGGGAGTATATTTGCAAATCATCTGCATATAGGTGATATTTGCAATTTTTCAAATTAGATGAGATGTCATTGATATATAGTACAAAAAGCAAGGGCCCTAATACACTACCCTGTGGGGCGCCTGACTTTCTGCTTAGCCACTGAGAAGTTTTATCCTGGGTTACAACACGTTGCTGGCGATTATTCAGGTATGATGCGAAAAAGTTAATTGTCTGCTGGTCGAAGTAATAAAATTCCATCTTTTAAAATAGTGTCGGAGTATTTATGGTGTCAAAAGCACTGCTGAAGTCGAGAAGGGTGAGGATTGTCACCAGTTTTTGGTCCATTGCCTGTCTAATGTCGTCAGTCACTTTGAGTAATGCTGTTGCGGTGCTATGTCCCTTCTTGAAACCTGATTGCAGAGGGTCTAAAAGAGAACGGCTATTCAAATATTCAAGTACTTGCTCATGAACCAGACGCTCGAGGGCTTTTGAAAGTGCAGGTAGAATGGATATTGGCCGATAGTCAGATGGAAATAAAGGTTCGGTTTTCTTAGGAATAGGGATGACATTGGCTTGTTTCCATAGGGAGGGAAAGGTGTTAGTTGTAAGACTATGGTTGAATATGTGAGTAATAATTGGTAGAACGGCACCGATGATATTATGTATGAAGGTTATGGGAATATCATCAACTCCTCTCGCTTTTGATTTTATGGAATATAGTACCTTTTTTACTTTGTCTGCCGTAACCGGATGGAAAGTAAAGAGCGGGTGGTCAGGTAGTGGGTGAAAAGAATCATGGGGTGTTGAATTAGTTGGTACTCTCTCTTCAGTGAAATATTCATTTAACTCATCAAGCGGTATGTCTGGTACATGTGTCTGTTGCTGCTGTTTGCCTATACCTAGAGAACGCATATTATTCCAGGCATTCCTTGTATTCATCTTCTTTGTCACGTTTTGTATGTAGGAGAATTTGGCGTTTCTTACGAGCTGCTTAATACGATTTCTGAGTACACGATAATTTTCAAAATCAGTTTCGTCACGGGTACGTTTAAAACG
Source organism: Meconema thalassinum (assembly GCA_946902985.2). Taxonomy (NCBI): domain Eukaryota; kingdom Metazoa; phylum Arthropoda; class Insecta; order Orthoptera; family Tettigoniidae; genus Meconema; species Meconema thalassinum. Next base: position 66,241,011 of record OX336390.1, on the reverse strand, counting down.
CCGGAATAGTGCATCACGCTGTGCCATCATACTTTTAATGTTTTCATTTAACCATGGGCATGCTGGGCGAGTAACTTTGATCGAATGTTTAGGGGCATGTTTGTCATACAGACTAATAATAAGAGAATTTAACTTGTTTACTTTTGCGTCAATGTTATCTAAGAGTAATATGTCATTCCAGGGAAGGTTGTATGCGTCATGTTTTAAGTCATCCATATTAATATTTTTCATGTTTCTAGTGATAATATATTTAGGTGTGTACTTAGGCACACGTAGGGAGTACGATAGGTAAATTAGGTCATGGGTGTAGATAGATGGTACGGGTATTTGCCCGAAAGTTTCAACTCTGTCGAGATTGCTTGTCACAAGATGGTCAATCAATGTATGTGATTCGTATTTATCAGAGTAAATGTGGTTTGTAGGTTCTAGGGGAAGAATAGTCATGTCGCAGGAAGCGAACAGGTTTTTTAATTGTTTGGTCTCATACGTCTGTGACAGTAAATTGGTATTGTAGTCACCCACGGCTATTACGTGTTCGTAGCTTGGAAGTAAGTCGAGCAAGCGGTTTTCAAATTCACTCATGTTTGTTATTCTTGGCGGCTTATATACAACAACTACCAGAGTCTTTTGTTGGCCAACAATTACTTCAACAAACATGAATTCCGGTCCTGGTTGTGTGCTAAGTGTTGATACACATAGTACCCGTCTTTTTAAGTCGCTTCTACAGTACATGGCAACCCCGCCTGCTCGCCTCCCATCATTTCTGTCATGACGTTCCAGCGAGTACCGATTTAGTTCCACCATGCTAGACGGGATGTCAGGTTTTAACCAACTTTCACTTATGCAGAGGATGTGGATATTGTTTTCGTTTATTATTGCCTGTATTTCGTCGTGATGCGCAACCAGCGACAGAGCATTAATATGGCAACATTGTAATGAATGTTTGGATGAGGAAAGTGCCTGTTTTAGAAGAAAGCCAGTGGTGTAAGGGGAGGGAGGGGGTTGGTGTGGGCTAGGCTGGCCAAGGTCAGTTAGCTCATTCATACAATAGCTCAGCTGGGTAACGGGAGATATATCTTAAAATAGAAGAAACCTACCTGGACCTCCCGCTGCACACTGCCGACCGCAACCAACGCACACACACATACACACACACACTTATTACTAAACTTGTCTAATATAAACATTACGCACATGTTCATTTTACTTCACTCTAATATCCCGCATTAGCTCAACGTTTTCCAGCTCCCTAAATGTGGTGACGGTCTTCTTAGTTCCATCAGGGAGGTGTATTAAAACGCGGCCGTCCTGGGTCCAGACTCGGGTGGGTCCGAAGTGGTCTCTCGCTGCATTTAGGATAGTTTTCCGGGTTTTTGTGAGGGATTCAGTAATAAGAATCTTGGTTCCCTTTAGGAGGCGCTTGGACTTCCAGATGCGATCTCGCTCGTGGTAGCGGAGGAATTTTACAATAATAGGGCGTTTCCCAGTGGCTACCACTTCAGCTGCTGTTCGCTGCGGCCGCCCAATCCTGTGACATCTATCCAGGCTCTCCATAGGGAGGTCCACGTTCAACTTCGTCTTGATTGTGTCCCTCACCTTCTCGTACACATCTTCCTCAGGGTTCTCGACGATCCCGTGGATGAGAAGGCAGTTTCTCCGGCTGTATTGCTCTCCTTCGTCCAGCAGCTCCTCGTGGTGGTCAAGTCTCCTCTCCAGCTTGCTCAGTTCTTCTTTAAGCACAGCGAGTTCGGAGGTGACAGTGTTTCGGAACTCGCGAAAATCACGAGTAAGCGACTCTAGGGAGTCTTGACCCGGGTTGGCAGCACTGTTCAACAACTGAAGGCGTGCTACAAAGTCTGCCATCGTTGCCTCAACAACATTTACACGTTTGTTCACCTTTTGTATTGACATAATGATGTAGAAAATGTTCAGGCACGTACTTCACACACTATGTTACTTGGTCACTCACTTTCGGGCCGGAAATTGCGGTTAAAAACTGCGGTTTGCGCGGGATAAAGCGGAGCACTCCTACAGGCTTCCTATGCCAGCCGCCATCTTAGACCTATGTTATACTGCCTAATAGAATTATCATACAGGCTGAAGTTAGCGCTTGATATCTTGACTGGTGGAAACGTTAATGTGCGCGTTTCAACTTCACCTAGTTTCGAGCAGCGTGAAATGGAACTGCTCCGAGTTCGTTCGATGCGGCAGGCTTCAACCTCACGCTAAAGACACCTTACTTCACTGAATCACTTGAAAATAACTCTATATCGCCAGAAATATATATGCGATCACAAGTATGAGATCTGAGTGAATGAGATCTGAGTATGAGTATGAGAGTTCCTCTCTCCTGTGCACGACCTTTTATCAACTTCTAAAGGGGCGTATTCATCCCTTCCATAGCCTGTTGCTGCGTCATTGCTGGAAGTTTTAACTTTGGCTATACTTGACGGATTTTCAAAATTCAAAAACTCAAAATTAATTTCTTCAAAATTCCAAATCAATGCCATAACTGAAAATAGATTTCCACAAATCTGCATGCCAAAAGTAATCGAATATCGTAGTTTCAGCAATCTCCGTCTTCCTTCCAAACTATCGTTCATTGGTTCTCGTCTCTCCTCCAATAGCGTAGCTTCTTCCTTAGCACAATACCTTGTTTCCTGCGACTGCGTCGTAAATCTTCGGATCTTTCTCGAATAAAATCATGACGTCACCAAGAATCTCAGCTCAATCAGCCTACTGGCATGAATTCTACGTCATCCGTGCCTACGTCATGAATATCCACGTCATAACTATGACATCCTTAACTTGACTGAAATTTTCCAATACAGCCATCGTGGTCTCAATATAATTCAATTTCCGGGGGCAGTACCTTCTTCAAGGCCACGGCCGCCTCCTTCCCTCTTCCTTGCCTATCCATCCTGACCATCCATTACCTTCCCTCATGAGGCCCCTGTTCGCTTTGCAGGTGAGGCCGCCTGCGCGAGGTACCAATCACACCTCACCAGTTGGATCCACTCCGATTAGATGTTCCCTGCTCTAGGACACTGCCCGTAGAGGCGGTAGTGGTGAGTTCCCTCACTGAGTCCGTGGGTTCCACCAACCTGGAGGGTAAACGACTAAGAAAGAAAGAAGAAATAATATAACAATATAGGGATAGGGATATAATGTACCTTCCGTACCACACCCGCACGTGTAATTCGCGTGAAAAAATCTAGAGTACCTCTTGACCCCCTTAAGCGCATTATATGACATGGATGAATTGTACAGCTTAATTTGGTTCCGTTATAACCTCATAGCCGTTTGCAAATTATCTCAGTAATGTAATAGCCTAAATGGAATTGTATTGCGTCTTACAGCGATAGACGGACCTGTGAGATTCCGTTGCCATGGTTACCGACTTGCATTCTTTCGTTATTGTATTAAATGAAAATAGTTTTCTGGAAATATCTCAAAAACTGTTGGTTTTAGGGCCTTAAAATGTAGTAGTTTCGTTTCTCACATTGAGGGGCTGAAAATGAGCTTTGTCACGCCCTTCTATGCCTATTTCAGCAAGTATTTTAAGGGGGTAGGCCCCCTTTTAAGAGAGGTACAGAGAAGCGTTATATCAATGATTAGTGTTGTGCCTCTGAAGGATATATGTACCAAATTTTACGTTGATCCACCCAGCCGTTCTCGAGTTATAAGGTAACTACTTTGTCCACAGACAGACAGACAGACAGACAAACAGACAGACAGACGTAGTAGCCTCCGAGCCCCCGAGGGGCTGAAAATGAGTTTTGTCTCGTCCTTGTACGTCATAATATAATAATAATAATAATAATAATAATAATAATAATAATAATAATAATAATAATAATAATAATAATAATATAGCGATAGCGGTATAACAGACCTTTAGTACCACACCCGCCCGTGTAAATCACGTGAAAAATTCAAGAGTACGCCTTGACCCCCTTAAGCGCATTGTATACTGTACGTATTAATGAATTTTACAGCTTAAGTTGGTTCCGTGATAACCTTATAGCCGTTTGCGAACTTTCACAGTAATGTAATAAATGGAATGGCATTGCGTCTTACAGAAATAGATGGACTTCAGAGATTGTGTTGGCATGGTTACCGACTTGCTTTCATTCAATAGCTTAATAAATGAAATTATTTTTCTGGGTATACCTCAAAAACTGTTGGTTTTAGGACCTTAAAATGTGGTTTTCGGGGCCCGTAGGGCTCCCGAGTTTTGTTTCTCACATTGAGACGCTAAAAATGAGCGTTGTCTCATTTTTCTACGCCCATTTCAGCATGTATTTTAAGGGGTAGGCCCTCTTTAATGAGGGGGCGTGGTGGCTCAGCGGTCTAGCTGTATGCCTCTCACCAAGGCGGTCCGGGTTCGATTCCCGGTCAATGCATGTGAGATTTTCGAAGTGAAATGCCATGTCCTGTGGTTCGGATTCCACGTAAAAAGGAGGTCCCGTGGCTCATGATCTCAAGATTAACGGTCACGTTAAACTACAAGCTTCCTTCCTTTGCTTTCCTCTTTTATGAGAGGTATGGAGAAGAATTACATCAATGATTAGTGTCGTGCCTCTGATGGATATCAGTACCAAGTTTTACGTAATTCCACCCAGCCGTTCTCAAGTTATAAGGACTCATAGTTGTCCACAGACACACACAAAGACAGACAAATAGACAGACAAAAATTTTATTTTTGTGCGCATCCGTCATAAAACAGTCTGAAACGCGCAAATAACGCAAATTTCCCTGGAAATTCAGAAAAAACAGACAAACATTCATTTTTATATATAGAGAAATTACATCTCATTTTAAATGGCAAAATTGATGGGCAACGAAGAGCGGAAAGGAGAAGGACGTCGGAACCTTCAAGATTGGACTGGAACAAGATCTATTGGTAAGGCGGCTTCGGTGGCGTAGTCGGTAGCATGCTGAGCTTCTATGCCGAAGATTGCGGGTTCAAACCCGGCCGAAGCCGTCGGATTTTTAAGGGCGTTAAAAATCCCTTAGTATGCCTTCCTTCGGAGGGGAAGTAAAGCCGGCGGTCCCATGTCATAGATTTATGGCATGTTAAAGATCCTCCCACTAATTGCACCTGTGTGAAGCTAAATTGGATAGGTTAAGAATGTAAACAACGCTCTTAGGTTTCTACGTTCGTTGCCAAGCGCCGACTGCGGTGGCGTCTATTAGCTAAGTTCTGAATTAGGCCTAGTAGTCGATGACGGTGGCGCTTGGCGGTAAAAGTAGGAACTATTTGAAAAATTATAAGTTGCAGTACTTAAAATTAAAAAACAGATACACACACTGATACAGTCATCACAATTAACACCGGTTATCAGACATATTCTACACACACCCAAAGTACACGGGGCTACATGACCGCTTTGTCGCAGCCCCTAAACTTAAGAACCAACCAACCAAGATCTATTGAACTGCTCTACCGCTCTGCTGAAGATAGACAAACACTATCCACATAGATCGCCAACGTCCGGGAGACTGGGCAGGGCTCATAGAAGAAGAAGAAGAAGAAGAAGAAAAAGAATTGGTGAGACCTTGACTATCATGATACAGTGTTACTCGTTGTCGCCTAGCGACAATATGTCCGTCAAGTTATTAGATTCTATTTTCGTATGGCCTTGTAAAATGTGACCTTGAAGAAATGAATATTCGCAATTATTTTAATACACGGATGATATTATCAAGTAAGGTAGGATTCTATCGATTATGCCCAACGCGCATTACATTTTAAGACAACAAAGTCGTCGTAGCGAAATTATTTCAAAGATATTTCAGTTTTAGTAAAAGATGAAATTTTCTACGAAATTATTTTAATATATAAAATAGATGTATTTGTAATATTTGTAATTAAAAGAATGATATAAAATAATAAAAATGGTTAACCATACAATGAAATATTAACTTTAAACAAATAAAATATAATATTGGGCTTCACATTACATTTTTCAAAATACAGTTAGTTAAATTAAAAAAATTGTAATAATAAGTGTAAATAAAATATTAGGCTTTATATTAAAAATTCAAAAACATATACAATTAAATAATTTAGAAAAACAAGAGACCGAATATCAACAATTATTTTAACTCAGTGCTTGAAATGAGTAAAACTTAATCTTCTTCCGAAATATGGAGTGTGAATTTTGTTTCAGGTGCCAACCAGTTAGTGCGTCTTTGGAATTGTCAACCTAATTGATTGGAAAATATTATATCAGAGAAGAGTTTATTCATAAGTTTAGTGTATAGATAAGTGGCAATTCTGAATTCACCAAGTGTTTTTTTTTCTATAATGAAATGAGGCCCTTGCAACATTAATTTTTACATCAAAGACCCCTCGTATGTAGCAATATACGGTCATGTATGAATCTTCTTTAATAAAACTGTGAATGAAGAAAGAATAGATTTATGAGGAGGTTAGAAATGCATTAGTCATATTATTATATATTATATATTCTTACTTTATGTTAATTCTTTTTATAACATAGGCTATAACTTATTGTATATTTATAAGCTATGTGGAACTGCCATTCCTGATTTTAGTATATCTATCTCGGGTATGCCTCTGGAACAAATAAATTACTTTCCCTGTATTGAAAGTATTCTGTCTAGTAACTGTTCATCGGAGAAGGACGTTGGAAACAGAATACATGGTGCCCTTCTATATTCCGGACGTCTCAGACATCGGGTATTTGTGAATAAAGATCTTAAAATACACACTAGCAAGAGACATTGTGGCGCCCCTCTGAAGCTATAGGGACCAGCTTTAGAAGACCTTGAAGAGTACAGGCATTGAACTAAGGACTTGGTTTGCCCATGCGGATGATTGCACTCACTGGCGCTGATGTCGCACAATTTGAGCGTTGAGATTGACGGCAAGCAGCAGATGAACACCAGAGGTGTAAACTACGCCAGGCTCAACCACGCCCTCCTCTCTCTAGAAGTTGCAACAAGTGTGGTAGAATATTTCAGGCCATCAAAAGTGTATCCATGCCTGATAATGGATATTCAAGAATTGCAGGAGAGATATGAGTACTAAGACACGAGTTCCAACCATTGATCTTTATAATACTACTGGATGTCTCGCTCCCACAGCTGGAGTGAGGCCTCTTGCTTTGCGATTACATTTGCCTGGTGGAAGGGGCAAACATCGCTCAATCTGCATGGCGCGCTCGTTGAAAGGAGTATCAACCATGGATCTCGATAATACTACCGGAGGTCTCGCTCCCACAGCTGGAGTGAGGCCACTTGCTTTGCGATTATATTTGCCTGGTGGAAGGGGCAAACATCGCTCAATCTGCATGGCGCGCTCGTTGAAAGGAGTATCAACCATTATTCTCTATAATACTACTGAATGTCTCGCTCCCACGGCTGGAGTGAGGCCACTTGCTTTGTGGTTACATTTGGTTGGTGGAAGGGGCAAACATCGCTCAATCTGCATGGCGCGCTCGTTGAAAGGAGTATCAACCATTATTCTCTATAATACTACTGGAGGTCTCGCTCCCACGGCTGGAGTGAGGCCACTTGCTTTGCGATTACATTTGCCTGGTGGAAGGGGCAAACATCGCTCAATCTGCATGGCGCGCTCGTTGAAAGGAGTATCAACCATTAATCTCTATAATACTACTGAATGTCTCGCTCCCACGGCTGGAGTGAGGCCACTTGCTTTGTGGTTACATTTGCCTGGTGGAAGGGGCAAACATCGCTCAATCTGCATGGCGCGCTCGTTGAAAGGAGTATCAACCATTATTCTCTATAATACTACTGAATGTCTCGCTCCCACGGCTGGAGTGAGGCCACTTGCTTTGCGATTACATTTGCCTGGTGGAAGGGGCAAACATCGCTCAATCTGCATGGCGCGATCGTTGAAATGAGTATCAACCATTAATCTCTATAATACTACTGGATGTCTCGCTCCCACAGCTGGAGTGAGGCCACTTGCTTTGCGATTATATTTGCCTGGTGGAAGGGGCAAACATCGCTCAATCTGCACGGCACGCTCGTCGAAAGGAGTATCAACCATTAATCTCTATAATACTACTGGATGTCTTGCTCCGACAGTTGGAGTGAGGCCGCTTGCTTTGCGATTACATTTGCCTGGTGGAAGGGGCAAACATCGCTCAATCTGCATGGCGTGCTCGTTGAATGGAGTATCAACCATGGATCTCGATAATACTACTGAATGTCTCGCTCCCACAGCTGGAGTGAGGCTTCTTGCTTTGCGGTTACATTTGCCTGGTGGAAGGGGCAAACATCGCTCAATCTGCATGGCGCGCTCGTTGAAAGGAGTATCAACCATGGATCCCTATAATACTACTGGATGTCTCGCTCCCACAGCTGGAGTGAGGCCACTTGCTTTGCGATTACATTTGCCTGGTGGAAGGGGCAAACATCGCTCAACCTGCCTGGCGCGCTCGTTGAAAGGAGTATCAACCATGGATCTCTATAATACTACTGGAGGTCTCGCTCCCACGGCTGGAGTGAGGCCACTTGCTTTGCGATTACATTTGCCTGGTGGAAGAGGCAAACATCGCTCAATCTGCATGGCGCGCTCTTTGAAAGGAGTATCAACCATAGATCTCTATAATACTACTGGAGGTCTCGCTCCCACGGCTGGAGTGAGGCCACTTGCTTTGCGATTACATTTGCCTGGTGGAAGGGGCAAACATCGCTCAATCTGCATGGCGCGATCGTTGAAATGAGTATCAACCATTAATCTCTATAATACTACTGGATGTCTCGCTCCCACAGCTGGAGTGAGGCCACTTGCTTTGCGATTATATTTGCCTGGTGGAAGGGGCAAACATCGCTCAATCTGCACGGCACGCTCGTCGAAAGGAGTATCAACCATTAATCTCTATAATACTACTGAATGTCTCTCTCCCACGGCTGGAGTGAGGCCACTTGCTTTGTGGTTACATTTGCCTGGTGGAAGGGGCAAACATCGCTCAATCTGCATGGCGCGCTCGTTGAAAGGAGTATCAACCATTATTCTCTATAATACTACTGAATGTCTCGCTCCCACGGCTGGAGTGAGGCCACTTGCTTTGCGATTACATTTGCCTGGTGGAAGGGGCAAACATCGCTCAATCTGCATGGCGCGATCGTTGAAATGAGTATCAACCATTAATCTCTATAATACTACTGGATGTCTCGCTCCCACAGCTGGAGTGAGGCCACTTGCTTTGCGATTATATTTGCCTGGTGGAAGGGGCAAACATCGCTCAATCTGCACGGCACGCTCGTCGAAAGGAGTATCAACCATTAATCTCTATAATACTACTGGATGTCTTGCTCCGACAGTTGGAGTGAGGCCTCTTGCTTTGCGATTACATTTGCCTGGTGGAAGGGGCAAACATCGCTCAATCTGCATGGCGTGCTCGTTGAATGGAGTATCAACCATGGATCTCGATAATACTACTGAATGTCTCGCTCCCACAGCTGGAGTGAGGCTTCTTGCTTTGCGGTTACATTTGCCTGGTGGAAGGGGCAAACAGCGCTCAATCTGCATGGCGTGCTCGTTGAAAGGAGTATCAACCATGGATCTCTATAATACTACTGAATGTCTTGCTCCCACGGCTGGAGTGAGGCCTCTTGCTTTGCGATTACATTTGCCTGGTGGAAGGGGCAAACATCGCTCAATCTGCATGGCGCGCTCGTTGAAAGGAGTATCAACCATGGATCTCTATAATACTACTGGAGGTCTCGCTCCCACGGCTGGAGTGAGGCCACTTGCTTTGCGATTACATTTGCCTGGTGGAAGAGGCAAACATCGCTCAATCTGCATGGCGCGCTCTTTGAAAGGAGTATCAACCATGGATCTCTATAATACTACTGGAGGTCTCGCTCCCACGGCTGGAGTGAGGCCACTTGCTTTGCGATTACATTTGCCTGGTGGAAGAGGCAAACATCGCTCAATCTGCATGGCGCGCTCTTTGAAAGGTGTATCAACCATGGATCCCTATAATACTACTGGAGGTCTCGCTCCCACAGCTGGAGTGAGGCCACTTGCTTTGCGATTACATTTGCCTGGTGGAAGAGGCAAACATCGCTCAATCTGCATGGCGCGCTCTTTGAAAGGATTATCAACCATGGATCTCTATAATACAACCGGAGATCTCGCTCCCACAGCTGGAGTGAGGCCACTTGCTTTGCGATTACATTTGCCTGGTGGAAGAGGCAAACATCGCTCAATCTGCATGGCGCGCTCTTTGAAAGGTGTATCAACCATGGATCCCTATAATACTACTGGAGGTCTCGCTCCCACGGCTGGAGTGAGGCCACTTGCTTTGTGGTTACATTTGCCTGGTGGAAGGGGCAAACTTCGCTCAATCTGCATGGCGTGCTCGTTGAAAGGAGTATCAACCATGGATCCCTATAATACTACTGGATGTCTTGCTCCGACAGTTGGAGTGAGGCCTCTTGCTTTGGGATTACATTTGCCTGGTGAAAGGGGCAAACATCGCTCAATCTGCACGGCGCGCTCGTTGAAAGGAGTATCAACCATGGATCTCTATAATACTAATGGATGTCTTGCTCCTACAGCTGGAGTGAGGCCACTTGCTTTGCGATTATATTTGCCTGGTGGAAGGGGCAAACAGCGCTTAATCTGCATGGCGTGCTCGTTGAAAGGAGTATCAACCATTGATCTCTATAATACTACTGGAGATCTCGCTCCCACAGCTGGAGTGAGGCCACTTGCTTTGCGATTACATTTGCCTGGTGGAAGAGGAAAACATCGCTCAATCTGCATGGCGCGCTCTTTGAAAGGTGTATCAACCATGGATCCCTATAATACTACTGGAGGTCTCGCTCCCACGGCTGGAGTGAGGCCACTTGCTTTGTGGTTACATTTGCCTGGTGGAAGGGGCAAACTTCGCTCAATCTGCATGGCGTGCTCGTTGAAAGGAGTATCAATCATGGATCCCTATAATACTACTGGATGTCTTGCTCCCAGAGCTGGAGTGAGGCCACTTGCTTTGCGATTACATTTGCCTGGTGGAAGGGACAAACAGCGCTCAATCTGCATGGCGTGCTCGTTGAAAGGAGTATCAACCATTAATCTCTATAATACTACTGAATGTCTTGCTCCCACGGCTGGAGTGAGGCCTCTTGCTTTGCGATTATATTTGCCTGGTGGAAGGGGCAAACAGCGCTCAATCTGCATGGCGTGCTCGTTGAAAGGAGTATCAACCATGGATCCCTATAATACTACTGAGTGTCTTGCTCCCACAGCTGGAGTGAGGCCTCTTGCTTTGCGGTTACATTTGCCTGGTGGAAGGGGCAAGCAGCGCTCAATCTGCATGGCTCGCTCGTTGAAAGGAGTATCAACCATGGATCTCTATAATACTACTGAATGTCTCGCTCCCACAGCTGGAGTGAGGCCACTTGCTTTGCGATTACATTTGCCTGGTGGAAGGGGCAAACATCGCACAATCTGCATGGCGTGCTCGTTGAAAGGAGTATCAACCATGGATCCCTATAATACTACTGGATGTCTTGCTCCCACAGCTGGAGTGAGGCCTCTTGCTTTGCGATTATATTTGCCTGGTGGAAGGGGCAAACAGCGCTCAATCTGCATGGTGTGCTCGTTGAAAGGAGTATCAACCATTGATCTCTATAATACTACTGGAGATCTCGCTCCCACAGCTGGAGTGAGGCCACTTGCTTTGCGATTACATTTGCCTGGTGGAAGAGGCAAACATCGCTGAATCTGCATGGCGCGCTCTTTGAAAGGTGTATTAACCATGGATCCCTATAATACTACTGGAGGTCTCGCTCCCACAGCTGGAGTGAGGCCACTTGCTTTGCGATTACATTTGCCTGGTGGAAGGGGCAAACAGCGCTCAATCTGCATGGCGTGCTCGTTGAAAGGAGTATCAACCATTAATCTCTATAATACTACTGAATGTCTTGCTCCCACAGCTGGAGTGAGGCCTCTTGCTTTGCGATAACATTTGCCAGGTGGAAGGGGCAAACATCGCTCAATCTGCACGGCGCGCTCGTTAAAAGGAGTATCAACCATGGATCCCTATAATACTACTGGATGTCTTGCTCCCACAGCTGGAGTGAGGCCACTTGCTTTGCGATTACATTTGCCTGGTGGAAGGGGCAAACAGCGCTCAATCTGCATGGCGTGCTCGTTGAAATAAGTATCAACCATGGAACCCTATAATACTACTGGATGTCTCGTTCCCACACCTGGAGTGAGGCCTCTTGCTTTGGGGTTACATTTGCCTGGTGGAAGGGGCAAACAGCGCTCAATCTGCATGGCGTGCTCGTTGAAAGGAGTATCAACCATGGATCCCTATAATACTACTGGATGTCTTGCTCCCACAGCTGGAGTGAGGCCACTTGCTTTGCGATTACATTTGCCTGGTGGAAGAGGCAAACATCGCTCAATCTGCATGGCGCGCTCGTTGAAAGGTGTATCAACCATGGATCCCTATAATACTACTGGAGGTCTCGCTCCCACAGCTGGAGTGAGGTCACTTGCTTTGCGATTATATTTGCCTGGTAGAAAGGGCAAACATCGCTCAATCTGCATGGCGCGCTCGTTGAAAGGAGTATCAACCATGGATCTCTATAATACTACTGGATGTCTTGCTCCCACAGCTGGAGTGAGGCCACTTGCTTTGCGATTACATTTGCCTGGTGGAAGGGGCAAACATCGCTCAATCTGCATGGCGCGCTCGTTGAAAGGAGTATCAACCATGGATCTCTATAATACTACTGGATGTCTTGCTCCCACAGCTGGAGTGAGGCCACTTGCTTTGCGATTACATTTGCCTGGTGGAAGGGGCAAACATCGCTCAATCTGCATGGCGCGCTCGTTGAAAGGAGTATCAACCATTGATCTCTATAATACTACCGGAGGTCTCGCTCCCACAGCTGGAGTGAGGCCACTTGCTTTGCGATTACATTTGCCTGGTGGAAGGGGCAAACATCGCTCAATCTGCATGGCGCGCTCGTTGAAAGGAGTATCAATCATTGATCTCTATAATACTACTGGATGTCTCGCTCCCACAGCTGGAGTGAGGCCACTTGCTTTGCGGTTACATTTGTCTGGTGGAAGGGGCGAAACATCGCTCAATCTGCATGTGGTGCATTCTTGGAATACACGGTACCAGAGATTATAATTTTCAATGCTTTTGCATGTTCTTTCCTTCCTCTTTGTCAAACACCAACAGTGATCTTCTGTTTTATCTTAGGGGTTCAGGTCGCTTATATTTTGTATGAGTCTGTTCCAGATATATATTCTATGACCCACCTAGCGTCGTATAGCAACGAATCTCTGAAGCTCTTCAACTCTTCCTCGCGCAAGAGGAATTCCATATCCATTTGGCCACCAGATCCTGTTACCATCGCCAGTTATTTTCTCCTTGAGCAAGAGGACTACGTCTACTTCTTTACTCACCATGCTGCGCTAGTATCATCTGTTATCAACTCTTTGAAGACCGGCTCAGCAAGAGATCAAATTTTTGTTTTAAAGTTGGCAATGCTTATATGTTCTCCTTTTGTCTCCTACCCCCCACTCTTTTCCCCTTCCTTGGTCACTCCGTGCTCCGTTGAGCAGGTCTCACTTCTCAGTTGGCAGTTGACTCGGTCAGTTAAAGCTCCACTCGAGCTAGCCTCCTCAAACCAAGAGGCATACTCTCTTCTACGCCATGTTGGCAAAGTAGTTATCTTCAAAGGAAACTTCGCCTTCAACATGAAATCAAGATAAGTACCAATTTAAAAGTTTTAACCTCATCTTCATGGTTTTAACTTCCACGTGCTTTTAATGATATTTTATAGACAGTGTGAAATTATTTACTTTGGGGCAAAAATCATTCTTCGTGGGATTTGCCATGTTGAGCTTTTGCTTGTATAAGCCAACCTTACTAAAAAAGAGCTTTTCTTAAGCTATTCAAATGAGAGATCCTCTCGCTACGTGGGATATTATCTAATACCCGCTGTCTATAAATTATAAAGCTAGTTCCTCCGTTGGATTTTCTCAACCCCATTTTTCTGCTAAGATCGTTCTGGAACTTTCCAGATCTGGTACTCTATCTGCGAGGCTTGCCGTCCGGTATTTTTCACTCACTTGTGAAAATACTAGTTAAAATGAGGAATCTTCCTTAAATTACTGCAATAGCTAACTTTCGTCCACCGTTGGGTTGTTTTATGGCGCATATAACTGTAATCCACCATTTTCTCTAGCAATAGACTCTCGCCTACCTAGTGCAACCAGTTCTTTTCAGTATTGAAAAAACTTTCTTTCTCATGAACTTTCGAGTTTCTATAGTGAACTTTGCATCAATCTTTACAGACTATAGTGATAATCAGTGCTTGCTGCACGTTTCTACCGCGTCGCGATCGTCCGGTTATATTAAATACGGCCATGAACATTGATCCTATATCCCAATGATCTTTCCTCAACCTTCTACTAACCACCCATATTAATAAAATTGTAACTTTTCTATAAGGTGTCACTCACGAAGTGCCCTTCCAACTTTGCTAGTTTAACATTAATTAAATTCTGCATAATTGCTTGTGTGATACAAGTTTCAAATCACATTGTTCCTTTCCTATAATTAGGGAAAACAATTCTTTAAACTCTTGAGCGAGTCATGTTCAGGTTTCACGAAATGGAAACTGTCCCATTTGGCTAGTGATTCCTGCTCAAACTTGGGAAGTCTAGAACTTTCCTTTTCACTTTCTTCAGGTTTCACAGTAAGTGACCTGCCCTCTTTTGTCTAATTCTTATATAATAATTCTGTATAAATATAAGAAGTTGTAGGAACTTCTATCTTATTTTTCATGTTTTTATTATTGTTATTTTCGAAGTTGTCACTTTCTCTAGAACATTCTTTCAAGAATTTCTTAAGGGGCACTCTTTGTACTCCAATTCACGTTCAAACTTTAATTACTTCACTGTTTATTTGTTTAAATCTTATAAAGATTTTAGAAACATGTAAGGTGTGAAACCTTGTAAATTGTCAATTGCCTGGAGCAAACGTTTGATGTCGAGAGGTCTGCGACCCCACTTGTTAAAAGGTTCAAATGAACTATGTTTGTCCAAATTATGTAACATAATTGTCAATTTCTTCAAACTTCTTGGAATTGTAAAATAAATGAAGCGTATCCTTTCGCTTTTTCATTTACGAATACAAAGTGTAGGCAAAATCCTGTCTTCCTTGACTCTCCTCACTCAATGACATTAAAATCATTAATACGGCTTTCACAATTTGTTGCATTTGAGCAAGAACTCTTCATTTTCACCTCACTAAAGTTCTCTTTAGCTTTGATAGCTAATTCTAATTGGCCAGTAAGGCAAGTAAAGCTCGCTAAGCCAGCTACCTGCTTGTGGAGATCCTCTCCGAAAACTTATGGTCAGTTTTCTAAAAGATAAGTGTTTCTTTTTGTCTAAACTTTTAGCCGGCTCCTCGCTGAGTAAAAGCTTAGCCATTTTCCAATGCAACCATTGGTTCATTTACCAAGATTACTCCATAAGGCATAATCTTTTATCATTTCCTTCTTAGAGACACTTGGTCGCCCTTACAGGAACTCCATAATTTTGGAAATTGAAAATACCAAACCTGAGTTAAATCATTGGCATACTTCGAATTATTTTGAAAAACCCAATTTCTTTGAGAAGACATACAGTAAATTTGTTCCTCTCAGTCTTGCCAGACCATCACTCTTCCCTATAGTAGTTTTATATATGCTTGGGAGGAAATACACTACAGCCTCTCTCTGGCAAACTGCCCAAGTCTTAGCTGCGGTTCCCGTCAGCTTCGACCAAGCTCGTACCCACTTTAGGTATCCGAGAACGGATTTGCGGTGGCAACCACCTTTAAGTGTGTTTAAATTTAAACTTATTAATTTTGTGGGACTCTCCTCCTATTTTTCTATCCTTCTTTTCCAATCCCAAACCTACTTCCTTTTTTTTAATCATCTTCCCTTGGTGGGTAGGTTATTCCTCAGCCAATAAACTACCCAAAGTTTGGTACCAGAAACCCGGGAGAGTCCATTTTTTATTTCTATTGTTTGTCAAGTGTCATTTGACAATACTTTGCATATTACTAATATCTGCTTTGGATTTTTCAGCTATAACTACATCATGCAAAGCCTGTGAACGGGAAAGAGGCCGCTCCTGTCTCCTATGGTGTGTCCCATTCTTTCTACTCATTTGCTGCTGCCAGCTTGACAGCATCTCCAAGGTTCTACAGTTTCGTGAGTTGTATTTCAATTTATTCTCTTTGTCATGGCTCCTACAGAATTTGATGAAACTCTCATTGCTAGACGTTCTTCCTATAAAGGGCAACTCACCAGATTCAGAAATTTTATCAACAAGTTAAATCCCGCCGAGTGTGATTTAGACATCTTGACACATCGCCTTAAGTTGTACGAACGGTCTTATGATTATTATGATCAAATTCAAACCGAGATTGAATCCGCTTGCCCAGAACTTCAATCGGATCGGGACGAGGTCGAACCCTTGTACTTTGAAGGGATTGCAAAGGCCCACCAACTGATCCGCAATATCTCAGAACCGGACACTAGGGTCATCAATCCGGCCCAGTTCGCACCCGCTTCAGTTCACAAGAACAAACCGAAACCGTTACTTCCTAAGATAAGCCTACCGCACTTCTCAGGCAAGGAAGGCGAATGGTATTCTTTTTATGAACTTTACTGCTCCCTAATTCATGAAAATACCGAGATCCCCGTTATTCATAAATTTTATTTCCTGCGTACGTCTTTGGAATCTGAGGCCTTAGCCTTAGTGGAGTCACTGCCTTTAAGCGCAGACAACTACCACATCGCCTTTAATCTCCTTAAAGAGAGATATGGCAATTTACGTTTGAGTGTAGCTCGCCACATACGCTGTCTCTTCAACCTACCAGCCGTCAAACCTAATGACGTCACCTCTTTAAGAAACCTGTTGGACTCTATACAGTTGAATGTCAGAGCATTATACCAACTTAAGCAGCCTGTCCAAACATGGGACACCATACTCATTCATCTGACAACATCAAGATTCGATTTTTCAACTTTAAAGGCTTGGGAAATTGAACTCGCTCGCAAGGAAGAATTTTCCTTCGAACACTTAATCTCGTTTCTTAACAGCCGATGCCAAGTACTTACAGCACTCGCATTTCAGTGCGAAAAGGTCGAAACGAATCTTCAGTCTCACATTTTTGAGAAAAACCTTGCTTTTTCAAAGGGACATCAGCCCCCATCTGTCGAGAACAAGCAAACCCGTTCTGCTTCTTTTAATCATGCAAGAGAACAAATCAGGCCGCTCAACAAATCGTTAAAATGCACGCTCTGTAAAAAGCTTCACACATTGTATTCGTGCAAATCTTTTAAAGAATTGTCTGTCGAAGATCGAATGAAGTTTGTCTTCAATAGCAAACATTGTTTCAATTGCTTGTCACCTAAGCATTCTTCTTCAAACTGCTCGTCATCCAATCTCTGTTTTCATTGCAAAAAACCGCATCATTCTTTATTGCACGTTCACAATAAATCGAGGTCATCAGTACCTGCCTCTTCAAGCTCCATGCAGAGCAGCTCCGAACAAACTAATGCTTCTTC
The DNA here is from genome assembly GCA_946902985.2 of Meconema thalassinum. Classification (NCBI taxonomy): domain Eukaryota; kingdom Metazoa; phylum Arthropoda; class Insecta; order Orthoptera; family Tettigoniidae; genus Meconema; species Meconema thalassinum. The sequence goes on along the minus strand of OX336390.1, from coordinate 66,223,410 downwards.
CTGCATTTCTAATGCCAAAACTTCTTACAGTGCGCAAACCCTTTTGACCACTGTACAATTCGAAATCCAAGATAAATTTGGAAATTGGTTGAGAACCCGTGGTCTTCTCGATTCCGCTTCAACGCACAACTTTGTTTCGCAATCGTTGATTAAAAAACTAGGTCTTTCGTCATCACCTACTTCTATCAATGTGACCGGCATTGACAATTTGAAAACTCAAGTCTTGCAGTCTTCAAAATTGAAAATCAGAGACGTTTGCCAAAGAAACACCAATCTTAATTTAAACTGTCTCATTCTTACCAGTATTGGTAAAGACACTCCTAGCAGCTGTATTAATACTTCCGATTTAAACATTCCCTCGCACTTAAGGTTAGCCGATCCTCAGTTTAATGCTCAAGGTCCCATTGATGTACTTTTCAGTGCCAATGTTTTTTGGAAGTGCCTTCGCAAACAAACACGCAAGTTATCTTCAACCGTGGTCGCTAGAGACACCGATTTTGGTTGGGTTATTACTGGTGAAATTCAGCATCCCAGTGTTCAAACCAAAGCGCAATGTCATTTCGTTACGGCTGACATAAATCCCATTTCTGAAAAAGAGAACGCTCATGTTTCAGATCTCAATATTTTTGAAAAACACTTGCCGAAACGATGTCTTATCGTGAACAACTACGCTACCTCTGTAAGTTGTTTAAATGGTTTTTCTCTCTTCCCGCACAAGATGGCAGTTCAAGTTCGCCTTGCTTTGTGTTACTTCGTTTACCTTCTCATGTCATTTTTTATAGCAGGTAATTGCTTAAATTCTTTCTCGAAAACTATCTTCCCCTTGTGTAAAACCATGGCTATCAGTCACCATCACTTTGCTGTAAGCCATGTTTCACTTCTTTCGTTATTTAGAAGGATGGCCACGGTCGGCTCCTCCCCCCTTCCTCACAATTGGAAGCCGCTTTTGAAACCGTTTGAAAATCTGAATTCTATAACATCAAGAATAACTATTCTTATGCATAACCTTCTTCTCAATGTCCCAGCTTCACTTCCTATTTCGGAAGAATCAAGCTTTTTCCTGTCGAAAATTGTCCGATTTCGTGATCCTCTCAATTATGCGAAATTGATTTCCTACTCTATTTCATATATATTTAAATCGCTTTTTCACGTCCAAGTTACGATTGACTGCATGCCGTCCAAGCTGAATATCTGCTTTAAGTTACAGCTGATTCAACAAGTGTTGTTTGTGTACTTTGAACTGCTTGTTTGTCAGACTTGTTTGTATACAAGCCCGATTAAGGTCAAGTCACTGTTTATTTCCTGTACGCTTGACAAAGTTCAAAGCATGTTTCTCTTATCTCAACTTTGGCTGATTGCCAACCATTGTCTAGTGAGCTGCTCCTGCAAGTACAGAAGCCGTTCACCTACTTCCCAAAATAAACTTGTTCCAGTTAAGGACTCTTTCAGCTATTTATATGTCTTATCTCGCTGTACTATGTGTGTCAAGGCCGTGCTTGCCTGTGTATCTCATTTACTCACGCTCGTATTCTCAAACTGCTTCGATCCTTGTTTCAAAACTTCGTTGCGTATTTCTCACGCGCTCATGTATTTCACTTTGCTTACATATTTTGCGATCTTAATGTTCATTGATGAACAAACTTACTTTTTCTCGTCGTCACATTCGATGTGTTTTTGCATTCATACTTGTTATGTCACGTTTCTCGCTGACTTAAGTATTTTTCTGAGTAACCCCTTTGATGCTTATTGTGACTTGAGGTCATTGTTTATGGCTACTGGGTTTTTACCCATGGCGTTCTTGCTTTCTACTCGCATAGTTTTTTGTTTATTTGGTATATTCTTGTCCTGAATAGATGTACTTGTCTCTATACGTTTTGTTTAAACTTGTTAATTCTCCTTTTGCATTGTATCGCAATCTTTACTAGTGCTTTATTTCTCTCAGCTTCCAGCTATTTTGTGATTGAAAGTGTTGATAATTCTCGCCTTTTAACTCCGCTTTCTAATGACCCTGATGACCTCCTTCCACTTACACCTGGTCGCTTCCTTACACTCACTTCTCTCTCTGCCCCTCCTCCCCTTCCAAATTCTTACAGGGATTCCAATCTACCTATTGTTTGGTGTAAACTTGAAGCCCTCCGCAATTCTTTTTGGAAGAGGTGGAACTTGGAATATTTAACTTCCTTGCAAAGGAGGCAGAAGTGGTTTCTTTCCAGTCCCGACATTAAAGTGGGGGACTTGGTCTTAGGGATGTTTCACCCCCCCCCCCCCCTAGTCTGGCCTTTTGGAAGAGTGACCGAGTGTTACCCTGGAAGAGATAGGAGAGTCAGGGTAGTCAGAGTCTTGACCACTAATGGTCAGATCACAAGACTACTTCTCCGCAATTGCTTATTACCTTTAAATGTGTACTTGTTTTTCTTGTTCCCTGTTGGTGTTTTCCCCTCCCAGTATGGTGCATTCTTGGAATACACGGTACCAGAGATTATAATTTTCAATGCTTTTGCATGTTCTTTCCTTCCTCTTTGTCAAACACCAACAGTGATCTTCTGTTTTCTCTTAGGGGTTCAGGTCGCTTATATTTTGTATGAGTCTGTTCCAGATATATATTCTATGACCCACCTAGCGTCGTATAGCAACGAATCTCTGAAGCTCTTCAACTCTTCCTCGCGCAAGAGGAATTCCATATCCATTTGGCCACCAGATCCTGTTACCATCGCCAGTTATTTTCTCCTTGAGCAAGAGGACTACGTCTACTTCTTTACTCACCATGCTGCGCTAGTATCATCTGTTATCAACTCTTTGAAGACCGGCTCAGCAAGAGATAAAATTTTTGTTTTAAAGTTGGCAATGCTTATATGTTCTCCTTTTGTCTCCTACCCCCCACTCTTTTCCCCTTCCTTGGTCTCTCCGTGCTCCGTTGAGCAGGTCTCACTTCTCAGTTGGCAGTTGACTCGGTCAGTTAAAGCTCCACTCGAGCTAGCCTCCTCAAACCAAGAGGCATACTCTCTTCTACGCCATGTTGGCAAAGTAGTTATCTTCAAAGGAAACTTCGCCTTCAACATGAAATCAAGATAAGTACCAATTTAAAAGTTTTAACCTCATCTTCATGGTTTTAACTTCCACGTGCTTTTAATGATATTTTATAGACAGTGTGAAATTATTTACTTTGGGGCAAAAATCATTCTTCGTGGGATTTGCCATGTTGAGCTTTTGCTTGTATAAGCCAACCTTACTAAAAAAGAGCTTTTCTTAAGCTATTCAAATGAGAAATCCTCTCGCTACGTGGGATATTATCTAATACCCGCTGTCTATAAATTATAAAGCTAGTTCCTCCGTTGGATTTTCTCAACCCCATTTTTCTGCTAAGATCGTTCTGGAACTTTCCAGATCTGGTACTCTATCTGCGAGGCTTGCCGTCCGGTATTTTTCACTCACTTGTGAAAATACTAGTTAAAATGAGGAATCTTCCTTAAATTACTGCAATAGCTAACTTTCGTCCACCGTTGGGATGTTTTATGGCGCATTTAACTGTAATCCACCATTTTCTCTAGCAATAGACTCTCGCCTACCTAGTGCAACCAGTTCTTTTCAGTATTTAAAAACTTTCTTTCTCATGAACTTTCGAGTTTCTATAGTGAACTTTGCATCAATCTGTACAGACTATAGTGATAATCACTGCTTGCTCCACGTTTCTACCGCGTCGCGATCGTCCGGTTATATTAAATACGGCCATGAACATTGATCCTATATCCCAATGATCTTTCCTCAACCTTCTACTAACCACCCATATTAATAAAATTGTAACTTTTCTATAAGGTGTCACTCACGAAGTGCCCTTCCAACTTTGCTAGTTTAACATTAATTAAATTCTGCATAATTGCTTGTGTGATACAAGTTTCAAATCACATTGTTCCTTTCCTATAATCAGGGAAAACAATTCATTAAACTCTTGAGCGAGTCATGTTCAGGTTTCACGAAATGGAAACTGTCCCATTTGGCTAGTGATTCCTGCTCAAACTTGGGAAGTCTAGAACTTTCCTTTTCACTTTCTTCAGGTTTCACAGTAAGTGACCTGCCCTCTTTTGTATAATTCTTATATAATAATTCTGTATAAATATAAGAAGTTGTAGGAACTTCTATCTTATTTTTCATGTTTTTATTATTGTTATTTTCGAAGTTGTCACTTTCTCTAGAACATTCTTTCAGGAATTTCTTAAGGGGCACTCTTTGTACTCCAATTCACGTTCAAACTTTAATTACTTCACTGTTTATTTGTTTAAATCTTATAAAGATTTTAGAAACATGTAAGGTGTGAAACCTTGTAAATTGTCAATTGCCTGGAGCAAACGTTTAATGTCGAGAGGTCCGCGACCCCACTTGTTAAAAGGTTCAAATGAACTATGTTTGTCAAAATTATGTAACATAATTGTTAATTTCTTCAAACTTCTTGGAATTGTAAAATAAATGAAGCGTATCCTTTCGCTTTTTCATTTACGAATACAAAGTGTAGGCAAAATCCTGTCTTCCTTGACTCTCCTCACTCAATGACATTAAAATCATTAATAGGGCTTTCACAATTTGTTGCATTTGAGCAAGAACTCTTCATTTTCACCTCACTAAAGTTCTCTTTAGCTTTGATAGCTAATTCTAATTGGCCAGTAAGGCAAGTAAAGCTCGCTAAGCCAGCTACCTGCTTGTGGAGATCCTCTCCGAAAACTTATGGTCAGTTTTCTAAAAGATAAGTGTTTCTTTTTGTCTAAACTTTTAGCCGGCTCCTCGCTGAGTAAAAGCTTAGCCATTTTCCAATGCAACCATTGGTTCATTTACCAAGATTACTCCATAAGGCATAATCTTTTATCATTTCCTTCTTAGAGACACTTGGTCGCCCTTACAGGAACTCCATAATTTTGGAAATTGAAAATACCAAACCTGAGTTAAATCATTGGCATTCTTCGAATTATTTTGAAAAACCCAATTTCTTTGAGAAGACATACAGTAAATTTGTTCCTCTCAGTCTTGCCAGACCATCACTCTTCCCTATAGTAGTTTTATATATGCTTGGGAGGAAATACACTACAGCCTATCTCTGGCAAACTGCCCAAGTCTTAGCTGCGGTTCCCGTCAGCTTCGACCATGCTCGTACCCACTTTAGGTATCCGAGAACGGATTTGCGGTGGCAACCACCTTTAAGTGTGTTTAAATTTAAACTTATTAATTTTGTGGGACTCTCCTCCTATTTTTCTATCCTTCTTTTCCAATCCCAAACCTACTTCCTTTTTTTTAATCATCTTCCCTTGGTGGGTAGGTTATTCCTCAGCCAATAAACTACCCAGCATGGCGCGCTCGTTGAAAGGAGTATCAACCATTAATCTCTATAATACTACTGAATGTCTTGCTCCCACAGCTGGAGTGAGGCCACTTGCTTTGCGATTACATTTGCCTGGTGGAAGGGGCAAACATCGCTCAATCTGCATGGCGCGCTCGTTGAAAGGAGTATCAACCATTGATCTCGATAATACTACCGGAGGTCTCGCTCCCACAGCTGGAGTGAGGCCACTTGCTTTGCGATTACATTTGCCTGGTGGAAGGGGCAATCATCGCTCAATCTGCATGGCGCGCTCGTTGAAAGGAGTATCAACCATTGATCTCTATAATACTACTGGATGTCTCGCTCCCACAGCTGGAGTGAGGCCTCTTGCTTTGCGATTACATTTGCCTGGTGGAAGGGGCAAACATCGCTCAATCTGCATGGCGCGCTCGTTGAAAGGAGTATCAACCATGGATCTCTATAATACTACTGGATGTCTCGCTCCCACAGCTGGAGTGAGGCCACTTGCTTTGCGATTACATTTGCCTGGTGGAAGGGGCAAACATCGCTCAATCTGCATGGCGCGCTCGTTGAAAGGAGTATCAACCATGGATCTCTATAATACTACGGGATGTCTCGCTCCCACAGCTGGAGTGAGGCCACTTGCTTTGCGATTACATTTGCCTGGTGGAAGGGGCAAACATCGCTCAATCTGCATGGCGTGCTCGTTGAAAGGAGTATCAACCATTGATCTCTATAATACTACTGGATGTCTTGCTCCCACGGCTGGAGTGAGGCCTCTTGCTTTGCGATTACATTTGCCTGGTGAAAGGGGCAAACATCGCTCAATCTGCATGGCGCGCTCGATGAAAGGGGTATCAACCATGGATCCCTATAATACTACTGGATGTCTCGCTCCCACAGCTGGAGTGAGGCCACTTGCTTTGCGATTACATTTGCCTGGTGGAAGGGGCAAACATCGCTCAACCTGCCTGGCGCGCTCGTTGAAAGGAGTATCAACCATGGATCTCTATAATACTACTGAATGTCTCGCTCCCACAGCTGGAGTGTGGCCACTTGCTTTGCGATTACATTTGCCTGGTGGAAGGGGCAAACATCGCTCAATCTGCATGGCGCGCTCGTTGAAATGAGTATCAACCATGGATCTCTATAATACTACTGGATGTCTCGCTCCCACAGCTGGAGTGAGGCCACTTGCTTTGCGGTTACATTTGCCTGGTGGAAGGGACAAACATCGCTCAATCTGCATGGCGCGCTCGTTGAAAGGAGTATCAACCATGGATCTCTATAATACTACTGGATATCTCGCTCCCACAGCTGGAGTGAGGCCACTTGCTTTGCGGTTACATTTGCCTGGTGGAAGGGGCAAACATCGCTCAACCTGCACGGCGCGCTCGTTGAAAGGAGTATCAACCATTGATCTCTATAATACTACTGGATGTCTCGCTCCCACAGCTGGAGTGAGGCCTCTTGCTTTGCGATTACATTTGCCTGGTGGAAGGGGCAAACATCGCTCAATCTGCATGGCGCGCTCGTTGAAAGGAGTATCAACCATGGATCTCTATAATACTACTGGATGTCTCGCTCCCACAGCTGGAGTGAGGCCACTTGCTTTGCGATTACATTTGCCTGGTGGAAGGGGCAAACATCGCTCAATCTGCATGGCGCGCTCGTTGAAAGGAGTATCAACCATGGATCTCTATAATACTACGGGATGTCTCGCTCCCACAGCTGGAGTGAGGCCACTTGCTTTGCGATTACATTTGCCTGGTGGAAGGGGCAAACATCGCTCAATCTGCATGGCGTGCTCGTTGAAAGGAGTATCAACCATTGATCTCTATAATACTACTGGATGTCTTGCTCCCACGGCTGGAGTGAGGCCTCTTGCTTTGCGATTACATTTGCCTGGTGAAAGGGGCAAACATCGCTCAATCTGCATGGCGCGCTCGATGAAAGGGGTATCAACCATGGATCCCTATAATACTACTGGATGTCTCGCTCCCACAGCTGGAGTGAGGCCACTTGCTTTGCGATTACATTTGCCTGGTGGAAGGGGCAAACATCGCTCAACCTGCCTGGCGCGCTCGTTGAAAGGAGTATCAACCATGGATCTCTATAATACTACTGAATGTCTCGCTCCCACAGCTGGAGTGTGGCCACTTGCTTTGCGATTACATTTGCCTGGTGGAAGGGGCAAACATCGCTCAATCTGCATGGCGCGCTCGTTGAAATGAGTATCAACCATGGATCTCTATAATACTACTGGATGTCTCGCTCCCACAGCTGGAGTGAGGCCACTTGCTTTGCGGTTACATTTGCCTGGTGGAAGGGACAAACATCGCTCAATCTGCATGGCGCGCTCGTTGAAAGGAGTATCAACCATGGATCTCTATAATACTACTGGATATCTCGCTCCCACAGCTGGAGTGAGGCCACTTGCTTTGCGGTTACATTTGCCTGGTGGAAGGGGCAAACATCGCTCAACCTGCACGGCGCGCTCGTTGAAAGGAGTATCAACCATGGATCCCTATAATACTACTGAATGTCTCGCTCCCACAGCTGGAGTGAGGCCTCTTGCTTTGCGGTTACATTTGCCTGGTGGAAGGGGCAAACATCGCTCAACCTGCACGGCGCGCTCGTTGAAAGGAGTATCAACCATGGATCCCTATAATACTACTGAATGTCTCGCTCCCACAGCTGGAGTGAGGCCACTTGCTTTGCGGTTACATTTGCCTGGTGGAAGAGGCAAACATCGCTCAATCTGCATGGCTCGCTCGTTGAAAGGAGTATCAACCATGGATCTCTAAAATACTACTGGATGTCTTGTTCCCACAGCTGGAGTGAGGCCTCTTGCTTTGCGGTTACATTTGCCTGGTGGAAGAGGCAAACATCGCTCAATCTGCATGGCTCGCTCGTTGAAAGGAGTATCAACCATGGATCTCTAAAATACTACTGGATGTCTTGTTCCCACAGCTGGAGTGAGGCCTCTTGCTTTGCGGTTACATTTGCCTGGTGGAAGGGACAAACATCGCTCAACCTGCACGGCGCGCTCGTTGAAAGGATGCTCACTTAGGCTTATCAACACAATAATTCTGATTGGAAATTGTTATCACGAGCTGTTATAAATGAAAAAAAAAAAACATTAGGTGTAAGTTGTCATTCTACAGCATTTCTTTGCTTCAAAATACACGGCAGTGTCTACAATCTACGGGAGATGATAAGTGATACATTGGCCTATAGGCAATCTTAATTTCCACGTGCTTTAATAGAAAAAGTAGGCTATAATAGTAGATCTCAGCTTAATATGAAACATTCTCCTGTTAGGTAGGCTATTAACTTCTAAGCTCTTCTGCTTTTCAATCCTTTAAACATAGGTATGCAAACTTGAGCAACTTCCATGCTTTTTTTTATTCTGCAGGCCTTTATATGTACCCTAAAATCATTTATGTGGCCTACATACATCAGTTAGTTATGGTTGTTTTAAGGGGCGGAACAGCAAGGTCATCTGCCCCCATGCATACAACAGTAAACAAATCATCCATAGGGTCATTCCATTAAAGGATGGAGATCAAGCCTTTCTGTTATATAGAGAGCAAATTTTGCTTATTCAGTTGGTGTTTGCTCTGGATTATTTGGACAACATTTTATTTTTTCCACTTTAACGTCAATTTATCACTAAATGTCGTTCTGATGTTTGACTCTAATAAAGTGCGTTTGTTGCAACAAAATTACTCTTCTAGGGAAATTGTTTATTATTATTATTATTATTATTATTATTATTATTATTATTATTATTATATTGAACACATACAATCTGCAATATACTTAATATGTAACTCATATCACAGTTCAGAGTCCCAGTCCCTAGAGAATGAGGATACAACGAAGAGAAGGAGCCATGAGAAGCAGGGAAAGGAAGGATACTCTAGCCTAAGAAACATAACCGAAATAGCTTTTGGGGTCAGACGAAAACATGAGTTAACCAAGGAAGTTCTGGCATTAAATATGTTAGCCTGAAACATGTGAATGCAATGTTCTATGAAAATACGCTATATCCTTCCTGCAACCCAGAATCGATTCCATTAATGCAATATGTTTATGACTGAGAAAGAAATATACTTTTTTTTTTCTTTCATAGAAGCTGCTGTTCATTGCCAAAGTAGTCTCAGCTTCAGTTTTATGTAGTTGAATGTTTTTGGGTCTTTGCAACATCGTGGTCATGTATGCCCGTGTACGTGGGTGTGTGGATTTGTCTGATAACCTGTGTCACTGTGATATCTGTACTGTGACCGATCCAGTCAGGGCCAATTTCCGGCCCCAGATCAGTCGAGAAACGACGAGAGCGGAAGGTCAGCATGATGCCATAGCATGACGTAGCGTGGTGTTGAAAACAAACAGCCGAACTATGGACAAGGGTTTTTCGTCATGTGAAACTTGGAATGATGATTCTATAAGGTTGTATATAGTTTTCCTTTCACAGCAAGGAATCTCAATTTTGTACTGTATGCGCACGATGTATGGGCACGTTATTCATTATTTTGCCATTTTCATCGAGGGATGACGGCGATTAGGAAGAAACGGCTATTACGATGGTTCATGAGGTTACCGCTAGAGCAGAGGATGCTCCGGAATGTTCTAACCCCGCCCTTTTTCTAGAGAGGAGGCTAACATGGTTCCGGACAGGTTCAGTCATACAGCGTGGCCCGGACGAGGAAGTTAGTTGTGCAATGCGACTCGGATCAGTCATTTAATAAGTTTGGCCGGATCTGTAAGACACGTGGGTTGAAATTCGCGTCTGGCTCTTGATAGTTTTCATGTGCACGGTCAGTGCTCGTGACCGCGCGATGCAAGAAGTCTTTTTCGAGAAGTGCGTTGGAGTTGTATTCAGTAGAGTGTCATTATCGTGGTAATCGTGTATTTCGAAACGATATCGGACACGCTAGCACGTGTAGAAAGAAGCAGAATTGATAGATGGAGGTATGTGAAATTTATGCCAGTGCTGCGATTGGAATATGAAGGGGAGTGTATTATTACAGAACACTTCGCCATTCTTAGCCTATTTTCAATTTTGAAAAAATTGGCTTATGAGATCACCTTTTGTCCGCGTGTGTGTGTGTGTGAGAGGAGTGTGTGTGTGTGTGTGTGTGTGTCCCTAATAAATTCTAAACGGCTGGAGCGATAACAATGAAACTCCGTAAGTTCATAGCACTGTTCCGGGCGACCCCGACTGTGCCCTTCAAATTTTGTTACGTCTCACCAATCCAACATGGCGGCTGTGCGAAATATTTCACCAGCATTCAATGTCTCCGAAACTATTACCGATATCACCCTGGAATTTATTACGGTGATAAAGGGAACTACTAGAAGTTCACCTATGTGACTTTTGAAAAACTGGTAACTACAAAATCTACATGGCGGCCACGCGAATTTGCGACTTTTTAAAGACGTTTCTTGCGATTTATCCAAACAAACGCAATAAAACTTGGTACAGTATATGTTTATACACATTGTAATGCACCGACATCTAACTTCGTTCAATTGTTTACATAACCACAAGATGGCGGATGTGCGAAATATTTCACCGGCGTTCTATATCTCGGAAACTATTAGCTGTATCATCCTGAAATTTTGTACGGAGATACAGGGCACTACTGGAAGTTCATCTATGAGACTTTCAAAAACCGGTTAACTATAAAACAAACATGGTGGCCAAGCGAATTTGAAAATTTAAAATAGACCTTTCTCGCGATTTAATGTTCCAAACGCAATGAAATCTGGTACATGAAATGTTTATGCACATTGTAATGCACTGGTATCTAATTTATTTCAATTGTTTACATAACCTCATGATGGCGACTGTGCGATTTTTTATTTATTTCTTGTATCGTAATCATGCAATCGAAGTGAAAGTCTGAATAATGAACCTACGCAATAATTTTCTTTTAATGGTACATGACTCTATGGCCTATACATTTAGCAATCGAACATGGCGACCATCCGAAATATTTAGACGGCTCTGAAAATCTACGAATCTATTATAGCAATCAAACTGAATTTTTTTTGTGTTCATAGGGGCTATGAGCTTAAGTTCACCTATAGAGCTTTAAATAACCTGGTGATTACAAATTCAACATGCCGGCGACGCGAAGTATAAATATTCACACGGACGTTTCTCGCAATTTAACCATCTGAGTGCAGTGAAACTTGGTACAGTAAATCCTTATACGAATGTTAATCCACTGACATCTAATTTATTTCAATTGTTTCCATAACCACAAGATGGCAGCTGTGCGACATTTTAAAATCTCCTTGTTACGTCTTGTGTCCTAATCTTGCGATTGAAGTTTGAATGCTACACGTACACAATAATCTTCATGTAACTGTACATAACTCTAGGACCTATATATATAAAATCCAACCTGGTGAACATCCGAAATATTTAGTCGGTTCTCAATATCTACGAATCTATGACAGCACTCAAACTGAAATTTTGTATGTTGATAGTGGTAATTAACATGAGTAGGATATATGAAAATAGGCTGTATAGTTCTTCACGGAACTACTTGTTGACTATGAAGTTTAATGCATGTGATCCGGGTCAGTTAACGGACATCAAAGCGTTGAAGGAATGCACTGTGGCAATAGCCTGATAAAATTCTATGGGTTTGAATATTTGAACATTTGAGCGAAGGCCGGAATGGATATCTGAATTATACCGCCGACCAGTTACGTTCTTTAAAGGTGAACAGCAGAGCTAGCATTTAAGAGACGCAGTTTGAGTGCTGATGGAAGGATACATCAGTTTTAAGCATGTGTTGCGGGATTGCATGTGTGCAGGCGAGGTGAATAGAATATAGACTGTGAAACACGAGTAGATAAATTTGAATGAACTAAGAACTGAACATTATAGCATGTGAATGTGAAAGTGTTCCGGTGTAGTGGAATAAAATGTGGTCACACGGCAACGTGAACAATATGAACGCAGACTCGAATATGTTAGGATTCTACATGGACATGAATAACCAAATTATGTGGCGTAAGTATATAAAGGGGCTGGCATGAGATGAACGATCACGAGGAAATGGACGCGTGGACAAGGAGAGAAATGCCGACGCCGATACTGATGGTGAGGAGGCGCAGTGGGGGGGGGGGGGGTTGAACTCGGACGTCGCCTGGAGATGAAGAGGTGCTGGGGGCACTCGCCTACACGAGAGACGCCGGAGACCATATCGAGGAGACGATGGTGGAACGACGCTGCCGGAATGACCAGGAAATACCGACGCCTAGGATTCCTAAGGACCTGGATTCATCACGATGCCGGATCTAAAGTAAGATATTTCATTCTCATTCCTGTTCATCGTGAAGAAGAGAACATCCACTTCAAATAGCCATGCCATAAGATGACTTGAGGTCGTGTAGACTGACGCCATTCATATAGTTTAACGCCATTAATAATCGTTAATTCTAGCATGACGAATAGAAATAAACAGTGTCATCACTCCGCTACTTAAGCATTGTAGTTCATGGTCCAGCCAGTGTGTCGCGCGGAAGTCGTGCCGAACCATAAGCAAGCCCCACGAGGTTAGTACTGTAATATCCTGTGCGCGATATGTTATACACACATCAAAAAAAGTTTTGCATCACCTCGGTTCCCAGATCTCCGGCATATAGACGTTGACTGTGTATATTGTATCAAAGATACAGTCCCTTTGACTGTTCATAGATGTGACTAAAACTGCTCAAAGATGTAAACAACCATGCATGAGCAGGGCCTATTAGACGAAGGGGGTACGACAGCCGATCAGTTCCAGTCATTCCACCAGGACGAAGGTACGCTGCTCATGTTGTCTGTAGTTCTGCCATGCCTAGAAGGTCAATACCGCAGTTCGATCGCGTCCGCATTGTTACTTTGTGTCAAGAAGGGCTCTCAACAAGGGAAGTTTCCAGGCGTCTCAGAGTGAACCAAAGCGATGTTGTTCGGACATGGAGGAGGTACAGAGATACAGGAACTGTCGATGACAGGCCTCGCTCAGGCCGCCCAAGGGCTACTACTGTAGTGGATGACCGCTATTTACGGATTGCCGCTCGGAGGAACCCTGACAGCAATGCCACCATGTTGAATAATGCGTTTCGTTCAGCCACAGGACGTCGTGTTTCAACTCAAACTGTGCGCAATAGGCTGCATGATGCGCAACTTCACTCCCGACGTCCATGGCGAGGTCCAGCTTTGCAACCCCGACACCATGCAGCGCGGTACAGATGGGCCCAACAACATGCTGAATGGACCCCACAGAATTGGCATCACGTTCTCTTCACCGATGAGTGTCGCATATGCCTTCAACCAGACAATCGTCGGAGACGTGTTTGGAGGCACCCTGGTCAGGCTGAACGTCTTAGACACACTGTCCAGCGAGTGCAGCAAGGTGGTGGTTCCCTGATGTTTTGGGGTGGCATTATGTGGGGCCGACGTACGCCACTGGTGGTCATGGAAGGCTCCGAAACGGCTTTACGATACCTGAATGACATCCTCCGACCCATAGTGCAACCATATCGGCAGAATATTGGAGAGGCATTTGTCTTCATGGACGACAATTCTCGACCTCATCGTGCACATCTTGTGAATGCGTTCCTTCAAGATAACGACATCGCTCGACTACAGTGGCCAGCATGTTCGCCAGACATGAACCCTATCGAACATGCCTGGGATATGTTGAAAAGGGCTGTTTATGGACGTCTTGACCCACCAACCACTCTGAGAGATTTACGCCGAATTGTCGTTGAGGAGTGGGACAATTTGGACCAACAGTGTCTTGATGAACTTGTGGATAGTATGCCACGACGAATACAGGCATGCATCAATGCAAGAGGACGTGCTACTGGGTATTAGAGGTAGTGGTGTGTACTGCAATCTGGACCACAAATGCTGAAAGTCTAGCTGTATGATGGTACAACATGCAATGTGTGGGTCTCATGAGCAATAAAACGAGCTGAAATGTTGTTTGTGTTGATCTCTATTCCCTTTGTATTTAAAGGTTCCGGAACTCTTGGAACCGAGGTGATGCAAAACTTTTTTTGATGTGTGTATTATGCGAGGGAATTTTATTTCTTTGTAATAGTTTACGAATGTCTGTGCAGTGCTTTGTGTGTGCCAACAACTAAATTTTCGGCTGTTTCGGGAAAATGTCGTACTGTTTTGTTCCTGGATGTAAATCGGGTTAGAAAATCTGACGGTAGACATTTTTTCACACCGCCAAAAGAAGCATATCTGTTTGCGAAATGGGCGAGAGTTATTCCACGGAAGGATAAGCAATTGTCGATCAAAAATTGAATCTATGACGTGCGTTTTTCGGAAGATTTAATTATTATAAGGGCGGACTGTTTCGTAGTGAACTATAAGAACGTGGAAATTCCTCGCATGAAGTGGAAATTTAAACCAGGATCAGTACCTCACATTCTTTTCAAAATTTACCGAAATATCTATCCACTGATGTAAAATCATGAAAGGCGCCCAGTAGGATACGGAATGGAGGCAGCCTTCTATGGTTACTTGTTCTACTTCGTGCCATCCTTACCTAAAACGAAAAAATATATAATCCGTCTTAATAATAATAGGCCTAAAATAATAAGAGTTGTTGATTCTTTAGGGACTTAGCGACATCGTGGTCACGTAGCTCTGTGTGCTTGGGTGTGTTTAGAATTTGTCTTATAACCTGTGTCATTATGATGTCTGTAGTAGTGTGTGTATTTGGAATTGAGGTAGGATTTGGGTATGAAGCGGCCGTGGTCTTCAGTTAGGTACCATCCCGGCATTTGCCTGGAGGAGAAGTGGGAAACCACGGAAAACCACTTCCAGGATAGCTGAGGTAGGAATCTTATCAGTTTTGTCTCACAAGGCTGAGTGAACACCGTTCCAGCCCTCAGACCAGTGTTAGATGTATCGGCAGAGCTGGGAATCGAACCCGGACCTCCGCGGAGATAGCCAAGAATGAGACGGACATATAATAATAATAATGGCCAAACTACCAATGAAATAAACGGCCATCCAATTCTTCGCTTCCGTTACCGTCCTTCGATCTTCGGATCTTTTTTCAACTTTGTCTTCAGTATCAAAGTCACAAACTCCTTTGAAATTACTGAATCATTAACTAGCTAGGCCTATTCGTTATCTTTCAGCAGAAGGCGACACGCTTCATCTGCATCCTTAGGTTTTCATAAGGCGCAATCTCCTTGCTGATATTGGGAGCGCTGGTACTATCAATCCCACGCTGAAAAAATGTTACACGTGTAGAGTTATTTTTAGGCACATGGTTTCACAATTCCAGGAAAATGCTTACTAAGGTTTGGTGTAAGTTGTCACGAGACGATAAGATCATAACTTGAACTGTTGGCTTGATATTACAACTAAACCGAACCATGGAGCTGTCAGACCAATGCACGACTAACGGAGGTTTTTAAAAGATAGTAGTACACGGGGACTGAGAATACTAATAATAACTTTTTGACAGTATTATCCATAAGTCTAAACAAACAATTAGTTGTAATCAGCGTAACCGCAGCCTTCGTAAAGAGGTTTACGTAGCCCAGTGCGTAATCCACTTTTGAACAGCTGACAGTGTAGCGTAGGGGATCAGCGCCGCTAGCGCTAGCCGAGTGGGGCGCGGATTAACTCGGTCAGTGATAACACTATGTATTCTATTCGTCATGATTGTAGGTTAAATAAGAGCATCATTTTCTCTTTCTGAAGTTTGTACAGATATTCTTTCTTTCGAGTAGTTCTTGACTTTAGATATTTATTCTCTGAAATCTAATAATAATAATAATAATAATAATAAGTTTGGAAGTGAGCAACGAGGACATGAGATGCCCATTTTTATTAAAGGTTGTTGACATTGGAATTTCTGAGGCATCTTAGTTAAAGGTTGATGACTACTGACATAATCAGTAATGAAAACATAGTTGATAATAATCACGCATAGCCATGTGACAGAACTATCGACGATATAGTTGTGCATGAATGTCATGAAACGAATTTAATTCCAAAAGGTGTATAATGAATTACAGAAATGAGATAGAAAAATAAGTGGGATGGTTGATAATTATCTATTAGGGTCTCTTGGATAGGATTTCATGTTATCGTACGACCTCGCAGTCCAGATAAGGTTGAATTACTGTGTTAAGTGTGGGCTCGCGAGGTACGTTAACTAAGCGTAATTTTGTTGATTAGGTTGTTTATGAGCATTCCGTCAAGTGTGACGAGGCAGATTAATATGGTATTCCGTCAAGTGTGACGAGGCAGATTAATATGGTATTCCGTCAAGTGTGACGAGGCAGATTAATGTGGTGTAATTTTGTTATGTGTAATGAAGTTATTGACGGGGCAATGTATGACCGTGAAAATTGTAATTATGAGGACAAGTTTTTTATTTTTGATGACTGTGTTACATTTATTCAAATGTTTGAGTATTTAATAGAGCAATGATGTACTTGTGGGTACGCTCTACAGTAAGGTTACTCAGATCCTCACACATAGTAGTTGATTGAATGGCTGCGATTAAATGTTCGCCATGAAGATAAAATACACTGGGGTACTCTATTACGATGGTTATTACCTATTTCTAGACGTCAGAACATGACATAATTTACTCACATAAAAGGACTTAATTTTGAGGATCAAAGTTTTTGCGACAGCCATGGCTATAAGTCAGATAGAACAATATGAGTTGGTAGTTTAAATATTTGAACATACTTTGGGAGTGTAAATAATTTATATTATGGTTGGTTATTGAATTTCACATTATGTGACGTCAATTTGATGTTAGAAACTTTATGATGCGATTTCGATTGATGCTCTTTAAACAGTAAATTTCAGTTCGATACAGGAGATTTACCCATCGATGTATAAAAGTAGATTGTTATGATATGAACATTTTTTTAAAATTCATGCCACAGGTAAACATTGGGATAAGTGGCCAGTGTTTTTTTTTTTACATTCGTGTGCACTGATGACCTAAGGGTTGAGTTAATTTTTACGGGGCAATCTCCTTGTTAGATGTTTGAGCAGGGCACACACGAGTTGAATTAAGTGGTAATTCTTCTTTGTTTAGTGACTATGAACTTCATTATTTTCTTTTGGACTTTGTCCCACCCTAACCATTGATACTCGTGCGAGTTAGCCAGGTGTCATGTCTTTGTTTTATCCTTTGGTCAATAAAGGAGCAGTGTGTTTTGCGAAGGGTTTTCATTTCTTGTTTGTTAATTTAAGTTAGGGTGTTTGCCTTTGAAATTTGGTTCAGTTAATGTTCCATCCCCGACCCGTAAACTACCCGATATACTCTCTCTCTGGCTCGCTTGAACATTTCATTTATTCTTAGTTTTGAACAAAAATTCACGCCCTAAATTTTTAACCCACTCCCTTGGCCGTTTCTTCCGATGGGGCCGGGATGTTAGCCGGGTGATCGTCTGTCCCATTGGAGAAACGGGGACAGTAGACACAGCTTATCGAAGGATTAAGAATACTTTTGGGGAAAAGAAGACTAAGTGCTGTAATATTAGGGACACAAATGGAAAGCCTCTAACAGATAGGGAAGAAAAGGTTGAGAGATGGAAAGCTTACATAGAGTGCTTGTATAAGGGAAAGGAGTTTGAGAATCATGTAATGGAAAGGGAGGAGGAAATTGATGAGGATGCAAAAGGATATTTAATATTGAGATCAGAATTTGACAGAGCATTAGAGGACTTAGGCAGGAACAAAGCACCAGGCATAGATGATATACCGATTGAGTTGCTACGCTGCATAGGAGATGAAGGTCTGATCAGGTTATTTCACTTGGTGTGTAGGATTTATGAGACTGGTCAGGTACCCCCTGATTTCAAGAAGAATGTTATCATCCGTATACCAAAGAAAGTGGGAGCTGACAGATGTGAAGATTACCGTACAATCAGCTTGATTACTCATGCTTCAAAGATCCTGTCTAGAATAATTTACAAGAGGATTGAAAGCCAGATAGAAACGGAGTTGGGTGAAGACCAGTTTGGTTTCAGGAGAAATGTAGGAACAAGGGAAGCTGTACTAAGTCTCAGGCTGATTTTGGAAGGTAGAATAAGGAAAGATAAGAGAACGTTCATGGCATTTGTAGACTTGGAAAAGGCTTTTGATAACGTTGATTGGACTAAATTGTTTGACATTTTGAAATCTATTGGAATAAAGTACAGGGATAGGAGGGTGATATACAATCTATACAGAAACCAGACAGCAGTCATTCGAGCTGAAGGATATGAGAGAGAAGCTGGTATTATGAAAGGTGTAAGGCAAGGCTGCAACTTATCACCCATGCTTTTCAATCTTTACATTGAACAAGCAATGAAGGAAATTGGAGAAAAATTTAAAGTGGGAGTGAAGATTCAAGGAGAAATAATTTCAACTCTGAGATTTGCTGATGACATCGTCATCTTGGCCGACAAGCCTGAGGATTTGAATGAGTTTTTGAATGGTATGGATTCCGTCTTACGGAAGGACTTCATGATGAAAATTAATAAATGTAAAACAAAAATACTGGAATGCAGCTTAAATAAATCAGAAACCTCTATGGAGATCAAATTGGCAGGTGAAAAGCTGAAGGAAGTAGGAGACTTCTGTTACTTAGGAAGCAGAATAACCAGTGATGGACGAAGCAAAGAGGATATAAAAAGTAGGTTGGCTCAGGCAAGGAAAGCCTTTCTACAAAGAAGGAATCTGTTGACATCGAATATAGATTTAGGTATTAGGAAGTCATTTTTGAAAGCCTTTGTCTGGAGCTTGGCGCTCTATGGAAGTGAAACTTGGACTATAGTTGCAGCAGAAATAGGAGAATTGAGGCATTTGAAATATGGTGTTACAGGAGAATGATGAAGATCAGATGGGTAGATAGGGTTACAAAAGAAGAGGTATTAAGGCGAGTGGGAGAGGAGAGATGTTTCTGGCGACTGCTAATGAAGAGAAGAGATAGGTTGGTAGGACACATACTAAGACACCCAGGAATAGCAAGCTTAGTTATGGAAGGAAGGGTCGAGGACAAGAACTGTAGGGGTAGACCAAGGTTAGAATATGTTAAACAGATTGCCTCGGATGTAGGGTGTGGTAGCTATGTAGAGATGACACGATTAGCTCATGACAGGGAGGCATGGACAGCTGCATCAAACCAGTCAAAAGACTGAATACTCAAACAACAACAACAACTGGTGAGTGTATTTCCTTTTGGGGTAGAATTTGGGTAAGAAACAGCATTGGAGTTAAGTTAGGTACTGATCACGAATTCACCACAGCTTCAGCCATTGACTGAGCCGAGGATCGAACCGACTTGTAAACCTGCTGATTTAAGATCTGGAATTTGGAATTGGAAAATTATTTTATTCACACATATGTTTTTAAAAGCATATTGGCAACTTTTTGGAATCTTTTGGAAGATTTGGAAAGAATTAAATTTGGGAATATTTTAGTGAATGATAATTTAACCAAGGGAGAGTCAGATCATTCCATGCTGGAATATCACCAAGGCTTCAAGTTAGCAAGCCTAAGACCGGTTTTTGGTTGGCCGAGTTGACAACAACAAATTATGCACACGACACGCTGATAAAAGGCTAGAGCAGGGAGTCTTTTGATAATAAATCAACAGCCAATCAGAATGGATCACATACTTTTTGTGGGAATCACTATTATATTAAATTTGCTTATATAAAGCGAGATTAGCACTTCTACAGATCCAGAAGAGAAAACGAAATTTAATTGGCAAAACAGAATTATATATTTATGAACAGGAGAGGAGATATGAGCGAAGTTCAGTTTAATAGGACTCGACGCGAGGCTAGACATCAAGTCTAGAGTGCCACGCGCGCTATTGTCACTAGCGAAGATTTCACTCCTACTCAGAAACTTGAAGAGAGCAGACCTGCATTTCAGAGCGTCTCGAGTGAGCTCTATGTTAAATTGGTAGTACGGCCAGGAGATCCGACTGGACCGTGTGGAGACAGCGAAATCACCGAGGAAGGAAAGGAGACGCCGGAAAAACTGTAAAAGCATTAGCTTGCTATTGAAAGCAGCAACTTTATAATACTACGCATTACAAGAATACTTCGTTTCTACAAGCTTCACAATTCGGCAGAACAACGAGTGGCATTACATTAACAGGCTACAATTACTGAAACAGCATTTACTCCGAAGATTATTCATAAATTATCTACCATGAAGATGATCTCAGGTCAGGGGGGATAATCGTATTCGACTCATATTAAGAAGACTACTATGATCTACTAAATTATGGAAGGAGGTTTATCTACACTATGGAATGGGAATTCAGATTGATCTTGACGACCATGGATCGATGTTACCACAACTGCTCATCCAACATGCAGTATTCTGAATTCACCATCAACTCTAAAATTCAAATGTCCACTACAAACCTGGAGAGATGTCAGCCAGAGACGTTCAAGACTACTTGGAAGGAGAGATGCTTCACGATGACGACGAGCAGAGGAGTTCGTTAGTCTCGGGTTCGAGATTCCAGACTAGCAGTCGCGAAGAGAGAAGGACAGTTGGCAGGGAGGCGAGGTGTCAGGTGTTTGCAGTTCGAGCAGGGAGGGAGGCGTACAGCGGATTGCCTCGGTCCCAACAGTAACTCGTTCCAGGCAGGCGACCAGCGCGTGTCGACCCGAGGGGAGAACATCAAGCATATCAGACGTGGTATTTCGACAGCAGCTCATCGGAAAGGTAGAAAATTGATTGATCCAATATCTCTGTAGTTTGATGTAGTCTTTGATGGTATTTCAGGGGTGACCAACCCATGAGTAGTTTTTCTTATTCATAACCCATGCTATTATGTTGTCTATTTTAGAGATTTCACTGTACTTTTAATATACGTAAACGTGTGTCGTTATAGACGTAATTTTATTTGAATTTGGATTTAGATATTCCGTTTTTTTTAGAAACGTTTTAATATGCTCAATTTTAAACAAAACTGTTTTATGGAAAGGAATGCTTCGATCGATACATATGCGTAGTAAGCAATAAATTGCATCAATATTGCTAGATTGCATCGTTATTTAGAGAAAGCATTATTGTAAAATGTTGGAACATTGTTTAAACCATTTTATTATGTCAGTACATAAATGCAACATTTATTAAATACTAGCTGTACCCGGCATGCGTTGCAATGCCAATCAAAGAAAGTGTTGGCATTATAACTTTGCATGTTGAAGTGCTTTTGGATTCCCAATATTGTTTTTCCGTTAATCACCTCTAAACTATATTAAAATTGATTTAGCATCTCAAAAAAATCATGAGAGCGTGCTCACTAACTTACCAAATTTTCATCGCAATGAATGGTATATGAACGCATACGGGACTTGGTTGAAACGATTCGAGCGCCGTCAACCATTTGTTGAATATACTCGAACGCTACCTATGGTAAAATAGATTTACTAAGTCAAAACCTTCCCTGGCATGTACACAACAACTCATGAAAGTTTCATCGCAATTGGATGAATGGCATATGAATGCATACGGGCTTTGCTTAAACGATTCGTGCGACGACACTCATTTGTTGAATCTACTTGTGCGCCACCCATTGAAAAACGGATTAACTAATTCATACACCTTCGCAGGACTGTGCTCAAATCCCCAAAGTTTTATGATAATCGGATGAATGTTGTATGAACGCATACGGGACTTGGTTGAAACGATTCACGCGCTGTCGCCCATTAATTGAATCTAATCGTGCGCTACCAATTGTAAAATGGATTTACTAAATCAGAAATCTTTGCGGGAGTGGAAACAACATTTCTCCAAATTTCATTGCAATCGCATGAATGGTATATGAACGCATACGGAATATTTTTAAACGGTACGCACACCGTTAATCATTTGTTGAATCTACTTGTGCGATACCTATTTTAAAGTGGATGTACTAAGCCAGAAACCTTCCCTGAAGTGTACACAACATCTCACCCGAGTTTCATCGCTTTCGGACAAATGGTATATGAACGCATACGGGACTTTGTTGAAACGCTTCGCGCGCCTTCGCTCATAATTATGTTGAATCTACTTGAGCGCTACCTATTGTAAAATGGATTAACTAAGCCTGAAACCTTCCCTGGAGTGTACACGGCAACTCACCCAAGTTTAGTCGCTATCCGACGAATGGTATATGAACGTACACGGGACTATGTTGAAACACTTCGCGCGTCGTAGCTCGTTTGTTTAATCTATTTTTGCGATACCTATTGTAAAGTGAATTTACTAACCCAGAAACCATCCCTGAAGTGTACACAACATCTCACCCAAGTTTAATCGCTATCAGACGAATAGTATATGAACGCAAACAGGACTTTGTTGAAACGCTTCGCGCATCGTCCCACATTTGTTGAATCTACTCGTGACATGGATGAATTTACGTGGATTTACTAAGACAGAAACCTTGCCTGTAGTGTACACAACCTCTCAGACAAGTTTCATCGCTATCGGACGAATGGTAGGCTATGTGAACGCATACAGGACTTTGATGAAACGTTTCGCCCGTCGTCTCTGATTTGTTGAATCTAAAGGTGCGCTACCTATTATTAAGTCGATTTACTAACCAGAAACCTTCCCTGAGGTGTACACAACATCTCAGCCCAGTCTCATCACTATCAGACGAATAGTATATGAAGGCATACGGGACTTTGTTGAAACGCTTCCCTCGTCGTCGCTCATTTGTTGAATCTACTCGTGCGCTGCTATTATAACATGGATTTACTAAGCCAGACACCTTGCCTGTATTGTACACAACCTCTCACCCAAGTTTCATCGCTATCGGACGAATGGTATGTGAACGCATACAGGACATTGTTGAAACGCTTCGCCCGTCGTCGCACATTTGTTGAATCTACTCGTGCGCTACCTATTGTTAAGTGGATATACTAATCCAGAAACCTTCTATGAAGTGTACACAACATCTCACCCAAGTTTCATCACTATCAAACGAATAGTATATGAACCTATACGGGACTTAGTTGAAACGCTTCGCTCGTCGTCGCTCATTTGTTGAATCTACTCGTGCGCTACCTATTATAACATGGATTTACTAAGCCAGAAACCTTGCCTGTATTGTGCACAACCTCTCACCCAAGTTTCTTCGCTATCGGACGAATGGTATGTGAACGCATACAGGACTTTGTTGAAACGCTT
Organism: Meconema thalassinum; assembly: GCA_946902985.2. Taxonomy (NCBI): domain Eukaryota; kingdom Metazoa; phylum Arthropoda; class Insecta; order Orthoptera; family Tettigoniidae; genus Meconema; species Meconema thalassinum. Next base: position 66,199,888 of record OX336390.1, on the reverse strand, counting down.
CGGCCGTCGTTGCTCATTTGTTGATTCTACTCGTGCTCTACCTATTGTAGAAGGGATTTACTAAGTCAGAAACCTTTCCTGGAGTGTGCACAACGACACAACCATAGTTTCATAGCAATCGGATGAATGGTATATGAACGCATACGGGACTTTGTTTAAGCGATTCGCGTGCCGTCACTCATTTGTTGAATCTACTCGTGCGTTACAACTTTCGTATTTATTCACATTTTTGTCTGCCCTGGACTTCCACAAATAATTGTAGACCAAAATTAGCCAAATCGGTCCAGCCGTTCTCGAGTTTTAGTGAGACTAACGAACAGCAATTCATTTTTATATATATTGACTAGCTGTACCCGGCATGCGTTGCAATGCCAATCAAAGCTAGTGTTGGCGTTGTAACTTTGTTTGTTGAAGTGCTTTTGGATTCCAAATATTTATTTATTGTCCGTTAACCACCTCTAAACTATTGTAAAATTGATTTACTATCTCAAAAAAATCATGGGGGCGTGCTCAACAACTCACCAAAGTTTCATCGCAATGAAATGTATGGTATATGAACGCACACGGGACTTTGTTGAAACAATTAAAGCGCCGGCACCCATTTGATGAATATACTCGTAGGCTACCAATTGTAAAATGGATTTACTGAGTCGAAATCCTTCCCTGGCGTGTACACAACAACTCATGAACGTTTCATCGCAATCGGATGAATGGCATATGAACGCATACGGGATTTTGTTTAAACGATTGACGTGCCTTCACTCATTTGTTGAATCATCTTGTGCACCACCCATTGAAAAACGGATTTACTAATTTATACACCTTCGCAGGACTGTACTCAACTCACCAACGTTTTATCACAATAGGATGAATGGTATATGAACGCATACGGGACTTGGTTGAAACGATTCACGCGCTGTCGCTCATTAGTTGAATCTACTCGTGCGCTACCAATTGTAAAATGGATTTACTAAATCAGAAATCTTTGCGGGAGTGGAAACAACATTTCTCTAATTTTCATTGCAATCGCATGAATGGTATATGAACGCATACGTATCTTTTTAAACGTAAAAAGGATTTACTAAGTCAGAAACCTTTCCTGGAGTGTGCACAACAATTCAACCAAAGATTCATAGCAATCGGATGAATGGTATTTGAACGCTACGGGACTTCGTTTAAGCGATTCGCGTGCCGTCGATCATTTGTTGAATCTACTTGTGCGATACCTATTGTAAAATTGACTTACTAAGCCTGAAACCTTCCCTGAAGTGTACACAACAACTCACCCAAGTTTAGTCGCTTTCGGACAAATGGTATATGAACGCATACGGGACTATATTGAAACACTTCGCGCGTCGTCGCTCATTTGTTTAATCTACTTGTGCGATACCTATTGTTAAGTGGATTTCCTAACACAGAAAGCTTCCCTGAAGTGTACACAACATCTCACCCAAGTTTCATCGCTATCAGACGAATATTATATGAATGCATACTGGACTTTGTTGAAACGCTTCGCGCGTCGTCGCTCATTTGTTGAATCTACTCGTGCGCTACCTATTGTTAAGTGGATTTACTAATCCATAAACCTTACCTGAAGTGTACAGAACATCTCACCCAAGTTTCGTCGCAATGGGATGAATGGTATATGGACGCATGTGGGACTTTCTTGAAACAATCGCACGCAATTTTGTTGAAGCTACTCGCGCACCATCTATCGTAAATTGGATTTACTACGCCTATAAAATTTCCGGGACTGTGCACAACAACTCACCAAAATTTGATCGCAATCGGATGAATTGTATATGAACGCATCGCCATTACGCATTTGTATAAACTACTCGCGTGCTATCTATTTTGAAATGGATTATCTATGCCTATAAACCTCCCGAAAGTGTTTACAACAACTCACCAAAATTTGATCACAATCGGATGAATGGTTTATGAACGCATAAAAGACGAACAGACAGACATATAAATAATATTATTGGAGAATAACAATTCCAATTGCGGAATGATAATGTAATATGACGTTAATATAGTCATGGAAAATTTGTATAACGGATTTAAATATGAAATAGGATCATATTGTTGACAATGGAGGACAAACGATGCCTATAATTAGCTACAACTATATTGCAAAAATTTGCTATAACGAAACCACAGACCAGGAGATTTGTAGATCTACCTGAGGTCTTGTGTCATGAAACAAGTTTATATATGAATAATTAATTCATCAAATGTATACCAGAAACGGGAGGTTTTGCATTATATTATTTAACAGTTAAGACGAGCGGACTACGGTTTATTAAAGTTAATATGTTATTGTAACGTGGAAAACAGTATATTGAGAAAGTTTTTAAACGAAATGCATTATTGAAAGTTAAGTGGAATATTATACAAGGTGAATTGTTGTGAACAAGAATGTTAATGTTGTTTAAGAGCACGAGGATGAGTAATTTAGAGATGAGTTGGTTAGGAATGAACCATGAACCGTATTTCACAGGCAGTGTTTACGTAGTAGGGTCGCTAATTCTTCTACACGTTTGGGGTGTAGCAATTTGGGTTTTTATGAAAGGAATACCGTGCATTGTCTATTATGATCATTGTTCAGAGGAGAAGAAAGGAGTATGTCAAGTTTAGAAACGTAGCAGACGCTATTAAATGATGTTGTTCACCGTATACGAAAGTAAATGAGTGTATTGTCGTTCGGAGCAATGTATTGATACAGTGTGTTGAAAAAGTAACTGACATCAGGGTTGTATTTGTGTCGTGCATGTCAGAAAGTATTATTATGAAATCCACGACGTCTGTTATGAGTAACCGAGTATTTCCGTCTCGCTCTTTAATTAATTGCATTTTTAGCCTACTTTTCACATTTTGCAAAAATGAGGAAAAAGTAGTCTTATGAGATCTATCCGGGAAAATATGTGTCTGTCTGTCTGTCTGTATGTCTGTCCTTCTGTCTGTCTGTCTGGCTGTGTGTGTGTCCCCCCCTATCAACTCCTAAACGGCTGGAGCAATCGAAATAAAATTTGGTAGGAGTAAAGATCTATACCTGAATATCTCACGGCCATATTTGAAAATGATGTTAGTACTACCAACTGCTGAAAAATCGCAATTGAAATTTGAGCTCCATGTTGGATATCATGGAAGGTATGAATGGGAGCTATTTCAAAATCAGCACACATATAGATAATAATATTGCAGTTTAATTTCCAGAAGGCCATACATGGCAGTGTTGCCAAAATGATTATAAGCCTACTGATAAGTCCAATATTTAAATGCATATAACTTCTACACTATCAATTGGAATTCAACCAAATTTCGTATATTGTATGTGTATATAACCTGATATGACTGAACGTATTCTTATGAACCACCAGTGCTGCCAACTGTTAAAAAATGCTCTTATTTTCTTTTATCCAAATACCAATATATATGAGAAAGTATGCAAGCCGACAGCTTTAAGCTATGCACACGTATAGTACATGACATTCTATATTAATTTGGAGTAATTTATATACGTCAGTGCTACCAACATGATTCTAAGCCTGCTGAGAGGTCCAACTTTAAATACATGTAACTTCCATACTATCATTTGGATTTCAACCAAATTTCGTATGTCCTATGTGTACCATAACAGCTATGGCTATGCGTATTCTTAAGAGCAACCAGGGCTGCCAACTGTTAATAAATGCTGTCTCTATGTTTGTTACCCTAATATCAATATATCAGAAAGAATGCAAGCCAATAGCTCTAAACTTTGGACACGTATAGTACCTGGCATTCTAGATTACTTTGGAGTAACTAATATACGTCAGTGCTGCCAACATGATTCTAAGCCAGCTGATAGGTCCAATTTTAAAATGCATGTAACTTCTATACTAACTAATGGATCTCATTCAAAATTGGCACAACAATAGATCATAATATTTCAGATTATTTCTGACCAATACATGCATGACACTGTTGCCAACATGATTTTACGCGCGCTGTTAGATCCAATGTTTAACTGCATGTAACGTCCATGCTATTCATTGGACTCCAACCAAATTTTGTATACTGTACCATAAGAGATGGAACTAAGAATATATTCAGTCACCAGGGCTGCCAACTGTAGTTCTCTATTAGGCTACATTATGCCAGATATACAGTATTTCGAACTAATTAGAAATTTCGATGTTAACAACTTAATTTCGTCATTATTCTAAATTGATCCATATAGATTAATCATTGGCATGAATCTTAAATTTTAAGAAAAGTAGGCTCTTTAGTTCGTCACAGAACTTCTTGTTATTCAATGGTATGACAATTCAGAACTGTAATCAACTTTACCGTTTGTTACTATAGTTCTATTTACGATGACAGAAACTCAACATATACTAGAATTCTAATATTTGTGAACTAGTGTGGAAAGAACTGTATTCAAGCAACAGAAGCGCAGTTAGATTGACAGATCGCGTCGGATCTTGTACATATTTTTAAATACCGTACTGGACATGGCTATTTCTATTTGTGTAAATAATTTAGCATTTTAATAGTTTATATTCATGCGTATTATGTTCATATATTTTTATTTATATCGATAAGTGTATCATGTAGGACAGTGTAATGTAATTTCATGTTTTTTAAGAACAGCTGATTTTGAATCAGACTGCTATTAGTGATCGAGTCACAGGTTGACTATCAAGTATAACCATTCAATACTTATTCTCGAATAATATTTTTATGCAACTTAAACTGCATTGAAAGTGTTTTCGATAGATAGAAGGACTACCACCAACTTAAATATATTTATTTTCCACTGAAACGTTATTTTATTGGAGTTAGGGAAATTTCATGTTTGTAAATATTAGAATTAGAAAATAAATCCAGGACGGTATTTGTTTGCCTGCACTTTTTTTATAGAAACTGATCATCTTTTCATTTCACAATCGACGTGCGATAATACTGCCAGTATGTTACTAGAACTCAGTTAGTCTCAACTTCACCGTTCACACTCGAGATCCGAGATTCTTGTTATGGATTTTGTTAGTAAATGTGTAACAAATTAGCAGCGTTATTGCATGGCCGGTATGCGTTGAGGGTTGCCTAGTTATTCACCTTGTAGGGAAGTGTTAATGTATCTGGCTGGGTATCGACGTCCCTACAATCCTTTTCCATCTCAGCGGATTTAGGTGGTGGCTATGCGAGATTCGGGCGCAGTACCATTCCGGCATTTGCCTGGAAATCACCGAAAACCACTTCCAGGATGGCTGAGGTAGGAATCGAACCCACCTCTATCCATTTTGGCCTCACGAGGTTGAGTGTACCCCGCTCCAGCCCTCAGAACAGAATTAACATTTTCTTGGCAGAGGTGGGAATCGAAACTTGGTCTCAGTGGTGACAGCCAAGAATGCAGTTATTCGCAAGTCCTCGTATAATTAGAACCTTTTTCACTAGTCTCTATCCATTTGAGAAACCTGACTTAACAACCATACAACCAGGCCCTTAAAACAAATATATTTATTTTCTTCTCAGATCCTCATAAATTAGTTTGTACTAATTAACAGCAATGTGTAGTCTGAAACTGTTATGAAATAAATATATTTACAAGAAATGACATTTTCGATAAAATATTGCCCACCTTTCACACATTATATACTGTCAAACAGCTGACGAACGTAACTGATTACCTGGACTCACTTTTTCGTGCGGCCAATGCGAGGAGTGCGACATCCAGTAGTATTATAGAGATCAATGCACGACGATAATATCAATCTCCGCCTTCCAAGCCCAATTGGGAGGGTTTGCTCATGTTGTACGTAACACTGAATCATGATCGTGTGTGGCATGCTACCTGAGCGAGAGGCTGACCATGCATGAAGTAAACAGCATGTTTAAAGAAATCAAGAGAATTTCAATGATCAGTGGCTTGAATAAATACTCAAGATAGAAAATCTAGCGATGACTCGGTGAAACGACAAAAATCATTAGAGCAAAACAGACTAATATAATAGTACGTTATGCAACGTATGGAAATTATAAAACTCGCTTCGCTCGTTTTATAAACGCACTCGTGTCTTAATTATTGCCATTATAGGCGAGTTGCATACGACTGTTTATGTTTGACGATAATTATATGTTCTAACATAAATATTCATAAATATCTGTCAATATTCTGTCGGTTGACTTCTTCTTCTTGGGAATTGTGGGGGCTCAGCATTTGATCTCTACCCAATAACGGATCCCAAAGCTTAGAAACATTGTTTATCCTGATTATGCACCAACAGATAGCGCACAGGTACTATGTATGATCATTTTGTTATTTTGGTCAAATAACAAAAATTAGGATGTTACTAACGCTTTAAAATTAAAATGTATCGTATTATCAACTAGTTATTCATCAAATTTGATGCGTGTGGAATGTCAACGGAAGGCAAATCAATTTAGTCCCAAATGGAACAGTCACGATATCTGGTGGGAAAGTTTCGCATAAGAAATCAATTTACTGAACAGGGAGTTGCATTATATTTGCCGTGGAACTATTATCATACGCCTGCTTCCTCCATGTCGTTATGGTGTGTTAATGTCAACAACTGCATTCACTAAAATTGTCGGTGAAATCTTACGAATGTTTATAAATTCTAGTTGCGGTGTTGCGGATATTAAGGTACACTTCTATTTCGATTGCAATATTGCCCAGTTCGTTTGTGCATTGTAACTACAATATAGGATTCATTGTCAACTTTCAAATCATGTAATTCATGTCCGACATGATGGATTTTCAGAACATGTCAGACGCTATCTTTATCTAATTGGTCAATGAATGAAAATATTGAGCTCTGATTGGTTGGAAAAACAGTGTTATAATGAAAAGTAGTACTTTAATGATACCCATTATGATACAGTTTTCTAACGTATAATATTTACATATCGGCATCGTCGAACATAAAAGATAAAATATTATTATTCTTATTTTTATTATTATTATTATCATTATTATTATTACCCAGTATGATATACTCACAAATCTTAGGACGTCTTGACCACCACAAAACGTTGGACTTTTCTAGGTGTCTCTAGATCACTAATATACGTAGAAACACTGCAGCCTAGTTGTTGACCCAATTGTATATTTAATTGCGTTCTTAGAGACCTGCTTTGTTTGGCCTAGCGACCAGTGTTTACCCGATACACAAACTGGAAAATAATTTATTCTGATACAATTAAGCTATACTGTATATCAGTCCACTATCTAGCCTCTGTTCAGTAACACGCCACCAAGAGTATCTCAATCAATATATTTCGTGTCGCTAGAGGAATTCTTATTGCGATAGATCCACCGCCATTTGGTGGTTTCATTGTCGAAGGAGTGAAAACAATGAAATTCACAAAGGACAATATACCTGCATATTAGTTGTTATTCGGTGATCACGAGGTCCGCCTCGTGGCGCATTGACTAGAAAACTTGGCTGTTAAAGCTGGGTTCTGGGCTCAATTCCCGGACGTGCCAATACATTGTATTCTGGTATGAAGACTGGATCGCGGTTTATTTAGCCTTGTGAGGCAAAACTGGGAAGAGGTTGTTTCGATTCCCATTTCAGCAATCATGGAAGTGGTTTTCCGAGGTTTGCCACTTCTGCTCCTGGCAAATGCCGGGCAGGTTCCTAATTTAAGACCACGGCTGCCTCCTTCCAAGTTCCCACCTGAATTATAGTTTTAAATAGTCATAAAGCAAACTCTTTTCTTGTATTGTGTTAGCGTAAACTACATTGTTGGCGAAGGGTATTCGATTCTGTGACCCCGACGCTCAGGAATCGGCAGATTTATATTCCTAGTGATATATTATATCTGAGAAATTTGACCAAGTTCAACCTGTTGCGTCGGAATTAAATTAACTTTCCCTGCTGCCATTTTCAGCCCTTACTCATGGCTTTGCCCCCGAAAATTGTATTATTTTAGACTTTAATTAGAATATTTTCCAAGCCCATGATACAGTTTTATATAGCAATATAAATGCTGGAACTTGACACACACCAGTCGTGTCAGAGTAGCAAGCAAGGCAGGGAGATTCCAATCACGTGATATCGTGCGCAATAGATGCTTCTAGAAGGTTGAAATCGACATAGCAACAGGGAATTTGCTAAGGAATATTATAATTATTGTTATAATTTATATCATTGGACATAAGCCCCAGCCAATGCGGAGAGCTCTTATGGAAGACGGGAATAACTTCGACTAGATTATTTGGATAATTTACGCATTTAGGCCCCAAGAAGAATATTTTATTCATTGGTAATGAGAAGAAAATTAAAGGAAAATTTTACAGAGACTTTAAAAGGAGCTAAAAGCTCTAAGTACGCATTAATAAGCATTGTTAAAGTGCGCGCTAAATTTCTGGAGGGAGTCAGAAATGACCGCCAAAATCTCGACTTGGAGAGGGAGACGCAAGCATCGAGGCTCTTATTCCTACAGACTTCGAAGAAGGTAGATGTGTTCACTGGGTTAACCGAGATCCCGAATGTTATACGAGTACTGTAGCGAGACCACTTGTGGATACAGTGCAATCGCCGAGGCGAGATAGGAGATCCACGCACTTTGAAACTAGGCAAAGTTTGCAAGTTATTAATATTGCAGTAACTCAGTAATAAGTGATAATAGACTTCAGCCAATTTAATTATCATACAGCAGAAACTGTAGCCTAGTATTTGTTAATATTTCAGCATCACAAATTGTATAGTTTCGGAGTTTTAGGCTTTTTAAAAGTGACTTAGAAAAGTGCTGGAACTCGAAGGTGAAAAGCATTTTAGTTGATGCGAGACAGCATTGAACATTAACCAAGTGAGTAATAGTTTCTTTACTTACATTTTGGAGCAGGTTAAACAATTAGGCTATTGAATGCTGATTAAGGTGTTATTTACCGATATTTGATCCATATGGACTTTGCCTTTTTCTGTATAAATATACGCAGGGAACGGAAAACTGATGATTGAAGTTTATATTATCGTTTCATTACGGTTGGAATACCCTACGAGGAAAATAATAGTTAGAAGTTCTCAGATATAATAGCACGCGTGGGAGGAAAACGTATCATTCATAATCATTTACCATTCCTTTTACGGCTGCAGACTTGATTTTATAAGTATTTTATGAACATTCTAGTAATTTCAATGTTGCAAGCGCTTCGTTTTCACCAAGTAATAATACTGGAGCAAGTATGGTTATTAAAAGGACAGATGGTGAGTAGGCCTCTCTTGCCTGGGCAGTTGTTATATTTCTATTGTTTATGGGCTTCTGGTTCAGTTCCATTCCTGCAGTCATAAAGATTTCATAATTTATGGTATGCATCAGGGATAACATCAGATATTGCTTTTGTGGAAAATTGGGCTCAAATGAGGACCCCATGATTCAATGTGATGGTTGTCAAAAATGGTTTCATGCCTCTTGTGTCCACCTCTCCAGTCTGCAAATCGAAATCTTAGGCTCAAATAATGACTCTTGGCATTGCTGTGACTGCATCCTTCAAGGGTCTACGCAACAAAATCAGCCCAAAACACTATCATCGACTAATTGGATTTCCTGCCCGAGATGTACCAATCAGAACCCCAAAAAACTATACAAAGGCATTAGTGGGCTTAAAATTCATTACTCTCGAAAGCATAAAGAGTATATCTCCGAAGTTCATCCCCCAACAACAGCTGTCGATAATGTGAAGGAATTTTCGCAGCAATTAGCAAGGATGAAAAGGGACATAAGGGTTTTGAAACGCATTCCAAAAGCAGCTCGTATGGTGGTAGCATTCCGTCTTTCCCACCTTATGGACGAATGCCAAAGGAAGAATTCATTTGATTCTTGGAAGGATCTACTGACATTTTGCTACGTAGCTTTACAAGTCCCTGAAAAGAAATCAAAGAATCTATTCCAATGTATCAAGAAAAATGTTTCTCATCCTCCGATCGACTTTTCTCAGCGAGGTCCTCAAAGAAAAACTCAAAAGCCTCAAACTTCTTTATCACGGAGAGTGGAATCTAAAATGGCAGAAGGAGACATACGTGGAGCCGTGAAACTCCTTTCATCCTCAGATAAGCTTGCACCTGAAAACGAGGATACGTTTTTACATCAAAAGGATAAACATCCTGAACCAAGTAGAGCACTTATTTTTCCCGATCCGCCTAATGAAGAAAACAAGTTCACAGTATCAGAAGAAGATGTGGTGGTAATTCTCAGCAAATTCCGAAATGGGTCTGCCGGTGGTATTGATGGTTTACGCCCACAACACCTCAAAGACCTAACTGCAAAGGGTAATGGTGTGGCCGGAAAAAAATTACTAACTTCTTTAACATCCCTCTGCAATTTTATGCTATCGGGTCAGGTGAATTCGAATATCCTTCCAATCCTATATGGGGCGAGTCTGTGTGGACTGAACAAGGAGGGTGGTGGGCTCCGCCCTATTGCAATTGGTTGCACTCTAAGAAGGTTAACAGCAAGTCTAGCATGTAATTATGTTCGTGAAGAATTGGCAGAATACTTCAACCCTATCCAACTTGGCTTTGGCACGAAGGGTTCCTGTGAAGCTGCAATCCATTCTGCTCGAGCTTTTGTGAACAAAAATGTCGGAAACAACAAGATTGTACTTAAGATTGACTTCAGAAATGCGTTTAATAGTGTTGATCGAGATGTTCTGCTGACACGTTTCAAAGATAAAGCCCCTTCACTTTAAAACTTCTTCTGGCAATGCTATCGAGAACCATCTTATCTAGTTTTTGGAGACAAGATTATCCTTTCTCAATCTGGTCTCCAACAAGGTGACCCTGGAGGACCCTTAGGCTTTTGCCTGGTCATTCAGCCAATTTTGGAGAAGCTTTCATCTGAACTGAACATTTGGTATTTGGATGATGGCTCGCTGCTAGGGGATCCGACTGCCGTTCTAAATGATTTTTCCTCCATTATTGCGGAAGGTAAATCTCTTGGTCTTGACATCAACCCCAGCAAATGTGAGTTGTTCTTCTGCGGTGACAATAAATATGAGATTTTTTCTCGATTCAACGAGTTATCTCCAGGCATTGAAGTGGTTCCGTCTCTAACTTTGCTGAAGGCTCCAGTCACTGAAGGCGCCATTGTACCCTCCTTATCCAGAAAATTTGACGAGTTAACTCTTTTGCTTGGGCGTCTGAAAGATTTGAAGTTTCACATTGCTTACTTTCTCCTAAAAAACTGTTTCCTTGTTCCAAAGCTCGTATATTTGCTTAGAAGTACTCCTCTATGGAAGATTAGACCATCGATACAGAGAATGGATGATTTTGTGAAATGCACACTAGAGTCAACTCTTAATACTAAATTAAATGATAGATCTTGGACAAGAGCCTCACTCCCTGTTCGTTACGGTGGAATCGGAATAAGGAAAATTGAAGATTTAATGCTTCCAGCTTTCATGTCATCGGCGAATAGTGTTTTCTCTCTCGTCCAGTCTATGTTTCCAGTTATTTCGGACATTGAGGAAATCACTTTTTACGCTGAGGCCTTGGAGTTATGGAACTACCAATTTAACGATCCATCTATCCCTTCAGCTCCTGCGTTCCAACGTAATTGGGACGGTCTCGTTTGCAAAAAAATAATGGACAACCTGGAATTTCACTCTGATGAGGAAAAGGCTATTCATTTGGCTAGTTTGAAGAAAGAATCGAATTCATGGTTAAATGCCATCCCATCGAGAACAATAGGGACATTACTGGACAACAATAGTTTTAGGATTTCGATGTCTCTCCGCCTTGGATCAACGCTTTGTAAACCTCATACTTGTGTATGTGGCGACGTTGTTTCCGCACGTGGTACACACGGTCTCTCTTGTAAAAGGAGTGCTGGTCGACATTCTCGTCATTTCTCTATAAATGAAACGCTTCGGAGGGCTTTCGCTAACGCAAAATTCCCGTCAATTCTTGAACCATCTGGAATTTGCAGAGACGACGGTCGCCACCCTGATCGGATGACCATAATTCCGTGGTCGAATGGCAAATGCCTAGTCTGGGATGCAACGTGCTCAGATACGTTGGCTCCTTCCTATATTTCATCATCGTCAAAGGAAGCAGGATCTGTAGCTGAGATCGCCGTCACTCGGAAGAAAAACAAATATAGGAAGATCATGGAGGACTACATTTTCGTTGCCTTTGCCGTGGAGACAATGGGTCCTTGGAGTGAGGACGCAATAAATCTAGTACACAAGCTAGGAAGAATAATAGGTGGAGTCTCTGGTGATCCTCGTTCCAAGACCTATTTAATGCAGAGAATTGGCATAGCGATTCAAAAGGGAAACGCAGCCTGTGTAATGGGGACTATTCCACATAACACTAGTATGGACGAAATATTTTATTTGTTATAGGGTAGTTAATTTAATACAGATGTTGTATTTCAAGATTGTTTTGAACTGGCAGATTTATGTAAAATGTGCCTATTTGTGTAGCTGTTGTAATAAAAATAATACTCCCCGTTTCGGAGCAGTGTATAAACATTTTCACTATGACTGCTAATATTCATCTGGACTTGTTCGATATTTATCATGATGTTACGATGATGAGATAAGAACGTTATACGCGTGGGACATATTTGATACAGATATATAGATACAACCATAATACATCAGAATGTAGACGTTATGTACTCTTACATCGTGTGCATTCACGTCATTTCACGAAGTTTATTTAACAATTTCAAGCTCTAGAAATATTTCATTCACTATTCTATACGAATAATTTGACGATTCTACTCAATGATGACACAGAACTATATCTAAGACGGAGATAGAAGACGAAACATAAGAAGATTTGTCAAGATGTCCAGGGAAAGATCACGGCAACCCAGAAGAATATGCCAGAAGGATGTCGTTCGAAGCCAGACGGAGGTTGGTGATTTCCGGAGAGGAAAGTCATTCCTTATCCGAGATTGCTGGTCCGAGGACTCGAACTGAGGTTCAACTCAGTATCTTGGATTGAGGAACAACTAAGAATCTTCCCAAAATACTTAAATTGAACTTCTAGATGTCGTCTAATAAGGTAGCAGTGTTATTTACTTGTATATTGAGAGCTTTATAGTGACATTCTGAGCAAACGTTTTACTCCATATTTCATGTAATTCTATGTTTCGACATATTTCTCTTCTTCATGTGTGTAACGAGATTATTTTCTGCAAGATCATTTGAGATGATCGTCATTCATCAGTTTTTCATATTTTATTCTACGAATCAGTTGCTGAACTGACGTATTTATTTGTTTGTATTCCTTGTTTTAGACCAGTCATTTTAACTTTCGACGATTTGAATTTTATTACGAATTATGGCTGTAGACATTTAGTCGGAGATGCCAATTAAATTAATTTTAAGTAACTTAATATGGGCACCTTCAATGTACAGAAGTCATCAAGATCAGAAGAAACAACGAATGATATTTTTATATCATCATAATTACTATGAACTTTACGTCGCTCTGACAAGAATTATATGCCAGGTTGTGATAGAAGTCATACTCATAGACATTCGTTGTATCGAATGGAGACACATTGCGAAAGTGACAATCCTTACTTTATTTGTGAAAGCTAAGAGCCTTCATCATTTAATTGTTTTAGGAAACATAATTTGATAGAAGATAATTTTTATCTTACGACAGGGATTCGAAGCTGGTTTACCCTAGTCAAGATAGAATTCTAATGGACATGATAAATAACATATGTGGTTATTTATACACTATATGTGGTGTCGCGTCGTATTGTGGACCCGATATTACATAGACGTGTAAATTAAAGCTAGATCAGAAAGGTGGACGGAACAGTATTTTTTATTAATTGTATATGCAATATACTGTGGTTATTTAAGTATCCTTTATGAAGTAAATTTATGGAGGTCATATACGACTTGTCTGAAATCGTTATATATTTAAAGGAAGTGTCTTTTAAGAACTAAAGGAAGAGTTCAAATATGCCAGTAATTGAGTGTTACAATACTGAAGATAATGCCAGTAATTCAAATGCAAGTTCCTACAGAAGAGATGTTGGTAACAATGGCTATATTATGAATAATTGTGCAACGTAGTAGATTATATTTTCATACCATATACAGTGGATATATGAGGTTTATGGTGAGATGTGTTTACTCATGTGAAGGTACTACCACATTGGAGTAAATATACTGAAATATAGTTCTTTTGATAAGATCATGGCATCTATATATATAAAGCACAAAGTTTGTCTGTCTGTCTGTCTGTCTGTCTGTTTGTCTGTTAATGTATACAAATCTACACCGTTTCACCGATCTGAACCAAAATTTGTATACTTACCCTTTGGAACCCTGCGGGTAACCCTGTCAACTTTAGATTTCGGACAGACCACCCCTTTCCCTGCATTTAGGCCCTTTCGCTAAAATCTGCACCGTTTCACCGATCTGAACCAAAATTTGTATACTTACCCTTTGGAACCCTGCAGGTAACACTGTCCACCTTACATTTTGGACAGACCACCCCAATCCCTGCATTTAGGCCCTTTGGTCCAAATCTACACTGATTCACCGATCAGAACCAAAATTCGCATTCTTACCCTTTGGTACCCTGCGAGTAACACTATCTGCTTGAAATTGCGAACAGACCACTCCATTCCCTGCATTTAGGCCCTTTGGCACAAATCTTCACCGTTTCACCGATCTGAACCAAAATTTGTATACCTACCCTTTGGAACACTGCGACTAACACTGTCTGCTTGAAATTGCGGAGAGGATACTCCATCCCCTGGATTTATGCCCTTAGGCACCGATCTGAACCAAAATTTTTATACTTAGGCCTACCCTTTGGAACCCTGCGAGTAACACTGTCCATTTAAAATTTCGGACAGACCACCCCACTCCCTGCATGTAGGCCCTTTTGCACAAATCTACACCGTTTCACCGATCTGAACCAAAATTTGTATACTTACCCTTTGGAACCCAGCGGGTAACCCTGTCCACTTGAAATTTTGGACAGACAACCCTATGCCCTGCATTTAGGCCCTTTTTCACAAATCTACACCGTTTCACCGATCTGAACCAAATTTTGTACACTTACCCTTTGGAACCCTGCGAGTAACACTGTCCACTTACAATTTCGGACAGACCACCCCATTCCCTGCATTTTGGCCCTTTGGTCCAAATCTACACCGTTCAACCGATCAGAATCAAAATTCGTATTCTTACCCTTTGGTAACCTGCGAGTAACACTGTCTACTTGAAATTGCGGACAGATCACTCCATTCGCCGCATTTAGGCCCTTTGGCCGAAATCTACACCGTTTCACCGATTTCAACCAAAATTTGTATACTTACCCTTTGGAACCCTGCGAGTAACACTGCCCACTTAAAATTTCGGACATACCACCCCATTCCCTGCATTTAGGCCCTTTGTTTCAAATCTACACCGTTTCACCGATTTGAACCAAAATGTGTATACTTACCCTTTGGAACCCTGCGAGTAACACTGTCCACATACAATTTCGGACAGACCACCCCATTCCCTGCATATAGGTCCTTTGGCACAAATCTACACCGTTTCACCGATTAGAACTAACATTCGGATACTTGCCCTTTGGTACCCTACGAGAAATACTGTCTGCTTGAGATTGCCGACAGACCACTCCATTCCCTGCATTTAGGCCCTTTGGCCCAAATCTACAACGTTTCACTGATCTCAACCGAAATTTGTATATTTAAGTTACCCTTTGGAACACTGCGACTAACACTGTTGGCTTGAAATTGCGGAGAGCCACTCCAACCCCTGCATTTAGGCCGTTTGACACAAATCTGCACCGTTTCGCCGATCTGACTCAAATTTTATAAACTTACCCTTTGGAACCCGACAAGTAACACTGTTCACTTTAAATTTCGGACAGACCACACTATTCCCTTCTTTTTGGCCCTTTGGCACAAAACTACACCGTTTCACCCATCTCAAATAATTACCCTTTGGAACTCGACGAGTAACACTGTCCACTCGAAATTTCGGACAGACCACTCCATTCCCCGCATTTAGGCCCTTTGGCACAAATCTACATTGTTCACCGATCGAAAACAAAACGTGTATACTTACCATTTGGAACCCGATGAGTAACAATGTCCACTTGAAATTTCGGACAGACCACTCCATTCCCTGCATTTAGGCCCTTTGGCACATATCTACATCGTTTCACCGATCTCAACCTAAATTTGTATACTTACCCTTTGCAACCCGACGTGTAACACTGTCCACTTGAAACTTTGGACAGACCACTCCATTCCCTGCATTTAGGCCCTTTGGCAAAAATCTATCCTGTTTCACCGATCTGAACCAAATTTTACCTACTTACCCTGTGGAACCCGACGTGTAACACAATCTAAATGAAATTTCGGATAGACCATTCCATTAACTGCATTTAGGTTCTTTGGCAAAAATCAACATACATTCACCCATCTAAACCAATCTTTATGTAAGTTACTTACCCTTTGCAACCCGACGAGTAACACTGTCTGCTTGAACTTTCGGACAGAGCACTCCATTCCCTGTATTTAGACCCTTTGCCACAAATCTACATCGTTTCACCAATCTGGACCAAAATTTGTATACTCACTCTTGGGAACCCAACGAGTATCACTGTCCACTTGAAATTTCAGACAGGCCACCCATTTCCCTGCATTTAGGATCTTTGGGACAAATCTGCACTGTTTCACTGATCTGAACCAAATTGTTTATAATTACCCTTTGGAACCCGACGAGTAGCACTGTCAACACGAAATTTCGGACAGACCAATCTATTCCCTGCATTTAGGACCTTTGGCACAAATCTACACGGTTTCACCGATCTGAACCAAATTTGGAACCCGATGAGTAACACTATCCACTTGAAATTTCTGACATACCACTCCATTTCCCTGCATTTAGCTCAGGAATCCCTCGGGGTTGCCAGCTTCCTAACTCACCAGCCATGAGCCCTTGAGGGTGTAACAGAAGTGGTGGGGCTACACACACCCTGCCTCTTTGAGGGCCTTGAGCAGAAGTCAGGAGATATTATGAAAAGGAAAAGATGGCAGACCCCTCGAAGAATGAGGGCATCAGGAAAGATGAGACAACGGCCAATTAAACGGGAAATTGAAAGACTCCCTAGCCCTTGGATACCCTAATACAGTCGGAGTCGGAAGAGAACAAGAGTTGACGAAGGAAGGCCGACAGGAAAGAGAAGTGAAAGGAGCCCAGCATCAGGAAGTAGAAGCGATGCCAGACTCAGCTGGGATCCCGTGGTCGCCAACCCATGTCCCACAAGTCGTGAGACCCGGGGGGGGGGGCAGTTGTGAGAATAGCTTACTGATTCTTCGCGAGGTGATATGAGAGGACTTTCCAGAGCCCACAGTGTTATCTGCTGTCTATGCTGATGCCAGCACAGGGCCGTTGCTCAAGCCACTGTGGTGTTGCGAAAGAGTGAGTGATTCCCCGGCCAATCTAAATACGGCGGGGAACCCCGAATGTGTGTCATCATATTTCGTCATCATCTGCGATCATCTCAGGTTCGTGCACCTTGGACCCATATTCTTTGCCGAGCAGAACACCATAAGCTCTTTCACTAGACACTTCGAGTACAGGCCTAAGCCAGAAAATAAGGTTGAGACTTTGGAAGACATCGAAGCTAGACATCTGAATTACCTATATCAGTTTTAAAATTACACCATGTTCGTTTAGTAGTAATTTTTTCATTACCTTATTATTGTCATCTTAAGTGCAAATGACCTAGATATTACGCGCATCATACCACTAATCACCGCCGCATAAAGTCTTTCTCGGCTGTGATTTTTAAAATATTTATTTTTATTACAGTACATTGTGTACATTATTAGTTGAAGTGTCAATTCCATATAGGTAGTAGTTTCCCATCATCCTCATCATAAGGGCAAATGACCTAGATGTTACGCCCATTACACCATTGATCACCACACACAATAAGTCTTCGTCGCCTGTGAATTTTGAAACATGTATTTTCATTACGGTAGTTTGTAAGTTTGACGTGTGAATTCAACAGTAGTTTTCATTATCATCCTGATCAAAAGGGCAAATGACCTAGATTGTTTACATATCCACAAGATGGCAGATGTGCGAAATATTTCACCGGCATTCTATATCTCTGAAACTATTAGCGGTATCACCCTGAAATATTGTACGGAGATAAAGAGCACTACTGGAAGTGCTTTCAAAAACCGGTTAACTGCAAAACGAACATGGCGGCCAAGCGAATTTGAAAATTTTAAATAGACCTTTCTCGCGATTTAATGTTCCAAACGCAATGAAACTTGGTACAGGAAATGTTTATACACATTGTAATGCACTGGTATGTAATTTAGTTCAATTGTTTACTTAACCTCAAGATGGCGGCTGTGCGAATTTTAAAATTAAGTTTTTAGTTTTTGTATCGTAATCATGGGATCGAAGTGAAAGTTTGAATAATGAACCTATGCAATAATTTTCCTTTAATGGTACATGGCTCTATGGCCTATACATTTAACAATCCAGCATGGCGACCATCCGAAATATTTAGACGGCTCTGAATATCTACGAATCTATTATAGCGATGAAACTGATTTTATATGTTCATAGCGGCTATGAACTTCAGTTCACCTATAGGACTTTAAATAACCTGGTGATCACAAATCCAACATGGCGGTGACGCGAAGTATATATATTCACCTGAACGTTTCCCGCAATTTAACCATCCGAGTGCAGTGAAACTTGGTACAGTAAATCCTTATACGAATGTTAATCCACTGGCATCTAATTTATTTCAATTGTTTCCATAACCACAAGATGGCAGCTGTGCGAAATTTTAAAATCTCTTTCTTATTTCTTGTGTCCTAATCATGCGATTGAAGTTTGAATGCTACACGTGCACAATAATCTTCATGTAACAGTACATAACTTTAGGACCGACATATATAAAATCCAACATGGCGACCATCCGAAATGTTTAGTCGGTTCTCAATATCTACGAATCTATTATAGCAATCAAACTGAAATTTTGTATGTTGATAGTGGCAATTAATATAAGTAAGGATATATGAAAATAGGCTGCATAGTTCTTCACGGAACTACTTGTTTATATATAGCTTTTCAAGAATGTGTGGCACGCAGGTATTTATCTTAAACGTTTTAAATGCTAACAGGCCCATCAAAATTTGTTTATATTTAAATGACAGCACAGTAAAGCCAATAGTGTATTTGTTATAGTAGAGGAGTGGTATGAGAATGTGTGTTATTTTATTAATTAATTGTTGTTCTTTAATGTTTAAATATTAGATTTAGTTTACTTTTGTTAAATACATTTACTAGTTCGTTTGTTCTTGTTGTCGTCAAGTGATTTATTTTAAATATAGTAATTAAACAGTGATATCGAGGATCCATTTATAGGTTGGAGCTAAGCCACGAGAGACCCCGAGAAAACAAAAAGGTAGGGTCTTCAGAGCGAGTGTATTTTTTGTGTAGCCCTGATACCACTGATCAATACTGTGTAGATTCTCGAAGACCTTGTTGGAGCAATTTCTAATGGATTTTTCCGGAGCTCCATTCAGAAATATATAAATCCAGCTTTTGCTATGGATTCCCAATAGGCAACTTCCCGAATTTACGGATACAGTAGGGATTGCACCCAAACTAAGGGGATTCGAAATTAGCTTCTTAGAGCCTTTAGAAGAAGTTGGTGTGAACATGTATAGTAAAAGAAATGACTGCCAAACTTGTGGGATGTCTAGTCCGATTTTGGATGGATGTGAGTGTAATTATATAGGTATTTTTGAGTTGATTTTAGTAAGGTTGCACTCTCACAAAAAATCTGATCTTATATAAACCTGAAAAAGATATAATAGGTGGAAAGTTTCGAAAAACGACCTACGATCTTTATTTTATTTTATTTTACCGTATCATGGCTGTTGTCAGTCTTGTTTAATATAAAGCTAACTTGTTTTTATGATAGTAATTGTAGAGTTTCTTTGTGTTAGTATATTTAAAGTAGATCACAAGTGAACGAACTGTTTAGTTAAATTTATTAAACATAGGGTTTCTGTTAAGTTAATATTAAGATAATTTTAAGTTATCTATAGACATTAAAGTGCCCAAATACATGGAAGAAAGCGTTGCTTGAATGTTGTTATCTTGTTCTGTATTTAGATATGTCCCCATAGCAGTTGATAATTTGTATTGTTGAAATGGCAACCGAGAATGTTAGGAAGATGTTGGAGAAGATGCAGCAGAAGCTACAGGATAGCATGAAGGAGAATTTAAAGATTGTCCAAAGCGAGATGCAAGGTAAATTTCAGGAGGCGAAGCAGGATCTGGAAAAGTTGAAACGTGAACGTAAAGAGGATCTTGACACAGTGTAAAAGTAGTTGATTCTATTACAGATAAATTTGCAGAAAGTGTCAAAGAAAATTGTAAAAATGAAATTCAAGGTCAGACTTCTTTAGAGGGACTACAGACTAGTGCCTCTAAAATGGTTGTAAATGTAACGCGATTGCAGGCCAGTTCCCAGCAGATACTGGATGATATATCGGATGTTAAATCAGATGTATCCAATGTTAGGACAGATGTTGGTAATGTTCAGTCCGATGTTGGCAATGTTAGGTCTGATGTTGCAAACGTACAGGATGATGTATCGGATGTTAAATCAGATGTTGGTAATGTTAAGTCTAAAGTTGATAACGTCCAAATAGATGTTGCCATGGTTCAGACTAAAGTAGACGATGCACAGTCCGATGTTGGTAATGCTAGGTCCGATGTTGGTAATGTTAAGTCCGATGTTGGCGAGGTTCAGAATAAGGTTGATAAGCTTCAGGTAGATGTTGAAAATGTTCAGATAGACATAAATAACATGCAGGCAGATATTACCAGTGTACAGACCGACAAAGGTAAAATCCAGACAGATGTTAACACGATGTTCGTGGATGTAACGAAAGTCCAAGGGGACATCACTAAAATTAGGCGAGAGGTGGAACTTCTAAGACCCTGTGTACTGAAAACATAGGTGCTTTAACGACACGTTTTGTAGACGATGCGTTAAAGAATTCAGTTTCTCTGGCAGAGTTAAAGGATAACGTAGAAACCTTACGTACACAAGTTATAGATCATAATAAAATCCTTAAGGAGGATATAGAGGTAGACATTGCCGAAATGTTGAAGGCAAATGTAGTAGTATGGAAGGACGAATAGAGTAAGTCCAGTAGTGAGCATGTAAAAAAGATACAAGACAATATAGAGAAAGAATAGCCAGTTCACAGCTAGAAATTAATCGTGAAGTTGCAAATGATAGATCAGACTTAGGTAACCGAATTGATCAGCTTACTCAAACGCAGGTGGACGATAGAACTCAATCGAGTCAGGATAATCAAGCTTTGAAGGAACGCTTAGATAAGATTGTCACTGACGTTAATGCGATTCATGAGGGTATATCTACTGAATTAGAAGACTATATAAGTAGAAAGTTACAAAGTCTCAACGTAGGAGATGTCGTCAATCTTAAAACATACAAAGATGAAGTAAAGATAGAAGTAGGACAACAATTGAAGAGGATGATCACAGAGGTAGAAGAGAAAGAAATGATAGATCTAGAAAATTATGGGAATCAAACTAGAAGAGATAGTCTAGGATCAGAAGAAAGAGAAATCAGACCAGAAGAAAGGGTATTCAGGTTCACTGAATGTCTAGAAGATAGAGGTAAATAGCCCGAAAGAGAGGCAAGAGATTTTCAATCTAGTCTTCAGGATTCTCAACCTAGGAACGTGACGGTGATCAGGAACTTTGAAGATAAACCTAGAAAATTTAGTAACCTTGATAGTTTCACACAAATTGAGTATGTAAGGAACCTCAAGGACTATTTTATCGAAGCTCATAATCCTCGTGAGAGAGAGATGAAGATTGGAGAGCGCGATCTTTCACATAGACCCCTTGAATTGTTTAGGGCCTTCAGGTACACGCTTGTGGACTTCGAAGAGTTCGCAGAAGCCCTGATAAAACGCTTCTGGAGTATCGAAGCGCAGAATAGTCTACGCGCAGAAGTACACTCTAGAATATACTCGGGTACATTACCCACAAGTTACGCCGATTTCTTCACAAGTCAGCTCGCCAGACTTTGATTTCTTCAGCCCCCTTTGTCAACGGCGCAGTTGATAGATGCGATAGCCAGAATGCTTCCAGTAGAAGTCAGGCGTCTTATTATCTCGTCAGGGATAGGTGATTTAGCTAGTATCACCCAGACCATTAGAGGCCGATAGGCGATAACCTAGATGTTGGGTCCCTTAAAACAACAATTATCATCATCATCATCATCATCAATAGTTTGGACAGGAGCCAATAAAAACGCATTATATACCGAATGTGTTTGCCTACAGGTTAGTGATCAACGAGGATAGGGCTATTCTGCATGAGTTAAAAAGGAACCTTTTCGGTAATGTTTGATTCCTGTGACAACCAATTCCAGAAAGCTAAATAACCTACTGTAGTTGATAAAAATGGCTTGCCATATGAAGGAAGTCGTATTTTCGGTCTATGTTTTACTGGTACAGGCAACATAATTTCATTTTGGGGCTGATGACCTAGACATTTCGCCCTTAAAAACCATCACCTCCAGCACCAGTCACTTCTTCTGTGGTAAATTTTGCGACTCCGGTCCTAAAGGTCTTGGGATTGATTCCCGGCCCGTGAAGAAATGTAATTCTGGTCTGAGGGATGGAACGTACTAGGCCTATAGTATAATCAGACTCGTGAGGCAAAATTGAAAAGAGGTGGACTGTATTGCCTCTTCAGCCATCCTTGAAGTGGTTTCCCATTCTACACCTGATAAATGTCAGAATCTTTGTAATTAGACCCGGCGCCATCTTTCCAATCTGAGCCTCAGTACGAATATACACACTACTACAGACGCCGCAGTAACACAGGCTATCTGATAGATTCTACACACGCACTGGGTTAATTAATACGAAATCGCAAGCTTCTAAATGAAATATAAACAAAGCGACAACTTAAACATCCCCATTATAGACTGTTATGCCTTTCAGTGATCATTCTTGTGGGGGTCCGGGCGGGGACACCAAGAGCCCGCTGATGAGCCAGCTTGGTGTCCTAGGCGAAACCCCACTCAAGACACGGCACAAACCTAGAAAAATTGCTGAGTTTTAATTCTTGTTATTGTTAATTCATTTTAGGTGCTTGGAACATCTTGGTCATCAGCCTCGTGTACTTGGGTGCGTGTGATAACTCGTTCTTCTGTGGTGACTGTAGTTGTGTGTGTAACAGTATGTTTAGAGTTAGAGATCGAATTTCCGTACGTGACCGGGACTTGCATTTTCGAAACACACTCGGGATAAACGATGTCAATAATGGGCTTCAAACCTCTGATCTGCGGATTTATTGCAGCACTCCACCGCGATCGTGATGAGCGATGTGACACGGCTTCGGTGTGGGGTAGCGTTAATTCATATGTACTTATTAGTATTGCAGCCCTTTCAGGATGTTACCTTGTTAGATTAACGTGAGGCAGTTGTTCAACAATACGTTCTCCTTTCGGGATGTTCCTATGTTACATGAGCGCGAGGCAGTGGATCAGTGTTAGTTTCTCTTGTCCCCGCTCGTGAGGAAATGACTATCATCTGTGTGTAATTGTGTAATGGTCCATGCCAGAGCACACTAACGATTCTGCTGGGATATCGTTAGTTCCGATCCTCTCCGATAATTCCAGAAGTGCAGTTTGGCTTCATAACTGCAGGCGATATGGGTGGAATCGAACATAATACTTTGAAACTTGATGACCTGATGAGTAAAGTAATAGAGTTTTAAAGGACAAGCAACCAGTGAACATTTGCAAGATGATTTATATTCAGCAATTGGGTTACGGGTTTTATCACCAAGACTGCGACCGTTTGGGTAATTGAGTATTGGTCAGATCTTATGATATTAACCATACATGGGAATGTATATATTTAAAAAAAAGGCAGCAGCTTTAACTTCGAGGAACTAATACGGAGCCCCTGAGCAAAGACGATCAAAAAGAAGACGACATGGGATCCAGCCGTCTTCCCTCGTCTACGAGTAAGTACAAGGAGTTGTTCTATAGGGATTTAAAAAAATCGGGTGTGGGACAGGGATGGAGTTCAGTCCCACCGCAGTCATCTTAGAAAGTTCTTCATCGTTTTTCTATCCAGTCCAGGCAATGGCGGTGTGGTACCTAACTTCCTGTAGCCAACTTTGCTGTAACCCACTGCCAATTACAAGTGCACCCTGCGGCGTAACCTTGCATGTTTAAGTTGTGTACTACGACTGCGATGGGGAGTTACAAAATGTCCAGAGACATGTGGTGCGAATCTCAGTGCTGACGAGGGCCATCCTGAGTGTAGTTTCCTACGGCTTTTTTCTCATACTCCTTTCAGAAAAATGCCGGGACGCTAACTTATTTCAAGGCGCGGGGCACCTACCCAATTCCTGGTCGTAACAATTACATTGCACTACTACAATCATCAGCGAAACACAGGTTATCAAACAAATAAAAAACCGCACCCAAGTAAACGAAGCCAAGGACAAAGATTTCCAAAGCCCGTATAAACAATTAAGAACACCACCCTTCGCCGCACATATCTGAATATGAGAAAAATCCTGCAACCCCACCCTCTGAGTACACGAGGCTAATGATCAGCGTATTTCAAGCCCCTGAAGCATGTCTTCACAGCAGGTGGCCGGATCACCACAACTTAATGCAAACACAAAGTGTATTGAATGAACGATTAGCCTTCTAGACACGTTTAAATACGTTTTTCACGACTAACGGCACTTACCTGGGGATTCGTATGTCCCCGGCTGCTTTGGTATATCCCACCTTCCCCGTATAGCCACGTCTCTATTATCTTGTCCCTAACATTTCTTCTTATATTATGTACGAGTACGGCGTATTTCACGAGATAACTTCAGAGAATGCCTCTCAAATCAATAATTTTTAGTACTTCGCCTCAAGCTGTTTGTAAATTCCGCCTGTAATGTAATTCATGTGATATATCGCAGCGAGCTTTTATAGCTGTGGCCAAATCTATATTTAAGCTGTGGGGAATAAATGTGCCGACAGGATGATTTATAAATCATAAGTGTAAACGTGGATTCCACTGATAAAAATTCTGATGTGAGGTGTTAAGGTATTTACTATTCACTGGGTCTTAATTTACGATGTAAGAATTCCAGCCTTTGGAAGGCGAGACATAGTACTGAATCATATTTCCGGGTTTGAGGGGGATGTAATGACGAAATGAAATTTACTGAAGACCTTCGGAGATGCTGACAAACTACTAACAGTTGCTGAACAGCTGCCTACTAAACAGAGGCAGTCCTAGTATATGCAAGACCGACGGAAAAACATAATCCTAATGGCGGAAGAAGTAAAAAAGAAAAGTCAATGCTGTAATAATACACTAGTGTCCAAAAGTTACGCATAATCACTCAACGAGGCCATACCGCCTAATAGGAATGTCAGTCGGATTGCTGAACAAACGGAAGCTGAATCACACGCCGTATGTCACACAACTCGTCCAAAAAAACAGTGTCAGAAATGTTCTGATAGCTAAGGCACACCATTAACAACTAACAAAACTTGGCAATGACTTTCACAACAAAATATGCTCTTAATAGGGTGTATGGTTACCCCTTACGGCCACACAAGCTTCGCATCGACGTGGCATGCTCACTATTAGATGGTCCAAGAGCTCTTGTGGCAATCGATCCCATTCCTCTAAAAGAGCAATGCGAAGGTCTTGGGGAGTCCTTGGTGGAAGCTGACGGGATGCAATTTCCTCCCCAATGCATCCCAGGCATGTTCTGCAAGATCCAGATCCGCAGACCTCGCTGGCCAGTCCATGTGATGAATGTCTAACTACAAGCTTCCTCATTAATGTGCGACGGGAATCGTTCTGCAAACTGAAGCGGAATTAAGAAAGACATCGAATTGCAAACTAAAAACAGATTTAGTCAATTCAGTATATCAATCCAATTAAAACTTGAACATAGAAAGATCAAATAGGCCTAAAATAATTTTAAAAAAAGGTTTGGCTACACTAAACTCAATTTTGCATACGTTCCCCTTAATTTGCATTTTGTGACTATTTTGAATCTAAATTACATTTTGTAAGTATTTTTTATCTAAATTGCAATTTGTAAATATTGTCAATTCAAATAACAGTACAGTAAGTATGTAGTTAGTTTTAGTTGTAAGTAGGTAGTTAGTTTGTCCATTAGATATATGTCATTGTTCTATTAGACTGTGGTGTGTGAGTGTGTCTGGTAGCAGTTGCATTGTTTATTAGTTATAGTTCATTGTTTCAGTAGACTGTGATGTGTGAGGGTGCATGTGAGTGTGCCTGGTGACAGACTGTTTTAGTGGTAGTATTTGTTGTTGGTGGAAATTTAGTATTTTTTTTTTGTTAGTAGAATATTGGTATTTAATTGTTAGTACGGTAGAAGGTTAGTATTCTTGTTAGTAGAATTCCTCTTTACTTATTCTGAAAGGGAGTAGCAGCCTTTCAGAATAAATCAATTCTTTACTAGTCTTATAGACGGTTAAGATATTGATAATATAAGCCAAATAATGGCTACACTGCGTCCTGCTGCACGGCTGAAAGCAACGGGAAACTACAGCCGTATGCTATTCCCGAGGATATGCACCTCTCTATGCATAATTACATGTGATGATGGCCTCCTCCCTTGTAAAATTTCAATCCGGAGGTAAACTAGTCCCCCGTTCGGATCTCCGGGTGGGGACTACTCGAGAGTGGGTTAACATCACAGAAGTGACAAAGAGGAAATCTGACATTCTACGGATCGGAGCGTGGAATGTTAGAAGTCTGCTAGGAAGTGGAAGGTTAGAAAACTTAGAAAGGGAAATGGATAAGTTGAGGTTGGATTTGGTTGGGATTAGTGAAATGTGCTGGCAGGAAGAACAGGACTTTTGGTCAGGAGACTATAGGGTCATTAGCACTAAATCAAACAATGGCCAAGCAGGGGTTCGCCTCATATTGAGTAGGAAACTTGGACAGCGGGTGGAATATTATGAGCAATATAGTGAACGGATTATTGTAGCAAAAATCAATACTAAACCTACGTGCACCACAGTGGTACAAGTCTATATGCCTACCAGTCAAGCTGATGATGAGGATGTTGAAAAGGTCTACGAAGAAATAGACGAAATTCTGAGGTATATCAAGGGTGATGAAAATGTTATAGTAATGGGAGATTGGAATGATGTGGTAGGAAAAGGGAGAGAAGGGAAGATAGTAGGAGATTTCGGATTAGGTGAAAGGATTGATCGAGGAAGCAGGCTGGTAGAATTCTGCACGGAGCATGAATTGGTCATAGCTAACACCTTATCCAATAACCACAATAGAAGAATATACACATGGATGATACCAGGAGATACAGGGCGTTACCAAATCGACTTCATTATGGTCAAGCAGAGGTTTCGAAACCAGATTTTGGATTGTAAAACATATCCTGGTGCTGACATAAACTCTGACCACAATCTGGTTGTAATGAATTGCAGATTAAAGTTGAAGAAACTGAAGAAAAGTCAAAAGCCAAAAAGGTGGGCAATAGACAGACTGAAAGAGAAGGATGTAAACGAAAGATTCAAGAAGAGTATAAAGGAAGGACTAATGAAAAACCCTAAACAAACTTCAATTGCAGACGAATGGGCACTTTTGAAGAATGAAATAACAAAATCCGCAGAAGAAAACATTGGTAGGAAAGAAAGAATAGGGAGAAAACCGTGGATCACTCAGGATATACTAAAATTGATGGATGAAAGGCGGAAACACAAGAATGTAAGAGATGAAAAGGGGAAAGCAGAATACAGACGTCTGAGAAATGAGGTTAACAAGAAGTGCAAGGAAGCGAAAGAAGAATGGTTGAAAGAGAAATGTGCAGGTATAGAAAATTGTCTGAAATTAGGAAAAGTAGACACAGCTTATCGAAGGATTAAGAATACTTTTGGGGAAAAGAAGACTAAGTGCTGTAATATTAAGGACACAAATGGGAAGCCTCTAACAGATAGGGAAGAAATGGTTGAGAGATGGAAAGATTACATCGAGAGTTTGTATAAGGGAAAGGAGATTGAGAATCATGTAATGGAAAGGGAGGAGGAAATTGATGAGGATGCGAAAGGAGATTTAATATTGAGATCAGAATTTGATAGAGCTTTGGAAGACTTAAGCAGGAACAAAGCACCAGGCATAGATGATATACCGATTGAGTTGCTACGCTGCATAGGAGAGGAAGGTCTGATCAGGTTATTTCACTTGGTGTGTAGGATTTATGAGACAGGTCAGGTACCCCCTGATTTCAAGAAGAATGTTATCATCCCTATACCAAAGAAAGTGGGAGCTGACAGATGTGAAGATTACCGTACAATCAGCTTGATTACTCATGCTTCAAAGATCCTGTCTAGAATAATTTACAAGAGGATTGAAAGCCAGATAGAAACGGAGTTGGGTGAAGACCAGTTTGGTTTCAGGAGAAATGTAGGAACAAGGGAAGCTGTACTAAGTCTTAGGCTGATTTTGGAAGGTAGAATAAGGAAAGATAAGAGAACGTTCATGGCTTTTGTAGACTTAGAAAAGGCTTTTGATAATGTTGATTGGACTAAATTGTTTGACATTTTGAAATCGATTGGAATAATGTACAGGGATAGGAGGGTGATATACAATCTGTACAGAAACCAGACAGCAGTCATTCGAGTTGAAGGACATGTGAAAGAAGCTGGTATTCAGAAAGGTGTAAGGCAAGGCTGCAACTTATCACCCATACTTTTCAATCTTTACATTGAACAAGCAATGAAGGAAATTAGAGAAAAATTTAAAGTGGGAGTGAAGATTCAAGGAGAAATAATTTCAACTCTGAGATTTGCTGATGACATGGTCATCTTGGCCGACAAGCCTGAGGATTTAAATGAGCTTTTGAATGGTATGGACTCCGTCTTATGGAAAGAATTCATGATGAAAATTAATAAATGTAAAACAATAATACTGGAATGCAGCCGAAATAAATCAGAAACCTCTATGGAGATCAAATTGGCAGGTGAAAAGCTGAAGGAAGTAGGAGACTTCTGTTACTTAGGAAGCAGAATAACCAGTGATGGACGAAGCAAAGAGGATATAAAAAGTAGGTTGGCTCAGGCAAAGAAAGCATTTCTACAAAAAAGGAATCTGCTGACATCGAATATAGATTTAGGTATTAGGAAGTCATTTTTGAAAGCCTTTGTCTGGAGCGTGGCGCTCTATGGAAGTGAATCTTGGACTATTGGTGCAGCAGAAAAGAGGAGAATTGAAGCATTTGAAATGTCGTGTTACAGGAGAATGATGAAGATCAGATGGGTAGATAGGGTTACAAACAAAGAGGTATTAAGACGAGTGGGAGAGGAGAGATGGTTCTGGCGACTGTTAATGAAGAGAAGAGATAGGTTGGTAGGACACATACTAAGACACCCAGGAATAGCAAGCTTAGTTATGGAAGGAAGGGTCGAGGACAAAAACTGTAGGGGTAGACCAAGGTTAGAATATGTTAAACAGATTGCCTCGGATGTAGGGTGTCGGAGCTATGTAGAGATGAAACGATTAGCTCAGGACAGGGAGGCATGGAGAGCTGCATCAAACCAGTCAAAAGACTGAAGACTCAAACAACAACAACTGAGAAAATTGGATTACACAAGCCCAATGCCGAATGTAGTATCCAGAAATCACAGGCATGAGTACAATGACATAAACACTGTATATCTTGATCAGACGCAGCAGACCGAAAGTCCAAAAGTGCCGGAAAAGGGAATATAGGTCCAGGACGTAATACCTACTTTCGAGATAATAGACCGGAGCCTAGATACAGGAGATTCCGTGGAGGACGTCCGTATAAACAGCGGCAAGGGCGGAACAACAATAACGAAACACGTAGAAGTGGTTATTATCATAACAACAATAACTACCAGTACAATAATAACGGATATTACAACCGCAGTAATCGGAATAAAAAGGGATATAACCGATATAAGAATTCCCAGGATGAGGTCATGACAAAATAAAAATGAGGCGATCGTCATAGAGAAGGATAGGAATATCTCAAAGAATTGAGAGATAGGCTAAATAATTTGGAAACGGAGGGGAAGAGAGCTTGAGTATATATATCCTAAGTCGAGTACTAGTCAGCAAGGGAACTATGAGAACGATAGTCAAGGACCAAAAAAAAAAAAAAAATTTTGAAACGGAAGTAGAAGAGATAGGATATACTGCAGCACTACACGAAATTATGATAAATGAGATTTATGAGGTAACAAATGAGGATTTACTGTTCGAGAAGGAAATTATTAAAGAGGAGAGACCATTCGAATTACCCATTATATGTATTGGTGTCGATGGACAGACATGCAAGTCATTAATGGACACTGGTGCTATCATGTCCATAATGTCATATGAATGTTTTCAGAGATTATCTAAGGGCGATAAGATGAGAGTTTTACCCGCATCCGCAGTTCAAGTGCGAGGTATACAGGGTCTTTCATATAAAGTAAGAACGCCAAGCGGCGGGTTTGTTATCCGCTAGTGTGGTGCCCTTGACCGAGTTTGTGGCGAGCCGTGGTCCCCTGCTCTAAGCGTGTGTACAATTCTCTATGAAATATTACCTTATAAAAGTTGCTGGAAGTGTCGTACTTCGTGGGTTATACAGGCATTGTATCTGGTAACCACATTTTGGCTGACGCGAGTGAGTCATGCCACTGCATTTTTTCTGATTTTTTATTTTGTGTTTTTTATTGAGCACTGAACCAGTAGTGTCAAAGTTATTTACAATTACGTGAATCTGTGCTAGTGAAGGTGGCACTTCATCAGGAAATTGCTGAACAAATGTATCACGTACCCGTCGAGCCGAATCGTAATTAAAATAAATTTTACATACAAAAATACGATGTTGCAATGATAACTGTCTCACCATGTTAGCAGCTGTGGTTCAGACTGGCGACTGACAACACCTGCACGCTTATTGCTAGGTCAAGTTTGTACTGTGCGCGCGCTTTCAATACTACAGCAGGGGGCCGTGGAGCGTCACAATCTCGGCCAAGCCGGCTTCAGCAGCGAATCACAAAACCACCGCTCGCCGTTCTTACTTTATATGAAAGACCCTGTATTCAGAACAAAGCTGTAAAATGTAAGATCCAAGCTTTACTAAACTTTTAGATCAGTGGATGAACTTATGAGCATATTTTCATAGTGGTCAACAAGATTAATTTTGATATTGTGCTAGGCATTGACTTCATTACTAAAGTTGGAGCAGTAGTCGATATGAAGAACAGAATTATAAAATTTATTGAAGGGTTAATTAACACAGACAGGATAGAAGAACAGGATTTGAATGAGAGTCTAGATAAAGACTTTAGGGAAGAAATCATAAGTAATATTATTGAAGAGGTAGAAAATAGAAGAGAAATACCTACACCCAGAGTAGAAGGATTTGATAAAATTAGAGACGAATTCGAAAGTGTGATTATGGAATATCATGATATTTTCGATGACAAACCTGGGTTAATTAAGGACTACAAATACAAGATTACGCTTACTGATGAAACCCCTTATCAGAAAAGAATCTACCCTATCCCGGAAAAGTTATATGAAGAAGTACGAGGAATAATCAAGAAGATGGAAACCGATGGGATCATAAAGAAGAAGGCGACATCTTACATCAACCCTGTTACTGTTTTCAAGAAAAATAATGGTCAATTACGCCTCTGTCTCGATGCACGGACCATTAATTTAAAGATTTTGCCCGAGGCAGACCGACCGCCGAAAATACGTGATCTGTTGAGGAAATTCAAAGGAAAAACTTGTTTTTCCGTACTAGATCTATCTTCTTCATTTTATCAGATAGAGTTAGAAGAGGAAAGTATACAATACACAGGATTCCTATTTGACCAGACTTCTGGGGTATTTCAGCGTATCCCATTTGGTATGGTAAATAGTGGACCAGCGCTGATTAGAGCCCTTGATAGCAAACTCACTGACGAGGTAAAGAAGAACGTGCTTTGCTATATAAATGATTTAATCATATCTTCACCAAATGTCCAGGAACACTTAATGCACTCGCGTAAGCTTTTTGAAAGCTTAAGAGACGCAAACATAAAGGTTAACTGTGATAAGTGCCATTTCTTGCACGAGAAAATTAATTTTCTCGGACATACTATTGACCAGCATGGATATCACCCGAAACTAGAGAATGTGGAAGCTATCATGAGATTTCCGAAGCCCACTAAAGTCAGGCAAGTGAGAGAGTTCGTGGGAGCTTGTCAGTTTATAAGTAGTCACTGTTAAAAATATTCGGAAATCATGGCCCCTCTTTATGACCTATTAAAGAAAAATAATCGTTGGAAGTGGAGCAGTACCGCTGACGACGTATTTGAGAAAGCGAAATAAATGCTGAGGAATAATGTCAAATTAGAATATCTGGATTTTGAACGTATATTCTACATCGAATCCGACGCTTCACGTGTAGGCATAAGTGCTGACTTATGCCAAAAATACGAAGATGGAAATAAGCACTACATCGCGTTCACAGGAAGGAAGTTAAAAAGTAACGAGGAGAATTATTTCACAACAGAACTTGAGGCGTTAGCTTTCGTGACAGCTCTTCAGGGGTGGAAGCAGATATTAATCGGACATCAGATTATAATCATCACCGATCATAAGGCATTAAAATTCATGCTTCAGACCGTTATGTCGAGTGATAGATTGACACGATGGGCCCTATTCACTCAGCAAGTCAATGCTACAATAGTCCATCAGCCAGGTAAGGACAATTTATTGGCTGACGCGTTATCTAGAAATCCCGTTAGAAATTTGCAGATAAGCCATGTACAATTGGACGAAGAAGAAAAGGAAACCGTTAGGATACTAGCCCGAATCTGTGTGTCACAGAAGAGACATGCTCCAATTAGGAAAATGTACAGGTTCCTTAAGGTTTATATGGACAGAACAGATACTGACTATGCTGCAACTCAAAGGCGATCACGTCATTATGTGCTAAGTGGTGATCTCGTGAGTAAATACGCGGACCCCGAGCATACCAAAATTGTGGCCCCTCATTTTGTTACAAAGTTAATGTGGTTGGCACACCACTCCATTGGACGGGGCGGTTTGGATAAAACTCTTGGTACACTCAAATAGAGATTTATCTGGACCAATATAAGAACTACCATTGCGAGAATTATAAGGTCATGTGATAAATGCTAGAGAGGAAAATTTACTTCTGAATTGTTGAAGGGAAAACCCAGAGCTATGATACCTTCTAAACCACGTGAGCTGATGGCCACGGACATATTTGGTCCTTGTCCAAAAGTACACCAAGGTAGCCAGTTCTTGTTAGTGACTGTTGGTGGCTTCACAAAATTCGTCACCATGAATCCTATGCAAAAGGCCAACACAAGAAATGTGGTGAGCCGATTAGAAAATGCTGTGTTTCCTAAGGCAGGGAAGCCCGAATATCTCTTATCGGACCTTGGAGCGCAATTTACTTCGGCCGAATTTGAAGCAGATATGGAGAGATTAGGAATTAAACATTTATTTTCGAGCGTGCGTTATCCTGAGTCAAATTCTAGCGAAAGATATTTGGCGGAATTTAGTAAATTCTGCAGAATATTCTGCCCAAATGACCACCCAAGTTGGGTTAAACACGTGCCAATTATTGAGGATTGTTTGAACTCCACAATTCAAGAGAGAACGACAGAGGTTCCGATGATTCTACATTTAGGACAGAATCCAGAAAGGCCATTGGACAATGTACTTAATTTTATTCCAAGAGATCCAGATATAGGAAGACAGGCGAGGATCGATAAAGCCAAAGAAAGGCTTCAGAAAGCAGCTGAGATGCGCTTGAAACGAGTTGCAGGAAAACGTTTCAGTACGCCGTTAGAAATTAATGACATGGTTTTGTTGCGCAGAGCAGCCAAAGCAGACGTGAGCAAAAAGACATACCCAAAGTGTGGTGTCGCCTTTATTGGACCGTTCCGTATCCAAAATGCCTATGGGAATAACTCTTAAGAGTTGTTTGATGATGAAAATAACGTTATTCTGGGAAAGTTCAACGCAGAGAATTTAAAGAAATATCATAAGAAAGTAGGCTGAAAAATAACTCATTATTCGAGTTCAGTGACATATCAGTGGTCCTTAATTAGATTGATTAAAAACAACCAAGCAACTGTTTTTAAAGTTGGAAGGAGAATGTCCCCGAAAATTGAATTGTTTTGGACTTAAGAATATTTTCCAAGCCCAGGATACAGTTTGATATAGGAATATAAATGCTGGAAACTGACACAAACCAATCGTGTCAGAGTAGCAAGCAAAGCCGGGAGATTCCAAAGACGTGATAGCTCGCGCAATAGGTGCTTCTAGAAGGTTGAAATCGACATAGCAACAGGGAATTTGCTAAGGAATATTATAATTATTGTTATAATTAATGTCATTGAACATAAGCCCCTACCCATGAGGAGAGCTCTTATGGAAGACGGGAAGAAATTCAACTAGATTATTTGGATAATTTACGCAATCGGGCCCCAAGAAGGATATTTTATTCATAGGTAATGAGAAGAAAATTAAAGGAAAATATTACAGAGATTTTAAAAGGGGCTGAAAGGTCTAATTACGCATTAATAAGCTTTGTTAATGTGTGCGCTAAATTTCTGGAGGGAGTCAGAAATGACCGCCAAAATCTCGACTTGGAGAGGGAGACGCAAGCATCGAGGCTCTTATTCCTACAGACTTCGAAGAAGGTAGATGTGTTCACCGGGTTAACCGAGATCCCGAATGTTATACGAGTACGGTAGCGAGACCACTCGTGGAGACAGTGCAATCGCCGAGGCGAGATAGGAGATCCACGCACTTTGAAACTAGGCAAAGTTTGCAAGTTATTAATATTGCAGTAACTCAGTAATAAGTGAGAATAGAATTCAGCCAATTGAATTATCATACTGTACAAGCTGTATTCTAGTATTTGTGAATATTTCAGCAGCACAAATAATTGTATAGTTTCGGAGTTTTAGGCTTTTTATAAGTGACTTAGAAAAGTGCTGGAAATCGAAGGTGAAAAGCGTTTTAGTTGATACGAGACAGCATTGAACATTATCCAAGTGAGTAATAGTGTCTTTACTTACAATTTGGAGCAGTGTATAAACTTTTTCACTGACTGCTAATATTCATCCGGACTTGTACGGTATTTATCACGATGTTACGATGATGAGATAAAAACGTTATGCGCGTGGGACATATTTGATACAGATATATAGATACAACATGGAGCTTCATTAACCAGAATACTTCAGAATGTAGACGTTATGCACTCTTACATATTGTGCATTCACGTCATTTCACGAAGTTTATTTAACAATTTCAAGCTCTAGAAATATTTCATTCACTATTCTATATGAATATTTCTACGATTCTACTCAATGATGACACTGAACTATATCTATGAAGGAGACAGAAGACGTAACATACGAAGATTTGTCAAAATGTTCAGGGAAAGTTCACGGCAACCCAGACGAATATGCCAGAAGGATGTCGTTCGAGGCCAGACGGAGGTTGGTGATTTTCGGAGAGGAGACGTCTTTCCTTATCGGAGATTGCTGGTCCGAGGAATTGAACTGAGGTCCAACTCAATATCTTGGATTGAGGAACAACTAAGTATATTCCCAAAATACTTAAATTGAACTTTTAGATATCGTCTAATAAGGTAGCAGTGTTATTTACTTGTATATTGAGAGCTTTATAGTGACATTCTAAGCAAACGTTTTACTCTATATTTCATGTATTTCTATGTTTCGACATATTTCTATTCTTCATGTGTGTGACGAGATTTTTTCTGCAAGATCATTTGAGATGATCGCCTTTCATAGTTTTTCATATTTTATTCTACGGATCAGTTGCTGAACTGACGTATTTATTTGTTTAAGGAGTCAGTATTCCTTGTTTGAGAACAGTCATTTTAACTTTCGACGATTTAAATTTTATTTCGAGTTATGGCTGTAGACATTTAGTCGGAGATGCCAATTATATTCTTTTTAAGTAATTTAATTTGGGCACCTTCAATATTCAGAAGTCATCAAGATCAGAAGAAACAACGAATGATATTGTTATATCATCATAATTACTATGAACTTTACGTCGCTCTGACAAGAATTATTTGCCAGGTTGTGATAGAAGTCATACTCATAGACATTCGTTGTATCGAATGGAGACACATTGCGAAAGTGACAATCCTTACTTTATTTGTGAAAGCTAAGAGCCTTCATCATTTAATTGTTTTAGGAAACATAATTTGATAGAAGATAATTTTTATCTTACGACAGGGATTCGAAGCTGGTTTACCCTAGTCAAGATAGAATTCTAATGGACATGATAAATAACATATGTGGTTATTTATACACTATATGTGGTGTCGCGTCGTATTGTGGACCCGATATTACATAGACGTGTAAATTAAAGCTAGATCAGAAAGGTGGACGGATCAGTATTTTTATTAATTGTATATGCAATATACTGTGGTTATTTAAGTATCCTTTATGAAGTAAATTTATGGATGTCATATACGACTTGTCTGAAGTCGTTATATATTTAATGGAAGTGTCTTTTAAGAACTAAAGGAAGAGTTCAAATATGCCAGTCATTGAGTGTTACAATACTGAAGATAATGCCAGTAATTCAAATGCAAGTTCCTACTGAAGAGATGTTGGTAACAATGGCTAAGTTATATAAGAATTGTGCAACATAGTAGAAGATATTTTAATACCATATACAGTGGATATATGAGGTTTATGGAGAGATGTGTGTACTCATGTGAAGGTTCTACCACTTTGGTGTAAAATTACTGAAGTATAGTTATTTGGATAAGATCATGGCTTTGTATATATAGAAGAGGAGTCAGTGTGTTGAGAACTCCTACATGTATATAAATCTACGACTTTAACAGTATTGACAAGAGTTTTAGTAAGCGGAAAAATAGATGGATAAAGTAATTGTCCATAGATTGTTGCTAATAACTTTATTAACTTTTATTAATAAGGAATTGAGTATTTACGTGCATTTGAACTTAAATGATTGAACGCATTGGACTGATTTTTTCTTGAAAACCTATAATGACCAAGCGTGTGCAGTATAATAACATTAGTAAATGTTCATGATAGTATATGTGAAGAACACAGTCTATATAGAAGGGAGAGAATGATTATTTTTTAAAGAGAGCTATGACTCTGCTTTAGAACGTTAAACATAGCGATCCAATTTTTTAGATAGGATCGCAATTATTTCGTTAGGTAAATAATTTTTGAAATAATTATTCGTTCGATGTTTTCTGAATTATCGGGTATTGCTGAATGCATGTTTTTGGAATGAATATTTTCTTGGTGTTAAGAATGACTGAACAACCCCGACAGTCTAGAATGTTGAGGGAGTGTGCATGGATGCTGTTGTTTAAATGTGAGAGTGATTGCTTGAAAGGTATGTGAGATATTGTACAGTCCCCCAGGGGTCTGCACCCCCTGGAGGCCATCCTCCCCATCATCTATTTAAACTACCCCTAACTGGCAGATCTCGTAAGTCCAGAACAACATCTCTCACACCGCAAGGGCAGCTAACCAGCCTGGAAAGCTTGCCAAATACTTGCATCACACCACAAACAGCTACACATAATTAACTGGGGCATCTATGCCATTGGAATGCCGACGAAGTAGCACCAAAGCCTATAAGAGGTAGGCTTTAAGGAGGACAAGCTCTCTCAATTACCAGTCTTACAGTGCATCAGCCGAAGGCCCTAGCCGTTATCATCAGGTGAGTCAGCAGTGTTCAGAGTTCCTATATGTTGTGACCCACTCCACAGACTTGTAGACTTACATTGTGACATTTATTACTTCCCCTAAAAGGGACTCATAATTTCATATTACTGACCAATAAATACTTGGTCAGTACACTACACTGGTCTTACTGTTTACACGCCTCTTTACGTCCTAAAGTCCTTCCTGACTCCCGTCACGATTAGACGTGACATACAGTAGCCAAACAGTTCTAGCTCAGGTATCATTGTATTTCCCGTAGCGGCCCGACTGCCAGAAGCAGCGTGCCGCCACATATCTGACGCGTGCACGGCGGTTATATAACTATCTCCAACCAGCTGGAAGACTAGTACGTTGACCTGTACACTAAGTTCCATCCCCTGAAATACACCTAAGTCTTTTATAGGAGCACCCCCTAGCATCCTAACACTAAACAACATTCTACACTGGTCAGCTTACCCAACTACGGGAAGCTACCCCCTTTTAGGCACCCCCTTATAAATTAACACAATAACACTTCCGTTTTAGACCTAACTACCCCCACTAAGGGATCTAAAACAATATGAAGGATTTTATAACCAGAGAATGAAACTTTCTAACACGGCGACTGTCCTCTTGATAACTCGACCGCCGTCAATGCGGGAACATGTGTATTTCCGTTAGTTCGTTCAAGGCCAGTCTGTTATATAATGGAGAATTCACAGCCTTCTGAAGCCAATCGATTTCGCGGCTGATATAGAAGTGGGTCATTCATTAAAATCGTGTGGCCTGGTGTTTTACAAGTAAGCGTGCCAGTTTTTTTATAGCTTTTTAAGAATGTGTGGCACGCAGGTATTTGTCTTAAACGTTTTAAATGCTTACAGTAGGCTCAGGCCCTTCAAAACTTTTTTATATTTAAATGACAGCACAGTAAAGCCAATAGTGTATTTGTTATAGTAGAGGAGTGGTATGAGAATGTGTTATTTTATTAATTAATTGCTGTTATTTAATGTTTAAATATTAGATTTAGTTTACTATGGTTAAATACATTTAATAGTTCGTTTGTTCTTGTTGTCGTCAAGTGATTTATTTTAAATATAGTAACTAAACAGTGATATCGAGGATCCATTTATAGGTTGGAGCTCAGCCACGAAAGACCCCAAGAAAACTAAAAGGTAGGTGCTTCTGAGCGAGTGTATTTTGTTGTGTAGCCACGATACCACTGTTCAATACTGTGTAGATTCTCGAAGACCTTGTTGGAGCAATGTCTAATGGGTTTTGCCTTAGCTACATTGTGGAATAAATAAATCCAGCTTTTGCTATGGATTTCCAATAGGCATCTTCCCGAATTTACGGGTACAGTAGGAAACATAGACTTATGGGATCACCTTGAGTCCATGTGCGTGTTTGCGATGTGTGTGGGTGTCCTACATAAAATCTAAACAGCTGGAGCGATTTCAATGAACCTCGGTGAGAACATACCGTACTACTACCTCGTCCAACCTCGACAATGCCTTTCAAATTTTAATACATTTTACCTATCCAACATTTCGGCTGTGTGACCTGTTCCACCGGCATTATACACGGTGTAATTGAAATAGAATATGAAGCCCATTTTAACTATCGATAGAAGATGGTATTCTAAGGAAACATCTCCAAGAAATTTAGTTGTAGATATCGTACAAACTGTAGGTGAAATGAAATCACAAACATCTTCGGTTTATGATTTGGAAAAGGCAATAAGTTGGTTTCCCCTCCGCAACGCAGCTGATTTCTCCTTCCCTCAAAAGCTATGGAATATAGACCAGAATCTGTCTGCCAATAGCAATGAAATACACTAACCAAGCCAATGAACAACACACTCACACCATCACGGGGAGTGGCCCGCATGACTGGTGTTTAGGATTCAGCCAGCCTTATAGACTGTGCGTCAACTTATTGATCTACGGAATAGTACATAGTCTACATTAGGAAACTGATTTCCTAAAGATTTGGTAAATTAATTAAACGAACCGTTATGGTGTAACTGTAAACAATAATAATAATATGACGAGTTAAACGCATGAACCACCTCAAACGATTAGAAGAAATCAATGGCGGCTTCGGTTCCGTAGTAGGTAGCATGATGAGCTTCTATGCTCAACGACGCAGGTTCAATCCAGACTGGATTTTCAGAGCGTTAAGAATCCCTCAGTATGCCTTCCTTCAGAGGGGAGGTAAAGCCGTCAGGCCCATGCCATAGATTTATGGCATGTAATAGAACCTTCCACTAATTCCAATTGTGTGAAGTAGAATTTGTAGATTTGATTAATGGTCTTTTCCAACGTTCGTGATCAGGTGCTGGTTGCGATGGCATCTACTAGCCAAGTTCACAGCTAGCTGCCGTAGACGGTAGTATTTGGTAGCAAAAGTAGGAACTACTTGAAATTATCGTCTACAGTCCTTATTTGAATTAAAAAACAGTTAACACACACTAATACAATCATCACAAATAACACTGGATTCTACACACACCCAAAGTACACAGGGCTACATGACCGCGTTGTCGCAGCCTCTAAACCAACCGAAGAAATCGATAATGACTTTAATAGGCACAACACACTAAATTTCCAAGGGACTTTTAGGGAAGAACTAACAAACTACAAGCCGCCGAGTCTTTGTTTCCGTCGGCCTGACGGCACACTTGTGACCAACACAGAGGCCAATTGAAGAGCTTATTTCCAAAGTGACGTAAATCCAAAATTGATGGTTTTTCTTTCATAAGCAAGTTTATGGGATCTCTCAAAGTATAGCAAACGTTTTAAATCGCAATACGTACTATATCCCATATTAACGGAGATCTATCAACTAAATTTATTAGCAACGTTACGTAACTCCAACGTGTATTTATTTCCAATATATCTCATATCTATATTGACCAATCCGATGGCTCTCTGGACATCACGTGATATCACGTGATATATCAAGACCACGGCTAACTTTGAAGAATATGTAGAGCATCAGTTTGTGATTGATGTGTTTAAACCATTTAATTGTTCATAAATATCACTCAATATTTCCAACACGTCCTAACTCCAACTTACAGGAGATGATTAGCACCATTTCCGTCTATAGGAGATTTTTAAAACACAGTGTCAGGATGTGCATAAAAGTAATGAATGAAATTACATTATATTCATAATCATATCTGAATTTAATTATACGAAAAAACAAACACGCGATTTCTGAAATTTTGCATGTCGTGGATTTACGTCTCATTGGAAATAAACTCTTCAATTGTTATATCCTGGAACTGCTCTTCGAGGATCTTCACAACTGTGAACCACCTGCAGAGAATAAATATCATATTCCACATAACTGCCCCAAACCAGGACTCAGTACCACCAACATATGATGAGATACAAAACATCATATTTCATCTCAAAAAAAAAACCAAAAAAACAAGTAGTTCCGTGAAGAACTATACAGCCTATTTTCATATATCCTGCTCATGTTAATTGCCTCTATCAACATACAAAATTTCAGTTTAATTGCTGTAACAGGTCCGTAGAAATTGAGAACCGTCTAAATATTTCAGATGGTCGCCAGATTGGAATTTTATTTTTGTACTATTACATTAAGATTATTGTGTACGTTTGGTATTCAAACTTCAATCGCATGATTAGAACTCAAGAAGTAAAAACGAGATTTTAAAATTACCCACAGTAGCTGTCTTGTGATTATGCAAACAATTGAAATAAATTAGATGCCAGTGGATCAACATTTGTATAAGCATTCAACGTGCAACGTTTCACGGCACTTGGATAGTTAATTCGCGAGAAACGTCCATTTAAATATTTAAACTTCGCGTCGCCGCCATGTTGGATTTGTGCTCCCCAGGTTACTGAAAGTCCTATAGGTGAACATATGTTCATAGTCTCTATGAACATAAAAAATATCAGTTTGGTTGCTGTAAAAGATTCATAGATATTGAGAACCGTCAAAATATTTCGGAAGCTCGCCATTTAGGATTGTTATATATAGGCCATAGAGTTATGTACCATTCAAGGACAATTATTGCCTAGGTTCATTATTCAAACTTTCACTTTGATCGCATGATTACGACACAAGAAATAAAAACTTAATTTTAAAATTTCGCACAGCCGCCATCTTGAGGTTATGTAAACGATTGAATTAAATTAGATGGCAATGCATTACAATATGCAAAATCATTTACTGTACCACATTTCACTGCGCTCATAGAGTTAAATCACGAGAAAAGTCTATTAAATTATTTCAAATTCGCTTGGTCGCCATGTTCGTTTTGTACTTTACAGGTTTATGAAATATACATAGGTAAACTTGTATCAGTACCCTTTATCAGCGTACAAAATTGCAGGGTGATATCTGTAATAGTTTCGGAGATATAGAATGTCAGTGAAATATTTCGCACAGCCGCCATTTTGAAGTTATGTAAACAATTGAACTAAATTATACTCCTGTGCATTACAATGTGTATAATCATTTGCTGTACCAAGTTTCATTACATTTGGATAGTTAAATCGCGAGAAAAGTTGATTTAAAAGTCTCAACTTCACTTGACCGCCATGTTGGTTTTGTAGTCACCAGGTTTTTGAAAATCACATAGGTGAACTTTCAGTAGCGCCATTTATCATCGTACACAATTTCAGGGCGATATCGGTAATAGTTTCGGAGATATTGAATGCTTGTGAAATATTTCGCACAGCCGCCATGTTGGATTGGTGAGACGTAACAAAATTTGAAGGGCACGGTCGAGGTCGCCGAGAATATTGCTATGAACTTACCGAGTTTCATTGAAATCGCTCCAGCAGTTTAGATTTTATTAGGGGGACACACACACACACCTCACACACACATACACACACACACATACACACACACGCACACACACACGGACAAAAGGTGATCTCATAAGCCTATTTTTTTTTCAAAATTGAAAATAGGCTAATAAGGTGCTAGGAGAAGACTGTGTAATCGCCAAAATGCTCAAGATCAGGGGTGAAATCTTGATTGACAGACTACTAAACATCATTGCAAATGTATGGGAGAGTGGCATCATACCAGTTGATTGGAAAACTGCATAATTCACCCACTACACAAAAGAGACGACATGGCAGATCTGAATAATTACCGAGGCATTTCACTCCTGCCAATCACTTATATGGTGAACACGGAAAGAGCCTCCCCGAGGAGTGTGTGATTTAGCTTCTGGCGTTCCCTGGGCAACGGTGATACACCGGCTGATCTTTTCAATCCAGAAATAAAATATATTATTGATAATAATAATAATAATGACATTTAAAATTCGGGAAAGGTCGTTTTCAGAACCAAACATGACCATCATACCTATAAACATAGAGGGTATGTCATCTTGTAAGCAACAGCCTTTACAAGAACTTTGTTAAACAACAAATTGTGATGCAATATTTGTACAGGAAACTCACAGGGACGTTAACCAACCACTTCCTAGAATCCCTGGTATGATATTGGAAGTAGAGAGACCGCATGGACAATATGGTAGTGCTATCATCGTCAAGCCAGATCTCCAGATACTTTCAAAATCAATTACTAAAGAAATTGATATAGAATTAATCTCAGCGGAATTGAGCAATTTGGTTACAGTTTCCATCTATAAACCTTCTAATGTAACATTCTCAATCATGCCACCCAACAATCTCAATGATCAGAAAGTTTATTTCTTCATTGCCGATTTCGATTGTCATAGCATAATTTGGGGATACGCACAAGACGATGAGAGTGGAAAGTGTATCTTAGAATGGGCTGAGGAACACCCTCATAACCATGATAGCAAATTCCCGTCCAATTTTAATAGTGGTAGACGGAAGCAGGGTTATAATCCAGACCTAATTTTTGTGAGCGAGAAGATAGGACATCAGTGCGTTAAGTCTGTATGTGCTCCTACCCTGAATACACAGCATCGTCCAATAATGTGTCAACTGGTAGCTGCCATTAGACCCCGAGAGGTTTATTTTAAACTGTGATACAATTTCAAGAAAGACAACTGGGAAAGATTCACCAACTTACTATATGAGAAGATCAAACCACTAATCTCAAATACAGAAGAATATCAACAGTTCAATAATATTATCCGTGAGTGTTCAAGAGCTGCAGTCCCTAGAGGTTGCAGAACAAACTACATACAAGGCCTAACTCAGGAAACCTCTGCTCTCCTGTTAGAGTACCATAAATTATTCGAAGAAAACCCTTTCAGCAGTGAAAACATCACAATGGGACAACAGGTGATTTCTTCAATTTCCGAATCAAAACTGGCACAGTGGTTAAGGGTGATGGAAGATATTGACTTGA
Organism: Meconema thalassinum; assembly: GCA_946902985.2. Classification (NCBI taxonomy): domain Eukaryota; kingdom Metazoa; phylum Arthropoda; class Insecta; order Orthoptera; family Tettigoniidae; genus Meconema; species Meconema thalassinum. Next base: position 66,155,690 of record OX336390.1, on the reverse strand, counting down.
GCAGAAGTAGTCAAAAAGCTTGGAGATTACTTAGACGACTCAGTAGTGATCCTAATAAAACATCTACAAATTCAGCAGTTACAGCAAACCAAATTGCACATCAACTTCAACAAAATGGACGATCATCTAATCCATGTCGACTTCAAAATAAAGGAATTGAGAGGGATTAGAGCAGGCACCATTCACTTTATCTGAGTTCAATAGGGCAATAAATTAGTGTAAGAATGGTTAGGCTACCGGCGTAGAAGAAATATGTGTTGAGCAAGTAAAGCAATTTGGACCTGTTGCTTAACAATGGTTATTAGAATTGTTCAATAACTGCATACGCACCAGCAAGTTACCACGTGTGTGGAGGAAAGCTAGAGTAATTGCAATTCTCAAACCAGGAAAAATCCATACGATCCGAAATATTACAGACCTAACTCACTGGTGGGTCATCTATACAAGATCCTAGAATGGATGATCCTTGAAAGACTTACAGCGATCCTAGAACCTCTCCTCTTTCCAGAGCAAGCCGGATTTCGTAAAGGGAATGTTGTACCTCACAGGTCCTCCATCTGACAAAATATATTGAAGATGGGTTTGAAAATCATAAAATCACAGGGGTGGCTTCTATCGATTTATCTGCTGCATATGATACAGTTAATCATCGTATACTGTTGCGCAAATTATACAACATGATCAAGGACTACAAGATGACTCAAGTCATTAGCAATTTTCTTCAAAATCGTAGGTTAATTGTCGAATTTCAAGATCAGATTAGCCGATGTAGGGAACAAACAAATGGTTTGACACAAGGCAGTGTTCTTTTCCCAACGCTCTTCAATATTTATACGAATGACCAACCTCTTCCAGTTGATACCAAAAGCTTCATATACGCCGATGATCGAGCTATTGCTGCTCAAGCAAACAGCTTTGAGACTATAGAAGGTAAGTTATTAGAGGGTTTTTCTGAACTATCCTACTACTACAGAGGACACCAATCGAAGCCTAATCTGTCTAAAACTCAGGTATGTGCCTTCCATCTAAAGGACAGACAGGCGTCAAGGAAATTAAAGTTAGCATGGGAAGACACTCAACTAGATCACTGCCCAACACTAAATATTTAGGTGTAACATTGGATCATGCTCTCACCTATAAACAGCATTGCATAAACGTCGATCAGAAAGTGTCAGCCAGAAACATCATCCTTCGCAAACTGTCTGGAACCAATTGGGGTACACAGCCAAAGACGATGAGAACTACAGCCTTGGCACTGTGTTACTCAGCTACAGAGTAAGCATGTTCGGTTTGGTACAGTTCCAGTCATGCTAAACAAGTTGACACATCTCTTAATGAAACATGCCGACTTATCACTGGCTGTTTGAGACCAACATCACGAGATAGAATCAACTGTTTGGCTGGAATCGCCCCTCCAGATATTCGAAAAGAAGTTGCAGCCAGGACTGTGAGATCCAAAGTAATTACCTCATGCGCACAACTATTGAACGGATATGTACTTGCCCATCGACGACTAAGGTCTAGGAGGAGTTTCCTGATTACAACAGAAGATCTATATGAGTCTGATAAGTCCACAAGGTTAAGATTATGGAGATCTAGAAATACTCGACTTGATGGCTGGATGCTACCAATTGAACATCTCCCTCCAGGTCATGAGGAACACTGGTTTACGTGGAAGTCATTGAACAGGCTTCGCACTGGTGTTGGTAGATTAAGAACCAATATGTTAAAGTGGGGTTTTCCTGGCACTTCTAAGCTATGTGATTGTGGTGAATTCCTAACGACTGTCCTTTTTATGAACTGCATTGAGTCCCTTAAGTTGCACAATGTAGTACTTGATGGCTGCGACACCTAATGCCCGTGACTTACAAAATTTTGGACAGAATCGATTTGATATAATTATGCATTGTTAAGTACCAAATTTGTTTAATGTAAATTGTATACTTGTGATACGAAAAAATAAGTAAAACCTATAAGGTGCTCTCACATACCGTCCTCAGCATATTGGAGCAACAGACAGAACACATGATCGGTGAATATCAGGCGGGATTTCAACTGTGTCGATCGTGCGCAGAAACGATCTGGAACCTCAAGACGGTACTACACCATCTCCCGTCAAAACGCACAGTTGTCACCTTCGTCGATTTTAAGAAAGCATGCGATCCAGTCGACCACGCCACTCTGTTTAATATACTCCGTGGATATGATGTGGACAACAAAACAACTACCGTATATTACCAACTGAACTTCACAGATACAACTTCGAAAGTTATATTTATAGGTGATGTGTCTAAAACTTTTCACATTAGAACAGGCGTGGTTTGTCCACACTCCCGTTCAACCTAGGTCAGCTAGGTTTTAAATCTACTCGCGAAATCGGGTGTTAAAAGTCATTTATATAGACGCCAACATATGCTTCCAATGTGCGTCAAATGCCGCATCAGCCGAGTTGTCTAACTCTCTTTATTGGTCAATACCAGCAAAGGTACGACAGACGACCACGCTCCACCCGGTGGGTTGATGTTGGACTAGATAGCTTGTGTAATGAAATAGGAGTGGCTGTAGACCCTGCGAAGTGCCTCTGTGGCACGTCCCGATCAAGGAATTCAGTTACATATACCTCGTGGTCCTTAGGGGAACACGGATGCTTCCGTTTATCGGAAGCCAATCCACAGCATAGTTTACTAATTTCCAAACACTGGTATTCTCTATTTGGATGATTTGAAAGTCGACGAGGATGTAGGTTGCGCTTACGATGGTGCAAATACGAAGAAAATGAATTCGTGGAACGACAGGCAGATTAACCCATGTGGGCTTGACAAAGTTGGGACACCATGTCTCCAGGTGTCAAGAATATAGAGGGCCCTAGCTCAAGGTAAAGAGTAAAGTCCTCAACTTTATATGCTGTGGAGAAGATAGTCTTCGGTGCAGTGCGGTTGGTGGAAGTATCAGCCTAGTGCGCGGGAATAATCGAGGAGGTGTTAAGCCTAACGGAAAAGCGGGTGGAGGAACAACCGTTTCCCATTGAGGTGTCCAACGATCGAGGAGGTGGAAGAAATCTAGACGGACTGGCTGTGAGGACACACATCAATCTTTCATGATCCCGCAGCAGTTCGTTTCACTTCAGGTGTCTGAAATCACATGTGTCATACTTCATGTGCGGTGGTGAATGGTTTCACAATCATAGTGTGTGGGTAACTTCCTGGCACGCCCTGTGTGGCATGCTACCTGAGCGAGACGCTGACCATTCATTAAGTAAACTGCATGTTTAAAGAAATCAAGAGAATTTCAATGATCAGTGGCTTGAATAAAAACTCAAGATAGAAAAATCTAGCGATGACTCTGTGAAACGACAAAAAATTAAAATACTAGAGGACCCGTGCGAGAAATCTCGCATGCTCATAACCCACACATTCCGCAATAGGTTTTGCAAATCGAACACTTCTTACAAAAATTAATATCTGAGAAATTAGAATGCAATTTGTCACTGATAATGTCGTTTGTGTGCTGAGTACGCTGTGGCACTCACCGGTTATTCGCTATTTATGAAATTATACGATTTGAGTACTCATTCCTTTGATTTACTGTTTCTGAAATCCATGTAAAATGATAAAGGAAAGGCCTCATAATGTTAAAATTACATGAAACGGGCGTCACAGCGGCCAACATGTGAAGAGGACAGACATTATGGAGCGTATTTTCATACATGAACAGTATCTGCAAATCGCACAATTCGTACATTTTAAAAAAAATATTATTAAATGAAATTATTGATATTTATGGAATTAGAGTGCAATTCGTCACTGCTAATGTCTATTCTCTTTCATTTGAATGCTCACTTTCACGATCGGTCGCTTGTGAGTGCCGCAGCAGGGACATATACTACTGAAATAATATATTTATTTACATATGTTACGCCCTCATTGGAGCACTTAACCAAAACAAGTATATACATATCTCAAAAAACAATATTAATGATTCAGCTTCTTATTTTTCTTCTTTTCCCAAAACATTTTCATTCTAGTCCACCTTGCCGCTCTCTCTGCATCGCTTATGGTGTAAGTTTTGCGGGTAAAGGTTTTTAAGGGAAGTCGGATGTTCTTGTTTGTCAAGATATTCTTCTCATCTTTGTTAGCAATTTGGGACATTGTCAAGCCGAGTTCATCCAGATCATTTTGAATTTCCATAAACCAAGAGTTCTTTGTTTTACTTTTGAAAAAATAATTAAATAATATTTTTAATTGTCTGGTATCCGGCAGGCGTGAGAGATGACAAAAAAAAGCAATTCGCCTTTTTCGCATAGTATCGACTATAGACTCAGTTTCTTTATAAACCACTTCATTTGGTAATAGACGCCATTGACCATCCACCTGATGTTTTTATTAATTATAGTTCTGAGAATTCTTCTATCAATCTTCTGTAATGTGTCAGTAACTGATAGAGTGTTTAACTTGAAAAGTGTTTCACAAGCTTATATTGCTTCCGGTTTAATAACTGATTTGTAATGTCGTAATTTGGCATTTATGGAGAGTGATTTTTTTTTGTAACTAGACCAAGTAATGTATTGCGCTTGTCTTAACTTTGTTGTTCTATTTTCGATTGACGCTTTCTCATTCAAATTCCATGTTATAATCTCTCCTAAATATTTAAATTTATGTACAACTTTAATTTCTTTATTGTTGATCAATGTAATAGCTTGTGTTTCCACATCAAAGGATGCCATGATTTCAGTCTTTTCAAATGAAATTTGAAGTCCTACTTTTGCAGCAATAGACCCAAGTTCTTCAATTTGGTGTTTAGCCTCATCTATACTGGTTGCAAGCAGTGCAAGGTCATCCGCAAAGGCCAAGCAATTCAGTTTTATATTAGTACCAATCTTTACATTTGGAGGACAAGTTTTGTTCCACTCACGCATGATCTTTTCAAGAACACAATTAAATAATAACGGTGATAGACCATCTCCCTGTCGAAGTCCAGTCCGGATATCAAATGGTTCAGACAAGGCGCCTCGAAATTTAACCTTTGATTTAGTATCTTTCAAAGTAACGCCGATGAGGTTGATAAGCTTTTGATGTAACCCAAATTCCCTAAGGATGTTAAGTAATGACCCTCGATGGATACTGTCATAAGCTTTCTTAAAATCCACAAAAGTAATGACCAAATCCTTTTGTCTCATTCTATGATATTTCATTATCCATTTCAGACTGATGATCTGATCCGATCAGCTGCGACCTGGTCGGAACCCTCCTTGATATTCTCCTAGTTCTTGGTCGAGTTGTTGTTGAATTCTTGTCAAGATAATTCTAGATAGAATCTTGTATGTTACATCAAGCAAAGAAATCCCACGGTAGTTGTTCGGGTCTGATCTATCGCCCTTTTTATGAATTGGGTGGATTACAGCCAATCTCCATTCCTCTGGTATTTGTTCCGAATTCCATACATCGATGAGGCGTTTATGGAGGTTGGAGATGGTTTGTTCATTTGCATATTTCCATAGTTCTGCTACCAATGAATTCTCTCCTGCTGCTCTATAATTTTTGAGCCAATTAATCGCTGCACATACTTCAGTCAAGTCAGGAGGAATAATGTTCTGTAAATTTGTTTTATTTTTTGGATTAGGCTCAAAATCAAGATATTCCTTAGGTTCATCAGCATTTAGTAGTTCTCTAAAATAATCTGCTAGAATTTTAGCATTATCAGTATCATTGTGGGCTAGTTTACCTGATTTATCTTTCATTAATAGTGTAGGAGGGCTGTATTTAGTATGATATTGACGAAATGTCCTGTAATAGTCCCTTGTTTTGTGTTGCTTAAAGGAATCATCAATAATTTGTATGGACTTTTTTGATTTTCTCTTTTAATTCTCCTAATTTCTTTGGCAGTTTCCCTTCGAACAATGGTTAATTCTTCTCGCGATTGTGTGGTCCTCTTTTGCTGATCATTGAGCCATGCTGTGTGTCTTTTCCGAATTGCAGCATCACATTCCGCATTCCACCTTGCATGCTTTTTCCTTTTCCTAATAGGGGCAATTTCGACAGCAACGGTTTTCAGTGTGTCAACCATCGTTTCTAGCTTGTCACTTAAGAGAGTTTTAGACTTTTCCTTATAGGACACATTATTTATTAAATAACTAGGGTCATATTGCCTTTGCATGGTCGAGTTTGACGATTTTTGTTTACGTCGTGGAGTTAACTTGATCTTTATCTTGGATATATAATGATCAGAGTCAACATCGACCCCACGTAGTACCTTCACGTTATATATTTCTTTGTAGAACTTTTTATCCATTGCAACATGGTCTATCTGGAATTCCCCTAGTGCACTATTAGGGCATTTCCAGGTCATAAGTTTCTGAGGTCTTCGCTTAAATCTAGTAGTTTCGAGACATAGGCCATGTTCTTCACAAAGGGTGATTAATCTTTGACCATTCTTGTTAGTGAATTTGTGAGCTGGCCACTTACCTACTATTGGACGAAATTTTCTTTCTTGACCAATTTTTGCATTAAAATCCCCAAGCAAGATTTTAACATGAGTGTCTGGAATGTTTGATATTAGTAAGGCAAGTTCTTCCCAAAAATTGTCCGTTTCATCTCTAAATTTTTTGACATTCTTGTCATTAGTTGGGGCATGAACGTTTATCAAAGAGTATATTTTGTTTCCTGTCCTAATTGTTAAAGTTGCTAACCTTGATGAGCTCGACGAAAAGTCTTCCACTGAATCAATAATACTGGTATGTACTAAAAATCCCATACCAAATTGGGGGACATTTTTCATAACTCGTGGTCCTGGAGGTCCCTTGTAGAGACGGTATCCTCCAGATTCAATGGGGTCTTGATCTGTGTTTCTAAGTTCTTGAAGTGCTGTTATTAAGATCTTGTGTTGGTCCAATATATCGGTTAAATGCTTAAGTTTTCCAATTTTAATTAACGAATTTATGTTTAATGTTGCAAAGAATGAAAATTCCCTATGTTTGTTAATTTTGAGTTTGTATTTGGACTTTCGGGTTTCCAGGCGCTCCGACTCACCTGACTCTTCTACGCGGCACCCCACCGTATCCGAATGGTGCCTTGCGGTGGAAGAGTTCATTAGAAGACTGTTCATACTTGAGTTGATTGTCTGGTCTAGGACCCATGATCTGACCGTAGTCAGGGATTACAATTCCAGATGTGATCTGGAAAGGTGATGAATGGAATATGATAGGATGATTGATGAGAAATGGGAGTGTGTTTGGTCCGCGAGAGCTATTTTATTTCGCTCAAGTCCGCCAGCAAAACTGGTGAGGACCTCCCTATCCGCCACCTGGGACGCGCCACGTCGGATTATCACCTCTCCGCCTTCCTACGACAACGTAGTAGGTTCGTGGTGAAATAATATATATGATAAATAATAATAATAATTATTATTATTATTACCCAGTATGTTATACTAACACAATCGCTGGACGTGTTGAGCACCACAAAACGTTGGACTTCTCTTGGTATCTCTCACTCTCACGTAGTAGCACTGCAGCCTATTTGATGACCCACTTGCATATTTAATTGCGTTCTTTGAGATCTCTGCTTTGTTTGGCCTAGCGACCAGCGTTTACCAGATACATTAAATGGAAAATAATTTATTCTGATCGAGTAGCTCAATCAATATATTTCTTGTCGTTAGAGGAATTCTTATTGGGATACATCCACCGCCATTACGGCTCAATGTTCGATTTGGTGTTTTCATTTTGGAAGGAGTTGTACCAATGTATCTCACAAAGGACAATACCTGCATATTAGTTGCTATTCGGTGATCATGATGTCTGCAACGTGGCACGGTGAATAGAATAGGGGAAGCCCGTGTAATTTGGACCACTTAACTTTGAACGTCAATAACTTCATTGACGGTAATTAAACTTTCAAAAATATTATGAACGATAATTAATACAATGTATCAAATTATTTGGTGCAAATAAATGTTAATATTATCTCAGCGTATAACGTAAAATTTATATTTATAACAAAATGTAATATCGTGTAATTTGGACCGGAAGGCGTGTAACTTGGTCCAGGGTGATGTGTAATTTGGACTGCTAAATATAAACACGTGTAAGTTATTTAAGCTATTTATTAGGCAATACCAAACAATAAAATACAATATTGCAAATTCTGATTGTCACTTTTGGCATGTAGCCCAATAGTAAAACAGTTCATTCATCGTTATTTTCGGCACAATTTTCATTAGCCCACCTTTTGCAACCGTCGCACTGAATCCAATCATCCTCATAACACCACCTCGTAATGTAGTGCCTAGCTTTCTTCGCTGTCGCCCCGAAGGTCAAGTTTCGATTCCCACTTCAGCCATATTGGAGGTGGTTTTCCGTGGTTTGCCCACTTCTACTCCAGGAAAATTCTGGGATGAATGCAAACTTAAGGCCTCGGCCACCTCCTTACCAATACTATTCGCAATTTGCATATACACACACACTTGTACAGTCATCAAAATAACACCGGTTGTCACACAAATTCCACACACACACACACACACAAATGCACAGGGCTGTATGACCATGATGTTGCAGCCACCAAAATAAGCAATAACAAAAACAAAACCCTTTCAGATTATAAACCAACATCTTTCAGAATCAGAAATAAAACTATGAAGAAAGTTGTTGTTGCTTATTTCAGGGGCATTGCGATATTTTGGTCATGTGGCCCCGAGTACTTGTGTGAGTGTGGAGTTTGTGTGATGACCTGTGTTATTATGATGCCTGTACTAGTGCATGTACTTGTAAATTGGGGATTGGATTGGGAAGGGGGCGGCCGTGGCTCTAAGTTACGACCCGTCCCGGCATTTGCCTTGTATAAAACTGGGAGACCACGGAAAACCACTTCCAGGATAGCTAAGGAGGGAATCAAACCCCGTTCCATCCCTCCCACAAGAATTAAAATTTCTTGGCAGAGCCAGGAATCGAACCCGGACCTCCAGGGATACAGCCAATAACTGGCCGCCACACCACGAGATGGTCACTATGAAGAAACGTAGCGATTAAATTTGTTTTAACGGACCAAATTACACAATCTCGGGCAGTCCAAATTATACGCCATGCATACATTTAATCAAAGTTCAAATAATTTGAACATTATTTAAAATTGATGAATGAAGGTATGTTACAACTTACCACGATGTTTCAGTAGTACTTGTGAAAGCAACACACACTCTTCGATGAATTAATTACTTGACAGCACCCTACCTCCCGGTCGTATAATCTTACAAGGAATGTGGTCACAAACTTATTTTCCTCATTACTCCTTAACCTTCAGTCCGAAAATAGAAGAACTTCCAGGGTGAAAGGGACACTCAACTGTCTTGCTGACCTTGCCTGACACAAGGGGTTGTCAAACTTGCAAATACCAAAAGTAACATCAGTCCAAATTACACGACGGTCAAAATTACACGAATTTCCCCTACTTGGCTGTTACACCTGGGTTCTAGGTTCATTTTCCGACTGTGCGATGACATTTTACTCTGGTAAAATGCCTGGATCACGGTTTACTCAGCCTCGTTAGGCAAAACACGAAAGATTGTTTCAAATCCCATTTCAGCCTTCTTGGAGGTGGGTTTCCGAGGTTTTCCACTTCTGCTCCTGGCAAATGGGTTCCTAATTTAAGACCACGGTTGCCTCCTTCCCAACCCCTACCAGAATTATAGTTTTAAATAGTCATAAAACAAACTCTTTTCTTGCATTTAGTTAGCGATAACTAAATCTTTCACGAACGACATTCCATTCCCAACTCAACTGTCTTGCTGACCTTGCCTGACACAAGGGGTTGCCAAACTTGCAAATACCAAAAGTAACATCAGTCAAAATTACACGACGGTCAAAATTACACGGATTTCCCCTACTCCCAACGCTCTGGACTCGGCTGATTTATATTCCTAGTGATAAATTATATCTGTGAGATTTGAACAATTTCAACCTATTGCATCGGAATTTCATTAACTTTTCCTGATGCCATTTTCAGCCTTTATTCATGGCATGAAATATAAGCTTATGAGATCACATTGCGTCCATGTGCGTGTATGTAATATGTGTAGGTGTCCTCAATAAAACCTTGACAGCTGGAGGGATTTCAATGAAACTCGGTGAGGGAAACCTACTACCTCGTCCAACCTTCACAGTAACTTTCACATTTTAATACACTTCACTAATCCTACAAGGCGGTTGGGTGAACTGTTCCACCGGCATTATACACGGTGAAATCGGGATATAGTATAATATGAAGTCGTATTAACTGGTTATAAAAGATTGTAATCTAATCAAACTTCTTCACGGAATGTAGTCGTACCTTAATTGCCGTCAATGATTTGGAAAAGCCAATCGGATGGATTCCTCTAAGCAACACAGCTGATGACTCCTCATCAGCCTCCCTTCAAGAGCTGTGGAATATAGACCAGAGTCTGTCTGCCAATAGCAATGAAATACACTAACCGAGCCTCTGAACAACACACTCACACCATCACGGGGAGTGGCCCGTATGACTGGTGGTGGTACCCCTGTTTAGGATTCAGCCAGCCTGATAGACTGTGCCTCAACTTATTGGTCTACGGAATATTGAATAGTCTGCATTAGGAAATTGAAATCCTATAGATTTGGTAAATTAATGAAACGGACCGTTATGGTTTAACTGTAATAAAAACAATAATAATCTCACAATTTCAACGCACAAACCAACTCAATCGATTAGAAGAAATCGATAGCGGCTTCGGTACCGAAGTTGGTAGCATGCTGAGCTTCTATGCCCAAGGTCGCGGGTTCAATCCCGGCCGAAATTTTTGGATTTTAAAGAGCATTAAAAATCCCTCAGTATACCTTCCTTTGGAGGGGAGGTAAAGTCGACATGCCCAGTCATAGAATTATGGCATGTAAAAAACCTTACACTAACTTCAATTGTGTGAACCTGAATTTGTAGATTAGATTCGATTAATGCTCTTAAGTTCCAACGTTCGTCGTCAGGTGATGGTTGCGATGGTATCTACTAGCCAAGTTCACAGCTAGGAGTCGTGGACGGTAGTATTTAGTAGCAGAAGTTGGAACTACTTGAGATTATCGTCCTCAGTCTTTCTTTGAATTAACAGCAGATATCACACACAAATACAGCCATTACAATTACCACCGGTAATTATACAGATTCTACATACACCCAAACTACACGGGGCTACATGACCGCGTTGTTGCAGCCCCTAAACTAAGGAACCATCCGAAGAAATCAATAATGTCTTTAAGAGGCACAGCACACGTAATTTTCACAGGACATTTAGGGAAGAACTCACAAACTACAAGCCGCCTAGTCTTTGTTTCCTTCGCCCTGACGGCACAACACAGAGGCCAATGGAAGAGCTTATTTCCAAAGTAACGTCAATCCAAAATTGATGGCTTTTCTTTCATAAGCAAGCTTATAGGTACTCTAAAAGTATAGCAAAGGTTTTTACTCGCAATACGTACTATATCCCATATTAACAGAAATCTATCAACTAAGTTTATTTGCAAAATAAAGTAACCCCAACGCGTATTTATTTCCAATGTGTCTTATATCCATGATTACCAATCCAATGGCTCTCTGGACATCACGTGATAAATCAAGGCCACGACTAACGTTGAAGAATATATAGAGCATAAGTTTGTGTTGATTGTGTTAAATACTTTTACTGTAAATATTCATAAATGTCACTCAAAGCGTTTGTCAATTTATGATTTAATTCCAAAACGTCCTAACTCCAACTTACAGGAGATGATTAGCACCATTCCCATTGACAGGAGATATTTGAAACACAGTGTCAGGATGTGCATAAGAGTAATGAACGAAATTACATTATATTTATAATCATAACTGCATTTAAGTATACGAGGAAACAAAAACGCGGTTTCTGAAATTTTGCATGTATTGGATTTACGTCACTTTTGAAATAAGCTATTCAATTGCTATATCCTGAAACTGTTCTTCGAGGATCTTCACAGCTGTAAACCACTTGCAGAGAATATCCTATTCCACATAACTGCCCCAAACCAGGACTCAGTACCACCTTCATATGATGAGATACAAAACAACATATTTCATCTCAAAAAAAATAAGGTGCCAGGAGAAGGCTGTGTAATCTCCAAAATGCTCAAGATTAGGGGTGAACTCTTGATTGACAGACTACTAAACATAATTGCAATTATATGGTAGAATGGCATCATACCTGTCGATTGGAAAACAGCTTTAATTCACCCACCACACAAAAATGACGACAAGACAGATACTAATAATTACCGAGGCATTTCACTCCTGCCAATAACCTACAAGATGGTCTCATATGCCCTCAATAGCAGATTGGAGCAACAGACAGAACACATGGTCGGTGAATATAAGGCGGGATTTTGACTGTGTCGATCGTGCGTAGAAACGATCTGGAACCTCAAGATGGTACTTCAAGATCTCCAGTCAAATCTCACAGTTGTCCCCTTCGTCAATTTTAAGAAAGCATACGATTCAATCGACCACGCCACCCTATTTAATATACTTCGTGAATATGATGTGGAAAACAAAACAACTACATTAATCCAACAGACCTTGGCAGATACAACTTCTAAATTTAAATTTATGGGTGAAGTATCCGAAACTTTTCACATTAGAACAGGCGTGGGTTGCCCACACTCTTGTTCAACCTATGCCAGCTAGGTTTTCAATCTACTCGCGAAATCGGGTGTTACAATTCATTTATATAGACCCCAACATATGCTTCCAATGTGCGTCAAATGCCGCATCAGCCGAGCTGTCTAACTCTCTTTAGTGCTCAATACCTCCAAAGGTAAGCCAGCCAGCCCCGCGTCGCCCGGCTGGTTGATATTGGACTTGATAGCTCGTGTAATGAAATAGGAGTGGCTGTAGGCCCTGCGAGGTGCCTCTTTGGCAAGTCCCGAGTCCAGAAATTCAGTTACATATACCTCGTGGTCCTTAGGTGAACACGGATGCTTCCGTTTATCGGAGGACGATCCACAGCATAGTTTACTAATTTCCAAACAGTGGTATTCTCTATACGGATGATTTGAAAGTCGACGAGAAAGTAGGTTGCGCTTACATGGTGCAAATACGAACAAAATGAATCCGCGGACAAACAGGCAGCCCAATTCATGGGGGCTTGACAATGTTGGGACACCCTGTCTCCAGGGGTCAGATATATAGTGGGCCGTAGCTCAAGGTAAAAAGTCAAGTCCACATCTTTATAAACTGTGGAGATTATAGTCTTCGGTGCAGTGCGGATGAAGATAGTGGCAGCCCAGCGCGCGGGAGTAACAGAGGAAGTGATAAGCCTCACGGAAAAGTGGGCGGCGTAAGAACCTGTTCCCATTGAGGAGGTGGAAGAGCTCTAGACGGACTGGCTGTGGAGGCACAGATCTATCTTTCTTGAGCCCACAGCAGTTCGTTTCACTTCTTGTGTCTGAAATCACATGTCTCATACTTCATGTGTCGTGGTCAATTGTTTCACAATCGTAGTGTGTGGGTAACTTCCTGGCACACCCTGTGTGACATGCTACCTGAGCGAGAGGCTGACCATGCATGAAGTAAACAGATTGTTTAAAGAAATCAAGAGAATTTAAATGAGCAGTGGCTTGAACAAAGACTCAAGATGGAGCAAGTTGTTCCGTGACGAACTAAAGAGCCTACTTTTCTTAAAATTTAAGATTCGTGCCAATCTATAAAGACCTATATAGAATAATGGCGAAAGCAAGTTGGTAATACTAACATTTCTAAGTACTGTGGTTTGCAATACACCTGAAATAGTGTAGCATAATACAGTAACTTTTTACAGTTGGCAGCCCTGGTGACTCTGACTATATTGTTCGTTGAAACTCTTAAGGTATAACATGAATATACAAAATTTGGTTGAAGTGTAATGGATAGTATGGGCGTTACATGCTGTTTGATATTGGATATATCAGTGCATCTAAAATCATGTTGGGAACAATGTCATGTATGTGATGCTCAGAATTTATCTGAAATAATACGATCTATTATAGTGCCAATTTTGGATAAAATCCATTTGTTACTATAGTAGTTACATGTAATTAAAAATTGAATGTATCGAAAAGCTTAGAATCACGTTGGCAGTTTTGAGGTATATCAATTACACCAAGTTAATCTACAATGCCAGGTACTAAGCGTGCGCAAAGTTTAGAGTTGATGGCTAGCATACTTTCTGATATATTGATATTAGGATTAAAGAAATATAGAGAGCATTTATTAACAGTTGGCAGCCCTGCTGGTTCTTACGAATACGCATAGTCATAACTGTTATGGTACACAATGTACATACGAAATTTGGTTGAAATCCATTTGTTAGTATGGAAGTTATATACATTTAAAAACTGGACTTATCAGCAGGCATAGAATCGTGTTGGCAGCACACCATACTAAGGTAGAATGTCAGGTACTATACGTGTGCAAAGTTTAGAGATGTTGACTTGCATACCTGATATATTGATATTAGGTTTGACACATAGAGAGAGTATTTATTAACAGATGGCAGCCTTGGTGGCTCTTTAGAATACGCACAGTCATATCTGCTGTAGTACACATAGTACGTACGAAAATTGGTTCAAATCCAATAGATAGTATAGACGTTACATGCATTTCAAATGTTGACTTATCGGCAGGCATAGAATCATGTTGGCAACACTGGCATGAGTAGGTAATAAAGAGCGGTTCTGGGACAGGGGCTAATGGGCAAGATGGCCGCCGCGCGCAACTGCCCTGTGTTATTCTTATGGAGAGGTCAGTCATAGCTGGGTCAGGGGCTAATGGGCAATATGGCTGCCACGCCCTGAGACATTGCATGACGTCACAGAGAGAGGTTGACAGTGTAACGTTGCTAAATGGAATATTTATTATTATTATTAATATTATTATTATTATTATTATTATTATTATTATTAGGTAATCATGCATTGATCACGTACAATCAAGACCAGTCTTATATTGCCCCACTTTATGGTGTAGTGGCTAGCATTTTTAGCTGTTACTTTAGAGACCCGGGTTTGAGTCCTGGCTCTGTCAAGAAATGTAATTCTAGGCTGAAGGTTGGAATGGTGTACACTCAAACTTGTGAGGCAAAAAAAATCAGAGCAGCTATGTTTAATTCATACCTCAGCCATTCTGCCAAACCGAACTGAACCTAACCTAACCTAACTTGAAAGTAAAAAGAAAAAAAAACTGAGAGCAAAAAATGTAATCAGAAAGTAACAGCAAATGTAAGAGCACATATAATAAACTTAGTTAAAACCTAACCTAACCTAAACTAACTTCACCTAACCTAACCTAACCCAACTTAACCTAACCTAACCTAACTTCAAAGTGCAAGCAAAAAAAGTGAGAGCAAAAATTGTAATGAAAAAATTAAGAGCAAATGTAAGAACACAAATAATAAACTTAGTTATAACCTACCCTAACCTAACCTAACCTAACCTAACCAAGCATTTCCTCACCTAATTTCACCTAACCTAACTTCAAAGTAAATGCAAATATAAGAGCAAAAAATGACAGCAAAAAGTGAGATCAAATAGTGTATGCAAGAAAGTAAGAGCAAATGAGAGAGCACAAATAATAAACTTAGTTATAACCTAACCTAACCTAACCTAACCCACAGAAACCTCATTTTAAGATTTTAGATTTTACATTTTAACATTTTACATTTTAACATTATAGATTTTTGATTTTTTTCATTTTACTTTTTTAGATTTTACATTTTTGATTTTTTGTATTTCAGTTTTAGTTTTTTTTTAGATTTTACATTTTAAATTTAATATTTTTTGATTTTAGATTTAACAATTTCCATTTTCCGAAAAGAGTCACTTACCTAACCTCACTAAACCTAACTTTACCAAACCTAACTTAAGCTAATCCAAAGGGCTAATGCACATACACAAAGTATATAAGGACACATGCAACTCTCCTTATGCTAGTCTTATTGGCTACTGTACAACATGATCACTACCCCAACCGTCTTTTTTTTTCATTTTGTTGTTTACTCATTTGTCAATTTTCCAATTTCCCATTTTCAGTTTTTTTAAATGTCAGTTTTAAGTTTTTTTAATTTCATAATATGGAAACATGGATTTTGCATTTTGTTGTTTACACATTTGTCAATTTTCCAATTTCCCATTTTCAGTTTTTTTAATGTCAATTTTAAGTTTTTAAATTTCATGATATGGAAACATGGATTTTTGCATTTTGTTGTTTACACATTTGTCAATTTACCAAATTCCCATTTACAGTTTTTAAAATTTTAGTTCAATGTTTTTTCTATTTTGTCAATATGGAAACATAGATTTTCCAATTTGTGTGTTTTACATGTTCATTTTGCATTAGGAGTGGAGAGAGGTGGGTAGTAATTAAAAATGTACAAGCAGTGTCCATACAATATTTTTTATTTTAAATACATGTACACTATTTACACTTAAATACATTTTTATATATAGTCTATTTTTTGTTATAAATTGTACAGTTGTTTTTATTTTTGTTTTCTATTTTATTTATTTTTGATTATGAATACTATTTTTTTATTTGTATAGTGCCATGGTTTTATTTACTAAATAGTTTTGTTTTATGTATTTGCTAGTTGCAGGCAGAAGATTTTGATATTCATAACTTAACTCTTTAAGCATGGTCAATGATTGAGTAATGACCATAGGCATGTGTACCTATACCATTAGCATCAATCACTCTTTTATCATCACCAGGACACAAAGCAATTTTGTTTAGCCTTATAGATGATATGTCATGTTGTTTAGAAGCGATAATGTTCATGGGTATTCTTTTTACATTGTTTTTCATGACACAATCCTTATAATCTTGAAAGCTTATACAATTTTTGACAACACCTCTGCTAATACCTTTAATCTTTTTGATTTCTTTACCATTTATGTCTAAAGCATACATTTTAGCTCTAAGTCCAACAAATGCTTTTATAATTTGTCCACAAGCCTCGTCTTTAAATTTCCCCAACGTTTTCTTGTTTGATGTAGAGTAACATATGTGATTAGTAGGATAATCTGATGTGTCCAGGTGTTGTAGGAAATCCAACTTGTCTTGATATACATCTGGGGTGTTAACCAAATATATGAACGAGTCAGTATCCATATACATGAGTTTAAGATTGTCCATGCCATAATAAGGTAGCAGGACATCATAGTGGTGGGAATACATGAGAGTTTTTGAAATATCCAGTATACACATTCCAATATATATAGGCTTATTGAATACAATGTTACGTTTAGCCATGTGGAAAGCAGCTAGGTTAGGACCATAAATTGTTCTGTCGATAAATGTCGGCTTTGCTATTAGCTTTTCTGCCTTTTTGCTGTCAGTCACAAGACGTATGTCTATTCTTTTACGGATATTTTCCATTGTTTTCCCAAAAATGGCATTGTTGAATAATTTGTACAGATTTTTCTCAAAATCATTTTTGGCTTGTTTTCGAAGGTTGTTATTAAAATCAACGTATGCCTTTAACCAAGGTCTTTGTTTAAACTTTAACACACGATGAATTTTTATCAATTTTATTCCATGATCTAAAGCCTGTTTTAATGCCATGTAGTGAACAACATATCGCCTTCGATTTCCAAGATGAGGAATTAGTTTTTTCAGAGACGAATCCTTAGGTTGTGTACACTCTGGTAGGAAAGGTAAATCGTTGTGTAGATCATGAAGGTCAGATGGGTAATCAACATCAACGTCTAGAATGTATCCCACAGGATCGTCTTTCTTTAGTTTTTCTAGATCAACAGTATCTGGAGAAACCCACTGAAATCCACCATAAGGAAGGGAGTGGCACATAGCCCACCCGTATTGGTTGTTGGCATCATCATAGGTAATAAACTGCGATGGTTTCTCAGAATCATAGGTTTCCATGTATTTATTGTTAGCTTCAGCATACCGATGAGACACTTGGCATATGCCTCCACGTATTCCAGACTCGATTAGAAGAATCTGATCGTAATCCTGTAGCAATTCCAGTTCAATTCCTGTGTAAAGGAGCATTGCCTCAAAACTTAAACCAGGCGAAGTAAAAAAGTGTGCAGCATCCACTCGGTGTGTTTCTAGTGTTTTGTTTCTAAACGTTTCAAAGCTGTCTGCTAGAAGGAGTACATCTGAAGTTAGGTAGAGGTCACAATATTCCCCTAGAGTTTTAATGTTGAACTGATTCCACACATTTTTGGCATGTTCATAGTCTTCTTGACTAACATCTTCTTGACTTAATTTCTTAAAGAATGCCTCTTTTGGAGGTAAACACGTTTCACTTAACTTTTCCCAAGAGTCAATGTAGTCATAACAAAATACCCCTTTACGAGTCATGAGCATTGCATTTTCTTTTCCAAAGTACTTGTCTGTTTCAGGGTATGATGTTAAGTTGGAAACTAAGTTTTCCAAACTACTCGGCATTAACCGAAACGTGTCCACAAATCTAAGCTTAACATTTCCTACATATTTGGTAAAGGAAATGTACTTTTCTTTGGAGTTAGCGATAACATCCACTCTCTCAGTAGTACATCCCAATTGCTTTACAATGAAATTTGCGTCGTAGCCACTCATATTATGTAGAAACACAGGAACGGGGTTACGTGTTTTACACCTCAAATTACAGTTATTGTGAGCACTTCCACGGTATTCCCCTGTAATATGGCAGTGGTCTCGAACTTTCCAGTCCTGTTGGGTAAATGGTTTTTGACACAAATAACAGGTTTCAGAACATTGGAACTCTACTTCTTGATCCTCAGTTAAAGCCTTCGGAACATTTAAGCTGTAAAGGCGATCGATTTCATTAGCTATTGAAATCAAACAGTCCATAAACTTTTCTGCAGCGTCAGGTCCACGATAAATAAGAGGTCGGCTTGGAAGGTTTGTCTTTATGTGTTCCACAGCAGGTGAGAGTTTAACGTATATACCAAAGCTCATAGGAACATGACTCTGGTATGGCACTGTATAACTTGCTTCAGGATTGGGTAGACATGTTTGATAGGGTAACAGTATACTTTCAAAATCAGCATAGATAACGTAAGGTATTCTCAGCATTTTTTCCACGTTTAAAAATTTAACAATGGAGTTTTTAATAGGCATTTCAACCCTAGCAATGTCATGCTGGACACACAAAGCTCTATGTTCTTTCAATTTTTCCATTCCTTGTTGTCCATATCGATTATCAAAGTGTGTAAAACACCGTTTACACGTATATATCTTATGTTCATAGCGGGTAATCTGATGTCTTACTAGTTTATCAAAATCTTTGATAAAGACGTAGTGGTTCTGAGCGGATGATGAACTTAACAGGAGGAGGTCGCGATGGTCTTGCAGCTCTTGATCCACAATCTTTAGAGGAAACACTTTGTTGTCTTTTTCCAGTCCAAATACATTAATGGATATATCGTTGGCTTTTTCAAATTTGGGAATGTCAGCTAGTAATGTAGGAAATGATATTACAGAAAAATCATACTTGTTGTCCAGGTCCTTGTATTTACTAACGCGTTCAGCTTTCGTTTTAACCAGTTTTGCTAAAATGGCATACATAAAACACTTTTCATCCTTTAAGTTTTGAGGATTAATGCAGGCTTTTCTTGCTTGTATAGCTGCTGGTAATGGAATATATGTGCTGCCACGCAAGGGATTATACTTATTTATTTTCAATCGTACTCCTTCCACTGCTAACAAAGCCCAATTACTACCTTTTAGCTCAGATTCCTCCATTTCCGTAGTTAACTTTGTAAATTGTGTTTCCAAGAAACTACTTAAGTCCGTTTCCAAAAATAGGGCCTGATTTCGTGTTTTAAAAGCACGATCTGTAATTTCATTGGTAGATGTATGAATGAATCTACATTCAGCCACAAGATTAACTTTTATCGACTTGTGCATTGCTAGTTCTTTCTGCATAGCTTGTATTATTTGCTGTTTGGACTCTTTAAGGTATGAATTTAAATCCTTGCACGTATCGCAACGAATGAAATAGGATTTAAGTCGACCTTCAAAAGATGTCTCATATTCAATAAGTCCATTTTTGTCAGGGACCAATGACAGTAGGTAATGTTTTGTAGGCTCTGCTTTTTGTCTTTTAGCTGCCGACACAACATTACAACATTCTTCATGACGACGTCCGTTGTAGGCATTGTTGAATGTACAGCCACACGTTTTACACTCATGAAATTCCCCACACGAAACTTCATGACGCTTCCTATGATAGTCCCGAAGAAAAGTCTTTCCACACTCTTTACACATATAGCTAGGAATGGGTTCTTCCATCACGAATGTTGATTTCTGCAAACAGCTGCTTACTGCGTATCACAAGGCTAGAGGTTGGTCGGAGAGACGGTCTTTCACGATGTGAACACCATGAGAGGTAGTAGTCAACTGGTGATATTCTTGTGAAGGGTCCTCTAATATACCCCTAGTCTAGACCAACAACTCTTTACAGCGTATGACAAGGCTGTAGACTGGACAGTGAGACGGTATTTCACGATGTGAACACTGTAACAAGTAGTAGTCAACTGATTATATACTTGCTAAGGGTTCTCTAATATACAATAGTCAAGACCAACAGCTACTTACTGAGTAGTACAAGGCTGTACAATAGTTGTTTTGACAGTCTTTCACGATGTGGTCACTGTGAATAATGGTAGTCAACTGATGATATTCTTGATAAGGGTCCTCTAATATACCCCTGGTTAAGGGTAACAGCTGTTCACTGCTTATGACAAGGCTAAAGACTGGTTGCTTCAACGGTCTTTCACAATGTAAACACTGTGACAGGTAGTAGTCAACTGAAAATATTCTTATGGCCTACTCAAGGTTATCAGGTACTTACTGCATATCAAAAGGCTGTACACTCATGTGTGTTAGGCACTCTTTTTTGCTAAGGACCCCAATATTCCCTACACAAGGCTATACATGTTAGTTCTAAACACTTAGTGGTTAATTGTATATTCAATTTTTGTACAAAGCTTATACAAGCACGTTTTATGAGGTAAAACTTTGTTAAATAACTGCATGCGACACGCAAAGTATGTTTCCGCTATCTAGCGGTGACTATGAGTACTACTTGAACGACCAGCATGCTAACTAGCGCTCCATTTCAACACTCGCTCACTGAACGATCAGCATGCTATCTAGCGGTCGATAGCAATACTCCTCAACTACCAGCCTGCTATCTATCGGTCAATATGACAACTCACTCAACTACCGACATGCTACATGGCTCTTTTGGTCAGTTTTTTGTTGGCTTTTTTTTGGTCAGTTTTTGTTGGCTTTTTTGTTGGCCTTTGTTGGCTTTTGTTGGCTTTTGTTGGCTTTTTTGTTGGCTTTTGTTGGCTGTTGTTGGCTTTTGTTGGCTTTTGTATTAGCTCTTTCATATTTGCTCTTGCTTGTGGGGGCTTATTATTTGGTCTTGGAAAGTATGTCAGTCCTTTTTTTATGGCTGCAAAATGCTTACAGCCATGTTTGTAAGCAGCAGCAACAACAACACACAAAATTCAAAAAAAATCCAAAGTACTCTAAGGTTTATCAATGACTCTCAACTCTTACACTTACCTCTATCCCATGCCTAGTCAAAAAAGTAGTGTATTTTTCAAATTTTTCAAAAAAATATTTGGAAAGTAGGCTATATCATTAAACTAAAAATCCTGAAAAGACATATGTTAACTCCAACACCTACCTCTATACCACTCTCAGTCCAAAAATAATGTATTTTTCAAATTTTCCAAAACATATTTCCGAAAATGGGTTATATTTCCGAAATTAAAAAGTTAACAAAAAATGTTTGTTTGACATAAATGAATGGCCTTTGCCTCCTCTACCACTGTACCAAGTCCCAGGTCTCCAGGACAAAAAAAATAAAATTTTTAAAAAGGGTTTTATTTCCAAAATTAGGAATTTTACAAAAAAGTTTGTTTGACATAAATGAATGGCCTTTACCCCCTCTACCCCCACACTAAGTCTCATGTCTCTAGGACAACAAAAATAAAATTTTCAAAATGGGCTTATATTTCCAAAATTAGGAATTCTACAAAAAAGTTTGTTTGACTTAAATCAATGGTCTTTACCCCCCTC
Organism: Meconema thalassinum; assembly: GCA_946902985.2. Taxonomy (NCBI): domain Eukaryota; kingdom Metazoa; phylum Arthropoda; class Insecta; order Orthoptera; family Tettigoniidae; genus Meconema; species Meconema thalassinum. The sequence goes on along the minus strand of OX336390.1, from coordinate 66,133,584 downwards.
TATTCCAACACCAAGTCTCAGGTCTCTAGGTCAACAAAAATAAAATTTGGAAAAAATGGTCACTATTTTGGAAACTAGGAATTCTACAAAAAAGTTTGTTTAACATAAATGAAAGGTCTCTATCCCCTCTACTTGTAAACCAAGTTCCAGGTATGTGAGACAAAAATGAAAAAAGTTCAATTGGGAAAGTAGGCGATTTTTCATATAACCAAACATTCAAAAATGTGTTCATTGGGCTGCAAATAATGGCCTCTATGTCCTTTATTTTTATAATAAAACGTTTTTATTTTTTACATTTTTTTGAAAAAAGTTCAATTTTGAAATTTTTATAATTTAGAAACTAAAGAGTTTTCAAAAAATTTTGTTTGACATAAATGAATGGTCTTGACCCCCTCTACCCCCAAAATAAATTTCAAGTCTCTAGGACAAGAAATAACAGTAGTGGAGTAGGGGGGGTTCTGCTTTACTTGGCGTGGCCGCCATCTTGGTTTGTTGGGCACAGGAGTGTCAAGTGAAGCAGAACCCGTACTACTCCACTACTGTTATTTCTTGTCCTAGAGACTTGAAATTTATTTTGGGGGTAGAGGGGGTCAAGACCATTCATTTATGTCAAACAAAATTTTTTGAAAACTCTTTAGTTTCTAAATTATAAAAATTTCAAAATTGAACTTTTTTCAAAAAAATGTAAAAAATAAAAACGTTTTATTATAAAAATAAAGGACATAGAGGCCATTATTTGCAGCCCAATGAACACATTTTTGAATGTTTGGTTATATGAAAAATCGCCTACTTTCCCAATTGAACTTTTTTCATTTTTGTCTCACATACCTGGAACTTGGTTTACAAGTAGAGGGGATAGAGACCTTTCATTTATGTTAAACAAACTTTTTTGTAGAATTCCTAGTTTCCAAAATAGTGACAATTTTTTCCAAATTTTATTTTTGTTGACCTAGAGACCTGAGACTTGGTGTTGGAATAGAGGGGGGTAAAGACCATTGATTTAAGTCAAACAAACTTTTTTGTAGAATTCCTAATTTTGGAAATATAAGCCCATTTTGAAAATTTTATTTTTGTTGTCCTAGAGACATGAGACTTAGTGTGGGGGTAGAGGGGGTAAAGGCCATTCATTTATGTCAAACAAACTTTTTTGTAAAATTCCTAATTTTGGAAATAAAACCCTTTTTAAAAATTTTATTTTTTTTGTCCTGGAGACCTGGGACTTGGTACAGTGGTAGAGGAGGCAAAGGCCATTCATTTATGTCAAACAAACATTTTTTGTTAACTTTTTAATTTCGGAAATATAACCCATTTTCGGAAATATGTTTTGGAAAATTTGAAAAATACATTATTTTTGGACTGAGAGTGGTATAGAGGTAGGTGTTGGAGTTAACATATGTCTTTTCAGGATTTTTAGTTTAATGATATAGCCTACTTTCCAAATATTTTTTTGAAAAATTTGAAAAATACACTACTTTTTTGACTAGGCATGGGATAGAGGTAAGTGTAAGAGTTGAGAGTCATTGATAAACCTTAGAGTACTTTGGATTTTTTTTGAATTTTGTGTGTTGTTGTTGTTGCTGCTTACAAACATGGCTGTAAGCATTTTGCAGCCATAAAAAAAGGACTGACATACTTTCCAAGACCAAATAATAAGCCCCCACAAGCAAGAGCAAATATGAAAGAGCTAATACAAAAGCCAACAAAAGCCAACAACAGCCAACAAAAGCCAACAAAAAAGCCAACAAAAGCCAACAAAAGCCAACAAAGGCCAACAAAAAAGCCAACAAAAACTGACCAAAAAAAAGCCAACAAAAAACTGACCAAAAGAGCCATGTAGCATGTCGGTAGTTGAGTGAGTTGTCATATTGACCGATAGATAGCAGGCTGGTAGTTGAGGAGTATTGCTATCGACCGCTAGATAGCATGCTGATCGTTCAGTGAGCGAGTGTTGAAATGGAGCGCTAGTTAGCATGCTGGTCGTTCAAGTAGTACTCATAGTCACCGCTAGATAGCGGAAACATACTTTGCGTGTCGCATGCAGTTATTTAACAAAGTTTTACCTCATAAAACGTGCTTGTATAAGCTTTGTACAAAAATTGAATATACAATTAACCACTAAGTGTTTAGAACTAACATGTATAGCCTTGTGTAGGGAATATTGGGGTCCTTAGCAAAAAAGAGTGCCTAACACACATGAGTGTACAGCCTTTTGATATGCAGTAAGTACCTGATAACCTTGAGTAGGCCATAAGAATATTTTCAGTTGACTACTACCTGTCACAGTGTTTACATTGTGAAAGACCGTTGAAGCAACCAGTCTTTAGCCTTGTCATAAGCAGTGAACAGCTGTTACCCTTAACCAGGGGTATATTAGAGGACCCTTATCAAGAATATCATCAGTTGACTACCATTATTCACAGTGACCACATCGTGAAAGACTGTCAAAACAACTATTGTACAGCCTTGTACTACTCAGTAAGTAGCTGTTGGTCTTGACTATTGTATATTAGAGAACCCTTAGCAAGTATATAATCAGTTGACTACTACTTGTTACAGTGTTCACATCGTGAAATACCGTCTCACTGTCCAGTCTACAGCCTTGTCATACGCTGTAAAGAGTTGTTGGTCTAGACTAGGGGTATATTAGAGGACCCTTCACAAGAATATCACCAGTTGACTACTACCTCTCATGGTGTTCACATCGTGAAAGACCGTCTCTCCGACCAACCTCTAGCCTTGTGATACGCAGTAAGCAGCTGTTTGCAGAAATCAACATTCGTGATGGAAGAACCCATTCCTAGCTATATGTGTAAAGAGTGTGGAAAGACTTTTCTTCGGGACTATCATAGGAAGCGTCATGAAGTTTCGTGTGGGGAATTTCATGAGTGTAAAACGTGTGGCTGTACATTCAACAATGCCTACAACGGACGTCGTCATGAAGAATGTTGTAATGTTGTGTCGGCAGCTAAAAGACAAAAAGCAGAGCCTACAAAACATTACCTACTGTCATTGGTCCCTGACAAAAATGGACTTATTGAATATGAGACATCTTTTGAAGGTCGACTTAAATCCTATTTCATTCGTTGCGATACGTGCAAGGATTTAAATTCATACCTTAAAGAGTCCAAACAGCAAATAATACAAGCTATGCAGAAAGAACTAGCAATGCACAAGTCGATAAAAGTTAATCTTGTGGCTGAATGTAGATTCATTCATACATCTACCAATGAAATTACAGATCGTGCTTTTAAAACACGAAATCAGGCCCTATTTTTGGAAACGGACTTAAGTAGTTTCTTGGAAACACAATTTACAAAGTTAACTACGGAAATGGAGGAATCTGAGCTAAAAGGTAGTAATTGGGCTTTGTTAGCAGTGGAAGGAGTACGATTGAAAATAAATAAGTATAATCCCTTGCGTGGCAGCACATATATTCCATTACCAGCAGCTATACAAGCAAGAAAAGCCTGCATTAATCCTCAAAACTTAAAGGATGAAAAGTGTTTTATGTATGCCATTTTAGCAAAACTGGTTAAAACGAAAGCTGAACGCGTTAGTAAATACAAGGACCTGGACAACAAGTATGATTTTTCTGTAATATCATTTCCTACATTACTAGCTGACATTCCCAAATTTGAAAAAGCCAACGATATATCCATTAATGTATTTGGACTGGAAAAAGACAACAAAGTGTTTCCTCTAAAGATTGTGGATCAAGAGCTGCAAGACCATCGCGACCTCCTCCTGTTAAGTTCATCATCCGCTCAGAACCACTACGTCTTTATCAAAGATTTTGATAAACTAGTAAGACATCAGATTACCCGCTATGAACATAAGATATATACGTGTAAACGGTGTTTTACACACTTTGATAATCGATATGGACAACAAGGAATGGAAAAATTGAAAGAACATAGAGCTTTGTGTGTCCAGCATGACATTGCTAGGGTTGAAATGCCTATTAAAAACTCCATTGTTAAATTTTTAAACGTGGAAAAAATGCTGAGAATACCTTACGTTATCTATGCTGATTTTGAAAGTATACTGTTACCCTATCAAACATGTCTACCCAATCCTGAAGCAAGTTATACAGTGCCATACCAGAGTCATGTTCCTATGAGCTTTGGTATATACGTTAAACTCTCACCTGCTGTGGAACACATAAAGACAAACCTTCCAAGCCGACCTCTTATTTATCGTGGACCTGACGCTGCAGAAAAGTTTATGGACTGTTTGATTTCAATAGCTAATGAAATCGATCGCCTTTACAGCTTAAATGTTCCGAAGGCTTTAACTGAGGATCAAGAAGTAGAGTTCCAATGTTCTGAAACCTGTTATTTGTGTCAAAAACCATTTACCCAACAGGACTGGAAAGTTCGAGACCACTGCCATATTACAGGGGAATACCGTGGAAGTGCTCACAATAACTGTAATTTGAGGTGTAAAACACGTAACCCCGTTCCTGTGTTTCTACATAATATGAGTGGCTACGACGCAAATTTCATTGTAAAGCAATTGGGATGTACTACTGAGAGAGTGGATGTTATCGCTAACTCCAAAGAAAAGTACATTTCCTTTACCAAATATGTAGGAAATGTTAAGCTTAGATTTGTGGACACGTTTCGGTTAATGCCGAGTAGTTTGGAAAACTTAGTTTCCAACTTAACATCATACCCTGAAACAGACAAGTACTTTGGAAAAGAAAATGCAATGCTCATGACTCGTAAAGGGGTATTTTGTTATGACTACATTGACTCTTGGGAAAAGTTAAGTGAAACGTGTTTACCTCCAAAAGAGGCATTCTTTAAGAAATTAAGTCAAGAAGATGTTAGTCAAGAAGACTATGAACATGCCAAAAATGTGTGGAATCAGTTCAACATTAAAACTCTAGGGGAATATTGTGACCTCTACCTAACTTCAGATGTACTCCTTCTAGCAGACAGCTTTGAAACGTTTAGAAACAAAACACTAGAAACACACCGAGTGGATGCTGCACACTTTTTTACTTCGCCTGGTTTAAGTTTTGAGGCAATGCTCCTTTACACAGGAATTGAACTGGAATTGCTACAGGATTACGATCAGATTCTTCTAATCGAGTCTGGAATACGTGGAGGCATATGCCAAGTGTCTCATCGGTATGCTGAAGCTAACAATAAATACATGGAAACCTATGATTCTGAGAAACCATCGCAGTTTATTACCTATGATGATGCCAACAACCAATACGGGTGGGCTATGTGCCACTCCCTTCCTTATGGTGGATTTCAGTGGGTTTCTCCAGATACTGTTGATCTAGAAAAACTAAAGAAAGACGATCCTGTGGGATACATTCTAGACGTTGATGTTGATTACCCATCTGACCTTCATGATCTACACAACGATTTACCTTTCCTACCAGAGTGTACACAACCTAAGGATTCGTCTCTGAAAAAACTAATTCCTCATCTTGGAAATCGAAGGCGATATGTTGTTCACTACATGGCATTAAAACAGGCTTTAGATCATGGAATAAAATTGATAAAAATTCATCGTGTGTTAAAGTTTAAACAAAGACCTTGGTTAAAGGCATACGTTGATTTTAATAACAACCTTCGAAAACAAGCCAAAAATGATTTTGAGAAAAATCTGTACAAATTATTCAACAATGCCATTTTTGGGAAAACAATGGAAAATATCCGTAAAAGAATAGACATACGTCTTGTGACTGACAGCAAAAAGGCAGAAAAGCTAATAGCAAAGCCGACATTTATCGACAGAACAATTTATGGTCCTAACCTAGCTGCTTTCCACATGGCTAAACGTAACATTGTATTCAATAAGCCTATATATATTGGAATGTGTATACTGGATATTTCAAAAACTCTCATGTATTCCCACCACTATGATGTCCTGCTACCTTATTATGGCATGGACAATCTTAAACTCATGTATATGGATACTGACTCGTTCATATATTTGGTTAACACCCCAGATGTATATCAAGACAAGTTGGATTTCCTACAACACCTGGACACATCAGATTATCCTACTAATCACATATGTTACTCTACATCAAACAAGAAAACGTTGGGGAAATTTAAAGACGAGGCTTGTGGACAAATTATAAAAGCATTTGTTGGACTTAGAGCTAAAATGTATGCTTTAGACATAAATGGTAAAGAAATCAAAAAGATTAAAGGTATTAGCAGAGGTGTTGTCAAAAATTGTATAAGCTTTCAAGATTATAAGGATTGTGTCATGAAAAACAATGTAAAAAGAATACCCATGAACATTATCGCTTCTAAACAACATGACATATCATCTATAAGGCTAAACAAAATTGCTTTGTGTCCTGGTGATGATAAAAGAGTGATTGATGCTAATGGTATAGGTACACATGCCTATGGTCATTACTCAATCATTGACCATGCTTAAAGAGTTAAGTTATGAATATCAAAATCTTCTGCCTGCAACTAGCAAATACATAAAACAAAACTATTTAGTAAATAAAACCATGGCACTATACAAATAAAAAAATAGTATTCATAATCAAAAATAAATAAAATAGAAAACAAAAATAAAAACAACTGTACAATTTATAACAAAAAATAGACTATATATAAAAATGTATTTAAGTGTAAATAGTGTACATGTATTTAAAATAAAAAATATTGTATGGACACTGCTTGTACATTTTTAATTACTACCCACCTCTCTCCACTCCTAATGCAAAATGAACATGTAAAACACACAAATTGGAAAATCTATGTTTCCATATTGACAAAATAGAAAAAACATTGAACTAAAATTTTAAAAACTGTAAATGGGAATTTGGTAAATTGACAAATGTGTAAACAACAAAATGCAAAAATCCATGTTTCCATATCATGAAATTTAAAAACTTAAAATTGACATTAAAAAAACTGAAAATGGTAAATTGGAAAATTGACAAATGTGTAAACAACAAAATGCAAAATCCATGTTTCCATATTATGAAATTAAAAAAACTTAAAACTGACATTTAAAAAAACTGAAAATGGGAAATTGGAAAATTGACAAATGAGTAAACAACAAAATGAAAAAAAAAGACGGTTGGGGTAGTGATCATGTTGTACAGTAGCCAATAAGACTAGCATAAGGAGAGTTGCATGTGTCCTTATATACTTTGTGTATGTGCATTAGCCCTTTGGATTAGCTTAAGTTAGGTTTGGTAAAGTTAGGTTTAGTGAGGTTAGGTAAGTGACTCTTTTCGGAAAATGGAAATTGTTAAATCTAAAATCAAAAAATATTAAATTTAAAATGTAAAATCTAAAAAAAAACTAAAACTGAAATACAAAAAATCAAAAATGTAAAATCTAAAAAAGTAAAATGAAAAAAATCAAAAATCTATAATGTTAAAATGTAAAATGTTAAAATGTAAAATCTAAAATCTTAAAATGAGGTTTCTGTGGGTTAGGTTAGGTTAGGTTAGGTTATAACTAAGTTTATTATTTGTGCTCTCTCATTTGCTCTTACTTTCTTGCATACACTATTTGATCTCACTTTTTGCTGTCATTTTTTGCTCTTATATTTGCATTTACTTTGAAGTTAGGTTAGGTGAAATTAGGTGAGGAAATGCTTGGTTAGGTTAGGTTAGGTTAGGTTAGGGTAGGTTATAACTAAGTTTATTATTTGTGTTCTTACATTTGCTCTTAATTTTTTCATTACAATTTTTGCTCTCACTTTTTTTGCTTGCACTTTGAAGTTAGGTTAGGTTAGGTTAAGTTGGGTTAGGTTAGGTTAGGTGAAGTTAGTTTAGGTTAGGTTAGGTTTTAACTAAGTTTATTATATGTGCTCTTACATTTGCTGTTACTTTCTGATTACATTTTTTGCTCTCAGTTTTTTTTTCTTTTTACTTTCAAGTTAGGTTAGGTTAGGTTCAGTTCGGTTTGGCAGAATGGCTGAGGTATGAATTAAACATAGCTGCTCTGATTTTTTTTGCCTCACAAGTTTGAGTGTACACCATTCCAACCTTCAGCCTAGAATTACATTTCTTGACAGAGCCAGGACTCAAACCCGGGTCTCTAAAGTAACAGCTAAAAATGCTAGCCACTACACCATAAAGTGGGGCAATATAAGACTGGTCTTGATTGTACGTGATCAATGCATGATTACCTAATAATAATAATAATAATAATAATAATAATATTAATAATAATAATAAATATTCCATTTAGCAACGTTACACTGTCAACCTCTCTCTGTGACGTCATGCAATGTCTCAGGGCGTGGCAGCCATATTGCCCATTAGCCCCTGACCCAGCTATGACTGACCTCTCCATAAGAATAACACAGGGCAGTTGCGCGCGGCGGCCATCTTGCCCATTAGCCCCTGTCCCAGAACCGCTCTTTATTACCTACTGGCATGTATGGACTTCTGAAAATTAATCTGGAATGTTATTATCTATACGTGTAACAATTTTTGAATAGTTCGCATGCATAACTTCTGAGATATCGAATATTGAGCTCAAATTTCAATTGCAATTTTTCAGCACTTGGTAGCACTGCCGTCAATTTCAAATATGGCCATGAGATATCCCGGTATAGATCTTTAATCCTACCAAATTTGGTTTGGATAGCTGCAGCCGTTTAAGAGTTAATAAACGGGGAACACAGACAGACAGACAGACAGATAGACAGACAGACACACACACATTTTCCCGGATCGATCTCATAAGACTAGGTTTTCCTCATTTTTGCAAAATGAGAAAGGTAGGCTAACAAGAGGTTTTGTGATGGACTAAAGAGCCTACTTTACTTAAAATTTTAGATTCATGCCAATCTATTTAGAACTATCTAGGATAATGACGACATTAAGTTGGTGATATCGAAATTTCTAATTAGTTCGAAATATACCTGATATAATGTAGCCTATTAGAGCACTACAGTTGGCAGACCCGGTGACTGAATATATTGTTAGTTCCATCTCTTAAGGTACAGAATACAAAATTTAGTTGATGTCCATTGGATAGCATGGTCGTTACATGCAGTTAGACATTGAATCTATCAGCTCGAGTAAGATCATGTTGGCAACAATGTCATGCATGTGTTGGTCAGAAATAATCTGGAATATTATGATCTCTTGTGTATATTAAGGCTTTCAGGGCCCGGATTATATAAATAATTCATGTTTTTTGGGCTAATGCCGTGTGTATTTAGATTACAAACATACGTTTCGGAGAAACCTTGCCTCCCTTTTCAATGGAATCAAACAATGTGGCCGAAGAAAGTATATCAATGAGAAAACAAAAATTACAAAAAATATAGATAAATTCCTCGGTTCGTCACCAGAGAGCAGCTGCCAGGAATTACTGTATGGACCCTGGTAGAACGGTGGACAGAGTAGTAAGCAAGGAGAAGGAAAAGGGGGCGGGGTGAAAATATAGAGACGCCTCGAAGAATGAGGATGTCCAAAAGAAAAGGAGGGGAGGGGAGGTGGGATGTTTAGATGGATATAAGGAAACATAAACAAAATGGAAGTGTATCTGAACGATACCCAACGTCATACAGGCAACGACGAAAAAAACAGATGGAAACTCTTCCATTGACGAACAAAGGAGATAAAATCCAGGCTCTGTAGCCATAGAGGAAAAAAGTACAATTTGGAATAGGTGAAGAACAGAGAGACTGAGAGGAACTATCTTCCTAGATCCTTAATAACTGGAAACCAAGTGTCACTTGGCTGACATCCAGTGTCTCCGTTAAAATTATTGGGATTTTTACGAATTTCAACTGCCTCCCTTATAATTCTAGGCCAGTTGTGCTTAACAAGGGCAGCAACGCGGTCAGTGGTGTTGTGAATATAAGGGAGGTAAGCAGTTCCCCTCACGTCGGAGCTCTGAGAAGGTTGTCTATCCCTCCTTCTTGGATGTAGGGACCTATATATAGTGGATTCATTATAGCCATTACCCTTAAACATGATTTGTAACGCATGTAACTCTTCTTGAAGAGTTGATACCTCACAAATACGTTCCGCTCTTTTGGCTAGAGTTGTTATAATTCCTTGTTTTTGTGCTGGGTGGTGGTGGGAGTCTGCATATAAATAACGGTTAGTGTGAGTTGGCTTACGGTAGACGCTGTGCCCCATGGAGCCATCCGCCTTCCTCCTCACAAGATTATCCAAAAAATGTAAGCATCCACCCGACTCTAGCCCCATTGTGAAGTGGATTGAAGGATGCAGCTGATTTAGGTGGTTCAGAAAGTGGTTCAGTTTCTCAGAACCCTCCTCCCACACCACGAACGTATCACCCACATACCTCCACCAAATCACAGGTTTGAAAGATGCCGAAGATATAGCCTCCCCCTCAAAATTTTCAATGAAAATATTTGCCACGACAGGCGGGAGTGAACTTCCCATGGCCACACCATCAGTCTGCTCGTAATATTTACCATTCCACGAGAAATAACTGGAACACAAGCAGTGGTAGAATAATCGGGCAATGTCCTCAGGAAACAAATCCTTAATGAGGGACATGACCGAGTCCACCGGCACTCTGGTGAACAAGGACTCTACATCAAAACTCATCAAAATAGCATGTGATTGAATGGCGATGGTTGACAATTTTTCGACGAAATGGGTTGAATCCCTAATGTAAGACTGTGTGCGCCCCAAGTGCGGCTGAAGCAACTTGCTGAGATATTGCGCAAGAGCGTAAGTTGGAGAACCTATTGTAAAATCTCGATCTGTTATCTGATCCTGTCTACAGACTGACCACTCATGATCCAACCACTCGTGTATCCAATGCCACTGCTAAGCTTGTTAAACTGTCATCAATCCCAAAAGAAGAGGGAAGATGTCTTAATCCGAGAGATGCTGTTCCTCCGAGATTGTACGGTCTTCCAAAAATCCATAAGCAAGACGTCCCTCTTCGACCAATTGTTAGCACAATAGGTTCTCCAACTTCCGCTCTTGCGCAATACCTCAGTAAGTTGCTTCAGCCGCACTTGGGGCGCACACAGGCTTACATTAGGGATTCAACCCATTTCGTCGCAAAATTGTCAACCATCGCCGTTCAACCAAATGCTATTTTGGTGAGTTTTGATGTAGATTCCTTGTTCACCATAGTGCCGGTGGACTCGGTCATGTCCCTCATCAAGGATTTGTTTCCTGTGGACATTGCCCGATTATTCTACCACTGCTTGTGTTCCAGTTATTTCTTGTGGGATAGTAAATTTTACGAGCAGACTGATAGTGTGGCCATGGAAGTCCACTCTCGCCTGTCGTGGCAAATTTTTTCATGGAACATTTTGAGGGGGAGGCTATATCTTCGGCATCTTTCAAACCTGTGATTTGGTGGAGGTATGTGGATGATACGTTCGTGGTGTGGGAGGAGGGTTCTGAGAAAGTGAACCACTTTATGATCCACCTAAATCAGCTGCATCCTTCAATCCACTTCACAATGGAGCTAGAGTCGGGTGGATGCTTACCTTTTTTGGTTGTTCTTGTGAGGAGGAAGGCGGTTGGCTCCATGGGGCACAGCGTCTACCGTAAGCCAACTCACACTAACCGTTATTTACATGCGGACTCCCACCAGCACAAAAACAAGGAATTATAAGAAATCTAGCCAAAAGGTCGGAACGTATTTGTGAGGCATCAACTCTCCAGGAAGAGTTACATGCGTTACAAACCATGTTTAAGGAAAATGGCTATAATGAATCCACTATATATAGGTCCCTACATCCCTGAAGGAGGAATAGACAACCTTCTCAGAGCTCCGACGTGAGGTGAACTGCTTACCTCCCTTATATTCACAACACCACTGACTGCGTTGCTGCCCTTGTTAAGCACAACTGGTCTAGAATTATAAGGGAGGCAGTTGAAATTCGCAAACATCCCAGTAATTTTAACAGAGACACTGGATATCGGCTAAGTGACACTTGGTTACCAGTTATTACGGATCTAGGAAGATAGTTCCTCTCGGTCTCTCTGTTCTTCACCAATTTCAGATTGTACTTTTTCCTCTATGGCTACAGAGCCTGGATTTGATCTCCTTTGTTCGTCACTGGAGGAGTTTCCATCTGTTTTTTCGCAGTTGCATGTATAACGTTAGGTATCGTTCAGATACACTTCCCTTTTGTTTATGTTTCCTTATATCCATCTAACCCTCCCCCCTTCCCCCCACTTTTCTTTTGGACATCCTCATTCTTCGAGGAGTCTCTATATTTTCACCCCGTCCTTTTACCTTCTCCTTACTTACTACTCTGTCCGCCGTTCTACCAGGGTCCATACAGTAATTTCCGGCAGTTGCTCTCTGGTGACGAACAGAGGAATTTATCTTTTTTTTTTTTTTTTTGTAATATTTGTTTTCTCATTGATACACTTTCCTTGGCCACATTATTTGATTCCATTGAAAAAGGAGGCAAGGTTTCTCCGAAACGTATGATTATTATCTAAATACACACGGCATTAGCCCAAGAAACATGAATTATTTATATTATGATCTCTTGTTGTGCCAATATTGGATGAAATCCATTTGTTAGTATAGAAGTTGCATGTACTTTAAAACTGGACCTATCAGTAGGCTTAGAGTCATGTTGTCAGCACTGACGTATATTAGTTTCTCCAAATTATTCTAGAATGTCAGGTACTATACGTGTGCAGAGTTTAAAGCTGTAGGCTTGCATACATTCTGATATATTGGTCAGTGGTGGCTGGCGGATTATTGTTCTGGGTGTTGCACTATAATCCAGGTGGTACGTGGGCGCCCGCAGGATTTTTCTAGGGGGGAAGCAAGTAATATATTTCACATGTCACTGGTGTTATTACGACGTACACCCTCCCTCCCTCCCTCCCGCAGTTTTCTTTTCACTTCTTACTTGCTTCGTGATATTATTTGGCTGCTCTTAAACCGTTGGGTACATGATCGTTATGGCATGATTCGGAGGATTTTCTTCTAGTTCAGATTTTTTGTCCATGGGAGTTCGCTTTTCTTTGTGAATCAACGTCATAATGTTTTTTTTTCAAACAGGCAAAATGTAGTTGTAGGCCCTATCACCATGTAGGAATATCGACAAAAATAAAAATGAAGCAGTTCACTAAATGGTTAAGTTAATCCAGTTCGCCGATTTTTAGCCTACTTTCGATTTTTGCAAAAAAATGAAAGTAGACTTATGAGATCAACACAGGGCGAAAAAAGTGTGTCTGTCTGTGTGTGTGTATGTGTGTGTGTGAGTCTGTGTGTGTGTGTATGTGTGTGTGTGAGTCTGTGTGTGTGTGTGTGTGTGTGTCTGTGTGTGTGTGAGTGTGTGTACTCTGAATGTCGGTCCCCCCCTATCAAGTCGAACACGGTGAATGCAAATTGAACGAAATTTGGTACAAAGGTAGCACTAGCAAAGGACACCTCAGTGTCATGTTTTATATCGCCGCCTTCTTTACTAAAACTGAATGGTGGCCACTCAAACGTTCAAAACGTAAAATCAAATAACGACTAACCAAATCATCCGATCTCTACCAAATTTGGTAACAACATACCTTCGTATAGGATGCGTCTTGTGACCAAATTACAAGGTCGTCCGCCATACCATTTCAGGATGGTGGCCGTGCGAATTATACAAACTTTATAATCCATATCATGGGACCCACCAGTTCCGATTATCGAGCCGAGAATCGTTTTAACTGTTCTAAAGGAAGAGGCACGTTCGAAATTAAAAGTTTATTTTGTAATACTATAGTGCAGACGTGATTTTAAAAAGCTGAACTGATTCAGTAATAAGACAAGATGGCAGCGGATATCTTGTGCCGGACTTATATTTCACTAATTTGAGTATTGCATGCAATATAGCGTACTGATAAAAAATAAATAAACTTTGTATGAAATGCTTTATATATAAATAATATACTCCAGTGATGAAATCGTTTAGTATAAATCATTATTTGCTAACAAGTTCTATGTAAGTCATTTTAAATAGAACAATATTCGTTGACACAATTAGCTCAGTGGTAGAGCGTTAGCCTATCGCTCAAATGCCTATGGTTCAAACCCGATCAGAGCTAGGTTTTTTGCTTGAAATGTTATATGTTTATTGTTTTGTAATGACTCAGATGTTTTAAAATTAAGCGTTATATTGTGCACATTATGGTGTAAAAAATATATTTAATTAAAACATAATTCTCCAGCAGATTTACTCGGGACATCTAGCTGCCAAAAAGGTAACTTCCAGATTTTATTGAAAAGTTTCTTCTTCTGGCCGCTAGAATGCACTCGCTCTGTTAGGATTATATTGTTCGATATTTCACCAATAGATGTCACGACTAGTCTACGTGGGGATCCATTGATTACTATTCCATTATCATTCTATGCGCATCGAATTTGAAGAATGACAAGATGATACTGCGATACATTTTAACTTTTTATTTTAAAGGGTTTGTAACAGCCTATTTTGCGTTACTTGAAAATGTTATTAAGCGTTATATTGTGCATATTATGGTGTAAAATATATATTTAATTAAAACATAATTCGCCAGCAGATTTACTCGAGACATCTAGCTGCCAAAAAGGTAACTTCCAGATTTTATTGAAAAGTTTCTTCTTCTGGCCGCTAGAATGCACTCGCTCTGTTAGGATTATATTATCGAAAATATCCACATAGTTTGTATACACACGTCTCTGTAGGGTCATGGAAAGATTTGTTAATTCAATTAGGGTTGTGAAAGCCATGCACAACCAGACGTGTAAAGACATGCCTCAACTCAAAGTTGGATGTTGCCCACGGCAGGTCGTAATAATAATAATAATAATGTTATTGGTTTTACATCCCTTTTAACTACTGCTGATTTTAGAGACACCGGGGTGCCGGAATTTTGGCCCGAAGGGGATCTTTAACGTGCCAGTAAATGTACTGACACGGCTCCCTCGCATTTGTGCACCCTCAAATGCCAGCTGACTGCGCCAGGATACGAACCTGCAACCTAGGGCCCAGCAAGCGAGAACGTTACCGCTGAGCCACGCCGCCAGTCCGGTCGATTATGTCTCCAGATCCATAACATTCTTGATATACTTCTTATCTTTCTTTCTTCAATGATGGTAGCAGTTTTTATCTAGGTTGCGGCGTTTGGTAGAGGTAAATCGTTTCTAAGGTCTTCAACAAAGAATAGTTCTATTATACTCTTTGATAATAACAACGAGTTATAACTATACTCATACATTTAGGAGAAAGTAGGCTATATGTTCTTTACTGAACATCTTGTTGATATGTAACATCTTTCCGCTCGGTTGCTGGATCGTTTTGTGGGAGTGATTTTGAAAATTGGGGACGGAAGTGGATCGGAACGATCGAACTGGCAGTGGTGGATCAAACAGAAGTATGCACTGCCCGCTCGAACGATCAAACGGAAGTGTACTAGCTGGCAGTGGTTGACAACGGAAGTATGCACTGCCCGCTCGATCGATCAAACGGAAGTGTACTACATGGCAGTGGTGGACAACGGAAGTATGCACTGCCCGCTCGATCAATCAAACGGAAGTGTACTAGCTGGCAGTGGTGGAGAACGGAAGTATGCACTGCCCGCTCGATCGATCGAATGGAAGTGTGCCCTAGCTGGCAGTGGTGGATAGAACGGAAGTATAAGACGCACTGCCAACTCGATCGATCCATCCAGCTGGCACGCGGTGTCGAAAATTGATACCATGACGCACTCTCGGCCATGTGGATTGTATATGACATACTGAACGGAAAACGCTCATGCGAACTCTGGTGTCAAGTGATTTAAACAAATGACATGGTACATGTTCGAAGTCTTCGTATCAGTATTTAAATGGTAAAATTCCTTAATATCAAACATTGTTAGTAGTCGGCATTGCATTGGCATAAGGCATTTTAAACTCAATGTCACTCACGAACATTATCGATACAAGCAAAATATAAATGAAACTTAATTCCGTAATGCAGTATTATTGGAACGTGGAAATAAGTCACCATCTTGTGCACAATATTTGCGTAGTCGAAATAGCCGTGGTGTTATTGCGTATGACTGTGAATATAGAGATCTTGGGGTCGAATCCTGGGCGGGGTAGATATTTTTGCTACCAGATTATCATTTTAAACGATATTTATCATATCAATATGACTCATTTTAACAGAATCCGTATGAAATTACGTGTTGTTCTGTGAATCAAGAAGACCTGTTTATAAGGAATTTAAGATTATGAGCGGTGTCGTGTCTATTAATCTAGTTGATCCATATCGTATTCTTTATTTAGGCTAGTGCTGGTGGAAACTACAAATTATCTAATAAAATGAGTTCCGTATTATAAACTACAATATCTGTAACACACTCCCTTTTACAATAGATTAATATTTGTGCCAATAATACTATAAAATACCGGTGTATCAATAATTTCACGTGAGGTTTCTTCTATGTCAGATGTTACACACCATATTCGACTACTGTTCTTTTCTTTTTCTTAGTCGTTTACCCTCCAGGTTGGTGGAACCCACGGACTCAGCGAGGGAACTCACCACTACCGCCTCTACGGGCAGTGTCCTAGAGCTGGGAACATCTAATCGGAATGGATACAACTGGTGAGGTGTGATTGGCACCTCGCCCAGGTGACCTCACCTGCAAAGCGAACAGGGGCCTCATGAGGGAAGGTAATGGATGGTCAGGATGGATAGGCAAGGAAGAGGAAAGGAGGCGGCCGTGGCCTTGAAGAAGGTACTGAGACCGTATTTGTGTTGAGTCGGATCTATGTTGGACAGGTGTGTACTCAGGTGAATTTCTGCGGTTTTATTTACAAGGCATACAGCGCATTGATACCCTGGGGCGAGCTTAGGAGCAACTCGGCAGCCCGCTCTACATCCATTGAACATGTGCTTCTTTTTAGTACAAGTGATGACTACAAAATGGAGACAGCAGTAACGTCAATCTGATGCAACATGATACACTGTGTTATAATATTTATGAAACAGAACAACAACTGGTAAATGCATTATGTTAAAAGAAGAGGAAACTTGAGTGTATTTTACACATAGATAAATGCATATGACAGAATATCAGAGTATTATCGAACAATAGCCAGTGTCGGTATCGATAGTCAATATCGTTTCGCAACGAACAGCATTATGGGTCTCGCAAGAGCAGTGAAAAAAATCTGTCCAGGCAGAGAGATCAGATTACATTATACTTCGCTTGGAGTAAAACACTCCTATCTCGCGCAAGCATCGTGGTTGTTTACATACTTAAAAGTTAGACAGTTCGTAACGCAACATTTTTGTCTCGGCTTGTTATAGCTGGAGATTGTGTTAGTCTTCATTATTAAGGAGCAGTGAATTCAGTCTTCACTAGGACTTGTGATATTTCAATGCCAACACAAGACTATATTCTACAATAGTTCAGTACAGTCTATATATATATATTACCATCATGACTACAGAACAGAGGTTGAATGACCGAATACTTCATTAAGACATGATTATGTCACGAATGGGCTAGAATGGAAAGGAGGAATGCAATACAATAGTGGAGTTGACTACTTAGGATGCTCACCAACATCAATCATGAAATATTACGACAGCAGAAAGCACTTTAAGAAGAGGTGGAAGGCGCTTTGGAAAAGTAGACTGTACATGCATACTGTGACTACATGAAATATGATGGCATTCCACGAGTAGGCTACAGAACATCTTGGCAACGTGTGAGAGCAATGAACTTGTTACGCGAACAGCTGGTTTTATTTTTCAACCGTTCGGGATCGGGGTTCGGTTCTCTTCAAGATCCAGTCGTTTCGGGAACTACGCGACCTAATGAACGAGGGTTCAGTTCCAGAACGAGAACAGTGTGTTTCACGCATATTCCAATTTAAACGAGATGGCATCAAACAAGGTAGCTGACAACCATTTTCACAGTAGACAGTATGGATTAGACTTACTATAGAGTGTTCCTCTTTCACCAATTTTTCTTTGTAGATAGAAAATGCATTCCAGGGCTAGACCCGATACTACCGCTTCTGTCTTGTAGTGTATTTTATTTTGTAGTACACATTAATATTCTTATAACGCTATTTTCTATGCATTAATTAACTCTTTTTCTTACTAAATTTTGGGCATTTAATAGAACAATATAGTTTGTTGAGAAGACACATATGGAGAGTAGGAAGAAGGCTGCGATAACTTTATATAAGAATAGTTGTCAGCAAGCAGATGTCCAATACGTCACTTATACTTGAAGATTATTTGAATAGACACTTCTACAAATTTTGAACTTTGAATTTGAACACTTATGCATTTCATGCAAGTTTCTTTAATAGACGTGTGGGTCTATTTTTCATCGAGTGCAGTATACATATGGAAACATAATGATTTCTAGAGTAGATATTTGCGATTTATGGATTAATTTTTTGGGCAATCCACAGCTTTTGAGACTTTTCTTTTTGAAGTTGTTTTAGACACTTTTTAGATCGTTCAGTTTTTCTTTGTTTGTTCATGATTCATTAGGTGAACTCCATGCTAGTTAAGCGTTAGATTCTAATGGTCTTCGTGTACCTCCTAAGGACAGGCTCATTACCGTGGTGTAGGATCTTTCGTGTTTCTTTGGGTGAGGATCTCCAGTCGAGTTTTGTCTAGTAGAGGGCTGAATCGTTCTTTTTACAGTGATCTATCCACATTTTCTTGAAAGAAATATTTATGAACATGAGATTATAATGAGAAATAAATAAATATTATAGAAATATTGTATAAAATAATTTTGTTACAAAGCGAAATGATGATGTCGAAAATTCTCAAGCACTGTTATTTGAACAGCTGATTATAATATATTTGTCTCAGTTCTGATAAAAATTGTCCATGATACTTTAACTTATGTTAATTTGATGCATGATATTTTACAACTTTTATGTAAATGCTTATTTGATCATAATAATGTTTGGAAAAATATTTACAAGCTAATGAGAGCTTATCTATGAATAAAGCAATGATTGTATGCGGAATTTGAATGTAATAATGGGATATTAGACATCGACGGATGGTCTATATCATTTTTCTTTCCAGTATAAATTAGTTATTGAGCTATTACTGAGTGCACTTTTGTGTATATTTTGAACGTGCAGTATAGTCACGATTATAAATACTAGAAGGCTAGTATAAAGTTAATGAATCCAACATTTAGGTAAAACGAGCATTGTAATAATTGATCTAGAATGGATTGTTCAAATTGATGACATTTGTTTTTGAAGAAAGGTCTTATTGGAAAGACGAGTAATAATATTTGTATAATCATGTAATAATAATGACTGAAAGCTTAAGAGATAATAATATGATTAATTGTGAGATTTAAAATGTTGTTAACATTTTTATCCAATGACAATGCGTTCGATTAACTTAACCGTTCGTCGAACATGCCATGATTTGATCTTAACAAGTACACTAGAATGCTTATCGATGGAGTCGAATATATAATATATGAATAATTTGAACGTGAACAAAAATGTAAAAATGTAAATATTGCCATAAACTGACGAGGGTTATTTAAATATGTAACAAGTGTATATAACCATGTTTAAAAATTATTAAATTGTCTTTACATGCGATTATGATGCTATAATTTTAATAGCATTTTCAACAAGATTCGTTGCTAATGTCATTAATATATGACTACGCTTCAGTGGAGGCGGATTATTTTTGTTCAGTGGAGAGGTAGTCCACATTGCAGCAGTTTTTGGATTAATAAACTCTTGGTTGATTTTAAATGCTTCGGATGTCTTGGTCATTTATACTAGAAATTGGATGTGCTGCGAGGACAGTGGGTCAGATTTTAGAATGCCTAGCACCACGCACGAGATTAATTTAATTATTTTCAGAGTCTTGTTAGTTCACTTTGAGCTATTTTTCGTTTTTATTTCATCGACCACTGGCATCTTCTTATCGCATTCTTTATAACAGAGGTATGCTTATCCCTGGTTGATCCTAGTTGGTAGAATTTTAGGGGGTATTTCAGCCGGGCGCTTCCAGATTCTACGATCCGGCAGTTCCATCGGATTTCAACAGGTAAGACCACGTGGATACGGGTACATCTTAATTGGCGAACCCATTACGTGGGGCATTCGAATTGGTATTCTCGAATAACCTAGTGGTTAGCCGATCTTAATTGGCGGATCCATCTATGGGGCTAGATATTTTATTTGTGCTTTAAAAGTAACTGTTCATGATTACGGCATGATCATAAGAGACATTTCTTGGACACTTTTATGGATCAGCGTGGTCATATGGGGGCATGTCATGGGGCCATTTTTCACTCCATACTTGTCGGCCATTTTGTGCTTGTCACCGGCGATTATATTTAGTAGATCATCAGTCACACTAACTTCATTTCTTTTTAATAATAAATTAATAAGCTAGATTTGCGATCATAATTTAATTGTTTTTAGTATAAATTACCAAGTGCACATACCCCCTATTTTTAATAGATATACATTTATTATTAAGTTTAGAAGCCAAGCTAACTATATTGTTCATATTGGTGAAAAGGGTCATTCTGAGTGTGTCAATTCTGCTATATATGTCTTGCATTCCTGTATTTCTCCTTTTATATTGTATAATTATGTCAGGTGCAGCAACGTTAGATGATATGGTAGCTTTGTTACAAGCTATGCAGGAAAAGTCGGCCAAGCTTGAGCAGGATTTGGCTGAAATTAGATCGAATACTCAAATCAATTTTGAGCAAATAACTGAATCAAATAATAAGAACACTGAATTAATAACTAAAAATACAGAAGCTGCCAAAACAGATATGACCCAACTTCATTTGTCTTTAAAACGTGTACAGGACAGTAATCGAAAAATTTCGGATAGGTCCAAGGAAATTAAGGAGAAAGTTAATGATGTTGAATTAAGTGTAGATAGTGTTTTAGAGGATGTAAGACTTGTTCAACTTGATATAAATAATAAGAACGTTGAAGGGAGTCACGTTCGTTCCAGTGTAGCCACAGTTGAAGTTAAGGTGAATGCAGCTCAAACTGACATTACGGCTACACAGGAGAGAATAGTTAGCACAGAAGCTAAAGTAGATGCTACTCAGGAGAAAATAATTAGCACAGAGGAAAATATTGTAAAGACAGAAAAACTTGTAACCAGCATGCAATCTAATATTTCGGGCATTAAGGAGGATGTCAAAAGTGTTAGATTGGAACTGGAACATAATCAGAATGAAAATCAAAATAGTTTAGATGCGCTTCAATTACAAATTTCCAATGAAGCTAGTAACACACAAGGGACTTTGTCAAAATTAGAAAATGACATGGTTCTCTTAAAGGAGAAAGTAGATGATCACAATAAGGTCTTGGGAAAAGATATAGAAATTGCTCTTAAAGCCATTGTTAAAGATCATATAACTATCATTCGGGGTGAAATAACCAAAATTAATGAGGACATAATTAAAAATGTTACATCCAATTTGGAACTAAAAATTTCTCAATCCGAAATCAGGTTAAACAAAGATATATCAGATGTTAAAATAGACACTGACAAAAGAATAAATTCAGTCCAGAATATTCACATAGATAGTGTCAATAACCTTAGGGATGATTTGGAATCACGAGTTAACACCGTAACATCAAAGTTAAAGCAGGTGAGATTAGACGTCAATTCAGAACGTGAAAAGAAAACATCAGAATTAAACGCGATTAGGCAGGAGTTGAACAAATTTAATTTAGCTGATCACGTTAATGTAGATGCTTTAAGAAGCGAATTTAAGAAGCAAATTGAAGCACTAAAAATCAATATGAGTTCCAACAGGGAAGGTATAGTTCCCCATGTTAGGGAAAGCTTAGGTGTGACATCCCCAGCTAGGAATTTCATAAAACGTTCTAATGGGGCAGTAGAAGTCGAACAGCCCAGACAAAGGTCAGAAGTCCCAAGTACTACTAATCTCGAATATGTTCCTAGGGATTTCAGAACATCAACTCCCAATGACAGGTCAAATGTAATGATTGTGAGAAATTATGAAGAAAAGATAAAAAAAAATCTCTAACACCGAGAGTTTAACTCCGATTGAATTTATCAGAAATCTTCAAGATTATTTCACAGAGC
The DNA here is from genome assembly GCA_946902985.2 of Meconema thalassinum. Lineage (NCBI taxonomy): Eukaryota > Metazoa > Arthropoda > Insecta > Orthoptera > Tettigoniidae > Meconema > Meconema thalassinum. The sequence goes on along the minus strand of OX336390.1, from coordinate 66,111,546 downwards.
ATCATGTAACTAGAGATAGGGAACTCCAAATTGTAGAGAGACATCTTCTGGAAGGACCTTTAAATTGGTTTCGAGCATTCCGCTATACTTTGGAGAACTTTGAGCAATTCTCTGAAGCGTTCATTAAGCGATTTTGGTCTATTGAAGTCCAACATGCGGCAAGGACAGAGATATACTCAAGAAAGTATAGCAGTACTGGACCTACTAGCTACTCAGGATTCTATACTTCACAATTAGCTCGCCTACGTTTTCTTCAACCCCCTTTAACTCAGGAGGAAATCTTAGAAACTATTTCAGGACAGTTACCGGTAGAAGTCAGGCGCAATATAATCTCGTCCGGGGTGACAGATCTGGCTCAGATGGACGATTTACTCCGAAGACTAGATCATACATCCATTCCTCCCACAATACTAAAAAGCGGAAGAACGGAAGCCAAAACCGTGAACGCTGTGGTAATGGGTAGGACCCAACAAACTGAAAAACCCAGTCAGAATGAGTCCAAATGGGCATGTCCTATTAGGAACAACAGATACAACGAACAACCGCGCGATTATAGAGAAAATCAAGAACCCTTCCGTAATTACCAGTCTCGATATTAGAGAGGACAAGATAGGTCGTATCAATCAAATAGAGATCAAGAGATATATATACTATATCAAGGCAGCAATAGGAACGATAGATTTGATAATAGAGATCAAGGGAGATACAGGCCGTATCAAGATAGGAATAGAAACGATAGATTTGATAACATATATCAAGAAAGAGAACAAAATCAACCAAGGAACAATCGGTATCAAAATCAGAACACCGACAATAGAACCTACGAAAATAGGGAACGGCAAGGTTATTTTCAGACAAGAGAACAACCAACGAGGATATGCAAGGTACAAAAATTACCGAGATAAGAACTATCAAACTGAGGAAAAGAGAAATCAGTCTAGAAAAGACAGAGATAAAAGAGAAGAAAGGAATAATACACGAAGAGACACAGACAGTGATCCAGAAACTGGAACTATCCAACAAGCTGAGAGGCAAGAGAGACGTCCCAATGAGAAAGATAAAAGAAATTCATCCCAGAATTAAAAGTGTTATTCATCTCCATTCAATATGAAACTACTAGGAAGATAGAATAAGAGAGAGAAGAAGAACCTCAAGAGATATTATGAGAAGATCGAATAATAACAAAATACCGTTCATAGAGTGAATATCAGGAACGATAAAATAATAGTATTATCACACTTTTATTTGTTGAGTTGGGAGAGAGATGAGACCGAATTTTGTGTTGAGTCGGATCTATGTTGGACAGGTGTGTACTCAGGTGAATTTTTGCGGTTCTATTTACAAGGCATACAGCGCATTGATACTCTGTGGCGAGCTTAGGAGCAACTCGGCAGCCCGCTCTACATCTTTTGAACATGTGCTATGTTTTTAATACAAGAGATGACTACAAAATGGAGACAGCAGTAACGTCAATCTGATGCAACATGATACACTGTGTTATTGTATTTATGAAACAGAACAACAACTGGTAAATGCATTAAGTTAAAAGAAGAGGAAACTTGAGTGTATTTTACACATAGATAAATGCATATGACAGAATATCAGAGTATTATCGAACAATAGCCAGTGTCGGTATCGATAGTCAATATCGTTTCGCAACGAACAGCATTATGGGTCTCGCAAGAGCAGTGAAAAAAATCTGTCCAGGCAGAGAGATCAGATTACATTATACTTCGCTTGGAGTACAACACTCCTATCTCGCTCAAGCAACGCGGTCGTTTACATACTTAAAAGTTAGACAGTTCGTAACGCAACATTTTTGTCTCGGCTTGTTATAGCTGGAGATTGTGTTAGTCTTCATTATTAAGGAGCAGTGAATTCAGTCTTCACTAGGACTTGTGATATTTCAATATAAGACTATATTCTACAATAGTTCAGTATAGTCTATATATGTATATTATCATCATGACTACAGAACAGAGGTTGAATGAACGAATAGTTCATCAATACATGATTATGTCACGAATGGGCTAGAATGGAAAGGAGGAATGCAATACAATAGTGCAGTTGACTACGTAGGATGATCATCAACATCAATCATGAAATATTACGACAGCAGAAAGCTCTTTAAGAAGAGATGGGAGGCGCTTTGGAAAAGTTGACTGTACATTCATACTGTGAATACATGAAATATGATGGCATTCCACGAGTGGGCTACAGAACATCTTGGGAACGTGTGAGAGCAATGAACTTGTTACGCGAACAGCTGTTTTTATTTTTCAACCGTTCGGGATCAGGGTTCGGTTCTCTTCAAGATCCAGTCGTTTCGAGAACTACGCGACCTGATGAACGAGGGTTCAGTTCCAGAACGAGAACAGTGTGTTTCACGCATATTCCAATTTAAACGAGATGGCATCGTACAAGGTAGCTGACAACCATTTTCACAGTAGACGGTATGGATTAGACATAATCTAGAGTGTTCCTTTTTCACCAATTTTTCTTCGTAGATAGAAAATGCATTCCAGGGCTAGACCCGATACTTCATCGCTTCTGTCTTGTAGTGTATTTTATTTTGTAGTAAAAATTAATATTCTTATAACGCTATTTTCTATGCATTAATTAACTCTTTTTCTTACTAAATTTTGGGCATTAATAGAACAATATAGTTTGTTGAGATGACACATATGAAGAGTAGGAAGAAGGCTGCGATAACTTTATATAAGAATAGTTGTTAGCAAGCAGATGTCCAATACGCCACTTATACTTGAAGATTATTTGAATATACACTTCTACAAATTTTGAACTTTGAATTTTAACACTTATGCATTTCATGCAAGTTTCTTTAATAGACGTGTGGGTCTATTTTTCATCGAGTGCACTATAGATATGTAAACATAATGATTTCTAGAGTCTATATTTGCGATTTATGGATTAATTTTTGGGCAATCCACAGCTTTTGAGATTTTTCTTTTTGTAGTTGTTTTAGACACTTTTTAGATCGTTCAGTTTTTCTTTGTTTGTTCATGATTCATTAGGTGAACTCCATGCTAGTTAAGCGTTAGATTCTAATGGTCTTCGTGTACCTTCTAAAGACAGGCTCATTACCATGGTGTAGGATCTTTCATGTTTCTTTGGGTGAGGATCTCCAGTCGAGTTTTGTCTAGTAGAGGGCTGAATCGTTCTTCTTACAGTGATCTATCCACATTTTCTTGAAAGAAATATTTAAGAACATGAGATTATCATACTAATATATAAAAATGAGATGGTGTGTGTCTGTCTTTCTGTCTGTCTGTCTGTTTGTTACTCAATAATGCATGAACCACTGGTCCGATTTAAATGAAATTTAGCATGGATGTAGCTGATTTACCATGTTTACATATAGGATACTTTTGATTTCGAAATTTTGCACTATTAAAAAATGGCGACCATTTTAGTGACGTCACTACACCCTTTGGTTTCAAAATTTCATATTTCCATGTCAAATCAAAAGAGAACGGTAGGAAATAGCAAACTTTTGATGGCACATATGAGCTTTGAAATTTAATTTCCTATCCAAAAGATCCTTATCACTTTTCGTGTATCTCCAACGGTTAGCGAGTAAAATCGACATTTGTGAAGTCACTACACCCTTTGGTTTCAAACTTTCATAATTCCATTTAAAATAAAAAGATAACGCTAAGAAATAGCAAACTTTTGATGGCATACATGAGCTTTAGCATTTAATTTTCTATCTGAAAGGCCCTTATCCTTTTCGTATATGCGCGCGATTTTTTTTTCGTCTGTCTGTCTGTTTGTTTGTTTGTTCGTCTGTGGACAACTTTGTTCCCTTATAACTCGAGAAAGGCTGGTTGTATCAACGTAAAATTTGGTACAGATATGCATCAGAGGCACGACACTTATCATTGATATAACTCATCTCCGTACCCCTCATAAAAGGGGGCCTACCCCCTTAAAATACATGCTGCAATAGGTGTAGAAGGACGAGACAATGCACATTTTCAGCCCCTCAATGTGAGAGACAAAACTCGGGTACCCCAAAACCACATTTTAAGGCCCTAAGACCAACCGTTTTTGAGATATTCCCAGAAAACTAATTTCATTTAATAAACTAATGAACAAATGCAGGCCAGTAACCATGGCAACAGATTCTCAGAGGTCCATCTATTGCTGTAAGACGCAATGCAATTCCATTAATTACATTAGTGTGAAGGTTTGCAAACGGCTAGAATGTTATCACGGAACCAAATTAAGCCGTAAAATGCATCAATACGTTTAACGCGCTTAAGAGGATCAAGGGGTAAGTTACTCTATATTTTTTCGCGCGATTTACTCCTGCGGGTGTGGTGCGGCAGGTCTACTATATACTTATCCCCATATTATTAATTCATTCATTTCGTATAGGCCATCTATGGACCGCGTCATTCCCACTGTCTCCTACTGGCTTTGATGTTTGCCCAGTACGCCCGCATTTGTTCTCGGTGGACTTCCTTCCGTTCCTGGGTCCAAATCTTTCCCATTTTCAGCTTCGGGTTTTCTTGGAAACCTTTGCAAGTTTGAAGTTTCCTTTTGAGTGGGGCGCGCTCCTTAATGTCTATTGGTGTAATCCCCACTTCTTTCAGATCTTTATCCAGTTCTATGAACCAGACCCATTTTGTTTTCCTCTCCTGAAAGTAAGTTATGCTGCGGTTGGTCAGTCTCGCTGGGTTCATTCGTTTCACATGCCCAAAAAATGGTATCCTTATCTTCCGGATGACGTTACTTACCTTCTCCACATGAGTATATAAGTAGTGGTTTTGTAGCGGTTCTGGCCCCTCCTCCTCCTCACCCTCCTCACAAGATAGCGGCAGCCCGATAACTCCCGAACCTGTGGTCGGAGTTTGACGAATGAGGTGTCATTGAACTCGGGCTGACACCCCCTTTCCAATGGACAACATATTTCAACCCCAAAATAAAATCTACCCCTACTAGGGGGTGAAATTGTAATTTTTTAGAGAATCTCTCTTTCCAATTGCAACATGTGAGAGTTTGAATGCCGATATGGATTTAAACGTTGTTCCACATAAAGTGCATGTGTTCGGTGGATAGCCACTATGAATTAACATGCTTGTTTTTGTTTTTTACTCATGCCCACTCATGGCTTTTGTAAGAGGGTGGGGGAGTGGATCCCTGTGGACGAGTCCTTGTTGACAGGTCCTTGTGGACAGGTCCTTGTTGACAGGTCCCTGTGGACGAGTCCTTGTCCCTTTGGCCTGATCCCTTTGGACTGGTCCCTTTGGCCTGGTCCCAATGGACTGGCTCATGAATTTATTTAAATTAAGTCAAAGGGCCTAACTACATTTGTGTGTGTTGAACTGACGTTGTTCACCAACCCCCACTACTATAATGTGATAACGATATGAAAGGAAAGTGACGAAATACATGTGAACATACAAGGGATCTAACTTGGTGGATGGATGTGTTCTAACGAGTCATTTGTAGTTGAAAGAGAATAATACATGTTCTTAAGATGTTAAAACTGAGGAGATGGTACGTGCAGTAAACCGACTTGTTACTTCCTGTGTCTTATTACAGACATGACAGAGAGCGCGCAGATCTGTTGCTATGACTAACACTGCAGTAATTTGAAACCGCAAGTATTCATTAAGACAATGGATGATGATCATGCAAAGTTAGCAGTTATTGGATATTACGCAGGTGTTCCTTCCTGTGTCATGTTGCTGACATGGCAGGGAGCGCACACTGCTGTTGCTATGACTGACTCTGCAGTAATTTGAAACCCCATGTGTTGATTAAGACAATGGGTGATGATCATGCAAAGTCAGCAGTCATTGGATACCACACAGGTGTTCCTAGTGTACTTTGGACTCTCAGCTGTATTGGGAAAGGAATTGCAATGATCTGCAAAAAACTGCTGACACGAGCGATGAGAGTTTATATAAGAGAGGTGTCATATATCTCCCTACTGTCAGTCTTTATTACTCGCTTTGAGTGAACAGTGCTCTATTACTGCTCAAGAGTTGTAAAAAAAGCCGTTTTGGTAGAAAATCATTAAATTATTTTGCAAGGTAAGTACTTATTATTAATGGATTGTAGTCTTTTATTACTAATTGATGTTGAAGTTATTGATTGGAATGTATTTATTGATTGATTAATTGATTGATTGATTTGTTTACAGATAATTGGGTACCTGTAGGATACCAGATTCCTACAATCTGTTCATTCAGTGACAGCAGTTGATCAATTATAAAAAGGTAAGTGCCCCTCTAATAACTTTTAAACAGCTAGAGTATTATTTTCCAATGTTCACCACTACATGTCAGTGAAAATGGTATATTTAGCAGTAAAAAGTTGGAACTACTTGACCATGATGTGTAAAGCTAAATTTGTAGGTTAGATTTTGATTACCACTCTATTAAGTTCGAAAGTTCATTGCTAGGTGTCAGTGACAGAGGGAATATTTAAAGTCTTAACCTCAGTTCACTTAACTTTACCTAACTTAACCTTGTCATGTGACATGTTTTACAAGTTTAAACATGTTTTAAGACTGACTATGACGTCACACTTAGGTCACTTAACTGGCGATCGCTGGTTTCCAATATGTGACATATTCTACAAGTTTAGACTTGTTTTAAGACTGGCTATGACGTCACACTTAGCTCACTTAACTGGTGATCGCTGGTTTCTATCACGTGACATGTTCTACAAGTTTAGACTTGTTTTAAGATTGGTTATGACGTCACACTTAGCTCACTTAACTGGCGATCACTGGTTTCTATCACTCTATCATGTTCCAATGTTCACCGCTAGGTGTCAGTGACAGTGGTATATAGTAACCCCCAGTTAGAACTACATGAAGTTAGACTTGCTAGGAGTTCACAGATGATCGATTTAAATACCCTGCTATAACCATTGACTGGAATATAATTAAACTATTTATATTGTACTTTTGTTTATCATTTATTAACATTTATGATTTCTTTCTTTTATAGGTAATTTCGAAAGGGATCATCATGTTCAAGTGTGGTGACTGTAAGAAACAGTTCTCAAGACCTGACAACCTTCAACGACACGCAAATGCTAAACATGACATTAAAATGTTTGTGTGCAGTCATTGTGCTACCGCATTTAACAGACGAGATAATCTTGCACGTCATGTAAATTTAATGCATGTTAGTTCAGCACCATTTTCATGTTCAGTTTGTGAACTTGGTTTTTCTGCTGTAAAGCGATATCAATCCCACATGGTTGAAGTGCATGGTGAACAACAAGAATTAAAAACTGTAAAACCAACAACTAGCACGGAACCTTTAAATGAATGTAATGCTCAAAAGCGTAAACGTTCTCAAGATTGTGAAAATAGTTGTGCATCAAAAAGAAAGAAGAATGGTGAACCTTCAATAACACATTGTGATGTATGTAATATTGATATACCTTTTTCAATCATTCATGGACATTTACGCAGTATTCAACATAAAAATAACACTTGCCATGAAGGAAATTCTGGAAATGTTCAACAAATTGGTAGTGCATTTAAAAGTCGAATTGCTAGTTATAGACTTCATAGTGAAGAAAAAACTCAAAGTATTGAATCATTTTTAAAAAATGTTCAACCTACTGTGTTTGGCTTGGTAGGTAATGTTTTATTAGAGCATTAAACATTTAAAATGAATTTTGAACTTTTTGGCCTCTATGTAAAAACTGGGAGCGAAGGTGAAATTACGGATGTCAAATCTTTTAATACAAAAAACGTAATTGTTAGTGAATCAACTAATATTAGTGATATATATCAAAATATTTCAAGTGCTATCATCGTGAAGAGTGAAGAGTTCCAGGAAAGGGAGTCGGGCTGGGCATTGGTTGAAGTACTTTATTTAGAAACCAACATGAATAAATATAATCCCCTTCGAGCATCATCATACATTGATTTGCCAGCATGGATCAAACGTAAGAAATCTGTTGTGAACGTTATGAATAATGATGACGCATGCTTTGCATGGGCTGTAACCTCAGCTCTCCATCCAGCAGTGGGACATGTGGAGAGAATATCATCATATCCTCACTATTCCTCAGTGTTAGATTTAAAAGAAATGGAATTTCCTATGGCGATAAAAGACATTAAACGTTTTGAAGAGCTGAACAATGTAAGTATTAATGTTTATGAAATTGAAAATAAGAGTATAGTAGGTCCTCTATATTATACTCAGGAAAAAAGGATGCTCATGTAAATGTACTTTACATAACCGAAGGTGAAAATGCCCACTATTGTTGGATAAACATTTTGTAGACTTGTTGGTAGTCAACTATCAAAATACGAAGGTAAGAAGTGGTTGTGTGAAGGCTGTTTGCTCTATTTTACAAAAGAGGGTCAACTAACTCAACATAAAAAATGGGGATGTAATCATGTTCGTACGGTATTACCAACTCCTAAAAATAACATTCTAAAATTTAAGGATTATGAGAAACAGCTTCGAGTACCATTTGTTATATATGCTGACTTCGAGGCTTTGCTGAAACCATTTAATACATGTTCATCGAATCCAGCCCAACCTTTCACCAACACTACCCACATTCATGAACCTTTTAGCTTTGCATATTATATTAAATGTAGTTATGATGACTCTTTAAATAAGTTTGAGCTCTATAGAGGACCTGATGCACCTAAAGTTTTTATGGAAAGGCTTGAGAAAGATGCCATCCGTATATCCTCTATTTTAAATACGATCATTCCAATGGAGCCACTAACTTCATTAGATCAAATGAATTTTTAAACTGAAACTAATTGTTTTATATGTGGTGAATGTTTATATACAGACAGGGTTTGCGATCATGACCATTTAACAGGAAAATATCGTGGTGCTGCTTACCAAGAATGTAATTTAAATTATAGAGTAAGTAAATTCATTCCGGTCATTCTACACAACGGTAGCAAATACGATAACCACTTTATCGTTAAAGAATTTGGAGCTTCAGATGTGAAAATTGATGTTATTGCAAATAATAAGGAACAATACATATCGTTCACAAAATACATCAAAACTAGCAATAAAAAAACCATTAGACTGCGATTTTTAGATTCCTTCCGCTTTATGTCGAGTAGTCTTGATAAGCTGACTAGTAATTTAAAATCAGATCAGTTTCATGAAATTCAACGTGTCTTTCCTAAAGAAGATGATTTTAATTTGATTCGTCAAAAGGGTATATTCCCTTATGAATATATTAACTGTGTGGAACGTCTTGAGGAGTGTTCTTTACCACCGAAAGATGCATTTTACAGTTCCTTAAACACAAGTCATATCAGTGATCAGGAATATTTAAATGCACAACGTGTATGGACACAGTTTGACATTCAAACTTTAGGAGAATTTTCAGACATATATTTGAAGACAGATGTGTTGTTATTAGCAGATGTTTTTGAAAATTTTCGGAATGTTTGTATGAAAACTTATGACCTTGATCCTTGTCAGTATTTCACAGCTCCTGGGTTAAGTTTCAGTTCAATGTTGAAAAAAACGAAAGTAAATTTAGAATTAATGACTGATATAGACATGATCAATTTTATAAAATCATCAATTCGAGGTGGATTAAGCCAATGTAGTGGACGGTACTCTAAAGCGAATAATAAATACATGCCTAGCTACAACCCTTGTGAAGAGTCAAAGTATATTGTCTACCTCGATGCAAATAACCAATATGGTTGGGCTATGAGTCAATATCTACCACTGAAAGATTTTCGCTGGCTGACACAACCTGAAATTGATGTCTTACATGTTGACACTCTTAATGATAACGATGATAAAGGATATATTTTAGAGGTAAATCTTGAGTACCCTAAAGAGTTACATGATGATCATAATGATTTACCATTTTGTCCTGAGAATATGAAATCTCCATACATCACATCACGAACAAAAATGTTAATTGCTAATGTAAATAATAAATGTAAATATGTAATACATTATCGAAACTTGAAACAGTGTCTACAGCATGGATTGAAATTAACTAAAATTCATCGCGTATTGCAATTTCATCAGTCAGCATGGCTCAAACCGTATATTGATCTAAACAATAATTTAAGAACACAGTCAACAAACGCGTTTGAATTTTTTTTTTATAAACTCATGAATAATAGTGTTTTTGGAAAGACTATGGAGAATGTTGATAAACGAGTTGATGTAAAGCTGATAACAAAGTGGGAGAATGATGGTAAAAGGTATGGTGCGAGCAACTTAATAAGCAAGCCTAACTTTCATAGCTGTTCAATTATTCATGAGGATTTAGTTGTAATACAAATGAATCGTCTTAAAGTAACTTACAACAAACCCATATATGTGGGTTACACCATTCTGGAATTATCAAAAACACTTATGTATGAATTTCACTATGATTATGTAAAGAAAAACTATCTTGATAATGCTAAATTACTCTACACAGACACAGATTCTCTTATTTATGAGTTTAAAACTGATGATTTTTATGAGGATATCAAAACTGAGCTAAATAGGTTTGATACAAGTGACTATCCCAAGGATAATATTTACCATTTACCTCTAGTAAACAAAAAGGTTCTTGGGAAATTTAAGGATGAATGTGCTGGTGTTACTATAGACACCTTTGTAGGCACAAAATCTAAATCATACAGCTATATGACAATAATTGATGATGTAGTAGTAAAAAAATTAAAAGGAGTGAAGAAGAATGTTGTTAGTAAAGAGTTAGATATAAGTGATTATAAAAACTGTATAGTTAGTAACCCACCTGTATTATATAAGAAAATGAGTGTATTTAGAAGTGAAAATCATCAGCTACATACCAATCTGCTGAACAAAGTTGCTTTAAGTAATGAAGACAACAAACGATTCATTATACCCAACACATTTGAAACTTTTGCTTGGGGAAACAGTCGCATTGACGACTATTACTTTACTTAAGTCTAATGATCACTATATTGTAATATTTGTAGTGTGTTTTATATTGTAATATTTTTTTGTAAAAAACTGTAAGTAGAATGTATAATGTTAGGCTACTGTAGTTTAGTAAAAATAAGATAAGTAATACATTTTAGTGTAAAATGTTTGCTTTTGTATATTACGAAAAATATTTTTAAAAAATGTACAGAATGTGTGAACTAAACAAGGGAAATGTAAAAATGTAAAGTGGAAAATTGTAAATATCCATGTGTGAAAAAGTGAAATAGTTATCACCATTTTAAAATTAAAAGACATTGTGATCTGTTAAACCTTGTTTTTATTTCACAACAACAAAAATGTACAGAATGTGTAAACTAAACAAGAAGAATGTATAAAAATGAAAAGTGGAAATTGTAAATATTCATGTGTGAAAAAATGAAAATAAAGAAATGGCTATCACTATTTTAAAATTAAAAGACATTGTGATCTTGTAAACCTTGTTTTTATTTCACAACATATATGGCTTTACAAAATAGAATACAAAGAAATACCATTTCCTCAATCCTTTTCAATGTTCATGTCCACTCATCAATAACTTCCCTTTTATAGCAGTAATCACAATGAGGGCTGCCAACCTCTCCCCCACTGAGCCATTATAGGATGTCAAACGTTGCTTAGCTTTTCAACGATACTTTATCCACCACACGTATTAAACCATAATGACTATGACGATAAGAAAGGTCGTGTTCTCTACATGCTTAATCCAAAGAAATAATAGGTATTTACTTAACACAGGGTCTTGAGTCCATGAGTTTGGTACATGTTGCAAGATTTCTTTCACGGCATTGACTGTCACAAAATAAATGAAAACTTGGAGAGCACCAATAATTCATCTTTGGTAAGACTATCCAGGATCTTGAGTCCATGATTTTGGTATAAGTAGCCAGATTTCTTTCACGGCATTGACTGTCACATAATAAATGAACAACGTGGAGAGCACCAATAATTCTTCTTTGGTAAAACTATCTGCATATCGATGACAGATAAACTTTTAGTTCCACCCTTAAAACAACAACACTACCTCTTGCATAATCTGCGATGTTGATGGCTCTTGAGACGTGAAAGATGGATTAAACATAACTTTTACATCAACAGGAGTTAGATATTGCTCAGTAAACAATGCACTGTCATGAGCCACAGTATTTTTAGCCTACTTTTCACATTTTGCAAAAATGAGGAAAAAGTAGACTTATGAGATCGGGCAAATGTGTGTGTGTCTGTCTGTCTGTCTGTCTGTCTGTCTGTCCTTCTGTCTGTCTGTCTGTCTGGCTGTGTGTGTGTCCCCCCCTATCAACTCCTAAACGGCTGCAGCAATCGAAACAAAATTTGGTAGGAGTAAAGATCTATACCTGAATATCTCACGGCCATATTTGAAAATGATGTCAGTGCTACCAACTGCTAAAAAATCGCAATTGAAATTTGAGCTCCATGTTGGATATCTTGGAAAGTATGAATGGGAGCTATTTCAAAATTGGCACACGTACAGATCATAATATTTCAGTTTAATTTCCAGGAGGCCAAACATGGCAGTGTTGCCAAAATGATTATAAACCTCCTGATAGGTCCAATTTTTAAATGCATATAACTTCTACACTATCAAGCGGAATTCAACCAAATTTCGTATGTTGTATGTGTACATAACCAGATATGACTGAGCGTATTCTTAAGACCTACCAGGGCTGCCAACTGTTAATAAATGCTCCTAATTTATTTTATCCAAATACCAATATATCAGAAAGTATGCAAGCCGACAGCTTTAAACTATGCACACGTCTAGTACCTGACATTCTATATTAATTTGGAGTAACTTATATACGTCAGTTCTACCAACATGATTCTAAGCCTGCTGACAGGTCCAAATTTAAATACATGTAACTTCCATACTATCATTTGGATTTCAACCAAATTTCGTATGTGCTATGTGTACCATAACAGATATGACTATGCGTATTCTAAGGAGCAACCAGGGCTGCCAACTGTTAATATGTGCTGTCCCTATTTTTGTTACCCTAATATCAATATATCAGAAAGTATGCAAGTCAATAGCTCTAAACTTTGCACACGTATAGTACCTGGCATTATAGACGAATTTGGAGTAACTAATATACGTCAGTGCTGCCAACATGATTCTAAGCCTGCTGATAGGTCCAATTTTAAAATGCATGTGACTTCTATACTAACTAATGGATTTCATTCAAAATTGGCACAACAATAGATCATATTATTTCAGATTATTTCTGACCAATACATGCATGACATTGATGCCAACATGATTTTACGCGCGCTGTTAGATCCAATGTTTAACTGCATGTAACGTCCATGCTATCCAGTGGACTTCAACCAAATTTTGTATTTAGTACCGTAAGAGACAGAACTAAGAATATATTCAGTCATCAGGGCTGCCAACTGTAGTGCTCTATTTGGATACATTATGCCAGGTATACAGTATTTCGAACTAATTGGAAATTTCGATATTAGCAACTTAATTTCGTCATTATTCTAGATAGGTTCATATTCTGTAGAATAATCATTGGCATGAAAAGTAGGCTGTATAGTTCTTCACGGAACTTCTTGTTTTTCTTGGACTTGCTTTTTTCTTTTCTTTATAAGTGTTTGAAACGGTGTATTAAAAGAGAATGATAAACATCCAAAGGGTAAATAGAGTAACAAATAAAGAGAAATGAAAATGATACTTCCATATCAATTGTCAAGCATGAACTAATCTCTAGCAAAGTTCACTCAATACTATAAATAATAGTTTGAAGTGGGTGCAAAAGTGGGTGCATAAGTGGGTGCAAATGTGGGTGCATAAGTGGGTGAAAAAGTGGGTGCAAATGTGGGTGCATAAGTGGGTGAAAAAGTGGGTGCATAAGTGAATGCAATAGTGGGTGCAAAGGTAGGTACAAAAGTGGGTGAAAAAATGCCCCCTTTTTGAATCTCGCTAATCTATTAGCCTACTTTCGATTTTTGCAAAAAATGAAAGTAGACTTATGAGATCAACACAGGGCGAAAAAAGTGTGTCTGTCTGTGTGTGTGTATGTGTGTGTGTGAGTCTGTGTGTGTGTGTGTATGTGTGTGTGTGAGTCTGTGTGTGTGTGTGTGTGTGTCTGTGTGTGTGTGAGTGTGTGTATTCTGAATGTCTGTCCCCCCCCTATCAATTCGAACACGGTGAATGCGAATTGAACGAAATTTGGTACAAAGGTAGCACTAGCAAAGGACACCTCAGTGTCATGTTTTATATCGCCGCCATCTTGACGGTAACGTAATGGCGGCCACACAAATGTTCAAAGCTTAAATCAAATTACGACTAACCTAATCATCCGATCTCTACCAAATTTTGCAACAACATACCTTTATGGGGGGAGCATCCTGTGACCAAACCAATAGGTCATCAGCGTAATAGTTTGCGGATGGCGGCCATCTTGGTGTGAAAATCGATTCCCCCTATTAATTCGAACACGGTGCAACCGAATGGAACGAAATTTGGTACAGAGGTAGCACTAGCAAAGGGCACCTCAGTGTCATGTTTTATATCGCCGCCATCCTGAATGAAACATAATGGCGGCCACACGATTGTTCAAAGCTCAAATCAAATTACGATTAACCAAATCATCCGATCTCTACCAAATTTTGCAACAACCTACCCCTATAGAGGAAGCATCCTTTGACAAAATGAATAGGTCATTAGCCTAATAGTTTGCGGATGGCGGCCATCTTTGTTTGAAAATCAAGTCCCCCTATTAATTCAAACACGGTGAAACCGAATGGAACGAAATTTGGTACAGAGGTAGCACTAGCAAAGGCCATCTCAGTGTCATGTTTTATATCGCCACTATATTGACAGAAACGTAATGGCGGCCACACAAATGTTCAAAGCTTAAGTTAAATTACGACTAACATGACCATCCGAACTCTACCAAACTTTGCAACAACATACCCTTATGGAGGGAGCATCCTTTGACCAATCTAATAGGTTATTAGCATAATAGTTTGCGGATGGCGGCCATCTTTATGTCAAAATTGATTCCCCCTATTAATTTGAACACGGTGGAACCGAATGGAACGAAATTTGCTACAGAGGTAGCACTAGCAATGGGCACCTCAGTGTCATGTCTTATATCGCCGCCATCTTGACTGAAACGTAACGGCGGCCACACGAATGTTCAAAGCTTAAATCAAATTACGATTAACCTAATCATCCGATCTCTACCAAATTTTGCAACTACATACCTTTATGGAGGGAGTATCCTTTGACCAATCTAATAGGTCATTCGCCTAATAGTTTGCGGATGGCGGCCATCTTTGTGTCAAAATGGATTCCCCCTATTAATTCAAACACGGTGCAACCGAATGGAACGAAATTTGGTACAGAGATAGCACTAGCAAAGGGCATCTCAGTGTCATGATTAATATCGCCGCCATATTGACAGAAACGTAATGGCGGCCATGTTTAAAGCTTAAATCAAATTACGACTAACATAACCATCCGATCTCTACCAAACTTTGCAACAACATACCTTTATGGAGGGAGCATTCTTTGACCAATCTATTAGGTCATTAGCCTAATAGTTTGCGGATGGCGGCCATCTTTAAGTCAAAATTGATTCCCCCTATTAATTCGAACACGGTGGAACCGAATGAACGAAATTTGGTATAGAGGTAGCAATAGCATAGGGCACCTCAGTGTCATGTTTTATATCACCGCTATCTTGACGGAAACATAATCGCGCCCACCCAAATGTTAAAAGCTAAAATGTAATTACGACCAACCTAATAATCTAGTCTCTACCAAATTTTACAACACCATATCTTTATGTGGGAAACATATTCTGACCAAACTGCAAGAACATCAGCCCAATAGTTTGCAGATGGTGGCCAAGTACGTGTGCAAATCGATTCCCCCTATCAATTCAAACACGGTGAAACCGAATTGAACGAAATTTGGTACAGAGGTAGCACTAGCAAAGGGCACCTCATATTCATGTTTAATATCCCTATAACACGTTGTATTTCAACAAGCTACTACAACCAACATTCAATCATACTCCTTGAAAAGGACAAAGAGTTATAACAATACCCATGCATTTAGGAGAAAGTAGGCTATATGTTCTTTACTGAACATCTTGTTTTTTTTTTTGAAATTTTGACAAAGGGGCTAAGTGCACTTTTGTTAATATCTCGAGAACCAGTCTCTGTTGACGGGTCCTTGTTGACTAGTCCCTGTGGGCGGGTCCCTTTGGCATAATTTGGATAAAATGCATGGGCCAGTCCATAGGGATCAGTCCAAAGGACCCGCCCACAGGGACTAGTCAACAAGGACCAGTCAAGAGACTGGTTCGCGAGATATTAACAAAAGTGCACTTAGACCCTTTGTCCAAATTTCAAAAAAAAAAAAGATTAAAAAGAGATTCAAAAAGGGGGCATTTTTTCGACCACTTTTGTACCTACCTTTGCACCCACTATTGTATTCACTTATGCACCCACTTTTCACCCACTTATGCACCCCATTTGCACCCACTTATGCACCAACTTTTTCACCCACTTATGCACCCACATTTGCACCCACTTTTGCACCCACTTTTGCACCCACTTTTGCACCCACTTTAAACTATTATTTATAGTATTGAGTGAACTTTGCTAGAGATTAGTTCATGCTTGACAATTGATATGGAAGTATCATTTTCATTTCTCTTTATTTGTTACTCTATTTACCCTTTGGATGTTTATCATTCTCTTTTAATACACCGTTTCAAACACTTATAAAGAAAAGAAAAAAGCAAGTCCAAGAAAAAAAATACTGTGGCTCATGACAGTGCATTGTTTACTGTGCAAAGTCTAACTCCTGTTGATGTAAAAGTTATGTTTAATCCATCTTTCACGTCTCAAGAGCCATCAACATCGCAGATTATGCAAGAGGTAGTGTTGTTGTTTTACGTGTGGAACTAAAAGGTTATCTGTCATCGATATGCAGATAGTTTTACCAAAGAAGAATTATTGGTGCTCTCCAAGCTGTTCATTTATTATGTGACAGTCAATGCCGTGAAAGAAATCTGACAACTTATACCAAAATCATGGACTCAAGATCCTGGATAGTCTTACCAAAGATGAATTATTGGTGCTCTCCAAGTTTTAATTTATTTTGTGACAGTCAATGCCGTGAAAGAAATCTTGCAACATGTACCAAACTCATGGACTCAAGACCCTGTGTTAAGTAAATACCTATTATTTCTTTGGATTAAGCATGTAAAGAACACGACCTTTCTTATCGTCATAGTCATTATGCTTTAATACGTGTGGTGGATAAAGTATCGTTGAAAAGCTAAGCAACGTTTGACATCCTATAATGGCTCAGTGGGGGAGAGGTTGGCAGCCCTCATTGTGATTACTGCTATAAATGGGAAGATAATGATGAGTGGACATGAACATTGAAAAGGATTGAGGAAATGGTATTTCTTTGTATTCTATTTTGTAAAGCCATATATGTTGTGAAATAAAAACAAGGTTTACAAGATCACAATGTCTTTTAATTTTAAAATGGTGATAGCCATTTCTTTATTTTCATTTTTTCACACATGAATATTTACAATTTCCACTTTTCATTTTTATACATTCTTCATGTTTAGTTTACACATTCTGTTCATTTTTGTTGTTGTGAAATAAAAACAAGATTTACCAGATCACAATGTCTTTTAATTTTAAAATGGTGATAACTATTTCACTTTTTCACACATGGATATTTACAATTTTCCACTTTACATTTTTACATTTCCCTTGTTTAGTTCACACATTCTGTACATTTTTTTAAAAATCTTTTTCGTAATATACAAAAGCAAACATTTTACACTAAAATGTATTACTTATCTTATTTTTACTAAACTACAGTAGCCTAACATTATACATTCTACTTACAGTTTTTTACAAAAAAAATATTACAATATAAAACACACTACAAATATTACAATATAGTGATCATTAGACTTAAGTAAAGTAATAGTCGTCAATGCGACTGTTTCCCCAAGCAAAAGTTTCAAATGTGTTGGGTATAATGAATCGTTTGTTGTCTTCATTACTTAAAGCAACTTTGTTCAGCAAATTGGTATGTAGCTGATGATTTTTACTTCTAAATACACTCATTTTCTTATATAATACAGGTGGGTTACTAACTATACAGTTTTTATAATCACTTATATCTAACTCTTTACTAACAACATTCTTTTTCACTCCTTTTAATTTTTTTACTACTACATCATCAATTATTGTCATATAGCTGTATGATTTAGATTTTGTGCCTACAAAGGTGTCTATAGTAACACCAGCACATTCATCCTTAAATTTCCCAAGAACCTTTTTGTTTACTAGAGGTAAATGGTAAATATTATCCTTGGGATAGTCACTTGTATCAAACCTATTTAGCTCAGTTTTGATATCCTCATAAAAATCATCAGTTTTAAACTCATAAATAAAAGAATCTGTGTCTGTGTAGAGTAATTTAGCATTATCAAGATAGTTTTTCTTTACATAATCATAGTGAAATTCATACATAAGTGTTTTTGATAATTCCAGAATGGTGTAACCCACATATATGGGTTTGTTGTAAGTTACTTTAAGACGATTCATTTGTATTACAACTAAATCCTCATGAATAATTGAACAGCTATGAAAGTTAGGCTTGCTTATTAAGTTGCTCGCACCATACCTTTTACCATCATTCTCCCACTTTGTTATCAGCTTTACATCAACTCGTTTATCAACATTCTCCATAGTCTTTCCAAAAACACTATTATTCATGAGTTTATAAAAAAAAATTCAAACGCGTTTGTTGACTGTGTTCTTAAATTATTGTTTAGATCAATATACGGTTTGAGCCATGCTGACTGATGAAATTGCAATACGCGATGAATTTTAGTTAATTTCAATCCATGCTGTAGACACTGTTTCAAGTTTCGATAATGTATTACATATTTACATTTATTATTTACATTAGCAATTAACATTTTTGTTCGTGATGTGATGTATGGAGATTTCATATTCTCAGGACAAAATGGTAAATCATTATGATCATCATGTAACTCTTTAGGGTACTCAAGATTTACCTCTAAAATATATCCTTTATCATCGTTATCATTAAGAGTGTCAACATGTAAGACATCAATTTCAGGTTGTGTCAGCCAGCGAAAATCTTTCAGTGGTAGATATTGACTCATAGCCCAACCATATTGGTTATTTGCATCGAGGTAGACAATATACTTTGACTCTTCACAAGGGTTGTAGCTAGGCATGTATTTATTATTCGCTTTAGAGTACCTTCCACTACATTGGCTTAATCCACCTCGAATTGATGATTTGATAAAATTGATCATGTCTATATCAGTCATTAATTCTAAATTGACTTTCGTTTTTTTTCAACATTGAACTGAAATTTAACCCAGGAGCTGTGAAATACTGATAAGGATCAAGGTCATAAGTTTTCATACAAACATTCCGAAAATTTTCAAATACATCTGCTAATAACAACACATCTGTCTTCAAATATATGTCTGAAAATTCTCCTAAAGTTTGAATGTCAAACTGTGCCCATACACGTTGTGCATGTAAATATTCCTGATCACTGATATGACTTGTGTTTAAGGAACTGTAAAATGCATCTTTCGGTGGTAAAGAACAGTCCTCAAGACGTTCCACACAGTTAATATATTCATAAGGGAATATACCCTTTTGACGAATCAAATTAAAATCATCTTCTTTAGGAAAGACACGTTGAATTTCATGAAACTGATCTGATTTTAAATTACTAGTCAGCTTATCAAGACTACTCGACATAAAGCGGAATGAATCTAAAATCGCAGTTTAATGGGTTTCTTATTGCTAGTTTTGATGTATTTTGTGAACGATATGTATTGTTCCTTATTATTTGCAATAACATCAATTTTCACATCTGAAGCTCCAAATTCTTTAACGATAAAGTGGTTATCGTATTTGCTACCGTTGTGTAGAATGACCGGAATGAATTTACTTACTCTATAATTTAAATTACATTCTTGGTAAGCAGCACCACGATATTTTCCTGTTAAATGGTCATGATCGCAAACCCTGTCTGTATATAAACATTCACCACATATAAAACAATTAGTTTCAGTTTAAAAATTCATTTGATCTAATGAAGTTAGTGGCTCCATTGGAATGATCGTATTTAAAATAGAGGATATACGGATGGCATCTTTCTCAAGCCTTTCCATAAAAACTTTAGGTGCATCAGGTCCTCTATAGAGCTCAAACTTATTTAAAGAGTCATCATAACTACATTTAATATAATATGCAAAGCTTAAAGGTTCATGAATGTGGGTAGTGTTGGTGAAAGGTTGGGCTGGATTCGATGAACATGTATTAAATGGTTTCAGCAAAGCCTCGAAGTCAGCATATATAACAAATTGTACTCGAAGCTGTTTCTCATAATCCTTAAATTTTAGAATGTTATTTTTAGGAGTTGGTAATACCGTACGAACATGATTACATCCCCATTTTTTATGTTGAGTTAGTTGACCCTCTTTTGTAAAATAGAGCAAACAGCCTTCACACAACCACTTCTTACCTTCGTATTTTGATAGTTGACTACCAACAAGTCTACATGAATGTTTATCCAACAATAGTGGGCATTTTCACCTTCGGTTATGTAAAGTAAATTTACATGAGCATCCTTTTTTTCCTGAGTATAATATAGAGGGCCTACTATACTCTTATTTTCAATTTCATAAACATTAATACTTACATTGTTCAGCTCTTCAAAACGTTTAATGTCTTTTATCGCCATAGGAAATTCCATTTCTTTTAAATCTAACACTGAGGAATAGTGAGGATATGATGATATTCTCTCCACATGTCCCACTGCTGGATGGAGAGCTGAGGTTACAGCCCATGCAATGCATGCGTCATCATTATTCATAACGTTCACAACAGCTTTCTTACGTTTGATCCATGCTGGCAAATCAATGTATGATGATGCTCGAAGGGGATTATATTTATTCATGTTGGTTTCTAAATAAAGTACTTCAACCAATGCCCAGCCCGACTCCCTTTCCTGGAACTCTTCACTCTTCACGATGATAGCACTTGAAATATTTTGATATATATCACTAATATTAGTTGATTCACTAACAATTACGTTTTTTGTATTAAAAGATTTGATATCCGTAATTTCACCTTCGCTCCCAGTTTTTACATAGAGGCCAAAAAGTTCAAAATTCATTTTAAATATTTTATGCTCTAATAAAACATTACCTACCAAGCCAAACACAGTAGGTTGAACATTTTTTAAAAATGATTCAATACTTTGAGTTTTTTCTTCACTATGAAGTCTATAACTAGCAATTCGACTTTTAAATGCACTACCAATTTGTTGAACATTTCCAGAATTTCTTTCATGGCAAGTGTTATTTTTATGTTGAATACTGCGTAAATGTCCATGAATGATTGAAAAAGGTATATCAATATTACATACATCACAATGTGTTATTGAAGGTTCACCATTCTTCTTTCTTTTTGATGCACAACTATTTTCACAATCTTGAGAACGTTTACGCTTTTGAGCATTACATTCATTTAAAGGTTCCGTGCTAGTTGTTGGTTTTACAGTTTTTAATTCTTGTTGTTCACCATGCACTTCAACCATGTGGGATTGATATCGCTTTACAGCAGAAAAACAAAATTCACAAACTGAACATGAAAATGGTGCTGAACTAACATGCATTAAATTTACATGACGTGCAAGATTATCTTGTCTGTTAAATGTGGTAGCACAATGACTGCACACAAACATTTTAATGTCATGTTTAGCATTTGCGTGTCGTTGAAGGTTGTCAGGTCTTGAGAACTGTTTCTTACAGTCACCACACTTGAACATGATGATCCCTTTCGAAATTACCTATAAAAGAAAGAAATCATAAATGTTAATAAATGATAAACAAAAGTACAATATAAATAGTTTAATTATATTCCAGTCAATGGCTATAGCAGGGTATTTAAATCGATCATCTGTGAACTCCTAGCAAGTCTAACTTCATGTAGTTCTAACTGGGGGTTACTATATACCACTGTCACTGACACCTAGCGGTGAACATTGGAACATGATAGAGTGATAGAAACCAGTGATCGCCAGTTAAGTGAGCTAAGTGTGACGTCATAACCAATCTTAAAACAAGTCTAAACTTGTAGAACATGTCACGTGATAGAAACCAGCGATCACCAGTTAAGTGAGCTAAGTGTGACGTCATAGCCAGTCTTAAAACAAGTCTAAACTTGTAGAACATGTCACATATTGGAAACCAGCGATCGCCAGTTAAGTGACCTAAGTGTGACGTCATAGTCAGTCTTAAAACATGTTTAAACTTGTAAAACATGTCACATGACAAGGTTAAGTTAGGTAAAGTTAAGTGAACTGAGGTTAAGACTTTAAATATTCCCTCTGTCACTGACACCTAGCAATGAACGTTCGAACTTAATAGAGTGGTAATCAAAATCTAACCTACAAATTTAGCTTTACACATCATGGTCAAGTAGTTCCAACTTTTTACTGCTAAATATACCATTTTCACTGATATGTAGTGGTGAACATTGGAAAATAATACTCTAGCTGTTTAAAAGTTATTAGAGGGGCACTTACCTTTTTATAATTGATCAACTGCTGTCACTGAATGAACAGATTGTAGGAATCTGGTATCCTACAGGTACCCAATTATCTGTAAACAAATCTATCAATCAATTAATCAATCAATAAATACATTCCAATCAATAACTTCAACATCAATTAGTAATAAAAGACTACAATCCATTAATAATAAGTACTTACCTTGCAAAATAATTTAATGATTTTCTACCAAAACGGCTTTTTTTTACAACTCTTGAGCAGTAATAGAGCACTGTTCACTCAAAGCGAGTAATAAAGACTGACAGTAGGGAGATATATGACACCTCTCTTATATAAACTCTCATCGCTCGTGTCAGCAGTTTTTTGCAGATCATTGCAATTCCTTTCCCAATACAGCTGAGAGTCCAAAGTACACTAGGAACACCTGTGTGGTATCCAATGACTGCTGACTTTGCATGATCATCACCCATTGTCTTAATCAACACATGGGGTTTCAAATTACTGCAGAGTCAGTCATAGCTACAGCAGTGTGCGCTCCCTGCCATGTCAGCAACATGCCACAGGAAGGAACACCTGCGTAATATCCAATAACTGCTAACTTTGCATGATCATCATCCATTGTCTTAATGAACACTTGCGGTTTCAAATTACTGCAGTGTTAGTCATAGCAACAGATCTGCGCGCTCTCTGTCATGTCTGTAATATGACACAGGAAGTAACAAGTCGGTTTACTGCACGTACCATCTCCTCAGTTTTAACATCTTAAGAACATGTATTATTCTCTTTCAACTACAAATGACTCGTTAGAACACATCCATCCACCAAGTTAGATCCCTTGTATGTTCACATGTATTTCGTCACTTTCCTTTCATATCGTTATCACATTATAGTAGTGGGGGTTGGTGAACAACATCAGTTCAACACACACAAATGTAGTTAGGCCCTTTGACTTAATTTAAATAAATTCATGAGCCAGTCCATAGGGACCAGGCCAAAGGGACCAGTCCAAAGGGATCAGTCCAAAGGGACAAGGACTCGTCCACAGGGACCTGTCAACAAGGACCTGTCCACAAGGACCTGTCAACAAGGACTCGTCCACAGGGATCCACTCCCCCACCCTCTTACAAAAGCCATGAGTGGGCATGAGTAAAAAACAAAAACAAGCATGTTAATTCATAGTGGCTATCCACCGAACACATGCACTTTATGTGGAACAACGTTTAAATCCATATCGGCATTCAAACTCTCACATGTTGCAATTGGAAAGAGATATTCTCTAAAAAATTACAATTTCACCCCCTAGTAGGGGTAGATTATATTTTGGGGTTGAAATATGTTGTCCATTGGAAAGGGGGTGTCAGCCCCAGTTCAATGACACCTCATTCGTCAAACTCCGACCACAGGTTCGGGAGTTATCGGGCTGCCGCCATCTTGTGAGGAGGGTGAGGAGGAGGAGGGGCCAGAACCGCTACAAAACCACTACTTATATAGTTCATGGTTATGCCGTCTTCTGTATTCCCCATTGTCTTTGATGGAACCCAATATCTTTCTCAAAATGTTTCCTTCTTTGGCCTCCAGTTTCCCTGACCCGTCCTGAAAAGAAAAGTACATGGCCATTGGCTGCGTTAATAATTTTAAAAAATAGGTGTTATAATTTATCCCTATATTATATTATTATTAGTATTATATTATGGCGTACAACGACGAGACAAATCCCCTGGGTGACAGAAACAAAACTCGGGGGCCCTAAAGGGTCCTCAAAAACTACATTATAAGGCTCTAAATCCAACAGTTTCTGAAATTTTCCGAGAAAACTAATTTAATTTAATTTAACAAACTAATGAAGGAAGGCAAATCGGTAACCATGAGAACATTATATCAAGGGGTGGCATCCAACTCTCCTTCTATTTCTGTAAGAAGCAATGTCACTCCATTTATTACATTTCTGTGAAAGTTTGCATATGGCTATAAGGTTATCACGGAACTAACGTAGACTGTACAATTCATCAATGCAATTAAGGGGGTCAAGGGGTACCCTAGAATTTTTTCATGCAATTTTCACGTTCGACATATAGTACAGAAGGTGTATTATATCTCCAAACAGAATATTATTTTTAAAAAAATCTTGAATTGAACCAGCATTTTTTGCGGCTTTTAGGGATTTGGGCAATTTGAGGCTAAAGGACCTGCATTTTCATGCACCACAAACCTTTATAATTTATGAAAGGGGTCTTCCTGTGTATGGGCACCTAGCACAACGTAGAGGGTCAGTTTTCATGTGACGTGTATTGTGTTTCGTCTACAAGGCTTTCATTTCTATTTCACGTCAGGAAGTACACGTTAGGTGAATTTAGTCTGAGAGCACATTTTAACTATTTTTTTTTTGTCGACAAACGGGTTCATCGTAAGGATGATTTTATTTGATACTGTGTGGTAGATATACCCATATTTGGATATCTCGGTAATATGTTGTAGACAATAGAATTGTCTGTCTGTCTTTCTTTGTATCTTTATGTAGCCTACGCCTATAACTCGTGTTCGGATGCTTGGAGCATCGTAAAATTAGGTATGGTAACCATGATAGTCAATACACCAATCATTTATAAAACTCTTCACCGCACTTTTCATACAGTAGAAGGGTGGATATAGAGAAAAACTCCTCAATATATGCTAAAATAGGCGAAATATAAAAATTATCCTAGAAGGACGACCGAAGCATATGTTACGCTTCTCAATGTGAGACACAAAATTCGTGAATCTATAAAGGGTCTCCGAAAACTACATTTTAAGGGCCCTAATTAACCGTGTGTGTGATATTCCCAGAAAACTAACTTCGTTCTGATAAACATGAAGGAATGACAAACCGCTAACCATTGCAACAGTAGCTCAATTGATAATGTCTGGTCTTAACAACGAAGAACGGGTACTTCTGCTAGTAATGAGAAATAAATAAATATTATAGAAAGATTGTATAAAATATTTTCGTTACAATGCCAAATGATGATGTCGAAAATTCTCAAGCACTGTTATTTGAACAGCTGATTATAATATATTTGTCTCAGTTCTGATAAAAATTGTCCATGATACTTTAACTTATGTTAATGATGAATGCTTATCGATGGAGTCGAATACATAATATATGAATAATTTGAACGTGAACAAAAATGTAAAAATGTAAATATTGCCATAAACTTACGAGGGTTATTTAAATATGTAACAAGTGTATGTAACTATGTTTTAAAAAAATATTAAATTGTCTTTACATGCGATTATGATGCTATAATTTTAATAGCATTTTCAACAAGATTCGTTGCTAATGTCATTAAGATGTGACTACGTTCAGTGGAGGCGGATTATTTTAGTTTAGTGGAGAGGTAGTCCACATTGCAGCAGTTTTTGGATTAATAAACTCTTGGTTGATTTTAAATGCTTCGGATGTCTTGGTCATTTATACTAGAAATAGGATGTGCTGCGAGGACCAGTGGGTCAGTTTTTAGAATGCCCAGCACCACGCACGAGATTAAATTAATTATTTTCAGAGTCTTGTTAGTTCACTTTGAGCTATTTTTAGCCTATTTTCAATTTTGAAAAAATAGGCTTATGAGATCACCTTTTGTCCGTGTGTGTGTGCGTGTGTGTGTTTGTGTGTGTGTGATTCGTGTGTGTGTGTCCCCCTAATAAAATCTAAACAGCAGGAGCGATTTCAATGAAACTCGGAAAGTTCATAGCACTATTCCCGGCGACCTCGACCGTGCCCTTCGAATCTTGTTACGTCCCACCAATACAACATGGCGGCTGTGCGAAATATTTCACCAGCATTCAATATCTCCGAAACTATTACCGACATCACCCTGGAATTTATTACGGTGATAAAGGGAACTACTAGAAGTTCATCTATGTGATGTTTGAAAACCTGCTAACTACAAAACCAACATGGCGGCCACGCGAATTTGCGACATTTAAATAGACATTTCTCGCGATTTAACCAACCAAACGCAATAAAACATGGTACAGTACATGTTTATACACATTGTAATGCACCGACATCTAACTTGGTTCCATTGTTTATATAACCACAAGATGGCGGATGAGCGAAATATATCACCGGGATTCTATATCTCTGAAACTATTAGCTGTATCATCCTGAAATTTTATACGGAGATAAAGGGCACTACTGGAAGTTCATCTATAAGACTTTCAAAAAGCAGTTAACTACAAAACGAACATGGCGGCCAAGAGAATTTGAAAATTTTAAATAGACCTTTCTCGCGATTTAATGATCCAAACGCAATGAAACTTGGTACAGCAAATGTTTATACACATTGTAATGCACTGGTATCGAATTTAGTTCAATTGTTTATATAACCTCAAGATGGCGGCTGTGCGAATTTTAAAATTAAGTTTTAATTTCTTGTATCGTAATCAAGCGATCGAAGTGAAAGTTTGAATAATTAACCTACGCAATAATTCTCCTTCAATGGTTCATGACTCTATGGCCTATACATTTAACAATCAAACATGGCGACCATCCGAAATATTCAGACGACTCGGAATATCTACGAATCTATTATAGCAATCAGACTGATTTTTTTATATTCATGGGGGCTATGAACTTAAGTTCACCTATAGAACTTTAAATAACCTGGTGATCACAAATCCAACATGGCGGCGACGCAAAGTATGAATATTCACATGGACGTTTCTCGCAATTTCACCATCCGAGTGCCGTGAAACTTGGTACAGTAAATCCTTTTACGAATGTTAATCCGCTGGCATCTAATTTATTTCAATTGTTTCCATAACCACAAGATGGCAGCTGTGCGAAATTTTAAAATCTCCTAATCATGCGATTGATGTTTGAATGCTACACGTACACAATAATCTTCATGTAACATTACATAACTCTAGGACCTACATATATAAATTCCAACATGGCGACCATCCGAAATATTTAGTCGGTACTCAATATCAACGAATCTATTACAGCAATCCAACTGAAATTTTGTATGTTGATATTGGCAGTTAACATATGTAGGATATATGAAAATAGGCTGTATAGTTCTTCACGGAACTACTTGTTCGTTTTTATTTCATCGACCACTGGCATCTTCTTATCGCATTCTTTATAAGAGAGATATCCTTATCCCCGGTTTATCCTAGTTGGTAGAATTTTAGGGGGTATTTCAGCCGGGCGCTTACAGATTCTATGATCCAGCAGTTCCATCGGATTTCAACAGGTAAGACCACGTGGATACGGGTACAGTACTGTCCCCGTTTACCCGGATAGTAGGCTGTCAGATATCCGCCCCCTCAATCGGATTGCCAAAAATCAACCGCACCGGCTCAGCTACACCAATGAAAATGGCACTGACAGATACTATCGAGATTTGAGTACAGAAGTTAACAAGGAATTATTGTGGAACACACCAAAATAGACGGGGGTCCATACTTACCTCTACTTACCTCTTATAAATATCTCGGGGATTGGGTTGACAACAGGATCTCTAAAGTATGCTCCCACAATAACCTTCACTATGATATTTAAAAATGAACCAGAACGAAGGCAAGAACTTCGAACTGTACAAAAGCTTTATTTCAAATAAAGGGTATGACTTTAACAACTCAACAAAATAAATGTGGCTATCAGTAGCCCATGTCAATCTGACTATGTCCTTCCATAGGACTTGCAAAGTTATTATACAACATGTTAGCTCCCACGAGCTCAAAATAACGTAATATTTAGACCACATTTGGACTGGATAAGGAAGTCAGGATGAGACACATTTATAGAGCATTTGTTTTCTTTTAATAAACATGACACTTGTATTTATAGGCGCAAGGCCACACTGTAGACGACCTCGTCCGCTGATAACCAGTTGTCTGGCCAGCTGCCATCTACCCTTCAACCTGACGTACACCTGTCAAAAGGGCTCCCTTGTCAAGCCACATTGCGTAAGAATCCAGCACTCTCTCAAAAGTTTTCAATGTCCGCAAGACATCACAAAATATTGTTACGCAAATCTTTCAAATGCTTTACTCACATACCACTGGATTATTCTGACAATCCCTAAACTTGTTTAATTATCATCCAAATGTTTAATAAGCATTGTTTAGAGTATAAAACAAACTCTTAAATGTTTATAACAAAAACTCATAAATGTTTATAACAATTAGAAATTGTTTATAATATAGTTAAAGACAAAAAGAATTTTAAACACGCCTCTAACATTACTTTCGTTCCACATTATTGTCAAAGATATTTACATTATTTATTTACAATATTAACATTTAAATTATTCAAATTATTAATTTGAGAGATACATTAACCACATGTTCATCCGGTTGGTAATTTCATAATCGTGTCAATATAATCGACCAATGAAGGTTAGTTATACATTTTAATGTCACATTCTGGTTTAATAAAGTTTTAATAATTATTATAATTATTTGTGACGGTAATCTTCATTCAAAATCTTATCTCAAATTCTTTCAATACTCTTGTTAATTATAACAGTAAATTCACTTGATTAATTTTCAAAGGACAAATACAATACACTCCAGCGGAAAATACGTCGCTTATAAAAAAAATGCACAAAACTGCATTAAAAATTAGGCCCAGAATTCATCATATATTAATATATACGGCATCAAAATCTTCCACAGAATTTACTAAAACCTCCACTAACAAATTCTTCAACATCATTAATTACTGTGGGAACCTCCTTCATTTACTTCAAGGGCATTATACACCAGCGACTTTCAACACGTTCGCTGCACTAGCGATTATACATTCATAGTTCCACTTCAAAAATTCTTATAATCATTAATAGTTTCAAAACTGTTGTCATTTAACCTTCGTGGATTTCATTCATGAATCGAAATGAAGTAAAAATTTGCCAATCACAAACAAATTTAATAGTGAATACGCTTATATACGCCTCTCTGATCTATCAAAATTTATGATTATCATCTTTAAAGTACTGTAGTATAAAAATACTATCATCAAACAAAGTGCGACTAAACTGCAAAATAGTCGAATAGAATCCAATTAGACTGTGGAATGCAAACATTATTATTCAAATCTCTAATTGAGAAAAAACTCCTCACAAAAGTTCACGACTTTAATGCATTCAATAATTCATAATTAAAGTTCATCTTTCACAAAATTGTCTATGATGCAATGGTCGTTCATAACTGACGATAAATGTCTGTGTTGCAATCAATTCCAAATAACGACTAGTATTTCCAAGATCGTCGACAACGCAAGAGATTTTAACGCTCTAAAATCATTTAAATGTTCTTCCTTCTTGATGATGACAGAAAATTGGTCAAAGTAATTAAACTGGGGTAGAAATTACTTTAATAAAGTGACACGCTGTCTGAAGTTAAATCTGCCATGAAAATCATTAACTTATAGTCAAATCGTGACTACCAAAAATAAGCAAATTACTGAAATATCTAAATATCAGTCTCAACTGATCCAAAATCATTTAACTATGCCCATGAAATAACAATTTCTTAATAAATCGTCGAAAAAGGCATAACTCATCAAGGTGTACTGAGAATAGGAATCTCAAACAAGAATATAGAGCAAAATACATGAGGACAAAAAATATGGGAAAATGGTTGCTCAAATATTGCTAGAAAACTCAAATACAATAAACGTTCACGACTACCTTATCTGCCGATTGAAGTTCCAGAGGAAAATTCCCCAAAGAAGACTGCTGATGGATCCATTTCACCAAGTTAAAGCTGAGCTCCATCCTCGAAACAGGAAACAGCACCCTCGGAGAATCGAACTGCTTCCTTCTCCGGAAATTGCACTGCTCCATGAAGACGAAAGACATCCTTCCGGCAAAATTCTTCTTTGTGAGTCGGGACAACCCTGACCTCTCTTGAAAAATCCCTGAAGATCTTGTAGAAAATCGCCATGAAGTTTTTGTAGTAATTTCCGTAGAAATATTCATATTCAGAGAGTATGAAATCGTTTCCATTGCTATTTGATAGTATTCAGCGTTGAGCCACGAAACATGGGTGTAGATGGTTGTTCACCACATGTCCGCTTATATGGAATGGCAATTAGCGAAGTTCCATGTTGCTATCATACTCCAACGATGTATGTCCCAATCGCATTAAAGTCCTTTAGCCTTCCATCCTCTCTTCGGTTATGGTAATAGAAGAACAAACTGCCTTATTAAACTGCTCCATAATACTGTAGCGTTGTGTCACAAAAGCAATCAGAAGTCTCCCTGTTATACTAGCAGTGTCAGCCGTAGCGTAGGATCTGACGCTATAACGTGCTTCTCAGGTGGCGAGAAAATCACTTTTGTCAGTCGTCTAAAAGTGCTAATATCTTCTAAAATACCTCCTCGAAATTGTTCAAATTTACTACACTGCTTAATGTAGCACTGCACAATAGGATTAGCTTATAGGCAACCGCTAACTGTTCATAGCTAACCTTGTAGACGCGTTATAATGTGCGTTTTAACTTAACCTAGTTTTACTCACAGTAAACTTGCACTGCTTGTCTGCTCGAATCTCGTTCACTGCGGTGGCTTCACCACGCGTTATAAAGACGACTCTTTCTACTAATGTCACTCGACGTTTCACCAAAACGACTATATAATCACTGAAAATCTGACGATTTGAGATATGCGATATGAGACTGCTCTCTTCTGCGCAAGGCCTTTTATAAACTTCACAAGGGGCGTATCCATCCCTTCCATAGCGTGTTACTGCGTCATCGCTCGAAGTTCCAACTTCGTCAATACATGACGGATTTTCAAAATTCAAAAACAGGAAATAAATTTCACCAAAATTCCAGAACAATGCCTCTACTGCAAATGGATTTCCACAATTCTGCATTCCAAAAAGTATTAAAAATACCATAGTTTCAGCAATCTCCGTCTTCCTTCAAACAATCGTTGATTGGTTCGAGCCTCCCCTCCAATAGCATAATTTCTTCCTCAGCACAATTCCACGTTTCCTGCGACTGCGTCGTAAATCTCGGATCTTTCTCGAATAAATGCTGACGTCATTGAGAATCTCAGCTCAAGCAGCCTGCTGGTATAACGTCTGCGTCATCCGTGCTTACGTCATGACCATCCACGTCATAACTATGACAGCCATAACTTTCTTTATAATTTTCCAATATAGCCACCGTGGTCTCAACATAATTCAATTACGGGGGCATTCTCCCCTCACCACGTTTTAAAAACAGTTGCAAATTGTTTTTAAACTCAGTGTTACAAGTATCTCAACTCTCTTGAACACGAAATTGAATTATTACTGGCTTACTCTATGATAGTATCTTTTCAAATTTCCAGCATTGAACTTGCCGTAAATGACATTATTCTCATCATCGTAGAGTTCATAGCAGTTGTTTCCGTAAGCGTTTGTAATTCTAAACGGCCCCATAAATACAATTCAAAATTTGGGATAGATCTTCTTGCTCATATCAGCCTTGACAGGTCTGCGTAGTAATACAAGATTTCCAACTTGTAAGGGTGCACCAAAACGTTTTCCAGCTACACTTTTCAATCGTTTCTCTGCTGCTTTCTGGAGTTGTTCCTTCGCCTTGTCAATCCTCTGCTGCCTTCCTAGGTCGGGTTCTCTAGGAACGTGGTTGAAAAGATTATCCCACGGCCTTTCTGGGTTTCTTCCTAGATGATGTCGCATTGGCACTTCTCCTGTGCTCTCCTGCACTGTAGAATTCAGACATTCCTCAATAAGGGGTACAAATCTCACCCAACCAGAATGATCATTTGGACAGAAAATTCGACAGAATTTCGAAAATTCAGCCATATATCTCTCTGAGGAATTCGATTCTGGGTAACGCACGCTTGAAAATAAGTGCTTAATGCCAAGCCTTTCCATATCCGCTGCAAATTCCACTGACGTAAACTGCGTTCCATGATCTGACAGTAGGTATTCTGGTTTACCAGCTTTAGGAAATACAGCATTTTCCAGTCTGCTTACAACGTTCCTCGTGTTAGCTTTCTGCATGGGATTCATTGTTACAAATTTGGAGAAAACATCCACGGTTACCAACAGGTACTGGTTACCCTGATATCCCTTCGGACAGGGGCCAAATATGTCCGTCGCCATAAGTTCGTTTGGCTTAGAAGGAATCATAGCCTTCGGGTTTCCCTTTAATAAAGCAGAGGCATACTTTGCTCTCTGACATTTGTCACATGATCGAATGACCTTGGCAATGCTGGAACGCATGTTAGTCCAAATAAATCTCTCTTTAAGAGTATCAAGAGTTTTATCTAAACCGGCATGTCCAGTTGCGTGATGAGCTACCCACACTAAATTGACAACAAGTTTAGGTGGCACGACTATTCGGAGTTTTGTATGCGCAGAGTGAGCATACTTGCATACGATGTCTCCACTCAAGACAAAGTGTCGTGAATTTCTCCGTGTAGCTGCATAGTCAACATCCGTATTGTCCATGTAACCCTTGAGGAACCTGTACATTTTCCTTATTGGAGCGTGTCTCTTCTGTGACACACCGATTCGGGCTAATCTCCTAACGGTTTCTTGATCTTCTTGCTCCAATTGTACATGGTGTATCTGCACATTTTTAATAGGGTTACGTGATAACGCATCAGCCAGTAAGTTATATTTCCCAGGCTGGTGGACAATAGTGGCGTTAAACTGTTGGGTGAACAAAGCCCAACGTGTCAATCTGTCACTCGACATGTCAGTTTGCAGCATAAACTGTAGTGCTTTATGGTCAGTAATAATGATGACCTTATATCCCAGCAGGATTTTCTTCCACGTTTGCAAAGCTGTCACAAAAGCTAACGCTTCAAGTTCAGTCGTGAAGTAGTTTTCCTCGTGTTTCTTCAACTTCCGACTAGTGAATGCAATGTAGTGCTTGTTGCCTGCCTCGTCTTTCTGGTATAAGACTGCACTAATGCCTATTCTTGATGCATCAGACTCAATATAAAACACCTTCTCGAAATCTGGGTACTCCAGTTTCACATTATTTCTGAGCATCTCTTTTGCTTTCTCAAAAGCCTCATCTGCTGCGGTACTCCATTTCCATCTATTATTCTTTTTGAGTAAGTCGTACAGAGGAGCCATACTTTCAGAGTATCTCGGACAGTGGCTGCTAATAAATTGGCATGCGCCTACAAATTCTCTGACTTGTTTCACCTTAGTTGGCTTTGGAAATCTCGTGATTGCCTCTACTTTTTGCATGTTTGGATGATATCCATCTTTATCAATTGTATGCCCCAAGTAATTTATTTCCTTCTTCAAGAATTGACATTTTCAAAAATTGACTTTGATATTGGCCTCCCTTAAATTCTCGAACAACTTTCTCAAGTGCACCAAATGTTCTGCGGCGCTGGGTGAAGATACGATTAAATCATCGATGTAGCAGATTACATTTTCTTTCACTTCATCAGTGAGCTTACTATCAAGTGCTCGAATAAGTGCTGGTCCACTGTTAACCATACCAAAAGGCATTCTGACAAAGACCCATGACGTCTGGTCAAATAGGAATCCAGTGTACTGCATACTCTCTTCTTCTAGTTGAACTTGATAAAATGAAGACGTCAAGTCAAGAACGCTGAAACATGCTCTTCCTTTGAATTTTCGAAGCAGATCTCTAATCTTGGGTGGTCGGTCATTTTCTGGAAGAATCTTCAAGTTGATGGTCCTGGCATCGAGACAAAGACGTATCTGACCATTACTTTTCTTCACTACTGTGATGGGGTTTATATAAGACGACGCCTGTTTTTTAATAATCCCGTCTACCTCCATTTTTCTGATTAACCCTCGTACTTCTTGATAGTATTTCTCAGGAATGGGGTATATTCTCTTCTGGTAAGGGGTTTCATCTGTCAGCCTTATCTTGTACTTATAATCCTTAATCAATCCAGGCTTTTCATCAAAAATATCTTGGAATTCCTTTATCAGATCCTCAAATTCCCCCTGAATTTCCTCAAATCCTTCAGTTTTTCTACTGGGTATTTCTGCTAAATTCTCCACTTCATTAATTATGGTATTCAAAATTTCTTCCCTAAGGTCTATTTCCAGACTGTTTTTCACGTCCTGTTTTTCTATCTCTTCTGTGATCATGTACCCATCATTAAAGCTAATACTTCTGTTCTTCATGTCAATAACAGCTCCGACCTTCGATATAAAATCGATTCCAAGCACCATATCAAAATTGATCTTGCTCACCACAATGAAGATCTGTTCATAATTCCTTCCATTGATCTCAAAGTTCAATAACACTTGAATCTTGCACTTCACTGCCTTATCTTGGAAAATCCCTCTCACTTTGACGGTAGAAACAGGTAGAACTGTCATATTCTCTCCTCTTAACAGACTTTGATAACAATCTTCTGAAATGATGGAAATAATTGCACCAGTATCCATCAGGGCTTTGTATTGTTGGCCATCTATCCGTACAGAAATAATAGGTAAGGCACATGGTCTTTCCTCTCTGACGATTCCCCTCTCTTCTAGTAAATCTTCATCAGTAACTTCATATATCTCATTAATTGTAATTAGGTGTGGTGTGGCAATGTATTTACAAGTTCTCACTGTCGTTGAGAAATCGGCGTTTTTTTTGTGTTACCGACCTCAAAATTGTGCTGGCTCGTAGAAGGCCCAGGATCGATTACAACATCCTGCCTTTTCTTTTGATTTTCGGCTTCTTTTTCCCGTAACTCTTTCAGGTATTGCTGGCTTTCCCTCTCTCTTTCCTGATACTGATCGGGTGTCATAACCTGACCTTGAGAATCCTGATTTCTATTTTGGTTCTGGTTATTTCTATTATAATTTCTGTTATAACCATTATTGTTGTAATATCTGCCTCTTCCATTGTTGTAATTGCCTCGATTATAGTTCCAGCCTCTTCTTTGTTGATACGGACGGTAACCTTGCGATCTGTTATTCCTAAACTGATTATTCCTGTGAGGACCTACATTGTCAGTTTTCTCTTCATCTGGCTTGTCAGTTTGTTGGACTTGGTCCATATATACCGTATTTATTTCTTTGAAGTCATGCCTTTGACCTTTCTGTACCACGTTAGGCATTGGACTTGTGTAGTCTAACCTCCTCAGTAATTCATCCATGCTGGTCAAATCCCTTATGTTTGACGAAATGATTAGTCTCCTCACCTCCACAGGCAGCATACGAGAAATCGCATCAATTAATTGCTCCGTTGACAAAGGGGGTTGCAAAAATCTCAAGCGGGACAATTGACTCGTAAAGAAATCAGCGTACCGCGTTGGAAGAGTACCTGAGTATTTTCTTGAATAAACCTCCGCTCTTAACGAATTCTGCGCTTCGATGGACCAAAATCGTTTGATTAATGCCTCTGCAAACTCGTCAAAGTTACTGAACGTGTATCTAAATGCGCAAAACCATTCAAGGGGTCCTCCAATCAAAAATCTCTCCACAATCTTCATCTCTCTCTCTCTGGGAATGTGAGCTTCGATGAAATAATCTTTGAGGTTCCTGACATACTCTATAGGCGTCAAACTATCAGTGTTGCTGAATTTTTGCGGTTTGTCTTCAAAATTCCTGATGACCGTGACATTCCTCGGATATGAATCCGGGTAGTTTTTCCCACTATCTCGATAGTTCCACTCAGGTTCCATATTCCTATCGTCATCTTCCTCCCTGAATCTGGATATACGTTCTTCAGGAGTCACGTCTCTCTCTTCTGGATCTAGGTTATATCTTCTGGCATAATTCCTATTGGTTTCGCAAGCCAAGCCTACTGTATCCTTGTCAGTAATCTCCGTTAAGACTTTCTTGATTAACTCTTCTTTGTAGGTCTCCATCAAACTAGCTTCTCCTAGCTTCAAATTTTGCAGTTTACTCGTCGTTTCATTCACATCAGAGACAACTTTATGAATCTGTTCCTCTAATGCAGATTTTAATGCTTGCACATCCTGACCTAATTGTGTTCTATCTTCTACTTGTCTCTCGGATAGCGAATCCATCCTGACGCTTAAATCTTTCCTGATCTGTACTACTTCATTGTTAATATCTATTTGAGTACTGGCAAGTTTTCTTTCAATACGTTCTTGAATTTGGGTTACATGTTCCCCACTTGACCTATTCCACTCGTCTTTCCATACTGCTACATTTGCCGTTAACATTTCTGCTATGTCTACTTCGATATCTTCTTTAAGTAATCTATTATGGTCTAATACCTGGGTTCTCATGACCTCTACATCAAACTTTAAACCTGCTAAAGACGCTGTCGTTCTAACTGACTCATCAACTAGCCTAGTCGTTAATGCACTTATATTACGTGTACAAAGTGTTTTCGAATTTTCTATTTCTTCCCTGACTTTATTTACATCAGTTTGGACTTTAGCAATATCTACGAAAACTGTGTTGACTTCTACTTGAATTTTATTTATGTCACCTTGCATCTCGTTTACATCCGAATGAATGTTATTAATATCAACCTGAACATTGGACACATCAGTTCTAACATTTTGGATTCCTCTTTGGACTTCCTCAACCTTGTCTTGGACAGTCGCAACATCATTTTTAACAACAACTACTTCAGCCCTAGCACAGGAAATATCACCTCGGACATTAGCAACATCTAAATTCAACATTGTAAGATCTTTCTGTACATTAGAAACATCAAGTTTAACATCAGAAACATTTTTACGCACATTGGACACATCTGTGCGGATGTCAGTTACAGCATTCTCTATTCCCTGGGTATTAATCTGTAAACGCGACATATTATCCTCTAAGTGAGCAGAACTGGTCTGGAGAACTTTTACATTAGCAGACAAATTACTAGCATTCTCCTCCATTCGACTAGTATTCCTAGCTTCCATCTCCTTTATACTACTATTCATGCTAGCAGACATATTACTAGCATTTTCCTCCATCATCTGCTTCATGCTTGCTTTCATCTCTTCTAACATCATCCTCATACTTTGTCTGCCATTACAATATTAATTCAAAATATAAACTGCTGTAGGGACATACACCAAAGAGCAAAATAACAACATCTGAGCAACACTTTTCACCATATATAAATTTGATCAATTTTCTGTCTTATATCTAACCTTAGAATTAACCTTCGAAGACACTTCATGTTGAAACAAACTCAAGCACATGTTCAAATTTCCCTGGCCCATTTTAACATATCCTAACACAAATATTTTACATTTACAATCCAAATAATTTAATTTTATCTTTAATATGACTAAAATGTCATAAGCCGGTCAAATAAAATAAGATTCCAGATCATAGGCGATTTTTCTAAGTTTCCAGCCCATTTAACCTTTCTCAAGTTGTATAAGATCTGATCTTTCCTGAGTGTAATTTTCCTACTACAATCCAACATTTAATTCCTATATAATAACACTCTTGAATTCTACAATTGGCCTAGACATCTAACAAAGAATCAACCTCTTTATTTGAGTCTATCGATCCACACGTTTTAGGTTTGCCAATCCTACTGGCGTTCAACCTGGTGATCCACTTATGTTGAATCAGCCCCACGTTTTAGGGTCGCCAATCCTTCTGTCCCCGTTTACCCGGATAGTAGGCTGTCAGATATCCGCCCCCTCAATCGGATTGCCAAAAATCAACCGCACCGGCTTAGCTACACCAATGAAAATGGCACTGACAGATACTATCGAGATTTGAGTACAGAAGTTAACAAGGAATTATTGTGGAACACACCAAAATAGACGGGGGTCTCTACTTACCTCTACTTACCTCTTATAAATATCTCGGGGATTGGGGTGACAACAGGATCTCTAATGTATGCTCCCACAATAACCTTCACTATGATATTTAAAAATGAGCCAGAACGAAGGCAAGAACTTTGAACTGTACAAAAGCTTTATTTCAAATAAAGGGTATGACTTTAACAACTCAACAAAATAAATGTGGCTATCAGTAGCCCATGTCAATCTGACTATGTCCTCCTATAGGACTTGCAAAGTTATTATACAACATGTTAGCTCCCACGAGCTCAAAATAACGTAATATTTAGACCACATTTGGACTGGATAAGGAAGTCAGGATGAGACACATTTATAGAGCATTTGTTTTCTTTTAATAAACATGACACTTGTATTTATAGGCGCAAGGCCACACTGTAGACGACCTCGTCCGCTGATAACCAGTTGTCTGGCCAGCTGCCATCTACCCTTCAACCTGACGTACACCTGTCAAATGGGCTCCCTTGTCAAGCCACATTGCGTAAGAATCCAGCACTCTCTCAAAAGTTTTAAATGTCCGCAAGACATCACAAAATATTGTTACGCAAATCTTTCAAATGCTTTACTCACATACCACTGGATTATTCTGACAATCCCTAAACTTGTTTAATTATCATCCAAATGTTTAATAAGCATTGTTTAGAGTATAAAACAAACTCTTAAATGTTTATAACAAAAACTCATAAATGTTTATAATAATTAGAAATTGTTTATAATATAGTTAAAGACAAAAAGAATTTTAAACGCGCCTCTAACATTACTTTCGTTCCACATTATTGTCAAAGATATTTACATTATTTATTTACAATATTAACATTTAAATTATTCAAATTATTAATTTGAGAGATACATTAACCACATGTTCATCCGGTTGGTAATTTCATAATCGTGTCAATATAATCGACCAATGAAGGTTAGTTATACATTTTAATGTCACATTCTGGTTTAATAAAGTTTTAATAATTATTATAATTATTTGTGACGGTAATCTTCATTCAAAATCTTATCTCAAATTCTTTCAATACTCTTGTTAATTATAACAGTAAATTCACTTGATTAATTTTCAAAGGACAAATACAATACACTCCAGCGGAAAATACGTCGCTTATAAAAAAAATGCACAAAA
The DNA here is from genome assembly GCA_946902985.2 of Meconema thalassinum. Classification (NCBI taxonomy): domain Eukaryota; kingdom Metazoa; phylum Arthropoda; class Insecta; order Orthoptera; family Tettigoniidae; genus Meconema; species Meconema thalassinum. Next base: position 66,072,078 of record OX336390.1, on the reverse strand, counting down.
CTGCATTAAAAATTAGGCCCAGAATTCATCATATATTAATATATACGGCATCAAAATCTTCCACAGAATTTACTAAAACCTCCACTAACAAATTCTTCAACATCATTAATTACTGTGGGAACCTCCTTCATTTACTTCAAGGGCATTATACACCAGCGACTTTCAACACGTTCGCTGCACTAGCGATTATACATTCATAGTTCCACTTCAAAAATTCTTATAATCATTAATAGTTTCAAAACTGTTGTCATTTAACCTTCGTGGATTTCATTCATGAATCGAAATGAAGTAAAAATTTGCCAATCACAAACAAATTTAATAGTGAATACGCTTATATACGCCTCTCTGGTCTATCAAAATTTAAGATTATCATCTTTAAAGTACTGTAGTATAAAAATACTATCATCAAACAAAGTGCGACTAAACTGCAAAATAGTCGAATAGAATCCAATTAGACTGTGGAATGCAAACATTATTATTCAAATCTCTAATTGAGAAAAAACTCCTCACAAAAGTTCACGACTTTAATGCATTCAATAATTCATAATTAAAGTTCATCTTTCACAAAATTGTCTATGATGCAATGGTCGTTCATAACTGACGATAAATGTCTGTGTTGCAATCAATTCCAAATAACGACTAGTATTTCCAAGATCGTCGACAACGCAAGAGATTTTAACGCTCTAAAATCATTTAAATGTTCTTCCTTCTTGATGATGACAGAAAATTGGTCAAAGTAATTAAACTGGGGTAGAAATTACTTTAATAAAGTGACACGCTGTCTGAAGTTAAATCTGCCATGAAAATCATTAACTTATAGTCAAATCGTGACTACCAAAAATAAGCAAATTACTGAAATATCTAAATATCAGTCTCAACTGATCCAAAATCATTTAACTATGCCCATGAAATAACAATTTCTTAATAAATCGTCGAAAAAGGCATAACTCATCAAGGTGTACTGAGAATAGGAATCTCAAACAAGAATATAGGGCAAAATACATGAGGACAAAAAATATGGGAAAATGGTTGCTCAAATATTGCTAGAAAACTCAAATACAATAAACGTTCACGACTACCTTATCTGCCGATTGAAGTTCCAGAGGAAAATTCCCCAAAGAAGACTGCTGATGGATCCATTTCACCAAGTTAAAGCTGAGCTCCATCCTCGAAACAGGAAACAGCACCCTCGGAGAATCGAACTGCTTCCTTCTCCGGAAATTGCACTGCTCCATGAAGACGAAAGACATCCTTCCGGCAAAATTCTTCTTTGTGAGTCGGGACAACCCTGACCTCTCTTGAAAAATCCCTGAAGATCTTGTAGAAAATCGCCATGAAGTTTTTGTAGTAATTTCCGTAGAAATATTCATATTCAGAGAGTATGAAATCGTTTCCATTGCTATTTGATAGTATTCAGCGTTGAGCCACGAAACATGGGTGTAGATGGTTGTTCACCACATGTCCGCTTATATGGAATGGCAATTAGCGAAGTTCCATGTTGCTATCTTACTCCAACGATGTATGTCCCAATCGCATTAAAGTCCTTTAGCCTTCCATCCTCTCTTCGGTTATGGTAATAGAAGAACAAACTGCCTTATTAAACTGCTCCTTAATACTGTAGCGTTGTGTCACAAAAGCAATCAGAAGTCTCCCTGTTATACTAGCAGTGTCAGCCGTAGCGTAGGATCTGACGCTATAACGTGCTTCTCAGGTGGCGAGAAAATCACTTTTGTCAGTCGTCTAAAAGTGCTAATATCTTCTAAAATACCTCCTCGAAATTGTTCAAATTTACTACACTGCTTAATGTAGCACTGCACAATAGGATTAGCTTATAGGCAACCGCTAACTGTTCATAGCTAACCTTGTAGAGGCGTTATAATGTGCGTTTTAACTTCACCTAGTTTTACTCACAGTAAACTTGCACTGCTTGTCTGCTCGAATCTCGTTCACTGCGGTGGCTTCACCACGCGTTATAAAGACGACTCTTTCTACTAATGTCACTCGACGTTTCACCAAAACGACTATATAATCACTGAAAATCTGACGATTTGAGATATACGATATGAGACTGCTCTCTTCTGCGCAAGGCCTTTTATAAACTTCACAAGGGGCGCATCCATCCCTTCCATAGCGTGTTACTGCGTCATCGCTCGAAGTTCCAACTTCGTCAATACATGACGGATTTTCAAAATTCAAAAACAGGAAATAAATTTCACCAAAATTCCAGAACAATGCCTCTACTGCAAATGGATTTCCACAATTCTGCATTCCAAAAAGTATTAAAAATACCATAGTTTCAGCAATCTCCGTCTTCCTTCAAACAATCGTTGATTGGTTCGAGCCTCCCCTCCAATAGCATAATTTCTTCCTCAGCACAATTCCACGTTTCCTGCGACTGCGTCGTAAATCTCGGATCTTTCTCGAATAAATGCTGACGTCATTGAGAATCTCAGCTCAAGCAGCCTGCTGGTATAACGTCTGCGTCATCCGTGCTTACGTCATGACCATCCACGTCATAACTATGACAGCCATAACTTTCTTTATAATTTTCCAATATAGCCACCGTGGTCTCAACATAATTCAATTACGGGGGCAGTACCATCCCGGCATTTGCCCGAAGTGGGAAACCACGGAAAACCACTTCGAGGATGGCTGAGGTGGGAAACGAACCCCCTCTACTCATTTGGAACACCCGAGGCTGAGTAGACCCCGTTCCAGTCCTCATACCACTTTTCAAATTTCGTGGCAGAGCCGGGAATCGAACCCATGCTATCCATGCTGACCGCTACGCTACGGATGCCACCTTGCGACTACGGTAAGGTTTGTAATTTTTTATTTAAATAACTGAAGATATTCTCAAATAATCCCAAATTACTAAGTTAAATACAACTGTGGAATTATCCCTACATGAAAATCAGTTAACCATCAGTAACTTCAATTTATGAAATGAACTGGTGATATAATGAACAATCAAAATATTCTCGGGATTTCAGGGGGCGGGCATGGCCCCTCCCTCCCCCTGCCCCCCCCCCCCCTTGCACCACCCCTCTGCTGCCCATGAGGTGATGGGTAAAAGACTGCTTGATATCGGAGAAAACTGTATTCAATTGGGCGGTAAAACGGATGTAGGCCTTCCTCATTCATAACGAATGCCGCAGTTCATCGGATTAAATGGAATATTTAAGCTAGTCTACATGGATACCCTCACGAGAACGAAAGAACGTAAGTTATATACGAGGGAGAGGACTGCTAATGTCAGAAGTACGCGCAACATTGCAAGACATGGTTTCGGCAGTTGACGGAGCATGTCGACTTCCTTGATGAAGTCAGCGGGCAACGACTAGCCGAGTTACGTGTTTGGATAGGGCTTACTCGGTCTAACATCTCTGCCATACCCTTCACTATTGAGATCTGGTCGGTGCTTGGGGTTGGCAACGACCAAACGGACGAGCGCTCCTAGACAGTTGACGCGCTTCGCTTTCTCAGTCAGTTCAATGTAACTGACTACACTATAAGATTTCCTGAATTATTAAAGAACAGAATTATGAATTCCTATACATATAAAAGGAAACATACAGCTTTTATAACTAAAAATATTATTATGGTAATAATTTCTTTTCATGAATCAATCTGGTAGTTGTGGAACACTGCAACATTATTACCGTCCGCCACTGATATTGGTATTTGGATAAGAAAAGAACTGGCCGAAGGTATCGGGGAGCCATCGGTTTCAAATGATCCTTCCGAGACCCTCTTCCAGTTAACACACAAGTATGGGGGACGATACATTCATAGGCTGGTGTAGCACAAAGTCTGCACTCGGGGGTGTCGGGAATTAGTGAGATTCGATCTTTAACCAGCTCAGAGGAATGCATCGATAACAAAACTAAACAAGAAAGAGAGGTCAGTCTTAGGTTAAAATCACAAATAAATTTTATTCAGAATAGATCCCTAGCCTAGCATGAGGGTTGCAAACGGCTAGTCCGATACTATTCTGCCCTGAAAGAAATATAAAAAAAAGAGTCCTAAACAAGATCTAAATTGCTCTCATGGTCCTAATACAAAATTCGACAAAATGAACAAGCTAAGAGAATGGCAAGTAAGATCGGCCCTAAGCAATTACATCGAAATAACTTACGGGTGGATCAAACATCAAAAGAATTTACAGCAAAGCAAGACATTTACTTGTTTACAAATACTAGAACATTTACATTTAGTAGCAAGGGGAAAATTGGTCCTATGCTATGATGGTGCCATCTCTAACATTTATATTTAGAGTTAAGTGTTTAGCTAGTCCTAAATATCATTAATTAATAAACGAGATGCCATTATTACTAAGAAAATCAAGCTATGTGCACAATGTTGCTGAATAAAAAAAAACTATGCTAATACAACACAAATGCATACAATAATTCAGCACTCCTATGGTTGTGCAATTGGCACTGCCTACGTACTCGATTTGTTACTGTTTGTAACAAACGGTCATAGTGTCAAAGTGTTAAGAAAATAGAAAATATAGGAAAGCCTGCAAATGCGATAGTAATTAAACAATTACATCGACTCATATTGCTACTAATCTGATGTGTGTGCTTCAGTTATCACATCGCCAATTAGAGGTCGACTAATCATGTGAAAATGCATCAAAATGTATCTACAATAGCTTAACAGTATCTAAGTGTTAACGTTTGGTCCAGAAACATAGTTTATTTTTAATGTTTATAAATTTTATTTAGGTTCAGGGGGAATTTATAAGATTTGTTAGTTTCCAAAACCCTATTTTTAGCCTATTTTCAATTTTGAAAAAATAGGCTTATGAGTTCACCTTTTGTCCGTGTGTGTGTGCGCGTGTGTGTGTGTGTGTGATTCGTGTGTGTGTCCCCTCCTAATAAAATCTAAACGGCTGGAGCGATTTCAATGAAACTCGGGAAGTTCATAGCACTATTCCCGGCGACCTCGACCGTGCCCTTCAAATTTTGTTACACCTTAGCAATCCAACATGGCGGCTGTGCGAAATATTTCACCAGCATTCAATATCTCCGAAACTATTACCGATATTACCTTGACATTTTCTATGGTGATAGAGGGAACTACTATAAGTTCACTTATGTGACTTTTGGAAATCTGGTAACTACAAAACCAACATGGCGGCCAAGCGAAATTGCGACTTTCAAATAGACGTTTCTCGCGATTTGACCAACCAAACGCAATGAAACTTGGTACAGTATATGTTTATATACATTGTAATGCACCGACATCTAACTTCGTTCAATTGTTTACATAACCACAAGATGGCGATGTGCGAAGTATTTCACCGGCATTCTATATCTCTGAAACTATTAGCGGTATCTCCCTAAAATTTTGTACGGAGATAAAGGGCACTACCGGAAGGTCATCTATAAGATTTTCAAAAACCGGTTAACTACAAAACGAACATGGCGGCCAAGCGAATTTGAACATTTTAAATAGACCTTTCTCGCGATTTAATGTTCCAAGCGCACTGAAACCTGGTACAGGAAATATTTATACACATTGTAATCCACTGGTATCTAATTTAGTTCAATTGTTTACATAACCTCAAGATGGCGGCAGTGCGAATTTTAAAATTAAGTTTTTATTTCTTGTGATGTAGTCATGCGATCGAAGTGAAAGTTTGAATAATGAACCTACGCAATAATTTTCCTTTAATGGTACATGACTCTATGGCCTATACATTTAACAATCCAACATGGCGACCATCCGAAATATTTAGACGATACTGAATATCTACGAATCTATTTTAGCAATCAAACTGCATTTTTTAATGTTCATAGGGGCTATGAACTTAAGTTCACCTATAGGACTTTAAATAACCTGGTGATCACAAATCCAACATGGCGGTGACGCGAATTATAAATATTCATATGGACGTTTCTCGCAATTTAGCCATCCACGTGCAGTGAAACTTGGTACAGTAAATCTTTATCCGAATGTTAATCCACTGGCATCTAATTTATTTCAATTGTTTCCATAACCTCAAGATGGCAGCTGTGAATTTTTTTTAAATCTCCTTGTTTTTTCTTGTGTCCTAATTATGCGATTGAAGTTTGAATACTACACGTTCACAATAATCTGCATGTAACAGTACATAACTCTAGGTCCTACATATATAAAATCCAACATGGCGACCATCCGAAATATTTAGTCGGTTCTCAATATCTACGAATCTATTACAGCAATCAAACTGAAATTGTGTATGTTGATAGAGGCAATTAACATAAGTAGGATATATGAAAATAGGCTGTATAGTTCTTCACGGAACTACTTGTTGATTATTATTAGAGTTTCACACAATTATTTATTCCTGACAGTATTGTTCTTCAGTTTATGGACCTTTAAAAGCGTTCAGTGTATTCAGGTAACGTTTGTATCCAACTTAAGCAAATAACTCAATAGTTCAATAGTTTACGAGACACCCTGTGTCTTCACCAATATTTCATCACACTTATTAGACATCCTATGTCTTCACCAATTACTTTACGCTTATTTCGGATCCATTGATCCAGGCGCCTTCGGTTTTTGGTATGACTTTAGTCAGTTCATTACCACCGATGTAATCACAATAACAATGTCGGAGGTATTCATCCACTGTCACGACTTATATAATATTCTTAATTTACAAAAGTGTGGAATCCTAATTGATACGCGTTTGAATTGCTGGTAATAAAATTATGTGTACAAAAACACACCCCGACAACGCTTTAAATAAACATAAAGGTTTCTGTTACAAGCTAACTATGTGTGTGCGTTTATAAAATTGCCTCTTCCCTGAATAAATCGAACCTGCGTTCATTTGGTTATAAAATACAATTTCATTCATTGCCTGTGTGGCTTCTTTTAAAGAAATAAACCTGTTTTCAACTATTGTTCTGGCCAATAAATGTGAGTAACGGAACTCTGCATTCCACTTGTAATAATGTCATGAATCTCACAGCCTTCTAAAACAAAATATTAATCCACTGCCTAGAATCGAGTGTGCTGTGTGGTGAACTTGGCTCGTAACCTTGGCCTCGATTTAACATTGTCAAACTAGTTTATTTGTCATCAGCCTGACAAAAATAAAAGTTGATAATACTTGTTTTTAAATGATACGAATGAGCATTGAAAATCCAGCCTTCCTGGCTTCTATAAATGTTTAATAAACTTATAATTTCCACACGCGTCTTATAACTAGCTACCTCCATTGTGCACTAAATAAATGAAACCAAAATAAACTAAGTCTACTGTTTTCCACTCTTACAATACGCTATAAATATTTGATCTGACTTACATATTCAGCGTCACTTGGTTCGAGTCCCGCCATGAGATGTTGTATGCGGTCTCGTGTATGGCTTAAGGTTACCATTTCATTGTGTCTGGATATCCTCCGTCGCCAATTTCCCACGCATGATTTAGGAATCACATGCCATCGCGCGGTTGGAGTTGTATCTGAAGATCTGCTGGTTTATCATTATTGCGATGTTAGCGTTGTTAAAAATGTAGCACATAATTAAATAAAACTGTCGCGCACTGCAGCTAATATGCGGTAAAAATTGCCAATTTCACTCCGCCACTGGCTCTAGTTTCTGTCGCTTTTGCGACACTCACTCGTGACATGCACTGATATTTACACAAGGAAATATTAACAAAAAATAAATCAAAATCACTGCCCATCCGGCAAAAAAAGATTATACTTGTAGATTTTGTGCAATTATAAAGTTAGTTAAATACACAGTTTATATAACACTGAAACATGTGTGTGTGCGTGAGAATGAGACCATGCGGTCGCAAAGTTTTCTTCACACAAGTCCTTCATTTCACCTCGGATAATAATAAAAATATTTTACAGTTCTCGTAGTGGTGAATATCTTCAATCGTTCAATTATTACACAATGCCATGAAGGCTATCCATAAGAAAGTTATTCGTAGATTTTTCCTGCCACATGGTTTCCTTTCACTTGTGCTCCATCATGCACATGTTGTCTCTTCCACAGACGAATAGGAACTGTTGTTACCAAATATGGCGTGCTCTCAGTACATGAGCTGGCCGTGTAAATTGATAGTTTCTTCGATTTAAGAAGTATGCTGTACTTCAAATATGCAGAATTACTTAGTTATAATTATAGTAGATATTTGGAATGTGAAAAATAAGTAAAAATATAATCATAAGCGATATTGCTTCAGCTTCTTCCCGCCGCTCGCAGGGTATGTTCAGTTACATTTCAGCATAAGTTTTAGTCTCTGTTGCCTGAGCAAACATGCGTCAACGGGCGCAGTACACTACAGGCAAAGTTTCTGACTTATTGAATCCATGTTATAATAGGTAGCGCACGAGTGGATTCAACAAATGAGCGACGATGCGCGAAGCGTTTCAACAAAGTCCCGTATGCGTTCATATACTATTCATTTGATAGTGATGAAACTTGGCTGAGATGTTGTGTACACTTCAGGCATGACGAATAGAAGGACCTAGTGTGAGAACTCCGCCATTATAGCACGGTAGTTTGTGGTCCCGCCGCTACAAGCACTGCAAGCGATAATGTCCAACAACGTGTACCAGGGTTGTAGGCACTACAAGCACGCTGTCAAAAAACAGCAGTTGAAAAACAAGTAACAACAGCAACAACTCCATAAACCCATCCCCTCACTTCTCTCCCTCTCACCAACACTTCCCCCAAGCAATCCTAGCACTCTACATCAAATACTACAGCTTTAAATCACGCCAGCAGCACAATAGACTTAATAAATCCAGGCTACAGAACAGACCAAAATACTGCACTTTAAGCTAAACCAAATTCACTTCTCAGCTCGACATAGGCCATAATACAACTTAACACCTATACAAAACATACTCTCCCTACTGTTTTACAACTATTAAGCGAACTATTCGCACTCAAAACGTAAAATCGCTGAAACGGGAGCTAATTTAAAAAAGCAATAGCCTAGTCCGATTACGTCACCGGCAATGCTACCGCATACGCATTCATAACTTCACAATAACTTCCAAATTACGGCTAAGTGACCTATCTGCCTGAGACGTTACAGGTGTTACCGGCTTGCCTGGGACGATGGGTCACCAAACCGGTATTTAAACTCAATTAATAAGCTTTAATTAACCAAATTCAGAGGAAACAGATCAGACCAAAAAACTACACTTTAAGCTACACCAAATTCACTTCTCAGATCGACATAAACTTTAATTCAACTTAAAACCTACACAAAACATACTCTCCTTACTGTTTTACAACTATTGAACGAACTATTTGCACTCAAAACCTAAAAACCCTGAAGCGGGAGCTAATTTAAAAACGCAATAGCCTAGTCCGATTACGTCTCCGGAAGTGCTACCGCAAATGCATTCATAACTTCACAATAACTTCCAAATTACGGCTAAGTGACCTATCTGCCTGAGTAGTTACAGGTGTTACCGGCTTGCCTGGGACGATGGGTCACCAAACTGGTATTTAAACTCAATTAATAAGCTTTAATTAACCAAATTCAGAGGAAACAGATCAGACCAAAAAACTACACTTTAAGCTACACCAAATTCACTTCTCAGATCGACATAAACTTTAATTCAACTTAAAACCTACACAAAACATACTCTCCTTACTGTTTTACAACTATTGAACGAACTATTTGCACTCAAAACCTAAAAACCCTGAAGCGGGAGCTAATTTAAAAACGCAATAGCATAGTCCGATTACGTCTCCGGAAGTGCTACCGCAAATGCATTCATAACTTCACAATAACTTCCAAATTACGGCTAAGTGACCTATCTGCCTGAGAAGTTACAGGTGTTACCGGCTTGCCTGGGATGATGGGTCACCAAACCGGTATTTAAACTCAATTAATAAGCTTTAATTAACCAAATTCAGAGGAAACAGATCAGACCAAAAAACTACACTTTAAGCTACACCAAATTCACTTCTCAGATCGACATAAACTTTAATTCAACTTAAAACCTACACAAAACATACTCTCCTTACTGTTTTACAACTATTGAACGAACTATTCACACTGAAAACCTAAAAACCCTGAAACGGGAGCTAATTTAAAAACGCAATAGCCTAGTCCGATTACGTCTCCGGCAGTGCTACCGCAAATGCATTCATAACTTCACAATAACTTCAAAATTACGGCTAAGTGACCTATCTGCCTGAGTAGTTACAGGTGTTACCGGCTTGCCTGGGACGATGGGTCACCAAACCGGTATTTAAACTCAATTAATAAGCTTTAATTAACCAAATTCAGAGTAAACAGGTGGTGCAAAATTATGAGTTTTAAAGCTATCTGGATCCAGTTTTTCAACCAATTTATTGTGATGTTTTATGTACAGTATGGTTAATTTCAAACGCAACTAATACCATTTTATCCTTAATGTATATTTTTGGGCTTATGCCGTGTTTTATTTATTCAAACTCGACGCGTTTCGAAAGAAACCATGTCTTTCTTCATCAGGAATAAACGGAAATACGACTAAATTATTGCTGAGAGAAAGCAACAAAGAAACTAAGAAAGGTGCCCTGAGATGAACAATGAAGTGTATCTAACACGTCCTTCGAGAAGTGTATGTGGCATTCTTTTCCAGGCCGAGAAAGTAATTACCCGAAAATTAAACTCAAAATCGATGTGGAGCGAAATATTTATGATTGTATCGATTCCAAAGAAACAATTTCAGTTGATCCTTCAGGAGCTGGATGCTGTCTTCAGCGTGTCATGGATATTATCCCCAGACTTGTTTATTTTGGGTGCCGATTCTTCTTCAGAACGAAGGAAATCCGCCGAGATTTGCAATCTCGAACACCCGCCTAGTCTTCACGCAAGCTTTTGAAAGTCCAGTACCGTAGCCGACAAAATTAATTGTTAAGTAGAGTGTTACTTTAAATAGTTTATGTGTGCTTGTTTTAATATGCTGGGGATTATGTTTTTTATCTGTGTCTGTATACTCCAGGAATCTGTGCGTTCCGTAACATGTAATGAAGACCGTAGTTCTTATTTCTATGAATTATATTTTCCATTGTGCCCTGCCATGCTATTTTAATTGGATCCGCTCATTACTTTTTAAAAGAGTATTAGTTACAAAGTAATTCGTTTCCCTTAGCACCATCCCTAAGACCAGCTGACCCCGGCAGTGTGGAACGTACCCACTCTAGCGCTGCCTGCCGGGGCGCGCTTGAACTTCAGGAGTATCTTCACTTTCTCCTTCTATTCGTCATGTTCTGATCTTAGTATAGCTGCATCGAATGATGTTCAATTGTTTTCAAATATTCAAGATGGAATTACTGTAGTTGGAAATTTTGAATCCGCGTTTCGTTTTATAAATGGCTTCTTATTCAGGTGATTGCAGGGAAGATTCGCATGAGGAGCTACACCGTTGCCCAATTCATTATCGTTTAAAGTCTCGCCGTGCTTCGCTACGAGTCATAAAGAAATTAAAATGTGAAGGTGACAGTTAAAACTGGGGATAGGCGAGGTGCTGCGAGGATGGAGAGTAAAGATGGTACATTTTGTCCAACTACACCGCTCGGCGTTGACCGTGTTTTATAGCACAGAGTTAGGTTTTACGCGCTAACCTTTCGAGATACACGAAAAGTGATAAGGACCATTCGAATAGAAAATTAAATTTTAAACCTCGTATATGCCATCAAAGTTTTCTATTTCATAGCGTTCTCTTTTTATTTGAAATCGAAATCTGAAAGTTTGAATCCAAAGGTTGTAGTGACGTTACTAAAATGGTTGCTGTCTATAAATAGTGCGAAGTATAGAAATCAAAAGTAGGCTATACGTTAACCAGGTAAAATTTCATGTAAATCGTACACAGACCCACTCCATTTAATTTTTATACAGTATATTATTAGTATAGATAAATACATACAACTTGTGCAAAATATAAATGTAAGGTACACTTTAGGTCGTGTAGAAATCGATGTTCGATTTACCACGATTCCTAACTTGATAATGTGGTAGCGTTCACAAGATTGTTCACACCGCTTATGAGAACCGGATCATGATGGGATTTCATCCAACACAGTTTGTGAACGGCCATAGAATTCACGTAATGTAGAAGATCCTGGTTCGAGTCAGTCAACATTCTGTTCGTCATGGCCTGAGTTAAGTAAAACTCAATCCATGCATCCTTAGTCTTCGATATCCTCTCATCCAGAATTTTCTCCCTGTTGGTTAACGAGGACAGTATAAACTTGGGACGCAAGTCAACCATTATAAATTGTTCCCTGGCAAGTTAATAAACAAGTCGGGAGTGCGTGTGTCTTGATACTCCTAGGGCAGCCTTTAAGTATCGTGCTTTAACTTTTTCAAGTTATCTGAGATCACCCTAGCTTAGTGTATCCCAGACTATGTCTAAACCATATGTGAGGACCGGAACAACCTTTGCATCAAATAGTGCTAAGGCGGATTTCAGTGAAGGTCGAGACATGTTTCGAATATCAAAAATAGCTTTAGAGGCCGATGCCACCCGCTGTCTTACGTGAATACTGAAGGATTGCATAGTAGTTTGCAGAGTCAAGCCTAGATATGTGAAGCTATTTACTTTGGACACATATTTTTCAGTGCTGGAGGTGTGTTGGAGTGAGTTATATTCGCGCACTATGAAAGCTTTGATTTAGGACAGCGCATGCACGGTTATGCGCTCTTTATGTTATCCTCTATAATGATTATAACTTACGGATATTGAAGCTTGATTTTCTTGCTCTGTAGTTGATCACAACGCAGGTAGTGTACCAGGAGCTATTTAGTACATCACTCCATGTTTAATAGGAGGGAGAATATTTAATGGAAAAGACCAGTAGAATGAACAAAGTCATTAGCAATGTGCGCCCCGATAAGCACGGCAAGCTAAGCCGGCTGTGACTGGCGCAGATCGCAGGCGCGCGTATCCGGTTCAGCAGGTGGTGGCACGCACTTTCACACTTTTACCAAACATGTTCAATAATGTGTACTTACAGTGCTCATAGGCGATGCTGAAAATGTCCTCCCTCTCTTGTAACACACACCTGACATTTTCTGATGAAAGAATGTCCGTCAATTCTTTTATTATTTACGGAGCCTGTTTCCTTGAATCGTTTAGCGAGCCTCCTAATTGTACTGGCATGAGGCACAGGTATTCCTGGAAACTTCGTCCCGTTTCAGAACAAGATTTTCTGCTTTTAATATACGAATTATGGATATACACACGTTCTCGCAATGTGAATGGGTGCTATGCATGACCAACAATCATAGTAATCACAATACACACTAAATGGCAAAACACGTGTGAACTAACGATTTGAGTCTGCGGAGCGCGCCACCACCGACTGAACCGCGTAGCAAGACTGCGATCTGCGTTAGTCACAGCTGGCTTAGCTTGCCTTGTTTATCGGGGTGCACATACTGTAGATAATGACCCTGTATGAAAATATGCTATTTAGTTCTTCACGGAACTACTTGCTTTCCATAAGATGAAAATAGGCTAACTGAACCCATGCAATTCGTTATCACTGCTTTCCCCACTGACCCTGTTCAGCAGCACTAGCCCTATGAGTAGAACCTTTAAACGCATTTTCTTCTTTTTCTTTAGAGTATGTTCCGCTATGTGAAACCACTGTCTCCACTTTACTCGGTCATGGGCCATGTCCGGATGTAGGTTGACACTTTTCAGATCCCTGTGCAGTGTATCGGCCCAACGTTGTCTCGGTCGCCTCTTTGGTCTTTTCCCGGTGACCTCTAGTGTGTAGCCCTGTTTTGCAATGGTGTCCGCTCCTGACCGTACCACATGTCCAAACCATCGCAGACGACCCTCACGTAGTTTGTTGTTGATTGCCGTGACACCAAATCGTTCCCTGTATTTTTCATTGGGGATGTGATCCAACCTAGTAATGCCAGCTGTCCATCTAAGCCTCTTGGTCTCCATGAAACTTAGCCGACGTTCTGCTTCCTTGGTGATCGGCCAACATTCAGTACTATAAAGCGCCACGGGACGAATGACAGTGCGGTAAATCTTCGATTTTAGGTGGCCTTTCATCTGGCGATCGCACATGACACATGTCGTTGTTCGCCACTTCATCCACGCAGCATTAATTAGTACGTTGACCTCCTCGGTGAGACGACCTTCAGCATTTATCGTAGAGCCAAGATCCTTAAATTTTGTCGTTCGAGGCAGGTCTTCACCGTAGACTTTGATTGTTCCGATTTCTCCTGCATTCGATGTCATATATTCCGTTTTAGCTTTCTTAAGCCGCAGGCCACATTGACTTAACCAATCACTCCATTCCTGGACTTGATGTTGAAGATGCAGCTTGTTTAGAGCGGTCAACATAACGTTATCAGCGTAAAGAATAGTCCAAGGTAACGGTTGTTGAAGATCAACTTTTAAACGCATCAACAGGCATAATAGTGAAAAGCCACATTCTACTGTAGCTTGTGCCAACAGACAAATGTGAAAATACTGCTCTCAAGAAGATATTCTACAAAAAAGAATAATCCATATAGATGGAAAAGGTTGACTGAAATATCCCACGCTAGATGCACATATCATTAGAAGTCACTTCATATCGTGGGCACTGTTCTGTAGAGAGTTTGCGACGCATTCGCTTTGTCACCAACTCAAACACAAAACCGATCACACAAACAATATATCCTAAAAACAGCAGGTGGAAGGCTGTTTGCAGATGATTCAATGTGAACTGTGTTGGGTCCGAAGATTCCTTGCTTGATGTTTCAGATTGCTTGCCCAAATGTAACCCCTCATAATCCATTTCTTTCCATTTATTGTAAAGCCCAACTTCATTCACAAGCATACAAATCTCAGAATACACTGCTGTGTACGGAGAAAATGCCGGAGTAATGAAACTAAATAGCAATCCTTCAATTTTTTCATTCATAATATGTATAGTATCTCTCCCCTTGTAAACATTGTACTTCCTTCTGATTTCAATATCAGCTTCTTCTTCACCTAAAACCATGGACACATTTTTATTGAACGCAATATAATCAAGATACTCATCCATCTTACCCATCATAGAAAGTCTCTCAATTAACTCTGGGTTAATAGTTTCCAATAAAGACGTTAACGTCGTCTTGTATCCATTGATATAAACGACAGTCAGTCCAGATTTATAAAGATCTTCAAATGTGTTAATTTCAGGATAATATTTGGTTACACTAAGAATACTTGTGAGAAGGCCTTGAAAAGCGTTCGTTACAATGAAACTGAAGAGCACCCAGAAGAGAACAACCAGCCTGTCACGCAAAACACTCGGCAGAGTTGGCAAGGAAACCGACAAGAAATAGGAGAAGGCATGGAATAAGTTGGTGGAGAAACTCATGGATGTTCTGTTCAGACGTTGAATAAGATACCACAATATGGCCAGGAATGGGATGCTGCAGAGTATAAGTGACCATGTCATTGGGTCAAAGGGAAGGAACAAGTTCTGATACTGTGGAATGCGTTCAGCCGTAGGCACTAAAAATGCATATCTATCGATATCGATTGGATGGACAAATTCAATCTTCCTATCAGATTCCACTCCATACTGGGTCAATGATAAATCAAGCAACCCGTGCCTCAAGGAATCATATTCAGATATTTTATCTGTAATATATTGCGGCACTGCGTTGATGCGGCAAAGAAGTGCTTTGAGAGTTTCTCCTCCTACTCCAAAACTCTTAAATCCTTGGGGAGTTAATCTTACATATGACCGGTAGTTTGAGGAGAGTTTTATGGCATTGCCTTGTACATTGAGGGGTTTCTGAGAGTATAGGGCGTTAATAACGCCATTATGCACTTCTTGTACAGCAATCACACCTCCTCTTCCAAAAGGATTGTAGGTGAATATCTTGGAACGATCCTTCTCTCCGCTTGTCAAGGTAGATATAGACACCACTGCATTCAGTATCTTGTATCGCCACAATACTCGAAACACAGAGTACTCACAGTTGTCCATACCAGAGGTAATGAACACGAGGAACCTTCCTCTGGGGTTCCAACCATTCAGTTGACTAAGATGAGCGACACTCCGTGTTATAACCTCCCTGGAACACTGGTGTAGGAAGAGGAGGTATGAGTTACTCTTGGAGAACTGTTCCTTCCTTAGCACTTCCTCACCATTTACCAACTGTACACCGGAGTAACGTCGCTGGTGAATAATATGTAGTAATGATGTGGGAACAGAGTTGAGGTTATGTCTGTCCACGTACACCGTTAACACATTATCTACGTCATAGGTGTTAGAATCTTCGAGTAACACAGAGGCCAGTAGTGAGTAATTCAAGACATCTTTGGGTTGGTGATCTTTTGGTTTGAAAATACTGTTCGTCGAAACCTCTCTTATGAACATGAGTGCCAAGAGACTGAAACTCACCAAGTGCATCATCATAAGCGAGAGAATCTGAAACAAATCATTAAAGCAATTTTATTGCAAGTGTTATTTCGTGAAAAACAAGTAGTTCCGTGAAGAATTATACAGCCTATTTTCATATATCCTACTTATGTTAACTGCCTCTATCAACATACAAAAATTCAGTTTGATTGCTGTAATATATTCGTAGTTGTTGAGAAACGACTAAATATTGCGGATGGTCGCCATGTTGGATTTGTATATATTGGGTAGGTCTTAGAGTTATGTACTGTTACATGAAGATTATTTTGTACGTGTAGTATTCAAACTTCAATCGCATGATTAGGACACAAGAAGTAAAAACGACAATTTTTTTTTCTCACAGCTGCCATCTTGTAGTTATGGAAACAATTGAAAACAATTAGATGCCAGTGGATTAACATTTGTATAACGATTTACTCTACCAAGTGTCACTGCACTCGGATGGTTAATTTGCGAGAAACGACCATGTGAATATTTATACATCGCGTCTCCGCCATGTTGGATTTGTGATCACCAGGTTATTGAAAGTCCTATAGGATAACTTATGTTCTTAGCCCCTATGAGCATTAAAAAAATTCAGTTCGGTTGCTGTAATAGATTCGTAGATATTGAGATCCATCTAAATATTTCGGATGGTCGCCATGTTGGATATTTATATGTATAGGCCATAGAGTCATGTACCATTAAAGGAAAATTATTGCGTAGGTTCATTATTCAAACTTTCACTTCGATCGCATGGTTACGACACAAGAAAAAAAACTTAATTTAAAAATTCCCACAACCGCCATCTTGAGGTTAAGTAAACAATTGAACTAAATTAGATACCAGTGCATAACAATGTGTATAAATATTTCCTGTACCAAGTTTCATTGCGTTTGTATCATTAAATCGCGAGAAAGGTGTATTTAAAATTTTTCAACTTCGCTTGGCTGCCATATTCGTATTGTAGTTAGCCGATTTTTGAAAGTCTTAGAGATGAACTTCCCGTAGTGCCCTTTATCTCCGTACAAAATTTCAGGGTGATACCGCTAATAGTTTCACAGATATAGAATGCCGGTGAAATAGTTCGCACAGCTGCCATCTTGAGGTTATGTAAACAATTGAACGAAGTTTGATGTTGGTGCATTACAATGTGTATAAGCATATATTGTACCAAGCTTTATTACGTTTGACTGGTTAAATCGCGAGAAACGTCTATTTAAATGTCGCAAATTCACTTGGCCGCCATGTTCGTTTTGTAGTTACCAGGTTTTCAAAAGTCACATACGTGAACTTCTAGTAGTTCTCTTTATCACCGTAAAATATTCCAGGGTGATATCGGTAATGGTTTCGGAGAAATTGAATGCTGGTGAAATATTTCGCACAGCCGCCATGTTGGATTGGTGAGACGTAATAAAATTTGAAGAGCACGGTCGGGGTCATCCGGAATAGTGCTGTCAACTTATCGAGTTTCATTGAAATCGCTCCAGCCGTTTAGAAGTTATTAGGGGGAAACTCACCATCACACACACACCATCACACACGCACGCACACACAGACACACGGACAAAAGGTGATCTCATAAGCCTATTTTTTTTTTTTTTTTTAGAAATGAAAATAGGCTAATAATGGTGCATATTCTTAACCTGACTAGCACAAAATATGTCAGAAACGCTCGAGTTCAATGAAGATTATGTTGCTGTTGCTGATGATGACGATGTTTGCTTTACGGGCATAGTTACCAGGCTGTCAGCCAAACAAAACAAGGTGGCTGTCATGAGTTTTATGAAAATTATTTAGGTCACTGGCACTTCTCTCTTCTACACATTCAAAGAGAGACGTTTTACAGTTTACAATGATATAGGAGAGATTGTGAGGCGTGGGTCTGTAAAGGGTATGTTGACCTTCTTCCGTGCTTAACATCGTCTAGTGATAACACATACCTTCGTAAAAATGATTGGTATAGCCTATTATAATCCATTCTTCAGTGTTGCCTTAACAATATATTAATATAAACTTTTCAATCGGTCAACACGAGTATGTTGGGCCGCGAATTACAATTAATTTCATATTGCTTGATAGAAATTACACGAATTACTTATGAGGTAAAAACATTAACCTGCGTTACTTACACGTATTACTTGGTTAAATTAAATTCACTTTTGACACCTGTTAATACTTAAAATATTATCTACTTTAATAATACTTTCATTGAAGCCTCCGTGGCTTAGGCGGCAGCACGCCGGCCTCTCACCGCTGGGTCCGTGGTTCAAATCCCGGTCACTCCATGTGAGATCTGTGCTGGACAAAACGGAGGCAGACAGGTTTTTCTCCGGATACTCCGGTTTTCCCTGTCACAATTTCATTCCAGCAACACTCTCCACTATCATTTCATTTCATCTGTCATTCATTTAATCATTGCCCCAGAGGAGTGCGTCAGGCCTCGACAGCCGGCACAGTTCATATCCTCGCCGCTAGATAGGGGCTTCATTCATTCCATTCCTGACCCGGTCGGAGACTGGAAGCAGGCTGTGGATTTTCAATAATACTTTCATTGCAGCCAAATTGCCATTGAAAATAAAGTATAAATACGTACACTCTGGCACTTTGAATTGCAGCAAGCTCGTTTCCAATAGTAAAAGCAAAGCTAACTCCGTAAGGGCCATGGAGGCCCTGGGAGTAGTAGAAGGTAGAGGCTTCCACTTTTTGTGACATCGGCACTAGATGGGATGGCGTTGTCAGCTCCACGCCCGGCCATCCTTGCTCCCAGGAATTACCCTGGTGCTCATTTCTGGTGTAGGCTGAGTGAACCCCAGGGCTATTTGAGTTTCCAAACGTGGTAGTTTTGTTTCTAAAATCCACTACCCGGGTGGGGATCGAACCCACTCTCTTTCAGTTAGAAGCTCAGGGCCTCTACCGACTGCGCCACGCAGCCCCCTCACGATGGTATCCTCATCTTGACGTCATATGGGGGCTTGAGAGTCCAAATGATCCTACGAGCTATGCCGCCGGGAGCTTAAACTCCTGGTAGGGCGATCCATGCCAGACAGGTCAAAGGTGATGGTCAGACTAAGAGGGATACTTTACAAGTGCCTCGGAATGCTGATCACCCGATGACGAAACTCGAGAAGGAAGGCGGAAGATAGAGATGAATGGAGGCTGGTGATAAAGGAGGCCAAGGTTCTTCAGGGACTGTAGCGCCGACCAGTAAGTGAAACATAAGAAGAGACAGAATTGATTTTTGCACCAAAACCTAAGCCCCACTTCAGTTTTGCACTATTAATCGGGATTTGATGCTTGATGATATCAAGACAATTGTTTCCAATTGTAATGGGTGATTCACTAATCCTTAAAACAATTAACATGGGATTAAAAAATACACCTGGATGACCAGTTTCGATCGTCAAGCGATCATCATCAGATCCATTACTGTTAGGTTATTAAATCTATGTGATAGTGATAGTATGTACACTTATTTAGTTGCAGTACTAACACAACTAGTCAATATTAATTTTGTAGTTTCATGTGTTTCTTTTTGTTAAGGTACTGAAAGTCGTGATTGACTTTAAATGTTCTTGCTTAGTGTGAATATGTGATAGCAGGTAATTTGTTCTAACCGCACTTAATTAAGATTGTGTCACAGTTTTGCGGATCGGTGTTTGAGAGCCGCTACTAACTGTGATTAGCAATGCCTTTAAATCGTGTTTCGTAAAGTAAACATTCTTGTGTTGTTGTCCATGATGTTCACTTGACGAGTGGAATATGTCATCCTTGTAACAACATGTGGATAGATTCTTATATCTTACTCCTAAATTGGTGTTGACAGACTGAAAGTTAACGATGATCAAGTATTAACTTTACGCGAACCCTTCAAGTCTTGATCAATAAGGAATCTCAGTCTTACATTTTCCCGGTGTTCCCTGAGTGGGTCATGACTCAACAATAACTTACCAATAGGAAACTCGTATTGCTACAAGGAAAAGTATAGATATCTTCACAAAATAAAATACTACGTCTTTGATACAATAAAAATAGTATTGCAACTTACCGTACGATACACTGAATGTTTGATAACCGGCATTTTCAACATAAGTTACATTGAACAAGAACTTAAAAATTGTACGTTTGGTGATCGTGATTGATATTTTAGGCGAGGATCATCGAGGTTATTTGCTCCAAATGTCCCTCAGCTCATAATGTTCTCTTAGAATTACTATTTGTCCACGTTGGTCACCTTATTCCACATATCAGCCAAACAATACATTCGACTGTTCACTCCAAGACTTGCGTTTATAGGCCTCGTGAGGTATTTCAATTGCCCTGAATTCAAGAAAAAAATTATTAATCTTGGTTCAACACTTTCTGTATGATAAGTATCTGAAAGTGTTTACTGATTGGAAATGTCCGTGTCCAGTCGCCACATAGACAGGCTCCCAACTGTCTGTATGTATTGACCGATATGAATGAGAAACTTGAATGTATTAGTACAAAGAATTCGATATTCCCTGGGAAAATAAATGACTCTACAACTCCTCCCAATATAATGAAGATAGGGATTTCTCCAACAGGCAGAGACAAATGACTCCCACCTTTGGTATTCCTGTACTTTGATGTGATAACATGTCATTATACTTGCTAGTTCAATAGAAGTCATATGTCTGAGGCGTAATCAATAATTCATTATTAACTAGAGTGATTTAACACTCAATATAGGGAATGTGTTTGCGACCACGGAGCCTTTACTGAGTTTGATATACTTGTCGTCTGATTTTTAACAGCATTAAAATTCTTCAGTATGCCTTCCTTCAGCGGGGAAGTAAAGTTGGCGGGCCCATGTCATAGATTTATGGCAGGTAAAGTAACATACATGTCGCCTCCGTAGCGTAGCGGTCAGCATGGTTAGCTGCCGCCCCGGAGGTCCTGGGTTCGATTCCCAGCTCTGCCACGAAATTTGAAAAGTGGTACGAGGACTGGAACGGGGTCTACTCAGCCTCGGGTGGCCCAAATGAGTAGAGGGGGTTCGATTCCCCCTCAGCCATCCTCGAAGTGGTTTTCCGTGGTTTCCCACTCCGTCTTCGGGCAAATGCCGGGATGGTACCTTCTTCAAGGCCACGGCCGCCTCCTTCCCTCTTCCTTGCCTATCCATCCTCACCTTCCCATACCTTCCCTCACGAGGCCCCTGTTCGCTTTGCAGGTGAAGCCGCCTGGGCGAAGTGCTGATCACACCTCCCCAGTTGTATCCATCCCGACCAGATGTTCCAAGCTCCAGGACACTGCCCATAGAGGCGGTAGTGGCGAGTTCCCTCGCTGAGTCCGTGGGAACCACCAACCTAGAGGGTAAATTGACTAAATAATAAATAAAATAAAAAAGTAACATACATTTGGTTGTGTGTAGCAAAATTTGTGGGTTATATTTAGCTTGTTAAAAATGCTGTATCAAGTTCCAACCTTCGCTGCTGGGTGTTAGTGACAGTAGCACCTGGTAGGAAATGTTGGAACTACTTGAAATTCAACTTGTTGGGAGCCCTCGGGCGTTCAATCAAAATACCCAGCTATGGCCATTGGCTGCAATTTAAAGTAGGATAAATAAACCGGTTCTGGTGCAGAGGCTAATGCGCAAGATGGCCGCCGCGCGCAACCAGTCCTATGTTATTCATTTGTGGAGGACAGTCATAGCTGGCTCAAGGGTTAATGGGCAAAATGGCCGCCACGCCCTGAGACTGTGTATGACGTCACAGGGACAGGTCGGCCGTGTAGTTGCTAAATGGAATATTTATTAATATTATTGTTATTATTATTAGGTATTTATTGATTGATCAAGTACAATCAAGACCAGCCTTATATTGTTAGAATCATCGTTAACAATTTCTATCATGTTTAGGGGTAAGTAATTAAAACTATAGGCAGAAAGAGCATAGTTTATATTTTTTTCCCGATCTTGTCCATCGCGCAGTTCGATTTGCACACCAGTCAATTTCCGAGTATTTTTATTACCCCAATACACAAATTGCAAAACTTTGTTAAACACCACACAGCAACTATTTTGTAGGTTATCCGATAGTTTGGTCCACATGGACGCGATCGGCACCGAGTAAAGGGGCGCTTCTTTTAAGTAATGTTTGTTGGATTTTAATACACTAACACAATCTTCGAGTGGGTCAAATACACCATCCATTTTGTAGTTGTAAATTGTTGCCTCTAGTCTTGTAATACCATGTTCTTTAGCTAAGGAAGACGTAAACTTTTCCCTTAGACGGGTGTCTGGACTTCGGATAAAGTCAATAATATGGTTACCAATGACTTTGTTTACACCAGGACTTGTAATTTGACATATACATTTGTTATACATTTTTATTCTAGAATTAGAGTTCATCCATGTTAAACAGTCTATACCAACCGTTTTATCATTGTTCACAATCACATTACACTTTTCTCGATACTCTCCTTGCACACAAAAGTTGTGATTCGATGTTAGATAATCACACATCTCTGCCTTGTTAAAAACACCAGCCAAATCTTGGGTTATGTCCTAATCCATAAGATAAAACTCCTCAGCACGAAGCTGTTGCATTATATATGTATGTATGTATTCTTTATTGTCAGACAGATAGAATCCACTAGTGACAATATAATAATTAACAATAAAATGTACAAGTATAAACAAAACAATAACAGCAAACAAGAACAAAAAATAGAAATACACTAGTCTATTATAAATCAACAACCACAACCATACAGACACGCACTCAAACATCCGATCTCAAGCATTCATTCATACAATCCCTATGTACAAGAAACATTGAAATAATTACAGAAAAAACAAAACTATCTACAGTAAACGGAAAAAGGCAAAAACATAAAATGAAAGATAGAAGAAAAATCGAAAACTGGGAAAAAAAAGTAATATAAGAGTGACATTCGAGGATCTAAAAAAAAAAAAAAAAAAAATTACTTCAGTCGCTCGTACATTCAATCAACCATTCATTCAACCACATGTTCAATCAATCAATCAATAAACGCAAATAGAAAAAAACACAAAATGCACACACTATTTTACAGCCCACTCGAGATGTTTCTCATAACAGTTGATAGAGAGTCGAAGTGAATATCAGTAGCACTTTTACTCTCCATCAAGCTGTATGTTGACTGCAACCGGATCAGACATGAATTTTTATGTACATTAATTCTCGATCTGCCCCCATCGAACGTGTGCTTCCGTCTGGTGGTTCTCTGCGGGACGCGAAAACCCAAGTCAGCTAGCAACTGAATCGAGTCAATTCCACCATTTACCAGTTTCCACAGGAATCTCACGTCTCCCACTGTGCGCCGACTGCTCAGTGGAGGAAGACCGTACACGCTGCAATAACTCTCATACTCAGCTCTATGGTACGATCGTCCACCCCTGTAACAGAGCCATTTGACAAATCTCTTTTGCACACGTTCGATGGCGTCAATTTTATTACTGTGAAAAGGATTCCAGATCACACTACAGTACTCCAATTTAGGCCGAATGAGTGACTTAAATAATTTGGATAGAGTTATGTCCGAAAAATAATTTAAACAATTTCTTTTTAAAAATCCCAGGATCCGGAAACTTTCACGACATATTTTTGAAATATGTTCATCGAACGAGAAATTATTAGTGATTGTCACCCCTAGATCCTTAATGGTTGACACTCTACCTAGCGTTTCATTTTTAATACAATAATTAAACCTGGGTAGGAGGTTACGTTTCAATGA
The DNA here is from genome assembly GCA_946902985.2 of Meconema thalassinum. Taxonomy (NCBI): domain Eukaryota; kingdom Metazoa; phylum Arthropoda; class Insecta; order Orthoptera; family Tettigoniidae; genus Meconema; species Meconema thalassinum. The sequence continues at coordinate 66,047,965 of OX336390.1, read as the reverse complement.
AACTGACAAAACTTTACACTTTTCAGTATTCAGTTTCAATTTCCATGTTTCACACCATTCACTGAGTTGGTGCAGGTCTTCTTGCAACAACTCACAGTCATTTATAGTACTGATGGGCATATACAGTTTAAGGTCGTCAGCGTACATCAGGCACCTAGAATTATGTATTATACGAGGGATATCATTCACAAAAAGTATAAAGAGCAGAGGGCCCAATACAGAACCCTGAGGGACACCGGAAGTAACGTTTACAGATTTAGACTTATTATTATTAATTATAACAGATTGGGTTCTATTTGAGAGGTAACTTTTGAAGAAACGTAAAAGATTACCAGTTATACCAAAATTTGAAATTTTATGAAGCAGTAGGTTGTGATGTACGCTGTCGAAAGCCCTAGAGAAATCAGTATAGATAACATCAGCACTACCACGGTTATTCATAAAGGTGGATACATCATGAGTGAAGACTGCTAGGTTGGTAGCAGTGGATCGCCTAGGAAGGAAGCCGTGCTGAAATTCAGTGATGAATGGTGACACGTGGGCGTACACTTCGTCCCGAACAATTGATTCAAAGACTCGTGCGAAAATAGACATTAGTGATACTGGTCTGTAATTAACTACTTTCTGCCTGGAGCCTTTCTTTAACACTGGGGTGATATGGACTGATTTCCAGTAATCCGGAAACACTCCTTCACTGATGGCTTGGTTGAAAAGGATATAAAGTGGACGAGATAGCTGGTGGCACAAAGATTTAATTATTTCTATAGGAATGGCATCAGGACCGGGAGACTTGCCAGAGGTTAGATTATGTAATTTATTCTTGATGCAGTCTTCGGAAATATGGAAGTAAGAAATGCTGTCGTTACTGGAGGGTGGCAGATCAGGTAGAGGTGGCGGTATAGAATTTACAGGAAGGAATAAGGTTTCGAAATATTCAGAAAACAGCTCACAGGCCGAGTTTGCATCAGTACTGGTACGTCCGTCGTACTCGAGCGAGACCGGTAATCTGGTGTTCCTAGATCTCTGCTTAATGAAGGACCAGAGTCTGTTCGGATTAGATTTCACACTGGAGTCTATGTCTTCCAGGTAGGCGTCATACTTTCGGTGCTGAAATTCTTTGAATTCGGTCCTCCTGACCACAAATTCAATTCTATGGCATTCCAAAGAAGAGCGTTTCCATTGACGATGAGCCCTATTTTTCGAGTGTAGTGCGCTGATTACATCTGCATCAAACCAAGGTGGATAACGGTAGGGATTAACCTTCACACGAGGAACTGCTTCCCGAACTGCGGACATCAAGAGATCATAAAATATCTCACAATTCTCATTAATGTCGTTCTTGATATCAAGGAGGGACCAGGGGCAATAATCCAGCAAAAATTTCAGGTGGTTCAAGTCTGCCTTCTTCCAGTTAAAAATTTCCCTGCGAGGTGGTTTATGAAATAAACTAGTGTCATGAAAATCTATGTTCCATATTAGAGCACTATGGTCGGATGGAATCCACCCCGGTTTTTCTAACTCTACAGACTGAGAGATTTTAGGACTATTAGTAAACAGTAAATCGAGGTAGTTTTGTCCACGGGTGAGATGTGGATTCAATTGATGCAGAGAGAATTCCTCAATTATCTCGCAGAAGGTAGAGTTCACTGCACTTTCAGTTAGTTTTGAAGGTACGAGAGAAGGCCCGTCCTGCTGTCCCCATGAGATGTCTGGCACGTTGAAATCCCCACACAATATAACGGTATCCTTGTCCTTCAACTGGGCGTGCACCCTGCTGAGAGAGGTATGTAGCTCCTCTAAGTGATTTAAAGAGGCAGGCGGGGGTAGGTACACACAGCCCACGAACACACTAGACCTTCCTTGGATTTCTAACCAAACAATCTCGCATTCACTTTCTAAGTCCGCTCTTCTCCTAGCACGCAACTGAGACTGCGTAGCAATGACAACACCACCCCCACGCCCAGCCCTGTCTCTCCTAAATATGTCATGAGTCCTAGAAAAGGCGAGTTGTGAGTCAAGAAAACTGTCAAAAAGCCAAGACTCATTTAAGGCTATTATTGACATGTTATTAAAATCACTGATGCTCAAATCTATTTTGTCCAGCTTGTTGGCCACGCTCTGAGTGTTCTGAAAGTATATGGACATAGAACTGTTCGAACACGGGCCAGGATTAATTTCTACATCACCTGACAGTAGAAGAAGCATGAAGACTGTGGTCACCGTTGATGTTGATGTGACCGTACCTCTCCTAGTTAAAGGGCTGGCTCCTTTTAGCAGCATGGCAGGCGACAATCCAGCAGCAGAGAAACAACAAAAATTAAAACTCCGATTGGAGCACTTCCAGTTTACTGAAGCTTCAAAATTCTTTTCACAAATCATGGACAGCCTCACATCACTACCACTCACAAGAAAAGAACTAGTTACGTGAAAGAATAACATAATAAAACAGCACAAAACAGGAGACCGGAACACACGCACTTCACTCACCGACGCCATCTTGCCGAACGGAAGTTCGGCTAACAGAACATTTAATTTAACATCAGCTAGCTCCACTTTGTATGGTATAGCCACGGGATTTTTATACTTTTCCATAATGTTAACCATTCCTTTCTCCCCAAGTTGTGCCCTGAGTCCCCGTGCCATTGCACGCTCGTTGTTGAGTAGAGGAAATGGTAGCTTTGCCTTAACACCATGTTTAGCAGAAATGAACTTAGAGAATTTACCACGTAAATAGAGGTTGAAAGCACCACACACTTCTTTCTTTAGCAGCACAGACTTACTATTTTCCAATTGTTCTTGGCAGTCCACTTGGTCACGTATCCTAAACACCATACATGTTGTTATTTAATCAGATAATGTCAAGAAGGAATGTATTTGGGCTGGTGCCTGTGTTCCTTCATATTGATAAATAAATAAATAAATAATGTTTTCACAAAACGGATCCGTAATCGGTGTAAGTAGATTAACATTTTTATCACTTGTTTTCTGTGTAGTTTATATTACCAATGTCTGTAACCAGATTGTCCAGGTTTTCCAACAACAACCACAACCCAAACCGCTCGTTGGTAGGCTTTATTCTGTTCCCCATAAGTTGGGGGACACTAAACACTTTAGAGAGAGACATCTTTACACTTTCAACTACCACGAAGCACTGATCGAATGCATTTGTAGCGTCTCTTATATATACCATTAATCAATTCTATTCTTAGATTATGACGTAACTGGCAACGCTTGTCGGCAGAAAGCAGTACACACATAAATACACAAACTCTCCAACATTGCCGGAGACTGCTGAAGGTTAACGATTGGAACTCTAACAAGATTTAACTTGTCGCATGACGTAACAAAAAGTTAAATGACGTAATTGTATGGGAATGTTGCTTTACCTAAAATGTAATACTATGCAAGTGTTTAACATTTTTCAATCAGCTTGTGTATTAGCTTTTATGTTGGCATTTTTTTTAGCTTTTGTTGGCTTTTTGTTGGCTTTTGTTGGCTTTTTGTGTTGGCTTTTCGTATAGGCTTTTTGTGTTGGCTTTTTATTTTGGCTTTTTGTATTGGCTTTTGTTTTGGTCTCATATGTTGCCTTTTGTATTAGCTCTCTCATATTTGCTCTTACTTGTAGGCTTATTTGGTCTTAGAAAGTATCTGAGCCCTTTTATGACAGCATAATGCTTACCACCATGTTTGTAAGCACCAACAACAACAACAACAACAACGACAACACACTAACATTCTAAAAATCAAAAGTATTCAAAGGTTAATGATTGACTCTCAACTCTTACTCTTACCTCTATCCCACGCCTAGTCAAACACAATATAATTTTTAATTTTTCCTAAAAAGTTGAATTGGGAAAATAGGCTATATGTTTAAACTAAAAATCCTGAAAAGACATATGTTAACTCCAAAACCTACCTCTATACCACTCTCAGACCAAAACTAGTGTACTTTTCAAATTTTCCAAAACATGTTTCCAAAATGGGTTATATTTCCAAAATTAGAAATTTTACAAAAATGTTTGTTTGACATAAATGAATGGCCCTTGCCTCCTCTACCGCCGCACCAAGTCCCAGGTCTCTAGGACAACAAAAATAATATTTTGAACATTGGCTATATTTCCAAAATTAGGAATTCTACAAAAAGTTTGTTTGACATAAATCATTGGTCTTTACCCTCTCTACCTGTAAACCAAGTCTCAGGTCTCTAGAAAAATAAAAATAAAATCTTGAAAATGGGCTATATTTCCAAAATTAGGAATTCTACTAAAACGTTTGTTGGGCATAAATGAATTGTCTTTACCTTCTCTAGCACCATACCACATTTCAAGTTTCTAGGACAAAAGAAAATTAATTTTGAAAAATGGTCACAATTTTGGAAACTAGGAATTCTACAAAAAAGTTTGTTTAGCAAAAATGAAAGGTCTCCATCCCGTCTACCTGTAAACGAAGTCCCAGGTCTGAAGGACAAAAATGAAAAAAAGTTCAATTGGGAAAGTAGGCAATTTTTCATAAAACCAAACACTCTAAAAAGTTTTCTATGGGCTTAAAATAATGGCCTCTATATCCTTTATTTTTTATAATTAAACCTTTTTATTTTGAACATTTATTTGAAAAAAGTTCAATTTTGAATTTTTTATATTTTGGAAACTAGGAAGTTCACAAAAAACGTTGTTTGACGTAAATCAATGGACCATTTCCCGTCTAACCCCAAAATAAACTTCAAGCCTCTAGGACTAAAACCAGGCCGGTTCTAGCCCCGCCCCGAAATTTCAAAATTGAACTTTTTTCACAAAAAAAATGATAAAAATAAAAAAGTTTTATTATAAAAAATAAAGGACATAGAGGCCATTCTTTTAAGCCCATAGAACACTTTTTAGAGTGTTTGGTTTTATGAAAAATCGCCTACTTTCCCAATTGAACTTTTTTCATTTAAGCCCTACAGACCTGGGACTTGGTTTACAGGTAGAGAGGATAGAGACCTTTCATTTATGTTAAACAAACTTTTTTTGTAGAATTCCTAGTTTCCAAAATAGTGACCATTTTTAAAACTTAATTTTCTTTTGTCCTAGAAACTTGAAATTTGGTATGCTGCTAGAGGAGGTAAAGACAATTCATTCATATCAAACAAAAGTTTTAGTAGAATTCCTAATTTTGGAAATATAGCCCATTTTCAAAATTTTATTTTTTTGTTCTAGAGACCTGAGACTTGGTTTACAGGTAGAGGGGGGTAAAGACCAATGATTTATGCCAAACAAACTTTTTTGTAGTATTCCTAATTTTGGAAATATAGCCAATTTTCAAAATTCTATTTTTGTTGTCCTACAGACTTGGGACTTGGTGCGGCGGTAGAGGAAGCAAAGGCCTTTCATTTATGTCAAACAAACATTTTTGTAAAATTTCTAATTTTGGAAATATAACCCATTTTGGAAATATGTCTTGGAAAATTTGAAAAGTACACTTGTTTTGGACTGAGAGTGGTATAGAGGTGGGTTTTGGAGTTAACATATGTCTTTTCAGGATTTTTAGTTTAAACATATAGCCTATTTTCCCAATTCAACTTTTTTGGAAAAATTAAAAATTATATTGTTTTTGACTAGGCGTGGGTTAGAGGTAAGAGTTGAGAGTCAATCATTATCCTTTGAATACTTTTGATTTTTAGAATGTTGGTGTGTTGTTGTTGTTGTTGTTGGTGGTGGTGCTTACAAACATGGTGGTAAGCATTATGCTGTCATAAAAGGGCTCAGATACTTTCTAAGACAAAATAAGCCTACAAGTAAAAGCAAATATGAGAGAGCTAATACAAAAGGCAACATATGGGACCAAAACAAAAGCCAATACAAAAAGCCAACATAAAAAGCCAACACAAAAAGCCAATATGAAAATCCAAAACAAAAAGCCAACACAAGCCAACAAAATGCCAACAAAAGCTAACAAATTGCCAATATAGAAGCCAATACACAAGCTGAATGCAAAATGTTAAACACTTGCATAGTATTACATTTTAGGTAAAGCAACATTCCCATACAATTACGTCATTTAACTTTTTGTTACGTCATGCGACAAGTTAAATCTTGTTCGAGTTCCAATCGTTAACCTTCGGCAGTCTCCGGCAATGTTCGAGAGTTTGAGTATTTATGTGTGTACTGCTTTCTGCCGCTAAGCGTTGTCAGTCACGTCATAATCTAAAAATAGAATTGGTTAATGGTATATATAAGAGACGCTACAAATGCATTCGATCAGTGCTTCGTGGTAGTTGAAAGTGTGAAGATGTCTCTCTCTAAAGTGTTTAGTGTCCCCCAACTTATGGGGAACAGAATAAAGCCTACCAACGAGCGGATTGGGTTGTGGTTGTTGTTGGAAAACCTGGACAATCTGGTTACAGACATTGGTAATATAAACTACACAGAAAACAAGTGATAAAAATTTTAATCTACCTTCACCGATTACGGATCCGTTTTGTGATAACGTTATGGTGGTTAGGATATGTGACCAAGTGGACTGCCAAGAACAATTGGAAAATAGTAAGTCTGTGCTGCTAAAGAAAGAAGTGTGTGGTGCTTTCAACCTCTATTTACGTGGTAAATTCTCCAAGTTCATTTCTGCTAAACATGGTGTTAAGGCAAAGCTACCATTTCCTCTACTCAACAACGAGCGTGCAAAGGCACTGGGACTCAGGGCACAACTTGGGGAGAAAGGAATGGTTAACATTATGGAAAAGTATAAAAATCCCGTGGCTATACCATACAAAGTGGAGCTAGCTGATGTTAAATTAAATGTTCTGTTAGCCGAACTTCCAGAGATAATGCAACAGCTTCGTGCTGAGGAGTTTTATCTTATGGATTAGGACATAACCCAAGATTTGGCTGGTGTTTTTAACAAGGCAGAGATGTGTGATTATCTAACATCGAATCACAACTTTTGTGTGCAAGGAGAGTATCGAGAAAAGTGTAATGTGATTGTGAACAATGATAAAACGGTTGGTATAGACTGTTTAACATGGATGAACTCTAATTCTAGAATAAAAATGTATAACAATTGTATATGTCAAATTACAAGTCCTGGTGTAAACAAAGTCATTGGAAACCATATTATAGACTTTATCCGAAGTCCAGACACCCGTCTAAGGGAAAAGTTTACGTCTTCCTTAGCTAAAGAACATGGTATTACAAGACTAGAGGCAACAATTTACAACTACAAAATGGATGGTGTATTTGACCCACTCGAAGATTGTGTTAGTGTATTAAAATCCAACAAACATTACTTAAAAGAAGCGCCCCTTTACTCGGTGCCGATCGCGTCCATGTGGACCAAACTATCGGATAACCTACAAAATAGTTGCTGTGTGGTGTTTAACAAAGTTTTGCAATTTGTGTATTGGGGTAATAAAAATACTTGGAAATTGACTGGTGTGCAAATCGAACTGCGCGATGGACAAGATGTGGAACAAATTATAAACTATGCTCTCTCTGCCTATAGTTTTAATTACTTACCCGTGAACTTGATAGAAATTGTTAACGATGATTCTAACAATATAAGGCTGGTCTTGATTGTACATGATCAATCAATAAATACCTAATAATAATAATAATAATAGTAATAATAATAATAATAATAATATTAATAATAAATATTCCATTTAGCAACTACACGGCCGACCTGTCCCTGTGACGTCATACACAGTCTCAGGGCGTGGCGGCCATTTTGCTCATTAGCCCTTGCGCCAGCTATGACTGTCGTCCCCATATGAATAACATAGGACTGGTTGTGCGCGGCGGCCATCTTGCGCATTAGCCCCTGCGCCAGAACCGGTTTATTTATCCTACTATTCAAGTATAATATCCACATTGAAACGTTGTTATTTTTAAGCAGGCAGATAAGGCTTCAATTTGCAATGAAAAACCTAAAATGGATTAGTTTGAAAAGATCGCTAATAACCCAAAAATAAGAAATAGCAATTTGTGATTTTGGTTTAAGAAAATAGTGTGGAATTTCCTGGTCGGTTTCATATTTAATTCGTGTGGAATATTCTCTTGAAAACGTACGAAATTAATGTTTGAACCCATATCCAAAGGGGACTATGGTTTTCAGTGCCTTAAGAGAAGACGGCCTCGGTGTTCCATCCCATGAAACCCCAAACCTCCCGTGCTATAATACTGCACCTTAAGCTTGCCTTGCCAGGTTTTTAGTGTGAGATGTGGCAAGTCTACTTCTGCAAAATATTTATGAATATTGCCAGATAATTGGAGTGAAAAATACAAACATTCATGTGAAGGGGGGGGGGGGGGGGGATTATTATTGTTATTATTATTAATCAATCAATCAATAAATCAATCAATATTTATTGTCATTTAACAACTTATCGTTGTATTAGACTACGACACATTGTAAAAAATACATTTTCAATTTACAATAAAATCACAAAGGTATGTATAATATATTACAAGTATTATTTCCAGCTCACTGAATTCTATAATATAAAATAAGAATAAAATAACAGAAATACATTAAGAAGAAGTTGATCTTCTATAGTCCATCTGGGTAGAGTGTAATTTTCTCTTCAAATTCGACCAAAGTGTAAATACTGCTGTTAATGAGCCATCGCTAAATGGAAGCTTTGAAAATGTTTATAGACTCCTGCTGTAGTTGTGTTGGTAGTTTGTTGAAGATTTTAGTTCCGTAGTATTTTTAGTGGTCTTGTGTTTTCTTTAATCTGACATGAGGTGTATCTGATTGGTTTTTTATTCTTGTGGTTTGTGAATGCACATCCCATCGATTTTTATATACACTGAGATTTTCTTTCATATACATTAAGCTATGGAATATGTATATTGATGTAAGAGTCATAATTCCAAGTTCTTGGAAGTGATTTCTGCAGGATTCTGTACTAGGCTTGCCTTGTAGACATCTTATTTGTTGTGTTTGCTTATTATAAGCTCCTTGGTTGTGGTGACAACATGAACTATGAGCAGTAGATCATAAGAAATAAATGAAGTGCAATTAATTGTAATTGATGTGCAGAAAGAAATATAAATAGCTCGTAGAATGTTGAATGATATTCATTTGTACTCCCATGTGTTACAAGGGCTATTATTTTAACGATAGAAGTACGTCGGTGACATTTGGCGTCCAACGTTGCGGCAGAATTTAATTACATCGATTGTGTTACTTCTTATGCTAATATGGATAAAGCCGTCAAACTCAGAGGAGTAAATCGAATTTCATTTACAAGACATTACAACGCTTTGATCACGGAAATTCAGTCCGATAATGTCAATCTACAAAAGGTACGTGCTAACCTCCATGTTTAGTATACAGACTGGGAAAAACTTCGCAACATGGATGAGAAGATTATGGATTTTCCTCTCGAGGATGATTCCAGCGATACGGAACTCGAAGCGGAGTCATCGTCAACAGATGGATACAGATGTAGGTATGAAACTGTGAAGGTTCAAGTTCAAGACTTAGAAACTATCGATGCCAGGACAAAAGTTGAAGAAGCATATAATTCAGTAAGTAGGCCTAACATATCTAATCACAGAAAGTTCAAACTCCCTCCCATCGAGTTACGAAAATTCAATGGTGATGTTAAGGAATGGATACCCTTTTGGAGCCAGTTCAAGAAGGTAGTGATGAATGTCTGTCAAATGAAGATAAATTCCAGTACTTGTTACAGGCCACAGTGGAAGGTTCTAGAGCCAGGGATGTAGTGGCAAGTTATCCTCCTTCTGGATATAATTACAGCCAAGTAATAGAAGCCCTAAAAGCTAGGTTTGGCAGGGATGATTTGTTGATTGAAGTATATATAAGAGAACTGCTGAGTTTGATCCTTCCAAATGAAAATTCAAACACTATACTACCCCTAGCCAAGCTATATGATAAACTAGAAGGCTATTTAAATCCTTTGGAGACTTTAGGTGTAACAAAAGGAAAATGTGCCTCAGTATTATGTCCACTTTTAGAGTCTTGTATGTCAGAGAATTTTCTTAGAGTCTGGCAGAGAAGTGCGAGTGCAAGTGGTTTGACAACTGCTTAAATTCGTCTAAGTAGATTAATGACATTTATGAAGGCAGAAGTACAAAATGAGGAGCACATATCACTTGCCATGTCAGGTTTTGGACTGTCACATCATAGGGATAATAATGTTAAAGCAAACCAAAGAAGCGACTCACAATCTTATGACCAAGAAATATCATATACTGCTCTGGGACTCCTTACCACTCAAGAACACAAGCATGGCAGATCTACTGATTGCATATTTTGTGATTCCTCTAGCCATAGGAATCTACACTGTTATAAGGCACGGGGCATGATGTTAGAACAAAAGATGCAGATCATTAAAGACAGGAAGTGCTGTTTTAAGTGCCTCAAACCAAACCATATCTCCAAAAAGTGTAAAAATAGGGTATCGTGTGTGATTTGTGATAAAAAATATGTAGTTCTTATGTGTCCAGATCTTGAAAAGAATAGGAAGAGTTTATCTGTCAAAGACACTTCTAAATCTGAATCAGTTGTACAGAACAATGCATTTGCTAATCTCACATGTGACACAGGAGTATTGCTTCCTACCCTGAAGGTCCAGGTGAGGGGTGATGGCGTTCAGCGTGAAGCACGGGCCATCATTGACACAGGGTCACAAAGATCCTATATCTTAAAACAGACTGCTCTTGAGATGATATATCAACCATCCAAAGAGGAAGTAATTGTGCACTCCCTTTTCGGTGGACAAAAGTCCGGTAACTGTACTCACAATATCTTCAGAATTCATCTGGCAAGTTGTAATGAGGAATACCTTTGCAATTTTGAGGCCCTGGATCAAGATAGCATATGTGGGAATTTACCTTGTATTCAAAAGGGGCCTTGTATGGCAGAACTCAAGGGCACTGATGTAAAACTGTCTGATGTTAATCAAGATGCGGGCTCCATTGAGATTCTTATTGGTGCAGATGTGGCAGGTAAACTCTACACCGGTAATGTAAAGCATCTTTCCTGTGGGCTAGTGGCTGTAGAGACTAGATTAGTATGGACTCTAATGGGTAAATTGCCTTTCCCTACTACCAACACTAATGCAGCTATGTTGGTAACAACTATGCTGGTGAACGACATGAATGTAGCTGATCTATGGAAATTGGTCCTGATCGGTATTACAGATCCTTCAGCAAAGAAAACCAAACTGGAATTGCAAGCTGAAGTACAAAATCACTTTGTAGAAACTGTAGAAATTAATCCTGATGGCAGGTATGGAAGCCGTTCGCGTTCCCGGTCATATGCCAGATACCGTAGCTCTGGATCTCGGTCTTGATCACATTCCTATCGTAGTCGTAGCCGTTCGTATGATCGATATTCTCGCAGCCGATCACGCTCTGACGATTACCACAGATGCAGCAGAAGCGAATCAGATGATAGCCGGAGGAAACATGACTATCACATGAACAAATATCAGGGTCGCTACCCCCGCAACCGTGGTACTTATTACCGGCCTCGGTTTCAGAACTTCAAAAATCCAAGAGGAAATTTCCAGCAACATGTTGGTAGGAATTTTCACCAGAAATATCAGCAAGGCCGTGGTAACAGGCCCTTTGGCAATAGAGGTAGAGGAAGAGGGGGTAGAAGTCGTTATTTTCATTACGAACCTAGTTCTGGTTATAAGGACTACCATAGACGCCGCTATGAAGGAAATCGCCCTCGGTCTAGGGGTAGTGACGACAGGAGAAGTTGCAGTCGTGAGGACGATGATCCAATGAAGAAAGTTGGCGCAGCTAAGGAAAAATTTAATGAATATATTGCTGAAGAAAACAAGAAAGATGAGGCCGGTCCATCCTCGAGAAAGTCACGTGATGAGCCTCTAAGTGAGGGAGAGGCTGTGGATGATGACTATGGATTGCCCCCTCTGCCTTCTAGTGGCCCTCCATCTCGTGACAGTAGCTATGTGGATCGCAAGGCATATGATGGGAAGTGGGCTGAAAAGGAATCTGAAGATAAAAACTCAAGAAGTGCAACGATTGTGACAAAAGGAGGGAGAGTCATCAAATTACCCAGGAAATATTTAGATTGAACATTTTTATATTGGCTTCAATGTTGTGTATATTTTTTGTTTAATTTAACTTGATCAGTTAAATTAGGTGGGAGGATGTTGTGTTTGCTTATTATAAGCTCCTTGGTTGTGGTGACAACATGAACTATGAGCAGTAGATCGTAAGAAATAAATGAAGTGCAATTGTAATTGATGTGCAGAAAGAAATATAAATAGCTCGTCGAATGTTGAATGAGTGTATTCATTTGTACTCCTATGTGTTACAAGGGCTATTATTTTAACGATAGAAGTACGTCGGTGACATTATTGCCTTATTCTGCCATCCGAAAACATCCTGTGCCCCTGTTGAGTTTCCCCACAATGTTATACCATAAGTTAAATGTGAAAGGAAAAATGCATAGTATGCGAGAAACATCTGATTAGCACTAACTGATTGTTTGAGTCTTCGCAATAAAAATAAGACTCGTGCTAATTTTGTACATAATTTTTGTGTGTGAATGTCCCAGTTTAATTTAGAGTCTAAATGGATTCCCAACAACTTAACAGAGCTGCATTCATGACTACTTGAAACCAATTTGACTAAGTGAAAATAGATTTCTTCTGTTTTGTTACTGTTTAGAAATAGTTTGTTTACCTTTAGCCAAGAATTTGATTCACCTAATAATTTGTTTATTTTCTCTTCAAGGCAAGTTAGGTCTCTATCACTTGTTATTACAGTAATGTCATCAGTAGGGCTCGGATCGATATGCTCGAAAACCATGCGTTTTATGCTCGATAGATATGCTCGAAAACCCCATTATATGCTCGATAGATATGCTCGAAAACCCCATTATATGCGGTTAAATATACAGAATATGCTCGAAGAACACGGTTAAAAACTACAGAAAGGAAAGTGAAACGAAAAAACCAATAACATACCTTCATATACGAGCTTTATTTTCTACTTGTATGTATGATACACTGCAATATACTCGCATTCAAGTTTTTTAGTATATATAAGAGAAGTTTTCTTATAAAAGTACAGTTTAAAAGGTCATTTACAAAATGTTCAGAATTAGGCGAGACAATGAAGTAGATCTCCATTGGTCTGTACAACAAGAATGTTTTCTAGGTTTTCAGTTTTTAATGATTTTCTTAAATCAGTCAATAAAAGTTTCAATGACGAGAACGACCTCAGCAAAGGTTAAAATCCTGCGGTTCTATTATTCGCACCAGATAGGCTTTACAATAATTATTTCTGTTTTCGAACCTTATGGATGGTCAGGGCCCGAATTCGGGTGGGGATTCGAAGAAAAAGAAACTATTTAGACAAAAACCACAAAAATATTCATTTATATGCTTCTATTCTGAAAACCGCGGTTTTATGCATTTATATGCTCGATACATTTCAATTCTGTTGGTCCCATAGAGGTGAAAATACCACCGAAAGGCTTCTTTCAATGTTTACTACTCAGTAAAAAAATATGCAAATATGCTCGAATCCGAGCCCTAGTCATCAGCATACAGTATTGACTTGGCTTTTATATTACTAACAATGTCGTTTATATAGACCAGAAAGAAAAAGGCTCCAATGACTGAACCTTGGGCTACACCTGTATTTACAATGAGCGGAGCAGATTTTCGGTTGTCTATTACAACTATTTGCCTTCTCTTGTGGAGATAGGAGGTAATTAATGATAATTCACAATCTTTGACACCATAATAGTGAAGTTTTTGTATTAATATATCATGATCCACAGAATCGAAAGCTTTCTTAGGTCTAAGAGTGTGACAGATGTAATAAGTTGAGATTCAAATCCAGCAATCACTTCATCAACAACAGCTTCAACATGCTCGAACCGTTGACTTACCAGTTCTGAAACCAAATTGGGTACTATTAAACAACTTGTGCTCCTCCAAGAATGCTGATAATTGTTCTTCCATACACTGTTCTATTACTTTGGAAATAATGGGGACAATTGAGATTGGCCTATAGTTACTGGGGTCCATCATATCTCCTTTTTTATGGACTGGAGTTGTGATTGTGATTTCAGACACTCTGGAAATACTCCAGTAGTAAATATCCAGTTTATTAGATAAGTTAAAGGTAATACTATGATGTCTATAATTTGTTTTAGAATAAAATTCGACATTCCATAATAATCCTCACATTTTGAATTGTTTAGTTCTGAAACTATTTTTAGAACCTCCTCATATGTTATTTGTCTCCATCTGAAGGATGGTGTGGGATTTTCATCTACCTTATGGTTTTCCAATTTCTCCATACACTTTGTATGATGATTTTCATATTCCAAACTTTTGACCATATTTTCAACAGAATTTATAAAATATTCATTTAACACATTTGGCGTTATTGGTGTAGAGTCCTTCCTTTTATTTTTACCCAGTTCCTTGTTTATGATTAACCAAGCAGTTTTACATTTATTCTTTGCATTATTAATGAACTCATCATTCGCTCTCTTTTTTGCTGCTTTAATTTCCCCCCGATATAATTTTTTAATGTAATTAATGTTTTCTATATCCTGTGGGCCTCCTTTCTTTGCTTTACTGTAATACATGATCTTTAGCTTTCTAATAACATCAAGGTAAGGCGTATACCATTTGGTATTATTTTTACTTTGTTTTTGATCTGGACTGATTATTATTTTTTTCTTAATTGGGCAGCATTTATTTAAGGAGGTATGTGTTATATTCATAAACTTATCAGCAGCTTCAGAAACATTGTTATAGCTCACAATTATGTTTTCCAAATTCCTGCTGGTCAACTCGTGCCTTAAACAGAGAAAGTTATTGTCGCTCAACATCCTAATATACTTGACTTGCCTATTTTCTGGGAAGTGTCCTATATCAATTTGAAATGTTAGCCAGAGGCCACTATGGTCAGACAAGAGAGGTTTTGTAACACCAAAATTATAACCATTTGTTGGCACATTAGTAATAATGTTATCTAAACAAGACTTCTTTCTAGTTGGCTGGTTATTGATCAGATAAAAATCAAAAGATTTTAAAATGTTACAGAATTGTTTCTTTGCCAGTGATTCAATTAATACATTTATGTTAATATCCCCTAAACAGTATATGTTATACCTTTGGAATTTTGCTAAGTAACAAGCAAACCTTTCCCATATGTTTATGAAGGCCTGGACATCCGAATCAAGTGTACGATATATGGAAATAATAATAAATTTATCTCTTGTAAACTTTACCCCAGCTACTTCGAGGAGCTGTTCTATACAGAAATCATTTAAATCCATTATTATGCTGTCCATGTTTGTAGTTACTTTCTTGAATATAGCAACACCCCCGTTTGATTTATTTTTTCTACAAAAGCTAGTCATTACCTCATACCCTGATGGAATATAAAGACTAACATCTTCCTTCACAAGCCAATGTTCATTTACACACAAGATATCTATTGAAAGGGAATTGAGTAAGATTTCTAGTTCACCTAACTTATTTCTTATAGATTGTAAATTGATATGAAATATATTAAGCTCTTTCAAAACTTGTTTTCAGTGATATTTACATCTTTAGTGAGTTCATTCAAAATTACTAATTTGTCTGTAACATTATTTTCAACTCGGATCTTTGTACAAGGTTTCTGGTTTAAAGATACGAGTTTCCTAGCACGTTTCCCTGCAAAGGCCAGGTAAGAGGTATAGCTTTTCTCAATTTTGAGACATCGCTAATCTCCCTCCTGATAATGCAAGCAATTTCCCTTCCTAGTGATTCTTTCCCTTTGTGGTTAAGGTGCAAGCCATGCTTAGTAAACATTTCGCTGCTAAATTTGGAAATATCAATAACTTCACAATTTTTTAAGTGTTTACATAAGCTATGAATTTCAGCATTAGTTTCACTTACAGCCATATTAACACAAGATTCCTTCATAAGATCATGTCAATAAGGTGTATTAACAACAATTACTCGTGAATTATTCATTATTGAGAGCTTACCTTTTAAATTCCTGACTAATTTGTTACCTTCATTAGCAGCAACTTCGCTGGTGCCTGTCACAATTATTACATAATTGTCCTTTTCCATTAGAGGATTGCAATTGGCAAGACCATCCACAGTTTTTGCATCAGGTTTTACTGATCCACACACTTGTATACAAGGATTATCGAGATTAGTCTTGATTTCTTCTGCCAAGCCCCTACTCTGGCTGTCTGCATACACGTTGACTGCTTGCCATGAGGAAGTTGAATTATTAGTTTTCTTCTGTAGGCTCCTAGCACTGTGTTCGGTTTTACTATTGGATGATTCCGGTGAAAACGTGTAATTTGAAACATGTTCAAGCACTTGAAATTTATTGGAGCACTTCATTGTAGCACTTGTGTGTTTCACAACATTCTCGTTTCGTCCCATTTGATTTACATTAGGCCTAAAATTGCAACCTGTAACCTTTGTCCAATTCTGTATTTCTTTCTTGTCGTCTTCTAACGCTACAATTCTTTCTTTTAAAGATTCATTTTCAGCTCTCAAAGCCATTAAGTCTTCTTGAAGTACACCTAAAATTTTAAATATGGATTCATAATTGTTTTGTTGTTGTTGTTGTTGTTGTTGTTTAGTCTCCATGCTATTGCCGCTTTGTTTACATGCAACGCAGATCCACTCACTTTCATGTTCGTTAAAATTGGACTTGATATTGATATTTCCACAGCGAAAATGGTACCATTCATCACAAATTGTACATAGAAAACCGTTTTTCACTACTCTATTACATTTAACACACTTTTCGTCACTGATTTTGAGATTTATCGGAGATAACTCAGACTCGGTACTAACAGCCGCTGCCATGTTCTTTTTTGAAACAGAGCACCCTCTTATTCAGAAACTATTGATGATGGAGGCACTAATCTTTTTAACATTTTCGGTTTGTTCTTTCGTTTCGAAGTCACACATTAGAAATTGGGAAATCAAGCAAAGCACACAATTCAAAAATATATATATTTCAGTAAAAAACAACAAAAGTAATCCAAGTGTTAAAGCACCCAGTTGTATCCACATTGTGCTTGAATTTATCAATGAGGGTTTTAGAACCTACGGCTTTTAACAAAAGTGCACTAAATTTGCTCAAATTACCATTCCTATGATAGACTAAGTAGGTTCTCCTTAAGTGAAAAGGGCTTAATAACCAAGATGTCCCAAGTCCCTAATGGGAATTAACAACAACAGCCGCTGTGTTCATCAGGATGTTTTTATATTCTACCACAAAACTTCTCATAAATCTGCGCAAGTCACAGCCGGCTTAGCTTGCCGTGTATATCGGGGCGCACATACTGTAGATAATGACCCTGTTCTTGCTGGTTCTAGGATATATCCCCTCTGTGATCGGCTTTTTGCTGGAAGTCTCCTGCACACTGATGAAAAACAAGTAGTTCCGTGAAGAACAAAATAGACTATTTTCATATATCCCACTGGTCTTTTCCATTAAAACTCTCCCGGTTATAAAAATAATTTTCCGTGCGCTATACTAAATAGCTTTTGGTTCCCGATATGTGTCTCCACCTACACCATTACAGTGAGAAGTTATGTGATAGAACATAAAAACATTGAATATTGGTGATTAAGATTCCTCCCGTGAGATGGCATCATTCTGTAACGAAACCGCGGGAAATAATTTTTATGAAAGTCAAATGCACAGCTTCTTTGATTTACGAAAAGTAAGCTACACAATGAATAGGATAGGAGAACTGAAAAATAAGGTTGTGAAATTTTGAACTCATGCATCTTGATGTTTTAAAAACAATTGAACATCCTTAGATGTCTCTATACTAAATTCTGAATAAAGTTTTACTGTGCCGAGTTTCATTGCACTCGGTTAGATATGAAGATTTACCGTGCTAAGTGTGACTGCTCACGGATGAATGCTGTAGGAGACGAGAAACATTTATATAAATATTTAAATTTTGTAATGCCACCATGTTGGATTTGTGGTCATCAGGTTATTTGCAAAATTTTAAAATCACTTCGCCACCATCATGTTTTGAGTTTCAGGATTAGGGAAATTCACATATTTGTCCTAACGTAACAGTTCTCTAACACCATACAAAATTTCAGTTTGATTGCTTAAATAGTTTGGGAAATATTGAGGACCTGTGAAATGCATCATATGTTGGATTGTTTGATATACCCTATATGCTATAGAATTATATGCCAACAATTTGGGATATTTCCATAGTTGGTGCTGTGATATGATATTTTAATCAACCTACATGAACGTTGGGATACATAATAACCACCCACGTAATTTTAATTTTAACTTTTCATTGTAATTATTTTTGATATTAATTTATATGGAAGGAGAGGGTATTTTATTATGTTTATATTCAATTGGAGCTAATGGAAGATTTTCGATATACGAATACTATAAATTTAACGCGAGAGCATGATTGAGCAGGAAGCCGAGATTTTAAGTCATTTAGCGAGGTAGAGTAGATGTCGCAACTCAAGTTATTCTCGACCATAGGAACAGCGGGGCGCTTTCCCAGAATTGAAGCAGACAAGGACTGACGCCTCTCTGAGGCGCTTTTCCACGAACTTGGTTCATTTGAGGTCAAGCTTACTGAGGACAAGAGAAACTAGGCTTTCGCCGTACAGCATATCCTATTTGGCTATAAGACCTGCAATTCCCAGAATCGGAGCCACGCTACCCCTGAGCAAATCAGAACGTTGACAACAACCCAATTTGATGGAGTGGGAGACTTGGGGTCAGCATCGCAAGAAGAGATTGGCCTACAACCACGTGTGATGGGTGCTGGAGAGAGGGATATCGAGAAGTTTTATAAGACTCAACCCAGGGACGGAGAGTCACTCCATTTGATTATTTTTCTTTAATCAGGCTCGATTATTATGTTGATGGTCAGTCTAGTCTACTTTTGAGCATCCCTGAGCTCATAACTATTACAGTTGCAGTATGCTGGGAACATATCTCGTTCACGCATATTGATGATAACAGTTGTGTCTTTGGCTGTTGTCATAAATGGGATTCTTGAAGCTAGTACTTCATCTCACGCAACGCTATAATTTTACATATCAAGAATTTTCAAGAAGATGTTGGCGATCTCGTAGAGAAGACAACAGATTTGCTCGAGGTTGAGCATATCCGACCATGAAGTCAGCACTGGTGAGCGTAGATGACATTATGACATATCTCTCTGTTTTTCTTTCAAAATTAATCAATCTTTCTTTGGGCAAAGTAACTGTAAATTAATTTTAATTTGCAATAAGTTAAAGTAATATGTCTCCACTTCGTCTTGATTTAGCCCCCACGTTAATAGTAGGGTCTACGTGTTCCATTAGCATGTGTTTTAAAGGTGATCTTTTTATTATAATTAAATTCAATTTCATTAAATTCGGTTTCCGTGTTAAATCCTTGTAGATAGAATTAGCTATAATACCGAACCTGTCCTCTCTTAGTATATATCATTTGGTTAGAAGATGGATGTTTCCCCACGAGCTGAGTTAAAGAGAGTCTATATGACTGAGGTAAATAATGGTAAGTCTGATTATAGGTACTGTATATTTCGATGTCCTAATGGTAATTGGACACGATGGCGCCCACCAGGTATAAATGTGTATAGTGGTTTCACCACAGTACTTCAGGTGAATGACCATTACTTATAGTTGTCCAACTGTGGAACTTGTTGTGGTGCAGATTCACTCCCATCAGGATAATAATAACCATCACAAATTGAATATTATAATCGCGGCTCATTGTACCAACCTACATTTCTTTCGCTTGTTTAGACTTTCGGAAACGAGAAAAAAAACGGTATTTTAAAAATTTTGAACAGCCATTTTGATGTTTGGCGATCATATAGGAAACACCTATATACTGTATTCGTTGGGACTAGTAACGCTGATAAGTTTCACCTTAATTATTAAAAATGGTTCTGTAAACAACTTGAAAGCGATTTATTAATCTGTTCGCACGTATACATATTTGATTGTACAAGTTTCCGTTACTCATTCAGTAAAGCGTTATACTGTACCGTTTGCGTGTGGCCTGGTACTTGTCATGAGCGCATTAAATATTCACACTCAACGATCACGTGAGTATCCTTCCACACATTCATTTAACATTCCTTACTGCTTATATACTATCAGAGGTTTACCGTACTTCCTATTTAAAAATTGCCCATTATTTATCAATGGAGCAATGAATGAGAAATTAAGACTTTAACCTGTTAGGTCGTTTAATGCACAAACGGACCCCAGAAAGACTCAAACCCGCGACCTCTGGTTTATTTCTCCGTTGCGATGACCACTGAAGTCTTGGGGTGCACATTAATTCACACTTGGCAGTGATATACCTATGGCACTGTCCTGTACCAACTGTGAAATTTGCTCGGTGTGGCTATCAATACATTCCAAGATTCAAGCGCCATCATTTCTCATCTTCGTGGTCGTGAAAAGTCAATATGAAGGGGAATGGCCACGGGAGTGTTCAGTGCGGAGTGTATCCGATATACTAAGTGAATTAGAAAGAAGCTAAGCCTAGGAGGTAAGCTGAAATGAAGTGCAAATGTTACAGAAGGTGGCGTACTACGAAAGTACTAATCAATTACAAACATATACCAGGGTACATAGTTAATAAGTCTCATGACAAATCCATTGGCATGCTAGCCGGATAAGTGAGGTTAAGTTAGCAGGGTCACGGATCGTCCACCGAAAGAGTAAACTCTGGGTAGTTCATACAGGCATCACAAGGCTCAAGTGTAGCAGGTGCGCACAAACATTTAACACCACACCGAGCGAGCAAAGGCATATGCTAGCAATGTGTAAAGACTTTCAGTCAGGAAAATGAACTAGGTGCCTCTTACAGACGAAATAAGGCTGAAGTGTTACAGGTGCGCAAAAACATTCAAATTATTATTATTGTATTGTGAAGTGACTTACCAAAGCGGAGCGCTTGGAGAGAGTTTCTGTTATTGAGGACCAGTCAAAACAAGAGAGCATTGGGAATCTTCGCCCGAGTAAGGAATAACTTTTGCAACGGTGACGAAACATTCTCAATAAGATGAAGCTTGCAACTGACAGGCAGCGTAATATATCCAAAGATATGAAGAATGGCATAGTGGAACTAGAAGAGGCCATTGATTCTATAGCCTATTGTGATCGTACTTCACATGCGGCACAAGACGAAGCTCACAAGGTTGTAGTGAATGACCTACCGAAGGACATGACCCCCAATTCTAACAGCCGGAACAAAGTAACTTCGTGAACTGTAGCTGCTCAGGAGGGGGATAAGAAGAATGAGACAAAGTCGTCAGAAACATGGACTCCTGTTACATCGAGGAGAGACAGAAGATTGGTAAAGGTTAGAGAAAACGCTGAGAATATGCAGGAGGATTTTGCTGATAAAGTTGACATATCTACCCACCAAGCAACCCCAAACAGTCAGAAGAGCCCTAGTAGGCCAAGGCGAGCAGCCTTACTGATCAGACCAGCTGAAGGTAAATCATATGCCGATATTCTGAAGGAGATTCGCCAAAAAGCAAACCCTAATGATACAGGAACTGAAGTCTGGTCCATTCGACAAACTAAAGCGGGAGACGTCCTTGTCGAGTTGGGAGCAAGTTCCAGGGATAAAGCAGCTTTTGGTAATTCTCTGCGAAATGTTCTGGGGTCCAATGCTACAGTTCGTAGGCTTGAAGCGAAGGCAACTGTTGAAATCAGAGACCTTGATGCTCTAACTACTTCCGAAGAGGTCATTGAAGCTATCCAGAGATCTATCCCAGAACTCTCTCCAGATACTAAGGTACTGGTGACGAGGACGAATACGAGGGAAGTGAAGATGTCTGTTGTCACATTAACAACTAGTGATGCAGATGTGCTCAAGAAGCAAGATCATATCACCATAGGATGGGTCAATTGCAGGATGAGACGGAGGATCATGGTATCTCGTTGTTATAGATGTCTGGACTATGGACATGTTGCTAGCAACTGCAAAGGCACAGATAGAAGTAAACTTTGCTACAATTGCGGCGGGACAGATCACAAAGCTAGAGGATGTACGGCCTCAAAGAAATGTGTTCTTTGTGAAGAACGAGGTTTTATCAAAGATTTAGGACATGCTATGGGATCTGGCCAGTGTAAGGTCTTCAGAGAAGCTTTGGACAAAGAAAAGGCACTGAGGTTCAAATGATTCGTATACTTCAAACCAATCTACATAGAAGTAAGACAGCCAATGATCTGCTATATCAGCTAGTCACAGAGAAATAAAGCGATCTCATGATAATCAGCGAACAGTATAAAGATAAAGATTCATCTCTTTGGTTCAGTGACACACTTAGCACTTCTGCAATCTGGGTATTGGATTCTAGAAAAGTTATTATATAGGAACATGGAAGTTCTGATGGTTATGTTTGGGTGAAGACCAGAAGGGTCACCTATTTTAGTGCTTACCTAACTCCTAATGAGGCAATTGAGCACTTCCGCCGCAACGTAAATTCTTTGGAAGATGCAATTCTAAACGCTACAGATAGTGTCATAGTGGCTGGAGACTTTAACGCCAAAGCAGTGGAATGGGGTATGCCAAGTACAGATTCCCGGGGTAAGTACATTCTAGAGATGGCATCCAGGATAGGCCTTCTAATATTAAATATTGATACAGTTCCAACTTTCCGACGTCCAGGATGTGAAGGAACAATTCCGGATGTCTCCCTGGCATCAGAAGTAATTGTGCCATTCATTAAGAGATGGAAAGTGTTGGAAGATTATTGTGCTAGCGATCATCAATTCATCGCCTTTGACTTTGAATCAAATGTTCAGGGACGGGAACTACCTCCCCAGAAATGTCGACGGTGGAATGTAAATAGGATTAGCATGGACAAGTTCAAAGATATCATTGGGAAGGGTGCAGAACAGATTCGAAGTGCTGAAGCACGGATAGAGTTTGAGGTTGAGGATCTGGTTTCTGCAACCATGAAAATTATTAAGTCAGCTTGTGATGTTTCGATGCCCTCCTCAGTACCACGTCACCGAAAGAACCCTGTATACTGTTGGACCAGAGAGATAGCAGAATTAAGGAAGAACTGCCTCAGGCTTCGCCGTCTTGCCCAGAGAGCAAGAAATCGGGAAGAAGCTAATGAAAAATCAGCGGAGCATAAAGCAGCAAAGAAGCTACTCCGGAAAGCCATAACTACGAGCAAGGTTCAGAGTTGGACAAAGCTTCAGGAAGATATCGACACTGATCCATGGGGTTTGGGTTACAAAATTGTAACACAGAAACTTGGAAGTCACCGAACATCGTGCATCATGGAGGATGATATTATGAGCACCATTGTTCAAACCCTTTTTCCAACTCATCCCACAAAACCTGAGAGGAATTTTGAAAGTGATCTAGATTTCCCACTGTTTATTGAAGATGAACTTCGGGTTGCAACGCATTCTTTACGGAACAACAAGGCTCCGGGGCCGGATGGGATTCCTAATGAGGTTTTGAAAATAATAGTTGATCATGATATGTTGTTATTGTTGAGAATGTTCAATGTGTGCTTGAAAGCAGGAATCTTTAGCTTTCGCTGGAAGATCTGTCGCTTAGTGCTTATTAGTAAGGGCATGGGTGACCCTGAGTTACCATGATCGTACCGCCCACTTTGTATGCTTGACACAACAGGCAAACTATTTGAGAAACTCATAAGACGGAGATTGCTTGAAGCAATAATCGTAGCCGGTGATTTATCACCAAGACAACATGGATTCAGGGTACGCCGGTCGACACTGGATGCAGTGCAAGAAGTCGCTGATCAAGTACGAAGAGCGGAGAGTTATAATCATTACTCTCGCCGGGTGATTCTCTTTGTTACACTGGATGTTAAAACGCTTTCAACTCGGTCAAATGGACAGATATCATGGATGCTCTAGAATTTTCATTTCATGTTCCAAGGTATCTCCTCCGGATCTTAGACTCTTACTTAAAGGATCGTGCTCTGCTCTACGATACTACAGAAGGGATCCGTAGAGTACAAGTCACGGCTGGGGCTACCCGGGGTTCGATTCTAGGACCTGATCTCTGGAATGTTACAGGCTTGAAATACCTGCAGAAACTATTCTAGTAGGATATGCAGATGATGTTGCTGCTCTTGTAGCAGGAAGAAGTGTCGAGCAGGCACAGTTGCGACTCAATATGGTAATGCGCAAAATCAATAGATGGATGGAGGAACATGGTCTGTCTCTAGCACTTAGTAAGACGGAAATTGTCATCCTAACAAAGAAGAGAATTCAGACAATACTTCCAATACAGGTAGCACAAATTCAAGTAGAGACGCAGCCAGCAGCAAAATACCTGGGCATTATGATCGACAGTAAAATGAATTTTGGAGAACAGATTAGACGGACTGCAGATAAGGCAGCCAGAGGAGTAATGTCCCTCAGTCGGCCCATGGCCAATGTTGGTGGGCCAAAATCTAGTAAGAGAAGACTATTGATGACAGCCATCCATTCAGTTCTGCTGTATGGAGCGGAAATATGGGCGGAGGCCCTGGATAAGGAAATTTATAGGAAGTCACTGGCGCAAGTGCAGAGGCGGGGTGCTTTGCGCGTGGCATCTGCATATCGCACGGTCTCTGAGGAAGCAGTTCTCGTTATTGCCGGGATTATTCCGATTTTCTTGAGGAAATCTGATGTGGGTTTACAAAATGCAAGACGATTGGCAAGAGTACAAACCTTTCAAAATTGGCAGATCAAATGGGAGCAAGGAGATCAAAGCCAATGGACTAAGGGAATGATCCCTCAGGTGCAGGTTTGGACAGAGAGGAAACATGGTGAGGTTGGTTACTATCTCACTCAGTTCTTGACTGGCCATGGGTACTTCTGTTCCTATCTTAAGAAGATGGGGAAGGTGGATTCATCAGATTGCATCTACTGTATCAACGAATTAGATAATGCTAATCACACCTTCTTCTCTTGTGGACAATGGGTCCAAAATAGGCAGTCTCTTCAAGATCACATTGATGTAGAGATATCCCCGGACAATATTGTTGCAATGATGCTACAAAATGAGGAAAACTGGAAACTGGTAGCAAGTTTTGTTGAAGATATCCTCCGAACAAAGAAGACGGATCTGGATCGCCACTGAAGATGATTCATTACGGAAGAGTGCCCTACAGGCAAATATAAAATGACTCTAGCCTGAAGTAATGTGATAACCGGTTCCAGGCTAGTGTTCAGAAGTAACGCGGGAGTTTTAGTCGGTAGTCTGCTACTCAGGCGCAGGAGCCCGACACTCTGTGCGTAAATGCATTTCTTCCCCTAATATATATATATATATATATCATACTAATATATAAAACTGCGATGGTGTGTGTCTGTCTGTCTGTCTGTTACTCAATAACTCAAGAACCACTGGTCCGATTTAAATGAAATTTTGCATGGATGTAGCTGATTTACCATGTTTACATATAGAATAATTGTGATTTCGAAATTTTGCACTATTAAAAAATGTCGACTATTTTAGTGACGTCATTAGACCCTTTGGTTTCAAAATTTCATATTTCCATATCAAATAAAAGGAGAACGGTAGGAAATAGCAAACTTTTGATGGCACACGCGAGCTTTGAAATTTAATTTCCTATCCGAAAGGTCGTTATCACTTTCCGTGTATCTCCAACAGTTAGCGAGTAAAACCGACATTTGTGACGTCACTACACCCTTTGGTTTCAAAATTTCATATTTCCTTTTCAAATAAAATGAAAACTCTAAGAAATAGCAAACTTTTGATGGTATACATGAGCTTTATCATTTAATTTTCTATCCGAAAGGTCCTTATCATTTTTCGTATATCTCCAACGGTTACCGAGTAAAACCAGAATATGTGCAATAAAACACGGTCAACACCGAGCGGTGAAGTATATATCTCTATATATAAAAATGAAAATTTGTGTGTTTATCCCTGAATTTCTACGGAAATTTGAGATATTTACACGTTTCAGACTGTTTTATGATGGATGCGCGCGAAAATAATTTTTTTGTTTGTTTCTCTGTTTGTTTGTTTGTCTGTGGACAAATTTGTTCCCTTATAACTCGAGAACGGCTGGGTGTATCAACGTAAAATTAGGTACAGATATCCATCAGAGGCACGGCACTAATTATTGATGTAACTCTTCTCCGTACCTCTCATAAAAGGGGGCATTCCCCCTTAAAATACATGCTGAAATAGGCGTAGAAGGACGAGACAAAACTCATTTTCAGCCCCTCAATGTGAGAGACATAACTCGGGGCCCCGAAAACCACATTTTAAGGACCGAAGACCAACCGTTTTTGAGATATTCCCAGAAAACTAATTTAATTTAATAAACTAATGAACGAATGCAAGCCAGTAACCATGCCAATGGATTCTCAGAGGTCCTTCTATTGCTGTAAGACGCAATGCAATTCCATTAATTATATTAGTGTGAAAGTTTGCAAACGGCTAAAAGGTTATCACGGAACCAAATTAAGCCGTAAAATTCATCAATACGTATATGCGCTTAAGGGGATCAAGGGGTTTTCTAGAATTTTTTCACGCAATTTACACCTGCGGGTGTGGTACGGCAGGTCTATTATATTCCTATCCCCGTATTATTCATTCATTCATTCATTCATTGATTTCATATAGGCCATCTATGGACCGCGTCATTCCAACCGTCTCCTACTGGCTTTGATGTTTGCCCTGTACGCCCGCATTCGTTCTCGGTGGACTTCCTTCCGTTCCTGGGTCCAAATATTTCCCGTTTTCTGCTTCGGTTTTTCTTGGAACCTTTACAAGCTTGAAGTTTCCTTTTGAGTGGGCCGCGCTCCTGAATGTCTGTTGGTGTAATCCCCACTTCTTTCAGATCTTTATCCAGTTCAATGAACCAGGCCCATTTTGTTTTCCTCTCCTGAAAGTAAGTTATGTTGCGGTTGGTCAGTCTCGCTGGGCTCAATCGTTTCACATGCCCAAAAAATGGTAACCTCCTCTTCCGGATGACGTTGCTTATCTTCTCCACATGAGTATATAGGTCATGGTTATGCCGTCTTCTGTATTCCCCATTGTCTTTGATGGAACCCAATATCTTTCTCAAAATTTTCCTTTCTTTGGCCTCCAGTTTCTCGATCAAGCCTTTTTTTGTTCATCGTGAGGCATTTAGAAGCATGCATGACTTCCGGACGGATGACACTGCAGTAATGTTTTAGTTTTGCGTTGAAGGATATTGACCTTTTCTTATAGATGTCCTTAGTTAAAAGGTAGGCCATTCCCATTTTGCTCATGCATGATATGAATGTTTCTTTCTCTGATAATATCCCTTCCCTGACCCGTCCTGAAGTACATGGCCATTGGCTGAATTAAAAATTTAAAAAATTAGGTTTATAATTTCTCCCTATATTATATTATTATTATTATTATTATATTATGGCGTACAACAACGAGACAAATCCCCTCGGTGCCAGCAACAAAACTAAGGGGCCTTAAAGGGTCCTCGAAAACTACATTATAAGGCTCTAAAGCCAACAGTTTCTGAAATATTCCCAGAAAACTAATTTAATTTAATTTAACAAACTAATGAAGGAATGCAGATCGGTAACCATGAGAACATTATCTCAAGAGGTGGCATACAACTTTCCTTCTATTTCTGTAAGAAGCAATGTCACTCCATTTATTACATTTCTGTGAAAGTTTGCAAATGGCTATAAGGTTATCACGGAACTAACGTAGACCGTATAATTCATCAATGCAATTAAGGGGGTGAAGGGGTAACCTAGATTTTTTCATGCAATTTTCACTTTCGACATATAATACAGAAGGTCTATTATATCTCCAAACAGCAACATTATTTTCAAAAATTCCTGAATTGAACCAGCATTTTTTGCGGCTTTTAGGAATTTGGGCAATTTCAGGCTAAAGAACCTGAATTTTCATGCACCATAAGCCTTTATAATTTATGAAAGGGGTCTTCCTGTGAATGGGCATCTAGCACAACGTAGAGGTTCAGTTTTTATGTGACGTATATTGCGTTTCGTTTACAAGGCTTTCAATTGTATTTCACGTCAGGAAGTACACGTTAGGTGAATTTAGTCGGAGAGCACATTTTAACTATTATTTTTTGTCGACATACGGGTTCATCGTAAGGATGATTCTGTTTGATACTGTGTGGTAGATATACCCATATTTGGATATCTCGGTAATATGTTGTAGACAATAGAATTGTCTGTCTGTCTTTCTGTGTATCTTTATGTACGCCTAAACCTCGTGTTCGGATGCTTGGTGCATCGTAAAATTAGGTATGGTAACCATGAGAGTCAATACACCAATCATTTATAAAACTCTTCACCGTACTTTTCATACAGTAGAATGGTGGATATAGAGAAAAACTTCTCAATATATGCTAAAATAGGCGAAATATAAAAATTATCCCTGAAGGACGACCAAAGCATATGTTGCGCTTCTCAATGTGAGACCCAAAATTCGGGAATTTATAAAGGGTCTCTGAAAACTACATTTTAAGGGCCTTAAATTAACAGTGTGTGTGATATTCCCAGTAAACTAACTTCGTTCTGATAAACTTGAAGGAATGTCAAACCGCTAACCATTGCAACAGTAGCTCAATTGGTAATGTTTGGTGTTAACAACGAACACCGTTCGAAGAACGGGTACTTCTGCTAGTATATATATATATATATTATCACCATACATCGTCAAAACAATAGGAAACTGGAACTGTGGTAAAAGACTCTTCTCATGGTAGAGTTGTCCTTACTAACCACAAATAAGTTAGGAAGAGGACGAACGAGAGGAATTTTCTGGGAAGTGAATAAGTGAGCCCAGTGAGAAGAAATACAGTATTTTACTCAGGATTAGAGCAATAGAGAACACTAGACGTCTGATTAATTCAATACACATAAGATAAGAAGTCCACTATTAACGTTCTAGAATAATGTCATCAGTGTTGTGTTGAATTGGATCCTTTCGTATAACCTTTAAAATGTTGTCAGAGTAATAACGAAATGGACCGAGGTCCCGTCACTTATTATTTATACGTTTTAGTTCTGTCTCTTCAATAGTGATATACCCCATCCATCTTGTCCATCTCATTAATCATTGTTGTGCTCGTAGCGCAAGGAGCACGGAAGTAAAGCCCAGTCCTTCCATCTATGTAAAAGTCATACGAAGAAAGAATTGAGCTTATAAATTTACACATGCGCAAATTTAACTCACAGTTGATTGGTCATGATCTTCTTTTGATTGTTGTTGTAGTTGTTAAACTAAAGAAAATATACAATGAACCTGATCTGGCACAAGATTCGGATAACAAACGTGTGGATGCGGATAACAGTCGAGCGGATGCGGGGCGGTTGCGGATAACAGTCGTGCGGATGTGGGGCGGATGCGGATAACAGTCGTGCGGATGTGGGGCGGATGCGGATAACAGTCGAGCGGATGCGGGGTGGTTGCGGATAATAGTCGTGCGGATGTGGGGCGGATGCGGATAACAGTCGAGCGGATGTGGGGCGGATGCGGATAACAGTCGAGCGGATGCGGGGTGGTTGCGGATAACAGTCGTGCGGATGTGGGGCGGATGCGGATAACAGACTTGCGGATGTGGGGCGGTTGCGGATAACAGTCGTGCGGATGTGGGGCGGATGCGGATAACAGTCGTGCGGATGTGGGGCGGTTGCGGATAACAGACGTGCGGATGTGGGGCGGATGCGGATAACAGTCGTGCGGATGTGGGGCGAATGCGGATAACAGTCGTGCGGATTTGGGGCGAATGCGGGGTGGATGCGGATAACAGTCGTGCGGATGTGGGGCGAATGCGGATAACAGTCGTGCGGATGTGGGGCGAATGCGGATAACAGTCGTGCGGATGCGGGGTGGATGCGGATAATAGTCTTGCGGATGTGGGGCGAATGCGGATAACAGTCGTGCGGATGTGGGGCGAATGCGGGGTGGATGCGGATAACAGTCGTGCGGATGTGGGGCGAATGCGGATAACAGTCGTGCGGATGTGTGGCCAATGCGGATAACAGTCGTGCGGATGTGGGACGGATGCGGATAATAGTCTTGCGGATGTGTGGCGGATGTGGGGCGAATGCGGATAACAGTCTTGCGGATGTGGGGCGAATGCGGATAATAGTCTTGCGGATGTGTGGCGGATGTGGGGCGAATGCGGATAACAGTCGTGCGGATGTGGGGCGAATGCGGATAACAGTCGTGCGGATGTGTGGCGAATGCGGATAACAGTCGTGCGGATGTGGGGCGGATGCGGATAATAGTCTTGCGGATGTGTGGCGGATGTGGGGCGAATGCGGATAACAGTCTTGCGGATGTGGGGCGAATGCGGATAATAGTCGTGCGGATGTGGGGCGAATGCGGATAATAGTCTTGCGGATGTGTGGCGGATGTGGGGCGAATGCGGATAACAGTCGTGCGGATGTGGGGCGAATGCGGATAATAGTCTTGCGGATGTGTGGCGGATGTGGGGCGAATGCGGATAACAGTCTTGCGGATGTGTGGCGGATGCGGGGTGGATGCGGATAATAGTCGTGCGGATGTGGGGCGAATGCGGATAATAGTCTTGCGGATGTGTGGCGGATGTGGGGCGAATGCGGATAACAGTCTTGCGGATGTGGGGCGAGTGCGGATAACACTTGTGCGGATGTGGGGCGAATGCGGATAACAGTCGTGCGGATGTGGGGCGAGTGCGGATAACAGTCTTACGGATGTGGGGCGAGTGCGGATAACAGTCTTGCGGATGTGTGGCGGATGTGGGGCGAATGCGGATAACAGTCTTGCGGATGTGTGGCGGATGTGGGGCGAATGCGGATAACAGTCTTGCGGACGTGTGGCGGATGTGGGGCGAATGCGGATAACAGTCTTGCGGATGTGGGGCGAATGCGGATAACAGTCGTGCGGATGTGTGGCGAATGCGGATAACAGTCGTGCGGATGTGGGGCGAATGCGGATAACAGACTTGCGGATGTGTGGCGGATGTGGGGCGAGTGCGGATAACAGTCTTGCGGATGTGTGGCGGATGTGGGGCGAATGCGGATAACAGTCTTGCGGATGTGTGGCGGATGTGGGGCGAATGCGGATAAGAGTCTTGCGGATGTGTGGCGGATGTGGGGCGAATGCGGATATCAGTTGTGCGGATGTGGGGCGGATGCGTATAACAGTCGTGCGGATGCGGATAACATCTTGTTTATCCGCGCAGAGTTCACCTACAGGCCCATTGTCTGTCTATTTCACAGCTTCCTATTGATTATGGAATAAATAAATAGTGAAGATTAAAACCTCATCTCTGTTGTTGTTTCACTTTGTAGCTTAGACATTGTGGATATATCAGGTTACTTGGGTGTGTGTTCTTTTTCTTTTTTTCTTCTTTAAGAATTCATATGATAACCTGTGTTATTGTGGTGTCTGTAGTTGACTGCATTTGTAATTGAGGCTATGACTGGGAAGGATGCGGCTATGGCCACAAGTTAGGAACCATCCCGGCATTTGTCTAGTGAAGAAGTAAGAAACCACGGGAAACCACTTTTAGGATGGCTCAGATATTTCTTCTCAGTTTTGCCTCACTAGGCTGAGTTAACCCCGTTTCAAACCTAAGACCTGAATAATGACAGAGCCAGGAATCCAACCCAGGACCTTTTGGACCGGAGTGTCAATACGTAACCCGAGACCACAGATGGTTATTATTTTCTTTGTTCTACCGAACTGTGTTTGTAGAAGTAACTTGACATTATAAGTTAAATGATATCTTTAAGAACTCCTACCTCAGCCATCTTAGGAGTGGATTTTCTACTTCTTCACCAGGCAACAGTCGGGACATCACACTTACATAGGTTATCAGACACTCGCAAGTACACGGGGCCACATGACCAGGGAGTCGCTAAACCCTTGTTCCTGTTGTGACTGACTCCTAGAAACGTGTGCTGGTGTACATTGTTTTTTTATATCCGCAGAAATTTGTAGCACACGAACGTCATTTAGAGATTAAAATTATAGAATAAGACAGTTGTTGTTGTTGCTTATTTCAGGGACTGTGACATAGTGGTCAAATCATTCCGTGTATTTGTGTGTGTGTGAGTGTATGGACTTTGTGTGATAAACGGTGTTATTGTGATGACTGTGCTAGTGAGCGTATATTTAAATTATGGATAGGATTGGGAAGAAGGCGGCCGTGGCCTTAAGTTAGGAACCATCCTCGCCTTTGCCTGGAGCGTAAGTGGGGGAATATCACGGAATACCACTTCCGGCATGGTTGAGGTGGGAATCGAACATTCCTCTTCTTAGTTTAACTCTTGAGGTTGAGTTCCAGCCCTCACATTAGAATTAATATTTCATGGCAGAGCAGAGACGGGAAACAAAACTGGACCTCCGCTAGTCACTACACCGCGCGGAGGTTAGAATGAGATATGATCGTGAACATTAAGTGGTTATGCTTGTTTGAACAACACCTGATAATGTGTGTAATCTCCAGGTAGTGACAGCTGGCGTGTGAGATGACGTGCCGGGCACATTAGGATCAGCTCTCTGATAATATGCCTTCAAACCACACGTGAGCACACACCTGTTGCTTCTTCCCACGCAACGGTATTAAGGGTGCATAAATAAAGCTTCGTCGCCTCCGTGATGTAGTGGTCAGCATGCTTAGCTGCCACCCCGGAGGTCTGAGGTTCGATTCCCGATTTGAAAAGTGGTATGAGGACTAGAACGGGGTCTACTCAGCCTTGGGTGGTCCAAATGAGTAGGGGGAGTTCGATTCCCACCTCTACCATCCACCGAGTGGTTTTCCGTGGTTTCCCACTCCGTCTTCAAGCAAATGCCGGGCCGCTTCCCTCTTCCTTGCCTATGCCTCCCATTCTTCCCATCTCGTCCTACCCCTCATAAGGCCCCCCTGTTCGCTTTGCAGGTGAGACCGCCTGGGCGAAGTGCTAGTCACACTCCCCAGTTATATCCCCAGTGACAGAGTCTCAAGCTCCAGGACACTGCCCTCAGTGGTGGTAGAGGTAAGATCCCTCGCTTAGTCCGTGGGAAAAGTCAAACTTGGAGAGTAAACGGTAAACGAAACGAAATAAAGCCTCATCTAACGGGTTAGTCAGCTTCATTTTGTGTTCGAATTAAAATTGAGTAAGTCACTTTGTGAAGGAAACTTAATGTTTCCTTAAAGTAAACTTTACATAACCAGAAATAATAACGAGGTTGCCTTTCAGTAGGTCAACTCAATAATTCCATTTAAGTTATGTTCGTATTGGTATATATCGCTTCTTCGGTGGCGTAGTTGGTAGCGTGCTCAACTGCTATGCCCGAGATCACGGGTTCAAATCTGGCCGAAGTCGTCGGAATTTTAAAAGCGTTAAAATTATTCAGTATGTCTTCCTTTGGAAGGGAAGTATGGCCCATGCCATAGATTTACGGCATGTAAACCGCATTGGCTGATCCAGGCCGTGCGGGGCCCTGAGAGATATGATAAGGTGGGGCCCACAACAATAGAAAATTTTAAAAAATATCCAATCAAATGGAAAATAGTTTGGTAATAATAATAAAAAAGAATAGTTACAATATTTTGAATACACTACAGTACATTTTTAGCCTATTTTCAATTTTGAAAAAATAGGCTTATGAGATCACCTTTTGTCCGTGTGTGTGTGCGTGTGTGTGTGTGATTCGTGTGTGTGTCCCCCCTAATAAAATCTAAACGGCAGGAGCGACTTCAATGAAACTCGGAAAGTTCATAGCACTATTCCCGGCGACCTCGACCGTGCCCTTCAAATTTTGTTACGACTCACCAATCCAACCTGGCGGCTGTGCGAAATATTTCACCAGCATTCAATATCTCCGAAACTATTACCGATATTACCCTGACATTTTCTATGGTGATAGAGGGAACTACTATAAGTTCACTTATGTGACTTTTGAAAACCTGGTAACTACAAAACCAACATGGCGGCCAAGCGAATTTGCGACTTTTAAATAGACCTTTCTCGCGATTTAATGTTCCAAGCGCACTGAAACCTGGTACAGGAAATATTTATACACATTGTAATCCACTGGTATCTAATTTAGTTCAATTGTTTACATAACCTCAAGATGGCGGCAGTGCGAATTTTAAAATTAAGTTTTTATTTCTTGTGATGTAGTCATGCGATCGAAGTGAAAGTTTGAATAATGAACCTACGCAATAATTTTCCTTTAATGGTACATGACTCTATACCCTATACATTTAACAATCCAACATGGTGACCATCCGAAATATTTAGACGATACTGAATATCTACGAATCTATTTTAGCAATCAAACTAAATTTTTTAATGTTCATAGGGGCTATGAACTTAAGTTCACCTATAGGACATTAAATAACCTGGTGATCACAAATCCAACATGGCGGTGACGCGAATTATAAATATTCACATGGACGTTTCACGCAATTTAACCATCCGCGTGCAGTGAAACTTGGTACAGTAAATCTTTATCCGAATGTTAATCCACTGGCATCTAATTTATTTCAATTGTTTCCATAACCTCAAGATGGCAGCTGTGAAAATTTTTTAAATCTCCTTGTTTTCTCTTGTGTCCTAATTATGCGATTGAAGTTTGAATACTACACGTTCACAATAATCTGCATGTAACAGTACTTAACTCTAGGACCTACATATATAAAATCCAACATGGCGACCATCCGAATTATTTAGTCGGTTCTCAATATCTAAGAATCTATTACAGCAATCAAACTGAAATTGTGTATGTTGATAGTGGCAATTAACATAAGTAGGATATATGAAAATAGGCTGTATAGTTCTTCACGGAACTACTTGTTTAATAATGTGAAAGAAACCTTGATGAAAAGTTACAAATCTTATTGTCAAAAATTTAAATAATGACGTTCAAAAAAATGAAATACAAAAATTATAACCTACAAAAATTGACAAGTCTCCTTGAAGAAGATTATGTAAGCTATGAAATATTAAAATATTACTTTGCGACTTTTTCCCGGCTGAAGTCTTTTATTATTTCACTGCGATCTAAACTTGCTAAACGGTCACGGGAAGTCATAGCTGCACTGAAAAATTGAATATGAATTCTAAATAAGTTTGAAAAGTATAATTAATTAATTAATTAATTAATTAATGAAATTTAAAGCAAGAAGTTCCGTGACGAACTAAAGAGCCTACTTTTCATGCCAATGATTATTCTCCAGTATATGAACCTATCTAGAATAATGACGAAATGAAGTTGGTAATATCGGATAGTCCAATTAGTTCGAAATATTCCTTGTATAATATAGCCTAATAGAGCACAACAATTGGCAGCCCTGGTGACTGAATATATTCTTAGTTCCATCTCTTAAGGTACAGAATACAAAATTTGGTTGAAGTTCAAAGGACGTTACATGCAGTTAGACATTGGATCTATCAGCACTCGTAAAATCATGTTGGCAACAATGTCATGCGTGTGCTGGTTAGAAATAATCGGAAATATTATGATATCTTGTTGTGCCAATTTTGGATGAAATCCGTTTTTAGTATAAAAGTTACATATATTTTAAAATTGAACCTATCAGCAAGCATTGAATCATGTTGGCAGCACTGACTTATATTAATTACTCTAAATTAATCTAGAGTGTCAGGTGCTATACGTGTGCAAAGTATAGAGCTGTTGTATTGCATACTTTCTGATATATTGATATTAGGGTAAAAACATATAGACAGCATTTATTAACAGTTGGCAGCCCTGATTGCTCTTAACAATACTTATAGTCTTATCTGTTATGTTACACCTAGCACATACGAAATTTGGTTGATATCCAAATTATAGTATAGGAGTTACATGTATTTAAAAATTGGTCTTATCAGCAGGCTTAGAATCATGTTGGTAGAACTGAAGTATATAAGTTACTCCAAATTAATCTAAAATGTCAGGTACTATACGTGTGCATAGTTTAAAGCTGTCGGCTTGCATACTTTCAGATATATTGGTATTTGGATGAAGAAAATAGAGAGAGAGCAATTATTAACAGTTGGCATCACTGGTGGCTCTTAAGAATACATTCCGTCATATCTGTTTATGTACACATATTATATACAAAATTTGGTTGCTATCCAATTAATAGTGTAGAAGTTATATGCATTTAAAAATCGACCTATCAGAAGGCCTAAAATTACTTTTGGCAACACTGTCCTGTATGGCCTCCTGAAAATTAAACTGAAATAGTATTATATACATGTGTGCCAATTTTGGAATAGTTCCCATGCATACCTTCCATGATATCCAACATGGAGCTCAAATTTCTATTGCGTGTTTTCAGCAGTTGGTAGCACTGACATCATTTTCAAATAAGGGCGTGAGATATTCCGGTATACATCTTTACTCATACTAAATTTGGTTTCGATTGCTGCAGCCATTTAGGAGTTGATAGAGGGGGACACACACACAGCCAGACAGACAGAAGGACGGACAGACAGACAGACACACATTTTCCCGGATCGATCTCATAAGTCTACTTTTTCCTCATCTTTTCAAAATGTGAAAAGCAGGCTAAAAATCAATGGCGTGGGGCCTCCCGGATTGCGGGGCCCTGGGCGGTCGCCCTCCCCTAGATCCGCCCCTGTGTAAAAGAACCTACCACTACCATTGATAATGTGTAGCCAAATTTTCTGGTTGTATTTTCGTTTGAAATGCTCTATCAAGTTCCAACGTTCGCCACTAGGTGTCAGTGGTATCAGGTAGCAGAAGTTGGAACTCCTTGAAATTGAAATTTCTTATTCACCTCCATTCATGGCGGCTTAGGTGGCGTCGTTGGTAGCATGCTGAGCTTCTATGCCCAAGGTCACGGGGTCAAACCCGGACGAAGTCGGCGGATATTTTAAGAGCGTTAAAAATCCCTCAGTTTGCCTTCCTTCGGAGGGGAAGTAAAGCCGGCGGACCCATGTCATAGATTTATGGCATTAAAATAGAGCTGGCAATCGATTAAAAATTTTGATCCGTTACCCGAATGCCTTTAATCGGATAATCAGTCGATATATCGAGGTTTAGTCGATTTCACACAGTTTAGATCGAGAAGAAAAACCTTTCAATAATATATCTTAAAATGTGTACAATTCCATTTGCTATGAGGAAGATATAATTTTAGATTTTAATTGTATTGGTGGCGTGCAAGTAAAAAATAAATGAATTCAAAAGCATTTAAGTTAATAATATTATTTATGTTCGACCCTCACTAGTATGTGTCAGAAAACTGTATCAT
Organism: Meconema thalassinum; assembly: GCA_946902985.2. Taxonomy (NCBI): domain Eukaryota; kingdom Metazoa; phylum Arthropoda; class Insecta; order Orthoptera; family Tettigoniidae; genus Meconema; species Meconema thalassinum. The sequence continues at coordinate 66,010,726 of OX336390.1, read as the reverse complement.
AATGATGGTCATTATAACACTGTTTTTCATTATGATACAGTTTCTCCAGCTAATCAGAGCTCATTCATTGACCAATTAGGTAACGATACCTTCGCGCATGCGCTCAAAATCCAACATGTCGGACATAAACACAACAACGAACTATAATAAATTACCGACATGGAATACGCACCGTCCATATGTTCGCGTAAATAAACTGGCGAATATGAGACAAGAAATAGCACTGTACCTTAATATCATCAACCCTAATTTCTACACAGCTTTCAAACGACTCCGGTGACAATATTACTGAGGGACGGCAGATGTTAACATATGGCCTGCATAATATGGCATTGCAAGCACAGAGCACACAGAGCGCATGCGTCGGACGTTCAGAGATCTTGAAAGACAGTCTCGCGCTCGCTCTCCGATAACAAAATTCTTGTGGCTGACTCTCAGCAGATATTCATGAATATTTATGTTAAAACATATAATAAAGTTATAATTATCGTCGAACATAAATAGTCGTATGCAACTCGCCTATAATGGTAATTAAGACACTCGTATGGAAATTATAAAACTCGCATACGCTCGTTTTATAAAAATACTCGTGTCTTAATTAAAGCCATTATAGGCTCGTTGCATAATGTACTATTAAAATATATTATTTTAATATTGATTGTTTAATGACACAAGAGTTTGAAAAGATGGTATATTGGCTTTCACGGCCGGTGAATTAAAACTCAGCAATTCTTCTAGGTTTGTGCCGTGTCTTGTGTGGGGTTTCGCCTAGGACACCAAGCTAGGCTCATCGGCGGGCTCTTGGTGTCCCCGCCCGGACCCCCACAGGAGTGACGAACTGCGCGCCACCTCCCTTTATATAAGGTGCAACTGCACCACTTGACTACGAGAACTAAAAGCTCAAGCAGCCTTAACCTCCCTATGAAGGCTTCCAAAAAGATGGTATATTGGCTTTCACGGCCGGTGAATTAAAACTCAGCAATTCTTCTAGGTTTGTGCCGTGTCTTGTGTGGGGTTTCGCCTAGGACACCAAGCTAGGCTCATCGGCGGGCTCTTGGTGTCCCCGCCCGGACCCCCACAGGAGTGACGAACTGCGCGCCACCTCCCTTTATATAAGGTGCAACTGCACCACTTGACTACGAGAACTAAAAGCTCAAGCAGCCTTAACCTCCCTATGAAGGCTTCCAAAACGATGGTATATTGGCTTTCACGGCCGGTGAATTAAAACTCAGCAATTCTTCTAGGTTTGTGCCGTGTCTTGTGTGGGGTTTCGCCTAGGACACCAAGCTAGGCTCATCGGCGGGCTCTTGGTGTCCCCGCCCGGACCCCCACAGGAGTGACGAACTGCGCGCCACCTCCCTTTATATAAGGTGCAACTGCACCACTTGACTACGAGAACTAAAAGCTCAAGCAGCCTTAACCTCCCTATGAAGGCTTCCAAAAAGATGGTATATTGGCTTTCACGGCCGGTGAATTAAAACTCAGCAATTCTTCTAGGTTTGTGCCGTGTCTTGTGTGGGGTTTCGCCTAGGACACCAAGCTAGGCTCATCGGCGGGCTCTTGGTGTCCCCGCCCGGACCCCCACAGGAGTGACGAACTGCGCGCCACCTCCCTTTATATAAGGTGCAACTGCACCACTTGACTACGAGAACTAAAAGCTCAAGCAGCCTTAACCTCCCTATGAAGGCTTCCAAAAAGATGGTATATTGGCTTTCACGGCCGGTGAATTAAAACTCAGCAATTCTTCTAGGTTTGTGCCGTGTCTTGTGTGGGGTTTCGCCTAGGACACCAAGCTAGGCTCATCGGCGGGCTCTTGGTGTCCCCGCCCAGACCCCCACAGGAGTGACGAACAGCGCCACCTCCCTTTATATAAGGTGCAACTGCACCACTTGACTACGAGAACTAAAAGCTCAAGCAGCCTTAACCTCCCTATGAAGGCTTCCAAAAAGATGGTATATTGGCTTTCACGGCCGGTCAATTAAAACTCAGCAATTCTTCTAGGTTTGTGCCGTGTCTTGTGTGGGGTTTCGCCTAGGACACCAAGCTAGGCTCATCGGCGGGCTCTTGGTGTCCCCGCCCGGACCCCCACAGGAGTGACGAACTGCGCGCCACCTCCCTTTATATAAGGTGCAACTGCACCACTTGACTACGAGAACTAAAAGCTCAAGCAGCCTTAACCTCCCTATGAAGGCTTCCAAAAAGATGGTATATTGGCTTTCACGGCCGGTGAATTAAAACTCAGCAATTCTTCTAGGTTTGTGCCGTGTCTTGTGTGGGGTTTCGCCTAGGACACCAAGCTAGGCTCATCGGCGGGCCCTTGGTGTCCCCGCCCGGACCCCCACAGGAGTGACGAACTGCGCGCCACCTCCCTTTATATAAGGTGCAACTGCACCACTTGACTACGAGAACTAAAAGCTCAAGCAGCCTTAACCTCCCTATGAAGGCTTCCAAAAAGATGGTATATTGGCTTTCACGGCCGGTGAATTAAAACTCGGCAATTCTTCTAGGTTTGTGCCGTGTCTTGTGTGGGGTTTCGCCTAGGACACCAAGCTAGGCTCATCGGCGGGCTCTTGGTGTCCCCGCCCGGACCCCCACAGGAGTGACGAACTGCGCGCCACCTCCCTTTATATAAGGTGCAACTGCACCACTTGACTACGAGAACTAAAAGCTCAAGCAGCCTTAACCTCCCTATGAAGGCTTCCAAAAAGATGGTATATTGGCTTTCACGGCCGGTGAATTAAAACGCAGCAATTCTTCTAGGTTTGTGCCGTGTCTTGTGTGGGGTTTCGCCTAGGACACCAAGCTAGGCTCATCGGCGGGCTCTTGGTGTCCCCGCCCGGACCCCCACAGGAGTGACGAACTGCGCGCCACCTCCCTTTATATAAGGTGCAACTGCACCACTTGACTACGAGAACTAAAAGCTCAAGCAGCCTTAACCTCCCTATGAAGGCTTCCAAAAAGATGGTATATTGGCTTTCACGGCCGGTGAATTAAAACTCAGCAATTCTTCTAGGTTTGTGCCGTGTCTTGTGTGGGGTTTCGCCTAGGACACCAAGCTAGGCTCCTCGGCGGGCTCTTGGTGTCCCCGCCCGGACCCCCACAGGAGTGACGAACAGCGCCACCTCCCTTTATATAAGGTGCAACTGCACCACTTGACTACGAGAACTAAAAGCTCAAGCAGCCTTAACCTCCCTATGAAGGCTTCCAAAAAGATGGTATATTGGCTTTCACGGACGGTGAATTAAAACTCAGCAATTCTTCTAGGTTTGTGCCGTGTCTTGTGTGGGGTTTCGCCTAGGACACCAAGCTAGGCCCATCGGCGGGCTCTTGGTGTCCCCGCCCGGACCCCCACAGGAGTGACGAACTGCGCGCCACATCCCTTTATATAAGGTGCAACTGCACCACTTGACTACGAGAACTAAAAGCTCAAGCAGCCTTAACCTCCCTATGAAGGCTTCCAAAAAGATGGTATATTGGCTTTCACGGCCGGTGAATTAAAACTCAGCAATTCTTCTAGGTTTGTGCCGTGTCTTGTGTGGGGTTTCGCCTAGGACACCAAGCTAGGCTCATCGGCGGGCCCTTGGTGTCCCCGCGCGGACCCCCACAGGAGTGACGAACTGCGCGCCACCTCCCTTTATATAAGGTGCAACTGCACCACTTGACTACGAGAACTAAAAGCTCAAGCAGCCTTAACCTCCCTATGAAGGCTTCCAAAAAGATGGTATATTGGCTTTCACGGCCGGTGAATTAAAACTCAGCAATTCTTCTAGGTTTGTGCCGTGTCTTGTGTGGGGTTTCGCCTAGGACACCAAGCTAGGCTCATCGGCGGGCTCTTGGTGTCCCCGCCCGGACCCCCACAGGAGTGACGAACTGCGCGCCACCTCCCTTTATATAAGGTGCAACTGCACCACTTGACTACGAGAACTAAAAGCTCAAGCAGCCTTAACCTCCCTATGAAGGCTTCCAAAAAGATGGTATATTGGCTTTCACGGCCGGTGAATTAAAACTCAGCAATTCTTCTAGGTTTGTGCCGTGTCTTGTGTGGGGTTTCGCCTAGGACACCAAGCTAGGCTCATCGGCGGGCTCTTGGTGTCCCCGCCCGGACCCACAGGAGTGACACCAATTCACCGGCCGTGAAAGCCAATATACCATCTTTTTGGAAGCCTTCATAGGGAGGTTAAGGCTGCTTGAGCTTTTAGTTCTCGTAGTCAAGTGGTGCAGTTGCACCTTATATAAAGGGAGGTGGCGCGCAGTTCGTCACTCCTGTGGGGGTCCGGGCGGGGACACCAAGAGCCCGCCGATGAGCCTAGCTTGGTGTCCTAGGCGAAACCCCACACAAGACACGGCACAAACCTAGAAGAATTGCTGAGGTTTAATTCACCGGCCGTGAAAGCCAATATACCATCTTTTTGGAAGCCTTCATAGGGAGGTTAAGGCTGCTTGAGCTTTTAGTTCTCGTAGTCAAGTGGTGCAGTTGCACCTTATATAAAGGGAGGTGGCGCGCAGTTCGTCACTCCTGTGGGGGTCCGGGCGGGGACACCAAGAGCCCGCCGATGAGCCTAGCTTGGTGTCCTAGGCGAAACCCCACACAAGACACGGCACAAACCTAGAAGAATTGCTGAGTTTTAATTCACCGGCCGTGAAAGCCAATATACCATCTTTTTGGAAGCCTTCATAGGGAGGTTAAGGCTGCTTGAGCTTTTAGTTCTCGTAGTCAAGTGGTGCAGTTGCACCTTATATAAAGGGAGGTGGCGCGCAGTTCGTCACTCCTGTGGGGGTCCGGGCGGGGACACCAAGAGCCCGCCGATGAGCCTAGCTTGGTGTCCTAGGCGAAACCCCACACAAGACACGGCACAAACCTAGAAGAATTGCTGAGTTTTAATTCACCGGCCGTGAAAGCCAATATACCATCTTTTTGGAAGCCTTCATAGGGAGGTTAAGGCTGCTTGAGCTTTTAGTTCTCGTAGTCAAGTGGTGCAGTTGCACCTTATATAAAGGGAGGTGGCGCGCAGTTCGTCACTCCTGTGGGGGTCCGGGCGGGGACACCAAGAGCCCGCCGATGAGCCTAGCTTGGTGTCCTAGGCGAAACCCCACACAAGACACGGCACAAACCTAGAAGAATTGCTGAGTTTTAATTCACCGGCCGTGAAAGCCAATATACCATCTTTTTGGAAGCCTTCATAGGGAGGTTAAGGCTGCTTGAGCTTTTAGTTCTCGTAGTCAAGTGGTGCAGTTGCACCTTATATAAAGGGAGGTGGCGCGCAGTTCGTCACTCCTGTGGGGGTCCAGGCGGGGACACCAAGAGCCCGCCGATGAGCCTAGCTTGGTGTCCTAGGCGAAACCCCACACAAGACACGGCACAAACCTAGAAGAATTGCTGAGTTTTAATTCACCGGCCGTGAAAGCCAATATACCATCTTTTTGGAAGCCTTCATAGGGAGGTTAAGGCTGCTTGAGCTTTTAGTTCTCGTAGTCAAGTGGTGCAGTTGCACCTTATATAAAGGGAGGTGGCGCGCAGTTCGTCACTCCTGTGGGGGTCCGGGCGGGGACACCAAGAGCCCGCCGATGAGCCTAGCTTGGTGTCCTAGGCGAAACCCCACACAAGACACGGCACAAACCTAGAAGAATTGCTGAGTTTTAATTCACCGGCCGTGAAAGCCAATATACCATCTTTTTGGAAGCCTTCATAGGGAGGTTAAGGCTGCTTGAGCTTTTAGTTCTCGTAGTCAAGTGGTGCAGTTGCACCTTATATAAAGGGAGGTGGCGCGCAGTTCGTCACTCCTGTGGGGGTCCGGGCGGGGACACCAAGAGCCCGCCGATGAGCCTAGCTTGGTGTCCTAGGCGAAACCCCACACAAGACACGGCACAAACCTAGAAGAATTGCTGAGTTTTAATTCACCGGCCGTGAAAGCCAATATACCATCTTTTTGGAAGCCTTCATAGGGAGGTTAAGGCTGCTTGAGCTTTTAGTTCTCGTAGTCAAGTGGTGCAGTTGCACCTTATATAAAGGGAGGTGGCGCGCAGTTCGTCACTCCTGTGGGGGTCCGGGCGGGGACACCAAGAGCCCGACGATGAGCCTAGCTTGGTGTCCTAGGCGAAACCCCACACAAGACACGGCACAAACCTAGAAGAATTGCTGAGTTTTAATTCACCGGCCGTGAAAGCCAATATACCATCTTTTTGGAAGCCTTCATAGGGAGGTTAAGGCTGCTTGAGCTTTTAGTTCTCGTAGTCAAGTGGTGCAGTTGCACCTTATATAAAGGGAGGTGGCGCGCAGTTCGTCACTCCTGTGGGGGTCCGGGCGGGGACACCAAGAGCCCGCCGATGAGCCTAGCTTGGTGTCCTAGGCGAAACCCCACACAAGACACGGCACAAACCTAGAAGAATTGCTGAGTTTTAATTCACCGGCCGTGAAAGCCAATATACCATCTTTTTGGAAGCCTTCATAGGGAGGTTAAGGCTGCTTGAGCTTTTAGTTCTCGTAGTCAAGTGGTGCAGTTGCACCTTATATAAAGGGAGGTGGCGCGCAGTTCGTCACTCCTGTGGGGGTCCGGGCGGGGACACCAAGAGCCCGCCGATGAGCCTAGCTTGGTGTCCTAGGCGAAACCCCACACAAGACACGGCACAAACCTAGAAGAATTGCTGAGTTTTAATTCACCGGCCGTGAAAGCCAATATACCATCTTTTTGGAAGCCTTCATAGGGAGGTTAAGGCTGCTTGAGCTTTTAGTTCTCGTAGTCAAGTGGTGCAGTTGCACCTTATATAAAGGGAGGTGGCGCGCAGTTCGTCACTCCTGTGGGGGTCCGGGCGGGGACACCAAGAGCCCGCCGATGAGCCTAGCTTGGTGTCCTAGGCGAAACCCCACACAAGACACGGCACAAACCTAGAAGAATTGCTGAGTTTTAATTCACCGGCCGTGAAAGCCAATATACCATCTTTTTGGAAGCCTTCATAGGGAGGTTAAGGCTGCTTGAGCTTTTAGTTCTCGTAGTCAAGTGGTGCAGTTGCACCTTATATAAAGGGAGGTGGCGCGCAGTTCGTCACTCCTGTGGGGGTCCGGGCGGGGACACCAAGAGCCCGCCGATGAGCCTAGCTTGGTGTCCTAGGCGAAACCCCACACACGACACGGCACAAACCTAGAAGAATTGCTGAGTTTTAATTCACCGGCCGTGAAAGCCAATATACCATCTTTTTGGAAGCCTTCATAGGGAGGTTAAGGCTGCTTGAGCTTTTAGTTCTCGTAGTCAAGTGGTGCAGTTGCACCTTATATAAAGGGAGGTGGCGCGCAGTTCGTCACTCCTGTGGGGGTCTGGGCGGGGACACCAAGAGCCCGCCGATGAGCCTAGCTTGGTGTCCTAGGCGAAACCCCACACAAGACACGGCACAAACCTAGAAGAATTGCTGAGTTTTAATTCACCGGCCGTGAAAGCCAATATACCATCTTTTTGGAAGCCTTCATAGGGAGGTTAAGGCTGCTTGAGCTTTTAGTTCTCGTAGTCAAGTGGTGCAGTTGCACCTTATATAAAGGGAGGTGGCGCGCAGTTCGTCACTCCTGTGGGGGTCCGGGCGGGGACACCAAGAGCCCGCCGATGAGCCTAGCTTGGTGTCCTAGGCGAAACCCCACACAAGACACGGCACAAACCTAGAAGAATTGCTGAGTTTTAATTCACCGGCCGTGAAAGCCAATATACCATCTTTTTGGAAGCCTTCATAGGGAGGTTAAGGCTGCTTGAGCTTTTAGTTCTCGTAGTCAAGTGGTGCAGTTGCACCTTATATAAAGGGAGGTGGCGCGCAGTTCGTCACTCCTGTGGGGGTCCAGGCGGGGACACCAAGAGCCCGCCGATGAGCCTAGCTTGGTGTCCTAGGCGAAACCCCACACAAGACACGGCGCAAACCTAGAAGAATTGCTGAGTTTTAATTCACCGGCCGTGAAAGCCAATATACCATCTTTTTGGAAGCCTTCATAGGGAGGTTAAGGCTGCTTGAGCTTTTAGTTCTCGTAGTCAAGTGGTGCAGTTGCACCTTATATAAAGGGAGGTGGCGCGCAGTTCGTCACTCCTGTGGGGGTCCGGGCGGGGACACCAAGAGCCCGCCGATGAGCCTAGCTTGGTGTCCTAGGCGAAACCCCACACAAGACACGGCACAAATCTAGAAGAATTGCTGAGTTTTAATTCACCGGCCGTGAAAGCCAATATACCATCTTTTTGGAAGCCTTCATAGGGAGGTTAAGGCTGCTTGAGCTTTTAGTTCTCGTAGTCAAGTGGTGCAGTTGCACCTTACATAAAGGGAGGTGGCGCGCAGTTCGTCACTCCTGTGGGGGTCCGGGCGGGGACACCAAGAGCCCGCCGATGAGCCTAGCTTGGTGTCCTAGGCGAAACCCCACACAAGACACGGCACAAACCTAGAAGAATTGCTGAGTTTTAATACACCGGCCGTGAAAGCCAATATACCATCTTTTTGGAAGCCTTCATAGGGAGGTTAAGGCTGCTTGAGCTTTTAGTTCTCGTAGTCAAGTGGTGCAGTTGCACCTTATATAAAGGGAGGTGGCGTGCAGTTCGTCACTCCTGTGGGGGTCCGGGCGGGGACACCAAGAGCCCGCCGATGAGCCTAGCTTGGTGTCCTAGGCGAAACCCCACACAAGACACGGCACAAACCTAGAAGAATTGCTGAGTTTTAATTCACCGGCCGTGAAAGCCAATATACCATCTTTTTGGAAGCCTTCATAGGGAGGTTAAGGCTGCTTGAGCTTTTAGTTCACGTAGTCAAGTGGTGCAGTTGCACCTTATATAAAGGGAGGTGGCGCGCAGTTCGTCACTCCTGTGGGGGTCCGGGCGGGGACACCAAGAGCCCGCCGATGAGCCTAGCTTGGTGTCCTAGGCGAAACCCCACACAAGACACGGCACAAACCTAGAAGAATTGCTGAGTTTTAATTCACCGGCCGTGAAAGCCAATATACCATCTTTTTGGAAGCCTTCATAGGGAGGTTAAGGCTGCTTGAGCTTTTAGTTCTCGTAGTCAAGTGGTGCAGTTGCACCTTATATAAAGGGAGGTGGCGCGCAGTTCGTCACTCCTGTGGGGGTCCGGGCGGGGACACCAAGAGCCCGCCGATGAGCCTAGCTTGGTGTCCTAGGCGAAACCCCACACAAGACACGGCACAAACCAAGAAGAATTGCTGAGTTTTAATTCACCGGCCGTGAAAGCCAATATACCATCTTTTTGGAAGCCTTCATAGGGAGGTTAAGGCTGCTTGAGCTTTTAGTTCTCGTAGTCAAGTGGTGCAGTTGCACCTTATATAAAGGGAGGTGGCGCGCAGTTCGTCACTCCTGTGGGGGTCCGGGCGGGGACACCAAGAGCCCACCGATGAGCCTAGCTTGGTGTCCTAGGCGAAACCCCACACAAGACACGGCACAAACCTAGAAGAATTGCTGAGTTTTAATTCACCGGCCGTGAAAGCCAATATACCATCTTTTTGGAAGCCTTCATAGGGAGGTTAAGGCTGCTTGAGCTTTTAGTTCTCGTAGCCAAGTGGTGCAGTTGCACCTTATATAAAGGGAGGTGGCGCGCAGTTCGTCACTCCTGTGGGGGTCCGGGCGGGGACACCAAGAGCCCGCCGATGAGCCTAGCTTGGTGTCCTAGGCGAAACCCCACACAAGACACGGCACAAAACTAGAAGAATTGCTGAGTTTTAATTCACCGGCCGTGAAAGCCAATATACCATCTTTTTGGAAGCCTTCATAGGGAGGTTAAGGCTGCTTGAGCTTTTAGTTCTCGTAGTCAAGTGGTGCAGTTGCACCTTATATAAAGGAAGGTGGCGCGCAGTTCGTCACTCCTGTGGGGGTCCGGGCGGGGACACCAAGAGCCCGCCGATGAGCCTAGCTTGGTGTCCTAGGCGAAACCCCGCACAAGACATGGCACAAACCTAGCAGAATTGCTGAGTTTTAATTCACCGGCCGTGAAAGCCAATATACCATCTTTTTGGAAGCCTTCATAGGGAGGTTAAGGCTGCTTGAGCTTTTAGTTCTCGTAGTCAAGTGGTGCAGTTGCACCTTATATAAAGGGAGGTGGCGCGCAGTTCGTAACTCCTGTGGGGGTCCGGGCGGGGACACCAAGAGCCCGCCGATGAGCCTAGCTTGGTGTCCTAGGCGAAACCCCACACAAGACACGGCACAAACCTAGAAGAATTGCTGAGTTTTAATTCACCGGCCGTGAAAGCCAATATACCATCTTTTTGGAAGCTTTCATAGGGAGGTTAAGGCTGCTTGAGCTTTTAGTTCTCGTAGTCAAGTGGTGCAGTTGCACCTTATATAAAGGGAGGTGGCGCGCAGTTCGTCACTCCTGTGGGGGTCCAGGCGGGGACACCAAGAGCCCGCCGATGAGCCTAGCTTGGTGTCCTAGGCGAAACCCCACACAAGACACGGCACAAACCTAGAAGAATTGCTGAGTTTTAATTCACCGGCCGTGAAAGCCAATATACCATCTTCTTGGAAGCCTTCATAGGGAGGTTAAGGCTGCTTGAGCTTTTAGTTCTCGTAGTCAAGTGGTGCAGTTGCACCTTATATAAAGGGAGGTGGCGCGCAGTTCGTCACTCCTGTGGGGGTCCGGGCGGGGACACCAAGAGCCCGCCGATGAGCCTAGCTTGGTGTCCTAGGCGAAACCCCACACAAGACACGGCACAAACCTAGAAGAATTGCTGAGTTTTAATTCACCGGCCGTGAAAGCCAATATACCATCTTTTTGGAAGCCTTCATAGGGAGGTTAAGGCTGCTTGAGCTTTTAGTTCTCGTAGTCAAGTGGTGCAGTTGCACCTTATATAAAGGGAGGTGGCGCGCAGTTCGTCACTCCTGTGGGGGTCCGGGCGGGGACACCAAGAGCCCGCCGATGAGCCTAGCTTGGTGTCCTAGGCGAAACCCCACACAAGACACGGCACAAACCTAGAAGAATTGCTGAGTTTTAATTCACCGGCCGTGAAAGCCAATATACCATCTTTTTGGAAGCCTTCATAGGGAGGTTAAGGCTGCTTGAGCTTTTAGTTCTCGTAGTCAAGTGGTGCAGGTGCACCTTATATAAAGGGAGGTGGCGCGCAGTTCGTCACTCCTGTGGGGGTCCGGGCGGGGAAACCAAGAGCCCGCCGATGAGCCTAGCTTGGTGTCCTAGGCGAAACCCCACACAAGACACGGCACAAACCTAGAAGAATTGCTGAGTTTTAATTCACCGGCCGTGAAAGCCAATATACCATCTTTTTGGAAGCCTTCATAGGGAGGTTAAGGCTGCTTGAGCTTTTAGTTCTCGTAGTCAAGTGGTGCAGTTGCACCTTATATAAAGGGAGGTGGCGCGCAGTTCGTCACTCCTGTGGGGGTCCGGGCGGGGACACCAAGAGCCCGCCGATGAGCCTAGCTTGGTGTCCTAGGCGAAACCCCACACAAGACACGGCACAAACCTAGAAGAATTGCTGAGTTTTAATTCACCGGCCGTGAAAGCCAATACACCATCTTTTTGGAAGCCTTCATAGGGAGGTTAAGGCTGCTTGAGCTTTTAGTTCTCGTAGTCAAGTGGTGCAGTTGCACCTTATATAAAGGGAGGTGGCGCGCAGTTCGTCACTCCTGTGGGGGTCCGGGCGGGGACACCAAGAGCCCGCCGATGAGCCTAGCTTGGTGTCCTAGGCGAAACCCCACACAAGACACGGCACAAACCTAGAAGAATTGCTGAGTTTTAATTCACCGGCCGTGAAAGCCAATATACCATCTTTTTGGAAGCCTTCATAGGGAGGTTAAGGCTGCTTGAGCTTTTAGTTCTCGTAGTCAAGTGGTGCAGTTGCACCTTATATAAAGGGAGGTGGCGCGCAGTTCGTCACTCCTGTGGGGTTCCGGGCGGGGACACCAAGAGCCCGCCGATGAGCCTAGCTTGGTGTCCTAGGCGAAACCCCACACAAGACACGGCACAAACCTAGAAGAATTGCTGAGTTTTAATTCACCGGCCGTGAAAGCCAATATACCATCTTTTTGGAAGCCTTCATAGGGAGGTTAAGGCTGCTTGAGCTTTTAGTTCTCGTAGTCAAGTGGTGCAGTTGCACCTTATATAAAGGGAGGTGGCGCGCAGTTCGTCACTCCTGTGGGGGTCCGGGCGGGGACACCAAGAGCCCGCCGATGAGCCTAGCTTGGTGTCCTAGGCGAAACCCCACACAAGACACGGCACAAACCTAGAGGAATTGCTGAGTTTTAATTCACCGGCCGTGAAAGCCAATATACCATCTTTTTGGAAGCCTTCATAGGGAGGTTAAGGCTGCTTGAGCTTTTAGTTCTCGTAGTCAAGTGGTGCAGTTGCACCTTATATAAAGGGAGGTGGCGCGCAGTTCGTCACTCCTGTGGGGGTCCGGGCGGGGACACCAAGAGCCCGCCGATGAGCCTAGCTTGGTGTCCTAGGCGAAACCCCACACAAGACACGGCACAAACCTAGAAGAATTGCTGAGTTTTAATTCACCGGCCGTGAAAGCCAATATACCATCTTTTTGGAAGCCTTCATAGGGAGGTTAAGGCTGCTTGAGCTTTTAGTTCTCGTAGTCAAGTGGTGCAGTTGCACCTTATATAAAGGGAGGTGGCGCGCTGTTCGTCACTCCTGTGGGGGTCCGGGCGGGGACACCAAGAGCCCGCCGATGAGCCTAGCTTGGTGTCCTAGGCGAAACCCCACACAAGACACGGCACAAACCTAGAAGAATTGCTGAGTTTTAATTCACCGGCCGTGAAAGCCAATATACCATCTTTTTGGAAGCCTTCATAGGGAGGTTAAGGCTGCTTGAGCTTTTAGTTCTCGTAGTCAAGTGGTGCAGTTGCACCTTATATAAAGGGAGGTGGCGCGCAGTTCGTCACTCCTGTGGGGGTCCGGGCGGGGACACCAAGAGCCCGCCGATGAGCCTAGCTTGGTGTCCTAGGCGAAACCCCACACAAGACACGGCACAAACCTAGAAGAATTGCTGAGTTTTAATTCACCGGCCGTGAAAGCCAATATACCATCTTTTTGGAAGCCTTCATAGGGAGGTTAAGGCTGCTTGAGCTTTTAGTTCTCGTAGTCAAGTGGTGCAGTTGCACCTTATATAAAGGGAGGTGGCGCGCAGTTCGTCACTCCTGAGGGGGTCCGGGCGGGGACACCAAGAGCCCGCCGATGAGCCTAGCTTGGTGTCCTAGGCGAAACCCCACACAAGACACGGCACAAACCTAGAAGAATTGCTGAGTTTTAATTCACCGGCCGTGAAAGCCAATATACCATCTTTTTGGAAGCTTTCATAGGGAGGTTAAGGCTGCTTGAGCTTTTAGTTCTCGTAGTCAAGTGGTGCAGTTGCACCTTATATAAAGGGAGGTGGCGCGCAGTTCGTCACTCCTGTGGGGGTCCGGGCGGGGACACCAAGAGCCCGCCGATGAGCCTAGCTTGGTGTCCTAGGCGAAACCCCACACAAGACACGGCACAAACCTAGAAGAATTGCTGAGTTTTAATTGACCGGCCGTGAAAGCCAATATACCATCTTTTTGGAAGCCTTCATAGGGAGGTTAAGGCTGCTTGAGCTTTTAGTTCTCGTAGTCAAGTGGTGCAGTTGCACCTTATATAAAGGGAGGTGGCGCGCAGTTCGTCACTCCTGTGGGGGTCCGGGCGGGGACACCAAGAGCCCGCCGATGAGCCTAGCTTGGTGTCCTAGGCGAAACCCCACACAAGACACGGCACAAACCTAGAAGAATTGCTGAGTTTTAATTCACCGGCCGTGAAAGCCAATATACCATCTTTTTGGAAGCCTTCATAGGGAGGTTAAGGCTGCTTGAGCTTTTAGTTCTCGTAGTCAAGTGGTGCAGTTGCACCTTATATAAAGGGAGGTGGCGCGCAGTTCGTCACTCCTGTGGGGGTCCGGGCGGGGACACCAAGAGCCCGCCGATGAGCCTAGCTTGGTGTCCTAGGCGAAACCCCACACAAGACACGGCACAAACCTAGAAGAATTGCTGAGTTTTAATTCACCGGCCGTGAAAGCCAATATACCATCTTTTTGGAAGCCTTCATAGGGAGGTTAAGGCTGCTTGAGCTTTTAGTTCTCGTAGTCAAGTGGTGCAGTTGCACCTTATATAAAGGGAGGTGACGCGCTGTTCGTCACTCCTGTGGGGGTCCGAGCGGGGACACCAAGAGCCCGCCGATGAGCCTAGCTTGGTGTCCTAGGCGAAACCCCACACAAGACACGGCACAAACCTAGAAGAATTGCTGAGTTTTAATTCACCGGCCGTGAAAGCCAATATACCATCTTTTTGGAAGCCTTCATAGGGAGGTTAAGGCTGCTTGAGCTTTTAGTTCTCGTAGTCAAGTGGTGCAGTTGCACCTTATATAAAGGGAGGTGGCGCGCAGTTCGTCACTCCTGTGGGGGTCCGGGCGGGGACACCAAGAGCCCGCCGATGAGCCTAGCTTGGTGTCCTAGGCGAAACCCCACACAAGACACGGCACAAACCTAGAAGAATTGCTGAGTTTTAATTCACCGGCCGTGAAAGCCAATATACCTTCTTTTTGGAAGCCTTCATAGGGAGGTTAAGGCTGCTTGAGCTTTTAGTTCTCGTAGTCAAGTGGTGCAGTTGCACCTTATATAAAGGGAGGTGGCGCGCAGTTCGTCACTCCTGTGGGGGTCCGGGCGGGGACACCAAGAGCCCGCCGATGAGCCTAGCTTGGTGTCCTAGGCGAAACCCCACACAAGACACGGCACAAACCTAGAAGAATTTTGAAGAGTTTGAAGTTAAAGTTCGCAGTTACCTACAGTCACACTTGTTCGCTCCAGGACTTAAGACATGTCTAAGTTGACATGATTAGATATAAGGGCTGCCCCTCTCTTAGTAACAATATTTCCAGTGTCGCTGAACACTCTCTCACACGGAACTGAAGTAGCCGGAATTCTAAGCATTATTTCGCTCTGAGTGCGAGATGTGGAAGTCGAAATGAATGTATTTTCCACTATTGCAGAGGGACTGCGAAGTCATCTTCTTGTTCCACCAATAACTTGTCGACTTCAGTAATACGACAATAATGGGCTTTCCGGTATTTCCACTCCTATTGTTTGTAAAAGCGGTGGGCAAATCCCTCGGTTTAGAAGAAGCAATTAAGGAGATATTATCGCTTTTATTTTCTGAAGCAAAGGTAAGAGCATCAGCTAACTTTAATGACCTGTCAATCTTCCAATAGCTGATGCTAGCGTGCCAAGTGGCAAATATTAATACAATACACAGGTTTTGTGCTACGCAAAACAATTATTTTCCCCACACCACGCTACTATTCTAATCGGTTCGATTAGTCGACTAAAGCACATTGATCGGTTAATCGTAATTTTACATTATTCGGTTAATCGATCCGATTAATCGATTATATCGACAGCTCTGGGAAGAACCTTCCACTAACTACACTTGTGGAAGCTAAAATGTGTAGGTTAGTTTGTTGACGCTATATCAGTTCCAACATTCACCGCCAGGTGATGGCTGCGATAACATCTTGTATCCAAGTCTGCAGCTAGGAGTCGTGGACGGTAGAATTTAGCAGCATAAGTAGGATCTACTTGAAAAATGATCGTCTGCAGTCATTCTACCTGAATCACACCTTGGTGGACAGCCTAGAATACAGCAGCCATTAAAGATTGTCGACGTGCTTTCAAAAGCTATATGAGGCAAAACACCATGGCCAGTTGTTAATATGGTGAGATGTACACGTTACATAGTTTTGCCATACAGACAACGTAGTACAGCTCCATTCAGCCGGTCTTCAGAGGAGTGTTAGAAATTACACAATGTTGTCTCATGTCCAGGATGAAACCTGTATTGCTGAAGAAAGACAATGGTTGCTGTTAACGATGAAATTAATGAGCATAACTCAGCGAAATATCAACCATAGCAGTTACAGTTCCAATGTAATAGTGGCATAGTGTGTACTTATGAGGTCTTCTACTTAATCTTAACCATCTGCCAGTCATCCGCATTGTTTAGTAGAAATGACGGAGATGGCGAGAACACCTCGTAATCCATATCTCCTCATTCTGGAGGAGTGGCCCTCCTGGATGGTTTGGTATCCTCGTCGGTCCTCTGTCGATCTTGGAGTGGAGCGAGAGCGGTGTCGGTTTCCCTTCCTCCCCATCGAAAGGCTGGGCGTCCTGTACTGACACATCCCGAGCCAATTTCTTTCCAGAACGGCGCTGAAGTCCATTTGTGGAAGTGTCTTCCCTACAGACGTTTGCTCCTTGCAAAACGAGGCAGCTCTTCTTGCCACCGCTCCACTGATAGTCGTGGGAGGAGGACGGCCAGCAAATGTTGAACCTGTCTTGCTAGTAGGAGGGCAAGGGAGACGTCAATAAGCTTTCTTACCTTGTCCGCTGTTAACTTTACCATTTTAACTGTGCTGGATGAGGTTCCTGCCCGGGCCGACTTCATTGCCACACGAGTCGGAGATGGCTTATAAACTGGCCTTACCAGAGAAGTTGCATTCGCGGAGGACGCTGGTTGAGGTGGGTTGACCGGCGCGTTCGATTTGGGGATGAAGGAGGACCCGGATCCATCTTCGCGCAAATTTGTTTTATCGTTGGGCTACAAGGAGCCCCGGTCGATAATGCTGCCGTGGACTGTAACCGTGGCCTACGTTATATACAAGGCCTGGAAATGAGGTGCCAGACAACATTGCGAGCGATGGTACGAACTTGTTCCGCATTTTGCCGCTAGGTTCGCTGTCTGTCGCCCTTAATCGTACCGTTTGCATTGATAGCAAACACTCGTCTCGAGTAGGTTGGCCTTCCAATACTGAATGACTCTTCATCGATGAGTCCGGAGGTGACTAAAAAGCCCAATGCGGGAGAGACACAGTTTCCCGCAGTGATGACAGGTAGTATCAGGGTCAGGTGAGACATCCGCATTCATTCCCTGTCTTCTAATGAACACTCTGTTCTTTCTGCGTTGCCTCCGATCTTCTATCATACGTCGGCGGTTTTCTTCAAAAAGTATCGCACCACGATGAACAATTGATCTCCAGGATGAGCGATCAAGAGCTAAGGTCTCCCAGTTGTTGATATTAATATGGCACATTTGCATATTAGCCTTTAGTACGTCTTTGAATCGCTTCCTCGGACCTCCCACACAGCGCTTGCCCTCAGTTAGTTCAGAGCAAAACACTTGCTTGGGAATGCGATTATTGGGCATGCGGATTACGTGTCCTGTCCATCGCAGCTGACGTTTTAAAAGCATGGCTTCAACACTGGTAGTCTGTGCTTCTTCGAGAATGCTGGTGTTTGTGCGTTTGTCTTGCCATGTGACACGAAGAATTCTCCTCAAACAACGCTGGTGATATTGCTCCAGCTTTTTAAAATGACGTCTGTAGCATGTCCAGGATTCAGATCCGTAAAGTAAGGTGGGAACTACAACCGAGTTGTACACAAGGATCTTCGTTGCAGCATTGATATCATGGTTGTCAAAAACTCTAGACCTCAATCTTGCAAAGGATGCCCCAGCACGGTTAATCCTGTGTTGGATTTCGGAATCTATATTTGCACTTGATGACAGGATGCTGCCAAGATAAGAAAAGGCGTTAACTTCTTGAAGCTTCGCTCCGTCGATGGTGACATTGATGTTTCTTTGTCCTTGTCCAGGGGCTGGTTGGTAGAGGACTTGGGTTTTACTGGTGTTAAGTTTCAGCCCAATCTTTTTGTAGGCTGAAGAAAAAGCATTCAGGATTTTCCTAAGTTCGTCCTCTGATTGAGCTACTACTGCATTATCATCAGCGTACTGTAACTCAACCAATGCAGCAGGAGATGTTCGAGTCCTTGCCTTTAGACGGCTCAAATTAAAGATCTTCCCATCCATCCTGTAAGTTATCTGTATGCCTGTAGGAAGATCATCTTTGACTAACTGCATGACAGTGGCAACGTACAGAGAAAACAATGTAGGGGCAATCACACAGCCTTGTTTAACGCCGGTATTAATATGAAATGGTTCTCCAATCAAGTCGTTACCAATGACATTTGCCTTCATATCATTGTGGAGTAGTCTTAAGATGGTAATAAATTTCAGTGGAAAACCATACAATGATAAAATCTTCCACAAGGCTTCACGGTTTACCGAGTCAAATGCCTTACTGAGGTCTATAAAGGCAATATAAAGATGTCTATTTTGCTCTCTACATTTCTCCTGAAGCTGACGAACAGTGAATATCATATCTGCAGTTCCTCTAGAAGGCCTGAAACCACATTGGCTCTCTGGGAGTATTTTCTCCACCAGGGATAGAATACGATTCGCCAAAATACGAGCAATAAGCTTTCCAAGGCATGATAACAAAGATATACCACGATAGTTGTTGCAGTCTGCACGATCACCTTTCTTAAATATGGGAACTATCAGACTATCTCTGAAATCAGCAGGCATTTTTTCAGTTCTCCAAATTTTAATGATAAGATCATGTATGTGGCTTATGAGTTCCTCACCTCCTTCTTTGAGAGCTTCCGCTGGTATTCCATCACATCCAGTAGCTTTGTGTCGCTTTGCTTGATTAATAGCACACTGAACCTCATCTAGTGTTGGCAGGGTACCGAGTTCTTCTTTGATGGGTGCTTGTTCTAATATATCATACACCTGCTCATCAATAACTGAGTCCTGGTTCAAGAGGTCTTCAAAATGCTCCTTCCACCTATTCATGATGGAGTATTGATCTTTTAGAAGTGTACTTTTGTCACTGGACCAAAGTGGATTTCTACCAAACGTGGAGGGGCCATAAATCGCTTTTGTGGCTTGGAAGAACTGTCGCGAATCTTTGTCTGCTAGATATTGCAGCTCTTTAGCTTTGGATGTCCACCATGCATTTTTGAGAGCACGAGTTCCTCTTTGGACATTTGCCTTCGCAAGACAAAATGCTTCTTTCTTAGTACTGGAGTTCATATCTTTTCTCCAAGTTTGCAAGGCTTTTCTCTTTTCTGAGATTAATGCTTCTATTTCTTCATCATTTTCATCAAACCAGTCTTGATGTTTCCTGGTCTTATATCCCAGCGTTTCCTTGCAAGCATTCTGAATAGCGGTCTTCAGACTCTCCCAGTGCAGTGTTACATCTGGATGGTATTCCTGTGGCAGTGTCTGGCTAAGCAACTCTTTATATTGGGAGATATGCTCTGACTTACCAAACTTCTCGGTATCAAAAACATGCCTACAGCTCTTCTGTTGCTTCCTCCTCTGTGTGGACAATGGTATACGCATAACTGATCTGATAAGCCGGTGATCTGTCCAACAGTCATCGGCTCCTGTCATTGCTTTGGTGATAAGAACATCTCGTAAATCTTTCTTGCGTACAATCACATAGTCAATAAGATGCCAGTGCTTCGATCTAGGGTGCTGCCATGATGTTTTAAAGCGATTCTTTTGGCGAAAGATAGTATTGGTGATTACCAATTCATGTTCAGTGCATTTGGAGAGCAGTCTGATACCATTGGAGTTTTCGCTACCAACTCCCTCCTTACCAATGACACCATTCCAAACATTGTAGTCCCTGCCCACTCTAGCGTTAAAATCTCCGAGTAAGATGATCCTATCTTCACGGTTGATGTTTGATAGGACGGTATCCAGATCTGAATAGAACCTTTCCTTAATGTCATCATCAGCATCTAGTGTGGGGGCGTATGCGCTGATCACCGTGGCATGCTGGTTGTTATATAACCGAAGTCTTAGTGTCATGAGGCGTTCATTATACCCAGTTGGAAGCTCTGACAGATCCTTGAGAAGCTTGCTCTTAATGGCAAAGCCAACTCCATGTATTCTGTGTTCGTCCTCACGTTTACCCTTCCAAAAGAAGCTGTACCCTGCACCTTGCTCATTCAACTGACCTTCCTCAGCAAGACGGGTCTCCTGAAGTGCTGCTATGTCAATGTCATATCTCCGTAGCTCTCTACCCACAATAGCTGTTCTCCTTTCAGGTCTCTCATTTGCGGGGTCATCAGTGAGTGTTCTTACATTCCAGGTTGCAAAATAAAATTTGTTACTTATACATTTTCGACCGCATGGAGGTGACACCTTTGGACGCGGCTATCCAATCGGTAGTATAAGTGGCTGACTATGTTTAGGGCACCTTTTCTAGCCCCTTCCCCATGTGGGGTGAGCAGAGTGGACCCTAAATAGGACTGCTCAGTCGTAGTTGCAGCGGCCGAATTGCTCTACAGCCACAACCCTAAGCAAGACGACCGATCACACATCTACCGCCTACGTGCCAAGTTATCACTAGAGGCTCCCAGACATCACAATCCTGCCCCCGTCGCAACTTCTTGATCGCCGCAGGACTTTGAAGAAAGTCAATGTTGTTGGAAGACTGCTGTGCGTGAAATCTTTTTACGTGAGAATGTTGCTGCACATCAACAAACGCACATTACTTGATGACTTAGGAAAGATGTTCAATGGCAAGCAAATGCAAGACGATTGAATAAATCCTAGTCACTGCAGCCTTCATCCGCCATTCCAGCCAAGGAGGGACTCATTGCCCTTATGCCTGGTCCGCCGTTGAGGACTTTCTATGCCGTTGACCACAGGTGGTTCATCCGCCTTTAGGGAAAGTTTCCTGTCCCAAGGGCAAGAGAGTGCCCTAACCACTACCAGCTCATTCGCCTCCCTGGGGAGCCGGTGGCATGGTAGTGGGGGACTCCTTATCCCGGGAGTCACTCGGTCGTCAGAGCCTCGTTAGTCTAAAGCAGGGTGCACCACGTGCAGGTGAGGTTGACATTTGAGTAGAAAGCCTACCCCTTACACCCCACCGTTTGCATTACGTACAATGTGATTAGTGTGTCTATATTTGGCGGTAAATAAGGTGTCCTAATGAGTGAGAAATCTAAGGTGAGTTTAAAATTGACTGGCGAAGCGTGTCGTATTATAGTTGTGCTTTCGTTAAGAGCAGTAGACTGCTGTTTGACTGATATTGAGATGGGTGCTAAGTGGTCTTTATGAACAAGACGTAGTGAAAAGCAAGTTGTAATCCAGTGTACCACCGTAAATGTGGCATGTATGTGTGATAAATACTTTAGATATAAATCACTGAATGATTTTAATAGAGTCACTTATGTGTAAATATTAGTTTATTATTGTGTTCGACAAAATGGTGTACTGTAGCTTGCCGTATTGTAAATCTCGTCAAGTTGAAGGCAATGGACTTTCGTTTCATAAATTTCCATTGAACAAGGACATACTGAAACAATGGGTTCTAGCCTTTTCACGTGAGGAGGGAGCTAAAGCCAGGGTCTTTGTTGACACCAAAACAGTCTTCTACAATTTGTAGCAAGCATTTCAAGGATTCTGATTTTAGTATAAATACTACAAACAGAACGCTTTTCCCAAACAGATTTCCTACGGTTTTTTGAGGACTACCCTGAACATAAACAAGCACAAATAAATAGAAATACGCGCAAAAGAGCACGTGTCGATAGAGACAAACATATCTTATCTTTATATATATAATTCTTCGACACGTGTGTATGTCAGTGAACTCCTCCTAAACGACTGGACCGATTTTGATGAAATTTGGTATGTACATTAGGGTGGGTCCATGTATGGTTTAGATTCACAATCTGACCCAGTAGGTGTAATGAACACAATTTTAGAACCACAATTTACACACAATTCTAGAACCACAATATACAGTCAAAAACAGTTGTCATGGAAACCACCAGCCTCGGCCTTGGTGAAAGCTGATGTCTTTGGACGGTTTGTCTCTGCACGTTAGAGCCACCTGGTCGCAACCTGTGCAACTACCGCCATAACATACACTCTGCCCGTGGCGAAAAGTTGTGTTTTATACCAAAGATGGCAGTGATGTCGAATTCTACTATTTGTCTCTGCACGTTGGAGAGTTTCAAAGTCACGTATGCATTCATATACCGTTCATCCCATTGCGATGAAACTTGGGCGAGATGTTGAGTGTACTCCAGGGAAGGTGTTTGGCTTAGAAAATTATTTTACAATAGATAGCGCACGACTAGATTCAACAAATGAGCGACGACGCACGAAGCGTTTCAAGAAGGTCCCGTTTGCGTTCAAATACCATTCGTCCGATAGCGATGAAACTTGGGTGAGATGTTGTGTACACTCCAGGGATGGCTTCTGGCTTAGAAAATTCATTTTACAATAGGTAGCAAGCGAGTAGATTCAACAAATGAGCGACGACGCGCGTAGCGTTTCAACAAAATCCCGTATACGTTTATATACAATTAATCAATGAAACTTTGATGAGTTGTTGTGTACACTTACCTGAAGGTTTCTAACTTAGTAAATCCATTTCACATGAGGTTGCGCACAAGTAGATTCAAGAAATAAACGACGACGTGCGAAGCGTTTCAACAAGGTCCCGTATGCGTTCAAATACCATTCGTCCGATCGCGATGAAACTTGGGCGAGATGTTGTGTACACTCCAGAGGGAGGCTTCTGGATTAGTAAATCCATTTTACCATAGGTAGCGCACGAGTAGATACAACAAATGAGCGACGGCGCGCGAACGTTTAAACTAAGTCCCGTATTCGTTCATATACCATTCATCCGATTGCAATGAAACTATGGTGAGATATTGCGTACACTTAATTGAGGGTTTCTAACTTAGTAAATCCATTTCACAGGAGATTGCGCATGAGTAAATTCAAGAAATGAGCGACGACGCGCGAAGCGTTTCAATAAGGTCCCGTATGCGTTCAAATACCATTCGTCCGATTACGATAAAACTTGGGTGAGATGTTGAGTACACCCTATGGAAGGTTTCTGGCTTAATAAATCCACGAGTAGATTCAACAAATGAGTGACGGCACGCGAATCATTTCAACAAAGTACCGTATGCGTCCATATACCATTGATCCGATTGCCATGAAACGTTGGTGAATTGTTGTGTACACTTCAGTAAAGGTTTCTGATTTAGTAAATTCATTTTACAATTGGTAGCGCACGAGTAGATTCTACAAATGTACGATGGCGCGAGATCGTTTCAAGAAAGTCCTGTAGGTGTTCATATACCATGTATCCGATTACGATGAAACTTTGGTGAATTGTTGTGTACACTCCAGGAAAGGTGTCTGGCTTAGGAAATCCAGTTTTTAATAAGTAGCGCATGAGTAGATTCAACAAATGAGCGATGGCATGCGAATCGTTTAAAGAAAATCCCGTATGCGTTCATATGTCATTCATCCGATTCCGATGAAACATTGATGAGTTGTTGTGTACACGCCAGGGAAGGTGTTCAACGTGGTAAATCCATTTTACAATATTGGTAGCGCACGAGTAGATGTAACAAATGAGTGACGACGCGCGAAGCGTTCCAACAAAATCCCGTATGCGTTCATATACTATTCATGGATTGCGATGAAACATTGTTGAGTTGTTGTGTACACTAACGTGAAGCTTTCTAACTTAGTAAATCCATTTCACAGTTGGTAGAGCACGAGTAGATTCAACAAATGAGTGACTGCGCACGAATCATTTAAACAAAATCCCGTATGCATTATATGCCATTTATCCGATTGCGATGAAACTTTGGAGAATTGTTGTGCACGCTCTCACGAATGTTTCTAGATTAGTTAATTCATTTCACGATAGATTAGAGGCAGCTAACAGAAATTGAAAAAAAAAAATATTGTGTATCCAAAAGCACTTCAAGAAACAAAGTTACAACACTTGCTTTGATTGGCAGGACAACGTCTGCCGGGTCAGCTAGTATATATATAAAAAGGAATGTCCGTGCGTTCGTCTTTTATGCGTTCATAAACCATTCATACGATTGCGAGCAAATTTTGGTGAGTTGTTGTAAACACTTCTGGGATGATCATAGGCATAGTTAATCCATTTCACAAAGATAGCGCGCGAGTAGTTTAAACAAATGCGTAATGGCGATGCATTCATATACAATTCGTCCGATTACGATCAAATTTTGGGGAGTTGTTGAGCACAGTCCCGGAAAAGTAATAGGGGTAGTAACTCCAATTTACAATAGATGGCGCGCAAGTAGCTTCAACAAAATGGCGTGCGTTTATTTCAAGAAAGTCCCAGATATGTTCATATACCATTCATCCCGTTGCGTTGAAACTTGGGTGAGAAGTTCTGTACACTTCAGGTAAGTTTTCTGGCTTAGTGAAACCACTTAACAATAGGTAGCGTACGAGCAGATTCAACAAATGAGCGACGACGGGCGAAGCGATTCAACAAATTCATGTATGCTTTCACATACCATTTGTCTGATAGCGATGAAACTTGGGTGAGATGTTGTGTACACTACAGCGAAGGTTTCTGGCTTAGTAAATCCATTTAACCATAGGTATCACACAAGTAGATTGAAGAAATGAGCGACGACGGGCGAGGCGTTTCAACAAAGACCAGTATGCGTTCACATACCATTCGTCCGATAGCGATGAGACTTGGGTGAGAGGTTGTGTACACTACAGGCAAGGTTTCTGACTTAGTAAATCCATGTTATAATAGGTAGCGCACGAGTAGATTCAACAAATGAGCGACGACGCGCGAAGCGTTTCAACAAAGTGCCGTATGCGTTCATATACCATTCGTCCGAAAGCGACTAAACTTGGGTGAGATGTTGTGTACACTTCAGGGAAAGTTTCTGGGTTAG
Organism: Meconema thalassinum; assembly: GCA_946902985.2. Classification (NCBI taxonomy): domain Eukaryota; kingdom Metazoa; phylum Arthropoda; class Insecta; order Orthoptera; family Tettigoniidae; genus Meconema; species Meconema thalassinum. The sequence goes on along the minus strand of OX336390.1, from coordinate 65,986,119 downwards.
TAAATCCACTTAACAATAGGTAGCGCACGAGAAGTTTCAACAAATGAGCGACGACACGTGAAGTGTTTCAACATAGTCCCGTATGCGTCCATATACCATTCGTCCGATAGCGACTAAACTTGGATGAGTTGTTGTGTACACTCCAGGGAAAGTCTTAGGCTTAGTAAATCCATTTTTCAATAAGTAGTGCACAAGTACATTCAACAAATGAGCGAAGTCACGCGAAGCGTTTCAAGAAAGTCCCGTATGCGTTCATATACCATTCGTCCGATAGTGATGAAACATGGGTAAGATGTTGTGTACTTATCAGGGAAGGTTTCTGGCTTAGTACATCACCTTTACAATAGGTATCGCACAAATAGATTCAACAAATGAGCGACGGCACGCGAATCGTTTCAACCAAGTCCCGTATGCGTTCATATACCATTCATCCGATTGCTATGAGACTTTGGTGAGTTGTTGGGAACTCTTCCGAAATCATTATAGGCATAGTCAATCCAATTTACAATGAACAGCGCGCGAGGATTTTAAATAAATGAGTGTTGGCGATGCGTTCATATAGCCTATAATTCATCCGATTGCGACCAAATTTTGGTGGGTTGTTTGGCACACTTCCGGGATGGTTATAGGCATAGTTAATGCAATTAACAGTAGATAGCGCACAAATGAGTGTTGGTGATGCGTTCATATACAATTCATCCGATTGAAATCAAATTTCGGTGAGTTGTTGTGCATACGCCAGGAAAAGTTATAGGCATAGTAGATCCAATTAACAGTAGATGGCGCGCGAGTAACTTCAACAAAATGGCGTGCGTTTCTTTCAACAAAGTCCCACATGCGTTCATATACCATTCACCACAATGCGATGAAAATTGGGTGAGATGTTGTATACACTCAGAGAAGGTTTCTGGCTTAGTAAATCCACTTAACAATAGGTAGCGCACGAGTATATTCAACAAATGAGCGACGACGCGCGAAGTGTTTCAAAAAAGTCCCGTATGCGATCATATACCATTTGTCCGATAGCGATGAGACGTGGGTGAGATGTTGTGTACACTTCAGGGAAGATTTCTAGCTTAGTAAATCCATGTTACAATAGGTAGCACACGAATGGATTCAACAAATGAGCGACGACGCGCGAACTGTTTCGTCAAAAACCCGTATGCGTTCATATACAATCGTCCGATGGAGATGAAACTTAGGTGAGTTGTTGTGTACACTCCAGGGAAGGTTTCTGATTTAGTAAATCCATTTTACAATTGGCAGCAAACGGGTAGATTTAACTAATAAGCGACAGCGCGTGAATCGTTTCAATAAAGTCCCGTATGCGATCATATACTAAACCCATGTACTGTTGGTTCAAGCGCCGAATCCATCATTTATTGGTAAAAGAAGGGAAGAAAAATACAGTCCTTAGAATGACTTGGAGAGATTTTATGCAAGAAGACTGGTATAATGTTGGCCCCAGGAAATGATATCATGCGTGACGCATCGATAGGGAGCCGATCATGACTATTTATAGAACGATAAAAACTTTCCGCTGGGAGTAAGCGAGAAGAGGTTTCGGAAATTGATCTTACACAGCAATTAAATGGCATCCTCGCAGTTGTGCAAGAAGGAGAATAATTAGATTTAAGCCATTTGCGAGAATATAGTTAACAGAAGAAATACATCATTGTGAATCATTTTGGAATAGAGATTTTTGTGTGGGAAAAGATGTTATAATAATTGCACAAGAAAGAAGTGCAAACGCAGCATGACGTAGTCAAAAGTTACCCGAGAGCCGAGGTGGTAGGGATTAAAAATCAAATGCAACACCCACGTATCTGAAGAGCAAAATTTATTTAATATCTCGGAATTGTACGATCGATTTTCATGTGCAAAGAAGTCAGTTTACGTTTAGAAAACGAGCTTTCCAGAGATATAATTTTCAAAAGTGTGCGACTATTGCTTCAAAAGTTAGTTATGAAAAAGACGAGGATTTTATCTTTTTGTCACCGATTTGTATAAAAGCCCTGGCAGAGCCAGGCAAATCATACAGTACTTACTAGAACTCGAGAAGTCGTGATCGCCGTATCAACAAAGAACATCCGTATGGGCGAGGCCGAGAAGTACCATCAATAGTATCGCCGTGTGAAGACTTAGTAAAATCCTAGTACAGGATTTAGTTCAGCAAGCGTCAGTCTTTATAGTGAAAAGTTCGTTATTACAGTCAAAGTTAGGCTGCGAACTTAAAGAACAGGCGATAGGTCTTCGAATAACAGTTCAGTTAAACGACAGAAAGTATCGTAACGTTTTGAAGTACCAACGATAGTGAAACAAACATTTCTAGCAAAGTTAAGGAACCCGATCAGGGTCGGACGAAAAAAATAACGCCTAGTGTACCGAAAAGATAGGAACTAGAGCACAGAATAATAAGAAGTGAGAATTTAATCCAATACGTTGACTACAGGAGACAAGCGAACCGTAATAAGCAATTAGATACAAAACTAAGGAATAGCAGTAAATGCTAGGGAAATAGGAAGGTCACCGATAAAGTATTCGAGAGGCCGTAAGCAGGACAGACTTTCGCTAGATAGAATAAATAGTGTCTAGAACGAAACGATTTGGAGCTACTAAAAATAGAAGCCGATAGTCAGGAAACCGGATCTGAAGAATTACCGTTCCAGGGAGGGGGAGATTGATCGAAACTTTCACCATCTGGCTAGATTAGGGAGCCGACGTCTAAGAGTGTCGCCCTTGGAAACGGGGAAGAAAGAAATCACGTGTGTAAGGCAAAAATCAAAGCCACAGTGATTATAAGCAGCGTAATGGAAATATAGTAAAATCTGTTTTAGTGTAATAATTTTTAGTGAATTTATTTGTGTATGATAAAAGAATACAAAATTGTATTCAATATGTTACCAGTGTTTAAAGTAAATAATGTGTGTGTGTATCAGGAAGAGTCATTGTGTGAAATGGAATTAGTGAAGATGGCTTAAACACATTGAGTGGGCAAAAATGAAACATCGCTGGAGAATTCGGTCGGAGACCGTAATATCATGTGAGTAACCATTTCATTATGTTATGTGTTGGGGAAGGTTTGCGTACAATCCACCTGTGAACGAAAGAATAGGGATGTTTTTGAATAACAAATAAGAGAATAATAGCGCGATCTGAACGATTAAAATTGAGAAAGTATAAAATAATTATGTGAAATAAATAAATCCCTTGGGGGAAATGTATGAAATAAAATATCAGTATATTTGATAAAAGATTTAAATATGTGAAAGCAAGCGTAATAATAATAATAATAACAATTATATAAATGAATGAAGATAATGATGATTTATATGAAAAATAAGAGCTTTTGAGCTCCTTTAAAAGACTTAATACATGTAGTGAACACATGTTCGTAAGGTAAAGCGATTATTGTCACGGGAGAGGATTAATATAAAATTGAGATGTAGATCAAATGCTGATTTTGAATTATCAGTTCGTTGAAGGCAACTTGGCAGTAAAGTAATGGCGCAATGTAGTGCATTGAAGTAATTTGTCACGCGGGGAAAGCGTTGAACCTAAATATACCCGGTAACACTAATTATGAACGGCAGTTGGTCGTGGTAATTGAGCTATGGTAAGTCCTCTAAATAGTGATGTGATCACGAGGCCTTGTATTTTAAAAGGGTGCGAAATATTTATTGTATTAGGAGCGCAGGTTCAAGATTAAAAAGGCCGCCCTAAGTCGCGAATGTTATAAGTCCTTCAGTATGGGATATGGTTCCCGAGGCAGTTGAAAGAATCGAACCCAGATTCGTCTATGTTGAAGCCCCTAAATATTTGTTGTTGTATTGAATTATTATTACCCGCCAATGAGGACACTTCATAATTAATAAATGCCGAGTTTAAGAGGATAGGTTTGTGGAACCTAAATATGTTGTTAAAATAAGTAGAATGAAAGCCTTGCTTGTTCAAAGAACTGCATTTAAGAAACAGCTATATAAAGCTAAGGGTAGCTCGTCTCTTGTGAGTATGACCGTGAAGTTCCTGCTCCCGGCAATATATCACGCTAAGTTGCCCAGGCCAGTCCCTTACTATTGATGTGTTGTGGTAGGTCTGAAGAGCCGTCTGTTTGAAGTTATAATACACAGAGTTTTTAGAGTTTGTTTTAACGACCCGGTCTTCGAACCGAGGACCTTTTAGATGAAAATTACCGCTTGCAAGTCCAGATCGTTGCTTTCTTATGAGATAATGGTCTTTTAAGACAAATAATAATAAATCCCTAATGTTATAATTATGATGTAGTGATTCACGAGTTTAGTGAAGACAATTAGATTCCGGGAGTGATCTTATTTTTTGACGTGTTCAAGTAGTCTTCTGTAGCTCGGGAGTACGCAAATGTTTCCCAATCACGGTAGTGAATTGTTGACTTGAGAGAGATGGTAACCTAAAGAATATTGTGAAAGCCCAAAAATTTAAGTAAATAAGTAACAGTACTGTAATAAGAATTATATATTTTTGATTATAAGATATATTCATGTAATATGAAGTGATGTGTTGTAAATGAAAAACACAGTGTATATAAAAAGTATAGAGCCTATTGGAGCTCATGATTTTAGGGAATTTTAGAAGGACACTATATGGAAGTGAAAAGTAATATGAGTTTTTTGGTTTATGATAACCATTTACTATGATTTAATCTTTGTTTTATTATGTATTCCTTGTTCACTCTGAACAAGTTAGATTTTATGGGTCAGTATTTTATTTGTTTAATTTGTTGTAGCGCCATATATTTGAGTAATTAAATGTTTTATAGTAGGAGTTGATTTTGTTTATTATTTTGGAAGTGTATCCTCTATTTAATCCAAAATGTGTAAGTCACAGTGTGGGAGAACATACCATAACCCCGATAATCCCGATTTGAGCATTGCTGGCATACTGTGATTTGCATATCTCCTGCTGAAGGGGCACATGGGGGCATAGAAGTAATGTGCTTGGATCAATAATTAGAGGAACACTTAAGACGGTCATATCATGTAATAGTAAAGTAATGATAGAAGTAGCTACAAAATAAAAAGTTAACTGGCCGCATGGGACCGTGGAAACTCACACCGAGCAGCCCTGAATTTAAATAACCCCCTAGCAACACATATTTCATGGCGCCCAGTACGTAGGGCTGAGTTTTCCTAGGGAAAACCCGAGTTTTTCATGAATAACCAAAATTTTCATTTTTGAAAAAAAAAATGTTTTTTTCGAAATTTTTGAATTTTGAAATCACTTTCATAAAGGTTTTGACATTGAATAAGTATATCAAAAGGGTACGTTTTGGTAAATACCCGTGCTAAGGTAAATTTTGGTAATCGGGACACAAGAGTTCGGAGTACCATTTCTCATGCATGAACCGGTGATGTGGCATAGTAACCCACTGTATTCTTATATTGTGGATAAGATGTGTACGATGATGGAGATAAAGGAGTGATTGGATGAGCATTTCTATAAAACTAGGGAGGAGATGATAAAAATAAGTACGGAAAGTAACAAAGTTTCAAAAGCAGAGAATATTGAAGAGAGGCAGGGGCCTTTGGACGCTTTAAAGGCGGACAGCAGTGAAAATTTGGCAGTTATAAAGGCCGATAATAAGGAAAAGTTGGAGGCCATGAACAATAAATTTGAAACTATAGACAATAAATTGGACCTCCTGATAACAAATAAAGAGGAGTTAGAATCCATAAATCAAAAGTTAGAGTCTATAAATCTGACAGTAAAGCAAATAATGAAGCACTGAAGGCTGAAATTGGGGGAATAAAACAGGGGTCAAATGAACTCCGAGAAAGTATAGAAGGAAACATAGAGAAAAATTTCAAATATTGGATAAAACATTTGGGGACAAGCTAAAGGCATTTCAAAATGAGAATAACACATTTAATGCAGGATTGAAAATCCAGATAAGTACTATAGAAAAAAATAGTATAGAATCCAAAAAGGAGTGTCAAGATAATTTTAAAATTTTAGAGGATAAAATTGGTTCCATGGAAACTAAATTAGGTAATATGGAAAAAACTTGTAAAGAGAATGTAGATGCATGTAAAGATGAACTTGTAACCCAGATCCAAGGGGTGCAGGAAAAGTTAGAAGCTCAGTTTGAATCTAACATGAGTCTTTGTGAAAAATCCCGGGGTGAGATAAAAGAAAGTTTTAAGGAATTAGGAAACATATTTGAAAGGATTGAGGAACATGTAGGAAAACTCGAGGGAAAAGTCGATGGAGTTCAGGACGATGTAAACGAGATGAAAAGGCAGAATCAAAAAGATGTCAAGGGTATGAAAGATCAAATTGATCATTTTACCGGGCAGGTAGATGAGAATTTGAGGAAGCACGAGGAGGAAATAAATAAGAGATTAGGTACATACGAAAAGCATATCCAGGGAGAAAGAGACCAACGAAATGAAGAAAATAAGGAGAATACCCAGAAGATAGATGAAATATGTAAGGGTATTAATGAGGTTCAGGAAACCATAGGAACATTAAAGGAACAAGTAGGAAAAACCAATACTGAAGTAAACCAGTTCCAAGACGAATTGATGAGATTGTATAAGAGTCAAGGGAAAACTGAGGAAAAGCTTGAAGAAATTAAGGGAGATATGGTCAAAAGGACAAAAGGAGATGGAGAAAAAGATAAAGGAGATCCGAGAGGACTTAGAGACCAAAGGTGACGTTAAGCCAGAGATTATAGAAAAACAGGTCATGGTCATCAAGAAAGAGGTAGAAGAACACTTAGCTGAAATGAGGGATAGTTTCAGGGAAGAGAAATTCCAACTCAAACAAGAAGTGGAAGACAGTAAAAAGAATCAAGAAAGAATTCAGAATGAATTGGGATCACGGTTGGAAAGGACTGAACACAAGAACAGTCAAATGGAAATTCAACTCATGGCTCATGAAGAAAGTGCCCGAAGAGAGAGGAAATTAGAATTTGAAAGTCAGGATGAATTTCAAAAGACAGGATGGGTAGATCCCCATGAACGAGGCACTAATCAAGATAGGGACTTAGGAGGGGAGAGCCCTTATAAAAACCCAGGATATACAATGGAGATCTCAAACCCTTATTTGAACCAAACAAATGGACAAATAATTAACATCATCAAGTCAAATGAAGACAGACCGGTGAAGTTTACGGGTATTAATATGTCGATTACTCCTAAATACTGGTTGAAGGAGGTAGCAGAGTACTTGAATGAAATTAAAGTTCCTCAGGATCGGAGACTGAGAGCAATGGAGAAGCTATTGGCAGGTGATTGTCTCACCTGGTTCAGGAGTTTCAGATATACATTTGACACGGTGGAAGGTTTTAGAGAAGCTTTTCTGAAACGAAATTGGGCAGCAGATGTACAAGAAAATCTGAGGCTAGATCTGTACTCTAGGAAGTATAGTACAAATGCCCCCACTAAATACTCAGAATTTTTCACCGCTCAGTTGTGTAAATTCCGGGAACTAGATATTGCTCCAGCTGAGAACGACCTGTGTGGCGCCATTGCAAGACAACTTCCATATGAGATACAAAGGTTGTTAATCTCATCTAAAGCCAGAAGTGCTGTGGAAGTGGAGAGCGTATTACGTCAATTAGACATGACGACTTCACACGTTACTCCCAGGCATCAAAGACAGACTGAACAATAACATATGGTCAGCAGTCAAGAAGATAGAGAGAAACCATCGACCAGAAATCAGTCAACTAGTACCAATACTCAGGGACTGGGTCGAGAATATGGACGTCAAGAGCCTAGGGGAATACAGCCATACTATAGAGGAGGATATCGAGGAAGAAATCCTAGAAATACGGGTTATAGGCAACAAGAGAACCGACCCTATAACAATAATAATCAGAGACAGGATAACAGAAAGAGATGGGAAAATTATCCTAGAAGGAATGTGAGGCCGGAGGACAGAAACGAGGAATATCGGGCCGAGATCGAAGAGAGGTACCAGGAAAGTCTTCGTTATATGAATGAACGAACAGATGAACCTGAGATGCAAAGAGTCCGTTGGAGTGAGGCAATAAAGAACCGAAAATCACCCGACCGACTGGAAGGAGCTCAAAGCTTGGAATTACAAGCTCAATTGAAGAATGAGGGGAAAGGAAACCCTCAAGATAAAAAAAACTTCAAATTTAAATCATCAAAAGTGGAAACTTACCAGGAGCTGGGAAAAGGTTGAGATTGTAAATTGGATAGCAAGACCAGATGAGTTAATTAAAGAGGATGTGGAAGGAATCCCACCTATTAGAAGGGAATTACCTATTATCATGTTAAGGATAGAAGGATTACTGGCCAGGGCATTAATTGATACTGGATCAACTATAAGTTTAATAACGCAAACCCTCCTAAATGAATTAGAAACAAGAGGTCGCATATTGAAAATTCCCACCTCAAGTGTGAAGATTAAGGGAATTATTCCTGAAAAATCTTTGACATGTAGATTTCAGGTATACATTTTTTTAGCGTATGGCTTTTAGTGCCGGGAGTGTCCGAGGACATGTTCGGCTCGCCAGTTTTGTAGCTGCTTTGGGATGGACACCCAATGGGTGAGCTACAAGTACCGTTGGGGAGGGAAGGAGGGAAGTTGGAATGTAAGGACGAGGAGTTGGAAGGGAGCGGCTGTGGCCTATAGTTAGGGACCAACCTCGGCATTTGCCTGGAAGGAAGATGGGAAACCACAGAAGACCATCTTCAAGGTTGCCGGCGGGGGGATTCGAACCTCCTCGCCTCCCGGATGTGAGCGACTGCCATCAGTCATGCCGTAACCACCACGGCTAACTCACCCGGTAGGTATACATTGATTTGATCATAGGCAACGCTGAAATTTCACAATGCTTTTTGCTGGTAAATCAATTGCCATATAATGTCATATTAGGTATTGATTTTATCCGTGAGAACAAGGTCATCATAGACCAAGCGCAAAATTGCCTTAGGATTCAAAGAGAGGATGTGGATGGACAAAACATTAATCTACAGGAGCAGGATGCAAAAATAGAAGAACAGGTATGGCATGTGGAAGAAGTGACCGAGGAAGGTTGTAGGGAGATAGAGAAGGTATTTGAAGTCCTAAATATAGAACTTGAAGATAGTCTGGAAACCGAGTTCGAGACCAACCTGTCAGGAAAAATAGAGGAAGCTAAAGTTAACCTCGAAAACAAGGAAAAATTAAAGGAATTGCTATTAAATTACCGGGACGTATTTGATTCCAAGCCAGGAAAGATTAAAAATTTTAAATACGCATTTCAAGTAAATGATTGGGCACCGTTCAGACAAAAACCATACCCGGTTGCAGAAAAACATTACACACAAACAAAGAAAACACTGCAGGAGATGAGTGATGCAGGTGTTATAGAAAAGATGGCGACACCATATGTTAGTCCATTAGTTATTGTGAGTAAACCGGATGGCTCAGTAAGGGTGTGTTTGGATGCCTGGAATTTGAACGCGAAAATTATACCAGAAAATGATTCGGCACCACCCATAAAAGAAATACTGAAGAAACTTAAAGGCAAGATGATATTCACAAATATTGACATGACTTCTTCATATCATCATCTCGAACTTGAAGAGAAAACCAGTCTGATAACTGGATTTCAGTTCGATCAACAAACGTATTGCTTCAAGAGATGTCCGTTTGGCTTGAAGGCCTCGGGATCCGCCTTAATAAGATCGCTTGATCGCAACCTGTCAGAGGAAGTAAAGGATTGCACTATCCGTTATGTGGATGATATATTGCATACCTCGGAAAACCTCGAGGAACACTTGGAAAAGTTAAAGAAATTTTTGGAAGATTTAAGAAGGGCAAATTTTAAGATTAACTTGAAGAAATCAAATTTTTGCCAGAGACAAGTTACGTTTTAGGGGCATGTGATTGACAAGGATGGTGTCAAACCAAATCCATGCAAATTAGAATCAATAAGAGATTTTCCCAGGCCTTTGAAAGTGAAAAACGTTCGCCAGTTTTTGGGACTGATTGGATTTTTCTCAGGACATTGTCCGTCATACACCAAAACTGTTACACCACTACAGGACCTTCTGAAGAAGGGGGGCAAGTGGAAATGGACGGAGGTAACAGAAAAAGCATTTATAGAGGCCAAGAAAATGCTCTTAACTTATATGAAGCTAGGATATCCTGATTTTAATCAGAGATTTGTAATACAAACGGTTGCATCCCAGATTGGAATAGGGGCAATGCTATATCAGGAAAACCCGGATAACCCTGAGAAGAAAAATTATCTAGCTTTCACAAGTCGGAGACTGAAACCACACGAGAAAAATTATACAATCAGCGAGATTGAGCTGTTAGCGATATTGCATTCGTTAAAATATTGGCGAAAGAATGTATATGGGTTTCCAGTCACATTAAGAACTGATCATAAAGCCTTAACCTTTTTGATGAAGACGGATTTATCCAGTTAAAAGTTGATGCGTTGGGCTTTATATATACAACAGTTCGACGTAAATATAGAGTATTGCCCGGGAAAAGAAAATGTAGTTCCAGATTATTTAAGTAGACAGTCAGAGTCCACAGAAGAGGAAGTAATGGCTATTGATTTGGAAGACAGGGATCAGCGCACATTGGAGGAATTAAGAAGCATTGGTCAGCGACAACGTGAGGATCCATGGATGAACATGCTCATATCTTTCTTGGAAGGGAGTTTGATAAGGGGAACACCAGCGTATACTGAAGCTAATAAGATAGCTCAGGATTACACTTTATTTAATGGATTACTGTATAAGTTTGCGTACTCTGACCATACACGATTGAGGATCGTTGTACCTGCTATTCTGCAGAGGAAAATGGTATGGTTGGCCCATAGATCGTTTGGACATATGGGAGTCGACAAAACAGTCTCGATGCTGAAAGAAGCATTTGTATGGCCGAGACTGAGAGAAACTGTAAGGGATACGCTCAAGACATGTGACATATGTCAAAGGATTAAGCCAAATGCGTATTTGATGAGACAAAAGCCAATACCATTGTTGCCCGAGAGGCCAGGTCAAATTATTTCTATTGACAGTTTCGGACCTTTGCCAAAGGCTAGGAGAGGAAATAGACATATAATGGTGGCTATGGATGTTTTCACAAAAATGGTTGTCCTTGCTCCCATACAGAAGACTAGTACCAAACAGGTGTTAAAACGAATCAAAGAAAAAGTGATACCTATTCTGGGAAAACCAGAGAACTTGTTGCCGGATCACGGTAGTTGTTTTACAAGTGTAGAACTTAGACAGGAATTAGAGAGACTTGGAATACGTCAGATACTGTCTAGTATTCGCCATCCTGAGGCCAATCTGGTGGAAAGAGTTATGAGGGAAACGGCCAAGTACTGTAGGATATACTGTGCCGAGGAAAATTGGAAATGGAGAGATATCCTTGATATTATCGAATTTTGTATAAATAATACAATCCATGAGTCTACGGGAGAGATACCAATAACGTTACATCGGAATGAGCAACCAGAGAGACCTTGGAGTCTGGTCATTCCTAGGCCAACAGACGCTCAGCCTGGAAGAGATGTACGAGTTAGAAGAGCCTTTGAGCATCTAAAAGCTCAAGCTGATAGAAGGCAAAGGAGAAACAGGCACAAGAGGTATCATCGACCACTATTAGCAGGAGAAATGGTGTTAGTGAAAAGACCAGCCATTTCGGATCCAGGGAACCGCGTGTACAAGAAATTCCAGAAAATGTACCACGGATCGTATCAAATAATCAGAGACTTAAGAAATAATGCCTATAGAATACTGCACTGTGAAACGAATCACGAAGTGACTATGAATTCAGCTAACCTGAAAGTATATTACCCTCCCGAAGACTTCGATGAAGCAAATGAACAAGCCCTGGTTACGGAACAAGTTAAAGATGATAAATCCACTTTTGATAGAAATAGGAGTAAGTTAGAACGAGAAAATAGAGCTCAACCATTCAATTGTGAATGTGAATTAGAGAAAATATATTTGGAGATAAAAGAAATAATTGATTTTGTTGAAGAAGAAAATTTCAATTTAAGAAGAGAAAATGAGGAAATAAAGAAACGGGTAGGGATAGACCACACCCGTAACAAAGAATTATGTTCTGTAGACTTATAGTCCAGAAAAATAAGAAAGGAAGAACGGGTAGGGACAGAGCGTACTCTACCTACACTATTACTGGATATGACTTTAAAGGTGGAAAACCCTAATTATCGTGGGATTCCATGAGAAGAGAAACTAAAGGTACTGAGAAGTGTTATGATGGCTTCGACACTGAAAAAAAATAAGGTGTTTATGAAAATTATTGAAATAAATTTCCTCAAAATTTCGAAAATTTATTTATCTAAGGAGGGGAGATTTGAACCCCTGTACTGTTGGTTCAAGCGCCGAATCCATCATTTATTGGTAAAAGAAGGGAAGAAAAATACAGTCCTTAGAATGACTTGGAAAGATTTTATGCAAGAGGACTGGTATAAAGTTGTGCAAGAATAAGAGTCCAGGTGGCCCCAGCAAATGATATCATGCGTGACGCATCGATAAGGAGCCGATCATGACTATTAATAGAACGATAAATCTTTCCGCTGGGAGTAAGCGAGAAGAGGTTTCGAAAATTGATCTTACACAGCAATAAAATGGCATCCTCGCAGTTGTGCAAGAAGGAGAATAATTAGATTTAAGCCATTTGCGAGAATATAATTAACAGAAGAAATACATCATTGTGAATCATTTTGGAATAGAGATCTTTGTGTGGGAAAAGATGTTATAATAATTGCACAGGAAAGAAGTGCAAACGCAGCATGACGTAGTTAAAAGTACCCCGAGAGCCGAGGTGGTAGGGATTAAAATTCAAATGCAACACCCACGTATCTGAAGAGCAAAATTTATTTAATTTCTCGGAATTGTACGATCGATTTTCATGTGCAAAGAAGTCAGTTTACGTTTAGAAAACGAGCTTTCCAGAGATATAATTTTTAAAAGTGTGCGACTATTGCTTCAAAAGTTAGTTATGAAAAAGACGAGGATTTTATCTTTTTGTCGCCGATTTGTATAAAAGCCCTGGCAGAGCCAGGCAAATCATGCAGTACTTACCAGACCTCGAGAGGTCGTGATCGCCGTATCACCAAGGAACACCCGTATGGTCGTGGCCGAGAAGTATCGTCAATAGTATCGCCGTGTGAAGACTTAGTAAAATCCTAGTACAGGATTTAGTTCAGCAAGCGTCAGTCTTTATAGTGAAAAGTTCGTTATTACAGTCAAAGTTAGGCTGCGAACTTAAAAACAGGCGATAGGTCTTCGAATAGCAGTTTAGTTAAACGACAGAAAGTATAGTAACGTTTTGAAGTACCAACGATAGTGAAACAAACATTTCTAGTAAAGTTAAGGAACCCGATCAGGGTCGGACGAAATAAATAACGCCTAGTGTACCGAAAAGATAGGAATTAGAGCACAGAATAATAAGAAGTGAGAATTTAATCCAAAACGTTGTCTACAGGAGACAAGCGAACTGTAATAAGCAATAAGCTACGAAACTAAGGAATAGCAGTAAATGCTAGGGAAATAGGAAGGTCACCGATAAAGTATTCGAGAGGCCGTAAACAGGACAGACTTTCGCTAGACAGAATAAATAGTGTCTAGAAAGAAACGACTTCGAGCTAGTAAAAATAGAAGCCGATAGTCAGGAAACCGGATCTGAAGAATTACCGTTCCAGGGAGGGGAAGATTGATCGAGACTTTCACCATCTGGCTAGATTAGGGAGCCGACGTCTAAGAGTGTCGCCCTTGGAAACGGGGAAGAACGAAATCACGTGTGTAAGGCAAAAATCAAAGCCACAGTGATTAAAAGCAGTGTAATGTAAATATAGTAAAATCTGTATTAGTGTAATAATTTTAGTGAATTTATTTGTGTATGATAAAAGAATACTAAATTGAATTCAATATGTTACCAGTGTTTAAAGTAAATAATGTGTATGTGTATCAAGAAGTGTCATTGTGTGAAATGGAATTAGTGAAGATGGCTTAAACACATTGAGTGGGCAAAAATGAAACATCGCTGGAGAATTCGGTCGGAGACCGTAATATCATGTGAGTAACCATTTCATTATGTTATGTGTTGGGGAAGGATTGCGTACAATCCACCTGTGAACGAAAGAATAGGGATGTTTTTGAATAACAAATAAGAGAATAATAGCGCTATCTGAACGATTAAAATTGAGAAAGTATAAAATAATTATGTGAAATAAATAAATAAATCACTTGGGGGAAATGTATGAAATGAAATATCAGTAAATTTGATGAAAAATGAAAATCCACAGCCTGCTTCCATTCTCCGACCGGGTCAGGAATGGAATAAATGAAGCCCCTATCTAGCGGCGAGGATATGAACTGTGCCGGCTGCCGAGGCCTGATGCACTCCTCTGGGGCAATGATTAAATGAATGACAGATGAAATGAATTGATAGTGGAGAGTGTTTCTGGAATGAAATGTTGACAGGGAAAACCGGAGTACATTTGATATATGATTTAAATATGTGAAAGCAAGCGTAATAATAATAATAATAATAATAATAATAATAATAATAACAATTACATAAATGAATAAAGATTATGATGATTTATATGAAAAATAAGAGGTTTTGAGCTCCTTTAAAAGACTTAATACATGTAGTGAACATGTTCTTAAGGTAAAGCGATTATTGTCACGGGAGAGGATTAATATAAAATTGAGATGTAGATCAAATGTTGATTTTGAATGATCAGTTCGTTGAAGGCAACTTGGCAGTAAAGTAATGGCGCAATGTAGCGCATTGAAGTAATTTGTCACGCGAGGAAAGCGTTGAACCTATATATACTCGGTAACACTAATTATGAGGGGCAGTTGGTCGTTGTAATTGAGCTATGGTAAGTCCTCTAAATAGTGATGTGATCACGAGGCCATGTGTGTATTGTATTATAAAAGGGTGCGAAATATTTATTGTATTAGGAGCGCAGGTTCAAGGTTAAAAAGGCCGCCCTAAGTCGCGAATGTTATAAGTCCTCCAGTATGGGATATGGTTCCCGAGGCAGTTGAATGAATCGAACCCAGATTCGTCTATGTTGAAGCCCCTAAATATTTGTTGTTGTATTGAATTATTATTACCCGCCAATGAGGACACTTCATAATTAATAAATGCCGAGTTTAAGAGGATAGGTTTGTGGAACCTAAATATGTTGTTAAAATAAGTAGAATGAAAGCCTTGCTTGTTCAAAGAACTGCATTTAAGAAACAGCTGTATAAAACTAAGGGTAGCTCGTCTCTTGTGAGTATGACCGTGAAGTTCCTGCTCCCGGCAATAAATCACGCAAAGAAGCCCAGGCCAGACCCTTACTATTGATGTGTTGTGGTAGGTCTGAAGAGCCGTCTGTTTGAAGTTATAATACACAGAGTGTTTAGAGTTTGTTTTAACGACCCGGTCTTCGAACCGAGGACCTTTTAGATGAAAATTACCGCTTGCAAGTTCAGATCGTTGCATTCTTATGAGATAATGGTCGTTTAAGACAAATAATAATAAATCCCTAATGTTATAATTATGATGTAGTGATTCACGAGTTTAGTGAAGACAATTAGATTCCGGGAGTGATCTTATTTTTTGACGTGTTCAAGTAGTCTTCTGTAGCTCGGGAGTACGCAAATGTTTCCCAATCACGGTAGTGAATTGTTGACTTGAGAGAGATGGTAACCTAAAGAACATTGCGAAAGCCCAAAAATTTAAGTAAATGAGTAACAGTACTGTAATAAGAATTATATATTTTTTGATTATAAGATATATTCATGTAATGGGAAGTGATGTGTTGTAAATGAAAAACACAGTGTATATAAAAAGTATCGAGCCTATTGGAGCTCATGACTTTAGGGAATTTTAGAAGGACACTATATGGAAGTGAAATGTAATATGAGTTTATTGGTTTATGGAAACCATTTACTATTATTTAATCTTTGTTTTATTATGTATTCCTTGTTCACTCTGAACAAGTTAGAATTTATGGGTCAATATTTTATTTGTTTAATTTGTTGTAGCGCCATATATTTGAGTAATTAAATGTTTTATAATAGGAGTTGATTTTGTTTTTTATTTTGGAAGTGTATCCTCTATTTAATCCAAAATGTGTAAGTCACAGAGTGGGAGAACATACCATAACCTCGATAATCCCGATTTGAGCATTGCTGGCATACTGTGATTTGCATATTTCCTGCTGAAAGGGCACAATACCATTCATCCGAGTGTGATAAAACTTTGGAGAGCTGAGTACAGTCCTGCGAAGGTTCATGAATTTGTAAGTCCGTTTTTCAACGGTGGCGCACAAGAAGATTCAACAAATGAGTGACGGCGGGAATCGTTTAAACAAAATCTCGTATGCGTTCATATGCTATTCATCCGATTGCGATGAAAATTTGTTGAGTTGTTGTGTACACGCCAGGAAAGGTTTTCGAGTTAGTAAATTCATTTTACAATAGGTAGCGTACGAGTATAATCAACAAATGGGGGACGGCGCTCTAATCGTTTCAGCAGTCCCGTATGCGTTCATATACCATTCATTTCATTGCGATGTAACTTTCGTGAGTTGTTGATCACGCTCCCGTGAATGTTTCTGAGATAGTAAGTTATATTTTTATAATAGTTTAGAGGTGGTTAACGGAAAAAGATGAAAATATTGGGAATCCAAATGCACTGCAACTAACAAAGTCAAAACCCCAACACTTTCTTTGATTGGCAGGACAACGTCTGCCGGGTCAGCTAGTCAACAATAAAAGGAAATGTTCAGGTAATTCAAATTTTACTGAAGACTATTGTGATGAACGAATTGAAGAAAACCATGATCAACCTCGTGTTAGTGTAGGAACGCAATGTTATACAATCAAGCAAACTCATTGCAAGTCAACAAAATTAAAATTAAGGAGGGCACTAAGAAAGAATACAGTATACAGAACTACAATTAAGTCATTGAATCAGAAGATAATTTCATTGAAACAAAAATTACACTCAGTGCAACGTCAGGAAAAACTCGATGTTCAAATATCGAAGCTCAAGAGTGAAGCGGATCATGGGAACTTGAAGGCTAATTTCTTACTTGAACAAATTCGAGCTTTCATGAAACGAAAGTTTAAATACAATGAAACAACAATAAAAATGTGTATTGCTCTCTGATAAATCACCGTCGGCTTACCGCTTACTGAGAGATATAAATATTTTACAACTTCCTCATCCACGAACACTGAAAACGTACATTGGGTATACGAACGGAGAGACAGGTGTCACGTTGCTTGCAAAAGCTAGGTTGACAGCTGAAGAATAGTCACTGACTCAAATGAGAAGGTTGGTTCATTAATCATTGATGAAATGGCCGTAAAGTCCAGACTATTGTATGACAAGAATTTAGACATGTTTGTCGGCATTAGTGATATTGAGAAAGATGCAATTGGAATCGAACATAAATTAGCTAATAAATTATTACGCATACTGTTCAAGGGCCTGTCATCCTTCCACAGGACACCTGTTTCGTTCTACTTTATATGTGGACTCACAGGACAACAGTAAATCTAGGATAACACTGGATGCACTGACTGCGGTTAAGGAATGCGGCTTCAAGGTCATCAGAATAGTGACGGACAACTGTCAGGTGAATGTGTCATTGTTTGAGGCGCTGTGTGGTGGATGTGCCACTCATGAAATTCGTCACCCGAACGACGAGCAGAGGCCACTTTTTCTTAGTTTCGATCAGAGTCACATCATTAAGAATGTACGATCACAATATCTGAGTAGGAACTTCTATGTAGATGTCAATTTAATAACTAGTGATCATCTTATGAATCTGTACCACTTACAGAAACAGCTAGTAGTAAAGCCAGTTAGAAAATTAAGCAGGAAGGTTGTATATCCAAGCAATTTAGAAAAAATGAATGTGGCAAGAGCCAAATTGGTGTTTACTCCAGAGACAATAGCTGGGCTTAAGAGCATGGAAGTCGTGTGCCCAGAGGAAGTTGAAGATAAGGGCAGCCTACACGAAACAACAACATTCTTGGAAACTTTTAGAAAATGGTTTGATATACATGATATCTGCAATACCACACACGGACTTCATTCCAGAGACACGGACAAGCTTATTTTCAGTGATGTTAATGATGAGAGACTTTCATGGCTGACCAATGGATTTCTGCCCTACCTGTCACAGATTCAAAGGTATCCCGATAAAAAGATGAGACTCACAAAGGAAACTTATCAAGCTTTGGTGCTAACAACTTCATCAACCGTGTCCTGCATACGATTTCTAATCAGTATCGGCTTCCATTATGTGCTCACGCGGAATCCCTCAAGTGACGATGTAGAACTGCTCTTCAGTCACCTGAGAAATAAGGGAGGTAACAATGACATGATGGACGTGAGATCATGCTTGCATGCCATCGAGTTAACACTTAGCATAGGAATTGTCGCATCTTCTAGAAGTGGGAATGTGGAACTGAGGGAAGATGCAGTCGTAACAGGCGCCTTGACCAAGTTTCTGAAGCCTAAAAAATCGCGGAAGGTGCAAAACCAAGCCAATGCTAAAGAAACACCCCAGCTTCCAGCACATGTCTTGGAGATTCTTGAAAGCCCTGTTCAAGGTAAGAATATGGGGCTTATAGCCTATATTAATTTCATTGAAATAAAACATTATGGTTGACATTTTAGTATTAAAATCTCTATTTTTGTTTTCAGAAAAGCCAGCGTCTCTATCTTCCATCTCAATTGCAATGGTAGCGGGATTTCTTGTAAGAGTGGCAGAAGAGAGAACAGACTATGAAGGTTGCTTAGAGAACATCTGCTCCAGCAAATTCAAGCCTGCCATTTAGTTTAATACATTTTCAAGACAGAGGGGGATTAAGATATCCCAAATCTTCTTTTATTTATCTGTTGGAAACAATTTATCACATTGTCACAACAGTCGTAAATTTCATGTCTCGAAAATATTTAGTGTCAAATTTCACAAATATTTTAACTGACACGTTTTCCGAGCACACAAAATGCGAAGTGTGTATTCACAATTCTCTCTCCGTAGTTCATCTGCAAAAGTTCTTAAGGCCGCTTTCAAAGAATATTGGTGTGAACCACACGGGCAGTAGTGCAACGTTTCTGAATTTAAGAAGTAAACAACTCGACAGAAAAGGTCTTAAAGTGAAGTGAAATACAGTCAAGAGTGAGCTGTATTCATCATTTGGGGGAAACTGGAGATAAACAGGTAAGAAGTGCTAAAAAACATGTATTAAATGTACTTGAGTTGCATGTAACGCATAGTCAAAAGCAGACCACTAGGGCGCCGAGCCGCGATCCTAGTGGCGTAAAGTGGAACTACCAGTTTGGCGTACCAAGTCTCCGCTCTATTTCCAGGCCTTGAGTATAACGTAGGCCACGGTTAAAAGCAACATATTAAGAGACATATCGTGCGCCAAAATATAGAGTTTGTTGCAACTTGGCTATAAAATAGGTCTTAGAAAGATGAAGAGATATTAAGTGTTTATTAAGGTATGGGAAGAACAGGACTTACGCCAACGTTTTGGCAAAGCTGATCTGGGTAGGATCATGAGAGGAAGACGACTCAATTGGATGGGACATATCGTAAGAGCTGTGGAATCTATCCCTATTAGAGTTTAATGTTCGTGATTTGTACATTTGTTCTGTTTTCTATGTTCCTGACACGAGAATATTAATAATAATAATCATAGACACATGTCGTTACCTTTTCTATGAATTGTATTCCTTTCTCTATCACCTAGGAATTCATTTCATTTACAAACCACAATATATGTGGGTTCATGATCATTACAACAATTATACTTCCCAATAATTATATAATTATTTTAACCACTGCATATTTTGTAATATAATTGCCTCTTTTTATAATAACTACATCATTAACTCAACTACCCTTGTATTGAGCACTCACAAAATTATTAACAAATTTTCATAGATCAAAGTCGTAGGTGAAGTTTAATGAGAAAAGATGTGTAGGAGAAAATTCCCTAAACACAAAACTATAGAAGTATGTGTCCTATCTACTCATAACGTTCTAAACATCAATCAAGCATGATCGAAATCCAGATAATAACAAGTAGTTCCGTGGAGAAATGTACACCCTATTTTCATATATCCTACTTATGTTAATTGCCTCTATCAATTTCAGTTTGATTACTGTAATAAATCTATACATGTTGAGAGCCGTCTAAATATTTCGGATAGTCGCCATGTTGGATTTTTATATACCATATGTAGGTCTTAGAGTTATGTACTATCACAGGACTTACTTACTTTCCGTGTCCGGGAGACACACTAAATTCTTCCTTTCCAGAACTCTGCAGCTCTTATCCCTCGGTCTGTGGCCAACATAAGATCTTCCTGGCTGCAGGTTTCATTAAGATCTTTGCACGTGAGCAGGTGTTGTGGAGTCTGGATTTCTCCACAGGCACATCGTGGATCTTCTGCATAACCCCACTTCACAAGGTTGCTACGACACTTAGGCACTCCTGTTCTCATCCGGTTTAAGGACCTCCAGGTGGTATAAGGCAAATGACTACCACTGCTCAGTTCTTCTTTAGGGGTAAACCCCTCTGGTACTATTTGTTTTCAGAGTGACACACGCCGGACGTCTGGCTTGGTATGGAGGGGTACTGTTCTCTTAACAAAACTCTTCTTGGATCTTAAACGAGGAGTGGTCACCTTGTGGTTGAACATAGAATGTCTGGGATCTGTTTCAAGCTTTTGTCTCTCTTTCTCTGCTGCCACCCTGCGTCGAATAACTGGAGGTGCAATGCCAGCGAGAGGGTAGATCTTCTGCACTGGAGTAGGTCTCAGACATCCAGTGACAATACGAGTGGACTCGTTAAGAGCTATGTCCACTTGCTTGGTATGGGCAGATGCTCCCCACACTGATGATCCGTACTCTCCTGCTGCGAAGCAAAATCCCAATGCTGTTGAACGTAGAACCTGAGGGTTCGCTCCCCATGTTGAACCTATCAACTTCCACATTATGCTATTTCTTGAGCTGATCTTGCACTTCAATTCTCTACAATGTTTCCTGAAGCTGAGGGTACGATCAAGCTTGATTCCCAAATATCGAGGCGTTTCACAGCTTTCGAGTGTCACTCCTTTCCAGACAGCATTCAACTTTCTCCGGGCCTCTTTGTTGCGAAGATGAAATGCGCATACTTGTGTCTTTCCAGGGTTAGGTTTCAGGTGATTCTGGGTGTAATAATTGTCTAATCTCTCAAGAGCATTGGACAGTTTTCCCTCCACCTCCTCAAACCTCCTACCCTGTACAGCAATAGCGGTGTCATCCGCATAAATAAATCGCCTGGCCTCTAAATATTCTGGCTGGTCATTTGTATAAATGTTGAATAGTAATGGGGATAACACACTGCCTTGAGGTAACCCGTTTTTCTGGTTCCTCCATCGACTTTTATTCCCTTGAAGTGTAACATAAAACCTTCTGTTCTGGAGCATCCCACGTATGACATTTGTTAGATTCATGTCCTTAGTGATGTTGTACAGCTTGGCTATGAGCTTCTTATGGTTCACTGTATCATATGCAGCACTGAGATCTATAAAGGCGACACCAGTGATACGTTTATTCTCATAGCCATCCTCGATATGCTGTGTCAGGTTCAGAATTTGACTGGAACACTATCACAGGAAGATTTCCGACGCTCCTGCGGCTGCTTGGACGTTTGAATACTACACCTTCACAACAACAACAACTATCACAGGAAGATTATTGTGAAGGTGTAGTATTCAAACGTCCAAGCAGCCGCAGGAGCGTCGGAAAACTTCCATGTAACAGTTGGTGTTCATCAAGGTTCGGCCCTGTCACCATTGCTGTTCATTATGGTCATGGACACGGTTACTGCAGATCTACAACAACCGTTACCTTGGACCATTCTGTACGCTGATGACGTTATGTTGCCGCTCAAAACAAGCTGGATCTCCACCATCAAGTCCAGGAATGGAGTGATCGTTTAAGTCAATATGGCCTGTGGCTTAACAAAGCTAAAACAGAATATATGACAACGGATGCTGGAGAAATCGGAACAATCCAAGTCGACGGCGATGATCTGCCTCGAAAGACAAAATTTAAGTATCTTGGCTCTACGATAACTGCTGAAGCTCGTCTCACTGAGGAGGTCAACATAAGAATTAATGCTGCGTGGATGAAGTGGCGAACATCGACAGGTGTCATGTACGATCGCCGGATGAAAGACCACCTAAAATCGAAGATTTACCGCACTGTCATTCGTCCCGTAGCGCTTTATAGTACCGAATGTTGGCCGACCACGAAGGAAGCAGAACGTTGGCTAAGTGTCATGGAGACCAAGATGCTTAGATGGACAGCAGGCATTACTAGGTTGGATCACATCCCCAATCAAAGAATAAGGGAACGATTTGGTATCGCAGCAATCAGTAACAAAATGCGTGAGAGTCGTCTGCGATGATTTGGGCATGTGCTACGGTCAGGAGCGGACACCATTGCAAAACAGGGCTACAGACTGGAGGTCGCCGGGAAAAGACCAAAGGGGCAACCGGGACAACGTAGGGCCGATACACTGCACAGGGATTTGAAAGGCGTCAACCTTCATCCGGACATGGCCCATGACCGAGTAAAGTGGAGACAGCGGATTCAAATAGCGGACCCTGCCACGAGGTGGGACAAACGCTAAAGCAAAAGAAGAAGAAGAAGAAGACGTAGTATTCAAACATCAATCGCATGATTAGGACTCAAGAAATGAAAATCTGATTTTAAAATTTAGCAGAGCTGCCATCTTGTGGTCAAGAAAACAAATGAAATACATTAGATGCCAGTGAATGGAAATTTGTACACGCATTTATCATACCAAGTTTTACTGCGCTTGGATGTTAAAATCGCGATAAACGTCTGTTTAAATATTTACATTTCGTGCCGCCGCAATTTGTGCTCACCAGGTTATTGAAAGTCCTATAGGTGAACTTATGTTCATAGACTCTATCAACATACAAAATTTCAGTTGTATTGCTCTCATAGATTAATAGATATTGAGAACCGTCAAAATTATTTCGGTTGGTCGCCACTTGGACTTTTATATAAGTAGGCCATCGAGTTATGTACCGGTACTATTAGATGACGATTTTTGCGTAGGTTCAATATTCAAACGTTCATCTCGATCGCATGATTAATACACGAGAAATAAAAACTTAACATAAAAATGCGCACAGCCGCCATCTTGAGGTTATGTGAACAATTGAACTAAATTAGATTCCAGTGCAGTACAATGTGTATAAACATTTACTTAGCATATTTCAGTGCGCTCAGATGGTTAAATCGCGAGAAAAGTCTATTGGATTGGTGAGACCTAATACAATTTGAAGGGCACGTTCGTAGTCGGTCGAAATAGTACTATGACCTTCGCTTGGTCACCATGTTCGTTTTGTTATTTACAGGTTTTGAAATGTCTCATAGTTGAACTTCAAGTGGTACCCTTCATCACCGTACAAAATGTCAGGGTGATATCAGTAATAGTTTCGGAGATATAGAATGCCGGTGAAATATTTCGCACAGCCGCCATCTTGAGGTTATGAAGACAATTGAACTAAATTAGATGCCGGTGCATTACAATGTGTTTAAACATTTGCTGAACCAAGTTTCATTGCGTTTGGATCGTTAAATCGCTAGAAAAGTCTATTTAAGAGTTTCAAATTCGCTTGGCCGCCATGTTCGTTTTGTAGTAAACAGGTTTTTGGAAGTACCATATGTGAAATTCTAGTGGTACTCTTCATCACCGTACAAAATTTCAGGGTAATAGCAGTAATAGATTCGGAGATATGAATGACGGTAAAATATTTCGCAAGCCGCCATATTGCATTGGTGAGACGTAATAACATTTGAAGGGAACGATCGGAGTCGGTCAAAAGATAGTACTATGACCTTACCGAGTTTCATTGAAATCGCTCCAGCCGTTCAGAGGTTATAAGGGGGAAACATACACAGACAGACACACACATATACGCACACACACACACACACACACACGGGGACAAAAAGTGATCTCAAAGCCTATTTTTTCATTAAATGAAATTAGAATAAAATGAAGGACTCCCTATCACTCGACATCTCGTTTCCAATCAAGAAATTTATGCAAGTATTGTCCTGTAATTCATGATCATAATTCAATTATCACGCTGCTATCCATCACAATTCGTGTATAATCCTGACATGTTAAATTGTTTTCAATTTCGATCATAAATATGTAGAATCGATAATCCATAATTAAATATAATAAATCCGTTAACTCAAATTTGGATTGTCGAATCAAATGCATCGTGGACTATGCTACTCCAAAATATGATATTTCAATCGCCTGGATCACACTTCGAATCAGCTTCATCATTTGTTGTCAATAATAATAATTATATCATAACACACAATTACTAATAATTAACTCAATTCCATGACTAATTACAATAAATTAATTAATGTTCTATAACCCATTCTTCTGAGATTGCCTGAGGATCGAGCTCACCAACTGCTAGATTACTAAAAACTTGGAATACTAGATTTCAGGAACTGGAGACGCCAGATCCATATGTTCTTCGTTCCTGGGCTGTGGAATCTTCCTCACGAAATCCCCTTCCTAGTCCCTCCAGCAATCGGATCAGCGTTCTTCCGTCCATCTTCCTCCATATTGGCGGCATGTTGTTCAAGTCCCTCGACAATTATGTTACTCCATCGAGTTCCCTCACATAAAGTTTCTGGACCATCATTCTTCCTTCAAAAAGGTTCACTTCGAAGTTCGTCGACACCGCATCGACACAGGTTGGAAAATGTCCGTAAATTAACATCATTGCTATTTATCCAACTCGGTCGATCCTACTAACGTCACGTCATCAGTCGAGGTGTTAGCGTGGCGCTCACGCTAAAGATCAAGACATTTCCGTCTCATTCGCTAGTCTTCGCGCTAACGAGTTTCTATTTCTATTCGTTTGTTACCTTATGGAACATTTTCATTTATTTTTTATCCGATTTGGGTACAATACATATTGTGCCCTTATGAGACAGAGTGAAGGGGCTGGCGTGACACGATATTTGAATAGAGCGCTACAAGCTATCACTCTGCCATGTTTGAAGGTTGCGCGTGGCACGAGAATCCGCCAGGAAATGCTGGAGCATAATGTACTTGCATTTACATACGGTATATAAAGAAGTGGAAGACATCGGCACCTTGGAATGTCATTTTGAGATTTTCTCATATTTATTATACGAAGATTCATTGCATAGAAGACGCATTCTGGAATATTCCACCTCGGGAGCCAATAACAAGGAGAGTATCGCATTACGTAATGAGACCGCGGGAATCGATGTCTGACCTTGGTGTTGTATATAAGTGGGCTCTTGGAGAGCCAAGGCATGATTAGCTCTTGCTTTGTCATCACGATATCGCCATACTGCTGAAGTGGTACTCGAAGCTAGGCCTCTGTTAAATTTTCACAAGTGAAATTACCACGTTACTTTGCGCATCTGTCTAAAGACATCTTCTGCGGCAAAGTTAATTTTCTGTACCAGTGTGTGGAAAAGTGAAGTGTTGCCGTGCTTCGCAAAGTATTATTTATGTGCTTGTGAAAATCTACATATTATGTGAATATTGGAAATTTAAAGGTATGAGTACATGGACTTGTTCTACAACAACTGACTGATTATTTGACTCTCTATAAGATTCACCCTAACGCTTGATATTAGTGGACTGGAAATATGTTTAACTGTGAAGTGGTTATGAGCGACTATGCTGTCAAGGACTTATTAAATGTCATGATCAACTCGTAATGAACTTAGTGCTTGAAACAGGCCAGGCTTATCTGGAAATAATATACCACACGGATATTTGGAATATTATAATTAGCAACGAAATATTTCATCAAATACTCGACACTATCAGACCAATAATATACTTAAAGAATGTGGTTACACCATTATAATGCCGAACGTGCATAAGCATATGTGGACGAGTCAAGGGCGAAAAGGTAGGAGTCTGACGTCACGGCCCAGCTGTGATGGTCCGCTAGAGGAGGCTCATGGCGAGATGAGCGATGCCAAGATCGCATGATGGAGTAGCGGAAGCAATGCCTATTCTGGGCATGTCGCTGTGGACGAGTCAAGGACGACAAGATAGGAGTCTGACGTCACAGCCCAGCTGTGATGGTCCGCTAGAGGGGGCCCATGGCGAGACGAGCGATGTCAAGATCGCAAGATGGAGTAGCGGAAGCAATGCCTATTCCGGGCATGTTGCTGTGGACGAGGAGGCAGCATTAGGCAAATGCTGGGATACTACTCTTCCCTAGGATCGAGCAAAACGAAATCGTGGTGTCCTGTTCCATTCCGCACCGTGGGATAATCCTCCGTTTCAGAACACCCTTAAGGTAGAAAAACTTCCGACTTATTATGTGAATCTTATTTTTGTGCCATGAATTTCCTAATATTCCGTTAAATTTCCCAATACGTCGTTGAATTTCTTAATATTCTTTGAATTGCGCCTGTTCTGCCAGGCGAACACTTTGATTTAATTTTACACTTATACGTGAAAGTGAGGTTGATCTCAAATTTTATTCTTTGTTCTAATCTTACCCCATATTCTTAATGGGCAGCAGAACTAGCCATACCTTAAAGGCATTGACACTATTTAGAACACGCCTTTAACAATAATATTAAAATATTTTCTTTCCATAATAATAATAAGAATAATTCTACATAATTGTGTTGATTGAATACTGAATTCTAATGAACAATAATTATTTGTAATATACCATGATGAAATGATAAACGTTCTACAATAAACAATAATGATATTGTTATAAACGAATTGTTTAGGAGTGAGGGATCTCATGATCCTTAAAGCTATTATTGGATATATTATAAACGAAGTATGATGGTTCTACTTATGAGTAGAAGGTGATGGTAATGGGATAAGTGTATAATCCCCGATTCACTAATGTTGTTTACTGAGAAGAGCTCAGGTGATTTATGGCTTAATCCTCTAATAAAATGGTTCTACATATGAGTAGAAGGTGATGGTAATGGGATAAGTGTATAATCCCCGATTCACTAATGTTGTTTACTGAGAAGAAGTCAGGTGATTTAAGGGTTAATCCTCTGATAAAATGGGACTTGCTGCGGGAGTAATAATCCTGCCCCATAATTGTATTAATTTCTTCGAATATGTAAAATGTCGGTCCAATAAACTAGACTTCCACATCAAATGAACTTTATAATGATCATAGAATTTATTTAGAAAATTCTTGTGATGGCTTGTTAATGATCAGTGCTTTAGTGTTATTTTTCCACTAATTAAAGTGTGGAGTTATGGAAAGTACAGCCATGTGTTACTGGTTACTGTGCCCTTTTACAATGGAATGGATGGGCGTGATTTGAAGCGAGCAAGCTGTGACGTCATCAAAGCTGCGACAAGCTGTTGACTCGCCGTGGTTTGAAAGAGCCGAATGTCTTGAGCGCAGCCAGGGAATGTTGGAATTAAATGCTTGTTTGCCTTTGGATAAAAGAAGAGGAAGGCTCCATCATTTCAGAATTACATTTGGCATAATTCTTCAGTTTATTCATGACGTTTCTATTGAAATTAATAACCTTACAGAATATTGTGGTGTTTGAAACCATATTTTCAGTGTTGCCTTAGTAAACAAGAGTTTAGTGCTTTTCAGTCAGTCAACACGAATGTACCCAAAAGAGATGGGTTATGTCCTAATCCTGAAATAAATTACATGAGATTAATAAAACACTAGGATGACCAGTTTCGATCGTCAAGCGATCATCATCAGATCCATTACACTTAGGCTACAAAATCTATATTTGAAATACAGGTGAAAATATTTACAATATGTACAATTATTTAGTTGCAGTATTGGTACTGCAACTGTCAGTGTATGCTAAATGCGGTATATATGTTAGGTGAAATGCTAAATGGTGATAGCTATCCGTAGATTGTACTTTAGAGAGATTATATGGTTGTAAACTATGGTTAAACTATAAAATTTTAGGCTAACTACTTATCTGATTGTCTTCCGTACAACAGCTTCTCGCAGTTTTCGTGCTCACTGGAACTCACTGTGCGGTCGACTGCGGTGGTTATCTTAACGACTGGATTTTCCCTGCTTTCTCCCCCTGCCCCTACGTGCTGTGGGGAGTGATAGCGATGTGTTTATGTGAGGTGTTGCCAACCTAGATAAGATGTATGTTTTTGAATGAGGTGGGTCTACAACTATTAAAGACCGTGGATTAGCCCTAGGGCTAATAGGTACATACACGGCACAAAACTAGAAGAATTGCTGAGTTTTAATTCACCGGCCGTGAAAGCCAATATACCATCTTTTTGGAAGCCTTCATAGGGAGGTTAAGGCTGCTTGAGCTTTTAGTTCTCGTAGTCAAGTGGTGCAGTGCACCTTATATAAAGGGAGGTGGCGCGCAGTTCGTCACTCCTGTGGGGGTCCAGGCGGGGACACCAAGAGCCCGCCGATGAGCCTAGCTTGGTGTCCTAGGCGAAACCCCACACAAGACACGGCACAAACCTAGAAGAATTGCTGAGTTTTAATTCACCGGCCGTGAAAGCCAATATACCATCTTTTTGGAAGCCTTCATAGGGAGGTCAAGGCTGCTTGAGCTTTTAGTTCTCGTAGTCAAGTGGTGCAGTTGCACCTTATATAAAGGGAGGTGGCGCGCAGTTCGTCACTCCTGTGGGGGTCCGGGCGGGGACACCAAGAGCCCGCCGATGAGCCTAGCTTGGTGTCCTAGGCGAAACCCCACACAAGACACGGCACAAACCTAGAAGAATTGCTGAGTTTTAATTCACCGGCCGTGAAAGCCAATATACCATCTTTTTGAAAGCCTTCATAGGGAGGTTAAGGCTGCTTGAGCTTTTAGTTCTCGTAGTCAAGTGGTGCAGTTGCACCTTATATAAAGGGAGGTGGCGCGCAGTTCGTCACTCCTGTGGGGGTCCGGGCGGGGACACCAAGAGCCCGCCGATGAGCCTAGCTTGGTGTCCTAGGCGAAACCCCACACAAGACACGGCACAAACCTAGAAGAATTGCTGAGTTTTAATTCACCGGCCGTGAGTAGTGGAGTGGTGGCGCTTCTAACTCACTCCAGAACCCCCCTTGCTCTACTACTAAGCCTCAGCCATGTTAAATATCTCTCGAACGCATGGTCCGATTTTTGACAAATGAGGTATCGTTGGACTCGGGATGACGTTATCTTTGCTATGGACTATTCGTTATATTTTTCAATTTTTTTTTGAAAATTTTTGTTTTTGAAACTAGGTGATAGTTTGAAAACTAAACATGATAGAACTTTGTGCCATAGCTCAAACGAATGGTCTTTATGCCCTTTATTTTCTATAATGAAACTTTTTTACTTTTATGTATTTTTTGAAAACACTCGAATTTTGAAAATCCTATATTTTGGAAACTAGGAACTCTACAAAAACGTTTATTTGACATAAATGAAAGGTCCCTATGCCCTCTACTCCCAAAATAAATTTCAAGTCTCTAGGATGAAAACCTGTTGTAGTAGTGTGGTAGTGAGAGAGCTGGACCACTTTTTATTGAGCCACCCTCGTATTTGCCCCTAAGCTGATATCTCGCTAACCAATGGTCGGATTTGAATATACAGGTGTCCTAGCACTCGTAGTGATGCCCCCTACTTTCCTATAGCCTTTTTATTTGATTAAAAGACCAAAACTAAAAGGTCATGTGCTTTTAATATCTCGCGAACCAATCATGCTAGAGGCATGTTCGATAGGTCCAAGGACTCGGGGTGACGTCCTCTTTGCTATGGACCACTCGTTATAATTTTTAATAAAATTGGAAACTCGATTTTGGGGTAAACACGTGTTTTTGTGATTTTGCCGATATCTCACGATCCAATAACGTTAGAGGCATGTACGATGGGTCCAAGGATTCGGGAAGACGTCCTCTTTGCTATGGACCACTCATTGTAATTTTAAAAAATTTGGGAAACGCGATTTTGGGGTAAACACGTGTTTTTGTGATTTTGCCGATATCTCACGAAGCAATAACGCTAGAGGCATGTACGATGGGTCTAAGGATTCGGGCAGACGTCCTCTTTGCTATAGACCACTCGTTGTAATTTTTTAAAATTTTGGAAACGCGATTTTGGGGGTAAACACGTGTTTTTTATGATTTTTGCCGATATGTCACGAACCAATAACGCTAGAGACATGTACGAGGTGTCCTAGGACTCGGGATAACGCCCCCCTTTCGAGTGTGGTAAATATTGTTTTCCAAAAAAAAAATTCGCAAAGGGACTAACGCCATACACATTGAAAAAAAAACTGTTTTTTTTTCTTTACCTGTTTATAATGTCCATGAAGCGTGGTGGTTAATAGAGACGATACAGCTGGGTGTGTGTGTGTTTTTCAACGAACCTGTCGCTAACCACAAGGACCATGCTTAATAGAACAATCGCTATTTCGGCTGGTCGGTGTATGACAGAACGAGCGTGCGTTTTTCTGATATTTTACCTTTGACGTGTAAACGGTAATGAGAACTTGGTTCTATGTTGGTCGAAGCGAGTACAGAAAACAAACTTGCCGAGGAGCAGGAGGTGAATGTCATTTGAGCTTATTGGAAGGCGCCGATCTGACTTGACAACAGGTGACGCTTGAAGGTGAAATAATCTGACCATTGTGGTGGCAGGGAAGTGCGAAATGCATGTGAACTTGTGTGAAACCAGATGTAGGCTAAGCCAGTGACATCCTGTCTTGCTTCGTACGTGACAAAATGCAAGTCCATGTGAAATTTGATCTACCGCAGGTGTTCGCTTGGGACGTTAGCTGTCCACGTGCGCGATAACTGTTAACAAGTGACATCCTGTTTTGCTTTGTACGTGACAAAATGCAAGTCCATGTGAAATTTGATCTGCCACAGGTGTTCACTTTGAACGTTATCTGTCCACGTGCATGATAACTGTTAACAAGTCACATTCTGTTTTGCTTCGTACGTGACAAAATGCAAGTTCATGTGAAATTTGATCCGGCACAGGTGTTCGCCTGGGACGTTAGCTGTCCACGTGCACGATAAGAGAATGTTCAAAGCGTGGGAATCGCTGAATCAGTAAAAAGTATGATGCAACTTGTCGGAATGATGTCACAACCAATAGGTAGGCAAGAGCTGCAAACAGCAGTGGTGGGAGGTGAAGGGAGGGAAAGGGGGAGGGGTAATGTATGAGAGAACACAGGTGGAAAGAGAAAGAAATATGTGGAGCTGAGGACTGTACACATAGAGCTATAGGTGGTGTACAACATGTGTGAATAAATAAATTAAAAATTACACAGGTTCACACAACATAGACTGTATTATTGCCATGGCCAAGCACTCACATTAAGATCATTTACAAAATCATAAAATGAAAAATAAAAAATCTTGTTTTAGAAATATCGTTTTTCAACATACACAAAATAAATATATAAAACATTTGTAAACAACAAAATGGAAAATCCATGGTCAAGCACTCACATTAATATTATTTACAAAATCATAAAATGAAAAATAGAAAATCTTGTTTTGGAAATATCGATTTTTTTCAACATACACAAAATAAATATATAAAAAATTTGTAAACAGCAAAATGGAAAATCCATGTTTCCATATAGACAACATTTTAAAAACCTTAAACGGACATTTAAGACAATATATGCAAATGGGAAATTGACAAATGTGTAAATATGAAAATGGAAAAATCCATGTTTCCATATCATGAAATTGAAAAACATCAAACTGTCATTTAAAAAAATGCAAATGGAAAATTGACAAATTGCAATGTGTGAAATGCGAAATTGAACAAATGGCTATCATTATTTAAAAAAAAGAAAAGAACACAGTGCTCTATGGTTGAGGTGTGAATCAAACCCTCTCTACTTATTTGGACCACCCGAGACTGAGTAGACTGGTTTTAGTTATCATACCACTTTTAAAAGTTTGTGTTAAATCTAGGAATTGAACCCAAGAGCTTGTAGAGGAGATCCAAGGTTATAATATGTTAAACAGATAGCCTTGAATGTAGTGTGTGGTAGCTATATAGAAATGAGACGTTTCGCCCGGGGCAGGGAGGCATAGAGATCTGCATCAAACCAGTCAAAAGACTGACGACTCAAACAACAACATGTAGAGCTCACCAAAATAATGTTGTGTAACGGTAAATGTTAGTCAACGAACAGTAATGCATTACTAAAACCCATGACACGATACCTAAGAGCTTTTCTAAAATTATTTTAAAATGCCTTTAACCCTATATTAAACACCCAGTTCACAAGACTCATAACTGCAATGTTATGGTCAAACAAAACAAAATCTATATTTCAAAACAAACAAGTGGTTTAGTCAATGTATACTGGAAAAAGTTTTATAAACACTCAAGTCCACAAAAATAATTAAATTAGTAACAGTCAGGTTGACCGAGTGGTTATGGTGTTTGACTTAAGTTCAAATTTTCTGTACAAGAAAGCAAGGGTTCGAATCCCTTACCTGATATAACTATTGCCTCAACATGGCTTGACCACACTGTATTATTGTGTACTCGGTACACAAACCATAAATAGAGTGTATTGTTTAAGGTCACTCTCTTTGCGAACATAGTCAGAGAATGTTGATGGTTAACAATTGCATTAATAGTGGGACATAGGGATAGCAATTAAGAAAAACAGACAATACCCATACACTATTTTTATTTATTTAATGTAAGTACTTGTACAATAGTTATATACAAACTACAACTCTCTTTTGTCTATTACTATCTAGTCCTTTTCGATCCACTTGCATATCAAGGGCAGATGACTTTGTAGTTCAGCCCCTTGAAACAACAACAACACTACTTCTTGCATAGTCTGTGATGTTGATGACTCTTGATGCGTGGAAGATGGATACAACATAACTTTTACAACAGGGGTTAAACGTTGCTCAACAAACAATGCACTATTTTGAGTAGCAATATTTTTCTCTTGTACTAACTTTTTAGCATTCTGATGATTTTTTGTCAATACCATTAGTGTTTTGTCTGGAGCACTACATAGATGATCACTCACCCTTAAAACCACACCATTTCTACTTTTCATATTGCCTCGACATGTTGTTGACCTCTGTTTCGAGCATTGCCAGAATATTATTGTCGTTTATAGTTATAAGAGTAGCCTTTATAGAGTACACGTTGTTTACCTCGGTTAGTTGGAGTAAGTTCCATAGTAGTAACTAACCTGTTAGTATGATTTGCACACTACAAAGGTTATCTCGGTTCTGGTAATAGAATTATTTAGCGTTGGCTTTTATATTTAATATGTACAGTTTAAAGTGATAGAAAAGTGGTAGAAACGTGGTAGCAAAGTGGTAGACAATTGGTAACATAGTGGTAGAAAAGTGGTAGCAAAGTGGTAGAAAAGTGGTAGAAAAGTGGCAGAAAAGTAGTAGAAAAGTAGTAGAAAAGTGGTAGCAAAGTGGTAGAAAAGTGGTAGAAAACTGGCAGAAAAGTAGTAGAAAAGTGGTAGCAAACTAGAAAAGTGGTAGCAAAGTGGTAGAAAATATTACATGTATTGTTAAGAAATAGTTTAAGCGGTTACATGGATTCATTACACTATAATTTTAGCATCACGAAGCTCATTTTCTATATCCAAAAGTTCTTCCTCATATTTAGTATGACCAGCCTGTTTACAGGTATGCAAGTACTGAAGCCGATGGATTAGCTTACTGGGATTGTTCCAGTAAACAAATTTAACAAATGATTTTTTCGGGTGTAAACCATTATCATCATCATCATCATCATCATCATTATCATCATAATCATCATCATCATCATGGTTATCATCATCAATATAATTATCATCAATATAATCATCATCACTATTACTATCTAATCCTTTTTGTTCATCTTGCAATGCAAAAACCTTTGGCATAGTTTGTGTTGTCTTTGATAGTGTTAGAGGTTTCTTAGACGTTAACGACTGTCCTAACATGTCTTTTTCAGGAGATAATAAATGCTCTTTAACAAACAAAGCACTATCTTGAGCCACACTATTTTTTTCTTGGTCTTGCTTTTTTACCTTGGGTAGAGTATTTTGTCCATTTAAATGAGTATTATTTTGAGATTTACAATGATGATCGATTGAAATAAGTATGTTGGAGCCTTTTGTCTTAATCATTCCTCGACACTTTTTAGATCGTTGTTTCGAACAGCACCAAATAACAGTTCCATTTTTATTAGTTCGTTTCACAATATATGAATATCCTTTATAGTAAGCACATGGCTTACCGTAGCTAGTCACTGATACTTCCATATCAACTGTCAAGCATAGACTAAGCTCTAGTAAAGTCAACTTGGTAATAAGAATACTAGTTTAATGTGAGAGAAAATATGGATCCAATGAGTTCAGGTAAAAGTGAAAGCAAATAAGCAAATATTAGAAACAAGAGTTGGGGTAAAAGTGGTCGCAAAGTGGTAGACCCATTACACAATAATTTCAGCATGACGAAGCTCTTGTTCAATTTCTTTGATTTCCCAATCGTGACCGATATGCCCAGCTTGTCGTAAAGCATGCAATTGTCGAAGCCTTTGAATTAGCTTACTGGGTTTGTTCCAGTATACAAATTTAACAAATGGATTTTTAGGTGTAAACAAAGCATTACCATTATCATGATCATTATCATCATCATCATCATTATCATCATCATGATCACCATTATCATCATGACCATCATCACTGTTACTATATAGTCCTTTTTGATCCTCTTGCAATACCACTTTATTTATAGTCTGAGTTGATTTTGATAGTGTTGAAGGTTTCTTGGACGTTGACAACTGTCCTAACATGACGTTTTGAGGACATGATAAGTCCTTTTGAACAAACACTGCACTATCTTTAGCCGCAATATCGTTTTCTTGAACTTGCTTTTTAGCATTTTGATAATTGTTTGTAAACAGTAAGCGTGGTTCGTTTCGAGCACTACATTGATGAACACTCACACTTAAAACCTTTCCTTTTTTACTTTTCAGATTGCCTCGACATTTTGTTGACCTCTCTTTTGAGCATCGCCAGAATATTATTCCATTCACATTCTGGCGATTATAGTTATAGGAGTAGCCTTGATAGAGTGCACGAAGCCTACCTTTGTTGGTTGTAATAAGTTCCATAGTAGTAACTGACCTGTCAGTACGATGTTCACACTACAAAGGTTACAACTGTTTTGCTGATGGAGTGACCTACCATAAGCTTATATATTGGCTTATGTGTTGGCTTTTTGTGTTGGCTTTTTGTGTTGGCTTTTCGTGTTGGCTTTTGTGTTGGCTTATGTGTTGGCTTATGTGTTGGCTTTTTGTGCTGGCTTTTCGTATTGGCTTTTCGTGTTGGCTTTTTGTGTTGACTTTTCGTGTTGGCATTTCGTGTTGGCTTTTGTGTTGGCTTTTCGTGTTGGCTTTTTGTGTTGGCTTTTCGTGTTGGCATTTCGTGTTGGCTTTTCGTGTTGGCTTTTTTGTATTGGCCTTTCATGTTGGCTTTTTGTATTGGCTTTTCGTGTTGGCTTTTTGTGTGGGCTTTTTGTGTTGGCTTTAGTATTGGCTTTTGTATTGGCTTATTTGACAAGTTATTTGTGTCAATGTATTTAGTGGATTTTTTTCTTGGTGTTGGAAAGTAGTTGAAAGAGAGGGAATATTTAAAGACTTAACCTCAGCTCACTAACCTAACCTAACCTAACTTTACCTAACCTAACCTCTTAACTCTCACATGTTAATTAAATTTTGTGCATAGTCGAGTTGGAACCCAAGACCTCAGGGGTAAAAAAAAACAATTATTTTTGACGGCTTATTTTGGTAACTTATTTTAATGGCTAACCTAACTTTACCTAACCTAACCTCAGCTCACTTTGGATATTACTAGTAAGTGTTCATATCCTTTGCTAGGTAGCATGCTAGTAGTACAGATAGTGCTCATATTTACCGCTAGGTAGCGGAAACATACTTTGCATGTTGCATGTGACACTTGTGAAGTTTAACCACATGCAAGACGTGCTTGTATAAGTTCTCTATTTTAACTCAATATACAATTAACCACTAAATGTTCAGAACTAACATGTATAGCCATGTTTAGGGTATATAGGAGACCCTTAGCAAGACAGGCTGTCTAACCCACGAGTGTACAGCCTTGTCATACGCAGTAAGCATCTGTTGGCAGAAAACAACAACAACAACAATTTGAGAAAGCCAACAGATGCTTACTGCGTATGACAAGGCTGTACACTCGTGGGTTAGACAGCCTGTCTTGCTAAGGGTCTCCTATATACCCTAAACATGGCTATACATGTTAGTTCTGAACATTTAGTGGTTAATTGTATATTGAGTTAAAATAGAGAACTTATACAAGCACGTCTTGCATGTGGTTAAACTTCACAAGTGTCACATGCAACATGCAAAGTATGTTTCCGCTACCTAGCGGTAAATATGAGCACTATCTGTACTACTAGCATGCTACCTAGCAAAGGATATGAACACTTACTAGTAATATCCAAAGTGAGCTGAGGTTAGGTTAGGTAAAGTTAGGTTAGCCATTAAAATAAGTTACCAAAATAAGCCGTCAAAAATAATTGTTTTTTTTTACCCCTGAGGTCTTGGGTTCCAACTCGACTATGCAAAAAATTTAATTAACATGTGAGAGTTAAGAGGTTAGGTTAGGTAAAGTTAGGTTAGGTTAGGTTAGTGAGCTGAGGTTAAGTCTTTAAATATTCCCTCTCTTTCAACTACTTTCCAACACCAAGAAAAAAATCCACTAAATACATTGACACAAATAACTTGTCAAATAAGCCAATACAAAAGCCAATACTAAAGCCAACACAAAAAGCCCACACAAAAAGCCAACACGAAAAGCCAATACAAAAAGCCAACATGAAAGGCCAATACAAAAAAGCCAACACGAAAAGCCAACACGAAATGCCAACACGAAAAGCCAACACAAAAAGCCAACACGAAAAGCCAACACAAAAGCCAACACGAAATGCCAACACGAAAAGTCAACACAAAAAGCCAACACGAAAAGCCAATACGAAAAGCCAGCACAAAAAGCCAACACATAAGCCAACACATAAGCCAACACAAAAGCCAACACGAAAAGCCAACACAAAAAGCCAACACAAAAAGCCAACACATAAGCCAATATATAAGCTTATGGTAGGTCACTCCATCAGCAAAACAGTTGTAACCTTTGTAGTGTGAACATCGTACTGACAGGTCAGTTACTACTATGGAACTTATTACAACCAACAAAGGTAGGCTTCGTGCACTCTATCAAGGCTACTCCTATAACTATAATCGCCAGAATGTGAATGGAATAATATTCTGGCGATGCTGAAAAGAGAGGTCAACAAAATGTCGAGGCAATCTGAAAAGTAAAAAAGGAAAGGTTTTAAGTGTGAGTGTTCATCAATGTAGTGCTCGAAACGAACCACGCTTACTGTTTACAAACAATTATCAAAATGCTAAAAAGCAAGTTCAAGAAAACGATATTGCGGCTAAAGATAGTGCAGTGTTTGTTCAAAAGGACTTATCATGTCCTCAAAACGTCATGTTAGGACAGTTGTCAACGTCCAAGAAACCTTCAACACTATCAAAATCAACTCAGACTATAAATAAAGTGGTATTGCAAGAGGATCAAAAAGGACTATATAGTAACAGTGATGATGGTCATGATGATAATGGTGATCATGATGATGATAATGATGATGATGATGATAATGATCATGATAATGGTAATGCTTTGTTTACACCTAAAAATCCATTTGTTAAATTTGTATACTGGAACAAACCCAGTAAGCTAATTCAAAGGCTTCGACAATTGCATGCTTTACGACAAGCTGGGCATATCGGTCACGATTGGGAAATCAAAGAAATTGAACAAGAGCTTCGTCATGCTGAAATTATTGTGTAATGGGTCTACCACTTTGCGACCACTTTTACCCCAACTCTTGTTTCTAATATTTGCTTATTTGCTTTCACTTTTACCTGAACTCATTGGATCCATATTTGCTCTCACATTAAACTAGTATTCTTATTACCAAGTTGACTTTACTAGAGCTTAGTCTATGCTTGACAGTTGATATGGAAGTATCAGTGACTAGCTACGGTAAGCCATGTGCTTACTATAAAGGATATTCATATATTGTGAAACGAACTAATAAAAATGGAACTGTTATTTGGTGCTGTTCGAAACAACGATCTAAAAAGTGTCGAGGAATGATTAAGACAAAAGGCTCCAACATACTTATTTCAATCGATCATCATTGTAAATCTCAAAATAATACTCATTTAAATGGACAAAATACTCTACCCAAGGTAAAAAAGCAAGACCAAGAAAAAAATAGTGTGGCTCAAGATAGTGCTTTGTTTGTTAAAGAGCATTTATTATCTCCTGAAAAAGACATGTTAGGACAGTCGTTAACGTCTAAGAAACCTCTAACACTATCAAAGACAACACAAACTATGCCAAAGGTTTTTGCATTGCAAGATGAACAAAAAGGATTAGATAGTAATAGTGATGATGATTATATTGATGATAATTATATTGATGATGATAACCATGATGATGATGATTATGATGATAATGATGATGATGATGATGATGATGATAATGGTTTACACCCGAAAAAATCATTTGTTAAATTTGTTTACTGGAACAATCCCAGTAAGCTAATCCATCGGCTTCAGTACTTGCATACCTGTAAACAGGCTGGTCATACTAAATATGAGGAAGAACTTTTGGATATAGAAAATGAGCTTCGTGATGCTAAAATTATAGTGTAATGAATCCATGTAACCGCTTAAACTATTTCTTAACAATACATGTAATATTTTCTACCACTTTGCTACCACTTTTCTAGTTTGCTACCACTTTTCTACTACTTTTCTGCCAGTTTTCTACCACTTTTCTACCACTTTGCTACCACTTTTCTACTACTTTTCTACTACTTTTCTGCCACTTTTCTACCACTTTTCTACCACTTTGCTACCACTTTTCTACCACTATGTTACCAATTGTCTACCACTTTGCTACCACGTTTCTACCACTTTTCTATCACTTTAAACTGTACATATTAAATATAAAAGCCAACGCTAAATAATTCTATTACCAGAACCGAGATAACCTTTGTAGTGTGCAAATCATACTAACAGGTTAGTTACTACTATGGAACTTACTCCAACTAACCGAGGTAAACAACGTGTACTCTATAAAGGCTACTCTTATAACTATAAACGACAATAATATTCTGGCAATGCTCGAAACAGAGGTCAACAACATGTCGAGGCAATATGAAAAGTAGAAATGGTGTGGTTTTAAGGGTGAGTGATCATCTATGTAGTGCTCCAGACAAAACACTAATGGTATTGACAAAAAATCATCAGAATGCTAAAAAGTTAGTACAAGAGAAAAATATTGCTACTCAAAATAGTGCATTGTTTGTTGAGCAACGTTTAACCCCTGTTGTAAAAGTTATGTTGTATCCATCTTCCACGCATCAAGAGTCATCAACATCACAGACTATGCAAGAAGTAGTGTTGTTGTTGTTTCAAGGGGCTGAACTACAAAGTCATCTGCCCTTGATATGCAAGTGGATCGAAAAGGACTAGATAGTAATAGACAAAAGAGAGTTGTAGTTTGTATATAACTATTGTACAAGTACTTACATTAAATAAATAAAAATAGTGTATGGGTATTGTCTGTTTTTCTTAATTGCTATCCCTATGTCCCACTATTAATGCAATTGTTAACCATCAACATTCTCTGACTATGTTCGCAAAGAGAGTGACCTTAAACAATACACTCTATTTATGGTTTGTGTACCGAGTACACAATAATACAGTGTGGTCAAGCCATGTTGAGGCAATAGTTATATCAGGTAAGGGATTCGAACCCTTGCTTTCTTGTACAGAAAATTTGAACTTAAGTCAAACACCATAACCACTCGGTCAACCTGACTGTTACTAATTTAATTATTTTTGTGGACTTGAGTGTTTATAAAACTTTTTCCAGTATACATTGACTAAACCACTTGTTTGTTTTGAAATATAGATTTTGTTTTGTTTGACCATAACATTGCAGTTATGAGTCTTGTGAACTGGGTGTTTAATATAGGGTTAAAGGCATTTTAAAATAATTTTAGAAAAGCTCTTAGGTATCGTGTCATGGGTTTTAGTAATGCATTACTGTTCGTTGACTAACATTTACCGTTACACAACATTATTTTGGTGAGCTCTACATGTTGTTGTTTGAGTCGTCAGTCTTTTGACTGGTTTGATGCAGATCTCTATGCCTCCCTGCCCCGGGCGAAACGTCTCATTTCTATATAGCTACCACACACTACATTCAAGGCTATCTGTTTAACATATTATAACCTTGGATCTCCTCTACAAGCTCTTGGGTTCAATTCCTAGATTTAACACAAA
Organism: Meconema thalassinum; assembly: GCA_946902985.2. Taxonomy (NCBI): domain Eukaryota; kingdom Metazoa; phylum Arthropoda; class Insecta; order Orthoptera; family Tettigoniidae; genus Meconema; species Meconema thalassinum. The sequence goes on along the minus strand of OX336390.1, from coordinate 65,945,612 downwards.
CTTTTAAAAGTGGTATGATAACTAAAACCAGTCTACTCAGTCTCGGGTGGTCCAAATAAGTAGAGAGGGTTTGATTCACACCTCAACCATAGAGCACTGTGTTCTTTTCTTTTTTTTAAATAATGATAGCCATTTGTTCAATTTCGCATTTCACACATTGCAATTTGTCAATTTTCCATTTGCATTTTTTTAAATGACAGTTTGATGTTTTTCAATTTCATGATATGGAAACATGGATTTTTCCATTTTCATATTTACACATTTGTCAATTTCCCATTTGCATATATTGTCTTAAATGTCCGTTTAAGGTTTTTAAAATGTTGTCTATATGGAAACATGGATTTTCCATTTTGCTGTTTACAAATTTTTTATATATTTATTTTGTGTATGTTGAAAAAAATCGATATTTCCAAAACAAGATTTTCTATTTTTCATTTTATGATTTTGTAAATAATATTAATGTGAGTGCTTGACCATGGATTTTCCATTTTGTTGTTTACAAATGTTTTATATATTTATTTTGTGTATGTTGAAAAACGATATTTCTAAAACAAGATTTTTTATTTTTCATTTTATGATTTTGTAAATGATCTTAATGTGAGTGCTTGGCCATGGCAATAATACAGTCTATGTTGTGTGAACCTGTGCAATTTTTAATTTATTTATTCACACATGTTGTACACCACCTATAGCTCTATGTGTACAGTCCTCAGCTCCACATATTTCTTTCTCTTTCCACCTGTGTTCTCTCATACATTACCCCTCCCCCTTTCCCTCCCTTCACCTCCCACCACTGCTGTTTGCAGCTCTTGCCTACCTATTGGTTGTGACATCATTCCGACAAGTTGCATCATACTTTTTACTGATTCAGCGATTCCCACGCTTTGAACATTCTCTTATCGTGCACGTGGACAGCTAACGTCCCAGGCGAACACCTGTGCCGGATCAAATTTCACATGAACTTGCATTTTGTCACGTACGAAGCAAAACAGAATGTGACTTGTTAACAGTTATCATGCACGTGGACAGATAACGTTCAAAGTGAACACCTGTGGCAGATCAAATTTCACATGGACTTGCATTTTGTCACGTACAAAGCAAAACAGGATGTCACTTGTTAACAGTTATCGCGCACGTGGACAGCTAACGTCCCAAGCGAACACCTGCGGTAGATCAAATTTCACATGGACTTGCATTTTGTCACGTACGAAGCAAGACAGGATGTCACTGGCTTAGCCTACATCTGGTTTCACACAAGTTCACATGCATTTCGCACTTCCCTGCCACCACAATGGTCAGATTATTTCACCTTCAAGCGTCACCTGTTGTCAAGTCAGATCGGCGCCTTCCAATAAGCTCAAATGACATTCACCTCCTGCTCCTCGGCAAGTTTGTTTTCTGTACTCGCTTCGACCAACATAGAACCAAGTTCTCATTACCGTTTACACGTCAAAGGTAAAATATCAGAAAAACGCACGCTCGTTCTGTCATACACCGACCAGCCGAAATAGCGATTGTTCTATTAAGCATGGTCCTTGTGGTTAGCGACAGGTTCGTTGAAAAACACACACACACACACCCAGCTGTATCGTCTCTATTAACCACCACGCTTCATGGACATTATAAACAGGTAAAGAAAAAAAACAGTTTTTTTTTCAATGTGTATGGCGTTAGTCCCTTTGCGAATTTTTTTTTTGGAAAACAATATTTTCCACACTCGAATGGGGCGTTATCCCGAGTCCTAGGACACCTCGTACATGTCTCTAGCGTTATTGGTTCGTGACATATCGGCAAAAATCATAAAAAACAGGTGTTTACCCCAAAATCGCGTTTCCAAAATTTTAAAAAATTACAACGAGTGGTCTATAGCAAAGAGGACGTCTGCCCGAATCCTTAGACCCATCGTACATGCCTCTAGCGTTATTGCTTCGTGAGATATCGGCAAAATCACAAAAACACGTGTTTACCCCAAAATCGCGTTTCCCAAATTTTTTAAAATTACAATGAGTGGTCCATAGCAAAGAGGACGTCTTCCCGAATCCTTGGACCCTTCGTACATGCCTCTAACGTTATTGGTTCGTGAGATATCGGCAAAATCACAAAAACACGTGTTTACCCCAAAATCGAGTTTCCAATTTTATTAAAAATTATAACGAGTGGTCCATAGCAAAGAGGACGTCACCCCGAGTCCTTGGACCTATCGAACATGCCTCTAGCATGATTGGTTCGCGAGATATTAAAAGCACATGACCTTTTAGTTTTGGTCTTTTAATCAAATAAAAAGGCTATAGGAAAGTAGGGGGCATCACTACGAGTGCTAGGACACCCTGTATATTCAAATCCGACCATTGGTTAGCGAGATATCAGCTTAGGGGCAAATACGAGGGTGGCTCAATAAAAAGTGGTCCAGCTCTCTCACTACCACACTACTACAACAGGTTTTCATCCTAGAGACTTGAAATTTATTTTGGGAGTAGAGGGCATAGGGACCTTTCATTTATGTCAAATAAACGTTTTTGTAGAGTTCCTAGTTTCCAAAATATAGGATTTTCAAAATTCGAGTGTTTTCAAAAAAAACATAAAAGTAAAAAAGTTTCATTATAGATAATAAAGGGCATAAAGACCATTTGTTTGAGCTATGGCACAACGTTCTATCATGTTTAGTTTTCAAACTATCACCTAGTTTCAAAAACAAAAATTTTCAAAAAAAAATTGAAAAATATAACGAATAGTCCATAGCAAAGATAACGTCATCCCGAGTCCAACGATACCTCATTTGTCAAAAATCGGACCATGCGTTCGAGAGATATTTAACATGGCTGAGGCTTAGTAGTAGAGCAAGGGGGGTTCTGGAGTGAGTTAGAAGCGCCACCACTCCACTACTGCCGTGAAAGCCAATATACCATCTTTTTGGAAGCCTTCATAGGGAGGTTAAGGCTGCTTGAGCTTTTAGTTCTCGTAGTCAAGTGGTGCAGTTGCACCTTATATAAAGGGAGGTGGCGCGCAGTTCGTCACTCCTGTGGGGGTCCGGGCGGGGACACCAAGAGCCCGCCGATGAGCCTAGCTTGGTGTCCTAGGCGAAACCCCACACAAGACACGGCACAAACCTAGAAGAATTGCTGAGTTTTAATTCACCGGCCGTGAAAGCCAATATACCATCTTTTTGGAAGCCTTCATAGGGAGGTTAAGGCTGCTTGAGCTTTTAGTTCTCGTAGTCAAGTGGTGCAGTTGCACCTTATATAAAGGGAGGTGGCGCGCAGTTCGTCACTCCTGTGGGGGTCCGGGCGGGGACACCAAGAGCCCGCCGATGAGCCTAGCTTGGTGTCCTAGGCGAAACCCCACACAAGACACGGCACAAACCTAGAAGAATTGCTGAGTTTTAATTCACCGGCCGTGAAAGCCAATATACCATCTTTTTGGAAGCCTTCATAGGGAGGTTAAGGCTGCTTGAGCTTTTAGTTCTCGTAGTCAAGTGGTGCAGTTGCACCTTATATAAAGGGAGGTGGCGCGCAGTTCGTCACTCCTGTGGGGGTCCGGGCGGGGACACCAAGAGCCCGCCGATGAGCCTAGCTTGGTGTCCTAGGCGAAACCCCACACAAGACACGGCACAAACCTAGAAGAATTGCTGAGTTTTAATTCACCGGCCGTGAAAGCCAATATACCATCTTTTTGGAAGCCTTCATAGGGAGGTTAAGGCTGCTTGAGCTTTTAGTTCTCGTAGTCAAGTGGTGCAGTTGCACCTTATATAAAGGGAGGTGGCGCGCAGTTCGTCACTCCTGTGGGGGTCCGGGCAGGGACACCAAGAGCCCGCCGATGAGCCTAGCTTGGTGTCCTAGGCGAAACCCCACACAAGACACGGCACAAACCTAGAAGAATTGCTGAGTTTTAATTCACCGGCCGTGAAAGCCAATATACCATCTTTTTGGAAGCCTTCATAGGGAGGTTAAGGCTGCTTGAGCTTTTAGTTCTCGTAGTCAAGTGGTGCAGTTGCACCTTATATAAAGGGAGGTGGCGCGCTGTTCGTCACTCCTGTGGGGGTCCGGGCGGGGACACCAAGAGCCCGCCGATGAGCCTAGCTTGGTGTCCTAGGCGAAACCCCACACAAGACACGGCACAAACCTAGAAGAATTGCTGAGTTTTAATTCACCGGCCGTGAAAGCCAATATACCATCTTTTTGGAAGCCTTCATAGGGAGGTTAAGGCTGCTTGAGCTTTTAGTTCTCGTAGTCAAGTGGTGCAGTTGCACCTTATATAAAGGGAGGTGGCGCGCAGTTCGTCACTCCTGTGGGGGTCCGGGCGGGGACACCAAGAGCCCGCCGATGAGCCTAGCTTGGTGTCCTAGGCGAAACCCCACACAAGACACGGCACAAACCTACAAGAATTGCTGAGTTTTAATTCACCGGCCGTGAAAGCCAATATACCATCTTTTTGGAAGCCTTCATAGGGAGGTTAAGGCTGCTTGAGCTTTTAGTTCTCGTAGTCAAGTGGTGCAGTTGCACCTTATATAAAGGGAGGTGGCGCGCAGTTCGTCACTCCTTTGGGGGTCCGGGCGGGGACACCAAGAGCCCGCCGATGAGCCTAGCTTGGTGTCCTAGGCGAAACCCCACACAAGACACGGCACAAACCTAGAAGAATTGCTGAGTTTTAATTCACCGGCCGTGAAAGCCAATATACCATCTTTTTGGAAGCCTTCATAGGGAGGTTAAGGCTGCTTGAGCTTTTAGTTCTCGTAGTCAAGTGGTGCAGTTGCACCTTATATAAAGGGAGGTGGCGCGCAGTTCGTCACTCCTGTGGGGGTCCGGGCGGGGACACCAAGAGCCCGCCGATGAGCCTAGCTTGGTGTCCTAGGCGAAACCCCACACAAGACACGGCACAAACCTAGAAGAATTGCTGAGTTTTAATTCACCGGCCGTGAAAGCCAATATACCATCTTTTTGGAAGCCTTCATAGGGAGGTTAAGGCTGCTTGAGCTTTTAGTTCTCGTAGTCAAGTGGTGCAGTTGCACCTTATATAAAGGGAGGTGGCGCGCAGTTCGTCACTCCTGTGGGGGTCCGGGCGAGGACACCAAGAGCCCGCCGATGAGCCTAGCTTGGTGTCCTAGGCGAAACCCCACACAAGACACGGCACAAACCTAGAAGAATTGCTGAGTTTTAATTCACCGGCCGTGAAAGCCAATATACCATCTTTTTGGAAGCCTTCATAGGGAGGTTAAGGCTGCTTGAGCTTTTAGTTCTCGTAGTCAAGTGGTGCAGTTGCACCTTATATAAAGGGAGGTGGCGCGCAGTTCGTCACTCCTGAGGGGGTCCGGGCAGGGACACCAAGAGCCCGCCGATGAGCCTAGCTTGGTGTCCTAGGCGAAACCCCACACAAGACACGGCACAAACCTAGAAGAATTGCTGAGTTTTAATTCACCGGCCGTGAAAGCCAATATACCATCTTTTTGGAAGCCTTCATAGGGAGGTTAAGGCTGCTTGAGCTTTTAGTTCTCGTAGTCAAGTGGTGCAGTTGCACCTTATATAAAGGGAGGTGGCGCGCAGTTCGTCACTCCTGTGGGGGTCCGGGCGGGGACACCAAGAGCCCGCCGATGAGCCTAGCTTGGTGTCCTAGGCGAAACCCCACACAAGACACGGCACAAACCTAGAAGAATTGCTGAGTTTTAATTCACCGGCCGTGAAAGCCAATATACCTTCTTTTTGGAAGCCTTCATAGGGAGGTTAAGGCTGCTTGAGCTTTTAGTTCTCGTAGTCAAGTGGTGCAGTTGCACCTTATATAAAGGGAGGTGGCGCGCAGTTCGTCACTCCTGTGGGGGTCCGGGCGGGGACACCAAGAGCCCGCCGATGAGCCTAGCTTGGTGTCCTAGGCGAAACCCCACACAAGACACGGCACAAACCTAGAAGAATTGCTGAGTTTTAATTCACCGGCCGTGAAAGCCAATATACCATCTTTTTGGAAGCCTTCATAGGGAGGTTAAGGCTGCTTGAGCTTTTAGTTCTCGTAGTCAAGTGGTGCAGTTGCACCTTATATAAAGGGAGGTGGCGCGCAGTTCGTCACTCCTGTGGGGGTCCGGGCGGGGACACCAAGAGCCCGCCGATGAGACTAGCTTGGTGTCCTAGGCGAAACCCCACACAAGACACGGCACAAACCTAGAAGAATTGCTGAGTTTTAATTCACCGGCCGTGAAAGCCAATATACCATCTTTTTGGAAGCCTTCATAGGGAGGTTAAGGCTGCTTGAGCTTTTAGTTCTCGTAGTCAAGTGGTGCAGTTGCACCTTATATAAAGGGAGGTGGCGCGCAGTTCGTCACTCCTGTGGGGGACCGGGCGGGGACACCAAGAGCCCGCCGATGAGCCTAGCTTGGTGTCCTAGGCGAAACCCCACACAAGACACGGCACAAACCTAGAAGAATTGCTGAGTTTTAATTCACCGGCCGTGAAAGCCAATATACCATCTTTTTGGAAGCCTTCATAGGGAGGTTAAGGCTGCTTGAGCTTTTAGTTCTCGTAGTCAAGTGGTGCAGTTGCACCTTATATAAAGGGAGGTGGCGCGCAGTTCGTCACTCCTGTGGGGGTCCGGGCAGGGACACCAAGAGCCCGCCGATGAGCCTAGCTTGGTGTCCTAGGCGAAACCCCACACAAGACACGGCACAAACCTAGAAGAATTGCTGAGTTTTAATTCACCGGCCGTGAAAGCCAATATACCATCTTTTTGGAAGCCTTCATAGGGAGGTTAAGGCTGCTTGAGCTTTTAGTTCTCGTAGTCAAGTGGTGCAGTTGCACCTTATATAAAGGGAGGTGGCGCGCAGTTCGTCACTCCTGTGGGGGTCCGGGCGGGGACACCAAGAGCCCGCCGATGAGCCTAGCTTGGTGTCCTAGGCGAAACCCCACACAAGACACGGCACAAACCTAGAAGAATTGCTGAGTTTTAATTCACCGGCCGTGAAAGCCAATATACCATCTTTTTGGAAGCCTTCATAGGGAGGTTAAGGCTGCTTGAGCTTTTAGTTCTCGTAGTCAAGTGGTGCAGTTGCACCTTATATAAAGGGAGGTGGCGCGCAGTTCGTCACTCCTGTGGGATTCCGGGCGGGGACACCAAGAGCCCGCCGATGAGCCTAGCTTGGTGTCCTAGGCGAAACCCCACACAAGACACGGCACAAACCTAGAAGAATTGCTGAGTTTTAATTCACCGGCCGTGAAAGCCAATATACCATCTTTTTGGAAGCCTTCATAGGGAGGTTAAGGCTGCTTGAGCTTTTAGTTCTCGTAGTCAAGTGGTGCAGTTGCACCTTATATAAAGGGAGGTGGCGCGCAGTTCGTCACTCCTGTGGGGGTCCGGGCAGGGACACCAAGAGCCCGCCGATGAGCCTAGCTTGGTGTCCTAGGCGAAACCCCACACAAGACACGGCACAAACCTAGAAGAATTGCTGAGTTTTAATTCACCGGCCGTGAAAGCCAATATACCATCTTTTTGGAAGCCTTCATAGGGAGGTTAAGGCTGCTTGAGCTTTTAGTTCTCGTAGTCAAGTGGTGCAGTTGCACCTTATATAAAGGGAGGTGGCGCGCTGTTCGTCACTCCTGTGGGGGTCCGGGCGGGGACACCAAGAGCCCGCCGATGAGCCTAGCTTGGTGTCCTAGGCGAAACCCCACACAAGACACGGCACAAACCTAGAAGAATTGCTGAGTTTTAATTCACCGGCCGTGAAAGCCAATATACCATCTTTTTGGAAGCCTTCATAGGGAGGTTAAGGCTGCTTGAGCTTTTAGTTCTCGTAGTCAAGTGGTGCAGTTGCACCTTATATAAAGGGAGGTGGCGCGCAGTTCGTCACTCCTGTGGGGGTCCGGGCGGGGACACCAAGAGCCCGCCGATGAGCCTAGCTTGGTGTCCTAGGCGAAACCCCACACAAGACACGGCACAAACCTAGAAGAATTGCTGAGTTTTAATTCACCGGCCGTGAAAGCCAATATACCATCTTTTTGGAAGCCTTCATAGGGAGGTTAAGGCTGCTTGAGCTTTTAGTTCTCGTAGTCAAGTGGTGCAGTTGCACCTTATATAAAGGGAGGTGGCGCGCAGTTCGTCACTCCTGTGGGGGTCCGGGCGGGGACACCAAGAGCCCGCCGATGAGCCTAGCTTGGTGTCCTAGGCGAAACCCCACACAAGACACGGCACAAACCTAGAAGAATTGCTGAGTTTTAATTCACCGGCCGTGAAAGCCAATATACCATCTTTTTGGAAGCCTTCATAGGGAGGTTAAGGCTGCTTGAGCTTTTAGTTCTCGTAGTCAAGTGGTGCAGTTGCACCTTATATAAAGGGAGGTGGCGCGCAGTTCGTCACTCCTGTGGGGGTCCGGGCGGGGACACCAAGAGCCCGCCGATGAGCCTAGCTTGGTGTCCTAGGCGAAACCCCACACAAGACACGGCACAAACCTAGAAGAATTGCTGAGTTTTAATTCACCGGCCGTGAAAGCCAATATACCATCTTTTTGGAAGCCTTCATAGGGAGGTTAAGGCTGCTTGAGCTTTTAGTTCTCGTAGTCAAGTGGTGCAGTTGCACCTTATATAAAGGGAGGTGGCGCGCAGTTCGTCACTCCTGTGGGGGTCCGGGCGGGGACACCAAGAGCCCGCCGATGAGCCAACTCAAACAAGAAGTGGAAGACAGTAAAAAGAATCAAGAAAGAATTCAGAATGAATTGGGATCACGGTTGGAAAGGACTGAACACAAGAACAGTCAAATGGAAATTCAACTCATGGCTCATGAAGAAAGTGCCCGAAGAGAGAGGAAATTAGAATTTGAAAGTCAGGATGAATTTCAAAAGACAGGATGGGTAGATCCCCATGAACGAGGCACTTATCAAGATAGGGACTTAGGAGGGGAGAGCCCTTATAAAAACCCAGGATATACAATGGAGATCTCAACCCCTTATTTGAACCAAACAAATGGACAAATAATTAACATCATCAAGTCAAATGAAGACAGACCGGTGAAGTTTACGGGTATTAATATGTCGATTACTCCTAAATACTAGTTGAAGGAGGTAGCAGAGTACTTGAATGAAATTAAAGTTCCTCAGGATCGGAGACTGAGAGCAATTGAGAAGCTATTGGCAGGTGATTGTCTCACCTGGTTCAGGAGTTTCAGATATACATTTGACACGGTGGAAGGTTTTAGAGAAGCTTTTCTGAAACGAAATTGGGCAGCAGATGTACAAGAAAATCTGAGGCTAGATCTGTACTCTAGGAAGTATAGTACAAATGCCCCCACTAAATACTCAGAATTTTTCACCGCTCAGTTGTGTAAATTCCGGGAACTAGATATTGCTCCAGCTGAGAACGACCTGTGTGGCGCCATTGCAAGACAACTTCCATATGAGATACAAAGGTTGTTAATCTCATCTAAAGCCTGAAGTGCTGTGGAAGTGGAGAGCGTATTACGTCAATTAGACATGACGACTTCACACGTTACTCCCAGGCATCAAAGACAGACTGAACAATAACATATGGTCAGCAGTCAAGAAGATAGAGAGAAACCATCGACCAGAAATCAGTCAACTAGTACCAATACTCAGGGACTGGGTCGAGAATATGGACGTCAAGAGCCTAGGGGAATACAGCCATACTATAGAGGAGGATATCGAGGAAGAAATCCTAGAAATACGGGTTATAGGCAACAAGAGAACCGACCCTATAACAATAATAATCAGAGACAGGATAACAGAAAGAGATGGGAAAATTATCCTAGAAGGAATGTGAGGCCGGAGGACAGAAACGAGGAATATCGGGCCGAGATCGAAGAGAGGTACCAGGAAAGTCTTCGTTATATGAATGAACGAACAGATGAACCTGAGATGCAAAGAGTCCGTTGGAGTGAGGCAATAAAGAACCGAAAATCACCCGACCGACTGGAAGGAGCTCAAAGCTTGGAATTACAAGCTCAATTGAAGAATGAGGGGAAAGGAAACCCTCAAGATAAAAAAAAACTTCAAATTTAAATCATCAAAGTGGAAACTTACCAGGAGCTGGGAAAAGGTTGAGATTGTAAATTGGATAGCAAGACCAGATGAGTTAATTAAAGAGGATGTGGAAGGAATCCCACCTATTAGAAGGGAATTACCTATTATCATGTTAAGGATAGAAGGATTACTGGTCAGGGCATTAATTGATACTGGATCAACTATAAGTTTAATAACGCAAACCCTCCTAAATGAATTAGAAACAAGAGGTCGCATATTGAAAATTCCCACCTCAAGTGTGAAGATTAAGTTAATTATTCCTGAAAAATCTTTGACATGTAGATTTCAGGTATACATTTCTTTAGCGTATGGCTTTTAGTGCCGGGAGTGTCCGAGGACATGTTCGGCTCGCCAGTTTTGTAGCTGCTTCGGGATGGACACCCAATGGGTGAGCTACAAGTACCGTTGGGGAGGGAAGGAGGGAAGTTGGAATGTAAGGACGAGGAGTTGGAAGGGAGCGGCTGTGGCCTATAGTTAGGGACCAACCCCGGCATTTGCCTGGAAGGAAGATGGGAAACCACAGAAGACCATCTTCAAGGTTGCCGGCGGGGGGATTCGAACCTCCTCGCCTCCCGGATGTGAGCGACTGCCATCAGTCATGCCGTAACCACCACGGCTAACTCACCCGGTAGGTATACATTGATTTGATCATAGGCAACGCTGAAATTTCACAATGCTTTTTGCTGGTAAATCAATTGCCATATAATGTCATATTAGGTATTGATTTTATCCGTGAGAACAAGGTCATCATAGACCAAGCGCAAAATTGCCTTAGGATTCAAAGAGAGGATGTGGATGGACAAAACATTAATCTACAGGAGCAGGATGCAAAAATAGAAGAACAGGTATGGCATGTGGAAGAAGTGACCGAGGAAGGTTGTAGGGAGATAGAGAAGGTATTTGAAGTCCTAAATATAGAACTTGAAGATAGTCTGGAAACCGAGTTCGAGACCAACCTGTCAGGAAAAATAGAGGAAGCTAAAGTTAACCTCGAAAACAAGGAAAAATTAAAGGAATTGCTATTAAATTACCGGGACGTATTTGATTCCAAGCCAGGAAAGATTAAAAATTTTAAATACGCATTTCAAGTAAATGATTGGGCACCGTTCAGACAAAAACCATACCCGGTTGCAGAAAAACATTACACACAAACAAAGAAAACACTGCAGGAGATGAGTGATGCAGGTGTTATAGAAAAGATGGCGACACCATATGTTAGTCCATTAGTTATTGTGAGTAAACCGGATGGCTCAGTAAGGGTGTGTTTGGATGCCTGGAATTTGAACGCGAAAATTATACCAGAAAATGATTCGGCACCACCCATAAAAGAAATACTGAAGAAACTTAAAGGCAAGATGATATTCACAAATATTGACATGACTTCTTCATATCATCATCTCGAACTTGAAGAGAAAACCAGTCTGATAACTGGATTTCAGTTCGATCAACAAACGTATTGCTTCAAGAGATGTCCGTTTGGCTTGAAGGCCTCGGGATCCGCCTTAATAAGATCGCTTGATCGCAACCTGTCAGAGGAAGTAAAGGATTGCACTATCCGTTATGTGGATGATATATTGCATACCTCGGAAAACCTCGAGGAACACTTGGAAAAGTTAAAGAAATTTTTGGAAGATTTAAGAAGGGCAAATTTTAAGATTAACTTGAAGAAATCAAATTTTTGCCAGAGACAAGTTACGTTTTTGGGGCATGTGATTGACAAGGATGGTGTCAAACCAAATCCATGCAAATTAGAATCAATAAGAGATTTTCCCAGGCCTTTGAAAGTGAAAAACGTTCGCCAGTTTTTGGGACTGATTGGATTTTTCTCAGGACATTGTCCGTCATACACCAAAACTGTTACACCACTACAGGACCTTCTGAAGAAGGGGGGCAAGTGGAAATGGACGGAGGTAACAGAAAAAGCATTTATAGAGGCCAAGAAAATGCTCTTAACTTATATGAAGCTAGGATATCCTGATTTTAATCAGAGATTTGTAATACAAACGGTTGCATCCCAGATTGGAATAGGGGCAATGCTATATCAGGAAAACCCAGATAACCCTGAGAAGAAAAATTATCTAGCTTTCACAAGTCGGAGACTGAAACCACACGAGAAAAATTATACAATCAGCGAGATTGAGCTGTTAGCGATATTGCATTCGTTAAAATATTGGCGAAAGAATGTATATGGGTTTCCAGTCACATTAAGAACTGATCATAAAGCCTTAACCTTTTTGATGAAGACGGATTTATCCAGTTAAAAGTTGATGCGTTGGGCTTTATATATACAACAGTTCGACGTAAATATAGAGTATTGCCCGGGAAAAAAAATGTAGTTCCAGATTATTTAAGTAGACAGTCAGAGTGCACAGAAGAGGAAGTAATGGCTATTGATTTGGAAGACAGGGATCAGCGCACATTGGAGGAATTAAGAAGCATTGGTCAGCGACAACGTGAGGATCCATGGATGAACATGCTCATATCTTTCTTGGAAGGGAGTTTGATAAGGGGAACACCAGCGTATACTGAAGCTAATAAGATAGCTCAGGATTACACTTTATTTAATGGATTACTGTATAAGTTTGCGGACTCTGACCATACACGATTGAGGATCGTTGTACCTGCTATTCTGCAGAGGAAAATGGTATGGTTGGCCCATAGATCGTTTGGACATATGGGAGTCGACAAAACAGTCTCGATGCTGAAAGAAGCATTTGTATGGCCGAGACTGAGAGAAACTGTAAGGGATACGCTCAAGACATGTGATATATGTCAAAGGATTACGCCAAATGCGTATTTGATGAGACAAAAGCCAATACCATTGTTGCCCGAGAGGCCAGGTCAAATTATTTCTATTGACAGTTTCGGACCTTTGCCAAAGGCTAGGAGAGGAAATAGACATATAATGGTGGCTATGGATGTTTTCACAAAAATGGTTGTCCTTGCTCCCATACAGAAGACTAGTACCAAACAGGTGTTAAAACGAATCAAAGAAAAAGTGATACCTATTCTGGGAAAACCAGAGAACTTGTTGCCGGATCACGGTAGTTGTTTTACAAGTGTAGAACTTAGACAGGAATTAGAGAGACTTGGAATACGTCAGATACTGTCTAGTATTCGCCATCCTGAGGCCAATCTGGTGGAAAGAGTTATGAGGGAAACGGCCAAGTACTGTAGGATACACTGTGCCGAGGAAAATTGGAAATGGAGAGATATCCTTGATATTATCGAATTTTGTATAAATAATACAATCCATGAGTCTACGGGAGAGATACCAATAACGTTACATCGGAATGAGCAACCAGAGAGACCTTGGAGTCTGGTCATTCCTAGGCCAACAGACGCTCAGCCTGGAAGAGATGTACGAGTTAGAAGAGCCTTTGAGCATCTAAAAGCTCAAGCTGATAGAAGGCAAAGGAGAAACAGGCACAAGAGGTATCATCGACCACTATTAGCAGGAGAAATGGTGTTAGTGAAAAGACCAGCCATTTCGGATCCAGGGAACCGCGTGTACAAGAAATTCCAGAAAATGTACCACGGATCGTATCAAATAATCAGAGACTTAAGAAATAATGCCTATAGAATACTGCACTGTGAAACGAATCACGAAGTGACTATGAATTCAGCTAACCTGAAAGTATATTACCCTCCCGAAGACTTCGATGAAGCAAATGAACAAGCCCTGGTTATGGAACAAGTTAAAGATGATAAATCCACTTTTGATAGAAATAGGAGTAAGTTAGAACGAGAAAATAGAGCTCAACCATTCAATTGTGAATGTGAATTAGAGAAAATATATTTGGAGATAAAAGAAATAATTGATTTTGTTGAAGAAGAAAATTTCAATTTAAGAAGAGAAAATGAGGAAATAAAGAAACGGGTAGGGATAGACCACACCCGTAACAAAGAATTATGTTCTGTAGACTTATAGTCCAGAAAAATAAGAAAGGAAGAACGGGTAGGGACAGAGCGTACTCTACCTACACTATTACCGGATATGACTTTAAAGGTGGAAAACCCTAATTATCGTGGGATTCCATGAGAAGAGAAACTAAAGGTACTGAGAAGTGTTATGATGGCTTCGACACTGAAAAAAATAAGGTGTTTATGAAAATTATTGAAATAAATTTCCTCAAAATTTCGAAAATTTATTTATCTAAGGAGGGGAGATTTGAACCCCTGTACTGTTGGTTCAAGCGCCGAATCCATCATTTATTGGTAAAAGAAGGGAAGAAAAATACAGTCCTTAGAATGACTTGGAAAGATTTTATGCAAGAGGACTGGTATAAAGTTGTGCAAGAATAAGAGTCCAGGTGGCCCCAGCAAATGATATCATGCGTGACGCATCGATAGGGAGCCGATCATGACTATTAATAGAACGATAAATCTTTCCGCTGGGAGTAAGCGAGAAGAGGTTTCGGAAATTGATCTTACACAGCAATAAAATGGCATCCTCGCAGTTGTGCAAGAAGGAGAATAATTAGATTTAAGCCATTTGCGAGAATATAATTAACAGAAGAAATACATCATTGTGAATCATTTTGGAATAGAGATCTTTGTGTGGGAAAAGATGTTATAATAATTGCACAGGAAAGAAGTGCAAACGCAGCATGACGTAGTTAAAAGTTCCCCGAGAGCCGAGGTGGTAGGGATTAAAAATCAAATGCAACACCCACGTATCTGAAGAGCAAAATTTATTTAATTTCTCGGAATTGTACGATCGATTTTCATGTGCAAAGAAGTCAGTTTACGTTTAGAAAACGAGCTTTCCAGAGATATAATTTTCAAAAGTGTGCGACTATTGCTTCAAAAGTTAGTTATGAAAAAGACGAGGATTTTATCTTTTTGTCGCCGATTTGTATAAAAGCCCTGGCAGAGCCAGGCAAATCATGCAGTACTTACCAGACCTCGAGAGGTCGTGATCGCCGTATCACCAAGGAACACCCGTATGGTCGTGGCCGAGAAGTATCGTCAATAGTATCGCCGTGTGAAGACTTAGTAAAATCCTAGTACAGGATTTAGTTCAGCAAGCGTCAGTCTTTATAGTGAAAAGTTCGTTATTACAGTCAAAGTTAGGCTGCGAACTTAAAAACAGGCGATAGGTCTTCGAATAGCAGTTTAGTTAAACGACAGAAAGTATAGTAACGTTTTGAAGTACCAACGATAGTGAAACAAACATTTCTAGTAAAGTTAAGGAACCCGATCAGGGTCGGACGAAATAAATAACGCCTAGTGTACCGAAAAGATAGGAATTAGAGCACAGAATAATAAGAAGTGAGAATTTAATCCAAAACGTTGTCTACAGGAGACAAGCGAACTGTAATAAGCAATAAGCTACGAAACTAAGGAATAGCAGTAAATGCTAGGGAAATAGGAAGGTCACCGATAAAGTATTCGAGAGGCCGTAAACAGGACAGACTTTCGCTAGACAGAATAAATAGTGTCTAGAAAGAAACGACTTCGAGCTAGTAAAAATAGAAGCCGATAGTCAGGAAACCGGATCTGAAGAATTACCGTTCCAGGGAGGGGGAGATTGATCGAGACTTTCACCATCTGGCTAGATTAGGGAGCCGACGTCTAAGAGTGTCGCCCTTGGAAACGGGGAAGAATGAAATCACGTGTGTAAGGCAAAAATCAAAGCCTCAGTGATTAAAAGCAGTGTAATGTAAATATAGTAAAATCTGTATTAGTGTAATAATTTTTAGTGAATTTATTTGTGTATGATAAAAGAATACTAAATTGAATTCAATATGTTACCAGTGTTTAAAGTAAATAATGTGTATGTGTATCAAGAAGTGTCATTGTGTGAAATGGAATTAGTGAAGTTGGCTTAAACACATTGAGTGGGCAAAAATGAAACATCGCTGGAGAATTCGGTCGGAGACCGTAATATCATGTGAGTAACCATTTCATTATGTTATGTGTTGGGGAAGGATTGCGTACAATCCACATGTGAACGAAAGAATAGGGATGTTTTTGAATAACAAATAAGAGAATAATAGCGCGATCTGAACGATTAAAATTGAGAAAGTATAAAATAATTATGTGAAATAAATAAATAAATCACTTGGGGGAAATGTATGAAATGAAATATCAGTAAATTTGATGAAATATCCACAGCCTGCTTCCAGTCTCCGACCGGGTCAGGAATGGAATGAATGAAGCCCCTATCTAGCGGCGAGGATATGAACTGTGCCGGCTGCCGAGGCCTGATGCACTCCTCTGGGGCAATGATTAAATGAATGACAGATGAAATGAATTGATAGTGGAGAGTGTTGCTGGAATGAAATGTTGACAGGGAAAACCGGAGTACATTTGATATATGATTTAAATATGTGAAAGCAAGCGTAATAATAATAATAATAATAATAATAATAACAATTACATAAATGAATAAAGATTATGATGATTTATATGAAAAATAAGAGGTTTTGAGCTCCTTTAAAAGACTTAATACATGTAGTGAACATGTTCTTAAGGTAAAGCGATTATTGTCACGGGAGAGGATTAATATAAAATTGAGATGTAGATCAAATGTTGATTTTGAATGATCAGTTCGTTGAAGGCAACTTGGCAGTAAAGTAATGGCGCAATGTAGCGCATTGAAGTAATTTGTCACGCGAGGAAAGCGTTGAACCTATATATACTCGGTAACACTAATTATGAGGGGCAGTTGGTCGTTGTAATTGAGCTATGGTAAGTCCTCTAAATAGTGATGTGATCACGAGGCCATGTGTGTATTGTATTATAAAAGGGTGCGAAATATGTATTGTATTAGGAGCGCAGGTTCAAGGTTAAAAAGGCCGCCCTAAGTCGCGAATGTTATAAGTCCTCCAGTATGGGAATTGTTTCCTGAGGCAGTTGAATGAATCGAACCCAGATTCGTCTATGTTGAAGCCCCTAAATATTTGTTGTTGTATTGAATTATTATTACCCGCCAATGAGGACACTTCATAATTAATAAATGCCGAGTTTAAGAGGATAGGTTTGTGGAACCTAAATATGTTGTTAAAATAAGTAGAATGAAAGCCTTGCTTGTTCAAAGAACTGCATTTAAGAAACAGCTGTATAAAACTAAGGGTAGCTCGTCTCTTGTGAGTATGACCGTGAAGTTCCTGCTCCCGGCAATAAATCACGCAAAGTAGCCCAGGCCAGACCCTTACTATTGATGTGTTGTGGTAGGTCTGAAGAGCCGTCTGTTTGAAGTTATAATACACAGAGTGTTTAGAGTTTGTTTTAACGACCCGGTCTTCGAACCGAGGACCTTTTAGATGAAAATTACCGCTTGCAAGTTCAGATCGTTGCATTCTTATGAGATAATGGTCGTTTAAGACAAATAATAATAAATCCCTAATGTTATAATTATGATGTAGTGATTCACGAGTTTAGTGAAGACAATTAGATTCCGGGAGTGATCTTATTTTTTGACGTGTTCAAGTAGCCTTCTGTAGCTCGGGAGTACGCAAACGTTTCCCAATCACGGTAGTGAATTGTTGACTTGAGAGAGATGGTAACCTAAAGAACATTGTGAAAGCCCAAAAATTTTAGTAAATGAGTAACAGTACTGTAATAAGAATTATATATTTTTTGATTATAAGATATATTCATGTAATGGGAAGTGATGTGTTGTAAATGAAAAACACAGTGTATATAAAAAGTATCGAGCCTATTGGAGCTCATGACTTTAGGGAATTTTAGAAGGACACTATATGGAAGTGAAATGTAATATGAGTTTATTGGTTTATGGAAACCATTTACTATTATTTAATCTTTGTTTTATTATGTATTCCTTGTTCACTCTGAACAAGTTAGAATTTATGGGTCAATATTTTATTTGTTTAATTTGTTGTAGCGCCATATATTTGAGTAATTAAATGTTTTATAATAGGAGTTGATTTTGTTTTTTATTTTGGAAGTGTATCCTCTATTTAATCCAAAATGTGTAAGTCACAGAGTGGGAGAACATACCATAACCTCGATAATCCCGATTTGAGCATTGCTGGCATACTGTGATTTGCATATTTCCTGCTGAAAGGGCACAATACCATTCATCCGAGTGTGATAAAACTTTGGAGAGCTGAGTACAGTCCTGCGAAGGTTCATGAATTTGTAAGTCCGTTTTTCAACGGTGGCGCACAAGAAGATTCAACAAATGAGTGACGGCGGGAATCGTTTAAACAAAATCTCGTATGCGTTCATATGCTATTCATCCGATTGCGATGAAAATTTGTTGAGTTGTTGTGTACACGCCAGGAAAGGTTTTCGAGTTAGTAAATTCATTTTACAATAGGTAGCGTACGAGTATAATCAACAAATGGGGGACGGCGCTCTAATCGTTTCAGCAGTCCCGTATGCGTTCATATACCATTCATTTCATTGCGATGTAACTTTCGTGAGTTGTTGATCACGCTCCCGTGAATGTTTCTGAGATAGTAAGTTATATTTTTATAATAGTTTAGAGGTGGTTAACGGAAAAAGAAGAAAATATTGGGAATCCAAATGCACTGCAACTAACAAAGTCAAAACCCCAACACTTTCTTTGATTGGCAGGACAACGTCTGCCGGGTCAGCTAGTCAACAATAAAAGGAAATGTTCAGGTAATTCAAATTTTACGGAAGACTATTGTGATGAACGAATTGAAGAAAACCATGATCAACCTCGTGTTAGTGTAGGAACGCAATGTTATACAATCAAGCACACTCATTGCAAGTCAACAAAATTAAAATTAAGGAGGGCACTAAGAAAGAATACAGTATACAGAACTACAATTAAGTCATTGAATCAGAAGATAATTTCATTGAAACAAAAATTACACTCAGTGCAACGTCAGGAAAAACTCGATGTTCAAATATCGAAGCTCAAGAGTGAAGCGGATCATGGGAACTTGAAGGCTAATTTCTTACTTGAACAAATTCGAGCTTTCATGAAACGAAAGTTTAAATACAATGAAACAACAATAAAAATGTGTATTGCTCTCTGATAAATCACCGTCGGCTTACCGCTTACTGAGAGATATAAATATTTTACAACTTCCTCATCCACGAACACTGAAAACGTACATTGGGTATACGAACGGAGAGACAGGTGTCACGTTGCTTGCAAAAGCTAGGTTGACAGCTGAAGAATAGTCACTGACTCAAATGAGAAGGTTGGTTCATTAATCATTGATGAAATGGCCGTAAAGTCCAGACTATTGTATGACAAGAATTTAGACATGTTTGTCGGCATTAGTGATATTGAGAAAGATGCAATTGGAATCGAACATAAATTAGCTAATAAATTATTACGCATACTGTTCAAGGGCCTGTCATCCTTCCACAGGACACCTGTTTCGTTCTACTTTACATGCGGACTCACAGGACAACAGTAAATCTAGGATAACACTGGATGCACTGACTGCGGTTGAGGAATGCGGCTTCAAGGTCATCAGAATAGTGACGGACAACTGTCATGTGAATGTGTCATTGTTTGAGGCGCTGTGTGGTGGATGTGCCACTCATGAAATTCGTCACCCGAACGACGAGCAGAGGCCACTTTTTCTTAGTTTCGATCAGAGTCACATCATTAAGAATGTACGATCACAATATCTGAGTAGGAACTTCTATGTAGATGTCAATTTAATAACTAGTGATCATCTTATGAATCTGTACCACTTACAGAAACAGCTAGTAGTAAAGCCAGTTAGAAAATTAAGCAGGAAGGTTGTATATCCAAGCAATTTAGAAAAAATGAATGTGGCAAGAGCCAAATTGGTGTTTACTCCAGAGACAATAGCTGGGCTTAAGAGCATGGAAGTCGTGTGCCCAGAGGAAGTTGAAGATAAGGACAGCCTACACGAAACAACAACATTCTTGGAAACTTTTAGAAAATGGTTTGATATACATGATATCTGCAATACCACACACGGACTTCATTCCAGAGACACGGACAAGCTTATTTACAGTGATGTTAATGATGAGAGACTTTCATGGCTGACCAATGGATTTCTGCCCTACCTGTCACAGATTCAAAGGTATCCCGATAAAAAGATGAGACTCACAAAGGAAACTTATCAAGCTTTGGTGCTAACAACTTCATCAACCGTGTCCTGCATACGATTTCTAATCAGTATCGGCTTCCATTATGTGCTCACGCGGAATCCCTCAAGTGACGATGTAGAACTGCTCTTCAGTCACCTGAGAAATAAGGGAGGTAACAATGACATGATGGACGTGAGATCATGCTTGCATGCCATCGAGTTAACACTTAGCATAGGAATTGTCGCATCTTCTAGAAGTGGGAATGTGGAACTGAGGGAAGATGCAGTCGTAACAGGCGCCTTGACCAAGTTTCTGAAGCCTAAAAAATCGCGGAAGGTGCAAAACCAAGCCAATGCTAAAGAAACACCCCAGCTTCCAGCACATGTCTTGGAGATTCTTGAAAGCCCTGTTCAAGGTAAGAATATGGGGCTTATAGCCTATATTAATTTCATTGAAATAAAACATTATGGTTGACATTTTAGTATTAAAATCTCTATTTTTGTTTTCAGAAAAGCCAGCGTCTCTATCTTCCATCTCAATTGCAATGGTAGCGGGATTTCTTGTAAGAGTGGCAGAAGAGAGAACAGACTATGAAGGTTGCTTAGAGAACATCTGCTCCAGCAAATTCAAGCCTGCCATTTAGTTTAATACATTTTCAAGACAGAGGGGGATTAAGATATCCCAAATCTTCTTTTATTTATCTGTTGGAAACAATTTATCACATTGTCACAACAGTCGTAAATTTCATGTCTCGAAAATATTTAGTGTCAAATTTCACAAATATTTTAACTGACACGTTTTCCGAGCACACAAAATGCGAAGTGTGTATTCACAATTCTCTCTCCGTAGTTCATCTGCAAAAGTTCTTAAGGCCGCTTTCAAAGAATATTGGTGTGAACCACACGGGCAGTAGTGCAACGTTTCTGAATTTAAGAAGTAAACAACTCGACAGAAAAAGTCTTAAAGTGAAGTGAAATACAGTCAAGAGTGAGCTGTATTCATCATTTGGGGGAAACTGGAGATAAACAGGTATGAAGTGCTAAAAAACATGTATTAAATGTACTTGAGTTGCATGTAACGCATAGTCAAAAGCAGACCACTAGGGCGCCGAGCCGCGATCCTAGTGGCGTAAAGTGGAACTACCAGTTTGGCGTACCAAGTCTCCGCTCTATTTCCAGGCCTTGAGTATAACGTAGGCCACGGTTAAAAGCAACATATTAAGAGACATATCGTGCGCCAAAATATAGAGTTTGTTGCAACTTGGCTATAAAATAGGTCTTAGAAAGATGAAGAGATATTAAGTGTTTATTAAGGTATGGGAAGAACAGGACTTACGCCAACGTTTTGGCAAAGCTGATCTGGGTAGGATCATGAGAGGAAGACGACTCAATTGGATGGGACATATCGTAAGAGCTGTGGAATCTATCCCTATTAGAGTTTAATGTTCGTGATTTGTACATTTGTTCTGTTTTCTATGTTCCTGACACGAGAATATTAATAATAATAATCATAGACACATGTCGTTACCTTTTCTATGAATTGTATTCCTTTCTCTATCACCTAGGAATTCATTTCATTTTCAAACCACAATATATGTGGGTTCATGATCATTACAACAATTATACTTCCCAATAATTATATAATTATTTTAACCACTGCATATTTTGTAATATAATTGCCTCTTTTTATAATAACTACATCATTAACTCAACTACCCTTGTATTGAGCACTCACAAAATTATTAACAAATTTTCATAGATCAAAGTCGTAGGTGAAGTTTAATGAGAAAAGATGTGTAGGAGAAAATTCCCTAAACACAAAACTATAGAAGTATGTGTCCTATCTACTCATAACGTTCTAAACATCAATCAAGCATGATCGAAATCCAGATAATAACAAGTAGTTCCGTGGAGAAATGTACACCCTATTTTCATATATCCTACTTATGTTAATTGCCTCTATCAATTTCAGTTTGATTACTGTAATAAATCTATACATGTTGAGAGCCGTCTTAATATTTCGGATAGTCGCCATGTTGGATTTTTATATACCATATGTAGGTCTTAGAGTTATGTACTATCACAGGACTTACTTACTTTCCGTGTCCGGGAGACACACTAAATTCTTCCTTTTCAGAACTCTGCAGCTCTTATCCCTCGGTCTGTGGCCAACATAAGGTCTTCCTGGCTGCAGGTTTCATTAAGATCTTTGCACGTGAGCAGGTGTTGTGGAGTCTGGATTTCTCCACAGGCACATCGTGGATCTTCTGCATAACCCCACTTCACAAGGTTGCTACGACACTTAGGCACTCCTGTTCTCATCCGGTTTAAGGACCTCCAGGTGGTATAAGGCAAATGACTACCACTGCTCAGTTCTTCTTTAGGGGTAAACCCCTCTGGTACTATTTGTTTTCAGAGTGACACACGCCGGACGTCTGGCTTGGTATGGAGGGGTACTGTTCTCTTAATAAAACTCTTCTTGGATCTTAAACGAGGAGTGGTCACCTTGTGGTTGAACATAGAATGTCTGGGATCTGTTTCAAGCTTTTGTCTCTCTTTCTCTGCTGCCACCCTGCGTCGAATAACTGGAGGTGCAATGCCAGCGAGAGGGTAGATCTTCTGCACTGGAGTAGGTCTCAGACATCCAGTGACAATACGAGTGGACTCGTTAAGAGCTATGTCCACTTGCTTGGTATGGGCAGATGCTCCCCAAACTGATGATCCGTACTCTCCTGCTGCGAAGCAAAATCCCAATGCTGTTGAACGTAGAACCTGAGGGTTCGCTCCCCATGTTGAACCTATCAACTTCCACATTATGCTATTTCTTGAGCTGATCTTGCACTTCAATTCTCTACAATGTTTCCTGAAGCTGAGGGTACGATCAAGCTTGATTCCCAAATATCGAGGCGTTTCACAGCTTTCGAGTGTCACTCCTTTCCAGACAGCATTCAACTTTCTCCGGGCCTCTTTGTTGCGAAGATGAAATGCGCATACTTGTGTCTTTCCAGGGTTAGGTTTCAGGTGATTCTGGGTGTAATAATTGTCTAATCTCTCAAGAGCATTGGACAGTTTTCCCTCCACCTCCTCAAACCTCCTACCCTGTACAGCAATAGCGGTGTCATCCGCATATATAAATCGCCTGGCCTCTAAATATTCTGGCTGGTCATTTGTATAAATGTTGAATAGTAATGGGGATAACACACTGCCTTGAGGTAACCCGTTTTTCTGGTTCCTCCATCGACTTTTATTCCCTTGAAGTGTAACATAAAACCTTCTGTTCTGGAGCATCCCACGTATGACATTTGTTAGATTCATGTCCTTAGTGATGTTGTACAGCTTGGCTATGAGCTTCTTATGGTTCACTGTATCATATGCAGCACTGAGATCTATAAAGGCGACACCAGTGATACGTTTATTCTCATAGCCATCCTCGATATGCTGTGTCAGGTTCAGAATTTGGCTGGAACACTATCACAGGAAGATTTCCGACGCTCCTGCGGCTGCTTGGACGTTTGAATACTACACCTTCAAAACAACAACAACTATCACAGGAAGATTATTGTGAAGGTGCAGTATTCAAACGTCCAAGCAGCCGCAGGAGCGTCGGAAAACTTCCATGTAACAGTTGGTGTTCATCAAGGTTCGGCCCTGTCACCATTGCTGTTCATTATGGTCATGGACACGGTTACTGCAGATCTACAACAACCGTTACCTTGGACCATTCTGTACGCTGATGACGTTATGTTGCCGCTCAAAACAAGCTGGATCTCCAACATCAAGTCCAGGAATGGAGTGATCGTTTAAGTCAATATGGCCTGTGGCTTAACAAAGCTAAAACAGAATATATGACAACGGATGCTGGAGAAATCGGAACAATCCAAGTCGACGGCGATGATCTGCCTCGAAAGACAAAATTTAAGTATCTTGGCTCTACGATAACTGCTGAAGCTCGTCTCACTGAGGAGGTCAACATAAGAATTAATGCTGCGTGGATGAAGTGGCGAACATCGACAGGTGTCATGTACGATCGCCGGATGAAAGACCACCTAAAATCGAAGATTTACCGCACTGTCATTCGTCCCGTAGCGCTTTATAATACCGAATGTTGGCCGACCACGAAGGAAGCAGAACGTTGGCTAAGTGTCATGGAGACCAAGATGCTTAGATGGACAGCAGGCATTACTAGGTTGGATCACATCCCCAATCAAAGAATAAGGGAACGATTTGGTATCGCAGCAATCAGTAACAAAATGCGTGAGAGTCGTCTGCGATGATTTGGGCATGTGCTACGGTCAGGAGCGGACACCATTGCAAAACAGGGCTACAGACTGGAGGTCGCCGGGAAAAGACCAAAGGGGCAACCGGGACAACGTAGGGCCGATACACTGCACAGGGATTTGAAAGGCGTCAACCTTCATCCGGACATGGCCCATGACCGAGTAAAGGGGAGACAGCGGATTCAAATAGCGGACCCTGCCACGAGGTGGGACAAACGCTAAAGCAAAAGAAGAAGAAGAAGACGTAGTATTCAAACATCAATCGCATGATTAGGACTCAAGAAATGAAAATCTGATTTTAAAATTTAGCAGAGCTGCCATCTTGAGGTCAAGAAAACAAATGAAATACATTAGATGCCAGTGAATGGAAATTTGTACACGCATTTATCATACCAAGTTTTACTGCGCTTGGATGTTAAAATCGCGATAAACGTCTGTTTAAATATTTACATTTCGTGCCGCCGCAATTTGTGCTCACCAGGTTATTGAAAGTCCTATAGGTGAACTTATGTTCATAGACTCTATCAACATACAAAATTTCAGTTGTATTGCTCTCATAGATTAATAGATATTGAGAACCGTCAAAATTATTTCGGTTGGTCGCCACTTGGACTTTTATATAAGTAGGCCATCGAGTTATGTACCGGTACTATTAGATGACGATTTTTGCGTAGGTTCAATATTCAAACGTTCATCTCGATCGCATGATTAATACACGAGAAATAAAAGCTTAACATAAAAATGCGCACAGCCGCCATCTTGAGGTTATGTGAACAATTGAACTAAATTAGATTCCAGTGCAGTACAATGTGTATAAACATTTACTTAGCATATTTCAGTGCGCTCAGATGGTTAAATCGCGAGAAAAGTCTATTGGATTGGTGAGACCTAATACAATTTGAAGGGCACGTTCGTAGTCGGTCGAAATAGTACTATGACCTTCGCTTGGTCACCATGTTCGTTTTGTTATTTACAGGTTTTGAAATGTCTCATAGTTGAACTTCAAGTGGTACCCTTCATCACCGTACAAAATGTCAGGGTGATATCAGTAATAGTTTCGGAGATATAGAATGCCGGTGAAATATTTCGCACAGCCGCCATCTTGAGGTTATGAAGACAATTGAACTAAATTAGATGCCGGTGCATTACAATGTGTTTAAACATTTGCTGAACCAAGTTTCATTGCGTTTGGATCGTTAAATCGCTAGAAAAGTCTATTTAAAAGTTTCAAATTCGCTTGGCCGCCATGTTCATTTTGTAGTAAACAGGTTTTTGGAAGTACCATATGTGAAATTCTAGTGGTACTCTTCATCACCGTACAAAATTTCAGGGTAATAGCAGTAATAGATTCGGAGATATGAATGCCGGTAAAATATTTCGCAAGCCGCCATATTGCATTGGTGAGACGTAATATCATTTGAAGGGAACGATCGGAGTCGGTCAAAAGATAGTACTATGACCTTACCGAGTTTCATTGAAATCGCTCCAGCCGTTCAGAGGTTATAAGGGGGAAACATACACAGACAGACACACACATATACGCACACACACACACACACACACACACACACACGGGGACAAAAAGTGATCTCAAAGCCTATTTTTTCATTAAATGAAATTAGAATAAAATGAAGGACTCCCTATCTCTCGACATCTCGTTTCCAATCAAGAAATTTATGCAAGTATTGTCCTGTAATTCATGATCATAATTCATTTATCACGCTGCTATCCATCACAATTCGTGTATAATCCTGACATGTTAAATTGTTTTCAATTTCGATCATAAATATGTAGAATCGATAATCCATAATTAAATATAATAAATCCGTTAACTCAAATTTGGATTGTCGAATCAAATGCATCGTGGACTATGCTACTCCAAAATATGATATTTCAATCGCCTGGATCACACTTCGAATCAGCTTCATCATTTGTTGTCAATAATAATAATTATATCATAACACACAATTACTAATAATTAACTCAATTCCATGACTAATTACAATAAATTAATTAATGTTCTATAACCCATTCTTCTGAGATTGCCTGAGGATCGAGCTCACCAACTGCTAGATTACTAAAAACTTGGAATACTAGATTTCAGGAACTGGAGACGCCAGATCCATATGTTCTTCGTTCCTGGGCTGTGGAATCTTCCTCACGAAATCCCCTTCCTAGTCCCTCCAGCAATCGGATCAGCGTTCTTCCGTCCATCTTCCTCCATATTGGCGGCATGTTGTTCAAGTCCCTCGACAATCATGTTACTCCATCGAGTTCCCTCACATAAAGTTTCTGGACCATCATTCTTCCTTCAAAAAGGTTCACTTCGAAGTTCGTCGACACCGCATCGACACAGGTTGGAAAATGTCCGTAAATTAACATCATTGCTATTTATCCAACTCGGTCGATCCTACTAACGTCACGTCATCAGTCGAGGTGTTAGCGTGGCGCTCACGCTAAAGATCAAGACATTTCCGTCTCATTCGCTAGTTTTCGCGCTAACGAGTTTCTATTTCTATTCGTTTGTTACCTTATGGAACATTTTCATTTATTTTTATCCGATTTGGGTACAATACATATTGTGCCCTTATGAGACAGAGTGAAGGGGCTGGCGTGACACGATATTTGAATAGAGCGCTACAAGCTGTCACTCTGCCATGTTTGAAGGTTGCGCGTGGCACGAGAATCCGCCAGGAAATGCTGGAGCATAATGTACTTGCATTTACATACGGTATATAAAGAAGTGGAAGACATCGGCACCTTGGAATGTCATTTTGAGATTTTCTCATATTTATTATACGAAGATTCATTGCATAGAAGACGCATTCTGGAATATTCCACCTCGGGAGCCAATAACAAGGAGAGTATCGCATTACGTAATGAGACCGCGAGAATCGATGTCTGACCTTGGTGTTGTATATAAGTGGGCTCTTGGAGAGCCAAGGCATGATTAGCTCTTGCTTTGTCATCACGATATCGCCATACTGCTGAAGTGGTACTCGAAGCTAGGCCTCTGTTAAATTTTCACAAGTGAAATTACCACGTTACTTTGCGCATCTGTCTAAAGGCATCTTCTGCGGCAAAGTTAATTTTCTGTACCAGTGTGTGGAAAAGTGAAGTGTTGCCGTGCTTCGCAAAGTATTATTTATGTGCTTGTGAAAATCTACATATTATGTGAATATTGGAAATTTAAAGGTATGTGTACATGGACTTGTTCTACAACAACTGACTGATTATTTGACTCTCTATAAGATTCACCCTAACGCTTGATATTAGTGGACTGGAAATATGTTTAACTGTGAAGTGGTTATGAGCGACTATGCTGTCAAGGACTTATTAAATGTCATGATCAACTCGTAATGAACTTAGTGCTTGAAACAGGCCAGGCTTATCTGGAAATAATATACCACACGGATATTTGGAATATTATAATTAGCAACGAAATATTTCATCAAATACTCGACACTATCAGACCAATAATATACTTAAAGAATGTGGTTACACCATTATAATGCCGAACGTGCATAAGCATATGTGGACGAGTCAAGGGCGAAAAGGTAGGAGTCTGACGTCACGGCCCAGCTGTGATGGTCCGCTAGATGAGGCTCATGGCGAGATGAGCGATGCCAAGATCGCATGATGGAGTAGCGGAAGCAATGCCTATTCTGGGCATGTCGCTGTGGACGAGTCAAGGACGACAAGATAGGAGTCTGACGTCACAGCCCAGCTGTGATGGTCCGCTAGAGGGGGCCCATGGCGAGACGAGCGATGTCAAGATCGCATGATGGAGTAGCGGAAGCAATGCCTATTCCGGGCATGTTGCTGTGGACGAGGAGGCAGCATTAGGCAAATGCTGGGATACTACTCTTCCCTAGGATCGAGCAAAACGAAATCGTGGTGTCCTGTTCCATTCCGCACCGTGGGATAATCCTCCGTTTCAGAACACCCTTAAGGTAGAAAAACTTCCGACTTATTACGTGAATCTTATTTTTGTGCCATGAATTTCCTAATATTCCGTTAAATTTCCCAATACGTCGTTGAATTTCTTAATATTCTTTGAATTGCGCCTGTTCTGCCAGGCGAACACTTTGATTTAATTTTACACTTATACGTGAAAGTGAGGTTGATCTCAAATTTTATTCTTTGTTCTAATCTTACCCCATATTCTTAATGGGCAGCAGAACTGGCCATACCTTAAAGGCATTGACACTATTTAGAACACGCCTTTAACAATAATATTAAAATATTTTCTTTCCATAATAATAATAAGAATAATTCTACATAATTGTGTTGATTGAATACTGAATTCTAATGAACAATAATTATTTGTAATATACCATGATGAAATGATAAACGTTCTACAATAAACAATAATGATATTGTTATAAACGAATTGTTTAGGAGTGAGGGATCTAATGATCCTTAAAGCTATTATTGGATATATTATAAACGAAGTATGATGGTTCTACTTATGAGTAGAAGGTGATGGTAATGGGATAAGTGTATAATCCCCGATTCACTAATGTTGTTTACTGAGAAGATCTCAGGTGATTTATGGCTTAATCCTCTAATAAAATGGTTCTACATATGAGTAGAAGGTGATGGTAATGGGATAAGTGTATAATCCCCGATTCACTAATGTTGTTTACTGAGAAGAAGTCAGGTGATTTAAGGGTTAATCCTCTGATAAAATGGGACTTGCTGCGGGAGTAATAATCCTGCCCCATAATTGTATTAATTTCTTCGAATATGTAAAATGTCGGTCCAATAAAGTAGACTTCCACATCAAATGAACTTTATAATGATCATAGAATTTATTTAGAAAATTCTTGTGATGGCTTGTTAATGATCAGTGTTTTAGTATTATTTTTCCACTAATTAAAGTGTGGAGTTATGGAAAGTACAGCCATGTGTTACTGGTTACTGTGCCCTTTTACAATGGAATGGATGGGCGTGATTTGAAGCGAGCAAGCTGTGACGTCATCAAAGCTGCGACAAGCTGTTGACTCGCCGTGGTTTGAAAGAGCCGAATGTCTTGAGCGCAGCCAGGGAATGTTGGAATTAAATGCTTGTTTGCCTTTGGATAAAAGAAGAGGAAGGCTCCATCATTTCAGAATTACATTTGGCATAATTCTTCAGTTTATTCATGAC
Source organism: Meconema thalassinum (assembly GCA_946902985.2). Lineage (NCBI taxonomy): Eukaryota > Metazoa > Arthropoda > Insecta > Orthoptera > Tettigoniidae > Meconema > Meconema thalassinum. The sequence goes on along the minus strand of OX336390.1, from coordinate 65,916,162 downwards.
GTTTCTATTGAAATTAATAACCTTACAGAATATTGTGGTGTTTGAAACCATATTTTCAGTGTTGCCTTAGTAAACAAGAGTTTAGTGCTTTTCAGTCAGTCAACACGAATGTACCCAAAAGAGATGGGTTATGTCCTAATCCTGAAATAAATTACATGAGATTAATAAAACACTAGGATGACCAGTTTCGATCGTCAAGCGATCATCATCAGATCCATTACACTTAGGCTACAAAATCTATATTTGAAATACAGGTGAAAATATTTACAATATGTACAATTATTTAGTTGCAGTATTGGTACTGCAACTGTCAGTGTATGCTAAATGCGGTATATATGTTAGGTGAAATGCTAAATGGTGATAGCTATCCGTAGATTGTACTTTAGAGAGATTATCTGGTTGTAAACTATGGTTAAACTATAAAATTTTAGGCTAACTACTTATCTGATTGTCTTCCGTACAACAGCTTCTCGCAGTTTTCGTGCTCACTGGAACTCACTGTGCGGTCGACTGCGGTGGTTATCTTAACGACTGGATTTTCCCTGCTTTCTCCCCCTGCCCCTACGTGCTGTGGGGAGTGATAGCGATGTGTTTATGTGAGGTGTTGCCAACCTAGATAAGATGTATGTTTTTGAATGAGGTGGGTCTACAACTAATAAAGACCGTGGATTAGCCCTAGGGCTAATAGGTACATACATCTTATCTGGGTTGGGAACACCTCACATAAACACATCGCTATCACTCCCCACAGCACGTAGGGGCAGGGGGAGAAAGCAGGGAAAAACCAGTCGTTAAGATAACCACCGCAGTCGACCGCACAGTGAGTTCCAGTGAGCACGAAAACTGCGAGTAGCTGTTGTACGGAAGACAATCAGATAAGTAGTTAGCCTAAAATTTTATAGTTTAATCATAGTTTACAACCATATAATCTCTCTAAAGTACAATCTACGGATAGCTATCACCATTTAGCATTTCACCTAACATATATACTGCATTTAGCATACACTGACAGTTGCAGTACCAATACTGCAACTAAATAATTGTACATATTGTAAATATTTTCACCTGTATTTCAAACATAGATTTTGTAGCCTAAGTGTAATGGATCTGATGATGATCGCTTGACGATCGAAACTGGTCATCCTAGTGTTTTATTAATCTCATGTAATTTATTTCAGGATTAGGGCATAACCCACCTCTTTTGGGTACATTCGTGTTGACTGACTGAAAAGCACTAAACTCTTGCTTACAGAATATTCTACGGCGAGGGCCAATAGAATAGGAGATATCGCATTACGTAATGTGACCACAGCCATCGATATGTGACCTTGTGGCTCTATATAAACTGGCCATTGGAAGGTCAGGTCACCTGTGTGCTTTCATCCGTCTATACGGTGAAGCTTGTCGATGGTTTCACTGGTCGCTACGATGTTATACTACGCCGTTATACTGCGCAACTACTCCGCGAGGCTAGGCAGCCACAACAAGGTTTCCATGTCACTCTGACATAATGTCCAGGGTTATAGTCTTATTTTTCGCTCCAGTGGTGAAAAGTCAAGTATTATCGTGTTCTACGAAACATATTATTATCATGGTGATTGTGATAAATCGTCATGTTGAAAATACTTCAGAAATTACAGGTATGTGAATGTGAACTTGTTTTACGCAAGTGACTGACAATTTACTCTGTGTAACTTTTACCAAGTGCGCACAATTTATGAACTAGCCTCATGACTGAATGTAACGTGATGGTGAGCTACCTTGATAGCCCATGTTATATCTTGGGAATTTCGTGCCAGAATTAGACCATGCTTAGTGGAGACATTCTTGCCAGGAGTTATTATTATCATCCTGCCCTGTAAAATCAACCCGAACATATTAGTGAAAGTCAGGATAAGTAGACATTCTAGAAACTGCCATGTGTGCATTCGTGGAATAGTTGGAAACGACCTCATAAGATGGTGACGTCACTGCCCCAATTATCGAGCATGACTAGCAGCTAGAGCGGCGCTATGTGAGGGGAACAATGTCAGTGTTGCCAGGTGGGGAACAAGAGCAATGCCGTTAGAGGCATATTTCTCTGGACGAGGACAAAGAGTGAGGCGAACGCTGGGATATGTTCATTTCGTAGCGTGCAGTCTTCATGGGTCCGTGGTGCCAGGGTGCGATCCGCACCGAGGGATGTCTAATGCAGACTAATGTAGACATTTTTCTGAGCCATGAATTTCCATTATTTCCGATAAACCGATTCACTTTCTTATTAGTTAATAATCTTCGTTAAAATTATAGTTGGTTGCATACTACTAGGCGTATATTCATTTTAGTCGCTTAGACTTGTAGATGAGGTGGATCCTCAATAGTTTTCACTCTTAATTATAGTAAATAATATGGGATGTCCTACCCTATTTCCATAAATGCAGCAGATTTATGACACGTTAGATGCAATTCGCATTATTTTTCTGTATAGCAGAAAATATTTTCTAAAAGATGATAATAATAAAAATCTCTATAAATTCATAATATGTGAACACTGAAGTTTGATAAAAAAAACAGTGAAAGTTATATTTCTTGAGGATCATAAATGTAAATGATTATGATAAATATGTTTAATTATGGTTATAAACAATTGGTTGATTGTGTAAAATCTGGGATCTCACAATCTTCAATATTATTGATATATTGAAATTAAGTTTAATGATGTTTTTGTGTGTCAATGCACTTTTGGAAAGTTAATGTAGATTTAGGTGTAGATCCTCGAATGAGTGGATGTTTGCGGGAGTGATTCCTGATCCACATAATGCTGCTTGCTTTGAAAATAAAATGGGAGCTTGCGGGAGTGATATCCTGTCCCATAGTAATGACAGTGCCTCAAATAGTGTTCCAATTCCTAAGTAATCCCATGAAATACACTAATATTATATCACTGATTTATTATAAATCTTATGACGTCACGTCTAACCTCATGCCGAATTTTCATGACGGCTAATATTAAATTCATGTTCAGTGCTGTAGATCCCCTCATTAAATAATATGATCCTGAAATTAGAAAGAGATATCCGAGGTAATTTTTGAAGCTGACGATTATTATTATTATTATTATTGCTAATTTTGCCTTGAGATTAATAACAGCTGTGATACAGTTAATTATCAATGTAATGCATTGAACAGGCCTCGCTAAGGAGTGTCATTATAAAGTGTGTGTGTTTTCATCGAAGTAGTGAAGCGTGGATGTGAAACAACCTCAAGATATTGCATATAATCCATATAAATATGTGAATAGGACTCTAATATAAACTGAAACCAAAGAGGGTAAATTTGAATATTTCATTTCGTGTCGTGAGCAATTATGCAATCCCGCATGCAAAAGAGCAATGTGTGGCTTTTCAAACATAGTCAAACCAACGGACATTCAAGAAGAGACTATGATTTATTTTCCGAGATGAATAGTCAAAATAGGAAGTGATTATTATTATTACTTTTGCTATTGCCAACAGGCAATATTTAGTGAATAAATTATTGGTGAATCGGTTTTATCTCAACATGTGTCTTTACTTTATATTCTGTGTTGTGACGTCTTTCGTTTTCCTTTACGGGGAGCATGGATGCAGTGTGCAGTATTATATAGCCCAGCCCAGAACGCCCTGAGATAGATCTCGTGCTGACACTGTGCTCATGCTGCCTCGCAAGTGAACACCTGTCCATCCCAGGTGGACAGACGGGCACATAAGGAAGAGAAATATATGTTGGCCAACCTGTGGGGATCGATAGGAATAATATAGCTCAATTACTTCAGTATCGTTGTTTTGGTCTTTGATCCATCGTTGCTTTAGATTCTGTTTGTTTTCGCGACATAGAACAGAAGTGAGGATTTTTTTTTTGATGTGTGTGTTAAGTTATGTTAATTTTCGAGTAATCATATTAGTTTACGTTTTATACGGAAGGAAATTCATGGCTCAACAAGATGTTCAGTAGTGAACATATAGCCTACTTTCACCTAAATGCATGGGTATTGTTATAACTCTTTGTCCTTATCAAGGAGTATAATTGAATGTCGGTTGTAGTAGCTTCTTGAAATACAACGTGTTATACGGATATTAAACATGAATATGAGGTGCCCTTTGCTAGTGCTAACTTTGTAAAAGATGTCATTCAATTCGGATTCATCGTATTTGAATTGATATGGGGAATCGATTTGCACACCTACATGGCCGCTATCTGCAAACTATTGGGCTGGTGACTTTGTAGTTTAGTCAAAAGATGCTTCCGACTAAAAGTTATGTTCTTGCAAAATGTGGTAGAGATCAGATGATTATGTTGGTCCTAATTTGATTTGAACTTTTAACATTTAGGTGGCCGCCATTACGTTTCCGACAAGATGGCGGCGATATAAAACATGACAATTAGGTGCTCTTTGCTAGTTCTACCTCTGTACCAAATTTCGTTCAATTCGGTTTCACCGTGTTCGAATTGAAAGGGGGGCAGACATTCAGGGTACACACACACTCTCACACACACACTCACACACACACACACACACACACACACAGGCACACAATTTTTGCCCCTGTTTAGATCTTATAAGTCTACTTTCATTTTATGCAAAAATCGAAGGTAGGCTAAAAATATTACATAAATCTACCATAGCTTTACGTCCCTTGAGTGTCTGGTGTTCGTTCTTCTTACTGATTGCCATTTGTTGTATTGTGTTAATCATGTTTGGTGAGGAGATGAAGACATCGTTGTTGTCTCTGATTGAGAAGATGGCAGAGAACTCCTTAATTTTAGATGCTTTACAAAATAAAATAAAATAAAATAAAATAAAATAAACTTCTAACGCTATTTCAGTAGCAGACGATCATATGAAAATAAATACCAAAATGTTAGAAAATAGGATTCAAGCTACGTTAGTAACCATTCAAACCACTTCAGATACCCTTGAAGATAGAATTCAAAGTAGTTCCAAAGAGATTTCCAAAGAACTTGAAAATAAAATTCAAAATAGTTCCCAAGCGATTTCCAAAGAACTTGAGGGTAAAATGATTAAAAATTCTGAATCCCTTGAATGTAAAATTCAAAATAGTTCCAAAGAGCTTTCCAAAGAACTTGAGGGTAAAATGATTAAAAATTCTGAATCCCTTGAATGTCCAATTCAAAATAGTTCCAAAGAACTTACCAAATACCTTGAAAATAAAATTGAAAGTATTTCCACTTTACTTGAAAAGAAAATTTTGAAAAATTCAGAAGGGCACATTATGTATTGTAGCCAAATCTGGTAAAAAACAAATGAAAATGTTCCATAAGGTAACAAACGAATACAAATAGAAACTCCTTAGCGCAAAAACTAGCGAGAGGGACGGAAACGTCTTGATCTTTAGCGTGAGCGCCACGCTAACACCTCAACTGATGACGTGACGTTAGTAGGATCGACCGGGTTGTATAAATAGCAATGATGTTAAGTTACGGACATGTTCCAGCCTGTGTCGTTGAGGTGTCTACGAACTTCGAAGTGAACCTGTTTGATGGAAGAATGATGGTCTAGAAACTTTATGTGAGGGAACTCGATGTAGTAACATGATTGTCGAGGGACTTGAACAACATGCCGCCAATATGGAGGAAGATGGACGGAAGAAAGCTGAATAGATTCCTGGAGGGACTAGGAAGGGGATTTCGTGAGGAAGATTCCACAGCCCAGGAACGAAGAAAATATGGATCTGGAGGAAGTTGGAGGCAGCGTCACCAGTTCCTGAAATCTAGTATTCCAAGTCATAAGTAATCTACCAGTTGGTGAGCTCGATGCTCATGCAACCTCAGAAGAATGGGTGATAGAACATTAATTAATTTCTTGGAGTTAGTCATGGAATTGAGTTCATTATTAGTAATTGTGTATTATATTATTATTATTATTATTATTGACAACGAATGAAGAAGCTGATTCGACTTGTGATCCAGGCGATTGAAAGATCACACTTTGGAGCAGCATAGTTTACGATGCATTTGATTCGACAATCCAAATTTGTGTCAACCCATTTATTATATTTAATTATGGACCATCGATTATAAATATTTATGATCGAAATTGAAAACAATTTAACATATCAAGATTATACACGATTCGTGATGGATAGTAGCGTGATAATTGAATTATGATCATGAATTTCAGGACAATACTTGCATTAATTTCAAGAATGGAAACAAGATTTCAAGGGATAGGGAGTCCTTCATTTTAATCCTATATTAATTTTATGAAAAAAAATAGGATTATGTGATCACCTTTTGTCCGTGTGTGCGTGCGTATGTGTGTCTGTCTGTGTGGGATTCCCCCTTATAACTTCTGAATGGCTGGAGCGATTTCAATAAAACTCGGTAGAGTCATAGTACTTTTCTGAACGACTCCGATCGTGCCCTTCAAATTTTATTACGTCTCACGAATGCAATATGGCGGCTGTGCGAAATATTTTACCGGCATTCCATATCTCCGAAACTGTGACTTACATCACCCTGAAATTTTGAACGGTGATGAAGGGTACCATTAAACGTTTACCTATGGTACTTCAAAAAACCTGTTAACTACAAAACGAGCCTGGCGGCCAAGCGAAGTTGAAACTTTTAAATAGACTTTTCTGGCGATTTAACGATCCAAACGCAATGAAACTCCGTTCAGCAAATGTTTAAACACATTGTAATACACTTATTCATTCATTCATTCATTTATTTGCAATGGGGGGAGTGTCCCCCGGTGGCAAATTGGATATACATAACAAATAAATAATTATACATAACAATTCAATAAGAATTATACAACAATTAAACTGGAGTATTTACACAAATAGTCAGTCTTTTCTTAAACACACCTATATGTTTGGGAAAAGGCTCTAAGACTGCGGCAGGTAGAGAGTTCCAGTTATAAATGGCACGGTTTACAAAAGAATATTTACCATAATTTGTTCGCTGTGGTCGGCCCTTAACTTTGAAAGGATGATCGCTCCTACCCATGTAAGTGGGCTTTCCCAATCGTTTGCTAAGCTCACCCCATGCTGGTTGATTTGTATGCGTGTTGTACATAGCGCAGAGTCTAGATTTCATCCTCCTAGCCTCCAGTGATTCCCACCCAAGTTTCTTTAACATACGGCTCACACTGCTCCTGGGATTAAAGTCGCTGAGCACAAATCTAGCGGCCTTTCTTTGTACCATTTCCAACTCACTGATGAGCCCTACTTGATATGGATCCCAAACCGCCGAGGCACATTCCAGAATAGGTCTTACAAGTGACAAATAGCCTAATTCTTTAGCAGAGGTACTACTTCCTTTTAATACCCTCATTACAAAGTGCAGGGATTTGTAAGCTTTTGAAACTACACATCCTACATGACTACCCCATTTCATATCATTCCTTACGTGAACGCCCAAATATTTGCAAGAATCTTCTTCTACAAGTATTTCCGAGCCAATGTTATATTGAAAATTCTGCCTCCGCACTTTCCCTATTTTTAAGATACTACATTTTCTTGTGTTAATTTTCATTTTATTTTCAATCGCCCACTAATAGACCAGGTTCAGGTCCTCTTGAAGCACTGCATTGTCTTGTGAGTCATGTATCTTTCGATATATTACACAATCATCCGCAAACAATCGACAGTCACTGCGAATCCCATTTGGTAAGTCATTTATAAACGCCAAAAATAACAAAGTTCCGATTACGCTGCCCTGAGGGATACCCGACGTTACGGTAATTTCATCCGAGAATATGCCTTCGACTTTCACTTCCTGGGAACGACCCGTCAAAAATTCTTGGATCCATAAAATTACTCTTCTCTCAATCTTCGTCGAAGCTAATTTATGGAGTAGCATGTCATGCGGCACGACATCAAATGCCTTCGCAAAATCTATAACCACGGCGTCGACTGAAACTCCATGGTCTAACGATTCGCTAATGTCTTGAGAAAGTGATAGCATCTGACTCTCGCATGAGTAACCTTTCCGAAATCCATGTTGCCTATCATTAAACCATGATAATGTTTCCCACTGTTCCCTCAAGTAGTCGCAAATGAGATGCTCCATCTGTTTACAAACGATGGACGTAAGGCTAACCGGCCTGTAGTTGCCCAATTCAAGTCTGCTCCCTCCCTTAAATATTGGGACTACCGTAGCTCTTTTCCAGTCATCTGGGATTTGCGCATTGTTTATGGACACATTAAACATCACCTCCAAGTATCGTGCCACGGCCCTACCCCCTAGTATAAGTACTTCACTAACAATATTATCAGGACCCTTTGATACATTGAAACGTAGGTTTTGTATTAGCCTTACAATTGCTGACTGGTTTATTTGGAACAGGGGAGCCCCTGATTCGTCGTTAAGGTCCAACACACAGCTATTGGATTTATTGAACACACTACCGTAAAAGACATTTAATTCATTAGCAATGGCCTGTTTCACAGTAATTAATTTACCGTCACCGGACATTATCATCGACAAATTATTTGAATTTCCCTTTCTTCTCCTAACCTAACTGTAATTTCTTTTCCACCCATCACCTCCCGAACCAAGTAAACTTTGCATATAACTGTCATGAGAAGCCCTCTTTTTTAAGAGGAGCTCTCTTGATGAGGACTTAAATTTCAATATATACTTGTCACTATCATGTCTTTTATTGTATAATTTCCGAATTTTCCGTTTTAGACTCCTAATTTCTCGTGTGTAATACTCAGGATCTGGGTTTTGTTTCAGCAATTTAAATGGGACAAATTTATCAACAGCGCTATTTAAAATTTTCAAAAAGTTAATCCACAGGATATTAATGTGATTTCCTTCCGATGCCCATCCTACAAATAGCTCATTCAATTACCCCTGAAACTTGCCCTGATCCGCCCTGCGATACTGGAATATGATCTTTTTTGCTACATCAGAGTCTAATTTTGTAATGTCAACATATCTAATATTTAATTCAACCCCAGAATGGTCACTAATTCCTGGTACTTTCAGACAGTTAATATACAGCTCTACAGGCCTTACGAGATAAACATCTAAGGTATTATTGTCTCTAGTTGGGAAGTCAACTACTTGGGAAAATACCCCCTCCCTTAAGAATTTATTTGCAGCGATCTGAGCTTGACTACAGCTAGTTGACTCACCAGACCAGTCTACTTTGGGGAAGTTTAAATCTCCAGCAATTATTATGCTCTTTTTCATAGCATTACCCGTACAAGTTTTATCATACAGTTTTTCGAGGAGTGAAAATTTATCTTTCGGTGCTCTATACGCCCCTATCACCTGAAGAGGGAATTTATTTCCTTTATCCGAAATTTGTACACACAACATTTCATGATCCATATCAGCCCACTTTAAGAAACTATCTATATTTTTGCGCACACAAATAAATAGTCCACTACCTCGCTTCCCCCGATCCCTTCTGTACATTTCGTAGGTCCCTTGAATTATTTCGCTACTATTTATGTCCTCATATAACCAACATTCAGTTGCAATGACAATGTCCGGAGAATACGTCTCTACAAGATTCCAAAATTCAATTAAATTATTTCCTAAACTCTGACAATTAACCTGCAGTAATCTTAGAGTCTTACCTCCGCAGCAAATATCTCGAAATAGCTCCTTCTGTTCCCATCGGCTGGCAACCTCTGGACCTGCTCCTCCTCACAAAAGACGGCACGAACCGATGACCCTGTCATGTAGGCTCCCTAGGTTAAAAGCACCCCGTCGATTTAGATGCAGCCCGTCTCGGGCAAAGTCACAGCCACCAATCCAGCAGTCAGCTTCTACGTACACTAATCCAAGTTGTGCACATACCCAGTCCATGCGGTCATTTACAGTCTTAACTCGCCTTAACGGAACATCTCCCCGCCGAACAATGTCACTCATTATAATTTTTGCATTTCTAAACTTGCTTTTAGCTTTTATGCCTAGTTCGTAGAGCTCCCCCATGATGTTATCAGCTGTAGCCCTCTTCTTCAAATCGTGCGTCCCAACATGTAGCAACAACACTTTAACTTTGTCACAGTCCTCTACATTTGATTGTTCCACTTGTTGGGCAAGCTGGTCAATTTTAATCCCCGGATAACACCGCACTTTCGAACCTGATTTTCTCGAGATATTTGCACTCCATCGTATCATAGAATCACCCATTATGATGACGTCATCCTCAGTTTGCTCCTGCACGCCCTCTTCCACGCTGATCCCAGTAGAAAGCCGTTCAGTCACATCCTTCACCGTGTCTTCTGATTCACGAAGCTATGCTCTAAGTTCCTGTATTATTTGATCCCTTGCTTTGATTTGCACCCTCAAACAGTCCGGCGTATCACTTACTTTACAAAACCAATTTCCGACATCACAATCCTCCTTTTTGACCTGAATACAGCCGAAGTGAAACCATTTCTCACATAGTCCACACTCAACACCATTCTTCAAAGTTTTACTGCACGTCGAACACTTTAAAGCTGCCACTGGATCATTTGCCTGATTCACATTTGGAGTAACCGGCCCTGGATTCACTTCCACTCCACCAATAACTAGCAATGCAGCTATCACAAGGGCTATGAACCACAAGTTGCTAGGTCCCCGTACGCACACACAAACACCGGGAATCCCGACTACCCTTCGCATACCACAGTCCGATCCTCGCCCGATAACACTCCAGAGAACAACCCATTTCAGCACACCTGAGAGCTCGGGAAAAACACGACCTTTCACTTTGACTGCCAACTGATAACTCGCATCTAATTTAGTTCAATTGTCTACATAAGCTCAAGATGGCGGCTGTGCGAAATATTTCACCGGCATTCTATATCTCAAAAACTATTACGGATATCACCCTGACATTTTGTACGGTGATAAATGGTACTACTAGAAGTTCAACTGTGAGACTTTTAAAAACCTGTAAAACACAAAACGAACATGGTGGCCAAGCGAAGGTCATAGTACTATTTCGACCGACTCCGAACGTGCCTTTCAAATGTTATTACGTCTCGCCAATCCAATAGGCCTTTCTCGCGATTTAACCACCTGAGAGCACTGAAATATTGTACAGTAAATATGTATAAACATTGTAATGCTCTGAAATCTAATTTAGTTCATTTGTTCACATAACCTCAAGATGGCGGCTGTGCGCATTTTTAAATTTAAGTTTTTATTTCGCGTGTATTAATCATGCGATCGAGGTGAACGTTTGAATATTGAACCTACGCAAAAATCGTCATCCAATAGTACCGGTACATAACTCGATGGCCTACATATATAAAAGTCCAAAATGGAGACCAACCGAAATAATTTTGACGGTTCTCAATATCTATTAATCTATGAGAGCAATAAAACTGAAATTTTGTATGTTGATAGAGTCTATGAACATAAGTTCACCTATAGGACTTTCAATAACCTGGTGAGCACAAATTGCGGCGACGCGAAATGTAAATATTTAAACCGACGTTTATCGCGATTTTACCATCCAAGCGCAGTTAAACAAGGTAGGATAAATGCGTGTACAAATTTCAATTCGCAGGCATCTAATGTATTCCATTCGTTTTCTTGACCACAAGATGGCAGCTCTGCGAAATTTTAAAATCTGATTTTCATTTCTTGTGTCCTAATCCTGCGATTGATGTTTAAATACTACGTCTTCTTCTTCTTCTTTTGCTTTAGCGTTTGTCCCACCTCGTGGCAGGGTCCGCTATTTGAATCCGCTGTCTCCACTTTACTCGGTCATGGGCCATGTCCGGATGTAGGTTGACGCCTTTCAAATCCCTGTGCAGTGTATCGGCCCTACGCTGTCTCGGTCGCCCCTTTGGTCTTTTCCCGGCGACCTCCAGTCTGTAGCCCTGATTTGCAATGGTGTCCGCTCCTGACCGTAGCACATGCCCAAACCATCGCAGACGACCCTCACGCATACCAAATCGTTCCCTTATTCTTTGATTGGAGATGTGATCCAACCTAGTAATGCCAGCTGTCCATCTAAGCATCTTGGTCTCCATGACACTTAGCCGACGTTCTGCTTCCTTCGTGGTCGGCCAACATTCGGTACTATAAAGCGCTACGGGACGAATGACAGTGCGGTAAATCTTCTATTTTAGGTGGTCTTTCATCTGGCGATCGCACATAACACATGTCGTTGTTCGCCACTTCATCCACGCAGCATTAATTCTTATGTTGACCTCCTCGGTGGGACGAGCTTCAGCAGTTATCGTAGAGCCAAGATACTTAAATTTTGTCTTTCGAGGCAGATCATCGCCGTCGACTTGGAATGTTCCGATTTCTCCAGCATCCGTTGTCATATAGTCTGTTTTAGCTTCGTTAAGCCGCAGGCCATATTGACTTAAACGATCACTCCATTCCTGGACTTGATGTTGGAGATCCAGCTTGTTTTGAGCGGCAACATAACGTCATCAGCGTACAGAATGGTCCAAGGTAACGGTTGTTGTAGATCTGCAGTAACCGTGTCCATGACCATAATGAATAGCAATGGTGACAGGGCCGAACCTTGATGAACACCAACTGTTACATGGAAGTTTTCCGACGCTCCTGCGGCTGCTTGGACGTTTGAATACTACACCTACACAATAATCTTCCTGTAATAGTACATAACTCTGAGACCTACATACGGTATATAAAAATCCAACATGGTGACTATCCGAAATATTTAGACGGCTCTCAACATGTATAGATTTATTACAGTAATCAAACTGAAATTGATAGAGGCAATTAACATAAGTAGGATATATGAAAATAGGATGTATAGTTCTTCACGGAACTACTTGTTATTATCTGGATTTCGATCATGCTTGATTGGTGTTTAGAATGTTATGAGTAGATAGGATACATACTCCTATAGTTTTGTGTTTAGGGAATTTTCTCCTACACAACTTTTCTTATTAAACTTCACCTAAGATTTTGATCTATGAACATTTGTTAATAATTGTGTGAGTGCTCAATACAAGGGTAGTTGAGTAAATGATGTAGTTATTATAAAAAGAGGCAATTATATTACAAAAAATGCTGTGGTTAAAATAATTATATAATTATTGGGAAGTATAATTGTTGTAATGATGATGAACCCACATAAGTTGTGGTTTAAAAATGACATGAATTCCTAGGTGATAGAGAAAGGAATACAATTCATAGAAAAGGTAACGGCATGTGTCTATGATTATTATTATTATTATTATTCTCGTGTGAGGCACATAGAAAACAGAATAAATGTACAATCCACGAACATTAAACAAAAGTCGACCAAAATGTGTCTACTTTCAGTGCATTGTCTAAAACTTGATGTAAATCCTCCTCATGATAATTGTTTAATTAATTATCTCCATAAGCAATGACATTGATTTCGATCAGGATTTTTCGGTGATTGTGTTTGTATTGTGAGAAATTACTATTTGGAGAAGGCAAATTCGACTCAATTAAAAGCCTAATTTCATCAAATAGGAGAAGTAATGTAAATTATCCCATATCTTATGCGCATCCATGATATTCATGTTTTGATCATGATCAGTAAAATACAAGATGATCATTTAATAAGTCACTTCCTTTTTATCAAAGTTTACTGTTTGTTTTTTATGATACAAGCGACAGCCGTACTGCCAACGTAACTGGTGACGTAATCTCTCGCAGCAGCTTCTAGGTACTGCGGAGAACATTCCCGAGCGCACATTATTGTGTATAGAAGTGAAATCAACTACAGAATCTCTTGAGAAACTCTACTTACCGTACGGTGGATCAATCATCGATAATTGTTTTTAGGGGCGATTTGTGCCGAATATTGCTTGCTGGGATTTTTTTCTTTTCTACGTTTGTTTAATGAACAGATTGGTATTAATATAAAATTATGCACGACACATTGTATTATCTGGTTGGTTATGTGAGGATCAACGTTTGTATTCACAATTCGCATTTTGGTGCCCCAATCAATAATGCGATGATTGAAAGAGGTTGTTAGTCTGGCTTGCGACTGTGGACTCACATCCTCACACTTAAGTGTTTACTGCAGTTGTATTCCATTAAGTTTGTTAATATTTATCAGTTTCGTATGTTTCAAAGTAATCGTTTAGTGTTGCGTTGTTGCCATATCTCGGTGTGGTTAACAGTGGCAGGCGTGGGCCATGACCGAATCAAGGTGGTCGTGTGTGTGTAGTGCGTAGTACTTGGTACACGTTTCTCATATCGGAATGTCTCATAAATCTCGATAACTGTTCTGGAAAGTTTTCTTATCGTAGAGCGAATCCTCCGAGATAAATTCTCCTTTCTTAACATTGTCGGGAGCTCCACGTTTGTGCATGGTACTGCCCCCGTAATTGAATTATGTAGAGACCACGGTGGCTATATTTGAAATTCTGATTTGAGTTATGGCTGTCATAGTTATGACGTGGGTAGTCATGACGTAAGCACGGATGACGTAAATGTTATGCCAGCAAGCTACTTGAGCTGAGATTCTCAGTGACGTCAGCATTTTTGTCCAGAATGTTCCAAGATGTACGACGCAGTCGCAGGAAACGAGGAATTCTGCTGAGGAAGAAACTATGCTATTGGAGGAGAGGCATGAACCAATGAACGATAGTTTAAAGGAAGACGGAGATTGCTGAAACTATGGTATTTTTATGACTTTCTGAATGCAGAATTGTGGAAATACATTTGCAGTAAAAGCATTGATTTGGAATTTTGGTGAAATTTATTTTCAGTTTTTGAATTTTGAAAATCCGTCATGTATTAACGAAGTTGGAAGTTCTAGCGATGACGTAGTATCACGCTTTGGAAGGGATGGTAACGCCCCTCGTGAAGGTAATAAAAGGGCTTGCGCAGAAGAAAGGAGCCTCTTCTCTTCTCTTCTCTTTCGTTCGCTGATCATTCTGAGATCTAATGCTCAGATCATCGAAAGTCATTTTCTTATACATTCAATATAGTGAAACATCAAAGTGAACAGCAAGTGAAAAGAATCGTTTTTATAACGCGTGGCGAGGCCACTATAGTAACGAGATACAGGTCAAACTAGGTGAAGTTGAAACGGACCTTAGAAAGCTTATATAAGTTTAGCTTCAAACAGTTAGCGGTCTACGATAACATAATTGTATTGTGCAGTACTACATGCAATTATAGAGAAAGGCTGAACAATTTCGACCGAGTACTTCAAAAGATATTAACACTTTTATACGACTGACAAAAGTGATTATCTCACCACTAGAGAAACACTTTTGTATAAGCCAGAAACAACGCAAGGCTAACGCTGCGAGTGGAGTAGAAAGACTTCAGATTGCTTGCTTACAGAACGATACAGTATAATGGAGCATTTGAATACGGCAGTTTGTTCTTCTGACACTACAACTGAAGTGCAGATGGAAGGCTAAGAAGGCTTATTGCAATTGGGACATACTTCAATGGAGTAAGATAGCGACATGGAACTTCGCTAATTGCTATTCCACATAAGCGAACATGCGGTGAATACCATCTACACCCATGTTTCGTAAGTAAAGGCTGAATACCATCGAACAGCCATAGAAACAATTTCATACTCTGAATATGAATAATTTCTTCGGAAATTTCTACAAAACGTCATGATGATTGTCTACTGGAACTTCAGGGAATTTTTCAAGAGAGGTCAGGGTAGTCCCGACTCACAAAGAAGATTATTGCCGGAAGGATGTCTATTCGTATTCGAGGAGCAGAGCGATTCACGGAGAAGGAAGCAGTTCGATTCTCCGAGGGTGCTGTTTCCTATTTCGAGGATGGAGCTCAGCTTTAACGTGGTGAAATGGATCCATCAGCAGTCTTCTTTGGGGAATTTTCCTCTGGAACGTCAATCGGCAGATAAGGTAGTCGTGAACGTTTATTGTATTTGAGTAACCTAGTAATGTTTGAGCAACCATTTTTCCCATATTTTTTAACCCTCCTGTATTTTGCCTTATTTTCTTGTTGAGATTCTTATTCTCAGTACACCTTGATGAGTTTTGCATTTTTCGACGTTTTATTAAGACATTGTTATGTCATGGGCATAGTTAACGATTTTGAATCAGTTGAGACTGATATTTAGATTTTTCAGTAATTAATATTTTTTTTGTAGTCACGATTTGACTGTAAGTTAATGATTTTTATGGCAGATTTAAATTCAGACAGCGTGTCACTTTATTAAAGTAATTCAACCCCAGTTTAATTACTTTGAACAATTTTCTGTCATCATCAAGAATGAAGAACATTTAAATGATTTTAGAGCGTTAAAATCTTACGTTATCGACGATCTTGGAAATACTAGTCGTTATTTGTATTGATTGCAACACAGACATTTATCGTCAGTTATGAATGAACATTGCATCATAGACACTTTTGTGAAACAGTAATGTTAATAATGAATTATTGAATGCATTAAAGTCAAGTACTTTTGTTAGGAGTTTTTCTCAATTAGAGAATTATATAACGATGTTTGCATTCCCCAGTCTAATTGGATTCTATTCGACTACTTTGCAGTTTAGTCGCACTTTATTTGAAGATAGTATTTTCATACTACAACTTCTTTTTTAAGATGTTAATCTTAAATTTTTGATAGACCAGATAGGCGTATATAAGCGTATTCACTATTAAATTTGTTTGTGATTGGCAAGTTTTGACTTCATTTCAGTTCATGAATGAAATCTACGAAGGTTAAATAGAAAAACAGTTTTGAAACAAATTATGATTATAAAATTTTTAAGTGGAACTATGAATGTATAATCGCTAGTGCAGCGCGTGTTGAAAGTCGCTGAGATATAATGCCCTTGAATATGAAGGAAGTTCCCACAGGAATAAATGTTAAAGAATTATTTGTGGAAGTTTTGTAAGTGATGTGAAAGTTGTAAATGCCATATAGATTAATATATGATGATTTTGGGCATATTTTAGTGCAGATTGTGCATTAACTTGTTAGCGAAGGATTTTCCGCTGGAGTAAGATTGTTATAGTTCGTTGAAAATTAATCAAGTGATTTACTGTTATAATTAACACGAGTTTTGAAAGAATTTGAGACAAGATGTTGAATGAAGGTTGCCGTCACAAATCATTATTAAAAACTTTATTAAAACAGATTGTGACATTAAAATGTATAACTAACCTTCATTGGTCGATTATATTAAACCGGATTATAAAATTACCAACCGAACGAACATGTGGCTAATGTATTTATTAAATTAATAATTTAAACAATTTAAATGTTAATATTGTAAATAATTGTTGTAAATATTTTTGAAACTAATATGAAACGAGAGTGATGTTAAAGGCGTGCTTATAATATTTTTATTGTCTTTGACAAATATTATAAACAATTTCTAATTGTTATAAATAATTAATGTGATTTTGTTATAAACATTTAAGAGCTAATGAAACATTTGGATTGAAGTTAACAAGTTTAAGAAATTAATGTAATGATCCATTAGGATGTGATCAAAGTACTTGAAAGATTTGCGTAAATATAATGTGAGTTGTCTTGTAAGACATTTAAAAGCTTGAGAGTGCAGGCTGGATTCTTACGTAACATAGCGTGTGAGAAGGGAGTGCATTTGACCAGTATGCGTCAGGCTGGAAGGTAGCCCACAGCTGTGTCAACATATGGTTTTCAGATAGTGAGGTCGTACACTCCGGCCTTGCGACTATAAATATCATTCTCTTGTTTATTAAAAGGAAACAATTGCTCTATATATGTCACACCCTGACGTCCTTTTCCAATCCAATAGTGTTATGAATATTACGGTATTTGGAGCTCTTGGGAGCTAAAATGTTTTATATCATGTTACATAATAATTTTGCAAGTCCTACTGGAGGACGTAGTCAGATTGACTTGTGCTACTGATAGCCACGTATATTTTGTTGTGTTAGGAAAATCAGACCCTTTATTAGAAATAAAGCTTTTGTACAGTTCAAAGTTCTCGTCTTCGTTTCTGGTTCATTTTTAAATGTCATGGCGGAGATTATTGTGTGAACAGACTTTAAGTGATCCTGTTGTCAACTCAAACCCCGAGATAATTAAGAGGTAAGCAACGGTAAGTATAAACCCCCGTCTATTTTGGTGTGTTCCACAATGATTTCCAGTGAATTTCTGTGCTCTTATCTCGATAGTGTCTGTCAGTGCCATTTTCATTGATGTAACTGTGCCGGTGCGATTGATAATTGGCAATCCGATTGAGGGGGCGGATATCTGACAGCCTACTATCCAGGTAAACGGGGACAGTACAATTATTAAGTTAAATATAGTAATCAAAAAATCCAGTTACTTTCTGTTAAGTTAATGAAACATTTACAGAGAATAGTGTCTGTCAAATTTTGTTCTTATATTGATTGACAAGGAGAGAAATATCCACAATTAATTGTAAG
Organism: Meconema thalassinum; assembly: GCA_946902985.2. Taxonomy (NCBI): domain Eukaryota; kingdom Metazoa; phylum Arthropoda; class Insecta; order Orthoptera; family Tettigoniidae; genus Meconema; species Meconema thalassinum. The sequence goes on along the minus strand of OX336390.1, from coordinate 65,897,829 downwards.
TAATTCCTATTATTCACTGAAAATGTATTTCCGATCATTCTCTATTGGGATGACCTCATCTTCTATAGGCATCATGAAGACTGTTGTTTTAGCCATTGATTGGAGGCGACTATATTATTATTATCATCCTGAACACCATTATTAGCAAGGCATGTCCGGTGACTAATCGCGACAAAGTGTCTATCACATATCAAAAACTCTTGCACAAAAGTTTCGTACGTTTCAGTCATTACTCTGTATTCATGCCTCCTTGTACAGGTTATGAAAGAGGTGTGTATTAGATATACCCAATAATTCCAACTTACGTTTGCTCCTTCACGTTCTTGTGATAGGAGAGTTTTACTTCAGTGTCCCTCGGTGACTGCCCACAAAACATCTCTAGTATACATACAATATCCGCAGTGTTGCGTGTTGTGATGCATGTTCGTGTTCTAATGTTAACTAACATTATAGCCTTCAGTGCGGTAGTTCCTGGAAATAATTACTCATTTATCAATTGGCTACTTGTTCATAATTAATATTAAATTAAGTGTTTTGGATGCACGAGTTAGTCTTATACGGAGTCTTGCTACCAACGTTTGTATATGTAACAGACACAATAGTTCGTGGAAATAATTACCCATTTATCGAGTGGCTACTTATCCATTATCAATATTAAAACAAGTGTTGAAACGTACAATCGAATATACAACATACGTGAAAATGTGAACAACAAGTTTTGCTATGATGATTCTGTGCTCACCCTGAACTCTGGTGGATACACGATAGATGACATTTATGGAAAGTGCCTCATGTGACCCTTAACGATAGCAAAAAACTGGACATATTCAAAATGGTAAAGAGAGATATACCTCTACCCATGGAATTTAGAAGCTGGGCACTCCATGAGTACCCGCTATTGCCTACCACCAACACACATAGTTGGTCTATAAAAACAGCCCGCTATACAGAGAGACCTCTCTACATGATTGTGGGTTTTCAAATAAATCGCAAGTATCAACAAACCAAAGATGCCACGCAATTTGATCACCTGCAATTGAGAAATGCACGTCTTTTCCTCAACGGTGCTGTGTTTCCCTATGAAGGTCTGGATTTAGATTTTTCAAAAAATAAGTCTGGCCCCCTGTACGACTTGTTTTCTAAATTTAGATGGTCGTATTATCAAAAAGAGAATTGTCCAATGCTGTCACCCCAAGCTTTTAAGACAAGGGCGCCACTGATTGTCTTTGACTGTTCCTACTTGGAAGAGTCTGTCAAACCATCCAATATTGACATTCGACTAGATTTTGAAACGCATGACAATGTTCCAGCCAATGCGACGGCCTACTGTTTGATTATTCATCACAAACAAGTCAACTATTATCCACTGTCCAACCAAGTGACAAGAGTATAAATAGCAGGTCAACACACATCAAACCGCTCAGTCATGTCTTGCTTTCAAGCCTCAAGAGAAGTTACATCCATGAATTTAAAATCTGAGGAACAACGTTTCAAGACCTTTGCAACGTGGCCGGTGCCTTTTATAAACCCTCAAGCCTTAGCAGCCGCTGGATTCTACTATTTAAAAACAAGAGACGAAGTGAAATGTGTGTTTTGTCCCATCATCTTAGACCAATGGCAAGAGACCGATGAACCCATGCAGGAACATCAGCGCTGGTCACCTGCCTGCCCCTACCTATGAGGAATGGAGGTGGGTAATATACCCTGTCATTCAAGTTACCCCTCACTCGTGCCTCTAAGTGATGAAAAAAGTTATGATACGTGTGGACTTTATGGTGTCAACAGTGCTTCAGTGAGCAGCTCACAGTTAAAAACATCCAGTTTAGAGACATTGGGATATCATCGGTGTTATAGACACTATAAACACAAAATACTTTTTTGTTGTATGAGTTGGTACCGCCTCTATCCTAGAATGAAAAAGGAATGTAAAACTTGTTATGCTAATAAAATAATGTAATACAAAATTGGTTGTTGTTGTTATATTATTATTTCCTATGCCCCTCCCCCCCCCCTGTCATATCCTAACCTTTATAGTGACTACTCGATGTTTTTATTTTCTTTTACTAGAATGGCATGTAAGTAAATGACATGGGTACACCTTACTGAACAATTGTCAGTCTGTGGTCAGTTGGACTTGATGCAGACAAGAGTGAAAATGTTGCGTACACCGATTGTCGACTGTCAAGGGTTTAAAATTGGAGATAACAAATTTATATTTAAAGAAGTGGCCATTATTGATTGTTCCACTGTTTGGATATCGCAAGCTATCCATTTGGTGTTTAAACCACCTTATGCGTTTGATTTGTTGTGTGATAAAGACCGTAAACAAACCCAGTGGATTGAAACTCATAAGCAACTAGACTGGAAGCAAGGAACCATTTCATATAAGCACCTGGACATGGTCATGAAAGCCCACTTGTCTTCTGCCCATGTAGTATTTGTGAAAGGTAGTGAAAAACGACAATGGCTACAACCATTTTTGGCGTCTTACAGTCAATGTATCGATTTAATGGACATGGGCTGTCCCTCGCTGCAAACACTTATGGACCGCTGCCCCTGTGACAATATTACCCATAAAGCCCTGGCACAGGTGTGGCAATTGTTTCATTGGCTAACCACCAATGCCTGCTGGGAGTTGTTAAATAAAATTAAAACTGAATGTTTACCTGTGAATGCCACCAGTGAGATTTCTACAAGCGACGTGTAAACATCAACGTGATTCCATGGAGAAAGGGGATGCTACCGATAAAGCGATTGGAAAGTTCTTCGTGTGTAAAAAGAAACTAGACAGTTTTACTAAAGAAGAATTATTGGCTCTTCCAAAATCATTCATTTATTATGTGGCAGCAAATGCAGTGAAAGAAATCTGGCAACATGTACCAAAATCATGGACTCAAGACCCTGTGTTAAGTGAATTGCAACCATGTACGGATTATGATCACCATAAGCAAGTGGCTATGGCAAAAATACCCTCTATGCGGCGGTGTGCTACTTGTCAGCTGGTCAAACTGTATCACGGTCATAAAAGTCAGTGTTAAGACTTTGTTTTCTCATTCCACGAGTGTAATGGAGATATAAAGCAGCAACAACAAACATCATCCACAGAGGAGGAGGAAGATCAAACCCTTTCTCCACCAATGGAAAAGGATATGCCAGACCTGTACTGGCAATGGCGTCATTGACAAGGTAATTCAATACTTGACTTTCGAAATCTACCTACCTGGTTATTATTTGTGTGGTCCTGGAACTTATCTTGAAGAACCTTTGCAGCGTGGTGATATACCTATTAATCCTTTGGATCGAGCATGCACCTTTCTTATCACCACAGTCATCCTGCATTAAGATGTGTAGCGGATAAAGTATCGTTGAAAAGCTAAACAACGTTTGACATCCTGTGATGTCTCAGTGGGAGAGAGGTTGGCAGCCCTCATTGTGATTAGTGCTATATAAGGAAAGTTAATAATGAGTGGACATGAACATTGAAAAGGATTGAGGAATTGGTATTTCTTTGTATTCTATTTTTGTAAAGCTCTATTTGTTGTGAAATAAAAACAAGGTTTACAAGATCACAATATCTTTTAATTTTTTTAAATGGCGATAGCCATTTCTTCATTTTCATTTTTTCTTACGCGAATATTTACATTTTCCACTTTCCCTTTTTTACATTCCCCTTGTTTAGATCACACATTCTGTACATTTTTTGTTGTGAAATAAAAAAAGGTTCACCAGATCACTATATTTTTAATTCTAAAATTGTGATAGCCATTTCTTTATTTTCATTTTTTCACACATGAATATTTACAATTTCCACTTTACATTTTTTACATTCCCCTTGTTTAGTTCACATATTCTGTACATTTTTTTGTGAAATATAAATAAGGTTCACCAAATCACTATATCTTTTAATTTTTAAAAATGGTGATAGCCATTTCATTTTTTCACACATGAATATTTACAATTTCCACTTTTCATTTTTTACATTCCCTTGTTTAGTTCACACATTCTGTAAATTTTTAAAAATCTTTTTCGTAATATACAAAAACAAAACATTTTACACTAAAATGTATTACTTATCTTATTTTTACTAAACTACTGTAGCCTAACATTATACATTCTACTTGCAGTTTTTTTAAAAAATATTACAATATAAAACACACTACAAATATTACAATATAGTGATCATTAGACTTAAGTGAAGTAATAGTCGTCAATGCGACTGTTTCCCCAAGCAGGAGTATCAAATGTGTTGGGTATAATGAATCGTTTGTTGTCTTCATTACTTAAAGCAACTTTGTTCAACAAATTGGTATGTAGCTGATGATTTTTACTTCTAAATACACACATTTTCTTATATAATACAGGTGGGTTACTAACTATACAGTTTCAATAATCAGTTATATCTAACTCATTACTAACAACATTCTTTTTCACTCCGTTTAATTTTTTTACTACTACATCATCAATTGTCATATAGCTGTATGATTTAGATTGTGTGCCTACAAAGGTGTCTATAATAACACCAGCACATTCATCCTTAAATTTCCCAAGAACCTTTTTGCTTACTAGAGGTAAATGGTAAATATTATTCTTGGGGTAGTCACTTGTATCAAACCTATTTAGCTCAGTTTTTATATCCTCGTAAAAATCATCAGTTTTAAACTCATAAATAAAAGAATCTGTGTCTGTGTAGAGTAATTTAGCATTATCAAGATAGTTTTTCTTTACATAATCGTAGTGAAATTCATACATAAGTGTTTTTGACAATTCCAGAATGGTGTAACCCACATATATGGGTTTGTTGTAAGTTACTTTAAGACGAGTCATTTGTATTACAACTAAATCCTCATGAATAATTGAACAGCTATGAAAGTTATGCTTGCTTATTAAGTTGCTCGCACCGTACCTTTTACCATCTTTCTCCCACTTTGTTATCAGCTTTACATCAACTCGTTTATCAACATTCTCCATAGTCTTTCCAAAAACACTATTATTCCTGAGTTTATAAAAATCTTTTTCAAACGCGTTTGTTGACTGTGTTCTTAAATTATTGTTTAATTCAATATACGGTTTGAGCCATGCTGACTGATGAAATAGCAATACGCGATGAATTTTTGTTAATTTCAATCCATGCTGTAGACACTGTTTCAAGTTTTGATGATGTATTACATATTTACATTTATCATTTACATTAGCAATTAACATTTTGTTCGTGATGTGATGTATGGAGATTTCATATTCTCAGGGCAAAATGGTAAATCATTATGATCATCATGTAACTCTTTAGGGTACTCAAGATTTACCTCTAAAATATATCCTTTATCATCGTTATCATTAAGAGTGTCAACATGTAAGATATTAATTTCAGGTTGTGTCATCCAGCGAAAATCTTTCAGTGGTAGATATTGACTCATAGCCCAACCATATTGGTTATTTGCATCGAGGTAGAACAATATACTTTGACTCTTCACAAGGGTTGTAGCTAGGCATGTATTTATTATTCGCTTTAGAGTACCGTCCACTACATTGGCTTAATCCACCTCGAATTGATGATTTTATAAAATTGATCATGTCTATATCAGTCATTAATTCTAAATTTTTTTTCGGTCTTTTTTCAACATTAAACTGAAACTTAACCCAGGAGCAGTGAAATACTGACAAGGATCAAGGTCATAAGTTTTCATACAAACATTCCGAAAATTTTCAAAAACATCTGCTAATAACAACATATCTGTCTTCAAATATATGTCTGAAAATTCTCCTAAAGTTTGAATGTCAAACTGTGCCCATACACGTTGTGCATATAAATATTCCTGATCACTGATATGACTTGTGTTTAAGGAACTGTAAAATGCATCTTTCGGTGGTAAAGAACACTCCTCAAGACGTTCCACACAGTTAATATATTCATAAGGGAATATGCCCTTTTGACGAATCAAATTAAAATCATCTTCTTTAGGAAAGACACGTTGAATTTCTTGAAACTGATCTGATTTTAAATTACTAGCCAGCTTATCAAGACTACTCGACATAAAGCGGAATGAATCTAAAAATCGCAGTTTAATGGTTTTTTTATTGCTAGTTTTGATGTATTTTGTGAACGATATGTATTGTTCCTTATTATTTGCAATAACATCAATTTTCACATATGAAGCTCCAAATTCTTTAACGATAAAGTGGTTATCGTATTTGCTACCGTTGTGTAGAATGACCGGAATGAAATTACTTACTCTATAATTTAAATTACATTCTTGGTGAGCAGCACCACGATATTTTCCTGTTAAATGGTCATGATCGCGAACCCTGTCTGTATATAAACATTCACCACATATAAAACAATTAGTTTCAGTTTCAAAATTCATTTGCTCTGATGAAGTTAGTAGCTCCATTGGAATGATCGTATTTAAAATAGAGGATATACGGACGGCATCTTTCTCAAGCCTTTCCATAAAAACTTTAGGTGCTTCAGGTCCTCTATAGAGCTCAAACTTATTTAAAGAGTCATCATAACTACATTTAATATAATATGCAAAGCTAAAAGGTTCATGAATGTGAGTAGTGTTGGTGAAAGGTTGGGCTGGATTCGATGAACATGTATTAAATGGTTTTAGCAAAGCCTCGAAGTCAGCACATATAACAAATGGTACTCGAAGCTGTTTCTCATAATCCTTAAATTTTAGAATGTTATTTTTAGGAGTCGGTAATACCGTACACACATGATTACACCCCCATTTTTGATGTTGAGTTAGTTGATCCTCTTTTCTGAAAGATAGCAAACAGCCATCACACAACCACTTCTTAGATTCACCTTTTGATAGCTGACTACCAACAAGTCTACTGAAATGTCTTATCCAGCAATAGTGAGCATTTTCACCTTCAGTTATGTATTGTAAATTTACATGAGCATTATTTTTTTTCCTGAGTATAATATATAGGACCTACTATTCTCTTATTTTCAATTCCATAAACATTAATACTTACATTGTTCAGCTCTTCAAAACGTTGAATGTCTTTTATCGCCATAGGAAATTCTATTCCTTTTAAATCTAACACTGAAGAATAGTGAGGATAAGATGATGATCTATCCATATTCTCCACTGCTGGATGGAGAGCTGAAGTTACAGCCCACGCAAAACATGCGTCATCATTATTCAAAACGTTCACAACAGCTTTCTTTCGTTTAATCCATCATGGCAAATCAATGTATGATGATGCTCGAAGGGGGTTGTATTTATTCAGGTTGGTTTCTAAATAAAGTACTTCAACTAACGCCCAGCCTGACTCCCTTTCCTGGAACTCTCCATTCTTCACAATGATAGCACTTGAAATATTTTGGTATATATCACTAATATTAGTTGAATCGCTAACAATTATGTTTTTTGTATTAAAGTATTTGATATCCGTAATTTCACCTTCGCTCCCAGTTTTTACATAGAGTCCAAAAAATTCAAAATTCATTTTTATTGTTTTTATGCTCTAATAAAACATTACCTACCAAGCCAAACACATTAGGTTGATATTTTTTTTTAAATGATTCAATACTTTGAGTTTTTTCTTTACTATAAAGTCTATAACTAGCAATTCGACTTTTAAATGCACTACCAATTTGTTGAATATTTCCAGAATTTCTTTCATGGCAAGTGTTATTTTTATGTTGAATACTGCGTAAATGTCCATGAATATTACATCGATATTACATACATTCCAATGTGTTATTGAAGGTTCACCATTCTTTTTTCTTTTTGTTGCACAACTATTTTCACAATCTTGAGAACGTTTACGCTTTTGAGCATTACATTCATTTAAAGGTTCCGTGCTAGTTGATGGTTTTAGAGTTTTTAATTCCTGTTGTTCCCCATGTACTTTAACCATGTGGGATTGATATCGCTTTACAGCAGAAAAACCAAGTTCACACACTGAACACGAAAATAGTGCAGTACTGACATGTTTTAAATTTACATGTCGTGTAAGACTATCCTGTCTGTTAAATGTTGTAGCACAATGACTGCATACAAACATTTTCTGATTATGTTTTGTACTTGCATGACGCTGAAGGCTGTCAAGTCTTGAGAACTGTTTCTTACAGTCACCACACTTGAACATGATGATTACTTTCCAAGTTATCTATAAAAGAAAGAAATCATCAATGTTAATAAAAGATAAAACAAAGTACAATATAAATAGTTTAATTATATTCCAGTCGATGGTTATAGCAGGGTATTTAAGTCGATCTGTGAACTCCTAGCAAGTCTAACTTCATGTAGTTCTAACTGGGGGTTACTATATACCACTGTCACTGACACCTAGGGGTGAACGTTGGATCTTGTTAGAGTGGTAGAAACCAGCGGTCGCCAGTTAAGTGAGCTAAGTGTGACGCCATAGTCATAAAGCAAGTCTAAACTTGTAAAACATGTCACGTAATAGAAACCAGCAGCCACCAGTTAAGTGAGCTAAGTGTGACGTCATAGTCAATCATAAAGCAAGTCTAAACTTGTAAAACATGTTACGTGACAAGGTTAATATTCCCTGTGTCACTTACACCTAGCAATGAACATTCGGACTTAATAGAGCGGTAATCAAAATCTAACCTACAAAATTAGCTTTACACACCATGGTCAAGTAGTGCCAACTTTTGACTGCCAAATATACCATTTTCGCTGACATTTAGTGGTGAACATTGGAAAATATCACTCTAACTGTTTAAAAGTTATTAGAGGGGCACTTACCTTCTTATAATTTATCAACCTCTGCCACTGAGTGAACAGATTTTAAGAATCTGGTAACCTACAGGTAGCCAATTATCTGTAAACAAATCAATCAATCAATAAATACATTCCAATCAATAACTTCAACATTAATTAGTAATAAAAAGACTACAATCCATTAATAATAAGTACAAAATAATTTAATGATTTTCTACCAAAAAGGCTTTTTTACAACTCTTGAGCAGTAATAGAGCACTGTTCACTCTAAGCGAGTAATAAAGACTGACAGTAGGGTAATATATGATACCTCTCGTATATAAACTCTCATCGCTCGTGTCAGCAGTTTTTTGGAGATCATTGCATTTTCTTTCCCAATACAGCTGAGAGTCCAAAGTACACTAGGAACACCTGTGTGGTATCCAATGACTGCTAACTTTGCATGATCATCACCCATTGTCTTAATGAAAACCTGGGGTTTCAAATTACTGCAGCGTCAGTCATAGCAACAGCAGTGTGCGCTCTCTGCCATGTCAGCAACATGACACCGGAAGGAACACCTGCGTAATATCCAATAACTGCTAACTTTGCATGATCATCACCCATTGTCTTAATGAACACTTGCGGTTTCAAATTTCTGCAGCGTTAGTTATAGCAACAGATCTGTGCGCTCTCTGCCATGTCTGTAATATGACACAGGAAATAATAAGACGTTTTACGGCATGTACCATTTCCTTAGTTTTAACATCTTAAGAATGTGGATTATTCTCTTTCAACAACAAATGACACATCCATCCACCAAGTTAGGTCTATTGGCCTGTTCACAAATTACATGTGGCCCGTGTACTAGGGTGTGTGTTCATTAACCCTAGCACTAGAACACATTCATCCAACAAGTTTTTCACTTACCCCATGGCATGTCCTCTATCTATTAAGTTTTACACTTACACGAACCAAAACAGCATGTGACTTGTTTCACAAGGAGGACGGTAATAAGGTCATCTCACACGTGTTCACATGTATTTCGTCACTTTCCTTTCATATCGTTATCCCATTATAGTAGTGGGGGACTGGTGAACAACGTCAGTTCAACACATTGCTTTACACGCAAATGTAGTTAGGCCCTTTGACATAATTTAAATAAATTCATGGGCTAGTCCGTAGGGACCAGTCCAAAGGGGCTCATCCACAAGGACTCGTCCACAAGGACCTGCCCACAAGGACTCGTCAACAAGGACTCGTCCACAAGGACTCGTCCACAAGGACCTGTCATCAATAACCTGTCAACAAGGACTCGTCCACAAGGAACTGTCCACAAGGACTCGTCCACAAGGACTTGTCCACAAGGACCTGTCAACAAGGACTCGTCCACAAGGACTTGTCCACAAGGACCTGTCAACAATGACCCGTCAACAATGACCTGTCAACAATAACCCATCAACAGGGGCCCGACCACAGGGGCTCATCAACAATAACAGGGGCTCTCACCTCAAGGCCTAACATGCCCCTCTTTGTTTATCAGTTTGCCTATCGACAAGCACCACTTGGAAAACGTTTTGATCACCCCTCGTGGGTTGGGTTGGGTTAGGTTAGGTTACACTACAGCCACCATCTTTAAGAAGCCCGCCCTCTTACAAAAGCCATGAGTGGACATGTGTGTAAAAAACGGAAAACAAGCATGTTAATTCATAGTGGCTTTCCACCGAACACATGCACTTTATGTAGAACAACGTTTAATTCCATATTGGCATTCAAACTCTCACATATTGCACTTGGAAAGCGAGATTTTCTAAAAAATTACAATTTCACCCCATAGTAGGGGTAGGTTTTATTTTGGGGTGGAAATATATTGTCCAATGGAAAGTGGATGTTATCCCGAGTTCAATGACACCTCGTACAAGTCTCTAGCCTGATTGGTTCGCGAGATATTGCCATTTTAGTATTCCAGCGGTGGAGCGGTGGCGGTGGATTTAGAACCGATTCATTTCCACTACTAACAGGAATCATCAATCACGTCTTGAAGCCATCTCTTGTCCAAAGGCATACACGCTTGCGTTTGTATAACACATTAGCCAGACCAACCCTATGCTCTGGCAGCGAGGCATGGACAATAAGATCTCAGGACATCTCCAGATTCACAGCACGCGAAATGACCTTTATGCGTCGAACATCAGGCTAAACGTAATGGGATCATAAAAGAAACGAGGATGTGCTGAAGGAACTAAAAGTGAAACCAATAACTACATACACTTATGACTACCAAGAGAACTGGAAGCATCATGTCCAAAGGATGGAATCTGGAAGATTACCAAAGGAGATCCTTCGCTACCAGCCACGGGGAAATAGATCGATAGGACGTCCGATGAAGAGATGGAGCGTAAGTGCAAGACCGTAACGGGACATTTGGCCCAATACTTGGAAGGAAGATGATGATGATGATGATGATGATTATTACTTTTTGAGATCATTTAATCGTTATTTAAGCCAGATAGACTGTATATAAAACATGGCCTTTTTATATTCGGTGCAGGTGATGTTCACACGCCATCTGGCAGCAGATCTGACAGCAAAGCAGCTAAACACTCAACTGGGTAACGTAACAAAATATCATGTCATGGAAGGGTTTATGAGAAACATAGGCTATATTGCCTTTACTTATCAAGATATACTTTATTGTCTCTCATAAATCGTAATATACTTCCCTTGCACAATACATATCCGTAAAACTAAATTGACGCACAATATTGTTCCAGTTGACTGGCTTTCAGGTGTCAGTATGAGGAGTAAGACTCAGGATTTTTATTGCTTTGGTTTTGAAAGTTTCAGTCATATTTATCCTATTCAATGAGAGGGGGTGAGCTGATTCCTGCAAGTGGTGCCCCTGCATAGGTACGTGGATTCGATTTCCAGTACTGACCTGAACGTCAGCAATGGCAGCCAGACTATCTGTAAGATCTCCGGGCTTAAAAAATGACAAATAAGAAAGAACCCATCAGTCCTTATAAGGACTTAACCACAAGACGACTTGGACCAAGTGTTCGAATATTTCAACTAAATATAGCAGGTATAAGTAGGTCTAAGGGCCAAGTTTTGTTCAAGCTTCTTAAAAACAAGAAAGCTGAAAGTAGTCGTTCTCCAAGAAACCCACGCAGCAGACATAGACCAGTGCTCTGTTTGAGAGGCCGAATTCCGGGACACAGCATTATAGGAGCAACATACCATCATACATTTGGAATAGCTACGTATGTTGAGAACTCTATTGATAATGTTTATCTGATCTCAACCAGTATTAGTAATGATGTTCATACTGTTAGTATAAAATTGGAGATGTCACAATAACTATTGTATATAAACCACAAATGACACCCTGGCCCCCTATGTTATTCACCAATTTCATCATCCAGCTATCCACATAAGTGACTAAAACAGTCATCACACAGAATGGATGTATAAACAAACTGACTTACGTGGTGAAGAGCTTACGAATAGGGCTGCAGAGAACAACATTCATCTCATTTTTGATGCCAATGATAGAGGAACATTTTGATCAGCAGCTTGGAAACGGGATTAAAATCCGGATCTTTGTTTTGTGTCCATGGGTGAAAATAACCAACCACTTTCGGCAAAATGATTAGTGCTACCAGGTTTCCCTCACAGCCAGCATCGCCCTGTGTTACTTGACGTTGTACTCCAAATCCCTCTGGTGAATTCCTACCCTCACCCACGTTGGAACTTAAAGAAGGCTGACTGGAAAGGCTTCGTAAACACTTTGGACAAATATGCTCGTTCTATCCCTCCTATCTGTGAAAACTACGACCACTTTGTTGGCGCAGTTATAGCAGTTGCTGAAAATTACATTCCAAGAGGATATCGTAAGGAGTATGTACCGGGATGGTCTGAAGCTACTGATAAACTCTATCAAGAATTTCTTAGTTGTGGTGTTCAAGAAATATCAGATGAACTGCTGCACAGCCTCTATGATGCTCGAAAGCAAAAGTGGACTGAAACTTCAAACACTCAAGTAGGAAGACATGGTCTCTCTTAAGAATAATTGGTGAACACAGTTCATCAGGATTTCAAAGTCCTAGCACAACACCAAACAAGGTGGCTGAGCACATCGCTTCATTGTCTAAAGTATCAAATGATAAAGAAAATGTTAGAAATGAGCTAAAGGTCCTAAAGCAAGGTTGTTTACCAAATTCGGAATATTCTCAGCCTTTCACTGTGGCTAAGCAGGTTCTATACTAACATTCTGCAAAGTGGTAAGTCTCTTCAAACAAACAAAAGTTATTGCCATTTTGAAACCCGAAAAACCAGCATATAAACTTGATAGTTACCGACCCATTGCATTATGGAGTGTTTGCTACAAGCTTTGGGAAAGAACTCTCCTTAACAGAATTGCTCCTACTCTGCAAGGGCACATCCCCATTGAACAGGCCCAACGCAGATGTACTGTCCCTAACTACTTATATTGAGGAAGGATTTCAGCTTCGCCTTGAGACGTCTGTGGCATTTATTGATTTAAAGGCTGCATACGATACTGTCTGGAGAGAGGGACTTCTACGCGTGATTCCCTGTCAAACTGTAGCTCGGCTCATTAACAACATGTTGAGCGACAGAATGTTTCGGGTTATAATGGGTGATTCAATAAGCAGAACGAAGAAGTTAAGTTATGGTCTCCCTTAAGGATCGGTGCTTGCCCACTCCTATTTAGTTTGTAAATTACTGACATGCCGATGACGAGGTCCAGAAAATATGGTTATTCGGATCACTGCACAATAGCTACAAGGAACTCCACCTTTGAAGCCACTGAAGATATTCTCACTGAATATCTCTCTAAACTTAGAAATTTCTTCTGTAAATGGAGTGCATAGAAAGAGTCAAGGCAACTTTCATGAAAAAAGTCCTGTGTATCTCAAAGTATACCCCATCGCGACTGTGCTATGAAATGTCACGAGAGACCTTCTACATAGAAGATTTAAGGAGTCAACTATTGCTCCCATCTACCGCCCTGTACGAGGACCTTCTAAAAGAGCTCAAAACGAAGAGGATGCAAATATGGAGTGACTTTTATATAACAGCCACAGTGACGTCCAATGAGTGGAAAGGTTCATGTTACGGCCTGAGACGTACAATCACCCATTTCGCAATACATTAATTCAATTTCAAGCTCTGCAAAATGGAAGGGTATGATGAGCCCAGTATAGAATGTGTTTGAAATTGTATGGAAGGGCCTGTGAAAGGTATCATGCCATCACATGCAGACAAAGAGTGGAGTCACTTACTAACTTTTGCTGTCAATGAGAATTGAATGTAATCTTGGGATATTTTGGGATTTTCTCCAAATATGTTTTTATTGCCTCATGGGCATTGTCTGCAATAAATAACTTATTATAATCAATAGCTTAAAACTCACCAATTCCGATTATCGAGCCAAGGGTGGTTTAAGCTATCCTAAAGGACGCGATCCGTTATTTATTATAATTTAATATTATCAGTAGCGTAGCCAGGATCGACCAATGGGAGGGGTTATAGGTACTCAAGCCAAATTCTACAAGCATTTCATCCTGCGGCATAGCCGCGCTCGTCAAACGTGCACCATGGTCGCGAGGGCAGCTGTGGAAAGTACGGATATCATAGGTTTGAATCCCGGTGCTGACAGCAGTTATCCTGAGTGTGTTTTTCCCCGGGATTTGCTACACTCCCTACAGGAAATTGCCGGGACAGTGCCCTGCTCAAGTCCCGGAGCGTCTACTCCATCACTGTTCCACACACAACTACAATCATCACAGCAATACAGGTTGCCATACAGCTTAAACACACTCCCAAATACACAGGGCTGATGACCAAGGTGTATCAAGTCCCTCAAATGAATTAACGACATCTCTACAAGTATTTCCATTTCCCTATGAGATATTATTATACAAGAAAGTTTCATGTATTTTGATCCCGAATTTTTCGAATAATACAATATGCTCAAAACACAAAAACAAATCAGTTCTTAAAAAAATTGAGTTAATTTTTTACTAAAATGTCTCACCTCGATGGTAAATCTAGAACATTCCTCTTCGCCTGACAGGAACAAAATAAACTCAAATATATCTGTGCTACCAACATGAAGACTGCGTATCTCTCAACAAGAAAAATTATTTACAGAGGTCTCGGCAAAAGTGGGCATGTCCTCTCACGGTGTATCATGTTGATTTATGAGTAATTCAATACCGGTACTCATTTTTATGTTTATTCAGTTTTTCCAACAAGATCCTGTCCTTTTTATTGCAATTAGCCCTGAATGCCTGAAGTATCATTTTCGAAGATATTTGTCACCTACCAAGGTCCTTCTTACCTTACAAATGCTACATTCAGCCGGAAAAAGGATTCATTGCCTACACTACTCAGGCGACAAATTCCACTCATTCGTAACTGGGAGATAACCGTAATTCGAGGAATTGATGGACATATATTTACGTAATACGAATCAACTCGGCTGACGCTTATCTCATGCTCAATAAGTTAATAATGATCCCAAAATTAGTGTTAATGTACCAATAGAATTTTCTAAGTCTTTATTAAAGCGCGTAATTTCTAATAAATCTAGATTAATTTACATATAACTTCTCTCCCGCCAAGAAAGAAGGAAAAGCTAATATTGTCCCGCTGTGTGTGATTCAAAATTAGTTTGGTGCTAGCCTCAGTTTGAATTAAGCTATAAGTTAATTCGCGGGGGGAAAAGTTAGATTCGCAACCCTGGGAGGACGGAGTTGTATTACCACAGTCTAAAATACACAATCGCGAAGCTCGCTGCGTTACGAAATTGCATCCTCTTTGTAGGTGAAGCGACACTAGTGCTCACGGCGGCCAGCAAGCTGGCAACTGCATTGAGCGTGTTATTTGCGGGACAGATGATTTCAGGTTTGCAAGTTTTTTTTTTAAATTTTAACTCCCCTGAGTGATTATTTCCATTGTAAACATAAGTCACATTAAATCACGAACTACTACAGACAGTTGATAAAAGGAAGCAGAGCAGTAACGATTTCAGTGAATCGTGTCGAAGGAAAACCTGCCGTCATTGCGCCTTTAAAGCTTATGCTGGGTAAACCCTTAAAAATATCTATATACTATGAGTGTAAGAATTGGTCAGCATGAAAAGTTCTACAAAGAAGTCCGCGACAGCATATCTTTATCTTGAATACATCGCCAACTATAAGTGATTTTACGTTATCATTTCTTCCAACAATCCCCATTCAGTGGAAATTAAAATTACTAACTTCGGCGTGAGTTTACGAGCTAGCGAGCGAGCCCATCACCCTACCTTCGGCCAGCATTAACTGTCGAGTCATGTCGAGTTAAGACTTCAGAGAAGAGTCGACTATACGTGTTTGGAGTTTCACTGTTCACCTCGGCTTTTCTGAATTACGTCTGCGACCTACCGTCCGTGCGCCTTTTAAGCTTACGCTGAGTAACCCTTTAAGATACCAGGCGAAGCCGGCCGGGTTGATAGTATGGGTATAATATAATATCAAATTCTTAACCATATCAAAACCTAGTTATTCCGTAAAATGGAGCAACATTATAGTTAATTAGTAAAAAAATACCAGTGAGATTTGTGAAACGAAAAGTATAAAAAGATCCTAAGGTCTTAAATGGCTCAATTGTAGGAACTTCGTATTTTTTCTGTAGGTTTGAAACCTTTCATTCCTGAATTTGACGAAGCAATACAATGACAATTTTACAAAATATCGGCAATAACAATTGTGAACCGTACTTTCACAGCAGCCATGTGGGAGACCAGCTATTTCATAAGAGAATTAACAAACAATGTACCACATCTATGTTTGTGAGAATTATCCTGACGACATAAATTGGCTTGCTTCCAAAGGATTCGAGAATAAGTTTATATTATTGTACAAAATATTTATTCATTAAATCAGCTCTCTGACTATTAAAAAGCTATTTTCTACATCTGAAAATTAAAATGTCGGCACGCGTTTGATAAGGCATCTTTTACGTTTACTTAGCCTAACGTATGTCTTAATTTTCAAAATGCATAGATATTTATATTTGATTTTCAGCCAATGGCCATAGCAGGGCGTTTCACATATACGCCCGTAGGTTCCCCAATTTCAATGTCAAGTAGTTCAAACTTAAGCTACCAGACGCCACTGTCACTGAAACCCAACGGCGAACGTTTGAACCTGATAGAGCGTGTCTAACCCAATAGCCTACAAATTTTGGCTACACACTACCAATTGTAGCTCCAAGTTCTTTTACGTGTCATAAATCTATGACATGGGCCCGACGACTCACTGAGTTTGAACCCGCGATCTTGGGCATAGCAGTTCAGCATGCTACCGACTACGCCACCAAAGCCATGCATAGATATCCTACCGACACATGCTTCCGATTTACGAAGCACGTTCAGAAAGTAAGTTCCGTTAGATAATAAAATTAAATTGTGTACGGATACCGAAAAATTATTTATTGCACAACATTCTATACCTCTTAAACTACTTTTCCACATAACTGCCGAACTTTTGCAGGCATTTGTCATAGCGTGGCACAAGTTTTTGGATACCTTCTTCATAGAAGTTTCCTGCCTGTGTCTTCAACCAGTTGGAAACATCTTCTTTCAGCTCGTCGTCATTGTTTAATTGTTGACCGCCAAGGAAAGACTTGAGATGTGTGAACAGATGAAAGTCGCTAGGAGCGAGGTCAGGGCTGTACGGAGGGGGGTCAAACACGTCCCAGCCAAATCCCTGTAGGAGGTTTTTCGTCACATTTGCAGTGTGTGGTCGTGCGTTGTCGTGAAGAAAACCAACACCTTTTGACAGCAACCCTCGGCGCTTATTCTGTATTGCGCGGCGCAATTTCCTAAGTGTCTCGCAATAAGCATCTGCGTTGATTGTTTGACCACGCGGTAAGAAATCAATGAGTAAGATGCCTTTCCAGTCCCAGAACACTGTGCACATCATTTTCCGAGGTGTCAAGATTTGTTTCGGCTTAACCTTTGCTGGGGATGAAGTGTGCCTCCATGCCATTGATTGCCGCTTACTTTCAGGGGTGTCGTAAGAAACCCAAGTTTCATCTCCTGTGACTATCTGTGTCAGAAATTCTTCGCCGCCTTCATTGTAACGGGTCAAAAACTGAAGTGCACTGCCCATCCGTTTTGTTTTGTGTTGCTCCGTAAGAATCTTCGGTACCCAACGTCGGCAAAGTTTACGAAAGTTCAGTTTTTCGGTAACAATTTCATGAATTAGTGATCGTGAGATTTGGGGAAATTCCATAGCGAGAGCACTAATTGTAAACCTGCGGTTTTCCCGGATCTTGTCATCAATCGCGTGAACCAGTTCTTCTGTAACCAAAGATGGACGCCCACTTCGTTCTTCATCGTGCACTTCACTATGTCCTTCACTGAACTGTCGGACCCATCTTCTCACCATTGAATCACTCATGGCATTTTGTCCACACACTTCGCAAATTTGCCGATAAATTTCAATTGGTTTCACTTTTCTAGCATTCAGAAAACGAATAACAGATCTGATTTCACAAGCGGCGGGATTTTCAATCAACACCGACATTGTACGAGTAAACATGCACAACAACGCGTACGTGGCTGACAGCGCTCTCCAAATGGCGCACGTTTCCTCTCCTTGATACAGAGCGCCTACCGCGCATATGCGGAACTGCGCTGCAGCGGAACGTACAACTATTTGAAGACCCAGGCGGCACACGCCTATGAAGAAGGTATACAAAAGCTCGTGCCACGCTTCGACAAATGCCTGCAACATTTCGGCAGTTATGTGGAAAAGTAGTTTAAAGGTTGTAGAATTTTGTGCAATAAATATTTTTTCTGTATCTGTACACAATTTAATGTTATTACCAAACGGAACTTACTTTCTGGACGTGCCTCGTATAACCAACTGGCTCCGTGGCTCAGAGGTAAAGTTCTCGCCTGCTGTTCCCAAGGTTGCAGGATCTAATCCTGGTGCAGTCAGCTGGCATTTAAGGGTGCATAAATGCGAGAGAACTGTGTCTGTAGATTTACTGGCCCGTTAAAGATCCCCTTCAGGGCAAAATTCCAGCACCCTGGTGTTTCTAAAAGCCACAGTAGTTAAAAGGGACCTAAAACCAGTTAACCCTACAACACAAACCCTAATTTGGTAGGACATAAACACAAACCCTCGTAAAATTTACGACTATTTATTTCCATGATTAATAAAATGTAATTGCACACAAAATAAAATATAAGAAGCACCTATTATCATGTAAGTTATTTTACAGAGTGTTAACTCCTAGGTTTTCAAGTCCCTGGTGTCTCATTTACAGCAGTTGGTGCAAAGAATTGCTCTATGTTCCTTGCAATATGCGCGGATCATCTCCTCGTACAATACTCACCTGCAATAACAATAACAGCACACATTACTTACCAGTATGTATTTGACAAGTTCTGCGGTTCAAAATACTTATTTCTTTCAAAATAGTGCTGTAATTTAACTTTGTTACAGAACTTACCTTGCTAAGTTTAGTATACGTAGTCACAAATCGTCGTAAATTTTGCGACGCAAGGGTCTTCAATTTGAAATCAACAGACTCACTCTGACAATGCACACACACTGACGAAGCTCGCGGTATTGTAGGAAGCTACTGAGTAGGATAGCAACGTAGCGAGAAAAGCCTAGCAGATAGAGCCGTGTTACCAAGTATACCGGTACGTCGTAAAAATTACGAGGGTTTGTGTTCTAGGTTAAAGACCTAGTTCCGTTGTTTGATTGAAAAGCTTTATAATACTTTCTACTGCGTATCCCAATTAATTGGGGTCGCCGGAGCCAATCGCACTCATTTTGGTTTTGGCCGGGGATTTAAGGCCGGATGCCCTTCCTGGCGCCACGTAATTTTTCAGGTGAAAATTCCACCCCACTGTCACCGGGATTGGAACTCTGGCCATCCGAGGGATTGACGAGCAGCTAAGCCACTGCACCATCACGCTACCCTTGAAAAGCTTTATAATACTAGCCTAAAATCCATAGCTCAAATCTTACATTTTAGGGTCCTTTGGAAACTCGGGTGTCGTCTTGCTATTTGAACAGTCTGACTTCCAAGTCGGTCAACACGAATACACCCAATTAGATTGGGCGAGGAGTAACAATTAATTTCCCTGTGTAATCCATAATAAAATAATTATTTATACATTTAATCAGACGCTTCTCATACCCTCTCCCCTTTATGTGAGAAGTGTTTTACTAGGTGTATAAACGATTCATGTATTTTTATTTCAGGCATTAGGAGATTAATTGTCACTGCCCACCTAATCTAATTAGGTGCCGTACACTCGTGTTGACCGACTGAAAGGCGATCGTATAATTTACTTAGCAACACTGAAATATTGCTTCTAATATTAGATCTTGTCATTTAGACTTTCACGGCCCGTGTAACTATTCATAATGTTGAATTTTGGGCTTACGCCGTGTTTTATTATACTAATATTCGACGCGTTTCGAAAGAAACCATGTCTTTCTTCGTCAGGAATAATCTGGAATACGACAATGTTGCTAAGAGAAAGCAACGAAGAACATATAGAAGGTGCCCAAAGATGGACGCCATTATAGCCCCATGTTAGGGACAACGGAAAGCAGCAGTGAATTACTTTCTCAGGGTTCTGATAATAGGTAGCCAGGATTCACTGAGATTGTAGCCGGTGTCGCGGTTGAAATTATCTGGGTGTTTACGTATTTCAACCGCCTCCCTGATGATTCTGGGACGATATTGCTTTATACGGGCAAGAACATCCACTCCTTGGAACATGTCATCATGGCCAGGTGTTAAAGCATGATCGGCAACAGCTGATTTATCAGGTTGAATGAGCCTGATACATCTATTATGTTCCTTAATGCGAGTGCATATTGTTCTCGAAGTCTGCCCGATGTACACCTTGCCACAAGTACAGGGAACTCTGTAGATACCCGGTTGTTGCAATTTAGGCAAACTGTCCATAGTTGGTCGCAGGAGTTGCCTAATCTTAACAGAAGTTCCAAATACAGTCCGTATGTTGTACCGACGTAGGATTTTAGCAATACGATCCGTCGTGTTATGTATGTACGGAAGGTAAGCTGTTCCTCTTACATCTCTTTTCTCAACTGACGTCCTATTATTATTTGTTGGTTTCAGAACCGTAGAAATCAAAGCCTTGCTATAACCGTTGCTCTCAAAGGTGGTTCGCAGGGTGTTAATTTCTTCTTGTAAAGAAGACACTTCACAAATCCTCCTAGCCCTGGTAGTTAGAGTTGTAAGGATACCATGTTTCTGGGCAGGGTGATGGTGAGAACTTGCGTGGAGATATCTATTGGTGTGTGTTGGCTTACGAAAAACGCTGTGTCCTAAAGATCCATCCTCTTTCTTGGTGACGAGAACATCTAAAAAATGTATTTTGCCGTCAGATTCCTTTTCCATGGTGAAACAAATAGAAGGGTGCTGGCGATTAAGGTGATCCAGGAAATGGCTAAGATTTTCCTCACCATTGTGGCTTCCCCAGTTTTTAAGAACAAGAGTACATGGAGAAAGTTGTAAAAGGATCTACAACAAGCGTTGTGTTTAAAATCTATATCAAACAATGGTAAAGAGATAAAAAGTTGTATTCAGTGTGTAACTATTGTAAAAAAAAATGAATAAAAATATTGTATGGGTATTGGCTGTTTTTTCTTAATTGCTATCCCCATGTCCCACTATTAATGCAATTGGTAACCATCAACAGTCTCTGACTATGTTCATAAAGAGTGTGCCTTAAACAATACACTCTGTCTATGGTTTGTGTACCGAGTATCATAATACAGTGTGGCCAAGCAATGTTAAGTCAATAGTTATGTCAGGTAAGGGATTCGAACCCTTGCTTCCTTGTACAGAAAATTTGATCTTAAGTTAAACACCTTAACCACTCGTCCAACCTGACAGTTACTAATTTAATTAGTCTTGTGGACTTGAGTGCTTACAAAACTTTTCCCAGTATACATTGATTAAACCACTTGCTTGTTTTGAAATACAGATTTTTTTTTTTTTTTACCATAACATTGCAGTTATGAGTCTTGTGAACTTGGTGTTTAATATAGGGTTAAAGGCATTTTAAAGTAATTTGAGGAAAGCTCTTAGGTATCGTGTCATGGGTTTTAGTAATGCATTACTGTTCGTTGACTAACATTTACCGTTACACAACATTATTTTGGTGAGCTTACATGTTGTTGTTTGAGTCTTTAGTCTTTTGACTGGTTTTGCTGCAGATCTCAATGCCCCCCTGTCCCGAGCTAATCGTTTCATCTCTATATAGCTAGCCCACACTACATTGAAGACTATCTGTTTAACATATTCTAACCTTGGTCTCCCCCTACAAGCTCTTGGGTTGAATTCCTAGCTTTAACACAAAATTTTAAAAGTGGTATGAGGACTAAAACAAGTATACTCAGTCTCGGGTGGTCCAAAATAAGTAGGGATTGATTCACACTTCAACCATACAGCACCATGTTTTTTTTAAATAATGATAGCCATTTGTTCATTTTCACATTTCACACATTATAATTTGTCAATTTTCCATTTGCATTTCTTTTAAATGTCAGTTTAACGTTTTTGAATTTCATGATATGGAAACATGGATTTTCTAATTTGTTGTTTACGCATTTTATTTTTATTTTGTTTATGTCAAAAGTTCTTATTTGCGAAACATGATTTTTTTCATTTTAAGATTTTGTAAATGATGTTAAAGTGAGTGCTTGGCCATTGCGATCGTACAGTCTGTCTATGTGTATGCAAAACATAGAGGTCTACTATTACTACTGCAGGTAAGGCTGTTTCTACTCTATCTCTCTCTCTCTCTTTCTGTGTAGTCATACATCCACACAATCATGCCTGTCTTTGAGAACAAACACACAACCACTCTATTTATCCCTAAAAACATCATTGACATGCACACTCATCCCAAAGAATTTTAATTATACATTTAACATTTACCATTACAAATATAAATGGTTTCCACTATTTACAAAAAATTAACTATTTACAATTACAAAAATAAATATTTACAAAATAATAAATCAATTAAATCTACTGGTTACAAAAGCCATGTCTCTAATCAATAAAATATATAGAAATCACACCTCCTCCTCGTGGTTATAACCCCTTGGTAGGCTAATGAGTAGGTCATTTGTCTGTACACATTTGTTATCCATCAAGGCAAAAGTGCATTTTCTCTGTTCCACAAGATACGAATTATAGTTGCTGGATTGTATCCTGCACCGTTTATGCGACATAGCTATACCAGTTCATGAAATCGCTAGGTAGATCTCTACATATAGCTCTACATATGGCTTCCTTACAGCTAGTGTGCGATAGGCAGCATTAACTGTATATCACACCCAGTCCACCTTTGTATTTGTAATCCAAGTAATAATTTGAAAAGAGACGAGTGTAATCGGTTTAAAACATTATCTCTGCTTTTTTATATGTTTATGGCATGCGTATTAACCTGAAATCAAACCCTAGTCCACTTTAGTGAAAGGCTAACAGCTTAACCACTGCGCTACCATGCCCTTCTTTCTTAGTTTGATTCGTTATAGGACTTAGAGCTTGAAATCGAGTTAAAATCTCTAGTGTAAGTGGCACATGTGCTCGCCACTGCAGCACAAAATGGTTAGCTGGTAACATTAGACAATCGGAAATGATTGTATTTCTGTTAGCCAAGCATTTCTGTCATTTGCCTACAGTGTGAGCACTGTCAGCAAGACAGTTTAGTTTAGAACAAGTGTGTGTTTGTGTGTAGATTATTAGCCTCAAGTATTTAAAGCTTGTTGTGTGTAGCGACTATCTTGTCCCAGTAACCACTGAGCAAGTTTTAACAGTCAACCCATAAAAACAGTATAGGTTAGTTGTGTGTGGTTCATGTACTTGTGTGTGTGCATTAGCATCATGCACTAGCTTTACCTTATCCTCTATAGGTAGAGCGTTATCCCTTTCCTTTCTGACATTACCAATGACCACATTCACCCACAAGTTTTACACTTAAACCATTGGCTTGTTTTTGATGAAGTTTGCTTCGGTTTAGTTCGGTTTAGTTGGGTTTGATTCAGCTTGGATCAGTTTAGTTCGATATAGTCACCATTTTGGATTTTAGCTATCCACATTAACCAATCAATTAAAGATTGTCTACTCTTATTTCTTGAATCGATAAATCAGATTTTGTATACACCATTTGTCATTTATTATCCCATACCTACAACCTATACTCTCTCTGTACTGCAGTTTGATCTTAAAACAAGTTCCAATGGTGAAAGATTTGTCAGTCACCATACATGTAGCCTACAATAATTCTTTCACTATCTAGCTATGTTTCATCACTCACTGTAAACATTTCACTTGTCCATATCCGATTATTAGTTTATAAAATCTCAGGTCGGTGACCTTGATGTATTGGGTATTTTTGGGTAAATTCATTAGCCATGGGAAAGGGTTGACCATTCTAAGTCCTATGACACCTCACATGTTGATATCTGATTATTAGTTTATAAAATCTCAGGTCAATGACCTTGCTGTTTTGGATTTTTGGGGTAAATTCATTGGTCATGGGAAAGGGTTAACCATTCGTAGTCCTATGACACCTCACTTGACCCCCTCTACTGATAAGTTTATAAAATCTTAGGTCAATGACCTTGCTGTTTTGGGTATTTTGGAATAAATTCGTTGGTCATGAAAAAGGGTTGGCCATCCTGAGTCTTGTGACACCTCACTTGTCCCTCTCTGATTATTAGTTGATAAAATCTTAGGTTAATGAACTTGCTGTTTTTTTTGTGGGTAAATTCATTGGTCATGGGGAGGGGTTGGCCATTTTAAGTCCTATGACACCTCACTTGACCCTCTGTGATTATTAGTTAGCGAGATATTAACGAAAGTGCAGTTAGGCCCTTTTGACAAAAAATGAATAATACATTCAAAAACAGGGCGTCACCCCAAGTCCAACGACCCCTCATACAAGTCTTAAGCTTTCTTAGTTTATAAGATATTAAAAAGCCGATGACCTATTAGTTTTTGGATCTTTGGTTAATTTGTAAAAAAAAAACGTATCTATAAATCATTATTCAAAAAGCCCGCCCTCTTACAAAAACCCCAATTGCGCATTCGTAAAAAAAAAAGATAAATCATAGCGGCATTCAGTTGTATGCATGCACTTTATGTGGAACGAGTTTAATTTCATATTGGCATACAAAACTCCCACATGTTGCACATGGAAAGCGACTTTTACCTAAAAAAAAATATTTCACCCTCTAGTAGGGGTAGATTTTATTTTGGAGTGGAAATAAGTTATCCATAGGAAAGGGGTTGTCTGCCGGAGTAATTTGACTACTCGTACATGTCTCTAGCCTTATTCCCACCACTGTCAAAACAGGTTGTGACTTGTTAGCTCTTATCGTGCTCGTGCGCATGTGTACACTTGTGTGTTAGGTCATATTACACATGAACTTGCATTTTCTCACGTATGAACCAAAACAGGATGTGACTTGTTTCAAAAGGAGGACGGTAAATAGGTCATCTCACACGTGTTCACATGTATTTCGTCACTTTCCTTTCATATCGTTATTACATTATAGTAGTGGGGGACTGGTGAACAACGTCAGTTCAACACACACAAATGTAGTTAGGCCCTTTGACATAATTTAAATAAATTCATGGGCTAGTCCGTAGGAACCAGGCCAAAGGAACCCGTCCAAAGGGATCAGTCCAAAGAGACAAGGACTCGTCCACAGGGACCTGTCAACAAGGACCTGTCCACACAGACTTGTCCACAAGGACTCGTCCACAAGGACCTGTCCACAAGGACCTGTCCACAAGGACCTATCAACAATAACCCATCCACAGGGGCCCGACAGCAGGGGGCCTCTATGAACATAAAAAAATAATCAGTTTGATTGCTCTAAACGATTCCTAGGTATTGAGAACCGTCTAATTATTTCAGATGGTCGCTATGTAGGATTGTTATATGTATAGGCCATAGAATATTAAAGGAAAATTATTGCGTAGGTTCATTATTCAAACTTTCACTTCCATCGTATGATTACGACCCAAGAAATAGGAATGTAATTTTAAAATTTCGCACTGCCGCCATCTTAAGTTTATGTAAACAATTGAACTATTTAGTAGCCAGTGCATTACAATATGTATTATTTTCTTATACTGTACCATATTTCACTGCGCTCGGATGGTTAAATCGCGAGAAAAATCTATTAAAACGTTTCAACTTTGCTTGGCCGCCATGTTCGTTTTTTACTTTACAGGTTTTCGAAATTTACATATAAAACGTGCATTAGTACCCTTTATCATCGTGCAAAATATAAGGGTGATATCAGAAATAGTTTAGGAGATAGAGAATGCTAGTGAAATATTTCGCACTGCCACCATCTTGGGGTTATACAAACGAATGAACTAAATTAGATACCAGTGCATTACAATGTGTATAAACATTCTATGTACCAATTGGCATTGAGTTTGGATGGTTAGATCGCGAGAAAAGTCAATTTAAAAGTCTCAAAATCGCTTGGCCGCATTGTTGGTTTTTCAGTTACCATGTTTCTAAAAGTCTCATCTGTGAACTTGTAGTAGTGCC
Source organism: Meconema thalassinum (assembly GCA_946902985.2). Classification (NCBI taxonomy): domain Eukaryota; kingdom Metazoa; phylum Arthropoda; class Insecta; order Orthoptera; family Tettigoniidae; genus Meconema; species Meconema thalassinum. The sequence continues at coordinate 65,871,495 of OX336390.1, read as the reverse complement.
CTTTATCAACGTACTAAATTTCAGGGTGATATCGGTAATAGTTTCGGAGATATAGAATGTTCGATTGGTGAGACGTAATAAAATTTGAAGGGCTCTGTCGAGGTCGGCCAAAAGAGTACTATGACCTTACCGAGTTTCAGTGAAATCGCTCTAGCTGTTTAGAAGTTATTAAGGGGACACACACATCCACACATACGCACACACAGACTAAACTTATCTCATAACTTAAGGATATTTTATTTCATAAATGAAAATAGGCTGAAAACATAAATCAAATGAAAAATCTTCACACATTTATTGAGAAGAAACAAGTTAAAAAAGAATAACAAACACGCACTTCCTGCGAAGAAATGTACCTTGTGAACGGCAAAAACGTGATCAGAGCATCTCAAAACAGAGGAAAGCATACATAGTCCTTAAATCTTGTTGAGAGTCTTTGTTTGCATGGACTATGTTGGAATAAATATAATTAATAATTTTACCCTATACAAACATTCGATCCACAATCTTCTGGGGTAAATCAAGAAGAATTTAAAAAAATGATTAAAATAAATACGCCATCCTTCATTGGTCTCTATCATATATCTACATCTTCTGATGACGTTTCACACACTTATCATTGGTCTCTATCATAGATTATTTACAAAATTTCATGTTCTGATGACGTTTCACACACTTATCATTCTTGGGAATATTATTTACAAGTCAGATTGAGGTTCAATTCAAATTTGATCAAGTAAAGAAACAATCTTGAATCAATTTTTCATAATTCATTATTTGGGCAAGGCTTTCTCAAAAGAATTATTATTGTTTGATATAGAATAATATTCCGACACCTAGTAAACTATTTATAAACAATTTAATTGTTAACACTTGCAAATATTTATTGTTTAACTGGATTATCACTTACTCAATTCTGTGAGCTTAATTAATCCAAAACACACTGAATTTGATCCAAGTCATTCCGTGAACTTGTTATACCATTAAATGTGACGTTACTTTACCATCTCTGAAGCAAATGTTTCAAAATTACAAATACTACTTTGACGTGGAAGCCTATTAGTTGGAATGGACCTACTTATTCATCTGAAGCTTTTGCAACAACACATTAGCTACAAATTGCTACCACGGCCACCTGTCCAATATACAAGTGGATTCACCACTAAACCATTTGAGCTCAGGAAACACACATATTATCAACAATAGGATTAACAAAACATCCCTAGATCCATATTTTAAATTCTAATTCCAAATCGAATAATCAGCTTCATGCCCACTTATAGCTTGAGGATTGCGTCCCTCCCCCCCCCCCCCCAAATTATTTATAAACAAATATCATGAACATTATTACTGAACAAGATCTGAGTTGTCATTCGTTAAATATATTTCAGTGTTTTCAAATACATAACTATTATTAGTAATATTATCCAGAAAAAAATAATTTTTCAGTATAATCACAGTGTTAACCTTTGCTCTAGGGCAGAGGTGCCCAACCTTTTTTTTAAACTAAGGGCCACATTGTAGTAAATAGTTGGGGGACCTTGCGGGCCAATAACACTCCGGGGGTTTGGGAGATATGGAATTTAAAAAAAATATAGATGCAATATGGTGAGATTTGTGGCTGTCTGAGCTTAGTTTTCTTAGTATTGTTGCAGTTTTCTATATTTATTTACTGTGGATTAAAAAAAACACTAAAAATAAATTTACATATTTTTAATAAATCCCTTTAAAATAGAAGTACGATGATATTCAATACATATACAGCACTAATGACAAAGAGTGAGTATTTATGTTCATTTGACACAATTGTTAATCAAATTATGAAATAAAGTTCATGATAATTTAGTTTACTGCGATGACTGGAACTGATTTGTGTAGGGATGCGCGCGCACTTATTTGCTCAGTTGGCTTCAGTTGTTCCAAAGTTTTGGCGACACGGCGCAGGCGCGGAGCGGCGGGCCTTAGGTTGGGCAGGCCTGCCCTAGGGTGTCAGTTAATCCCGATGACTCGAAAGAAAAATAGGGAAAGACTTCCTTTATGATTAAATCAGTTTAATATATCCTGGATATTTAGAATTTGTCAGCTTATTATGAGAAGCGTAGTCTTTCAATTGGTTTTTAGTACCACAAATATTGTCCTCTGCGTTCACAGAAAATAACAATGTCAATGTTAACATACCTTTCACTTTTGAAGCACAATTTTATGTCAGCCCACAAGTTTGGAATATAATCCAGTCGTTGGTTTAGCGCACAAGCACTCTTGACACTTACGCGTATCACGGCTTTAAAACATAGCGACACTCTTGAAAATAAACGTAGTGTCACGTGACCACCGTTCGCACGAGACTCGCTGGGGTACTGCTCATCTCACTAGTCCATTCTGGGCTTCAGCTTATATAGTCGCAGAATGTCAATAATCGATATTACGTAATGGCTTTAGGTAATCTGATCCTGGCTCTCATATTTGAAATTACACAGTTATTCTCCTGCACAATCAAGTATCTTCAAGTTTTCTGGTAAGTAGCTTGAACATATGGACGTGTTCAATATCTCGTAAATTCCTATACTTATTATCGTATTCTTCAGATATTGTATTCTTAAAATGCGCATACTGGAATTGGTCAGGACCGCGCGCTCTGTTTAAATTCTACTAAGCAAACAGCGTGTTACTGTCTACTCGCTTCCGCGCGGTGAGTTCAAACATCCACTCGCGCCAGCCAAGTTTCATTAGGGCACAATATATAAATCCCAATGTTGGTTTGTCTGTCTGTCCGATATTTATACAATTCTACTCCATTTCACCGATTTGTAACAATTTTTACATACATACCCTTTGGAACCCGACGAGCAACACTGTGCACTTGAAATTTCGGACAGACCACTCCATTCCCTGCATTTAGGCCCTTTGGCACAACGCTACACCATCCATAAACCAAAAACAAAAATCCACCGGGCGTAGCCGGGCACGACTGCTAGTGGTCAATATTACCGTTGATATTTGAGTGGTGTATGGAAGTATGATCATACCTTGAAACAATAATCACCGCAACCAGAAGTTTGTTTTTGTTGAATAACAATTTTCAGTTTTCAGAGAACATATAGCCTACTGTAGCTTGAATTACCTTTAGTTTTGAATTTATTTATTTATTTATTTATTTATTTATTTATTTATTTATTTAGCGTATGGCTTTTAGTGCCGGGAGTGTCCAAGGACATGTTCGGCTTGCCAGAGTTTGTAGCTGCTTCTATGCGGACACCCACAAGTACCGTCGCATGTGGATGAGATGAATGAAACTGGTCAAGTACAATTTCAAGTAGTTCCAACTATGGCTACCAGACGTCACTGACACCCAGCGCTGAGCTTTGGAACTTGGTAGAGCGTGTCTAGCCAAATAACCTACAGATTTAGCTACACACTACCAATTGTAGTGGTAGGTTCTTTTTCATGCCATAGATCTATGACATGGGCCCGCCGGCTTTACTTCCCCTCCGTAGGAAGGCAAACTGAAGGATTTTAACGCTCTTAAAAAATCCGACGACTTTGACCGAGCTTGTACCCGCGATCTTGGGCACAGCAGTTCAGCATTCAATTCAGTTTTGAATTAAAAGAAAACTACGCAGTGTTATGAACTTGATCATATCTAATGAGAAACACAATTGAAAACTAGCACATAACATAATTATGACAAAATCTGACATCAATACATTTTCGTTAAGAAGACCACCATACATTACGACACAACAGTTTATTCTTTATCAACGACCTTTAACAATGCTTTTCACTACAAAATTTCCATTCGAGGAAGAACATAAACACATATTCCAAGCAATGATTCACTCCAGAAAGAGCCTTTATTCATAAAATAGAAAGCACAAATCATTTGTAAAGAATAATGTTTAGACTGATTTAAAGGAATATACAAATACCAATTATTTAGGTACATGTCATTTTCATAATATTATTTTTATTAATATCAACTTAAAGCACACATTTTATAGATAGATCTGTTTTAGCTATTTTTATAACATTTTCATAGAGAACACAAGTAAAATATTATTTTCAAAACTTTGCTCATTTTTAGTTTCTTTTCTTTTTAAAAACAACGTTGATGAAGGCCATAATATGGCCGAAACTGGTACATTTCATTAATTATTGTATATTAATTTATTTCTATTGACTGAGGCGTAATACATTTATTAAATGCCCACTGGTATTACATTTAGTTCATAGAAGGGGGCAAATACTAATATTATGATATTATACTCGTATTATTATTATTAGTAGTAGTAGTGGTAGTGGTTGATTATTTTAGGGGCTGAGGCATCGTGGTCAAATTGTTCCGTGCATTTGAGTGTGTGTGTGTGTGTGTGTGTGGAGAGTTTGAGTGATAACCTGTGTACTTGTAATGGCTGTATTAGTGTGTATATGTATTGTTGGGTTAGGATTGGGAAGAAGGTGGCCGTAGTCTTAAGTAAGACACCATCCCAGCATTTGCTTTAAGTAGAAGTGTGGGGAAACCACGGTAATCCACTTACGGGTTGGTTGACGTGGGAATCGAACCTTCCTAATTTTGCTTCACGAGGCTGAGCCCTCACTCCAGAATCAAATGTATTTGGCAGAGAAGAGAATCAAACCCGGACCTCCGGGGCGACAGTCAAGTAAGCTAGCTGATATACCGCGAGGTGGTCAGTATTTATAACAATAATGCCATTTTTATTCCAATCAATGTTCAAATTGCATTATTAAGTAAGCAATTCACAAGGGTGTGTTATACATGTAAAGCAGTTATACTGTGCCCGTTTAGACCGGAGTCCGCACGACCACATATGCATTTTACCAATAATCAGTCAGCACGAGAGTAAAAATATCCCGGGGCGCCAGATGGGTTAAAGCTAATCGCAAAAACGACATCAAATAAAAAAATGCTTTACTGATTTTTGGCTCAATGCAACAATAAGGATAGAAGGAGATTCAACTGGGCATAACACATCATGTAAAATTATTTCATTTTATTCTGAATTTAAAATTGACTGCAAAGATGCTCAAAGCAGCATCATTCACTCCTATTTACACAATATACAGAAATTTTCCAAACACATTTGACAATTATTTTTTGGAAACACAAGTCTGATTATTAGTCCTGTAGACTGTGTTCCAAAATTATTTATGATTAAATCCAGTTCAAATTTAATTGTCTCTACTGGAAAACTCACTGTTTTCAATTTTTACATAATATTAACACTCGTAGAATAAATGTTCGTAGAATTTTTAACTTTCACTTATTTTTCCAGTTTCAAAAATATATTGTCGAAAAAATATTATTATTCCTGAATCAACACAAATTATTTACACAATGTTAATAACATCTGAAAAGTATTTGACCTTGAGCATAGCATCGAAGAACTGTGCGAAGCACAACAAAAATTAATTGTTCTTCCGACATTAAACATTTCGAGAAGTGACTCGATTATGAACTTCAAGTTCCTAACAAAATATATGATTTCTGAATCATCAACTTGATCACTAAATTGTTGAACCATTCAACTATTTAATTTTTCACTTGGAATCATTATTATAAAAAATATTTCTATTCACGGCCATTTTTAGTAATTTTCACAACTTGCAATTCTTCGACAGAATGCGGAAATAAGAATTGTAGCTTCATAATAAATTCATTTAGTTCATGGCACTAGGATTGAAAATATCCTTCAAATTATTCGTGGTTAAAGAATTATTTTTAATTGGCAGTGGCCCATTCTATTATTTGTGTAAGAACACAATATTACAACAACAACGGCAAAGGTCTTCCTCTGAAGAAGAATAAACTACTATCATGACAAATCGGGGTTCTAGCAAAATCAAAGTCTAAATGGAATTCGTAAACAAGGTTGAAATAAGAACTGATGGTTTTTAAGAAATAACCTTCGGGTCATTCATACGACGAAATGTGTAGTTCCAATACTCCTTCTATAAACCTGAGCCATCGAACCTGCTATTTGATTGATGCTCGAAAAAACCTCTTCATTCCTGCGACTTAAACATGCGCACCTGGGAATGGCATTTCAACTGCTCCACACATATAAATTTTCTTCCCAAAATGTATACAATAAATCAAGCCTCTGCTTGTTATCAACACTGGAAGATTAATAAACTTACAAGTTTATTTTATTTTACCATTCAGTTCAACCCGTGAATTTACCATACTTATGAAAATCTTTATTTCACTTTCGAGTGTATTTACGTCATGATTTTATATAAATACAAAAATATCCTATTTGATACAAATATCATTTGCTTCCCGTTTCATGCCTCTCCGTGTTATCCGAAAAATATACTTTGCTCATTGCAAATATCAACTGTTCAACCAGAACTGAAATGTTGGTTGAATGCGGGCTTGCGCTAACCACTCTCCTTCGGAAAATCTCCTGTTCCAAACTAGAAATGATTAAACTACTTCATAGGCTCTCTCTCAATACATATGATTATTATAAAATATAATATCCAAGAATTATTTAGAAAAGTTATAAAAATTATTATTATTAGTGGATTATTATTATTATTAGTTATATTATTTTAAATATATTTAATTATCATCTCATTATGTGAGAATCCACATGTTCGAATCTTCGAATATGGAAAAAATATCCATTCCTCAACAAAAAATAATTTAACTTTTACAGTTACATCGGCTGATTACCGTGATTATCCAAAAAATATGAAATATTCAAATAAATGCTCGATATGCTCGGTCATCGATCCTAAACTGATCTGAGTGCTGAAAATACTCAGAATAACTCTAATAAGTCTTGCGTAAATCATTGCAAGATTTAAATATGAAGAAAAATAAATGTGTTGGTCATCTGCAGAAAAATAGTTTGTTCCAATTAGCTAGGCATAATATAATTCAAATGTGGCTTACATTTCTTGATGGTCTTGAAGAGTAGTGAACCTGGTCTGTACCAGATTTATCCATAGACATGCCCTATCGGACAAGCATGTATAATCCTTGTATCGGCCGCCATTATATACCCACAATCCGTCTAACAAGACATAGTGGTAGTATCTCTTGACGTTTGAAGTAACTGTTGATCCATTTTAATATTGGCTAATATTAAAGCCATAACAGTTTGCTTAAATGGGGTCAGATCTAAGTGATCTATTCTTAAATATGTCAGTTGTAACATAACTCACGGTAATCTTTTCAGTACAAGAAAACACTGACAATCTAACCAATCAACGGCTGTTCTGAAGATCGTTCCCTGGGCATGGCTTCACACCATCTACCATGCGCGAAGCAACATGTAGTTTCCCTGCGTAGACTAATGAACAACACCGTGATAGACTGGTCTTCAATGTACTGATAGATCGAAGTGGTTAACAAGTTACAAATATGAAAACTGACTAAAATGGACTTAAATATCCAAGTATTAGGTTATTACTGGACTGTGTCAAAGTACTAATTCTAGACAAAGTCTAGCATATGTCCATGTAGAAATAAAAATATTTCACCAGTGTCTGTAGAAAAATATCAATCACCTCAGTGATTCTCCCTGCCGGAAACTTATTAAGTTCCACTCGTAGCGCAGCACTTTTGTGACTATCACAACTTAGAAAATAACTTCTGCGTAGATCCGGCAACCATGTGCCTTGGCTCAGAGTAGCGGCACCTTGCTAGGCAAGTGCTTGTTTCGAAGTGAGCTAATGATGCCTGAGCCAGCCGGCTTTTATTCAAAACGGTCAGGGTCACGCTGCATCAGTTGAAATCTGGAAATCCTCATATCTCTTGTATCCCTGGTCCGATTTACTTGATACTAATTGCATTCTCTTTCATTTGGCCGTGCCAGTTATCTGATCCAAGTCTCAAGTCTCTACTCCATGGTTAACTATTTAATCAATAAATAGCCTCGACCTCTGCTATTACTCGCTACGTCACTTGACATGCTCTTAGCGGTATATTCTTTCCAATTCCTTCTCGAAGCAATGTAGCGCGATATTCAAATATCTCAACTTTCAAAAGCGGCTGTAGCCTTTCCCTTGATATCTAGGTGTCTGAATCTTGGAATACCCATTCCTAGAGTTGGGCACAATACTATGGTCATGAAATATTAAAACTTTTTTTTGTAGTTAACACCAGGAACAAACTATCGGGGTCTGTTACATGATGCAATATATTTAGCATATTTCCTAAAAGTAGCAAAAGCAATCCACACGTTCCCTCCAAACATAATACTTTGTGATTATAAAGACATGAACGCCATAGTTCTGGAATTCTGTTCGATATGATACTTTCAATTTCTTCTTCTGAAACATATGCTTCAAGTGACTCTGATTTTCCCCCTGTCTACTCAACTGAATGAGTTTGTTACACTGCACTACTCAATGTATCATGTGATACAAGAGTCGCTTCTTCTATGGAGTCTCTGGTTGGAAATATATAACGATCTGAAATTAATGAATATTTACTAAGAAACGAGATGATGCCTATTCCTGAATACGATTGTGTTGATGAATGCGTTAGAGAGCTCCACCAAGAAACCGAACACAGAGAGGATATATCCTAGAAACAGCAAGTAGAAGGCTGACTGCAAATGATCCAGGGTGTACTGTTCAGGATCAGGAGATATCTTACTTGATGTAGCCAAACGCTTGCTAAGATCGAGACTTTCCAATTGCCATTCCCTCCATTTAGCGTATAGTCCGGCTTCTAGTGTGTTCATGACAGTAGAAGAGAACGCAGGGAAATAAGGAGAATATAAAGGAGTTATATAATTAAAATATATTCCGTCAATCCTTTCCTCCATTACGTGAATGGAACTGTTTCCCTTGTTGGATTTATCCAACTGCCTAATCAGCATATCGGCGTGGGAAATAGTGGTGATGACAGACACATTTCTATAAAGCGGTATATCAAACACATACTGCTCTATGCTTTTATCACGCTCGGTCACTTTCTGGATCAACTGTGGGAAGTTAATTTCCAGAGAAGGAGTTATCAATCCCAAGTGACCATATGGATATACAATGTTAAATCCAGACTTGTAGAGCTCTTGGAAATTGTTGATCTCCGGATAATATTTAGTGACACTCAGAAAGCTAGTTAGAGTGCCTTGAAATGCACTGGTTATTATGAGGCTGAAGAGTACCCAGAATATAACAACCAGCCTGTCAGACAACACACTTGGCATAGTTGGCAAGGCAGCTGACAAAAATGTGGAAAAGGTGAGGAGTAAATTGGTGGAGAAACTAGGAACAGCTGATCCCTTAAGAAGTTGGATAAGATGCCATAACAAGGCTAATAAAGGAATACTGCAAATTATGAAAGCCCAAACCATAGTATCGAATGAAAGGAACAAATTTTTATATTGAGGAATCCGTTCAGATTTTGGCACCAGAAACACGAGGCTATCATACTGGTGTGGGTGGATTAACTCAACTTCATATCCCATTAAGTAGCTGTTCATTGATAGATCAAGCAAACCCTTACTCATTGCAATGTATTCATTTCGTTCTGTATTTACAACGAATTGTGTAGCTGCATTAATCCGAGAAAGAAATACAACTATATTTCGTGCGTTAGCATCAGTGGTTAAATATGGCTTGGTGCCTGTACTTAACTTGACACCATTACCTTGTAGGTCAAGAGGCTTCTTAGAATATACGGTATTGATAGGTTCATTCGATACATCACGAACAACAATAGCACCCCCTCTTCCAAAAGGATTATAGGTGAATGATTTGATCTGATTTTTCTCACCGTATTTAAAGTTAGATATAGAGACAACTACATTCAGTATCTTGTATCGCCACAATATTTGAAACACAGAGAACTCACAGCTGTCCATTGTAGAGATAATGAACACAAGGAACCTTCCCCGGGGGTTCCAACCACTCAGTTGACTGAGATGGCCGACACCCTGATTAACAACCTCGATGGAACACTGGTGAAAGAAGAGGAGATATGAGTTACTCTTGGAGAACTGTTCCTTCCTCATTTCTTCCTCACCATTTACCAACTGTACACCGGTGTAATATCGCTTGTGTATGAAGTGCAGTAATATTGTGGAGACAGAGATGAGGTTACGTCTGTCCATGTACACTGTTAAAGTATTACTGACTTCATTGTTATGATCATCCAGTAATGTGGAAATCAGTAGTGAGGCGTTTCCGAAGATATTGTTGGGTTGATGCTCGTTTAGACCAAGGAACACCATCGTTGAAGCTGGCTGTAGCAGAATGATGCTTAGAACACTTACAGCTGCTATACCCATCCTGAGATGTTTGAGAACAATCTGTAACAGAAGAAGAGAAGAAATATGTACTGTGCCCGTTTCTCCAAAGGGACAGGCGATCACTCGGCTAACATCCCGGCCCCATTGGAAGAAACTGCAAGGGAGTGGCTAAGAGAATTAGGGCGTGAATTTTGGTTCAAAACAAACAATGAATAAAAAAATGCTCAAGCGAGCCAGAGACAAAGTACTTCGGGTCGTTAACGGGTCCGGGCCAGTCGTGAAAGGGATAGCCACTTGGAATGTCCACAGTTTATTTCAAAGTGGAAAGACTCACAATGCCATCAGAGAAATGGAAAGACTAATAGTTGACATCATTGGAATTAGTGAGATGCGCTGGCCTAATTCTGGAAAATGTAACGTCAATGGTTACCAGGTATATTATGCAGGTAATTACAATCCCCACCATTATAATGGTGTAGGGTTCATATTGTACCCAGATATTGCTGCGACAGTGAAGACCTATGTATCTGTGTCGAATAGGGTAATTTTTCTACAATTCAATGCAAAACCGATATAACTGAATATTATCCAGGTGTATGCTCCAACTTGTGATGCATCAGATGAAGACATCGAAGCGTTCTACACCCAAGACAAAACGGCCTTGTCTTTCATCAAAACGAATGAGATTACCATTGTGGTGGGCGATTTCAATGCCAAGGTAGGTCATGGTCGACGGGGCTGATATAGTGAGTAATTTCGGATTAGGGAGTGGCAATGATCGAGGTGATCGATTGGTCCAGCTATGCCAAGAGGAAATGTTCATCATAGCAAACACTCATTTTCAGCCTCCTCCACGTCGTCTTTACACATGGACCTCAAACTTCGACAAAAATGTCAGGAATCAAATTGACTATATCCTCGTCAATAAGCGATTCAGAAATTCCCTAAAAAGTGTGAAGACATATTCTGGTGCTGATATTAACTCCGATCATAATGTTTTGTTAGCTCAATTAATTTGAACTTGAAAAAATATCACCCAGTGAGGTGCAAGAATCATTTTGCGATCCATAAGCTCCAAGACCCTGTATTGAGAAGTGATTCCCAAACAGCATTGAGTACAAAACTGGATTATATCCAGTCGAAAAAGGATACACATAATATTGAAGACACTTGGAACCAATTCAAATCCGCAGTGAATGAAGTGTGTCGAGAAAACCTACAGGCCACTGAGAGCAGGAAAAGCAAACCATGGATGACAGATAAAATTCTACAATTGATCGATTGCAGAAGACCTTTCAAGAATAATGATACGATAAAGTACAAAGCATTGCAGGAATTAATACAGAAGGAAATCCGTACTGCCAAAGAACAACAACTTTCAAAGGAATGTAGCGAAATAGAAGAACTGTGTGCAAAGCATGACTCGTTCAACATGTACAACAAGTAGTTCCGTGAAAAACTATACAGCCTATTTTCATATATCCTACATATCTACATACAAAATTTCAGTTTGATTGCTGTAATAGATTCGTAGATATTGAGAACCGACTAAATATTTCGGATGGTTGCCAGGTTGGATTTTATATATGTAGGTCCTAGAGTTAAGTACTGTTACATGAAGATTATTGTGTAAGTGTAGCATTCAAACTTCAATCACATGATTAGGACACAAGAAGTAACAAGGAGATTTTAAAATTTCGCACAGCTGTCATCTTGTGGTTATGGAAACAATTGAAATAAATTAGATGCCAGTGGATTACCATTCGTATAAGGATTTACTGTACCAAGTTTCACTGCACTCGGATGGTTATATTGCGAGAAACGCACATGTGAATATTTATACTTCGCGTCGCGTCGCCACCATGTTGGATTGGTGATCACCAGGTTATTTAAAGTCCTATAGGCGAACTTATGTTAATAGCCCCTATGAACATTAAAAATTTCAGTTTGATTGCTATGATAGATTCGTAGATATTCAGAGCCGTCTAAATATTTCGGATGGTCGCCATGTTGGATTGTTATATGTAAAGGCCATAGAGTCATGTACCATCAAAGGAAAATTATTGCGTAGGTTCATTATTCAAACTTTCACATCCATCGCATGATTACGACACAAGAAATAAAAACTTAATTTTTAAATCTCGCCAAGCCGCCATCATGAGATTATGTAAACAATTGAACTAAATTAAATACCAGTGTATTACAATGTGTATAAACATTTCCTGTACCAGATTTCATTGCGGTTGGAACATTAAATCGCGAGAAAGGTCTATTTAAAATTTTCGAATTCGCTTGGCCGCCATGTTCGTTTTGTAGTTAACCGGTTTTTAAAAGTCTTATAGATGAACATCCAGTAGTGCCCTTTATCTCCGTACTAAATTTCAGGGTGATACCGCTAATATTTTCGGAGATATAGAATGCCGGTGAAATATTTCGCGCATCCGCCATCTTGTGGTTATGTAAACAATTGAACCAAATTAGATGTCGGTGCATTACATTGTGTATAAATATATTCTGTGCCATGTTTTATTGCGTTTGGTTGGTTAAATCGCGAGAAACGTCTATTTAAAAGTCGCAAATTCGCATGGCCGCCATGTTGGTTTTGTAGTTACCAGTTTTTCAAAAGACACATAGGTGAACTTCTAGTAGTTCCCTTTATTATCGTAAAAATTCCAGGGTGATATCGGGAATACTTTCGGAGACATTGATTGCTGGTGAAATATTTCGCACAGCCGCCATGTTAGATTGGTGAGACGTACCAAAATTTGAAGGGCAAGGTCGGGATCGTCCGGAATAGTGCTATGAACTTACCAAGTTTCATTGAAAGCGCTCCTCTTACTCCTCAGACACACACACACACACACACGCGCACACCCACACACACACGGACAAAAGGTGATCATTAGCCTATTTCTTTCAAAATTGAAAATAGGCTAAAAATGTTAAACTAGCAGCTGGGATTTATAAGAGCAGAGGGATTAGGAATCTCATAAATAGATATGGCATCATTCTCCCTAGTACTGAAGAGAAGTTGACAGAATGGAAGGACTACATTGAAACTATTTGAAGACAGCAGAAGTGTTGATCATGGTATTCGAACGGGCGATGGCATAGATATTACAAGAGCTGAAATTGAACATGCCATAACAATATCTAAGACTGGAAAGGCTCCGGATCCAGATGAATTACACATTGAAATACTAAAGCTTCTCAAGCATGAACGATCTCTTTCCTTGCAGGTTGGTTTGTTCAATAATATATATCGAAGTGTATATATACCACATTGTTGGCTCAAATCAACTTTTATACCGATTCCCAAAAAGACCAATGCAAAGGGCTCCAATGACTATAGAATGATCAGTTTAATGAGTCATGCCCTGAAGTTATTCCTTAAAATCCTGCACTTAAGGTAATATCATAAATGTGAGGAGAAAATCGCTGGCACACAGTTTGGATTCAGGAGTGGTTTCGGAACTCGGGAGGCATTGCTCAGTCTTCAGGAGTTGATTCAACGATGTCGTGAGGTTCGTGTCGATGTTTACATGTGTTTCATCAATTATGAAAAAGCCTTTGACACTGTTTAACACGATAAACTGTTGAACATTTTATGTGACCTGGGACTAGATGGACGTGATATCCGATTAATTGGATATCTGTACTGGAATCAACGTGCTGCTGTACGTGTTGATGGTCAGCTGTCTGAAGAAGTATCGATAATGAAGGGAGTTCGCCAAGGTTGAATTCTTTCTCCACTCCTCTTCATCATCTATTCTGAAAAGATTTTCCAAGATGCTCTTGATGGAAAGTCTCAAGGAGTAGTGGTAAATGGATCTATCATTAATAACATCCGATATGCCGATGACACTGTCATCCTTGCAACAAGTATGGATGATCTACAAAATCTACTGGATTCTATTTCTGAAGAGAGTAATGCCATGGGATTATATTTAAATATAAAAAAACAAAGTAGATGGTTGTTAGTAGAAATAAAGATGAAATTCAGGGCATTCTTACACTTGGTAATGAAAGAATTGAAAGGGTTGCATCATGTAAATATATAGGATCTCAAATCAATGGTAACTGGGACTTAAGTCAAGAAATTCGCTATAGAATTGAGCAGGCCAGAATTTCTTTCATGAAAATGAAAAAAGATTTGACCAACCGTGATTTAAGTCTGTCGTTACGCGCCCGACTGCTTCGATGCTACGTTTTTAGTGTCCTGCTCTATGGAGTTGAATCATGGACCCTTACTGAGGTTTTAAGTAAGAAACTGATAGCATTTGAAATGTGGACGTATCACAGGATTTTAAGGATATCATGGACAGCTTAAGTCACAAATGTGGAAGTACTGCGGCGAATGAACAAAGACTTGAAAATTCTCAGTATCATCAAAAGGAGAAAACTAGAATACTTTGGTCATTGCATGTGCAACAACAAATACCACCTCTTGCAATTAATTACCCAAGGGACGATTGATGGCATTAGGGGTCCAGGACGCAGACGAATACCCTGGCTAAAGAACTTAAGCCAGTGGTTCGGACTTACAACTGTGTCACCGTTTAGAACAGCTATGGACAAACAGCAGATCATGCTACTGATCGCCAATGTTCTTGGAGGACGAGGCACTTGAAGAAGAAGAAGAAGAAGAAGAGGAAGAAGAAAAAGAAGATGGAATATTAACTGAACCAAATTTCAATGGTAAACACCCTAATTTAAATTAACAAGCAAGAAGCGAAGAAATACCCAATATAAAAACATACTGCTCCTTTATTTGCCAAAGTAAGAAAAAAACAAATACTTGTTACCTACCTAACACGCACGAGTATCAACGGTTAGGGTGGGACAAAGTCAAAAAAAAAAAGTTCATAGTCTCTAAACAAAGAAGAATCACCTCTTAATCCAACTCGTGTATGTCCTGCTCAAAAATCCGACATGGAGATTGCCCCGCAAAATTAACCCAACCCTTACTTCATCAGTGCACACGAATAAAAACAATCACTGACCACTTATCCCAAAGCTCACCTGTGGCATGAATTCACGAAAAAAAAAATGCTGTTCATATCATAACAATCTACCTTTATGCATCGATGGAAAAATCTCCTGTACCCAAAGGAAATTTACTATCTAAAGATCATCAAAAGAAATCGCATCAAAAACTTTCAAACCTCAAATTGGCGTCACATAATGTGAAATTCATTAACCAACTGTAGTATAAATTATTTACACTCAAAATTTATGTTCAAATATTTACACCACAAATTCTTATTAGCCTACTTTCGATTTTTTCAAAAAATGAAAGTAGACTTATGAGATCAACACAGGGCGAAAAAAGTGTGTCTGTCTGTGTGTGTGTATGTGTGTGTGTGAGTCTGTGTGTGTGTATGTGTGTGTGTTGGTCTGTGTGTGTGTGTGTGTGTGTGTGAGTGTGTGTACTCTGAATGTGGGTCCCCCCCCCCCCTATCAATTCGAACACGGTGCAACCGAACGGAACGAAGTTTGGCACAGAGGTAGTACTAACAAAAGGCACCTCAGTGTCATGTTTTATATCGCCGCCATCTTGACGGAAACGTAATGGCGGCCACACAAATGTTCAAAGCTTAAATCAAATTACGACTAACCTAATCATTCGATCTCTACCAAATTTTGCAACAACATACCTTTATGGGGGGAGCATCCTTTGACCAAACTAATAGGTCATTCGCCTAATAGTTTGCGGATGGCGGCCATCTTTGTGTCAGAATCGATTCCCCCTATTAATTCAAACACGGTGAAACCGAATGGAACGAAATTTGGTACAGAGGTAGTACTAACAAAAGGCACCTCAGTGTCATGTTTTATATCGCCGCCATCTTGACGGAAACGTAATGGTGGCCACACGAATGTTCAAAGCTTAAATCAAATTACGATTAACCTAATCATCCGATCTCTACCAAATTTTGCAACTACATACCTTTATGGAGGGAGCATCATTTGACCAATCTAATAGGTCATTTGCCTAATAGTTTGCGGATGGCGGCCATCTTTGTGTGAAAATCAATTCCCCCTATTAATTCAAACACGGTGAAACCGAATGGAACGAAATTTGGTACAGAGGTAGCACTAGCAAAGGGCATCTCAATGTCATGTTTTATATCGCCGCCATATTGACAGAAACGTAATAGCGGCCACACAAATGTTCAAAGCTTAAGTTAAATTACGACTAACATAACCATCCGATCTCTACCAAACTTTGCAACAACATACCTTTATGGAGGGAGCATCCTTTGACCAATCTAATAGGTAATTAGCCTAATAGTTTGCGGATGGCGGCCATCTTTATGTCAAAATTGATTCCCCCTATTAATTCGAACACGGTGGAACCGAATGAACGAAATTTGGTACAGAGGTAGCACTAGCAAAGGGCACCTCAGTGTCATGTTTTATATCGCCGCCATCTTGACTGAAACGTAATGGCGGCCACACGAATGTTCAAAGCTTAAATCAAATTACGATTAACCTAATCATCCGATCTCTACCAAATTTTGCAACTACATACCTTTATGGAGGGAGCATCCTTTGACCAATCTAATAGGTCATTTGCCTATTAGTTTGCGGATGGCGGCCATCTTATGTCAAAATTGATTCCCCCTAATAATTCCAACACGGTGGAACCGAATGGAACGAAGTTTGGTACAGAGGTAGCACTAGCAAAGGGCACCTCAGTGTCATGTTTTATATTGCCGCCATCTTGACTCAAACGTAATGGCGGCCACACGAATGTTCAAAGCTTAAATCAAATTACGATTAACCTAATCATCCGATCTCTACCAAATTTTGCAACTACATACCTTTATGGAGGGAGCATCATTTGACCAATCTAATAGGTCATTCGCCAAATAGTTTGCGGATGGCGGCCATCTTTGTGTCAGAATCGATTCCCCCTATTAATTCAAACACGGTGAAACCGAAAGGAACTAAATTTGGTACGGAGATAGCACTAGCAAAGGGCATCTCAGTGTCATGATTAATATCGCCGCCATATTGACAGAAACGAAATGGCGGCCACACAAATGGTTAAGGCTTAAATCAAATTACGACTAACATAACCATCCGATAGTTACCAAACTTTGCAACAACATACCTTTATGGAGGGAGCATCCTTTGACCAATCTAATAGGTCATTAGCCTAATAGTTTGCGGGTGGCGGCCATCTTTATGTCAAAATTGATTCCCCCTATTAATTCGAACACGGTGGAACCGAATGAACGAAATTTGGTACTGAGGTAGCACTAGCAAAGGGCACCTCAGTGTAATGTTTTATATCACCGCTATCTTGACGGAAACGTAATCGCGGCCACCAAAATGTTAAAAGATAAAATGTAATTACGACCAACCTAATAATCTAGTCTCTACCAAATTTTGCAACACCATATCTTTATGTGGGAAACATATTCTGACCAAACTGGAAGAACATCAGCCCAATAGTTTGCAGATGGTGGCCAAGTATGTGTGCAAATCGATTCCCCCTATCAATTCAAACACGGTAAAACCGAATTGAACGAAATTTGGTACAGAGGTAGCACTAGCAAAGGGCACCTCATATTCATGTATAATATCCCTATAGCACGTTGTATTTCAACAAGCTACTACAACCAACATTCAATCATACTCCTTGAAAAGGACAGTTATAACAATACCCATGCATTTAGGAGAAAGTAGGCTATATGTTCTTTACTGAACATCTTTTTTTTCTATCTGATCTATATTCATGGCTGTCCCAACAACTTTGATCCTCAATATTATATCCATTTATGTAAGTACATTATCTCATATTATGACGACTAGAAATAGGCCACAACCCTAGTAATATGGTACCTTAGTGTATTTCATTTTTATGACGAACATTTAATCGCAGCCATTCAGTCAACCACTATGTGTGGGGAACCGAGTAACCTTACTGCAGAGCGTAGCCTCTACTACATCATTGCTCTATTCAATACTCAAACCTATTAACAAATGTAACACTTTCGTCATGACTAAGGAACCTGTCCTCATAATTACAATTTTCACGATCATACATTGCCCCGTGAATAACCTCGTTACACATAACCGAATGACACCACATTAATCTGCCTCGTCACACTTGTCGGAATACCAAATTTATCTGCCTCGTCACACTTGACAGAATACCCATATACAACCTCATCACAAAAATTACGCTTATTTAGCGTACCTCACGAACCTACGCTTGACACAGTTAACCTTATCTGGACAACGAGGACGTACGACAACATGAAATTCTATCCAAGGAACCATACTAGACAATTATCAACCTTATCCAACATCTTATTTTTCTATCACATTTGTTTAATTCATAATACACCTTATGGAATTAAATTCGTTTCATGACCTTCATGCACAACTATATCGACGATAATTCTGTCTCATGGCTATGGCTATGCGTGATTATTATCAACTATATTTTCAGTACTGATTAGAGCAGTAGTTATCATCCTTTAACTAAGATGCCTCAGAAATTGCAATGTCAACAAACTTTCAATCAAAATGGTCGTCTCATATCCCCGTCACTCACTTCCAAACTTATTATTATTATTCTTAGATTTCAGAGAATAAATATTTATCTTATTCCTATAATTGATGCTGTTAATTGTAAAAGTAGAAAAACGACTCGAAGTAAAAGAATATTGACCTTAAGAAAAATAAATTATGCTCTTGTTTAACCTATGATCAACGATTATTAATGGCGTTAAACTATATGAATCGCGTTAAGGTACACGACGTCAAGTCTTCTTACGGCATGGCTATTTGAAGTGGATGTTCTCTTCTTCACGATGAAAAGGAATGAGAATGAAATATCTTTCTTTAGATCCGGCGTCGTGAAGCATCCAGGTCCTTGGGAATCCTATGCGTCGGTGTGTCCTGGTCACTCGGGCTGCGTCGTTCCTCCTGCGTCTCCTCGATATGGTCTCCAGCTTGTCCCAGCGCTCCCGTAAAGCGTGCGTCCCCAGCACCTCTTGATCTCCAGGCGACGTCCGTGACCGCCCCCCTCCCCCCCCTCCCCCCCCCCCCGACTGCACCTCTTCACCATCAGCGTCGGCGTCTCTTGGCATCTCTTTCCTTGTCCACGCGTCCATTTCCTCGCGATCGTTCATCCCATGGTAGCCCCTTTATGGGTTTAGTGCAACAACATTTGGGTATTCATATCCGTGTAGATTCCAAATTCATTCGAGTCTGCGTTCATAGTGTTCACCTTGCCGTGTGACCACATTATATTCCACTACACCAGGACACTTTCTCATCCACTCGCTATAATATCCTGTTCTTAGTTCATTCAAATTTACCTATTCGTGTTCCACAGTCTGTGTTTATACTGTTCACCTCGCCTGTGCGCATGTAACCCCTCAACACAGGCTTAAAGCAGGTGTATCCTTTCATCACACTCGCACCGCGTCTCTTAAATGACAGCTCGCCGTTCACCTTTAAATAACGTAACTGGTCGGCATTATGATTCAGATTTCCATTCCGGCCTCCACTCAAATGTTCAAACGCATACAATTTTATCAGGCTATTGCCACAGTACATGCCTTCAACGTTTTAATGTCTGTTAACTGACACGGATCACGTGAATTAAACTTCATAGTAAAAAAATGGCGAAGTGTTCTGTAATATTACACGCCCCTTCATATTTCAATTGCAGCACTGGCATGGATTTAACATACCTCCGTCTATCATTTCTGGTTATTTCTTCACGTGCTAGCGTGTCCGATATCGTATGGAAATTCACGATTATCGCGATAGCGACACTTTAATAAATACAGCTCCAACGCACTTCACGAAAGACTTCTTGCATCAAGCGGCCACGAGCACTGACCATGCACATAAAAACTATCAAGTGTCCGACGCGAATTTCAATTCATGTGGCTTACAGATGCGGCCACGCTGAATGACTGATTCGTCCGAGTCGCGTTGCATAACTGATTTCCTCGTCGGAACCACGTTGTATGTCTGAACTTTCTGGAACCGTGTTAGCCTCCTCTCGAGAAAAAGAGGGATCATTCTAGAGCATCCTCTGCTCTAGCGGTAACCTCGTGAACCATCGTAATAGCCATTTCTTCCTAATCTCAGTCATCCCTCGATGGAAATGGCAAAATAATAAATAACGCTTCCATACATCGTGCGCATAAAACATACATTCAGATTTTTTGCTGTCAAAATAAAATATATGCCACCTAGAAGAATCATCATTCCAAGTTTCACATGACGAAAACCCATCAGGCCTTGTCGGCTGTTCGTTTAAAACACCACGCTACGTCACGCTTTGACGTGACGCTGTCCTTCCGGTCTCGTCGTTTCTCGAATGATCTGGGGCCGGAAATTGACCCTGACTGGATCTGTCACAGTACCTTGTGCTTTAAGCCTTTGAGTGCTAAGTTGCTACCTATTGGAATGAGAACCACGTTGCGACTACCGGAAAATGTCAACATATCCTCACGTTTCACATCCCCCAGACTCCAAACCCACCGTCAGTTCAAAAGTTTATGTATAGTTTATATATAGTTTATTATATATATATACAGTATAGGCTATACGTGACATTCTTGTGGAGACAATAACTACCGTTATTTTGCACCAATCACGTTAAAATGTATAAATAAAATATAACCATTCAAAATCTCGGCCGAGTTCGTTAAAGGCCAAAATTGCATTGAGAAGGGTGGATATTGAATTTTCTTTTTCGAAAAATAGAAATATCGCTATACATTTCTCTGTTTGTGAAAAATCGGATAGAGTGAAGGGCCAAAAACTTATCTCCGTAAAGTTTATCGATAGCACCAACCAATGACTTAAGAGGTGGGGGTAAATGGAGTTTTGAGAGAGAATAAAATCATACGTCCCAATAATAGGCACGATATCAAAACAGTTTAAAAAGATCATCAGTCCTATAAAATGTACCTAAATCCTTGGTCTCAAAGAATTTACGATATGACCCTCCTTAACGCCAAGAGCGAAAAGTTTTCGGAATTATAGGAAGATGGGGATTCTCGTACGCTAAACATGTAGAACATTTGTAGGTATATAACAATTGACACATTTATTGAACTCAATATATTTTTCTTTGCTGGGTGAAATCTACCTCCGCCTTCCAGCGTGCCGAGAAAGATTTTATTTTCATTTGTATTCGAAATAAATTTCAGAAGACCTAATTTTTTAACTCATCAGGAGGGCCTCAAAATATCTAGAGTTTTGCATCTTTATTAATGCAAATGTAAATTCAAAATCCTACATTTGTATCAATTTTCATTTTGAGACGAATCGTAATTAGAATATTTGTGCCCATGATTGCATCATTCCCATACCAGGGCTCAATATAATATTATTTACTAAATCAGTAGGCAAGTAATACTTGTTGCTCCGCATACTAGCGCACAAATTGATATTTTTTGACCCGAAATCACAACGCAGCGTGTTATTCCACCACGCTTGTTTACATCACATCTGCAATGGACACACGTCTACAAAAGACTTTGTTAGTTTCTTCCGGGAGCAAAAATCCAAACTCAAGCAAAACTAAATAATGCCCAACAGATGGCAGAACATGCCAGATATCGACTCACACCATTTATAGCCGGACGAAGCACGCAATGGGTAATTACTGGAGTAATAACTGTTTACCACAGTGCTTTAATCGTCATGTAAATGTAAAATATTCACCCACAGGCACGTAACATACCAAGTTTTAAAGCGTTGAAATATTAATAACGTGAAAATACGAACGCACTGAAACATACGCATCTTGACACAAACGAATGATGGAAACTCCTTTTTCATTTTAGTCTTCATTTAGGGCTCATGAATGCAAACCCTGACATATCCACATTTGCTCGAGAAAGAGTTTGTGTTCACATGGAGACAATTCCTTATGAATTCTCTATATCCTGGGCAAAGGTTATATTTAAATGCCAATATGTCATCGAGCCAGAAAAGGTGGGAGTTTATATGAATGTGTTGAGAGCGTAGGACTCTGATAATAACGTGAAGGATTTTATTTTCCTTGTGGATCGTGATTTTCAAATAAGAATTAATTTGCTTAAATATCGTCAGGTAACTCCACAGTGTTATAATATACGACCCTCGGCGTAGCGTATGTTAAGTGTTAATAAGAAATGCTGTGAAAAGCCTAGAATATAACTATGGCAGCCCTTGTCCTTATTGACGAAGTTTAAATATTCAGTAAGTTGAAACCTTGAGTCAATAAATAGTTGTACTTAGATCACAGTACCGGTTTTCGACACATTGAGACCTTCATCATCGTTATATTATAAAATATGATAAGAAGTAAGACTTACATACAAAAAATTCCTTATCAAAGGCTTTTATCAAAATAATTACTTAAAATACTAATAGCTAAGAGCTGAAAGACATTTAAAATTTTAAAAATCAGATATGTTACAATGTTTT
Source organism: Meconema thalassinum (assembly GCA_946902985.2). Classification (NCBI taxonomy): domain Eukaryota; kingdom Metazoa; phylum Arthropoda; class Insecta; order Orthoptera; family Tettigoniidae; genus Meconema; species Meconema thalassinum. The sequence goes on along the minus strand of OX336390.1, from coordinate 65,848,807 downwards.
AATAAAATGAAAGACATAAATCTTGATAAAGAAGCAGCTTGTCGTTAAAACAGTGATCTACAAAGAAGAATAAGGTAGAAGATAGAAATGAGAAACAAATTATATGAAGTCAGAAAGAAGTGGGAAATATAAACTTTAGAAACACATGGTTATTATATGTGCATGGAAAATTTGTAGGTTATAAGACTGACGTGAAAATGTATATGAGCGAGTATATATACAGTAAATATAATGTGACCTATGTCAAACAAACCATATAATAAGTACCGGATACATTGGATAACTCACTTTCTCCTATCATAATTTCAGAGTAAGTATTTTCCAACTTTCATATTCTTCTTGTTCTTCTTCTTCTTCTTCGCCGTTTGGGCCTACTGAGGACCACGGGGCGCGTATCTCCTCGTCGCTTTGTCTTTTCTCTTCTTCCAGTACTCTTTCATCATCTGACTACCGACAGTAGTGGCTGAGCGGGCTAAAGCGCTGCGTTAGGTCAACGGGACAAGCTCTCTGCTGACTCGGTAGACGCGTGGATTCGAGCCCCACCGTCGGCTGTCCTTGAAATGGTTTTCCGTGGTTTCCCATTTTCAACACCAGGCAAATGCTGGGACAGTACCTTCTGACAGGCCACGGCCGCTTCCTTCCACATCCTTGCCCAGTTTCATTCATCTTCATCAATTCCATCTCTCATCCCGACGCGCAGGTCGCCCACGGGCGTCGACTAGAAAGACCTGCACTCGGCCTTTCAGGAGGCTACACGACAAAAAAAATCATCTGACTATGAGCCAGCTTTCTTTCCTCCGTCCATGGCGGTCTGCTGACACCAGTGTTCTTCCTAGCTATCAGTGATACTGGTAAAACTCCCTGTCGGATGGCTTGCCGGAATTGTTGGCGGTTCTGTATGGAATTAAGTGGGATCCCTAGGTGGTCTAAATCCGTCCTGACCGTAGAGATCCACTTGGACCTAGAGGCCTTCCCTCTTCCTGCCACTGTGAAGATCTAACTGGTGAGTCGGCAAGGGATCATGCGGGTCAAGTGTCCATAGAAGGCCAAGCGCCTCTTTCTTATACAAGTAACAATGTCTTCTTGATGGCTGTAAAGCTCATCATTGTGCCGAATTCTGTAGGTGCCTCCCTCTTCCCGATAGGTCCTAGTATCCTCCGCAGGATCTTCCTCTCCTTGAGTTCAAGTTTCCTGAGTGGGCCTTTCCTGGCCATCACGAGGCATTCTGAGGCGTACAGAACAGATGGTTTTACTACTGAATTGTAGTGTCTGAGATTTAGGTTTTTGGAGAGGTACTTCGATGCGTAGATGCTGCAGCAGGAGTGGTAGGCCCTCTCGAACTTGGTGCACCTGGTATCTATGGCCAGATTCTCACTCTGGTTTGCCGAGATCCACTCTCCTAGGTACTTGACAGCAAGGACTTTTCGGATGAAGACTCCCTCAAGTGGAATTGTGGTCGGGGCTTCCTTTATGTTAGTCATGAATTCAGTCTTCCCAATGTTGATCTTAAGGCCAGCCCGAACCGCTACATCGTGAAGACTCTGTAGGCCAACTTTCATATATTTTAATTTTGAAGAACATTATTTTACTACTGTACATACGGGTACTTATATTGTTTGTCACATTATATTCACTGTATGTATTCGCACACATACTGCGCCCGTCCACCACCGGTACGTCATGGCAAGCCACTTGGCACCGATGTGTCACCATACACATATGTGAAAATTGAGAACAATGCGAGCATGAGACGACCTCGGGGTCGTCGTGGTCGTACTATCGAGATATAGCAATATTGTCCCCAATTTCCACGCGAGATAAGGAAAGAAGGATATTGAATACAACACAGAATTGAGGTTTCTTTAAAAACAAGGTAGCAAACACTTTATTGTCGCAGAAAATTCATGAAAAATAAATAAGCCCTCCTACGACTTGTAGGGTACGCATGATCTAACTACAAATAATACTCCTGAAAAAGAAACACCCTAGGCCTCGACCCTACAGTCGACATAGTTCCTGATCTCGGTGACCTATCAAAAATTGAATTCTAAATGCGGGTGTGCGTTTGAATTGCACCAGTTACGTTGAACGTGGACAAGTCACACTTCAAGATAACTGGTTACCCCATCCTAAATGACCAATGGCAGCAGCCGTAATATCAGGTCACTCCAGTGACGTCATGAGACAAAAAGTCACTCAACCAAAGTGTTTCAAACAAAAAAGTAAAGTTAAGTGCGCTATCCATTGCGCCAAAAAATATTAAATAGCTAACTACAATAACTACACTAACTATGAATTGTTGCATGTTAATATATCATCTTACGATGAAGCGATTATTAATATATTTACAGCGGCATCTCACATGCTCAACTTAGATCCAGTCAATCATTAATCCTCAATCCTATTTACAAATATTACTGCTTCCTCAAAGCATGTCAACACTCAACAAAGATCGTAATATTATCCAGTCAAATGGTATCAGTAACATGCTACCATGAGCATGACTATGATTATTTCAACATCTCTAACGTGATCCACTCCTATGAACACATGATAACTTTCAGCAATTATATCATTATTATACTGAGATTCATGAAAAAATTATCTATGACATTTATAGTTACTCAGAATGTCGTTACATCCATGTATGGTCAAATTTACATAATGAGGTAGTTAAATAAATCCTGGACGGTATTGTGCCAATATTACGGGTTCACTGTGATCATATAATAATTATTATAATTATTAAATTTTATGGTTGCAGAAAAATCATCGCATACGCTGCGGAAATATGTCCTCGGACATCAAAATTTACCTTGTAGTACAAATATAAATGGAATCGGAGACTCTTCCACCCCTATCCAATACATGACTCATCTGACGTCATCACCATAACAATAATGAGCCGGCAATCTCATTCCTAATCCTATAAATCATTACCTAGGTACTATCACAGTGCTTCAAGACCTAAAGCCTATTTTAGCACATAAACAAATACCTCCATTACAATCAATAGAATTTGTTGTAAACAAATCAATTATTATAAATTATTTAACCATCATGAATGTCTTATTAACCTCGCTTAATATGTCGAATATGCTGTTCGATATCGTTCTGATTCAGTGAAAGCAGAAAATATACTCAAAATCATTAACTGAAAAGTTATGAACAAATTGCATTGAGCAGACCAAATAGGTCAATAGGTCACCTGCAAAAACAATGATCAATAAAAGTATAGACTGGATTTAATAGCTCAAGCAGAAAAAGAAAATACGAAGTTTCAACTAGTAAATATGAATGACAGATAAACAAGGTCTATTCTTTCTGTTATAAGGTGCAACTCTCACACACATGACGTGTTCCATATACGGCGAAAAATATCCATAATGCAACTTGCGATGCAACAATTCCAATTACCAAGCAAAGTACTATAATATTGTTCACATATACTGTCCCCAACTACAAAGACTATAAGAAGTAAACAACAGTTTCGTCAGACCTTAAGAAATCAGCTTCGGCTCGAACATCCCGTATCCCTGGGTACCACAAAGAACCAGGAATAGTCTCTGTGTCTCCTAAGGCCTGGCGACCACGTGCTCCTCTTCGTTGGCTCGAATCCAATGTCCAATTCCTGTTCATCCTTCGGGAATTTGGTCTCGACATCCTTCCCGGTCTTCTTAAACTCAGGTGGGCTGCAGTTCCCGTCCAGCGGTTGCTTGGGTAATCTTGAGGTTAGTTACCGATGCATCTGTCCATTCTTTCGCCCGCCTATCCCATGTTCAGTTTTAATGCATGGTAAAGTACATATTACCAGTGGCTGAGTTGAGAATCTCATTTGTGAGTAGAGTTCTCATTGTAGCGTTGAATCTGAACATGTTACCGTTTGTTTGATGCATAATTATGTAGAAGAATCCAAACAGTTTGGTAAACTGAAGAAATGTTGGGTTGAATATTGCGGTTGCTTCCTATTCCTCAACTTGTAAATTCAGATATGTTCGAAGCTTGAAGACTAAGTATTTCAGTAACTTGTAAGTTTGTAGTTGAATACTGAACACTTTGTAAAGTTCTACTGAAGAAAAATTGCGTTGATATCCAACACCTCGTGTAACATGTGCGGAACACAGGCTAAGTGTTTGCTTGTTTGTCTAAGCCGAACAGCTGTCGCGTTGTGCTCACGGTGAATGCGGGCTAAATATAAGCGTGCGGCGAGGCGAAGTTGTACATGATATAACTTCTCTGTCTTGTGGGTAGAGTAACATTCTCTGATTGTCGTTGTGTGCTGTGCTTCGTAATGACGTAACACGATGTTATCGCTACACTAGCGAGAGTAGAAGTAACGTTGTCGCCTCACTGGCGAATAAGCAAGTGGCATTCTCACCTCCTCGGTGAAAGTAGAAGTAATTTGACCTTTCCCAGGCCTTCCTTTATATATGGTTCAGTGATCTGCGCGTCACGGGGTCTTCATGACAAGGCACAAGTGCGTGGCCTACGTCACATCCCTCCAACACTTTCCAGAACCAATCAGAGCTGCTTCATAGAATATCATGCAAGTAATCCAACATATTATGGCCAATATGAGGCTGGCGGGTACAAAACATATTCACGTCTGACGTATAACCTACTAGTGTCACATGCACATGTAATAACCACATCACTGTTTTAACGTCAAGCCTGGGAGCTGGAATGTGGCATTCTTAACCTCGTGAGATAAACCTGAGAAGAGGTGGATTCGATTTCCACTTCAACCATCCTGGAAGTACGTTTTCATAGTTTCCCACTATCTCTTCAGGAAAATGCCTTGATAGTTCCGAACTTAAGGCCACGGCTGCCTCTTTCACAACACTCACGTGAATTACTCCGATCCTCACCTGTATTACAAATACACACGCTAATACAGACAGCACAATAACACATATCATCAGACATATTAAATATATATATACACACATCCAAGTACACAGGGACAATTGAACACGACGTCCAAGAAGCTGAAATTAAACTAAAACCATTTCAATTCACACCCAAATATACGGGTCTGATGAATAATATGTCCCAAGCCCCTTAAATTAATTACTAACAAAAACTTCTTTTGATTGGTATTGTGTGTGTAAATCGTGTTTCCTAGAGTAATTTTGGTGATTTGTATACAGTATATGTTTGGTTTGATGACCCGGATCTGATGATGTACACTTGATGACCGAAACATGTCTTCCTTGTGTCCACATGTAGAACCTTTTCAGGTAGAATCTCATATTTCCCGCTTTTAAGATTCGTGTCGACCGACTATAAGTTAACCATGAACAAGTATAACGTGTGTTCAAAAAGTAACGAGCTGCAGGCATAATTACAGAAACCAGTACCTGAGTTATGTATCCCGTCCAGGCTCGAACACCAGACCCCATTCTAAACTAAGGTTATGGTCATTCTTCCTATAGAAGGAACATCATTGCCCAATGTATCCCTCAATATGCTATTAACAAAGTGTTTACTTGATGAATGTTCATTCTTGGAACCAAGGAAATGACGTTGCATACGTCCTTCACAACATGTTATTGTCAACGTAATTACTTCACTATCTGTAAATTGTTATTTGTCAAATACTTCCTGCAAGGAACTAAGGAAATGACCCTGTACATTTTCTCATATGATTATTCAATATGTTATTTCAAATGTGTTGATTCCAACAGCTATGAGTGATCAAATTCACAGCACTGTTATCGAAAACATGAGTCTGTAGGTGCAGGAGACATGATACAGGTAGCTGTGGACATGATATAGATAGCTGTGAGTAAAGAAAGAAAACAAACAGTTGAAAAAGAAACAGAACAAAATATATAGTTGGCAGTGCCTATAACCTAATCTATGGAGAAATACTGATTGTTGTTGTACTGTTAAAATAAGTGATTGGAAAATATAAATAAATAGAGTATCTATAAATTGGTGACCTCGACGTGATTCGAGAAATGACTGAAAAGAGTGATAATGAAGCGCGAACGCCTAATGGCACTACCAGTGAAGTTGAGGTTAGTAAAGTGTCTGTTAAAATTCCACCGTTCTGGCCCGATAAACCAGAAATTTGGTTTTACCAGATCGAAGCACAATTTGCGATTAACAGGATAACATCTGAAGTGACTAAATTTAATTACTTGGTTTCGCAATTAGAACCAAACTATGTGGAAAACATATGGGATATCATTAGTTGTGATAACTCCTGTAAATATGCCGCGGCAAAAGAAAGATTCCTCAACATCTTCAAAGAAAGTGAAGATAAGAAAATAAAGCGATTAATGACAGGGATTGACTTAGGGGATCTCAAACCAAGTCAGCTTCTGCGGAAAATGCAATCCCTGGCAGGCGCAGATATTTCAAACAAAGTCTTAAGGACACTATGGCTAGACAAACTTCCAAACTCAGTTTAAAATATATTGCTAGTTAGTGATGAGGAATTGGAGAAAATGGCAGTAATGGCAGATAAAATACTGGAAATGAATCCACGTACTGAACTGTATAGTGCCACAAAAAAAACAAGTCAGTGCTCTTCAAGTAGCAGTGCAACACTGGATGAAATCGTAGCGAAAATTACCGCATTGGAACAACAAATAGCAGCAATCCCAATCGGAAGACATCACTCACGAGCAACACATCGTAGCCCCAGGCGAAGTAGAAGTCGCAGCAACTCAACCAGAAAATTCAATCCAGATGGGAAATTGTGTTACTATCATTTTAAATTTGGCTCAAGATGGTACCCAGATAAATGTAAACAACAGTGCGGATGGAAGAATCCGGAAAACGAGAAACAGCAGTAGAATTGGCGGCAAGTTCCACTGCTGAAGGTCGCGAGTTGTGCCGCAGATCCCGGTTATTTTTGAGAGATAAAGAAACGGGAGTGCAGTTCCTTGTAGACAGGGGAACGGATGTTTCAATTTGGCCAGCAACAAAGCATGACAAAGTAGATAGTTCCTATAAACTGTATGCAGCCAACAATGCAGAAATACCAGCCTATGGTATCAAAATATTGACTGTGAACTTGGGACTAAGGCGAAAATTCCAGTGGCCATTTGTGGTAGCTAAAATAAACAAAGGTATAATTGGAGCAGATTTTCTTAAACAGTTCCATTTACTTGTGGACCTGCATAATAAACAATTAATTGACGGTGTAACTCAGCTTGGTGTTAAGGGCGAAGTTACAGTCATTCCAGAATGTGATGTTATTAGCTCTATGAATACAAATTTCAAGTACAGTGACATTCTTGCACAATATCCAATATTAACAACACCAAACTTAACCCCTACCCTGATAACACATGATATTAAACATCAAATAGTTACCAACGGTCAACCGGTATTCTCAAAAGCCAGACAGTTAGATCCGAAGAGGCTCCAGATTGTCAAACAAGAATTTCAGTTCCTGGTGGATAACGGAATAGTTCGACCATCAAACTCTCAATGGGCGAGTCCACTGCACATGGCTAGTAAGAAGGATGGGTCGTTACGACCTTGTGGTGACTATAGAAGGTTGAACGAGAGGACAATTCCAGACCGCTACCCAGTACCAAGAATAGAAGATTTTCATCATATCTTGAAAGGAAAAACTGTTTTCTCAAAAATCGACTTATTTATAGCATATTACCAAATCCCAATCGCCGAAGAGGATAAGTGCAAAACTGCAATAATAACTCCTTTAGGATTATATGAGTTCAATGTCATGAGTTTTGGGTTAAGAAATGCTCCATCCACCTTCCAGAGATTCATAAATGAAGTTTTCAGAGGTTTGGATTTCACATGTCCTTACTTGGACGACATTCTGGTAGCCTCCGCATCATTCGAGGAGCATAAGAATCATCTTACGTTGGTTATGGACAGGTTAAACAAGTATGGCCTTCGAATAAATACCTCCAAATCAGTGATGGGCGTGGACAGAATAGAGTTTCTAGGGTACCTCATTACAGCTGAGGGTACTAGACCTCTTCCTGAAACGGTTCAAACAATCTTGAATTATAAACTGCCAGAAACAGTGCATGAACTCCGCACGTTTCTCGGCATGGTTAACTTTTACCGCCGCTACCTCAAAGATGCTGCCAAAACACAAGCAGTGCTCCATGAATACCTAAAAGGAGCAAGAAAGAGAGATCGCAGAAAAATTCAATGGACTGAAGAAGCGAAACAGATGTTTGAAAAATGTAAACAAGAGTTATCAAATACAACACTCTTAACTATTCCTAACACAGACTATCTATTAGGCCTGTTTACAGACGCATCTGACATTGCCATTGGATCTGTGTTACAACAGTATGAAAATGATAGTTGGAGACCAATTGCCTTCTACTCGAAGAAACTGAGCGAAACACAGAAATCTTACAGCACATATGACAGAGAGCTTTTAGGCATTTACCTATCAGTGAAACAGTTCAAACATCTTTTGGAGGGAAGAGATTTCACCATCTTCACGGATCACAAGCCGCTGACCTATGCATTTATACAAAAGAACGAGAAAGCATCACCAAGACAATTGCGACACCTGCATTATATTTCTCAATTCACTACCAATATTCAACATATTAGTGGTAAACACAACATTGTAGCCGACACTCTAACTCGAACGGAAGAAATCTCTGTGATTGATTACGATGAAATTGCAAGAGAGCAACTGGAAGATGAAGAATTAAAACGGCTGATGGAAGAGAGTAAATCACTGACATTCAAGAAGTGCGCATTAACAGCGGGCAAGGCATTGTGGTGCGACATCTCAACGAATAATGCAAGACCATTTATCCCAGAGTCATTCTGCAAACACATGTTTCAACAGATCCATAACTTATCACACTCAGGTGTAAAGTCGTCAGTGAAGCAGATGACAACTAGGTTCATTTGGCTGAATATAACATCTGATGTTCGAAAATGGGCCCAAGCTTGCATCCACTGCCAGAAAAACAAAGTAACAAGACACACACAGTCTAAATTAATTTCATTTCCAGAACCTGATGAAAGGTTTAGAGTTGTACATATGGACTTAATTGGCCCACTGCCACCATCAGATGGGAACATTTATTGTTTAACATGCATCGACCGCTATACCTCTTGGATGGAAGTCATCCCAATACAAAATATCACAGCAGACACAGTTGCTAAATCACTCTACTCCAACTGGATTGCTAGATTTGGAGTCCCGAATGTAATTATCACAGACCGTGGACCACAATTTGATTCCGAACTTTTCAAGAAATTAGCAGTGTTGTGTGGTGTTAAACTGAAGCACACTACAGCCTACCACCCCCAATGCAATGGAAAGATTGAACGACTACACCGCACCTTAAAAACTGCCATCAGCGCACATAATTCCCATAAATGGACAGACGTTTTAGCTACAGTGCTTCTTGGGTTGCGTGCAGCCATAAAGAGCAATTCTGACTATTCTATTGCACAGATGGTCTATGGTAAGACTATTAAGCTACCTGGAGAGTTTTTTGAAATGCCATCAACAACAACTGACCCAGACACCTTCGTCTCCCAATTACAAAAACTGATGACAGCACTTAAGCCTATTCCATCTTATCATAAACTACCAGAAGTGTATTTGTACATAGAGACCTCAAGTCATGCACTCATGTCTTCTTGAGGAATGACAAAGTAAAGAAGCCATTGACACCACCTTATGATGGTCCTTTCCCTGTTGAGAAGAGATATGAGAAATTCTTCACACTACTAATTAAAGGCAAACAAGTAAATTTATCGATAGACAGAATAAAACCAGCCTACATCTTGGCACCAGATGAAGAGACCCCAGATCCTTCTCCTGTTTCAAGCCAAGCCAACCATCAACAAGACACTGCAATACCACCTCATGCCATAGAAAATAAAAGGGACACCACCATCATCAAGACATCACACTCTGGACGTACTGTGAGATTGCCAGTTCGTTTTCAATAGTGCTTACAGTAATGTTAAATGTATTGTTAGTGTATGGTGATAGTTTTATTCCTGCTTTAACAAGCGTAACTATGTTACTGGTGGGGGAGTGGTGTAAGTGCAGGAGACATGATACAGGTAGCTGTGGACATGATATAGATAGCTGTGAGTAAAGAAAGAAAACAAACAGTTGAAAAAGAAACAGAACAAAATATATAGTTGGCAGTGCCTATAATCTAATCTATGGAGAAATGCTGATTGTTGTTGTACTGTTAAAATAAGTGATTGGAAAATAAAAACAAGTAGTTCCGTGAAGAACTATACAGCCTATTTTCATATATCCTGCTCACGTTAATTGCCTCTATCAACATACAAAATTTCAGTTTAATTGCTGTAACAGATTCGTAGATATTGAGAACTGTTTAAATATTTCAGATGGTCGCCAGGTTGGATTTTTATTTTTGTACTATTACATTAAGATTATTGTGTACGTGTGGTATTCAAACTTCAATCGCATGATTAGAACACAAGAAGTCAAAACGATATTTTAAAATTACGCACAGCAGCCATCTTGTAATTATGCAAACAATTGAAATGAATTAGATGCCAGTGGATCAACATTTATATAAGCATTTAACGTGCAACGTTTCACGGCACTCGCATAGTTAATTCGCGAGAAACGTCCATTTAAATATTTATATTTCGCGTCGCCGCCATGTTGGATTTGAGCTCACCAGGTTACTGAAAGTCCTATAGGTGAACATATGTTCATAGTCTCTATGAACATTAAAAAATTCAGTTTGGTTGCTGTAAAAGATTCATAGATATTGAGAACCGTCTAAATATTTCGTAAGCTCGCCATTTAGGATTGTTATATGTATAGGCCATAGAGTTATGTACCATTCAAGGACAATTATTGCCTAGGTACATTATTCAAACTTTCACTTCGATCGCATGATTACGACACAAGAAATAAAAACTTAATTTTAAAATTTCGCACAGCCGCCATCTTTAGGTTATGTAAACAATTGAATTAAATTAGATGTAAGTGCATTACAATCTGCAAAATCATTTACTGTACCACATTTCACTGCGCTCAGAGAGTTAAGTCACGAGAAAAGTTTATTAAAATATTTCATATTCGCTTGGTCGCCATGTTCGTTTTGTACTTTACAGGTCTATAAAATATACATAGGTACACTTGTATCAGTACCCTTTATCACCGTACAAAATTGCAGGGTGATATCTGTAATAGTTTCGGAGATATAGAATGTCAGTGAAATATTTCGCACAGCCGCCATTTTGAGGTTATGTAAACAATTGAACTAAATTAGACTCCAGTGCATTACAATGTGCATAAACATTTGCTGTTCAAGTTTCATTACGTTTGGATAGTTAAATCGCGAGAAAAGTCTATTTAAAAGTCTCAAATTCGCTTGATCGCCATGTTGGTTTTGTATTCACCAGGTTTTTAAAAGTCTCATACGTGAACTTCTAGTAGTGCCCTTTATCACCGTACACAATTTCAGGGCGATATCGGTAATAGTTTCGGAGATAATGAATGCTAGTGAAATACTTCGCACAGCCGCCATATTGGATTGGTGAGACCTAACAAAATTTGAAGGGCACGGTCGAGGTTGCCGGAAATAGTGCTATTAACTTACCGAGTTTCATTGAAATCGCTCCAGCCGTTTAGATTTAATTAGGGGACACACACACACCTCACACACACACACACACACACACACACACACACACACGCAAACACACACGGACAAAAGGTGATCTCATAAGCCTATTTTTTTTCAAAATTGAAAATAGGCTAATAAATAGAGTATCTATAAGTCCATATCTTGTAAAATGTATATTTCCACAAACATATTACTGAGTGCGCCCCTCTACTGTGACGCACATTGTTATGAAGGGATTTGTATAAAAGACCTGGGCTCAGAAGCAAAGGCCTCTTCCAACTGCAGCAGCAACAAAACAGGTTGTCTGGCTGGTGTTCACTTGTATATATTGAATTGTCGACAAGTTAATAAATACATACAAACTAACTAACGAGTTATCATTCATAGAAATCAGACACTACTCATCAGAAGTAAGATCCACGAGACCTGACTTAACAGCAGTAGTAACAACTTCTTAGTACATCAATAAAGAAGACTGTTAAGCGACAAACTTAACTCCTGTATGTTAGAAGTATTGGCCCTGGCTGTTAGGCTCTTGTCCCTCTGTGACACGAGGCGGTGAATGGCTCTCTCATAAAATTCCCTGGGCTGCGATGTGAACCAGTTCCGCACGTACAGCTGGTCGACGACGTCCGAGGTGAATCGTTGGCCCCGCAGAGCCCTTTTCAGGGGACCAAACATGGCGTAATCACAGGAAGTGAGGTCTGGATTGTATGGAGGGTGGCCGAGACTGTGGGGCACACATTGGGCACACACTTTGCGCAAATGCAGTCGTTCCTACATGATTGTGTGCACACTTCCGACGCTCAATCCGACCATGGCTCACTGTCACTCGGCGGTCCTGGGTAATGAATGCATCAACCAGCTGGACTTTGTCATCGGTAATGCAGGGGGGTGCCCCAGGCCGGGCATCATGACTAACGACACCCGTCCTTTCCTGAAGCACTTGTGCCACGCCATGACCCATGCAAGGGACATGCAGTGTTCGCCGTACACTTGTGACATTCGGCGATGAATGTCCGTTCCCTCTACTCCTTCCGCTGTCAGATACCGAACAACACTTCTTTGCTCTTCGTTTCACGCCTACATGCCACTGTTTGCAATGCGATTGGCAGCGTTAGACGATTGATGCATGCTGCTGCTCGCTTTTTATCGTCACGTGACGTGCACGCGTGCCCTCTAGTGACGGGCTGTGACCTTCCACGCTTTGGTTGGAACCACACCTCGTTACACACGCCACGATAAGCTGATGAAGTCACCAGTTTGTGCATTCCAGCCTCCGGCTCGTTACTTTTTGAACGCACCTTATATTTGCTTTACACTAATTCTACAAGACTTGTGCAATACAGATTCTCAGGATTACACGTTCCCGGTGTTCTCTGAGTGGGTCAACACACAACAGAAACTTATTGCTAAATGGAGAAGTTAGGATTTCTTCTCAAATTAAATATTTATTATTTGAGAAAAAATAAGAAATATGATTGCTACTTACCGTATGACACACTGAATTCATGTTGACTGACACTTTTTAATTACAATGAAATCGAACTACATGGCTGTACTGATCTGGATGTTGCTTTAACGGGCGATTCATTGAAGTCATTTCCGGCATTTGCGCCTCAGCTAAAAATATGTTGTTATAATAATCCTTTGTCTCCGGAATGTTATGTGCACACATCAGCCAAACAATACATTCGACTCTTTGGTTCTAGTCTCACATTTACAGGCCTCATGGTGTATTTCGATCGCCCTTGATTCATAAAAAACATTAATTAAGCCAAGTACTATTCTTTGTTATACCCTTAGCACGTGATAATTATCTGAAAGTGTTTATTTTACTAATTGGAGATATGCTTGGCTAATCGCTCCACATGGGTGGGCTCCCAACTGTCTGTGTGTATTGGTAATAATAATAATAATAATAACCATAATAAAAATAATCCTATATGGAGCCTGTAATATAAGATATTATATTACCTCAAGATTTTTGATTTTCATTTCTAGAATATTCAATGCACGAACTTCAATATAGTGTTTGGTGATCCATACCTTTTTTATTCTGTCTTTTTGTCTATATGATCCCTTTTGATAATTAATTCCATTAGATTTATTTTAATGTCTAGTGAGATAAAAGGATGGCTAAGGGAGCCCACCCTGACGGAAAAGCCAGCAACCCTGTAAGCTGTGAGGGTAACACCACAGGTTGGACGAGAGGCCAGCACCCTTTCTTCGTAAAAAAATAGTAACAATGCTTTCAACGCTACAAGTAAGCCTCGGAATATGATTGATAATACTAGACGACAACATCGGCGAATAAATGGTATTCGATTTGGGACATGGAATGTAAGGAGTCTACACAAGGTAGGAGCTGCAACCAGTGTGGTCAAAGAAATCGAGAAATACAAACTAGATCTAGTTGCACTGCAAGAAATCCGGTGGGAGGATGCGGGCAGCATCAATATTGAGAACTCGACTATCCTATATGGAGCCTGTAAACAAGGGCATAGGTTGGGTACTGGTTTTTGTGTGAGCAAGGTCTTGGCCACTAATGTATCAGAGTTTGTGTCTATCAACCCCAGAATCTCTGTGTTAACAGTGAACGTAAAGCATCACAAGGCGACTTTTGTGAACTGTCATGCTCCCACGAAAGAAAGTGAAAGGGAAGTGAAGGACGAGATCTATGCGCAGCTAGAAGCAGTAGTGGATTCTATCCCAAATGGACACTTGAGGATCCTTATCGGAGACATGAATGCTAAAATTGGGAAAGAACAAGTATTCCAAGGTACAGTAGGAAGGCACAGCCTACATGAGGTAAGCAATGATAATGGTGTAAGGTTCATTAGCTTCGCTGCGTCATCAGGCTTATTCATTTCCAGCACAAACTTCCAGCGTTGGAACATCCATAAGGGAACCTGGATGTCACCAGATGGGAGAATAATAAATCAGATAGACCATGTCACTATTGATCTACAAACCAAGAGATGGGTGTCCGATGTTAAGACGGCACGGGGTGCAGAGTGTGGAAGTGACCATTTTCTGGTCAGAGGCCACTTACAAGTTCAGTGTAAAGGAGGGATCAGGGCTAAGCTAAAGAAGGTTGAGAGATACCGCGTTGAAAACTTAAGGATGAAACCATAAAGACAGAATATCAGCTGCAACTGAACAACCACTTTGAAGCACTCAGTGAACTGGACGAGAGCGAAGACCCTGAACAAATTTGGGAAAAGATTCAAAGCTCACTGACTGCTACAGCAAAGGAGACGATCAAGGGAGACACAGTAGGCAGGAAGATCTGGTTTGGAAAGGAATGTGCAGATGCTCTGGAACAGAGAGAGGAAGCCAGGAATAAGTGGCTGCAGGAGACTGATCTGGCGCAGGGTAAAGAACGATTTGAGGAGGTTCGAAGGGCTACCCAAGCAACTCTGAGAAGGGCAAAGAGGAAATATGTCAAGGACATCATCGTTGCGGCAGAAGCAGACTTCAGAGGACACAACACCAGGGAAATGTTTCAAAAGGTGAAGTATTTAAGCAAAGGTTACCAGTCGAGACAGAAATTTGTCAAAGATTATAGTGACAAAATTCTAACCAACGATTATGATATCGCCAAGAGATGGATGGAGTACTTCGACCAGCTTCTCAATTGCGAAGACCCTGAAATAGTATTTGAATTCCAGTCTCCAACCACAGTCGACTTGGATTATCCGCCACCTACTTTGGATGAGATCAAAATCCAGATCAAACGGCTCAAGAAGAATAAAAGTCCGGGTGAAGATGGAATACAGACCGAGTTGATCCAGGAAGGAGGAGACAAACTAACAGAAAAACTGCACAGGCTGATACACGCAATCTGGATCAAAGAAGAACTACCGTCAGAATGGAAAACAGCTCTGATTTGTCCAATCTATAAGAAGGATGACAAATTGAAATGTGGTAACTATCGAGGAATCGCCCTCCTTAACGTCTGCTACAAGATCTTGTCCAACTGCCTCATAGATAGAATTCAACCAGTGGCAGAATCAGTGCTTGGTGATTACCAGGGAGGCTTTCGGCTGGGGCGTTCCACAGTAGATAATATCCTCGTTCTCCGACAGCTTACTGAAAAACTGGGTGAATATGGCAAAGAACTCCACGTGTTATTCGTAGATTTTAAGAAGGCCTATGATTGCATACACCGAAAGAGCCTACTCAGTTGCCTAAGAGAGTTTGGAATGGCCGAGAAACTCATCAACTTGGTAGCGATCTGCCTGAGCGAAACACGCGGTAAGACAACAAGAAGTTCCGTGAAGAGCTATACAGCCTACTTTTCATGCCAATGATTATTCTACAGTATATGAACCTATCTAGAATAATGACGAAATTAAGTTGGTAATATCGAAATATCTAATTAGTTCAAAATATACCTGGAAAAATGTAGCCTAATAGAGCACTACAGTTGGCATCCCTGGTGACTGAATATATTCTTAGTTCCATCTCTTAAGGTACAGAATACAAAATTTGGTTGAAGTCCAATGGACGTTACATGCAGATAGACACTGGATCTATCAGCACGCGTAAAAGCATGTTGACAACAATACCATGCGTGTGCTGGTCAGAAATAATCTGAAATATTATGATATCTGTTGTGCCAATTTTGGATGAAATCCGTTTGTTGGTATAGAAGTTACATGTATTTTAAAATTGGACATATCAGCAGGCATAGAATCATGTTGGCTGCACTGCCTTGTATTAATTACTCCAAATTAATCTAGAATGTCAGGTGCTATACGTGTGCAAAGTATAGAGCTGTTGGCTTGCATACTTTCTGATATATTGATATTAAGGTAAAAAAATATAGACAGCATTTATTAAGAGTTGGCAGCCCTGATTGCTCTTAACAATACTTATAGTCATATCTGTTATGGTAAACATAGCACATACGAATCTTGGTTGAACTCCAACTGATAGTATAGAAGTTACATGTATTTAAATATTGGTACTATCAGCAGACTTATAATCATGTTGGTAGAACTGACGTATATAAGTTACTCCAAATTAATCTAAAATGTCAGAATATACGTGTGCATAGTTTAAAGCTGTTGGCTTGCATACTTTCTGATATATAGGTATTTGGATAAAAAAAGAGAGAGAAATTATTAACAGTTGGAAGCCCTGGTGGCTCTTAAGAATACGCTCAGTCATATCTGTTTATGTACAGATAATACATACAAAATTTGGTTGAAATCCAATTGATAATGTAGAAGTTATATGCAATTAAACATTGGACCTATCAGAGGGCTTAAAATTATTTTGGCAACACTGTCACAGTTGGCCTCCTGGAAAATAAACTGAAATACTATTATCTACATGTGTGCCAATTTTGGAATAGCTCCCATGCACACCTTGCAAGATATACAACATGGAGCTCAAATTTCTAGTGCGTTTTTTCAGCAGTTGGAAGCACTGACATCATTTTCAAATATGGACGAGAGATATTCCGGTGCACATCTTCACTCATACTAAATTTGGTTTTGATTGCTTCAGCCGTTTAGGAGTTGATAGGGGGGGGGGCACTCACACAGCCAGACAGACAGACAGAAGGACAGACAGGCAGACAGACAGACATTTTCCCGGATCGATCTCATTAGTCTACTTTTTCCTCATTTTTGCAAAATGTGAAAAGTAGGCTAAAAATGGGAAATCGAGTGACGGAGGATTTTGAAATTTTTGACGGGTCTCAGGCAAGGAGACGGTTTATCTCATACTCTGTTCAATTTTGCCTTGGAGAAGATCATACGTGAGACTTTTCGAGAGAATTTTGAAGGAATCCAAGTCGAAGGGAAGAACCTAGCATACCTTGCCTACGCAGATGATATCAGTTTACTCTC
The DNA here is from genome assembly GCA_946902985.2 of Meconema thalassinum. NCBI lineage: Eukaryota > Metazoa > Arthropoda > Insecta > Orthoptera > Tettigoniidae > Meconema > Meconema thalassinum. Next base: position 65,831,346 of record OX336390.1, on the reverse strand, counting down.
CAGCTCTCAGGGCTCTCAGGAAGAGTTGAGGCAAATGACCAGAGCACTCAAGGCAGCTGACAACAAATTTGGGCTAATCGTGAATGAAACTAAGACGGAGTACCTCAATATGGCTCGCGGGCAAGGCCACGTTTTTGGGCAACTACAGTCACTCCGGGTAGGGGACCAGTCCTACAAGAGGGTCCATGAATTTAAGTACTTAGGATCGCTTTTCACGGAGAACTCATCATGTGAGGCAGAAATCATCGCCAGGATCCAAGCAGGAAACTGAACTCTCTACAGCTTAACACAGCTTCTTCGGTCCAGAAGTCTCTCCAGACAGTTCAAAATTCGTCTGTATAAAACTCTGATCCAACCCGTTGCACTATATGGATGTGAGACATGGAGTATCCGAAAACAGGACTTTCATAAACTACTCGTTTTTGAGAGAAAAGTTCTTCGGAAGATCTTCGGACCGGTGAGGGATGTACACACGGGTGAATGGAGGATTAGACACAATCATGAATTAGAAGACCTGTGCCATGATGCCAACATAGCTGGAACCATCAAAACCAGAATACTGCAGTGGGCTGGACATGTAGCCCGGATGGAAGACCACCGATGGCCACGGAAGCTACTGGATTTCATCCCCACAGGAAAAAGACCACCAGGGTGACCAAGGAAGCGGTGGATTGATGGACTCCATGAAGATCAGCAACAGGCAGCGATACGCGTAGACAGTTGGCGGATGCCAGCTATGGATAGGAGACGATGGAGAAGGAAACTTGTAGCAGCGCGCGGTCCACTGGGCCTGATAGCGTAGAAGAGAAGAGAGAGAAGAGAAGAGAATAAAAATAATAATAATCATAATAATGAAAATATTCAAGTAACTCTATCAGACTTTTAATAGCAATAATTCTAATAATAATTAATAAATATTGGAATGCAGTTGAAATAAATCGGAAACCTCTATGGATGTCGAATTGGAAGGTGAACAGCTAAAGGAAGTAGGTGACTTCTGTTAATTGGGAAGCAAAATAACCAGTGATGGACGAAGCAAAGAAGATATAAAAAGTAGGTTAGCACAGGCAAGGAAGCATTTCTACAGAAAAGGAATCTGTTGACATCGAGTATAGATTTAGGTATTAGGGAGTCATTTTTGAAAGCCTTTATATGGAGCGTGGCGCTCTATGGAAGTGAAACATGGACTATTGGTGCAGCAGAAATGAATTGAAGCGGTTGAAGTGTGGTGTTACATGAGAATGATGAAGATCAGATGGGTAGATTGGGTTACGAAGGAAGGGGTATTAAGGCGAGTGGGAAAGGAGAGATGTTTCTGGCAACTGCTAATGAATAGAAGAGGTAGGTTGGTAGGATACATACTAAGACACCCAGGAATAGCTATACTGGCATCTTCCTTTACAGGTCACACAAATGTGCTGTATGCTAGGAGTCTGGGAAAGTCATCTAGTGCGCTCTGGGATTTGAGTGGAGGCTGGATCTTCGCTTGTATCGCTTTTGCTTGGTTAGCACGCAATATAACCTCCTGAGCAAAAGTAAGGCCACGATCAAGCGTGATTTCCAGGTATTTGGTGGCTGTCTGACATCGGATTTCCTCACTAATGAAATGTATATCCTGGACTTCGGTATGTTTCCATTTTTAAGTGAACAGAGTGGCAGAACATTTATTAACGTTTACCATCATTCTCCATTTCTCTAGCCAGTGTTCTAGAGCGTCTACGGTAACTTTGAAATTAGACTCTATTCTATGTCCTCTCCAGGAGGTCGTGCAGATTGCAGTATCATCTGCATAATGCCGGAGGCTCTTAGTGTCTGTCTTGGGAATGTCAGATACACATAATTATGTTGAAGAGAGAGGGGGCAATGACACTACCCTGCGGTAATCTGGCTTTAATCCTTCTTATTGATGAATGTGCCTCCTCCACCTGGACTTAGAATTTCCTTTTTCTAACGTAAGAGCTTACGACCTTAAGTAAATGCGCTGGGAAACCATTGTACTTCATCTTTTATAGCAAGCCGCTGTGCCATACCTTGTGAAAAGCACGACTGATGTCCAAAAACAGACTCCGGTCATACCGTTCTCGTTAAAGGAGCGCGTTATGATATATATGAGATGAAGGTGTTGTTGTACAGTAGAATGGCCTTTACGGAATCCGAACTGCTCATCATTAATACTATCATTGATGTGGGATCTGAGCCTGGAAAGTAGGGACATTTCAAATAATTTGGAGAGAATAGAAAGTAAGCTCATAGGTCAATAATTTTAGGTTAAAGTCCCATCAGCTTGAGGTTTACATATAATGATGACTTTTGCAACTTTCCAGGTGGAGGGAAAGTATCCGAAATGATAAATGGCATTGAACATTTTGGTTAAGCAAGTGAGGGAATTTTTAGTGATTTTTTGATGAAATTGGCAGAAATATCATCCGGTCCAGAGGCCTTCCAATTTTTCATCTTCTTGAAAAGATTGAGAAACTCGGTAGGGGCGACAAACCTAAAACCCCACGGAAGCTCTCCCTAAAATTCATCACAAAGTTCACGACGGACTTCGTCAACGAAGTCAACATCGCCAGGTTCCTGATTCGGTTTGCAGGCTTTTTCGAAAGTGTCCGCTAGGGCATTAGTTTAATCAATGTTAGAGAAGATCAATGCACGTTCGCCGTGCAATGGTGGAATGCTAGTTCCTTTCTTAAGTATTCTACAAAGAGTTGGAGTTACCGACTATATTGGTTAGCTTGTCTAGCCATTCTTTGTTTCGAACGCTTGAATGAATTTGTCGCTTAAGGCGATACAATTCTTATTTGATTCTCAGATCAAGGGAGAATTGCCAGCGCCACCAAGTCGCACGACTTAACACATCATGGTTAAGAGTTGCCATTAGATACGACATAAATAAGCATTGTGGTGGATTTAACCCGTTGAGTGCTTTGACCGTCTATTCACGGAGCACAAGTATAGGGGATCGAATATCATGCACAGTTGTAGGCAGGCAATGCTTTCTTTAATTTGTTTGTGAACTAATTTTCGTATCGTTGCACGTTGAGGTCAAGCGTAGCATTTTTTTATTCTTTCGAAGTGCGATTGAAATGCACAAGGCACGGCTAGTGTAGAGCTTGTGAGTGAAACTATTAAATGGTTTGCCGAGTCAAGCAACAATTCTTTTCATTTAAGAGAGGCTGCAGCGAGCCAGGTTTAAATACTGTACTTAATGAAATGAGTGTTGGTGACCCACAGTTCTGAAAGATTCAGAAGGCAGTAGAGACAGGTTATTCTTTATACAAGTTGATAGACGAGTTTTCTGGGTACACGTCATCTCTTTGTGATGGAGAGGAAACTACGTATTGAATTGAGACTAGAGAAAAAGAAATGACAGATCATTTAGGCAGGCGTAGTTTTTTGAGGGGCATGAGTTCGGAATTCACATTGGATTTAGGTATAAGCTATGTTTTAGCATGAAATTCGAATGCATTCAGCAATGTTTAGATGGGAAGATTGTTATGTTTGAAATGAGATGGAGATCTAGATTTCCACTATGATTAAATAAAATTGAGTATCACATTTAGGTTGACTATTTTGTATCAAATAAGGGAAGCGTAATTGTACTGTCGGTTTGGTGACACATTCTGAGTTCATTGAGGCTGCCAAATTAGTATACTGTGGAGGCAGCGATTGTATGGTTACCACGTTGGCCATTATAGGTCGGCTTATGAGGGATTTTTAGATGGCTACACATATGAGTGTTTATGGGTGTGATGATGGATTGTGTTTGTACGCTACCATTTTCTACGATTCTTTGTGCCACTAATAATCAGTCAACTAGCTTGATACTAGGGATAAAGCTAAACCTAAAAGTGAAATAATAATCAATGAAATTAATTCGAATTATCAGAATATTCTAAATAAAATGCTGAATGATAGCCGAAATACTTTTAAAGACCATCAGGTGATGAAAGTGATTCTTCGATACTTATATGCTTGTCTATTGTTTTGTGAGACAACAGTTGACACAACGTGAAATTTGTGTACATCACGAATGTGTGCAATAATGCGACGTAAGACTTGAAGTGAACTTCATCTCGATGCCAACTTAAGATTGTCCTCCATGAAATATATAATAATAATAATATCGTATGGCCTCGGGTGCCTGGTGCAAGCTTTGCTATTTGACACCCAGAGGGTAGCTTGCATGTCGAATTTCGTAGTTCCTTGACTATGAAAGTCAAGGAGGTTAGATGTTAGATCTCTAATCTCCTTGAACACAATAGCGCTTTCTAGTAGAGAAATGAGGAACTTTGTGCTGGCGGAAACTCCCGAGACTAATTTTGCCATTATGAACTCGGCCTACTGAATTCAAATGGGTTCTTTGACATGCCAACATCGTATGACATGCGTATCGTATTTTTGCCGCCTTTCAAAAATCACTTACCACGGTCAGGGGCGAACCTGCAATCATGGGGTTAGTAGACCGACACGCTATCCACTCACCCACCGTGACCGCTAGACACAAATAGTGGATAGCGTGCCTATAAAGGCACAAGTAGGAATGTCTTGAATATGCTATTTATTGAAATAATATTCTTTTATGAATAGGCAACTGTGCATATTATTAGCTTTGTTTTGTATTTGCTAGATGCGTATATTCTATTTAACGTCATTATTTCAGAACAGGATTAGCTGGACAAATTAACGTAAAAATTAATGTTGGACGTTGACACCATCGTAACTTCGTTATTATTCTTCCTGCTGATTATTTAAATGTAAATTTTATTATTGTAGTGGAATGAAGATTGAATTGCAGTAGCATCAGATGTGATTATTACCTATCTATATTGATGGGATTGTATTTGACTAGGGAAGACTTTAGGTGACACGATCTTAGCTTGCTTTGCTTATTTATTTTGTACCTAGAACGTCTATAAGGGATGTCTAGGGTTTATTCAGGATGCCATATTGTATACAAAGATTAGTTTAAATTAATTAAGAGCCTAATAGCCGTTATAACCCTTTCTTAGTCGTAGGATAGGCATCTGCTATTCAAAATAAATTCAGAGAATCTTTTACTCAAGCCTGGCGCCTTGTGATTCTTATATTTGCTATTTCCTGTGGATGTGTTCTTTAGGCTGGTTCAATTACTCACACCTCTCTCCCAACCCGATACTCCTTGGGATGACAGTCCCGTCCGATCTTCTCAGTGTATATCTTGTATCCCGACTAAGGGGCACAGAATTCGATTGGGATTTAATGTAAGTTTCTTAATGTATTATGATAATTGATCTTCTTATGACGTGCAAGGTTGAATGTATTTGATGTTACTTCATGTGATTTTAATTTGCAATTTGCTGCCTCCTTCATACTATATGAAGTAATATTTCTGGGTTTGATTTCACTGTATTGACATGAATATTACTACAAGGATCCTCCAATATGGTTTTCTCTGACTTGTGGCTTGACGGTGTGGCCACGTAATTTGAATTCAATTGCATTTAATATTATTGATTTTTCTAAATATTCTAATTAAGTTATGCCATAACTATTCAAATTAATATATGGGGAGTGATTTAATTTAAAATTGATTCTCCAAGGTTATTATGTGGTATCTTTCTGAACTTCATGTATCCATGTATTGGTTGGGGTTTCCCAGTACGTTCCATTCCACACCCATTGTGGTGCTCAGTCAGCATAGTGGTAGCAGGTGTCTGGATGTTTAAATTAATTTAATTTACTATATCTACAGTAGACATTCATTGATTTTGATGACTTCAGTTGTGAACTGGTTATTATTATTCTCGTATAAGAAACATGTTACACAATAAAATACATTTCACTAAATACAATTACACCAGAACTTGGCGACTTGTAGTGTATTCTCTGAGGCTAGGTGTAGATCCTCCGTTGTGCAAGTGGTTGGATACATGCGACATTGAACCATGTGGTCGGCAGTCTGATCTTCTCCGCAATCACACTTGATGTTTCCGTCTTTAGGGTAGTTCCATCTTACCATATTAGCTCTAGATTTGCCGACTGCTGATCTCATCCTATTTAGGGATTTCCATGTTATCCATGCCTCGTTATGACCCGGTGGTAAAGTTTCAGATGGTGTTGTACAGCCACCAGGAAGAAGACCTTTAGCTTTCCAAGATTGTAGTCTAGCACTTTTCTCGGTGGTTGTGAGTTCCTTTGATGTTTTCAGGAAACTCTTCCTAGATTTGAGTCTTGGTGTTTGTAATTCTTACCCATATAACGTATGAATTCCTTCATGATCCACCTTCTTCCTTTCCTTGTTCGCTGATATTTCTCTTCAAACAGAAGGTGGTGCTATCCCGACGAGGTGGTAAAGCCATTCAATTGGAGTGGATTTGAGACACCCAGTTATTATTCTGCTCGTATCATTGAGAGCCACATCCACCTGTTTAGCATGAGCTGAGTTATACCAAACAGGACATGCGTACTCTGCGGTGGAATAACATAATGCTATTGCAGAAGATTTGTTGGTTGCTGGTTGGCTGCCCCACTGCGATCCGGCCAATCTTCTGAGGGGATTGTTCCTTGTGGAAACTTTCTGCTTAGTGTTCACACAATGTTTCTTGTATGTGAGAGACCTGTAGAGTGTTACTCCCAAGTATTTTGGAGTGTAACAGTTTTCCAATGTAACCCCTGACCATACAATATTTAACATACGTTCGGCTTCCCTATTTCTCAGATGAAGAGCACATACTTGTGTTTTGATGGATTAGGTTTGAGATGATTTTTAGTATAGTATCTTGAGAGGGTTTCAAGGGCATTATTGAGATTGCTCTCCACTGATACAAAGTCTCTGCACTGTGTAGCCAAAGCAAAATCATCAGCATACACGAAGCTCCTGCAGTTTGGTGCAATAGGTTGATCATTTGTATAAATGTTAAATAATATTGGAGCCAACACACTTCCTTGCGGGAGACCATTCTTCTGTGGTCTCCATCTGCTACGTTGTCCTTGAAACTCAACAAAGGACCTGCGATTCTGCAAGATATAGGAAATGAAGTTGGTTATGCTAGGGTCCTTAGTCAGATTGTACAGCTTAGTTAATAATATCTGATGATTGACAGTGTCATACGCTGCTGATAAATCCACAGATGCCACTCCAGTTACATTGTGAGCTTCAAAACCATCTTCTATGTACTGAGTTAAGTTCAACAGTTGTCTAGTACAACTTTTACCAGGACGAAATCCAGCTTGTTGTGGTATAAGCAAAGGGTCGATTATGGGTATAAGATTATAACAGCAAGAATACTAACTGGGGTTATAATTATACCAACAAAGAAGGCCAAGGTGTGTCGGAATGGGCTGATTCAGAAGACCTTTTTCTAATGCATGATGCCAAAGAAAAGGGCTCCTTCCACTCTGCCAGATGGAATAAGTACTATAACCCTGATCTGTGCTTTGTCTCAAAGGACTCGTTTGGTATATCCCTAAAGTGCAGCAGGAATATTCTAGACAACTTCCCCCGAAGTCAGCACAGACCAGCACTTGTCAAAGTTGGCCTGGAAATGCCTGTCGTCAGATCAGTTCCACTGCCACGTTGGAATTTCACCAAAGCGAACTGGTCAAAATTCACCAGCGAATTGGAACATAATATACAGTGAATACCACCTAAAATAGGTAATTACGAGCACTTCGCTGGACTAATTTGTGCTATTGCAAGGAAACATATCCCAAGAGGATACAGAAGGACCTATATTCCTGGTTGGAGTCCAAAATGCAATGAACTATATGAGCAGTATAAACTCGCCAGTGATCCTGAAGTTGCCAACGAATTACTACGTCTTTAGACTCAGCTAGAAGAGAAAAATGGACCAACCTAATGGAAAATACGAATTTTCGACACTCCAGTCGAAAAGCATGGTCTCTTCTAAGGAAACTTGGTAGCAGCACTCCAAAATCCAGTTCCAAGTGCACCAAGATAAAGCCAGATGCGATAGCAAGCAGATTAGTTAGTCTGACAAGAAAACCTGCCGATTCTGACAAGGAAGAGGCAAAAATAATTCAGTTAGAACTAAAATCTAAGATGTTCCATGCAGAAACAACATCCCAGTTTACAGCTGATATCACGGCTGCTGAAGTTTCAACTGCACTAAAAGAAGTAAAATCAGGAAAAGCAGCTGTGTTGGATGGTCTTTATCCAGAATTCCTACAACGTTGTGGTCCTTGCTAAATTTTATATCAACATCTTACTCGATGGTCAACTTCCACCAGCACTCCAAAGAACTAAAGTAGTTGCTGTACTCAAACCTGGGAAAAATGGAGATAGTACAGAAGATTAAAGGCCTATTGCCCTCCTGAGGGTCTGTTACAAGCTGCTGGAAAGAATAATATATAATAGAATCTCAATTACAGTTCTTGAGCACATACCAAATGAGCAAGCTGGCTTCAGACCAAAGCGCAGTTGTATTGACCAGGTGTTGGCCCTAACCACTCACATAGAGAGAAAATTTCAAGATCGAAAGAAGACCGCATCTGTGTTTGTGGATCTCACGGCAGCATACGATACAGTTTGGCTAAAAGGAATGATCCTCAAATTCCTGAAAATAATCCCTTGCAAAAAACTTGCCATCCTACTGAATAATATGCTGGTCAACAGTTATTGAAGTTCACCTAAATGGCAACGTAAGCAGATCTCACAAACTAAATGATGGATTACCACAAGGATCGGTCCTTGGCCCATTGCTGTTCAATATTTACACCGCAGACTTTCCTCCTACTAGTGCTAAAAAGTACGTATACGCTGACGATCTTGCATTGACAGCTCAGTCCAACGACTTTGCAACAGCAGAAACCGTACTTACGGAAGATCCCTGCAGACTCGACAAGTTCTTCAAAACCTGGAGACTAAAACCAAATATAGCAAAATAAGAGGTCAGCTGCTTTCATCTGAGCAACAAACAAGCCAACTACATTCCTAGGGTTCAATACCAGGGTCATCTACTGAAATTCAATCCTCATCCTAAATATTTAGGCATCATCTTGGATCGATCCTTGACTTACAGTGAACATCTAGGCAAAAAAAATCTGCTAAGATCAAAACCCGCAACAACATCCTGCACAAACTCACAGGAACGGGCTGGGGACCAACAGCATCCACCCTCAGAACTTCAGCACTTGCCCTAGTGTATCCAGTAGCAGAATATTGCTGCCCAGTATGGCTTAACCGCGCCCATGCAAAGAAGATAGACGTACAGCTGAACGACACTATGAGGACTGTATCAGGAACCATCCAATCTACACCTTTGGAATGGTTACCAGTACTCTCCAACATCCCACCTCCTCATCTTCGAAGACAAATGGCACTGAAGAGAGAATGGCTTAAATGTTGTGACAACCCTGTTCTGCCAATTCATCTAGACTGCTCACCTAAAGATCTCAGGCTGAAATCCCGGAATCCTTCTTGGAGACAAGGAAGGAAGTTGGTCCAAGAGCAGTTTCAAGTGAATGAAGTTTGGCGCAATGAGTGGCTGACTTCAAATCCAGACAGATTAGGTCTTATCTCGGATCCAGTTAAGCAGCTCCCTGGTTTCGACCTTCCCAGAAAAATCTGGACGTCGCTGAACCGTATAAGAACTCAACACGGTAGGTGTTAGTTCTGGAAGCACAAATGGAAAATTGCCGAGAAGCCTTTCTGCTACTGTGCAGATGTGCCTCAGACCATCAGTGACATCGCTATGGATTGCCCACTCCGAAGGTTCAATGGTCCAATGAAGGAGATTCATCAAGCTAGTGATGAAGCTTTAGAATGGTTAGAGAAATTAGATATCCAGCTCTAACAAAACTGAAGCTACTTGCAGATCAAGGTCTCAATCTATTTGTACTGTAAATACTGTAGAATGTAAATAATTGTATATTGCATCATCATGCCATACGAAATATATATATGGGTATAAGGCGATTTAAGATCATTCTTTCTAACAATTTAAGAAGATGACACAGAAGAGCAATTGGCCTTGTGTTGTTTCCTGCTTTGCTAGGTTTCAGCAAGGCTGTCACTCGGCTCTTACGCCAGATATTTGGAATGTGACATCTGCTTATGTAGTTGTTAAAAATTTCCAGAACCAATTTTTTTGTTTCTGTGCCGAAATGCTTAATTTGTTCAGTTCGAATTTCATCCAGGCCCGCTGATTTCCCGCTTTTGCTCTGTTTGATGGCCTTCTATAATTCCAACATGTTCAATGGAGTCATAATGTAATTTTCCTCAAGTTGTTCTCTTCGTGATCTAGGCAGATTAGATTTGTGATCCACCTTCCCATTTAGCAGTAGTTGGTGTGCTATTTGATTTGCAGTAACGTTATAGTGTTCAGTGGCATGAGTTGGGTCATTGCTTAGACGCTTCAAAAGTCTGCATGCTTTATGACTGTCTCTTTTCAAGTCTAGATCTTCGGTGGTTCTGATCCAATGGATCATTTTCGTCTCCTTTATAGACGAGATAAGTTTATTTCCAGCTTCCACCGTTGTTTCGCTGAATGGATTGTCGTCAAATAAATTGGTGTATTCTTTCAGTAGGACAGACTGTTCTGTTGTAATGACGGCGATGTAAGATGTTCGACAACCACGAGGAATAGACATTCTTGAGCATCTCTTTACAGCTGTAGTGAAGATATAATAGGATTCTGGTATTGGATCAATTTAAGATACTTCGACGTCCAGTAGTTCTGTGAAGTTAGTCCAGTCTGCCTTCTTAAAATTGTATCTCCTACGAAAAGGCACTTTTTGAGGTCTTATAGCAGCAAATATTTGACACATTATAGGTCTATGCTGGGAATTAGATACTGGGGACAGACAGATTTTACGCATTGATGGTTGATACTACTACTGAATATAAAATCAGGGTTGAAACCACGTTTCCACCTACCACTGTTGAACGATAGCAAGGTGATTTAATTCTGCCCATTCCTGTACTGAACTGGTGATAGACATAAATTATAAGCGGGTCATTCATTAATATACTTGCATTTCAAACTGGTAATAAATAAAGCTCTAGTAGACATATATTAAAAGTGGATGGAAATTAGTGGACATTCACCAAAACCTGGTGAAAAATGAGTCACATATTAGTAGACCTATATATAATTTGGTGGTGAATTCACAGTCTTCCATTATATGTGCTGATGAATGAGTAGTTTTTATTATAAACTGGTGACAATTTAGTGGGCGTACATATTAAACTGGTGACAAATAGACAAATAGGCCTAAGTACTGATGATAAATTACCGTAGTAGTCTTTTTCGATAAAGTTGTGTTAAGTTACATAATATAAGGCGTGGTCAAAGAGTTTCCGCTAGAAAGCCGTACAGTCTACCATCGGTAGTCGCCGTGAGCATTGAGCACTCATCCCACCTACACATGAGGTTGAAGATCCCCGTGTGATAAAACACAGTGTCCCGCAGTAGTTTTACATTATAAACAGGCGACACATTAGTAGAGTTATTTTATTCATAAATACTTCTACAACATTAGGTGGTGATACATTAGCAGTTTCTTTAAGGAGCAGATGAACTCAGTTTCCTCCTTAAAACAACAATAACTAAATAACTTTTATTAAAATGCAGTGATATATTACTATGATTAGAAGATTATAAACTAGAAATGAATTACTTAGCTTATATTATAAACTAGTGACACATTTGTAGATTTTCATTCCGAGCTGGTGAAAACTTATTAGACTTACATTATAAATCAGTAATGCAATAGTAGACTTACATTATAACAGGCGATGAATTAGTAGACTTACTTTAAAACAGGTGATATAAGTATTCTTACTTTATAAGCAGGTAATATACTAGTAGTTTTACTTATTAAACAGCAAATAACCTTTGACACTAAAGCCCATGAAAGGCCTAGGGCTACCAAGCGACCCCTGCCCATTTGAGCTGCAGATATTGGGGTGAGGAATGGTGAGCGAATAGGTCTCCCTCGTCCGTTAATCTGGGTTTTCGTGACCGGGGCGCTGCCTTACTGTCAGACAGTTACTCAATTGTCCTCACGATACTGCGTGCACACCTTTCTAGCCCTCACGTCAGTTTCTAAAATCCCTGACGGAGCCGGGAATTGAACCCAGGACCTCCGGGTAAGAGACAGGCGCCCTACCCCAATACCACAGGACCGGCGATATATTAGTCATTTCCACTCTGCCACTGTTGCCAGCCACATTCTCAGCGTTTGACCTTCCTCTGTCCTCTGCCTCAAGGTAGCGCAGTTGCCAAGTGGGGTCAGTACATTCCTAAGATAGTGTTATCAAGTCGTGGAGGTGGTGGGAGAGACTGGGCCCGGCTAGCAGAGCAGATCTGTTTCCTTCAAGCTACAAAACACTCGGGCACTAGCAGGCTACCAGCTACAACAGTTAAATCATACATTTCATTTAACCATTCAAAAGCTGTGTTTCATCCCTAACTCTGTCTCATCACGACCATTCTTTCTGCTTAGCTACCCAGCGTCTGGAGCATCACCCCGAACAAAGCAACACTTCACATAGCCATTAGTAGTCTTACTTAATAAACAGGTGACATATTAGTTGTCTGCCTTTGTTAGGGGCAGATAACCTCGTAGTTCCGTTCCTTAAAACAACAACAACAACTATTTAACTAACTAACTAACTATCTCTGACTATGTAAAACATTTGTAGTCTTACTTTATGAACAGGTGGTATTGTACCCGTTTCCCAGAGGTCACGTCGGCCCGGGAATTACAACGTGGTGTCCAAGAAACTATACATTGGATAAACAAGTTTAGGGGGGCCTGAAATATATATCCGGAAAAGTCTAATCCAAAAAATCAACTGTAAGCTCGGGCTGTCAAGAGATCGAGTATCTCGGGTCGTTTGAGATAGGTGAGACTGGTTGACTCGAACATATATTTCCAAAGTTGAGAAAGAATATAAAAATAATGCTGAGAAATTCCTAGCTGTTCCTTTGTCACGTTGAAAGAAATGCCATCAAATGAACATCAGCGGCATGCAGCATGCTACCAATGTCCATGTTAATCGGTCAAAGGGCAGAAATAAGTTCCGGTACAGAGGAATTTGTGTGGATTTCGGCGCAAGAAAGATAAAACTGTCGAAGAAATGTTGGTAGGTACTTTAGATCCAGTTTGTTAGAGCCTCAATACAATATTTAAATGCATATATACTGTACAGAAAACAAGACTCGATACTATACCTGACCACGGCCCATACATATCGCATTCCAAATGTAACACTAACAAAAATGAAAATGTGAGAGAGTAACATTATCGAGTTTGAAGTCATGGAGCGTACCTTGACGAGCGCGGCTATGCTGCAGGGTGCCATGGTACAGCAGCGAACGGAAAGCAACGAAAACTCTCACTTAGTAATGTCGCTTCCCTGCGAAATAGCATGACGAAACTTATATTCGAATCGCCACTCGTAGATGGTGAAAAAAGAAAGAAAAACGAATAGAATTCTACAACGCTACAAACAAACATTGTGAGGTTTGAAGCCATTTTCAGTGTTGCCTTAGAAAAATAAAGTTTGGTGCTTTTCAGAGAGTATTTTTTCAGGATTACGGTACAACCCATCTCTTTTGGGTATATTTGTGTTGACCGACTGAAAAGCACCAAACTTTAGTTAGCTACAAACAAAAATTGATTTCCAGAAAAATAATCACAGGTATTTTCCACTCATCTGTGATGAAAGGATGTCTCCTTCAGGGATGTACTGTAACCAATATCGCATGGTTTTGGGAGCTCTGGCAACGTCGCATAGCAGGAGGAAGAAAGCAAGCGGAAGTAACCTGAGGTTGATGTTTTTAAGTCATGGAGATAGTCGACAGCATGACTAGGCGAAGGTTCCAGAAGCGTAGAGGGCGCTGATGAGCTCCAGGAAAAGTCAAGGTGAGAAGGTCACGTCGGAGAAGCAGGTCACTTTCTTTTGTATCGCCGTACACCGAAGTTCACTTTATTTTGTGTCGCCGTACGCTGAAGTAACAAGCAAGTGTGTAGGAGCAGTCGTACCGTGGCAACTTGGAACCAGTGCGGTATGTCGAGAGTTTTTTTAACATAGCTGAGGACTCAGTATTATTTCTTGCGTGGACAGCACTGTATTAACGAATATTAAAGCCGAATGTGGCGATGCGATATTATAACGCAGATCATAATGCTTTATGTTGTGGGATACTAGTCATTAGTACAACGGAGTGCGAGCAAACACACGTTGTGTCTTAAGCTTTCACGAGGTACGGGACTGCATGGGCCGTGCGCGATATAATTGACGCCTAGAACATATGAATGAAGCGATGTGCATTTATTTGACAAACAGACATGTGAGTATCCAAGGTCAGTGAACTATGAGAGATAAACTGAGTGTACTCCAATTATAGAGCGACATCCAAGGCCAAGGACGGACGTAATCTCTTATGAGTGCAGGCCGGTGTAAATGCGTACGATATAACCTGTGTCGTTATAGCGTTATCATCACGGCCATAAGTTGATATAACTTGGCATATTCGACATGAAGATTGCAGCGATGTATTGGACGGACATTCGGGCTATCAGTACAGACCAGTGCGAGTTTTGTGACAAGAACTTTACGAGCGAAGAGATGACCGGCTAGATCTAGAAATGTGGAAGCTGTTATGATGACGCGGAAACCAAGGCGAGCCAGGACCATGGACACCCAGAGGGTCGCGAGCTGGATCCAGGGCGAGAGGGGGAGGATGTTCAATGAGAAGAATTTGGAACCCAACCCCACGGAAACGTGTCAGCGGAACCAAGACTGAGGTGGTCGAAAGGTACTGAAAACCATGTTAATTCTTAAGTAGTGGTTAATGGGTGGTGGTTACTAAGATTTGGACAGATGGGCTTATAATCGAAATAGAATTTAATCAAAAAGATGAAATGCGATAACATGACAAGATTATTAGGACAGTAAATTTATGTTTTCTTTTGAGAGATTATTACAGTCATATTTATGATTTAAAATGAAATATATGGATGCTTTAAAATATAATCTGAGCACATGGGTCTTTCAGCGTGTTACGTCGCTGTGTTCTTTGAAATGGTGCAACCTGGATGACAATTTATGGTTTGAACATGCTTAAATTACAGGGGGAACATTTACACTTAAGGAGCTACTTTTTGTGTGCACATCATGATATTTATACTAAACACTCACACGTCACTGATGTTTCCCTTTACATGCTAACATGAGGAGATGGATTTGGTAGGTAACTGATACAAGGTTGTGTAAGTAATGAAACTGCATTGATAAAATAGTAGGGTTGTCTAATACGAAGTTATGATGAAACTAATGGTTCTCACTATAGCGAGGTGAATAAAATAAATGATTATAATTAATGTTACGTGATAGGTTAAAGTATATGACATTTTTAGGCAATTGTCAGTTGAAAAATAATACAGATGGTGTATTTATAAATGTGTGAAGAGCACGCAGTGGTTAACAAAAAATAAATTAATATTTGGAATCATAAAGATTTTACAATGTAATGTAATAAATTTAACAGCCAACAACCAGTCATTTTTCTGAGTGAGGCACAGCTGAACGGAAACCAGCGAAAATAATAATGAAGGTATTTAATCCATGAATACAAATTTTGTAAATGAATTCTTTAACGCCAGTGGCATCCTTATATAAATATATATTTTTCTCTTTGTGATTACATTTAGTTCGAAGGAGATCGAATGAGGCAATCATTTTTCCTTCGAATATTTTCTCATATTTATGCACCTGCTCATTTATGGACTATTTAATGGAGAGGAGACATAGCATTTTGAAGTAATGGTTGTAATACTAGGGTAATATAGCTCTGATCTCCGTAAGTTATTTTGTATCCAAAGATTAGGACGCCCGGAGATTTTTGTCCTCATTAATATGAATTTTGCTTCTGCGTCATTAATTTATTTGCACATCGAGAGTAATTTTAAGAATTCTCCGAGTGAAGGTAGGCTTCTGTGTTTTATTTTTATGTATTTCGTGGTGTGGTTCTGTAATAAATGGTGGATGAGTTTTATTTTAACAGCGGAGTGTTTGTCATTCTTGTTTGTGGTCATACTTGTTTGTCCACCGGATCAATTTTGAGATTTTACCCCAGTTGTACCCATCTTTATAAAGACCCCGGGATTGCATGAATCTCGTTCCCGATATAGTCTTTTTAATGCCAAAATTGATTCGGACATTCAAGATTTATCTTTCTTTTCGAGTTGTACCGAATTCTGGGTGAGGATTGACGTGTGTGTCGGGCCACTCAATCCAAAGTCAGATTATCGGGCACAACAAGATGGCGCCCACCGTGAACTGGCCTCGAACTGGGATTATCGTATCACGTAGTCGTATAGCCGACATATAGAACTCAAAAAAATTGGAACACCAGAGAAGAGTGACAAGATGGTGGACGGCCATGTGGTACAAATGGAATGGAGTGAAGACCAATTGAGTGCTGGTACTGTACCCAATCGTCATCATATGGAACATGTGGTCGTATCCCAGCTAACTCGCGGTCTTTCGGGGATGGGGCGTTCCTTCCCACTATACGACCACATGCTCAGGATTTGAGTCTGTCAGGTGACTACTCTACTTGAAAGAAACAACATATTCCTAAGTATGACATTTAATGATAGAAAATCATGGCAATACAACACAAAACACAATAAAAGATACCTTACATTTACTTCCCACAACAAAATCAAAGTTATCTGTGAGTCTCTCCTTAAAATTAGTGATTCACCGCACTCATGTCTATTCAAAACATCCTATTATTGATACTCTCTGACATTTGCGAGTGTCCATAGTGTTCTTCACGTGGCACAATTTAACACAAACTGGAATATCACAACACAATAAACACAAATTATCTTTAAATGACATTAAATCTGCAATTATTAAACATTTATCCGTTTTACACGGGGCATTTACTTTCAGTAACATTAATTCATTATCTTATGCCTTGAATAATAAGTGTTGTGTCGTGCGAATCGTATTCCTTTTCCCATCAATATAAAACGCTAAAGTGGTACGCTTTCCCTTCCAAAATACACATGGATAGAGATGTTTTATAGCTTCACCATACAACGACTTTCTGGGTCTGGTCAAAACATTATCGTTACAAACGTGTCATGTCATTCAAATTACGCTACCCGTGTGAATAAATTAGAGTGAACTGGGCAAATACACTTTACAAAGATGCCTATATTTATTTGGTGCAGTATTCCTCCTCAGAGAATAACTGGGCCAAATATTATCCGATCACAACGTTCCAACATGGTATGAATGTGGAAATAAAGCATTTAATTCAATTGGCATCATCACATCAATCATATCTTAATTACTTTTCGAAATATCGAGATTCTTCAGTGTCCCACTATACTTTTAATATAAAAGGATCAGGTCAATTGGCTTCCTCTCCAAGCGGACAATAAATTAGTCTCGGGTGGCTCAGAAAAAGATGGCCGCCGGTCTAGTGGTCTCCCTACCACCCCATCTGGCTTCTCACAAGGTCAAGTTTATTTACTGGTGCAGTTACACTGGAGGTACCCTGAGTGGGTTGTGTCCCTAGTAATTGAGTCAATCTAATTATTTAACACCTACATTTAGAGTATAATGGGCTCATCTCGGCTCCTAATTAATATTCATGGCAGGGGATGGATCACGGTGTAGCTTTGCCGTTCTGTGGGTGACATTAGTGGCTCTGGCGTGCATCTCAAGTGAGTATCAAAGTTCTCTCACCGGTGCAGCTGCCTATAACAAGAGGAAATCAACGTTTCCTATACGAAGAACCATTAGTCTTACCTCTAAGGGCAGATCAATTAATATATGGGCTCACACCGGCTCTCTAATACTTATCCCTGGAAGCAACAATTCTGCAAACGGTGGATACAGACAGCCTCTGTCCCACTTCGTTGCGAATAATACAAGTATGCTCCAAGGCGATACTATCTCGTAGATTTCGAAGATTAGCCGACTGGATTCGCCTAACGCGCAAGCTATGTTTGGATGATCCCCGCAACTTATTGACGTAAATCTCTTGATTCTACGTTACATGCTCGCTAAACGCGGCTCAAACAATACTTCTTATAGATGACTCAATTATTAAAGCACTCACGTCCTCTCTATAATTATTCATAAGCCAAAGCTCTACGTAGCTCCCAAAACAAGTATAAATTTACTGGCTTACATTAACTACCTTAATGGCTCTCAAATACAACCCTGAAGAATATACCATAATAAACATTCATTCAACAATTCAATGACACTGAAAAACTCTCATTATCTCGATATGTTACGTTTCTTTCTTACTGTTTACAATAACACAGTATTCTTACGTAAGACATGACACACTTGCACGTACTATAGGCCTGACATGCCCATTTATTAGGCTATTTTCAATTTTGAAAAAATAGGCTTATGAGATCACCTTTTGTCCGTGTGTGTGTGCGTGTGTGTGTGTGTGTGTGATTCGTGTGTGTGTGTCCCCCTAATAAAATCTAAACAGCTAGAGCGATTTCAATGAAACTCAGTAAGTTCATAGCACTATTCCGGGCGACCTCGACTGTGCCCTTCAAATTTTGTTACGACTCACCAATCCAACATGGCGGCTGTGCGAAATATTTCACCAGCATTCAATATCTCCGAAACAATTACCGATATTACCCTGACATCATGTATGGTGATAAAGGGAACTACTATAAGTTCACTTATGTGATCTTTGAAAACCTGGTATCTACAAAACCAACATGGCGGCCAAGCGAATTTGCGACTTTTAAATAGACGTTTCTCGCGATTTATCCAACCAAGCGCAATGAAACTTGGTACAGTATATGTTTATATGCATTGTAATGCACCGACAACTAACTTCGTTCATTTGTTTACATAACCACAAGATGGTGAATGTGCGAAATATTTCACCGGCATTCTGTATCTCTGAAACTATTAGCGGTATCTCCCTGAAGTTTTGTACGGAGATAAAGGGCACTACTGGAAGTCCATTTATACGACTTAAAAAAAACGGTTATATACAAAACAAACATGGCGGCCAAGCGAATTAGAAAATTTGAAATAGACCTTTCTCGCGATTTAATGCTCCAAACGCACTGAAATCTGGTACAGGAAATATGTATACACATTGTAATGCACTGGTATCTAATTTAGTTCAATTGTTTTCATAACCTCAAGATGGCGGCTGTGCGAATTTTAAAATTAAGTTTATATTTCTTGTGATGTAGTCATGCGATCGAAGTGAAAGTTTGAATAATGAACCTACCCAATAATTTTCCTATAATGGTACATGACTCTATGGCCTATACATTTAACAATCCAACATGGCGACCATCCGAAATATTTAGACGGCTCTCAATATCTACGAATCTATTGTAGCAATCAAACAGAATTTTTTATTGTTCATAGGGGCTATGAACTCAAGTTCACTTATAGGACTTTAAATAACCTGGTGATCACAAATCCAACATGGCGGCGACGCGAATTATAAATATTCTCATGGACGTTTATCGCAATTTATCCATCCGAGAGCAGTGAAACTTGGTACAGTAAATCCTTATACGAATGGTAATCCACTAGCATCTAATTTATTTCAATTGTTTCCATAACCTAAAGATGGCAGCTGTGCGAAATTTTAAAATCTCCTTGTAATTTCTAGTGTCCTAATTATGCGATTGAAGTTTGAATACCACACGTACACAATAATCTGCATGTAACAGTACATAACTCTAGGACCTACATATATAAAATCCAACATGGCGACCATCCGAATTATTTAGTCGGTTCTCAATATCTACGAATCTATTACAGCAATCAAACTGAAATTGTGCATGTTGATTGTTGCAATAAGTGGGCTATATGAAAATAGGCTGTATAGTTCTTCACGGAACTACTTGTTTATTCATTATTGTTACCGACTCCAGATTATTATTATTATTATTATTATTTAACCTTACCGTTACTTTCATCAATATCTTAGGCCTAAATGGCCATAAACAAATCACCCTCCAAGCCATATTTTACCAAAATACGAGGGGTGTAATCTCGTACATAAATGACTGTTAATTCTTAGTCTAAGAGTGATTCTTCGTTGTATGGTGAGCTATTTAATCATATCAACATATTAAATTTGTACTCACTTTCATTTTTACTGGGTTAGTCCAGCACGCCAGCAACGAACCTACCATGATGCTTAGCTTAAGCCATCATGATATTTTTCACACGACACATTGTATACACTTTACACCTGGTAATCATATTTTTCATCACTGGCTTTTCTCACTTTGACACAATACATATTATTTTACCATATACACATAAAGACTTTTAAAATCACTGTAATATAACTTTATACACAATTCTCGTACTATTTCACACGTGGATCCTTGATTAGACTCCAACTATCGCCTGACCTCAGAGATGCGATGCAGCTACCTCCTGACAACCGCTGGTCTCCATGAAAGTCTATCTTGCGTGTGTGTGTGTGTTCGACTCCTGTCACCTACAGTTTATATCTCCTCTACTGCAAATCTGTTCAATCCTATGTCACGACTATGTGTGACGCCTTCCAGGCTCCCGTAACTGTAGTGATCCTTACAATAATGTGTTATTTTAACTATGACAACCCTCCTGGTATGTTCATTTTCTATAAACATCCTAAATTCTCTCTACGCTATACTGAATCTTATACTCGCGTATGTTATTGGTTAAACGTCTGCAGTAGACTAAATCTTACACGATGCATAATTACTGTTGTGACGCTGCATGATACGCTTTTCTTTGTTCTCCAAATACACTTGAGCGTCGATACTTTATAAATTCGCGCTCTTTCTTGCGTGACCTGGCAGCGTGTTAGTTCACGTGTTGAGTCAAGACGAACTGAAGACGAACTAACTTCCCTGCGAAGCTCCCCCTATATAAGGCTTTCTTGTGAAACATAGTCCACTGGACGCTCAGGACCGACTCCTTTCTTGAAATAATACATTTCCAGACAAAGTGAAGTATAATCCTCGTTTGTCTAAGTGTGGAGGTCCCAAAATCACTCGCGTGCAAGCGATCGCTTCGGCCAATTAATTATAATTAATTGCCTTCTTCCATGGCGTCATAACGCTATCCTGGTAATTCCCCTCCGGCTCGTCTCCAAAACCTTCCTCCGAAGCGGAAGAAGACTGTGCCGAGGTTCGTTTACAGATGCAGGCTTTAATTTAGGCGTGAGAACACTCCTAAATTATCTCTCCTAGAATATATTCATCTGGGTGTAAGTTTAATTTCAATTCATTGCTCCAATTGGCTGTAATCAATTAATTTCTGTGGGCGACTGCCCCCTCTCCACGTCCATACCTTGTGAGACGGTGAATCCCAGAGCCATTAATCTTGAGCTGTTCCTGCGGTCCAGACGAAAATTAGTTCCTTGGCGTCACCTAAACACGCCCCTACGCTAAGATTTGTCAACTGTCAAGCTGGTTTGCTTTCATGCATTCAGGCTTCTAAAACGTACATGGGCTTGCATTTTCTTGCAATGATCCACCTTAAAAATCTATGATATTCCCGTTCTAGCCGTGAAATCCTGCTATTATGATTATATACAGATATAACTCATTGCTCCTCGGGTTCCCTGTAGCTGTTCCCCCTCAGAGATCAATGATTCGATTCTGGGCAGAATCATGGGCCTGGTCTTCTTTGATAAGACCCGAGTTCGATGCCAGTCTGCCGTGTCTAATTGGGCACATTACCCCATTTTATTGTGCGATATGTCTGTCATTTGGTTAAAGTTCACTTTGTAGGATATTTTTGTGTGAATGACATAGAACGAAGCGATTCAGTAACGTTAGATCGCTGTGCTTATAGCGACACCATCCTCATTTATTATTTCCACATGATATTAGATTTCGATCCCACTGCCAAATTGAAGTAACCATTAGTCCTTAGTCTAAGTTAGTCACTAGTTGTAACAGCTTCCATGTTTACATTTTGTGAAATATGGGAGAATTTGATGAATTTAAGGAGTTGATGGGACAGCTAGGAGAGAAGTTACAGGATTTAGCTAAAAGTCAAAGAGTATGGAGAAAAGTTTGAAGACTCAATGGAAAGACTATGAAGGTCATATGAATACTAATCTAGATGGCTTGGATAGACAGTTGATTAAGATGCAGGAAGGAATGAACACTAAATTTGAAGGTCTAGACACTCAATTTAAAGGTTTCGACACAATATTCAAAGATTTAGACACTAAATTTGAAGGTTTAGACGCTAAATTTGAAGGTTTAGACACTCAATTTAAAGGTTTCGACTCCAAATTCAAAGATTTAGAAAATCTTCGATTTCAGTCAGAGGAATTGCAAGGAGGATTGGAATTATTTAAGGAGCACCAATTCGATATGAAACAGTACATGGAGAAGGCTCAAGCCGAAATGACGGATTTAAAAGAACAAATTAAGAGGGATAAAGTCGAAATTGAAAAGAATTTGGGGACACAGTTGAAATCATTGGAGAATACCGTTCAAGAGAAAATGGATCGAAGCGTGGAGGCAATGACCGCCAAGATGGAAGATAGGGATAAAGTAATTAACGCAGAGGTATTAGTGTTACAGGAAGAGGCGAAAGCAGTACAGCAGAAATTAGCGAAAGATACCAGGAGCATAACCGATAAAATGTCTGAATTCACCATAGAGCAAGGAAAGCAAGATGGAAAGTTTAGGAGTCAGATGGGGGAAATAAAGTTAGAGCTAAACGAAGAAATTAAAACACAGATTGCTACAGCGGTTTCGACAGTACAAGATAAAATGAGTATTACTCACGGAGAACAGTTAAAGAGAATTGTTGAATTAGAAGGAAATGCGGCAGAAGCAAAATCGAGAGATGAAAACTAGGAACTAAGTCCGATAGGACGAAATATTCACACCATTCAGTTACAGCTCAACTCAACCGGTTACCATCATTAGGAATCAGGAGGACCGCCCCCCCCCCCCAAAAAAAAAAAATGACTGGCATTACACCCATAGAATTCCTGCGGGACCTGAAGGAATACATGGATGAACATTGGGTTCCTAAAGAGAGAGAAATGAGGGTAATAGGAAGAGCTCTTGAAGGTCAACCGCTAAACTGGATGCGAGCTTTTCGTAATCAGTTTAGAGTGTACGATGACTTTGCGAGCGCTTTCCTGAAGAGATTTTGGTCCTCAGAAGATCAACAAAGTGTAAGGTCTGAATTATACTCAAAGAAATACGCGACTACCAGGCCAACACAATATTCTGGGTATTTCACGAAACAGATAGCCAGGCTACAATTTTTGGATCCACCGTTGGAGGAGCAGGATTTGGTGCATGTCATAATACAGCAATATCTGGTAGAGGTCCAGTGTGTATTAATTGCATCGGGTACAAATAGACTCGAGGTGTGTGACGAGATTTTGAGGAAACTAGACCACACGAGCAAGATGTCGGAACCTCGTGGTCAAAGGACAGAACAGAGAGAGGCAAAGATGGAGGTAATGGATCGTATGGCGCAGACGGAACCTCAGCGAAGTTATGGAAGGAACGATAGAAATGGATGGGATGATGGCAATGGCTTAAACAGATACAGGAATCAAGGAAAGCCATATGACCGGAGGCCATATTATCAGGATAGAAGCGGGTGATTTAATCAGAGGGACTACGGAAGGTCAGGATATAAAGGGAGAGAATCGTGGTAACGTGATCGGAGACCGTACAACAATTACCCACGATATGGGAATCAAGAAAGGCAAAATTACAGGCCATCATTAGTAGAACGTTACCAAGAAAGCCAGAGACACATTGAACAATTGAGGGAAAAGGAACAAGAAGAAGAATCTCAGGCAAAACAGCATGAGGAATCGAAACCAAGCACCAGTGGTATCAAATCAGGAAAGAGAAGCTGACAGGAAGGAAATGCCGAGTTTGAACAGGGATTCACAGGCAGTAATTACGATTATTTGCCCATTAATAATGATTTACGCCCAGATGTCATGACAGTCCAAATTCAAGCCATTCACAGCATTACTGATGATAGGAGATATGAAGACCAAGACGGAGAAGAAAGTAGAATGAGTGAAGAATGGATGGAGCTACCGTTTCAGGGGGAAGATGCCACAGGTGAAGATACAACTGAGAGACTTATAGGCAAATTCAACGCAGCTAGCCTTAAAAGGTACCACAAGAGACAGTAAGCATGCGATATAGAGAACTTATTGAAGAAGTAGATTGTTAACCCAACAGAATAATAATAATCGAGATGGTTCACGCTTATTATTATTCCTGGTTGAGGGGGATCTGTAACCAATATCGCATGGTTTTGGGAGCTCTGGCAACGTCGCATGGCAGGAGTAAGAAAGCAAGCGGCAGTAACCTGAGGTTGAGGTTTTTATGTCATGGACATAGCCGACAGCATGACTAGGTGAAGGTGCCAGAAGCGTAGAGGGCGCTGATGAGCTCCAGGAAATGTCAAGGTGAGAAGGTCACGTCGGAGAAACAGGTCACTTACTTTTGTATCGCCGTACTGTGCCCAACTCTAGGAATGGGTATTCCGAGTTTCAGACACCTAGATATCAAGGGAAAGGCTGTAGCCGCTTTTGAAAGTTCAGATATTTGAATATCGCGCTACATTGCTTCGAGAAGCATTTAGAAGAATTTTACCGATAGTTGGATGTCAAGTGACGTAGCGAGTAACAGCAGAGGTTGAGGCTATTTATTGATTAAATAGTTAACTATGGAGTAGAGACTTGAGACTGGGATCAGATTACTGGCACGGCCAAATGAAAGAGAATGCAATTAGTATCAAGTAAATCGGACCAGGGATATGAGGATTTCCAGATATCAGGCGATGACGCGTGACCCTGACCGTTTTGAATAAAAGCCAGCTGGAGGAGGCATGGTTAGCTCATTCTAACACAAGCACTTGGCAAGCAAGTTGCGTCTACGATGAGCCAAGGCACATGGTTGCCGTATCTACGCAGAAGTTCTTTTCAAATCGTGATAGTCACGAGAAGTGCTGCGCAAACGAGTTGGAACTTAGTAAGTTTCTGGTGAGGAGAATCACTGAGGTGATTGATTTCTACAGACATTGGTGGAAATATTTATATTTCCAAAAGGACATATGCTAGACTTTGTCTAGAAAATAGTATTTTGTCACAGTCCAGTAGTAACTTAATACTTGGATGTTTAAATCCATCAAGTCAGTTTTCATATTTTTGTAACTAGTTAACCACTTCGATCTGTCAGTACACTGAAGAATAGTCTATAACGGTGGCGTTCATTAGTCTACGCAAGGGAAACTGCAGGTTGCTTAGCGCATGGCAGATGGTGATATTAATAAACCATGCCCAGGGAACGATCTTCAGAACAGCCGTTAATTGCTTAGACTGTCAATGTTTTTCTTGTACTGATGAGATTACAGTGAGTTATGTTACAACTGACATATCTAATAAAAGATCACTTAGATCTGACCCTATTTCAACAAACTGTTATGGCTTTGATAGAAGCCCATATTAAAATGGAACCACAGTTTATTCAAACGTCGAAAGATACTACCACTATGTCTGACTAGACGATTTGTGGGTCTACAATGGCGGCCGATACAAGGATTATACATGCTTGTCCGATAGGGCATGTCTACGGATAAATCTGGTATAGACCAGGTTTACTACGCTTCAAGACCATCAAGAAATGTAAGCCACATTTGAATTATATTATGCCTAGCTAATTGGAACAAACTATTTTTCTGCAGATGACCAACACATTTTTGTCGTCGTATTTAAAGCTTGCAATGATTTACGCAAGACTTGTTAGAGTTATTCTGAGCATTTTCAGCACTCAGAACAGTTTAGGATCGATGACCGAGCATTTCGAGCATTTATTTGAATTTTTCATATTTTAAGGAAACCACGGAAAAACCCCCGATGTAACTGTAAAAGTTAATAATTTATTTTTGTTGAGGAATGGATATTTTTTTCCATATTCGAAGGTTCGAACATGTGGATTCTCACATAATGAGACGATAATTAAACATATTTAAAGTAATATAATTAATAATAATAATAATAATCCACTAATAATAATAATAATAATTTTCATAATTTTTCTAAATAATTCTTGGATATTATATTTTCTAATAATCATATGTATTGAGAAAGAGCCTATGAAGTAGTTTAATCATTTCTAGTCTGGAACAGGAGATTTTCCGAAGGAGAGTGGTTAGCGCAAGCCCGCATTCAACCAACATGTCAGTTCTGGTTGAACAGTTGATATTTGCTATGAGCAAAGTATATTTTTCATATAACACGGAGAGGCATGAAACGGGAAGCAAATGATATTTGTATCAAATAGGATATTTTTGTATTTATATAAAATCATGACGTAAATACACTCGAAAGTGAAATGAAGCTTTTCATAAGTATGGTAAATTCACGGGTTGAACTGAATGGTAAAATAAAATAAACTTGTAAGTTTATTAATCTTCCAGTGTTGAGAACAAGCAGAGGCTTGATTTATTGTATAAATTTTGGGAAGATAATTTATGTGTGTGGAGTAGTTGAAATGCCATTCCCAGGTGCGCATGTTAAGTCGCAGGAATGAAGGTTTTTTCGAGCATCAATCAAATAGCAGGTTCGATGGCTCAGGTTTATAGTAGGAGTATTGGAGCCACACATTTCGTCGTATGAATAACCCGAAGGTTATTTCTTTGAAACCATCAGTTCTTATTTCAACCTTGTTTTCGAATTCCATTTAGACTTTGATTTTGCTAGAACCCGGATTTGTCATGATAGTAGTTTATTCTTCTTCAAAGGAAGACCTTTGCCGTTGTTGTTGTAATATTGTGTTCTTACACAAATAGGAGAATGGGCCACTGCCAATCAAAAATAATTCTTTAACCACGGATAATTTGAAGGATATTTTCAATCCTAGTGCCATGAACTAAATGAATTCATTATAAAACTACAATTCTAATTTCCGCATTCTGTCGAAGAATTGCAAGTTGTAAAAATTGCTAGAAATGGCCATAAATATAAATATTTTTTTCCATAATGATTCCAAGTGGATAATTGAATAGTTGAATGGTTCAACCATTTATTGATCAAGTTGATGATTCAGAAATCATGTATTTTGTTTGGAACTTGAAGTTCATAATCGAGTCACTTCTCGAATGTTTAATGTCAGAAGAATAATTAATTGTTGTTGTGCTTCGCACAGTTCTTCGATGCTATGCTCAATGGTCAAATACTTTTCAGATGTTATTAATATGTGTTAATGATTTGTGTTGCTTCGATGATGATAATATTTCTCGACGATATATTTTTGAAACTGGAAAAACAAGTGAAAGTTTGAGAAATTCTATAAACATTTATTCTACGAGTGTTAATATCATGTAAATAGTCAAACAGTGATCTACGTTATTTCCAGTATGGACAATTAATTTTGAACTAGAATTAAATATTAATAATTTTGGAACACAGTCCACAGGACTATTAATCGGACTTGTGTTTCCAAAAAGATTGTCAAATGTGTTTGGAAGATTTCTGTATATTGTGTGTAAATAAGAGTGTGGATCGCCACACGTGGATGATGCTGCTTTGAGCATTCTTGCAGTCAGATTTTAACTTTAAAATAAACTGAGATAATTTTACCAGATGTGTTTCTCCCAATTAAATCTCCTTCTATCCTTATTGTTGCATTGAGCCAAAAATCAGCAAAGCATTTTTTAAAAATTTGATGTCGTTTTTGCGATTTGCTTTAACCCATCTGGCGCTCCGGGATATTTTGACTCTCGTGCTGACTGATTATTGGTAAAATGCATATGTGGTCGTGCGGACTCCGGTCTAAACGGGCACATAAAATAAGATAGAGAGAGAAATGGCTTCGAACGTGGGTCCCGATTTAGACATGGTCAATCGCATGCCGATTTGAAATTGTGATAATTTTTATAGAAATATTTTGGGAGTTGAGAGATGTCTGGTTTGGATGAATAAATTAGTAGGAAACCCAAATAGTGGGGAAAATTAATAATTTAACTTGGTTAATAATTAGAATGGGTTTGATTATTTTTGAGAATGGCTTAACCATTAGGGCGTCAAGTAAATTCAGTAGTAAACGTTCGATGACTGGACATACACATTATTAGAATCCAGGTGGAGGATATTTGAGAACTTGCATATTTTTCTTGTGATATTATGGTAATTGTAAGTCGTAAAAGTAGAGAATTTTGTTTTTCCATCACGTCGACATTAGGACAAATCTCATTTTATTATAGTGTTCCAATTAGCTATTCATATTTCTTGTTCTAGTTATAAGCTTGTGTTTGCCACTGTTGTATACCCCTAAGTTTTGAATAATAAATGAAAATTATGGAAGAAATGATGAGGATGATGAGGAGTTTGGAGGAGAGTTCAAAAGAGGCTGGACTGCGTGTAGCAGCCATTATGAAAGAAAATACTGAGGCTTTAGAAAAGAAACTTAAAGAAAATTCTGATTCTTTAGAGAATAAACTTAAAGAAAATTTGAACGATAAACTTAGAGAAAGTTCTGATTCTTTGAAAGGTAACTTAAAAGAAAGTTTAGAGGATAAACTCAAGGAAAATTCCGATTTGTTAGAGAGCAGGTTAAAAGATAACTTAAAGGAAAATTTAAACAGTAAATTTAATTCAATGGAAAGTAAATTTAAAGAGAATTCTGAAATTTTGAAAATGACACTTGAGAGTAAAATGAATAAATTATGCGATAAAACACATGAGCTCAAAACTTCATTAGCTACTAACGCAAGTTTAATGGACGATAAATTTCGCGATGCCGATCTTCGATCTCAAAGCTTAGCTGATAGGATAGAACATGGTCTTAGGAAAGTTTGTGAAGACATGGTCAACCTGGAAGTCAGAGTGAAGAAGGAGAGTAACGAGATGGGAATTCTAGTTGTTCAACGTTTAACGGAACAATTCAAGGAACTTGTCATGGGAGAAATAAGAGAAGGTGTGATTAATGAATTGCAAACTGAAATCAAGACCAGAGTTGTCAATGAAATTAAAGACACACTCAAGCTGGAGAATCAAGAGGGAATCAAGGAGATTAGGGAATCTTTGTCATCCCATATTGAAGTAATTGCCAAAGATATCCAAGCAACTCAGAAGGACATATCAGAAATGACAGGGTCATTGAAAAGTCATGAGGCTGTTATGAACCAGATATCCATTGATGTTAAAGACAATTGTAAAGAGACTGAAGCAATTAAGAAGATGGCAGAAGAAAACCAGAAGGAACTTGAGGCTATGAAAACTCAAATTAAGGATGAGAAACAGTCTGATCATCTGTTGAAAATGCCAAATATACGGGGAAAGGAACAGATACAGATAAATCTAGGAGCAGCTAGAGACACGGATAGTCAAAGACAGGATGAGGTCAGGACAGTATTTCAATCCAACCCCATAACTGTATTTAAGAATATAGAGGATAAGCCTTCTAAATTTTCAGGGCGAGATTCTGTGACACCCGTGGAATTTTTGAGAGAAGCAGGTGATTACCTGAAAGATTCTAAGATCCCTAAAGAAAGACAGATCCGAGTGATAGGGAAGTTCTTGGAAGGTCCTGCACTTCTTTGGTTTAGAGCATTTAGATCCACTCTAACCACTTTTGAGGAGTTTTCTCGTGGGCTATTGAAGAAGTTTTGGTCCCCGGAAACCCAACAGAAAGTCAGAGCAGAGTTATATTCGAAGAGATTCTCGACGTCACAACCTACTCGATACTCTACGTACTTTTCTGGACAGCTGTCTAAACTTCAACATTTAGATCCGCCGATGCCAAATAACGAGTTGATTACTGCATTGATACGTCAATTTCCAGCAGACGTCCAGAGGACTTTGATCGCCGCTGATATCTATAATATGGAACAATTTGATGAAGTATTACAGAAGCTGGATCATACAAACGCTCAATTCTTCCATCAGAAGGGAGTAAAGAGTAACAACGCTGTGTATGCTGTTATGGCTGATAGTTATTCTCAGACACCTCGAGAGATTCGAGAGGAGCGAGAAGAGAAATCGCCGAGGGAAGATTCCAATAAGAGAGGATGGAACCAGTACCGTAACAGATACAGTTACAAGCCATATGCGAGACCGGATGGTGGTAATCAATACAACACTCGATGGAGAAGACCACGAGATAGTCAAGGAAGGTACCAGGAAAGAAGATATTATGGTAGAAATAACTACAATAATAGAGGGAATGCAGATACTCGTCAGTCCAATGAAGAGTTTAACAAGGACACAAGGAAAAATTTGGAAGCAAGACACCAAGATAACTTGCAATTTGTGGAGCAGAGGCCCAACGAACCAGGTCCATCGGGAACACAACAATCCCGGGGGAATGGTAATGAAAAAAAAACTTCGAATTCACAGTAGAAGATAGAATTTTGAATACTTTCACTTCCAGAATTATTAAATGGCAAGCAGAGGATGATGATTTAATTCAGCAGAATGACGAACGAAAAGAAATGGGTACCAGAATTAGGATGCCAATCATATCATGCGAAGTATTCGGTATGCCTGTCGATACTTTGATCGATACTGGGGCTATGCTTTGTCTGGTGAGTGAGAAGCTTTATATTCTGTGGAAGTTCAAAGAGAATTTAGAGGAGATTCCAGTATCAGGAATTAAGATCCAAGGAATAATACCCAATAAAATATCTCTGTGTAAAACACAATTATACTTATGTATTACGATTGGAGGACATGATTTCCGACATGTATTTGTTGTAATGAAGGACATGGCTTTTGACATGATATTGGGAGCAGATTTCATTCAGAAATACCAAGCAGTGATAGATATGAAGACAGAGACGATTAAATTCAAGAATACCGAAGAGATTAACTTCGAGGGAAAAGAAGAAGAAGACATCGAGGGAGATGCTCAATGGTCTCTGATTTTTCATGAAGCTGAAGGAAGAGAAGTCTACACTGAGAAGGAGTCCCCAGAGCTAGGGAAGATTTTGGAAGAGTATCACGATATTTTTGATGTTAAACCTGGTGAAATTAAAGATTTTGAAGATCATATTCGTGTAAATGATGATGCACCTTTTCATGCTAAATTGTATCCAGTAGCAGAAAAGCATCGGGAAAGAGTAAAAGTGCTTATCAAGGAAATGGAAAACAACAATGTGATTGAAAAGTACACTACATCTTATGTCAATCCATTAGCAGTAGTGTCTAAGCAAGATGGAAGTCTGAGACTATGTTTAGACGCGCGAAATTTGAATTCAAGATTACTGCCAGAGTATGACAGACCACCAATCATTAGGGAACTGTTAAGAAAATTCCAAGGCAAGGTCTGGTTCTCTAATATTGATCTCACTTCGTCCTACCATCATATTAGGCCTAGTGAAGATTCTAAGAAGTTTACAGGATTTATGTTTGACCAGCAGACATATGTATTCCGCCGTTTACCATTTGGAGTCAAAACATCTGGATCCGTTTTGATCAGAGCCCTGGAACAAAATTTGAGTCCTGAAGTAAAAGAGATAGCAATTCGTTATATTGATGATATCTTAATTGCATCTGAGACTAAGGAGGAACATTTGCTACATCTTCAAATGTTATTCGCAGATTTGAGAAAAGCGAACTTCAAAGTAAACCTTCGAAAATGTCAGTTCTTTCGAAAGGAAATAAAATTTTTGGGTCACATTTTGGATGGAGAAGGATACCGTCCCAATGAGACGAAGATACAAGCAATTGCAAATTTCCCTAGGCCTACTAGAGTGAAGAATGTCCGCAGTTTTCTCGGGACATGCCAATTCTTTGCAGGGCATTGTCCGAACTTCACCAAGACAGTTGCGCCATTGCAGGAGTTGTTAAAGAAAGGAAATAAATGGAAATGGGATAAAGATTGTGAACAATCATTTCAAGATGCCAAGAGGTTATTGGTAAACAGTGTAAAATTGGAGTATCCTGACTTTACCAAGAATTTCATCATAGAATCTGATGCATCCACCGTAGGGATTGGAGCTATTCTACTTCAAGAGGATGAAGACCACAAGAGACATTACCTGGCGTTCATTAGCAGGAAACTTCGTCCATCAGAGAGGAATTATTACACCACAGAGTTAGAAGCACTTGCTGTAATATTTGCATTGGAGTCATGGAAGAAAATGTTAATTGGACATTCAGTCATTGTGAGGACTGATCACCACGCATTGGAGTTTATTTTGAGAACAAACTTTGCCAGTGATAGAATAACTAGATGGTCACTTTTTATTCAGCAATTCAACCTAGTTATTGAACACACTCCTGGAAAGTTGAACATTGGAGCTGATTTGTTGAGTAGAGCAGTGGAGTCTACATCTAAGGTTTTTCAAGTTAACCTGACGCAGGAGGATGAAGATACCTTGAGAAGGTTAAGGTTATTGCATTTATCCCAGAGGAGAGACCGACGTCTCAGAAACATTTTTCGTTTTCTACAGGGAAACATGGATCCAAATGATGATAATTTTGTGGAAACTGAAAGAATTTCCAGAGATTTTATGATGTTAGATGGTTTAATCTACAAGTTTGCAGATCCCGACCATACGAAGCTGAGAGTAGTGATACCTCCACGATTGCAAAACCCATTATTTGGATGGCACATAGAATCGCAGGTCATGCTGGAGTAGATAAGACAGTCAACATGATTCAAGAGAAATTTTCGTGGGAGCGAATGCGACAAACTGTCAGGAACACTATTCGAGAATGCGACTTATGCCAAAGGAGTAAACATAATACTAGATTACTGAGAGAATTACCAAGGCCTATTATTCCTTCTAAGCCTTGCGAAATCTTCGCGACTGATTTATATGGTCCTCTCCCAAAGTCTAAAAGATGTAACCGATATATTTTGGTGACCATGGATGTATTCAGCAAATACACCATGTTACATCCAATTCAGAAGGCAAACGCAAAGTATTGTGCGAAGAGAATTAGAGACAGCGTGATTCCGGAAGCAGGCAAACCGGAATTCCTTTTATCAGATCGTGGACCTCAATTTACATCTTTGGAATTTCGAACCATCATGAATAATCTTGGGATTAGACAATTGTTTTGTTCTATTAGACATCCAGAGAGCAATCCAGCGGAACGCGTGATGGCTGAGATAGCAAAATTTTGCCGCCTCTATTGTCCAAATGAACATTGGAAATGGATGGATGTTCTTTCTTTAGCATCCGAATCCATCAACTCTACTATTCATGAGAGTACTGGACAGATTCCCATGTTACTTCATCATGGAATTAAACCAACACGATTATGGGATCGAATCATCTCTATTCCACCTGAGATTGAACCAAGTCGTCAGATGAGGGAAACTCTAGCTTTAGAAAAGTTAAGGAGTCAAGCTGAGAAGAGAGAGCGCAGAGTGAGAGGAAAGCGTTTTCGCAAACCCTTGCGCGTAGGAACTCTTGTTTTAGTGAAAAGACCTACACCCTCTGACGTGCAAAATCGAGTAGACTCGAAATTTGCAAGCCTTTACGCTGGACCCTATCGTATTGTGGAAGTAAACAATAATGGAAGCTATGAAGTAGCCAATACACGAACTGGTAACATCGTGGGAACTTATAATGCATCGAATTTGAAGATCTATTATACAAGAACCAGATGATTTAATGTGTAGATAGGAAAAATAAAAATTTTTCAATTTTTATTTTTTGCTAGGTGTGGGGTGGATGTGCCCAACTCTAGGAATGGGTATTCCGAGTTTCAGACACCTAGATATCAAGGGAAAGGCTGTAGCCGCTTTTGAAAGTTCAGATATTTGAATATCGCGCTACATTGCCTCGAGAAGCATTTAGAAGAATTTTACCGATAGTTGGATGTCAAGTGACGTAGCGAGTAACAGCAGAGGTTGAGGCTATTTATTGATTAAATAGTTAACTATGGAGTAGAGACTTGAGACTGGGATCAGATTACTGGGACGGCCAAATGAAAGAGAATGCAATTAGTATCAAGTAAATCGGACCAGGGATTCAAGAGATATGAGGATTTCCAGATATCAGGCGATGACGCGTGACCCTGACCGTTTTGAATAAAAGCCAGCTGGAGGAGGCATGGTTAGCTCATTCTAACACAAGCACTTGGCAAGCAAGTTGCGTCTACGCTGAGCCAAGGCACATGGTTGCCGTATCTACGCAGAAGTTCTTTTCAAATCGTGATAGTCACGAGAAGTGCTGCGCAAACGAGTTGGAACTTAGTAAGTTTCTGGTGAGGAGAATCACTGAGGTGATTGATTTCTACAGACATTGGTGGAAATATTTATATTTCCAAAAGGACATATGCTAGACTTTGTCTAGAAAATAGTATTTTGTCACAGTCCAGTAGTAACTTAATACTTGGATGTTGAAATCCATCAAGTCAGTTTTCATATTTTTGTAACTAGTTAACCACTTCGATCTGTCAGTACACTGAAGAATAGTCTATAACGGTTGCGTTCATTAGTCTACGCAAGGGAAACTGCAGGTTGCTTAGCGCATGGCAGATGGTGATATTAATAAACCATGCTCAGGGAACGATCTTCAGAACAGCCGTTAATTGCTTAGACTGTCAATGTTTTTCTTGTACTGATGAGATTACAGTGAGTTATGTTACAACTGACATATCTAATAAAAGATCACTTAGATCTGACCCTATTTCAACAAACTGTTATGGCTTTGATAGAAGCCCATATTAAAATGGAACCACAGTTTATTCAAACGTCGAAAGATACTACCACTATGTCTGACTAGACGATTTGTGGGTCTACAATGGCGGCCGATACAAGGATTATACATGCTTGTCCGATAGGGCATGTCTACGGATAAATCTGGTATAGACCAGGTTTACTACGCTTCAAGACCATCAAGAAATGTAAGCCACATTTGAATTATATTATGCCTAGCTAATTGGAACAAACTATTTTTCTGCAGATGACCAACACATTTTTTTCGTCGTATTTAAAGCTTGCAATGATTTACGCAAGACTTGTTAGAGTTATTCTGAGCATTTTCAGCACTCAGAACAGTTTAGGATCGATGACCGAGCATTTCGAGTATTTATTTGAATTTTTCATATTTTAAGGAAACCACGGAAAACCCCCGATGTAACTGTAAAAGTTAATAATTTATTTTTGTTGAGGAATGGATATTTTTTCCATATTCGAAGGTTCGAACATGTGGATTCTCACATAATGAGATGATAATTAAACATATTTAAAGTAATATAATTAATAATAATAATAATAATCCACTAATAATAATAATAATAATTTTCATAATTTTTCTAAATAATTCTTGGATATTATATTTTCTAATAATCATATGTATTGAGAAAGAGCCTATGAAGTAGTTTAATCATTTCTAGTCTGGAACAGGAGATTTTCCGAAGGAGAGTGGTTAGCGCAAGCCCGCATTCAACCAACATGTCAGTTCTGGTTGAACAGTTGATATTTGCTATGAGCAAAGTATATTTTTCATATAACACGGAGAGGCATGAAACGGGAAGCAAATGATATTTGTATCAAATAGGATATTTTTGTATTTATATAAAATCATGACGTAAATACACTCGAAAGTGAAATGAAGCTTTTCATAAGTATGGTAAATTCACGGGTTGAACTGAATGGTAAAATAAAATAAACTTGTAAGTTTATTAATCTTCCAGTGTTGAGAACAAGCAGAGGCTTGATTTATTGTATAAATTTTGGGAAGATAATTTATGTGTGTGGAGTAGTTGAAATGCCATTCCCAGGTGCGCATGTTAAGTCGCAGGAATGAAGGTTTTTTCGAGCATCAATCAAATAGCAGGTTCGATGGCTCAGGTTTATAGTAGGAGTATTGGAGCCACACATTTCGTCGTATGAATAACCCGAAGGTTATTTCTTTGAAACCATCAGTTCTTATTTCAACCTTGTTTTCGAATTCCATTTAGACTTTGATTTTGCTAGAACCCGGATTTGTCATGATAGTAGTTTATTCTTCTTCAAAGGAAGACCTTTGCCGTTGTTGTTGTAATATTGTGTTCTTACACAAATAGGAGAATGGGCCACTGCCAATCAAAAATAATTCTTTAACCACGGATAATTTGAAGGATATTTTCAATCCTAGTGCCATGAACTAAATGAATTCATTATAAAACTACAATTCTAATTTCCGCATTCTGTCGAAGAATTGCAAGTTG
This sequence comes from Meconema thalassinum, assembly GCA_946902985.2. NCBI lineage: Eukaryota > Metazoa > Arthropoda > Insecta > Orthoptera > Tettigoniidae > Meconema > Meconema thalassinum. The sequence goes on along the minus strand of OX336390.1, from coordinate 65,795,185 downwards.
TAAAAATTGCTAGAAATGGCCATAAATATAAATATTTTTTTCCATAATGATTCCAAGTGGATAATTGAATAGTTGAATGGTTCAACCATTTATTGATCAAGTTGATGATTCAGAAATCATGTATTTTGTTTGGAACTTGAAGTTCATAATCGAGTCACTTCTCGAATGTTTAATGTCAGAAGAATAATTAATTGTTGTTGTGCTTCGCACAGTTCTTCGATGCTATGCTCAATGGTCAAATATTTTTCAGATGTTATTATATGTGTTAATGATTTGTGTTGCTTCGATGATGATAATATTTCTCGACGATATATTTTTGAAACTGGAAAAACAAGTGAAAGTTTGAGAAATTCTATAAACATTTATTCTACGAGTGTTAATATCATGTAAATAGTCAAACAGTGATCTACGTTATTTCCAGTATGGACAATTAATTTTGAACTGGAATTAAATATTAATAATTTTGGAACACAGTCCACAGGACTATTAATCGGACTTGTGTTTCCAAAAAGATTGTCATATGTGTTTGGAAGATTTCTGTATATTGTGTGTAAATAAGAGTGTGGATCGCCACACGTGGATGATGCTGCTTTGAGCATTCTTGCAGTCAGATTTTATCTTTATAATAAACTGAGATAATTTTACCAGATGTGTTTCTCCCAATTAAATCTCCTTCTATCCTTATTGTTGCATTGAGCCAAAAATCAGCAAAGCATTTTTTTTAAATTTGATGTTGTTTTTGCGATTTGCTTTAACCCATCTGGCGCTCCGGGATATTTTGACCCTCGTGCTGACTGATTATTGGTAAAATGCATATGTGGTCGTGCGGACTCCGGTCTAAACGGGCACAGTACATCGAAGTTCACTTTTGTGTCGCCGTACGCCGAAGTAACAAGCAAGTGTGTAGGAGCAGTCGTACCGTGGCAACTTGGAACCAGTGCGGTATTCCGATAGTTTTTTTAACATAGCTGAAAGACTCAGTATCATTTCTTGCGTGGACAGCTCTGTACGAATATTACGGCCAAATGTGGCGAGGCGATATTATAACGCAAATCATAATGCATTATGTTGTGAAATACTAGTCATTGGTACAACGGAGTGCGAGCCAAAACACGTGGTGTCTTATGTTTTTACGAGGTACGGGACTGCATGGGCCGTGCGCGATATAATTGACACCTAGAACATATGAATGAAGCGATATGCATTTGTTTAACAAGCAGACAAGTGAGTATCCAGGGCCAGTGAACTATGAGAGACAAACTGAGTGTATCCAATTATAGAGCGACATCCAAGGCCAAGGACGGACATAATCTCGTATGAGTGCAGGCTGGTGTAAATGCGTACGATATAACCTGTGTCGTTATAGAGTTATCATCACGGCCATAAGTTGTTATTACTTGGCATATTCGACATGAAGATTGCAGCGATGTATTGGACGGACATAAAGGCTATCAGTACAGACCAGTGCGAGTTTTGTGACAAGAACTTTACGAGCGAAGAGATGACCGGCTAGATCTAGAAATGTGGAAACTGTTATGATGACGTGGACACCACGGCGAGCCAGGACCATGGACACCCAGAGGGTCGCGAGCTGGATCCAGGGCGAGAGGGGAGGATGTTCAATGAGAAGAACGTGGAACCAAACCCCCAGGAAACGTGTCAGGGGACCAAGACTGAGGTGGTCGAAAGGTACTGAAAACCATGTTAATTTTTAAGTAGAGGTTAATGGGTAGTGGTTACTAAGATTTGGACAGATGGGCTTATAATCGAAATAGAATTTAATCAAAAAGATAAAATGCGATAACATGACACGATAATTAGGACAGTAAATTTAAGTTTTCTTTTGAGAGATTATTAGTCATATTTAGGATTTAAAATGAAATACATGGATGCTTTAAAATATAATCTGAGTACAGGGTTCTTTCAGCGTGTTACGTCGCTGTGTTCTTTGAAATGGTGCTACCTGGATGACAATTTATGGTTAAACATGCTTAAGTTACAGGGGGAACATTTACACACAAGGGGCCACTTTTTGAGCGCACATCATGATATTTATACTAAACACTCACACGTCACTGAGGTTTCCCTTTACATGCTAACATGAGGAGATGGATTTGGTAGGTAACTGATACAAGGTTGTGTAAGTAATGAAACTGCATTGATAAAATAGTAGGGTTGTCTAATACGAAGTTATGATGAAACTAAAGGTTCTCACTATAGCGAGGTGAATAAAATAAATGATTATAATTAATGTTACGTGATAGGTTAAAGTATATGAAATTTTGAGGCAATTGTCAGTTGAAAAATAATACTGATAGCAGAGGCCATCTACTTAAATGTTTATGGTGTATTTATAAATGTGTGAAGAGCATGCAGTGGTTAACAAAGAAATTAATAAATATCTGGAATCATAAAGATTTTTCAATGTAAAGTAATGAATGTACAGCCAACAACCAGTCATTTTTCTGAGTGAGGCACAGCTGAAAGGAAACCAGTGAAAATAATAATGAAAGTATTTAATCCATGGATACAAATTTCGTAAATGAATTCTTTATCGCCAGTGACATCCATATATAAATAAATATTTTCTTTTTGTGATTACATTTAGTTAGAAGGAGATCGAATGAGGCAATCATTTTTCCTTTGAATATTTTCTCATATTTATGCACCTGCTCATTTATGGACTATTCAACGGAGAGGTAACATAGCATTTTGAAGTAATGGTTTTAATACTAGGGTAATATAGCTCTGATCTCCGTAAGTTATTTTGTATCCAAAGATTAGGACGGCCGGAGATTTTTGTCCTCATTAATTTGAATTTTGCTTCTGCGTCATTAATTTATTTGCACATCAAGAGTAATTTTAAGAAGTCTCCGAGCGAAGGTAGGCTTCTGTGTTTGATTTTATGTATTTCGTGGTGTGGTTCTGTAATAAATGGTGGATGAGTTTTATTTTAACAGCGGAGTATTTTGTCATTCTTGTTTGTGGTCATACTTGTGTGTCCACCGGATCAATTTTGAGATTTTACCCCAGTTGTACCCATCTTTATAAAGACCCCGGGATTGCTTGAATCTCGTTCCCGACATAGTTTTTTTTTAATGCCAAAATTGATTCGGACATTCAAGAATTTTCTTTTCTTTTCGAGTTGTACCGAATTCTGGGTGAGGATTGACGTGTGTGTCGGGCCACCCAATCCTAAGCCAGATTATCGGGCACAGTACGGATAGAATGACAGATGATACCTTCTGAACTCATGACAGCGGGGAATGGACCACATCACTCACTCTGGGTCTCACGTGGCTTTTCTTACTGAATCTGTTATTTCAAGAGAACATTAGGAGTAATTGGGGAACTAATTGTAACATGATCGTAGTTCAATATGACAAAATGGCATTGCTCGAATGGGTTTGCTTTTCCTGTGTGACATTTAATTATGCCACCCTTCTTACCTTCTTGAATCTACGACACCAGTACGCAATATTGTTATATTTGGAGTTTCATTTCATTATCACCTTGAGTGCACACACCACTAAGTCTTAAGGCATTTATCACCATGTTCTTCCTGGAATTTATAGCTAAGCGATTGCTTAAGAATATTGGATAATTAGCATGCCATGTAAATGCTGGGTAATTATATCCTCACATATCATGAGAAGTTGGATAGTTTGAAGATATTGCCTTAATGTAACGTCGGTGCTTCTCAGGAATTAAACGTGTCAAAGCATACACCTACGCCTGTCTACTACTGTGTGGACTTCTCGCAATAGAATTTCCTGTTTTATCTGATCTTTGGATAAACTGTGTTGTCCCAAGAGAACATTAGGAGTAATTGGGGAACTAATTATAACATGATCGTTATCAAACATTTACTACCGATAAGCGGATCAATTGACAAATTGGCCATTTATTCATAGAATACGTAAGGTCTCCTAGTTATTATTAGTATGCAGCTAAGTTGTAGCACGCCATAAAATATGTGCTGTCAAAAATTATTGTCCAGGTATTACGAATACATTCGTCATCTTTCCTTCATTTGGTTCGTTTGAAAAAGGAGGTTTTCCAATTGGATGACAGAGCCTAGACGTCTAGATTATGAAATTTAATGTACATGCGGGATTTTGAAGTACATGAATGAATGATGAATTAAACCATCTATTGGCCTTGGGGCTTGGGTTTGATATCGGAACTCATTTTGCTCCTGCTTTGTTGACTGTTCGCTTAATAAATAAAGTATTGTGCGTTGATTTTGTCAAATTTGTTCCTATTTGTCAGAGATGGAAAAAAAACATAGTGCACCAAATCATAAATTGTGGTCTTTTTAAAAACCCATTGTGTCACATAACATTTTGACAACAAGGTAAAACTAACAGGTGATTCTGCAAGGAAATTAAGACATCTATTATTATTATTATTATTCACCCCGCCACTTCGTGGCGCAGTGGTTAGCATTGTTGGCTGTCACCCCCGGGGTACCGGGTTCGATCCCCGAGGTCTCCCGGCCTCGTGAATCAAAATGGGATTCTTCCGGATGCTATGGCAGGAAAAGGAGGAGTGGAAAGGAACTGGCCACCCTACCACACGCAAACTCCGGCTTGGGATGCCTGGTTAGTGATGCCTAGACGAAGTCTAGGGCTCTAATTCAGGTTGCCTACGTCTCTGGAGGGGATATGGCACTCTAATGTAATTTAATTATTCAATCCCCGGAACAATTCAATGCAATTGTACGGTATGATGACCACGGCCGTCTCCTACCTTATTAAACATCCCGTCCCTTAGTGCAGCAGTATATGAGAGGTGACAGTTCAAGACCAGGGGCAACTGAACAGGCCGCCCACAATACATCTAGTATGAAATAATTCATTATGTCGCGAACCCATGGTTCGATTTTGGCATATGCGGTACCAAACTACTCGGGGTGACGTTCCCTTTCCTATGGACGACTCGTTATATGTTTCAATAAAAATTTAAAATGTTTTGCTTTTGAAAGTAGGCTATATTTTTAAACTAATTATTGTAGAACGTTGCGCAATGGCTCAAACGAAAGGTCTCACGACCTTTATCGTTAGAACAAAACTTCATATTTTTCAATTTTTTTCCAAAGAAACCAAATTTTTAAATTGGCTATATTTCCGAAACTAGGAATTTTACAGAACGGTGTATTTGAGGTAAATGAAAGGTCATTGGCCCCTTTACTCCCGAAATAAGTTTCAGGTCTCTAGGACGCAAAATAACAGTAGAGTGGTAAGGCCGATTCTAAATAGTTACACTAGCCGCTCGGATACGCTGACCCCTTATGTATATCTCGCGAACCGATGGTCGGATTTGGACATGTGACATGTCTTAGGAAACGGGGTGACGCCCCTTTTCCTCTGGACAACCTATTTCCACCTCAAAATATAAATTACCCCTACCCGGGGGTGAAATAATTATTTTTATATGAATGTACATTTCTTTTTATTATAAGAGGGCAGGCTTTTTAAATGATTATTTATGGATGAGTATTTTTTTTATTTAATTAAAGAACCCAAAACGAATAGGTCATCGGCTTTTAATATCTCGCTAACCATTGAAAGGATTTGGACATATGAGGTGTCGTAGGACTCAGGGTGATGCCCCCTTTTTTCCTATAGCCCCCTAATTTAACCAAAGAAACCAAAACTAATTGGTCATCGGCTTTTTAATATCTCACGAACCAATAAGGCTAGAGATGTGTAGGAGTTGGCAAAGGCCTTGTGGTGACGTCACCCTTTTGAATGTATTATTTTTTCAAAAAAGAATTAACAAAGGACCTAACGAGACATGTTGAAAAAAATGACTCTCTTTTTAAATAATTTTAATTAAGAGTGGTAGTAGAGAGAGCCGGTACAGGTGTCGTGTGTTTAAACGTGCATGGTGCTGGCCACGGTGGCCGTGCACAAGGAATCAATCGATATTTCGGCAGGACGGCATACGACGGTTGGTTTTTATGGCTATTTTTTTGGAGATCTTTGCTATGGTGGACTCATTGACTGAAATAACCCAAATACCGACTAGGCCATGGACCTGTGATTTTCATAAACAAATAATCGTAGATGACTATGTGAAGTGGTTTTGGGGGGTTCTAGCACCTCCACCTCCACATTCCTCCAAACAAGATGGCAACCGCGTGATATCTCGCGGACCAATAAGACTAGAGACTTGTATGAGGTAATACAATACTCCGGCGGACACTCCCTTTCCTATGGAGAACGTATTTTCCCACAAAATAAAAACTACCCCTACCCAGGGATGAAATAGTTTTTTTTTGTAAACTTTACTTTCCATTCATGACAGGTATAAGGCTTTACGCTATTATGAATTAAACTTTGCCCAACATGTATCGCATGAATACGACTTTACACAATTATAAATCAAAATTTTTGTTTTTGTTTGTTTTGTACGCAAGCGTACTTGCGGCTTTTGTAAGAGGATGGACTTTTTAAATGATTATTTATGGATGAGTTACTTTTTAAATTTAACCAAAGGACCCAAAACTAATAGGTCATTGGCATTTTAGTATCCTGCTAACCATTGATAGGAAAGACTTGTATCAGGAGTCATAGGACTCAGGATGGTTAAACCTTTCCCATTGTCAATGAATTTACCCAAAAGACCCAAAACGGCAAGGTCATCGACCTGAGATTTTATAAACTAATAACCAGATATTGACATTTGAGATATGAAATTATTCGGGGTGTCGTCCCCCCATTTTGAGTGTAGTGTTTATTTTTCAAAGTTTTGACAAAGGGCCTACCTACACATTTGGAAAATTTTGATTTATTGACTTTTAAATTTTATTTAATATTTAATGTATTAGAAGCCTCCGTGGCTTAGGCGGCAGCACGCCGGCCTCTCACCGCTGGGTCTATGGTTCAAATCCCGGTCACTCCATGTGAGATATGTGCTGGACAAAGCGGAGGCAGACAGGTTTTTCTCCGGGTACTCCGGTTTTCCCTGTCAACATTTCATTCCAGCAACACTCTTCACTATCATTTCATTTCATCTGTCATTCATTAATTATTGCCCCAGATGTCTGCGTCAGGCCTCGGCAGCCGGCACAGTTCATATCCTTGCCGCTGGATCGGGGCTTCATTCATTCCATTCCTGACCCGGTCGGAGACTGGAAGCAGGCTGTGGATTTTCTTCATTTAATGTATTATACATATATTTTTAATAACCAATAATTTTTTATTTTATTTTTTGTTTAAAGGACCTAACCACAATTTTGTTGATCTTTCCTGAACCCATGATTGGATTTGGACGTACGAGGTCTTAAATTACTCAAGAAGCCCCCCTTTACTATGATCAATGAATTTACCCAAAAGACCCAAAACGACAAGGTCATCGACCTGAGATTCAATAAAATAATAACCGGAGAAGGTCACGCCAGGTCATATATAATTCAGGATGGTCAACCCTTTTCCATGGCCAATAAATTTATCCAAACACCCAAAAAGGCAAGGTCATTGCCCTGAAATTTTATAAACGAATAATTGGAGAGACTTGTGCAAGGGCTCATTTTGCTCGTGATTACGCCTTCTTTACTGTGGATTATTTAATTTTTTAAATTTTAGTAAACTCCAAGACCATAGACCTGAGATTTCTCGAACCAATAATGTTAGAGACTTAAAGAAGAATTTAAATTAATAAATGTAATATTTTCTATTTTATGAGCTTTTATTTTTTAAAGTTCACCAAAGAATTTAACTACTAGGTTATGGACCTGCGTTTCTAGAACCATTAATGGTATAGGCATGAGCAAGGATTTAATTTTGTCCATTTAATATTTTTGCTTGGTCAACTCCTGTTCTCTTTAGACCTGGACAGCATTAGGATAACCCAGGCCTAGGATGTTAATACTATATCAACATTTAGGATTTCCCAACACGCTGTTGTGTTATGGGATACGTTAATTAACGAATAGTAACGACTTAAACTCTACACACACGCGACACTGGACTGAAGCAGAGGTTGTGGGAATCTATATCAGCAGAAATTTAATTCCTTTTTGGTACCACCCAGACTACATACAGTCTCTAGCGAGTTAATTATGTCTTTGGACACTCCTGGCACTAAAAACCATACGCTAAATAAATAATAGTGTAAGATAAAGGGTATAGAGACCTTTTGTTTAAGGTAACATCATCATCATCATCATCTTCATCATCATCATCTTCAATTCCCCTTTTCCAGTTGACACTGGGTGAGGGCGAATATGGTTCCTCTCCACTTTGTTCTGTCGTTCCACCATTCTTCTTCCGACACAGTGTTCCAATCCAGGTTGCGTTTTCTAATACTATTCTCCACCGAGTCCATCCAACGCATTCTTGGTCTACCTCGTCCTCTCTTCCCTGTCATCCGTCGTTCCAGTGCTCTTCTTGGTAGCCTTACGTCATTCATCCGTTTGACATGTCCAAACCATCTCAATCTGTTTTGCACCAATTTGTCATTTAGTTTCTGTACTCCCAGGTCTTTCCGTATATCTTCATTTCTCACTCTGTCCCTCCTCGTTTTCTGGACCATACTTCTCAGGAATCTCATCTCTGCTGCTTGTACTCTGCTCTCATCCTTCTTAGTCATTGTCCAAGTTTCTGCTGTATATGTCATTATAGGAATATAATATGCTTTGTACATAACTTCTTTAGCCTTAATTGGTATATCCTTGTTCCATACTAGTCCCCGTACCTGTTGGTAGAAAGCACTCCCGAGTTGTATTCTTCTGCTAATTTCCAAATCTAGTCTTCCATCTTCAGTCAGTTCGCTTCCCAAGTATTTGAAGTGTTTCACCGCTTCCAATTCCTTATCTCCTACTTTAAGGTAACATGCAATTCTATAATTTCCAGTTAAAATATAGCCTACTTGTCAAATAAAATAAATATCTCAAAAAACTTAAAGTACAATGTTTTGTTTTAGGAATAAAGGATAGAGAGACTTTTGTTCAATCCATCATACATCTTTCTATGATTTATACTTTAAATTTTACCTTAACCAAACCTATGAGGTGTGATCAAAAAGTTCCAAGATAGTGGCCACTTTTCCACTTTCTCAAATGCTATACGTAAACAATCCTTATAGGCATACAGTTAGCGATTTTTTTATAACGTTTAAACAATAAATACCTTATTATTTGTTGTTAGAGGTGGCTGAGTAGTGCGTGAGAATCATCAACATCTAAGGCATTTCTACAGAAAAGAAATAATTGATAATAAATATGGATTTAGGTACCGGTACTAAAAATTATTTTAAAAGCCTTTGTATGGAGTTTTATGGAAGTGAAACTGGCCTTTGTAACGCATTAAAAGAAGAGAATTCAAGCTTGGAAAATGTGGTGTTACAAGAGAATCATGCATATTAGATGAGTACATGGAGTAATAAATAATGAGGAATGTAAAGGTGTTTTGGCGTCTTTTAACGAAGAGGAGAGATAGGATGGTAGGACACTTACTAAGACATCTAGGAATAGCAATCTTAGTTATGGAATGAAGGGTTGAAAGCAATTACTGTGTGGGTAGACCAAGGTAAACAGAATATCTTGGATGTAAGGTGTGCTAGCTATGTAGGGATAAAACAATTAGCATAGGACTGGAAAGGTATGGATAGGTGTATTAAACCAGTGAAAAGACTCAGTCAACGACAACAGCATAATCACTTCTACAGAAAGAAAATAATTGACATCAAATATAGATTTAGGTATTAGAAGTTATTTTAAAAGCCTTTGTATGCCGCATAGTGTTTTATGAAAATCAAACTATGACTCTGAACGCATTAGAAAAGAAGCGAATTCCAGCTTTTGAAATGTGTTACAGGAGAAAAACAAATATTAGATGGGTACGTGTGGTAACGAATAAAGATGAATGAAAAGGTATTTTTGGCGTCTGCTAACTTAGAAAAGAGACAGGTTGGTAGGACACTTGCTAATACATCTAAGGATAGCAAATTTAATTATGGAAGAAGGTTTCAGGTCAAGAACTGTAGTGGTAGACAAAGGTTAGAATACGTTAAACAAATTACCTTGGATGTAAGGACATAGAGGTAGTGGGATTTACTTTAACAACAAGAACCATCTTGTCACATGTTGATAGAAGTAGATGAGCAGCGTAAGGGAATGGAATATGGACTATTAAATCACAAGGGGTTATTTAACACGTATGAACATACGCTTTCGACAGGATACCTCGTGATCTAATATGGTATGCACTACGACAGCATGGGGTACCAAAAGCATATGTTCAATGGGTTCAGCTTCTTTATCGGAATGTCACCAGCTATGTCCGATGTGCTTCAGGAAACTCCGCAACTTTTCCCATCCGAGTTGGTGTTCATCAGGGGTCAGCTTTGTCCCCGCTCCTGTTCATCATCTGTCTTGACACCATCGCAGCCGAACTTCTGCAACCACATCCCTGGACCTTGCTCTATGCTGACGATATCATTGTAGCCTGCAAGTCTCGCCAAGAATTGGAACAACATGTTCAATGTTGGAAAACTGCATTAGACACCCATGGCCTACGACTTAATATTGGGAAGACAGAGTATATGGAGTGTGGAGTACCAAGTGAAGGATCTATTCACATTGATGGCACTGAACTCCGAAAATCATCTGCATTCAAATACTTGGGTACGCTAATCTGTTCAGATGGCCGAACACTCCCAGATGTCCGAAACAGAGTCAACGCTGCATGGCTGAAATGGCGCCAAGTTACTGGAGTCCTTTTTGACCGGAATGTGCCACTATATCTGAAGTCGAAAATTTACAGAACCATCGTTCGACCAGTAGCACTGTACGGTACTGAATGCTGGCCAGTAACGAAGAGACATGAACAACAACTGCATGTCATGGAGATGAAGATGATTCGCTGGACACAGGGACTTACTAGACTGGACCACATCAGGAATGACAATGTTCGAGCTACATTTGGTGTGGCTCCAATCCATGAAAAAATGCGGGAGAGCCGTCTGCGTTGGTATGGCCATGTACTGCGTAGCAATCACTCTTCAGTCGCGAGAACTGCACTTGACATCAGTCCAGAAGGCCGACGACCACGAGGGCGACCGAGAAAGCGCTGGCTGGATACTATGCGGGAGGACATGCAACTAGTGAATGCCACAACTAGAGACGCTCAAGATCGAGCAGTATGGAAGAAAAAGTGCAGAAAAGCAGACCCTGCAATAAAGCGGGATTAATGCTAGGAAGATGATGATGATGATGATGATGATGATGAACATACAGGTAGTGGGATTTATTTTAACAACAAGAAAGATCTTGTCGTATGTTGTTACAAGTAGCTGAGTAGCGTAAGGGAATGGAATATGGACTATTAAATCACAAGGGGTCATTTAACACACATGGACATACAGGTAGTGGGATTCACTTTAACAACAAGAAAGATCTTGTCACATGTAGTTACAAGTAGTTGAGTAGCGTAAAAACGAAATGTAATATGTTTTATTAAATCAGAAGTGGTTATTTAACACACATTAATGATTCTAGAAATCTCAGGCCTATAACCTAGTAGTTAAATCCTTTGGTAAAATCTAAAAAATAAAAGATCATAAAAATAGAAAATATTGCATTTGTTAATTTAAATTCTTCCTTAAGTCTCTGACATTATTGGTTCGAGAAATCTCAGGTCAATGGTCTTGGAGTTTACTAACATTTGAAAAAATGAATAATCCAGAGTAAAGAGGGTGTAATCATGAGTAAAATGAGCCCTCGCACAAGTCTCGCCAATTATTGATTTGTAAAATCTCAGGTCAATGACCTCGCCATTTTGGGTGTTTTGGATAAATGCATTGGCCATGGAAAAGGGTTGACCATCCTGAGTTATATAAGACCTCATGTGAGCCTCTCCGATTATTATTTTATAAAATCTTAAGTCGATGACCTTGTCGTTTTGGGTCTTTTGGGTAAATGCATTGACCATGGGAAAGGGTTATCCATCCTGAGTCCGATTACTCCTGACAAAAGTCTCTCCAATCATTGGTTAGCAAAATATTAAAATGCCAATGACCTATTAGTTTTGGATCCTTTGGTTAAATTTAAAAAGTAACTCATCAATAAATAATCATTTCAAAAGCCCATCCTCTTACAAAAGCCGCAAGTGCACTTGCGTTTTTAACAAAAACAAAAAATGTTGATTCATAATAGTGTACAATCGTATTCATGCGATACATGTTGAGCAAAGTTTAATTCATAATAGCGTAAAAGTTATAGGCTACCTGCCATACATGGAAAGTAAAGTTTACCAAAAGAAATTACTATATCACCCCTGGGTAGGGGTAGTTTTTATTTTTGCGTAAAATAGGTTCTCCATAAGAAAGGAGATGTCCGGCCGAGTAATTTGATACCTCATACAAGCCTCTAACCTTATTGGTTCGTGAGATATCAAGCGGTCGCCTTCTTGTGTTGAGAAATGCGGAGGTGAAGGTGCTAGAACCCCCCCCCTCCCCCCCCCCCAAAAAAAAAAACAAAAAAAAAACACTACTAGTGTTGCTTTGTGCGGGATGATGCTCCAGACGCTGGGTAGCTAAGCCGATAGAATGGTCGTTATGAGACAGAGATAGGAATGAAACACAGCTTTTGAATGTTTAAATGATATGTATGATTTAACTGTTGTAGCTGGTAGCCCGCTACGGAGCCTGAGTGTTTTGTAGCTTGGAGGCACAACACAACGGAAACAGACCTGCTCGGCTAGCCGGGACCAGGCTCTCCCACCACCACCACGACTTGATAACACTATCTTAAGAATGTACTGACCCCACTTGGCAACTGCGCTACCTGGAGACAGAGAACAGATGAAGGTCAAACGCTGAGAATGTGGCTGGCAACAGTGGCAGAGTGGAAATGTACTGAGAGTGCAACTCATCCCCACCACCACGGCCACCGCCACCAATAGTCTGGCGAGAGCTGTGAACAGCAGTGGTGAGAGAGAGTATAATAAACATACTGTAATACAAATATTGGTTCCTTCGATGCTCTATCCTAACAGGTAATATAATAAAATACTCTTCCTTACTTAGCTCTTATATTCCTTCGTTAATAACATTTTTAACACAAGCCTCTATCAGCTGTTATAATGAATGAAGTTGGGCTCTACAATAAATGGACCGAAATGATGTTGGTGAGGCTAAACTTGAACAAACGATCGGAAGCATCTTACAAGGAATCTCCGGACCTGACCCAGTTCCCATTGGATCATCTGCAGACAGCCTTCCGCCTGCTGTTCTTAGAATAAGTTGTATGTGTGCTAGGTTTCTTGTTTGAGTTGGTGACAAAGCGAATGAGTCACTAACTCTCCATAGAACAGTGACAACAAGACGAAGTGACTTCTAATACAATACGCAGCTTGCGTGTGATATAACAGTTCCCCACATTCTGTCTACTGCATATGGATTATTCCTTTTGTAGAATATCTTGATCAATGCAATATTTTTGAAGTTGTTTGTTAGCATAGGCTAGAGTAAAATGTGGCTTTTCACAGATGGCATGGTCTCATTCATTGTAATTGTATGGAAGCTACTAAGCTATGAGTGGAGCTGAGTAATAGTATATGGGCACACAGCAAGTACCGGTCGGTGCCGTGACAGGTTCTACAAATAGGGTTAGTACTGTTGTACGGGCTTAGTGAGGAAAGTTATGTCAAACTACCTCACTTCTAGTACGCGTCTATACTTATTTTGTCTCTATCCATAATTCCAAGATCCGACTAACCTCCGGGCTGGGTACGAACCAGACAGAACACACAATGGAGCGAGACTCGGGGACTCCCCAGAAAATGTGGGTATTTTGAATAGGAACACAACCCAAACAGAAATTCTATATTCCAATAAAGTGATTCCAGTGTTGGTAACACTTACTTTAGAGGAGTAGCTGAGTTATAAGATAGTTACCATTACTTACAGTAATGCTTCATCATGCACACAAATGGATTGCTAATCCAGGCAAACTTCCACTCAAACATGTAGGAGAAGGTACTGAATACCACTGACTACAATAACTACAGTACCACAAAGGCAACCCCATTCTGTGTATTCTGACCGGCAACGAGTGATGAGTAACACACGCCAGCTGTCCCGGTTTCAATCCCCACGGTACTGAAAGTGTGGTTTACTACATTATATATTGTATTTTATTTAATTCGAAGTTTAATGATAGACGTTCTATTTTATATTTTAATTTCACCAATGATTAAGTTAAGTCGAGATGCTACAAAATGTAAGTGAGCGTGGGGGATGGTATCGTAAATTAAAAACATTACGGCTTCGGAAGCGTAGTCGGTAGCATGCTGAATTGCTATGTTGTCGATCGCGGCTTCAAACCCGGCCGAATTCCTAGGATTTTAAGAGCGTTAAAATCTTTCGGTATGCCTTCCATCGGACGGGATGTAAAGCCAGCGGGACCATGTCATAGATTTATGAGACGTAAAGGAACCTATCACAGCAATTTATTGGTAGTGTGGAGCGAAATTCGAAGGATATATTTGGATAGTTAGAAACGTTCTATAATGTAGACTCTACTACTTTCTTACTTCTTTCTTCGGCTTTTCCCAATTAATTGGGGTCGCCGGAGCCAACCAGGCTCATTTTGGTTTTGGCCGGGGATTAAAGGCCGGATGCCCTTCCTGACGCCACGTGATTTTTCAGGTGAAAATTCCACCCCGCTGTCACCGGGATTCGAACCCCGGCCGTCCGGGTGAAAGTCGAGCAGCTAAGCCACTGCGCCATCACGCTCCCCTTCTATAATGTAGACTCTAATAAAACAAATTGATTTTGGGTCAATAAGAAGATAGAAGAGAAATTAATGCTAGAGGAGAAGGAGATAGGGTGACATCGTTTTTCCACCTGGGCAGCATTATTAGTGAAACTGTTGGGTCTGCAGATGATATCAACAGCAGGATCAAGAAGACCAGAGCCGCGTTTGCACAACCAAGACCCATCTGGAGGAGTAAACAGATAAGCAGGAAAACAGAGTAATGTGAGTGAATTCGGTGGCGTAGTTGGTAGTTTCTATGCCCAAGATCATGGGTTCAAACCCGGCCGAAGTCGTCGGATTTTTAAGAGCGTTAAATATCCCTCAGTATGCCTTCCTTCGGAGGGGAAGTAAAGCTGGCGGTCCCTTGTCATAGATTTATGGCATGTTAAAGAACCTTCCACTAATTACACCTGTGTGAATCTAAATTATTTATAGGCTAATCATTCGACAAACGCTCCTATGTTCCGACGTTCGTCGCCAGGAGCCGACTGAGGTTGCATCTGGTATACTATTTCGGAACTAGTCGTTGACGGAGGCGTTTGGCGGCAAAAGTAGGAACTAATTGAAGAAAATCAATGTCTGCAGTCCTCACTAGAATTGAAAACAGATAACACACACTAATACAGTCATCACAATTAACACCGGTTATCAGACAGATTCTACACACACCCAAAGTACACGGGGCTACATGGGCGCGTTGTCGCACTCGCTAAACTGAGGAACCAACCACCAACCAGAGTAATGTGAAGTCGGTACCACTCTATGGGTGTGAGACAGGGAGTTCTACCAAGGCTATGAATAGCAAACTGCAGACGTTCATGTGTACTGTGAAGTCGGTACCACTCTATGGGTGTGAGCCATGGAGTTCTACCAAGGCTATGAATAGCAAACTGGAGACGTTCATGAGTACTGTGAAGTCGGTATTACTCTATGGGTGTGAGCCATGGAGTTCTAACAAGGCTATGAATAGCAAACTGTAGACGTTCATGAGTACTGTGAAGTCGGTACTACTCTATGGGTGTGAGCCATGGAGTTCTACCAAGACTATGAATAGAAAACTGCAGACGTTCATGAGTACTGTGAAGTCGGTACTATTCTATGGGTGTGAGACATTGAGTTCTACCAAGGCTATGAATAGCAAACTGCAGACGTTCATGAGTACTGTGAAGTCGGAACTACTCTATGGGTGTGAGACAGGGAGTTATACCAAGGCTATGAATAGCAAACTGCAGACGTTCATGAGTACTGTGAAGTCGGTACCACTCTATGGGTGTGAGACAGGGAGTTCTACCAAGACTATGAATAGCAAACTGCAGACGTTCATGAGTACTGTGAAGTCGGTACCACTCTATGGGTGTGAGACAGGGAGTTCGACCAAGGCTATGAATAGCAAACTGCAGACGTTCATGTGTACTGTGAAGTCGGTATTACTCTATGGGTGTGAGCCATGGAGTTCTACCAAGACCATGAATAGCAAACTGCAGACGTTCATGAGTACTGTGAAGTCGGTACTACTCTATGGGTGTGAGCCATGGAGTTCTACCCAGACTATGAATAGCAAACTGCAGACGTTCATGAGTACTGTGAAGTCGGTACCACTCTATGGGTGTGAGACAGGGAGTTCTACCAAGACTATGAATAGCAAACTGCAGACGTTCATGAGTACTGTGAAGTCGGTACCACTCTATGGGTGTGAGACAGGGAGTTCGACCAAGGCTATGAATAGCAAACTGCAGACGTTCATGTGTACTGTGAAGTCGGTACTACTCTATGGGTGTGAGCCATGGAGTTCTACCAAGACCATGAATAGCAAACTGCAGACGTTCATGAGTACTGTGAAGTCGGTACTACTCTATGGGTGTGAGCCATGGAGTTCTACCCAGACTATGAATAGCAAACTGCAGACGTTCATGAGTACTGTGATGTCGGTACCACTCTATGGATGTGAGCCATGGAGTTCTACCAAAACTATGAATAGCAAACTGCAGACGTTCATGAGTACTTTGAAGTCGGTACTACTCTATGGGTGTGAGCCATGGAGTTCTACCAAGACAATGTGTAGCAAACTGCAGACGTTCATGAGTACTTTGAAGTCGGTACTACTCTAAGGGTGTAAGACAGGGAGTTCTACCAAGACAATGTGTAGCAAACTGCAGACGTTCATGACTACTGTGAAGTCGGTACTACTCTATGGGTGTGAGTCATGGAGTTCTACCAAGACTATCAATAGCAAACTGCAGACGTTCATGAGTACTTTGAAGTCGGTACTACTCTATGGGTGTGAGCCATGGAGTTCTACCCAGACTATGAATAGCAAACTGCAGACCTTCATGAGCACTGTGAAGTCGGTACCACTCTATGGATGTGAGCCATGGAGTTCTACCAAGACTATGAATAGCAAACTGCAGACGTTCATGAGTACTTTGAAGTCGGTACTACTCTATGGGTGTGAGCCATGGAGTTCTTCCAAGACAATGTGTAGCAAACTGCAGACGTTCATGAGTACTTTGAATTCGGTACTACTCTATGGGTGTGAGACAGGGAGTTCTACCAAGACAATGTGTAGCAAACTGACGACGTTCATGACTACTGTGAAGTCGGTACTACTCTATGGGTGTGAGCCATGGAGTTCTACCAAGACAATGTGTAGCAAACTGCAGACGTTCATGAGTACTGTGAAGTCGGTATTACTCAATGGGTGTGAGCCATGGAGTTCTACCAAGGCTATGAATAGCAAACTGCAGACGTTCATGAGTATTTTGAAGTCGGTACCACTCTATGGGTGTGAGCCATGGAGTTCTACCAAGACTATGAATAGCAAACTGCAGACGTTCATGAGTACTGTGAAGTCGGTATTACTCTATGGGTGTGAGCCATGGAGTTCTACCAAGGCTATGAATAGCAAACTGCAGACGTTCATGAGTATTGTGAAGTCGGTACTACTCTATGGGTGTGAGACAGTGAGTTCTACCCAGACAATGAATAGCAAACTGCAGACGTTCATGAGTACTGTGAAGTCGGTACTACTCTATGGGTGTGAGACAGTTAGTTCACCCAAGACAATGTGTAGCAAACTGCAGACGTTCATGAGTACTGTGAAGTCGGTATTACTCTATGGGTGTGAGACATGGTGTTCTACCAAGGCTATGAATAGCAAACTGCAGACGTTCATGAGTACTGTGAAGTCGGTACCACTCTATGGGTGTGAGACAGTGAGTTCTACCAAGGCTATGAATAGCAAGCTGCAGACGTTCATGAGTACTGTGAAGTCGGTATTACTCTATGGGTGTGAGCCATGGAGTTCTATCAAGGCTATGAATAGCAAACTGCAGACGTTCATGAGTACTGTGAAGTCGGTATTACTCTATGGGTGTGAGCCATGGAGTTCTGCCAAGGCTATGAATAGCAAACTGCAGACGTTCATGAGTATTGTGAAGTCGGTACCACTCTATGGGTGTGAGCCAGGGAGTTCTACCAAGACTATGAATAGCAAACTGCAGACGTTCATGAGTACTTTGAAGTCGGTACTACTCTATGGGTGTGAGACATGGAGTTCTACCAAGGCTATGAATAGCAAACTGCAGACGTTCATGAGAACTGTGAAGTCGGTACTACTCTATGGGTGTGAGACATGGAGTTCTACCAAGACTATGAATAGCACACTGCAGACGTTCATGAGTACTGTGATGTCGGTACCACTCTACGGGTGTGAGACATGGAGTTCTACCAAGACTATGAATAGCAAACTGCAGACGTTCATGAGTACTGTGAAGTCGGTACCACTCTATGGGTGTGAGACAGGGAGTTCTACCAAGACTATGAATAGCAAACTGCAGACGTTCATGTGTACTGTGAAGTCGGTACTACTCTATGGGAGTGAGCCATGGAGTTCTACCAAGACTATGAATAGCAAACTGCAGACGTTCATGAGTACTGTGAAGTCGGTATTACTCTATGGGTGTGAGCCATGGAGTTCTACCAAGGCTATGAATAGCAAACTGCAGACGTTCATGAGTACTGTGAAGTTGGTACTACTCTATGTGTGTGAGACATGGTGTTCTACCAAGACTATGAATAGCAAACTGCAGACGTTCATGAGTACTGTGAAGTCGGTACTACTCTATGTGTGTGAGCCATGGAGTTCTACCAAGACTATGAATAGCAAACTGCAGACGTTCATGAGTACTGTGAAATCGGTACTACTCTATGGGTGTGAGCCATGGAGTTCTACCAAGGCTATTTATAGCAAACTGCAGACGTTCATGAGTACTGTGAAGTCGGTACTACTCTATGGGTGTGAGTCATGGAGTTCTACCAAGGCTATGAATAGCAAACTGCAGACGTTCATGTGTACTGTGAAGTCGGTACTACTCTATGGGTGTGAGCCATGGAGTTCTACCAAGGCTATGAATAGCAAACTGCAGACGTTCATGAGTACTGTGAAATCGGTACTACTCTATGGGTGTAGGACATTGAGTTCTACCAAGGCTATGAATAGCAAACAACAGACGTTCATGAGTACTGTGAAGTCGGTACTACTCTATGGGTGTGGGACATGGTGTCCAACCAAGGCTATGAATAGCAAACTGCAGACGTTCATGAGTACTGTGAAGTCGGTACTACTCTATGGGTGTGAGCCATTGAGTTCTACCAAGGCTATGAATAGCAAACTGCAGACGTTCATGAGTACTGTGAAGTCAGTACCACTCTATGGGTGTGAGCCATGGAGTTCTACCAAGGCTATGAATAGCAAACTGCAGACGTTCATGAGTACTGTGAAGTCGGTACTACTCTATAGGTGTGAGACATGGTGTTCTACCAAGACTATGAATAGCAAACTGCAGACGTTCATGAGTACTGTGAATTCGGTACTACTCTATGGGTGTGAGCCATGGAGTTCTACCAAGACAGTGTAGCAAACTGCAGACGTTCATGAGTACTGTGAAGTCGGTATTACTCTATGGGTGTGAGCCATGGAGTTCTACCAAGGCTATGAATAGCAAACTGCAGACGTTCATGTGTACTGTGAAGTCGGTACTACTCTATGGGTGTGAGACATGGTGTTCTACCAAGGCTATGAATAGCAAACTGCAGACGTTCATGAGTACTGTGAAGTTGGTACTACTCTATGGTTGTGACCCATGGAGTTCTACCAAGACTATGAATAGCAAACTGCAGACGTTCATGAGTACTGTGAAGTCGGTACTACTCTATGGGTGTGAGACATTGAGTTCTACCAAGGCTATGAATAGCAAACTGCAGACGTTCATGAGTACTGTGAAGTCGGTACTACTCAATGGGTGTGAGCCATGGAGTTCTACCAAGGCTATGAATAGCAAACTGCAGACTTTCATGAGTACTGTGAAGTCGGTACTACTCTATGGGTGTGAGACATGGTGTTCTACCAAGACTATGAATAGCAAACTGCAGACGTTCATGAGTACTGTGAAGTCGGTACTACTCTATGGGTGTGAGCCATGGAGTTCTACCAAGAGAATGTGTAGCAAACTGCAGACGTTCATGAGTACTGAGAAATCTGTACTACTCTATGGGTGTGAGCCATGGAGTTCTATCAAGGCTATGAATAGCAAACTGCAGACGTTCATGAGTACTGTGAAGTCGGTATTACTCTATGGGTGTGAGCCATGGAGTTCTGCCAAGGCTATGAATAGCAAACTGCAGACGTTCATGAGTATTGTGAAGTCGGTACCACTCTATGGGTGTGAGCCAGGGAGTTCTACCAAGACTATGAATAGCAAACTGCAGACGTTCATGAGTACTGTGAAGTCGGTACTACTCTATGGGTGTGAGACATGGAGTTCTACCAAGACTGTGAATAGCAAACTGCAGACGTTCATGAGTACTTTGAAGTCGGTACCACTCTATGGGTGTGAGACAGGGAGTTCTACCAAGGCTATGAATAGCAAACTGCAGACGTTCATGAGTACTGTGAAGTCGGTACTACTCTATGGGTGTGAGACATGGAGTTCTACCCAGACTATGAATAGCAAACTGCAGACGTTCATGAGTACTGTGAAGTCGGTACCACTCTATGGGTGTGAGACAGGGAGTTCTACCCAGACTATGAGTATCAAATTGCAGAAGTTCATCAATAGATGCCTCAGAATAATCATTGGCATCAGGTGGGCAAAAGTGATATCAATTGAGCTGCTTTGGAAAATTACAAACCAAGCTCCAATAGTCCTGACCATTAATGAACGTAAATGGCACTGGATTGGGCACTCACTACGGAAGTGTTACCAGAAGAGCCCTGGATTGGAACCCGCAGGGCAGCAGACGCGTTGGACGACCGCGAGTAACATGGAGGAGGACAATAGAAAGAGAAGTTGTCTCAGAAGGAAAACACGGACCCAAATTAAATGGATGACCAACAACAGAGTGAGATGGAAGAAGTTTTTAGCTGCCCCATGTTCCTACAAGGAATACAAGAAAATAAGTCAAGTAAGTCAAGCAAAATTAGTAGAGTACATTTGGTTAGTTAGAAAAGTTCTATCAAGTTCCAACGTTCGCTGCTAATGTTAGTGACCGTAGCATATGGTTGCCATAGATGGAACTACTTGAGGTTGAACTTGTAGGGAACCCTCGGGCGTTCAATCAAAACTACCCAGCTATGGCCATTGGCTGCAGTTCGCATATAATAAGAACATTACGTGTGGTTGACTCTTGAGTTTGGAATAAAAAGATTTCTTCATGTGGCATTTTAGGAGTATTTTGGAACTTACAGTTTGTTGTTATAACGTGTGTGTTGCCACCGCCTATAAGCCAACTGTAGAAGAAATAACAAGAATGTTACTTTCTTACTTCTTTACTTTCTTACTGTCCTCCTCGTTGCGTAGTGGCTAGTTCTCTTGGCTGTCACCACGGGGTTCCAGGTTCGATTCCCGGCAAAGCCAAGAAATTTAATTCTGGTCTGAGGGCTGGAACGAGATACACTCAGCCTCGTGAGGCAAAACTGGGAAGAGGCGGGCTTGAATACCACCTCAGCCACCCTGGAACTAGTTTTCCGCAATGTCCCACTTCTACTTCAGGCGATTAGCGGGTTGGTTCCTAACTGAAGGCCACGGCAGCTTCCTTCCCAATCCTCAAGAAAATGAAAATCCACAGCCTGCTTCCAGTCTCCGACCGGGTCAGGAATGGAATGAATGAAGCCCCCATCTAGCGGCGAGGATATGAACTGTGCCGGCTGCCGAGGCCTGACGCACTCCTCTGGGGCAATGATTAAATGAATGACAGATGAAATGAAATGACAGTGGAGAGTGTTGCTGGAATGAAATGTTTCAGGGAAAACCGGAGTACCCGGAGAAAAACCTGTCTGCCTCCGTTTTGTCCAACACAGATCTCACATGGAGTGACCGGGATTTGAACCACGGACCCAGCGGTGAGAGGCCGGCGTGCTGCCGCCTAAGCCACGGAGGCTTCCTTCCCAATCCTCATCTGAATTACAAATACACACACTATTATTTAGTCATATCAAAAACACAGGTTATCAGACAAATTCCACACACACGCGGGGTTAAAAATCCCCTAAATGAGTTTAATAACAACTTTTTTTTGCTTAATCATAACACACAGAACAAGAAATTGATAGAATTGGTTTTCTTTGGTTCACCAATGCAATTTACAGGAGGTCATGAGTAGAATTGCGAGAATGACTGCCATAAACTGTGTTTAACCTCAAATGATTTCAATATGTAAAAGATGTTGTTGATCATGTAGTTTTACCTTGAAGCTTAACGTTTAATGTATTGAGATGTTGGGTCATATCAATTAAAGAACAGAAATCACTCATTCATTCGCTGTTTTCAAACTGTGCTGCTCGTTAAGACTCATTAAAAACTTAATCTCTGTCCAATAATTGTTTGCTTCATATTTATTTTTAACGAAACTTTTATATAATTTTCTTATTCCTACTCGCGCCTTCAATAATGGGAATAATCTCAGCATCCACAATATGTATTTACGTTTTCAATAGTATAAACTATTCATCCGCGGGCCACATAAACTGACATTGAGGGCGTGTTGGGCACTCCTGCAAAACACATCCAATTATCACTAAAAATCAAACAAATCCACACAAAAAAAGCTCATATGTGATATCATGTAACGCGACGCTACGTAAAAGCAACACGAAAAAATAAACCAAGTGAACCAAATATCAATAAAATCTGACTGAGCATTGCCTAAAACTAATTCCAAAAGTCAGCCTCGAAGATAAGTCATTCATCAGCTCGAAGAAAATACTCAAAATGAATATTATAAATCAGCTGTTCCAAACGCCCAAAAACTATACTAAATTTTCTTCTACCAGATCTCTCCTGTAGGAAATAGTGCAGCGTCTCTGGATTCAGAATGAGTACAGCGATATTATTACTATTAGAATGTCTCATAAGTAATGACGCTTTTTAAGTTTGGTGTTGTGTAAGATAGAATTGGTTTTCTGAGGTTCGCCAATGCTATTTACAGGAGGCCATGACTAGAAGTGCGTATATTGCGAGACTGTATCAGTCGTCAGTTGTTGATACACATTTAGAAATGGAACTTAAAAAGTTGGAGGTTAGGGTCCTCATAAAGCAC
The DNA here is from genome assembly GCA_946902985.2 of Meconema thalassinum. NCBI lineage: Eukaryota > Metazoa > Arthropoda > Insecta > Orthoptera > Tettigoniidae > Meconema > Meconema thalassinum. The sequence goes on along the minus strand of OX336390.1, from coordinate 65,771,823 downwards.
TACTGGAAACAAGATTACAAAGCTGCGGTCGCGGCTCGAAGAATATGTGAAGTAAAAGGAGAAGGTGTCGTTATTGAGCGTGTGGCACAACCATTGTTCCATCGTTTCAACACTGGAGAAGAAAACACTACATATTTACCGCGTTCTGGGAGACCTAAACTACGGGATATTGAGAATATACTCAGAGTTTTGGACGAAAATCCGCAAAGAAGTAGTCGTAGGCTGTCAGAAGAACTTGGTGAATCAAGATACCATACATCGCCAGATTAAGGAACTTGACAAATCAAACAAAGACCGTTGATCTGTACCTCATGAATCTGTCGTCAGCTTGGCGATAACCCCATGGATGATGGATTTATCAGGAGAATTGCCACATGTGATGAAGAATGGGTCTATTACCACAACGCTGACGGCTTGAAACAGTGGCTCAGTGCCCGTCAACATGCCTAAGTCATCGTTAAAAAGGATCGGTTCGGCCCCAAGTTGATGTTGTGCGTCTGGTGGAATTTATGAAGGAATGATTCACTGGGAGTTTGATCCAAACGAGCGTGATGTAAATGCGGATCTTCATTCTCAATAACTGGAACGAGTTCATAAAATTTTGAGGCGGAGATTCCCAGCATTATTTAACCGAAATAGAGCACTCTTGCAGCAGGATAATGCGAAACCTCATAGTGCACGTACAACCATGTCAAACACTCAGGAATTGGAATGAGTCGAACTGCTAGGTTACCACACCCAGCATACAGCACGGCTATTGTGATAACTGATTACCTTCATTTTCGACCCATGGCCCATTTATTGCGTGGAAGAAATTTCGAAAACATCGACGCTGTGGAAGAGGGTCGTGCCGAATTCTTCGTATCAAAACCCGGAGAATCATATGGTCTCCACTTGGAAGAATAGTTTAATTTCTTGTCAGAAAACTTTCCAAATGAACTTTTCTTTAAAAGACGACATTACTTATGAGACATCCCCTTTATATTATACAAGACCAAGATGACCAAGGGAGAGTTGGTAAGTATTGTGAAACGGTACAAACTGGAGCCTGTGTACACCATGGATAGGATTTTCAGAAATAATTAAGATACCTCTACGAGATACCAAAGTGGTATTACAATTTATATTTTAGGTGAGCATTCAACAATTTATTTTAACTTGACGTACATGTTCAGTTTACAAAATCATATATTTTTTATCTTTTATTAAACAACTTTCAAGCGATTTTGAAAATGTGATACATAACCTAATATACATGAATCCTGCTGTAAAATCAATAGAACCAACACATTATAAAACGTATTCAAGTTAACATACACTTTCAAAAATATCATATCCTTACGCGCCTGCTGGTAAAAGGAATTAATTTTTATCTGACCTTACCAACACTCAAATGATGGATTATGACGTGTATATCTTAAAATATCACAGGAAACAATCCATTAAATACATTACACATTACATACAACTAAAACAGGATATTGAAAGCTGTTGTAGGAGTTATATTAATGACATGTGTACAATAAAAAGCCTAACCATAAAACATGCAAACAACATACAAGAAAGAATATAGAGAATTAATTACAGGTGATTTGTTATCAAAATGAACACCCATGATTCCACACCACAAAACACATACACTTCATATAAAAGAAACAGTACCGGTATGTAGAAAGATGGACACCAGTGTTTTGTGACTGACAAGTATATTCTTGATCCCTAACCACAAAACACACACATCATATTAAACAAACAGCATGTCGAAAGTTGTTTTGTTAACAAAATGTACACTCCTTATCTCTAACCACAAAACACACACATCATATTAAACAAACATCATGTCGAAAGTTGTTTTGTTAACAAAATGTACACTCCTTATCGCTAACCACAAAACACACACATCATATTAAACAAACAGCATGTCGAAAGTTGTTTTGTTAACAAAATGTACACTCCTTATCTCTAACCACAAAACACAAATCATACACAACAAACAGTATGTAGAAAGGTAAACACCGGTGTCTTTGTTAACTAAATATACACTCCTTATCTCTAATAACGAAACACACACACACTTCATATTATACAACAAACAGCATGCCGAAAGTTGAACACCAGTGCATTGTTAACAAAATGTACACTCCTTATCTCTAACCACAAAAGGGGGTCAAACGTTGCTCACGTCCGTAGGTTTTACCCATTGTTACCCTACATGTGTCTCCCGGGTGGTGCTAAGTAAGCAACAAAATAGAGATGAGACCGAACTGCCTGAAAAGGCTTCCCGGTCAACAAATACAGAGTAAACAGTCAATAAGTCCTTCTCAGGACGCACAAGTTCGTAAGGTTGGACCATCTCTCCGCAGATATCAACTGAACATTAAAGGAATAAGTAGAGCTAAATGTGACTATCTATCCAGACTATCAAAGAAACATGCTATTGATGTCATTGCACTCCAAGAAACGCATACAGCAGATGATCAACAGTTACGAAGTATAGGGAAAATACCAGGATATATATTAATAGCCTCGAACAACCATGAAAAGTACGGCCTAGCGACTAACGTCAAGCATAACATAAAAAATCATCAGGTACTTACAGTGAGCAGGGAAAATAATATATTTACAATTATAACAAAAATTGATAGTGTAACAATAGTAAATGTATACAAGCCTCCTGAAGTAAACTGGCCAACCCCTCCTTTTCCATCTCAGCAACACCCTACTCTATTCCTGGGCAATTTCAATAGCCATCATAATCTCTGGGGATACTGCGAGAGTGAGAGTAATGGTGAAACTCTCTGTGATTGGATGGAAACTGAAAACCTAAAATTTATTTTTGATGGTAAAAGTTTACCCACTTTTCATTCAGGTCGCTGGAACAGAGGATATATTCCTGATCTGTGTTTCACAACTCAGCTTCAAAACTCCTATAGCCAGATACGCCGTTCGGTACTTAATGATTTCCCCCACAGTCAGCACAGACCTATTAATTTAGAGACTGGGATATGTGTACTAATTGTACAGTCCCATCCAAAACCAAGGTGGAACTTTAAGAAGGCAAACTGGTCTGAATTTGCAAAGCAAACAGACTCCAGCATCAGATGGATCAATCCAACATGTAGTAATTACACACGATTTATCGGCATAATTAAAGGAGCAGCTAGACGATGTATTCCTAGAGGTTATCGTAAAGAATACACACCCGGTTGGAGTGAGGATAGTGAAAGCTTACTGGAAAAATATGAAGCAAATCCATCTGCTGATAATGCTACAGGCCTCCTACATTCACAAGATGAGAATAGAAAAAAGATCTGGCATGAAACCGTGGAATCATTCGACCACACAGACTCGAGTCGGAAAGCTTGGTCTGTTATCAGAAAACTAGACCCAACAAATTCAACACCAATTATATAAAAAACTGCCATTAAGCTAAATGACTTTGCCAATCATCTAATCTCAAATTCCATGAGCCCAAAATAAAAGCAGACAAGAAGGGAAATCAAATCTCAGCTAATAATCAAGAAAAGAGCAGCCCAGAATTCTTCAAAACTTTCCACTCTATTCACTGTAGAGGAAGTCAGAGTCGCCATCACAAACATGAAACTTGGGAAAGCAGCTGGATTCGACGGAATCTATCCTGAATTCCTTGCTCACTGTGGACCAGCTACAATTAAATGGCTTACTAACTTCTTTTCAGATATCCTTAATACTGGAAATCTCCCTGTATTATTCAAGAAAACAAAAATATTAGCGATCCTCAAACCGAACAAAGATCCGACAAAAGTCGAAAGTTATCGCCCCATAGCTCTACTAAGTGTCACTTACAAACTACTTGAGCGACTCATCTACAACAGAATTTTTGATACTATTAACAACCACATCCCCATAGAACAAGCTGGATTCAGGCCTGGCAGAATCTCATATTGAAAATGGGTACGAGAAGAAATCTGTAAGCCTAGCTGCTTCCTTGGATCTATCTGCCGCTTATGATACAGTATGGCGAGAAGGCCTCCTTCTGAAATTTGTGAGCATCATTCCGTGTCTCAAACTCACAAACCTAATTAACCACATGCTGTGCAATAGACTTTTCCAGGTTTACTCTGGCAATGATAGAAGCAAGTTCTTCACATTAAATGATGGATTACCCCAAGGATCTGTCCTAGCTCTTCTCCTTTTCAGATTGTACATATACGACCTGCAGGAAACTTCTTCAAGGAAATTCATATATGCTGATGACATCTGTTTGGTAACCCAGAATTCCAACTTCACCGATGCTGAAAATACACTAACTGCCGACTTGGAAGTCTTGGACACATATTTCAAGAAATGGTGCCTCCGCCTAAATAATCAGAAAACGGTTGTATCCGCATTTCACTTATGCAATAGGTTCTCTAATTACAAACCAGAAGTTAAATTCAGAGGACAAACTTTGCAGTTCTGCAGCATGCCTAAGTACCTTGGGATAACACTTGATAGGTCCTTGAACTTCAAACATCTCACGAACGTGGCCGCAAAGGTGAAGACCCGAAATAGCATCATTCAGAAGCTTGTTGGTAACTCCTGGGGTTCCAGCGCTCAAACTTTACGATCAACTGCTCTGGCACTGTCATACTCCGTTGCTGAATACTGCTGCCCATCTTGGCTAAACAGTGTCCACTCCAAGAAGATAGATGTTCAACTTAACCAGACAATGCGACTGAATACGGGCTGCATACGTAGCACACCCACTATATGGTTACCTGTTCTAAGTAACATCCAACCTCCAGCTCTTCGAAGATCAGAGGCTCTCCTGAAGATCTGGAAAACCATTCAGGAGAACCCCCAGCTACCCATACATACTGATGTAGCAAAAGCAGGTAATCAACGGTTGAAGTCAAGAAAAACACCTTGGCGCTCTGCAGTACTTCTTGAAGGCTCTTCATTTAACATCTCAGAAGCATGGAAAACTATGTGGGAAGAATCATCAGTATTCAATGCACATCTGATTGAAAACCCTTCCAACCGGATAGAAGGTTTCAAACTCCCTAGACGCCAATGGAGAATCATTAACCGGATCCGTACAGGACAAGGCAAAAGTGGATTCCTGCTTCACAAATGGGGTTGGGTTACTTCTGCTAACTGCGATTGAGGAGCTACCCTGCAAACCATCGGACATATTGTTGGTGAATGTCCGCAACGAGCGTTCCAAGGTTCAGTAGGTGACATTCATCATGCATCTTCTGAGGCACTTCAATGGATTGATGGCCTGGATTTAGAAGTTTAAACCAAGAACTTTGTTTATGACTATGTATATAACTGTATATATAACTTTATATGTAGTGTATGAACTTTTATTTAAACTCTGTATCATCATACGATAAATAATAATAACCACAAAACACAGACATCGAATAAAACAAACAGCATGTCGAAAGTTGTTTTGTTAACAAAATGTACACTCCTTATCTCTAACCACAAAACACAAATCATATACAACAAACAGTATGTAGAAAGGTAAACACTGGTGTCTTTGATAACAAAATATACACTCCTAATCTCTAACAACGAAACACACACACACTTCATATTATACAACAAACAGCATGCCGAAAGTTGAACACCAGTGCATTGTTAACAAAATGTACACTCCTTATCTCTAACCACAAAACACAGACATCGTATAAAACAAACAGCATGTCGAAAGTTGATTTGTTAAGAAAATGTACACTCCTTATCTCTAACCACAAAACACAAATCATATACAACAAACAGTATTAGGAAACGTGAACACCGGTGACTTTGTTAACAAAATGTACTCTCTTTATCTTCAACCACAAAGCACACACAAACATCGTATCCAACAACCCGTATGTAGAAAGCAGAACACCGGTGTTTGGTCAACGAAATGTATTCTCTTTTTACTTAGCCACAAAACACACACACATCTTATACAACAAACAGTATGTAGAAAGATGAACCCCGTGATTTATTAACAAAATGTATACTCCTGATCTCTAACCACAAAACACATCATATACAACAAACAGGATTTAGAAAGCTGAACACCGCTGTTTTGTTAATAAAATGTACACTACGGTATTTATCCTTAAACACGAAACACACACATAATAATTATGCAACAAACAGTATTTAGAAAGCTGAACACCGGTGTTTTGTTAACAATACAACCGTATGTGGAATGCTGAGCCCCTTTTGTTTAGTTGACAATATGTATACTCGTTATCTCCATGTAAAAACAGACACACATCTTATACAACAAACAATATGTAGAAAGATGAACACTAGTTGTTGGTTAACAAAATGTACGCACTTTCTCCCGAAACACGAAGCACACACCCATCATATGAGTAGGCCAGATGCAAAGGCCACTAAGTGCACGTTTTTCTTATATTTTGATTTGAGTACACCGCCTCGTTCAACTTCTAAGTGGTTACATGATGGAATAAGTTTCAGGGTGCGTTACCTGCTCTAAGTCGATGAAAATGGACAACAACAATCACGTATGCTTGCATTAACCTCTAAACGCTTGTTGGTTACGGTTGAAAAGCCAGTTTAATGCGCCACGTCTCCAAAGACCGCTATGTTCCGTAAGTATGGCGTCTGAACTCGCCAGGTTCGGCTGCAAACCACGCCAACTTGTACAAGAACTGTCAATATTCCGCCCACGAATTGGGTTGGCTACAGTGTCGAGGAAGCGTACCCAACAATGACACGCTGCCATGTTGCCTTGTCAAAACACGCCGGTTACAAGTAGAGAAGATCGACAGGTTTGTTTTTGTGGGCATTTCTAGCCAAGAAAATGAACCCTATTGTTGATTTACGAGAAGCAGTTATTGTATTTATGGACGGTAATAATATCGTGGAAGTTATAAATAAGGAGGAAATAACAGAAACGGTAAGTTGGGGGAGAGAGAGTGTACGTTAAAATAGTTGATCCCGTTGATAATGGAGTTGAAAACAACCAGAATCAGACTGTGGGAAACGGCACGTCAAGGAAAAGAAATAAGTTTTCTGAAACATGGTTAAGTATTGTGGCAAAGATTGAAAGGTATGGGCATCAAAATATTTAAAAGAAAGCATAACCTCAAGTTTGTGCTATTTTGGGTATCGTCTCTGCTTTATGTACGTTTTCTAAGCTATGGGCTTTGATTCATATACCAACACAAAGGCTTTCGTAAACCTGCCTGTGTACATCTGCAGGGAAAATTAAGGTATAATGAAATTTGTATGCAAGTTTTAAGCAAATTATACCTAATATTTTACCAAGAGAAATCTCACAACAGTGACAGAACTACTTCATAGCTCAGCATGAGTCTCCCGCGTCCCACGAAGAACGACAGACGGCACAAAGCGAAACTTAACACACCATTTTAGTTACCAACGAGAGGAGGCGATACTGTCAAAACTGTTACTGATTGCAAGGTGGTTTTCCTATCAATTTTGCAAATAAAAAAGACAGAGCTCTTAATTTGATGTTGTTGTTGTTGAAGTTGTTGTTTAAAGGGGTGGAACTACGAGGTCATCTGCTCGAGCTCTTAATTTGTACCAGAAGGTAATGGAATATGGTTAGTAAAGTGGTTGCCCTGACAATTTTACAAATCAGGAGAGATAATGAGTTCTCAATTTGGGCCAACAGGTAATGAAAGAAGAAGCAGGAATTCCAGAGAGCAGAGGAGTCGACAGACGAACGAAACTGTACGAGGGAGGAAGGAGGTTGTCAGACAACATATTAAGAAGTTCGTGCGTACATTTCAGGAACATTTTGATCATTTTCTGGTTAAATTGACCTCCATTAAGTTTCAAGTAAGTTTTAATTAAGCCGAAGTCATGAAGGTTGGTATGGACACAACAGTCAATATAATACTGCCGCTTTTTGAGAAGGTAGGGGTGAATGGAGAAATGCTGATGGACTGGAGGTGTGGTTTGATGGTGAAGTTGATGAAGGTGGTGGATACGTCCAAATGTAACAATTTTAGGGGTATTACACTTCTCTCAATCCCTAGCAAAGTATTCACCAGGGTTCTGCTAAACAGAATTAAAGAGTATGTAAACGAAAGGCTCCGACGAGAACAGACAGGGTTTCGCCCAAATCATTCATGTGTCGACAAAATAAACACCTTGAGGATAATTTTGGAGTAGTGGGTTGAATGGTCAACTCAACACTACGCAATGTTCCTTGACTTGGAGAAAGACTTTGAATGGATCAGTAGAGAATCCATGTGGTCAAAAGTGAAGCGATATAGAATGTCGCCACAAATTATTAATCTCATTCAGGAAAACTACCGTGTTTACAGAGTCATTCATGACGGCATATACTCTTACGTTCAAGAGTACGCCAAGGTTGTATCCTGTTGCCACCCATATTATTAGCCTATTTTCAGTTTTATGAAAGAAAAATAGGCTTATGAGATCACCTTTTGTCCGTGTGCCTGTCTGTGTGTGCGTGTGTGTGTGTGTGTCCCTCCCCTAATTAATTCTAAACGGCTAGAGCGGTTTCAATGAAACTCGGTGAGGTCATAGCACCATTCCGGCCGACCCCGACCGTGCCCTTCAAATTTTATTGTGTCTCACCAATCCAACCTGGCGGCTGTGCGAAATACTTCTCTAGCATTCAGTATCTCCGAAACTATTACGGATATCACCCTGACATTATGTACGGTGATAACGGGAACTACTAGAAGTTCACCTATGAGACTTTAAAAAATCTGGTAACTACAAAACCAACATGGCGACCAAGCGATTTTGAGACTTTTGAAAATACTTTTCTCGCGACTTAACCAACCAAACGTAATGAAAGATGGTACAGCAAATATTTATACACATTGTAATACACTGCCGTCTAATTTACTTCAATTGCTTACATAACCTCAAAATGGCGGCCGTGCGCAATATTTCACTGGCATTCAATTTCTCCGAAATTATTTATGATATCACCCTGAAATTTTGTACGGTGATAAAGGACGCTACTACAAGTTTATCTATGTAACTTTCAAAAACCTGTCAAGTACAAAACGAACATGGCTGTCAAGCGAAATTGAAACATTTTAACAGAGTTTTCTCGTGATTCAACCATCTGAGCGCGGTGAAACATGGTACAGCAAATTACTATACATATTGTAAATCACTGGCATCAAATTTAGTTCAATTGTTTACATAACCTCAAGATGGCGGCTGTGCGATATTTTAAAACTAAGTTTTTATTTCTTCTGTCGAAATCACGCGATCGAAGTGAAATTTTGGATAATTAAGCTACGCAATAATTTTCCCTTAATGGTACATAACTCTATGGCCTATACATTAACAATCCAAAATTGCGAGCATCCGAAATATTTTGACGGTTCTCAATATCTACGAATCTTTTACAGCATTGAACCCGAATTTTCTTTATGTTCATAGAGGCTTTGAACATAAGTTCACCTATATGACTTTCAGTAACCTGGTGAGCACAAATCCAACATGGCGGCGACGCGAAGTATAAATATTTAAATTGACGTTTCTCGCGATTTAACCATCCGAGTGCAGTGAACCATTGCACATTAAATGCTTATAGAAATGTTAATCCACTGGCATCTAATTTATTTCAATTTTTCATAACCACAACATGGCAGCGGTGTGAAATTTGAAAATCTCGTTTTTAGCCTATTTTCAATTTTGAAAAAATAGGCTTATGAGATCACCTTTTGTCCGTGTGTGTGTGCGTGTGTGTGTGTGTGAGGTGTGTGTGGGCACCCCCCCCTAATAAATTCTAAACAGCTGGAGCGATATCAATGAAACTTGGTAATTTCCTAGCACTATACCGGACGACCCCGACCGTGCCCTTGAAATTTTGTTACGTCTCACCAATCCAACATGGCGGCTGTGCGAAATATTTCACCAACATTCAATATATCCGAAACCATTCCCGATATCACCCTGGAATTTTTTACGGTGTTAAAGGTAACTACTAGAAGATCACCTATGTGACTTTTGAAAACCTGGTAACTACAAAACCAACATGGCGGCTACGCGAATTTGCGACTTTTACATAGACGTTTCTCGCGATTTGACCAACCAAATGCAATAAAACTTGGTACAGTATATGTGTATACACATTGTAATGCCCCGACATCTAACTTCGTTCAATTGTTTACATAACCACAAGATGGCGGATGTGCGAATTATTTCACCGGCATTCTATATCTCTGAAACTATTAGCGATATCACCCTGAAATTTTGTACGGGGATAAAAGACACTACTGGAAGTTCATCTATAAGACTTTCAAAAACCGATTCACTACAAAACGAACATGGCGGCCAAGCGAATTTGAAAATTTAAATAGACCTTTCTCACGATTTAATGTTCCAAGCGCAATGAAATCTGGCACAGAAAATGTTTATACACATTGTAATGCACTGGTATCTAATTTAGTTCAGTTGTTTACATAACCTCAAGATGGCGGTTGTGCGAATTTAAAATTAAGTATTTATTTCTTGTGTCGTGTTCATGCGATCAAAGTGAAAGTTTGAATAATGAACCTACCCAATAATTTTCCTTTAATGGCACAGGACTCTATGGCCTATACATTTAACAATCCAACATGGCGACCATCCGAAATATTTAGACGGCTCTGAATATCTACGAATCTATTATAGCAATCAAACTGATTTTTTTATGTTAATAGGGGCTATGAACTTAAGTTCACCTATAGGTTATTTAAAAATAACCTGGTGATCACAAATCCAACATGGCGGCGACGCGAAATATAAATATTCACATGGACGTTTCTCGTAATTTGACCATCCGAGTGCAGTGAAACTTAGTACAGTAAATATACGAATCTTAATCCACTGGCATCTAATTTATTTCAATAGTTTCCATAACCACAAGATGGCAGCTGAGCGAAATTTTAAAATCTCGTTTTTACTTCTTGTGTCCTAATCATGCGATTGAAGTTTGAATGCTACACGTACACAATAATCTTCATGTAACAGTACGCAACTCCAGGACATACATATATAAAATTCAACATGGCGACCATCCGAAATATTTAGTGGGTTCTCAATATCTACGACTCTATTACCCTTGTATGTAGATAGAGGCAATTAACATAAGTAGTATATATGAAAATAGGCTGTATAGTTCTTCACGGAACTACTTGTTACTTCATGTGTCCCAATCATGCGATTGAAGTCTGAATACCACACATACACAATAATCTTCATGTAATTGTACATAAATAAAAATCCAACCTGGCGACCATCTGAAATATTTAGACGGTTCTCAATATCTACGAATCTATCACAACAATCAAACTGACATTTTTTGTGTAGATAGAGGCAATTTACATGAGTAGGATGTATGAAAATAGGCTGCAAATTTCTTCACAGAACTACTTGTTAGCCTATTTTCAATTTTGAAAAAAAAAAATAGGCTTATGAGATCACCTTTTGTCCGTGTGTGCGTGCGTGTGTGTGTGCGTGTGTTTGTGTGTGATTCGTGTGTGTGCCCCCCCCCCTAATAAAATCTAAACGGCTGGAGAGATTTAAATGAAACTCGGTAAGTTCATAGCCCTATTCCGGGCGACCCCGACCGTGCCCTTCAAATTTTGTTACGTCTCACCAATCCAACATGGTGGCTGTGCGAAATATTTCATCAGCATTCAATACCTCCGAAACTATTACCGATATCACCCTGGAATTTTGTATGGTGATAACGGGAACTACTGGAAATTCACTTATGTGACATTTGAAAACCTGGTGACTACAAAATCAACATGGCGGCCAAGCGAAGTTGCGACTTTTAAATAGACGTTTCACGCGATTTAACCAACCAAACGCAATGAAACTTGGCTCAGTATATGTTTATATACATTGTAATGCACCGACATCTAACTTCGTTCAATTGTTTACATAACCTCAAAATGGCGGCTGTGCGAAATATTTCACAGGCATTCAATATCTCCGAAACTATTTATGATAACAACGGTGATAAAGAGCACTGCTACAAGTTTATCAATGTAACTTTCAAAAACCTGTAAGCTAGGAAACGAACATGGCGGCCAAGTGAAATTGACACATTCTAATACATTGTTCTCGTGATTTCTCAGGAATTGACTGACGATTTGTTTATCCTGTCCGAAGCACATGGGAAAATGCAAACAAAGATTCGAGACTTGAGAGAAGAAGGAAAAAAAATGTGGGACTCAGGATAAAGTCAAAACATACCAAGGCCTTAAGAATTAAGACCAACAAACTAGACTTATTTGTTTTCAGGAATGAATCTATTGGCGATGTGGATAGCTTTACTTATTTGGGCAGTGTAAGGGCCAAAGGTGGAGGAGCAGCACAGGATGACTCGCAACGTATTCTAAAAGCAAATGGCCCCTTTGTTCGGCTCTATCTGGTGTGGAAGATAAACAGAATATCTATGAGGACCAATCCACGCAATTTCCGAAATATTGTCACATCCGTTCTATCGTATGTATGGGTGCAATACAATATTATTATTACCGGAAAAGTAAGTAGAGGAATTACGGTACCTCCACGTTGCAGACCTTTGTCAACCGCTGTTTACGGAAGATTCTCAATGTCTTCTGGCCGGAAGTAATCTCCAACCATGAAATAAGGAGAAGGACGTAGATATGAAATGTCCATACAAATCAAAAGGCGGAAATGGAAATGGAACGGGCATTCACTGAAAAAGGCAAATGAAGCCATTGAAAGAGAGGCATTAGATTGAATCTCGCAGGGTACAAGGAAGAGAAGGAGACCCAAACATACGTGGCGAAGATCAATACTCATGGTAGGTGGCACATGACCTAGTTTTTCCGCCCCTTAAAAGAACAATTACTACTAGTACACACGGAAACAATAAAATAAGGCAAGACCTGGAGCGACGTGAATAGGTTGGCTGTCAATGGAACCCGTTGGAGATGTTTGTTGATGCTCTATATTCCACGAGGGACATCAGGAATTAAGTCAAATTTAATTTTACAAAATAATTGCTTCGTTTGTTCATTTAATTAACCTTTCGTACGTTCTATTTTTTAAATATATATTTTTCCTAATAAACCACATTGAAACTAATTCTTTATCCTAACTCAGTTCTATCTTAATGGCATTCGTAATCTCAACAAAATAGCGGGTTATGCAACCGAATTTTCATTAACGACTCTCGCCGTCACGAGTGCAAAAGTCGTGAACTGCACAAAACTAGTGCAAAACCTGATAAGTCAATATTTTAATCTCTGATTTGGGACAGAAGACACAACCATAGGTTCCACAGATTTTAACCGAATATTGAATGTGGTATTAGCTTATATCGTTTGGTCGTATAAAGATATTTCGGCATTTCCTCGCTTTCCCTTGTTCTATGAGCCTTCAGTCATTTGACTGGTTTGATGCAGCCCTCCATACATCTCTGTCCTAAGCTAATCGCTTCATCTCTACATTGATTCCACACCCTACATTCGAGGCAATCTGTTTAAAATATATTAACCTTGCTCCACCCCTACAGTACCGGGTGAGTTAGCCGTGGTCGTTACGGCGTGGCTGCTGGCAGTCACTCACACCTGGGAGGCGAGGAGATTCGAATCCCCCTGCCGGAAACCTTGAAGATGGTCTTCTGGGGTTTTCCATCTTCCTTCCAGGCAAATGCCGGTGTTGGTCCCTAACTATGGGCCACAGCCGCTACCTTCCCACTCCTCGGCCTTACATTCAAACTTTCCTCCCCAGACAACACTCCACACGCGAGCTAATAGCTCACTCCATGGGTGTCCGCATGGAAGCAGCTACAAACTGGCGAGCCGAACATGTCCCCGGACACTCCCGGCACTAAATGCCATACGCTAAACAAATAAAAACCTTCAGTTCTTGTCCCCGACCCATCCTCCCATAACTAATCTTGCTATTCCTGGGTGTCCTCTGTCCTACCAACCTAACTCTTCTCTTCATTAGCAGTCGCCTGAAACATCTCTCCTCTCCCACTCGTCTTAAGACTTCTTATGATGCACTTAGCGGGCTATGCAAACTGAGTACTCATACAAGAAACAGGATGTAGAAAGCTGATCACAAAGGCTTTGTTAACAACATGTACACTCTTCATCCCTAGCCACTAAACAAACACATCATATCCGAGAAACAGAATGCAGAAAGCTGACCAATGGTGCTTTGTTAACAACATGTACACTCTTCGTCCTTAACCAGTTACCACCAACAGCGTGCCCGTGAAACAGGTTTTGGAAAGCTGTTCGCAGGTGTTGTGTTAACAATGTACCGTATACACACTTCCACTATTAGGGACACAATACACACAACATATCCCAAGAGCAGGATGTAGAAAGCTGTTTGCAGGTGCTCAAGTGTGAATTTCCCGGGCATCGGGGTTATATCTCTTTGAAGATGATACTTGTAGAAATTTGACGCATCCATCTCAGTCTTCAACAACTTACCGTACAGACCCACTTCTACCAGACGCTGGATAGTCGCTGAGAACGCTCCGTTGTACGGAGAATTTTCCGGAGTAGAATACGCATACATAGTTCCTGGTATACCTTCTCTCATTACATGGATGAAGTTTTTGCCGTTCTGTGCAATCAGTTTCAGTCCAATCTGCCACTCAGACCACCTCCTTCCCATGACTACAGACACGTTTCTATGAAAAGAAATATCATCCAGATACTGACTCCAGCTTTTGCCGTTAACTTGAGTTGAAAGTCTTTCAATTAGTTGTGGGCAAGCAACCTCTAATGTAGACACTATCGTTGCCTCCCACCCACCCGGATGAACCACATTCAAATCGGCTTTGTACAGTTATTGGAAAGTGTCTATTTCAGGAAGTGACTGGACGATGCTCAGAATACTAGTCAGGGAACCTTGGAACGCATTGGTTACAACAATACTGAGGAATACGTAGAAAAAAATACTAACTCTGTCAGAAAACGCACTTGGAATGGTGTTTAAGGATCCTATCAAGCAAATGGAAAAGGAGTTCGTCATATTGTTTAAAAATCTCTCTGGTGTCCCCTTAATACGTTGAATGAAATACCATGAAATGGCTACCAATGGTATACTGCAGATCATGCAAGACCAAGTCATACGATCAAATGGAAGGAATAAGTTCTGGTACTGCGGTCGGCGTTTAGCTTTGGGCACTAGGAACACTGTCCCGTCAAACATATGTGGGTATATTGAAATATATCCTGAAAATTTTACCGAGAACGGAACAAAGCTAACATCTATTACACCATTTCTCATTTTCGATGATTCATTATGTTTTTTATCTTCAATGAAGTCTGGTACACCGTTGATATGAGAAAGAAATGAGTTGAGAATTTCTCCTGTTAGTCCAAAATACTTTACACCTTGAGGCGTTTCCTTGAACCTAGGTCGTGACAGAGTAGATAGCTTTATAACATTGCCTTGAATATTGAGTGGTTTCCGTATGTACAAGGAACTAGCATTTCCATTCGTTACATCATGTGGAACAATCTTACCTCGTTTTCCGAAAGGAGAGTAGGTGTATGTCTTGAAGTGATCTTCATTTCCAGTTGTTGAGATGGATACTGTGGCCACTGCATTCAGTATCTTGAACGATCACAATTTACTAAATACATCATGCACACATTTGTCTGTGTCAGAGATAATAACCAGGAGGAACCTTCCTTTCGGATTCCAACCAGAGAGTACATTAAGATGGGTAACACCCTGATAAACAATATCCCAGGAACACTGGTGAAACAACAGCAGGTAAAAGTTACTCTTGGTTAGCTGCAAGTTCTTTTGAGTTGTACTTCCAACTACCAACTGCACACCGGTGTAACGTTGCTGGTGTATCAGAAGGAGTGATGTTTGGGAGATGCAGTTGGGGTTATCTCTGTCCAGGTAGACGGTTAAAGTATTATTACATTCATCAACATGACTGCCGATTAAGGCGGATATTACCATTGAGATTTTATGGGTATTGTTGCTCTTCCGGAACTCCAGTTGTAGGGAACTGTTTGTTGGTACTAGATTTAGAAGTGCGATGGTTAGGAGACTGAATGTTGTCACATACATCATCAGATATCGAAGAACTATCTGGCCAAATCTGTAACTGACAAACAAAGAAATTAATTGTTAGCAAGAATATTTACTGATCTAATAACCAACTAGTTCCATGAAGAACTGTTATAGATTATTGTCATACATTCTACTGGTACTTTGCATCTCAATCTCTGCTTCCACTTATATAGCTTCTTCATGTAATGGGCAATACAGAGTGTAACTAAACATGTGGGAAAGCTCCGGGGATTCGATAGAGGACCTGACAACAAGCAAACCATGTCCTGTAAGCATATGGTGTATGTGCGTTCGTTTCCGTGTTACAAGCATTGTTTGTGCTGTACATAACACAGACCGCTTCACTATGCAGGTTGGTCATTTGTGTTGATAAAGTGTACGTTACTACTTACAGTTCCCTACAGCAGGTGCTCAAATGGCAACCACGAGCTGTAATGCAGGTGTCTATGAGTCGTATCATTAACTATATCACACGCTCCCATATTCCCGGCCTCTGTTGTATGTTCTTTCAAGCTTGCTCTATTCGCTGTCGCAGCATTTCCGCGCTATGAATAAGTGTGCCATACAAAATGGATTTTAAATGACCCCATAAGTAGAAGTCTAATGGTTTGTGATCGGGAGAACGAGCAGGCCTCTGTGTCGGTCCCTGACACCCTATCCATTTGTTACCCTACTTTCGATTTTTGCAAAGAAAAATGAAAGTAGACTTATGTTTTCTACACAAGGCCAAAAGATAGTGTGTCTGTGTGTGTGTGTGTGTGTGAGTGTGTGCGTGTGTATGTGTGTGTGTGATTTGGTATGTCTGTCACCCCCCTATCAATTCAAACACGGTGAAAATGAATTGGACAAAATTTGGTACGGAGGTAGCACTAGCAAAGGGGCACCTCATTGTCATGTTTTATATCGCCGTCATATTTAAGGAACTGTAATGGCGGCCACCCAAATGTTCAAAGCTTAAATCAAAGTACCACTAACCTAATCATTTGAACTCTACCAAATTTCGCATTAACATACCTTCATGTGCGAAGCGTCGTTTGATCCATTTAAAAGGTCATCAGCTCAATACTTTGAAGATTGCGGCCGTGTATATGAGCAAATCGATTCCCCCTATCAATTCAAACGCAACGAAACCAAATCGAACCACCTTTGGTACAGTGGGACAACTCAGTGTCATGTTGTATATCATTGCCATGAATACAAAAAAGATATGGCGTCCACCCAAAAGTTCTGAACTTAAATGAAATTACGACTAACCTAATCATCCGATATCTACCAAATTCGCCAACAAAATATCTCAATTAAGAAGCGTCTTTTGCCCAAACTACAAGGTCATAGCCAAATAGTTTCAAGATGGTGGATGTATGAATTTTGCAAGTATTATAGCCTAAACGTAACTTACGACTCAACAAGGCCTGGCCTTACCAAATACGCTCATCGTACATAGGGAGATTTAAACTGTCCTCAAGGAGGTGACCGGTAGGATATTAGCATTTTAAAATGGTATATGTAACCACAGTAGTGACAAGCGCTTCAGGCTGACCGTGCGATATCGTGCTTGTCCGTGCCGTCCCGTTGGGTAACAATGGCGGCTCTTTGCTTGTAAATCCATATATTTACGTAACTTCGTAGGATTATATCCTTTTAGAAATATACTGAACTAAATAATACATATTTTGTATCAAATGGTTATTGAAACGGCAACCGGGTGAGTTAGCCGTGGTCGTTACGGCATGACTGCTGGCAGTCGCTCACATCCGGGAGGCGAGGAGGTTCGATTCCCCCCGCCGGCAACGTTGAAGATGGTCTTCTGTGGTTTCCCGTCTTACTCCCAGGCAAATGCCGGGGTTGGTCCCTAACTATAGGCCACAGCCGCTACCTTCCAACCCCTCGTCCTTACATTCCACCTTCCCTCCCTAACGGTACTTGTAGCTCACCCATCGGGTGTCCGTCTCGAAGCAGCTACAAAACTGGCGAGCCGAACATGTGCTCGGGCACTCCCGGCACTAAAAGCCATACGCTAAAAAAATAAAAAATTGAAACGGCAGAAAACGGTAATGAAATCGTTGATTGTCAGACACAATATTATGGAGTTATACTAAACCAGTTGTTTAAACAAGTATTAGTGTACGGCATGTGTGGAAAAGTGGTTATAGCCAGGACTCATAGTCTGGAGGTTTTAGGTAGACCCTATATATTGATTTATAACTTCTCGCATGTTATAATGCTAAGCATATTTAGTGTGTATTTGCAATCGGAAATTCTATTATATAAAACAAAATGTCCTGGCTGACTGACTCACTGACTCATCATCGCCCAGCCAAAGCTATTAAAGTTAGAAACATGAACTTATGGGGATAATTTTGTTGTAAGTCGAAAGCGCCCACTTAGGGAAGGATTTTTGGATATTCAGGTTCTAGAGGAGTGTTAAGGGGGTAGACCTGCATTTCTTTGAATAACAATACCTCCCGATTGCTTTCAATGGGGGATGTGATACTCGGTATTTGAACTCATCATTAAAAAATTCCTCTCGGCACTTCGGAAGGCGGAGGTAGATTTCACCGGGCAAACTAGGGGATAGGTTATAATAGGCAAAATATGCAGGGTTTCGTATAAGGATCAGTCCTCATTTATTGCCAGAAAGTGTTTTACAATTGGAGCTTAATTGACTTTGTTTTCGACTTTCTATGCATATTTTTAACATTTTACTGTCTTACGGGGACGGTAACCTACTTGTCATTTGGGATTCATTTTTACCCTATTTTCAATTTTGAAAAATAGGCTTATGAGATCACCTTTTGTCCGTGTGTGTGCGTGTGTGTTTGTGTGTGTGTCCCCATAATAATTTCTAAAGGGCTTGAGCGATTTCAATGAAACTCGGTAAGTTCATAGCACTATTCCGGGCGACCCGGACCGTGCCCTTCAAATTTTGTTACGCCTCACCAATCCATCATGGCGGCTGTGCGAAATATTTCACCAGCATTCAATATCACCGAAACTATTCCCGATATCACCCTGGAATTTATTACGGTGATAAAGGGAACTACTAGAAATTCATCTATGTGACTTTTGAAAAACTGGTAACTACAAAACCAACATGGCGGTCAAGCGAATTTGCGACATTTAAATAGACTTTTCTCGCGATTCAACCAACCAAACGCAATAAAACTTGCTACAGTACATGTTTATACGCATTGTACTGCACCGACATCTAACTTTGTTCAATTGTTTACATAACCACAAGATAGCGGATGTGCGAAATATTTCACCGGCATTCTATATCTCTGAAACTATTAGCGGTATCATCCCGAAAATTTGTACGGAGATAAAGGGCACTACTGAAAGTTTATCCATAAGACTTTCAAAAAGTGGTTAATTACAAAACAAGCATGGCGGCCAAGCGAATTTGAAAATTTTAAATAGATTTTTCTCGCGATTTATTGTCCCAAACGCAATGAAATCTGGCACAGGAAATATTTATACACATTGTAATGCACCGGTAGCCTATCTAATTTAGTTCAATTGTTTACATAACCTCAAGATGGCGGCTGTGCGAATTTTAAAAATACGTTTTTATATCTTATGTCGTAATCATGCGATCGAAGTGAAAGTTTGAATAATGAACCTACGCAAAATTTTCCTTTAATGGTACATGACACTATGGCCTATACATATAACAATCCAACATGGCGACCATCCGAAATATTTAGACGGCTCTGAATATCTACGAATCTATTATAGCAATCAAACTGATTTTTTTATGTTCATAGGGGCTATGAACTTAAGTTCACCTATAGGTTATTTAAAAATAACCTGGTGATCACAAATCCAACATGGTGGCGACGCGAAGTATAAATATTCACATTGACTTTTCTCGCAATTTTACCATCTGAGTGCAGTGAAACTTGGTACAGTAAATCCTTATACGAATGTTAATCCACTAGCATCTAATTTATTTCAATTGTTTCCATAACCACAAGATGGCAGCTGTGCGAAATTTTAAAATCTCCTTGTTACTTCTTGCGTCCTAATCATGCGATTGAAGTTTGAATGCTACACGTACACACTAATCTTCATGTAACAGTACATAACACTAGGACCTACATATATAAAATCCAACATGGCAACCATACGAAATATTTATTCGGTTCTCAATATCTACGAATCTATTACAGCAATCAAACTGAAATTTTGTATATTGATAGTGGCAGTTAACATAAGTAGGATATATGAAAATAGGCTGTATATTTCTTCACGGAACTACTTGTTATACTTGTGGTCACACTGTCCTTATGCAAGGTTACGAAACTGATGTGTAACGTTCTAACAGGCTAACTTCCTCACGCAAAATGTTATCTCCCGCAGAGATGTTGGTTGGTCCCTCAGTTTAGGGGCTGCGACAACGCGGTCATGTAACCCCGTGTACTTTGGGTGTGTGTAGAATCTGTCTGATAAACGGTGTTAATTGTGATGGCTGTATTAGTCTGTAATTCAGATAAGGACTGCAGACGGTCAATTTCAAGTAGTAGTTCCCAATTTTCGTACCAAATACTACCATCAACGACACCTAGCTGTGAACTTGGCAACTAGATGCCACCACAACCATCAACTCGCAACGAACGTTGGTACTTCCCCTCCTAAGGAAAGCATACTGAGGGATTCTTAGCGCTCTTAGAAAATCCGACGACTTCGGCAGGCTTTGAACCCGCGAACTTGGGTATGGAAGTTCAGTATGCTACCAGTTACGTCACCGAAGGCGCTTCCCACAGAGTCAGATAGAAAACTGAATGTGATCTCGTTCAGTGGCGTTGTCATGCCAACCTCTGATAGCTCATGCCTCATCAATTTAGAAGCATTGCCATGGTAACATCTGATGGTTCTTGGCATTTTCTTCTAATTCCGAAATCATTTTGTTGATCCCTTGGCGTAATGGTGGGTCATATCAAAAATTCTTTCAGACAAAAGTTTTAGGTAATTATTAAGGGAATATTGTCCATTTTGTACGGTTTTCATATTGTGCCTATTAAGAGAGATATGATTAATGTTTCCCGAAAAACCCACGTTTTCCCACCCCTTTGGTCAATGGTTGGTGCTATAAAAAAAACATGAATGTTTGGTCGTTATCCGACACATAGTATGAACTTTGAATGGATTCGACATTTCAAATATTAAGAGAGTTATTGCGATATTTCACTTTTTCGAAAAAGCCTCCCATTTTCACCCCCCTTCGACCGATTGTGCCCATTAACGAACTCAGCCGAGGTTTTATAGGGATACATATTATGTAAAAAAAATCTAAGTGACTGGTGGGTAGATTATTAGCTTGGGAATAACCTAACCCCCAAGGGAAGATGATGAAAAGAAAGGAAGAGAGTTTCGGACCGCAGAAATAGGATGGAGAAATAGGAAGAGAGTTTAACATAAGTTATGACTAAGAGTTCTTGCTCAAATGCAACAAGTGGTGAACACCCTATCAATAGATTTATTTTTATTAAAGAGGGCATGAACCTAGGAAGAGTTAGGAGAGACAGGATCTTGCCTAACCGTTATGTTTGAGAAATGATAAATCAAAGAACAAATATTAAATTTAATTAACAATATGAAAGAAAGTAGTTTTTGTAACAAATATATAATTTTGATTTTGTATTAATAATTGAGGTCGCAGACCTCCGAAAACATTTAAAGCTTGCGCCAGGCAATTGATAACTCTTTTGGTTTTAAACCTTTTATATGCTTTAAAATCTTCGTAAGATTTTGCAATGGCGAAGATAAATAAAGGAACAATTTAAAGATAACTAACGGAATTAAAGTTAGACAAAAAAGCAAGTACAAGGTGTGTACTTTTAAGAATTTCTAGGTAAATATCTTAGAATGAGTAACAACTTCGGAAGTAACAACAACGACAAGCAGGAAGAACAAAATAGAAGTTTCTATGACTTCTTATATTAATACAGAAATACGTGGTTGGATTATGCAAATAGGGCAGGTCACTTATTGTGAAACCTGAAGAGAACAATCGAAAGGAAGTTTCTAGAATTCCTATGCTTAAGTAGGGATCACGAGAAAATGGGGCCAAGTTTCCCTTTCGTGAAACCTAGAGATAACTCTTGAGCAGAAAGAATTGTATTTCCTAATTACAAGGGAGAAACAATATAATTTAAGGCGTGTACTAGACACGAAGTTTTACAGACATTAATTCGTTATACGTGGAGCAACTCAGGGAGGGCACTTATTGAGAGTGACACCTCATTGAAAAAAAGACCTAAAGTAACAATTTTATTATTTTGGTTTGTTAGTAAGGGGTTTGGGAAAGATCAAATGGGATTGTGGAAAAGTGTTCATGGCCGTATTTATAGTATTCGGACGAACGCGACGCGGATGAAATGTTGAACAAGCACTGTTTTCACTATAGTCTGTTGAAATAGATGAAAAGTTCACTGTAGTAGCACAAAAAGTTTATGGCAAGGAAAGTTATTGCAATGGTGGAAAATAACTAGTTACACTAGATATGCGAGAGTCTATTGCTTGAGAAAGTTGTAGATTATAGTTGAATGCGCCAGAGAAAATCCCAACGGAGGAAGAAAATTTAGATATTGATTAGTAGTTCATAAGGAAGATTCCTTAGTTTGAAAAAGTATTCCCACATGTGAGTGTAAAATACATGACAGTATAACTGGTAGGTAGAGTGCCGATTCTGGAAGGTTCCAGAGCAATCATGACTGAACAATAGGGCAAACGTTAGTCCAGCGGTGGAACGAGCTAAGTATTTTATAGAGTGGATAAGTTAATGGTGTCCCACGTTGTGAGAAAATCTCTCATTTAATAAGCATAAGAAATGCTGCTTCCTGTTAAGATTGGCTTAGATAGACGAAAGCCCAACATAGAAAATCCCGCGAAGGATGATTATTGCCCCAAATATAGAAATCTCACACTGCCTATAAAATGAACATTAAAAAGCATGTAGCTATTTAAAATCAATTAAAATAAGTTGAAGAACGTAGAAGTAGTACTTGGCTTTGCTTCATGGCGAAGGCGATGTTCCCTTTGACGGTTGATACTAAAATTCTAACATGGCGTAAAATTTAAAAGTTTGCCTCTCGAGTTGAGGAGGTGAGCTTGAGTGGAGCTCTAACTGACTAGGTCGACTTCCGACGTACAAGAGAGGACTGCTAGACGCTGCGAAAGCACACCAGCCTAGACGGCATGTTCAACAAGAAGTTGAGTGCACTGTGAGAGTGAGCGGTTGCTCACGACGCGGAGACAAGTCGAGACGAAGTGTAAAAGTGAAGTGACCGAGCGGGCTGGCTGCGCGCGCGGAGGAAGGAGCAGTAGGAGGAGGGGAGAAGAGGAGGAAGTGGGCGAGTGAGGGGAGGAACAAAGAGGTTACACATAAACATGAAAAATCTTTACAAAAATAAAATTCTTGGAGCGGTGTCTTCATGGAGTAGTTGGTTGGTGAAGAACACGACGCTCAGCGGATTAATATAGAAGTCTTCATGGTTTGAAGCAATGGAAGTTCGGAAGGCAGCGATGGGGCGCTGTCAGGCTGGTTCAGCGGAATATGCGTTTCTGTAAAAAACTGACAGAAAAAATGAACAAATGCACGGGGCAAACAGGAGGTAAAAGTTCGATGTTGGTGCGTGCGGGAAAGAAATTTAAATAAACGGACTGATATAAAGTAATGAACAGCAAAAGCTAATTCTTTCTTTCCGTGTATTTGCAAAAATACACCAATTGGTGCAAAATTGCGGTAGTTTTCGTGTCCACAAGAAAGTGATATATGTACATACATATATATACATACATACATATATACATAAATTATATATAAACTTTTGAACCGACGGTGGTTTTGGGGTGTAGGGGATGTGAAACGCGAAGATATGTAGAAAATTTCCTGAAACACCGATGACTCGAAATTTCGCCCCCGGTCGAAATGGTCATAGTGACCCCTGTGTCCAGCAGTAGGTCTCTGGGTTCTCCATCTACGTGGCCACTGACAAAAATTGAGTTGGCTTGACAACCCAGAGACGGGGGAATTCCTGGTGTTGGCGCGGGTTGACAGTCGCCCCTTTCCATCAACCCTCTTTAGTTTCCCTCGCTGGTACTCGTTACTCGTAAGTTTAGGGCATCGATCTCCAAGGTGCCCGACCTCCCCGCAGCCCCAGCACCTCGTCCGTTTCTTCTTGGTCTGCAAGGCTTGAAGAACTTTCTCCACGATTTCTCCTATGGAAGGCGCAGGTTGGACCTCCTTGTCTCCCTCCTGAGCTCGAATGCGCGCCTGGCTGCGCACGGATTGTTGAACAGCCTCGAACTCAAGGGCTAGGGTCAAAGCATCATTCAACGTTTTCAGGCGCGCCAGCTTCTCAGCCCGCTGTGTCTCGGTCTCCCGGAGCCCGTCGAGAAAATTCTCGGTAGCAAGACTCTCGTAAACGTCGCTGGGCACTGTTGGGTAGGCGCTCCTAACGAGACAGACTATGCCTGCTTTGTACTCCTGTAGGCTCTCGTTAGGTCTTTGGCAACGATTTCTTAACTGGGAGCGATATAGCTGCTCCATGTGTCGATGTCCGAACCACATTTCCAGTTTTTGAACAAGAACGTCGTAGTTCTGTCTCTCCGATAAGGTAACAGCTTGTAGGACTCGTAGGGCCTCTCCGCGCAGCGACAAGCTCATCATTGCAGCTTTCGTGGCCTCTGACCACCCATTAATCAAGGCGGCGGTCTCAAACAAGGTGAAGTATTCTTCCCATGCAGACTTCCCATCGAATGTTGGCAGGTCCGAACGCCCAACTGCGGGAACGGGTGCACGATCCATTGGCAGGTCAGTCCGCCCAGCGGAGGGAACAGGTAAACTCTCCTTACCATCCGATGGTCCAGCAGCGGCAATGGTTTCGTTTCGTTGCTTGTCCTTCTTTTGAAGCAGGGCGCTCGCAAGCTCGTCCTCCAACTTCCGCAGCGACTCTTGAAATCCCTCCCTCAGCTTCGTTTCCGTAGTGAGTGTTACTTCTCAGAGTTTCCTCTCAAGATTGGCATTATTTTCCATTATATTCCTTTCCAGAATTTTGGAGTTTTCTACTATTTTCTTTTCTAAATTTTCCACTTTGTCCGCCATTTTTTTTTGTGCAAACTTTCCAACATCTGACCTATAGCGTCAATCCCGCAGGGAAGCTCAAACAGGAATACATCAGGGTCCTCGCCAGCGTCCAGCAGTAACTGACGTAATCGCACTTGAAACGTAGACTTAGTTCCCGTGGCATCAGCTTCCCTTTCTTCCAATTCCTGTCGTAATTCCGAAACCTTCAGTGCTGAAAGTTTTACTTTCCTTGTCGCCATTTTACAGTTCAAAATACAAGATACACGGACAGTCAGCACACAGTGAACTAGGCCTCTAGTTGGTGCACTCAAGACAGTCACTAGCAATCAACTAGACACTTCCTTAAGGTAGGCTTTTTCAAAAGAACGCACTGTTTCATACAGAAACACTCACGTATAACCTGACCCTCACATCTGACACCAATTGTAACGTTTTCGGGGTTCGTTAATAATAGGTCAGGCTATAATGCACGAAATCTTTATTTACAATAATATTATTTACACGAATTAACACTAAATCAAATTATGCCTACTTACTAGCACACACACACAGAATTTCACTTTACACAGCTATTAGTCACTATTTATGTACACTGATCTCTGCAAGTCAGTATCTCTGGCAGTCACTATTTATGTTATTTATTTCCACTGCACTGTCCACATTTATATCTACAGGTCGCTCGGCACACTCCTTCAGCGGAGACTCATCCAGGACTCCGAACTCACACTGACTCCTGCTCGTCGCACATCACTGGTATAAAACAGTCGAGCTCCAGGTCTAGAATGTTCTGGGCGTTGCTACCTCCATTAGCATCGAGTAAGTCCTCGTGGTTGGTTTCCAGAACTCTAGCTCCTCCCAGTACTTGTTCAGGACCTTCTTGTCGCACCCAGTAGTTTCCAGAAGCTGAACAGTCTGGAAGCCTTGCGTCAATAGTCTACCTGATTCGTAGTGCTATTGTATTGGTGGTGGCCTTGGGGAGGGGCTACCCTAATTAGCCTTGGCCTAATTGGCTGCCCAGCGCTCTCCATACACCCCGCCCACTTGACATGAGGAGAAAGGGTTGGCGGCCGACGGCAACTGCACGAATCGTTACACTATACCCAATGAATGACACTCCACTCTGAAGAAAATAGAGTCTTATACACTAAATACATGACCAAACGTGTCCATATCACGCATCACACTGGTTTCACACACTTTCTAATAATCACACGGTTCATATCGTAGCACTGTTATTAGATTTGGATCAAATTTATCACTAATCAATTATGTTGACAAATATATTATGAAGAATCAGATTTTATCAACAAATTAATATTCCGACAAATAATCTCACTGATTTTACTTTTAGTGACTGTCTCAACCACGTACCTGCCTCCATTGAATGTAAAATTTTAACACACAAATAAATGTCACGACTGCCCTGGAATTTTCAACTCAAATTATTATTCATACCTTCACTGCATGTGAGAATTCATTAAGCGACACTGGATTTATTAATCAACGCATAAAAATCAATCTGAGATTATTATTATTAATTATTATCAGGCATATTACTGATTCGAATCGTCACTATTCATTTTCATAAAAAAATAGTCAAATATTTCATTATTTCACCATTAATTCAATTATATTAAATTTTTACATAAACATTTATTTATGAAAAATTCATGTTCAATATCAATAAAAATATCCAAAATTATTATTATTTACAAAACTGGCTATGAATCACAACGCGCCAATAACCCTGCAATGCTCTCCACTGTATGTTGCACTCGGAAGAGAAACCTAATATTACTCAAATTCAAAAGCCACCTAGACAAATAGAACTATCTAAAACTTCCAATCACTGGTTATGAATACGTAGAAGAAATAACTTACTTAAGCTTGGGAATACGCCAGTAAGCATGATTAAAGGTTTAGAATACTAAAATAAGCATGACTCAAGCTTTGGAATACACATAACAACGCTATACACTAGACTACCAAGGCATAGTCAGGTCTTACTTTATGATGCTGAAGGATCTCGATCCGGCCCCCTACATGGTGATGAATTGCATCTTTCAGGTTCCTTCTCTAGAAGTATTGTTCCACGACTGCCTGACTGCCAGCATCGAATGGCAGTGACCTCCAACGGTGGTACAACACAAGGTTCCATTCAGGCGTCCTGGTCTCCTGGAATGTGGTCTCGGATCGCCGTCTTCTTCCTTCTTTCTTCTTCCTCCCGTCTAACTCATCGCTGGCGTGTTTAGTGCATTCCCATGGTCATATCGTAGAAAACTTTATCAATATTCATTCGATGACCATAATATTTCGCACACATTCTAGAATTAGCAGTGGAATGGTGCACTTCAATCTCAATGCACACGCTGGTTAACTTAAGCATAAATCTTAGGCCATATGCGTTATATATTTCACTACAAGCGACCTCAATGACTGATCGGTACGGATTATTGCTTGGATCGAATCCATGTTTCAAGACACTCTTCACTACGTGAAAATACTTTAAATATGACGGGAAAGTCTTCTACTGCGAGCTCCACATAACAATCTTCACCGACAATAATAATAATAATAATAATAATAATAATAATAATAATTCCACTTCTAATACACTACCGTGTAATAGTCCAAGCAACTTATAAAGTATTATTTCACTCACTTGTTCAGCATAATATTCAAAGTTCCGCACATATTCAGTTGGGTCGGGCGTGGCCTAGCGACACTCCGGCCTGGACTAGAAAATTCTCCAGTCAAGATGTTCGGCGTATAGTATCACACTCGGCGCACTAGGGGCATGGTATCGCTCTCAAAAGTAAGCTGAGCTACAGAGATTCCTGTCGCTGATTTTATACCGTCCAGCGGCGTGACGTGTGATCTCAATGGCGTAATACGCTTTACTTTCTCTACTTAATGTCCTTGGAATGCAGTGTGCGATTTATTCGATTCTTTTTGCCAAATAGTCATTAAATTAGTGGCTATTTTGTAGTGTGGTCATCTTCTCTGCTATGCAACTATCTAAGAATTATTAATCTTTCTGGCATGTTCGGCTTCTTGCCATTTGCTGCGACTCCACGCGCTAGCAGCGGACTGGTTTGCTTCCAGGCGGCGCTTGTTTGAAAGTCTGCGCGTGGCGCTACATTCAAACTCTCAAATGACATGACTGCACCAGGGCCACGGGTGCAATCTTATACTGTATATTAAAAGAGTTTTCAAAAAATGTCACCCTTTACTAAAACTGAGATATCTCGGGAAGTATTTGCGCTACGACGACGTTTGTTGTCTTAAAATGTAATTCCCGTCACGCATTATCGATTGATACCTACCTTACTTGATTATATCATCCGTGTATTAAAATAATTGCGAATATTACTTCCTTCAAGATCACACGAAAATAGAATCTAATGACTTGACGGACATATTGTCGCTAGGCGACAACGACTAACACTCTACCATGTTATTCAACGCCGTCCCAATAATAAATCTAACTTGTTGGACTGTCACTAGGCAATAACGAGTTACTCAATGATTGTATTGGACTGTAGTATTCTCTATGCTATCGTAAGCACCGTTCATCAGCATATTAACAAAATGTAAAGTAATGCTTGAAGACATGCAAATGTCATATAGAAAGAAGTGCTGTAAGAATGTTGACATTTTACAACGACTAACACTGTATCATGATAGTCAACACCGCACCAGTAATGAATCTAACTTGATTGACAGATTGACCGTCTTAAAGATTGTCTCTAGGCGACAACGACTTACTCTGTATCATGATTGTCCGGTAAAGTGGAGTGCACATCTTAATCGTGGTTTCCATGGTAGTATTGTGTATCCACGTAAACATCTTCATATAACAGAGATCAAATCTCCCTTGGGACATAACGCATTCACTTAAAAATCTTCTATGCGGTTTGAATCACGCCAACACAGAATATTTCTTCACGCCATTTTTTGTTTTATTTCGTTCGTTTGGTATTTCAATACATCAAATATAGTTATAACATTCACTGGTAATAGCGCGATCAGTTCCCTAATTACGTCATGATATCGTTAACTTCTACCTGCTCCACCCGGGCGCTAATGTCACATGTATCCATACAATAAGCAGAACGGGATTCTGTGCACAAAATTTAATTAAAACTTCTCAAAGTATGGATTACTTTGAGACTGAAATGCTCATGCGTAATCAGCAGCCAATTTGCTAATGACACTGTCATGTCAACATCTCTTTGAATGACACCAAATACTGTATACCAATGACAACTATTTTCACGGAGATTCCGCTACAGTCGAATTTTGGAAGCACCATTTTGTATTGTGTATCCGATCTTTCTGGTATATACTCTATGGTCTCACCAGCTACAAACTGTCTTCTTTTCGTTTCATCATTCATCCTTATAGGTTGTGTGCTCAATCAAACAATGAATCATATGATGAATGAGAGGCGACACTCAATTACAAATGTTACAAACATTACAGGTGACGGTAATTGTCCATTCAGGTCATTGGCATATTGCGAGTACAACAATCAGAGTTTATTTACACAGGTTATAAAGCGAATTGAGGCAGTAAGTGAGAGAGGGGGCTATGCCAGAGTTGGATGGAACTGAGATATTGGGAGTTTTGCGGTTGCTCTCTCGCAGCATAAACGTGATTCACAGAAACTACATTCTTCACAAAACAAGGGAAGGAGTCTGCGTAAGTCTTTGATATTATGCACACTGAAAGATGAATGTATGCCCTACACAATGGTACCAGTAACTCAATTTGGACAAAATCTCGACATAGCCCCCTCTCTCACTCACTGCCTCAATTGTAAAACCTGTTACAGACAATTGGAATAATTATTCTTCCTTTATTTTTGGCAACAGCGACATGTACGAAACTGCTATCAATACGAGCGACGATTACAAAATATATATGTCTATGAATGGTATTCATGGAGGTCGTCTTGAGTTAGTTGCCGCTGCTCAAGTTTACAATATGGATATTGACATAATTACTAATAGTAAAACGCATAGTGTAAAAGCAGAAAATACGCCATCAACTAGAATAATTTCGTTGCTATACTCTGGGGATGGGTGGAACGGTCATTATGACGTCCTAAATACCGGTATCTGTGCTAGCTCAGGGGAGAAAGTGGATGCCAAGTATCTCGATTCAGTGGCTGATTTACAGTTTAAAACTAAGAGTGGGTTTGCGTGCAGTAAAACCCCGGGATCGTGTCGGAAGCGACCCTCAGAACCAGTCAGCCAGAGACAAAATGTGATAAGAATTAAAGGTGACGGAAATTATTTGATCAGGTCATTGGCATATTGTGTGTACAACAATCAGAGTTTATTTTCACAGGTTAGAAAACGAATTCTTAAACATGTTACAGACAATTGGAATAATTATTCTTCCTTTATTGATCGCAACAGTGATATGTATGATACTGCTATCAATACGAGCGATGATTACAAAATGCATATGTCTATGAATGGTATTCAAGGAGGTCATGTTGAGTTAGTTGCCGCTGATCAAGTTTACAAAATGAATATTAACATGGTAACTAATAATAAAAACGCATACTGTAAACGCCGAAAATACTCCACCAAATACAATAATTTCCTTACTGTATTCTGGAGATGGCCGGAACGGTCACTATGACGTCCTAGTTATCAGTGCAAACTCAGAGTCAAGTATGGTCGAAAACGTCAATACCAAGAAACAGAAACGAGCACTTCGCGACTCAAATCTATATCAGAAACAGATTGTCACAAAACTGTCCTCAGCCACTTATCGATGTGCTATTTTTGATACTATTCCCTACATAGAACCATTCTCAATTGGAAGTCTGTGTAACATTTTGTCAGTACCGCTCAGCTGTATACTTTTCAAAAGAGAAAAAATCAAGTGGTCACTATTCTCTTTATTGTAGCGATGGCGAAGTGAAACTTCCACCATACACAATACTTCCAGAACTTAAGCAGGTGTTTACGAATTGTGACTAAATCAGCAAAAAATTTTGGAAAAATATCCGTCAGTATAATAATGCTATGTCGTTTGTATCCTTTGGTGCTACTGCTGAGCTACTACCGAGCCATGGGCCTTACTGTCAATGGTGTCATTCATCATAGAATTTCCCCATTATATGCCAGAAAAAAGGAAAACAGTTCATATGGCCAATTATACATCTTAGAATTTTCAGAGGCAAATGATTTAAGGCTACTGAATGATGCTAATCAGGAACTGAGAGAAGATACCCTCAGTCTTGTAAATCGTTTACAAGATCAGCACAATCCTTACGTGCACTCATATAAAACAATGCACCAGAAAGTAAGTGAAGAGAAAAAAATCATCTCTAAAAGAAAATCCTCGTCAAATGTAATTGGTAACGCGTTTCTATCATGAACCTTCCTCAGATCCAAGACGTTATATTGACCCCACATGTTCAGAAATAGCTGCTGTATTTGGAACTGTTGGTGGAGCTCCACCTTCTCATAGATACATTGCAGTATATGAGAGAGAAAGTGGCTTGAGGAATGTGGATTCTGATAGTATGCACTGTGATCCTATGTGTTATGCCTTGATTTGACCCTGGGGAAAGTCTGGTTGGCACATTTCAATGCCAACTGCTGGAGTGAGACAAACTAAAATATGTCATACTGTAACAATGCGTGAGTATATTCTGTACAGAATTTCCATTCGAGGTCAAGGTGCTGAGGTCGATTTCAATCCCGTTATTAACGCTGGTAAATTGACTCAACAGCTATTCGTGGTTTACTGCTGACGTATGGAAGGTGACCGGTTAATATATATACGTCATCAACAAACGAAGTTGCGAGTTGATGCGTATGCCTGTTTAGCAGACGCCTTGCATGTACGAGCAGAAAATGAAAAACTCAGAGTCGATCGTATTGTAGTTCTGCCATCTTCTTTAACAGGTAGGCCAAGGAATATGATGCAAAATTATCAGGATGCGATGGCGATAGTGGGGAAGTTTGTAAAGCCAGATTTATTCATTACGTTCACCTGTAATGCGGGCTGGACGGAAATACTTAACAGCATTCATCCTTGGGAAACGGCTAATAATAGGCCTGATATTGTAGTGAGAGATTTCCATTGAAAATTAAAGGAATTGCTACGATTGATTAATATTAAGGAAATTTTCGGTTAAGTAATAGCATATCTATATACAGTGGAATTTCAAAAACGAGGTCTCCCGCACATCCAGTTACCTTTATCATTAATGAAAGATAGTAAGTTTCGAGAAATTTCTGACATTGACAGTGTGGTGTCAGCCGAAATACCAGATCTCGAGGATGAAGCGCTATACGAGTTGGTAAGGCGTCATATGGTATATGGTCCTCGCGGATCTTTGAATCCTTCTTCATTCTGTATGAAAGATGGCGTATGTAAGAAAGATTTCCCTAAACAGTTTCAGGAAGAGACCAAAGATAATGCAAATGGTTATCCTTCGTATAGGAGAAGAACTAATGGACGGATTATTATAAAGATAATTCGAGGCATTGACATTGAAATCTATAGTCGATTCATTGTTCCCTATAATCCATTTCTTTTACTTTACTTTCAAGCTCATATTAATGTTGAAATATGCTCAAGTGTTCGGAGTGTTAAATACATCCACAAGTATGTGTATAAAGGTCATGACTGCTGCAATGTTAAAATATGTCCCGAAGGCGAAACGATGAACTACGATGAAATTACTTCTTTCCTATATGCTAGATATGTTGGTCCAACAGAAGCCGCATACTGGATATTTTCATTTCACATGCATGATCAGTCACATTCTATCGTGCGATTACCAGTTCACTTGCCAAACTTGCAAAATATCTATTTTAAAAATGATAACACTCCTGATATTTTTCTTCAAGCACAGTTGAGCAACACGGAATTACAAGCACGGTTCAAGTTAAATCAAAATTCGCAAGCCAGAAGTCTGTATATATATTCTGAAACACCAGTACATTACGTCTGGGTAAGAGCAACAGCCAGTGGCAAAAAAGAAAAAATGTTTCAAAAACTATAGGCAGAATGTATAATGTTTCGCCTAGAGAAACACAATGGTATTATATTCGCCTGTTATTGCTTCATTTCATAGGTGCACCCTCAAAGGCAGTACGGTATGTTGCTCTTAATAATTCATAACCTTTATTTTTCCCTCTATGCCTCAGTGCTTCTTCGTCTGCAGGATGGGTTTCTTGGATAGCTTACGTTGGGTAAACCGTTAAAGATAAGGTGGGACACACACGCAGAGGACAGGCAGACGCCCACACATTTGATCTCATAAATCTCCTTCATCATTTACCCAAAAGCAACGGTACCGTAAATGTCTATTCAGGGCAATAGCATGAAGACCAGCTTCCAGGATCTACGAACATACAAAGATGTTGTCTATTCTACTTTTAAAGGATCAGCTAAGGAGCGAGGTTTGCTGATTGGTGATTCTAAATGGCAACGTTCTTTGGCAGAAGCGTCACAATTTCAGATGCCTTCTCAGTTACGACAACTGTTTTCTTACATATGTATCTTTCAGAACGGGCAGATGACCTCGTAGTTCCGCCCCTTAAAACAACAATAACAACAATAACTATCTTTCAGACGCCTTCAAATGTAAGACAGTTCTGGGACATTTTCAAGAATTCATTATCAGAAGATTATCTGCAGTTTCACGAACCTAACATTGCATATCAGTTCACTCTTATACATATTTCTAATACATTAAAGTTCCATGGTCTTCCCATTACTTCTCTCGAATTGCCAGCTATCATTGATAATTTCCCTCAGACAAATTTACCAATGAATTATCCTAAACTTAATGAGGATCAATTAAATCGGATGATAAACCAAACAAAGGAAAACCATGAGGCTATAATTACAGAAATTTTGGGATTAGTACAAAACAGCAATGAAAGGATGAGTAATGCATATTTCATTGAGGGTCCTGGATGCACCGGGAAAACATTTCTTTACCAATGCTGGATTCACAGTTGCACACATTTGGGGTTAAATGTAGTTTCTGTTGCATGGACTGGTATTGCAGCAATGTTACTACATCAGGGGCCTACTGTACACAGCCAGTTCAAGTTACCTCTACATTTTAATGAAAGTTCTGTATCAGGAATAAAAGTTAACAGCAAGGAAGCCTTTTTATATTCGTTCAGCAAAACGTATCATCTGGGATGAAGCCCCTATGGCTAATAAGCACGCGTTGATGAGTGAAAATCGTCTGCTCAAGGACATCATGAATAACGACGTGAATTTCGGAGGAAAAATTATCATCTTAGGTGGAGATTTTAGGCAGGTATTGCCTGTTGTGCCTCACGCATCTTGAGCAGCTTCAGTCCAAATGTCTGTAAGGTTCTCTCCTTTGTGGCCATAATTCAAAATATATAAACACAACAAAAATATGCGAGCGGATACAGATCAATCTTCTTGATACAAATTGGTAACGGTGAATACCCTCACCTCTATGGAGAAAATTCAGAATTAGTCGGCTTACCATCCTCCATCATTGCTAAAAATGATATCATCACTGAAATATATGGAAACGAAGTTAACCACGCTGAAAGATATTTCAATCTTTTCAAAAATAGCGATTTTAGCACTTAAAAATGAAAAATGTAAAGAAATCAATGACAAAGTTTTAAAGCTAATCTCAGGTTCATTGAGAACTTACATCAGTGTGAATAATTTGATTACTGATGATGAGAGTGAACTTCTGCATTTCCCAACATAATTTTTAGACAGCATAGACATAAGTGGATTGCCACCTCATGCCCTTCCATTAAAAGAAGGCTCAATTGTGATTTTGTTGAGAAATATTAATGTTACCCAAGGTCTGTTGAACGGTACTAGACTGTTGGTTCGGAAGATGCATGACAATTGCTTACACCTGGAAATTATTACTGGCGTAAAGGTTGGAAACAAAGTCCTACTTCCTCGCCTTGACCTTACGCCATCAGATACTTCTATGCCATTTTCCTTCAAAAGGAGGCAGTGTCCAGTAGGTTTGGCTTTTTATATAACTATCAATAAAGCTCAAGGCCAAACACTAGATCAAGTAGGCATGTATTCACCTCAACCGGTGTTTAGCCACGGACAACTGTATGTCGCACTATCTCGAGCAAAATCCTTTCATGACGTCAAAGTTCAAATGGAACCAAAAGGCAAGTGAACAGCAAATGTCGTATGGAAGGAACTATTATTAGAATGTTGATACGAATGTTGCGGAGGAGCACAGACCTCAGCATACGGGGCATAAGGACGTCCGCATCCCAAATACGATAACTGTCCTGTGGTAATAGTAAAAAGTGCTATTATCCTACATCGATGATCACTATCCTACATCCTGTTCTTTCATTCCCTCAGTTCTATAACTAAGATATACTCAATCAAATTTACAGCTTAATAAAATATTAATTCCTTCTGTGTGAGTTATCTTTTCCTTTCTCATCATTCCCCTTTACTTACTATTCCGTCTAGAGTAGTGAAGGCGATATGCGATGATATCCTTACCTAAATGGTCAAACAGCTGCATCGTAATGAACAACTTGAGCTAAGATTTGTGAAGAACC
This sequence comes from Meconema thalassinum, assembly GCA_946902985.2. Taxonomy (NCBI): domain Eukaryota; kingdom Metazoa; phylum Arthropoda; class Insecta; order Orthoptera; family Tettigoniidae; genus Meconema; species Meconema thalassinum. The sequence goes on along the minus strand of OX336390.1, from coordinate 65,736,108 downwards.
TCTATCATAATGAATCTTGAACTATAATGAGCCTCATCTCATAAGTCTATTTCATCATTTACCCATAACCGATAGTACCAAAAATGCCTGTTCAGGCATGCAAATGTCATATGGACAGAAGTGCTGTAGGATTGTTGAAGTGAATGCTGCGGAGCACCATTTTGTAGTTTTCATGTGTAGACAATTGAAGGTCACACAGCTTTCGAGCGACCATTTCACCACAGCTTAGGCCAGCATCAAACTGTCGAGTCGTGTCGAGTTAATACATCAGATAAGTATTTGGAAATTCGCTATTCACATCGGCTTTTCAGAATTGCGTCTGAGACCTGCCGTCCGAGTGCCTTTTAAGCTTACGTTGGATAAACCGTTGAAGATAAGATGGGACACACACGCAGAAGACAGGCAGACGTCCACACATTTGATCTCATAAGTCTACTTCATCATTTACCCAAAAGCAACGGTACCGTAAATGTCTGTTGAGGTCAATAGCATGAAGACATTTGAACAGCAAATAACACATGGAAAGAAGTGCTGTAGGATTGTTGGATTGAATGCTGCGGGTCGGGTCTTCTACTGTAGTGTTATATATTAAAATAGTTCTGAAGAAATGTCACCCTTTACTAAAACTGAAATATCTCGGGAAGTATTTGCGCTACGACGACGTTTGTTCTCTTAAAATGTAATGTTCGTCAGGCAGTATCGATTGAACCCCACCTTACTGTAAGTGATTATATTATCCGTGTATTAAAATAATTGTGAATATTCATTTATTAAAGGTCACACGAAAATAGAATCTAATAACTTGACGGACATAGTGTCGCTAGGCGACAATGACTAACACAGTATCATGATAGTCAACGCCGCACCATTGATGGACAGGTTGTCACTATGCAAAAACGATTTGCTCTGTATCATGATAATCCGGTTATTTATCATTTATCGTACGGCCTTTATTGCCGGGAATGTCCCAGGACATGTTCGACTTGCCTGAGTCTGTAGCTGCTTCCAGCGGACACCCTTATTACGGTGAGCAAAAGTTCCGTTCAATTTCAAGTAGTTCCAACTTTCGCTAGCGGGTATCAATGATACCCAGTGGTGAACGTTGGAACTTTGATAGACGAAAGCTAACCTAACAATTTAGCTTCACAAGTTTAGTCTGTGAAAGGATTTTTTACATGCCATGAATCTATGACAAGGGCCCGCCGGCTTTAATTCCCCAGCGAAGGAAGGCTTACTGAAGGATTTTTAACGATCTTAAAAAATCCGACGACTTCGGCCGGATTTGAACCTGTTATCTTAGTCAGAGCAGTTCAGCATGCTACCAACTACGCCACCGAAGCCGCTGATAGTCCGATAAAATTTGCTAAAGGACACATGGGAAAACTGACCGATTATGAATCAACGCTTGTATTGGACTGTAGTATTCTCTATACTATCGTATGCACAGTTAATCAGCATATTAGCAAAATGTAATGCAATATTATCCTGTCAAAGAAAGATAATGGCAAACATTCCTACATTCTCCTATCAACATTTAGCAGTTTTCAAGTGTATACAGTTGTTATTTTATTTGCGGGGCTTTGACATCGTGGTCATGTTGCCCCGTGTACATGGGTGTGTGTGTGTAGAATGTTTGTGATAACCTGCGCTATTGTGATTGCTGCACTAGGATTTGTAAATTGGAGATAGGATATGGTATTTGAAGCCATTTTCAGTGTTGTTCAAGGATTCATTGGTCTGTAGTATTCTCTATGCTATCGTAGGCACAGTTAATCGGCATAGTAGCATGCTATCCTGTCAGAGAATGATATTGGCAAACATTCCTACATTCTCCTATCACCATTTTGCAGTTTTCATGTGTAGACATTTGTTATTTCATTAGCGGGGCTTAGCCATCGTGGTCATGTTGCCCCGTGTACATGGGTGTGTGTGTAGAATGTTTGTGATAACCTGCGTTATTGTGATTGTTGCACTAGCATGTGTGAATTGGAGATAGGATATGGTATTTGAAGCCATTTTTCAGTGTTGCCTTAATAATCGATTTTTTTTTCAGTCGGCCAACATGATTATACCGAATTGTTATCGGAGGTTCCCTAATTCTGCAAAAGATTATTGCATGAGCTTAATAAATACACTGGGATTATTGACGATTGAGACTGGTCATCCAAGTGTAGGCTATTTATTAATCTCATGAAATATTTTTCAGGATTGGGGGACCTCCAATAGCAATTGGGTATAATCATGTTGGCAGACTGAAAAACAATAATTTCCGATTGAGCATACAATAATAAAAAGAGTGAATAGGAACGGATATAATGTTGGGGGTAGAGGGCGAGGCATTGGTGCTTTACGCTATACGCGATTATTTTGTTAACCAAATTAACTTCTACATGTTAGGGTCAGTAGCAGATGTCACTACAGTCGAATGTTGGAACCGCCATTCGTGTCAATCAAAATGATGAATCATAATGATGAGTGAGAGAGGCGACCCTTAATTACAAATGTTATAAAAATTAAAGGTGACGGTAATTGTCTGTTCAGGTCATTGGCATATTGTGTGTACAACAATCAGAGTTTATGCATTATTAAACATGTTACAAACAACTGGAATAATTATTCTTCTTTTATTGTTGGCAACAGCGTTATGTACGAAACTGCTATTAATACGATCGATGATTACAAAGTATATATGTCTAAGAATGGAATTCATGGAGGTCATGTTGAGTTAGTTGCCGCAGCTCAAGTTAACAAAATGAATATTCACATAGTTACCAATAATAAAACGCATACTATAAACGCCGAAACTTCGCCACTAAATAGAATAACTTCTTTACTATACTCTGGATATCGCCGGAGATATAAGAGCTAACTCAGAGTCAAGTATGGTTAAAAACGTGAAATCCAAGAAATGGAAACGAGCACTACGCGATTCAAATCATATCAGAAACGGATGGTCACAAAACCATTCTCAGTCACTTATTGATGTGCTGCTTATGACACTATTCCCTACATAGGACCATTCTCTATCGCAAGTCTGTGTAACATTTGTCACTACTGCTCAGCTCTATACTTTTCAAAAGAGAAAAATACAAGTGGTCACTATTATCATTGCTGTAGCGATGGCAAACGTAAAATTCCACCATACACAATAGGCTACTCTACTTCAAGAAATTAAGCAGTTGTTTACGAATTGTGACGAAATGAGTAAAACTTTTAGGAACATTGTTCGTCACGATAATAACGCTATCTCGTTTGTATTCTTTGGTGCTACTGTCATAGGCCTTACTGTATAAAATCAATGGCGTCATTCATCATAGAATTTCCATTTTTTATATGTCATAAAACAGGAAAACAGATCATATGTCCAATTATATATCTTATAATTTTCAGAGGCCAATAATTTAAGGCTACTGAATAATGCTAATAACGAACTGAGAGAAGATATCCTCAGTCTTTTAAATAGTAAACTAGATCAGCACAATCACTACTTGCACCCTTATAAGACAATGCACAAGTCAGTAAGTGAAGAGCAAAAATCATGCCTAAAATGGAATTGGTGATGCGTTTCTATCATGAGCTTAGAGACCCTATCACCGCAGCTTCGGCCACCATCAAACTGTTGAGTCGTGTCGAGTTAATCCTTCAGAGAAGAGCCTGTGTGTTTGGAGTTCCGCTATTCACCTCGGCTTCTCAGAATTGCGTCTGGGACCTGCCATACGTGTGCCTTTTAAATTTACTCTGGGTAAACCCTTAAAGATAAGGTGGTACACACACACACAGAGGACAGGCAGACACCCACACATTTGATCCCATGAGTCTACTTCATCATTTACCCAAAAGCGACGGTCACTAACATGAAGACATACAAATGTCATATGGAAAGAAGTGCTGTAGGATTGTTGAAATGAATGCTGCGGAGCAGCACGGGTCTTCTAGTATAGGAAATTCCTCCATGGCGACCATCTGAAATATTTAGACACATCTCAATGTAATCTATTACAGCAATCAAACAGAAATTTTGTATCTTGAAAGAAGATATGAACTTAAGTTCAGCTATGGAACTTTCAAATACCTGGCGAGCACAAATCCATCATGGCGGTGACGCGAAATACAAGTCTTTAAATGGACGTTTTTCGCGATTTAACCATCAGAGTGCAGTGAAACTTGGCACGGTAAATGCTTATACAAATTTAATCCACTGGCATCAAATTTATTCCATTTTTTTCATAACCACAAAATGGCAGCTGAGCGAAATTTTAAAATCACGATTTTATTTCCTGTGTTTTAATCATGTGATTGAAATTTGAATACTGCATCTACAAAATAATCTTTATGTAATAGTATATGACTCTAAGACCTACATAATATATAAACATCCAACATGGCGACCATCCGAAATATTTAGACGGTTCTCAATATCTACGAATCTATTACAGCAATCAAAATGAAATTTTGTATGTTGATAGAGGCAATTAACCTAAGTAGAATATATGAAAATAGGCTGTATAATTTGTCACGGAACAACTTGTTTTAACATTGACGTGAGCTCCAAGTTTGTGCATGATATATCCAATTAATAAGTAAAATACAGAAATCAAAACATCCAGTTACTTTCTGTTAAGTCAATGAAGCATGTACTGTGATCAGAGTCTGTTAATTTTTTTCTCATGTATTAATTAACGAGGTAATTAATATCCTTAGTTTATTGTAAGTAGTTCCTATTATTCACTTAAAATATATTTCCGATGATTCTCTGTTGGGATGACCTTATCTTATATAGTCATCATGAAGACTCTTGTTTTCGCCATTGAGTGGAGGCGTTTATACTATTATTATTGTCATAATTAATAATATTAGCACTATCATTATCCTCAACACCATTATTAGCAAAGCGTGTCGGGTGACTAATCGCGACAAATTGTCTAATACACATCTAAAACTTGTGCACTAAAGATTCGTACGTTTCAGTCATCACTGTATATTCATGCCACCCTGCTCAGGTAATGAAAGAAGTATGTATTAACTTTGATATACCCAATAATTACAACTTACTTTTGCTCCTTCAGGTTCTTGTGATAGGAAACGTTTACTTCACTGTCCCTCGGTGACTGCTCACAAAACATCTCTAGTATACATACAATATCCGCAGTATTGTGTGTTTTGATGTTCGTTCGTGTTCTAATGTTAACTAGCATAACACAATAGTTCCTGGAAAAAATTACCCTTTTATCAAGTGGCTACTTGTCCATAATCAATATCAGAAGAAGTGACCTCGTAATTCTGCAACTTAAAACAACAATAACATTACTAACTAACTAACTAAAATGTGAAAAGTAGGCTAAACATGTGGAAAAAGTAGTCTTATGAGATCACCCGGGCTGATGTGTGTCTGTCTGTACATCTGTGTGTGTCACCCCAACCCTATCAATTCCTAAACGGCTGCAATAATCCTAACCAAATTTGGTATAAGTAAACATTCATACCTGGGTTTCTCACGACCATATTTGAAAGTGATATCATTGCTACCAACTGCTGAAAAATAACCATTGAAATTTGAGCTCTATGTTGGATATCTAATAAGTTATGTATGTAAACAGTTCCAAAATTAGCACACACATATATATTAACATTCCAGGTTAATTCTCAGGAGCCCATGTATACAGTGTTGCCAACATGATTCTAAGCATACTGATAGGCCCAATTTTAAATGCATGTAACTTCTATACCATCTATTGGATTTCAACCAAATGTCGTATGTGATTTGTTCGTACCAAAACAGATATCGCCATGCATATTCTTAGGAGCAAACAGGGCTTTCAACTGTTAATAAATGCTGTCTCTATGTTTTTACACTATTATCAATATATAAGAAATTGTGCAAGACAACAGCTCTAAACTTTGCAAACGTATAGTACCTGACATTCTAGATTAATTTGGAGTTACGAATATATGTTAGTGATGTCAATATAGATTCTGAGGCTGCAGATAGGTCCTATTTTAATTGCATGTAACTTCTATATACTGACATATGGATTTCATCCAAAGTTAGCACAATTATAGATGATAAAATTTCAAATTAATTATGAGCAACACGTACATGACATTGTTGCCAACATCATCTTACGCGCTGATAGATCCAATGCTATCCATTGGACTTCACCCAATTATTGTATATCCATTCAGTACCTTACGATATGGAACTAAGAATATATTCAGTCACCAGGGCTGCCAACCGTGAGTGCCCTGTTAGGATACACTATTGCAGGTATATTTCAAACTAATTACAATTTTCAGTATTACCAAGTTAATTCCATCATTAACCTAGATAGGTCTATATAGATTTATCATTAGCATGAATCTTAATTTTTTAAGATAAGTAGGCTGTTTAGTTCGTCACGTAACTACTTGTTGCAAAATGAGAAACGTAGGCTAAAAATGTGGCGATAATAATCGTTTGATTTAAACGATACACATTATTATTATTATTATTATTTGGTACTGTTAGCCTGTATGTTATACTCACACTATCGCAGGCCCTCTTGAACTCCCCAGTACGTTCGACTTCGTTTGCTGTATCTCGCTCACTAATATAGTAGTACGGTAGTTGACCCCATTGTATATTCAATTGCGTGCTTATAAATCTGTTTTGTTTTCCCTTTCGTAACGCGTTTATCTGATACACTGACTGGAAAATTATTTATTCTGATGGAAGATATAATTATCAGTCCACGATCTAGCCTCCAGTCAGTATCACGCCACCTCGTACAGCTCAGGGCTGTAAAGTGGGTAAACAAGTTCACATGCTAACTTTTGTTTTAAAAAATATCGTTTATTTTGATAAGACAATTTTTAAAATCATTTCGTATTTACTATTTCAACGCCCGTGAAATTCATCGTGGTAAATCAGAACTTCCGACACTTGTAGAAGTGAGTATTTCCCGTGTTAATTTGTATGTGTAACCAATGCCTGGTAATGAATTTAACCAACAAATTCTTCACTAATATTTCATTAGTCTATTCCACATGCCTAGGAAGAGTTGTATGCCTGGCTTTAAGGCGAATTATGACAGCACTATGAAAATAACTGGTAATATCACTAGGTGTTAATCACTACAGCAAGGATAACTTTCAGTGCTTGGTAATTTAGTTTTGGGTATGCATCATCATGTGGTCTCTATATTCCGGTACATTATGAACAGTCCTTAAGCGACCAGAGGAGCATTATTGTTAGACTGTCAACATGAAGATTGGAAGCCTAATGTGACTGTGATGAGTGCATCTGTGGACCAAAAATGAAGGATTTATTACCTAAAGGCAGTCTCTAAGTTGTTTAGAATAGTTTAAAGAAATACGAGCCTTACAGTTGTCGCATATGCTGTGTAACATCTGAAATGTTATCCTACTATGAAAGTGAGATGAAACGTATGGGAAGTCATCTGACATGTTATCCTACTCGTATACTACACAGCTTGGACATTCCTAAAATATTAATTTACGCTCCGTTTTCATATTGGTACTATAAAGAATGTATAGATTGAGTTGGAGATATGCTACTGTCACAATTGTTTGAACAAACATCATATATCATATTGTAAATTAAGACGAGGATTGAAACTATAGTCTCTATCCTATCTATAGAGTACTAGAAATAATGTTAAATACAATCAAATTTCCCAACTCCCACTTGGTGCAAACTATTGTATTTAAAATTAGATAAACCGTTACTTCATGTAGATTCTGTTAAAATGACTCATAATGTTATGATAGATATCGTTTAAATCGATAATCTGGTAGCAAAAACATTTGCCGGGACTGGGGTTCGAACCCGAGACCTCATGATTCGAAGAACAAGGGGCTAGCCACGCAGCCATTACAAACACTTATATTAAGAGCACAAGACAGTTACGTATCTTCAAATGCCAGTAATAATATGGAAGTACTATTTAATGCTCCATTAATATTTTGCTTTTTTTTTTCGATAATGTTCCTGCGTGGAATTGGGTTTTTAATTAGTTATGAATACGCCTAATCGACAGTAAAGGGGATTCCTATATGAAAGGCTAGCCCAGTTCCCATATAAAAAATCGATATAATTATGTTACATTGATCACTGCATTACCGCAATGTGGGTTAATGTCTGAATAGCCATTGTGCAGAAACATAATACCGGCTTTGCTGACTAGTTACAATGTTTCTTATTAAAGCAAATAATATAATATAATACAATTTGAATATTGATACGAAAACTTTTAACATGTGCACGGCCGTGACACGAGGTTTGTGTTTCAATCAGTTGACACCAGTGTTCGCATGAGCGTTTACCATTCAGTATGAGCAAAGTTACTCGGGGAGTGGATGCCCATCACTTTTATCCAGAGATTGAAAAACAGATTGTTTTCAGCAAATATGATATATTGAATATGTTTACACCAAAGAACGACAACTTGAAGATGATTTATTGTAGAAATATGTGTAATGGCGCCTCCAAACCTTGAAGTAATCCGTATGTGATATACATTTCATATGGCCGACAGTGCGTCATGGACCAATTACCACTGCCAGCTGGATCGCATCGCATACTTCCGTCCGATCCACTTCCGTCCGTTCTACTTCCGCCCAATCCACTTCCGTCCCATTTTTCGAAATCACTCCCACAAAAATAACCAGCAACCGAGTGGAAAGATGTTACACATCTATGATTTTTCTGAAATCGTCATTGACGGCAGTCAGCATAGCAGCAAGATAAGAAAACTTCAGACTTTGGGGCATTGAAGTACAGTAGAGCATTTTATTATTAGCTTATCAGAAATTTACAGTACACAGCATGATAATATATCCGTTATTACTTTGATATGTATGTGCAGTTTTAGCGGACGTTGTGTTGTTTTGCATTTTCAGAAACATTTCGCGTCAATATCTATGTATTTATGCAGTGTTAGCAATTACCATGTGCCTAGAAAATGGTCGGCGTTGCCAATTACATTGCTTGAGTATTATAGACGGCATTTATTTTAATGGTATTAATGTTCTTTGTTGTTGTTGTTGATTTAGTTCTTTTTCGTGGAATTAAGACACATAGCCCTTTATTGAACCCAAGATCACATATGCAATTCCAATGTTACAAATGCTGCTTCTGCATTTAGAATCATAGGCACATATTTAGCCTACTATCAATTTTTGCAAAATATGAAAGTAGACTTATGAGATCTACACAGGGCCAAAAAGTGTGTGTCTATCTGTGTGTGTGTGTGTGTCGGTGTGTGTGTGCGTGTGTGAGGGATTTGGTATGTCTGTCCACACCCCACCCCCTATCAATTCAAACACGGTGAAACCGAATTGAACGAAATTTGGTACACAGGTAGCACTAACAAAGGGCACCTCAGTGTCTTGTTTTATATTGCCGCCATCTTGACAGAAACGTAATGGCGGCCACCCAAATATCAAAGCTTAAATCAAAAAGCGACTAATCTAATCACCCGATTTCTACCAAATTTCGCAAAAATATACCTTAATGGAGGAAGCCTCTTTTGCCCAAACTACAAGGTCATCAGGCAGAGAGTATCAAGATGGCTGTTGTGTGAATCATGCAAGTGTTATAGCCTAACCATAACTTACGAATATACAAGGCCTGGCCTTACCAAATACGCTCATCGTAGGCCTACATAGTGTACCCTTGCGTAAAACAGTGTTTTTATACAAGATTCTGTCTTCAGGGTGCGTTCAGATCTGGTAGGCGTTTACTAGAGCTCAAATACCAAACGACTGCTTTACTACTACAAGGATCATAAGCAAAACTATAAACTAATAAATGAGTGAAAAACAGATGAATAAACACCATTTAATAACTGAATAAACAAGACATAACAAAACACTAAATAAACACAGACCTCCCTGAACTTGACTCCCACTGAACATAAAATTACAAGGATATGAGAGGCCTAGGAATATCCACTCCTGAAAAATAAAATGTGGATTAGAAATTCCACTTGTCTGGTTAAAGTGTATGCACGCGTATAACTATGCTAGAAAGAGAATAAGTACTTTGATGAAGATTTTCTCACAAATGGAACAGCCAAGATGCTCGCAAATCCTCATTCTGCAAGCCCTTATCATGACTTTATGGGACATGCACTTAGAATGGCTATACAAGAATAATAATCTACTGACACGCAACCATTTAAAATTACATAATTAAGAGCTCTCCAACGAGATCGCAAGTGAGTCAGAACACTCCAAACAAAACAAGAGCGCGCCCTCGGGCTCAAATGCTCATACACAAACATGACAACAACGTGACGGAACATCACGACCATCCGAGGTCAATGAACATGAAAGTAACTAGACCAAGAAAAACAAGTAGTTCCGTGAAGAACTATACAGCCTATTTTCATATATCCTACTTATGTTAATTGCCACTATCAACATACACAATTTCAGTTTGATTGCTGTAATAGATTCGTAGATATTGAGAACCGACTAAATATTTCGGATGGTCGCCATGTTGGATGATATATATGTAGATCCTAGAGTTATGTACTGTTACATGCAGATTATTGTGAACATGTAGTATTCAAACTTCAATCGCATAATTAGGACACAAGAAAAAACAAGGAGATTTAAAAATTTTTCACAGCTGCCATCTTGAGGTTGTGGAAACAATTGAAATAAATTAGATGCCAGTGGATTAACATTCGGATAAAGATTTACTGTACCAAGTTTCACTGCAAGCGGATGGTTAAATTACGAGAAACGTCCATGTGAATATTTATAATTCGCGTCACCGCCATGTTGGATTTGTTTTCATCAGGTTACTTAAAGTCCTATAGGTGAACTTAAGTTCATAGCCCCTATGAACATTAAAAAATGCAGTTTGATTGCTAAAATAGATTCGTAGATATTCAGTATCGTCTAAATATTTCGGATGGTCGCCATGTTGGATTGTTAAATGTATAGGCCATAGAGTCATGTACCATTAAAGGAAAAGTATTGCGTAGGTTCATTATACAAACTTTCACTTCGATCGCATGACTACATCACAAGAAATAAAAACTTAATTTTAAAATTCGCACTGCCGCCATCTTGAGGTTATGTAAACAATTGAACTAAATTAGATACCAGTGGATTACAATGTGTATAAATATTTCCTGTACCAGGTTTCAGTGCGCTTGGAACATTAAATCGCGAGAAAGGTCTATTTAAAATGTTCAAATTCGCTTGGCCGCCATGTTAGTTTTGTAGTAAACCGGTTTTTGAAAATCTTATAGATGGACTTCTAGTAGTGCCCTTTATCTCCGTACAAAATTTTAGGGAGATACCGCTAATAGTTTCAGAGATATAGAATGCCGGTGAAATATTTCGCACATCCGCCATCTTGTGATTATGTAAACAATTGAACGAAGTTAGATGTCGGTGCATTACAATGTATATAAACATATACTGTACCAAGTTTCATTGCGTTTGGTTGGTCAAATCGCGAGAAACGACTATTTAAATGTCGCAAATTCGCTTGGCCGCCATGTTGGTTTTGTAGTTACCAGGTTTTCAAAAGTCACATAGGTGAACTTATAGTAGTTCCCTCTATCACCGTAGAAAATGTCAGGGTAATAACGGTAATAGTTTCGGAGATATTGAATGCTGGTGAAATATTTCGCACAGCCGCCATGTTGGATTGGTGAGTCGTAACAAAATTTGAAGGGCACGGTCGAGGTCGCCGGGAATAGTGCTATGAACTTTCCGAGTTTCGTTGAAATCGCTCCTGCCGTTTAGATTTTATTAGGGGGGGGACACACACACGAATCACACACACACACACACAAACACACGCGCGCACACACACACGGACAAAAGGTGATCTCATAAGCCTATTTTTTCAAAATTGAAAATAGGCTAATAACATGCCTAAACAGGCTGATATTTACATGAAATAAAAGCAGGGATAAGTTAACACACTGGGAATCAATCAATCATAGCGCGAACAGCTCCCATTTACCGATTAAAATACTTTTATCATTGTTCAAGCTGTCATTTAAAATTGAAACCAACATTTTACGAAGAACGGAAACCAAGCCCGTCTTACTAATGAGCACTGCTTGCTCTTATCTGATCGAAGTCCGCCTGGTAGAAATTTCTCCCTGCCACTCATCAACATATGGGTTCAACCAGCCCCTCTTACAAGCTTTGTGTCATGCTGTTAATAACAGGTGACCTCCACGGCCCCGTTAAATCCAACCTGTAATCGCGGTACATAAATTCACACAAGATCTCGCCAATTCCTTTGAATTGCAAGAACATCACATAGGGTTCCCAACATTTGCCTCGCAAGGTTAAAATGTGGAACCAAGGAAAAGCGGCAGACAGAATGTGGACATTCCCGCAAGCTAATATCCCTTAAAACACAACATCGCAGACACAACAAAACTTTGGGTTGAACAAACACTGGTCTAGCACAGGCCGGCACATGATCCAGATATCCCTAGATTCGTGTCCTGGGACACTCCAAGAATTTAATTCAGAATCGTAAATTTGAGAGGACAGACGGCCCCTCACTTAATAAATTGCAACAATTGGCAATTAACAACACTAGCCTGAGTAACAGTAAAAACTAGGCACAAGAAAGATTTACAATCAATTCTACTATTTATTCTAATTAATTGAGTTTCGCTTCTGCTATTATACTGATTCCCAAACCGTGCCACCTAGCCGCAAATTTACGGTAGCGAACACGCACTCGGTCGTACGTGTGGCCCCGTGTACTTGAACATCACAAAAATATGTATTCACAATTATAAAATAGAAATCATCACGCTGCTACATGCATTAATTATAGTGTGCCAGTAACAAACAAAGACTCTACATTTAATACACACAAACAAACTATTTACACAAAAATTAGTCCCATAAAAACCACAACCGGTTTGACAATCATAGGCATTATTTTGTACTTATTCCTTTCTGTAACAATCTCAGTTCCCATCGCCAGTCATCCTCCCTTCAGTGCGTTTAGCCGAAGAAACGCTGGTTCGAAATTTTCTTCTGGATCTGGAGTTCCATCTTGATGCTGAATAAAAATGTTAATTATAGTCACACGTTAATATATCTAGCTAAATTTTACCAAAGGCCACTACTTTCACCGATTGTCTTATGCCAAATTAATCGAAGGATTTGTCCCTACTATTTGTAGTCATGGTAAACTACCTTAATTTCACCGACTCTACAACTTTCCACACTAAGCTGTGTGCATACAACTTCATTTCAATGATTCAAAATACAAGTGCCCACTGACACTTTCAAACAGTTAGTAACAACTTTGAATAAGCATGAATCGTTGTATCAATAGCATGTCTCAATAATAATCAGTAGAATGAATGCCTTGCAGAGCATCGTTAGAATACCACGTCGTCAACTCAAACGACAGTGTTTATATGGTTCTGACAAAAAGTCGAAGGGAAGGGGAAATCTTAGCACTCACTTGTGTAATATGGCGAATATTGGCATACGACAGATATCAGTGAACTCGTAATTAATCACAGGTCACAATTGAGCCGTCGTGCAGAGATATCGATCATGGGGTTCTTCAATCATAGATTCCCGCTTTTTATCAACAGGTCGGCGTCTAATGCATCTTTTGCACTACAAGTGGCGTCCCTCTGCTGATTGGTTGTTCACAATGTCCACGTTGCAGGTTTAAACAGAAGCCTCTGCATATGATTGGTTAAAAGTTCCTCTCATCACTTTCTCTCAGCAATTATCTTTCTCCGGACGCTAGGGTTACAAAGAAAGTACGGTTGAAATGAGTCAACTCCCAAACCACCTTGCACCTGTCAATACATTCCGATCTGTCGTCACCCTTTGTTTCATGGCTGGCCATGTCCACTCGAACTGTCTCCATTATAAGCTCCTCATTTTGCAATCCTGTCTGGCTTTCTGAGTGTTTCCGGCAGTAACATCGGAGTATAATCAAAGAAATAATTAGAATCATTTATATGCGTAGCTTATAAAGGATTCCATAAGGTGGTTTAAACTCTCCTCAAGGAGTTGATTGGTAGGATATTAGCATTTTAAAATCGAATATGTAACCGCTGTAATGACTAACGCTTCAGGCTGACCGCGCCATATCGCGCTTATCCATGCCGTCCCGTTGGGTCAATGGCGGCTATTTTGCTCCTAAATCCATATATCTCGGTAACTTCGTAAGTTAATATCCTTTTAGGAATGTACTGATCAAAATAATACGTATTTAGTTTCAAATGGTTTATAGAAACGCCATAGAACGCTAATGAAATCGTTGATTTCAACAGAAAATATGATACAGTTATACTAAAGAAGTTGTTTACATAGTATTATCGTACCACATCCGTGGGCCAGTGGTAGCGACCTAGGCTCATAGTCTGGGCTTTCGTGTTTCGAATCTCTGTGGGTTCATGTTTTTAAAATTTGCTTTTTGGCATTTATTGATTTATAACTACTCACACGTTATAATGTGAAGCATATATAGCCTAGTGTGTATTTACAATCGAAAATATTATACAGTCCTATACACCACATATTTCAACACTCGACTATAGCGATTAAAATTCTTCGTCCTTGATCTGCGGTAGTCTATTGTTGTTGTTTTTGTTTTTCATTCTTGAGGGGTCTTGTGGCATCATGGTCTCATAACCCCATGTACTTGGGTGTGTGTAGACGTTGTCTGATAACTTGTGGCAATGTGATGTCTGTAGGCTTACTAGTGTGTGTACATTTATACGAGGAACGATTTCGGTAGAAGCACTTGTTGTTGTTTTCATTTGAGATACATGAACATCATGGACATTTAGCCCCATGCACTTGGGTGAGTGTTGAATTTTGTCTCATAACCCGTGTTATTGTGATGTTTGTATTAGTGTGTATATATATAATTCAGGTGAGGATTCAATCAATCAACGTATAATATACGTAGAGCACGTTGTATTTCAACGAGCTACTACAACCAACAATCGATTATTTGCGTTATAGTTTTATCCTCCAGGGTTGGCTTTTCGAACGGGCTAAGCGTGTGATGCCACTGAGGCTAGTGTCCTGAAGCTTGAGACACTAAATCGGCCATAAAACTGAAGTGTGTGACCAGCGCTACGCCCAGGCGGCCTCACTTGCAAAGCGAACAGGGGCCTGATGAAGCGATGGGAAGAGTGGGATGATTAGGCTATGAAGTGGGAAGGAGGCGGCCATGGCTTCACTGTAGGTACTGTGATCGTATTTTGTATCCGGGATTTATGCATTTTTAGAAGCCAGCCCACAGCGAAGTGGAAATTGTATTTCTTGACGAACGTGTTTTGTTTGAAACAGCTGTTGGCCAAGTCAAGAGGCGAACGAACTTCCCGAGATGCACCGTGCGACTTTCAGGTTGTCGGTCAAGGCCAAGTGACGTCACCTGAACAAATGACAGGCAGCAGGAGGCAGGTGCAGTGTTGATTGTAATCTACACTCACTCACTCACTCTGATTTCTGCAGCTGTTCGGACGACACAAGTTTACGAGCAGGAACGTATTGCGCGGTGATTATAAATGTGACATTCGTAAGTTATTCTGTGTGGACTTAGAATTTTCGCCTGCAATCGCGTGTCGAGTAGACTTATAAAATATCACTATATTGTGTTACCCCACGATAGCGTGAAAAGAACTTTGACTTTTTCATGCATTAATAGAAGCTGGTTAAATGTGCTTGCTACAATTCTTGTAGTATTGTCACGGAGTACAGCCAATATACGTGGACATTCTATGCAATCTGTTCTAAACTAGGAACTGGAAGTGAACTTTGATATTTCAATGTCACTTGAGTACTCTTCAGACTTCAAGATGTATAGCATATCGCAGTTGGAAGGAATAACCTTACTGTTTGCTAAATTTACTATTATGCAAGCTTAAATATGAATTCAAGAACATAGTATGCAGCAGTCGAGCGATGACTCTGTGAAGTAACCGTGATATCCATATTCGCCGAAAATATTTCTAGAACGATTTCTGACCACGTTCGCCATGATATATAATTCTTTCTAAATCACGGAGGAGACAGGAGTGGACCACGGCAATACTTCAAAAACATGCTACTCCTACTATATAAAAATCGTCTTTCAAGAAAGTTGGTTTTTATTATCGTACAGTACGAGCTCCCAGAATGTACGGGATATGGAATACAGTCCCCAGGCAGGAAGGAACCGTGAGGAGAATTGTTCGAGGTTCGAGACCGGGATGGTGGAATCATATACTGGTTGCCAGTATATTTTTGGAGACCAGGCTTGGGCTTTGTTCCAAGTGACGCCTCACCATGGTTCTGCACAAGGTTGAAGTTCGACATATTTTTTGGTAGAAGTAGAGCATTGATATGTGTTGTTTCCAGTTGTCAATTTTGTAATTAGAATAATTAATGATGGGATTTAAGTCTGATAATTTCTTGTCATCTTGATCCCAGATTCGATTACGTTTCGTTCGTTTGACGAACATGTACTTTCCTTTCAGTAGGATATTTTACATCCTTCTTTGTCTATGCGTTTAATTAAGTATTAACGTAGCATTTTGGATTTTTCAATCGTTGTGAAGATCAATAATTAGGGGAAGATTTGCGTTTTGTATAAGTGATTTAAGCATTTTTGCATCGTCTCGTTTATGATATTTTGACTCCCAGTAAGTTCTGTCACAACTCATTTAGCCTTGTTTGACGTGGAGATGAACTATGAATTAGGGATTTTGCGGGTTGGAATGATTCTGATTGACATTTATTTTTAAAGATCTGTCAGGATATCAAGTTTGAAAATGTATTTTTATTACTCTGTGAAACGGTTTAATTCTTGATTAATACAGCAAATAAGATTTCTCACGATAATTAGTCATGGTGTTGAATTATAATTGGAGCATATTTGGTAATGGAACAATGAGTTTGTGGATATTTGTAACCACGAAATATAAGTCCAAAATTATAGGAAGCTTTATGATCACTACGAGAGTGATGGTTATTAAGAAACATTAATGTGTATCTGAATGCAGTACAGTGTGTTTTACTAGCATTGAGTGGAATATAGTTGATGTTTGAAGGTTGTTCATGATATTGTGAGATACGCATGTAAAGTAATTCGAAGGTATGTGGATGTACATGGAGTACATAATTACGCCTTTTGAGTCTACGTCATCGTTTGCCGTATGATTTTTCATATAATTGAAGGTAATATCTTTTTTGGATTTTTGCTGTAATAATAATTTATTTCCACTTCTTTTTTGATGAAATCATGGAATTAATGAGACCTTTGTCTGTTACTGAGAATTTCGTGAGAAGAGTTATATTCAAGTAATTTATTCTGAATCATTTGTATTTTCATATACCATAATGTGGACCTATAAATTCGATTAAGCTTAGTCACTTGGTTAAATCACATCGGAGGTGACATGGTTTGGACCCAATAATGAGTCGTATGGGTCTTGAGGGTGTTCATTGAAAGTTGTGTTTCAGGAAGAAACAATCTAAAACCGTGTGTATATATGTTAATTTGTTGTATATACTGCATAATAGGATAATGTGTAATTTGGTGGATTGACTTCACAGTCTATAATAATTAAGAGATCGTTATTTAACGAAACGTCATTTTGTATTATTGAGTCTTGTAAGTGCTAGTTTATATTTTGTCGAACAATTTTCAAGGTTCGTTTGACACATTGGTGTTTTTTTCCGCATTTTTCCTCACTGTGACGAGTTGAAGGGGAGGTGATACCTTCTGAGATCTACGTTTTTTAAATAAATTTTATTTTTCAGCAATTTGATTCGAGAGTGATAATTCATAATAATCATATAAGGTTGTGTCGAGAAGACCAAGTTGTTTCTTTTCCTTAACCTTTCTCACTTCTCTGAGATAATTAATTTTATTAATGCAGCCAATGGCCATGTACTTTATTTCTTTTCAGGACGGGTCAGGGAAGGGATATTGGAAGGAAATCGGCCGTGGACCTAGTGAAAGGAACCGTCCCGGCATTTGCCTGATGGTGAAAATGGTAAACCCCGAAAACCTTTTTCAGGACGGCCGAGGTGGGATTTGAACCGACGCTCTCCCGATGCCAGCGAGGCACGAGGTAGCACGTTGGCGCTCTCTGAGATAAGCTTTTATCTTATTTGAGTTTCGTGTTATGTCTTTTTGACCTGCGCTAATTCCTTCGTGTGCACTTTGGTCTATCTTTACGCAATCTTTGTTGTTGGTATACACCCTTTATATATCATTCACCAGTTGGTAGGATCTGGGGGGTTTTTAGCCGGGAATTTTTAGATGCTACGATCCGGTGTTCTTCGTGGGATTCAACAAGTATTTGTAAGTGATAAACGGGCACAGTACCATCCTGGCATTTGTCCGAAGACGAAGTGGTAAACCACGGAAAACCATTTAGCGGATGGCTGAGGTGGGAATCGATTCCCATCTACTCATTTGGACCACCCGAGGCAGGGTAAACCCCGTAACTGTCCTCATACCACTATTCAAATTTCGTCGCAGAGCCGGGAATCGAACCGCGGACCTCCGGGGTGACAGCTAGTCACGCTGACCACTACGCAACGGAGGCGACTACATTCAATTGTACTCCTTGAAAAGGACAAACAGTTATTACTATACGCATGCAGTTAGGAGAAAGTAGGCTATATGTTCTTTATTGAATATCTTGTTAAATACTAAAAGCTTCAATAAACATAAAAAGGTAAAATTATATAAAACTCAGAAATCTAAAAGTAGATATGCACAGTAAAGCTGTAACTGAGGGGGGAGACGGGGCACCTCAAGTCTGGCACAACCCTCGGTTCTAGCGCCTTCTTCATTATTAGCCGAAACCTCCGTGTCCGAGTCGTGATCACTCTCTACTGTGCCATTGAAATTTCCTATTCTGAAGATGACAATTCAATCCAAAATTCGTTGTCTCCGTGAAAAAGTATCTTCGTGGCAGCACATTGCTCTTTCAATAAAAGTACATTCTGTCTTTCTTCCTTTTCAACACTATAAAGCAAGTAATTTATCCTTTTTACTTCTTCTGGATTCATTTCACACCACTGCGATACGCAACTTGGAGCGAGTCACTGAAAACTTCTCAAACACAGCTCAGTATGGTATAGCCCAGCATTACACGCTTGCGGTGGACACCACTGTGCGTTAACTCAACAGTCCACAGATATTGAACTGAAGAGTGAATGATTTAATAAGACGAATGCTGGGGGCCCGAACTAGGATAAGGTGACAGAGGATGCCATCAAGCAACTATTCACTGGACTGTAACACAAAACACACATTTGCGGTCGAAAAGCTGCAGCGCGTGTATTAGAGGGTTGAGCCAAAATTCAGTGTCCAGCTTCCTTAGTGTCAGTATTATAATCCTAACCTAAAAAATAATAACATTTTCGGCATATGCAGTTTTAAGAAAGTAATTAAATTGAAACAAATTATTAATGAATACTATTATTAACAGAATATGATATTCTTTCCATTGTTAAGCCTTATTCTATAATTTTGAAAGTTTAAAGATTTATAGAAACTTAGTAGAACTCATGTTGCAAATTTCATGTCAATGATGCTGTTAGTTCCAGAGATAATGCACCTTTTATACGATAGAAACATTATCAGTGCGAAAATGAGTTCAAAGTGAAGTGTGTACCCGCACGACTTGCTTTCTTCTAAAATAGGCTATTGCAGACCTGTAGTCTCCTGTTTCTGCTTCTTTCTTCTTGTCTTGGTTAGTATGCCATCTTCCTTCTTCTTTTCTTTATTCCTAGTCCATTTTAATGATTGCCTCAGTGGCGTAGCCAAGGGGGTGGTTAGACCCCCCCCCCCCCATTGGAAAATCGGCAGGTTGTGATTTGTGTCTGTGGTGATGTACTCTTGTCGCCTTTCTGCCCGGGTCCCCATTTGTGGCTACACACGTCTTCATGACAACGTATAACCACAGTCTACCTACAGATCGCGAAGCTTGGCTCATATTTTTCTACCGCCAGACAATAATGCTCTCATGCAGCCAGCAAGAATGTGCCGTCTGCGCTAATGTTGGTGCATGTTATTGTTGCTGGATTTACTGTATGTGAGCATTGTGAAAAGGTTATATCTTTAATTTAACATGTGCTTTACAAGAGGAGATGTGCAGTTCAATAAACAGATCTAATATTAGAAGCAATATTTCAGTGTTGCTAAGTAACCTATATGATCGCTTTTCAGTCGGTCAACACGAGTGTACGGCACCCAATTAGATTAGGTGGGCAGTGACAATTTATCTCCTAATGCCTGATATAAAAATACATGAATCGTTTATACACTTAACCCTCCGTCAGGCGCAATGTGTTTCTATACACATACGGGCGCAATGCATCTGTGAGATGCAGAAATTTGGGATGACCATTCAGCCGTTTTTAAATTTTAATTCTTTCGTTTTTGTTATACTTTTGTTGAGTTTGATGTTTTTGAATATTTTATCTATATTTAACAACTATAGGCATTGTTTAAATACAATTTGAATTGAAATACACAAAAACATGTCACTGATCATTTAATCACAGTACCGTAATTCGAAATTTACAAAAAGTAAGAGATATTAAGTGAAAACCAATCATAATACAACTATTTGTAATAACAATTATGGTATTTATGACACTAAGCGAATGTTTGATGCTTTTCAGTCGGTCAACACGATTGTACCCAAATGAGATGGGTTATTCCCTAATCCTGAAAAAAAAAAACCATGAGATTAATCATATACATTTCCGTCAGTAACAACTGCTGGGTTTGAGAAGTCTAAACGGGACTCCTAGCTTGACTAATTTCTATGAAATCTTCGCACCACACTCGGATTGGAATGTAACACAATAGGGCGCAATACATCTGAGAGATGCAATCAGTCAACAATGGAACACAACTTCAGCTATTAAGACACATGGACGGTGAAGCTTTCTGCTCCCCTCACTATGAAACAGCAGAAAATCACAAAGCGTGTGCATCTTTCAGATGCATTGCGCCCGACGGAGGGTTAATAAAACACTTCTCACATAAAGGAAGGGGTTGTATGAGAAGCGTTTTATTAAATGTAGGCTATAAATAATTATTGTATTCTGAATTACACAGGGAAATTAATTGTTTAATTAATTACTTAATTAATTGGGTGTATTCGTGTTGACCGACTGGGAAGTTAGACTGTTGAAATAGCAAGACGACACCCGAGTTTCCGAAAGGACCCTAAAAGGTAAGATTTGATCTAGGGATTTTAGGCTAGTATTATAAAGCTTTTTAAAGGGAGCATGATGGTGCAGTGGCTTAGCTGCACGTCAATCACCTGGACGGCCGGAGTTCAAATCCCGGTGACTGTGGGGTGGAATTTTCACCTGAAGGGATTACGTGGCGTCAGAAAGGGCATCCGGCCTTAAATCCCCGGCCAAAACCAAAATAAGCCTGATTGGCTCCGGCGACCACAATTAATTGGAATATGCAGTAGAAAGTATTATACAGCTTTTCAATCCAACAACGGAACTAGGTCTATAACTGGTTATAAATCAATAATAATGTTATTGGTTTTAGGTCCCTTTTAACTACTGTGGCTTTTAGAGACACCGGGGTGCCGGAAGTTTGCCCTGAATGGGATCTATAACGTGCCAGTAAATCTACAGACACGGCTCCCTCGCATTTATGCACCCTTAAATGCCAGCTGACTGCGCCAGGATTAGATCCTGCAACCTTGGGAACAGCAGGCGAGAACTTTACCTCTGAGCCACGGAGGCAGTCGGTTATAAATCAGAAGCATGTCTCGGTAGGATATGTATGCATGGCTTTGGTGGCGTAGTCGGTAGCATGCTGAACTGCTATGCCCAAGTTCGAGGGTTCAAACCCAGTCGAAGTCGTCGGGTCCATGTCATAGATTTATGGCACCTAAAGGAACTTACAACTACAATTGGTAGTGTGTAGTCAAAATGTGTAGGCTATTGGGTTAGACACGCTCTATCAAGTTCAAACGTACGCCGTTGGGTCTCAGCGACAGTGGTGTCTGGTAGCTTAAATTGGAACTACTTAACATTGAAATTGGGGAACCTACGGACGTTCATGTGAAATGCCCTGCTATGGCCATTGGCTGAAAATCAAATATAAATATCTATGCAATTTGAATTTTAAGAAATATGGTAGGCTAAATAAACGTAAAAGGTGTCATCTCAAACGCGTGCCGACGTTTTAATTTTCAGATGTAGAAAATGGCTATTTAATAGTCAGAGAGCTGATTTAATGAATAATGATTTCGTACAATAATACAATCTTATTCTCGATTACTTAGGAGGCAAGCCAATTTATGTCGTCAGGATAATGCTCACAAACTTATATGTGGTACACTGTTTGTTAATTATCTTATGAAATACCTGGTCTCCCACATGGCTGCTGTGAAGGTACGATACATAATTGTTATTGTCGATATTTTGTAAACTTGACATTGTATTATTTTATCAAATTCAGGAATGAAAGATTTCAAACCCACAGAAAAAATACGAAGTACCTACAATGTAGCCATTGATGACCTTAAGATCTTTTTATACTTTTCGTTTCACAAATCACACTGGTATTTTTGCTAATTAACTATAATGTTATCGGAATAACTAGCTATTGATATGGTTAAGAATTTGATATTATATTATACCCATACTATCAACCAGCCCCGGCTTCGCCTGGTATCTTAAAGGGGTCACTCAGCGTAAGCTTAAAAGGCGCACGGACGGTAGGTCTCAGACGCAATTCAGAAAAACCGAGGTGAACAGCGAAACTCCAAACACTTATAGTCTACTCTTTTCTGGAATCTTAATCGACACGACTCGACAGTTAATGCTGGCCGAAGCTGAGGTGATGGGCTCGCTCACTAGCTCATAAACTCGCTCCGAAGGTAGTAATTTAAATTTCCACTGAATGCAAATTGTTGGAAGAAATTAAAACATAAAATCACTTGGCGATGTGTTAAAGATAACGATATGCTGTCGCGGACTTCGTTGTAGAACTTATCATACTGACCAATTCCTACACTCATAGTATTTGGATATTGTTAATGGTTGCCCCAGCGTAAGCTTAAAAGGCACACGAACGGCAGGTTTTCCTTCGACACGTTTCACTGAAATCGTTACTGCTCGGCTTCCTTTGGTCACAAATGAAGGTTTTCCTCGAGAAATTCTTTACTGAATGGAGAAAACCACAACAAAATCCATTCAGTGGATTTAGAGATTACCCGTTACATCCATGAATCGAGGACTTGGTTTTATATAGAGATACCAGCGAGTATCATTAAAACAAATACATTAATTTATACTACTATGAATTCTACGTAAGACTCATTAAATACGTCATAAAACTGTACCTAGGGATAATAATAGAGGACTGAACTAATAAAAACAAAGCATTGTTTTTATGTTTCTATTAATTAAATGTGTACAGTATGTCAATATTGTGGCTTTTTTCTGTAGTAGTTGGTGATTTAACGTGACTTATGTTTACAATGGAAATAATAACTCAGGTGAGTTAAAATTCAAAAAACCATTGCAAAAGCGAAATCATCTGTTCCGCGAGGCCACCGTGAGCGCTAGTGCCGCTTCACCTACAAAGAGGATGCAATTTCGTGGCGCAACGAGCTTCGCGACTGTGTATTTTAGACTGTGATAATACAACTCCGTCCTCTCAGGGTTGCCTATCTAACATTTTCCTCGCGAAATAACTTAAAGCTTATTTCAAACTGGGGCTAACGCCAAATAATTTCGAATCCCACACAGCGGGACAATATTAGCTTTTTTATTTTCTTGGCGGGAGAGAAGTAATGTGTAAATTAATCTAGTTTTTATTAAAAACTAGCTGTAACCGGCATGCGATGCAATGAGAATCAAAGAAAGTGTTGGCGTTGTAACTTTGCTGAAGTGCTTTTGGATTCCCAATATTTATTAATTTTCCGTTAACCACCTCTAAACTATTGTAAAATTGATTTACTATCTCAAAAAAATCATGGGAGCGTGCTCAACAACTCACCAAAGTTTCATCGCAATGAAATAAATGGTATATGAACGCATATGAGACTTTGTTGAAAAGATACGAGTGCCGTCACCCATTTGTTGGATATACTCGACGCTAACTATTGTATAATGGATTTATTAAGTCGAAAACCTTCCCTGGCGTGTACGCAACAACTCATGAAGGTTTTATCGCAATCGGATGAATGGCATATGAACGCATACGGGATTTTATTTAAACGATTCACGAGCCTTCACTCATTTGTTGTATCTTTTGTGCGCCACCCATTGAAAAACGGATTTACTAATGCATACACCTTCGCAGGACTGTACTCAACTCACCAACGTTTTATCACAATCGGATGAATGGTATATGAACGCATACGGGACTTGCTTGAAACGATTCACGCGCTGTCGTTCATTAGTTGAATGTACTCATGCGCTACCAATTGTAAAATGGATTTATTTAAATCAGAAATCTTTGCGGGAGTGGAAACAACATTTCTCTAAATTTCATTGCAATCGCATGAATGGTATATGAACAACTACGATTTTTTAAAAAAATGATACGCGCGCCGTTACTCATTTGTTGAAACTACTCGTGCGCTACCTATTGTATAAAGGATTTACTAGGTCAGAAACCTTTCCTGGAGTGTGCACAACAATCCAACCAAAGATTGTTAGCAATCGGATGAATGGTATATGAACGCTACTTGACTTTGTTTAAGCGATTCGCGGGCCGTCGATAGTAGGATATATAGGCCGAAGCTGGTGCAAGGGCTAATGGGCAAGATGGCCGCCGCGCGCAACCACTCTATGTTATTCTTATGGAGGGAACAGTCATAGCTGGGTCAGGGACTAATGGGCAATATGGGCGCCACGCGCTACCACACTCTTTAATCGCGGGCTTTTCAAATCATTATTTGTTTGTTATTAATTTATAAATTTTCATTTATTTAATATTTAATTTATTAATTTTAGCACAGTGCTAATACACAAAATGCACACTGCACACAACCACTTACACATATAAAATGCTAACCAAACCTAACCTAACTTCACCTAACCTAACTTTACCTAACCTCACCTAACTTCAAAGTGGAAGCAAAAAAAAAAGTGAGAGCAAATGTGAGAGCACAAATAATAAACTTAGTTATAACCTAACCACACCTAACCTAACCTAACCTAAATTCACCTAACCTAACCTAACCTAACCTAACTTCACCTAACCTAACCTAACCTAACCTAACCTACCTTTACCTAACTTCACCTAACTTCAAAGTGCAAGCAAAAATAGATAAGTGAGAGCAAAAAGTGTCATAAAAAAGTGAGTGCAAATGTGAGAGCTCAAATAATAAACTTAGTTATAACCTAACAACACCTAACCTAACCTAACCTAACCTAACTTCACCTAAGCTAACCTATCCCACAGAAACCTCATAAAGATTTTGATTTTACATTTTAACATTTTAAAATTTAACATTTTAGATTTTTGATTTTTTCATTTTTACTTTTTTAGATTTTACATTTTTAATTTTTTGTATTTTAGATTTTATTTTTTTGATTTTCATTTTATATTTAATATTTTTTGATTTTAGATTTTACAATTTACATTTTCCGAAAAGAGTAAACTACAAGGTCACATACCTAACCTCACCAAACCTAACTTTACCAAACCTATCTTAAGCTAATCCAAAGGCTAATGCACATACACAAAGTATATAAGGGTACATCCAACTATCCTTATGCTAGTCTTATAGGCTACTGTACAACATGATCACTACCCCAGCCGGTATTTTTTTTTCATTTTGTTGTTTGCACATTTGTCAATTTTCCAATTTCCCATTTTCAGGTTTTTTAAAATGTCAGTTTTAAGTTTTCCAATTTCAAAATATGGAAACATGGATTTTGCATTTTGTTGTTTAAACATTTGTCAATTTTCCATTTTTCCCATTTTCAGTTTTTTATGTTAGTTTTTAAGTTTTTCAATTTCATAATATGGAAACATGGATTTTGCATTTTGTTGTATACACATTTGTCAATTTACCAAATTCCCATTTACAGTTTTTAAAATTTCAGTTTAATGTTTTTTTGTAATTTGTCAATATGGAAACATAGATTTACCAATTTGTGTTTTACATGTTCATTTTGCATTAGGAGTGGAGAGAGGTGGGTAGTAATTAAAAATGTACAAGTAATGTCCATACAATATATTTTATTTTAAATACATGTACACTATTTACACATAATACATTTTTATATATAGTCTCTTCTTTTCTTGTTTTAAATTGTACAGTTGTATTTATTTTGTGTCTATTTTATTTATTTTTGATTATGAATACCATTTTATTTTTTTATTTTTGTAGTGCTATGGTTTTATTTCCTAAATTGTTTTGTTTTATGTATTTTATAGTTGCAGGCAGAAGATTTTGATATTCATAACTTAACTCTTTAAGCGTGGTTAATGATAGAGTAATGACCATAGGCATGTGAACCAATACCATTAGCATCTATCACTCTTTTGTCATCACCAGGACACAAAGCAATTTTGTTTAGTCTTATAGATGATATGTCATGTTGTTTAGAAGCGATAATATTCATGGGTATTCTTTTACAATTGTTTTTCATGACACAATCCTTATAATCTTGAAAGCTGATACAATTTTTGACAACACCTCTGCTAATACCATTAATCTTTTTGATTTCTTCACCATTTATGTCTAAAGCATATATTTTAGCTCTAAGTCCAACAAATGCTTTTATAATTAGTCCACAAGCCTCATCTTTAAATTTCCCCAACGTTTTCTTGTTTGATGTAGAGTAACATATGTGATTAGTAGGATAATCTGATGTGTCAAGGTGTTCTAGGAAATCCAACTTGTCTTGATATACATCTGGGGTGTAAACCAAATAAATGAACGAGTCAGTATCCATATATAGAAGAGTTTAAGATTGCCCAAGCCATAATAGGGTAGCAGGACATCATAGTGGTGGGAATACATGAGAGGTTTTGAAATATTCAATATACACATTCCAATATATATAGGCTTATTGAATACAATGTTACGTTTAGCCATGTAGAAAGCAACTAGGTTAGGTCCATAAATGGTTCTGTCGATAAATGTCGGCTTTGCTATTAGCTTTTCTGCCTTTTTGATGTCAGTCACAAGACGTATGTCTATTCTTTTACGGATATTTTCCATTGTTTTTCCAAAAATAGCATTGTCGAATAATTTGTACAGATTTTTCTCAAAATCATTTTTGGCTTGTTTTCGAAGGTTGTTATTAAAACCAACGTATGCCTTTAACCAAGGTCTTTGCTTAAACTTTAATACACGATGAATTTTTATCAATTTTGTTCCATGATCTAAAGCCTGTTTTAATGCCATGTCGTGAACAACATATCGCCTTCGATTTCTATGATGAGGAATTAGTTTTTTCAGAGACGAATCCTTAGATTGTGTACACTCTGGTAGGAAAGGTAAATCGTTGTGTAGATCATGAAGATAAGGTGGGTAATCAACATCAACGTCTAGAATGTATCCCACAGGATCGTCTTCCTTTAGTTTTTCTAGATCAACAGTATCTGGAGAAACCCAGTGACATCCACCATAAGGAAGGGAGTGTCACATAGCCCACCCGTATTGGTTGTTGGCATCATCATAGGTAATAAACTGCGATAGTTTCTCATAGTCATAGGTTTCCATGTATGTATTGTTAGATTCAGCATACCGATGAGACACCTGGCATATGCCTCCACGTATTCCAGACTCGATTAGAAGAATCTGATCTTAATCCTATATCAATTCCAGTTCAATTCCTGTGTAAAGGAGCATTGTCTAGAAACTTAAACCAGGCGAAGTAATAAAGTGTGCAGCATCCACTCGGTGTGTTTCTAGAGTTTTGTTTCAAAACGTTTCAAAGCTGTCTGCAAGAAGGTGTACATCTGAAGTTAGGTAGAGGTCACTCTATTCCCCTAGAGTTTTAATGTTGAACTGTTTCCAGACATTTTTGGCATGTTCATACTCTTTTTGACTAACATCTTCTTGACTTAATTTGTTAAAGAATGCCTCTTTTGGAGGTAAACCCATTTCACTTAACTTTTACCATGAGTCAATGTAGTCATAACAAAATACCCCTTTACGAGTCATGAGCATTGCATTTTCTTTTTGAAAGTACTTGTCTGTTTCAGGGTATGATGATAAGTCGGAAAATAAGTTTTCCAAACTACTCGGCATTAACCGAAACGTGTCCAAAGATCTAAGCTTAACATTTCCTACATATTTGGTGAAGAAATGGACTTTTCTTTGGAGTTAGCGATAACATCCACTCTCTCGGTGGTACATCCCAATTGCTTTACAATGAAATTTGCGTCATGGCCACTCATTTTATGTAGACATACAGGAACGGGGTTACGTGTTTTACACCTCAAATTACAGTTATTGTGAGCACCTCCACGGTATTCCCCTGTAATATGGCAATGGTCTCGAACGTTCCAGTCCTCTTTGGTAAACGGTTCTTGACACAAATGACAGGTTTCAGAACATTGGAACTCTGCTTCTTGATCCTCAGTTAAAGCCTTTGGAATATTTAAGCTGTAAAGGCGATCAATTTCATTAACTATTGAGATCAAACAGTCCAAAAACTTTTCTGCAGCGTCAGGTCCACGATAAATAAGAGGTTGGCTTGGAAGGTTTGTCTTTATGTGTTCCACAGCAGGTGAGGGTTTAACATACTGTATATACCAAAGCTCATAGGAACATGACTCTGGTATGGCACTGTATAACTTGCTTCAGGATTAGGTAGACATGTTTGATAGGGTAACAGTTTACTTTCAAAATAAGCATAGATAACGTAAGGTATTCTCAGCATTTTTTCCACGTTTATAAATTTAACAATTAAGTTTTTAATATGCATTTCAAACCAGCAATGTCAGGCAGGACAAGCAAAGCTCTATGTTCTTTCAATTTTTCTATTCCTTGTTGACCATATCGATTATCGAATTAAGTAAAACAACGTTTACACGTATATATCTTATGTCCATTGTGAGTAATCTGATGTCCTACTAGTTTATCAAAATCTTTGATAAAGACGTAGTGGTTCTGTCCGGATGATGAACTTAGCAGAAGGAGGTTTGTTTTCTTGTACCAGTCCAAATACATTTATGGATATGTTGTTGGCTTTTTCAAATTTGGGAATGTCAGCTAGCGATGTAGGAAACAATATTACTGAAAAATCATACTCGTTTTCCAGGTCCTTGTATTTATTAATGCGTTCAGCATTCGTTTAACCAGTTTTGCTAAAATGGCATACATAAAACACTTTTCATCCTTTAGGTTTTGAGGATTAATACAGGCTTTTCTTGCTTTTATAGCTGTTGGTAATGGATTATATGTGCTACCACGCAAGGGATTGTACTTATTTATTTTCAATCGTATTCCTTCCACTGCTAACAAAGCCCAATTACTGCCTTTTAGCCCAGATTCCTCCATTTCCGTAGTTAACTTTGTAAATTGTGTTTCCAAGAAACTACTTAAGTCTGTTTCCAAAAATTGGGCCTGATTTCGTGTTTTAAAAGCACGATCTGTAATTTCATTTGTAAATGTATGAATGAATCTCTATTTAGCCACAAGATTAACTTTTATCGACTGGTGCATTGCTAGTTCTTTCTGCATAGCTTGTATTATTTGCTGTTTGGACTCTTTAAGGTATGAATTTAAATCCTTACATGTATCACAACGTATGATATAGGATTTAAGTCGACCTTCAAAAGATGTCTCATATTCAATAATGCATTTTTGTCAGGGACCAATGACAGTAGGTAATGTTTTGTAGGCTCTGCTTTTTGCCTTTTAGCGGCCGACACAACATTACAACATTCTTCATGACGACGTCCGTTGTACACATTGTTGAATGTACTACCACACGTTTTACACTCATGATATACCCCACACGATACTTCATGACGCTTCCTATGATAGTCCCGAAGAAAAGTTTTTCCACACTCTTTGCACATATAGCTAGGAATGGGTTCTTCCATTATGAATGTTGATTTCTGCAAACAGCTGCTTACTGCGTATCACAGGGCTAGATGTTGGTCGGTGAGACGGACTTTCACGATGTGAACACCGTGAGAGGTAGTAGTCAACTGGTGATATTCTTGTTAAGGGTGCTCTAATATACCCTAGTCTAGACCTACAGGTCATTACAATGTATGACAAGGCTGTAGACTGGAGAGTGAGATGGTCTTTCACGATGTGAACACTGTAAAAGATAGTAGTGAACTGATTATATACTTGCTAAGGGTTCTCTAATATATCATAGTTAAGACCAACAGCAACTTACTGTGTAGTACAAGGCTGTACAATGGTTGTTTCGACGGTCTTTCACCATGTGAACACCATGAGAGATAATAGTCAACTGGTGATATTCTTGTTAAGGGTCCTCTAATATACCCCTAGTTAGGGTAACAGCTGCTTGCTGCATATGACAAGACTAAAGACTGGTTGTTTCAACGGTCTTTCACAATGTAAACACTGTGACAGGTAGTAGTCAACTGAAAATATTCTTATAGCCTACTCAAGGTTATCAGGTACTTACTGCATATCAAAAGGCCGTACACTCATGTGTGTTAGGCACTCTTTCTTGCTAAGGACCCCAATATTCCCTACACAATGCTATACATGTTAGTTCTAAACACTTAGTGGTTAATTGTATAATACATTTTTATACAAAGCTTATACAAGCACGTTTTTCATGAGGTAAAACTTTGTTAAATAGCCGCATGCGACACGCAAAGTATGTTTCCGCTATCTAGCGGTGACTATGAGAATTACTTGAACGACCAGCATGCTACCTAGCGCTCCATTTCAACACTCGCTCACTGAACGACCAGCATCCTATCTAGCGGTCGATATCAATACTCACTCAACTACCAGCCTGCTACCTATCGGTCAATATAACAACTCACTCAACTACCAGCATGCTACATGGCTTTTTTGTCAGTTTTTGTTGGCTTTTTTTTGGCTTTTGTTGGCTTTTGTTGGCTTTTTTGGCTTTTTTGTTGGCTTTTGCTGGCTTTTTTATTAGCTCTTTAATATTAGCTCCTGCCTGTTGGGGCTTATTTGCTCTTGTGAAGTATGTCAGTCCTTTTTTATGGCTGCATAATGCTTACAGCCATGTTTGTAAGCAGCAACAACAACAACACACGAAATTCCTAAAAAATCCAAAGTAGGTTTATCAATGACTCTCAACTCTTACACTTACCTCTATCCCATGTATAGTCAAAAAATAGTATATTTTTCAATTTTTTTAAAATATATTCGGAAAGTAGGCTATGTCATTAATCTAAAAATCCTAAAAAGACATATGTTAACTCCAACACCTACCACTATACCACTCTCAGTCCAAAAATAGTGTATTTTTCAAATTTTCCAAAACATATTTCCAAAATGGGTTATATTTCCAAAATTAAAAATTTTACAAAAATGGTTGTTTGACATAAATGAATGGCCTTGGTCCCCTCTACCACCGTACCGCGTCCCAGGTCTCTAGGACAAAAATTTTAAATTGGCTTTTATTTCCAAAATTAAGAATTTTACAAAAACATTTGTCTGACGTAAATCAATGGTCTTTACCCCCTCTCCCCCACACTAAGTCTCATGTCTCTAGGACAACAAATATAAGATTTTGAAAATGGGCTATATTTCCAAAATTAAGAATTTTACATACAAGTTTGCCTGACGTAAATCAATGGTCTTTACCCCCTCTACCCCCTAACTTAGTTTCAGGTTTCGACAACAAAAATAAAATTTTGAAAATGGGCTATATTTTCATAAAACCAAACATTCTAAAAAGTGTTCTATGGGCTTAAAAGAATGGCCCCTATGTCCTTTATTTTTATAATAAAACGTTTTTATTCTTAACATTTTTTGAAAAAGTTCAATTTTGAAATTTTTATATTTTGGAAACTAAAGAGTTTACAAAAAAAAGTTGTTTGACATAAATGAATGGCCCTTACCCCATCTACCACCAAAATACATTTCAAGTCTCTAGGGTGAAAACCTGACAGTTTTAGTTAGGGGGGTTCTAAATACACCCAAAATTGAACTTTTTTCAAACAAATGTTAAAAATAAAAACGTTTTATTATAAAAAATAAAGGACATAGAGGCCATTCTTTTAAGCCCATAGAACACTTTTAGAATGTTTGGTTTTTTGAAAATATAGCCAATTTTCAAAATTTTATTTTTGTTGTCGAGACCTGAAACTTAGTATGGGGGTAGCGGGGGTAAAGACAATTGATTTACGTCAGACAAACTTGTATGTAAAATTCCTAATTTTGGAAATATAGCCTATTTTCAAAATTTATTTTTTTTGTCCTAGAGACATGAGACTTAGTGTGGGGGTAGAGGGGATAGAGACCATTGATTTACGTCAGACAAATGTTTTTGTAAAATTCCCAATTTTGGAAATAAAACCCATTATAAAACATTTTTGTCCTAGAGACCTGGGACTTGGTAAGGTGGTAGAGGGGGCCAAGGCCATTCATTTATGTCAAACGAACATTTTTGTAAACTTTTTAATTTTGGAAATATATCCCATTTTGGAAATATGTTTTGGAAAATTTGAAAAATAGACTATTTTTGGACTGAGAGTGGTATAGTGGTAGGTGTTGGAGTTAACATATGTCCTTTTAGGATTTTTAGATTAATAACATAGACTACTTTCCGAATACTTTTTTATTAATTTGAAAAATACACTATTTTTTGACTAGGCATGGGATAGAGGTAAGTGAATGAGTTAAGAGTCATTGATAAACCTACTTTGTTTTTTTTAGGAAATTTTGTTGTTGTTGTTGTTGCTGCTTACAAACATGGCTGTAAATATTATGCAGCCATAAAAAAGGACTGACATACTTTCCAAGACCAAATAAGCCCCGACGAGCAGGAGCAAATATGAAAGAGCTAATACAAAAGCCAACAAAAAAGCCAACAGAAACCAACAAAAGCCAACAAAAAAGCCAAAAAAACTGACGAGAAACCATGTAGCATGCTGGTAGTTGAGCGAGTTGTATATATTGACCTATAGGTAGCAGGCTGGTAGTTGAGTGGGTATTGAAATCGACCGCTAGATAGCATGCTGGTCGTTCAGTGAGCGAGTGTTGAAATGGAGCGCTAGGTAGCATGCTGGTCGTTCAAGTAGTTCTCATAGTCACCGCTAGATATCGGAAACATACTTTGCGTGTCGCATGCGGCTATTTAAGAAAGTTTTACCTCATGAAAAACGTGCTTGTATAAGCTTTGTATAAACATTTATTATACAATTAACCACTAAGTGTTTAGAACTAACATGTATAGCATTGTGTAGGGAATATTGGGGTCCTTAGCAAGAAAGAGTGCCTAACACACATGAGTGTACGGCCTTTTGATATGCAGTAAGTACCTGATAACCTTGAGTAGGCTATAAGAATATTTTCAGTTGACTACTACCTATCACAGTGTTTACATTATGAAAGACCGTTGAAACAACCAGTCTTTAGTCTTGTCATTTGCAGCAAGCAGCTGTTACCCTTAACTAGGGGTATATTAGAGGACCCTTAACAAGAATATCACCAGTTAACTATTATCTCTCATGGTGTTCACATGGTGAAAGACCGTCGAAACAACCATTGTACAGCCTTGTA
Source organism: Meconema thalassinum (assembly GCA_946902985.2). Classification (NCBI taxonomy): domain Eukaryota; kingdom Metazoa; phylum Arthropoda; class Insecta; order Orthoptera; family Tettigoniidae; genus Meconema; species Meconema thalassinum. Next base: position 65,702,425 of record OX336390.1, on the reverse strand, counting down.
CTACACAGTAAGTAGCTGCTGGTCTTGACTATGATATATTAGAGAACCCTTAGCAAGTATATAATCAGTTCACTACTATCTTTTACAGTGTTCACATCGTGAAAGACCGTCTCACTGTCCAGTCTACAGCCTTGTCATACACTGTAAAGAGCTGTTGGTCTAGACTAGGTTATATTAGAGCACCCTTAACAAGAATATCACCAGTTGACCACTACCTCTCACGGTGTTCACATCGTGAAAGTCCGTCTCACCGACCAACATCTAGCCCTGTGATACGCAGTAAGCAGCTGTTTGCAGAAATCAACATTCATAATGGAAGAACCCATTCCTAGCTATATGTGCAAAGAGTGTGGAAAAACTTTTCTTCGGGACTATCATATGAAGCGTCATGAAGTATCGTGTGGGGTATATCATGAGTGTAAAACGTGTGGTAGTACATTCAACAATGTGTACAACGGACGTCGTCATGAAGAATGTTGTAATGTTGTGTCGGCAGCTAAAATGCAAAAAGCAGAGCCTTCAAAGCATTACCTACTGTCATTGGTCCCTGACAAAAATGCACTTATTGAATATGAGACATCTTTTGAAGGTCGACTTAAATCCTATTTCATTCGTTGTGATACATGACAGGATTTAAATTCATACCTTAAAGAGTCCAAACAGCAACTAATACAAGCTATGCAGAATGAACTAGCAATGCACAAGTCGATAAAAGTTAATCTTGTGGCTGAATGTAGATTCATTCATACACCTACTAATAAAATTACAAATCGTGCTTTTAAAACACGAAATCAGGCCCCATTTTTGGAAACAGACTTAAGCAGTTCCTTGGAAACACAATTTAAAAAATTAAGGGAACCAAGTACCCTTAAATGGGATGAATTTTTATTTTTTTATTTTTTTTCACTTTCATGCTGAGGGATGTCTAATAAATGTAATTCTAGAGTTTCATATCCTAAATCCATCTGGAAATGTCTCATTTTTAACAATTAGTGCATGCTTGTAACCTTGGTGACGCCCCTTTTCATATGAAGTTCACTTTATCAACTTCTATTCCGTTACTTTTTGTGTCAGATTGATGTGCGTACCCTCGTTTTAAAGAGGAATTAACGTAGCTGAAGTTGGTCCTACTGTCTTTATGTCACCTTTTGTTTTTACACAGGGAGTTGGTATATTTTGATCCATAACACAGGGAGTTATTTGTTTTGATACAAACCATATTATCTTGTTTGCCGGAGAAAAATGGGTAATGTTAAGAAATTTGGCCGAAGAAAAACTCATGGAAATCATTATAAGAACAAGAATACATCTTTAAGGAGCAATAAATGTAGTGGTGCAGGTAGTGGAAGTGTAAGAAACAGTGAAGGAAATAATATTCAAAGTGAGGTTAGGCCTACAAGCAACAGTGGGTCCACTGACTGTACAGATAGTCCAACAAGTGCATCAAGGAGGAAAATTTCTTCTTCAAGATCTATGTTTAATAAATTTGGCAACAGTAATACAGATGTAAATAAAGTGACCACAGGTTTTCAGTTTGTAGATATTGAACTGCTGTCTGAAGCTTTGAGACAATTTGTAGAGTGTAAGTATTGTAATCATGTGGATTGCATATCTGTGCATGAAAACACTGACAATCGAATGGGCCTTGCTAGTGTCATATGTATAAAATGTGATTATTGGGAAAGAGAGTATCAATAAGAGAAAATATGCATGACTTGGAAAAGATGAGAAAAGCAGTGTGGTGCACATATTTTCATAAGCTCTCGACAGACAATCAACCTCAACATGGACTCTGCCCAACAGATTCATGGTGTAAGTATAATTCTTCTGAAAGGGCAAACTACAAGCACCAAGGCCTTCCTGAGCCTATTTTACATGCCATAAAACCCATATATCGGGATTTGGCTCACCCAGACCTGCTAAGAAAATGCTTACATGGCAAAATCCAGAACCCGAATGAGTCGTTTAACAACATTATATGGACTATAATACCCAAGAATGTGTTTGTTGGGTATGATACCCTTAAAATTGGGGTGCTGGAAAGTGTTCTGTGCTTCAACATGGGAAACATTGGAAAAGCACAAGTGCTTGCCCACCTAGGGATTGAACCAGGCCTTAACACCATACATCAGCTTCAGAAAATGGATGACGTGCGTGTGAAAAATGCTGATCGACAGGCACAACAGATGACCAAATTAGCAAGAAAGAAAAGGAGAGGAGCCAAACGGAGAAAGGAAGACATGGATGATCCAGAGTATGGAGTTGGAAAGTTCTAAACCACAAAAAGTGCATGTTCTTTTCTAACTTAACTTTGAAGTTAAATATCTGGAAACATTATTTTTTTTTGGTGTGGGGTGCTCATCTTGGAAACTACGAAAGATACAAGGGTAAAACTAATACCACTTTTGAAACTAACACTGATCTCCATGTTAAACACAAATTCATTATAAAATAATTCATACTTTGCTCATTAAAAAATCATGTGCAAGAAAAAAATTAGTTTTTTTACTTACATGAAAAAAGTAAAATATAAAATAAAATGGATGAACTAATTTTGTTTAAAATGCATTTAACACAGAGATAAAGGCGACTGTTACAACAATATCAAATTTCACTGCTCTATCTGCAATACTTTGGAAGATGAGCACCCCCAAGTTTTACTAAATTAACATTGCTCGTATAGGGAGTACTTGGTCCCCTTAACAACGGAAATGGAGGAATCCTAGCTAAAAGGCCGTAATTGGGCATTGATAGCAGTGGACAGAATACGATTGAAAATAAATAAGTACAATCCCTTGCGTGGTAGCACATATATTCCATTACCAGCAGCTATAAAAGCAAGAAAAGCCTGCATTAATCCTCAAAACTTAAAGGATGAAAAGTGTTTTATGTATGCCATTTTAGCAAAACTGGTTAAAACGAATGCTGAACGCATTAGTAAATACAAGAACCTGGAAAACGAGCATGATTTTTCAGTAATATTGTTTCCTACATCGCTAGCTGACATTCCCAAATTTGAAAAAGCCAACAACATATCCATAAATGTATTTGGACTGGAGCAAGACAACAAACCTCCTTCTGCTAAGTTCATCATCCGGACAGAACCACTACGTCTTTATCAAAGATTTTGATAAACTAGTAGGACATCAGATTACATACCATGGACATAAGATATATACGGGTAAACGGTGTTTTGCTCACTTCTAATCGATATGGTCAACAAGGAATAGAAAAATTGAAAGAACATAGAGCTTTGTTTGTCCTGCATGACATTGCTAGGTTTTAAATGCTTATTAAAAACACAATTGTAAAATTTTTAAACGTGGAAAAAATGCTGAGAATACCTTACGTTATCTAGGCTGATTTTGAGAGTATACTGTTACCCTATCAAACATGTCTACCTAATCCTGAGGCAAGTTATACAGTGCCATACCAGAGTCACGTTCCTATGAGCTTTGGTATATACAGTATGTTAAACCCTCACCTGCTGTGGAACACATAAAGACAAACCTTCCAAGCCAACCTCTTATTTAGCGTGGACCTGACGCTGCAGAAAAGTTTTTGGACTGTTTGATCTCAATAGCTAATGAAATTGATCGTCTTTACAGCTTAAATGTTCCAAAAGCTTTAACTGAGGATCAAGAAGCAGGGTTCCAATGTTCTGAAACCTGTTATTTGTGTCAAAACCGTTTACCAAAGAGGACTGGAAAGTTCGAGACCATTGCCTTATTACAGGGGAATACCGTGGAAGTGCTCTCAATAACTGTAATTTGAGGTGTAAAACACGTAACCCCGTTCCTGTATTTCTACATAATATGAGTGGCTACGACGCAAATTTCATTGTAAAGCGATTGGGATGTACCACTGAGAGAGTGGATGTTATCGCTAACTCCAAAGAAAAGTCAATTTCTTCACCAAATATGTAGGAAATGTTAAGCTTAGATTTGTGAACACGTTTCGGTTAATGCCGAGTAGTTCGGAAAACTTAGTTTCCAACTTAACATCATACCCTGAAACAGACAAGCACTTTGGAAAAGAAAATGCAATGCTCATGACTCGTAAAGGGGTATTTTGTTATGACTACATTGACTCATGGCAAAAGTTAAGTGAAACGTGTTTACCTCCAAAAGAGACATTCTTTAACAAATTAAGTCAAGAAAATGTTAGTCAAGAAGACTCTGAACATGCCGAAAATGTCTGGAAACAGTTCAAAATTAAAACTCTAGGGGAATATAGTGACCTCTACCTAACTTCAGATATACTCCTTCTTGCAGAAAGCTTTGAAACGTTTAGAAACAAAACTCTAGAAACACACCGAGTGTATGCTGCACACTTTTTTACTTCGCCTGGTTTAAGTTTCGAGGCAATGCTCCTATACACAGGAATTGAATTGGAATTGATACAGGATTACTATCAGATTCTTCTAATCGAGTCTGGAATACGTGGAGGCATATGCCAGGTGTCTCATCGGTATGCTGAAGCTAACAATAAATTCATGGAAACCTATGATTCTGAGAAACCATCGCAGTTTATTACCTATAATGATGCCAACAACCAATACGGGTGGGCTATGTGCCACTCCCTTCCTTATGGAGGATTTCAGTGGGTTTCTCCAGATACTGTTGATCTGGATAAACTAAAGGAAGACGATCCTGCGGGATACATTCCAGACGTTGATGTTGATTACCCATCTGACCTTCATGATCTACACAATGATTTACCTTTCCTACCAGAGTGTACACAACCTCAGGATTCGTCTGTGAAAAAACTAATTCCTCATCTTGGAAATCGAAGGCGGTATGTTGTTCACTACATGGCATTAAGACAGGCTTTAGATCATGGAACAAAGTTGATAAAAATTCATCGTGTGTTAACCTTTAACTAAAGACCTTGCTTAAAGGCATACGTTGATTTTAATAACAACCTTCGAAAACAAGTCAAAATTATTTTGAGAAAAATCTGTACAAATTATTCAACAATGCCATTTTTGGATAAACAATGGAAAATATCCGTAAAAGAATAGACATACGTCTTGTGACTGACAGAAAAAATGAAGTAAAGCTAATAGCAAATCCGACATTTATTGACAGAACCATTTATGGTCTTAACCTAGCTGCTTTCCAAATGGCAAAACGTAACATTTTATGCAATAAGCCTATTATATTGGAATGTGTATACTGGATATTTCAAAAACTCTCATGGATTCCCACCACTATGATGTCCTGCTACCTTATCATGGCATGGACAATCTTAAACTCATGTATATGGATACTGACTCGTTCATTTATTTGGTTAACACCCCAGATATATATCAAGGCAAGTTGGATTTCCTAGAACACCTGGACACATCAGATTATCCTACTAATCACATATGTTACTCTACATCAAATAAGATAACGTTGGGGAAATTTAAAGACGAGGCTTGGGGACAAATTATAAAAGCATTTGTTGGACTTAGAGCTAAAATATATGCTTTAGACATAAATGGTAAAGAAATCAAAAAGATTAAAGGTATTAGCAGAGGTGTTGTCAAAAATTGTATAAGCTTTCAAGGTTATAAGGATTGTGTCATGAAAAACAATGTAAAAAGAATACCCATGAATATTATCGCTTCTAAACAACATGACATATCATCTATAAGACTAAACAAAATTGCTTTGTGTCCTGGTGATGATAAAAGAGTGATTTGATGCTAATGGTATAGGTACACATGCCTATGGTCATTACTCAATCATTAACCATGCATAAAGAGTTAAGTTATGAATATCAAAATCTTCTGCCTGCAACTATAAAATACATAAAACAAAACAATTTAGGAAATAACACCATAGCACTACAGAAATAAAAATAATAATTGGTATTCATAATCAAAAATAAATAAAATAGAAACAAAATAAAAACAACTGTACAATTTAAAACAAAAAAAGAAGAGACTATATACAAAAATGTATTATGTGTAGATAGTGTACATGTATTTAAAATAAAACATATTGTATGGACACTGCTTGTACATTTTTAATTAATACCCACCTCTCTCCAATCCTAATTCAAATTGAACAAGTAAAACACATATTGGAAAATCTATGTTTCCATATTGACAAAATAGAAAAAAATTAAACTGAAATTTTGAAAACTGTAAATGGGAATTTGGTAAATTGACAAATGTGTAAACAACAAAATGCAAAATCCATGTTTCCATATTATGAAATTGAAAAACTTAAAACTAACATTAAAAAAACTGAAAATGAGAAAATGGAAAATTGACAATTGTTTATACAACAAAATGCAAAATCCATGTTTCCATATTATAAAATTGAAAAACTTAAAACTGACATTTAAAAAAAACTGAAAATGGGAAATTGGAAAATTGACAAATGTGTAAACAACAAAATGAAAATAAAATACCCGGCTGGGGTAGTGATCATGTTGTACAGTAGCCTATAAGACTAGCATAAGGATAGTTGCATGTACCCTTATATACTTTGTGTATGTGCATTAGCCTTTGGATTAGCTGTAGTTAGGTTTGGTAAATTTAGGTTTGGTGAGGTTAGGTATGTGACCTTGTAGTTTACTCTTTTCGGAAAATGTAAATTGTAAAATCTAAAATCAAAAAATATAAAATTTAAAATGAAAATCTAAAAAAACTAAAATCTAAAATACAAAAAAATTAAAAATGTAAAATCTAAAAAAAGTAAAAATGAAAAAATCAAAAATCAAATGATAAAATGTAAAATGTTAAAATGTAAAATCAAAATCTTTAAATGAGGTTTCTATGGGTTAGGTTAGCTTAGGTGAAGTTAGGTTAGGTTAGGTTAGGTGTGGTTAGGTTATAACTAAGTTTATTATTTGAGCTCTCACATTTGCTCTCACTTTTTTATGACACTTTTTGCTCTCACTTTTTTTTTAGCTTGCAATTTGAAGCTAGGTGAGGTTAGGTAAAGGTAGGTTAGGTTAGGTTAGGTGAAGTTAGGTTACATTAGGTTAGGTTAGGTGAAGTTAGGTTAGGTTAGGTTAGGTTAGGTGAAGTTAGTTTAGGTAAGGTTAGGTGTGGTTAGGTTATAACTAAGTTTATTATTCGTGCTCTCACATTTGCTCTCACTTTTTTTTTGCTTGCACTTTGAAGTTAGGTGAGGTTAGGTAAAGTTAGGTTAGGTTAGCATTTTATATGTGTAAGTGGTTGTGTGCAGTGACCATTTTGTGTATTAGCCCTGTGCTAAAAGATAATAAATTAAATATTAAATAAATAAAAATTTATAAATTAATAACAAACAAATAATGATTTGAAAAGCCCGCCATTAAAGAGTGTGGTAGCGCGTGGTGGCAATATTGCCCATTAGCCCCTGACCCAGCTATGACTGTCCCCTCCATAAGAATAACATAGAGTGGTTGCGCGCGGCGGCCATCTTGCCCATTAGCCCTTGCACCAGCTTCGGCCTTTATATCCTACTGTCGATCATTTGTTGAATCTACTTGTGGATACCTATTTTAAAGGGGATGTACTAAGCCAGAAACCTGCCCTGAAGTGTACACATGATCTCATCCAAGTTTTATCGCTATCGGGCAAATGGTATATGAACGCATACGGACTATGTTGAAACACTTCGCGCGTCGTCGCTCATTTGTTTAATCTACTTGTGCGATAATTTTTTTAAGTGGTTTTACTAACCCAGAAAGCTTCCCTGAAGTGTACACAACATCTCACCCAAGTGTCATCGCTATCAGACGAATGGTATATGAATGCATACGGGACTTTTTTGAAATGCTTCACGCGTTGTCGCTCATTTATTGAATCTAATCGTGCCCTACCTATCGTAAAGTGGATTTAGCAAGCAAGAAACCTTGTCTGAAGTGTACACAATCACTCACCGAAGTTTCATCGCTATCGGACGAATGGTATGTGAACGCATACTGGACTTTGTTGAAACGCTTCGCCCGTCATCGCTCATTTGTTGAATCTACTCGTGCGCTACCTATCGTTAAGTGGGTTTACTACGCCAGAAACCTTCCCTGAAGTGTACACAACATATCACCCAAGTTTCATCGCTATCAGGCGAATAGTAGATGAACGCATACAGTACTTTGTTGAAACGCTTCGCCCGTCGTCGCTCATTTGTTGACCTACTCGTGCGCTACCTATTGTTAAGTGGATTTACTAAGCCATAAACCTTACCTGAAGTTACAGCACATCTCACCCAAGTTTCATCGCAATGGGATGAATGGCATAAGAACGCATGCGGGACTTTCTTGAAACAAACGCATGCAATTTTGTTTAAGCTACTAGCGCGCCATCTATTGTAAATTGGATTTACTACGCCTATAACTTTTCCGGGAATGTGCACAACAACTCACCAACATTTGATCGCAATCGGATGAATTGTATATGAACGCATCGCCATTACGCATTTGTTTAAACTATTCGCGCGCTATCTATTTTAAAATGGTTTAACTATGCCTATAAACCTCCCAGAAGTGTTATCAACAACTCATCAAAATTTTATCGCAATCGGATGATTGGTTTATGAACGCATAAAAGACGAACACACAGACATTCCTTTTTATCTATTATATATAATCCAAAATGGCCTCACCACAGCAGGGCTCAAACCACTAGACCTAGTAAGCTGAAATTTTGCATGTTGGTTGATCCGAGTATGTAGAGGCTCAATAAGAAAGGCTTTATGAAAATTATATTTGTAAGTGACTTTTTTCGGCCCTTTTGCACTGAGCATCCAAAATTTACTCATCATCGCAGGGCTCAAACCACTAGACCTAGAAAGCTGAAATTTTGCATGTTGGTTGATCCGAGTATGTAGGGGCTCATTCAGAAATGGTTTTTGGAAATTGAATTTGTAAGTGACTTTTTGAGGCCCTTTGGCACTGTGCAAGAACAGTCGGTGCAAAGATCGAATTTAGCTCATTTTAAGCCGCCAGATACGAGAAACAATACTCGGAGGTCCTGTGGGGACCCCGAAACACACTTTCTAATTTCCTAAAATGAACGGTTTCGGAGATATTCCCAAATAACTGTGTTCTCTCTGAAAAACAGATCAATGTTACGATGGCAACACATTCAATTTCGCAGACCGGGGATAGTTTTCTGGCAATATCTCGAAAACCGTTCGTTTTAGGGCTTTAAAACGCTCCTCACATTGATACGCTTAAAATGAGCTATATTCCATATTCCTACGAGCAAATCGATTTGGAAAGTCTCATATTCTATTATATATAATCAAAAATTGACTCATCACCGCAGGGCTCAAACCACTATACCTAGAAAGCTTAAATTTCGCATGTTGGTTGATTCGAGTATGTAGAGGCTCACTAAGAAACGGTTTTTGAAAATTCTATTCGTAAGTGACTTTTTTCGTCTCTTTGGCTCTGAGCATCCAAAATTGACTCATCATCGCAGGGCTCAAACCACTAGACCTAGAAAGGTGGAATTTTGCATGTTAGTTGATCCGAGTATGTAGAAGCTCACTGAGAAACAGTTTTTAGCCTATTTTAAATTTTGAAAAAATAGGCTTATGTGATCACCTTTTGTCCGTGTGTGTGTGCGTGTGTGTGTGTGTGTGTGTGTGTGTGTGTGTGAGGTGTGTGTGTCCCCCCTAATAATTTCTAAAGGGCTGGAGCGATTTCAATGAATCTCGGTAAGTTCATAGCACTGTTCCCGACGACCCCGACCGTGTCCTTCAAATTTTGTTACGTCTCACCAATACAAAATGACGGCTGTGCGAATTATTTCACCAGCATTCAATAATTCCGATACTATTCGCAATATCACCCTGGAATTTTTACTACTAGAAGTTCACCTATGTGTCTTTTGAAATCTGGTAAATACAAAACCAACATGGTGACCACGCGAATTTGGCACCTTTAAATAGACGTTTCTCGCGATTTAACCAACCAAACACAATAAAACTTGGTGCAGTATATTTTTATACACATTGTAATGCACCGACATCTAACTTCGTTCAATTGTTTACATAACCACAAGATGGCGGATGTGCGAAATATTTCACCGGCATTCTATATCTCTGGAACTATTAGCGGTATCACCCAGAAAATTTGTACGGAGATAAAGGGCACTACTGGAAGTTCATCTATAAGACTTTCAAAAACCGTTTAAATACAAAACGAACATGGCGGCCAAGCGAATTTGAAAATTTTAAATAGACCTTTCTCGCGATTTAATGTTCCAAACGCAATGAAATCTGGTACAGGAAATGTTTATACACATTGTAATGCACTGGTATCTAATTTAGTTCAATTATTTACATAACCTCAAAATGGCGGCTGTGCGAATTTTAAAATTAAGTTTTTATTTCTTGTGTCGTAATCATGCGATTGAATTGAAAGTTTGAATAATGAACCTACGCAATAATTAACTTTTAATGGTATATGATTCTATGGCCTATTCATTTAACAATCCAACATGGCGACCAACCGTAATATTTAGACGGCTCTGAATATCTACGAATCTATCAAAGCAATCAAACTGAATAATTATTATGTTCATAGGAGCTATGAACTTAAGTTCACCTATAGGACTATAAATAACCTGGTGATCATAAATCCAACATGGTGGCGACGCAAAATATAAATATTCACATGGACGTTTCTCGCAATTTAACCATCCGAGTGTAGTGAAACTTGGTACAGTAAATATCTATAGGAATGTTAATCCACTGACATCTAATTTATTTCAATTGTTTCCATAATCACAATATGGCAGCTGTGCGAAATTTTAAAATCTCATTGTTTTTTCTTTTGTCCTAATCATGCGATTGAAGTTTGAATGCTACACGTACACAATTATCTTCATGTAACAGTACATAACTTTAGGACCTACATATATAAATCCAACATGGCGACCATCCGAAATATTTAGTCGGTTCTCAATATCTACGAATCTATTACGGCAATCAAACTGAAATTGTGTATGTTGATAGTGGCAGTTAAGGCCGTGCTACCGAAAAATAAAATATTTTTTAAACTTAATTTTTTCTTCTTAATCTAGTATATAGGTCTTCGGGACTTGTTATATGCCACTTTTGTAAAATATAGACTGTTCGTTTGTTCAGGGCATGGCTTCTAAGTGTCTACTTTGAGGGTTAAAGGTACATACGTCAGGACAAAACTAATAACCGGAGAATTTCGAAATTTCTGTGCAATAATTCTTGTAATAGTAGCTTTATTATGAACAATTTATATTTCAAAATTCAACATATTTTATAAAAGGATCATATTTCAATAACCTTTTTTATTGTAAAAAAATGCTATAATAACTTCAAACTTATTCAATATTTTAGAGGCTGAAATTCTGAGCAGTTCGAATGTTTGATGAAAGGAACTGTTTAGTGATAAACCCGTGACGTATGTACCTTTGACTAGTCTTCAACTTGGCAGAACGGTAACAACACAGGCTACACGATAGGCTACCCACAATAACAGTTGCACCCACTTGTACCAAGCTTCATTCCCACACCCTACTACCAAGCACCGCACGGCACCGCACGGCACCTCACGTGTCGGGTCAATCCTTTCCTTACGCAGCATTCCATTCTACTTACCGTGGAGTGCAAAGAAAAAAAGAGAAATAATAATAACTCGCCTTCTTGCAAAACCTTTTCCTGCGCGCTGAGTCTGACTAGACCGAGTCTTGAGGAAGCAATAGAAGAATATATCTCGCCCCTTTCTCGTTTCATTTCCTAATTTTGCGTTTGTGTTTCGTGATTGAGTGATAGGGCAGTAGTGTATTTCTATAACATTCACACTTTATTCTACAATGCCACGAAAGCATCCTCCTCCAAGGAAACGCTCTAGAAGAGGCCGCGCAGCAATGGCTACGTGGGAGAAAAGAGAACAACAGGAAATCACCTTGAATGTTTCAAACGATTCTGCTCAATTGGAAGACTCCGAAGAAATATTCAACAGATTGTTAGGTGAAAGCACTCCCCCAACAGGCAACGATGCAAGTCGGTAAGTAAACTATTGTCACATTATATAAATTAATTATTAATTAATTAATTTTAAAGGACTTGTCATTTTTTTAGTAGATTACCTACTTGTAAAACGTGTTTAGGGTCTGAGACATCGAGGTTATATAGCCCCATGTATTTTAGGGTGTGTATGGAATTTGTGTGATTACATGTGTTAATGTGATGACTGTACTATTGTGTGAATTTCTAAATTGGGGATAGGATTGCTTTTAGAGAGGAACCATCCCAGCATTTGCCTGGAGTTACTTTTAATGCGTATGCTTTCTGTATGTTTATAATAATCAAGGTAATATTTTTTAACATTGTGTGATTTCAGGTATGAAGATCAAGATTATTACATAATTTTTTCGAACGATTCAGGAGGTGATGCAGATGATGAGAATGAGTCTGATTGTGAAGTACCACCGATGGTAATTGAAAGGAATACTGTGGCCCGATGGTAATTGAAAGGAATACTGAGGCCAACGATCTGCCTCCAATAGGGCGACGCATCGTTGATATTGGTCACGTTATGAAAGAAATAGAATTAGTAACGAGCCATTCCAAACATTGTACCATTGGAAAATACAAATACAAAAAAGAAATAAACAAGAAGTTCCGTGACGAACTGAAGAGCCTACTTTTCTAAAAAAATAAGATTCATGCCAATGATTAATCTACAGTATATGAACCTATCTAGAATATTAGGGTATAAAAATATAGTCAGCATTTATTAACAGTTGTCCGCCCTGATTGCTCTTAAGAAAGCTTCTAGTCATATCTGTTATGTTACACATAGCACATACGAAATTTGGATGAAATCCAACTGATAGTATAGAAGTTACTTGTATTTAAAAATTGGTCCTATCAGCAGGCATAGAATCATGTTGGTAGAACTGACGTATATGAGTTACTCCAAATTAATCTAAAATGTCAGGTACTATACGTTTGCATAGTTTAAAGCTGTTGTCTTGCATACTTCCTGATGTATTGGTATTTGGATAAATAAAAGAGAGAGAGCAATTATCAACAGTTGGCAGTCCTGGTGGCTCTTAAGAATACGCTCAGTTATATCTGTTTTTGTACACATATTACATACAAAATTTGGTTGAAATCCAATTGTTAGCGTCGAAGTTATAAATGTATTTAAAAATTGGACCTATCAGAAGTCTTAAAATTATTTTGGCAACATTGTCATGTATGTCCTCTTGGAAATTAAACTGAAATAGTATTATCTGCATGTGTGCCAATTTTGAAATAGCTCCCATGCATACCTTCCAAGATATCCAACATTGAGCTCAAATTTCTAGTGCGTTTTTTCAGTAGTTGGTAGCACTGATATCATTTTCAAATATGGGCATGAGATATTCCGGTATACATCTTTACTCATACTAAATTTGGTTTCGATTGCTGCAGCCGTTTAGGAGTTGATAGGGACACACACACACACACACACACACACAGACAGACACACATTTTCCCGGATCGATCTCATAAGCTTACTTTTTCCTCATTTTTAGCCTACTTTTCACATTTTGCAAAAATGAGGAAAAAGTAGTCTTATGGGATCGGGCAAATGTGTGTCTGTCTGTCTGTCCTTCTGTCTGTCTGTCAGTCTGTCTGTGTCCCCCCCCCCCTATCAACTCCTAAACGGCTGGAGCAATCGAAATAAAATTTGGTAAGAGTAAAGATCTATACCTGAATAGCTCACGGCCATTTTTAAAATGATGTCAGTGCTACCAACTGCTGAAAAATCGCAATTGAAATTTGTGCTCCATGTTAGATATCTTGGAAGGTATAAATGGGAGCTATTTTAAAATTAGCACACGTATAGATAATAATAAAATACAAATTAATTTCCAGGAGGCCATACATGGCAGTGTTGCCAAAATGATTATAAGCCTGCTGATAGGTCCAATGTTTAAATGCATATAACTTCTACACTGTCAATTGGAATTCAACCAAATTTCGTATGTTGTATGTGTACATAACCAGATATGACTGAGCGTATTCTTAAGAACCACCAGGGCTGCCAACTATTAATAAATGCTCTTAATTTCTATTATCCAAATACCAATATATCAGAAAGTATGCAAGCCGACAGCTTTAAACTATGCACACGTATAGTACCTGACATTCTATATTAATTTGGAGTAACTTATATATGTCAGTGCTACCAACATGATTCTAAGCCTGCTGAGAGGTCCAACTTTAAATACATGTAACTTCCATACTATCATTTGGATTTCAACCAAATTTCGTATGTGCTATGAGTACCATTACAGATATGACTATGCGTATTCTTAAGAGCAACCAGGGCTGCCAACTGTTAATATGTGCTGTTTCTATTTTTGTTACCCTAATATCAATATATCAGAAAGTGTGCAAGCCAACAGTTCTAAACTTTGCACATGTATAGTACCTGGCACTCTAGATGAATTTGGAATAACTAATATACGTCAGTGCTGCCAACATTACTCTAAGCCTGCTGATAGGTCCAATTTTAAAATACATGTAACTTCTATACTAGCAAATGGATTTCATCCAAAATTGGCACAACAAGAGATCATAATATTTCAGATTATTTCTGACCAAAACATGCATGACATTGTTGCCAACATGATTTTACGCGCGCTGATAGATCCAATGTCTAACTGCATGTAACGTCCATGCTATCCATTGGACTTCAACCAAATTTTGTATTCTGTATCATAAGAGATGGAACTAACAATATATTCAGTCACCAGGGCTGCCAACTGTAGTGCTCTATTAGGCCACATTATACCAGGTATATTTCGAACTAATTAGAAATTTCTATATTACCAACTTAATTTCGTTATTATTCTAGATAGGTCTATATAGATTGGCATGAATCTTACATCGTAAGAAAAGTAGGCTCTTTAGTTCTTCACGGAACTTCTTGTTGCAAAATTTGAAAAGTAGCCTAAAAATGTATTATATTGTACAAGGATGTATTATTGTAATAACTGCGAAAACGAATAAGCTGTAACTTCAGAGCCTGTTTACCAAAAAATGGAAGTGAACGATGCTCTGGTATGGGGTTTCACACAACTAGATGCACGGGGCTATATGACCACGATGTCGCAGCCCTAAAATAAGCAACAACAAGATTTTTCCAGAGGGGGGCCAAGTTAAATTTTTTATTTCATTACCCCCCCCCCCCCCCCCCCATTTTCGTTGCATTTCTTACTTGCTTCGTGAAATTCATTACTTGACTGTTCTGAAACCGTTGGCTACTTTATGGCAAGATTGGGAGGAATGTTTGTTTTAAGTTCACAGTTTTTGTCCATGGAAGTTCGCGTTTCTTCTTTTGTGATTCATTGTCATAATGCTCACTTCTTAAAATCAGGTAAAAAATAGTGGTACCACCATGTATCGACAATAATATAAAAATCAAGCAGTTCAATGTAAATCCTGTTCGCCTCTTTTCTAATTACGGTAACTGGAGGACATATTTTCAGATATTTCCAAATTACTGAGTTAAATTAAACTGTGGAAATATCCCTACATATGAATTTGCCTAATACCGACAGTAGTGGCTACGCTGGCTGAAACGCAGCGAATTTTGTGCGAAGTGATAAATTTGTATTGTACGGTACTCATACTTGTGACGCCCATGGTTATAGCAAATTTTCGTTTTAGAAAGAAAATATTTCATTTGATTATTGCTGGCCGTTAAGTAAAATATATAACTAAATCATGTACTTCTTACTTAGTCGCTTTGATAATGACAACCATCGCAGAATCATTTAACTATTATTATTCATTCATACTTAAGAATGTCGCATAAATGTTCCTTGAGTCAAGAGCCTGCCTATGTCTGTTCTGTAATTTTCTTCTTTCAGAAGCACATCATTATCAACTCCCCTTGAACTTTGGCTTTGTCACCAAATTGATCTATATTGAATTGTAACTTTCAGTCGGTCAATACGACTATGAGCCCAAAAAATTAGGATTCAATTAACTTCTTCGCTCATAGGCTGCATGCCTTGCAAGAAGATTCCATTGGAATCATATAGCCTACAGCATTACGATGTCTATCAGTTATGAATTCACCATTTTGTCTCAACTGATCTTCCGTCTACTTTTGATTGAGAGTGCGAATCTCAGTCGCTTTGATAACGGAACAAAAACATCGCAGAACAACTTAACTATTAGCCTATAAATTTATTCGATCGTAGAAGATTTAACACTACATGTTAAAAATCTACAACAAGGGTACATTGCTGTTCATTTGTTGCAATAATTGCTCTGTTCTAAAGAAATGGACCACAGTACTATGGCACAACTTGAATAAAAATATTTTTCCAGGGGCTCACATCTAATGGGACGTGGGTTGACGACCACGGGTCCCCAGCTGATTCCGGCATTGCTTCCACTTACTTGTGCCGGGCTCCTCACTGTCTTCTTTCCTGTCGACCTCCCTTGGTCAACTCTTGTTCTTTTCCAACCCCGACGGTATTAGGGTATCCGAGGCCTAGGGAGTCTCTTCCTTTCCCGCCTTCATTGGCCCTTGTCTCATCTTTCCTGATCCCCTCCTTCTGGGAGGGGGTCAGCCTTCTTTTTCTTTTCCTGTTATCTCCTGCCTTGTGCTCAAGGCCCTGAAGGAGGTAGGGTGTATGTAGCCCCACTACTTCTGGTGCACCCTAGAAAGTGCTACACCCTCAGGGGCTCACGGCTGGTGAGTTCGGGAGTTGGCGACCCCGAGGGATTCCTGAGCTGGATCCGGTTTCGCCCTTTTGTTCCTTACCTTTGGGGCGGACGCTCTCCTCTTTCACTTTCCTGTTGTTTTTCTTTTCATTATATTTCCTTTTCCCTTTAAGATTCCCGCACTGTTATTTTTGCATCTCCACTCCATTTAGTGGGCGTTTTTAATCTCCGTTGCATTTTGTAAGCCTTTTCGATCTACGTTGCATTTTGTGAGTGTTTTTCAACCTCGATTGCATTTTGTAAGGATTGACAATATAATTGCTTTTTAGTAAGTCTTTCAATATAGGGGGCGGACCTTTTGTGAGTATTTTGAATTTCAATTGCATTTTGTATTTTCAACCTAAACCGCTTTTTGCAAGTAGTTAATTCTCAATTGCATTTTGTGGGTATTTTGAATCTAAATTACATGTTGTATGTATTTTCAATCTCATTTGCATTTTGTAAGTATTTTGATTTCACTTACATTTTGTGCATATTTCGACTATACATTGCTTTTTGTTCGTATTTTGAACTTAACCTACATTTTGTGCGTATTTTTCACTCTATTCCTATTGTGAGAATTTTCGTTCGAAATTCCCTTTTGTAAGTATTACCGCTCTCCATTTTGTGAGTAGTTTCAATCTGAGTTCCTTTTTGTAAGTATTTTCCTGCTCACTTAATTTTCGTTCTGGTTTCCACTTCATTGACTTTTTTGCTTTCACACAGACCATTAGGGGCCGATAACCTGGATATTGGGCCCCTTAAAACAACAATTATCACCATCATCATCATGAAAAAAAAATATACGGCATTTCTCAGCACGAATAACGATCGCAGAACGGTGCAAATTTGGACGAGTGTACACGGGGTTACATGAATACGTTTTCGCATCCCCTAAACTGAGGAACCAATAAACATCTCTGCGGGAGATAAAATTTTGCGTGAAGAAGTAACAGACTGTTTGATAGTTACACATCAGTTCCAAACCTTGCATAAGGACAGTGTGACCTCAAGTATAAAAATGGACCCCAAATGACGAGAAAGTTACCGTCCCCATAAGACAATAAAATGTTAAAAATATGCATAGAAATACGAAAAACAAAGTTAATTGAGCTCCAATTGTGAAATACTTTCTCGCAATAAATGAGGTTTGATCCTTCTACGAAAACCTGCATATTTTTCCTATTATAGCATAACTCCTAGTTTGCCCGGTGAAATCTACCTCAGCCTTCCGGCGTGCCGAGAGGAATTTTTTGAATATAAATACATAGCCTATTACGTCAGCAACATTAAATAAGTTTTCTATTGTAACATTTGTCAATTGATTATCAGAAACTACAATTTATGAGAAAAAAAACTGGTTACAATGACCACTCGAATATCAACATTCTCGGAATTCCAGAGGGGGAGGGGGGCGGCACAGCCCCACCTTGCGCCTTCCTGCGGGCGGCCCTATATTTTTTCTCTCGGTTAATATTGCAAAGAAACTAAAAATAAAAATAAAAACCTCAATGTATTTCTACATTTGTATTAATTCCATTCCTTGAACCTGGTAGGTATACTGTAAGCTTTAATTGTGTATTCATTTTGTGTGTCATATATCCAGCGCGGTAAATCTGTGTTCAGAAAATATGTTGTTGTTTTGTAGTCGATCTGAGGAGGTTAAGTAGTGTCCTAAAATTACTTCCTGTTGTACTGCACGATTCAAACGACAAATTGAACATCTGAATGGCTGGAAGAACTTTGTATTAATATAATTCAAGATTTTATAGTAGCTTTATATTGCGGTGTTAAAACACGTTTACAAATATATTTTGTTTCTTTCGCTATCGTTTTACCCTCCAGGGTTGGCTTTTCCCACGGACTAAGCGAGGGATCCCACCTCTACCACCACTGAGGGCATTGTCCTGGAGCTTGAAAGATTGGGTCGGGGATACAACTGGGGTGTGTGACCAGCTCTACGCCCAGCCGACCTCACCTGCAAAGCGAACAGGGGCCTGATGAAGGGATGGGAAGAGTGGACGGGTTAGGCAAGGAAGTGGGAAGGAGGCGGCCTTGGCCTTACGGTAGGTACCATCCCGGCATTTACCCGAAGACGAAGTGGAAAACCACTTCGAGGATGGCTGAGGTGGGCATCGAACCCCCTCAACTCATTTGGACCACCCGAGGCTGAGTAGACCCCGTTCCAGTCCTCATACCACTTTCCAAATTGCGTGGCAGAACCGGGAATCAAACCGCGGACCTCCGGGGTGGCAGCTAATCACGCTGACCACTACGCAACGGAGGCGACTTGAAAAAATAATATGGTACGTTATTGAAATTCTTGATCAAATTTTGAAGTTCTTATTAATACAAATTTCAAAAAGTGGGACACGATAGAGAACCTCTGACTACAGACTTGGATTCTACATCCCTCAATACCTAAGCAGTCATTTCAGGTATATTGTCTTATTAATATTATATGTATTTTTATGATAAACTTTGCCAATTTTGATGTTTTCTCGATTTCCTTGTCAAAATTACAAGAAAGGAAACCTGACGTGATGCAGAAAATCTGAACACATGGCACTCAGTTAACAATCAGTATGTTAATATTTTCCCTTGTAGCAGAAAAAAATTGAAATGCATAGGCCTATCAATCAAACCCCCCGACCCATTTTATCAGGCTGGACGACAGTGCTCAAGATTGCAATACACTTTGGCTCGGAAACAGATCGTTGTGCGACTTATGCCTACAAGCGAGGCTTACAACAGAGAGGGGAAGATGGCGAGTGAATGAGGAGTATGGAAGGGTGGAGGGGAAGTTGGAATTCACATGCTGTGACTGGCAAGGGACGGCAGTGCTGCCATCTCTTGTCCAGTGCTTGTCAGCAGTACTAGTAGCTCAGCCTTAACATAAGTAGGATATGTGAAAATAGGCTGTATAGTTCTTCACGGAACTACTTGTTGGAAATTCAATTTGTAAAAGACTTTTTTCGGCCCTTTGGCACTGAGCAAGGACAGTCAGTACAAAGTTCGGATTTAGCTCATTTTAAGCCGCCAGATACGAGAAACAATACTCGGAGGTCCCGTACGGACCCAAAACACACTTTCTAAGTTCCTAAAATGAACGGTTTCGGAGATATTCCCAAATAACTGTGTTCCCTCTGAGAAACAGATCAACGTTACTATGGCAACCGATGCAATTTCGCAGACCGGGATAGTCTTCTGGCAATATGTCAAAACCCGTTCGTTTTAGGGCCTTAAAACGCGGGGTTCGTAGAAGTGGAAACCACGAACATTTCTCCTCGCATTGTGATGCGTAAAATTCGATACATTTTATTTATAGAGGTGGTTTTTGGGGTTCGGATACGAGCGTGATTTTGACTCTAATTTTATACTCTTTGAGCTGGATATTGTGAGCGAGCTTTTGTATCTTTTTACATTGTTAAGATGCTTTCCATTTTGCACGGTATGCTTTCATTGTCTTTATAAAAAAAACTGATTATTTCTGTTTGCCAATATTGATCTGCTCTTTTTCGTTTTTTTTACCGTGATCAAAAACCCATGTTCCCAGACGAATGTGTCTTATTCTACCGGCTGTCACAATAAATTATATTTTTTTCTTAAATACTCTTACTGAGGATTTGGGTAAACTTATTCCAATAAAGTTGGTATTTTGTCTTTCACGGCCATTGAAACCCCGCACATGGCACGGCTTTAACCTAGAAAAGTTGCTGAGTTGGACTAAAGGACTAATGGTGCAGCAGAATAGAGGAGAATTGAAGAAATTGAAATATGGTGATCCAGGAGAATGATGATCAGATGGGAAGGTAGAGTTACAAATGAAGAGGTATTAAGACGAGTGGGAGAGGAGAGATGTTTCTGGCGACTGCTAATGAAGAGGAGAGATATGAGGGTAGGACACATATTAAGACACCCAGGAATATCAAGCTTAGTTATGGATGGGAGGGTCGAGGACAAGAACTGTAAACCAGGGTTAAACAGATTGCCTTGGATGTAGGGTGTGTTAGCTATGTAGTGATGAAACGATTAGCTCAGGAAAGGGAGACATGGATCTCTGCATCAAACCAGTTAAAAAACTGAAGACTCAAACAACAACAATCAGGAATTTTAATTAATTAGAGAGGCATGTGAGGCAAAAGGGTTGTTGGAGAATTTCAATCCCTGGGATGTAACACTGGAAGGGACTGCATAATGTACATCAGCGGCCAAGGGGAGAGATATTTTACTATAGGTCAATTAATAGCGATATGTTGACGTTCAAATAATCAATACGTATGGCAAAATTACACCCAGAATAGCTTAAGGAAGAATACTTTTAATTCCCCATATTCCGATAGATTTGCCATTCCAGTGCGCGAGAGTGCAGTTCCCCCTTCAAACAATATTCGCAATTTATTTAACAAAGCGCAATGACACACACTTAACAGGAGCACGTGTACATTTAGACAAAACCGTTTTTCCCATGGGCAGCTGTATTTGGCATGCTCGCGAGCATCCGGACAACAAAATCGTTATGTCTCAGCAGAAGATGGCAAAACCTAAAACGTAATTTTAAAATTTGTTAACATTATGTAATATCGAATCCTGCAGACTTTCACAACTCTATAAAATTCCCACTTTGCTGCTCATATCAATATCCTGTATGTATCAGAAAATTCAGAACTTGCTGTACCCGACATGCGTTGCAATGCCAATCAAAGAAAGTGTTAGGGTTTTGACTTTGTTAGTTGCAAAGCTTTTGGATTCCCAATATTTTCTTCTTTTTCCGTTAACCACCTCTAAACTATTAAAAAAATAATTTACTATCTCAGAAACATTCACGGGAGCGTGATCAACAACTCACGAAAGTTACATCGCAATGAAATGAAGGATATATGAACGCATACGGGACTGCTGAAACGATTAGAGCACCGTCAGCCATTTGCTGAATGTACTCGTACGCTACCTATTGTAAAATGGATTTACTAACTCGAAAACCTTTCCTGGCTTGTACACAACAACTCATCAAAGTTTCATCGCAATCGGATGATTAGCATATGAACGCATACGGGATTTTGTTTAAACGATTCGCGCCGTCACTCATTTGTTGAAACTTCTTTTGCGCCACCCATTGAAAATCGGACTTACTAATTCAGGAACCTTCGCAGGACTGTACTCAGCTCTCCAAAGTTTTATCACACTCGGATGAATGGTATGTGATCGCATACGGGACTTTATTGAAACGATTCACGCACTATCGCTTATTAGTTAAATCTACCCGTTTGCTACCAATTGCAAAATGGATTTACTAAATCAGAAACCTTCCCTGGAGTGTACTCTACAACTCAGCAAAGTTTAGTCGCTATCGGACGAATGTTATATGAACTCATACGGGACTATGTTGAAACACTTCGAGCGTCGTCGCTCATTTGTTTAATCTACTAGTGCGATACCTATTGTTAAGTGGATTTACTAACCCAGAAATCTACCTTAAGTGTACACAACAACTCACCCAAGTGTCATCGTTATCAGATGAATAGTATATGAATGCATACGGGACTTTGTTGAAATGCTTCGCACGTCGTCGCTCATTTGTTAAATCTACTCGTGCCCTACCTATTGTTAAGTGGGTTTACTACGCCAGAAACCTTCCATGAAGTGTACACAACACCTCACCAAAGTTTCATCGCCATCAGACGAATAGTATATGCACGCATACGGGACTACGTTGAAACGCTTCGCCCGTCGCCGCTCATTTGTTGAATCTACTTGTGCGATACCTAATGTTAAGTGGATTTACTAACCCAGAAAGCTTCCATGAAGAGTACACAACATCTCACCCAAGTTTCATCGCTATCAGACGAACAGTAGATGAACGCATACGGGACTTTGTTGAAACGCTTCGCCCGTCGTCGCTCCTTTGTTGAACCTACTCGTGCGCTTCCTATTGTTAAGTGGATTTACTAAGCCATAAACCTTACCTGAAGTGTACAGAACATCTCACCCAAGTTTCATCGCAATGGGATGAATGGCATAAGAACGCATGTGGGACTTTCTTCAAACAAACGCACGCAATTTTGTTTAAGCTACTAGCGCGCCATCTATTTTAAATTGGATTTACTACGCCTATAACTTTTCCGGGACTGTGCACAACAACTCACCAACATTTGATCGCAACCGGATGATTTGTAAATGAACGCATCGCCATTACGCATTTGTTTAAACTACTCGCGCGCTATCTATTTTAAAATGAATGAACTCTGACTATAAATCTCCCGGAAGTGTTTACAACAACTCACCAAAATTTTACCGCAATCGGATGAATGGTTTATGAACGCATAAAAGACGAACACACAGATATTCCTTTTTATCTATTATGTATAATCCAAAATGGACTCATCACCGCAGGACTCAAACCACTAGACCCAGAAAGCTGAAATTTCGCATGTTGGTTGATCCGAGTATGGAAAGGTTCACTAAGAAACGGTTTTTGAAAATTCTATTTGTATGTGACTTTTTTCGGCCCTTTTGTGATCAACAACCCGTATTCACAGACGAATGTGTCTTATTCTACCGGCTGTCACATTAAATTTTAATTTTTTGATTACTCTTACTGAGGAATTGGGCAAACTTATTCCAATAATGTTGGTATTTTGTCTTTCACGGCCATAAAAACCCCGCACAAGGAACGGCTTAAACCTAGAAAAGTTGCTGAGTTGGACTAATGAACTAATGGTGCAGCAGAAAAGAGGAGAATTGAAGATTCTGAAATATGGTGATACAGGAGAATGATGATCAGATGGGAAAATAGTGAACCCTTATTGATTTGCCGATCAATAAGTCTTCATGGTTTTAATTATTATTATTACTTATATCCAGGCAGTGCCTGTTGAAGTGGACAACGGAAGGCAGGTAGTGTGTCGCAACGCTTGCAACAGAGGTGGCGTGATAATCATTTCTGGGAACGACCGGCTAAGCCCAGTTCTAGGACAAATTCAGAGTGTACGCGCATCCAATTTGGGGTCATTATGGGCGTGCCAAAGGTGAATTTCCAACCGATACACGATTGAATCATCGAATCAGGAGAGAGGACGCCTAAACCACGCGGAGATGTGCGTACCAAAAAAGGCGCTGAATATACGTGTATGAAAAACCGCCGATACGATAGGATTCCGCATGAGTGCATTGCGACGTTTAAATAAAAAGAAGAAGTTTGATACTAGTCCCAAGTCTGTGAGTTGAAAATTACAGATTAATTTCTCAGATTGCCCCCACTCCACTCCATTATGCCAGTTTCTAATAAATTTATCGATGATTGGTAGCTCGACACACAACTTTATCGAGCACTGAGGAGCATCGTTCACGCTGGTTTGAGACACAATTTTATCAGGCTCTGGTGAGCATAGTTCACGTCAGTCTGAACGAACATTTTATTGTGCTATTTGGAACAGAGTTCATGCCTAGCGGAGGGGAGATCTCTAGTTGATATAAGCGCTACTCGGCATACGTAATTTGTGAGACTTGCTAAATGCCAGCTGCGTGGCGGACTAAGACTGTAATGTTTTTCTGTAAATTTTGTGTTATACTTTTGTGTGAAGTATGTGTTCGTGTGAAGTAAGCAAATGCTTAGATAGGGCCAGTTCAACGTGGAGTAATCGCCCAGGACTCTTGAGTGAAAGTCAGTAGCTCATAGCGATTCTAGCTAGGTAGAATTTTAATTTTGAACATTTTTTTTCATGAAACTACGCCAAGATGTCTACAGCAAGGTCGATTGGTGGAATGATGTGCTACGCCTCTACCAGAATGTCGGCGATGACGGAGTAGATGACCGTGGGGGAATTCACTGGGATGGAGGTTGATTTTCTGAAAGATTGACGGTGATGTACAAACCATTAATTTATTCAATATGTAGCTTGATTAGACGCGGGAACGTTGTAAATAATTTTTGTCCACTAGTTTTTCTTGTGTATTTTGATTTCGTGCGCCGACACTGTTATATTTAAATGTACGTTGGCACGTGGCCAAATTTTTGTGTGAATGTATATTTTCTTATGAGTCATTATAAGTATGCACGGCGCGTGCATTTGGATTTTATTCATGCGAATGCTAAGCTCGTCATGGTCGATAAATGGTGTTGTGTTCAAATTCGTTAACTAGGAGAAGGGGGTAAGAGTTGTTAGATGTTTTACTAACAGGTTTTTATTCATACTAGGGTTGCCGAGCGCAACAAGTTAATATGTCACTGTAGAAACCCTTAGTTCTATATTTTTTTAGTTTTTTTAGATCCCTTTTCAGGTTCTTCAGTCACGGACTAGATTGGGAGCGCAAGTCGGTGGAAATATTAATGTATTTTATTTCAGGTTTCTGTTAAACCCATACGAGTGATTCTGGTGTGTGTATTGGGTCAAGGTGTGTGTATTGATTATTCGTGATGAGGGGTGGAATGTGTCTACTGCCCTCAGATAATTGTGGTTGTATTTTATTGGACGGGGGAAGCGCTCGTGGAGGCTACCTTACCTTGTCCTGTGCTGCTTCTTAGATTTTCGTGAGAAATGCTAAGATATTTTATTTTGACACACACACGTATATTATGTGCTATCGGGAGCACGCTTCTTCGAGACTCAAGCCATTGCTACGGCAGGTCGAGGTAATTGACACGTGGGTTGACAGATGTTGCAGATTCCACTTTGCGCCCATCTATGTCTGGTGATTCATCGTTTAGGCAGTCCAGCTGACCAACTGACCCCTGTAAGCTATGTGTAGCATACCTGTTCTTTTAATGGTTATTGGATCGTAATTTTATATTGGGAGTTCGCCATGTCCGTTACGAATTACCGCATATCGTATGAAATGAAATATTTGTTTTGTGATGTAAATGTTGGCTCTGAGCCTAGTGATTTCTGTGACTCATTTCATTTGCTTATATTTTTTTTATTTGTGAATTGAGCACTTCGGATCACGCTACAATTTCATTTTTTCTTTGCCTGAAGTTTTCTCTTCCTCCAGTACTCCTTCATATGGGCGCTATGCTGTTTATTCTGCTCATCCGTCCTGGCTCTTCCCTTCTTTGTGGTTCTTGTGACGTGAAACCCTTCCAAATTTTGAATTATGAACCGAAATGTTTCCCTGTTTGACATCTGAACTTCCTGGATGTTGGAATTTTCGAGACCTTATCGAACTTCCTTAATCCATGTCGTTGTTGTCTTCTCGTTCCACAGGTAGTCGAATAACTGTTTGGTTAGTCTAGTTTTGTCCATTCTGTACAAATGTCCGAGAAACGATAACCTCCTCTTCTTCATGGCCTCTGAAATTCTCTCCACATTTTTATAGACTTCATTGTTGCTCCGAAGTTTCCAGCCGGTTTCAGTCTGGACTGGGCCCATGATTTTCCGTAGTATTCATCTTTCTAGGATCTCTAGCTTCTCCAACTTGTAATTCATCGAGAGGCATTCGCTGGCATACAGGCATTCTGTTTTTACTACCGTGTTGTAATGTTTTAGTTTGGCATTCCATGAGATGCATTTCTTGCTGTAGATGTTTTTAGTTAGCCCATAAGCTCTTTCCATTTTTGAGATACAATCTTCTACAGCAGCTTTCTCTAGGCCATTCTCTTGTATGGTTTCACCTAGGTATTTGAAATTATTCACCCTCTGAATCCGTCCAATCTCTGTTTCAAGGAATTGTGGTCCATGTTTGTCATTCATCATGAACTTGGTCTTCTCTTTCGAGATCCTAAGTCCTGTCTTGCTAGCGATCTTTTCTAAGAGGTTGATCTGTATGACCGCTTCTTCTAGGTTCTCTGAAAGTATCGCAAAATCATCAGCGGAAGCCAAGCAATTGACTTTTATTCCTCCTGTTTTTCGTCCTAGGTAGATCGGGGCTATCTCTTGATTTTCAAGTTCGGAATTCCAAATTTTCACAATCCTCTCGAGGACACAGTTGAATAGTAATGGTGATAATCCATCACCCTGTCGCACACATGTCTTGATTTCAAATGACTGAGAAAATTCTCCCATGAACTTCACCTTAGAAGTTGTGGCTGTCAAGGTTCCTCTGATAATATTGGCCAGTTTGGTTTTGACTCCAAATTCTCTAATGATCTTATCTAGGGCCCCTCTGTCCACCGAGTCGAAGGCTTTTTTGAAGTCAATGAATGAAACCACTATACTTTTGCCGTTCAGCGCTCTGTGGCGAATTATTGATTTCAAATTTAGGATTTGTTCGGCACAGGAGCGGCCTTTCCGGAACTCACCTTGGTATTCTCCAAGTTGCTTACCTAGGATTCCTTCTATTCTATTCAGAAGTATCCTTGAGAGGATTTTGTAAGTGACTGGGAATAGCGACACGCCTCTGTAGTTGTTAACATCTTCTTTGTTCCCTTTCTTATGGAGTGGGTGGATCAGCGCTGTTTTCCATTCGTCTGGTAGCTTATATTGTTGTATTGTTGTTTGTTTTGACACCGTTGAGTGTATTTTGTATTTTCTTGTAAAAATGGCAAGCGGCCATGTGTGTATTTTCCTTGTTTGGTAACGTGTTGATTTACTTGTGTTGATTTGAGAAGTCCTAATTTTAGGCGTTAGTGTGGATTGCTACGGCAATTCTTTGATTCCAATTTCATGCGTAAATTATTTTGTCTTAGTCAGTGTAGGAAGTGTCGGATTTAGTTTAATTAGTGTTTAGTTGGTTCCTAGTGCCGGTCTAGCTCTAAGACAATGCAGATTCGTCCCCTGAAGGTTTACTGGATGGTAACGGAGCTCGCATTAAATTCTACACATCGTACCGCATGTAGAAAAGCCGCACACGCACATGTCATTGCAGTAATTTGGGACATTTGGTCCAGATGTTTACGATCTCTCCTGCGATCAGGCCTAGTTTGGCATTTTTATTAATTCAAGCGGGTGTCATTTGGGAGACCTTGTGTTTTTGTTGTGCCGGCCCCGTGGTGTTGGGGTAGTGCACCTGTCCCTCACCCAGAGGCCCCGGGTTCGATCCCCGGCTCCGTCAGGGATTTTAAAACTGACGTGAGGGTTGGAACGGGGTGCACTCAGCCTCGTGAGGACAATTGAGTAGCTGTCTGACAGTGAGACAGTGCCCCGATCACGAATACCAAGATTAACGGCCGAGGGGACCCGATGCGCTGATCACGCGTCACCCCAATATATGCAGGCTAAATGGCTGGGCAGCGGTCGCTTGGTCGGCCTTAGCCCGTCATGGGCTGGATAGTACCAGGGGTTGACTTTTTGTTTGTTTTGTGTTTTTGTTGTAAATAGTGTAAATTTGTTGATCTGTTTATTAAATTCATGTTTTAATCCTGGTATTCACTTTATCCTGCATGTTATTTTGTTATATGTTACCCTGCATGTTATAAGAAGCGCTTAACAACAACTTTACGAAATGGACTGGTACACCCCCGAAATTCAGTCTCATATGCTTCTTTGCAAGGGTTCAAATATCAAAAACGGCTGCCCAAGTGGGGTTTGTTGTTGTTGTTTTGTTGACCTCATACTAAATTCGCTGAGAAATGATGCCAGGTTAGCAGGACAAAAGCAAATTCAGTAAATTGAGGCGAAGTTACACCGCCATGTTTATCCTTAAAATCACTGAGTTCTTAAAGTTAGAAATGTTGAACAAGGTTAGAAGTTGATATTGTATTTGATAACTTGTTCTGGCACCCGGCTTAAAATTAGAAAATTTGCATATTTAGTGAACTCAGTCAAAGGCAGGAAGGTGTTGCCTTACTTAACATTTAATTAACTTCGGTTAATTAAAGTGTTTTTCGTAAATTCTGTTAGTTAGGAATTTAAAAGCAGATCACAAGGGAGTTATTTGTTGTTTGTAAATAAGTGTCATTATTCAGTAAGATTTTGATTACTGAAAATTTATTTAAATTAGAATCAATGTAATATTTAAATATCAAGACATGTGTGTGTACGACTGAAATCCCATTGCATGACCCTATTTTCTCAGAGTATATTTGTGGGTTTTGCGATGGCTAGCATCGAGGAGATTTAAGTGCTGATGGAGCAGATGTCTGTGCAAATGTCTGCAAAGACGGAGGAACAGCTGAAAAGCTTGAAGAAGGAGATACATGAACTTAGTGATGAACAATTACATGAGTCGCGGGAACAGAGTGATAAACAATTACACGAGTCGCGTGAACACAGTGATAAACAATTACAGGACGTGAACAGTAATATTACGACGCAATTGCAAATCCAGAAATTGGATACCGATAAACAATTACACGAGCTGCGTGAACACAGCGATAAACAATTACAGGACGTGAAGAGTAACATTACGGTACAATTGCAAATACAGAAATTGGTTACCGACAAACAGTTACACGAGTTGCGTGAACAGAATGATAAACATTTACACGAGTTGCGAGAGCATAATGATAAACAATTAAATAACATAACTACTCAATAACGTGAACAGAGTGATGATAATAATAAACAGTTAGTTGACCTAAACCACAAGTTATCGGGGCAGGCAACTTTACAAACTGTTCAGTTAAAGAGGTTAACCCTTGAGATAAATCAGAGTACTAAAGTAGAATTAGAGAAACTGGCGGGGGAGGTGGCAGAGAATAATTCGAGACAATTAGGCGAAATCAAGAAACTAGAATCCAAATTCGACGACAAACTAGTGCAGTTAGATGGAATGGTAGCCGCCAAACTGAAACAAATCGAAACAGCATGTGTGAACAATACGGCAGGGATTAAAAGCACGCAGGACGAATTACAAGGGCAATTCTACAGAATAGAGGCGAAGAATATAAACATACTAGAGCAGATTAATTCAGTCGACAACAATGTGTTAGGATTGATAAAAGAACTTGACAAACTGGAGATAAAAACGGAGAAGGAAAGGGTGCACTTGCGCGAGAACCTGGAAGAGCAGTTAAACAAAAATCAAGAGAAAATACGAGAAGAGGTAGGAGAACAATTAATTAAAACTCAGAAGCAGATACAAGATCAAATAGGGGAACAGCTTGAGAAGAGTCAGGGAAACAACGAAGAATAAATTAACAATTTGAAGAGTAGAATCCGGAAAAATTGGAAACAGCAGGTGAATGAGACTAAAGGGGATAGGCTGACTATATTAAAGAGGCTAGGGGAGAATAACTCTAGAATACAGGCTCTGGAAGAAAGTATAAATTCCAAGTTTCAAGAACACGCGGACCTCATCATTAAAAATGAGATAAGATCTTTAGAAAATGCCACTTTATTCTCTTCAGAAAATGCAGTAGGGAAACAGGGAAGTATTGGAAGTCCGGAGGGGTCGAAGCTAGCTGAGGATACGAGCCGGGATTAGAGTCCAAAGACAACTTGCAACACATTCCACAATTGCAGAGGGGAGACGTCAACTCCACAACCTGGTGTGACACCTGCACAAGTCATACAAGTCATTAGGGGAAATGATTTTAAACCAGACAAATTCAGGGAAAATTCAGGATCTACTCCAAAAGCATTCTTGCGCCAGCTGGATGATTATTTTAATGACCAACACGTCAGTCCCGCAAAACAGCTTCGTTTAGTGGAGAAGTTTTTAGACGGCTCAAGTTTAACCTGGTTTCAAAGCTTCAAATATACGTTCAATGACATGGCCCTGTTTAAAGAAGCATTTATGAGGAAGTTTTGGAGTCCTTCACTGCAGCAAGGGTTGAGGATGGACTTATATATCAGAAAATACCATAGTACACACCCTACAAGGTTTTCTGAGTTTTTTAGTCAGCAGCTAGTAAAATTCCGGGATTTTGACGGACCTCCGTCAGAGGAAAACATAGTATTAACTATCGGCAAGCAGCGTCCTATGAACATACAGCAATTTTTGGTGGCAGGAAATATCAAAACAGCAGTTCAGGCCGAGGAGATACTGCGCCACTTGGACGAAACGAGTATGGTTAGTCCACAGACCGGGAGACGGAATATGGAATGCGTGAATACCGCAGAAATAGTTCAGGGGCACCAAAACGGTTAAAGTCAGAATAACCAAACGAAGACGCAGTCTACTAGCACACAATTTACGCCCAGGCGGCAGGAATTCGACGGTCGAGACCAATACAACAATAATAATAATAATAGGAACTTCCAAAATCGCCGTGATAACTACAACGATCAGAAAAACAATCATAATCAGAGGACGTACCAGCGAGAATACACTAACTGGAGAGGAAACCAAAGGCAGGGTAGACCATATTAGAGGAACGGGGACGGTAGATGGAATAATCAGAGGAATTATCGGCAAGAAAACCAGAGAGATTACCGTAATGATTGGAACGATCATCAATGTAGTGTACCAGATAAAACATCGTTGCTGTTAAAAAAAACTCTTCAAAATGCTAAAACACTTGTCCCAGAAAAAGATATTGCAGCTCAAGATAGTGCATTGTTTGTTAAGAAGCATGTTTCATCTCCTCAGAAAGTCGTGTTAGGACAGTTGTCAAAGTCTGAAAAACTCCCAACATTATCAAAGGCAACACAGACTGTGCAAAATGTGGTATTGCAAAAGGATCAAAAAGGACTATATAGTAATAGTGATGAGGATTATAATGATGATGATGACGATGATGATGATGATGATGATGATGATGATGATAATGATAATGGTTATTATGATGATGATGTTGATGATGAAGGTAATAATGATAATGCTAATGCTTTGTTTACACCTAAAAAATCATTTGTTAAATTTGTCTACTGGAACAATCCAAGTAAGCTAATCCGGCGGCTTCAGCAACTGCATGTCTATAAACAGGCTGGTTATACTGAATATGAGGAAGAACTGTTGGATATAGAAAATGAGCTTCGTCGTGCTAAAATTATTATGTAATGGATCCACATAACCACTTAAACTATTTCTTAACAATACATGTTATATTTTCTACCACTATGCTACCACTTTGCTCTCACTTTTGCTATCACTTCAAACTGTACATATTAAATATAAAAGCCAAAGCTAAATGATTTTATTATCAGAACAGTTATAACCCTTGTAGTGTGCAAATCATGCTAACAGGTTAGTTGCTACTATGGAACTTACGACAACTAACAAAGGTAAACAACGTGTACTCTATAAAGGCTACTCTTATAACTATAATCGTCAAAATGTAAAAGGGATAATATTTTGGCAATGCTCAAAAGACAGGTCAAAAAATGTCGAGGCAATCTAAAAAGTAGAAATGGTAAGGTTTTAAGTGTGAGTGATCATCAATGTGGTGCACCAAATGAAACACTGTTGGTGTCAACAATTAATCATCACAATGCTAAAAACTAGTACAAGAAAAAAATGTTGCTACTCAAAATAGTGCAGTGTTTATTGAGCAACATTTAACCCCTGCTGTAAAAGTTATGTTTAATCCATCTTCCACATCTCAAGAGTCATCAACATCACAAACTATGCAAAAGGTTGTGTTGTTGTTGATTTAAGGGGCTGAACTACAAGGTTATCTACCCTTCATATGCAAGAGAATCAAAAAGGACTAAATAGTAATAGAGAAAAAAGAAATGTATTTTGAATGTAACTATTGTACAAGTACTTATATTAAATAAATAAAAATATTGTATGGGTATTGTCTGTTTTTTCTAAATTGCTATATCCACGTCCTACTATATTAATTCCATTGTTAACCAGCAACAATCTCCACCTATGTTCAGAAAGAAAGTGATCTTAAACAATACACTCTATGGTTTGTGTACCGAGTATCATAATAATACAGTGTCGTCAAGCCATGTTCAGGCAATAGTAATGTTAGGTAAGGGGTTCGAACCCTTGCTTCCTTGTACAGGATTAGTTTTTACTCAACAGCAAGACCATAATACTATACTTTGAAACATGTCACATTTCATTGCAAAATGTCAACTGTATCGTTTTCTAAGACCCCAGCTGCTGGCTAGTAGCTAGCAGACAGTGCAACAGAAACAGTGTCACCATGCTCATTCTTAAAAAAAAAACAATATTTATTATTCTTTTTCTTATTATTGTTCATTAAGAGTAGTGTAAAGTTGTCTTTGTGACGTAACGGTTATAATAATTACCTGGCACTCTAAAGCTCTTGAGTTCAATTCGAACTTTAACATAAAATTTTAAAAGTATATTAGAACTATAACAGGTCTACTAAGTCTCGGGTGATTCAAATAAGTAGATGTGGTTTGATTCACACTTTAACGATAGAACACGGCGTTTTTTTTTTATAATGATAGCCATTTGTACATTTTTTTCATTTTCACATTTCACACATTGCCATTTGTCAATTTTCCATGTACACGATTTGAAAATGTCAGTTTAAAGTTTTTGGATTTCATGATACGGAAACAAGAATTTTCCATTTTGTTGTTTACACATTTGTCAATTTCCCATTTACATTTTTAAAATGTCAGTTTTAAGTTTTTAAATTGTGTTGATATGGAAACATGGATTTCCTATTTTTTTCATATCACAGACGACACGTTTATGATTCAGTCCATGCTGAAAGTTTAGTTTTGTAAAACACACATTTGCTGATTAAAATTTTCTTGAAATTATTTTAATGGAAGTGCTTGGCCATGGCAATAGTGCATTCTCTTTCTGTTTGTTTCCAAAAACGTATAGGCCTACTACTACTACTACTACTACTACTAATACTACTACTGTAGGTAAGACTGTTTTACAAAATAACACCTATCTACCGCTGCATTTAAAAAAACACAAGTGTTAAAGAAAACTACATTATGAAATTTACCATTTGCTATATACATTAATTACCCCACCATGCTACCTTGCCGTGTTTGCTTTGGTTGAACAATCAATGCTACACACACAAACACACACACACACTTTCTCTCTCTCTCTCTCTATCATTCTATCTATAGTCATACATTCACACAACCATACCTGTCTTTGAAAAACAAATACAACCACGCTATTTATCCTTGACATGCACACTTATCCCAAATAACTTTTAGTTATACATTTAACATTTACTATCACAAAAAAAATGTTTCCACTATTTTACAATTACAAAAATGAATATATACAAAATACTAAATCTACTGGTTAGAAAAAAGCCATGTCTCTAAACAATAAAATATAGAATCACACCTCCACCTCGTGGTTATAACCCTATGGTAGGCTAATGCATAGGTCATTCATCTGCACTCATTTGCTATCCATCAAGGTAAAAGTGCATTTTCTCTGTTCCACAAGATACAAATTTGATTGCTGGATTGTATCCTGCACTGTTTATGCGATATAGCTTTGCCAGTTCATAAAACCGCTAGGTAGTTCTCTACATATAGCAATTTTACCACTGCTCTACCTACGCCTTTTGCTCTTTTGGCTTTCTTACAGTCTAGTGTGTGATAGACAGCATTAACTGTATATCAAACCCAGTTCACCTTTGTATTTGTAATCCAAGTAATAATTTGGAAAGACACAAATGTAATCAGTTTTGAACGTTATCTCTGTTTTGTTTTGTTTAATATGTTTATGACATGCATATTAACCTGAAATAGAACCCTAGTGAAAAGGCTAACAGCTTAACCACTACACCACCATGCCCTTGTTTCTTAGTTTGACTCGTTCTAGGCATGAGACCTGGAAATCGAGTTAAGACTACCAGTACAAGAGCTAAAAGTGCTTACCTCTGCAACACAAAATGGATAGCTGGTAACATTATACAACCGGAAATGATTATATTTCTGATAGCAATGCATTTTTTGTCATCAGCCTACTGTCTGAGCACTGACAGCAACACAGTTTAGTTTAGAACATGCGAGTGTGTGTGTATAGATTATTAGCCTCAAGTATTTAAAGCTTGTTGTGTGTGTAGCGATCTTCTTGTCCCGGTAACCACTGAGCATTTTTGTGTTTTAGCTATCCTCTTTAACCAATCAATTAAAGATAGTCTACTCTTAATTCTTGAATCGATAAATCAGAGTTTGTGTACACCGTTTCTCATATATTAACCCATACCTGCAACCTATACTCTCTCTATACTGCAGTTTGATCTGAAAACAAGTTTCAATGGTAAGAGACTTGTCAGTCACTATACATGTAGCCTACACTAATTCTTTCTCTACCTAGCTATGTTTCATCACACATGGTAAACATCTCACATGTTCGTACCCGATTATTAGTTTATACAATCTCAGGTCAATGACCTTGATGTATTGGGTATTTTTGGTAAATGCATTGGCCATGGGAAAGGGTAGACCATTCTAAGTCCTATGACACCTCACTTGTTAATATTAAATTACTAGTTTATAAAATATTAGGTCCATGACCTATCTGTTTTGAATCTTTTGGGTAAATTCGTTGGTCATGGAAAAGGGTTGACCATCCTGAGTCCCATGACACCTCACTTGAGCCTCTCTGATTATTAGTTTATAAAATAATAGGTCAATGATCTTGCTGTTTTGAATCTTTTGGGTAAATTCGTTGATCATGGAAAAGGGTTGACCATCCTGAGTCCTATGACACCTCACTTGACCCTCTCTGATTATTAGTTAGCGAGATATTAATAAAAGTGCAGTTAGGCCCTTTTGACATAAATAAATAATATATTCAAAAACAGAATGTCACCTCAAGTCCAACGACCTCTCATACAGGTCCCTAGCCTTATTGATTCATGAGATATTAAAAAGCTAATGAACTTAGATCTTTTGGGTAAATTCATTGGTCAAGGAAAAGGGTTGACCATCCTGAGTCCTATGACACCTCACTTGACCCTCTCTGATTATTAGTTAGCGAGATATCAACAAAAGTGTAGTTAGGCCCTTTTGACATAAATAAATAATATATTCAAAAACAGAATGTCACCTCAAGTCCAACGACCTCTCATACAGGTCTCTAGCCTTATTGATTCATGAGATATTAAAAAGCTAATGACCTTAGATCTTTTGGGTAAATTCGTTGGTCATGGAAAAGGGTTGACCATCTTGAGTCCCATGACACCTCACTTGACCCTCTCTGATTATTAGTTAGCGAGATATTAACAAAAGTGCAGTTAGGTCCTTTTGAGATAAATAAATAGTATATTCAAAAACAGAATGTCACCCCAAGTCCAACGACCTCTCATACAGGTCCCTAACCTTATTGATTCATGAGATGAGCAATACATATTTCTTTCTCTCTTCACGTGTGTTCTCTCTTACACTGACTCTCCCCCTTCACCTCTCACCACTGTCAAAACAGGTTGTGACTTGTTAGCTCTTATCGTGCACGTGCACAGGTGAACACCTGTGTTTTAGGTCATATTACACATGAACTTGCATTTTCTCACGTATGAACCAAAACAGGATGTGACTTGTTTCACAAGGAGAATGCTAATAATGACATCTCGCACGTGTTCACATGTATTTCGCCACTTTCCTTTCATATCGTTATCCCATTATAGTAGTGGTGAACAACGTCAGTTCAACACACGCGAAATGTAGTTAGGCCCTTTGACATAATTTAAATAAATTCATGAGCCAGTCCGTAGGAACCGGTCCAAAGGGATCAGTCCAAAGGGACTCATCAACAAGGACTCATCCACAAGGACTCGTCCACAAGGACCTGTCCACAAGGACTTGTCCACAAGGACCTGTCCACAAGGACTTGTCCACAAGGACTCGTCCACAATGACCCGGCAACAATGACCCATCCACAGGGACCTGTCAACAAGGACCCGTCCTCAGGGAACCGCTCCCCCACCCTCTTCAAAAGCCATGAGTGGGCATGCTAATTCATAGTGGCTTTCCACCGCACACATGTCTCTTGTGTAGAACAACTTTTCATTCCATATTAGCATTCAAACTCTCACATGTTGCAATTGGAAAGAGAGATTCCCTAAAAATACAATTTCACCCCCTAATAGGGGTAGGTTTTATTTTTGGGGTTGAAATATGTTGTTCATAGGAAAGGGGGTATCAGCCCGAGTTCAATGACACCTCATTCGTCAAAATCCGACCACGGGTTCGGGAGTTATTGGGCTTCCGCCATCTTGTGTGGAGGGTGTGGAGGTGGAGGGGCCAGAACTGTCCAAAACACACTACTTAAACGTGATTTTAGACTTTTCTTATATCTCACGAATGCATGGTCGGATTTGGTCCTATGACGTGTCAAATGGCGTGTCTAGAACCCCTCTTTATTTTCGTAATAGGTTAAAGTTTATGAGAATGTGGGAAACAGAATTTTTTGGTGTAAAACTGTGATTTTATACTTTCTGTTATATCTCACAAACCAATAACGCCAGAGACGTATACGAGGGGTCGTAGGACTCGGGGTGACCCCCGCGCCCCCACACCACCCCCTTCCCCTTTCGAATATAGTATTTATGTTTTAAAAAAATTGCGAAAGGGTCTAACGACACTTTTGTTGAAAACATTGTAGTTTTTAAAACTTTTTTTTTAAATCTGACTAAAATGTTCATGAAGAGTGGTCGTAGATAGAACGAGACGATACCACTGGGCACGTGTTTCAACAAGGCTATTACTGGCCACGGTGGTGTAATACCAATACAGTATTTGCTATTTCGATGAAACGGCGGGTCGGGGATTCGTTTTCCGATTTTTCCTATAATTTAATTCCTAATTCCTAAACCCTCTAAAGGGGGTGTCTTTAACATGTAAACGATTATGAGTGACATGACAAATGATAATTCCTTGATCAGATGAAGCTGGCTTTAGATAGAACAAACAGAACTTGGTTATATGTTGCTTGAAGTGAGTATAGACAACAAACTTGCTGGGGCAGACTGACAGGATGTGGATGTTATTTGAGCTTATTGGAATGCATTGACCTGACTTGACAACAGGACAATGAAAAAAGCACAGAGATGCTGAGGACACTTGAAGGTCAAACGATATGGCAACCATGGTGGGAGGGGGAAGCGAGGATGATGTCGCCGATCATGTTCAATGTTCAATGGATGAATATATTTATTTTGCGAAGCATTGTTCGGAGAGGGTCATGTGACGACTTGTTTTAAGGGTATTTATTTTTCCGATCTTTCCTATGTTGGACTCATTGATTGAAATAATCCAAACCTGCTAGGGCATGGCCTTGAGATATTATAAACCGATAATGGGATTTTGACATACAAAGTCATGACATGATGTCATTCTTTTTATGGCCTATGGATTTTCCCAAAAACGACCCAATACAACAAGATCGTGGACTTTTGCTTTTCTTAATATATTGCAATCCCATGTTGTTAGATGTTTACTGTGAGTAACGAAACCTAGCTGGGTAAAGAAAGAATTATTGTAGGCTACATATATGGTGACTCACACGTCTTTGAACATTGAAACTTGTTTTCAGATCTGACTGTAGTACATAGGGAGTATAGGTTGTAGGCATGGCTTGACAAACGGTGTACACAAAATTCAATTTATCGATTCAAGAATTATGAGTAGATTATCATTAATTAATTGGTTAAAGATTGTAGCTAAAACTAACAAAATGGTGACTACATTAAACTAAACTGAACCAAGTCGAATCAAACCCAACTGAACCAAACCAAGCCTAAAGCAAACCAAACCTAATCAAGATAAAGCCAAGGGCTTAAGTGTAAAACTTGTGGGGGAATGCAGTCATTGGCAATGTCCAAAGGAAGGGATAACGCTCTACCTTTAGAGGGTAAGGTAAAGCTAGCGCATGGTGCTAATGCATATTCCCAAGTATATGAACCACAAAGAAACTCAAATATCCTATGCTGTTTTTATGAATTGACTGTTAAAACTTACTCAGTGGTTACTGAGCAAGATGGTCGCAACACACAACAAGCTTTAAATACTTGAGGCTAATAATCTATACACACACACACTCGCTTGTTCTAAACTAAACTGTCTTGCTGGCAGTGCTCACACAGTAGGCAAATGATAGAAATGCTTGGCTAACAGAAATACAATCCTTTTAGGTTGTCTAATGTTACCAGCTTACCATTATGTGCTATAATGGTGAGCAAATGTGCCTCTTGCACTGGAGATCGTACCTCGATTTCTAGCTTTATGGCCTAGAACGAATCAAACTAAGAAAGAAGGGTATGGTGACGCAGTGGTTAAACTGTTAGCCTTTCACTAAGGTAGACTAGGGTTTGATTTTAGGTTAATATACATGTCATAAACAAACAAACAAACAGACAAAAAGCAGAGATAATGTTTAAAACAGATTACACTTGTCTCTTTTCAAATTATTACTTAGATTACAAATACAAAGGTGGACTGGGCTTGATATACAGTTAATGCTGCCTATCGCATACTACCCTGTAAGAAAGCCAAACAAGCAAAAGGCGTAGGTAAAGCAGTGGTAAAATCGCCATGTGTAGAGAACTACCTAACGGTTTTATGAACTGGCAATGGTATGTCGCATAAACAGTGCAGGATACAATCCAGCAACCATAATTTTTATCTTGTGGATCAGAGAAAACATATATATATAGAGAGATATAGAAAGCTTGTGTATGTATGGGTAGCATTGATTGTTTGACCAGAGAAAATACGATGAGGTAGGGTGGGGAGAGGGAGAATTTACACTTATATATGAATGAATGGTAAATAGTATTTTTGTTTTTTCAATAGTTTTGTTTTTCAAATGCAGTGGTAGATAGCCGTTATTTTGTAAAACATTCTTACTTGCAGTGGTAATAAGCCTCTACGGTCCTGCTAACACACATAGACAGACTGTACTAGTGCCATGGTCAAGCACTCACATTAGGATCATTTACAAAAACGTAAAATGAAAAATAAAAAATCTTGTTTTAGAAATATCGTTTTTCAACATTCACAAAATAAATAAAAAATGTGTAAACAGCAAAATCCATGTTTCCATATAGACTAAATTTAAAAACCTTAAACGAACATTAAAAAATATATATAAATGGGAAATTGACAAATGTGTAAATATGAAAAAGGAAAATCCATGTTTCCATATCATGAAATTGAAAAAAACATCAAACTGTCATTTTAAAAAATGCAAAGAGAAAATTTACAAATTGCAATGTGTGAAATGTGAAATTGAACAAATGGATATCATTATTAAAAAAAAAACATGGTTCCTTATGGTTGAGGTGTGAATCAAACCCTCTCTAGTTATTTTGGACCACGCGAGACAGAGTATACTTGTTTTAGTGCGCTACCTATTATAACATGGATTTACTAAGCCAGAAACCTTGCCTGTAGTGTACAAAATATCTCACCCAAGTTTCATCACTATCAGACGAATAGTATATGAATGCATACGGGACTTTGTTGAAACGCTTCGCTTATCGTCGCACATTTGTTGAATCAACTCGTGCCCTACCTATCTTAAAGTGGATTTGCGAAGCCAGAAACCTTGCCTGAAGTGTACACAACCTCTCACCCAAGTTTCATCGCTATCGGACGAATGGTATGTGAACGCATATAGAACTTTGTGAAACGCT
This sequence comes from Meconema thalassinum, assembly GCA_946902985.2. NCBI lineage: Eukaryota > Metazoa > Arthropoda > Insecta > Orthoptera > Tettigoniidae > Meconema > Meconema thalassinum. Next base: position 65,662,366 of record OX336390.1, on the reverse strand, counting down.
TCGCTCGTCGTCGCTCATGTGTTGAATCTACTCGTGCGCTACCTATTGTTAAATGGTTTTTCTAAGCCAGAAACCTTCCCTGATGTGAACACAACAACTCACCTAAGTTTAGTCGCTATAGGACGAATGGTATATAAACGCATAAGGGACTATATTGAAACACTTCGCTTATCGTCGCACATTTGTTTTATCTACTTGTGCGATACCTATTTTTAAGTGGATTTACTAATCCAGAAAGCTTTCCGGAAGTGTACAAAACATCTCACCCAAGTTTCATCGCTATCAGACGAATAGTATATTAACGCATACGGGACTTTGTTGAAACGCTTCGCGCGTCGTCGCTAATTTGTTGAATCTACTCGTGCCCTACCTAACGTAAAGTGGATTTACTGAGCCAGAAACCTTGCCTGAAGTGTACACAACCACTCACCGATGTTTCATCGCTATCGGACGAATGGTATGTGAACGCATACAGGACTTTGTTGATACGCATCGCCGGTCGTCGCTCATTTGTTGAATCTTCCCGTGCACTACCTATTCTTAAGTGGGTTTACTAAGCCAGAAACCTTCCCTGAAGTGTACACAACATCTCACCCAACTTTCATCGCTATCGGACGAATGGTATGTGAACACATACAGGACTTTCTTGAAACGCTTCGCCCGTCGTCGCTCATTTGTTGACTCTACTCGTGCGCTACCTATTATAACATGGATTTATTAAGCCAGAATCCTTACCTGAAGTGTACACAACCTCTCTCCCATGTTTCGTCGATATCGGACGAATGGTATGTGAACGCATACAGGACATTATTGAAACGCTTCGCCCGTCGTCGCTCATTTGTTGAATCTACTCGTGCGTTACCTATTGTTAATTGGATTTACTAAGCCAGATACCTTTATTGAAGTGTACAGAATATCTCATCCTAGTTTCATCGCAATGGGATGAATGGCATATGAATGCATGTGGAACTTTCTTGAAACAAACGCTAGCAATTTTGTTGAAGCTACTCGCGCGCCATCTATTGTAAATTGGATTTACTACGCCTATACCTTTTCCGGGACTGTGCACAACAACTCACCAAAATTTTATCGCAATCGGATTAATTGTATAACAACGCATTGCCATTACGCACTTGTTTAAACTACTCGCGCGCTATCTATTTTTAAATGGATTAACCATGCCTGTAAACCTCCCGGAAGTGTTTACAACAACTCACCGAAATTTCATTGCTATCAGATGAATGGCTTATGAACGCATAAAGGACGAACATACAGACATTCCTTTTTATATATATATACTAGCTGTACCCGGCATGCGTTACAATGCCAATCAAAGAAAGTGTTGGCGTTGTAACTTTGTTTGTTGAAGTGCTTTTGGATTCCCAATCTTTTTTTTTTCTTTTTCCGTTAACCACCTCTAAACTATTGCAAAATTGATTCACTATCTTTAAAAAAAATCATGGGTGCGTGCTCAACAGTTCACCAAAGTTTCATTGCAAAGAAATTAATGGTATATGAACGTATACGGGACATTGTTGAATCAATTCGAGCGCCGTCAACCATTCGTTGAATATACTCGTACGCTACCTATTGTAAAATGGATCTACTAAGTCGAAAACCTTCCCTGGAGTGTACACAACAACTCATGAAAGTTTCATCGCAATCGTATGAATGGCATATGAGCGCATACGGGATTTTGTTTAAGCGATTCGGAAGCCGTCACTCATTTGTTGAATCTACTTGTGCGCCACCCATTGAAAAACGGTTTTACTAATTCATACACCTTCGAAGGACTGTTCTCAACTCACCAAAGTTATATCATAATCGGATGAATTGTATATGAACGCATACGGGTCTTGGTTGAAACGATTGAGGTGCTGTCGCTCATTATTGAATCTACTCGTGCGCTACATTTTGTCAAATGGATTTACAAAATCAGAAATCTTTGCGGGAGTGGAAACAGCATTTCTCCAAATTTCATAGCAATCGCATGAATGGTAGGCTATATGAACGCATTCGGATTTTTTTTGTAAACGATACGCACGCCGTTACTCATTTCTTGAATCTACTCATGCGCTACCTATTGTAAAAAGGATTTAGTAACTCAGAAACCTTTCCTGGAGTGTGCAGAACAATTCAACTAAAGTTTCATAGCAATCGGATGAATGGTATATGAACACATAAGGGACTTTGTTTAAACGATTCGCGTGCCGTCGCTCATTGGTTGAATCTACTCGGGCGCTAACTATAGTAAAATGGATTTACTATGCCTGAAACTTTCCCTGGAGTGTACACAATAACTCACCCAAATTTAGTCGCTATCAGACGAATGATATAAGTAGGGGGGTAATAGGAGTTCTAGGCCAGGGGCAAGTGAACAGGCCACCCGCAATACATGCAGTATAAAATAATCGATAACTCGCGAACCCATTGTCCGATATTGACGTGCGATATGTCGTTGGACTCGGGTTGACGCCCTCTTTCCAATGGACTACTTATTTCAACCCCTAAATAAAACCTACCCCTACTAGGGGGTGAAATTGTAATTTTTTAGTGAAAGTCTCTTTTCAAATGCGACATGTATAAGGTGCGCCGCTAAAATGAACTTAAACGTTGTTGCTCATATAGCGCATGCGTTTGTCTGGATGAAGCTATGGATTAACATTTTTGTTTTTGTTTTTTACGCATGCGCACTTGGGATTTTTGTAAGAGGGCGAGCTCTTTGAAAAATATGATTGATAAGAAGGGGTTTTGGTGGTGAGGAGAGAACCAGATCGTCGCCTACTTTCCTACGAAGTTCCCGATATCTCTCGAACGCAAGGTCGGATTTGGACGTGTGACGTGCCAATTCGCTTGTCTTGACGCCCTATATATGTTATTAATAGGTTCAAGTTTTGAGAATGAGGGAAACAGGCTTTTTGGGGGTAAAACCATGATTTTAGACTTTTTCCGATATTTCACGAATGCATGGTCGGATTTGGTTCTATGACATGTGAAATGGCTTGTCTCGAATCCCTCTTTATTTTGGTAATAGGTTAAAGTTTTTGAGAATGAGGGAAACAGAATATTTTGGGGTCTCAAAACTTGAACCTATTAATAACATATATAGGGCGTCGAGACAAGCGATTTGACACGTCACACGTCCAAATCCGACCTTGCGTTCGAGAGATATCGGCAAACTTCGTAGGAAAGTAGGCGACTATCTGGTTCTCTCCTCACCACCAAAACCCCTTCTTATCAATAATTTTTTTTCAAAGAGCTCTCCCTCTTACAAAAATCCGAAGTGCGCATGCGTAAAAAACAAAAACAAAAATGCTAATCCATAGCGTCATCCAGAAAAACGCATGCGCTATATGAGCAACAACGTTTAAGTTCATTTTAGCAGCGCACCTTATACATGTCGCATTTGAAAAGAGACTTTCACTAAAAAATTACAATTTCACCCCCTAGTAGGGGTAGATTTTATTTAGGGGTTGAAATAAGTGGTCCATTGGAAAGAGGGTGTCAACCCGAGTCCAACGACATATCGCACGTCAAAATCGGACAATGGGTTCGCGAGTTATCGATTATTTTATACTGCATGTATTGCGGGTGGCCTGTCCACTTGCCCCTGGTCTAGAACTCCTATTACACCCCTACTGATATATGAACGCATACTGGACTTTACTCTTTTGTCGAATCTACTCATGCGCTAACTATTGTAAAATGGATTTACTAAGCCTGAAACTTTCCCTGGAGTGTACTAAACAACTCACCCAAGTTTAGTCGCTATCGGACGAATGGTATATGAACGCATACTGGACTTTGTTGAAACACTTCGCGCGTCGTCGCTCATTTGTTTAATCTTCTTGTGCGATATCTATTGTAAAGCGGATTTACTAAGCCAGTAAGCTTCCCTGAAGTGTACACAGTATCTCACCCAAGTTACATCGCTGTCGGACGAATGGTATGTGAACGCATACAGGACTTTTTTGAAATGCTTCGCCCGTCGTCGCTCATTTGTTGAATCTACTCGTGCCCTACCTATCGTAAAGTAGATTTGCTAAGCTAGAAACCTTGCCTGATGTGTACACAACCTCTCACCCAAGTTTGATCGCTATCGGACGAATTGTATGTGAACGCATACAGGACTTTGTTGAAACGCTTCGCCCTTCGTCGCTCATTTGTTGAATCTACTCGTGAGCTACCTATTGTTAAGTGGGTTTACTAAGCCAGAAACCTTCCCTGATATGTACACAACATCTCACCCAAGTGTCATGGCTATCAGACGAATAGTATATGAACGCATACGGGACTTTATTGAAACGCTTCGCGAGTCTTCGCTCATTTGTTTAATCTTCTTGTGCCATAGATATGGTAAAGTGGATTTACTAAGCCAGAAAACTTCCCTGAAGTGTACACAACATCGCACCCAAGTTACATCGCTGTCGGACGAATGGTATGTGAGCGCATACAGGACTTTGTTGAAATGCTTCGCCCGTCGTCGCCCATTTCTTGAATCTACTCGTGCGCTACCTATTGTTAAGTGGATTTTTTCAACCAGATACCTTCCCTGATGTGTTCACAACAACTCACCTAAGTTTAGTCGCTATCGGACGAATGGTATATGAACGCATACGGGACTATGTTGAAACACTTCGCGCGTCGTCGCTAATTTGTTTAATCTACTTGTGCGATACCTATTGTTAAGTGGACTTACTAACCCAGAAAGCTTCCCTGAATTGTACACAACATCTCACCCAAGTTTCATCGCTATCAGACGAATAATATATTAACGCATACGGGACTTTGTTGACGCGCTTCGCGCGTCGTCGCTCAATTGTTAAATCTACTCGTGCCCTACCTATCGTAAAGTGGATTTACTAAGCCAGAAACCTTGCCTGAAATGTACAAAACCACTCACCGAAGTTTCGTCGCTATCGAACGAATGGTATGTGAACGCATACAGGACTTTGTTGAAACGCTTCGCCCTTCGTCGCCCATTTGTTGAATCTACTCGTGCGCTACCTATTGTTAAGTGGGTTTACTAAGGGCCGGTTCACCAGCTCCGCTTAAAGAACTAAGGGTGGTTTAAACTATCCTCAAGGATGTGGCCCGTTGCACCAGACCACAAGCAATGTTTTAAACTAGACTTAGATTAGGCGGCCGTGCTCGGTGGTTTAAGACTTAAGGGTGGTTTAATCCGTTCACTCATACGCCAAAATGGCGGCCGGCCCCATTTTGTCTGATCCATATCTCAGTAGGTTGGAGGTGTTGTAATATAATGTAAGTAGTGTGTTTTGGACAGTTCTAAATCCTCCTCCTCCACACCCTCCACACAAGAAGACGGCAGCCCGATATCTCTCGAACGCATGGTCGGCTTTTGACAAATAAGGTGTCATTGAACTCGGGCTGATACCCCCTTTCCTATGGACTACATATTTCAACCCAAAAAATAAAACCTACCCCTACTAGGGGGTGAAATTGTATTTTTTTGGAGAATCTCTCTTTCCAATTGCAACATGTGAGAGTTTGAATGCTAATATGGAATGAAACGTTCTACACAAGAGACATGTGTGCGGTGAAAAGCCACTATGAATTAGCATGTCCACTCCTGGCTTTTGAAGAGGGTGGGGGAGCGGTTCCCTGTGGACGGGTCCTTGTTGACAGGTCCCTGTGGACGGGTCATTGTTGCCGGGTCATTGTGGACGAGTCCTTGTGGACAAGTCCTTGTGGACAGGTCCTTGTGGACAAGTCCTTGTGGACAGGTCCTTGTGGACGAGTCCTTGTGGATGAGTCCTTGTTGATGAGCCCCTTTGGACTGATCCCTTTTGGACCGGTTCCTACGGACTGGCTCATGAATTTATTTAAATTATGTCAAAGGGCCTAACTACATTTCGCGTGTGTTGAACTGACGTTGTTCCCCAGTCTCTACTACTATAATGGGATAACGATATGAAAGGAAAGTGGCGAAATACATGTGAACACGTGCGAGATGTCATTATTAGCATTCTCCTTGTGAAACAAGTCACATCCTGTTTTGGTTCATACGTGAGAAAATGCAAGTTCATGTGTAATATGACCAAAAATACAGGTGTTCACCTGTGCACGTGCACGATAAGAGCTAACAAGTCGCGACCTGTTTTGACATAGGTGAGAGGTGAAGGGGGGAGAGTCAGTGTAAGAGAGAACACAGGTGAAGAGAGAAAGAAATATGTATTGCTCATCTCATGAATCAATAAGGTTAGGGACCTGTATGAGAGGTCGTTGGACTTGGGGTGACATACTGTTTTTGAATATACTATTTATTTATGTCAATAGGACCTAACTGCACTTTTGTTAATATCTCGCTAACTAATAATCAGAGAGGGTCAAGTGAAGTGTCATGGGACTCAGGATGGTCAACCCTTTTCCATGACCGACGAATTTACCCTAAAGATCTAAGGTCATTAGCTTTTTAATATCTCATGAATCAATAAGGCTAGAGACCTGTATGAGAGGTCGTTGGACTTGAGGTGACATTCTGTTTTTGAATATATTATTTATTTATGTCAAAAGGGCCTAACTACCCTTTTGTTGATATCTCGCTAACTAATAATCAGAGAGGGTCAAGTGAGGTGTCATAGGACTCAGGATGGTCAACCCTTTCCCATGACCAATGAATTTACCCAAAAGATCTAAGGTCATTAGCTTTTTAATATCTCATGAATCAATAAGGCTAGGGACCTGTATGAGAGGTCGTTGGACTTGAGGTGACATTCTGTTTTTGAATATATTATTTATTTATGTCAAAAGGGCCTAACTGCACTTTTATTAATATCACGCTAACTAATAATCAGAGAGGGTCAAGTGAGGTGTCACAGGACTCAGGTTGGTCAACCCTTTTCCATGATGAACGAATTTACCCAAAAGATTCAAAACAGCAAGGTCATTGACCTATGATTTTATAAGCTAATAATCAGAGAGGCTCAAGTGAGGAGTCATGGGACTCAGGATGGTCAACCCTTTTCCATGACCAACGAATTCACCCAAAAGATTCAAAAAACAGCAAGGTCATTGACCTAATATTTTATAAACTAATAATCGAATATCAACATGTGAGGTGTTATAGGACTTAGAATGGTCAACCCTTTCCCATGGCCAATGAATTTACCCAAAATACCCAATACATCAAGGTCATCGACCTGAGATTTTATAAACTAATAATCGGATACGAACATGTGAGATGTTTACCATGTATGTGATGAAACATAGCTAGGTAGAGAAAGAATTAGTGTAGGCTACATGTATAGTGATTGACAAGTCTTTTACCATTGAAACTTGTTTTTCAGATCAAACTGCAGTATAGAGAGAGTAAAGGTTGTAGGTATGGGTTAATAAATGACGAACGGTGTACACACAAACTCTGATTTATCGATTCAAGAATTAAGAGTAGACTATCTTTAATTGATTGGTTAAAGAGGATAGCTAAAACACAAAAATGCTCAGTGGTTACCGGGACAAGATGGTCGCTACACACACAACAAGCTTTAAATACTTGAGGCTAATAATCTATACACACACACTCGCATGTTCTAAACTAAACTGTGTTGCTGTCAGTGCTCAGACAGTAGGCTGATGACAAAAAATGCATTGCTATCAGAAATATAATCATTTCCGGTTGTATAATGTTACCAGCTATCCATTTTATGTTGCAGTGTTAAGCACTTTTAGCTCTTGTACTGGTGGTCTTAACTCGATTTCCAGGTCTCATGCCTAGAACGAGTCAAACTAAGAAACAAGGGCATGGTGGTGTAGTGGTTAAGCTGTTAGCCTTTTCACTAGGGTTCTATTTCAGGTTAATATGCATGTCATAAACATATTAAACAAAACAAATCAGAGATAACGTTCAAAACTGATTTCATTTGTGTCTTTCCAAATTATTACTTGGATTACAAATACAAAGGTGAACTGGGTTTGATATACAGTTAATGCTGTCTATCACACACTAGACTGTAAGAAAGCCAAAAGAGCAAAAGGCGTAGGTAGAGCAGTGGTAAAATTGTTATATGTAGAGAACTACCTAGCGGCAAAGGTATATCGCATAAATAGTGCAGGATACAATCCAGCAATCAAATTTGTATCTTGTGGAACAGAGAAAATGCACTTTTACCTTGATGGATAGCAAATAAGTGCAGATGAATGACCTATGCATTAGCCTACCATAGGGTTATAACCACGAGGTGGAGGTGTGATTCTAATTTTATTGTTTAGAGACATGGCTTTTTTGTAACCAGTAGATTTAGTATTTTGTAAACATTCATTTTTGTAATTGTAAAATAGTGGAAACATTTTTTTTTGTAATAGTAAATGTTAAATGTAAACAAAAAAGTTATTTGGGATAAGTGTGCATGTCAAGGATAAATAGCGTGGTTGTATTTGTTTTTTTTTCAAAGACAGGTATGGTTGTGTGAATGTATGACTATAGATAGAATGATAGAGAGAGAGAGAGAAAGTGTGTGTGTGTGTGTGTGTGTGTGTAGCATTGATTGTTCAACCAAAGCAACCACGGCAAGGTGGGATGGTGGGGTAAGTAATGTATATAGCAAATGGTAAATAGTATACTGTAGTTTTTTTTAACACTTGTGTTTTTTTTAAATGCAGCGGTAGATAGGTGTTATTTTGTAAAACAGTCTTACCTACAGTAGTAGTATTAGTAGTAGTAGTAGTATTAGTAGGCCTATACGATTTTGGAAACAAACAGAAAGAGAATGCACTATTGCCATGGCCAAGCACTTCCATTAAAATAATTTCAAGAAAATTTTAATCAGCAAATGTGTGTTTTACAAAACTAAACATTCAGCATGGACTAAATCATAAACGTGTCGTCTGTGATATGAAAAAAATAGGAAATCCATGTTTCCATATCAACACAATTTAAAAAACTTAAAACTGACATTTAAACAAGTAGTTCCGTGAAGAACTATACAGCCTATTTTCATATATCCTACTTATGTTAACTGCCACAATCAACATAAAAAATTTCAGTTTAATTGCTGTAACAGATTCGTAGATATTGAGAACCGTCTAAATATTTCAGATGGTCGCCAGGTTGGATTTTTATTTTTGTACTATTACTTTAAGATTATTGTGTACGTGTGGTATTCAAAGTGCAATCGCATGATTAGACAACAAGAAGTAAAAACGAGATTTTAAAATTACGCACAGCAGCCATCTTGTGATAATGCAAACCATTGAAATAAATTAGATGCCAGTGGATCAACATTTGTATAAGCATTTAACGTGCAACGTTTCACGGCACTCGGATAGTTAATTCGCGATAAACGTCCATTTAAATATTTATACTTCGCGTCGCCGCCATGTTGGATTTGTGCTCACCAGGTTCCTGAAAGTCCTATAGGTGAACATATGTTCATAGTCTCTATGAACATTAAAAAATTCAGTTTGGTTGCTGTAAAAGATTCATAGATATTGAGAACCGTCTAAATATTTCGGGAGCTCACCATTTAGGAGTGTTATGTGTATAGGCCATAGAGTTATGTACCATTCAAGGACAATTATTGCCTAGGTTATTATTCAAACTTTCACTTCGATCGCATGATTACGGCACAAGAAATTAAACCTTAATTTTAAAATTTCGCACAGCCGCCATCTTGAGGTTATGTAAGCAATTGAATTAAATTAGATGGCAGTGCATTACAATCTGCAAAATCAATTACTGTACCACATTTCACTGCGCTCAGAGAGTTAAATCACGAGAAAAGTCTATTAAAATATTTTAAATTCGCTTGGTCGCCATGTTCGTTTCGTACTGTACAGGTTTATGAAATATACATAGGTATACCTGTATCTGTACCCTTTATCACCGTACAAAATTGCAGGGTGATATCTGTAATAGTTTCGGAGATATAGAATGTCAGTGAAATATTTCGCACAGCCGCCATTTTGCGGTAATGTAAACAATTGCACTAAATTAGACTCCAGTGCATTACAATGTTTATAAACATTTGCTGTACCATGTTTCATTACATTTAGATAGTTAAATCGCTAGAAAAGTCTATTTAAATATCTCAACTTCGCTTGGCCGCCATGTTGGTTTTGTAGTCACCAGGTTTTGGAAAGTCTCATAGGTGAACTTCTAGTAGTGCCCTTTATCACCGTACTCAATTTCAGGGCGATATCGGTAATAGTTTCGGAGATATTGAATGCTAGTGAAATATTTCGCACAGCCGCCATGTTGGATTGCAGAGACGTAACAATATTTGAAGGGCACGGTCGAGGTCGCCGGGAATAGTGCTATGAACTTCCCGAGTTTCATTGAAATCGCTCCAGCCGTTTCGATTTTATTAGGGGGGGACACACACACGAATCACACACACACACACGCACGCACACACACACACACACACACACACACGCACACACACACGGACAAAAGGTGATCTCATAAGCCTATTTTTTCAAAATTGAAAATAGGCTAAAAATGTAAATGGGAAATTGACAAATGTGTAAACAACAAAATGGAAAATTCTTGTTTCCGTATCATGAAATCCAAAAACTTTAAACTGACATTTTCAAATCGTGTACATGGAAAATTGACAAATGGCAATGTGTGAAATGTGAAAATGAAAAAAAATGAACAAATGGCTATCATTATTTAAAATAAATTAAAAACCGTCGTGTTCTATCGTTTAAGTGTGAATCAAACCACATCTACTTATTTGAATCACCTGAGACTTAGTAGACCTGTTATAGTTCTAATATACTTTTAAAATTTTATGATAAAGCTCGAATTGAACTCAAGAGCTTTAGAGTGCCAGCTAACTATTATAACAGTTACGTCACAAAGACAACTTTACACTACTCTAAATGAACAATAATAAGAAAAAGAATAATAAATATTGAATTTTTTTAAAGAATGAACATGGTGACACTGTTTCTGTTGCACTGTCTGCTAGCTACTAGCCAGCAGCTGGGGTCTTAGAAAACGATACAGTTGACATTTTGCAATGAAATGTGACATGTTTCAAAGTATAGTATTATGGGTTGCTGTTGAGTAAAAACTAATCCTGTACAAGGAAGCAAGGGTTCGAACCCCTTACGTAACATTACTATTGCCTGAACATGGCTTGACGACACTGTATTATTATGATATTCGGTACACAAACCATAGATAGAGTGTATTGTTTAAGATCACTTTCTTACTGAACATAGGTGGAGATTGTTGATGGTTAACCATGGCATTAATATAGTAGGACGTGGGTATAGCAATTAAGAAAAAACAGACAATACCCATACAATATTTTTATTTATTTAATATAAGTACTTGTACAATAGTTACATTCAAAATACATTTCTTTTTTCTCTATTACTATTTAGTCCTTTTTGATTCTCTTGCATATGAAGGGTAGATAACCTTGTAGTTCAGCCCCTTAAAACAACAACAACACAACCTTTTGCATAGTTTGTGATGTTGATGACTCTTGAGATGTGGAAGATGTATTAAACATAACTTTTACAGCAGGGGTTAAATGTTGCTCAATAAACACTGCACTATTTTGAGTAGCAACATTTTTTTCTTGTACTAGCTTTTTAGCATTGTCATGATTAATTGTTGACACCAACAGTGTTTCATTTGGTGCACCACATTGATGATCACTCACACTTAAATCTTACCATTTCTACTTTTTAGATTGCCTCGACATTTTTTTGACCTGTCTTTTGAGCATTGCCAAAATATTATCCCTTTTACATTTTGACGATTATAGTTATAAGAGTAGTCTTTATAGAGTACACGTTGTTTACCTTTGTTAGTTTTAGTAAGTTCCATATTAGCAACTAACCTGTTAGTATGATTTGCTCACTACAAAGGTTATAACTGTTCTGATAATAAAATCATTTAGCTTTGGCTTTTATATTTAATCCCTTTGGATCGGTCCCTTTGGACTGATCCCTATGGGTTGACCCATGTATTTAGCCAAATTATGTCAAAGGGACGGGTCCAAAGGGATTAGTCAAAAGGACCTGTCAACAGGGACCCGTCCACAGCGACCCGTCAGCAGGGCCCCGTCAAAAATGACTCCCTTCAAAAAGGACCCGTCCAGAGGGAGTAGTCAACGGGGACCAGTCCGAAGGGGCAAATCAACAGGGATCAATCAAAAGGGGTTATCGCCTCAAGCTCTGTCATACCCCCCTTTTGATTATTGGTTTGCTTATCGACAAGCGCCGCTTGGATTACTTTTTAATCACCCCTCGTGGGTTAGCCGCCATCTTTAAAAAGGTCGTGGGAACATAGGTGTTTACCAGCAGTCTTCGGCAAAAAGTCCAACAATACCTCATACAATGCCCTAGTCTTATTGGTTCGCGAGATATTAACAAAAGTGCACTTAGGCCCTTTGTCAAAATTTCAAAAATAGATTCAGTGTTGTGCAATCAATAATAGTTACCTCTTTAACTATATACTTGTTTTTGTTGACCATGAAGCCTTGAGTATCCATCATCAGTGTATGAGACATGTTTACGCTTGCATAAATCAAAACCAACTGACTACTCACTACTTGGGTTTAGAAATTACATTTACTCAAATCACATTCTAGTAAAAAATCATGCCTACTATAAACTACACCCACTTTTGCACTCACTTTTACATTCACTTTTGCACTCACTTTTGCACCCACTTTTACACTCACTTTTACACTCACTTTTGCACCCACTTTTGCACCCACATTTGCACTCACTTTAAACTATTATTTCTATTATCGAGCGAAATTTATTGGAGATTATTTCATGCTTGAAAATTGATATGGAAGTATCAACGAATAGTTATGGTAAGCCATATGCATACTATAAAGGTTATACGTATATTGCAAAACGAACCAATAAAATGGAACTGTTATTTGACATTGTTCAAAACATCGTTTCAAACAGTGTCAAGGTGAACTAAAAAGTAAAAATAGTTAGGTCTTAAGTGTGAGTGATCATCAATGTAGTGTGACAGATAAGACATCGTTGCTGTTTAAAAAAATACTTCAAATGTTAAAACACTAGTCCGAAAAAAGGTATGGTAAACCGCGTGTTGTGCAATCAATGATAGCCACCTCTTTAAATATATACTGTACTTGTTTTCGTTGACCTTAAAGCCTTGAGTATCCATCACCAGTGTATGTGACATGTTTACGCTTGCATAGATCAAAACCAACTGACTATTCACTACTTGGGTTTAGAAATTACATTTACTCAAATCACATTCTAGTAAAATTCATGCCTACTATAAGCGACACCCACTTTTGCACCCACTCTTGCACTCCCTTTTACACCCACTCTTGCACCCACTTTGCACCCACTCTTGCACCCACTCTTACACCCACTCTTGCACCCACTCTTGCACCCACTCTTGCACCCACTCTTGCACCCACTCTTGCACTCACTCTTGCACCCACTCTTGCACCCACTCTTACACCTACTCTTGCACCCACTCTTGCACCCACTCTTGCACCCACTTTTCCTCTCACTTTAAACTATTATTTATATTATCGAGTGAACTTTGCTAGAGATTAGTTCTGCTTGACAATTGACATGGAAGTATCAACAAATAGCAATGGTATGCCATACGCATTCTATACAGGATATACATATATTGTAAAACGAACTAATAAAAATGGAACTGTTATTTGGCGTTGTTCAAAACATCGTTCAAAACATTGTCGAGGTGAGCTGAAAAGTAAAAATATTGATGTCTTAAGTGTGAGTGATCATCAATGTAGTGTACCAGATAAAACATCGTTGCTGTTTAAAAAACAACTCTTCAAAATGCTAAAACACTTGTCCCAGAAAAAGATATTGCAGCTCAAGATAGTGCATTGTTTGTTAAGAAGCATGTATCATCTCCTCAGAAAGTCGTGTTAGGACAGTTGTCAATGTCTGAAAAACTCCCAACATTATCAAAGACAACACAGACTGTGCAAAATGTGGTATTGCAAAAGGATCAAAAAGGACTATATAGTAATAGTGATGAGGATTATAATGATCATGATGATGATGATGATGATGATAATGATAATGGTTATGATGATGATGATGTTGATGATGAAGATAATAATGATAATGGTAATGCTTTGTTTACACCTAAAAAATCATTTGTTAAATTTTTCTACTGGAACAATCCAAGTAAGCTAATCCGGCGGCTTCAGCAACTGCATGTCTATAAACAGGCTGGTTATATTGAATATGAGGAAGAACTATTGGATATAGAAAATGAGCTCCGTCGTGCTAAAATTATTATGTAATGGATCCACATAACCGCTTAAACTATTTCTTAACAATACATGTTATATTTTCTACCACTATGCTACCACTTTGCTCTCACTTTTGCTATCACTTCAAACTGCACATATTAAATATAAAAGCCAAAGCTAAATGATTGTATTATCAGAACAGTTATAACCTTTGTAGTGAGCAAATCATACTAACAGGTTAGTTGCTAATATGGAACTTACTAAAACTAACAAAGGTAAACAACGTGTACTCTATAAAGGCTACTCTTATAACTATAATCGTCAAAATGTAAAAGGGATAATATTTTGGCAATGCTCAAAAGACAGGTCAAAAAAAAATGTCGAGGCAATCTAAAAAGTAGAAATGGTAAGATTTAAGTGTGAGTGATCATCAATGTGGTGCACCAAATGAAACACTGTTTGTGTCAACAATTAATCATGACAATGCTAAAAAGCTAGTACAAGAAAAAAATGTTGCTACTCAAAATAGTGCAGTGTTTATTGAGCAACATTTAACCCCTGCTGTAAAAGTTATGTTTAATACATCTTCCACATCTCAAGAGTCATCAACATCACAAACTATGCAAAAGGTTGTGTTGTTGTTGTTTTAAGGGGCTGAACTACAAGGTTATCTACCCTTCATATGCAAGAGAATCAAAAAGGACTAAATAGTAATAGAGAAAAAAGAAATGTATTTTGAATGTAACTATTGTACAAGTACTTATATTAAATAAATAAAAATATTGTATGGGTATTGTCTGTTTTTTCTTAATTGCTATACCCACTTCCTACTATATTAATGCCATGGTTAACCATCAACAATCTCCATCTAGGTTCAGAAAGAAAGTGATCTTAAACAATACACCCTATCTATGGTTTGTGTACCGAATATCATAATAATACAGTGTCGTCAAGCCATGTTCAGGCAATAGTAATGTTAGGTAAGGGGTTCGAACCCTTGCTTCCTTGTACAGGATTAGTTTTTACTCAACAGCAACCCATAATACTATACTTTGAAACATTTCACATTTCATTGCAAAATGTCAACTGTATCGTTTTCTAAGACCCCAGCTGCTGGCTAGTAGCTAGAAGACAGTGCAACAGAAACAGTGTCACAATGTTCATTCTTTAAAAAAATTCAATATTTATTATTCTTTTTCTTATTATTGTTCATTAAGAGTAGTGTAAAGTTGTCTTTGTGACGTAACTGTTATAATAGTTAGCTGGCACTCTAAAGCTCTTGAGTTCAATTCGAGCTTTATCATAAAATTTTAAAAGTATATTAGAACTATAACAGGTCTACTAAGTCTCGGGTGATTCAAATAAGTAGATGTGGTTTTATTCACACTTTAACGATAGAACACGACGGTTTTTAATTTTTTTTAAATAATGATAGCCATTTGTTAATTTTTTTTTCATTTTCACATTTCACACATTGGCATTTGTCAATTTTCCATGTACACGATTTGAAAATGTCAGTTTAAAGTTTTTGGATTTCATGATACGGAAACAAGAATTTTCCATTTTGTTGTTTACACATTTGTCAATTTCCCATTTACATTTTTTAAATGTCAGTTTTACGTTTTTTAAATTGTGTTGATATGGAAACATGGATTTCCTATTTTTTCATATCACAGACGACACGTTTATGATTTAGTCCATGCTGAAAGTTTAGATTTGTAAAACACACATTTGCTGATTAAAATTTTCTTGAAATTATTTTAATGGAAGTGTTTGGCCATGGCAATAGTGCATTCTCTTTCTGTTTGTTTCCAAAATCTTATAGGCCTACTACTACTACTACTACTACTACTAATACTACTACTGTAGGTAAGACAGTTTTACAAAATAACACCTATCTACCGCTGCATTTAAAAAAACACAAGTGTTAAAAAAAACTACAGTATATTTACCATTTGCTATATACATTAATTACCCCACCATCGCACCTTGCCGTGTTTGCTTTGATTGAACAATCAATGCTACCCACACATACACACACACACACACTTTCTCTCTCTCTCTCTATCATTCTATCTATAGTCATACATTCACACAACCATACCTGTCTTTGAAAAACAAATACAACCACGCTATTTATCCTTGACAGGCACACTTATTTCACATAACTTTTAGTTATACATTTAACATTTACTATTACAAAAAAAATGTTTCCACTATTTTACAATTACAAAAATGAATGTTTACAAAATACTAAATCTACTGGTTACAAAGAAGCCATGTCTCTAAACAATAAAATATAGAATCACACCTCCACCTCGTGGTTATAACCCTATGGTAGGCTAATGCATAGGTCATTCATCTGCACTCATTTGCTATCCATCAAGGTAAAAGTGCATTTTCTCTGTTCCACAAGATACAAATTTGATTCCTGGATTGTATCCTGCATTGTTTATGCGATATAGCTTTGCCAGTTCATAAAACCGCTAGGAACTTCTCTACATATAACAATTTTACCACTGCTCTACCTACGCCTTTTGCTGTTTTGGCTTTCTTACAGTCTAGTGTGTGATAGACAGCATTAACTGTATATCAAACCCAGTTCACCTTTGTATTTGTAATCCAAGTAATAATTTGGAAAGACACAAATGTAATCAGTTTTGAACGTTATCTCTGTTTTGTTTTGTTTAATATGTTTATGACATGCATATTAACCTGAAATAGAACCCTAGTGAAAAGGCTAACAGCTTAACCACTACACCACCATGCCCTTGTTTCTTAGTTTGACTCGTTCTAGGCATGAGACCTGGAAATCGAGTTAAGACTACCAGTACAAGAGCTAAATGTGCTTAACACTGCAACATAAAATGGATAGCTGGTAACATTATACAACCGGAAATGATTATATTTCTGATAGCAATGCATTTTTTGTCATCAGCCTACTGTCTGAGCACTGACAGCAACACAGTTTAGTTTAGAACAAGCGAGTGTGTGTGTATAGATTATTAGCCTCAAGTATTTAAAGCTTGTTGTGTGTGTAGCGACCATCTTGTCCCGGTAACCACTGAGCACTTTTGTGTTTTAGCTATCCTCTTTAACCAATGAATTAAAGATAGTCTACTCTTAATTCTTGAATCGATAAATCAGAGTTTGTGTGTACACCGTTCGTCATTCATTAACCCATATCTACAACCTATACTCTCTCTATACTGCAGTTTGATCTGAAAAACAAGTTTCAATGGTAAAAGACTTGTCAATCACTATACATGTAGCCTACACTAATTCTTTCTCTACCTAGCTATGTTTCATCACATACATGGTAAACATCTCACATGTTCGTATCCGATTATTAGTTTATAAAATCTCAGGTCGATGACCTTGATGTATTGGGTATTTTGGGTAAATTCATTGGCCATGGGAAAGGGTTGACCATTCTAAGTCCTATAACACCTCACATGTTGATATTCGATTATTAGTTTATAAAATATTAGGTCAATGGCCTTGCTGTTTTTTGAATCTTTTGGGTAAATTCGTTGGTCATGGAAAAGGGTTGACCATCCTGAGTCCCATGACACCTCACTTGAGCCTCTCTGATTATTGGCTTATAAAATCATAGGTCAATGACCTTGCTGTTTTGAATCTATTGGGTAAATTCGTTCATCATGGAAAAGGGTTGACCATCCTGAGTCCTATGACACCTCACTTGACCCTCTCTGATTATTCGTTAGCGAGATATTAATAAAAGTGCAGTTAGGCCCTTTTGACATAAATAAATAATATATTCAAAAACAGAATGTCACTTCAAGTCCAACGACCCCTCATACAGGTCCCTAGCCTTATTGATTCATGAGATATTAAAAAGCTAATGACCTTAGATCTTTTGGGTAAATTCATTGGTCATGGAAAAGGGTTGACCATCCTGAGTCCCATGACACCTCACTTGACCCTCTCTGATTATTAGTTAGCGAGATATTAACAAAAGTGCAGTTAGGTCCTTTTGACATAAATAAATAGTATATTCAAAAACAGAATGTCACCCCAAGTCCAACGACCTCTCATACAGGTCCCTAACCTTATTGATTCATAAGATGAGCAATACATATTTCTTTCTCTCTTCACCTGTGTTCTCTCTTTCACTGACTCTCCCCCCTTCACCTCTCACCACTGTCAAAACAGGTTGTGACTTGTTAGCTCTTATTGTGCACATGCACAGGTGAACACCTGTGTTTTAGGTCATATTACACATGAACTTGCATTTTCTCACGTATGAACCAAAACAGGATGTGACTTGTTTCACAAGGAGAATGCTAATAATGACATCTCGCACGTGTTCACATGTATTTCGCCACTTTCCTTTCATATCGTTATCCCATTATAGTAGTAGAGATTGGGGAACAACGTCAGTTCAACACACGCGAAATGTAGTTAGGCCCTTTGACATAATTTAAATAAATTCATGAGCCAGTCCGTAGGAACCGGTCCAAAAGGGATCAGTCCAAAGGGGTTCTTCAACAAGGACTCATCCACAAGGACTCCTCCACAAGGACCTGTCCACAAGGACTTTTCCACAAGGACCTGTCCACAAGGACTTGTCCACAAGGACTCTTCCACAATGACCCGGCAATAATGACCCGTCCACGGGGACCTGTCAACAAGGACCCGTCCACAGGGAACCGCTCCCCCACCCTCTTCAAAAGCCATGAGTGGACATGCTAATTCATAGTGGCTTTCCACCGCACACATGTCTCTTGTGTAGAACAACGTTTCATACCGTATTAGCATTCAAACTCTCACATGTTGCAATTGGAAAGAGAGATTCTCTAAAAAAATAAAATTTCACCCCCTAGTAGGGGTAGGTTTTATTTTTGGGGTTGAAATATGTTGTCCATAGGAAATGGGGTATCAGCCCGAGTTCAATGACAACTTATTTGTCAAAATCCGACCATGCGTTCGAGAGATATCGGACTGCCGTCATCTTGTGTGGAGGGTGTGGAGGAGGAGGATTTAGAACTGTCCAAAACACACTACTAATATAGTGAATGAAACAATAATAAAAAATTATTAAATGGTTTATAACGGCGTCGCCTCCGTAGCGTAGCGGTCAGCACGGTTAGCTGTCGCCCCGGAGTTCCTGGGTTCGATTCCTGGCTCTGCCACGGAATTTGAAAAGTGGTATGAGGACTGGAACGGGGTCTACTCAGCCTCGGGTGGCCCAAATGAGTAGAGGGGGTTCGATTCCCACCTCAGCCATCCTCGAAGTGGCTTTCCGTGGTTTCCCACTTCGTCTTCGGGCAAATGCCGGGATGGTACTGTCCCCGTTGACCTGGATAGTAGGCTGTCAGATGTCCGCCCCCTCAATCGGATTGCCAATAATCAATCGCACCGGCACAGTTACATCAATGAAAATGGCACTGACAGATACTATCGAGATAAGAGCACAGAAATTCACAGGAAATCATTGTGGAACACACCAAACTCGACGGGGGTGCATACTTACCGTTGCTTACCTCTTAATTATCTCGGGGTTTGAGTTGACAACAGGATCACTAAAAGTCTGTTCACACAATAATCTCCGCCATGACATTTAAAAATGAACCAGAAACGAAGACGAGAACTTTGAACTGTACAAAAGCTTTATTTCTAATAAAGGGTCTGATTTTCCTGACACAACAAACTATACGAGGCTATCAGTAGCCCAAGTCAATCTGACTACGTCCTCCAGTAGGACTTGCAAAATTATTATACAACATAATATAAAACATTTTAGCTCCCAAGAGCTCCAAATAACGTAATATTCATAACACTATTGGATTGGAAAAGGACGTCAGGGTGTGACATATATCGAGCATGTGTTTCCTTTTAATAAACAAGAGAATGATATTTATAGTCGCAAGGCCGGAGTGTACGACCTCACTCTCTGAAAACCATATGTTGACACAGCTGCGGGCTACCTTCCAGCCTGACGCATACTGGTCAAATGCACTCCCTTCTCACACGCTATGTTACGTAAGAATCCAGCCTGCACTCTCAAGCTTTTAAATGTCTTACAAGACAACTCACATTATATTTACGCAAATCTTTCAAGTACTTTGATCACATCCTAATGGATCATTACATAAATTTCTTAAACTTGTTAACTTCAATCCAAATGTTTGATTAGCTCTTAAATATTTATAACAAAATCACAAAAATTATTTATAACAATTAGAAATTGTTTATAATTTTTGTCAAAGACAATAAAAATATTATAAGCACGCCTTTAACATCACTCTCGTTTCATATTATTTTCAAAAATATTTACAACAATTATTTACAATATTAACATTTAAATTGTTTAAATTATTAATTTAATAAATACATTAGCCACATGTTCATTCGGTTGGTAATTTTATAATCCTGTTTAATATAATCGACCAATGAAGGTTAGTTATACATGTTAATGTCACAATTTGGTTTAATAAAGTTTTTAATAATGATTTGTGACGGCAACCTTCATTCATAATCTGGTCTCAAATTCTTTCAAAACTCGTGTTAATTATAACAGTAAATCACTTGATCAATTTTCAACGAACTATAATAATCTTACTCCAGCGGAAAATCCTTCGCTAACAAGTTAATGCACAATCTGCATTAAAAATATGCCCAAAATCATCATATATTAATCTATATGGCATTTACAACTTTCACATCACTTACAAAACTTCCACAAATAATTCTTTAACATTTATTCCTGTGGGAACTTCCTTCATATTCAAGGGCATTATATTTCAGCGACTTTCAACACGCGCTGCACTAGCGATTATACATTCATAGTTCCACTTAAAAATTTTATAATCATAAATAGTTTCAAAACTGTTTTTCTATTTAACCTTTGTAGATTTCATTCATGAACTGAAATGAAGTCAAAACTTGCCAATCACAAACAAATTTAATAGTGAATATGCTTATATACGCCTATCTGGTCTATCCAAATTTAAGACTAACATCTTAAAAGAAATTGTAGTATGAAAATACTATCTTCAAATAAAGTGCGACTAAACTGCAAAGTAGTCGAATAGAATCCAATTAGACTGGGGAATGCAAACATCGTTATATAATTCTCTAATTGAGAAAAACTCCTAACAAAAGTACTTGACTTTAATGCATTCAATAATTCATTATTAACATTACTCTTTCATAAAATTGTCTATAATGCAATGTTCATTCATAAGTGACGATAAATGTCTGTGTTGCAATCAATACAAATAACGACTAGTATTTCCAAGATCGTCGATAACGTAAGATTTTAACGCTCTAAAATCATTTAAATGTTCTTCCTTCTTGATGATGACAGAAAATTGTTCAAAGTAATTAAACTGGGGTAGAATTACTTTAATAAAATTGACACGCTGTCTGAATTTAAATCTGCCATAAAAATCATTAACATACAGTCAAATCGTGACTACAAAAAAAAATATTAATTACTGAAAAATCTAAATATCAGTCTCAACTGATTCAAAATCGTTAACTATGCCCATGACATAACAATGTCTTAATAAATCGTCGAAAAATGCAAAACTCATCAAGGTGTACTGAGAATAAGAATCTCAACAAGAAAATAAGGCAAAATACATGAGGATAAAAATATGGGAAAAATGGTTGCTCAAACATTACTAGGTTACTCAAATACAATAAACGTTCACGACTACCTTATCTGCCGATTGACGTTCCAGAGGAAAATTCCCCAAAGAAGACTGCTGATGGATCCATTTCACCACGTTAAAGCTGAGCTCCATCCTCGAAATAGGAAATAGCACCTTCGGAGAATCGAACTGCTTCCTTCTCCGTGAATCACTCTGCTCCTCGGATACGAATAGACATCCTTCCGGCAATAATCTTCATTGTGAGTCGGGACTACCCTGACCTCTCTTGAAAAATTCCCTGAAGTTCCAGTAGACAATCATCATGACGTTTTGTAGAAATTTCCGAAGAAACTATTCATATTCAGAGTATGAAATTGTTTCTATGGCTGTTCGATGATATTCAGCCTTTACTTACGAAACATGGGTGTAGATGGTATTCACCGCATGTTCGCTTATGTGGAATAGCAATTAGCGAAGTTCCATGTCGCTATCTTACTCCAATGAAGTATGTCCCAATTGCAATAAGCCTTCTTAGCCTTCCATCTGCACTTCGGTTGTAGTGTCAGAAGAACAAACTGCCGTATTCAAATGCTCCATTATACTGTATTGTTCTGTAAGCAAGCAATCTGAAGTCTTTCTACTCCACTCGCAGCGTTAGCCTTGCGTTGATTCTGGCTTATACAAAAGTGTTTCTCTAGTGGTGAGATAATCACTTTTGTCAGTCATATAAAACAGCTAATATCTTTTGAAGTACTCGGTCGAAATTGTTCAGCTTTTCTCTATAATTGCATGTAGTACTGCACAATACAATTATGTTATCGTAGACCGCTAACTGTTTGAAGTTCAACTTATAGAAGCTTTCTAAGGTCCGTTTCAACTTCACCTAGTTTGACCTGTATCTCGTTACTATAGTGGCCTCGCCACGCGTTATAAACACGATTCTTTTCACTTGCTGTTCACTTTCGATGTCTCACTATATTGAATGTATAATAAACTGACTTTCACAAATACTTCGATGATCTGAGCATTAGATCTCAGAATGATCAGCGAACGTAAGAGAAGAGAAGAGAAGAGGCTCCTTTCTTCTGCGCAAGCCCTTTTATTACCTTCTCGAGGGGCGTTACCATCCCTTCCAAAGCGTGATACTGCGTCATCGCTAGAACTTCCAACTTCGTTAATACATGACGGATTTTCAAAATTCAAAAACTGAAAATAAATTTCACCAAAATTCCAAATCAATGCTATTACTGCAAATGGATTTCCACAATTCTGCATTCAAAAAGTCATAAAAATACCATAGTTTCAGCAATCTCCGTCTTCCTTTAAACTATCGTTCATTGGTTCATGCCTCTCCTCCAATAGCATAGTTTCTTCTTCAGCAGAATTCCTCGTTTCCTGCGACTGCGTCGTACATCTTGGAACATTCTGGACAAAAATGCTGACGTCACTGAGAATCTCAGCTCAAGTAGCTTGCTGGCATAACATTTACGTCATCCGTGCTTACGTCATGACTACCCACGTCATAACTATGACAGCCATAACTCTAATCATAATTTCAAATATAGCCACCGTGGTCTTAACATAATTCAATTACGGGGGCATTCTCCTCCCACCACGTTTTAAAAACAGTTGCAAATTGTTTTTAAACTCAATGTTACAAGTATCTCAACTCTCTTGAACACGAAATTGAATTATTACTGGCTTACTCTAGGATGATATTTCCTCTATGTTCCTTAATCATTATCTCGTCTATTCTGGGTTGTATGTGGTTAATGTATTCTTTCCTCTCTAATTCCTCTTCTGACCAGTGTTTCTATTTTCTAAGTTCTGCTGGCTCGTAGAAGGTCCAGGATCGATTACAACATCCTGCCTTTTCCTTTGATTGTCAGCTTCTTTATCCCTTAATTCTTTTAAGTATTGCTGGCTTTCCTTTTCTCTTTGCTGATATTGCTCAGGTGTCATAACCTGACTTTGAGTATTCTGGTTTCTATTTTGGTTTTGGTTATTCCTATTATAGTTACGATTATACCCATTATTGTTATAATATCTGCCTCTTCCATTATAGTTTCCTCGGTTGTAGTTCCAACCTCTCCTCTGTTGATATGGTCGGTAACCTTGTGATCTGTAATTTCTAAACTGATTATTCCTGTGAGGACCTACATTGTCAGTTTTCTCCTCCTCTGGCTTGTCAGTTTGTTGGACTTGGTCCATGTATACCGTATTGATTTCCTTATACTCTTGCCTTTGACCTTTCTGGACTACGTTAGGCATTGGACTTGTGTAGTCTAACCTTCTTAGTAATTCATCCATGCTGGATAAATCCCTGATGTTGGACGAAATTATAAGTCTCCTCACCTCAACTGGCAGCATACGAGAAATCGCATCTATTAGTTGCTCCGTGGACAATGGGGGTTGCAAAAATCTCAAGCGGGACAACTGACTCGTAAAGAAATCAGCGTACCTCGTTGGAAGAGTACCTGAGTATTTTCTTGAATATACCTCCGCTCTTAACGAATTCTGCGCTTCTATGGACCAAAATCGTTTGATTAATGCCTCTGCAAACTCGTCAAAGTTGCTGAATGTATATCTAAAAGCTCTAAACCATTCAAGGGGTCCTCCAATCAGATATCTCTCGACTATCTTCATCTCTCTCTCTCTGGGAATGTGAGCTTCGATGAAATAATCTTTGAGATTCCTTACATACTCTATAGGTGTCAAACTATCAGTGTTACTGAATTTTTGTGGTTTGTCCTCGAAATTCCTAATGACCGTCACGTTCCTTGGATATGAATCCGGATAGTTTTTCCCACTATCTCGATAATTCCACTCAGCTTCCATATTCCTCTCGTCATCCTCCTCTCTGAATCTGGATACACGTTCTTCAGGAGTCACGTCTCTTTCTTCTAGATCTAGGTGACATCTTCTGGTATGCTTCCTGTTCAATTCGCAAGCTAAGCCTTCTGTATCCTTGTCGGTGATTTCTGTTAAGACTTTCTTGACTATCTCTTCCTTGTAGTTCTCCATTAAACTAGCCTCTCCTAACTTCAAATTTTTCAGTTTACTCGTCGTTTCATTTACGTCAGAGACAACTTTATGAATTTGATCCTCTAATGTAGATTTTAAAGTTTGCATATCCTGATCTAGTTGTGTTCTATCGTCAACTTGTTTTTCGGATAGCGAATTTATCCTGACGCTTAAATCTTTTCTAATCTGTACTACCTCATTATTAATTTCTATCTGCGTACTGGCAAGTTTTCTTTCAATCCTTTCCTGAATTTGGGTTACATGATCCCCACTTGACTTATTCCACTCGTCTTTCCACACCGCTACGTTTGCTGTTAACATCTCGGCTATGTCTACTTCGATATCCTCTTTTAATACTCTATTGTGGTCTAATACCTGTGTTCTCATGACCTCTACGTCGTACTTCAACTCTGCTAAAGACGTTGTTGTTCTAACTGATTCGTCGACTAACCTAGTCGTTAATGCAGTTATATTACGCGTACAAAGAGTTTTTGAGTTTTCGATTTCTTCCCTGACTTTATTGACATCAGTTTGGACTTTAGTGATGTCTACGAAAACTGTGTTGACCTCTACCTGAATCTTAGTTACATCACTTTGCACCTCAGTTATATCCGCATGAATGTTGTTAATGTCTACCTGAACATTGGATACATCTGTTCTAGCTTTTTGAATTTCTTTCTGGACTTCCTCGACCTTGTCTTGGACAGTCGCTACATCGTTTTTGACAACAACTACTTCGGCTCTAGCACAAGAAATATCCCCTCGGACATTAGCTACGTCTAAATTTAACATTGTAAGGTCCCTCTGTACCTTAGACACATCATTTTTAACATCAGACACATTTGTGCGGATGTCACTTACAGTATTTTCAATTCCTAGGGTATTAATCTGTAAACGCGACATATTATCCTCCAAATTAGCAGCACTAGTTTGGATACCCTTTAAACTTTCATCCATGCTAGCTTTCAAATTACTAGCATTCTCCTCCATTCGACTAGTATTCCTAGCTTCCATCTCCTTTATGCTTTCATTCAGCATCTGCTTCATGCTACTATTCATGCTAGCTTTCAAGTTAGCAGACATCTCCTCTAGCATCAACCTCAAACTTTCATCTGCCATTACAATATTATTATTCAAAATGGATTGCTGTAGGGACATACATCAAAAGAGCAAAATAACAACATTTGAGCAACACTTTTCACCATATATAAATTTGATCAAATTTCTGTCTTAAATCTAACTTATAACTACCTTATAATTAATATTCGAAGATACCTCATGTTGAAACAAACTCAAGCACATGTTCAAATTTCTCTGGCTCATTTTAAAATATCCTAACACAAATAATTTACATTTACAATCCAAATAATTAATTTTATCTTTAATATGACTGAAGTGTCATAAGCCGGTCAAATAAAATAAGATTCCAGATTATAGGCGATTTTTCTAAGTTTCCTGCCCATTTAACCTTTCTCAAGTTGTACAAGATCTGATCTTTTCTGAGTGTAATTTTCCTAATACAATACAACATTTAATTCCTATATAATCACACTCTTAAATACTACAATTGGCCTAGACATCTAACAAAGAATCAACCTCTTTATTTGAGTCTAATCGAACCTCACGTTTTAGGTTTGTCAATCTTTCTAGTGTTCAACCTGGTAATCCAGTTTTTGTCGAATTCGCCCCACATATTAGGGTCAATCTTACTGTTGACTCAGCCCCACGCTCTTGGGTCGCCAATCTTTCTGTCCCCGTTTACCTGGATAGTAGGCTGTCAGATGTCCGCCCCCTCAATCGGATTGCCAATAATCAATCGCACCGGCACAGTTACATCAATGAAAATGGCACTGACAGATACTATCGAGATAAGAGCACAGAAATTCACAGGAAATCATTGTGGAACACACCAAACTCGACGGGGGTGCATACTTACCGTTGCTTACCTCTTAATTATCTCGGGGTTTGAGTTGACAACAGGATCACTAAAAGTCTGTTCACACAATAATCTCCGCCATGACATTTAAAAATGAACCAGAAACGAAGACGAGAACTTTGAACTGTACAAAAGCTTTATTTCTAATAAAGGGTCTGATTTTCCTGACACAACAAAATATACGAGGCTATCAGTAGCCCAAGTCAATCTGACTACGTCCTCCAGTAGGACTTGCAAAATTATTATACAACATAATATAAAACATTTTAGCTCCCAAGAGCTCCAAATAACGTAATATTCATAACACTATTGGATTGGAAAAGGACGTCAGGGTGTGACATATATCGAGCATGTGTTTCCTTTTAATAAACAAGAGAATGATATTTATAGTCGCAAGGCCGGAGTGTACGACCTCACTCTCTGAAAACCATATGTTGACACAGCTGCGGGCTACCTTCCAGCCTGACGCATACTGGTCAAATGCACTCCCTTCTCACACGCTATGTTACGTAAGAATCCAGCCTGCACTCTCAAGCTTTTAAATGTCTTACAAGACAACTCACATTATATTTACGCAAATCTTTCAAGTACTTTGATCACATCCTAATGGATCATTACATAAATTTCTTAAACTTGTTAACTTCAATCCAAATGTTTGATTAGCTCTTAAATATTTATAACAAAATCACAAAAATTATTTATAACAATTAGAAATTGTTTATAATTTTTGTCAAAGACAATAAAAATATTATAAGCACGCCTTTAACATCACTCTCGTTTCATATTATTTTCAAAAATATTTACAACAATTATTTACAATATTAACATTTAAATTGTTTAAATTATTAATTTAATAAATACATTAGCCACATGTTCATTCGGTTGGTAATTTTATAATCCTGTTTAATATAATCGACCAATGAAGGTTAGTTATACATGTTAATGTCACAATTTGGTTTAATAAAGTTTTTAATAATGATTTGTGACGGCAACCTTCATTCATAATCTGGTCTCAAATTCTTTCAAAACTCGTGTTAATTATAACAGTAAATCACTTGATCAATTTTCAACGAACTATAATAATCTTACTCCAGCGGAAAATCCTTCGCTAACAAGTTAATGCACAATCTGCATTAAAAATATGCCCAAAATCATCATATATTAATCTATATGGCATTTACAACTTTCACATCACTTACAAAACTTCCACAAATAATTCTTTAACATTTATTCCTGTGGGAACTTCCTTCATATTCAAGGGCATTATATTTCAGCGACTTTCAACACGCGCTGCACTAGCGATTATACATTCATAGTTCCACTTAAAAATTTTATAATCATAAATAGTTTCAAAACTGTTTTTCTATTTAACCTTCGTAGATTTCATTCATGAACTGAAATGAAGTCAAAACTTGCCAATCACAAACAAATTTAATAGTGAATATGCTTATATACGCCTATCTGGTCTATCCAAATTTAAGACTAACATCTTAAAAGAAATTGTAGTATGAAAATACTATCTTCAAATAAAGTGCGACTAAACTGCAAAGTAGTCGAATAGAATCCAATTAGACTGGGGAATGCAAACATCGTTATATAATTCTCTAATTGAGAAAAACTCCTAACAAAAGTACTTGACTTTAATGCATTCAATAATTCATTATTAACATTACTCTTTCACAAAATTGTCTATAATGCAATGTTCATTCAAAAGTGACGATAAATGTCTGTGTTGCAATCAATACAAATAACGACTAGTATTTCCAAGATCGTCGATAACGTAAGATTTTAACGCTCTAAAATCATTTAAATGTTCTTCCTTCTTGATGATGACAGAAAATTGTTCAAAGTAATTAAACTGGGGTAGAATTACTTTAATAAAATTGACACGCTGTCTGAATTTAAATCTGCCATAAAAATCATTAACATACAGTCAAATCGTGACTACAAAAAAAAATATTAATTACTGAAAAATCTAAATATCAGTCTCAACTGATTCAAAATCGTTAACTATGCCCATGACATAACAATGTCTTAATAAATCGTCGAAAAATGCAAAACTCATCAAGGTGTACTGAGAATAAGAATCTCAACAAGAAAATAAGGCAAAATACATGAGGATAAAAATATGGGAAAAATGGTTGCTCAAACATTACTAGGTTACTCAAATACAATAAACGTTCACGACTACCTTATCTGCCGATTGACGTTCCAGAGGAAAATTCCCCAAAGAAGACTGCTGATGGATCCATTTCACCACGTTAAAGCTGAGCTCCATCCTCGAAATAGGAAATAGCACCTTCGGAGAATCAAACTGCTTCCTTCTCCGTGAATCACTCTGCTCCTCGGATACGAATAGACATCCTTCCGGCAATAATCTTCATTGTGAGTCGGGACTACCCTGACCTCTCTTGAAAAATTCCCTGAAGTTCCAGTAGACAATCATCATGACGTTTTGTAGAAATTTCCGAAGAAACTATTCATATTCAGAGTATGAAATTGTTTCTATGGCTGTTCGATGATATTCAGCCTTTACTTACGAAACATGGGTGTAGATGGTATTCACCGCATGTTCGCTTATGTGGAATAGCAATTAGCGAAGTTCCATGTCGCTATCTTACTCCAATGAAGTATGTCCCAATTGCAATAAGCCTTCTTAGCCTTCCATCTGCACTTCGGTTGTAGTGTCAGAAGAACAAACTGCCGTATTCAAATGCTCCATTATACTGTATTGTTCTGTAAGCAAGCAATCTGAAGTCTTTCTACTCCACTCGCAGCGTTAGCCTTGCGTTGATTCTGGCTTATACAAAAGTGTTTCTCTAGTGGTGAGATAATCACTTTTGTCAGTCATATAAAACAGCTAATATCTTTTGAAGTACTCGGTCGAAATTGTTCAGCTTTTCTCTATAATTGCATGTAGTACTGCACAATACAATTATGTTATCGTAGACCGCTAACTGTTTGAAGTTCAACTTATAGAAGCTTTCTAAGGTCCGTTTCAACTTCACCTAGTTTGACCTGTATCTCGTTACTATAGTGGCCTCGCCACGCGTTATAAACACGATTCTTTTCACTTGCTGTTCACTTTCGATGTCTCACTATATTGAATGTATAATAAACTGACTTTCACAAATACTTCGATGATCTGAGCATTAGATCTCAGAATGATCAGCGAACGTAAGAGAAGAGAAGAGAAGAGGCTCCTTTCTTCTGCGCAAGCCCTTTTATTACCTTCTCGAGGGGCGTTACCATCCCTTCCAAAGCGTGATACTGCGTCATCGCTAGAACTTCCAACTTCGTTAATACATGACGGATTTTCAAAATTCAAAAACTGAAAATAAATTTCACCAAAATTCCAAATCAATGCTATTACTGCAAATGGATTTCCACAATTCTGCATTCAAAAAGTCATAAAAATACCACAGTTTCAGCAATCTCCGTCTTCCTTTAAACTATCGTTCATTGGTTCATGCCTCTCCTCCAATAGCATAGTTTCTTCTTCAGCAGAATTCCTCGTTTCCTGCGACTGCGTCGTACATCTTGGAACATTCTGGACAAAAATGCTGACGTCACTGAGAATCTCAGCTCAAGTAGCTTGCTGGCATAACATTTACGTCATCCGTGCTTACGTCATGACTACCCACGTCATAACTATGACAGCCATAACTCTAATCATAATTTCAAATATAGCCACCGTGGTCTTTACATAATTCAATTACGGGGGCAGTACCTACTGTAAGGCCACGGCCGCCTCCTTCCCTCTTCCTAGCCTATCCATCCCAATCTTCCATCCTCTCCCCTGCCTCATGAGGCCCCTGTTCGCTTTGCAGGTGAGGCCGCCTGGGCGAAGTGCTGATCACACCTCCCCAGTTGTATCCATCCAGACCAGATGTTCCCAGCTCCAGGACACTGCCCATAGAGGCGGTAGTGGTGAGTTCCCTCGCTGAGTCCGTGGGAACCACCAACCTAGAGGGTAAATTGACTAAATAAAAAATAAATAAATAAAAATTATAATGACGGCACAATACACTGAAGAGATATTTTCTTCCGTGTGCTCATTTGTTGATAAAGGCGTGACGTATATCGTCATCCGTGGTTGAGTGGATAACGTTACAGACTCTCACCCGGAGTGCTGGGGTTCGATTACCAGCGGGGAGCGATACTTTCCCTTGACTTTTATTGTTTTTATTGTTTTATAATTACTCAGTCGTTATAATATAAAGCATACATAGTGTGGATTTTGCGATTCAAATTAAATATTATATGTATAACATTCTTTCAACGCGTTGACACAGGGATTTCCTTCACGTTCCTAATAAAATCGCGGTAGCTTGTACTACAGATATAGCTTTTGACAACGTAAAATGAAATACTCTTCTTTATATTGGCAGTAACGCAATGTACATTTTTGGTTGTTAAACTAAATATCAGCCCAGGGACGGATGTAGAAATCCTTAGCCAATGACGTACTAGCCTATTGTGTATGCTTGCAATACAACATGCTGTGTCGTTCGTATACGCACTATATGTGCTTAATGCTATAATATATGCGTATTTATAAACAAGCGATATAATGAAAACCAAGTAAGAAAACATAACCTTCGCAAGATGCGACCACCTCAATGTGGGGTGTAGTCAATAACATGTTCAGGAAGTAGGCTACCGTTATGATAAGGAAAATACACTGCATTATATTTCAACAACGGTTTTCCCAGCGTCTACTACAACTGATGCTCACGTCTCGCAAACACAGTAGGCTATTCTTTCTACAACTAATAATGTATTTTTGGTCGCCAACCCCAAAAGTAGAACAGCTGTAGTCGTGGAAAATTATTGCGACGGCTAGAAACAAATGATAACCGTGACCAACATAACAAACAAAATCAATCTCGGAGGATCAATACTGCCGAAATTATTTCATATTATATGTATGATGCGAATACAATAATAGCGTTCAAATAGCTCCCTAGATGCTTAAGTTGTCATTCTTTCCTTATATTGCATATGATCGTTACGCAAGTAATTCAGCACGGCTGGGATTATGTTGGCATAACGGTAAGACTACGTATTCTTTGCTCCAGGGAGCATTACTCACGCAACGAAGATCTTTAACTCCCACCGTAAACTCAGTTCACCTAAGCGAAGTACGAGACGAGTTGGTGCAACACCCAGCCTTAAACCGTCGTATTTAAGATCGCTTAACCGTAAACCACCCTTAGCAAAGCAGGGTTTAAGTGGCCTCGTGGTGCAACCGGCCCTTAACCAGAAACCTTCCCTGATATGTACACAACATCTCACCCAAGTTTCATGGCTATCTGACGAATAGTATATGAACGCATACGGGACTTTGTTGAAACGCTTCGCGAGTCGTCGCTCATTTGTTGCATCTACTCGTGCATTACCTATTATAACATGGATTTACTAAGCCAGAAACCTTGCCTGTAGTGTACACAACCTCTCTCCCAAGTTTCATCGATATCAGCCGAATGGTATGTGAACGCATACAGGACTTTGTTGAAACGCTTCGCCCGTCGTCGCTCATTTGTTGAATCTACTCGTGCGCTACTTATTCTTAAGTGGATTTACTAAGCAAGAAACCTTACCTGAAGTGTACAGAACATCTCACCCAAGTTTCATCGCAATGGGATGAATGACATATGAACGCATGTGGGACTTTCTTGAAACAAACGCACGCCATTTTGTTGAAGCTACTCGCGCGCCATCTATTGTAAATTGGATTTACTACGCCTATAACTTTTCCGGGACTGTGCACAACAACTCACCAAAATTTGATGCCAATCGGATGAGTTGTATATGAACGCATCGCCATTACGCATTTGTTTAAGCTCCTCACGCGGTATCTATTTTGAAATGGATTAACTATGCCTATAAACCTCCCGGAAGTGTTTACAACAACTCACCAAAATTTGATCGCAATCGGATGAATGGTTTATGAACGCATAAAAGACGAACACAAAGACATTCCTTTTTATATAAATACTAGCAGAAGTACCCATTTTTCGAACGGTCTTCGGTATTAATAACCAGACGTAATCAATTGAGCTAATGTTGCAATGGTTAGAGACTTGGAACCTGTTTCTCGACAAAGAAAATGATTATTTATAATATGCTCTGAAACTAAATTTACCTGACGTGTACTTCCTGACGTGAAAAAAATTGAAAACTTCGTAGACGAAACGCAATACACGTCAAATAAAACTGACCTTCACTGTTGTATCATGTCCCCATCCAGAGGAAGACCCCTTTAATAATTTATGAAGGCTTGTGGTGTCTGAAAATTCAGGTTTTTTAGACTCCAATGTACCAAATTCCTAAAAGAAAAAAAATAATCTACCGTATTTCAATTCAGGAATTTTTGAAAATAATGTTTCTGTTTGGAGATATAATAGACCTTCTGTACGACATAACGCACATTTAAGTCGTGTGAAAAATATCTAGGGTACCCCTTGACCCCCTTAAGCGCATTGATGAATTTTACAGTTTTGTTTGTTTCCGTAATAACCTTATAGCCATTTGCGAACATTCACAGAAATTTAATAAATGGAGTGGCTTTACTTCTTGCAGAAATAGATGGAAAGTTGGATGTCACCTTTTCAGATATTGTTGTCATGGTTACTGGCTTGCATTCCTTCATTATTTTATTAAATGTAATTAGTTTTCTGGGAATATCTCAGAAACTGTTTGTTATAGAGCCTCAAAATATACTATTCGGGGACCCTTTACTGCTGTTTAGGGGCACCGAGTTTTGTTTCTGTCACCAAGGGGCTGAAAATAAGCTTTGTCTCGTCGTTGTAGGCCGTAGTGTAATAATAATAATTCTAATAATAATATGAAAATATAGGGATAGGGATATAATAGACCTTCCGTACCACACCCGCACGTGGAAATCGCGTGAAAAAACCTAGAGTACCCCTTGACCCCCTTAAGCGCATTATATGACATTGATGAATTTTACGGCTTAATTTGGTTCCGTTATAATCTTATAGCCGTTTGTAAACTATCTCAATAATGTAATAAATGTAATTGTATTGCGTCTTACAGCAATAGATGGACCTGTGAAATTCCGTTGCCATGGTAACCGGCTTGCATTCTTTCGTTATTGTATTAAATGAAATTAGTATTCTGGAAATATCTCAAAACTGTTGGTTTTAGGTTCTTAAAATGTGGTTTTCGGGGGCCCCCGAATTTCGTTTCTCACATTGAGGGGCTGAAAATGAGCTTTGTCTCACCCGTCTACGCCCATTTCAGCAAGTATTTTAAGGGGGTAGGCCCCCTTTTATGAGAGGTACATCTATGATTAGTGTCGTGCCTCTGAAGGATATCTGTGCCAAATTTTACGTTGATCCACCCAGCCGTTCGCGAGTTATAAGGGAACAACTTTGTCCACAGACAGACAAACAGACTGACATACAGACAGGCAGACAACAAATTTATTTTCGCGCGCATCCGTCATAAAACAGTCTGAAACGCGTAAATAACGCAAATTTCCGTAGAAGTTCAGAAAAAACAGACAAACTTTCATTCTTATATATATAGAGATAAGATAAGATATAAGATAAGATAAGATATAAGATTAGAATGGACCAACCTATAGCCGCAATTGCTGTAATAGAATAGACCAATTTTATCAGCATTAATGCATCGTCCCCATTGTCTTGATCGCAGGCGAAGCCGCGGGTAACTGGTAGTATATATTGTGCCCCTTTAACAATGAAATATGCAAATCACAGTTTGCCAGCAATGCTCAATGGGGAGTATCGGGGTTCATGGTATGTTCTCCCACTCTGTTACTTACACACATTGGATTAAGCAGAGGATACACTTCCTAAAATAAACAAAAGTCAACTCCTACTATTAAAACATTTAATTATCCAAAAA
The DNA here is from genome assembly GCA_946902985.2 of Meconema thalassinum. Classification (NCBI taxonomy): domain Eukaryota; kingdom Metazoa; phylum Arthropoda; class Insecta; order Orthoptera; family Tettigoniidae; genus Meconema; species Meconema thalassinum. The sequence continues at coordinate 65,627,672 of OX336390.1, read as the reverse complement.
TATGGCGCTACAAAAATTAAACAAACTAAAAATACTGACACTCCACTTCACACTTGTCCGAAATTGAACAAGGAATTCATATCAAACAATTATAAAATCATATTGACTGGTTTTCCAAAAATCAACAAAACATCAACTAAGTTTCACTTCCATATGGTGTCAATTCAAATTCATTAAAATAGCGAGCTCCAAATGGCTCGGTAATGTTTACATACACTGTGTTTTCAATTTAATACACATCAATAACTATTTACATGAGTATATCTTTTAATCATAATTATCAAAGTATGGCTAATCATAAACTAATTTTGGGCTTTCACAAGGCTCACATGTTACCATCCCTCTCTCTCAAGCTAACAACTCACTACCGTGATCGGGAAAAACTTGCGTACTCCCGAGCTACAGAAGACTACTGAACAAGTCAAACTTAAGATTACTCCTGGAATCTAATGCCTTCCATAGAACTCGTGAATCACTGAATCATTAAACAATAAAGTTAGGGATTTATCATTTTTGCCTTAAAAGACCATTATATTATAAGAAAGCAACGATCTGAACTCTGCAAGCGATAATAATGGATATAAAGGGACCTCGGTTCAAAGACCGGGTCGTTCAAACAATCTTTAGACACTTCTGTGTATTATTACTCCAACAGTCCGTCCTAACCTACCACACTACCAGAGGGTAAGGGTCTAATCTTAACGACTTGGCGTGATTTATTGCAGGGAGAGAAGAGAGCTCACAGTCTCGCTTTCACAAGGGACTGGCTACATCAGCTTTCGAAGTGAAATGCCATGTCCTGTGGTTCGGATTCCACGTAAAAAGGAGGTCCCGTGGCTCATAATCACAAGATTCACGGTCACGTAAAACTACAATCTTCCTTTTTTACATCAGCTTTCCTCACATCTGTTTCAAATGCAATTCTCTGAATGACAAGGCTTCTAATACAAATTCATAAAACAACATATTTAGGTTCTACAGACCTATTTTCTTAGCTTCGGTATATAATAATTATGAAGTGTCCTCATTAGCGGGTAAGAAAAATTCAATAAACAACCAATATAAAGGGGCTTCAACACGGACGACTCTGAGTTCGATCCTTTCAAATGCCTCGGGAGCAGTATCCTAATTTGATGGACTTATAACATTAGCGACTTAGGGCAGGCCTCGCCTTTTACCAGCGCTCATAATACAACATAAATAGCACCCTTTTAACATACAACACACAATGCCTCGTGATCACTATCACACTTTGAGGGCTTATACACTTCATTCCCCATGACTAACTGTCCCTCATAATTATTTTTACCGAGCATCTCAACGCATTCCTAGCATGACAAATTACTTCAATGCGCTACATGGCGCTCATACATTAATTAGCCAAGTTGCCTTCAAAGAACTAAATAAATTCAAAATTAACGTTTGATCTATATCTCAAAATATATTACTCTCCTTCCCTTAACATTAATCCTTTTACCATAAATAACATGTAATCATAACATGTGTTAATTCATCTAAAGGAGCTCGGAAGCTACTACTTTCAATATAAAATTCATCACAATATTCATTCATTTATATAATTATTATTAGTATTATTACGCTTGCTTCCTCATATTTATATCATTTATCCATTACACTGTTATTTTACTGAATATTTTCCACAAGGGATTCATTTATATTTCACATATTTGTTATATTTCTCTCAACTTAACCGTTCAGATCGCGCAATCTTTCTTTCACCTGTTATTAAACATCCCTACTCTCTCTCTCATGAGGATTATACGCAAACCTTCTCAAACACATAATAATGAAGATAGTTACTCACATGACGGTACGGTCATCGACCGAATTCTCCAGCAATTAAACATTTTCGCCCACCAACTTTTTCTTAAGCCATTTTCATGGTTACATTTACCCTCAATGACACTTTTTTCACATCACATAAAATATTTACCTTAATCACTTGGAACATAATGAATACCATTTTGTATTCGTTTTCACTTAACACAATACAATTCACTAAAAATATTACACTCTAAAATTTCACTATATTTACATTACATAATTTTTTTATCACTTGGGCGTTAATTATTCGCCTTACACACGTGGTTTCTTTTCCTTTCCCGTTTCCAAGGGTTACACTATAGCACGTCGGCTTCCTAATCTGACGAGATGATGGAAAGTCTCGATCGAACTGCACCTCACTGGAACGGCTGATCTTCTAACCCTGGATTTGACTATCGGCTCCTATAACTTTCCTGCACGATGTCGTATCTTGCTAGACGCTACTTGTTCGTCTAAATAAAAGGCTGTCCTTGATGTATTACTATCTCGATCGCTCGAACTGTTAATCGATGACCTAGTAATTTGCTTGTACTTTCTGTTACTTTGATTCGTAGCTTATTGGAGTACTCCCCAATGTTTACTGTTCATTTGTCTACCTAGACAAAGCCTGGAACTACAATTCCCAATTTTTATCGTCCTGCGCTCTAGTCACCTTGATTTCCGGAACACTAGGCGTTATTATTTCGTTCTACCCTGCTTGGGTTCCTTAACGTAGATAAACTGTCTATTTCACTTTCCTTGGGTACTTCGAAACCTTATGATGCGTCGGTTCTTTAACTGAACTTTTATATTCGAGTACCTATCGCCTGTAATTTCTCAAGTCCACAGCCTAAACTTTGACTATATTTGTGTACTTTATAAAGTCTGAAGCTTGCCGATATTATTCCTATATTAGGATTCTAATGTGTCTTCACACGGCGATACTAATGACGATACTGAACGGCCACTCCCATACGGGGTGCTCGTTGGTGATACAGCGTAACACGACCTCTCAAGGTCTGGTAAAGACTGCATTAACGATGATAGTGCCACAGTGTCACGCCCGTAGGCTGACAATAACTGCATGCTCCTCCTGGCACCTCCAGGGTTTATATCCAAATCGGCGGCAAAAAGATAAAATCCACATCTTCTCCAGCACTAACTTCTGAAGTAATTGTCGTATAATTTTGAAAAATATATCTCTGGAAAGCTCTTGTTTTAAACCTAAACTGGTTTCTTTGATCATGAAAATCGATCACACAATTCCAAGATATTAAATAATTTATCTCCTCAGATATGTGGGCGTTGAGGTTTATTTTTCCATCCCTACCAACTCTGGTCTCGGGGAATTACTAACGACGTCATGCTACGTTTGCAGTTCTTTCCTGTGCAAATATTATAAACTTTTTCTCCACACAAAAATCGCTATTCCAGAATGATCAACAGTGATGTGTTTCTTTCATTAATTGAATGCTTGCAAATGGCTTAATTTTAATTATTTCTCTTCTTGCACAATTGCGAGGTTGTCATTTTCTAGCTGCGTAAGGTATATTTCCGAAACCTCTTCTCTCTTACTCGTCGTGGAAAATTTTTATCGTTCTATTTATAATCATGAACCAGCTCCTATCGATGCGTCAAGCATGATCTCACGTCCGCATGACTCGTGGTCACCCATTCTTGCGCCACATTAGAACAACCCACTTCTAAAAATCGTTTTAAGTCATTCTAATGACTTGTATTATTTCCTCTCTTCTTTTGCAAATAAATTTTGGATTCGACGCTTGAACCAATTACAGATGGGTTCAATATATATATATAAGAATAAGATAACGCGATTTAATAAAGACTTAGAAAATTCTATGGGTATATTAACACTAATTTTGGGATCATTATTAACATCTTGAGCATGAGATAAGCGTCAGCCGAGTTGATTCATATTACGTAAATATATGTCCAGCAATTCCCCGAATTACGGTTATCTCACAGTTACGAATGAGTGAAATTTGTCGCCTGAGTAGTGTAGGCAATGAATCCTTTTTCCGGCTGCATGTAGCATTTGTAAGGTAAGAAAGACCTTGGTAGGTGACAAATATCTTCGAAAATGATAGTTTAGGCATGCAGGACTAATTGCAATATAAAGCACAGAATCTTGTCAGAAAAACTGAATAAACATAAAAATGAGTAGCGGTATTGAATTCCTCATAATTCAACATGATACATCGTGAGGGGACATGCCCACTTTTGCTGAGACCTCTGTAAATAATTTCTCTTGTTGAGAGATACGTAGTCTTCATGTTAGAAGCACAGGTATATTTGAGTTTAATTTGTTCCTGTCAGGGGAACAGGAATGTTCTAGATTTACCATTGAAGTGAGACATTTTAGTCAAAAATTAACTTAATTTTTTAAGAACTGATTTGCTTTTGTCTTTTGAGCATATTGTATTACTCGAAAAATTCGGGATTAAAATACATGGAACTTTTTTTTGTAATAATATCTCATAGAGAAATGGAAATACTTGTAGAGTTGTTGTTAATTCATTTGAGGGGCTTGAGACATATTTGTCATCAGCTCCGTGTAGTTGGGAGTGTGTTGAAGCTGTCTGGCAACCTGTATTGCTGTGATGATTGTAGTTGTGTGTGTAAATGTATCTGGGACAGGGATGGAGTAGACACTCCGGGACTTGAGCAAGGTACTATCCAGGCAATTTCCTGTAGGGAGTGTGGCAAAACCCGGGAAAAACACACTCAGGATAACCTCTGTCAGCACCGGGATTCGAAACTACAATATGCGTACTTACCACAGCTGCCCTCGCGGCCATGGTGCACGTTTGACGAGCGCGGCTAAGCCGCGGGACGAAATCCTTGTAGAATTTGGCTTGAGTACCTATAACCCCCCCCCCCCCCCATCCATTGGCCGATCCTGGCTACGCTACTGGATTGCCTGCCCATATTCGCAATTACTGGACTTACACCAGCAATATGAATAAGTCAATGCAGAAAAAGCGATCACATGAAAAGCACATGTCATATGAGCACTCATAAACAAATATACACTACCAAAGAATATAAAGCCTCATCTCCAAGAGTATACTGGTTCTATCCATTGGCCAAAATACCAACTACTGCCAAGCATTGAGAAGCGGTCAATTTGAAGCCAGATAATTATTACAGAATCCTGCGAAAGCTGATAGAACTCGGACTTTTAAACGCTACGCCTACCTTACAACAGAAGCTAAGAGCCATAACAGTTACACTAATTGAGATATCATCATGAAATAAGATGGTTTTGATAAAGCCTATAAATGAGCCAATAACAGAAACTAAGATATTTTTAGATTAGTGTTCCGAGATTCATGGAACTTATTCTATTGATTATTACGATTTACACTCGGCATTTCTTTATTATAATACAATTTTAGTAATTCTTTTATATATATATTCTCGTATACCATTGTAACTGATCTGCTTTTCAGAAGTGTTTATGAATTTCTCAATCAAGTCAATTTCACATTCAACATTAGTTGAATTTCATTTAGCTAGAAATGTCTTATTTGTTCTTTCTACATGTAGTTTATATTTGTATTTTTTCATTTTAGAAATTTTAAGAGAATTTCAACTGACACTTAAAAGTTTTATAGTGATCTTTATGTATTTTAATTCATTTTCTCTTTAGCAATGATTGAAGATGTTACTCAAATATGTTATGTTGCTCGCAGTTTTTAATTCTATTATCTTGCTAATTAAACTTAATTTGTGATTCGCTAGGCACCGTTTGCTGAAGAATATCACAACTTATTCGTAAGTGGTAAAATATAACGTCATATAACTTGACTAGATTTGAGAATTGATAGGGTGGAAAATACATATCTTTTATCATTTTAAATGGTCTTGTCGACTTCGTCGTTATGCTGGGGTCTGGCGTTACGTTACGGTGACGGGACGAAATGTACCCAGATGCACTGAGGTGTGTGACGTCATAGTACTGCTTGGTGCATGTGATCCCCGACAATCTCTACTTCGTTAGTAGAAGACAAAAATCCCCGATTCTTGGATGTCACGGGTAATCTCGAGAACCACTGGAGGGATTTTGATGCGGTTTTCACCATTCTGAAAAGGATATCTCGAAGAAAGATTCTGTAGAAAATAATTTATGTATGATCAAAGGAAGCCAAGCAGTAACGATTTTAGTGAAAAAGTCGAAAACAAACTTGGCATCCGTGCGCTTCTTAAGCTTACGCTGGGCAAACCGTTAAAAATATCAATATACTATGAGCGTAAGATTTGGTCAGCATGAAAAGTTCTACAAAAAAGTCCGGGAGAGCATATCTCTATCTTCAATACATCGTCCACTATAAGTGTTTTTAGACTGGATGTAAGGGGCACCGCGCTCTTTGGTGAGCGTGACGGCATCCTGCGCACTTGACCTTGCTTTGCCCTTGGTTTGCACTTGCCGTTCGCGAGTAATTTGAAACAAGATAAGCAAGATAAGTATTATGCAGATAATTTTCTAACATGTCACAAGTCCTCCAGCCTTTCTAGCATTGTTCAGCATTTGTAGCATTTAAAATGATACAAAGTCTAGTCTTTCAGACAGACTGTCACTTTTTTTTACCTAGTTATAGCTATTATTAACAAATGTTATGCCGCGTCCAACGCGCCAAACAGGTTTCCTTAGTATATCCAAAAGCGGGTTGTATACATCATTTATGTCCACGCTTCTCACTCCGAAACTACTGCACCGATTTTTTGTTATGAGAGAAACAGAGAACAATTCCATGGTATAGATTTTTGAATGGGGGGTTTATTGAACCGAGCGAAACCGTGTAGGACAGATACTACTGTTCAAATTGTAAAATCTTCCAATTTCAAACATCGATTCCATTAGGACAATCAATTTGCCAAGACAATCGGATATCCAAACCTTAGTCAATGAACGTACCACCTGAGATAAATATCTGAATAGGCAATTGCGCACATAAAAGGAATTTGGATGAATATGTAGTGTCTATACGCGTATAAATTACTCAAGCTTCAAGAGTACATCAATCTCAGCCGTTATCGAACTTAATGATTTTATTAATGTGGTTATCAGCGACCATTTCATGAGAATATTAATGGTTATGACAGGTGATAACACTTATTCCTCACTTCCCTTAGTTATACACAAGTAATACACCGCTTGGACTGGTCTCTCCAACATTCCTACTGCATGCGTACATTATTACGTTTGCTACATATAGCGTTTGGATCTTTGAATGACTTGATTGTGCCTGATAATAAATGTGGTGTGATTTTCATAGAACTCATTATCATAAAAATAACGTTTTAATCGGAAATAAATGATCACGAGCCAGTACTCCCGTAAAGTAGGGTGTCCATTCGTCCTGCTTTTCCTGGAAAAGTTCCTCCTTTTCGCAAAATATCCCGTTAGTAGTGTGTTTTGATCGGTTCTGGCCCCTCCTCCTCCTCACCCTCCTCACAAGATGGCGGCAGCCCAATAACTCCCGAACCCGTGGTCGGATTTTGACGAATGAGGTGTCATTGAACTCGGGCTGACACCCCCTTTCCTATGAACAACATATTTCAACCCCAAAAATAAAAACTACCCCTACTAGAGGGTGAAATTGAATTTTTTAGAGAATCTCTCTTTCCAATTGCAACATGTGAGAGTTTGAATGCCGATATGGAATGTAACGTTGTTCTGCAAACCAATAATCAAAGAGGGGCATGTTAGGCCTTGAGGTGAGAGCCCCTGTTATTGTTGACGAGCCCCCTGCTGTCGGGCCCGTGTTGATGGGTTATTGTTGACAGGTCCTTGTGGACGAGTCCTTGTGGACAGGTCCTTGTGGACAGGTCCTTGTGGACGAGTCCTTGTGGACAAGTCTGTGTGGACAGGTCCTTGTGGACAAGTCCTTGTGGACGAGTCCTTGTCCCTTTGGACGGGTCCCTTTGGCCTGGTTCCTACGGACTAGCCCATGAATTTATTTAAATTATGTCAAAGGGCCTAACTACATTTGTGTGTGTGTTGAATTGACGTTGTTCACTAATCCTCCACTACTATAATGGGATAACGATATGAAAGGAAAGTGACGAAATACATGTGAACATACAAGGGATCTAACTTGGTGGATGGATGTGTTCTAACAAGTCATTTGTAGTTGAAAGAGAATAATACATGTTCTTAAGATGTTAAAACTGAGGAGATGGCACGTGCAGTAAGACGTCTTATTACTTCCTGTGTCATATTACAGACATGACAGAGAGGGCGCAGATCTGTTGCTATGACTAACACTGCAGTAATTTGAAACCGCAAGTGTTCATTAAGACAATGGATGATGATCATGCAAAGTTAGCAGTTATTGGATATTACACAGGTGTTCCTTCCGGTGTCATGTTGCTGACATACCAGAGAGCACACACTGCTGTTGCTATGACTGACGCTGCAGTAATTTGAAACCCCATATGTTGATTAAGACAATGGGTGATGATCATGCAAAGTCAGCAGTCATTGAATACCACACAGGTGTTCCTAGTGTACTTTGTACTCTCAACTGTATTGGGAAAGGAATTGCAATGATCTGCAAAAAACTGCTGACACGAGCGATGAGAGTTTATATAAGAGGGGTGTCATATATCTCCCTACTGTCAGTCTTTATTACTCGCTTTGAGTGAACAGTGCTCTATTACTGCTCAAGAGTTGTAAAAAAAAGCCGTTTTGGTAGAAAATCATTAAATTATTTTGCAACGTAAGTACTTATTATTAATGGATTGTAGTCTTTTATTACTAATTGATGTTGAAGTTATTGATTGGAATGTATTTATTGATTGATTGATTGATTGATTGATTTGTTTGCAGATAATTGGGTACCTGTAGGTTACCAGATTCCTACAATCTGTTCATTCAGTGGCATCAGTTGATCAATTATAAAAAGGTAAGTGCCCCCCTCTAATAACTTTTAAACAGTTAGAGTGATATTTTCCAATGTTCACCACTACATGTCAGTGAAAATGGTATATTTGGCAGTCAAACGTTGGAACTACTTGACCATGGTGTGTAAAGCTAATTTTGTAGGTTAGATTTTTATTACCGCTCTATTAAGTCTGAATGTTCATTGCTAGGTGTCAGTGTCAGAGGGAATATTTAAAGACTTAACCTCAGTTCACCTAACATAACCTAACTTTACCTAACTTAACCTTATCATGTGACATGTTTTACAATTTAAAACTTGTTTTAAGACTGGCTATGACGTCACACTTAGCTCACTTAACTGGCGATCGCTGGTTTCTATCACGTGACATGTTCTACAAGTTTAGACTTGTTTTAAGACTGGCTATGACGTCACACTTAGCTCACTTAACTGGTGATCGCTGGTTTCTATCACGTGATATGTTCTACAAGTTTAGACTTGTTTTAAGACTGGCTATGACGCCACACTTAGCTCACTTAACTGACGACCGCTGGTTTCTACCACTCTATCAAGTTCTAATGTTCACTGCTAGGTGTCAGTGACAGTGGTATATAGTAACCCTCAGTTAGAACTACATAAAGTTAGACTTGCTAGGAGTTCACAGATCGATTTAAATACCCTGCTATAACCATTGACTGGAATATAATTAAACTATTTATATTGTAAATTTTGTTTTATCTTTTACTAACATTGATGATTTCTTTCTTTTATAGATAACTTGGGAAGTAATCATCATGTTCAAGTGTGGTGACTGTAAGAAACAGTTCTCAAGACCTGACAACCTTCAACGTCATGCAAGTACAAAACATAATCAGAAAATGTTTGTGTGCAGTCATTGTGCTACCACATTTAACAGACAAGATAATCTTGCACGTCATGTAAATTTAATGCATGTCAGTTCAGCACCATTTTCGTGTTCAGTTTGCGAACTTGGTTTTTCTGCTGTAAAGCGATATCAATTCCACATGGTTGAAGTGCATGGAGAACAACAGGAATTGAAATCTGTAAAACCATCAACTAGCACGGAACCTTTAAATGAATGTGATGCTCAAAAGCGTAAACGTTCTCAAGATTGTGAAAATAGTTGTGCAACAAAAAGAAAAAAGAATGGTGAACCTTCAATAACACATTGTGATGTATGTAATATTGATATACCTTCTTCAATCATTCATGGACATTTACGCAGTATTCAACATAAAAATAACACTTGCCATGAAAGAAATTCTGGAAATGTTCAACAAATTGGTAGTGCATTTAAAAGTCGAATTGCTAGTTATAGACTTCATAGTGAAGAAAAAACTCAAAGTATTGAATCATTTTTAAAAAATGTTCAACCTACTGTGTTTGGCTTAGTAGAAAATGTTTTATTAGAGCATAAAACAATTAAAATGAATTTTGAACTTTTTGGCCTCTATGTAAAAACTGGGAGCGAAGGTGAAATTACGGATATCAAATCCTTTAATACAAAAAGCATAATTGTTAGCGAATCAACTAATATTAGTGATATATACCAAAATATTTCAAGTGCTATCATTGTGAAGAGTGAAGAGTTCCAGGAAAGGGAGTCAGGCTGGGCGTTGGTTGAAGTACTTTATTTAGAAACCAACATGAATAAATACAACCCCCTTCGAGCATCATCATACATTGATTTGCCAGGATGGATCAAACGAAAGAAAGCTGTTGTGAACTTTATGAATAATGATGACGCATGCTTTGCGTGGCCTGTAACCTCAGCTCTCCATTCAGCAGTGGGACATGTGGAGAGAACGTCATATTATCCTCACTATTCTTCAGTGTTAGATTTAAAAGAAATAGAATTTCCTATGGCGATAAAAGACATTCAACGTTTTGAAGAGCTGAACAATGTAAGTATTAATGTTTATGAAATTGAAAATAAGAGTATAGTAGGCCCTCTATATTATACTCAGGAAAAAAAAGAATGCTCATGTAAATTTACTATACATAACCGAAGGTGAAAACGCCCACTATTGTTGGATAAAACATGTCAGTAGACTTGTTGGTATTCAGCTATCAAAAGGTGAATCTAAGAAGTGGTTGTGTGATGGCTGTTTGCTATATTTCAGAAAAGAGGACCAACTAACTCAACATCAAAAATGGGGGTGTAATCATGTTCGTACGGTATTACCGACTCCTAAAAATAACATTCTAAAATTTAAGGATTATGAGAAACAGCTTCGAGTACCATTTGTTATATATGCTGAGTTCGAGGCTTTGCTAAAACCATTTAATACATGTTCATCAAATCCAGCCCAACCTTTCACTAACACAACTCACATTCATGAACCTTTTAGCTTTGCATATTATATTAAATGTAGTTATGATGACTCTTTAAATAAGTTTGAGCTCTATAGAGGACCTGATGCACCTAAAGTTTTTATGGAAAGGCTTGAGAATGATGCCATTCGTATATCCTCTATTTTAAATACGATCATTCCAATGGAGTCACTAACTTCCTCAGAGCAAATGAATTTTGAAACTGAAACTAATTGTTTTATATGTGGTGAATGTTTATATTCAGACAGGGTTCGCGATCATGACCATTTAACAGGAAAATATCGTGGTGCTGCTCACCAAGAATGTAATTTAAATTATAGAGTAAGTAAATTCATTCCGATCATTCTACACAACGGTAGCAAATACGATAACCACTTTATCGTTAAAGAATTTGGAGCTTCAGATGTGAAAATTGATGTGATTGCGAATAATAAGGAACAATACATATCGTTCACAAAATACATCAAAACTAGCAATAAAAAAAACATTAAACTGCGATTTTTGGATTCATTCCGCTTTATGCCGAGTAGTCTTGATAAGCTGGCTAGTAATTTAAAATCAGATCAGTTTCATGAAATTCATCGTGTCTTTCCTAAAGAAGATGATTTTAAATTGATTCGTCAAAAGGGTATATTCCCTTATGAATATATTAACTGTGTGGAACGTCTTGAGGAGTGTTGTTTACCACCGAAAGATGCATTTTACAGTTCCTTAAACACAAGTCATATCAGTGATCAGGAATATTTACATGCACAACGTGTATGGACACAGTTCCACATTCAAAGATTAGGAGAATTTTCAGACATATATTTGAAGACAGATGTGTTATTATTAGCAGATGTTTTTGAAAATGTTCGAAATGTTTGTATGAAAACTTATGACCTTGATCCTCGTCAGTATTTCACTGCTCCTGGGTTAAGTTTCAGTTCAATGTTGAAAAAAACGAAAGTAAATTTAGAATTAATGACTGATATAGACATGATCAATTTTATAAAATCATCAATTCGAGGTGGATTAAGCCAATGTAGTGGACGGTACTCTAAAGCGAATAATAAATACATGCCTAGCTACAACCCTTGTGAAGAGTCAAAGTATATTGTCTACCTCGATGCAAATAACCAATATGGTTGGGCTATGAGTCAATATCTACCACTGAAAGATTTTCGCTGGCTGACACAACCTGAAATTGATGTCTTACATGTTGACACTCTTAATGATAACGATGATAAAGGATATATTTTAGAGGTAAATCTTGAGTACCCTAAAGAGATACATGATGATCATAATGATTTACCATTTTGTCCTGAGAATATGAAATCTCCATACATCTCATCACGAACAAAAATGTTAATTGCTAATGTAAATGATAAATGTAAATATGTAATACATTATCAAAACTTTAAACAGTGTCTACAGCATGGATTAAAATTAACTAAAATTTATCGCGTATTGCAATTTCATCAGTCAGCATGGCTCAAACCGTATATTGATCTAAACAATAATTTAAGAACACAGTCAACAAACGCGTTTGAAAAGGATTTTTATAAACTCATGAATAATAGTGTTTTTGGAAAGACTATGGAGAATGTTGATAAACGAGTTGATGTAAAGCTGATAACAAAGTGGGAGAATGATGGTAAAAGGTATGGTGCGAGCAACTTAATAAGCAAGCCTAACTTTCATAGCTGTTCAATTATTCATGAGGATTTAGTTGTAATACAAATGAATCGTCTTAAAGTAACTTACAACAAACCCATATATGTGGGTTACACCATTCTGGAATTGTCAAAAACACTTATGTATGAATTTCACTATGATTATGTAAAGAAAAACTATCTTGATAATGCTAAATTACTCTACACAGACACAGATTCTTTTATTTATGAGTTTAAAACTGATGATTTTTATGATGATATCAAAACTGAGCTAAATAGGTTTGATACAAGTGACTATACAGAGGATAATATTTACCATTTACCTCTAGTAAACAAAAAGGTTCTTGGGAAATTTAAGGATGAATGTGCTGGTGTTATCATAGACACCTTTGTAGGCACAAAATCTAAATCATACAGCTATATGACAATTGATGATGTAGTAGTAAAAAAATTAAAAGGAGTGAAAAAGAATGTTGTTAGTAAAGAGTTAGATATAAGTGATTATAAGAACTGTATAGTTAGTAACCCACCTGTATTATATAAGAAAATGTGTGTATTTAGAAGTAAAAATCATCAGCTACATTCCAATTTGTTGAACAAAGTTGCTTTAAGTAATGAAGACAACAAACGATTCATTATACCCAACACATTTAATACTCTTGCTTGGGGAAACAGTCGTATTGACGACTATTACTTTACTTAAGTCTAATGATCACTATATTGTAATATTTGTAGTGTGTTTTATATTCTAATATTTTTTTGTAAAAACTGTAAGTAGAATGTATAATGTTAGGCTACAGTAGTTTAGTAAAAATAAGATAAGTAATACATTTTAGTGTAAAATGTTTGCTTTTGTATATTACGAAAAAGATTTTAAAAAATTTACTGAATGTGTGAACTAAACAAGGGGAATGTAAAAAATGTAAAGTGGAAATTGTAAATATCCATGTGTGAAAAAGTGAAATGGCTATTACCATTTTAAAATTAAAAAGACATTGTAATCTGGTAAACCTTGTTTTTTATTTCACAACAACAAAAATGTATAGAATGTGTAAACCAAACAAGGGAATGTAAAAAATAAAAAGTGGAAATTGTAAATATTCGTGTGGGAAAAAATGAAATGGTTATCACCATTTTTAAAAATTAAAAGATATAGTGATTTAGTGAACCTTATTTATATTTCACAAAAAAATGTACAGAATGTGTGAACTAAACAAGGGGAATGTAAAAAAATGTAAAGTGGAAATTGTAAATATTCATGTGTGAAAAAATGAAAATGAAGAAATGACTATCACCATTTTTAGAATTAAAAGACATTGTGATCTGGTAAACCTTGTTTTTTATTTCACAACAACAAAAATGTACAGAATGTTTAAACTAAACAAGGGGAATGTAAAAAAATGTAAAGTGGAAATTGTAAATATTCATGTGTGAAAAAAATGAAATGGCTATCACCATTTTTTTAAATAAAAGACATTGTGATCTTGTAAACCTTGTTTTTATTTCACAACAAATAGAGCTTTACAAAAATAGAATACAAAGAAATACCAATTCCTCAATCCTTTTCAAGGTCCATGTCCACTCATTATCAACTTTCCTTTTATAACACTAATCACAATGACGACTGCCAACCTCACTCCCACTGAGACATCACAGAATGTCAAAAGTTGTTTAGCTTTTCAACGATACTTTATCCGCTACACGTCTTAATGCAGAATGACTGTGGTGATAAGAAAGGAGCATGCTTGATCCAAAGGATTAATAGGTATATCACTATGCTGCAAATGTTCTTCAAGACAAGTTCCAGGACTACACAAATAATAACCAGGTAGGTAGATTTCGAAAGTCAAGTATTGAATTACTTTGCTAATGACGCCATTGCCAGTACAGGTCTGGCATATCCTTTTCCATCGATGGTAAAAAGGTTTGATCTTCCTCCTCCTCTGTGGATGATGTTTGTTGTTGTTGCTTTTTTTCTTCATTACTCCCGTGGTATGAGGAAACAAAGTCTTTACACTGACTTTTATGACCATGATACAGTTTGACTAGCTGACAAGTAGCACACTGTCGCATAGAGGGTATTTTTGCCATAGCCACTTGCTTATGGTGATAATAATCTGTACATGGTTGCAATTCACTTAACACAGGGTCTTGAGTCCATGATTTTGGTACATGTTGCCAGATTTCTTTCACTGCATTTGCTGCGACATAATAAATGAATGATTTTGGAAGAGCCAATAATTCTTCTTTAGTAAAACTGTCTAGTTTCTTTTTACACACAAAGAACTTTCCAATCGCTTTATCGGTAGCATCCCCTTTCTTCATGGTATCACGTTGATGTTTACACGTCGCTTGTAGAAATCTCACTGGTGTCATTCACAGGTAAACCTTTAGTTTTAATTTAATTTAACAACTCCCAGCAGGCATTGGTGGATAGCCAATGAAACAATTGCCACACCTGTGCCAAGGCTTTATGGGTAATATTGTCACAGGGGCAGCGATCCATGAGTGTTTGCAGCGATGGACAGCCCATGTCCATTAAATCGATACATTGACAGTAAGACGCTAAAAATGGTTGTAGCCATTGACGTTTTTCACTACCTTTCACAAATATTACATGGGCAGAAGACAAGTGGGCTTTCATGACCATGTCCAGGTGCTTATATGAAATGGTTCCTCGCTTCCAGTCTAGTTGCATATGAGTTTCAATCCACTGGGTTTGTTTACGGTCTTTATCACACAACAAATCAAACGCATAAGGTGGTTTAAACACCAAATGAGTAGCTTGTGATATCCAAAAAGTGGAACAATCGATGATGGCCACTTCTTTAAATATAAATTTGTTATCTCCAATTTTAAACCCTTGACAGTCGACAATCAGTGTACGCAACATGTTCACTCTTGTCTGGATCAAGTCCAACTGACCACAGACTGACAATTGTTCAGTAAGGTGTACCCATGCCATTTACTTACATTCCATTCTAGTAAAAGAAAAGAAAAACATCGAGTAGTCACTATAGAGGTTAGGATATGACAGGGGGGCCATAATAAATAATAATATAACAACAACAACCAATTTTTTTATTTCATTATTTTATTAGCATAACAAGTTTTACATTCTTTTTTCATTCTAGGATAGAGGCGGTACCATCTCATACAACAAAAAAGTCTTTTGTGTTTATAGTGTCCATAACACTGATGATATCCCAATGTCTCTAAACTGGATGTTTTTGACTGTGAGCTGCTCACTGAAGCACTGCCGGCACCATAAAGTCCACACGTATCATAACTTTTTTCATCACTCAGAGGCATGAGTGAGGGGTAACTTGAATGACAGGGTATATTACCCACTTCCATTCTGCACAGGTAGGGGCAGGCAGGTGACCAGCGCTGATGTTCCTGCATGGGTTCATCGCTCACTTGCCAATGGTCTAAGATGAAGGGACAAAACACACATTTCATTTCATCTCTTCTTTTTAAATAGTAGAATCCAGCGGCTGCTAAGGCTTGAGGGTTTATAAAAGGCACCGGCCACGTCGCAAAGGTCTTGAAACGTTGTTCCTCAGATTTTAAATTCATGGATGTAACTTCTCTTGAGGCTTGAAAGCAAGACATTACTGAGTGGTTTGTTGTGTGTTGACCTGCTATTTATACACTTGTCACTTGGTTGGACAGTGGATAATAGTTGACTTGTTTGTGATGAATAATCAAACAGTAGGCCGGGGTATTGGCTGGAACATTGTCATGCGTTTCAAAATGTAGTCGAATGTCAACATTGGAGGGTTTGACAGACTCTTCCAAGTAGGAACAGTCAAAGACAATCAGTGGCGCCCTTGTCTTAAAAGCTTGGGGTGACAACATTGGACAATTCTCTTTTTGATAATACGACCATCTAAATTTAGAAAACAAGTCGTACAGGGGGGCAAACTTATTTTTTGAAAAATCTAAATCCAGTCCTTCATAGGGAATCACAGCACCGTTGAGGAAAAGACGTGCATTTCTCAATTGCAGGTGATCAAATTGCGTGACATCTTTGGTTTGTTGATACTTGCGATTCGTTTGAAAACCCACAATCATGTAGAGAGGTCTCTCTGTATAGCGGGCTGTTTTTATAGACCAACTGTGTGTGTTGGTGGTGGGCAATAACGGGTACTCATGGAGTGCCCAGCTTCTAAATTCCATGGGTAGAGGTATATCTCTCTTTACCATTTTGAGTATGTCCAGTTTTTTGCTATCGTTAAGGGTCACATGAGGCACTTTCCATAGCAAGCGTTGTAGTTGAATTTTTGAATCAATGGGGGCATTGTCGACTCCCTTGAGTGCATTATTATCACTCCTGTCTCTCACTAGATAAAGCACTTGCCTTGCGTTGACCACAATGCGCTGGTGATCTTCAGCAAAGCCTAAAATCAGTTTAAGAGGTAAATATCCAGTGAAGGTGCCATCGGTGTGTACCATCCAGTCATTGGTCGAGTCAGGGCACCAACCTGCCATGCAAAGTGTTTTAGCTTCTTCCTCACTATAAGAGGGATATAGTTTCATGACACTGGAAATACCCACATTTCGAGTGCTATCCACCACGATATCGTTAATGACATAACGTAGTTCAGAAAACAGGAAGGCGAAAGCATGGTTGGCTAACTTGGATGTAGTGGGTGTAGAACCATCGGCTTTGGTGAGCCGACCTTCAATCTGAATAACACTTTCATGCGGTAGAGTGTAAATATCTTGGTTGTTGATAACAAATTGAATTTCATCATTGTTATTGAGTCCAGGTGTTTGAGCTTGATAAGAATGCAGATCAATTCTTACCACTCCTGGTTGCTCCTCGATGTGGTTCGCTACCTCTAGAATAGAATTCATCGCGGGGGTGTATGTGGTAACCCAAATGCTGTAAAATCTGCTTGTTCTGAGATGTTAACGTGTATTCACGTGGTAAACAACTAACACCATTCCTAGACGGTGCTGTTGCTTTATATACAAACTTCATAGTGGTTTTAGCACCAACTTGTAAGTCACTGGTGTGGTAGAATCTAGATCAATGAGTTGTTGCTCTCTATTGATCAGTCTTAATGTTATATTACTAATACCATCGACAGCCACAGAATGAAAAAGCACCACTGGAGGGTTTTCACGAATAATATAGCCATTGGGCGATGTTACAATAAAGTCATAAAGCGAATGCGACGGTTCTTGATTGGTGTACACTTGACTAATAATATTACACGTCACCGACACATGATGGTCCTCAATGAATTTCACTTCATGGTCTGATTCATGTTTTTTGTTGGGCTCTAACACACGTGGTTTAAATCCTAGTAATGGACCAATGGAATCGAGGTGAGTTTTAAAGTCAATTTTGAATGTAGAAAAAATACTGCAGCGATGAGTGTTGGTATTTCCTACAAGTTCAAACTTGCGCGTTCCATCGAGAAATGACTTTAAACCATATTCATTGATCAACACCACATAAATGTGTTCATAAATGTCATCTATCGTGTATCCACCAGAGTTCAGGGTGAGCACAGAATCATCATAGTAAAATTTGTTGTTCACATTTTCACGTATGTTGTATATTCGATTGTACGTTTCAAGAGAAACAAGTCCTAAACCATAAGGTTTTTCACTCAATTCGATAGGTGGGTAAAAGTCTAGACTCACTTCAGGTCCACGTCCATGCAGTGTAAACGTCTTACTTTCCACCGACATACTGTTGACGTTTTTGCTTATGTTGCGTCTTATATGAAAAAATTAAACACAAACGTCCACACTGTTGCCTGTTAAACGTTTGCTCACGTTTCACATTATAATATATCTTGATCCTGTTTCCAAAATAGGCCACTAGTTCCATGGCCGGGGGCAAATTCCCAAAACTGTCAAAGTACCATACAGTAGATCCCTCTTTGACATAAGCTACATAATGTGTTCCAGGTCCTCGGTGATCATCCAAATTGACAACAGCACATTCATGTTTCCCGGGTTGTGAGGGTAATTGGTTTCGCATAAACACACCTCGAAAATGAGAAAGCTTCAGTTGTTTAGCATAGCTTTCCACTTGCTGATGCGTCAGGGCATGTCTTGCTATGGCTGAGGTTAAAGATGTTTTTTTTATTTCGAAAAGGTGAAATTCCAAATCCTTGTTGATAAAAGGCTGGCTTCAAATTGACATTTCTAGCCCCCATAGCAATGGCCTCCATTGTTTCATTGTGTCGCTGACTTTCATTGAGTTGTTGCTTGCCCTGTTGCACGGCTTTAATGGTTTTTGCCACTGCACTGGCGCCACCTAAAAGTGAACCTAGAGCAGCCAGACCAGCGAATAATGCAGGTAAAAAT
The DNA here is from genome assembly GCA_946902985.2 of Meconema thalassinum. Lineage (NCBI taxonomy): Eukaryota > Metazoa > Arthropoda > Insecta > Orthoptera > Tettigoniidae > Meconema > Meconema thalassinum. The sequence continues at coordinate 65,608,597 of OX336390.1, read as the reverse complement.
CCCGCTCGTTTGGGGACGGGAATCACTCGCCCTTGTTTTGAACTCTGTCGTTGACGTTTTGGAATAACATGTATTTGTGCTACTCAGAGAGCTTTCTTTATGGTCAACACATCATTTTTTCTTTTTTTCTTTCGCAAGGGCTTGTCCACGAATGTCATAAGCCCAGGCTTTGCCAAGGACAGGCTCATATTTTTAGTCTTTCTCACCACATATCTTTGTTTCACCATGATGATGATGACCAACAACCTTTCACAAGAAAGTTTAAGTCACAACTAACATCAGATTGTTATTTCATGGCTGTATATTCCAATTCTACATAAAGTGGGAAATCATTTATGGTTTTTCCAGCTTGCTTTTCATTCCATGTCAACAGGAGATGAAAGGATAATTCGTCTCCTGCATTGACCATTTCATGGTTATGGACCAACATCCTATGACCATTTATCTCTATTTGTAAATGGATCTCATCAGGTATGGCATATTTGATGTGAATGGTTCCATTATAGTGTAGTCGATAGTGGCTTAAACCCTAAGCAAGCACATAGGTCAAGTGCTGGTCATGAACTAGCGGTATATGGTTTCTCTCATTCACAGGTTTTACATTTGTCAGATGCACTAAAAATACAGATGGGATAAATGTATAAAGACTTTTCATTTCATAGGTCACGTATCGCTTGGTACAGACATCATCATCTTCTTGTGGGTCTTCCACGTGAATAATGCGGTGATGATTAGCGCTATAGCCATCCACCGTAAGCTGAGGCACTTTATCATAAAACTCATACACCTTGTTATCCACATACTTTTTTGTAGTAACGTCTGTAGACACTTGAGGATGTTTTACATGAGTTAACCGCTTTCCTTTAAAGTCATAATCTCCGTGTTTTGTGCGTGGCACTACTGACCTATCCGCATAGTGTTTATTAGCAGGATCTGTTTCTTGTTTAGGATCATGTATGGGAACAGACCTAGCTTTGACCATCAACGCACGTCCAAAGACATCCATCGTCAACCTGTAGTACGAGTCTACTGTTTCTATGACAAGGCTCGGTGCGATGTATATAGACAGCCTGCTAGCCTCTCTAAGCCTTAGTTGAAATGAAGCTAATTAAGCAGCAAGAGTCATTCCCCGTGAGGGACATGGTTTCCCATCTCTGCCCCACATCATGTGAACAACGCCATGGTTCACTGTTTCCATCTCCCATTCGCTGCATCATTGTGGGACCTTCCGGCTGTGGAAAGACCAATCTTTTGCTGACACTTATTACAGCGCCCAATGGTCTGTGTTTTCAAAATATTTATATTTTCGCAAAATCTCTCTACCAACCCCTCTACGTGTTTCTGGATCAAGTCATGTCTGGATTACAAAATGAGAATATGGGGTATTTTACATTTTCCACGCAAGAAAATGTTATTTCACCTAATGAGGTAAAGCCTGATTCACTCATGATTTTCGATGATGTATCCACTGAACGACAAGGTATCATTCAAAGCTATTTCAGCATGGGTCGACACAAACATATCGATTGCTTCTATCTTGGACAAACGTATTCTAAAATGTCCAAACAGTTGATTCGTGACAATGCCAATGTCATTGTTTTATTTCGCCAGGACGAGAGGAACAGTCGTTACATTTATAATGAACATGTGAATCCGGATATGACCTTTCAAATGTTTACAGAATTGTGTGGCAAGTGCTGGAACACACAACGTCATGCAAGTTTAGTGATTGACAAACAAAGTGAACTCAACCAAGGGCGGTATCGCTTAGGGTTTGATCATTTTATTGCTATTTAAGGCACTGTATCATTCCCTCTCAAGTCATTTGTCACGACATCATGGCGTTAGCAGTGAGTCAATTGAAAAAGCATATTATTAGAGCAAAAAATACTATTCGCCAAAAGTTTCGTCAATTGAAACGATCGCGTGCGGATCATGCTTTGTTTATTCAACAACATTTAGCACCTCCGCTAAAAGCCATGTTGAAACCCTCTTTCAAGCCATCTGAAACGCTACCTACCGTTTCACAAGCCAGTCAGACGCACCACGAGGACTCTGAGGTAGAGAAAGAGGAAAATGAAGAGGAACAGGAAGATTTAACTAGTGTTAGCGAAGTTGAGGATAATGAGGAACAAGTGTTTACGCCTCAAAAAAAGGCATCACCCCTTGCAGAGTTTTTAAGAAAAAGGAAATCCTTGGCCATGGTCGAAACCCCTTGCCCTTCCAGATCGTCTCCATTTTCACAACTCTTGGCCACCCCTCAACATAAAGCTCAACTGAAAAACATTTTAATAAAATATTATGGATGAACACTGGAACCCTATTTCACCAATCTATTTATTGGAAACACAGATACCACATATGGCGTTCGCTATGAGGATGATAGTTTTAAAATTGGTGATTCATCGATTAAATTTAGTCGTACTAAAGCTGTCATTAAAGAGATCAACTATAAATTAACACCAGGACTGTTAAAGCTACTATTCTCTCGGACTCCCTCATCTGAAGATTATACGTCAGAGGACCTTAGTAAATATAAATCCATTTTATTGGATACCCATGCTCACAAAAGACAGTATGATCCCACTCAACAAGTGAATGCCAATATATCTCAAAAATATAAAACCATAATTGCAAAAATGTTCCCCACTAGTCAAAGTGGTCGTCGTAAAGTGTCCGCTTCAGGAGTGACATTTAAACCATTAAAGCCCCTTGTGGATGTTACCTACTGGCACAATCCAAATAAACTCGTCCAACGACTACAGCTGTTGCATGCTTCACGCCAAGCCGGCCATACTGGTCACGATTGGGAAATTCAAGAAATTGAGGAAAACTTCGAAATGCCAAAATTATTGTTTAAACCCTCACCCATTAAAATGGGTATTGCTCACGAGTTGCATCGTCCAGCTAGACGTCACTATCAGCGACTCAAGGTGATTTCACAGGGTGTGGATGAACTTTGGCAAGCAGACTTGGTTGAAATGATTCCCTATGCTAGCGTTAACGATGGTGTACGCTATATGTTGACGGTCATTGATGTTTGTTCCAAATTGGCGTTTGTTGAACCTGTGCGTCGCAAGTCTAGTCCACTAGTTACCAAAGCCTTTCAACATATTATTCAACAATCCAAACGTCAACCTCAGCTGCTACAAACCGATCAGGGAAAAGAATTTTTCAACAAAGATTTCTCCAGTTTTCTCAAATCTAAGGATATTCACCATTACACCACGTACAGCAATCTCAAAGCCAGCGTGGTCCAGCGGTTCAACCGAACATTGAAAACCCATATGTGGAAAGCGTTTACCGCTCAGGGCACTTATCGCTGGTTGGACTTGTTACCTGAGTTAGTGTCACGTTACAACGACACCAAACACAGAACCATTGGGACCAAGCCACGACTTGTAACTAAAAATATTCCACAACTGGATAAACTGTTTAACCCCATAAAAACAGCAGACCCTAAACGTCATCGCCTTAACATTGGGGACCATGTTCGTGTGAGCAAATTCAAGTCCGTCTTCGACAAGGGCTACACACCAAATTGGGGGACTGAACTATTTCGAATTCGTCAAGTCAACCTGAACAGTCCAGTCACCTATTTACTCGAGGACCTCAACCATCAACCCATACAAGGCAGGTTTTATCTTCAAGAACTTCAAAAGACAGCGTTTCCTAAACATTACCTTGTGGAAAAAGTGTTGAAACAAAAAGGAAATAAACTATATGTAAAATGGTTGGGATTTAGCTCAGCCTTTAATTCTTGGATTAATAAATTACATGTTGTGTGAACCTGTGTGTCTTGTATTTATTTATTTACTCATGTTGTACTTAACCTACAGTCCTATGTACAGTCCTCAGCTATACATGTATTATGAGCAATACATATTTCTTTCTCTCTTCACCTGTGTTCTCTCTTACACTAACCCCCCCCCCCTTTCACTTCCCACCACTGTCAAAACAGGTTGTGACTTGTTAGCTCTTATCGTGCGCGTGTACAGGTGAACACCTATGTGTTAGAACATATTACACATGAACTCACATTTTCTCACGTATGAAGCAAAACAGGATGTGACTTGTTTCACAAGGAGGACGGTAATAAGGTCATTTCACACGTGTTCACATGTATTTCGTCACTTTCCTTTCATATCGTTATCCCATTATAGTAGTGGGGGATTAGTGAACAACGTCAATTCAACACACACACAAATGTAGTTAGGCCCTTTGACATAATTTAAATAAATTCATGGGCTAGTCCGTAGGAACCAGGCCAAAGGGACCCGTCCAAAGGGACAAGGACTCGTCCACAAGGACTTGTCCACAAGGACCTGTCCACACAGACTTGTCCACAAGGACTCGTCCACAAGGACCTGTCCACAAGGACTTGTCCACAAGGACTCGTCCACAAGGACCTGTCAACAATAACCCATCAACACGGGCCCGACAGCAGGGGGCTCGTCAACAATAACAGGGGCTCTCACCTCAAGGCCTAACATGCCCCTCTTTGATTATTGGTTTGCAGAACAACGTTACATTCCATATCGGCATTCAAACTCTCACATGTTGCAATTGGAAAGAGAGATTCTCTAAAAAATTCAATTTCACCCTCTAGTAGGGGTAGGTTTTATTTTTGGGGTTGAAATATGTTGTTCATAGGAAAGGGGGTGTCAGCCCGAGTTCAATGACACCTCATTCGTCAAAATCCGACCACGGGTTCGGGAGTTATCGGGCTGCCGCCATCTTGTGAGGAGGGTGAGGAGGAGGAGGAGGGGCCACAACCGATCAAAACACACTACTCCCGTTGTCCCGAAAGTTTTATTGGAGACCCTCAAATGTCCCGGGTTTGTGATCCCGCTTGGTGAATGTATGAGACTTACGCTACAGTGTTTTGTTTCGTTGTTTACTGTGCGAGTTAATACGTAATAGAGCGCCACTTGCACAATGTGCTGAATAATCTTTGCATCTTACTCCAATGTTTTGTGTTATTGGTAGCACTGGTGCGATTTTCAGTTTTAATTTGACTGGTTTGGTTCTTACAGTAGCCCTAGTAGTTGAGATTAGGTCTTAGACCTATGAAATCACTGCTTCATCATGCCAAAGTGAAGGTGTAATTTTAACAACAACATAAAATGTGAGTTTTGAAAAGCGACAAATTTCTCGGCACGCTTGTCATATGTTGTTCGTATGTTAAAGAACCCATTTGAATTCAGTAGGTCGTGTTCATATTGGCAAAATGAATCTCGGTATTTTCCACCAAAACAAAGTTCCTCCCCTCTCTATTAGAAAGCGCGATATTGTCAAGGAGCTTTGATATCTAACCTCCTTGACTTTCATAGCGCTCCAAGGAACGATAAAAATTCGACATGCAAGTTGACCTCTGGGCGTCAAATAACAAAGCATGCACCCGATACCCGAGGCCATACGATATTATTATTGTACCTATAGGACTTTCAATAACCTGGTGAGCACCAAATAACATGGATACGACGCGAAATTAAAATAATGAAATAGATTTTTCTCGCGACTTTTCATCCGACTGCAGTGAAACTTGGCACGATATATCTTCACACAAGCCTTAATATACTGATGTCTAATGGTATTTGATGAGTCACATTTTCAATATAATGCAATCTTAAATATTAAAGTCCTTCTGACTCTAGCACGATGGAAATTTCAAATGTGATTGTGTCGCAACTGTCTGATTCTTGACCAGTGGATTTTCGGGAGCCAATGGAGAAGAGGGGACATGAAGTGTTATGGTAAACATCAAAAAACAAAGAGATATTCTTCCTGTTTTTGTTGCTATTACTCGAGCCGATTGTCACAAGTCCCAAACGTAATCACTTTATAATAATGAAACAAGGTATTGAAAATCATTCCCGCATACTAATTCGAAGGATCTGATGACGTGTGGGTTTTATCTTCTGGGAATTAACAGAGTAATATTAGGAATAAAGAAAAACTGTGGCATTTCACTCATATCTCGTTCCCTGGTAAGACTGTGATTACATGGGAGCTACTGAGGTACGTTTTGTTCTGATGAATGATATTCGAGGAACAGTTAGTTCGTGTGGATATTGTGAAAGGAGCTACCCAGTGTTAATCCGTTGACTAGTGTGGAATTCTGTATCATAGTACGTCTCGCGTCATCTTTCCTATTACACCTCATTGGGATTTTGGTATTTCTATCGCAATAACGTATCACGTTCCTTAGTTACCGTCTGACCAGCCATTCGGCTGACGCCCAACACGGAGAGTGATTGTTTTTTGTATTTATCATAACATTGGAGTTAAAACAAGATAATTACGACTTGGAGAAACGTACGGGCCTGCTGTTTTGAAATACTCGTCCTCACAAAAAAAAATGATATTTTATTCTAATCCCTTCGTATTTGCGTGAATCCACATGATAAAACTGTGTTATATTATTCAATCGATCGAAAAGAAATGTGTACTCCTGGACATTTTCTCCACTTTAATTATTAATAAGTGACACATACAAAATATTTACTCCTTTAGATTATAGACTCATTATCAGCACACCATTTTGTTTCAGAGCACGCCATCATAAGTTACATTGTACAGGTTCTTAATCTGATAACAAACAGTGTTCCTGGTTGATATTCCTTCATTGTTTACTCGTATTTCGGTTAGTTTAAGATAGGGTGTAATTGGCAAAGCTCATAAATTGTATGTCTGAGAACAAACAATCACATTGCCACATCATACAACTGTGTCATATTATTAAATCGACCGTAAAGAAATGTATACTCCTGGACACGTTCTCAATTTGAATATGTAATAAGTGACACATACAAAATATTTTCTCCTTTAGTATATAGAGTCATTATCTGCACACCATTTTGTTTCAGTGCACGCCATCATACAGTGTACAGGTTCTTATTATGATAAGAAACAGTATTCCTTGTTGATATTCCTTCAGTATTTACTCGTTTTTCGGTTAGTTTAAAATAGGGTTTAATTGGTCGAGCTCATGAATTGTATGTCTGAGAGCAAACAATCACATTTAAGGTGTGTTGAAAGGTGGACAGTGGTGGAAATGTTAATTTCCGAGTCGTTCATTCTTCATTATTTTCTCTTTGACAAGGGATGTCTTTAGTTATGAATATTACATTATAGTTTTCGTAATCTCTGGATTTGTAAATCTTCTATTTGCTTGCCTTTCTCAATCTTAATAATGCGTACTAGTCAATATTTTCAATCTTCAGAGGAGCAGGGCTAATTTTCTGTATGATGAGCAGACGAGCAGAAATCACCTTAGAGAAATTCGCTGATATGATTATTTAAACGCTTTGTACTCCCAACACGAGATATATTATATTCAAATATTAATATCATAAATTTCTAACTACACTAACCTTTTATGCACTTTGCTTCAACCTAGATTTTATCATCATTATTACATGATACTGTTTAGCGGTACGTGTGTGTGTGAAGGGTTGTGGATAACTAGGGGGAGTACAAAGGGTGTTAAGACCGTGGGTCTCTCCGCGAGGATGTGATATCTGAAGGTGTCGGGGGAAACAAGCGAAGCTCTACGAGATGGTGGTTATAATTTAAGGGGTGCGCCTCAGGGATGAAGGTAATACCGGGCGGGCTAAGTGAGGGCCGCGGCGAGTAAGATTAAGCAGTTGCTGATGACGCGTATTGCGGACAGTGTCCGTGCGTGCTCGTTTAGAGGACAAGGACGAAGATAGTGAACAAACTGATATTGCTTGCCCAGCGATCCTGTGGTAGTTTGGTGACGGGGTAATTTGTGAGAAGGGAATCAGGCAGTAAGCAGGGCGATGACAACAATAATAAACAATCGGGCGATGGTAATAAAATGTACTTATTTATTATGGGCTTTGTATGTGCGCTTCCCCGAATGTAGGGACAGCTCAATAAAGCAATATTACAAAGTAAATGGGTATGGCAAATGGGTAGGATGTTAATTATGTGTGGGAACCTGAGAGATACACACTCACCTGAGGTACTATGGTGTCGATGCTAGCTCGGGCAGCGATACGGGATACAAGAGTCATCCCCTCATGTTTGGGAGGCCTATTGATGTATTTCTAGATTGCTGACTGTTGCAAGCTTGCTACAAAGTTGTTGTAAGAAGCAGTTCCTGTATAATTGTTCATGTTTGTGCAAGCTCTTGGGCAAGCGCTATAGTGTGTCTCTGCTGGCTTGGTGCGGAAATGAAGTGTGTTGTTGTTGGTTTCCCTGGGTGATTGGGGTATTGTTTTAGAGATGGGGGCTTAAAGGGTTGTAGGTGGTGGTCATATACTGTATGTGTGATTTGTAGATGTTTGTAGATTAATAGGTGTATGCGGATGTACCTCTTAAGGGCGCTATGTGCCCTTAAAGGTATAACAATATGGATATATTATATTCTAATATTAATATCATAAGTGTCTAACTACACTAACCTTTTATGGACTTTGCTTCAACCTAGATTGTGTCATCATTTTTACATGATACGGTAGATGACAGCTGTGTGTACTTATTTCCCAAACATTCTATTAGTAAAATGTATCTCTCATTATTTAATGTTACCGTCCTATCATTGATATACTATTATTATTATTAATGAATGTTGTATGCAACATATTTTATAATAATACAAATTTAACTGGTTGCATATCATTCGATTTTAACTTTAGCGGAATGTATTATTTTTATAACCCCTAACTTATTGTAGCCTAGGTAGGGTACTGACATAAAGGAGCTCTTAAGCTCTAAGTGTAGCCGTGGACATGAAACCAATCAATCAATCAATCAAGCAATCAATCAATCAAACCTAATTATCATCTTATACAGTCCTAGGAGTATAACACACACATGCACCGGTATAATTTGATTTCTCATGAAAATAATGTGCCCATACATTATTATCAACACACTGATAACCTATGTGTCTTTATTTTCATTTTTAAAGCATCTATGAAAATAATCCCCTATGTATAGTCAGGCGGGAGTTTAATGGAAAGATCCTTCAGGAAACGAATCAACTTCAGTGAAAATTTAATCAATTTTAATTTATACTTTTGGAGCAATATACGCATACAAGTTTAACAATACTCCATAATTTGTCGGATCCACACGAGTGAAATATTTAATCAGTTACGGCAGCAGTAGCAGACCCATACAGTTCAAATGTAATATGAATAAACTTCATTGAATGAGTGCTGCATTCTCCTCCAGTTGCTCGTTTATAACAAATAGGAACCATCCTTGGTGTGTTCTCCCTTCAGATATTTGTGCAACAATGTTTAATTTCCGTTCGATCTGAGAACATCAATGGATACAGATCACTCAGAGTAAGCACGCTTTCTTTACTGCACCCAATTCCTCTCCACTTATGAGGAGCTCCCATAAAATTAATAAGTGCAATGTCTCGTCATTTGAGTGCGGTTTCTTATGAGCATCACCCGTAAAGTTTACACAAGCACTATGATATATACTACTGTATAACATACATTTAATTTTGGCAAGGACATTCTGAAAGTGTAATCAATGACGGATCGACTCAAGTGCAAGTTAAACTCAGCAATTTTTCTAGCTTTGTGCCATGTCTTGTGTGGAGTTTCGTCTAGGACACCAAGCTGGCTCATCAGCGAGCTCTCGGTGTACCCACCCGGACCCTAGAGGAGTAGCGAACTGGCATGGCATGGCATGGCATGACGCACGGAAGCGAATTCAGCCTGTCAGCCCGTACGCCGTAAGAGCTGTGTCTAATGTGTTTTGACCAACTGCAATTGAATGAGGGGCTTTGGGTGATTACCTAGTGCCTGGTTGGTCAGAATATGGCCTGGTGCATTAGAACACAGAAGTTTCAAAGGAAAGTAGAAGTAAACGTTTGATGTAAGAAAGTCAAAGGCATAGAGCGTAATCGAAAAATATTATTACAAGGGTGAAAAAAAGCGTGCTATAGTAGCAAGATGTTAAGGAGAAGATATTCAATAAGAATGCGGAGGCACTTGTGGCGGTCGCCCCTATCTCGGTAATCTCCCAATCTGTTAATGAGAGTATCTGTACTTCGTGTGGCTGTACGGTAAAGTTTGACTGCCTGCTTGTGTATTCTCTGACTGACGGTCGAGACATTAGACCTGCCAAGGATCTCCTGATGTAGTGCGCAGCGCTCGGTTCTGGACAACCTGAAGTTCAATGATGGTGGAGGAAGCTGCGTACCCCAGGCAGGGCTGGCATATTCCATTACAGGACGCACAATAGTGCTGTATGTGAGGAGCTGGCTAAATTCATCTAGTGCGCTCTGGGACTTAAGTAAGGGCCAGAGCTTCGCTTGGATCGCTTTCGCTTGATTTGCGAGCTGTGAAACCTCCTGTGCGAAAGTAAGTATGCTACCTTCCTTTTTATGAAGCGCACATGCGCCTCTTTACTGCGAGAACTAAAAGCTCAAGCAGCCATAACCTCCCTATGAAGGCTTCCAAAAAGATGTTATATTGGCTTTCACGGCCAGTGAATTAAAACACAGCACCTATTCCAGGTTTGTGCGGTGTCATGTGTGGGGAGGGGTCCGGACGGGGACACAAACAGCCCGCTGATGAACTAGCTTGGTGCCCTAGGCGAAACCCCACACAAGACATGGCACAAACCTTGAAAGATTGCTGAGTTTTAATTCACTGGCCGTGAATGCCAATATAAAATCTTTTTCAAGTGCTAGTAATAGACATGGCTCATAGTTGTTCACAGGAATAACATACTATGAATAGTAGTACGCGGCTTTGGTGGCGTAGTTAGTAGCATGCTGAGATTCTATGCCCAAGATCGCAGGTTCAAACCAGCCAAAGTCGACGGAATTTTTAAGAGCGTTAAAAGAATTCATCAGTATGCCTTCCTTCGCAGAGGAAGTAAAGCCGGCGGGCCCATGTCAGAGATTTTCGGCATGTTAAAGAACCTTCCAATTGTGGGAAGCTAAAATTTGTAGGTTAGATTTGATTAACGCTCTATGTTCCAGCGTGCGTCGCCAGGCGTGGTTGTAGTGACATCTAGTATCCAAATTTGCAGCTAGGTGCTGTTGATGGTAGCATTTGGTAGCAAACGTAGGAACTACATGAAATTGATCGTCTGCAGTCCTTCCCTGAATTACAGATAACACACACCAATACAGCCATCACAATTCACACCGGGGTAGGTAAGGTTAGCCGGTTCTGGCACAGGGGCTAATGCGTAAGATGGCGGCTGTGTGAGTCCAACCCCATTCTGATTGTTTAGAGGGGCAGTCATAGCTGGGCCAGGGGATAATGCGCAAGATGGCCGCCACGCGCAACTGAATTCTTAAATAAAGGGCTTTCCAAATCATTATTATTTTAATTGTTATTAACTTTAAAAATATTGATTTAAAATTTAATTTATTATTTTTAACACAGGGCTAATACACAAAACGGTCACTGTACTCAACCACTCACACATATGGCCTGCTACCCTAACTTAACCTAACCTAACCTGACTTTACCTAACTTAACAAACCTAACTATACCTAACCAAACCTAATTTAACCTAACCTAATCTAACTTTACCTAACATCAGTTCACCTAACCAAACATGTCCTCACATAACCTAACCTAAGCTAACTTAACAAACCTCACATAACCTAACCGGAGCTATATTTATTTGTTATTAACTTTAAAAAACTATTTATTTAATATTTAATTTATTATTTTTAACACAGGGCCAATACACAAATTGGTCACTGTACTCAACCACTTACACATATGGCCTGCTACTCTAACCTAACCTAACCTAATCTAACCTAACTTCACCTAACTTAACTTAACAAACCTAACTATAACTAACCTAACCTAACCTAACTTTACCTAACCTAAACAATCCTAACCTTACCTAACATAACTTAACCTAACCTAATCTAACTTTACCTAACCTCAGTTCACCTAACCAAACATGTCCTCACATAACCTAACCTAAGCTAACTTAACAAACTTCACATAACCTAACCTAAGCTAACTTAACAAACCTCACCTAACCTCAGCTAACTTAACAAACCTAACCTAACCACACCTAACCAAACGTAACATAAGCTAACCCCAACCTAACCTAACCTGTAAAGCTAAGCCAAAGTCTAATACACATACACAAAGTATATAAAGGCACAAGCCACTATCTATATGTTAGTCTTATAAAAAGTATGGTAAAGCGAACCCCTGCACTGTGGATATTGTACAAGATGTTCGCTATGCACAACCAGCTTAGCATTGCAAAGTCAGTTAGGTTTTAAAAAGTAAAAGCTTTGTTTTTTCTTTTCATTTTCATATTTCACACTTTGCAATTTGCCAATTTCCAATTTATAGGTCTTAAAAATGTCAGTTATAAGTTTTTAAATTTTGTCAATATGGAAACATGGATTTCCCAATTTTGTTGTTTAAAAACAGACAGACATGTTTTTAATTTAGTCCATGTCCAAAGTTCATATTTGCGAAACACAATTTTTCATTACATAACAAGGCTGTACACCTTGTCCCTAAGCATATAAGTAATACAAGGGTTATACCATACTTTTGGCTACCTAGTTTCGGCTACCTAAGGGCAATTTCTTAACATGACTAGAGGTTAACAATTGCATTGGGAGTGGGTGAGGTGGGGTGGAAATTAAAATGTACAAGCAGTACCCATACAATATTTTTATTAATTTAAATATGTTTACAATATTTAAACATAATACATTTTCTTCGTTTTCTTTTTTTTTCTTATAAATATAACAGTTGGATAATTTTTTGGATCTTGTTTTTTTAAATTCTTATGTATGAATATATTTTTTGTTGTTGCTTGATTGGTGACGTTTTTTTATTTTTGTAGTGCTATTGTTTTAAAAATAATATATTTCTTGTTTTAGGATTTCCATATCCATAACGTAACACTTTAAGCATGGACAACGGTTGAGTAGCGACCATAGGCATGTGTACCTATACCATTAGCATCAATTACTCTCTTATCATCATCAGGACACAACCCTATTTTGTTTAGTCTTATAGATAATATGTAATGTTGCTTAGAAGAAATAATGTTCATTGGTATCCTTTTTACCTTGTTTTTCATTACACAATCCTTATAATCTTGAAAGCATATACAATTTTTAACAACACATTTTCTAATAACTTTAATCTTTTAGATTTCTTTACCATTTATGTGTAAAGCATACTTTTTAGCTCTAAGTCCAACAAATGCTTTAATAATTTGTCCACAGGCCTCGTCTTTAAATTTTCCCAACGTTTTCTTGTTTGTTAAAGAGAAACACACATGATTAGTAGGATAATCTGATGTGTGCAGGTGTTCTAGGAAATCCAACTTGTCTTGATATACATCTTGGGTGTTAACCAAATAAATAAACGAGTCGGTATCCATATACAAGAATATAAGATTGTTCATGCCATAATAGGGCAGCAGCACATCATAGTGGAGGGAATACATAAGAGTTTTTGAAATGTCCGGTATAAACATTCCAATATGTATAGGCTTATTGAATACAATGTTACGTTTTGCCATATGGAAAGCAGCTAGGTTAGGACCATAAATTTTTCTGTCGATGAATGTTGGTTTAACTATTAGCTTTTCAGCCTTTTTCTGTCAGTCACAAGACGTATGTCTATTCTTTAACGAATATTTTCCTTTGTTTTTTCCAAAAATGGCGTTGTTCAACAATTTGTAACGATTTTTTCAAAATCATTTTTAGCATGTTTTCGAAGATTGTTATTAAAATCAACGTATGCCTTTAGCCAAGGTCTTTGTTTAAACTTTAACACACGATGAATTTTTACCAATTTTAGTCCATGAACTAAATCCTGTTTAAGTGCCATGTAATGAACAACGTACCGCCTTCGATTTCCAAGATGAGGAATTAGTTTTTTCAGAGGCGAATCCTTAGGTTGTGTACACTCTGGTAGGAAAGGTAAATCGTTGTGTAGATCATGAAGGTCAGATGGGTAATCAACATCAACGTCTATAATGTATCCCACAGGGTGATGGCTTCTCAGAATCATAGGTGTCCATGTATGTATTGTTAGATTCAGCATACCGATGAGACACCTGGCATATGCCAACACGTATTCCAAATCTATTAAAAGAATCTGATTGTAATCCTGCAGCAATTCCATTCAATTCCTGTGTAAAGGATCAATGCCTCAATACTTAAACCAGGTGAAGTAAAAAAGTGTGTAGCATCCACTCAATGTGTTTCCAGTGTTTTGTTTCGAAAAGTTTCAAAGCTGTCTGCAAGAAGGAGTACATCTGAAGTTAGGTAAAGGTCACTATATTCCTCTTGAGTTGTAATTTTGAACTAATTCCACATATGTTTAGCATGTTCATAGTCTTCTTTGCTAACATCCTCTTGACTTAATTTGTTAAAGAATGCCTCTTTAGAGGTAAAAACTTTTCACTTAACTTTTCCCATGAATCAATGTAATCATAACAAAATACTCCTTTACGAGTCATGAGAGTTGCATTTTCTTTTCCAAATTACTTGTCTGTCTCAGGGTATGATGTTAAGTTGGTAACTAAGTTTTCCAAACTACTAGGCATTAACCGAAACGTATCCACAAATCGAAGCTTAACATTTCCCAAATGTTTGGTGAAGGAAATTTACATTTCTTTAGAATTAGGAATAACATCCACTCTCTCAGTAGTACACCCCAATTGCTCTACAATGAAATTTGCCTCGAAGCCACTCATATTATGTAGAAATACAGGAAATGGGTTACCTGTTTTACATCTCAAATTACAGGTATTATGTGCACTTCCTCGGTATTCCCCTGTAATATGACAATGGTCTCGAACTTTCCAGTCCTCTTGGGTGAATGGTTTATGACACAAATAACAGGTTTCAGAACATTGGAACTCTGATTCTTCATGCTCAGTTAGTGCCTTTGGAACATTTAAGCTGTAAATGCGAACAATTTCATTAACTATTGAGATCAAACAGTCTAAAAACTTTCCTGCAGCGTCAGGACCACGATAAATAACAGGTTGGTTCGGAAGGTTTGTCTTTATATGTTCCACAGTTGGTGAGGGTTTAACATATGTACCAAAGCTCAGAGGAACATAACACTGGCAAGGCACTGTATAACTTGCCTTCAGGATTGGGTAGACATGTTTGATATGGTAAGAGTATACTTTCGAAATCTGCATATATATCGTAAGGTATTTTCAACATTTTTCCACATTTAGGAATTTCAAAATGGGGTTTTTAATAGTCATTTCAACCCTAGCAATGTAATGCAGGACACACAAAGCTCTATGTTCTTTCAATTTTTCCATTCCTTGTTGTCCACATTGATTATCGAAGTGAGTAAAACACCGCTTACACGTAAATATATTATGTTCATGGCGGGTAATCTGATGTCCTATTCGTTTATCAAAATCTTTGATATAGACATAGTGGTTCTGGCCGGATGAAGCGCTTAGCAGAAGATAGATATATATAGATTTTTATTAATTCCATTTGATCAAATACATGTATACGATACATTTTTATATAGGACACGTCAGAATTCACATCTATAAAATGAAAGAACTAACAGGTATATATTACTAATATTATAACTATTTATAACTTATTATAATAACAGCTTTTAATACAATCTTATTGCACAACTATTTACACCTTACCCTATTATCATAATATGAAAACTTAATTCTATAAATACAACTAATTACAGCTAGGTATTACAATGAAAATAGAAAAGGAAAATATAATTATAGATTTCATCGCTCCTATACTCTAAGGTATTCTAGTACAGAGTAAAAACAATGGCACTGCAGATAAGCTTTCAACATTCTATCAAAGGTTTTTATTTTTGGGGCCAGCTTTATATACTGGGGTAGTTTATTGTATAATTTAACTCCAGTGTGAAAAATTCCTTTTTGATATATGCCTGTGTGTGTGAAATATGAATGTTTCGATTTTGTATTCTGTTATGCCTATGAACATCATTGTTTGTTTTAAGAAAAACATCTTTATTCATTAAATTCTTCTTAAAAACATAATACTTTCAAAGATATATATGCAGGGCAGTGGGAGAATGTTTAAATCTTTAAACAGAGGTCTATATGGTTCTCTAGTGTTTACATTTGCCATAATTATAGTCGCCCTCTTTTGTATCCATAACGTGCTTAGTACATCTGGCGATATACCCCAAAATATGACCCCATAACTTAAGTATGAATGGAAATAAGCAAAATAAGTCTTTCTTAATGTGTGCATGCTAGTGCAGGTTTTCAAAATGCGTAACGCAAAGCACATCGAGTTCAGTTTAGTATTCAGATACTGTATATGTTTATTCAATTTCATGCCTTGTTGTATCCATAGTCCTAACAAACCTTGTTGCTGATTTATTTTCTATCTGATGACCATTTAATGTTATATTGGGCTTCCCAGGATTCCTATTCTGTATAGTGTAGAAATTTAGACATACTGTTTTTTTATAGTTTATTATGAGGCGATTATCTTGTGACCATTTCGTTAACTCTCCTGTATTGGAGTCAGCAGACTGCTGTATGTCCTGTGTAGTTTCACCTATTATTACGAGTGTTGTATCGTCCGCAAACAAAATTTCCTTATGTGAATGAGCGTTCTGCGTTATATCATTGATATATAGAAGAAAGAGTAGTGGACCCAAAACCGATCCCTGGGGTACTCGAAATTTAATAATTCTTTCATTGGACAATGTTTCATTAAGTGATTTGTTTCCATCCTTCTTGTGTCTCAAGCTTACTATTTGTTTACGCCTTGTTAAGTAAGACTCTATCCATTTATTAGCTAGACCTCTAATACCATATTGATTTAGTTTTGTAAGGAGGAATTTATGGTCAACAACATCAAATGCTTTCAATAAATCCAAGAATAGGCCAGTTACATGTTCCTTATTGTCAATTTCTATATACTATTACTACATTCGCTAATTGCTGCCTGTGAAGATTTTGCCGTTCTGAATCCATGTTGTGAGTTTGATAATATTTTATTTTTTCTGTAAAACTTATGATTTTTTCCACAATTTTTGCAATACCAGTTGGTAAGGTAATAGGACGATAGTTATCTAATTCATCTTTTGAACCGTTTTTTGTGCACTGGAATTACTTTTGATAACTTCAAAATATCCGGGTAAGTTCCTGAGAGAATTGTACTGTTTATTATGTGTGTAAGTGGATTTATTATATATTCTGCACATTTCTTTAAAATTGCATCAGGGATGCCATCAAAGCCAGCACAAAATTTATTTTTAGCTCTTATATAACTATCTTACCTCTTCACTTGTGACATGATTTATAAATAAAGAATCACTACATATATTTATTTTATTATTAGAATTTAGTGTATTTACCAGTGATTTATTTAATAATTTTTCTGGAATTTCAAGAAAATTGTCATTAAAAGTGTTTGCTATTTCCTCTGGATTATTAATCAGTTTATTATTTCTGGTCAGTGTAATGTTCCTTTGTATTTTAGCAGATTTCCCATTTTCTTTCTTTATCGCGGACCACATAGCCCTGTTTTTTTAGATGCTTGGGAAATAAAATTATCATTATGCATTTTATTTGCTATTTTATTACCTTATTTAATATGGTAGTGTATTTTTTGTAGTATAAATTGAATTCAGGTGCTGTGTGGTATTGTTTATATAATTGGTGTAGAAATTTCTTTCTTTGACATGAATTTATAATCCCCGTTGTTATCCAATTGCATGTTTTGTTATGTTGAACAGTTCTTTGTTTAAAGGGGAGTGCTGTTTCAAAATAGTGTTTTAGGGTACTGTTAAAAGCATTAAATTTATCATTTACATTTTCTATTTTATAAATTTCTGAACATGTTGCCTTATTTAATAAGTCATTGAAATATGTAACATTTGTTTCAGTGAATGACCTGCACTTTGATTTTACTCCATTATCATTATTATTGATTGTTTCGGGTACTTCAAAACGCAGTATTTGTCCATGGTGGTCACTAAAACCCGGACAATAGGTATCTATTGAAGTATTTATCTGTATTTATAAAAATTTGATCAGGAGTGGTTTTATTAAATTTTGTTATTCTTGTTGAGGGATTTATTGTAGGTTTCAGTCCATAGGAAATTAGTAACTGTGTTAAAAGTTCACAATTTCTATCACATTTTAAAAAATCCACATTTATATCCCCAAAAATTATTATATCGAAATTTACTTTGCTCTTGTTATTGAGTAACAATTCTAATTTATCTATAAATAAACGAATTTTCCTGACGGAGAACGGTATACGCATACAGTTATTAACTTAAACTGCTGTTCTTTACGGCAGAGATTTCAAAATCCTGTTCCATAATTAGATAATCATAAGCCGTTATCTGTTCTTGATCTAAATTATTTCTTAAGAAGTTACAAGTACCACCATGGCTAATATTAGATCTAGAGTATTTACTAGCTAGTATAAACCCTTGGAATTGAATTAATTCGAGTTGTTCCCCTTTCAGCCAATGTTCTGAAATACATTTTGCTGAGATGCCTTTAAGTCCGTTTTTAAGCTTTAGATTTATGTAATCAATCTTATTTAAGAGAGACTGAAATTTCTGTTGATAAATTTTAAATTTGTTAATTTTGCAAGCTTGTGTTGGTGATTTATTTACATTATTACTAACATAATTCTTATTACTATTGTTGCTAGACAAATCCGAAATACCATTGTTGCACTCTGTCAAATTTGACTTCAAAACATCTCAATGGCAAACCTCACGTTTGGCTTCTTTCACCAGTTTCCCAGCTTCCACTCTAAATATATAACTGTTGAACTATGGTTACCATTTGAATTTACAATTTAGCAGATTTCATCACTAAGATACTCTTTTCCTAACCGATTTTTAGTCGCGATGGTCTTGTAGCTCTTCATCCACAGCCTTTAGAGGGAACAGTTTGTTGTCTTGTTCCAGTA
Source organism: Meconema thalassinum (assembly GCA_946902985.2). Classification (NCBI taxonomy): domain Eukaryota; kingdom Metazoa; phylum Arthropoda; class Insecta; order Orthoptera; family Tettigoniidae; genus Meconema; species Meconema thalassinum. The sequence goes on along the minus strand of OX336390.1, from coordinate 65,589,666 downwards.
TAAATACATTAATGGATAAGTCGTTGGCTTTTTCAAATTTGGGTATGTCAGCTAGTGATGTAGGAAACGATATTACTGAAAAATCATACTTGTTTTCCAGGTCCTTGTATTTACTAATGTGTTGAACCTTCTTTTTAACCAGTTTTGCTAAAATGGCATACATAAAACACTTTTCATCCTTTAAGTTTTGAGGATAAATGCAGGCATTTCTTGCTTTTACAGCTGCTGATATTGGAATATATGTGCAACCACGCAAGGGATTATACTTATTTATTTTCAATCGTACTCCTTCCACTGCTAACAAAGCCCAAATGCTGCCTTTTAGCTCAGATTCTTACATTTCTGTAGTTAACTTTTTAAATTGTGTATCCAAGGAACTACATAAGTCTGTTTCCAAAAATAGGGCTTGATTTCTTGTTTTAAAAGCTCGATCTGTAATTTCGTTGGTGGACGTATGAATAAATATGCATTCAGCCACAAGATTAACTTTTATTGACTTGTGCATTGCTAGTTCTTTCTTCATAGCTTGTATTATTTGCTGTTTGGACTCTTTAAGGCATGAATTTAAATCCTTACACGTATCACAACGTATAAAATACGATTTAAGCCGACCTTGAAAAGACGTTTCATATTCAGTAAGTCCATTATTATCAGGAACCGTTGAGAGCAGGTAATGTTTTGTAGGCTCAGTTGTTTGTCTTTTAGCCGCTGGCACAAAATTACAACATTCTTCATGACGACGTCCACTGTAGGCATTGTTAAATTTACTGCCACAAGTTTTGCACTCAAAAATTTACCACACGATACTTCGTGATGCTTTGTATCATAGTCTCGAAGAAAAATATTTCCACACTCTTTACACATATAGCTAGGTATTGTTTCTTCCATCATGGATGTTGATTTCTCCAAACAGCTGCTTACTGCGTATCACAAGGCTGTACGCTGGTCAGTGAGACGGTCTTTCACGATGTGAACATTGCAAAAGTTAGTAATCAATTGATTGTGTTCCTGCTAAGAGACCTCTTTTATACCCTAATCAAGACCAACAGCTACTTACCACTTAGTACACGGCTAGAGCCTAGCGGGTGAGACGATCTTTCACGATGTGATCACTGTCAAATATAGTAGTCAACTGAAAATATTCTTACACCCTACTCAACGTTATCAGGTACTTACTGCATATTTAAGTGTTGTAGACTCATAGGTTTGACAGTCTTTCCTGTATCGGACCATTTATATTCCCTACACAAGGCTATACATGTTAGTTATAAACACTTAGTAGTTAATTGTATATTAAATTTATATACACAGCTTATACAAGCACGTTTTCACGCGGTAAAACTTTACTAGATAGTCAAATGCGACACGCAAGTTTCTTGGAAACACTCTTTAAAAAGTTAACTAGAAAAATGGAAGAATCTGAGCTAAATTGCAATAATTGGGCTTTGTTAGCAGTGGAAGGAGTACGATTGAAAATAAATAAGTATAATCCCTTGAGTAGTAGCACATATATTCCATTACCAGAAGCTGTAAAACAAGGAATGCCTGCATTATTCCTCAAAACTTAAAGGATGAAAAGTGTTTTATGTATGCCGTTTTAGCAAAACTGGTTATAAAGGAGGCTCAACGCATTAGTAAATTCAAGGACCTGGAAAAAAGTATGATTTTTCACTAATATCGTTTCCTACATCACTAGCTGACATACCCAAATTTGAAAAAGCCAACGACATATCCATTGATGTATTTGGACTGGAAGAAGACAACAACTTGTTCCCTCTTAAGGTTGTGGATGAAGAGCTACAAGACCATCGCGACCTCGTTTTGCTAAGTTCTTCATCTGTCCAGAACCACTAGGTCTTTATCAAAGATTTTGATAAACTAGTAAGACATCAGATTACCCGCCATGAACATAAGATATATACGTGTAAACGGTGTTTTACTCACTTCGATAATCAATTTGGACAACAAGGAATGGAAAAATTGAAAGAACATAGAGCTTTGTGTGACCTGCATGACATTGCTATGGTTGAAATGCCTATTAAAAACCATTTTGAAATTCTTAAATTTGGAAAATAATTTGAGAATACCTTACGTTATATATGCAGATTTCGAAAGTATACTCTTACCATATCAAAAATGTCTACCCAATCCTGAGGCAAGTTATACAGTGCCTTACCAGTGTTATGTTCCTCTGAGCTTTGGTATATATGTTAAACCCTCACCAGCTGTGGAACATATAAAGACAAACCTTCCGAACCAACCTGTTATTTATCGTGGTCCTGACGCTGCAGGAAAGTTTTTAGACTGTTTGATCTCCATAGTTAATGAAATTGTTCGCATTTATAGCTTAAATGTTCCAAAGGGACTAACTGAGCATGAAGAATCAGAGTTCCAATGTTCTGAAACCTGTAATTTGTGTCATAAACCATTTACTCAAGAGGACTGGAATGTTCGAGACAATTGTCATATTACATGGGAATACCGTGGAAGTGCACATAATAACTGTAATTTGAGGTGTAAAACACGTAACCCAGTTCCTGTATTTCTACATAATATGAGTGGCTACGACGCGAATTTCGTTGTAAAGCAATAAAGAAAAGTACATTTCCTTCACCAAATATGTGGGAAATGTTGAGCTTCGATTTATGGATACGTTTCGGTCAATGCCTAGTAGTTTGTAAAACTTAGTTACCAACTTAACATCATACCCTGAAACAGACAAGTAATTTGGAAAAGAAAATGCAACGCTCATGACTCGTAAAGGAGTATTTTGTTATGATTACATTGATTCATGGGAAAAGTTAAGTGAAACGTTTTTACCTCCAAAAGAGGCATTCTTTAACAAATTAAGTCAAGACGATGTTAGCAAAGAAGACTATGAACATGCTAAACATGTGTGGAATCAGTTCAAAATTAAAACTCTAGGGGAATATAGTGACCTTTACCTAACTTCAGATGTACTACTTCTTGCAGACAGCTTTGAAACTTTTCGAAACAAAACTCTAGAAACACACCGAGTGCATGCTGCACGTTTTTTTACTTCACCTGGTTTAAGTATTGAGGCAATGCTCCTTTACACTTGAATTGAACTGGAATTGCTGCAGGATTACAATCAGATTCTTTTAATACAGTCTGGAATACGAGGAGGTATATGCCAGGTGTCTCATCGGTATGCTGAAGCTAACAATAATTACATGGACACCTATGATTCAGAGAAGCCATCACCCTGTGGGCTACATTCTAGACGTTGATGTTAATACCCATCTGATCATTATTTACACAACGATTTACCTTTCCTACCAGAGTGTACACAACCTAAGGATTTGCCTCTGAAAAAACTAATTCCTCATCTTGGAAATCGAAGGCGGTACGTTGTTCATTACATGGCACTTAAACAGGATCTAGATCATGGACTAAAATTGGTAAAAATTCATCGTGTGTTTAAGTTAAAACAATGACCTTGGCTAAAGGCATACGTTGATTTTAATAACAACCTTCGAAAACAAGCTAAAAATGATTTTGAGAAAAATCTGTACAAATTATTCAACAACGCCATTTTTGAAAAAAAAAACAATGGAAAATATTCGTTAAAGAATAGACATATGTCTTGTGACTGACAGAAAAAGGCTGAAAAGCTAATAGTTAAACCAACATTCATCGCCAAAAAAATTATGGTCCTAAGCTAGCTGCTTTCCGTATGGCTAACCGTAACATTGTATTCAATAAACCTATATATATTGGAATGTTTATACTGGACATTTCAAAAACTCTTATGTATTCCCACTACTATGATGTGCTGCTACCCTATTATGGCATGAACAATCTTATACTCATGTATATGGATACCGACTCGTTTATTTATTTGGTTAACACCCAAGATGTATATCAAGACAAGTTAGATTTCCTAGAACACCTGGACACATCAGATTATCTTACTAATCATGTGTGTTACTCCTTAACAAACAAGAAAACGTTGCGAAAATTTAAAGACGAGGCCTGTGGACAAATCATTAAAGCATTTGTTGGACTAAGAGTTAAAATGTATGCTTTACACATAAATGGTAAAGAAATCAAAAGATTAAAGGTATTAGAAAATGTGTTGTTAAAAATTGTATATGCTTTCAAGATTATAAGGATTGTGTAATGAAAAACAAGGTAAAAAGGATACAAATGAACATTATTTCTTCTAAGCAACAATAAGACTAAACAAAATTGCTTTGTGTCCTGATGATGATAAGAGAGTAATTGATGTTAATGGCATAGGTACACATGCCTATGGTCACTACTCAACCGTTGACCATGCTTAAACTTTTACGTTATGGATATGAAAATACTAAACAAGAAATATATTATTTGTAAATCAATAACACTAAAAAAAATAAAAAATAACAATCAAGCAACAACAAAAAATGTATTCGTACTTAAGAATTAAGAAAACAAGATCCAAAAAAATTTCCAACTGTTATATTTATTATAAAAAAGGAAAAGAAAAATGTATTATGTATAAATATTGTTAATGCATATAAATTAATAAACAATATTGTATGGATACTGCTTGTACATTTTAATTACTACCCCACCTCACCCACTCCCAATGCAACTGTTAACCTCTAGTCATGTTAAGAAATTGCCCTTAGGTAGCCGAAACTAGGTAGCCAAAATATAGTATAACCCATGTATTACCAATATGATTTGGGTCAAGGTGTACGGCCTTGTTATATGTAATGAAAAATTGTGTTTCGCAAATCTGAACTATGGACGTGGTCTAAATTAAAAACATGTCTGTCTGTTTTTAAACAACAAAATTGGGAAATCCATGTTTCCATATTGACAAAATTTAAAAACTTGAAACTGACATTTTTAAAAACTATAAATTGGAAATTGGCAAATTGCAAAGTGTGAAATATGAAAATGAAAAAAAAAATGAATAAAAGCTTTTACTTTTTAAAACTTAACTGACTTTGCAATGCTAAGCTGGTTGTGCATAGCGAACATCTTGTACAGTATCCACAGTGCAGGGGTTCGCATTACCTTACTTTGTATAAGGCTAACATAAAGATAGTAGCATGTGTCCTTATATACTTTGTGTATATGCATTAGCCTTTGCCTTAGCTTTACAAGTTAGGTTAGGTTGGGGTTAGATTATGTTACGTTAGGTTAGGTGTGGTTAGGTTAGGTTAGGGTAGCAGGCCATATGTGTAAGTGGTTGAGTACAGTGACCATTTTGTGTATTAGCCCTGTGTTAAATATAAAATTAAATATTAAATAAATATTTTTTGTTGATAACAAATAATTATAGCTTAGGTTAGGTTTTTGAGGTATGTTATGTTAGCTTTGGTTAGGTTATGTGAGGTTTGTAAGTTAGTTTAAGTTAGGTTATGTGAGGACATGTTTGGTTAGGTGAAATGAGGTTAGGTAAAGTTAGGTTTGGTTAGGTTAGGTATAGTTAGGTTTGTTAAATTAAGTTAGGTAAAGTTATTTTAGTTTAGGTTAGGGTAACAGGCCATAAGTGTAAGTGGGTCAGTACAGTGACCATTTTGTTTATTTGCCCTGTGTTAAAAATAATAAATTAAATGTTTTTTTCTTTTTAATGATAATAACAAATAAATAATGATTTGGAAAGCCCTTTATTTAAGAGTGCAGTTGCGCGATGCGGCCATCTTATGCATTAGCCCCTGGCCCAGCTATGACTGCCCCTCTATACAATCAGCATGGGGTTGGACTCACACAGCCGCCATCTTACGCATTAGCCCCTGTGCCAGAACTGGCTAATCAAACCTACTCACCGGTTACCAGACAGATTCTACACCCACCCAATGTACACGGGGCAACATGACTGCGTTGTCGCAGCCCCTAAACTGGGCGACATACCAACCAATAGTAAAGGAGACCTCTGGGGGATTGAGTACATGGAGTCCCTTAAATCTACACCCTGCTATTTGTATTAATGATCCCTGTTAAAACATTTGGTGTCAGGTAACTTTTGTAACATGGAGCTCATTTGGCAAAATGCCTACTAGTCGGTGCGGTCAAATATGTATCCTTTACTAGTGCTATCATATTAGGTTCAATTATGTTCCGGCTTGTTTCAATTTATAGAAGGAACAATCAAATACACAAAGAGGGACATGATTGTTTGGCCCATGTAGATCTCGTATGTTTAGCTTCATTTATTTTTGCAAGAATCGAAAGTAGGCTAATACACATGAGCGTGAAGGACGGTTACCCAGTACTCTAACGACTGAGGATTCTACAACGATTAGAATATAGAAAAACTTGCTTTCATTTGCCTATTGAATGAGCTAATGCCATTGAATAGATCAGCTCAACAACATAATGAATAAGAAAGTGATAACATTTGAACTAATGGCAAATTAAATTATGATCACTAGATCTTGGGATATCTCTGCTTAGTATAAGACAAAGTCTCCGATTCTTGAATGTTCCGTTTAATCTCGAGGACCACTGGTTGGATTTTAATGCAGTTTTCACCATTCTGTAAATGATTTCTCGAGGAAGGTTTCATGTAGAAAATAATATATTTATGATATAACAGCTTAGGCTTTCACGGCCGGCGTTCATAATTAAATACAAGTTTTTCGGGCTTGTAGGCCGTGGACCACGGCCTACAAGCCCGAAAAACTTGTATTTAATATATTTATGACCAAAGGGAGCCAAGCAGTAACGATTTCAGTGAATCGAGTCGAAAAGAAACCTACCATCGGTGCACCTTTTAACCTTACGCTTGGTAAACAGTTAAAAATATCTTTATACAATGAGTGTACGAATTGTTCAGAATGAAAAGTTCTACAAAAAGTCTGTGTCAGCGTATCTCTGTCTTCAATACATCGCCCACATTAAGTGTTTTACGTTTCCATTTATTCCAACAATCTCCAATACATTACTAGCTTCGGAGACAGTTTACGAGATAGCGAGCGAGCCTATCATCCCAGTTTCAGCCTTCATTCCGCAGAATACACAGAGAAGTTTAGATTGAACGGAAGAGGAATTTGTGTTTCAAGCACCTCGCCGTTCTTAAATTACATCTGACAAGAATTCGGTGCTCATACTATCTCCATGGTTATATAATTTAATCCAGTCAGTGATTTTAACCAATCATGCCGAGGACGAAAACGGATATAGGTCATATAGTTCATTGAAATCGCAAAAAGAAACCCACCTTTTAAGCTTAGGCTGGGTAAACCGTTGAAGATCCCGGGCGAAGCCGGGACGGGTTGCTAGTACCATAATATTTGTTGTCGTGATCTTACGAATGTGTGTTTGTATGTGGACGAGGCTGTGTTATTATTTGATTGTTTGGAGCGAGTGAAGTGAAAGTTAGTGTTACATCGTACGTTGATTTGCAGTATTTCTTATTAGGTATCAAGCAGCTTTAAATGCCTAAAATAAGCGACACTTAGGGTTAAATCTAAGAACATTGTTGTACAGGGTCATTATCTATGTGTGCCCCGATAAATACGGCAACCAAGCTGGCATTGACTGGCTCAAATCGTGGGTGCGCGTACACGGTTTAGTCGGTAGTGGCGCGCACTTTTACACTATTATTAATCATGCTCAATAATGTGTACTGACAGTGCTCCTAGTTGATGCTGAAAATGTCATCCCTCTCTTGTAACACACACCTGATATCTCCTGATGAAAGAAAGGACAACGATCTCATCTAATTCTTGTTTCTGTTAACTTTTCTATTATTTACGGAGCCAGTTTTCTTGAATAGTTTAGACAGCCTCCTAATTGTACTGGCATTAGGCACAGGTCTTCCTGGAAATATGATCCGAAATGTTCGTCTTATTCAGATAACTCACTAAAAGATATGAGTGAGTGGAGTGGAGTATTGCGAAGTCCGCACCAGGCCAGCCAAATGACGCAATGGTTTGCTACGTTCCACTCATTTGGCTTGCCAGGTGCGGAACGAGTGGACCTAGAAAAACCCCGCTCCGTTGACTCATATAGTTTGTTCACACGTGTTTTTTTTTCATTCATATGGACGTGTATCTGCCAAACTTAGACGTTCGTGTTGCACGATTAGTGTGTATTGTGATTACTGTGAACTGAACTTAAACAGTACATAAGAGATGAAATTGAAGCCATCACTGCTGTGGAACTTCAGACTGTTGTCCATTCTTTCATCAGAAGATGTCAGGTGTGTGTTACAAGAAAGGGAGGACAGCTACAGCATCGGCTATGAGCACTGTAACTACACATTATTGAACATGTTTGGTAAAAGTGTAAAAGTGCGCACCAACCACCGGCTGAACCCTGTACAAGCCCCCGCGATCTGCACCAGTCAAAGCCAGCTTTGTTGCCGTGTTCATCGGGGCGCACAGAGATAATGACTCTGTATATTTGTTACTAGCTATTTTACCCGGCGTTGACCAGAAGGTGTATTTATATGTTATAGAAAGATAAATGCCAATATATTTCGCAAAGTATATTCACTTTGCCCTTAACTGAGTTTAAAACATAATTCTCCTGGGATCTGATGTTAATCAAGTGCAATATTCACTCACTGTAAATCGAGGCGAAAGGTACTGTGGAGTACAATAACGTAGTAGAGAATGCATCAATAACAAAAAGGGCTGTACATGCACATTTCTCAAGGACCTAGTCTCACAAATACAGTACTCTCCTGATAATCTTTAATTTTGTTGTAATGGGTGAAATTTAGACGTTTTGTTCACATAGTTCTCTTTTATTTTTAAATTGTTGCATCTACCTTTTTGAAAGGAAACAATATTTAAATTATTCAATGATTGGAATATAAAGTCATCATTCTGGAGTCAAATATACTTACGATTTTTAACCCCGCACAAACGGTGTGATTAATGAGAAATGGCTTATTCGTGTACATAGGTCAGTATGTAGGTAACTATAGCTGCATAATAAGGGATAGTATTGCTGTATTTACATGCCTATTATCTGACATTGGGCGGCTTTGGTGGCGTATTTGGTAGCATGCTGAGCTTCTATGCCTAAGGGCGCGGGTTCAAACCCAGCCGAATTCATCGGATTTTTTGAAGAGCGTTAAAATCCCTCTGTACGCCTTCCTTCGGAGGTGAAGTAAAGCCGGTGGGCCCATGCCAATGATTTATGTGATGTAAAAGAACCTTCCACTAACTACACTCGTGTGAAGTTAAAATTTGTAGGTTAAATTTGACTAACGCTATTAAGTCCCAACGTTCTCCATCAGGTTCTGGTTGCAGTGGCATCTATTAGCCAGGTCTGCAGCTTGGTGTCGTTGACGGTAGCATTTGGTTGCAAAATTAGGAACTACTTAAAACTGACTGTCTGCAGTCCTTGCCTGAATTACATATAACACACAATTAACACCAGTTATCAGGCAGGAATACACTTGTAGCACATGTGAGAAGTCATTTGCACGGCGGACAGAGCTAATAGAACATTTTGTCATTCACTTAGGGAAGAGACCGCAAGTAGGAAATATAAGGCGGTTCTGGGACAGTGGCTAATGCGCAAGATGGCCGCCGCGCGCGCCCAGCCCTATGTTATTCTTATGGTGAGGTCATTCAGAGCTGACGCAAGGGCTAATGCGCAAGATGGCTGCCAAGCCCTGAGACCGTGAATGACGTCACAGGGGGAGTTCGACCGTGTAGTCGTTAAAAGGAATATTTATTATTATTATTATTATTATTATTATTAATTTTATTAGGTAATTATTGATTGATAGCTTGCCACGGTGGGTGAGTGGTTATCGTGCCGGACTACCAACCCCAAGCTTGCAGATTCGCTCTTGGTCGTGGTAAGTGATTTTTGAAAGTTGGCAAAAATTAAGACACGCATGTCATACGATGTAGGCATGTAAAAGAACCCAGGGAGAGGTCGGCTATGTAGTTGCTAAATGGAATATTTATTATTATTATTTATTATTATTATTATTATTATTAGGTAATTATTGATTGATTATGTACAATCAAGACCAGCCTTATATCCCCCCCACTTTATGGTGTAGTGGCTAGCATTTTTGGCTGTTACTGTGGAGGCTCGGGTTCGAGTCCTGGCTCTGTCAAGACATTTAATTCTAGGCTGAGGGTTGGAATGGGGTACACTGAACCTTGTGAGGCAAAACTGACAGAAGCTGGCTTTTGATTCATACCGCTGCCATTCTGCCTAACCCAACTTCACCTAACCTAACCTAACCTAACCTAACCTAACCTTACCTAACCTAACTTAACTTCTAAGTCAGAAGGTACAATAAATTTATTGTTTTTTATACCCTCATAAATTAGATATAGAGAATGTCAACTACGATTTAGATCCTCGAGCACATTTTTCTGCCATATATCATTGAAACGTGTAGAAAGAAATGTCTGATAATTTTCACTAACACAAAATACACGTTCACCATACATTGTGTCCAATTTTTGAATGTTAATGATACGGAAAAGAGTATGCATTGGTAATTCAGTGAGCTTTTTTCTCTCTAATCAACAGTTCTACCCCCATAGCATTGAGAATATTTATTGTAGTAGCCTATAAAGAAACAAAAAAATCATATCTATTACAGTTTAGCTATAAGTGACCAGAACCACTATAACATTTTATTCTAATAAGGAAATTTCCATAATGATAAGAAAAAAAAACTTACCATAATGGTGGATTGTGTAAGTAAACGTCCTTTGCTGCTTGACGCCACTACTACACTGAAACTCATACAACAGACAAGTGAGTTCATGTTTTGCTGACGTAATCGTATGTTCCCACGCACTTCCTGTGTGTTGCACGCGCCGTAGTGGCTACATTTGAAACTAGATGAGATGATTTGCTGATGTAATCGTATGTTCCCCCGCAAGCACACGCAGGCCCCTGTGGACGGGTCCTTGTGGACGAGTCCCTGTGGACGGGTCATTGTTGACGGGTCCTTGTTGACGGGTCCTTGCGGACGAGCCCCTGTGGACGGGTTCTTTTTGACTAATCCCTTTAGACCGGTTCCTTTTGACTGGCTCATGACCCCTAATGCTATAATGAAATTAAACGTTGTTCCACATGATACGCAAGCAAAGAGCCGATCGCTACTATGAATTAACATTTATGTTTTTGTTTTATTTTTACGCATGTGCACTTGGGGTTTTTGTAAGAGGGCGGGCTTTTTGAATACAGATTTATAAATGAGTTATTTATTTTTAAATTACCAAAAGATCCAAAACTAACATTTCATGAACTAATAAGGCTATGGGACTTATATTAGAGGTCGTTGGACTTGAGGTGACATTTTGTTTTTGAATCTATTTTTTTTTGTTAAAAGGGTCTAACTACACTTTTGTTAATATCCCGCTAACTAATAATCAGAGAGGGTCAAGTGAGGTGTCATGGGACTCAGGATGGTCAACCCTTTTCCATGACCAAAGAATTTACCTAAAAGATTCAAAACAGCAAGGTCATTGACCTAAGATTTTATAAACTAATAATCAGAGAGGGTTAAGTGAGGTGTCATGGGACTCAGGATGGTTAACCCTTTTCCATGGCCAAGGAATTTACCCAAAATACCCAATACATTAAGGTCATTGACCTGAGATTTTATAAACTAATAATTGGATACGAACATGTGAGATGTTTACCATGTGTAATGAAACATAGCTAGGTAGAGAAAGAATTAGTGTAGGTGACTGACAAGTCTTTTACCATTGAAACTTGTTTTCAGATCAAACTGCTGTATAGAGAGAGTATAGGTTGCAGGTATGGGTTAATAAATGAGAAACGGTGTACGCAAACTCTGATTTATCAAGAATTAAGAGTAGACTATCATTAATTGATTGGTTAAAGATAATAGCTAAAACACAAAAAATGCTCAGTGGTTACCGAGACAAAATGGTTGCTACACACAACAAGCTTTAAATACTTGAGGCTAATAATCTATACACACACACACACACTCGCTTGTTGTAAACTAAACTGTGTTGCTGTCAGTGCTCAGACAGTAGGCTGATGACAAAATGCATTGCTAACAGAAATATAATCATTTCCAGTTGTCTAATGTTACCAGCTGTGTTGCAGTGGTAAGCACTTTTAGCTCTTGTACTGGTGGTCTTAACTCGATTTCCAGGTCTGAGGCCTAGAACAAGTTGAACTTAGAAACAAGGGCATAGTGGTGCAGTGGTTAAGCTGTTAGCCTTTCACTAGGGGTTCGATTTCAGGTTAATATGCATGTCATAAACATATTAAACAAAACAAAACAGAGATAACGTTTAAAACTGATTACATTTGTGTCTTTTCAAATTATTACTTGGATTACAAATACAAAGGTGAACTGGGTTTGATATACAGTTAATGCTGTCTATCACACACTAGACTGTAAGAAAGCCAAAAGAGCAAAAGGCGTAGGTAGAGCAGTGGTAAAATTGATATATGTAGAGAACTACCTGACAAAGCTATATCGCATAAACAGTGCAGGATACAATCCAGTAATCAAATTTGTATCTTGTGGAACAGAGAAATGCACTTACGTGAGAAAATGTAAGTTCATGTGTAATATGACCTAACACACAAGTGTTCACCTGTGCACATGCATGATAAGAGCTAACAAGTCACATTCTGTTTAGTTCGTACGTAACGTTAGGTTAGGGCTAATGCACACACCCTAGTACACGAGGCACATGCCATTTGAGAGCAGGTCAAAGGATCTAACTTGGTGGATGGATGTGTTCTAACGAGTCATTTGTAGTTGAAAGAGAATAATACTTGTTCTTAAGATGTTAAAACTGAGGAAATGGATGTACAGTAAGACGTCTTGTTATTTCCTGTGTCATATTACAGACATGGCAGAGAGCACACGGTTCTGTTGCTATGACTACGCTGCAGTAATTTGAAACCCTACGCGTTCATTAAGACAATGAGTGATGATTATACAAAGTTAGCAGTCATTGGATATTACACAGGTGTTCCTTCCGGTGTCATGTTGCTGACATGGCAGGGAGCGCACAGTTCTATTGATACGACTAACGCTGCAGTAATTTGAAACCCCAAGGTGTTGATCAAGACAATGGGTGATGAATATGCAAAGTCAGCAGTAATTGAATACCACACATCAACATTGACTAAATCATAAACGTGTTGTCATAACCAGCAGAAACCTCATTTAAAGATTTTAGATTTTACATTTTATATTTAAGTTTTTTTTTTGATCTTTAGATTTTACTTTTTTTTACATTTTCCTAAAAGAGTAAACAACAAGGTCACATACCTAATCTCATTAAACCTAACTTTACCAAACCTTACTTAAGCTAATCCAAAGGCTAATGCACATACCCAAAGCATATAAGGTACATGCAATTATTCTTATGCTAGTCTTACAGGTTACTGTACAACATGATCACTACCCCACTGGATTTTTTTTTCATTTTGTTGTTTACACATATGCCAATTTTCCAATTCCCCATTTTCAGTTTTTTTAATATTAGTTTTAAGTTTTTCAATTTCCTAATATGGAAACATGGATTTTGCATTTTTTGTTGTTTACACTTTTATTAATTTTACAATTTCCCCCATTTACAGTTCTTAAAATGTCAGTTTAAAGTTTTTCAATTTCATGATATAGAAACATGGATTTTCCAATTTGTTGTTTTCACATTTATTAATTTATCAAATTCCCATTTACAGTTTTTAAAATTTCAGTTTAATGTTGTTGTTTTTTTTTTCTATTTGTCAATATGGAAATAAGGATTTTTTTCCAATTTGTGTTTTACATGTTCATTTTGCATTAGGAGTGGAGAAAGGTGGGTAGTTATTAAAAATGTGCAAGCAGTGCCCATTGTTGACAGGTCATTGTTGACTAGTCCTTTTCATACAACAGACAAGTGAGTTCATGTTTAGCATGCATTACTAAAAATGTAATACCATGCAAGTGTTTAACATTTTTACAAATTAGCTTATGTATTAGTTTATGTGTGGGATCTTAAGTTGAGCATTTTGTATTGACTTATTTGACAAGTTATTTTTGTCATTGCATTTAGTGGATTTTTCTCTTGGTCTTGGAAAGTATATCAGTCCATTTTATCACAACATAAAGCTTACTGCCATGTTTGTAAGCAACAACAACACACTAAACTTTCAAAAAAAAACACTAAAGTACTCTAAAGTGCCTAAGATAACTAAAGTGCCTAGTCAAGAACATTTTTTTTTTGCAAAAAAAAAGGTGAATGGGGAAAGTAGACTACATGTTTAAACTAAAAAAATCATATAAAGTCATATGTTAGCTCTAACATCTACGTTTATTCCATTCTTAGTCGAAAAATATTATATTTTTTTAAATATTTCTAAAAAATATTTGGAAAGTAGGCTATATTTTGAAAACTACTCATTCTATAAAGTCATATATACACTCAAACCAATGGGTTTTATATCCTTAATCGTTAGAACAAAATATGGAATTATTGACATTTTTTTTTCCAAAAATGATCATTTTGAAAAAGGGGTATATATTGGAAACTAGGAATTTTACAAAAAAACGTGTGTTTGACATAAATGACAGGTATTTACCAATTCTACCCACAAGCCATGTCCCAGATCTCTGGGACAACATCCAAAAAATGTTTTTATTGTGAAGAAGGCGATATTTTCAAAACGTATCATTCTAAAAAGTCATATATAGACTCAAACAAATGTTCTTTAAGTTATTTAACGTTAAAACAAAACTTAACATTTTTTCATTTTTTTCTAAAAAAGTCCAATTTTCAAAATTGTCTATGGTGGCTTATGTTGGTGGCTTATGGTGGCTTATGGTGGCGGCTTATGATGGTGGTTTGTGATGGCTTATGATGGTGGCTTATGGTGGTGGCTTATAATGGTGGCTTATGGTGGTGGTTTCTGGTGGCTTATAGTGGCTTATGGTGGTGGCTTATGATGGTGGCTTATGGAGGTGGCTTATTGGTGGCTTATAATGGTGGCTTATGGTGGTGGTTTCTGGTGGCTTATGGTGGCTTATGGTCGTGGCTTATGATGGTGGCTTATGGTGGTGGTTTATGATGGTGGCTTATGGTGGTGGCCTATGGTGGGTTATGGTGGTGCCTTATAGTGGTGGCATATGTTGGTGACTTATTTTTGATGGTTTAGGTTAATACCTTATTTGTAATGGCTTATTTGACAAGTTATTTTTTGTCAATGTATTTAGAGGATTTTTCTCTTGGTCTTGGAAAGTATTTCAACCCTTTTTGTTATGGTAGCATAATGTTTACCGCCATGTTTGTAAGCAAAAACAACACACTAAAATTCCAAGAATCGAAAGTACTCTAAGGTTAATGATTGTCTCTCAACTCCTTTCAACGACTAGTCAAAAACATTATATATATTTTTTAAAAATTTCAAAAAAATGGTAAATTGGGGAAGTAGGCTATATGTTTAAACTAAAAATCATATCAAATCATATGCTAATTCTAACACCTACGTCTATCCAACTCTCATTCAAAAAATATAATATTCTTCAAATTTTTTTTACAAACCAATATTTGGAAAGTAGGCTATATTTTGAAAACTAATCATCCTATAAAGTCATATATAGACTCAAACCAATGGCTTTTATATCTTTAATCGTAAGAACAAAATATGGAATTTTTGACATTTTTTTCAAAAATGTTCATTTTAAAATGGGGGTATATTTTAGAAACTAGGAATTTTACAAAAAAGTTTGTTTAACATAAATGACAGGTATTTACCCCCACTATCCACAAACCAAGTCTCAAGTCTCTGGGACAAAATCCAAAAAAGTTCAATTTGGAAAGTATGCGATATTTTGAAAACTAATCATCCTAAAAAGTCATATATAGACTCAAACCAATGACTTTTTATGTCCTTAATTGGTAGAACAAAACTTGACATTTTTTCAGTTTTTCCAAAAAAAGTCCAATTTTCAAAATTGTCTATATTTTGGGAACTAAGAATTTTACAAAAAAGTTTGTTTAACGTAAATGAAAGGTCTTTACCCCCTCTACCCCAAAAAATACATATCATGTCCCTAGGACAAAAACTGTGCAGTAGTGTGTTTTGATCGGTTCTATACCCTCCTCCTCCTCCCCTCCTCCAAGATGGCGGCCGTAGCTTAACTTAACCTAGCCTAACCTAACAAGATGGCGGCCGTAGCTTAACTTAACCTAGCCTAACCTAACAAGATGGCGGCCCGTAGCTTAACTTAACCTAGCCTAACATAACCTAAACTACGAGGTGTGATCAAAAAGTTCCAAAAATTTGGCTGCAACTTAACCAAACCTAGCCTAGCCTAACCTAACCTAACCTACAAGGTGTGATCAAAAGTTCCAAAAATGGCGGCCGTAGCTTCACTTAACCTAACGTAACTTAACCTAAACCTACGAGGTGTGATCAAAAATTTTTCAAAATAGTTGTCATAGCTTAACTGAACCTTGCCTAACCTAACCTAACCTAAACCTACGAAGTGTGGTCATAAAGTTCCAAGATGGAGGTCGTAGCTTAACTCAACCTAACCTAACCCTACGAGTTGTGATCAAAAAGTTCCAAAAATGGCTGCCGTAGCTTAACTTAACCTTTGAGTCATTTTCAACGGGTCCCGGAGGACGGGTCCTCGTTGACGGTCCCCTGTGGGAGGGTCCTTTGGACTAATCCTATGGACTGGCCCTTGCATTTTATCCAAATTATGTCAAAGGGGACCCGCCACAGGGACCCGTCAACAAGGACCCGTCCTCCTGGACCCGTTAAAAAATGACTCAAAGGTTAAGTTAAGCTACGGCAGCCATTTTTGGAATTTTTTGATCACTCCTCGTAGGGTTAGGTTAGGTTGAGTTAAGCTACGACCTCCATCTTGGAACTTTATGACCACACTTCGTAGGTTTAGGTTAGGTTAGGTTAGGCAAGGTTCAGTTAAGCTATGACCACTATTTTGAAAAATTTTTGATCACACCTCGTAGGTTTAGGTTAAGTTAGGTTAGGTTAAGTGAAGCTACGGCCGCCATTTTTGGAACTTTTTGATCACACCTTGTAGGTTAGGTTAGGTTAGGCTAGGCTAGGTTTGGTTAAGTTGCAGCCAAATTTTTGGAACTTTTTGATCACACCTCGTAGGTTAGGTTATGTTAGGCTAGGTTCAGTTAAGCTACGGGCCGCCATCTTGTTAGGTTAGGCTAGGTTAAGTTAAGCTACGGCCGCCATCTTGTTAGGTTAGGCTAGGTTAAGTTAAGCTACGGCCGCCATCTTGGAGGAGGGGAGGAGGAGGAGGGTATAGAACCGATCAAAACACACTACTGCACAGTTTTTGTCCTAGGGACCTGATATGTATTTTTGGGGGTAGAGGGGGTAAAGACCTTTCATTTACGTTAAACAAACTTTTTTGTAAAATTCTTAGTTCCCAAAATATAGACAATTTGGAAAATTGGACTTTTTTTGGAAAAACTGAAAAAATGTCAAGTTTTGTTCCACCAATTAAGGACATAAAAAGTCATTGGTTCGAGTCTATATATGACTTTTTAGGATGATTAGTTTTCAAAATATCGCATACTTTCCAAATTGAACTTTTTTGGATTTTGTCCCAGAGACTTGAGACTTGGTTTGTGGATAGTGGGGGTAAATACCTGTCATTTATGTTAAACAAACTTTTTTGTAAAATTCCTAGTTTCTAAAATATACCCCCATTTTAAAATGAACATTTTTGAAAAAAATGTCAAAAATTCCATATTTTGTTCTTACGATTAAAGATATAAAAGCCATTGGTTTGAGTCTATATATGACTTTATAGGATGATTAGTTTTCAAAATATAGCCTACTTTCCAAATATTGGTTTGTAAAAAAAATTTGAAGAATATTATATTTTTTGAATGAGAGTTGGATAGACGTAGGTGTTAGAATTAGCATATGATTTGATATGATTTTTAGTTTAAACATATAGCCTACTTCCCCAATTTACCTTTTTTTTGAAATTTTTTAAAAATATATATAATGTTTTTGACTAGTCGTTGAAAGGAGTTGAGAGACAATCATTAACCTTAGAGTACTTTGGATTCTTGGAATTTTAGTGTGTTGTTTTTGCTTACAAACATGGCGGTAAGCATTATGCTACCATAACAAAAAGGGTTGAAATACTTTCCAAGACCAAGAGAAAAATCCTCTAAATACATTGACAAAAAAATAACTTGTCAAATAAGCCATTACAAATAAGGTATTAACCTAAACCATCAAAAATAAGTCACCAACATATGCCACCACTATAAGGCACCACCATAACCCACCATAGGCCACCACCATAAGCCACCATCATAAACCACCACCATAAGCCACCATCATAAGCCACCACCATAAGCCACCATAAGCCACCAGAAACCACCACCATAAGCCACCATTATAAGCCACCATAAGCCTCCATCATAAGCCACCATCAGAAGCCACCACCATAAGCCACTATAAGCCACCAGAAACCACCACCATAAGCCACCATTATAAGCCACCACCATAAGCCACCATCATAAGCCACCACAAGCCACCATCATAAGCCGCCACCATAAGCCACCATAAGCCACCAACATAAGCCACCATAGACAATTTTGAAAATTGGACTTTTTTAGAAAAAAATGAAAAAATGTTAAATTTTGTTTTAACGTTAAATAACTTAAAGAACATTTGTTTCAGTCTATATATGACTTTTTAGAATGATACGTTTTGAAGATATCGCCTTCTTCACAATAAAAACATTTTTTGGATGTTGTCCCAGAGATCTGGGACTTGGCTTGTGGGTAGAAGTGGTAAATACCTGTCATTTATGTCAAACACACGTTTTTTTGTAAAATTCCTAGTTTCCAATATATACCCCTTTTTCAAAATGATCATTTTTGGAAAAAAAAATGTCAATAATTCCATATTTTGTTCTAACGATTAAGGATATAAAACCCATTGGTTTGAGTGTATATATGACTTTATAGAATGAGTAGTTTTCAAAATATAGCCTACTTTCCAAATATTTTTTAGAAATATTTAAAAAAATATAATATTTTTCGACTAAGAATGGAATAAACGAAGATGTTAGAGCTAACATATGACTTTATATGATTTTTTAGCCTATTTTCAATTTTGAAAAAAAATAGGCTTATGAGATCACCTTTTGTCCGTGTGTGTGTGCGTGTGTGTGTGTGTGTGTGTGTGTGTGAGGTGTGTGTGTGTCCTCCCCTAATAAAATCTAAACAGCTGGAGCGATTTAAATGAAACTCGGTAAGTTCATAGCGATATTCCCGGCGACCTCGACCGTGGCCTTCAAATTTTGTTACGTCTCACCAATCCAACATGGCGGCTGTGCGAAATATTTCACTAGCATTCAATATCTCCGAAACTATTACCGATATCGCCCTGAAATTGCACACGGTGATAAAGGGCACTACTAGAAGTTCACCTATGAGACTTTCAAAAACCTGGTGACTACAAAACCAACATGGCGGCCAAGCGAAGTTGAGACTTTTAAATAGACTTTTCTCGCGATATAACAATCCAAACGTAATGAAACTTGGTACAGCAATTTTTTATACACATTGTAATGCGCTGGAGTCTAATTTAGTCTAATTGTTTACATAACCTAAAAATGGCGGCAGTGCGAAATATTTCACTGACATTCTATATCTCCGAAACTATTACAGATATCACCCTGCAATTTTGTACGGTGATAAAGGGTACTGATACAAGTTTACCTATGTATATTTCATAAACCTGCATTGTACAAAACGAAC
The DNA here is from genome assembly GCA_946902985.2 of Meconema thalassinum. Taxonomy (NCBI): domain Eukaryota; kingdom Metazoa; phylum Arthropoda; class Insecta; order Orthoptera; family Tettigoniidae; genus Meconema; species Meconema thalassinum. The sequence continues at coordinate 65,569,963 of OX336390.1, read as the reverse complement.
ATGGCGACCAAGCGAATTTGAAATATTTTAATAGACTTTTCTCGTGATTTAACTCTCTGAGCGCAGTGAAATGTGGTACAGTAAATGATTTTGCAGATTCTAATGCACTGCTATCTAATTTAATTCAATTGTTTACATAACCTCAAGATGGCGGCTGTGCGAAATTTTAAAATTAAGTTTTTATTTCTTGTGTCGTAATCATGCGATCGAAGTGAAAGTTTGAATAATGAACCTAGGCAATAATTGTCCTTGAATGGTACATAACTCTGTCCTATACATATAACAATCCTAAATGACGAGCTTCCGAAATATTTAGACGGTTCTCAATATCTATGAATCTTTTACAGCAACCAAACTGAATTTTTTTATGTTCATAGAGACTATGAACATATGTTCACCAATAGGACTTTCAGTATCCTGGTGAACACAAATCCAACATGGCGGCGACGCGAAGTATAAATATTTAAATGGATGTTTCTCTCGAATTAACTATCCGAGGCTCGTGAAACGTTGCACGTTAAATGCTTATACAAATGTTGATCCACTGGCATCTAATTTATTTCAATTGTTTGCATAATCACAAGATGGCTGCTGTGCGTAATTTTAAAATTTCGTTTTTACTTCTTGTGTTCTAATCATGCGATTGCAGTTTGAATACCACACGTACACAATACTCTTAATGTAATAGTACAAAAGTAAAAATCCAACTTGGCGACCGTCTGAAATATTTAGACGGTTCTCAATATCTACGAATCTGTTACAGCAATTAAACTGAAATTTTGTATGTTGATAGAGGCAATTAACATGAGCAGGATATATGAAAATAGGCTGAATAGTTCTTCACGGAACTACTTGTTTTAGTTTAAACATATAGTCTACTTTCCCCATTCACCTTTTTTTTTTGCAAAAAAAAAAATGTTCTTGACTAGGCACTTTAGTTATCTTAGGCACTTTAGAGTACTTTAGTGTTTTTTTTGAAAGTTTAGTGTGTTGTTGTTGCTTACAAACATGGCAGTAAGCATTATGTTGTGATAAAATGGACTGATATACTTTCCAAGACCAAGAGAAAAATCCACTAAATGCAATGACAAAAATAACTTGTCAAATAAGTCAATACAAGATGCTCAACTTAAGACCCCACACATAAACTAATACATAAGCTAATTTGTAAAAATGTTAAACACTTGCCTGGTATTACATTTTTAGTAATGCATGCTAAACATGAACTCACTTGTCTGTTGTATGAAAAGGACTAGTCAACAATGACCTGTCAACAATGGGCACTGCTTGCACATTTTTAATAACTACCCACCTTTCTCCACTCCTAATGCAAAATGAACATGTAAAACACAAATTGGAAAAAAATCCTTATTTCCATATTGACAAATAGAAGAAAAAAACAACAACATTAAACTGAAATTTTAAAAACTGTAAATGGGAATTTGGTAAATTAATAAATGTGAAAACAACAAATTGGAAAATCCATGTTTCTATATCATGAAATTGAAAAACTTTAAACTGACATTTTAAGAACTGTAAATGGGGGAAATTGTAAAATTAATAAAAGTGTAAACAACAAAAAATGCAAAATCCATGTTTCCATATTATGAAATTGAAAAACTTAAAACTAATATTAAAAAAACTGAAAATGGGGAATTGGAAAATTGGCATATGTGTAAACAACAAAATGAAAAAAAAATCCAGTGGGGTAGTGATCATGTTGTACAGTAACCTGTAAGACTAGCATAAGAATAATTGCATGTACCTTATATGCTTTGGGTATGTGCATTAGCCTTTGGATTAGCTTAAGTTAGGTTTGGTAAAGTTAGGTTTAATGAGATTAGGTATGTGACCTTGTTGTTTACTCTTTTAGGAAAATGTAAAAAAAGTAAAATCTAAAGATCAAAAAAAAAACTTAAATTTAAAATGTAAAATCTAAAATCTTTAAATGAGGTTTCTGCTGGTTATGACAACACGTTTATGATTTAGTCAATGTTGATGTGTGGTATTCAATTACTGCTGACTTTGCATATTCATCACCCATTGTCTTGATCAACACCTTGGGGTTTCAAATTACTGCAGCGTTAGTCGTATCAATAGAACTGTGCGCTCCCTGCCATGTCAGCAACATGACACCGGAAGGAACACCTGTGTAATATCCAATGACTGCTAACTTTGTATAATCATCACTCATTGTCTTAATGAACGCGTAGGGTTTCAAATTACTGCAGCGTAGTCATAGCAACAGAACCGTGTGCTCTCTGCCATGTCTGTAATATGACACAGAAATAACAAGACGTCTTACTGTACATCCATTTCCTCAGTTTTAACATCTTAAGAACAAGTATTATTCTCTTTCAACTACAAATGACTCGTTAGAACACATCCATCCACCAAGTTAGATCCTTTGACCTGCTCTCAAATGGCATGTGCCTCGTGTACTAGGGTGTGTGCATTAGCCCTAACCTAACGTTACGTACGAACTAAACAGAATGTGACTTGTTAGCTCTTATCATGCATGTGCACAGGTGAACACTTGTGTGTTAGGTCATATTACACATGAACTTACATTTTCTCACGTAAGTGCATTTCTCTGTTCCACAAGATACAAATTTGATTACTGGATTGTATCCTGCACTGTTTATGCGATATAGCTTTGTCAGGTAGTTCTCTACATATATCAATTTTACCACTGCTCTACCTACGCCTTTTGCTCTTTTGGCTTTCTTACAGTCTAGTGTGTGATAGACAGCATTAACTGTATATCAAACCCAGTTCACCTTTGTATTTGTAATCCAAGTAATAATTTGAAAAGACACAAATGTAATCAGTTTTAAACGTTATCTCTGTTTTGTTTTGTTTAATATGTTTATGACATGCATATTAACCTGAAATCGAACCCCTAGTGAAAGGCTAACAGCTTAACCACTGCACCACTATGCCCTTGTTTCTACGTTCAACTTGTTCTAGGCCTCAGACCTGGAAATCGAGTTAAGACCACCAGTACAAGAGCTAAAAGTGCTTACCACTGCAACACAGCTGGTAACATTAGACAACTGGAAATGATTATATTTCTGTTAGCAATGCATTTTGTCATCAGCCTACTGTCTGAGCACTGACAGCAACACAGTTTAGTTTACAACAAGCGAGTGGGTGTGTGTGTGTGTGTGTATAGATTATTAGCCTCAAGTATTTAAAGCTTGTTGTGTGTAGCAACCATTTTGTCTCGGTAACCACTGAGCATTTTTTGTGTTTTTATTATCTTTAACCAATCAATTAAAGATAGTCTACTCTTAATTCTTGATAAATCAGAGTTTGCGTACACCGTTTCTCATTTATTAACCCATACCTGCAACCTATACTCTCTCTATACTGCAGTTTGATCTGAAAACAAGTTTCAATGGTAAAAGACTTGTCAGTCACCTACACTAATTCTTTCTCTACCTAGCTATGTTTCATTACACATGGTAAACATCTCACATGTTCGTATCCAATTATTAGTTTATAAAATCTCAGGTCAATGACCTTAATGTATTGGGTATTTTGGGTAAATTCCTTGGCCATGGAAAAGGGTTAACCATCCTGAGTCCCATGACACCTCACTTAACCCTCTCTGATTATTAGTTTATAAAATCTTAGGTCAATGACCTTGCTGTTTTGAATCTTTTAGGTAAATTCGTTGGTCATGGAAAAGGGTTGACCATCCTGAGTCCCATGACACCTCACTTGACCCTCTCTGATTATTAGTTAGCGGGATATTAACAAAAGTGTAGTTAGACCCTTTTAACAAAAAAAAATAGATTCAAAAACAAAATGTCACCTCAAGTCCAACGACCTCTAATATAAGTCCCATAGCCTTATTAGTTCATGAAATGTTAGTTTAGGATCTTTTGGTAATTTAAAAATAAATAACTCATTTATAAATCTGTATTCAAAAAGCCCGCCCTCTTACAAAAACCCCAAGTGCACATGCGTAAAAATAAAACAAAAACATAAATGTTAATTCATAGTAGCGATCGGCTCTTTGCTTGCGTATCATGTGGAACAACGTTTAATTTCATTATAGCATTAGGGGTCATGAGCCAGTCAAAAGGAACCGGTCTAAAGGGATTAGTCAAAAAGGACCCGTCCACAGGGGCTCGTCCGCAAGGACCCGTCAACAAGGACCCGTCAACAATGACCCGTCCACAGGGACTCGTCCACAAGGACCCGTCCACAGGGGCCTGCGTGTGCTTGCGGGGGAACATACGATTACATCAGCAAATCATCTCATCTAGTTTCAAATGTAGCCACTACGGCGCGTGCAACACACAGGAAGTGCGTGGGAACATACGATTACGTCAGCAAAACATGAACTCACTTGTCTGTTGTATGAGTTTCAGTGTAGTAGTGGCGTCAAGCAGCAAAGGACGTTTACTTACACAATCCACCATTATAGTAAGTTTTTTTTTTATCATTATGGAAATTTCCTTATTAGAATAAAATGTTATAGTGGTTCTGGTCACTTATAGCTAAACTGTAATAGATATGATTTTTTTGTTTCTTTATAGGCTACTACAATAAATATTCTCAATGCTATGGGGGTAGAACTGTTGATTAGAGAGAAAAAAAGCTCACTGAATTACCAATGCATACTCTTTTCCGTATCATTAACATTCAAAAATTGGACACAATGTATGGTGAACGTGTATTTTGTGTTAGTGAAAATTATCAGACATTCCTTTCTACACGTTTTAATGATATATGGCAGAAAAATGTGTTCGAGGATCTAAATCGTAGTTGACATTCTCTATATCTAATTTATGAGGGTATAAAAAACAATAAATGTATTGTACCTTCTGACTTAGAAGTTAAGTTAGGTTAGGTAAGGTTAGGTTAGGTTAGGTTAGGTTAGGTGAAGTTGGGTTAGGCAGAATGGCAGCGGTATGAATCAAAAGCCAGCTTCTGTCAGTTTTGCCTCACAAGGTTGAGTGTACCCCATTCCAACCCTCAGCCTAGAATTAAATGTCTTGACAGAGCCAGGACTCGAACCCGAGCCTCCACAGTAACAGCCAAAAATGCTAGCCACTACACCATAAAGTGGGGGGGATATAAGGCTGGTCTTGATTGTACATAATCAATCAATAATTACCTAATAATAATAATAATAATAAATAATAATAATAAATATTCCATTTAGCAACTACATAGCCGACCTCTCCCTGGGTTCTTTTACATGCCTACATCGTATGACATGCGTGTCTTAATTTTTGCCAACTTTCAAAAATCACTTACCACGACCAAGAGCGAATCTGCAAGCTTGGGGTTGGTAGTCCGGCACGATAACCACTCACCCACCGTGGCAAGCTATCAATCAATAATTACCTAATAAAATTAATAATAATAATAATAATAATAATAAATATTCCTTTTAACGACTACACGGTCGAACTCCCCCTGTGACGTCATTCACGGTCTCAGGGCTTGGCAGCCATCTTGCGCATTAGCCCTTGCGTCAGCTCTGAATGACCTCTCCATAAGAATAACATAGGGCTGGTTGCGCGCGGCGGCCATCTTGCGCATTAGCCACTGTCCCAGATCCGCCTTATATTTCCTACTACCGCATTGTCTGTTTGTTGCGCCCAAAGCGATTCAGCTCGCGCTCTAATTTGAGGAAACATCATCGTGTTCACTAGGGAATAAATAACCTTACTGCATCACCTGTTACCAGGAATTCAAAAGGTTCGACTCTCTTGCGAAACACTTGTTAATTCGTTCCGGGACCGCATGTGCACAACATAGTGAATGATTCGTGGGATGTTAAAGAACGTGTATAGCTATCTGCATCCAAACTAGATGTTAAAACTCCACCGGTAAGGTTTTGTATTGCATTTTAAAAAGACCTTCTATTTGAAACGGTTCAATATACGTAGATTTTACTGAAGAGTGAAGACTTGGCAGTTCCTGCCATTGTTCAAGTGCTTAGACAGGGTAAGCTTTGTGCTTAGTGGCAATGGGAAGCTCCCAGATATTGGTTGATGGCTATTTGATTTCCATAATACTAATGGATATTCATATCGCCAGACCCAGAAATGAAGATTGTTGTAGCGAATCTTATGCCAGCGTAATATAATTTACTTAATCTTTAATCAGCTGCACATCTATAAAGAAGGCCCAATCAGAAAGAATAACCCCGAATGCTCCTCAGGACTTGCTCACCTGATGAGTTAAAACTGAGCAATTCCCTGCAAAGCAGGAGGCCATAGCCCTTATGGGATTTGTAAGGCTATTTATTATTATTATTATTATTATTATTATTATTATCAGGCAGATTCTACACACAACCAAAGTACTCGGGACTGCATGAGCGCGTTGTCACAGCCCCTAAACAGAGGAACCAACCAAACTATTTCAACTAGTTAAAGTAAATGCAGCAACGTATAATCCCAGTATAATGTCAAATATGATGCATTGATTGAGAACATATTGGGTCTCTCTAGTCCCTAAAGTATTTCGTAAGATAAGAAATATATTATCTAAACCCATACCGTAATGAACTCTAAAATGCTATAGTGGAGTTCAGGGTATTTAGAATTCGTGATAACTACACCATTATACAATATCATTCGTCAGTAAGCACTGAAATGACTATTACATGTACAAGGAAACGGACTCGTTTTTCAATAACCAAACTGTAGTCATGGCTACCGCTAGCCTTAGTCAACACTTTATTTATAACATCTTTGGTCAACACTAATATATTTGGATTGTCTCTACCCGTTGCGGTACCTGGTGTCATTCTGTGTTACTACCGTCACATTCGTCCAGGTGGCAAACTGTGTTACTAAAGCCGCAGTTACTCTTTGGTCCTTATCATCCGAAATTTAATCACAATGAAAATAATGCTACTTTAAGAACAATCTCCAATAGTATGTCGAATGCAGGGTTTGCAAATGTATTTCTTTTTTAATTTCATTTCCCTATTGCGTTCAGATTTCTAATGTTTTATCGTTCTTTAGATAATAAATGGTTTGGCCACTGCCTGCTGGATCACATCCCTCCTGGCTGCTTTAAACTGCCTGTCCATAAAACGATTACAGTATTGGTTTATGCGTACAACCTCGTTTCCAAATATAGACGCTAAGAACAGCGCCAACCCACTGTGATCGCCCACTTTTCAAGTCACTGTTACAGACATTTATTTTCTATTGATGTTAATGGTGAAGTTGTGTTTTGTGTTTTAATGACGTACTGCTGTGTGCGCTTTTGTAATTCAGAACAGAGCAAGTTTCAATGCCGAGGAATCTCATTTCATGAGTTACCATCGGACAATTCACTTGACTTATAAATTCACAAACTAATACAACCATCACAATAAAACGGGTTATCAGACAAATTCAACACACAGCCAAGTACACGGTGTTACATGAACACGATGTTGCAAAGCCCCTCATTTAATCAACATCCCGTTCTTGGGCGACCGGTGGCATTCCTTTTCCCTGTCTTTTATTGCCCTTATTCTTTTTTTTTATTTCATCTCGTCTACTATGTAAGTTAGATTTAAATTAGTTGGAAGTAGTTGTATTTTTATTAGGCCTATCATCCGTACCGTATAATTACGGGCAAATAAGCAGGTTATTTCGCCCCTTGAAAACAATCACGTCCTTCACCATGTGTGTTTTGCTTTCCTATAAATTGAAAATTTGCCCGTAAGTACGTGTCTGAATTGATGTCATATTCTTTATGCTTATTAAGCACTAACTTAGTGCCATGTTTTCGCGTTTTTCAATCTCGATATTAAGCCTCCAATGTTAAAAACCCTTCGTTTGAGGTATCGTCCGCTTAAAAAGCCGCAGTAGATTGGCGCTGCAATGTAACAGTTAATTAATATACAGTATATCCTGTACGCGTCTGAGTGTTGGATGGCCAGGCAGTTTAAAGCAGCTTGGAGGGATACGATCTAGGTGGCAGTGGGTGTAGCATGGCCTCTTCCCGAGATGGAAACTTGGTGATCCCGTCTTGAGCTACTGTTCGGGGGCGTGGTGGCGCAGTGGTCAAGCTGTATGCCTCTCACCAAGGCGGACCGGGTTCGATTCCCAGTCAATGCATATGAGATTTTCGAAGTGAAATGCCATGTCCTGTGGTTCAGATTCCACGTAAAAAGGAGGTCCCGTGGCTCATGATCGTGAGATTAACGGTCACGTTAAACTACTAGCTTCCTTCCTTTTGAGCTACTGTTGCCATGGAGATGGCCGGCCTTGCCATTACTTCATCAATTTATTTTCTGACTTTATTAGCCGTTACTCGAGTGCAAAAAGGCCGAAATCAGAAGAATGAGAAGGACTATCGAAAATGAATGTCACCAGAGGTTTATTCTGGGTCCTGAAATATGTGCATGCAAAATTTGGTTGAGATTGGTGGAACGGTGTAGATTTGTATACGGAACAAATATACCCACATACAGACTTTCACTTTTATATAATATATAAGATTTAGCCCGATATCACGTCTTCTATATGGACCTCGATGCCCCATGTTGTTGCATGATTCCATGGACGAACCGAGGACTTCAAAGTAGCACCATTTTCTCTTTGGAAGTGTCCCTCATTTGATGTGTAACAAGTTGTCGCGCCGCTGATTTATATTTTTACATTTTTATCTGAAAACTGAAATTATTTGAATATATTTGTACATTATTTGTGGAACTGGAAATGTCTTCGATTTATGTTAACATGTGTGAGTGAAGGTATAGCATCGCAGATAAGCGAAGACTATTTATTAGTTGCGCCCTTGACTAGGCTGGCGCTATCGGAACTTCCGTCATCTAGACGAGCACACTATTGTCTCAGGCAAGGTCCTGACCGGACGTGAGTTTCTCGTTGTTTGAATATCTACATGTGTAGACCACGGCATTATCAATCTCCAAGAGAAAAGTATTTGTAAAAGTGCAGAAGGATTGCCTGTACGAATTAAATTAACATTGAGCACCGTCGTGCAGTATTTACGATATTTCGTCTAAGTGGATTAGGTCTTTGTGTGTGATCCCAGGAATTAACGTGCTGAGCACATGGTCGCACGCGAACATTTCAATCCGCTAAAGTACGAACAGTTTGAAAGTTATATTGCTGTAAAAGTGTTTATGTTCGACCCTCACTATTGTGTGTTAGAAAACTGTATCTTAATGATGGTCATTATAACACCGTTTTTCATTATGATACAGTTTCTCCAGCCAATCAGAGCTCGTTCATTGACCAATTAGGTAACGATACCTTCGCGCATGCACTCAAAATCCAACATGTCGGACATAAACACAACATCGAACTGTAATAAATTACCGACATGGAATACGCACCGTCCATATGTTCGCGTGAATAAACTGGCGAATATGAGACAAGAAATAGCACTGTACCGGTACCTTAATATCCCCAAAACCAATTTCTACACAGCGCGTGGTTTTGACACGACTTCAGTGACAGTTTTACTGAATACTGGTGCGCAATCTAAACATATGGTATTGAAGCACACAGAGCGCATGCGTCGGTTGTCCAGAGAGCTTGGACAAGAGAGATATACTACCCACCGCAGCACCCAATCACAACATTCTACTGTAGTGACTGAACAGATATTTATTAATATTTATGTTAAAACATATAATAATGTTATAATTATCGTCGAACATAAACAGTCGTATGCAACTCGCCTATAATGGTAATTAAGACACTCGTATGGAAATTATAAAACTCGCATACGCTCGTTTTATAAAAATACTCGTGTCTTAATTATAACCATTATAGGCTCGTTGCGTAATGTACTATTATGTTCGACCCTGACTATTATATGTCAGAAAACTCTATCATAATGATGGTCATTATAACATTATTCTTCATTATAAAACCGTTTCTCCCACCAATCACAGCTCAAGAAACAGTTGTTTGACAAATTAGATAAGTAGGTTATGAACATTCCCGAATGGGAATATGATGTTATTTCCGTTTGATCAGATAAATTTTCAAATAATATGATAAAATTGGTCCGGCTAGATCAAACATAAAATGCCAGCGTTTCGCCCCGGCGTGCCGTTGAGCTCGTCAGTTGGTACAGACACACCTCACCAATACGCATGGCTAGCACATACTGAGAAGGCCATCACAAGACACAAAATACAAGTAGTATTGACGCCACGAGTGATGCCAATGTGCTACGGAAGTCAAGCTCCCTTTCATAAAACAAAAACCTTACCTTGGCAATCCAAATAGGTTATGAACATTCCCGAATGGGAATATGATGTTATTTCCGTTTGATCAGATAAATTTTCAAATAATATGATAAAATTGGTCCGGCTAGATCAAACATAAATTGCCAGCGTTTCGCCCCGGCGTGCCGTTGAGCTCGTCAGTTGGTACAGACACACCTCACCAATACGCATGGCTAGCACATACTGAGAAGGCCATCACAAGACACAAAATACAAGTAGTATTGACGCCACGAGTGATGCCAATGTGCTACGGAAGTCAAGCTCCCTTTCATAAAACAAAAACCTTACCTTGGCAATCCAAATAGGTTATGAACATTCCCGAATGGGAATATGATGTTATTTCCGTTTGATCAGATAAATTTTCAAATAATATGATAAAATTGGTCCGGCTAGATCAAACATAAAATGCCAGCGTTTCGCCCCGGCGTGCCGTTGAGCTCGTCAGTTGGTACAGACACACCTCACCAATACGCATGGCTAGCACATACTGAGAAGGCCATCACAAGACACAAAATACAAGTAGTATTGACGCCACGAGTGATGCCAATGTGCTACGGAAGTCAAGCTCCCTTTCATAAAACAAAAACCTTACCTTGGCAATCCAAATAGGTTATGAACATTCCCGAATGGGAATATGATGTTATTTCCGTTTGATCAGATAAATTTTCAAATAATATGATAAAATTGGTCCGGCTAGATCAAACATAAAATGCCAGCCAATGTTTGATCTAGCCGGACCAATTTTATCATATTATTTGAAAATTTATCTGATCAAACGGAAATAACATCATATTCCCATTCGGGAATGTTCATAACCTATTTGGATTGCCAAGGTAAGGTTTTTGTTTTATGAAAGGGAGCTTGACTTCCGTAGCACATTGGCATCACTCGTGGCGTCAATACTACTTGTATTTTGTGTCTTGTGATGGCCTTCTCAGTATGTGCTAGCCATGCGTATTGGTGAGGTGTGTCTGTACCAACTGACGAGCTCAACGGCACGCCGGGGCGAAACGCTGGCATTTTATGTTTGATCTAGCCGGACCAATTTTATCATATTATTTGAAAATTGGATAAGGGTAGTATCGCATCTGGGCTGAGTTCCAAGGCCTTATTATTTATTTATGTTCGAACAAAAAACAGTTATAATAATTATCGTCGAACATAAACAGTCGTATGTAACTCGCCTATAATGGTAAGCAAGACACTAGTATGGAAATTATAAAACTCGCATACGCTCGTTTTATAAACTTACTCGTGCCTTAATTATTGCCGTTATAGGCTCGTTGCATAATGTACTATTATTTCATTGAGTACAAGGGAACGGTATGTGAATGTGATTTTTATAAGAGTAGATTGCTCAGATATGAACTGATAAAGTGATTAATTAATACAACGGTTCTCAGTGACTATCGTTGCACAAGCAACGCATTTAGAGCTTGTGAGCAGAAAAAAAATGGTCATTTTGCTAAATACCGCTACAAGTGTAAATTCGGTGTAATTGAGAAATATAATTACGATAAATTTTGCCTCTTTGAAGACGCTAATTAGTCTAGAAAGATGTCTACTGTAATCCAAAGCCAACACCATGTGGACCTAATTATACGACTTACTAAGGAAGGAGATATGGAATAAACCCACTATGGAAGGGAAAAGTGGAGGTTGTTGTCCACTGAAGGAAAGATGATAAAATTGCAGTCTACCCATGCCATAATACTTGCCAATATAACCCTAGGCAAGGCACGAACGTTGAATCAAAAATGAAGGTCACTTAAGTGAAGCTACAAACCCATTTTTCTGTACGATCACGACATGCGGGTTGATTTAGTATAAGAGACCTTACTCAAAGCACATCCTTTAGGTAGGATTTATGTTTAGTTACACATTTAATATTGGTTATCCGCGTATCATTTGTAAGAGCCTGGAGGAAAAACCCTTGCCTCAGTTATAGCAAATACGTTTTTATGGCTGTGAAGTAATGTTATAATCAAGCCAAGTTACGTAGTAGCAACGATCCGAACTACAGTTAGAACTGCATTCTACTGTCTACTGTGTCACCAGTGAACAGACTTTTTGAAGGCCGAGTCCTTGGAAAGTATGTCATTCATTTCTTTTTTTGTCATGAGCGTTCTAGCACGCTGAATGTAACGGTTTAGGAGGCAGTGAGTGAGACTGCGAGGCTGGCAATAGTACCTGTTTGTGTTACGCAACGGTTTGTTTGTTTGTTTGTTTGTTTCATTTTATTGAGTTGTCATTGAGACGACTGCTAAGGAAATGCAATGATCATATTTAGAACGAGCCATGCAAGCTGTCTTTGGTTCGATGTGAAGGGGCCACACTATAATATTCATGTTCCCCGTAATGATAATGAGACATGTTTAGAGTGTATTAGACGCTAAATGAAAATACAACTACAATCAGCTTAGAGCTTTATTAATGATTTGAGATTATATCTGGAATGAACAGCTGAGTGCGGAGCTTACAGAATATTTGTCCATATGCAGGGACTACTGTACCAATTATGTGATTAATATATTGTTATATTTAATGAGCTCTACAGTGGTAGAATATAATTACCCTTAGTTGCGAGGTGCGCTTTATGGTATTATTTTTGCTAGCGACATGAACGTTTTTGTCTTGTCAGCTGAGTTCCTGGCTGACAGTGAATCACGGCTCATGTGCACTTAATGAGTGTCTATGAAAGTTTGTGAACTGAATTTCCACAGTTATTTGGAGGTGATGTTAGATGTCAAACACACTAATGATCACCCAAACGAATTTAAATGGTCACTAAAAATACAGAGAAACTGACAGGAGTAAAAATGATGATGATAAAATTAAATAATAATAATAAAGTGATAGGATTTTCCTCACTAAATTATGATCTAAACAAATTGATAGTCTGAGATTCTAAATACGAATAAACATGTTAAAATTCATTTACCTTTGATGACCAATGCTTAGCTCTTGCTCTTGCGACATATGGGATACAATTGCTGATATTCCCGATTTGTGAGACAACAGTCAGTTAACGACGTGTTTAAACACGGTGGTTAATTGGACGACGCGACATAAGCATATTCATGCTATTGCCAACCTAATTTTTCTCTCCCAATTCACTAATGACCATTCGTCACAAAGAGTGAGGATGCGTGTAGGCAAGCAATGGCGCCTATTGCGCAAAATTAGGAGGGTTTACACTATGTTACTTATTTGTGTTGATAGCAGTTTAGATTTCCTTCGCACAAGTTAGGAACAGAATGTGCATAGCTTTGTTTTGTAATATATTTTGTAGTAAACGCATCTCGTTTACATCGTTGCCAACTGTAATTACAAATAGGGATTAGCTCAGATAATAATAACGTTAAATGTTAGAGATGACACCATCATAGCGTAGTCTTTAAACTTATTGTGCAGTAAATGTAACAAGATCCTTGCATTGTAAGCAAGTAAATATCTTTCTTTGCCATACATTCGTGCCTGTGTTATTAATTATTATTGCAATCTCCGAAGTAATTGGATAGGGTTCAATTACGTGTCATTCTCTTAGCTTTGCTAGTTTGATTTAGAATCTTTTTCATAGGTCATCGAGAGGCTTAACTTAGATTATTTTGTTTGGAGATGAGTAAATTCATCGTAGGGCAGATTAGCACGGACTAGCCGTTTTTCACCCCTCCGGAGTAGGCTAGGGGTCTGCTCTCTTTGCGAATAAACTCAGTGTGATTTAAATGTAAGCCTGGCCTCTTTATTGTATATTTTTGTGCTTGAATACCTCTGGACTGGTAGTTTATGATCTCTCACATACCCGACACCCCCGAGTTAAGTTTCCTTGTGCTTTTCCAGACCAAGAATGCATTTCTCCCCATCCTATAAGTCTTCTAGTTGGAGGAGGGTCTGGGAAGGGTCTTTAAGGTCTGTGGCTCCCCGAAACCCTCGTCAAGCGGGCACAATATGTAGAATGAAAATACTAAAAGAATGGAGTTTAGATGGAAAATACTTACAAAATGCATTGTAGATTGAAAATACTTACAAAATGAGGATGAGATTCAAAATACTCTCAAAATGTACTCGTAATTTTGAGACACGGGGAGCCAATTCATAAAAAGGCGGGAATCTTAAAGAGAAAAGGAACTATAATGAAAAGGAAAAGAAGGCTGATCCCTAGAAGAATGGAGCATCAGGAAACTGAACTGCGTCACTCCTGTTCGCAATCTGTTCAAAGACTTCCACGTCTGATAAAGTAGTTGAAAACCAGCAGCCTGCTCTTCCTTTCGGTTTTGGCCATTATCTCCAGGTGTCCTATACATATATATTCATCACCTGAATAAAATATTACGACGATAAGCGTCAGGAAACAAAGCATTACATCAAATCTAAGGATAGCAACCACAGTCTATCCAAAAAAAAAAACATTGATAATACAACACACATATATATACTGTATGTATGTATAGTTTCGTATACAGGACAGTACAATATAGTTATTTACAAATAATTACAAACACATTTACAATATACTGATCCCGTTAAAGGAGATTGTATGGGTACCATCAATCTAAAATGGCACTTCAAACAACCCCGTCCTTCGAATCCCCGACCTGAAAGGATCAGATGCACTTCTTTAGGGCTAGCATAGCACGAGAGGCGAGGTCTCAAAGGAATGGGTTCTTACACGGAATAAATGTCATAGACGCCCAAAGAAGCACACCCTAAACACACAAAGCTAAAAATGAAAAAGATCCAGACTTAAGTAAAATGTCGTAAAAGATTTATTCAGTAATTCAGACCCCTATCCTACTTCGGAGGGATAAGAAATTGGCTAATCCGCAAAGCTGATTACAATAAAGAAACGAAGAGAAAACCCTAACTGAAATTAAGCTAGCCCTCGCGAAAGTCCTTAAGTACAAGAAAAGCAAAAGCAACAACAAGTCCAGGTACGTGGCACATGAAAGAAATCCTATGCGGTAGCACAAAAATACAAGCAAATGACTCGGCAGAAGTTACATTTAACATCTCAGCAAACCATACCCTAGGTTAGGATGGTACCACGCCTACATTTACATTTGATCTACCAGCTAATTCCTCACCTGAATAAAATATTACGACGATATGCGTCAGTAAACAAAGCATTACATCAAATCTAAGGATAGCAACCACAGTCTATCCAAAAAACAACATTGATAATACAACACACATCTTATAACAGGCAGAAAACATTCAGGTTCTACTCTCATTATATAGAAGTTGAACACACACGTTATTATTATTATTATTATTATTATTATTATTATTATTATTCAAGCCTGCAAACGCTGATTAGGAATCTGTTTGCCCCCGATCGGCATCTCAAGAGTGTAAGATAGGTTGGTGAATGCGTAATAAAGATTACCTCTGTCATCACATAGAATCACGCGGACCACCATTTACGGACTCTTGGCTCCAGCTATTCTCGTCGATCTCAATAAAGTGTCAGCTCAGTTAAAGTCATTTCCACTTGGAAATGAGCAGCATATTGTTAGTCCAATTTTTTGGTAGTTTTGCCTACGAAATTTTACGGGAGTTTTCAAAATTGGTATATTTATCGATTTTGACGTGCTCTTTCCGAATTTTTACTTTGCTAACAAATTTTCTTCCGGGAAACCGCCGCCATATTGAAAAATGACGCTCCAAGACAGTTTTTCGACGATATTTTCTTTGTGACTCACTTTACGGTGAAAATAGTTATGTATAATTATATAATAGTATAATTTATGTCTAAACCTTTTTTGTTTTTGTAAAATGAATAGTTTCGGCGTACGAGTGCCGCAAAGTCTACACCAACACGCTTATTGGCCAAAATATTCATTTCCACACCACCATGAGGTATAGTTCCTGGCGCGTTTTTCTTTTAGAGGGATCCCCAGTAGGCCAAATCCACATGTGATCAATTTAGCGCATTCTCCTCTTCGCTATCCCTGATGGACCAGGTTTTGCGAATTCATGGTCTTTAGGACTGTGCAAAACTTCACGAATAGGAAGTTCTTCCAAGTTCTCTTCTTCGACTTCATCACCTTCTTCCTTGATTTCGTCGAAGGAAATACTGTCTCCGTCTCTTCCTCTTCATCGCTGTCTCGCAGATCAATAACCGAATTATCGCATGTGCCATAACAATTTTAGCAATCGAAAGGTGGGCCAACGTGTGCGCTCTTACCGCGTATATGCGTGTCCTGCCATCATTTTTTCAATCGAATTCGATGCGTAAATGGTATTGAAAAGCTCTTTCAATCCGCTTCCAGCCACTATGTATCCGATGGATCCCATGAACGACATTAACAAATCAAATGCACCGAGTCTCACAACGATATTACTCAATTTGGAGTCCTCACCGCACGAGGAAACAATGTCCCGTGCTTTGAACTACAGGGGCTTGTCAAACGTGACGAAACAAGTGTGCTGGTTTAATGACTCACGTTTCTCAGAAGCAGATAAAAGAACAGTGAAAATTGTGTCGTGATTACTCGGTGGAGCATTAATGAAGGGCAAGCATCCCACAAATGTTTTCTGGAGGGGAAGTTCCTCTGTCACTCGTTCCATAAATCCACTCCATCCAGGTATGTTAGGCAGGTCAACCCACTTTCCATACAGCCACAATAAGTCCGAAGCGGACGACATAATCACTTTTGGTACCGAACGAATGATATCGAGGTTTCGAATCTCTTTTGTTTCAGCCCCGTCCCCGAGATCTATACTTTTGAAACAAAAATGCTGCTACTCCGATTTGCATTGGCGACCAAAAAGATTTCCGACTTGTCGCGGTAATTATGCAATGTGCAAGAGCAATAATTTATTCTTCCATTTCTCAATAGACGCACGTTTGTTTTTCAATATCGCATTGTCTACAAGAACGCGTAAAGTCCCAGGTATATCAGACTCTATGTTTTCAAAAAAAATATCTGATGGAGGATAATATGTTGTCTGGTAGACCGTGGATCGAATATCCTCTATAATGATTGTTGTGGTTGTCTTTACAATGCGCCGATGTTCTTCGGTCTTGTTTTCGTTTCTTTGATTGTACCAGGCTTCCGTCAGTAATTTATACGCTGAGTTTCGGCTGCAAACCACAGGGGCCTTATTGGCAGTGGCGGCGATCAACATATCGTCACCGTATTTTTTCAAGAGATGTGCCTTCACGGTTGCTATGTGTGGGCGGTAATCGCATTCAATTTTGGTCATCAGTTTATCCATAGAAAACTGACACTCCTTAGAATTCTCCTCGAGATAAGAGTAAGTATATTGCATTGCAATCTCGATCTCGTTTGCAAACGGACCTCTCTTTTTAATATATCCAGTCCTTAGTGCAATTTTTTCATGCACGAGTTGTGATACTGAGGATCGGCTGTGACCAAATCGTTGATCTGCACGAGATGCTCAACAATCGTCATTACGGGCTCTAGCAATTTTTGAAATGCTGTCTTTCATTCCTAATTTATGCACGCTATACACAATACTACGATGGCGCGGAACCATCCGTTTCTGTTTCGCTAGAAACTCTGCTGTTACCTCAACAGCGCACAAGAAACAATGACCTTTGAATGAGAATGTTGAGGTAGTTGTGGATCGCAGGTGTGGATGCACAGATGCGACATCACCTCCTCTACTCACAAATGCAGAGATTGATCTCTCATTGTTGTAGCTTTTTCGACACGCGTTCTGAACCACTACCGATTTCAGTCCCACCAAGAATTTCCTCTTGTTATCCTTTCTTTTGACACTTGACTGACGAAATGTCTCCACTACATTTTCCTTCACTGCAATCACCTCACTTCCTTGCAATGGATTTTCACAAATGAAACAGTTCCCTTCCTCGGAAGCCAAGGCTCTGAAAATGCGTGACCGGCACTGTTGAACGACGCACTCGTACTCGTTCAGGCAAAATATTTGAGTTCTGCCGGCAGATGTTTCGTAGAAGCGATCCCAAGGTGAAGGTGGAGTGTTCCTTTATACCTGCACTGCCGGCTGGATCGCAGCTTAAAGTAGCCAGGAGGGATGCGATCCAGCTGGCAGTGATACCTGCGACAGACCGTTAGGCATAGGCAGGCCATAGTAGGCCTTTTTCAATGCGTAGTAAATATTTCTCGTTGGTATGCGAAATACGCGTGTTGGAATAAACATTGCGGCTCGTACTATTCATTTCACAAAAAAACTGTTCAGACATAGGAAATATTCTCTAGTTTCATTTATTACATAACTATTTTCATCCTAAAGCAAGTAACAAAGAAATTATAGTCGAAAAACTGTTTTGGAGCGCCATTTTTTCAATATGGCGGTGGTTTCCCGGAGAAAAAATTGTTAGCAAAGTAAAAATTTGGAAAGAACAGGTCAAAATCTATAAATATACCAATTTTCAAAACTCCCGTAAAACTTTCTAGGTAAACCCCTTTTTGAGCGCCAGTTGACTGGACTATGTGTCAACAACAGCTCAAAAGAATATGGGTGCAAGAGAAACATGCTCAGTTATTCCATGTTTATGCACGTAGATTTAGATCAATTATGGATTATGATTTAATTTAAGTCAGGTTTATTGCGTAGGTTTAATATTCCTAATAAGTTTTAAGGGGGACCTACACCTTCGACAGGAACAAAATAGTGAATATTTAAAATTTATTTACTTTGCACTGATAAACTGTTTGGAGTTGTCACTTTACACAGTCTACATACAATACAATTTCAACTCAGACCAAATATTAAATATTTACAAAATTGCATCATCATGGATATATGTGTACACAAAATGGTGGCTGTATATTATACACAAGAATGGGGTTTCCTTAGTAACTCTCGGAAATATTGTTACCGGTACATTTTAATTATTGTTTCTTTAATGTGGTCCTAGATGTTATGGCTACAAAATGTACTACAATGATT
Source organism: Meconema thalassinum (assembly GCA_946902985.2). NCBI lineage: Eukaryota > Metazoa > Arthropoda > Insecta > Orthoptera > Tettigoniidae > Meconema > Meconema thalassinum. Next base: position 65,550,828 of record OX336390.1, on the reverse strand, counting down.
GAAATATTACAAGAAGAAATATTATTTTGAGATTTTTTAAATAATGGGTCTAAAAATCTATACATTTTTTATAGAAAATAATTTATTATTAATAAACTATAATTGTTAGGGCAACTATTCTAGTACATTTTGTTGATAACTATCGTAGAAATGTGACAACAAAACTTCACTGAAATATATTTGTAAGTTCATGAGTTATTAGGGAGACGGGTTGAAAAATATGAACTTATGGGAAATGAGCGACGAAAGTTTCACATGGTTGGGATGTTCTAAAATTCCCCTGCCGCATAAACTGGTCCTTCCTCACCGAATTTCACAGTGTTTTCCTCCAGTCATAGTCTCTTATTTCTTTTAAAACTAGTTTTCTTTGCTAATGCTAACGAAGTGAAGAGATAGGTTGGTAGGACACCCAGGAATAGCAAAGTTCGTTATGGAAGAAAGGGTCGAGGATAAGAACTGTAGGGGTAAACCAGGTTTGAATATGTTAAACAGATTGCCTCGGATGTAGGGTGTGGTAGCTATGTACAGATGAAACGATTAGCTCAGGACAGGGAAGAATGGAGTGCTTCATCAAAGCAGTCAAAAGACTGAAGACTCAAACAACAACAACAACAACTATTAGACCAAAATATTCCTGCTATAATTTGTGCAAATTTTATAATGCCAGTGCTATCAACATAATTCGATAGATAAAGTGAATATTCTAAAATGGTCAATTTTGAGGAATGGAGATTGCTCATTAAAATGGGCGTTCACAGGAAATGAATTTTCACTGGGAGATGTCAGTCATATCGTACTTTTACTATAACTTCCGTTCTATTCGAGGAATTAAACCAATTCTTTCACTGAATGAAAGAGAAATTGTTGTTCTATTCGAATATGTTATTTTTGAAAAATGTAATTTTTTGGAACTTGAAGGTGTTGGTCCCTCCTTTTAAGTCGTACACACCAGACACAGGCTTCATAACAAATACCATGAATCTCCACACAGATTACCTCGAAGAATGGTGACCCTAATAGTCACAACAATACTCTGAGCTACCAATTGGCTCAAACAATAACACAGGCGCTGCTTACATATCGGCACGCATAACAATCATCGGGCGATATGGCTTATAAGCTCAATATCTCCGGCATAAATAGCAATGGGACTCCATACTCCCTAGCAAATGTGTTCCAAGACACAACAAATATATGAGTTGCTAGCCTTATACATGATTTAACTGGGTCAATAACATCATGTGATAAACCTTTAATCATATGCTGCATGAACAAGAAGTCATCCGCGTTAAACAGTTGCTCTCAAAAGCGAGCTAACCTCGCATCAACTGTGCGACAATTCCTGCTGTAATTGTAAGCAATCAGCTGGTCACCCAAATCGAGTAGCGCTCCCTAGACATGGCTACATTCCACAAATATCTGTGACTTAACAGATTGTCAGAAGATTAATCAATAGAAACACGTTTTTCTCATTCAGAATGCTGGGTAAAACAGTTCCTGGTCCTTCCGTGACCTTGGGCGTCTCTCCCCACTCGTAACATCTTACAGAGTTCATTGAGTGCAACATGAATCTCACTCATTTAAGATGACAAAACTGCATGTTTAGAATATAACGTAAATCACTGATTAAAGTCCTGAAGTGATCCGTTTATATCTGAGATATTATTCTCCAAGAATACAACATTACATTACACATTAACATGCCCTGTTCAAAAATATATCACACTATGAAATTATCAAACACAATTAGAAGACAGATATAAACGCGCAGCTTAACTGCTCTGGAATCGAAAGATATTCCAGTCACTCCCTGATATTTACAATCACTGTTGATAAATGATGCGTGTCCTCTCGACACAACTAAAATATAACAGACAACACTTCCTACTTCTGTGATGTTTAAACTGATACGATGAAACGTGCTCGCGTTCATAACCAGGCTGGATAATTCTCATATGTCACAAATGTTCTGTTCCCTCTCGGAACCTTGTGGCATTACAAATCCACATGATAATGTTAACAAAACCTCTCAAAAATGTGGTAGTAACTGTTGACTAGCCAAATGGTACATTAATTAGTGGCAAATAAAATAGAATGAGGGCTCCTATGCTGGGTGTACCCTAAAGTTGTAGATGGATCTTCATCGTCCTACAATGTCCGTTACTAATGACTGAAAATGCAGCTCTCAATGGCTGGGTCCTATTAATGGGAAGTACACGGGTGTGTTACACATGAATAAAGATGCACCCCAATGCAAGCTTGGTACTGGGTGTCTCACAAATATTGACCAGTCTAGAGGAAGAAGCAGATATAGATTAACTATAACTACAACTGCCTAAGTGCTTGCTATCGAGTTCGGTTAATAAACTTAAATCTACCCGGACAAAACCCTGTACAGTAATGACTCACAGTGGATTTAATTGGTAGTTCACCCCGTGTTCTCTCAGAACAGAGGGGTTATACAACTCCATTATATAGCAGGGATTGTAATGTTCCATAATTAGGCTCAATGGTCCTAGCCTATTTTTAGCCTACTTTTCACATTTTGCAAAAATGAGGAAAAAGTAGACTTATGACATCGATCCGAGAAAATGTCTGTCTGTCTGTCCTTCTGTCTGTCTGTCTGTGTGTGTGTCCCCCCCCTATCAACTCCTAAACGGCTGCAACTATCGAAACCAAATTTGGTATGAGTAAAGATCTATACCGGGACATCTCAATGTCATACTTGAAAATGATGTCAGTGCTACCAACTGCTAAAAAATCGCAATTGAATTTTGAGCTCCATGTTGGATATCCTGGAATGTATACATTGGAACTATTCCAAAATTGGTACACATATAGATAATAATACTTTATTTTAATTTTCAGGAGGCCATACATGACAGTGTTGCCAAAATGATTCTAAGCCTACTGATAGGTCCAAATTTTAAATGCATATAACTCCTACACTATCAACTGGATTTCAACCAAATTTCGTATGTACTATGTGTACATAAACAGATATGACTGAGCTTATTATATAGAGCCACCAGGGCTGCCAACTGTAAAAAAGCTCTCTCTATTTTTTTTATCCAAATATCAATATATGAGAAAGTATACAAGCCCACAGCTTGAAATTTTGCACACGTATAGTGCCCGACATTCTAGATTAATATGGAGCAACTAATGTATGTCAATGCTACCAACATGATTCTAAGCCTGCTGAAAGGACCAATTTTCAATTACATGTATCTTCTATACTATCAATTGGATTTCAACCAAATTTCCTATGTGCTATGTGTACCATAACATATATGACTGTCCATATTCTTTAGAGCAATCAGGGCGGCCAACTGTTAATAAATGGTGTTTATATATTTTACTCTAATATCAATATATCAGAAAGTTTGCAAGCCAACAGCTCTAAACTTTGCGCACGTATAGTTCCTGACATTCTAGATTAATTTGGAGCACCTAATGTATGTCAGTGCTACCAACATGATTCTAAGCCTGCTGATAGGTCCAATTTTAAAATTTCAGTAACTTCTATACTAAAAAATGGATTTCATCCAAAATTGGCACAACAATACATCATAATATTCCAAATTATTTCTGACCAACGCATGCATGACATTGTTGCCAACATGATTTTACATGCGCTGATAGTTCCAATGTCTAACTGCATGTAACGTCCATGCTATCCATTGGACTTCAACCAAATTTTGTATTCTGTACCTTAAGAGATGGAACTAAGAATATATTCAGTCACCAGGGCTGCCAATTGTAGTGCTCTATCAGGCTACATCATGCCAGGTATATTTCGAACTAATTAGAAATTACGATATTACCAAATTCATTTCGTCATTATTCTAGATAGGTCCATAAAGATTAATCATTGGCATAAATCTTAAATTTTAAGAAAAGTAGGCTCTTTAGTTCGTAACGGAACTTCTTGTTCCTCTTGAAATACCTCAACATGTGCTCTTCTGGCATCGTCTCCTCTTGGTTTCCTCATCACGGCAGTGTAACCTCTTTGAAATATCCCTCCATGATTAGGTTTACACCATGAATAGCATCTTAAATACGGATATAAGCATGTCGTACACGTGGTTGCCGTTAAGATGCATGATTCGAAGAAATATAGAACAATTTTCACAGATTGTCGGGGTAAATTTTTTTTTTTTGTATAGGTAACATGTAACATGTACAGGGTATTGTTTTATGTTGTCTTGGTTACGGTGAATAATTAAGTATGGAAGCTGTATATGACAGCACGGTGTTTATATTTAGAACAAGGTTAGAGTTAACATGACTGATAGGCCGTGTAGTGAAGGTAAAATAAGAAAGAACTTAAGGTAAACAACAACTCTTTGATTTTGACTAGTATAATATATCAACATTGCTGTGGTGACTGCTTTACAAAGAGAAAGAGCACAGTTACGACGTTTGTTCACAAGAGCCTTTGACACGTTCCAGAACAATATTAAGGAGGAAAATGTGAAGCAGGAAGATATATTTACTAGTTTTAAACTCCTCGAAGATAAAGCCTATCGACCGTTTTAACAAGACAAGAGAATCCGCAAAGCTTGGCATGGACGTGAATGCAACAGCGAAGATGAAGACGGGAATATGAAGAAGTCGAAACATATCGAGATAAGTGGACAACAGTGAAGTGTAAGTACTAAAAATACGAAAGTAAAATATCTTGTGACACTCATTCCATAAGAACTACTGTTTCTCAAACTGGCAATTGATTAGTAAATTACCCAAATTGTCGCTTGTGAAGTTCTCAGGAGATATTAAAAATTGGTTATCATTTTGGGCCCAGTTCAAGCGAATACATGAGAGTGTTGAGCTGGATGCTGTAGAAAAGATTCTTTATCCAAGAGAATCTATGACTCCTGGAACAAGGGCTTATGATCTTTTGAGTGGTTTTCCTCCTATTGACGAGAATTATAGCAAGGCTATACAGTTGTTAGAAGCCCGCTAGGGTCCACAAGATTTAGTGATAGAACTTTACGTGAGGGACATAATAAATCTAGTGACAGAAAAACCTTCCCTTTCAGTATTGTATGATCGAATTGAGGTTAATGTTAGGTCTCTAGCAGCCTTAACCTCCCTATGAAGGTATGACTACCAACAATTATGCTGAATTATCATTTCCCTTCGTAGAGTCTTGTTTGACGGATGAATTAATTCATGTGTGGCAGAGAAGAGGAGATTGTATACCTGGAAATGGGTCACAAGATAAGCTTAAAATGGGTTTGATATTTTTGAAATCTGAAGTATAAAATGAAGAGTGCATACAACTTACTAGAAAGATAGGTAACGTAACTGCGGAAAAGAAATAAATTTCAAACCCTTGAAACGATGTGATGTTCCTACTGCTCAGAGTTTGGTATCAACTGGAGGCGTGGGAGGTAAATGTTCTTGTCGTAGTGAAGAGAAACATCCTTCATCGGGATGTACGGAAGCAAAGAACATCACGCTCGATGAAAGGAAGGCCAGATTGTCAAAGAATGGCGCATGCTTCAAATGTCTCATGGTTGGTCATGTTGCAAGAAGATGCCATACTCGCCTCTCCTGAAAGATATGTAAGAGGCAGCATTATCCAGTTATGTGTGCTTTTTCAGAAAGGAATCTAGAAACGGAGACCCAGGCCTCATCTCAGGCCAGGTCAGTGACGAACTTCTGCATAAATTCCTCTTCTGTTTATCTACAAACAGGTTTGGTTAAGAGTGTTCACGGGTATAACATAGAGTTTGTACGCGTTCTTCTAGACTCTGCTTCACAGCATTCTTACATTAAAGAAGAACTGGCAGGGAGATTGGATCTCAAGAATGTCAGGAAGGTTTCTTGGTGGCAGAACTGGATCTCCGGTGAAACATGGGGTATTTGAACATGTTCTTCATAATCTCGATAAGTCCCGTCAGCTCAGACTGACTGCTCTCAGTCAGCCTGTTATTTGCAGTCAGGTTCCTCGCCTGACAACATAGCAAGTCGTGAAACTTGGACTGTCTCAACTAGATGTAGGAAAGGATAAGGATATTGAGATCCTTATTGGTGCTGATTTTATAGGATCAATTCTCTCCAATGATTGTAAAACAATGGGATAGTTAACAGCGTTGCGCACTACATTGGGGTGGACAGTATTTGGTAGAGACCAACGCTCGGGGTGTGGTATGATTAAAACTACACCTATTATGCTGAATATAGAGAAGGTTAACAACCTCTGGGAACTTGACGTATTGGGAATAGAAAATCCTATCACTGAAAATAAGAGATGCGATCTCGAAGAGGAAGCAGGATTAAATTTCATTGAAACCGTAGAAATAAAAGAAGATGGCGGATACGAAGTTCGACTGCCACGGTTGCAGGATCATCTTCCCTTGGATTTTTCGTACGAGATGGCATTTAAGCGCCTTGATATAACGAGGAGAAAGCTAGAAAGTTAGTTAGTTATTGTTGTTTAAGGGGCGGAACTACGAGGTCATCTGCCCCTAAAGCTAGACAGTAACGGACACTTAGAAGACTATGATAAAGTCTTTCTAGACTGGCTAGCTGAAGGGATAATTGAAGAGATTAATGGTGATCAGATTTAAATAGGTGGCCATTATCTGGCTCATCGACCTGTGACCAAGAACAATGGAACTACACCTGTTCGACCGGTTTTCGATGCTTCCGCTAGAAGACGTAACAACCCATCACTCAACGCTTGTTTAGAAAAGGGTCCAAATCTGATCCAACTTATGCCATCTCTTCTTCACAAGTTTCGAAAGAAGTGAATTGGAGTTATTGCAGATATTCACAAGGCATTCCTGCAAGTTTCGGTTGCACCAGAAGATCGAAATTCTTTAGATTCCTGTGGGGAAAAGAGAAAATGAAAACATATAGACACAAACGAGTTGTTTTTCGAGTGACAAGAAGCCCCTTTCTACTGGCCGCAGTGAATGACACCTTTTAAACCAAGACTTGAAAAATGATCAGAAAAAGTGGAAAAGTATGACTGTGAACATTATTAAGCAACTGAAAGACAATTTTTATGTTGATAATTGTGTGACAAGTGTCTCAAATAAACAGGAGCTGGAATTGTTTATAAAAACTGCTCAAGATGTTTTTGCCCAACATAAGTTTGAGCTTAGAGGTTGGAAGAGTAGTGATCCAGTGCTTCAAGATGATGAACGAATATCACCCGTCCTAGGAATAATGTGGAATCGCAAGGAAGACACGCTTAGCTTGAACTGTGAACCTCTAAAGAAGCTATCACTTATAAAAGCAACCAAGAGGTCGATACTAAGTGCTGTCCATGGGATTTATGACCCAATTGGATTTTCTGCACCTGTTATGTTATCACCGAAGCTGTTACTGCAGAAAATAAACGAGGTTTCTTGGGACACGGAGGTACCGCAGGAAATCTAAATCAAGTTTGAAAAATGGCTTGGTGAAATAGGAGAATAAGGCCAGCTGACTATACCGAGAAGACTCCCTGAGGTATATGAGGAACGTAGTCTCCATGCCTTTTGCGATGCGAGTCAAGATGCCTATGCCTCAGTGATATTTTACGCACACAGACAATGACAGGAGTTCATGTTGAACTTCTCCAAGCAAAATCAAGTGTGGCCCCATCACCCCGACCGACCATTCCTCGACTCGAACTTATGGGAGCTGAAATTAGCGTCCGATTGCTGACATCTATAAGAAAAGAGTTTGACACTGAAAAAATTTATTTGTGGACTGATTCGACGACAATGTTGACATGGATACAGCGAGAAGTTCTCTGGTCTGTTTTGTTGAGAACAGGGTTAGAGAAATCAGGCAACTGTCTTCAAAGGAAACGTGGAGGCATGTGCTTGGGGCACTCAATCCTGCTGATCTGCCTAACCGAGGCCGTAAACAAGATATATTATAGCATTCAGAAGGTGGGAGTGATCGTCATGGATGTATCTTCCCTTAGAAGAATGGTCTTCAGATAATAGTAACAGAAATGAAGATGAAATTATGCTTGAAAGAATAAAGACTGCCACGACTCTATTGGTCGCAGAAGATCCTTCAAGTTCCAACTGGTATTACAAGTATTTCTCTCGATTTGACAAAATAGTGAGGCTGATCGGGTGGATAAGACGGTTTATGTTCAATTGTAAATATATTAGCAGGCAGAATGGAGAACTGACGTGTTCAGAGTTAGAAGACAGTGAAAGAATAGTAATTAACCTTGTCCAGAATGAAAGTTTTCAAGAGTCCGAGAATCAGAAACTGGCTTCAACAGTGCCATTCTTAGACAATCATGGCATTTTGCGAGTAAACACCAGAATAACAGAGAGGGAGTACAACATTGAGTTTTGCCAGCCTGCTATATTGCCGAGAGATCACCCTGTTGTGGAGCGAATTATTCATGAAACGCACATTCGGCAGGGTCATGTAGGCCCACAGACTCTGTCGAGTATTATTAGAGATATGTACTGGATCTTGAATGGAAGACGAGTCGTGAGATCATCTGTACAAAAATGTGTTGTTTGCAGAAGGTACAAGAAAGAACGACTGAAAGTTTCTTCCAAATGATCGTGTGAGAGAGGCCAAGGTTTTCGAAGTTATTGGCATTGACATAGCTGATTGTGAAAGGCAACCAGAAGATGTGGGTTGGCTTGTTCACATGTGCTGTCTACCGAGCAGTGCATTAAAAAACTGCTTGTCTCATTATCTACGGACGCGTTTCTTCAAGGTCTACGAAGATTTATATCGCGCAGAGGAAGGCCTACGACGATTTATGGTGATAATGGGACAAATTTTAGAGGAACAATTAACAGCATGTCTAAGATCAACTGGAAGAAGATCAAGTTTTATTGTGGCATCCAAAGAATTGCATTGAAATTCAATCCTTCCACAGCATCGTGGTGTGGTGGCTTTTGGGAGAGACTGATCGGACTGATGAAAAGTCTCCTTCGAAATGTCCAGGGGAAATCTTCCCTAACATGTGAAGAATTAATGACTGTGTTGTGTGAGTGTGAAGCAGTTATCAATCGTCATCCCGTGACGGCTGAGATGGAAAATCCTCATGACTTGAGAATTATTGAAGATATGTTGCCTGGAAAGGGTGGACGAGTACGTTTTGTGAGACTTCGAACGAAGAGGGGAGTTGTCATGCGTTCTGTTCAACGTTTGACCCTATTAGAGTGCTCTATATCAGTGTCTGAAGAGGAGGAACGAGTGATTGATACCGAAGGAGAGACTATGGAACAAAAGAACATGATGTTGCAGAGAGATCATACTCGGAGTTGGAGAGCAGTGAGGTGTCCGATGCGATTCCTGCAATGAGATAAATACCATATTTTGAATGTTGCAATTTTATGGAGGGATGAAAATTGCAAGGTGGGAGAATGTCGGGGTACAGTAATTACTTTTTTGGTATTGGTAACATGTAGAGGGTATTGTTTTATGTTGTCTTGGTTACGGTGAATAATTAAGTATGGAAGCTGTATATGACAGCACGGTGTTTATACTTAGAACAAGGTTAGAGTTAACACAGATTTTAAAATGTTCACAGTTCAAAAATGAAGCACTGATTCTAATCACAGGAGCAGATAATACAAAAATGACTATAACATTCTGCCAGTAGCTCTATCAGATAGAGCAGCTGGTATCTATACTCACAGGTTTTAGTACATTTCAATGCGAAATCACTTGATATGAAACCAATCTTGAAAACTTATTCGTAGCACATAATATCATTGTTAATCAGTTTTACTGCGGCGTTCAGCACGCTATGGATATAATATTTACGAGGATTACTCGTCAATTTTTTACGATGATTGCAATACTGCCGGCAACGAGGTATAAGTTGACGGACCACGTGCGAACAGAAAAAAATGTACAATTTCACACTTTCGTCGAATATGCCGATAAATATCGCAGCACTTGCCTGATATGGCGTTGAAATATAATTACTCACAAATCATATTGTTAACAATGCTCGATGGCTTCCGATACTTGCACATTAGATGAAGCTTTAGAAGATATGAAATCTGGTAAAGCACCGGGATTTGATGGGATTCACCCCGAGTTTCTGATTAATAGTGGAGAAAATACGAAACTATGGTTATCTAGGTTTCTAACTTATATTCTTCGAACAGGCAACCTACCTCGCTTATTTAAAATGAGTAAAGTCATTGCAATCCTAAAACCAGGAAAGCTTAGTGAAACACCAGAGAGCTATAGACCAATAGCATTGCTCAGTGCATGCTATAAACTACTAGAAAGACTAATCTTGAATAGAATTGCTACAAAAGTGTTCGAAACGATCCCTATTGAACAAGCAGGATTCAGACCACAAAGAAGTTGTGCCGATCAAGTCCTGTCATTAACTACCTTCATCGAAGCAGGATTCCAACAAAGACTAAAGACTTCGGTAGCATTTGTAGACCTAAAGGCAGCTTACGACACAGTGTGGAGAGAAGGCGTTATCAGTAAACTCCTTAAAGTGATTCCATGCAGGAGTCTGGCCCACCTTATAAACAACATGCTGAGTGACAGAACATTTCGCGTAGTCATGGGACGTGAAATCAGCATATCCAGCAAACTAAACAATGGACTTCCACAAGGATCAGTGCTTGCCCCACTTCTGTTCAATTTATATATTTCAGATATACCCCCCACAAAATCCAGGAAATTTGGTTATGCAGATGATTGGGCACTTGCCACTAACGACCTATGCTTCGAGGAGATAGAGGAAACGCTGACAAAAGATCTCGCTGTTTTAGGAGACTACTTCCGAAAATGGAGACTCCAACCAAGCATGAGTAAAACAGAAGTTTCTTGTTTTCATCTGAGCAATCGAATGGCTTCAAGGGATCTCAAGGTATACTTCGATAACACCCTTCTCCGCCACAATAGACACCCCAAATATCTGGGTGTAACACTCGATAGAACGCTGTCGTTCCAAGAACACTTGAGAAAGAGTGCTGCCAAGATTCAGACACGCAACAACATCATTCGAAAACTATGTGGTACTACTTGGGGTGCAAGTGCAACTACTTTACGTTGCTCAGCTCTTGGCCTGGTTTAATCTACTGCAGAGTATTGTGCCCCTGTCTGGATAAACAGCCCTCATGTGAAGAGAATAGATGTTAAATTAAATGACACAATGAGAATGATCACAGGCACGATCAGATCAACTCCTATTCAGTGGCTGCCTGTATTAAGCCATATTCCCCCACCCCACCTCCGCAGATGCAATGCTTTGATGAATGAATACAAGAAGATCCAGATTAATCAAAGACTGCCCATTCATGAGGATATCCACCATCTACATATAGATAGACTGAAGTCAAGACATCCACCCATCTGCACGGCGGAGAACCTGGCAATGAGTAATTTCAACCTTACTGAGAAATGGTCTAATGAATGGAGACAATTCGCCCCAGCAGAGTCTTTGGAAATGCCATGCATCTCACAGAAGGTACCTGGCTTTGAACAACCTCGGAAAGTATGGTCCAAGCTAAACCGGATCCGAACTAACCATGGTGTGTGTGCAGATCTGCTATACAAATGGAGGAAAAAGTCATCATCTTGTTGTGACTGTGGTGCTGAGAGGCAAACTGTGAAGCACATAACCCAAGAATGCCCACTGAGCCGTTTCGACGGAGGTAGAAGAGAATTTTTCCTGGGGACGCCACAAGCGATTAACTATGTAAATAGTGTAAATATAGATCTGTAGCTCATGTATACGCCATACGATAAATAAATAAATAATTAGTCCAATACTGTGGACTTCCACAAAACGTGCTCTTGTTGGATATCAGCACGAATTTCATACGCGCCCAGTCTCGGCGGACTCACAAAACGGCGTGTCTTGACGGAAACTCCGCCCTGGGTTCCAAAGAACTTCCAAGTCGTGTAGTGAATACATTCATACCTTCCGCATATCTGCGGTGCTAATACCTCCACCAAACGGTGAATTATAACATTTAAGGCCACGATAAAGTAGTAAATTATACAAAATTACTTGGGGTAGGCTAAAATCCTGTGATATGTAGATGAAAGATATGTATAAAAATATATACAGGAAGAAAATATACTGGCCTCATCAAAGTCAAAAGTAAGCTTGAATCGTGAGGAAGCTTCTGAGTGCGTTCTACTCAAGTGAGCACAATAAGCAAACATGCTCTCGAAGAAATATTACTGACATGAGCACCTACGGGCTCAATGCACACAGATTGATTTTGAGGCCCGTAATTCAGCAGTCTTGATTGCAGGAGCATTTGCTAAAACCAGGTCATCCAGCGAGCAGGCTTCAGGCAATTTCGGGCAGACCAAGAGGTGTTCAACATCTAAAATTTTTCCTCAATCACAGGTTGCATTTTCAGTAATGTATCCCCACCGCTTCAAATTGTGTTTGCACTGCGTCACTCCAGTTCGCAGTCTGTTCAAAGACTTCCACGTCTGGTAAGGTAGTTAAAACCAGCAGCCGGCTCTTCCTTTCGGTTTTAACCATTACATCCCGGTGTCCCCTTTCGCCATAGTTCCATACGGCGAGCAGAAGATGTTGCAATTGCTTCAGTTGTTCGAAGAAAGCTATTTCTTGACTTCAGACTGGGACGTGATGATTCACTTCCGAACATGGGATGTCTAGGATCATTTTCCTGTTTTCCTCTCAACCTCTGCCGCTGTTCATCGTCTAATATCCGGAGGTGCTATAACTACAAGATGGTAGACTTTGTCAACTGGAGTTGGTCGTATGCAACCTGTTATAATGCGACCTGTCTCGTTGAGAGCGGTGTCAACATTCCTAGCGTGTGCGGAGTTCTGCCAGACTGGTGCTGCATATTCTGCAGTGGAGTAACCTAGAGCTAGAGCAGACGTACGTAGTACACTTGGTTGAGCCCCCCATGTGCTGTTAGTGAGCTTGCGTATGATATTATTTCGGCTGCAGACTTTGAGCTTCATATTCTCATGGTATTTGAACGTGAGTGAGCGGTCGAGCTTTTCTCCGAGGTATGTAGAGGTGTCACAGTGTTGTAGTTGTCTTTCCCTCCAAGTTACTTCCAGCTTCTTCCTAGCTTGCCTATTTATTTTGAACTTACGGACATTATTTAACCCTGCGAACAACAACAGAGGGCCTTTCTTTATGAAGCAGCTGGAATCGATTACAATGTAGAAGCTGCACTGGTAGATGAAAATCCAGAGTACTACAGCGGTCGCGATCAGAATGAAAACTAAGAATAAGAGGCTGTGAAAGAATTTTTGGATGGTAAGTGTTTACTTGTATTTCTTTTTCTCCTGAAAGATTTAAATATTATTATGCATTTCTCACGTACCGTTACTGTACTTACTTCCTGTCTACTTGTTGAGATTCTAGTGATCTCCCTGAAGAATCAGAAAGAAGAGGAAAGGAAAAGAAGAATTTGATAATGAGTCAGAAAATTGTACAATGCCACTAAAAGAGGTTTTAGTAAACATGCACATAATCCACCGTTCATCCGTATTTTAACATTGCATGGCTAGGGAAAAAAAATATTTTATTTGATATTTTAAGGGACAGTTTCTAAAGTGGATGTATTTGTTCGCAATCCTTCCCTCATGCCTCCTCATCAACCATTCTCAAGGTAACGTTCGAGATCACAAATAAACTGCCATACTCTAATTGTAATATTGTTCTGGATTCATTTAGGGACTTTGCAACATCGTGGTCATATAGCCCCGTGTATTTGGGTGTGTGTATAATTTGTCTCACGTCATGAAGCCATCTCTTGTCCAAAGGTATACACCCTTACGTTTGTATAACACATTAGCCAGACCAACCCTATGCTATGGCAGCGAGGCATGGACAATAAGATCTCAGGCCATCTACAGACTCACGGCATGCGAAATGACCTTCATGCGCCGAACAGTAGGCTATACTAAATGGGATCATAAGAGAAATGAGGATGTGCTGAAAGCTCTGAAAGTGAACCCGAAAACTACATACATTTTTGAATACCAACAGAACTGGAAACATCGTGTCCAAAGATGGAACCTGGATTATTACCAAAGGAGAACCTTCGCTACCAGCCGCGGGGTAATAGATCGATAGGACGTCCGACGAAGAGATGGAGGGAAAGGGCAAGACCGTAACGGGACATTTGGCCCAATACTTGGAAGAAAGATGATGATGATGATGATGTATAATTTGTCTGATAACCTGTGTTATTGTGATGTCTGTAATATTGTGTATTCGTAATTCTGGTGAAGATTGGGAATGAGGTGGCCGTGGCCTTCAGTTAGGAACCATCCCGGCATTTCCTGGAGTAGAAGTGGAAAACCACGGGAAACCATCTCCCAGTTTTGCCTAACGAGGCTGTGTGGATCTCACCGCAACCTGAATTAAGTTCCTTGGCAGAGCCAGAAATCGAACCCAGACCTCACGGGTGACAGCCACTGCGCCACGAAGCAGACCTCATTATTACCGAACGATAACTGAAATGCTTTGTGGTTTATAGTGTTACCATTCCTAAACGTGTTCGACAATGTCACCTCCATATCGAGCAGGGCGCTGTCATTCCTCAAACGACAAGGGCTGTATTGATTGTGCTAATTACAAGATGTGGCGTGTTACTGAATAGACGCTAGATCGTGGACTGATAATTTTATATTCCACCAGAATAAATAATTTTCCAGTTATATGAGTTTACGCCGGTCGACAGGGAAAGCAAAACAGTTTTATAAGCACGCAATTCAATACCCTATTGTGTCAACAACTACTTCCTGAGCGAGAGACAGCAAAAGAGGTCCAACGTTCTGGCGTGCTCAAGACGTCCTGCGATTGTGTGAGCATAACATACTGGTTAATAATAATAATATCTGTTAAGTAAGTCGGCACTCTTCTAAGAATTTTTTGTCGAGATTTTGCAGAGATATCGCCAGATTTTTCTATTTTGTGTCTTTACCCGGGCCGTTGATCATTGGATTTTTTTCGATTTTAAACTACAGAATTTATAACGTTGCAAGGTCAGCCTCCTGCTCTGGGATCTTGCCACACCCGTCGTGGTCGCCATGATACAGGGTTACGTACTCTGACCGTCTGACCGAAGTCCCACAACCACATGAGCATGAATTTCAAAATCCACCGAGCACCAGACTCAAAGTCGTCTCGGGGTCTATCTGGGCGTTAAATCAAATCAAAATCAAAAGAAAGCTAGCTTGACGGATATCGAAATCCACACTCCTTCAAGGATAGAAGGAAATTTAAACATTTGTGAATGACACTAGTTTCTTAAAATGTCTCATTTTAATTTGTCTCTCAACACACCCTACACCAAAATATAATGTGTTTCCACAGGGAGAAAACTAAAAACACCAGTTCTGAAAAAAAATGCGTTCCCCCTGGGACCCTAATCTAACTATATGTGCAAAAAATAAATAAACAATCAACCACTTGACTACAACTAGCACTTAAATATACACAAATTGATTCACTTTTATGACACTTGGGAACTTGTTAGTCCATCCCAGTATCATCCTAGCGTATGTTTGACAACTGTACACGTTATCCTGGATGTGCAGAAAATTTTCAGTTCGTTCTGACATCAGGATAATTATTTACAAGTTTTATCAATGTTTAACACCATATTTCCGAAAACTCATCGGTTATTTAAACTTGTCCCATTTGACAAATAATTCAAAGTCACTCATGTGGAATCACAACATTCCCAAAGAAATGCGAAATCATTATCTTGACTCAATTATTAATCCACCCAATACTATTCTCAAGTCTGAACTTGCTCATGATATTATTTCCAATTATTAAAGTATTATCTCATTGGTCAGTCCAAATAATTATTAAAAATGTTGCGAATTAATTAAATTATTTAAAAGTCAACAAGATCAATTATCGGATCCAAAATAGCGCCAATCCAATAAACAAATATTAAAAAAAAAAACCAACACACATTCTTAGCAAAGAAGACGTCACCCCAACGCCAACAACGCCTCGTTCGTTAAAATACGATCATGCGTTCAGGAGATATCGCCGAAGTTCATATGACAGTAGGGGGTGGCGCAGAACATACACCATCCCACTAGTGACGACGCGCGAAGCGTTTAAACAAAGTCCCGTATGCCTTCATATTCCATTCGCCCAATTGCAACGAAACTTGGATGAGATGTTGAGTACACTCCAAGGAAAGTTTCTGCCTTAGTAAATCCATTTTACAATAGGTAGCGCACGAGTAGATTCAACAAATGAGCGGCGAAGCGTTTCATTAAAATCCCCTATGCGTTCATATACCATTCGTCAATAGCGATGAAACTTGGGTTAGATGTTGTGTCAATCCAGGGAAGGCTTCTGGCTCAGTAAATCCATTTTTCAATCGGTAGCGAACAAGTAGATTCAACAATTGGTTGACAGCGCAAGAATCGTTTAAACAAAATCATGTATGTGTTCATATACCATACGTCCGATTACAATGAAACTTGGGTGAGATGTTTCGTTCACTCTAAGGAAGGTTTCTGGCTTAATTTTACAATATGTAGCGCACGAGTAGATTCAACAAATGAGCGACGGCACGCGAATCGTTTCAACAATGTAACGTATGCGTTCATATACCGTTCATCCGATTGCGATGAAACTATGGTGAATTGTTGTGTTCACTCCAGGAAAGGTTTCTGGGTTGGTAAATCCATTTTATAGTAGGTAGCGCACGAGTAGATTCAACAAATGAGTGACGGCACGCGAATCGTTTAAACAAAATCCCGTATGCGTTCTTAAGCCATTCATCTGATTGCGAGGTCTTCAACTTAGTATATACATTTTACAATATTGGTAGCGCACGAGTAGATGTAACAAGTGAGTGACGACGCGCGAAGCGTTTCAACAAAATCCCGTATACGTTCATATACTCGTACTATTCATCGATTGCGATGAAACTTTGATGAATTGTTGTGTACACTTACGTGAAGCTTTCTAAGTTAGTAAATCCATTTCACAGTTGGTAGTGCACGAGTAGATTCAAAAAATGACTGACAGTGCACGAATCATTTAAACACAATCCCGTATGCGTCATATGCCATTCATCCGATTGCGATGAAATTTGGTGAGTTTTTGTGCACGCTCCCATGAATGTTTCTAGATTAGTAAATCCATTTCACGATAATTTAGAAGCAGTTAACGGAAATTGAAAGAATATTGTGTTACCCAAAACACTTCAAGAAACTAAATTACAACGCCAACATATTCTTTGATTGGCCTTGCAATGCATGCCGGGTACAGCTTGTTAGAGTATAGAATTTTACTGATGATAGGCATGACTGGTTTTATATAGGAGCGACTTTAACGTCCTTACCCTTCTTTTACATGAGTATGGGGCAGCAATCCAACCCTCAAAGCTCGTATTTAAATATTTTTACAATTTCATCTTCTCCTATTATTAATCAATTATTATTTCAGTATTGACCATTCAAGTACACTGGCTGAACTTAATGGCTTATTACAACACCACCATATGAGACTATGTTACACGCATGCAACCCTATCTGAATACTCTTATTTCATTTAACCAGGCCCATCATATGGGTGTAATTCAACTAAGTGTCTTCTCTGTTACACTCCGCAGTATTACCTCAACACTACAAGTTCGATTTTATGAACAACTTTCCGTTCCCAAATGCATTATTATTTCATGAAAATCATTCATCCAGCATTTCATCATATTCAAATGTTCCGAGGTTCTGAATTAAAACCCGTTATTTAGCATTTACCGTTTTCAATTATTTATCACCAGGAATTATTATCATTATTACCTGAACAATTTCCAACTATATTAAAACTAACCCCGTGGCAATACAGCCCTTGAAGGGCCTAGGCCTACCAAGCGACCACTGCCCAGCCAATTGGCCTGCAGATTTTGGGGTGACGCGTGGTCAGCGCGTCGGGTCCCCTCGGCCGTTAATCTTGGTTTTCGTGACCGGGGCACTGTCTCACTGTCAGACAGCTACTCAATTGTCCTCACGAGGCTGAGTGCACCCCGTTCCAACCCTCACGTCAGTTTTAAAATCCCTGACGGAGCCGGGGATCGAACCCGGGGCCTTCGGGTGAGAGGCAGGCGCGCTACCCCAACACCACGGGGCCGGCCTTCCAACTATATTGTTAGTGATAATTATTTAATTAATCCGACTATCAGTCGTAATGCATTTGCATATCAAATTTTTTTGCTCCATTTTACAATGTTATATTACAATGTCTGTTTCCATATCCGATCATTTTTATTTACATTAAGATTGCGAATCACAGAAAATGACGTTCCTGCCATCTGATTATTTCTCTTAAATTATGTTAATCAATTTTATAATGAATGTCTGACTCTATCCTAAACAATCCTAACTAAATATGAAAATCACAAATTGTCATGTCGAAATAATGACATTTACATTTAATCTAAACCATTTACATTTGATATTTAAATATTTCCAACACCAAGAAAATTACTTGCCATATAATGGCTCTAATACCATCTACATATCCGTCCGATATCATGAATATGCTTGTCGAGTTAGGTTCCAAAAGATGTTCATCATCAAAAGGCTCCAAAAATAACGTGTCTGAGAGAAATTCAAAAATATGCCTCTGGCTTCCAAAGATAATTCGGATTCGTAGTATCCTAAGTGGTTGATAGTATAATCGATATTGCGAATCATTACACTAGCTATTTATTAGTAAAGATGACGGTTACATTTTAGTGAACTTGTAGCGAGTCTTCTTCTTTTTCTGTAGAACTCCAATTGTTATCGCACCTCCCCAAGTGTAAATGCCTGAGAACACATGTTCTTGTGGCATCGAACATGCTTGGCCCTCATCATCGTGTTTCCGAACATCTTCCGACATCTCACCTCCGTCGCGTGTAAGAACATAATGACGGTTCGATTCATTGTGGTATTATCATTATAATGCTGATATGGCACAATAATATTATTCATAGGGAGGTTAAGGCTACTTGAACTTTTAGTTCTCGTAGTCAAGTGGTGCAGTTGCACCTTATATAAAGGGAGGTGGCGCGCAGTTCGTCACTCCTGTGGGGGTCCGGGCGGGGACACCAAGAGCCCGCCGATGAGCCTAGCTTGGTGTCCTAGGCGAAACCCCACACAAGACACGGCACAAACCTAGAAGAATTGCTGAGTTTTAATTCACCGGCCGTGAAAGCCAATATACCATCTTTTTGGAAGCCTTCATAGGGAGGTTAAGGCTACTTGAACTTTTAGTTCTCGTAGTCAAGTGGTGCAGTTGCACCTTATATAAAGGGAGGTGGCGCGCAGTTCGTCACTCCTGTGGGGGTCCGGGCGGGGACACCAAGAGCCCGCCGATGAGCCTAGCTTGGTGTCCTAGGCGAAACCCCACACAAGACACGGCACAAACCTAGAAGAATTGCTGAGTTTTAATTCACCGGCCGTGAAAGCCAATATACCATCTTTTTGGAAGCCTTCATAGGGAGGTTAAGGCTGCTTGAGCTTTTAGTTCTCGTAGTCAAGTGGTGCAGTTGCACCTTATATAAAGGGAGGTGGCGCGCAGTTCGTCACTCCTGTGGGGGTCCGGGCGGGGACACCAAGAGCCCGCCGATGAGCCTAGCTTGGTGTCCTAGGCGAAACCCCACACAAGACACGGCACAAACCTAGAAGAATTGCTGAGTTTTAATTCACCGGCCGTGAAAGCCAATATACCATCTTTTTGGAAGCCTTCATAGGGAGGTTAAGGCTACTTGAACTTTTAGTTCTCGTAGTCAAGTGGTGCAGTTGCACCTTATATAAAGGGAGGTGGCGCGCAGTTCGTCACTCCTGTGGGGGTCCGGGCGGGGACACCAAGAGCCCGCCGATGAGCCTAGCTTGGTGTCCTAGGCGAAACCCCACACAAGACACGGCACAAACCTAGAAGAATTGCTGAGTTTTAATAATATTATTGTTTGAGTTCCGGTTAACACACGTAGCTTTTGCTGCTGCAAAACACATATTTCGTCTGTGCATTGTCCGTGTACGAAATACATTCCATCCTTGATTTCAGAATAATATTTGAATGAATCGGCCGTTGATTCAAATTGTGCCGTAACTTGCCTATGACTTTCATACATCTGGAGCGGTACACTAACAATCCTTAGAGCTGTTTCCAATGTACTTTAGTACGGTACAACTGCTATTCAATATGCTATGACAAATTTCCATTTGCCTACGTGAGACTGGAATATTATTCCCCACACACCTGCACACACAAGGTTTGGGCTCACCTAGACGGCTAAATATTACCTTTTCTATTCTGTGAGATTGGAATATTATCCCCCACACACCTGCACACACAAGGTTTGGGCTCACCTAGACGGCTAAATATTACCTTTTCTATTCTGTGAGATTGGAATATTATCCCCCACAAACCTGCACACACAAGGTTTGGGCTCACCTAGACGGCTAAATATTACCTTTTCTATTCTGGGAGATTGGAATATTATCCCCCACAAACCTGCACACACAAGGTTTGGGCTCAACTACGTCGCCTGACTTGGGTTATTGGATTTTATGTCCAAGATCACACTGATAAACAGAGGACCCCAATCGCTGGCTATGTTTTCAGCTCCAAGGTCGGCACCCTTAGATATGATATAGTCGAGCTGTTTCCAGAACATTCAGGGACGAGATCCGGAATTATTTCGTTCTGCCCTCACTGCTTCTCGTCACCTTGCATTGCCACGTGGTAGAAAATCTTCCGTGTTCATTACTATTCGCGCATCTGCAAATATCTACGGAACCCTTTAATGGATTTATTATACTTGATCTCTTCGGCATAATTACTATAAATATTTTTGGCATATCCCCATGATGTTTCGGTGGTTCTACTGTGCCCAACTCTAGGAATGGGTATTCCAAGATTCAGACACCTAGATATCAAGGGAAAGGCTACAGCCGCTTTTGAAAGTTGAGATATTTGAATATCGCGCTCCATTGCTTCTAGAAGCAATTGGAAATTTTATGCAGCCAAGAGCATGTCAAGTGACGTAGCAAGTAGTAGCAGAGGTCGAGACTATTTGTTGATTAAATAGTTAGCCATGGAGTAGAGACTTGGGACTTGGATCAGATTACTGGCACGGCCAAATGAAAGAGAATGCACTTAGTATCAAGTAAATCGGACCAGGGATACCAGAGATTCAGCGTGACCCTGGCCGTTTTGAATAAAAGCCGGCCAGCCCAACCAACTTCAGCTCACTTCGAAACAAGCACTTGCATAGCAAGGTGCTGCCACGCTGAGCCAAGGCACATGGTTGCCGGATCTACGCAGAAGTTATCTTCAAAATTGTGATAGTCACAAAAGTGCTGCGATACACGTGGAACTTAGTAAGTTTTCGGCAGAGAGAATCACTAAGGTGATTGATACTTTTCTACGGACACTGGTGAAATATTTTATTTCTACATGGACATATGCTAGACTTTGTCTAGAAAGTACTTTGTCACAGTCCAGTAATAATCTAATACTTGGATATTTTAGTCCAATTCCGTCAGTTTCATATTTGTAACTTGATAACCACTTCGATCTTTCAGTATATTGAAGGCCAGTCTATCACGGTGTTGTTCATTAGCCGACAAAGGGAAACTATATGTTGCTTCGCGCATGATAGATGGTGATAAGCCATGCCCAGGGAACGATCTTCAGAACAGCCGTTGATTGGTTTAGACTGTCAGTGTTTACTTGTACTGAAAAGATTACCGTGAATTATGTTACAACTGACATATTTGAGAATAGATCATTTAGATCTGACCCCATCTAAGCGAACGGCTATGGTTTTGACAGAAGCCGATATTAAAATGGATCAACAGTTACTTTAAACGTCAAGAGATATTACCACTATGTCTTGTTAGACGGATTGTGGGTATATAATGGCGGCCGATACAAGGATTAGAAGTGCGTGTCTGATAGGGCATGTATCTGGATAAATCTGGTACAGACCAGGTTCACTACGCTTCAAGACCAACGAGAAATGTAAGCCACATTTTGACTTTATATTATGCCTAGCTAATTGGAACAAACTCATTTTCTGCAGATGACCAACACATTTATTTTTCTTCGTATTTAAATCTTGCAATGATTTACGCAAGACATATTAGAGTTATTCTGAGTATTTTCAGCACTCAGAACAGTTTAGGATCGATGACCGAGCGTAACGAGGATTTATTTGAATATTTCATATTTTTGGGAAGTCACGGAAAACCGTCGATGTAACTGTAAAAGTTAATAATTATTTTGTTGAGGAATGGATATTTTTTCCATATTCGAAGATTCGAACATGTGGATTCTCACATAATGAGATAATAATTAAATATATTTAAAATAATATAACTAATAATAATAATAATAATAATAATAATAATCCACTAATAATAATAATAATGATTTTCATAACTTTTCTAAATAATTCTTGGATCTTATAATTTCTAATAATTACATTTATTGAGAGAGAGCCTATGAAGTAGTTTAATCATTTCTAGTTTGGAACAGGTGATTTTCCGAAGGAGAGTGGTTAGCGCAAGCCCGCATTCAACCAACATTTCAGTTCTGGTTGAACAGTTAATATTTGCAATGAGCAAAGTATATTTTTCAGATAACACGGAGAGGCATGAAACGGGAAGCAATTGATAATTGTATCAAATAGGATATTTTTGTATTTATATAAAATCATGACATACACATTCGAAAGTGAAATAAAGATTATCATAAGTATGGTAACTTCACGGGTTGAACTGAATGGTAAAATAAAATAAACTTGTCAGTTTATAAATCTTCCAGTGTTGATAACAAGCAGAGGCTTGATTTATTGTATAAATTTTGGGAAGAAAATTTATGTGTGTGGAGTAGTTGAAATGCCATTCCCAGGTGCGCATGTTTAAGTCGCAGGAATGAGGAGGTTTTTATTGGAGCATCAATCAAATAGCAGGTTCGATGGCTCAGGTTTATAGAAGGAGTATTGGAACTACACATTGCGTCGTATGAATGACCCGAAGGTTATTTCTTAAAAAAACATCAGTTCTTATTTCAACCTTGTTTACGGATTCCATTAAGACTTTGATTTTGCTAGAACCCGGATGTGTCATGATAATATTTTATTCTTCTTCAGAGGAAGACCTTTGCCGTTGTTGTTGGAATATTATGTTCTTATAAAAATAATAGAATGGGCCACTGCCAATTAAAAATAATTCTATAACCACGAATAATTTGAAGGATGTTTCCAATCCTAGTGCCATGAACTAAATGAATTTATTATGAAGCTACAATTCTTATTTCCGCATTCTGTCGAAGAATTGCAAGTTGTGAAAGTTATTAAAATGGCCATAAATATAAATATATTTTTCTTAATAATGATTCCAAGTGGAAAGTCAAATAGTTGAATGGTCCAACAATTTATTGATCAAGTTGATGATTCAGAAATCATATATTTTGTTAGGAACTTGAAGTTCATAATCGAGTCACTTCTCGAAACGTTTAATGTCAGAAGAACAATTAATTTTGTTGTGCTTCGCACAGTTCTTCGATGCTATGCTCAAGGTCAAATACTTTTCAGATGTTATTAATATGTGTAAATAATTTGTGTTGATTCAGAGATAATAATATTTTTTGACAATATTTTTTGAAACTGGAAAAATAAGTGAAAGTTAAAAATTCTATGAACATTTATTCTACGAGTGTTAAAATTATGTAAAAATTCAAACAGTGAACTACAGTATTTCCAGTAAAGACAATTAAATTTGAACTGGATTTAATCATGAATAATGAATATAATTTTGGAACACAGTCTACAGGACTAATAATCAGACTTGTGTTTCCAAAGATAATTGTCCAATGTGTTGGGAAAATTTCTGTACATTGTGTAAATAGGAGTGTGGGTCGCCACACGTGAATGATGCTGCTTTGAGCATTTTTGCAGTCAATTTTAAATTCAAAATAAAATGAGATAATTTTACATGATGTGTTATGCCCAGTTGAATCTCCTTCTATCCTTATTGTTGCATTGAGCCAAAAATCAGTAAAGCATTTTTTTCATTTGATGTCGTTTTTGCGATTAGCTTTAACCCATCTGGCGCCCCGGGATATTTTGACTCTCGTGCTGACTGATTATTGGTAAAATGCATATGTGGTCGTGCGGACTCCGGTCTAAACGGGCACACTACCTCTTCATTTTTCGACATTTAGCTTATTTCTTCCTTCTTCCGCCATTGCGACACACTCTCCCCCTGTTGTCACGTGCACGAAATGTCTCAAGCTTTGATCAGCGCGCTCTTCAAATCTCGTCGCTCACGAAAAACAACCTGTGCCCCTCATCAATATGGGTACAGTACCACATGACCAGACCACTCCAATTGGGCACCGTCTACGGTTGATGTTATAGATAGACCACACAACATATCCCGTTATTTCCGGTGCAATCTCTGCTTGTCTCTAGTTCGACACTTCTCAGGTAGTTCATTTCTACCGCTGGTAGTCAGTTTAGACGTTCGGTGATACAGAAGTGTATTTAATGTCTGCAAATGGGTTGATTATTACACTGGAAGTTTGATCTTTCTTGCTGATGAAGCAGTGACACAGTGAATAGCAGGGACATCCAGCTGAGGTTGTTACGTCTTTTCTTTGGATACCGTGGCTCTTAGGTACTGGTACTTATATATTTGTACTCGTTACAGTCCTTTACCATCGATAATGGTGTTCATGACTGTTCGTAGTCTTGCTTCAGCAACCATCTTGTTCGATTATTCACTCCAGATGTTCTGATTGCGCTGCAGATTGACGATGACGATTGTTGTTTTAAGGGCGAAATAAAGAGTTTATTTGCTCCTCGTAACAGAGTTTAAATGTTAAAATTAAGAGTTTAAATGTAGATGTGGATGCCTAGCCTAAATACGTAAGACCTAATACGAATATAACACAATATAATAATTATAATAACACACAAAAATATGAGTTGCAAAATGTAACAAATATAATTTTAGTTGAAAAAGAAACAAGTCTTTTGAGTCCAATAACACTTAAAAATTAGATTGATGGTCCTAACCCGCTGTTAGTTATAAAGCGGATGATGCGATCAGCAGCCACCACGTCATCGGCTAATATAAAATTGAGCATATTCCACAGACCAAGGTTACTTCGTAGATTAGCGAGATCCGCACTTTCGGTTAAATAATGGACCGCGATGAATACGGCTCCACAGGTACAATGCGGTATTTTACTCTGCTCATCAAGTACGAGAGGTGGATCTTGCATGGCCTACCCATAGTCTACAAAAAACGGACCCCCTCCGTGACCGGAAAGAGCTCCGCCACACTTGTAGTTCCCTTGATCGCTCTCAGTTTACTGGACATTGAGTCAACTAGCCACTGAATCTCCCAAAATTGCCAGTAAGTAGGGATAATAGGCCGAAGCTGGCGCAAGTGCTAACGCTTAGAGTAGTGACTAGCGTTCGTGGTCACCGATTGCCACAACCCCCAGATTGGTCGTATGAGGGAGAGTCATAGCTGGCACAGTTTCCCAACTTCCATAAAGTCTCCCCAAATGTTTCCATATTCCCAAAAGATCCCCAGAATTTCCCAAAACACCCCCCGAAATCTCCCTAGAATTCCCCGAAATATACATACATTTCCCCGTAATTTCCTCCCTAGAATTACCTAATGTACCCCAGATTTACTTCCGAATTTGCTAAAACTCCCCAGATTCACCCAGATTTCCCTCAAATTCCTTAAAGTACCCCAGCGTTACCCAAAAATTCCCTACAATTCCCTTAATTCACCCATATTTACCCAAATTTCCTAATATTATTCTTCCACGTCTGTCATCTTAAAAGTTGCTTTCTGTGGTGTCCCCCACTCCCTCCAGGCATATACAGGCAAATAATCGTGTAATAAGCCATGGCCATTACCGTCCACCTCCTAGCCGAGTTTCAATCGCCACCATGCACGAGCTAGGCATCGGGAAGAGTATCCACACACCACAAATTGTCATACCCTCTACAGCTGAACTCATTAACCTCGTAGGTAATCTCCATCCCTCACTTCCATAAAGCAAAGTCACTCTAAACACAGAGCGATGTAGAGAGAGTTCCGTCGCTACACTGACTTCTATCTTATCCCCCATTCATTCAATCTGAGAGAATACACTGTTCAAGTATTTAAAACTTTCCACCTGCTCCAATGTAGTTCCATTTACCTGATATTCTATATTCTTGTGTTTCTTCCCTACCGACATAGCCTTCGTGTTCGAAATGCCGATCTTTATGCCATATTCCCTACACTTCTTTCAAGTTCTAACACATTGGCCTGTAAGCTTTCGACGGAGTCAGCCAGTGGATGACGTCATAGGACGACAGAGAGTGGCGGTCATGTTTTATCTAAGCGGCCTCCTTTGCTTCTACACCTTTCATTTTGAGATCGGTAACTTTGATTACATCCATAGCCTACTAGGCCTCCCTCCCCTTCTCTTACCCTCTACAACTGAACTTCCAAAGGAGGGAAGCATTGCTGAGGGGATGGTAGTAACAAGGAAAATGTATAGAGTGGGTGCGATTTACGCACATTTCTCAGTGGGCGTTATTCTCCCTAGGCGCGATTTGTACTGGGTGTGATTTACAGGACACAGGGACAATTTCTAGGCTGGGCGCGATTAACGCACATTTCTCAGCGAGCGTTAATTTCCCTGGGCTCTATTTATACTGTCTGTGATATACCGGACACCGGTTGGGGGGTCGGTAGTCACAGGGACAATCTCTAGACTGGTTGCGATTTATGCAAATTTCTGAGTTGGTGTTATTTTCTCTGGGCGTGATTTGTACTGGACGCGTCTTAGAGGATACCGGTTGGGGTCTCGGTAGTCAAAAGGTCAATTTCTAGAATGGGTGCGATTTACGCAAATTTCTGAGTTGGTGTTATTTTCTCTGGGCCTGATTAATACTGGGCGCGACTTACAGGACACCGGTGTGGAGGCGGGGGGGGGGGGGGGGCGGGCTCGGTAGACACCCGTTGGATCCTCCAAAAGTGCCGCCACAGGTTTCGTAACTTAAAAGAAAACATAAAATTTAAAAAGGAAGTTAAAAATAGTCTTCTCTTTAAATTAGAATAGACGTAACCGACAACACAGAGGGTGGAAGGAAATGGTGGTTTTCCCTTGACAACAAGTCTACCAGAGATGAACTTGGAGACTATACTACATAATTCAGTGGCAACACACTTCTACACCAGGCGAATGCAAGGCCGCACTAGATAGACAGGCCACAGGGCTCCGGCCGTGACGTCACAGAAGTGGCCCACGTTCTGCATGGCAGTGTACGGCCCGCTCTCACAGTCACCATGGTATTGTTCATTTACTGAACTCTATCGATGTATTTGAACGAGCCTTCAATTGTAGTTGTATTTAGGCTTGTGCACTACACGAGTTTTATGCGGGGGGAAAGGTAGCAGGGCAGTTTATATACTAAAATTAACTCAATAGGTATTTCCTTACATAAATTTAAGCTGAAAATTGTCATTTGTAACGGAACACAGTTTCATGTAAAAGATTAAAACCCATAATACCTATAAAATAGTTTTAACGTTTCTAGGCAAATACATGATAGCAATTCACAATAATAGGTTGGAACCTTTCTTAAGAATTAGGCTTCGGCTTAAAACTTATCTAACAATTCCTAAGGTTTCAATTTATCAATTCTTCTTTTCTTTTGCGATTTATAAGTGTCCTTACTTGAGGATTTATTCTTCTTAGCCATGAGTTTGTCTTAGATAACTTTTCTATAGTTATTCATTAATATATTACTAAAGATGCCTATACATTTGTCAACATAATTTTTAAATCTACCTCCACAATCAATGCATTTTTCAAACACGTCGTTTTCATTCTCCAGAACATTGTTGACAAGCAAAATCAGAATGTTTATTTGAGAGTCGCATTGTAAAAACATCGATTCGTACTTTTCACTTATAAGTATATTATTTATAAATAACTTAAATTGTGTGATCTTAATGTTAACAATAAAATATGATGGATACTTCAAAGCTCCCCTGTCGATTATATTGAAATACTGATTTTCTTCTGGCTTTAACACAGCTGACGTTACATTATCATTATTCAACAATAAAACATCGTGACAACTTCCACATGTAGAGTTTATCATAATTATTTTACAAATATATCCGCCAATATAAACTAGACCTAACCAAATTTTCTCAGATGCAATAACATCATTAAACTCAACCTCCACACTTTCAAAATGTGAAATTTCTGTAGTTTTGAAGCTTTTACAATCTGAGCTCTTGCAATCCATATACTTACATAATGAAATATCACTAATAGGGATATCTCCGTGTTTAGCAGAGTATGCATTTATTACCGTTAGGTCTTTTAATTTTCATTCTGACACAAGGAGTTGTTTCACTGAATTATGGTAGCAGGCACCACTCATTTGCCTGTACTGCCCAAATCTTGCTTGAATTTCATCAGTCTGAATTTTTTCTAACAATACATACTTGAATCCTAAACTTGTTTTCAAGAAATTTACCTACTCCAAAATAAATTTAACAGTGTGAACTAATGCTGTTTGAGTTTCATTAGTAAGTTTTCCATGACGAGTCTCATTTCTTGGTCTGATCTCCCCTTGAACAGGCAGATTATCCCACCTAATTAACCAGGTTAAAAACTTGCGCAGAAATAAAACATTGTCGTCATGAACTGAAAATATTGCGTTGCAATGAGGGTCGTTAAATCTATCGCCTTTGAAAGCATGCTTAACATTAACAATCTTCCACCACTGAAGAATTATTTCTAAATATACATCTGTGCTTTTAAATTCATTTGTATTTTGAATTTTTTCAGAGTGTTTTAAAGCGGTGACAACTTTCTCGTCGAACAGTTCAGAACATAGGTTAACATTTTGTCGCTCTAAAGACGTTGGGTACAAAACTTTTTGGTTCAGGGCAGGAGCAAGCTTAACTACATTACATTATTCTCTTCTCCTCTATGCAGCTGTTTAAGGTGACCAATACTAGCAAAACATTTTTTGCCTGACTCAGGGTTGTCAAAGTCAGGGAACACAAATTTTGTAAGTTATCAGCTTGGTTAAGCCAGTTATTTCTTAAGTTTTTAAATAAACTAACAGAATCAAACATTACAAATATCTTTTGCGTTTCTTCAAATGGGTTTTGAAGAGAGGTTTGTAAATTGCCTTTGCATAGCTTTTCAAACATTTTCCTGTTAACACTGTTATTATCCGAAATTATGCATACTAAATTATAACCTATATCTGTTAATACTTAAAGACTTGCAAAGTTAGTTCTTCTAAGAAATGTGATGTTAGGTTCTTACACGAAAACAAACCAACAACGTCTTTATTTTCTTTGAGGAATAGATGACAACATAAAAGTTTGTACGGTTGTAGCTAACGTAGTGTTATTTCCTCCACTGTTACTACTAAAAGCAACTCCCTCTACATTTCCTCCTTTATAGTGAAGCTCAGGTTTTACATACTCTTCATCCAGCAACAAGTTACAATTTTAGTTTCTTTCTCAAGTAATTCCAATGCGAATCGTCTATACCCGAATTTCCCGTACCTAGTTTTGCAGTAAAAGACTGTAAATACACAGGGTGAGGCATTGTAAGGAACTTTGATTGTCTTATTTTCTTATATTCCCCAGGGAATGCGAAAAATATTGAAGGGAACCATGTTATGAGTATACAGGAGTAAGACAGTTTCTTTACAAAGGCTATGTTTAACTGTTCCTTGCCAAATTCTATTTATCAGTAATTACACAATCATCAACTTCAATTTTAACTTCGTCGATTATTTTGTTAACAGTTTCTATTCTGTCGTGGACAATCACTTTAGAGTCACAAGCAGGACTAAACAGGAATTTACAGATACTTCTCAAATTCGACCATTTTAATAGCTTGCCTCCGTCACTTAATGCACGTATAGGGTTACCCTTGATCAAACTATCATGCTTTACGGCTTTAAAATCAAGAGTCTCGTTTAAGGTTAAAGAAGTACAAATTATGGAACCCATTCCTCAGTCATATAAATTTTGGAAATACAGAGTCTTTGGCTGTCAAAATTGACAAAAACGTTGTCAAAATCTAATTTGCATTTATTACTGAAATCACCCTTAACGTCGTCGAAGTCCTTGATCCTATCATCTTTTTCATCAGCTTTCTTTCTTTCTTTCTTTCTTTCTTTCTTTCTTTCTTCTCGTTTTTCAATTTCTTTTTGTCTTTGAATAGGAGTTTTCCTCGGTATTGGAAGATTTTTAGACAGACAGGCTGGCACATTTTCAAACTTAGTAGGAATAGCATCGTTTGAGAGTTTCAAATGGTCACGTTTTACAGTTAAAGTGGGCCCATCGGGTCTTTTAACAGAATTCTCCTTAATTATGAACCTTTCGTTGAAGTGTTTTATGCACACAACAGAGCTTGCAGAAGGGACGCATTAGGTTAGATGGATTGCTAAGATGCACCTTTGTTTCCGAACCAGAGGTATTAAGACGAGTAGGAGAAGAGAGATGTCCCTGTCGACTGATAATAAAGACACGAGATAGTTTGGTAGGAGACATACTAAGACACCCAGGAATATTAAACTTAGTTATGGAACGAAGGGTAGAGGATGATAACTGTCAGTGGCGGACTGGCTCTCGAGGGCCCACTCGGGAGTTCTGACAGAAGGCCCTCCCCTCCCCCTCCCCGTACCCCCGTCGTGGGAAATGTAGGGAAAATAGACAAAAAATAATTCCTAGTTTTTTCGTTTAATTTTACTTATTGAACTCAAACACAAACACAATAAACATAAACAATTGAAGCAGAAAACAGCTTAGCAGCTAATTTCAGAGGCAATATGCTTGAACAATAAAATCACAGCAACAACCGCGAAAGTTCAGAGGATGTTCTAGCAACACTATCTATAATTTGTTTTTGTCAATCGACGCCACTAGGTCGTACTCGACGTTCATCAAAAACAGAGGTTCAAATATCTCTTGCGGAATCGTGGACCTTAACTTAGTTCGGACAATCTTGAGTTTTGAGAACACCCTCTCACAAATTATTTGCGTGCAAGGTAGTGTCAGAACGAATTGATAGACGCAATACAGATTAGGAAACAATCCTGATTGCTGGACAATATCCCGGACGATATCAAACGCACACTTTAAACATCTTTTACGTTTAGGATAACTTTCTTTGATCTCGTCAGATTCTTCATCAACATCAACATGTAAGTCAGTTTCAAGGGGAGCATCATCTTTGCTAAGCTCAAATGTTTCATTTAAATCTTTGGTTAAGGAAGAGTACTGCGCCGCAAAAGTTTTAAATTCTTCTGATAGTGTATCTTTATCTACCTTAGCTAATTTTGCAACTTCCCTTAACGCGTTTTCAGGCAACCCGTTTGTGATAACATCATTACAATTTTTAGGATCTAAGCAAGCACAATCTTTGAGAAGATCCGCGTTGGCAATAAATCTACAATCTATGCTAGACTTAGCTACATGGAGAATATTCAACTACGTCTCAATCCTGTACACATCTTTTGGATGTTTTGGTCTTTCGTCATCAGCTTGTTCACCAGCCATTTTTTGGTTCTTTTCATTTTCTTTGGTTTCAAGTCCTCCTGCAAATGAAAATCCTCAGGGACACCAGCCACATCGGGATCATGTAAATTCAATCTCTCGTTTAAAAGGGCAGTAAAATTTTTGCTCTTCTCATACAGCGACTCAAAGTGTTCGTCGCTCCTTTTATTCTCAATCTCTTTTACAAGTTTTTCCACCATATTGAACGCGGTCAAGTAGTTTAAAGACTTAGATTGTAAATATTTTGACGCAACTGAACTCGCCTTAAAAATATCTAGGCACACAGCAGCAGTTAAAATGTTCTCAAACTTGCTCCTTTTTTTTAGCAGTGCAATTGCTAGAAACTTTGTTTTTGCATCAAAAGTCGAGCCCCGTGAAACAATTTTGAACAAGGCTTCCAATAAAATAGCGAATTTTGAAGTAGAAATCGATTCCTCGTGAACATCTAAATCTATTTGGGACGAAAGAGCTTTGTCCTTGGTCCACCACCTGTTTTTTTTCGATAACCTGTAACCTGCTCATTTTCCCATGACTAGACTCAGCCTGCTTTTTTACTTCCCTTACAACATCCATACGCTTATGCGGTTCGGAGAAAAACACTGCTGTTTCATGCACTAAACCGAACAAGTTTTCGCTAGAAAGGCAACATTCGGTCGCGTCTACCATGACTAGATTAAGAACGTGTCCAACGCAGTGCGTAAACAATATGTCTGGATTCAACATTTTAAAGTGGGCTTGCAATCCCTCGTACTTAGCTGACATATTGGCAGCGCCGTCAAATGAACAGCCATTCAATTTTACGATTTCTACTTTCATTTCGGAAAATTATTTACAGATGAGATTGTAGAGAGATTTTCCTCTAGAGTCATGAACAGCGAGCAAACGAAGCAATCTTTCATGAACTTTTCCGTGTAATACGTAACGCACTACCACAGCCATTTGATCCAAAACAGAAACGTCCTGAGTGGAATCAACAAGAAGACCAAACCACGTTGCTTCCTTTAAATATGAGATTATCTGTGCTTGCAAGCATTCACCAATAGCCTTAATTGACTTGTTAATGAACGTTTTTGACAGAAAAGTGACCAGAGACCCTCTCCCTGCTGAAGGTTCTCCCCCTTTTTCTTTTCGTTTTTCCTTCATTCGCTTACTAAGCTCAATGCACTTATTGATATGTTCTTTGAGTACGACATCATAGTCTTTAAGCAATAACACCAACTCTAAAATGTTGCCGTGGTTAACAGACCTATCCTCCAAACTATAGGCAGCCTCATCCGACGTTCCTCGATAAGCAAGCCCTTGCCTCCCAACAAACACAATTACATCAATCAACCTATTCACAATTTGGCGCCTTAGCTCAACCTCTTGCCTACGCATTTACCTAAGATTGACATCAATGCAACTAGTAATGTCCCTACTAACGGCTGCTTGCAACAAAGCATCACAGGCATTTAAGTTATTTTTGGATTTCTCATGACTTTCAACAGAACTGTAAACAAGTTTCGCGTCCTTTACGTCATGACCAGTAACAAAGCTGGATAAGTTACCTCGAAAGTCAATGTTTCTACCGAAAACCATGCATGTTGTGCAGAAAATTTGCTTTTTCTCACTGCAATACGAAAGCCACTTGCGCTTTATTTTCTCGCCTGATGGCAACGTATAAAAGTAAAGTTTGTTTCTGCAAAAGGCAACTTTTAAGGACACTCTTCCGAAGAAGGCTGAATCGGATGATTTTTTTACTGCTAATTTGGCATCAACACATACAAACCATATAATAACCATATAATCACCCCTAACAGACAAATTCCGGATTTTTATCACTATTTTAGAAGTTTACCTAACATTAGATATACCACATTTAGCATACACCGACTGTTGCATTATCAACACTGCAACTAAGTAATTGTACATATCGTATATTTTTTTTCTCCTGTAGTCTCAAACTTAGATGTTATAGCCTAAGTGTAATGGATCTCATGATGATCGCTTGACGATCGAAACTGGTCATCCTAGTGTATTTATTAATCTTATGTAATTTATTTCATGATTAGGGCATAACACAGCTCTATTTGGGTACATTCGTGTTGACCGACTGAAAAGCACCAAACTTTTGTTTACTTAGGCAACACTGAAAAATGGCTTCAAACCTCACAAAACTTGAATAAATCAACGATAATTTACGACCTTTGCAATGTAATTACCTGTTCTCTCCTTTTAAAAATATTGCCACTAAAAAGGATCATTGTCGCATCAACTCAGTGTAAAAATGATTTGATTAGGTATCCTTCATTTTTTTTTACAAAATGAGCAAAATAAAAATACATTTAGGTTCTAAGTATTTACTTATCTACAAGAGACACACAGCAAAGTACCGCACCGCGTTTCGTCGTAAGAGATACAGTATTATCTTCTTAAGAACGTAGCAAAAATTCTCACGCGCAAGATCTCGCCAACACGCCAACCTCCATCGCCGCCTTCTCTACCCCCCCCCCCCCCCCTCTCATGAAAAGTTGCGATGAGATTTTCTCCGACCTTCGACCCCCCCCCCTTTTCAAATACGTGATTTGCGTATGACCCTTTGACGACATATGCTTTCTTAGAGTTGACATAATTTTTATTAATTATATTAGTAATGAGTGTAAATGCGGACAAAACACTGCGCTTATTTTAAACATAATACTACATACCAGCGCTCCTTGCTTCGTAATCAAGCACAGTGAACAGTTTCTTTTGCTTAGGATCTGTTACAGCAGCTTCCAGAGCACTTCTCTCTCGTATTTTCTTCTTTTAGTGTCCGCTTTTGAGTTGTTGAGGCTTCTTGTTTGGTTGCGGCGTTGTTGTCGAGCATTAGTCTATCGTTGCATAGTTTTGGGGATTTCCGGTACCTTAATTAAGGTACACGTAGGCTTAGTGTGTAACTGACAACTGATTTACAGGACCTTTTCCCATACACACTCACATAAGATCAGTCAGTAGTTATTCCGCCCCAAAGTAATCCAGGGTAAGACTTCGCTTCACGTTAACAATCAGACGCAACTCGATTCGCACTGCACTTAATGGCAAATTTGTTTATAACGACTGCGGTACGCACTTCAAAAAGTTTTATCACACCTTAATTGCACTGTTAAGGCTCCTGGGACGGCAACAAAAAAAATATCACAGCAGCGCGCAGGTTAAAACAATAGGGATGTCACCAACTCGTCAAGACACGCAGCCCAGCCTCGGCTCGATCACCATGCGCGCGCAGGTGCAGGCAGGGCCTCGGATTCGGATTCCGTAAACTTCGTCAGCGACTTTTTGCGATTGTAGCGAAGCAGGCTGTGTGACGGCCTAAGCTGATAACATGGCTGTAGTACCCTAGTACCGCCTGCTCCGCTACGATCGCATAAAGTCGCTGACGAAGTTTACGGAAACAAAAATCCATCGCTACAGAAAGATTGTGCAGATTCCAAGCTTTAATTTGATATATATATATATCTCAGTACAGCACAAAAAAGGAAATATTGAAAAGTTGCGAAAACAAAATGGGTTCCTTCGCAAAATCAAACGTTGGATGTTCGGGCCTACTGTACAACTCTTAACGGCTTTCGGTCGGCGCGGTGCACGGAAAAACGATGTCGGAGCATACTTTAATCGCTCGGCGTTCGTTTTTGCGCAGACATGCGCAGACTTTGACAAGTTCAATGATATTCTATACATTAAGGATTGTAAAGGTGTTCGTCGCACCTTGGTACTCGTTGGTGCAAGGTTTATATCTCGCCTTAAACTTGCGGATTTTCAAAGTTCTTTTTTGGTCTAGTTTACGTACAGTTAAAACAATTATATTGAGTGCTATATCTATGTGTAATAGAACCATCTTTTAGGAAACATTATGACCTTTCCAAATATGTGTATGGTTATAGGGGTAGAGTAACGTTAATCCACGAAAAATTGAAAATACCCGAACCCTAGCTGTTAGCAGAGGCTTTTTTGTAGAAAAATAGTCGAATTTGAACGCTCATTCTGCCATCAAATAATGATTTTGTTTCAAAATTTTTGTCATTACATGAAGCTTTGGACCTGTAATGTTTTCTTCTAAGTTGCTTTCTCTGTATCCTACCCTGAAGAGTCCCCCCAGCAAGCAGAATATAAAATAGAGAAATCCCGTTGGGCGCCAACTCAAATACAAATGTATTAGAGTAATAAACTAAAGTTCAAAACAAAATTAACACGAGTTCTCAATAAAATCAGGGTGTAGGGTAAAATATATACCAACCCGGATACAATCAGTTTGGGATGTAGTTTTGATATTCACTGCAATAAACAAGCATTTACCGAGAATATTACTTACTGTTCAGTTGTCATATTATGATACATAATATATCTATAGTACTGCAGTGTGAAATGATTTTTTAAGTTTTCTTTATTATAAGAACTCTTCTTTGTGAGAAAATTGATGGGATTATCATCAAGAAGCAGTCTAGGCACCTTTATATAATATATATTCACTTCCAGTATTTTTATAAGACCACATTACTTCGTATATTATCCAATCCTGCTTTTTTATTTCTTTGTTACCTCCTATCAACAACAATCTCCTGCTTACCCCTTTTTTAGCCTATTTTCAATTTTGAAAAAATAGGCTTATGAGATCACCTTTTGTCCGTGTGTGTGTGTGTGTGTGTGTGTGTGTGTGTGTGTGATTCGTGTGTGTGTCCCCCCCTAATAAAATCGAAACGGCTGGAGCGATTTCAATGAAAATAGGGAAATTCATAACACTATTCCCGGCGACCTCGACCGTGCCCTTCAAATTTTGTTACGTCTCTCCAATCCAACATGGCGGCTGTGCGAAATATTTCACTAGCATTCAATATCTCCGAAACTATTACCGATATCGCCCTGAAATTATGTACGGTGATAAAGGGCACTACTAGAAGTTCACCTATGAGACTTTCAAAAACCTGGTGACTACAAAACCAACATGGCGGCCAAGCGAAGTTGAGACATTTAAATAGACTTTTCTCGCGATTTAACTATCTAAATGTAATGAAACTTGGTACAGCAAATGTTTATACACATTGTAATGCACTGGAGTCTAATTTAGTTCAATTGTTTACATAACCTCAAAATGGCGGCTGTGCGAAATATTTCACTGACATTCTATATCTCCGAAACTATTACAGATATCACCCTGCAATTTTGTACGGTGATAAAGGGTACTGATACAGGTATACCTATGTATATTTCATAAACCTGTAAAGTACGAAACGAACATGGCGACCAAGCGAATTTAAAATATTTTAATAGACTTTTCTCGTGATTTAACTCTCTGAGCGCAGTGAAATGTGGTACAGTAATTGATTTTGCAGATTGTAATGCACTGCCATCTAATTTAATTCAATTGCTTACATAACCTCAAGATGGCGGCTATGCGAAATTTTAAAATTAAGTTTTAATTTCTTGTGTCGTAATCATGCGATCGAAGTGAAAGTTTGAATAATGAACCTAGGCAATAATTGTCCTTGAATGGTACATAACTCTATGGCCTATACACATAACACTCCTAAATGGTGAGCTCCCGAAATATTTAGACGGTTCTCAATATCTATGAATCTTTTACAGCAACCGAACTGAATTTTTTTTATGTTCATAGAGACTATGAACATATGTTCACCTATAGGACTTTCAGGAACCTGGTGAGCACAAATCCAACATGGCGGCGACGCGAAATATAAATATTTAAAAGGACGTTTCTCGCGAATTAACTATCCGAGTGCCGTGAAACGTTGCACGTTAAATGCTTATACAAATGTTGATCCACTGGCATCTAATTTATTTCAATGGTTTGCATTATCACAAGATGGCTGCTGTGCGTAATTTTAAAATCTCGTTTTTACTTCTTGTTGTCTAATCATGCGATTGAAGTTTGAATACCACACGTACACAATAATCTTAATGTAATAGTACAAAAATAAAAATCCAACCTGGCGACCATCTGAAATATTTAGACGGTTCTCAATATCTACGGATCTGTTACTGCAATTAAACTGAAATTTTGTATGTTGATTGTGGCAGTCAACATAAGTAGGATATATGAAAATAGGCTGTATAGTTCTTCACGGAACTACTTGTTATATCTTCCTCTCTGCCTTCTAAAGATATGACACCACCCTAGTGTTGGATCCTCTTCTCCTTGACTCCACAGATATGCACTCACAAACACCTAGTTCAATATCTCAACACCTGAGCGCTCTTATCATAAAAATGTCACAGACCTTTATGAAACAAATAAGATCGATATTTATTTATAATTAACACTTTCGCAAACGCCCAATCCCCCCACTCCAGGCCACTGTGCACCGTCCTGGCAGGCGATGCAAATACTCAGGCGGGTGTTTCCGGAAAATTAGCTTTTGCATTTTTTGGAGTAGTGATTGTTCTGTATTAATAAAACAGACCAGGAAACAAAAGACCAACTTGGAGCGGCATAGGGAACATTCTTTTTTTTTAACAAATTGAGACGTTGGCCGTCTCCTCAGAAGCATCCAAGCGCTGGCGTCTCAATGTAACAGAAAGCGTTTCAATATGGGAGGGCTTGGGTCTTAGTTTGAGACAACAGAAAGGGGCCCCGAGCTGAAAGGGGCCCTTAGCTGAAAGGGGCACATAGAAAGCCAAAAAGTTGTTTTAAAAATGAAAGGACCAAAATAAATTAAAACAACACTAATTCGATTAAAGACCTCGATCGATTCATTTTATTTCAATAGGGAGGTGGTGTATTTTTTAGCTTTAACCAGTGGCCCAAGGACTCTTAAGTTGCGGCTATCGTACGGCCCACACAAAATCCCGAAAGGTAGTGCTGCGGCTCAATACAAATTTTCGGTAGGCCGGGGACCCAAGGGCCCCCGACCCACCGAGGGCCCACTCGGGGATCCCCGAGTGCCCGCCCGGGCCAGTCCGCCACTGATAACTGTAGGGTTAGATTAAGGTTAGAATATGTTAAACTGTCTTGGATATAAGGTTGGTAGCTATGTCGAGGAGGACCCTCTTACACACTGAGATACCGACGAGCCTTGAGAGAAGATGTATAGTAGGAGATAAAGGAGCATTGCCGGAGACTGACGAAGGTTAACGATTGCTACCCACCTGGCACTCCTAATCCAATCGTGAGGTGAGACCTGGAAAGGAGACGACCGTGGCATCCACCCCGCATTCACCTGGAGTAGAAGTGTGAAATAGCCTAGAAATTGTTCTTGTGACTACCGACTCCCCCCCAACTGGGGTCCTATAAATCGCGCCCAGGGAAATTAACGCCAACTGAGGAATGTGCGCCCAGTCTAGAAATCGTCCTTATGACTACCGATACCCCAAACCGGTCTTTTTATAAATCGCGCCCAGGGAAAATAACACCCACTGAGAAATGTACGAAAATCGCGCCTAGTCTAGAAATCGTCCGTATGACTACCAACCCCCCGACCGGTGTTCTGTAAATCGTGCCCAGGAAAAATAACACCCACTGAGAAATGTACGTAAATCGCCTCCAGTCTAGAAATCGTCCGTATGACTACCAAACCTCCCAACTAGTATCCTTTAAATCGCGCCAATGGAAAATAACGCCAACTGAGGAATGTGAGTAAATCGTGCCCAGTATACAAATTGTCCTTGTGACTACCAAGCCCCCAGCAATGCTTTGGAAATTTCTCGATTGGAAGTTCAGCCTAGGAGGCTATGGATGGAATCAGAGTTACCGATCCTAAAGTGAAAGGTGTAGAAGCAGAGAAGGCCGCTATCAATCATGACCGTCACTCTCGGTCGTCCTATGACGTCATCCACTGGCTGACTCCGTCGAAAGCTTACAGGCCAACATGTTAGAACTTGAACAGAAGTGTAGGGAGTATAGCATGAAGATCGGTATTTCAAAGACGAAGGTTGTGTCGGTAGGGAAGAAACACAAGAAAATAGATAATCCGGTAGGTGGAATTACATTGGAACATTTTAAATACTTGGGTTGAGTATTCTCGCAGGTTGAAAGAATGAAGTAAACTCTCTCTACATTGCTCAGCATTTAGAGTGATTTTGCTATATGGAAGTGAGTACTGGGCAGATTTAAGATATCTGGGGGGAGGGCGGAGAGATTACCTAAGAGGTTAATAAGTTCTGCCGGAGAGGGTATGAACGTCTTTTAACGGGTCGTTTATGCATCCGGATAAACTTTCCGATGCCTAGCTTGTGAGGAATGAATGATGGCGAAAGAAACTCGGCTAGTAGGTGGACGTTACAAGACGTTACAGTATTTTCCTGGAGGGAGTGTGGGGAACCACAGAAAATAACTTCTCAGATAGCAGACGTGGTAGGAGACTATTGGGGAATTCTGAATTTTGGGGAAAATCTTGTGTAGTTTAGGGAATTTCAGTAAATTTGAGAGAATTTAGGGAAGTTTGGTAAATGTGGGTAATTTTAGTATAATCTGTGAAATTTAGGGAAGTTGAGGGAATTTGGGGGAAATCAGGTTGAATTTGGGGAGTTTAAGCGAATTTTGGAGTAAATCTAGTGGAAATTAGGGAATTATTGGGGAGAATTCTGGTGAGAATTGTGGGTACTCTTAGGGTAATTTGGTGAATTTTAGGGAATATGGGAACATTTGCGGGAATTGTAGTGATATCTGGAAAATTTGAGGAATTTTAGTAAATTTGGGGTACACCTGGGTGGATTTGGGGAATACTAGGAAATTGTGGGGTTAATCTTGGAAACATTTAGGTATTTGTGGCAATTTTGGGGGATTTTCGGGAATACTGGTAAATTTGGGGGATTTTTGCGATGTTGGGGATATCTGGGGGAATTTAGGAAATTCTTAGGCATAATTCGGCAAAATGTGGGGACATTCAAGGGAATTCTGGAGAAATTTAGGGAAATCGTTGTGAATTTTGGGAGTTTTAGGGAATTTGGGGGAAATATGTAGGAATGTAGGGAATTCTTGGAAATCGTGGGACATTTAGTGAAATTCCGGGGAAATTTAGGGAAATCTGGGGAATTTTAGGGACTTTTAGAGTATAGTGGGGGTTTTGGGGTATAGGAAACTCAAATTCGGGTTTTTCATTTTGGCCCTAAACTCAAAATTGAAATGGACATGCCCTCGGGTTGCACCCGGCTGCCATCTTGCCCATTGTCCTTGCTATCACTCACCTACATAAGACCAGCATGGGGGTTGTTGTGCGCTGCGGCCACGAACGCAAGTCACTACGCTATACATTTGCCCCTGCGCTCGCTTCGGCCTATTATTCCAACTCAAGTACTTGTAGGCGTACCAGAGAGCGATATCTCTCGCAGGTTCCACTATCGATCGAATTAGTAGCTCAGCTTTATCCGCTTACTCATTTGACACAATTCCCATGTTGCTTGGTAGCCACAGAAAGGTGATTCGGAAGTCACCGTTGCAGAACATGACCACGCTCTGGGGTGTTGCGGCAAGCATAAATCAATGAACAGAAATGAACTCAAAGAGTCGGAACACACAAGGAAGTGGAGTCGTGCAACCTGAGGTACAAACTTCAGAGTTTGATAGGAGGTGTTGGGAATCGTATCTTGGCTAATTACTGGTCGTGAAACAACAGCACGTTTTAAAAGCACAGCCATCTTTATTCCATTATATAGAAAGAGTAAAGGAAACATGAAGAAATACATAGAAATAAATGAAAGATGTTCAGCTAATCAGTCCTCCACATCCTGCCCATCCTGGCCTATCTCGGGAGGCAGGCCGCCTGATCTTGGTCCCATTGGCCATCTGAAGGATGAGGGTTCATACCTTCCTGGTCACCTTTCCGTGATTCGCGCCTTCTGGCTCATATGTCTAGGTCACAGATCATCCTGCAGTAGTACGATGTCTCCCACTTGGCACTCTTTCGTGTGTCCGTTTGGGCGGCGAACTTCGTGGTAGTTTCTCAGATCAAGAAGATACTAATTCCTCCATCTCTTGAGGAAGTCCTCCTGAATTTTCTCAATGTGTCTCATCTCCTTCCTCAGGTCTATTCGGGTCTTTGGTTTGGAGACGTTTGGGCAGGGTAGTCAGTTGTGCACCAGTCTGGAAAACTCTGAGTTAGTGTATCGGAGCCATCATGGATTATAGGTCGTGAGTTAATGGTGGCTACTACTTCCACCAATACAGTTCTGAGTGCCTCCCCGCTAACTAGAGCCTTTCCCAGTACCTTTCTTAGGCATATTTTAGTCGTCCCCACCATCCTCTCCGACCAGCCTATGCGTACTAAACGTGAGATCGTCTTGTAATGTCCATAATGGCTACCAGGTATTTAGTTAAGGATCTACCGCTAGATGACAACACCTGTTCGTCTATCATTCGTGGATTAAGTTACGTAGTCTAATTTTATTGGAATTCATGCACAGTTTAGTCGTAGCAATATCACTTTTGCAACATTATGAAAAATGTAATATCAGCGATCAATCATTGGCGAAGAAGAATGAAGAAAGCAAGGCGGATCTCATTACCGTCGTAACAGCCATCCGATTGGCGATGGAGATATCGTAGGAGAGAGAAGTGAAGAAGGTGATATAAGCTTGGACTCAGCTGAAGACAGACGACTGTTTGATTGTCTGGACTATTAGATTTTGTCAGACTCTATTGTTTTGATTGTGGTATTGAGGTTTTGGACTCTCCTTAATTTGGTCTTCAGGACTTGTACTTCAGGAACACTTTGCCTGATTTACGTAGTCGAGATGCCTGTCATGAATTTTCGGCAGCGCCTCTCAGAATATGTCTGAGTTAGGAACTTCTGTTCCATCCAGTTCTAAATATAGTCAGTGGCCTTGAAATTCTGTCCAGCTGGCGCGTCACAAAATTGGGTGTGTGGTTATGTTCACGAAGGTGATTCTTGGAATCAGAATTCCATTACTCAAACACAACTTCAATTTAAATTCAACTAATTCAACTACTTCATCAATGCTTCGAACTTCAGAACTTTAAGAAAAATATAACAACGACGCAAAACAATGACCTGGGGTCACAGTCTACAAGAAACCAACCCGGTGAGCAAACGAAAATGCAAAACTTGAGTATCTCTGAGTTTTATTAAGGCACTAATTACTTTATGCTTTTTTAAATTAATTCAACGTAACTTAGTACTCCTCCCATTTCAACTTAAGCCACGTAATCGTAAATTCAGTAAATTCAACTCTTATTATTATTATTTACATTATTATTGATTTAACTTATTTATACACTTTCTTATTGACGTATTTAATTATACTTTCTTTATCCTTGATAGGTTTGTTCTCTCTAGTTGTTAGAAATTACTATAAGGCATCTCTAACTACCAAATCATTTACTGATTGGTTAGTCGACATAGTCACGTCACGACCTGAGAAAGAATAGGATTCTTCTGCTCTACCGTATGGTGTATTATTATTGTATACATTTGGTTCACTACTACTTGTTGTGACCTAGAGCCCAACGCATAGTTATTATTATTATTATTGTTATTATTATTATTATTATTATTATTATTAGCTGTACCAACCTATTACACTCATGATCAGCGAATAACAACTAACATGTACATATTTTCCTTCGAGAGTTACATTGTTACCACCCCTTCGATAATGAAACTACCAAATCGAACACAGAGCTCTTATGGCGATGGATTTATCGCAATAAGAATTCCTCTAACGAAAAGAAATATATTGATTGAGTTACTCGTAGTGGCGTGTTACTGAACGGAGCCTAGATCGTGGACTGATATACAGCATAATTGCATCAGAATAAATTATTTTCCAGTTAGTGTATCAGGTAAAAGCTGGTCGCTAGGGAAAACAAAGCAGATTTATAAGCACGCAATTGAATGGTCAATATTCTGTTAACAACTACTTCTATATTAGTGAGCGAGAGACAACAAGAAAAGTCCAACGTTCTGGGGTGTTCAAGAGGTCCTGCTATTGTGTGAGTATAACATACTGGGTAATAATAATAATAATAATAATAATAATAATAATAATAGTGAGTGAACGA
This sequence comes from Meconema thalassinum, assembly GCA_946902985.2. Classification (NCBI taxonomy): domain Eukaryota; kingdom Metazoa; phylum Arthropoda; class Insecta; order Orthoptera; family Tettigoniidae; genus Meconema; species Meconema thalassinum. The sequence goes on along the minus strand of OX336390.1, from coordinate 65,507,279 downwards.
CAGTTCTGCCCCACTTAGCAAGTTGTGAGCCCTTGGCGGTGTTGGGAAGGAAGGAGTGATGCTAGGAGGGCGTGCTTGGATTCATTTTTTCGTCTCGTTGTCTTCTTTACGGGGTTGGATGTGGTGAATTGGTATGAAAATGGTAGTTATAATTATTATCATTACTATTATTATTATTATTTGTCCGCAGCTACTGCTTGAAATGTACAACTGTTGTCTGAGAGCAGGTGTCTTTAGTGCCCGTTGGAAAATGGCTCGGCTAGTGCTGATTAAAAAAAGGAAAGGCAGTCGGGAACGCGCCATCGTCCTTCAGACCACTATGTATTTTAGACATTGCGGGAAAAGTGCTGGAGAAGCTATTAAAACCTCGAATACTGTCGTCTATTCAAGCCGCGGGAAATCTGTCTGACAGGCAATTTGGCTTCCGCCGTGGGCGATGTACAATAGATGCAGTACGCTTAGTAGTTGAAGCTGCAAATCAAGCACAGGAAGGTAACCACTATTCTCGGAAAATAACACTTCTGGTAACCTTGGATGTGAAGAACGCCTTCAACTCAGCTAGGTGGATAGATATGGTTGAAGCTCTTCAATTCATCTTCCAGTTGCCTGCATATCTCCTGCGTGTAATGAAAGATTATGTGAAGGACCGTACCCTGTTGTTTGACACTGCAGACGGTCAGAGGAGGAGAAAAGTCACGGCAGGAGCAGCGCAAGGATCTATCCTGGGCCCGGATTTGTGGAACATGTTGTACGACGGCTTACTGCGCATGGAGATGCCCGAAGATACATTCCTTGTTGGGGACGCTGATGATATTGCAGCGGTGATTGTAGCCCGAGATGCGGTTCTGGCTCAGTGGAAACTCAATCAGGTAATGCGACGGGTGAGTGGTTGGATGAACGCTCATGGTCTGAATTTAGGTATGGCAAAAACTGAAATTGTAATGCTAACTAGGAGGAGAATGGACACTATAATTCCCATGAAAGTTGGAGAGGTGGTCGTTCGAACTGGAGCCACTGCGAATTACTTAGGATTTACTCTTGACACGAAACTGACATACTGGTCTCATATACGGAAGGAAACAGACAAGGCGGAAGTAGTGACAGCTGTCATTAGTAGATTCATGGCTAATCCGCATGGTCCTAGACAAAGCAAGCGTTGAATATTGTTGTCCACAGCGGAGTCTATTCTCCTGTATGGACCTGAGATTTGGTCTGATTCGCTGAGGATAGAGAAGTATAGGAAACGCCTAGCTGCAATTCAGAGAAGAGGAGCTCTGAGGGTGGAGTGGGCTTACCGAACAGTTTCGGAACCTGCAGTTCTGGTTGTCTCGGGTGTTGCGCCAATAGACTTACTCGCGCAAGAACGTAAAGACGTATACTTCCGACGAGTAGAACTGGGCAAGGCTCAAGCCCGGAAAGAAGCCGTAGCACGCAAGATGGAGCTTTGGCAGCAGAGGTGGAATGACGATCTCAGAGGAAGATGGACAGCTCGGCTGATACCGAGTCTGGTCGAGTGGACGAGTAGAAAACATGGAGAAACGAATTACTTTCTGACTCAGATGTTGACAGGTCATGGCTACTTTCGGTGTTACCTTCATCGTCGAGGAGTCCAGTATGTATTTACTGAAAGAACGAACGAGATCACGTATATCATACGTTCTTCGTCTGCGATCGTTGGGCAGCGGAAGAACAATGACTTGAAGCTGAGGTTGGTCCAATAACGCCGGACAATATAGTTGGAATTATGGGGAGGAACGAGCTCAGCTGGGATACGGTCGCTTTCTTTGTTGAGGTGGTCCTTCGTCAGAAGAAGTCGGATGGGTACTTGCTCGACTTAGTTGATTAGGTCTGCGATCCGCGGACTATGAATTGAGAAGTAAGATGGTGCTTGTGAAGCAAAGAAAATGGCTCCATCCTGAAGTAATACGAAAGAGGTCCCGGGATGGGTTTTGTCAAGAGGACAGGGTGTGGTTTTTAGTGGGTAAGAATCCCACACTCTCAAGGTCTTATGCAAAATTTTTCCACTTCCCTCGTAAAAAAATTATTATTATTATTATCTTATATATTAAAATAGTTTTCAAATAATTTCACCCTTTACTAAAACTGAAATATCTCGGGAAATATTCGCGCTACGACGACGTTTGTTGTCTTAAAATGTAATGCCCGTCAAGCACCGTCGATTGATACCCACCTTACTCGATTATATCATTCGAGTATTAAAATAATTGCGAATATTACTTCCTTCAAGGTCTCACGAAAATAGAATATCGAATGACTTGACGGACATATTGTCGCTAGGCGACAACGACTAACACGGTATCATGATATTCATCGCCGCCCCAATAATAAATCAAACTTGATATTAACAGAGTGTTCCCTAATTACGTCATGATATCATTAACTTCTACCTGCTCCACTCGGGCGCTAATGTCGCATGTATCCATACATGATATCGTTAACTTCTACCTGTTCCACTCGGGCGCTAATGTCGCATGTATCAATACAATAAGTAGAAGGGGGTTCTGTGCACATAATTGTTTTTAAACTTCTCAAAGAATGGATTACTTTGAGACTGAAATGCTCATGCACAATCCGCAGTCACTTTGCTAATGAACCTGCCATGTCAACATCTGTTTGAATGACAACAAATACTGTATACGAAAGACAACTAATTTCACGAAGATGCCGCTACAGTCGAATGTTGGAACCGCCATTTTGTATTGTGTATCCGATCTTTCTGTTGTATAGTCTTTGGTCTCACCAGCTACAAACTGTCTTCTTTTCGTTTCATCATTCGTCCTTATAGGTTGCGTGCTCAATCAATACATTTAATTATATTATGATGAATGAAAGGCGACACTCAATTACAAATGTTATAAAGATTAAATGTGACGGTAATTGTCTGTTCGGGTCATTGGCATATTGTGAGCACAACAATCAGAGTCTATTTACACAGGTTAGAAAGCGAATTGTAAAACATGTTACAGACAAGTGGAATAATTATTCTTCCTTTATTGTTGGCAACAGCGATATGTACGAAACTGCTATCAATACGAGCGATGATTACAAAATGAATATGTCTATGAATGGTGTTCATGGAGGTCATGTTGTGTTAGTTGTCGCTGCTCAAGTTTGCAAAATGGATTCGTGGATTACTAATATCGTATAAAAGTGACCGGTTGAAATATATACGTCATCAACAAATGAAGTTACGAGTTGATACATATGAAAATCTCAGAGTCGGTCGTATTTTAGTTTTGCCATCTTCTTTTACAGGTAGCTCAAGGAAAATATTGCAAAATTATCAGGCTACGATGGCGATAGTGAGGAAGTTTGGAAAGCCAAATTAATTCATTATGTTCACCTATAATGCGGGCTGGCCAGAAATACTTAACAGCATTCATCTCTGGGAAACGGCTAATAATAGGCCTGATATTGAAGTGAGAGTTTACCATTGCAAAGTAAAGGAATTGCTACGATTGATTAATGATAAGGAAATTTTCGGTAAAAGCATATCTATATACAGTGGAATTTCAAAAACGAGGTCTCTCGCAAATCCATTTACTCTTAATATTAACGGAAGATTGTAAGATTCGAGAAATTTCTGACATTGACAGTGTGGTGTCAGCCGAAATACCAGATCTCGAGGATGAAGCGCTATACGAGTTGGTAAGGCGTCATATGGTACATGGTCCTCGTGGATCTTTGAAACCTTCTTCAGTCTGTATGAAAGATGGCGTATGTAAGAAAGATTTCCCTAAAAAGCTTCAGGAGGACACCAAAGATAATGCCAATGGTTATCCTTGGTATAGGAGAATAAATAATAGGCGGATTATTAAAAAAACAATTCGAGGCATTGACATTGAAGTCGATAGTCCATTCATTGTTCCCTACTATCCATTTCTTTTGCTTTACATGCAAGCTCATATTAATGTTGAAATATGCTCAAGTTTCCCGGTCAATGCAAGTGAGATTTTCGAAGTGAAATGCAATGTCCTGTGGTTCAGACTCCACGTAAAAAGGAGGTCCCGTGGCTCATAATCACAAGATTCACGGTCACGTAAAACTATAATCTTCCTTCCTTTTTTGAAATATGCTCAAGTGATTGGAGTATTAAATACATCCACAAATATCTTATATATTAAAATCCACAAGTATGTGTATAAAGGTCATGACTGCTGCATTGTTAAAATATGCCCTGAAGGCGAAACGGTGAACTACGATGAAATTACTTCTTTCCTGTTGGTCCAACAGAAGCCACATTCAGGATATTTTCATTTCACATGCATGAACAGTCACATTCTATCGTGACCCTTCACTTGCCAAACTTGCAAAATATCTATTTAAAAAATGATAACGCTCCTGATATTTTACCTCAAGCACAGCTGCGCAACACGGAATTACAAGCGTGGTTCAAGTTAAATCAAGATTCGCAAGCCAGAAGTCCGTATATATATCCTGAAACACCAGTACATTACGTCTGGAATAAGAGCAACTGCCAGTGGCAAAAAAGAAAAAAAGTTTCAAAAACTTTAGGCAGAATGTATATGTTTCGCCTACAGAAACAGAAAGGTATTATTTACGCCTGTTATTTCTTTCATGTCATAGGTAAAGCCCTGCGCGGATGCGGATATCCGCGGATAAACCCGCGGATATCCGCAACATTTCCCGCCATGCGGTTATAGTGTGCATGGCTTTGCGGATAGCGGATAAGCTGCGGATAATGTTTGGAGTAAATTTGCGGATAGTTTTTAGAATACAATCCGAACTTGTTGAATATCATGGGGAAAGTTCGGTAATTGTGCGCGCCTATGTTTTTCGAGTTGGTAGTACAACTAGCAACTCGGTTCCCTGCTGCCCTTGCTGCCCTTAAGCTGTCATCGTACCTATCAGATAGGGACAGTCAGCATGATGCCAGTTGCTATGTGATGATAGCCGCGAGGCTTGGATGAAGAAACTTTACACGTTGTATGTTATTTTCTGTAGCCAGCAAATAAGAAGGTAAGCCTACAGGTGTGATTCAATTATTTAAAATTAAATGCAGTTTTAAAATGCCAGTTTTACAGTGTTTTTTGCAGGTATTTATTTTTCAATATAATAGATTAGTTTACCGGGATTCAGGGAGTTACGTTTTAAAAGCAGAGTGGGGTAATGGTGCGCAGAACATACGATACAAGTAAGTAAAACGCGAAATTAATGGCAAAATATTTCGTGTTTGTTCTCCAGATGCCAAGAAATTATATGCGGAAAACGGAGAAAAACTCCTACCCAGCAGAAAATATGCAGAAAGCTCTACGTGCAATTAGGGATGATGGGAGGAAAATAAGGGAAGTAAGGGAAGTGGGGAGACGTATCAACATTTCCGAGTCAACCGTACGAAAACAGTTGCTGCAAAATAATGCGGATAATAGTCGTGCGGGGCGGATGCGGATAACAGTCGTGCGGATGCGGGGCGGATGCAGATAACAGCCGTGCGGATGCGGGGCGGATGCGGATAACGTTCTGTTTATCCGCGCAGGGCTCTAGTCATAGGTGCTACCAGCTTCCAGGATCTACGAACATACAAAGCAGTTGTCTATTCTACTTTTAAGGAAACAGCTACGGAGCGAGGTTTGCTGATTGACGATTCTGAATGACAGCGTTGTTTGGCAGAAGCGTCACAATTTCAGATGCCTTCTCAGTTACGACAACTGTTTTCTTACACATGTATCTTTCAGACCCCTTCAAATGTAAGATAGTTATGGAACATTTTCAAGAATTCATTATCAGAAGATTATCAGCAGTTTCACGAACCTAACATTGCATATAAGTTCACTCTTATACATATTTCTAATACATTAAAGCTCCATGTTTTTCCCATTACTTCTCTCGAATTGCCAGCTATTATTGATAATTTCCCCCAGACAAATTTACCAATGAATTATCCAAACATTAATGAGGATCAATTAATTCGGATGATAAACCAAGCAAATGGAAACCAAACGGCTATAATTACAGAAAAATTGGGGTTAGTACAAAACAGCAATGAAAGGATGAGTAATGCATATTTCATTGACGGTGTAGGGGGCACCAGGAAAACATTTCTTTACCAATGCTTGATTCACAGTTGCACAAATTTGGGTTAAATGTAGTTTCTGTTGCATGGACTGGTATTGCAGCAATGTTACTACCTCAGGGGCGCACTGTACACCGCCAGTTCAAGTTACCTCTACATTTACATGAAAGCTCTGCATCAGGAATAAAAGCTAACAGCAAGGAAGCTTTTTATATTCGTTCAGCAAAACTTATCATCTGGGATGACGACTCTATGGCTAATAAGCACGCGTTGATGTTTGTAAATCGGTTGCTCAAGGACATCATGAATAACGACGTGCCTTTCGGAGGAAAAATTATAATATTAGGTGGAGATTTTAGGCAGGTATTGCCTGTTGTGCCTCACGCATCTAAAGCAGCATCAGGCCAAATGTCAGTAAGGTTTTCTCCTTTGTGGCCATTATTCAAAATTTTTAAACTCAACAAAAATATGCGAGCGGATACAGATCAACGTGACTTTGCAAACTTCTTCATACAAATTGGTAACGGTGAATACCCTCACGTCGATGGAGAAAATTCAGAATTAGTCCCACGCTGAAAAATATTTCACGCTTTTCAAAAATAGTGATTTTAGCACCTAAAAATGAGCATTGTAAAGAAATCAATGACAAAGTTTTGGACCTAATCCTAGGATCATCGAGAACTTACATCAGTGTGAATAATTTGATTACTGAAGATGAGAGTGAACTTCTACAATTCCCAATAGCATTTTTTGACAGCATAGGCATAAGTGGATTGCCACCTCATATCCTTCGACTAAAAGAAGGCTCAATTGTGATTTTGTTGAGAAATATTAATGTTACCCAAGGTCTGTTGAACGGTACTAGACTGTTGGTTTGGAAGATGCATGACAATTGCTTACACCTGGAAATTATTACTGGCGTAAATGTCGGAAACAATGTCCTACTCCCTCGCCTTGACCTTACGCCATCAGATACTTCTATGCCATTTTCCTTCAAAAGGAGGCAGTTTCCAGTACGTTTGGCTTTTTGTATAACTATCAATTAAGCTCAAGGTCATACACTAGATCAAGTAGGCATTTATTTACCTCAACCGGTGTTTAGCCACGGACAACTTTACTGTATGCCGCACTATCGTGAGCAAAATCATTTCATGACATCCAAGTTCAAATAGAACCAAAAGGCAAACGAACGGCAAATGTCGAATGCTAGGAAGTACTATTAGAATTTTGAAACGAATGTTGCGGAGGAGCACAGACCTCAGCAAATGGGGCACAGATTAAATAAAAATTATACAAGGGCGTCCGCATCCCTAATACGATAACCGTCCTGTGGTAATGGTAAAAAAAAACAATTCTCCTACATCGGTCATTACTTTCCTACATCCTGTTATTTCATTCCCTCAGTTCTATAACAAAGATATACTCAATCAAATTTACAGCTTAATAAATATTAATTCCTTCTGTGTGAGCTATCTTTGCATTTCTCATCAATCGCCTTTACTTACTATTCTATCTGTAGGGGTGGAGGCGATAGCTGTCTTTACAGAGATGTGCAAATTATTCGATTCGATGTCAGTTTTCCAAAATTGCATTTTTACTTTTCACGGTTTAATGCACTAAGTATGTTTACAAGGCGATGAAATTACTTCAAATGTTTAACCAAGACTCCTAATTATAAGAAACTCAAATTAAAATGACTTTTTAGAATTTCCACTAGCAGAGGAGCCTTGCAAAAGCAAAATGCCACACGTTTCATTTTTATTACTTCACTCTACTTTACGTGTGAATTTAGAGCGGAGGGATTTGGGATCTTTTAACTGATGAACGCTATTGAACTATTCAAAGATTAATGAACTATGCATTGAAATCCCCTGACTTGAATTCTAAAGTCGATGAAACATTGAAAATTGACCCAGCTCAGATATCGCTCGGAATCCAATAATCTGAAAGCTTCAGACGCAATTCTTTATGGGAAAAGGTGTAATTCCACGGGAGAGGAAACACTACTAAGTAGGACAACAAAAGAAGTTGGTCAATAAAATGATTTTGATTAAAAGTAATTACGACTAATTAAAATTATTTATTTAATTCTATTAATTTGCACACCTCTATATGTTAACCAAGAGTTACATCTCTAAATTCAAATATAAGAGACCCATCTTTTATTTTAAATGTATACCTTTGTTCATAAGTAGACAAAACACCAAATTGTACCGCTGTAGCCTTAAATTGTGTGGATATCTCTATCTACTTAGTATAAAACAATGTTCCCAATTCTTAGATGTAACCGGTAATTTCGAGAGCAACTTGATGGATTATGATGCGGTTTTCACCATTCTGTAAAGGATTTCTCGATGAAGGATAAGGTAGAAAAGCATTTATTTATGACCAAAAGAAGCCGAGCATTTACGATTTCAGTGAATTGAGTTGAAGAAAAACTTTACGTCCATGTGTCTTTAAAAAAAATCTTTATTCTCTGAGAATTGTTCAGCATGAAAAGTTCTGCAAGAAAGTCCGCGACTGCCCCCACATCGACCACTGTAAGTGTTTTTACGTTTTCATTTATTCCAACAATCTCCATTCAGTGGAAATTTAAATTACTAGCTTCAGAGTGAGTTTACAAGCTTGCGAGCGACCTATCACCCTAGCTTCAGCCAGCATCAAACTGCCGAGTCCTGTCAACTTAATTCTTCAGAGAAGAGTATAGCTTATGTGTTTGGAGTGAGCTGTACACCTCGGCCTGACGTCCGTGCTCCTTTTAAGCTTACGCAAGATAAATAGTGGGACACACACACATAGGACAGGCAGACACCCACATATTTGATCTCATAAATCTACTTCATCATTTACCCAAAAGCGACGGTACCGTAAATGTCTGTTCAGGTCACTAAAATGAAGACATGCAAATGTCATATGGACAGAAGTGCTGTAGGACTGTTGAAGTGAATGCTGCGGAGCAGCACGGGTCTTCTAGTTATTATTATTTCTTCTTTCGTCGTTATGCCCATTCAAAGAGCGCGTTAAAACTTGTTAGTTGGCCTGGTGGTTTTCGCCTTCTTATCCTCCCAAAATCTCTTCATGAAAGCACTGTGTTGCATCTTGCGTTCTGTCGACCACTTCCTGCCAGTTTTCTTTATGGGGTTCTCCCTAAATTTATGGTTGGCTACCTTTGTCCTAAAAGCTCCACGATTGTCTATGATGTCGTCTGTGATATTCATTTCTTAGTTTCTTCTAGACATTTTATATTGACCTTCTTTGAGTTGATTACTTTGAATAATCTCTTAGTCTGCCACTGTTCATTCTATTATTATTATTATTATTATTATTATTATTATTACCTGTACCAACCTATTACACTCATGATCACCGAATAACAACTAACATGCAGATATTGTCCTTTGTGTGTTACATTGTTACCACTCCTTCGATAATGAAACCACCAAATCGAACAGGGAGCTGTTATGGCGGAGGATCTATCGCAATAAGAATTCCTCTAACGTAAAGAAATATGTTGATTCAGCTACTCATGGTGGCGTCTTACTGAACATAGCCTAGATTGTGGACTGATATACAGCATAATTGTTCCATAATAAATTATTTTCCAGTTAGCGTATCAGGTAAACCTTGGTCGCTAGGCAAAAGAAAGTAGATTTATAAGCACGCAATTGAATAGGCAATATTGTGTTAACAACTAATTCTATATTAGTGAGCGGGAGACACCAAGAAAAGTCCAACGTTCTGGGGTGTTAAACAGGTCCTGCTATTGCGTGAGTATAACATACTGTGTAATAATAATAATAATAATAATAATAATAATAATAATAATAATAATAATAGTGAGTGAACGACAGTTCTGCCCCACTTAGCAAGTTGTGAGCCCTTGGCGGTGTTGGTAAGGAAGGAGTGATGCTAGGAGGGCGTGCATGGATTCATTGTTTCGTCTTGTTGTCTTCTTTACGGGGATGGATGTGGTGAATTGTGTGAAAATGGGTTTTGGGCTAAAACCCAGTTTTTCACATTTTTGCTGATATCTGGCAAACCGATAAATCTACAACAAAGTTTGATGTGTCCTATTGTTCGGAGTGCCGGCCTTTTGATGCGGATATCTGTGGTAACTAGGCGGGATAGGAATTTTGGGGGGGGAAATCGTGTTTTTTACATTTTTGGCGACATTTCGGGAATGGGTTGTTGGATTGGGATGCGCGTGGTAGGGTTGTTTCTAGGGCGTTGTTATGTTTGACATGCGGTTGTAAGTGGGGTAAAATGTTGTAAAATGTGGAAAACGGAACGGTTTTTATGGGGATAAAAGGATTTTTGAAGGTTTTTTAGTGGAGGATCGAAACCGTGGGCCTTTGTGTTGAAAGCCAAGCTTGCTAGTTATACCACTAACGAGGAAAGAGACCCTCTGTGTGGAGAATGTCTGTGGTAGTTGAACATTGGATGGCTGTCATGAAATGAAACTATGGACCTTGTCAAAATGGCCTAACTACACTTTTGTTAATTTCTCGCAAACCAATAATGCTAGGGACTTGTATGTGGTATCGTAGGACTTGGGGTGACGCCCCCTTTGGGGGGGGGGGTGAAACTACCCCTCAAAATTAAAAATTCGATACCTTGGAAACTAAGAACCCTAAATAGGTCATAAAATACGATTTACCTCGATAGGTCATTTCACCACTAAAACAGTAAATAGTAATTGTATGGGAAAAGGGTGTTAAAACTTAAAATGATAAATGAACCTAAGATCCTTTTTTATGAAATATAGTACGGGGTGAGCACTACACCAAAAATGTAAAATTGATACCTTGAAAACTAAGAACCCTAAAATGATGTGTGATAGCTCGAAACATAGGTCATGACATACGCTTTTACCTCGATAGGTCTTTTCACCCCTAAAACAGTGAATATATTATACATTTTTATGAAAATGGTGTTAAACTCCAAACATGATAAATGAACCTCAGATCTTTTGTTTCTCATTAAAAATAATAAGGGGGGGGGGTGAAAACTACCCCAAAATTAAAAAATCGATATTTTGGAAACTAAGAAACCTAAAATCATGTGTGATAGCTCAAAAATTAGTTCATGACATACGCTTTTACCTCGATAGATCATTTCACTCTTAAAACAGTCAATATATAGATTTTACATGAATAACGGTGTTAAACACCTTACATAATAAATGAACCTAAGATCTTTTGTTTTTGATGAAAAATGGTAGGACGTGAAAACTACCCTAAAATTCAATCAATCAAAACTTGGAAACTATAAGAACCCTAAAAGTAGGTGTGGTAGCTCAGAAAATAGGTAAACACGTACACTTTTACCCTGATAGGCCATTTCACCCTTAAACAATCAATAGTAATTTTACATTGAAAGAAGGTGTTAAGCACCTAAAGAGGATAAGCGTTTTGTGTAACCATGGTTAAATGGATGTGTGTATGGAGTATGACAGCTTGCTAATTATTATTATTATTATTATTATTGTTATTATTATTAGACTATTATTATTAGGTAATTATGGATTAATGTGTATAAAGGTAACAAACCAATAATAGCAAAGATTTGTATCAGGTGTTGTACAACTCACGATGGCCAACCCTTTCCCATGGTCCTTGAATTGACCCAAAGTTTTACCTGGCGAGACAGAGTGTACCCCGTTGCAGCCCTTAGACCATAAATAAAATTTCTTAATAGAGCGCTCAATCGAACCCGGGCCTCTGTGCTGACCGCTAATTATAATAATAAATGATGGATTTTATAAGAGTCACTCGCTTTCATGTTACCACTTGTCTGCTTGCAGACATACACTGGCTTATCGGTCTGGTCAGAGCTGTTGATAAGAGCAGGAATGTGTATGTGGGCAGGTAGTAACAGCTTATTTGGCTGTTGGCGGCTAGCAGTACTAGTGTCTAAACAGGCGCCATTTTGGTTCTTAGACAGTAGTACAGAGGCATATGGTGTTTAAGCCATCCATTTTGGTTCCTTACAAAGGAAACTAGTATAAGTTAATCGGACAGACAAAAGTTTTATAGGTAATAGAGACACTTCTGTTTATTTATTTATTATTATTTATTTAATTATTATTATTATTATTATTATTATTATTATTATTATTATTATGATTTCATAATAGAGAAGGATTACGACTGAGCTTTTAAGCACATATTTGCTTCCCACTTTTGTTGTGATATTTGTTCACGTATTTACCCCCATTCTTTGCTCTCATATTTGATCCCACTTTTAACCCCACTCTTTGTACCCCTATTAAACTATTATTCTTATTACCGAGTTAACTTTACTAGAGATTAGTTCATGCTTCACAGTTGATATGGAAGTGTCAGCGAGGTAAGCTGTATATGCTCTCACATTAAAATATTGTTCTTATTGCCAAGTTGTCTTTACTAGAGCTTAGTCTAAGCTTGACAGTTGATATGGAAGTATCAGTGACTAGGTATGGTAAGCCTTATGCATACTATAAAGGATATTCATATATTGTAAAACGAACCAATAAAGATGGAACTGTTATTTGGCGCTGTTCAAAGCAACGATCGAAACAGTGTCGAGGAATGCTTAAGACAAAAGACTTCAACATACTTTCTTCAAACAATCATCATTGTAAACATAATAATGACGCTAGTCTAAATGTAAAGAAAACCCAAACCAAAGCAAAAAAAAAACAAGTCCGATAAAATTAATCATCTCGGCTCTCCGGAAGGCGGAGGTAGATTTCACCGGGAAGACTAGGGGATAGGCTATAATAGGCAAAATATGCAGGGTTTCGTAGAAGGACCAGTCCTCATTTATTGCCAGAAAGTATTTTACAATTGTAGCTTAATTAACTTTGTTTTCGTCTTTCTACGCATATTGTTAAAATTTTATTGTCTTATGGGGACGATAACCTTCTTGTCATTTGGGATTCATATTTATACTTGTGTTCACACTGTCCTTATGCAAGGTCACGACACTGATGTCTAACGTTCTAACAGTCTAACTTCTTCACGCAAAATTTTATTTCCCGCAGAGATGTTGGTTGGTTCCTCAGTTTAGGGGCTGCGACAACGGGGTCATGTAACCCCGTGTACTTTGGTTGTGTGTAGAATCTGTCTGATAAACAGTGTTAATTGTGATGGCTGTATTAGTCTGTAATTCGTTAAGGACTGCAGACAGTCAATTTCAAGTAGTAGTTCCCAATTTTGATACCAAATACTGCCGTCAACGACACCTAGCTGTGAACTTGGCAACTAGATGCCACCACAACCATCAACTCGCAACGAACGTTGGAACTTCCCCTCCTAAGGAAAGCATTCTGAAGGATTCTTAGCGCTCTTAGAAAATCCTACGACTTCGGCTGGCTTTGAACCCGCGAACTTGGGCATAGAGGTTCAGTATGCTACCGGTTACGTCACTGAATCCGCTTCCCACAGAGTCAGATACAGTAGAAAACTGAATGTTATCTCGTACAGTGGCGTTGTCATGCCAACCTCTGATAGCTCATCCCTCATCAATATTTAGAAGCGTTGTCATGGTAACATCTGATGGCTCTTGGCATTTTCTTCTAATTCCGAAATCATTTTGTTCATGCGTAATGGTGGGTCATATCAAAAATTCTCTTAGTCAAAAGTTTTAGGTAATTATTAAGGGAATATTGTCCATTTTATACGGTTTTGATATTGTGCCTATTAACAGAGATATGATTAATGTTTCCCGAAAAACCCACTTTTTCCCACCCCTTTGGTCAATGGTTAGTGCTATCAAAACACTCTTCAAACATACATTTTTGGTCCTTATCCTACACATAGTATGAACTTGTAATGGATTCGATATTTCAAATATTAAGAGAGTTATAGGAATATTTCACTTTTTCGAAAAAAGCCCCCCATTTTCACCCCCTTCGATCGATTGTGCACATTAACGAACACGACCGAGATTTTTTAGTGATACATATTATGGAAAATTTTTTAAGTGATTGGTACAAAATTGCCGTAGTTATCGTGTCCACAAGAAAGTGATATATGTACATACATATATATACAGTATATACTAGCTGTTATGCCCGGCGTTGCTCGGGATGAAACTCGGAATTTAAGAAATGGTACACGGAAAACAACACACGTAGAATATTAGAAGACCATAAAACAAAACAAAAGTATCAAATGAAGTATGATTATAGTCATGAACCACAGACCCAGCGGTGAGAGGCCGGCGTGCTGCCGCCTAAGAAAAGGAGGCTTCTATGTAGTAAAATTTAAAAAATCTTTCTTAAATATTGAACAACCATCGTTTAACGTCCTCATACTACTGTACATTTGGAAGTGAATAATAGTATGCAAAAAATACATCAAACTGTAGCAATTGTCATCTCCGCTGTGAGTAATATTTTGCAAACTATGTATCATGCCATGATTCTTAAACACATCGATATTTCTAAGTTTATGCCGTGTCTTGTGAGTGGTTTCGCCTAGCAACACCGAGATGGGTAACCAGCGAGCTCTTGTTGTCAATTTGGGAACCCAAAAAGGCCTAGCGAATGGTGCTCTACCTAAATCCTTATCTAGTGCACCTGCGGTACTTAACTAGGAGAGGTAAACGCTCAACACCTTTCACTTACCTATAAAGGCATCCAAAATGATTGTATATTGGCAATCATGGCCTAGAAATTAAAATTCACGTACATTTATAGGTTAACGCTGTGTCTTATGCGGGGTTTCCGTGGTCGTGAAAGAAGAATCACCAATTTTATTCAAATATGTTAGCGCAATTGACCAGTGAGATATGAGGCAAACGTAATAAACTAACGGGAGAGTCGGTAGAATATGTCACAGTAGTCAGTGAATTTAGGTAGCACATAATGGTAGAACACGACAAAAAGCAGTTAATAATTTGCAAACAGAAGAATTCAATTAACAAAAAATAAATCTATAAACAGTAAGGAAGCATACCGTACAAAATAGAAACAATAATACCTCGGTAAACCGTCGTAAAGATCCAAATACTCACATATAATAAGCGACGCAGAGACTATAACATTAGACTCAAAATCACGATTGTTTTCGACCCCATAATCCACCTATATAAATAAAACAGTTCATGTTTGCGTGTAGCAATGCAACGAGCAATATTCGGTGGAAACCACAAACCCCGCGTTTTATGGCCCTAAAGCGAACGGTTATCGAGATATTGCAAGAAAACTATACCCGCTCTGCGAAATTGATAAACGTTGTCAAGCCAACGCCATTTCACGAGGTCTCATTCTGCTTTCATTCAACCTCTGTAAGAGATAATATTTGCATGAAGGAATAACAGACTATTAAACAGATAGACGTCAGTGTCGAGACTTTCGTACGAACAGGGCCACCATCCGTATAAAAGGAAAGACCATAAAATATGATATTGATTCTGACCGCAAAAGAGAAAACTCGTGGAAAATAAATACTTCTTCGTTCCTGGAAGTAATGAGATTATTCTCGCTGTATAGAGCTATAAGAGACCTTTCGTACGACATACCACATGAGTAAATCGAAGGTAAATATAATAGGGCACCCACTGGTCCCCTTAAGGGCATTGGATGTTTTGTTGAAATGTACATCCTAAAGTGATTCCGTCATATTCTTATAGCTATTTGCAAATTTTGAACGAAATCTGTTGATCGGTTTTCAATTGATGGAATAACAGACCGACATACAGAAGGACAAAAGTACAATTTTATATATATAGGGATATATATATACATAAATTATATATAAACTTTTGGACTGACGGTGGTTTTGGGGTCTAGGGGATGTGAAACGCGAAGATATGTCGAAATTTTCGGGAAGTCGAAACATGGTACCCATTGCAATAGTTAGCTTTCTAATGAAAACTACCTAATATACTGCTGCTCAAGATAATATCAACCTCAAGTTTTATACACTACACCGCACTTGTGCTGATAGCCAGTTGTTTGATGAGAAACCTTTAACAGCTCCTCTAAAAGCCATGTTGAGGCTCTCACCCTCATCTGAAATACCCTCATCTCTATCAGAGGCAACACAGACCATCAAGGAGTTGGTGGGGGAAGGTGAAAAGGATGGTGTTCGTTATAATAATAACATAACTATGGTAAAGCGCTCCATCACATCTAAAAAGAAGCTTTCAACACTATCAAAGGCAACTTAAACCATTCAAGACTGTGGACAGAGGTGGAAATTATAATGGTAATGATGGCGATGATGATGATGAAGATGATGATGATGATGATGATGATAATGATGGATGATGATGGTGATGATGAAGATGATAATAAAATTTTACACCTATAAAACCATCCCCGCTTCCCCAGTTTTTGAAAACATCAGCCATTGCTTGCCGTGGGAAACCACTCATCAATAATAGCTATTGGAACGATCCTAATAAATTAGTCGAACGCTTACAGCTCTTGCTTGCCTACAAACAGGCTGGTGATATTAGTTATGAGGAAGAGCTATTAGAAATAGAATAGGAACTTCGTTATGCTGGTATTATTGTGTGATGGGTCAACGTAGCAACACCCCATTCCCTGAAAAATAATTTTCAGCAAGTGTTATGTTTAAAAACTATAACAAGCAATCATAAACAGAAAGAGCTGTATTCCGTGTGTGTGTACCTATTGTAAAAAAATATTTCAATTAAATTAATAAAAATATTTTATGTACATTTCTTGTTTTTGCATGTAGAGGCAATAGTTATGTCAGGGAAGGGGTTCGAACCCTTGCTTCCTTATATTTGGAAATTTGAACTTAAGTCAGACGCCTTAACCACTCGGCCACCCTGACAGTTACTAATTTAATTAGTCTTATGGACTTGAGTGTTTACAAAACTTTTTTTCCCCAGTGTACATTCACACAACCACTTTTTGGTTTTTGAATGCAGATTTTTTTTCTGTAACATTGCAGTTATGAGTCTTGTGAACTTGGTGTTTAATATAGGGTTAAATGCATCTTTAAACAAGATGTTCAGTAAAGAACATATAGCCTACTTTCTCCTAAATGTATGAGTATAGTTATAACTCGTTGTTATTATCAAAGAGTATAATAGACTATTCTTTGTTGAAGACCTTAGAAACGATTTACCTCTACCAAACGCCACAACCTAGATATAAACTGCAACCATCATTGAAGAAAGAAAGAAAGAAAGAAAGAAAGATAAGAAGTATATCAAGAATGTTATGGATCTGGAGACATAATCGACCGGACTGGCTGCGTGGCTCAGCGGTAACGTTCTCGCTTGCTGGGCCCTAGGTTGCAGGTTCGTATCCTGGCGCAGTCAGCTGGCATTTGAGGGAGCACAAATGCGAGGGAGCCGTGTCAGTACATTTACTGGCACGTTAAAGATCCCCTTCGGGCCAAAATTCCGGCACCCCGGTGTCTCTAAAAGCAGCAGTAGTTAAAAGGGATGTAAAACCAATAACATTATTATTATTATTATTATTATTATTATTATTATTATTATTATTATTATTACATATACGACCTGCCGTGGGCAACATCCAACTTTGAGTTGAGGCATGTCTTTACACGTCTGGTTGTGCATGGCTTTCACAACCCTAATTGAATTAACAAATCTTTCCATGACCCTACAGAGACGTGTGTATACAAACTATGTAGATATTTTCGATTGCTATTTGCCTGAAATAAAAGTAGTAATTAATAACCTGAACTAACACCAACGGCTTGATTCAGTTACTATGTGAAATCGTTTTGTTCTTTACTTCAAATAACATTTTCAAGTAACGCAAAATAGGCTGTTACAAACCCTTTAAAATAAAAAGTAAAAATGTATCGTAGTATCATCTTGTCATTCTTCAAATTCGATGCGCATAGAATGCCAATGGTATAGTAATCAATGGAGCCCCACGTAGACTAGTCGTGACATCTAGTGGTGAAATATCGAACAATATAATCCTAACAGAGCGAGTGCATTCTAGCGGCCAGAAGAAGAAACTTTTCAATAAAATCTGGAAGTTAATAAGAGGGTCGGCGTGCAGTTACCTTTTTGGCAGCTAGATGTCTCGAGTAAATCTGCTGGCGAATTATGTTTTAATTAAATATATATTTTACACCATAATATGCACAATATAACGCTTAATTTTAAAACATCTGAGTCATTACAAAACAATAAACATATAACATTTCAAGCAAAAAACCTAGCTCTGATCGGGTTTGAACCATAGGCATTTGAGCGATAGGCTAACGCTCTACCACTGAGCTAATTGTGTCAACGAATATCGTTCTATATAAAATGACTTACATAGAACTTGTCAGCAAATAATGATTTATACTAAACGATTTCATCACTGGAGTATATTATTTATATATAAAGCATTTCATACAAAGTTTATTTATTTTGTATCAGTACGCTATATTGCATGCAATACCCAAATTAGTGAAATATAAGTCAGGCACAAGATATCCGCTGCCATCTTGTCTTATTACTGAATCGGCTCAGCTTTTTAAAATCACGTCTGCACTATAGTATTACAAAATAAACTTTTAATTTCGAACGTGCCTCTTCCTTTAGAACAGTTAAAACGATTCTCGGCTCGATAATCGGAACTGGTGGGTCCCATGATATGGATTATAAAGTTTTCATAATTCGCACGGCCGCCATCCTGAAATGGTATGGCGGACGACCTTGTAGTTTGGTCAAAAGACGCATCCTATACGAAGGTATGTTGTTACCAAATTTGGTAGAGATCGGATGATTTGGTTAGTCGTTATTTGATTTTACGTTTTGAACGTTTGAGTGGCCGCCATTCAGTTTTAGTAAAGATGGCGGCGATATAAAACATGACACTGAGGTGTCCTTTGCTAGTGCTATCTTTGTACCAATTTTCGTTCAATTCGCATTCACCTTGTTCGAATTGATAGGGGGGGACAGACATTCAGAGTACACACACTCACACACACACAGAAACACACACACACAGACTCACACACACACATACACACACACACAGACTCACACATACACATACACACACACAGACAGACACACTTTTTTCGCCCTGTGTTGATCTCATAAGTCTACTTTCATTTTTTGCAAAAATCGAAAGTAGGCTAAAAATCTCGAGCCTTACAATAGTCGCATATGATGTGTAACATGTGACATATTATCCTACATTCCACATAGGGTGAACTCTGTTAGTCATTAAAATAACTGCTTGTAAAATAATTCCAGTGCCAAATCCTTTCAGCAAGTATAATATATTGAACATTTTCACAGCAATGAACGACAACTTGAAGATAATTTATTGTAGAAATACCTTTAATGGGGCCTCCAAACCTTCAAGAATGCAATATTCATTCCACATAGTGCTGTATTTTGGCAGACAGTACATCGAGTGCTTACATTAAATAAGAATACAGTTAATGCATAAAGATTTAATATATCATAATTGTTTTAATCAAATATGATATAGTGAATATTTTTACACCGAAGAATGACAATTTGAAGATGATTTATTCTAGAAAGACCTTTAATGGAGCCTCTAAAGCTTCAAGTATGCAATATACATTCCACATAGTGCTGTATTTTGGCCGACAGTACCTCGAGTGCTTACTTTAAATAATAATACAGTCAAGGAATAAAGATTTAATAAATCATAATTGTTTTAATCAAGTAAGATATAATTAATATTTTTACACCAAATAATGACAATTAGAAGATGATTTATTGTAGGAATATATTTTATAAGTGGGTCAACTACAAAAAATTACTTCTAGGATAACTTTTGGGTTATATACAACAGAGGCTTCGACCTATATAGAAACCGAACAAACATGGGCCTCCAAACTTTGAAGTAAATCGTGTGCGATATACATTCCACATAGCTACATGACCGACAGTACGTCGTGCTGCCAATCTCCGCTACCGCGCGCGCTCATTGTATGTGTTGCATTTCTGTTTCATTTCCGTTTCATTTCTTCAAAATCACCGTCACAAAAATATACAGCAGTACCAATCTCCGCCACCGCACGTGCTCATTGTTATTGTTTCATTTCCGTCCCATTTCCGTTTTATTTCTTCAAAATCACCCCACAAAAAAGAAACCGAGTGGAAAGATGTTACACTTCAATAATTTTGTAAAAGCTCTCAGGTATCGTGTATTGACTCAGGTATTGACTAGCATTTACCGTTACACTACATTATTTCGGTAAGCTCTAATAAGTATCCTAATCGTCTCTGGTATAATGTCTTGTTTAACATGGTTTGTCTATAGGTCTAAGCCTCTGTTGTATATAACCCAAAAGTTATCCTAGAAGTAATTTTCTGTAGTTTACCCACTTATCAAAATTCGATGCTTTTCAGTCAGTCTACACAATTGTCAATAATTTATTAATCTCAAATATTTTTTTCAGGATTAATGAATAACCCATCTCATTTTGGTACAATGACGTTGACCGACGGAAAAGCATTAAACTTTTGTTTTCTGAGACAACACTAAAATGGCTTCAAACACCACTTATACTCAAGAACAATGTTCAGAAAGTATCTAATTGAAGGGCACCTCCAACTTAAATCCTATCTCCAATTACTAATACAGCCATCACAATAACAGAGGTGATAAGACAAATTCCATTCACTCAAGTACACAGGACTTCATGACCACAATATCATAAAGCTTTGAATGAAACGTCATCAACAACAACAAAAACAGTTCAAAATATGGTGTGCCTACCAGTAACCCGTTATGACATGAGAAATAATGATAAGATAACTTAAGTCCCTAAATATTTTTTTAATTATTATTCTTTCTTCGTTTAGGCCAGCTATGGACCACGTCATTTCAACTGCCTCCGTCTTTGGGCCTTGATCTTAGCCCAGTGTTCACGCATTCGCTGCCTGTGAGACTCCTTTCTTTCTTCAGACCACTTCTTGCAGGTTTTTAATTTCGCTTTTTCTTGGAATTGGTGGTGAGCTCCAAGCTTTTCCTTCAAAAGGTCACGTTCCATAATGTCTGCGTGGGTTATCCCTACTTCGTGTAAATCCTTGTCTACCTCACAAAACCAGGGGCCCTTGGTTTTTTTTTGTTAAGAAAATAGGTAAATATCCGATTGGTGATTCTCTCGGGTTTCATACGGGTTAAGCGGTCTTAGAAAGATATTCTTCTCTTCCGAATTACTTGAGATATCCTTTCTTCATGATGTGTACAGCTCATTGTTTTGCCGTCTCCTGAATTCACCATCGTCTTTCAACGGCTCTAAGATCTTCCTGAGGATTTTCCTTTCCTTGGCTTCCAATTTCTCAACCAGACCCTTCCTATTCATTGCCAGGCATTCTGCTGCTTACAGCGCCTCAGGTCGGATAACTGTACGATAGTGTCTTAGTTTGGCATTGCGGGACACTGTTCACTTGTTGTACACTCCTTTCGTTAGCTGGTAGGCCACTTCCATCTTGTTCATTCTTGACGTGAAGGCTTCCTTCTCTGATATGTTGGGCTCGATCCACTCCCCTAGGTACTTAAAAGTTTTTGCCTGCCGGATCTTACCATGTTCATCATTTAATTCTTTGACTGCAGGGCTAATATCAGTTATAAACTCGGTCTTCTCAAAAGAAATTTGTAAGCCTGCCTTTGCCGCTTGTATTCTGAGTTGGTTGACTTGTTTTGCGGCTGTGACTAGGGAATCAGAAAAGATTGCTAGATCGTCTGCGAATGCTAGGCAGTCAATTGTCAGGTCCAAGCTCCTGCAGCCCATTCTGACACCATTGCCTAACACTTCTTTCCCCCATCTCCTTGCGCCATTCACGAATTACTTTCTCCAGTACACAGTTGAAAAGTAAAGGTGACAGTCCATCTCCCTGCCTCACACCCATCCTGATTTTGAAAGCGTCCGAAATTTCTACTCTAAATTTCACTCTGGAGTTTGTGTTAGCCAAGGTCTGCTGGATGATTGCTCGTGTTTTGTCGTCCAAACCCATTTCTTTTAAGATTTGGAAGAGTGTGGTTCGATCAATAGAGTCATAGGCTTTCTTGAAGTCGACGAAGACAAGTACGAACTTCCTGTTTCTGAGCTTCAAATATGAAAGAACAAATTTAAGACTCATGATCTGCTCTGCACATGAACGACCTTTCCTGAACCCTCCTTGATATTCTCCCAGCTGAAAGTCAAGTTGTTCTTCTGCCCGGGTCTGAAGGGCATTGGAGATAATTTTGTATGTTGACATGAGGAGTGAAATGCCACGATAGTTGTTAACGTCTGTTTTTTCACCTTTCTTATGAAGAGGGTGAATCAAAACCGATGTCCAGCCACTAGGGAGTTCCTCGGTTTCCCATATCTCCTGGATAATGTCAGTGAGTTTCCTAATTGTCTTATCACTTGCGTACTTCCAGAGTTCAGCTATTATGCCATCCTCACCTGGTGCTTTGTTGTTCTTTAATGCATGAATTATATGCTTCATTTCCTCTTTTGTTGGTGGAGAAAAGTCTGGGTTAAGGTGAGTAGTTTCATCAAAGGTGAATTGGGATTGTGGAGCTTCACAGTTAAGAAGAGATTCAAAGTAATTTGCAAGGATCTGGCAATTGTCCTTGTCATTGAAGGCTAGTTTTCCTGTATGATCTATAAACTGTAGGCTTTGAGGTGTAAATTTACTCAGATTACGCATAAAAGTTCTATAAAAATCCCGAGTATTGTTTTTCTTGAAGTTCTGCTCAATCTGCATAAGCTGGTTTTTGTCAAAAATCCTCTTTAGATCATGGATGACTTTTGCTGCATGTTGTTCCACCGTTGCCATGAAAATCTTCTTTTTATAACTTCATCGCAATCCTGATACCACCAAGGATGTTTTCTTGCTTTTACTAATGGAACTGTATCTGTTGCAGTTTCAACCATGGCTTCTCTAAGTTGCTCCCAGTTCTCTGAATCAAGGGATTCCAGCTTCTGTGTGAATTCTTGAGTTGTTTTAAGCTTTTCAGTGTCAAATTATTATTATTCTTTCGATTCGACCATCTAAGGACCACATCATTTCAACTGTTTCTTGTTGCATCGAGCTTTAACATCCTCTCAGCAATTTCACATTAGTTCTCGATGCTGTTGTTTCCTTTCTGCAGTGCACTTCTTGGCTTTTCTTGGAAACATCGGTGTGCTGTTTGTTTTGGTTTAAGTGTGGCATGTTCCCAAATACCGTTGCCTGTAATTCGCACTTCTTGTAAATTATTATTATTATTATTATTATTGTTCTAAAGAACCGGCTTCGGTCACAATATAACCTTCATACAGCTGGATGCCTTTCCGCACACCAACCTCAAAGAAGAGTAAATGGGGGGGGGGGGGGGGATGAAACACAGCAGTGATGTGGCATGTAAAGACTCTGGCCTATTAGAATGTCATGTTCTAGTGTATACCTAAAAGGGCTGATTTTGGTAAACCACATAAAACATGACAAAAGGAAACAAACAAAAATAGCATGCATGTAAAGGGAATATTTTAGGATTTCAAGTAAATCTAGGAAATTTCAGGAAATATGGTTAAATTTGATGGATTGTAGTGAATTTGGGTAAGTTTGGTAATGTTTAGTCACTTTGACTATATTAGGGTAATTGTAAGTAAATTTGGGATAGTTTAGGGAATTTTTAGGTAAATGAATGGGATTTCAATAAATCTGACAAATTTTTGAAAAATGTGTGCCATTAAAACAAATTTAGGGTTCAACTGCTCAGCAACCCTCTAGTATTGAATAATCGCAACAAATAAAATAGAATGCTAGGTAAGAGGAAGTATATCACGGCAGTTTGAAAAATAATTGTAAATACATGGGTGACGTATTCTTTCATGATGGTAGTGATTGGGAAAGATATATAAAGTCGATGTGTGAAAAAGCCAATGCAGTCAGTACTCAGTTGTGATCAACAGTATTGTGCAACAATTCTTCTGCAATTAGTCAGCATTTGCTTTATGGAAGTGATGGTTGCATACATTTAGGATATTTAATAAAGAAAGCTACAGGTATGAGGCTAGCACTAATTGCTAAGACAAATAGGTGGTAACTATGGTTGGAGGGTATGCCTAATGGTAATGAGTGGTTAAAGTCGAAGCTAGAAATGAACATGTTGGATAATGCTGTTTCTAGGAACCAACTCAAATGGTTAGGTCCTGACATCACAATGGGGAGCTGACATTACCTAACAAGTTAATCAGTACAGCTATAAAGGATAAGACTAGTGTACATAAACCTACTAAAACAATGGTTAGAACGATCTTAAAGTCGGACATGTAGAAGCTGAGGAGATTGCAGTACTATCTGTTAAAAGAGGAACATAGGGAAACTCTCGGTCATCCATTGCTCAGCCAAATGACAAATCATCATGCATCATGAGCTTGAGAAACCCTGTGTGGAGATCCTTTACCCAAATCTAGAGGGGAATTTGTGTTGATTTGTAGGATTTTGCGTGAATTTGGTGGAATTTGCTAAATTTGCAGTAAATTTGTAGCATTTTAGAGAATTGTAGTAAATTTCAAGGTAAATCTCAGCTGTTTAGGTGTCTGTCAGATAACCTCTGCCACTATGATGGATGTATGAGGGTGGGAAATTCACAATGAAGGGAAGAATTAGGAAGGAGGCATTCATGGCCTTAAGTTAGGTACCATACCATCCAGGGATTGGCCTCAATTTAAAGTGGGAAACCATGGAAAATCACTTTGAGAATGGGTGTTGTGTCAATCAAACCACTCGTCTTATTAGTTTTGATCAAGTGTACTCTGTTCTAACCTTAAAAGCCACTAATCAGGTCCATGCATTCACGGTTACAGTCATGTCAGCATTTCTAACATCGACTAGCCATGGTTTGTTATGTCATGTACTGTACCCGTTCGTCCTGGGGATGCGATGACCCACCTGCTATTACATCGCATTCCTGGATTTCCAGGACAGAGCGGAGTTAAATGAACATCAAGTCAAATAAGGAATGTGTCGGAAATTCAGTTGAAATATCACAAAAGCAGAGGGTAACACGAGATAAAGTATCTCCAGGGTCGTTACGGGTTTAAATTTAATTTAAAAAATGCAAATATAAATGGGCGCCATCAACTGAATCCCTAGCAAACCACATCCTTCCTGGTTAAGCCTTAATTAAGACAAGGAAAGAAAATGGAAAATCACATCATCATCAGATCACAACTAAGATAAAAACAAATTTATTCAACTTTGATAGTCAGACAGACATATTAAACACTCATCCTACCTAAGAGCATGGTCGAATGCCAACGTTAAATTGTCATTGTCCAGAAAATCGAACCATCTATATTCTACTCAAAGTGTATTTAATCCACATAAAATAGGAAAAATTTCTAAAGTTCTCTTGGGTTCTCAGGATCACCGTAGCACTATGTCTTTGCGTCACTGACATTCGTGATACCTGAGACCTAACTTCTCTTTAAATTAACATCATGAATGTGGATGTAAAAATATAATTAATCTGTCTAAACACATATATTCCAATCACATATTTAAATATCACATAATTTATGGCTTGCATGGCATTATTCAAATGCTGAATATGTTAGTAAAATGCTCCTAAACATCGAATAATTAATTTACACTATTTACACTGTCATTAATAATTGCTTGTTTGTGAATCACAGAAAATCCACTACTCATTGGTTATAATCATCATCATCATCAAAATTAAATATTTCTCACTTTAGTTCTCATCTCAAAATTCAATATATTCATGTCAGAATAATTAATTCATTATCATCAAATCATTTAAATGAATATTATAATCATCAATTCTTTATGCTCTCTAATTATTCACACACTCTCCTTTCATCATCTCCTTCAGATTAAATCATCTTAAATCATCAATATAAATTGTTTAATTCATCAAATCAAGTTGCAATTCTTCAAATCATTCAAATCATATCTCTCAATTAAATTTATTTAAATAAATTCAAATTTATTAATCATCAGCTTCTTTAATTAATTATCACCTTCTAATCCAGTTATTCATCACCTATTTAATCATCTATTAATTTATCTAAATCAGCTTATTTATTCAATCTTTAATTCATTCATTTATTTAATTCATTGATCTATTCCAAAATTTAATTTATCAATTTATTTAAATTTTATTTCATCTGGTTATTTAGATTTGTATTATTTCATCTAGTCATTCTGATTTAATTTCATTAGGTCAGATCATTAATATGCTTAAATTTCAGATTATTATTTCATTAATTATTATTATCAGAAAATCTTGTATTATCAACATTATTTATTTGTTTAATTTCCTAACAAATTGTTTAATATGGTTTATAGAACGTTGTCTTACAGTTTTATCACTTCCAAGTTATATCTCGTATTTAATTATCATGCCAAAAATATTATTGCTTTCACAAATTCACGTTGGATCTCACTATCCACAACTTCATTATATATTCTCACTTTATCAAATATCACATTTGAATACCACAATTATTCCACAAAACTCCATAAATATTCAGCGCACAGCATGAATCTCAAAATTATGCTAGACTGGGTTCGACAACCTCATGTCTGCTTCAAAATACATTAACAATATTGCAACTTCCACTTGGCAACTTCCACAAAATGCCTATCACAAACTTCACTTAATCACGTTGCATGATCTACAAAATTTATATAACTGGCTTCAAATTATCAACGCACACAATCTCCAATAACTGTAATTAATCTGATCACATCTAGACAACTTCTTAAACAATTAGGAAAAATATTACCTAATAATCGTAATCTAATTCAAAATCTGCTTTCAAATAGCATAAATTCTCTTAAAATGCTCATAATTCACTTCACAGAAAAACACTAATGTGTTATAATCTCTCACATCGAAATATGCAATATTGATCTGCCTCAAAATAAATCTGACCATTAATGATTCATCTTACAAGATTCAATTACTTTAAATCCTTCTCAAAGGTATCAAACTCAATCATAAAAAGTTATCAAAAGCATCAGCTGTATCAGCTGTTAACTGAAAGTACTCTCAAATGAGTATAGCAACAAAATATTGGATTGGCAAACAAGAATTACCAAAAATGTAACCCTGCTGACATTTATTTTTAATTTATTTAACAAAATTCGACTGATATGTAACTAGTAGTTTCTTGTTTGATCCTCTTACAATCTCAAGTACACTCGGATGATAAAAATGAGTTCCTCAATGGCGAGTAAAGATGAGTACCACCACGCAATCGTATAAATACGAAAGGCCTCGCCTCGCAGACTATCATGATAATGCCCTGAACGATGGGTAAAGATGTGTACCACCACGCAATCGTATAAATACGAAAGGCCCCATCTCGTCGTCTAATGAGTGAATATACCAGATGGGAATCAACAAGTCTCTAGTTGTCACATAAAAGCGATATTCATTCACTTGAGTGAATAACATCTTAATATCTCCAAACAATCCAATGGAAAAAATCCCTACTGATGAATAATACACACCCGCTAGTATGCAATGAACTGACGAAGTGATTTAAATAATCCAATTGCAGATCACGTGTTCGAAATACTCGCCACAAAAAAATAACTATCCAAGAAAAACTATCCTTACTGGAAAATGTCTAAAAGACCAAACATTTGCTTAATAAAGCCAACCAATGGTGAGAATCTCGTATAATGGTGCCTGCCATATCATATGGTAACGCCATATTCTAGCAAATTGGAACAAATAATACCTAAGCCATGTCTAAATAAAAGTAGAACTCCTACTAGAAAAATATACAAGTATGCCCAGTGTTCATGGAAAAATCATATCAGAAAGTCATAACTCTTACAGTACCTTCTCATATCAGCTGTTAATATATTTCAAAGATCGTCGATTATCCTCATGTGTAATAAATTTCTCGAAAGATCGACGGGAATATCGTATCACCCACGCAATAACGACCGCCTTCATATCCCAAGTGAATCAGCTGTTGGACCTCCTCTTCTTCAGGAACCGAATCCATCGCTCCGTGGTGCCATCGGGTCTCTGTCTCCGTTTACTCCGACATGATGAACTGCATGTTATCCATAGCGGATACTGTCCAAATTCTTACGTAAAAGTTCATAAAAGCAGCGTACCCCATATTCTTCTTCTATGTTACGCCACTGTCCCATACAATGTTCGGTTTGCTTGTTAAAAGTTCAATCTCCACAGTGGTTAAATCTCACTTGCAAAAAATAAATTTTATTTATGAGAGTGTATAAGTTTTTGAAACACCCTGTAGCTGTGTTCGTACTCGATATTTTATAATAATTCATGAAAAGGAATTGTATTAATGCACGTGCCTATGTTCATAAGTGCATATGCTTGTAACATTTCGTTTGCCCAAAGGCCATTAATGCAAGCTTGACCCCATGGTCGCTCTACATGTTCCGTTATGAAATGCATAGTCGTAATGTCATCTGAATATCTAAGTTTATTTGAAGTTCACAATTGCAGTATATTGTAACTATCTGCCTGAACAATTCGATTACTGAATACAAGTCCCAACTCAATGTTGTAACTGAATGTTGAAATGAAGTTCAGCTTCTTTAATATTGCCTGCGTATAAAAGTCGGAAACAGCACGCTGTGATCTACTGCACTGTTCCAGAATGATCTACGCTTAAAGCCGGCTCGTCATGCCGCTTCGCTGTGCTGTTCTGCGTTACAAAATGCAGCTCGAAATAAAGTTCTCAATCTCGTATTATAATGCTGTTCTAACCCCGGCTCTTCTCCTGCTTACACGGCCCGTACAGCTTTCCTCGTAACCGGTCCTCATGCCGCCTACCCTGCGTTGCTCGCCTTGACTCACTGACCTACTTCCGCTCTCCGCTTGGTGAAGTAATACTGTCGCTTTCACGCCACGCAACAAGTGCTGTGCACCGCTCAACTTTGCCGTACCCTCTGCGCATGTGTTCTATTCAGCCCTGCTGACTGAACTCGACTGATGTCTCTAGACTGCGTTGAGAAGCTCCTACCTGGCGCTGTCACGTGATGCTCCCCCACCTTCTGTGGTCATGCGTCACAAGTATAATCTCGACCACCATCATCTCGGCTATTAAGTTATACAATAACTTAAGGGATTATCTGTCTTTCTTCAAGTTATCACCATATATATTGCTTGACATTTCCTCTCTTTTGAGATGATATAATATCATGTTCCATATAGATCTTAATAATACTTCAATATTCCTCCCATAATTCCATCTGCTTGACTGGCAGTGCCTTCTTGATCCTTGGCCTTCTACGTCATTTCCTAACATTCTTCTCGACTCGATTTGAGCGCTATCTTTACAACTTTTCCCATAAATCTCAACTACGGCTTAATGTCAGCTGGCGTAGCCGATAGCCTCAACTAGGTATTGGGTACATCTCTCCCGTACATCTCCTTTTTTTATCAGGCTTGAAAAAAAAAACACTCTCAGGCATTCTAAACACAACATATGTACACGATAGCTCTACAATCCTCTTATTCAGCATAATGATACTTTCTAATGCTGGCTGCGTTAAAAGTCCCCACAACTTCATTAGTATCCATTCTGACTATCTTGTAGCTGTTATTTCGGTATGTTTCATCAATTCGGAATGGACCAGCGTACAATGGCGCAAATTTATGGTAGATCTTCAGTTGAAGATTCGATGTGACTGGCTTCCTAATCAGCACCTCGTCATTTTCTTGAAATGGCTCGCGAAACCTCCTTCCTGCGTGTCTCCTGGCTCTCTTCTCCGCCTGTCTTCTGAGTCTCTCTCCTGCTATCTCTACTCTTCTTTCCTGTGTAGGTTCAGGATCTACTGGTTCCTTCAAGATTCGGTCCCATGGTCTATCAGGTTTCAATCCATGATGAAGCATGGACGGAATCTGTCCTGTGCTTTCGTGTATGGTGGAATTCAAGCATTGACTAATGATGGGTATCACTTCCATCCATCGGTGGTGTTGTCTTGACACATATAAGCGACACATTTTACTAATTTCCGGCATAATTCTTTCGGCTGGATTTCCCTCTGGATACCGCACAGAATTAAATACATGCCTAATTCCCAAACGTTCCATCGCAGTAGAAAATTCCATACTGGTGAACTGTGATCCATGGTCACTCAACAAAATTTCAGGTTTCCCCATACTTGGAATAACTGTTTTCTCTAATCTGTTGATCACGTACTTGGATGTAGCTTTCTGGATAGGACATAGAGATACGTATTTAGAAAATACGTCTACTGTCACCAAAACAAACTGGAGCCTGATATGCTCTTCAGCTGTCTCAGACGCTATAATCAGGTCATCAATATAGCTCACTACATGCTCTTTAAATGCATCTGAAAAATTCTCATCTTTTGCTCGGATCATCACTGGACCACTATTCTTTACTCCAAAAGGTAACCTATTGAACACATATGTTTTATGATCAAATAAGTACCCTGTATACTGTTTGCAGTCTTCTGCTAGCTCTATATGATAATAAGAACTAGTCAGATCAATCGTAGAAAAGAAATTCTTTCCTCTGAATCTGCGCAACAATTCACGAATAACAGGTGGCCTGTCGTGTTCAGGAAGAACTCTTTCATTAAGGGCTCTAGCATCTAGGCAAATCCTCAGCTTACCATTAGGTTTCTTGACAACAGCTAAAGGATTCAAATAAGCAGTCGGCATCTTCTTGATAATTCCATCTTTCTCCATATCGCTTATCATTGTACTGACTTCTTCCTTCCATTTATCCGGAATGGGATATAAATTCTTGTGGTATGGTTTGTCATCCATCAACTTGATGCTGTAGGTAAAATTTTCTATGAGTCCTGGTTTATCATTGAATATGTCCTCATATTCTGAAATTGCTTGATCAAACTGCTCCTTGATTTCTGGATTTATCTTACTCTTCGTGTTAGTTTTATCCTCTATAGACCTCTTAATGCTGCATACTATCTCATCCAATATATTCTCTCTAAGGAATGTCATCTCGGATTCTTGATTTTCTATGACCCCTTCTTGAAAGTACATGCGCCTACTCTGCATATCTATGATCAGGCCACTCTCACTTAAAAAATCCACTCCTAGGATCATATCGAAATGTAGTTGACCCACAACTAGGAACATCTGTTCAAAATATCTGGTTCCAATCCCAACATCTAAAAGTACCTGACTTTTACATTTCATACTTTTGTCTGGGATCACCCCTTGAATCTTGCTAACAACAGTTGGCAACATCGTAATTTCTCCTGACAATTTCAATTCATCCAGGCAGCCTATGAATATCAAGCTCACCATAGCCCCCGTGTCCACTAATGTCTTTATTTCCTTTCCCAGGACTTCCATACTGATAACTGGCAATTCATGTCTATTCCCTCGATGTACTACGTCTTCCTCTTCAATTAAATCCTCGTCTTTGACCTGATACGTTTCAACAATGATGATTGATTCCCAATGATTAGCATTCTGATTTGAAGTTAATTTGTCGTTTTTTTTCCTTCACCACTCGTGCTTGCTCGATTGATATCTCTAGTTATCTCTTCGGGTGGTGTACTAGGCTGTCTACTTTCTTGCCTTGATATCCCATATTCTCGATTGTTTTTTCTTTCATTTGGATCATTTCTTCTGCTATCCTGCCTATCGTTCTGATTAGACTGCTGACCTTGGTTCGAGTTGTATCTACCACGATATCTATTATTGTATCTATTCCTATTTTGGTATCTGGAATTCTGATCATAGTTCCTGTATCTACTGTTTCTTGCATCCTGATCGTATGGCCTCTCATATGGTCCTCGATATCGATCATTCCCACGAACGTTGTGAATATTACCTCTATTCCCTTCGTTCCTTCTGTTTCCCCAGGAATCTCTTCTATCCATCTGTGCTGCGTTATCGACAAATACCGCATTCACCTCTTGCGTGTTTCGATTATCGTTCCTTGCTGTTCTGGGTGTAATTTGAGCGCTTGTATAATCTAATCGGCGTAAGATATCGTCATAGTGCTCAAGTGTGTTCGCTCCCGATGCTATGAGTGATCGTTGTACCTCAATTGGCAACTGTCTTGCTATA
This sequence comes from Meconema thalassinum, assembly GCA_946902985.2. Taxonomy (NCBI): domain Eukaryota; kingdom Metazoa; phylum Arthropoda; class Insecta; order Orthoptera; family Tettigoniidae; genus Meconema; species Meconema thalassinum. Next base: position 65,475,225 of record OX336390.1, on the reverse strand, counting down.
GCTTGCAAAAGCTCTTCTTCTGTCAATGGAGGAATCAAAAACTGTAATTTAGCCAATTTCGAGGTAAAGTAATTAGCATAATGCGTCGGATGTAACGCAGAGTAACGTTTCGAATACATTTCTGCTCTTACGTTCAGCTGATCCTCTGCACTCCAAAATCTCCTTAAGAATGCTATGGCAAATTTTTCCATATTCGCAAAATTGCTCCTGAATGCGCGAAACCAAGTTAACGCTGGCCCGTCTAAGGCGCGTTCGACTATCCTTAGTTCTCTCTCCTTGGCTACTCTATGTTCCGCCATGTAATCGCGAATATCCCCCAGAAATTCGACTAGTGTGACTCCTGTGTTCCCTGAAAACTTCCTTGGCTTATCATCCAGATTTCTGATGATGGTCACTGGACCTGAGTATCGTTCACTCGTACCAAACGTACTCCTATTCGAATTCGGATTATCTTGAGGGGTTGAACTAGCCTTTTCGAATGTTACATCCTGTTGCGTTTGACGGTCTTCTCCCACGCTAACCTCTTGACTGTTCATACTGCGGTCTATCGGTGTCTGATTTATCGATACTTCCCCCGTTGTAACATTTTGACTTGTGAAAGTATTTATTATAGATTCTAGTTTAGTCATCCTATCTTCTGTTCTTTTTTCTACGGTCTTGACCTGAGTCTTCAAATCATCTAACGACGTAACATTCTGCGTTCTGTTATTCTCTTCTAAATCGTTCTTCAATTTGTCTATATTATCTTCGCATGTAGTCTTTACTGACGCGACTTGTTCCTTTAACTGATCAACATCTGTCCTAAACTGAGTTGAATCTATCTTCATCGCTTCCTTATTCTCAGTAAATCTCGCTTCTAAGTTCGCCATACCTGCGATTAATTTCTCATCCAACCCTGCACGTTTTTCTTTTGCTTCGGCATCGACCTCACTATACCGTTCTTCCACTATTGCACCGACTCTATTTTTGAATAAAGCTAAGTTTTCATTAACCTTTTGCTCTATATCATCATCAATTTTCCTAATGTCTATCTGCAATTGGTTTTCTAAGAATTTCAAGTTAGAATTAACCTCTCCTAAGACTTCCTCTTTAACGGTCCCAATTACTGACTTTTTAACCTTTGATTTCATTACCTAGATTCATTTCTAGACCTTTTATTTTAGATTCGAAAGATACTTCGGTAGACCTCTCTTGTATTTTGCCTACATCTGCCACTAAACCATCAATGTCGAATCTCAACTTCGATACATCCGATTTAATGTCTTTCTGAATAGACATAACATCTGTTCTCAAATTAAGAATATTTTCTTCCTCTCTAATTTCTAAATCAATAATGTTTTTTCTTAACATTTGCACATTTTCCTCTCCTTTCATTTCTACTGCTTTTATATCTAATTGTAAAGCCTTAAATATTTCATCATTCTTTAACGTTAAACTATTCTCCAAACTAGTTAAATTGTTTTTCAACTCTGTGTTATTCTCTTCACTACGAGCTTGTATTCTAGTTTCTAATAATTTAAAACTATCCTTTAAGTTAGCTTCACTAGCTTTCAAATTGCTTTCAGTACTGGTCTGTAATCTAGTCTCTAATGACTTCAAATTATTTTCATTGCTAGCCTGTAATGATCTCAAATTTTATTCATTACTAGTCTGTAATAATTGCAATTCATCTTTACTATTTGACTGTAATCTAGTCTCTAATGACTTCAATTCATCTTTACTATTTGACTGTAATCTAGTCTCTAATGACTTTAAATTATCTTCATTACTAGTCTGTAATAATTTCAAATCTTCCCTATCACTAGTCTGTAAAGCTTCCACATTTTATTTACATCTAGCTTCTAACCTAGCTTCTGACTCATTTATCTGCTCTTTAACTTCTGTTTCCATTTTAGAAATAGTTACTGCAATACCAGACATGCCATTCTCTAACTCTCCTAACACCTTAGCTAAATCTTCCGGTAACATAATTATATCTTTCAATAAACGTTTTATTCAGAGACGTTAGACAACAACACATCACAATGTATCAATTCCTGATTTCACTGGGGTATAAGAAAAATGACTTATAACTAAACATGATATAACACTAATATGATTAACATGATCACTGGAATGGGCATACAAGTATATTGTCTGACTAAGTTTAATAAATTTTATAACACCATTAAATGAAATTTAGATCAATCTCTTCGTAATCAAAATCTGATGTGATTCCACAGAATAAACAAAATCGAAGCCCCACGGATGGGTAAAACCAATTCACCCTCTCTCTCTGTACCCGTTCGTCCTGGGGATGCGATGACCCATCTGATATTACATCGCATTCCTGGATGTCCAGGACAGAGCGGAGTTAAATGAACATCAAGTCAAATAAGGAATATGTCGGAAATTCAGTTGAAATATCACAAAAGCAGAGGGTAACACGAGATAAAGTACCTCCAGGGTCGTTACATGTTTAAATTTAATTTAAAAAATGCAAATATAAATGGGCACCTTCAACTGAATCCCTAGCAAACCACATCCTTCCTGGTTAAGCCTTAATTAAGACAAGGAAAGAAAAAGGAAAATCACATCATCATCAGATCACAACTAAGATAAAAACAAATTTATTCAACTTTGATAGTCAGACAGACTTATTAAACACTCATCCTACCTAAGAGCATGGTCGAATGCCAACGTTAAATTACCATTGTCCAGAAAATCGAACCGCCTCTATTCTACTCAAAGTGTATTTAATCCACATAAAATAGGAAAAATTTCTAAAGTTCTCTTGGGTTCTCAGGATCACCGTAGCACTATGTCTTTGCGTCACTGACATTCGTGATACCTGAGACCTAACTTCTCTTTAAATTAACATCATGAATGTGGATGTAAAAATATAATTAATCTGTCTAAACACATATATTCCAATCACATATTTAAATATCACATAATTTATGGCTTGCATGGCATTATTCAAATGCTGAATATGTTAGTAAAATGCTCCTAAACATCGAATAATTAATTTACACTATTTACACTGTCATTAATAATTGCTTGTTTGTGAATCACAGAAAATCCACTACTCATTGGTTATAACCATCATCATCATCAAAATTAAATATTTCTCTCTTTAGTTCTCATCTCAAAATTCAATATATTCATGTCAGAATGATTAATTCATTATCATCAAATCATTTAAATGAATATTATAATCATCAATTCTTTATGCTCTCTAATAATTCACACACTCTCCTTTCATCATCTCCTTCAGATTAAATCATCTTAAATCATCAATATAAGTTGTTTAATTCATCAACTCAAGTTGCAATTCTTCAAATCATTCAAATCATATCTCTCAATTAAATTTATTTAAATCCATTCAAATTTATTAATCATCAGCTTCTTTAATTAATTATCACCTTCTAATCCAGTTATTCATCACCTATTTAATCATCTATTAATTTATCTAAATCAGCTTATTTATTCAATCTTTAATTCATCCATTTATTTAATTCATTGATCTATTCCAAAATTTAATTTATCAATTTATTTAAATTTTATTTCATCTGGTTATTTAGATTTTTATTATTTCATCTAGTCATTCTGATTTTTATTTCATTAGGTCATATCATTAATATGCTTAAATTTCAGATTATTATTTCATTAATTATTATTATCAGAAAATCTTGTATTATCAACATTATTTATTTGTTTAATTTCCTAACAAATTGTTTAATATGGTTTATAGAACGTTGTCTTACAGTTTTATCACTTCCAAGTTATATCTCGTATTTAATTATCATGCCAAAAATATTATTGCCTTCAAAAATTCACGTTGGATCTCACTATCCACAACTTCATTATATATTCTCACTTTATCAAATATCACATTTGAATACCACAATTATTCCACAAAACTCCATAAATATTCAGCGCACAGCATGACTCTCAAAATTATGCTAGACTGGGTTCGACAACCTCATGTCTGCTTCAAAATACATTAACAATATTGCAACTTCCACTTGGCAACTTCCACAAAATGCCTATCACAAACTTCACTTAATCACGTTGCATGATCTACAACATTTATATAACTGGCTTCAAATTATCAACGCACACAATCTCCAATAACTGTAATTAATCTGATCACATCTAGACAACTTCTTAAACAATTAGGAAAAATCGTATAAATACGAAAGGCCTCGCCCCGTTGACTATCATGATAATGCCCTGAACGATGGGTAAAGATGTGTACCACCACGCAATCGTATAAATACGAAAGGCCCCATCTCGTCGTCTAATGAGTGAATGTACCAGATTGGAATCAACAAGTCTCTAGTTGTCACATAAAAGCGATATTCATTCACTTGAGTGAATAACATCTTAATATCTCCAAACAATCCAATGGAAAAATCCCTACTGATGAATAATACACACTCGCTAGTATGCAAGGAACTGACGAAGTGATTTAAATAATCCAATTGCAGATCACGAGTTCGAAATACTCGCCACAAAAAAAATAACTATCCAAGAAAAACTATCCTTCCTAGAAAATGTCTAAAAGACCAAACATTTGCTTAATAAAGCCAATCAATGGTGAGAATCTCGTGTAATGGTGCCTGCCATATCATATGGTAACGCCATATTCTAGCAAATTGGAGCAAATAATGTCTATGCCTTGTCTAAATAATCGTAGAACTCCTACTAGAAAAATATACAAGTATGCCCAGTGTTCATGGAAAAATCATATCATAAAGTCATAACTCTTACAGTACCTTCTCATATCAGCTGTTAATATATTTCAAAGATCGTCGATTATCCTCGTGTGTAATAAATTTCTCGAAAGATCGACGGGAATATCGTATCACCCACGCAATAACGACCGCCTTCATATCCCAAGTGAATCAGTTGTTGGACCTCCTCTTCTTCAGGAACCGAATCCATCGCTCCGTGGTGCCATCGCGTCTCTGTCTTCGTTTACTCCGACATGATGAACTGCATGTTATCCATAGCGGATACTGTCCAAATTCTTACGTAAAAGTTCATAAAAGCAGCGTACCCCATATTCTTCTTCGATGTTACGCTACTGTCCCATACAATGTTCGGTTTGCTTGTTAAAAGTTCAATCTCCACAGCGGTTAAATCTCATTAGCAGAAAATAAATTTTATTTATGAGAGTGTATAAGTTTTTGAAACACCCTGTAGCTGTGTTCGTACTCGATATTTTATAATAATTCATGAAAAGGAATTGTATTAATGCACGTGCTTATGTTCATAAGTGCATATGCTTGTAACATTTCGTTTGCCTAAAGGCGTTAATGCTAGCTTGACCCCATGGTCGCTCTACATGTTCCGTTATGAAATGCATAGTCGTAATGTCATTTGAATATCTAAGTTTATTTGAAGTTCACAATTGCAGTATATTGTAACTATCTGCCTGCACAATTCGATTACTGAATACAAGTCCCAATTCAATGTTGTAACTGAATGTTGAAATGAAGTTCAGCTTCTTTAATATTGCCTGCGTATAAAAGTCGGAAACAGCACGCTCTGATCTACTGCACTGTTCGAGAATGATCTACGCTTAAAGCCGGCCTCGCCATGCCGCTTCGCTGTGCTGTTCTGCGTTACAAAATGCAGCTCGAAATAAAGTTCTCAATCTCGTATTATAATGCTGTTCTAACCCCGGCTCATCTCCTGCTTACACGGCCCGTACAGCTTGCCTCGTAACCGGTCCTCATGCCGCCTACCCTGCGTTGCTCGCCTTGACTCACTGACCTACTTCCGCTCTCCGCTTGGTGATGTAATACTGTCGCTTCCACGCCACGCAACAAGTGCTGTGCACCGCTCAACTTTGCCGTACCCTCTGCGCATGTGTTCTATTCAGCCCTGCTGACTGAACTCGACTGATGTCTCTAGACTGCGTTGAGGAGCTCCTACCTGGCGCTGTCACGTGATGCTCCCCCACCTTCTGTGGTCATGCGTCACAAGTATAATCTCGACCACCATCATCTCGGCTATTAAGTTATACAATAACTTAAGGGATTATCTGTCTTTCTTCAAGTTATCACCATGTATATTGCTTGACATTTCCTCTCTTTTGAGATGATATAATATCATGTTCCATATAGATCTTAATAATACTTCAATATTCCTCCCATAATTCCATCTGCTTGACTGGCAGTGCCTTCTTGATCCTTGGCCTTCTACGTCATTTCCTAACATTCTTCTCGACTCGATTTGAGCACTATCTTTACAACTTTTCCCATAAATATCAACTACGGCTTAATGTCAGCTGGCGTAGCCGATAGCCTCAACTAGGTATCGGGTACAGTACATGTTGACATGTAGGTATCAAGTTCTTGCATGCTTGCAAGCATAGCATGTTTAGGTTTTCTTTCTATTAAAATTATATATGAAATACAGGCCATCATCATAGCAGGGTATTTTAATTAAACGCGTGTAGATCTCCTCAACAAGTTTAATGTCAAGTATTCTAGGTACAGCATTGGCTACCAGATGTTACTCTCACTAACACGTAACTTAACTGCGAACGTTGGAACTTCATAGACTGTTTCTCACCAACCAAATACAACTTACAAATTTGGTTACACACTATCCACTGTAGTGATAAGCTATTTACATGTCATAAATGTACTGTATGACATGGGGCCCAATAGCTTCAAGACAACCCGTGTTGTCAAGCATGTCGTGTTACAAACAAGTATTTCTATTTTTAAATTATATATGAATTGCTCCCCATAAGCGTAGCAGGGTATTTTAATTAATGGTCTACGGGCTTCCAACAAGTTCATTTTCAAGTACCGTACTGTAGTTACAACTTTAGCCACTAGATATCACTCTCACTGACTTTTAGTGATGAACATTAAGACCTCATAAAGCGTTTATCACCAAATACACTTGTCTGGTTAGCAAAGTTTTATCTACCGCCTTCAACAAGGTTGTATTTTGCCAATGTCTACCACTGCTGTCCATTCCCCAAAAAAATATTCGTATCCCACCCCTCTCTCTTTCTATCAGCTCAGTATAGCATAATCCTTCTTTGTTTAGTTATAGGCATCAGTAACCTTTTTCAACCTTATGAAATAATAATAAATAAGTAAATGATAATAAATAAATAAATAAAAATAATAATAAATAAATAAATAAATAAACATAAGTGCCTCTGTTACCTATGAAACTTTTGTATTCCTGGTTGTCTGTCCGATAAACTTTTACTAGTTCATTTTCCTTTGTAAGGAACCAAATGGATGGCTTATGCACCATATGCATCTGTACTACTGTCTAAGAACCAAAATGGCGCCTGTTTAAACACTAGTACTGCTAGCCGCCACCAGCCAAGTAAGCTGTTACTACCTGCCCACATACACATTCCTCCTCTCATCAACTGCTCTGACCAGACCGATAAGCCAGTGTATGTCTGCAAGCAGACAAGTGGTAACATGAAAGCGAGTGACTCTTATAAAATGCATCATTTATTATTATAAATTATCGGTCCCCACAGAGGTCTTACCAGGTAAAATTTTGGGTCAATTCATGGACCATGGGAAAGGGTTGGCCATCGTGAGTTGTACAACACCTAATACAAATCTTTACTATTATTGGTTAGTTACCTATATGCACAATAATCCATAATTACCTTATATTAATAATAATAATAATAATTAGCAAGCCGTCATTCTCCATACACACATCCATTAAACCATGGTTACACAAAACGTTTATCCTTTATAGGTGTTTAACACCTTTTTAGCCTACTTTCGATTTTTGCAAAAAATGAAAGTAGACTTATGAGATCAACACAGGGCGAAAAAAGTGTGTCTGTCTGTGTGTGTGTATGTGTGTGTGTGAGTCTGTGTGTGTGTGTGTATGTGTGTGTGTGAGTCTGTGTGTGTGTGTGTGTGTGTCTGTGTGTGTGTGAGTGTGTGTACTCTGAATGTCTGTCCCCCCCTATCAATTCGAACACGGTGAAACCGAATTGAACGAAATTTAGTACAGAGGTAGCACTAGTAAAGGACACCTCAGTGTCATACTTTATATCGCCGCCATCTTTACCAAAACAGAATGGCGGCCACTCAAATGTTCAAAACGTAAAATCAAATTACGGCTAAACTAATCATCCGATCTCTACCACATTTGGTGACAACATACCTTTATATAGGACGCGTCTTTCACCTAAATTTCAAGGTCATCGGCCATGCCATTTCAGGATGGCGGCCGTGTGAATTATGCAACCATTTTAATAAATAGCTTAAGACCCACCAATTCCGATTATCGAGCCTAGGGGGGTTTAAGCTATCCTGAAGGTCGTGATCCGTTATTTATTATAATTTAATATTATAATATTATACAGTATGAGTGGCTTAAAAGAGCTGAGCCGTTTGTGTCACACACAAGATGGCAGCTGTCCTCATGTGCCTGTCTTATATTTCAGTAGTTTTAGTATGTTGTATGTGATATACCGTACTGATACAATAATATAAACTTTGTATGAAATGATCTTTAATGAAGATGTACTGCAGTGAAGAAATCGTTTATTTAAAGTCATTATTTGCCAACAGTTTGTATCTAATATGTCAGTTAAGAACACCTGACGTCATGGATACGGTTAGCTCTGGGCTAGCATGTTAGTCTGACACGAAGTTGACTGGGGATCGAGTACTGGTACAGTTAGGTTTTTTTTTCTTGAATTCTTTTACAAATGATGTGCACGAGCTTTTTCCACAGATACTGAATAAAATGTCATTTAGCTCAAAGGAGAGGATAAAGTATACACTCGTATATTAATAAAATCACAGTCCCAGCATCGCACATAAACAGAAGACATTAGAAAAAGGAGAATAGAAGAACTAGATACACGTTGTCATTAACCACAGCCTTCTTAATGCCTCTGTACGGTGCTGTCCTCTTGTGGATTATGTGGGTAATATTGTTCCAAACATAACGATGTGTAAATGCCTGAGCTGGCCTCCTGAAGTATGGCAATTTTGTAATACTGGTAGTTCAACTATTAGCCACGATCGCGCTCCGAATACCTTTAAACACTGCCAGCTGGATCGCCTCCCTCTTGGCTACTTTAAACTGCCTACTCATTCAACACCCATAGAACACTGCCATCGTAGTACATTACGATGGCAGTGCATAGGCGTACAAGATAAAGATTAATTCACTGATAGGTCGCAGCACCACCTACTGTGATTGGGGCGGAAGATTCTTAATTTTGCAGGCTGGCTTAATATTGGCAACTCCAGCTATCTGATATGACATCTAGCGGTAAAAATGAGAAACTTACCAAGTAGGGTACATTTGTCACGTGGTGACTGTTTGTATATGGTTTCTTGTATTGGTAAACAGATCGTGGTAAATTGTTCGTGTCTTTATACATAAGTAATAAGTTTTACTCGTTGATAGAGTGAAAAATGAGTAAAAGCAAAGTGTATTGCTCAGTTTACGGCTGTAAGTCGATGTATAAGAGGGCTGCGGATATACGTTTTCATCACTTTCCAAAAGATGCAAATAGCAATAGCCGAAATGTGATGATACCTAATAATAATACCTTTCCACCCCGGGAAGGATCTAACACTTGTCGAGGTAGACAGACAGAAGACCTGCGACGTAAAGCCAGCGAATGTTATTCAGTTTAAAAACAGCTGTTACGATGGGCGCGCTGGTAAGATTGAAGTTACTTGAATAATTAATTAAATAATTAATTATTGGCTGCTTGGTAGGGGGAAGGGATGAGTTTAACTTGTATTAAAACTCGTGGGGCGACAGGAATTGCTTGATTTGGATGGTTAAAAGGTGGGTTTGGTGTTGAATATTTGAATGGTAGCGGAATCACTCATTCTACAGTCCCACGGGGAGGCAAATTAGGCCTATATGACTCGTAGTGGAATAGCTCGAATATCGAAGAACTTAGCGATTACGAGGTATAGGCTTGGCGGAAAGGCTGGCGGATCATCAGTTTGACATCAATTCACGATATAAGTCGGAGCTTGGAACAGTGGCGTCTGGTTTGCGTGGATGCTAGTCTCGGAATGATAAAAGTAGCACAGCTTCGGTGTGTTATTTATTTGTTTATGTACCGTATTTCTCTATTTGAATGTCCTCGGCGTTGACTCAGGATCGACATTTACATTATATTGCGCATAATAGTACCGAAATAATGTCCGAAGTGTAGCCCTGTGTAAATTTGAATCAGCTGATCTACATCAACCATAAAAACTGATGCTTGATAATATGCAAATGACACCAAAAAATCCAGTGGAACACACAAATTAGATCATGTGTATCGCACAGTTATACATATATACAATTAAAAATAACACTGTCATTACTTTAGAGACCACATTTACTGATTATAACCGAAAAATAAAAAGTGTTCCATATCAAACGCGTGTTAGTGAGTATTTTAAACCCTACTTATCCAGACCGACCGCAGCGCCCCAAGTGTTAGTTTGAGTTGCCAATAGAGATTAACGGACGTGAATGCATTACAATAAGTTAGTAGTTTTGTTATTCAATCATCATAAAGTATATAATATTGATCTTGACACTTACTGGCTTATTATCAATATAAAATAAAACAAACAATACATTGTGGTTGGGGTGATTGTTTTAGGGATGAGGACAAAGAGTCATAAAGATACCCATACATTTAGGAGAAAGCAGGCTATATGTTCTTTGCTGAACATCTTGTTTCCATGTAAAATTACTATTGACTGTTTTAGGGGTGAAATTAACTATCTGGGTAAATGCGTATTTGTTTACCAATTTTTTCACCTATCACACCTGCGTACGTTCAGGGTTCTTAAGGTGGTTTCGGTGGCGTAGTTGGTAGCATGCTGAGCTCCATGCCCAAGATCGCGGATTCAAACCCGGCCGAAGTCGTCGGATTTTTAAGAGCGTTGAAAATCCCTCAGTATGCCTTCCTCCAGAGGGGAAGTAAAACCGGCGGTCCCATGTCATAGATTTATGGCATGTTAAAGAACCTTCAACTAATTACACCTATGTGATGTTAAATTGTAGGTTAGGTTAAACATTTGACAAACGCTCTTAAGTTCCAACGTTCGTCGCCAAGAGTCGATTGCGATGACGACTGGTAACCAGTTCTGAACTAGTAGTCGTTGACGGTTGCATTTGGCGGCAAAAGTAGGAACTACTTGGAAAAATTCAATGTCTGCCGTCCTTACTTGAATTGAAAACAGATAACACACTGTCATCACAATTAACACCGGTTATCAGACAGATTCTACACACACCCAATAAAGTGCATGGGGCTACATGACCACGATGTTGAAGCTCTTCAACTTAGGAACCAACCAACCAGGGTACTTAGTTTCCAAGGTGGTGATATTTTCAATTTTGGGTTAGTTTTCACCCCCTACTATTTTTCATCAAAAACAAATCATCTTAGGTTCATTTATCATTTTAAGTGTCTAACACCCTTTGTTTTCGTAAAATTACTATTTACTGTTTTAGGTGTGAAATGACCTATCGAGATAATTCGTATTTCATGACCTATTTTTAATGTATCGCACATAATTTTATGGTTCTTAGTTTCCTAGGTATCGATTTTTCAATTTTAGGGGTAGTTTAACTCCCCAAAAGGGGGCGTTGCCCCAAGTTACGACATCACTTACAAGTCCCTAGCATTATTGGTTCACGATATATTAACAAAAGTGTAGTTAGGCCCTTTTGACAAGGTCCATAGTTTGATTTCATGACAGTCCTCCTTTGTTCAACTACCACAAACCTTCTCCACACAGAGGGTCTCTGTCCTCGTTAGTGGTATAACTAGCAAACTTGGCTGTCAACACAAAGACACACGGGTTCGATCCTCCACTAAGAAACTTCAAAAATCCTTGTTTTTTCTTCATAAAAACCGTTCCGTTTACAACATTTTACAACTTTTTACCCCTCATGTCCTCATGTCAAACAGGACAACACCCTAAAAACAACCCTACCACGCGCATCCCAATCCAACAAACCCATCCCGAAATATCCCCAAAAATATTAAAAACACGATTCCCCCCCCAAATTCCTATCCCGCCTAGTCACTACAGGTATCCGCGTCAAAAGGCCAGCACACCAAACAATAGGACACCTCAAACCTTGTTGTAGCTTTATCGGTTTGCCAGACATGTGCAAAAATGTGAAATACTGGGTTTTAGCCCAAAAACAATTTTCACACCTATTCACCACATGCATCCCCGTAAAGGGGACAACGAGACGGAAAAATGAATCCAAGCACGCCCTCCTAGCATCACTCCTCCTTCCCAACACCTTCATGGGCTCACAACATGCTAAGTGGGGCAGAACTGTCGTTCACTCGTTACTATTAATGTATCTTTCAAATTGATCAGTCTTGCTCTGACGATTATTGCCAATGCTTTACAGGGAGATCGCTAGATTTTTACCCGGCTTTTCACATTTCCTAAAAATGGGGAAAAAGTGGAGTTAAAAGATTGATCCGGTCAAATGTATGTCTGTCCGTCTGTCTATCTGCATCCCCCACCCCTATCAACTCCTAAACGGCTGCAGATATCGAAACTAAATTCGATATGAGTAAAGATCTGTACCTGAATATCTCACGGCCATATTTGAAAATTACGTCAGTGCTACCAACTGATAAAAAGTCGCTATTGAAATTGTATCTCTATGTTGGATATCTCGAAAGGTATGCATGGAAACTGTTCCAAAATAAACACATATACATAGTATTACTTCCGATTAATTTTCAAGGGCGCATACATGACAGTGTTGCAAACATAATCCTCTGTCTGCTGATACATTCAATCATTAAAAACAACTTCCATACTATTAATCCGATTTCAACCAAATATATTGTGTGATTTGTGGATGGGAACGTATATGGATATGCGGTTTTTAAGAGTCAACAAGCTTGCCAAAGGTTGACAAATGCTCTCTATAAATTTTTATAATCATCTCAATATATCATAGAGTATGCAGGTCAACATTTCTTCACTTTTCACTGTTATAGCGCCTGCGAATGTAGATTAATTTTGTGTAAAGGAATTTCAACAGCGTTGCCATTATGATTTTACGTATGCTGATAAATTCAATATTTAAATACATGTAACGCGCACACTATCAGTTGAATCTCAACCAAATGTTGCATGTGAATTATGTACCATAAGAGATGGAAATCTGAATATATGTAGAGTCACCAGGTCTGCCAACTGTTTATATATGCTCGCTATAATTTTGATCCATAGTATCAGTAGATTAGAAAGTATGCAGGCGAACATATCGAAATTTAGTAAATTTATAATACACAATATTCGAGAGTAATTTTTGGGTAACCCACACATGGCAATGTCGCCAACTTGATTCTATTTCTCTGGAAGGTACAATGCATATCTGCACGTAACTTCCATACTGACGACTGAATTTCATCCAAATTTAGTACGTGCAATGTATGCTTTAGGATATATAATTGTGCTTAATATAGCAGCCAGCAGGGCTACCAACTGTATATAATATTCTCTCTATGACTCAACTCCATACAACCAGCATAGGGATTGTTGCGTGCGGAGGCCATCTTGTCCACTGTGCTAGCTATGACTCACCTCCAAACGACCAGCATGGGTTTTTTGCACGCGGCGGCTAAACACTACGCTATGCATTAGCCCTTGAGCCAGCCTCGGTCTGTTATCCCTACTCCAGTACTGTCTTGTCGGTGTAACAGAGAGCTTTATCTCTCGCTGGCATCTTTATTAATCGAAGTAATAGCGAAGCTTTATTGGCTAACTCATTTCACGCAATTCCCATGTGGCTTGGTAGCCACTATAAGGCGTTTCTAAAGCTAGCGTTGCAAAACAGAGCTTAAAGGTGGTGGAATTCTGCACTAAGGGGTGTTGCGGGAAACATAAAACAATTAACTGTAATGAACTCAAAGAGTCGGAACACACAAGGAAGTGCAGTCGTGCAGCCTGTGGTACAAACTTCAGCGCTTCTAAGGTGAGAACAAACTCCGCAATTAAGACACTACAAGTGTATGGCAGAGAGATCTTGGCATTTGCACCAACGAAGAAGTAAGCACAACCCACTTTCTCGTCCACCATTGAACCATCCGTGTAGAGAACCGTCTGGAAACTGGTAAACTAGGCATCCATGATTACCTCAGGACTTCGGTGATGATCTAAACAAATTCTCGGACGCAGGACTTCCCATGAAGGATTTTCAATACGCATTTGGTAGTTAGTTATAGTTGTTTAAAAGGGAAGGGCAAGCGAGGTCATTTTCCCCTATTTTGCTAAGTGTCCGAATAACACAGGAGGCTACAGCCCCTTAATTTCATTACACGGCTTAGGAAGTCTAATATCAACCGACTGGGTGGCACGAGGCTAGTAAGCTTACCTCAGGTGGTATTGGGTATTGAAGAGAGCTTGACAGCTAGGATTATGCGGCATTTGACGCACATTGGCAGCATATGCTAAAAAAAATGCTGGTGACCCAAACAAGGAAGTGGAAAAATTGAATTGAAGAAGTAGGCTGGATATCGCACTGGTCCCGAATTCACCGGTTGCCATCCTAAGGTCACTAACGTATTTTCAAAGTTTCCAGCCTTGCTGAATCGTATGCTGCAGAACCATACTCTAAACGAGGCGCAAAGAGGACTGGCCTTGCTGTACGTATGCCGCAGAACCATACTCTAAACGAGGCAAAAAGAGGACCAGCCTTGCTGATGCGTATGCCGCAGGACCATGCTTTAAACGAGGCCCAAGGAGGACCAACCTTGCTGAACGTATGCCGCAGAACCATACTCTAAATGAGGCAAAAAGAGGACCAGCCTTGCTGAACGTATGCCACAGAAACATACTCTAAACGAGGCACAAGGGGGACCAGCCTTGCTGAACGCATGCCGCAGAACCATGCTCTAAACGAGGCCCAAGGAAGACCAGCCTTGCTGAACGTATGCCGCAGAACCATACTCTAAACGAGGCAAGAAGAGGACCAGCCTTGCTGAACGTATGCCGCAGAAACATACTCTAAACGAGGCACAAAGAAGACCAGCCTTGCTGAACGCATGCCGCAGAACCATACTCTAAACGAGGCACAAGGAGGACCAGCCTTGCTGAAACGTATGCCGTAGAATCATACTCTAAACGAGGCACAAAGAGGACCAGCCTTGCTGAAGCGTATGCCGCACAATCATCCTCTAAACGAGGCACAAAGAGGACCAGCCTTGCTGAAGCGTATGCCGCAGAATCATTCTCTAAACGGGGCACAAAGAGGACCAGCCTTGCTGAACGTATGCCACCGAACCATACTCTAAACGAGGCACAAATAGGACCTGCCTTGCTGAACGTATGCCGCAGAACCATTCTCTAAACGAGGCAAAGAGAGGACCAGCCTTGCTGAACGTATGCCGCAGAACCATACACTAAACGGGGCACAAAGAGGACCAGTCTTGCTGAACGTATGCCGCAGAACCATACTCTAAACGGGGCACAAAGAGGACCAGCCTTGCTGAACGTATGCCACCGAACCATACTCTAAACGAGGAAAAAAGAGGACCAGCCTTGCTGAACGTATGCCGCAGAAACATACTCTAAACGAGGCACGAAGAGGACCAGCCTTTCTGAACGCATGCCGCAGAAACATACTCTAAACGAGGCACAAGGAGGACCAGCCTTGCTGAACGTATGCCGCAGAAACGTACATTAAACGAGGTACAAAGAGGACCAGCCTTGATGAACGTATGCAGCAGAACCATACACTAAACGAGGCAAAAAGAGGACCAGCCTTGCTGAACATATGCCGCAGAACCATACACTAAACGAGGCACAATGAGGACCAGCCTTGCTGAACGTATGCCGCAGAACCATACTCTAAACGAGGCAAAAAGAGGACCAGCCTTGCTGAACATATGCCGCAGAACCATACTCTAAGCGGGGCACAAAGAGGACCAGCCTTGCTGAACGTATGCCGCAGAACCATACTCTAAACGAGGCAAAAAGAGGACCAGCCTTGCTGAACGTCTGCCGCAGAACCATTCTCTAAACGAGGCAAAAAGAGGACCAGCCTTGCTGAACGTATGCCGCAGAACCATACTCTAAACGGGGCACTAAGAGGACCAGCCTTGCTGAACGTATGCCGCAGAACCATACACTAAACGAGGCACAAAAAGGTCCAGCCTTGCTGAACGTATGCCGCAGAACCATACACTAAACGAGGCACAAAGAGGACCAGCCTTGCTGAACGTATGCCGCAGAACCATACTCTAAACGAGGCACAAAGAGGACCAGCCTTGCTGAACGTATGCCGCAGAACCATACTCTAAACGGGGCACAAAGAGGACCAGCCTTGCTGAACGTATGCCACCGAACCATACTCTAAACGAGGCACAAATAGGACCTGCCTTGCTGAAAGTATGCCGCAGAACCATTCTCTAAACGAGGCAAAGAGAGGACCAGCCTTGCTGAACGTATGCCGCAGAACCATACACTAAACGGGGCACAAAGAGGACCAGCCTTGCTGAACGTATGCCGCAGAACCATACTCTAAACCGGGCACAAAGAGGACCAGCCTTGCTGAACGTATGCCACCGAACCATACTCTAAACGAGGCACAAATAGGACCTGCCTTGCTGAACGTATGCCGCAGAACCATTCTCTAAACGAGGCAAAGAGAGGACCAGCCTTGCTGAACGTATGCCGCAGAAACATACATTAAACTAGGTACAAAGAGGAACAGCCTTGCTGAACGTATGCCGCAGAACCATTCTCTAAACGAGGCAAAAAGAGGACCAGCCTTGCTGAACGTATGCCGCAGAAACATACATTAAACGAGGTACAGAGGACCAGCCTTGCTGAACGTATGCCGCAGAACCATAGTGTAAACGATGCAAAGAGAGGACCAGCCTTGCTGAACGTATGCCGCAGAACCATACATTAAACGAGGTACAGAGGACCTGCCTTGCTGAACGTATGCCGCAGAACCATTCTCTAAACGAGGCAAAGAGAGGACCAGCCTTGCTGAACGTATGCCGCAGAAACATGCATTAAATGAGGTACAAAGAGGACCAGCCTTGATGAACGTATGCCGCAGAACCATACACTAAACGAGGCACAAAGAGGACCAGCCTTGCTGAACGTATGCCGCAGAACCATACTCTAAACGAGGCAAAAACAGGACCAGCCTTGCTGAACGTATGCCGCAGAAACATACATTAAACGAGGTACAGACGACCAGCCTTGCTGAACGTATGCCGCAGAACCATAGTGTAAACGAGGCACAAAGAGGACTTGGTTAAACACGTAGCAGCACCGCACGCTCCACCCCACCTAGTGCCACGAAGAAACTTGCGCACGTTTACTTTCCTGAGACATACCACTTTTAGATGCTACATAGGGTGTTGCCATGTTTTTTGCTGTCAAAATGGAACCCCAGGAAGTGATGTGTTTTCCACCGGCAATACAGCATCCTCGAGATTTAGATCGGTGTATACATGTATTATCCGAAGCCGACAAAAATACAACGGATATTATCGATGGTAAAAATACGAAAACCTCGGCTGTACGCCGACTTGTCGCCTTGGTTTATAGCAAGCTGCAATTGGCGCTCCACGATTGCCATACATCAAGAGCTATAATATAATAACAAGATGTTCAGTAAAGAACAAATAGCCGACTTTCTCCTAAATGCATGGGTATTGTTATAACTCTTTGTCCTTTTTAAGGAGTTTAATTGAATGTTGGTTGTAGTAGCTTGTTGAAATACAACGTGTTTGCTACTGCTAGCTCTAAACAAAATTTCATTCAATTCGGTTTCACCGTGTTTGAATTGATATCGTGAATCGATTTGCACACATACATGGCTGCTATCTGCAGCTGATAACCTTGGAGCTAGGTCAAAGGATGTTTCTCATATAAAGGTAAGTTTTTGCACAATTTAGTAGAGATTAGATGATTGCATTGGTCGTAATTTGATTTATGCTTTAAACATTGGGGTGGCCGCCATTACGATTTCGTCAAGATGACGGCGATATAGAACATGACACTCAGGTGCCCTTTGCTAGTGTTACCTCTGTACCAAATTTCGTTCAATTCGGTTTCACCGTGTTAGAATAGATAGGGGGAATCTATTTGCACTCATACTTGGCCGCTATCCGCAAATTAACGGGCTGATGACATTGAAGTTCGGTCAAACGATTCTCCGTACATTAAGGTATAATATTACAATATTTGGTAGAGATTAGATGATTAGGTTGGTCGTAATTTGACTTAATCATTTAACATTTGGGTAGCCGCCATTACGTCTTCGTCAAGATGGCGGCGATGTAAAGCATGACACTGAGGTGCCCTTTGTTAGTGCTACCTCTGTACCAAATTTCGTTCAATTCGGTATCACCGTGTTTGAATAGATAGGGGGAATCGATTTGCACACATACATGACTGCCATCCGCAAATTATTGGGCTGATGTCCTTCTAGTTTGGCAAAAATGTCTTTATATATATAAAGGTATAATGTTGCAAAATGTGGTAGAGATCGGATGATTAGGTTGGTCGTAATTTGATTTAAGCTTTTAACATTTGGGTGGCCGTCATTACGTTTTCGTCAAGAGGGCGGCGATATAAAACATGACAGTGAGGTGCCCTTTGCTAGTGCTACCTCTGTACCAAATTTCGTTCAATTCGGTTTCACCGTGTTTGAATAGATGGGGGGAATCGATTTGCACACATACATGGCCGCCATCCGAAAATGATTGGGCTGCTGACCTTGTAGATTGGTCAAAAGATTCTTCATATACAAAGGTATAATGATGCATAATGTGGTAGAGATGTGATGATTAGTTTGGTCGTAATTTGATTTAAGGCTTTAATATTTGGGTGGCCGCCATTACGTTTTCGTCAAAATGGCGGCATTATAAGACTTGACGCTCAGGTGCCCTTGCTTGTGCTACCTCTGTACCAAATTTCGTTAAATTCGGTTTCACCGTGTTTGAATTGATAGGGGGAATCGATTTTCACACATACATGGCCGCCATCCGCAAATTATTGGGCTGATGACCTTGTAGTTTGGTCAAACGATTTTTAGTACATAAGGGCATAAAGTTGCAAAATTTGGTAGAGATCGGATGATTAGGTTAGTCGTAATTTGATTTAAGCTTTGAATATTTGGGTGGCCACCATTACGTTCCTGTCAAGATGGCGGCAATATAAAATATGATACTGAGGTGCCCTTTGCTAATGCTACCAGTGTAGCAAATTTCGTTCAATTCGGTTTTACAGTGTTCGAATTGATAGGGGGGGGGGACACACATTCAGAGTACACAAAGACTCACACACACACAGACTCACACACACACAGACAGACACACAATTTTTGGCCCTGTAGTGATCTCATAAGGCTACTTTCATCTTTTGCAAAAATCGAAAGTAGGCTAATTACTCAATTACATACAGTGATGGAAGTACCGAGGGCCAGTGGCGGCAACTATGCCGTTTATGGCAATCGAGAAGAAGGTAACACACGACGCCGACCACGGTGGAACTTCATCTTCTTGCTTGTAATATTTCGGCAATGTGCTACCGCCCCTCAAATGGGATAGTCAGAGGGATATGAAGTTCACGCCTCGTGAGGCAAAAGTGAGAAGAGGCGGGTTTGATCCCTACCTCAGCCATTCTGAAAGTGGTTTTCTGTGGTTTCCCACTTCTACTCCAGGCAAATCCAGGGATGGTACTGTCCCCGTTTACCCGGATAGTAGGCTGTCAGATATCCGGCCCCTCAATCGGATTGCCAACAATCAATCGCACCGGCTCAGCTACATCAATGAAAATGGCACTGACAGATACTATCGAGATATGAGCACAGAAGTTAACAGGAAATCATTGTGGAACACACCAAAATGGACGGGGGTTCATACTTACCGTTACTTACCTCTTAAAATTTATCTCGGGGATTGAGTTGACAACAGGATCACTAAAGTCTGTTCACACAATAACCTCCACCATGACATTTAAAAATGAACCATAACGAAGACGAGAACTCTGAACTGTACAAAAGCTTTATTTCAAATAAAGGGTATGATTTTAATAACACAAAATAAACGTGGCTATCAGTAGCCCATGTCAATCTGACTACGTCCTCCTGTAGGACTTGCAAAATTATCATACAACATGATATAGAACATATTAGCTCCCACGAGCTCCAAATAACGTAATATTCATAACACAATTGGATTGGAAAGGAAGTGAGGACGAGACATATATAGAGCATTTGGTTTCCTTTTAATAAACACGACAATTGTATTTATAGTCGCAAGGCCAGAGTGTGGACGACCTCACCCGCTGATAACCAGTTGTTGGGACAGCTGCGAGCTACCCTCCAACCTGTCGCATACTGGTCAAATGGACTCCCTTCTCACATGCTACGTTACGTAAGAATATAGCTCTCTCTCTCAAGCTTTAAATGTCTACAAGACAACTCAAATATATACGCAATTCTTTCAAATACTTTACTCACATCCTACTGGAATATTATGATAATTCCTTAAACTTGTTAAGTTCTCATCCAAATGTTTAATAAGCTCTTAAATGTTTATAACAAAATCACATAAATTATTTATAACAATTAGAGATTGTTTATAATATTTGTCCAAGACAATAAAAATATTTTTTTAAACACGCCTTTAACATCACTTTCGTTCCACATTATTTTCAAAAATATTTACAGCATTTATTTACAATATTAACATTTAAATTATTTAAATTATTAATTTAAGAAATACATTAACCACATGTTCATCCGGTTGGTAATTTTCATAATCGTGTCTATATAATCGACCAATGAAGGTTAGTTATACATGTTAATGTCACAATCTGTTTTAATAAAGGTTTTAATAATGATTTGTGACGGTAATCTTCATTCAAAATCTTATCTCAAATTCTTTCAAAACTCGTGTTAATCATAACAGTTAATTCACTTGATTAATTTTCAACGAACTATGACAATCTTACTCCAGCGGAAAATACTTCGCTAACAGAATAATGCGCAAACTGCATTAAAATTAGGCCCAAAATCATCATATATTAATCTATATGGCATCAAAAACTTCCACAGAACTTACAAAAACTTCCACAAATAATTCTTTATCATTAATTCCTGTGGGAACCTCCTTCATATTCAAGGGCATTATACATCAGCGACTTTCAACATCTGCGCTGCACTAGCGATTATACATTCATAGTTCCACTTAAAAATTCTTATAATCATTAATTGTTTCAAAACTGTTTTCATTTAACCTTCGTGGATTTCATTCATGAATCGAAATGAAGCGAAACTCTGCCAATCACAAACAAATTTAATAGTGAATACGCTTATATACGCCTGTCTGGTCTATCAAAATTTAAGATTAACATCTTCAAAGAATTGTAGTATAAAAATACTATCATCAAAAGTGCGACTAAAACTGCAAAGTAGTCGAATAGAATCCAATTAGACTGGGGAATGCAAACATCATTATATAGATCTCTAATTGAGAAAAACTCCTAACAAAAGTTCTTGACTTTAATGCATTCAATAATTCATTATTAAAGTTAATCTTTCACAAAAGTGTCTATGATGCAATGATCATTCATAACTGACGATAAATGTCTGTGTTGCAATCAATTTAAATAACGACTAGTATTTCCAAGATCGTCGACAACGTAATGGATTTTAACGCTCTAAAATCATTTAAATGTTCTTCCTTCTTGATGATGACAGAAAATGGGTCAAAGTAATTAAACTGGGGTAGAATTACTTTAATAAAGTGACACGCTGTCTGAATTTAAATCTGCCATAAAAATCATTAACTTACAGTCAAATCGTGACTACAAAAATATTAATTACTGAAAAATCTAAATATCAGTCTCAACTGATCCAAAATCGTTTAACTATGCCCATGACATAACAATGTCTTAATAAATCGTCGAAAAAGGCATAACTCATCAAGGTGTACTGAGAATAAGAATCTCAAACAAGAATATAGGGCAAAATACATGAGGACAAAAATATGGGAAAAATAGTTGCTCAAACATCATTAAGAAACTCAAATACAATAAACGTTCACGACTACCTTATCTGCCGATTGACGTTCCAGAGGAAAATTCCCCATGGAAGACTGCTGATGGATCCATTTCACCAAGTTAAAGCTGAGCTCCATCCTCGAAATAGGAAATAGCACCCTCGGAGAATCGAACTGCTTCCTTCTCCGGAAATCGCGCTGCTCCTTGAAGACGAATAGACATCCTTCCGGCAATAATCTTCTTTGTGAGTCGGGACAACCCTGACCTCTCTTGAAAAATTCCCTGAAGTTCCAGCAGACAATCGCCATGAAGTTTTTGTAGAAATTTCCGAAGAAATATTCATATACAGTGAGTATGTAATAGATTCCATTGCTGTTGGATAGTATTCAGCTTTTAATCACGAAACATGGGTGTAGATGGTATTCACCGCATGTTCGCTTGTGTGGAATAGCAATTAGCGAAGTTCCATGTTGCTATCTTACTCCGTTGAAATATGTCCCAATCGCATTAAGTCCTTTAGCCTTCCATCTGCTCTTCGGTTGTAGTAATAGAAGAACAAACTGCCGTATTAAATTGCTCCATTATACTGTAGCGTTGTGTAACAAAAGCAATCAGAAGTCTCCCTATTTCACTAGCAGCGTCAGCCGTGGCGTTGATTCTGGCGATACAATAGTGCTTCTCAGGTGGCGAGATAATCACTTTTGTCAGTCGTGTAAAACTGCTAATATCTTTCAAACTAATTACTCGAAATTGTTCAGCTTTTCTATATTACTTCATGTAGCACTGCACAATAGAATTAGCTTATCGGCGACCGCTAACTGTTCAAAGCTAAACTTGTAGATGCATTCTAAGGTCCGTTTTAACTTCACCTAGTTTGACTTGGATCTCGTTAATGCAGTGGCTTCACCACGCGTTATAAAGACGACTCTTTTCACTACTTTTCACTTCGACGTCTCACCAAAATGACTGTATAAGAAAAGAACTTTCACAATTAGACTTCGATGATCTGAGAATGAGATCGGAGAATGATCGGAGAAAGAGACTCCTCTCTTCTGCGCAAGCCCTTTTATTAACTTCACGAGGGGCGTTTCCATCCCTTCCAGAGCGTGATACTGCGTCATCGCTAAAAGTTCCAACTTCGTTAATACATGACGGATTTTCAAAATTCAAAAACTGAAAATAAATTTCACCAAAATTCCAAATCAATGCCTCTACTGCAAATGGATTTCCACAATTCTGCATTCCAAAAGTAATAAAAATACCATAGTTTCAGCAATCTCCGTCTTCCTTTAAACTATCGTTCATTGGTTCAAGCCTCCCCTCCAATAGCATAGTTTCTTCCTCAGCAGAATTCCTCGTTTCCTGCGACTGCGTCGTAAATCTTGGAACATTCTCGACTAAATGCTGACGTCACTGAGAATCTCAGCTCAAGTAGCCTGCTGGCATAACATTTGCGTCATCCGTGCTTACGTCATGACTACCCACGTCATAACCATGACACCCATAACTTTCATTATAATTTCAATATAGCCACCGTGGTCTCTATATAATTCAATTACGGGGGCATTCTCCTCTCACCACGTTTTAAAAACAGTTGCAAATTGTTTTTAAACTCAGTGTTACAAGTACCTCAACTCTCTTGAACACGAAATTGAATTATTACTGGCTTACTCTAGGATAGTATCTTTTCAAATTTCCAGCATTGAACTTGCCGTAAACGACATTATTCTCATCATCGTAGAGTTCGTAACAGTTGTTTCCATAAGCGTTCGTAATCCTAAACGGCCCCAGGAACACTAATCCAAATTTGGGGTAGATTTTCTTGGTCATATCAGCCTTGACATGTCTGTGTAATAATACAAGATTTCCAACTTGTAAGGGTGTACCAAAACGTTTTCCAGCTACTCTTTTCAATCGTTTCTCTGCTGCTTTCTGGAGTTGTTCCTTCGCCTTGTCAATCCTCTGCTGCCTTCCTATGTCGGGATCTCTAGGTATGTGGTTGAAAAGATTATCCCACGGCCTTTCTGGGTTTCTTCCTAGATGAAGTCGCATTGGCACTTCTCCTGTGCTCTCCTGCACTGTAGAATTCAGACATTCCTCAATAAGGGGTACAAATCTCACCCAACCAGAATGATCATTTGGACAGAAAATTCGACAGAATTTCGAAAATTCAGCCATATATCTTTCTGAGGAATTCGATTCTGGGTAACGCACGCTTGAAAATAAGTTCTTAATGCCAAGCCTTTCCATATCCGCTGCAAATTCCACGGATGTAAACTGCGTTCCATGATCTGACAGTAGATATTCCGGTATACCAGCTTTAGGAAATACAGCATTTTCCAGTCTGCTTACTACGTTCCTCGTGTTAGCTTTCTGCATGGGACTCATTGTAACAAATTTTGAGAAAACATCCACGGTCACCAACAAGTACTGGTTACCCTGATATCCCTTCGGACAGGGGCCAAATATATCCGTCGCCATAAGTTCGTTTGGCTTAGAAGGAATCATCGCCTTCGGTTTTCCCTTTAATAAAGCAGAAGCATACTTTGCTCTTTGGCATTTGTCACATGATCGAATGACCTTGGCAATGCTGGAACGCATGTTAGTCCAGATAAATCTCTCTTTAAGAGTATTAAGAGTTTTATCTAAACCGGCATGTCCAGTTACGTGATGAGCTACCCACACTAAATTGACAACAAGTTTAGGTGGCACGACTATTCGGAGTTTTGTATGCGCAGAGTCAGCATACTTGCATACGATGTCTCCACTCAAGACAAAGTGTCGTGAATTTCTCCGTGTAGCTTCATAGTCAACATCCGTATTGTCCATGTAACCCTTGAGGAACCTGTACATTTTCCTTATTGGAGCGTGTCTCTTCTGTGACACACCGATTCGGGCTAACCTCCTAACGGTTTCTTGATCTTCTTGCTCCAATTGTACATGGTGTATCTGCACATTTTTAATAGGGTTACGTGATAGAGCATCAGCCAGTAAGTTATCTTTCCCAGGCTGGTGGACGATAGTGGCGTTAAACTGTTGGGTGAACAAAGCCCAACGTGTCAATCTATCACTTGACATGTCAGTTTGCAACATAAACTGTAGTGCTTTATGGTCAGTAATAATGATGACCTTATGTCCCAGCAGGATTTTCTTCCAGGCTTGCAAAGCTGTCACAAAAGCTAACGCTTCAAGCTCTGTCGTGAAGTAGTTTTCCTCGTGCTTTTTCAACTTTCGACTAGTGAACGCAATGTAGTGCTTGTTGCCTGCCTCGTCTTTCTGGTATAAGACTGCACTATTGCCTATTCTTGATGCATCAGACTCAATATAGAACACCTTCTCAAAGTCTGGGTACTCCAGTTTCACATTATTTCTGAGCATCTCTTTTGCTTTCTCAAAAGCCTCGTCTGCAGCGGTACTCCATTTCCATCTGTTGTTCTTCTTGAGTAAGTCATACAGAGGAGCCATAATTTCCGAGTATCTTGGACAGTGGCTGCTAATAAATTGGCATGCACCTACAAATTCTCTGACTTGTTTCACCTTAGTTGGCTTTGGAAATCTCGTGATCGCATCTACTTTTTTCATGTTTGGATGATATCCATCTTTATCAATAGTATGCCCCAAGTAATTTATCTCCTTCTTCAAGAATTGACATTTTCCAAAATTCACCTTGATGTTGGCCTCCCTTAAATTCTCGAACAACTTTCTCAAGTGCACTAAATGTTCTGCGGCGCTGGGTGAAGATACGATTAAATCGTCAATGTAGCAGATTACATTTTCTTTCACTTCGTCAGTGAGCTTACTATCAAGTGCTCGAATAAGTGCTGGTCCACTGTTAACCATACCAAAAGGCATTCTGGCAAAGACCCATGACGTCTGGTCAAATAGGAATCCAGTGTACTGCATACTATCCTCTTCTAGTTGAACTTGATAAAAAGAAGACGTCAAGTCAAGAACGCTGAAACATGCTCTCCCATTGAATTTTCGAAGCAGGTCTCTAATCTTGGGTGGTCTGTCATTTTCTGGAAGAATCTTCAAGTTGATGGTTCTGGCATCGAGACAAAGACGTATCTGACCATTACTTTTCTTCACTACTGTGATGGGGTTTATATAAGACGACGCCTGTTTTCTAATAATCCCGTCTACCTCCATTTTTCTGATTAACCCTCGTACTTCTTGATAGTATTTCTCAGGAATGGGGTATATTCTCTTCTGGTAAGGGGTTTCATCTGTCAGTCTTATCTTGTATT
Source organism: Meconema thalassinum (assembly GCA_946902985.2). NCBI lineage: Eukaryota > Metazoa > Arthropoda > Insecta > Orthoptera > Tettigoniidae > Meconema > Meconema thalassinum. The sequence continues at coordinate 65,448,935 of OX336390.1, read as the reverse complement.
TATAATCCTTAATCAATCCAGGCTTTTCATCGAAAATATCTTGGAATTCCTTTATCAGATCCTCAAATTCCCCCTGAATTTCTTCAAATCCTTCAGTTTTTCTACTGGGTATTTCTGCTAAATCTTCCACTTCATTAATTATGGTATTCAAAATTTCTTCCCTAAGGTCTATTTCCAGACTGTTTTTCACGTCCTGTTTTTCTATCTCTTCTGTGATTATGTACCCATCATTAAAGCTAATACTTCTGTTCTTCATGTCAATAATAGCTCCGACCTTCGATATAAAATCGATTCCAAGCACCATATCAAAATTGATCTTGCTCACCACAATGAAGATCTGTTCATAATTCCTTCCATTGATCTCAAAGTTCAATAACACTTGAATCTTGCATTTCACTGCCTTATCTTGGAATATCCCTCTCACTTTGACGGTAGAAACAGGTAGAACTGTCATGTTCTCTCCTCTTAGCAGACTTTGATAACATTCCTCTGAAATGATGGAAATAATTGCACCAGTATCCATCAGGGCTTTGTACTGTTGGCCATCTATCCGTACAGCAATAATAGGTAAGGCACATGGTCTTTCCTCTTTAACAATACCCCTCTCTTCTAGTAAATCTTCATCGGTAACTTCGTATATCTCATTAATCGTAATCAGGTGTGGTGTGGCAATGTATTTACATGTTCTCACTGACGTTGAGAAATCGGCGTTTTTTTTTGTGTTACCGACCTCAAAATTGTGCTGGCTCGTAGAAGGCCCAGGATCGATTACAACATCCTGCCTTTTCTTTTGATTGTCGGCTTCTTTATCCCTTAATTCTTTTAGGTATTGCTGGCTTTCCTTCTCTCTTTGCTGATACTGATCGGGTGTCATAACCTGACCTTGAGTATTCTGGTTTCTATTTTGGTTTTGGTTATTCCTATTATAATTTCGGTTATAACCATTATTGTTGTAATATCTGCCTCTTCCATTGTAGTTTCCTCGGTTGTAGTTCCAACCTCTTCTCTGTTGATACGGTCGGTAACCTTGTGATCTGTTATTTCTAAACTGATTATTCCTGTGAGGACCTACATTGTCAGTTTTCTCCTCCTCTGGCTTGTCAGTTTGTTGGACTTGGTCCATATATACCGTATTTAATTCTTTATTTATTTATTTATTTATTTATTATTTATTTATTTATCGTATGGCTTTTAGTGCCGGGAGTGTCCGAGGACATGTTCGGCTCGCCTGAGTCTGTAGCTGATTCCAGCGGACACCCTAAAGGGTGAGCTACAAGTTCCGTTCAATTTCAAGTAGTTCCAACTTTCGCCACCAGATATCAATGATACCTAGTGGTGAACGTTGGAACTTTGATAGAGCGTTCTGACGAAATCTAACCTAACAAATTTTGCTTTACACAAGTTTAGTCTGTGAAAGGATCTTTTAAATGCCATAAATCTATGACATGGGACCGCCGGCTTTACATCCCCTCCGAAGGAAGGCATACTGAAGGATTTTTAACGCTCTTAAAAAATCCGACGACTTCGGCCGGGTTTGAACCCGCTATATTGGGCATAGCAGTTCAGCATGCTACCGACTACGCCACCGAAGCCGCTATTCTTTAAACTCCTGCCTTTGACCTTTCTGTACTACGTTAGGCATTGGACTTGTGTAGTCTAACCTTCTCAGTAATTCATCCATGCTGGTTAAATCCCTGATGTTTGATGAAATAATTAGTCTCCTCACCTCAACTGGCAGCATACGAGAAATCGCATCAATTATTTGCTCCGTGGACAATGGGGGTTGCAAAAATCTCAAGCGGGACAATTGACTCGTAAAGAAATCAGCGTACCGCGTTGGAAGAGTACCTGAGTATTTTCTTGAATACACCTCCGCTCTTAACGAATTCTGCGCTTCTATGGACCAAAATTGTTTGATTAATGCCTCTGCAAACTCGTCAAAGTTACTGAATGTGTATCTAAATGCGCGAAACCATTCGAGGGGTCCTCCAATCAGATATCTCTCCACTATCTTCATCTCTCTCCCTCTGGGAATGTGAGCTTCGATGAAATAATCTTTGAGGTTCCTTACATACTCTATAGGCGTCAAACTATCCGTGTTACTGAATTTTTGCGGTTTGTCTTCGAAATTCCTGATGACCGTCACGTTCCTCGGATATGAATCCGGATAGTTTTTCCCACTATCTCGATAGTTCCACTCAGGTTCCATATTCCTCTCGTCATCCTCCTCTCTGAATCTGGATATACGTTCTTCAGGAGTCACGTCTCTTTCTTCTGGATCTATGTTATATCTTCTGGCATAATTCCTATTCAATTCGCAAGCCAAGCCTTCTGTATCCTTGTCAGTGATTTCCGTTAAGACTTTCTTGATTATCTCTTCTTTGTAGTTCTCCATCAAACTAGCCTCTCCTAACTTCAAATTTTGCAGTTTACTCGTCGTTTCATTTGCATCAGAGACAACTTTATGAATCTGATCCTTTAATGTTTGCACATCCTGATCTAGTTGTGTTCTATCGTCAACTTGTTTTTCGGATAGCGAATTTATCCTGACGCATAAATCTTTCCTAATCTGTACTACTTCATTGTTAATTTCTATTTGAGTACTGGCAAGTTTTCTTTCAATCCTTTCCTGAATTTGGGTTACATGTTCCCCACTTGACTTATTCCACTCATCTTTCCATACTGCTACGTTTGCCGTTAACATTTCTGCTATGTCTACTTCGATATCCTCTTTCAATAATCTAATATGGTCTAATACCTGGGTTCTCATGACCTCTACATCATACTTCAAACCTGCTAAAGACGTTGTCGTTCTAACTGACTCATCAACTAATCTAGTCGCTAATGCAGTTATATTACGCGTACAAAGAGTTTTCGAATTTTCTATTTCTTCCCTGACTTTATTTACATCAGTTTGGACTCTAGTGATATCTACGAAAACTGTGTTGACTTCTACCTGAATCTTAGTTATGTCACTTTGCACCTCAGTTATATCCGAATGAATATTATTAATATCTACCTGAACATTGGATACATCAGTTCTAGCATTTTGAATTTCTTTTTGGACTTCCTCGACCTTGTCTTGGACAGTCGCAACATCATTTTTAACAACAACTACTTCGGCTCTAGCACAAGAAATATCCCCTCGGACATTAGCCACATCTAAATTTAACATTGTAAGATCTTTCTGTACCTTAGAAATATCCAATTTAACATCATCAACATTTTTATGCACTAAAGACACATCTTTATGGACATTAGACACGTCTGTGCGCATGTCCGTTACCGTATTCTCAATTCCTAGGGTATTAATCTGTAAACGCGACATATTATCCTCTAAATTAGCAGCACTAGTATGAAGAACCTTCATATTCTCCTCCATTCGACTATTATTCTCCTTCATGCTTTCATTCAGCATCTGCTTCATACTACTATTCATGCTTGCTTTCAAATTAGCAGACATATTACTAGCATTCTCCTCCATTCTTGCATTCAAATTACTAGCATTTTCCTCCATCATCTGCTTCATACTATTGTTCATGCTAGCTTTCAAGTTAGCAGACATCTCCTCTAACATCATCCTCATACTTTCATCTGCCATTACAATATTATTCAAAAATAGACTGCTGTAGGGACATACATCAAAAGAGCAAAATAACAACATTTGAGCAACACTTTTCACCATATATAAATTTGATCAATTTTCTGTCTTAAATCTAACTTATAACTACCTTATAATTAACTTTCGAATACACTTCATGTTGAAACAAACTCAAGCACATGTTCAAATTTCCCTGGCTCATTTTAAAATATCCTAACACAAATAATTTACATTTACAATCCAAATAATTTAATTTTATCTTTAATATGACTAAAATATCATAAGCCGGTCAAATAAAATAAGATTCCAGATTATAGGCGATTTTCCTAAGTTTCCAGCCTATTTAACCTTTCTCAAGTTGTATAAGATCTGATCTTTTCTGAGTGTAATTTTCCTAACACAATACAACATTTAATTCCTATATAAACACACTCTCAAATTCTACAATTGGCCTAGACATCTAACAAAGAATCAACCTCTTTATTTGAGTCTAATCGAACCTCACGTGTTAGGTTTGCCACTCTTACTAGCGTTCAACCTGGTAATCCATTTTTGTTGAATTCGCCCCACGTGTAAGGGTCGCCAATCTTACTGTCCCCGTTTACCCGGATAGTAGGCTGTCAGATATCCGCCCCCTCAATCGGATTGCCAACAATCAATCGCACCGGCTCAGCTACATCAATGAAAATGCCACTGACAGATACTATCGAGATATGAGCACAGAAGTTAACAGGAAATCATTGTGGAACACACCAAAATAGACGGGGGTTCATACTTACCGTTACTTACCTCTTAAAATTTATCTCGGGGATTGAGTTTACAACAGGATCACTAAAGTCTGTTCACACAATAACCTCCACCATGACATTTAAAAATGAACCATAACGAAGACGAGAACTCTGAACTGTACAAAAGCTTTATTTCAAATAAAGGGTATGATTTTAATAACACAAAATAAACGTGGCTATCAGTAGCCCATGTCAATCTGACTACGTCCTCCTGTAGGACTTGCAAAATTATCATACAACATGATATAGAACATATTAGCTCCCACGAGCTCCAAATAACGTAATATTCATAACACAATTGGATTGGAAAGGAAGTGAGGACGAGACATATATAGAGCATTTGGTTTCCTTTTAATAAACATGACAATTGTATTTATAGTCGCAAGGCCAGAGTGTGGACGACCTCACCCGCTGATAACCAGTTGTTGGGACAGCTGCGAGCTACCCTCCAACCTGTCGCATACTGGTCAAATGGACTCCCTTCTCACATGCTACGTTACGAAAGAATATAGCTCTCTCTCTCAAGCTTTAAATGTCTACAAGACAACTCAAATATATATTTACGCAATTCTTTCAAATACTTTACTCACATCCTACTGGAATATTATGATAATTCCTTAAACTTGTTAAGTTCTCATCCAAATGTTTAATAAGCTCTTAAATGTTTATAACAAAATCACATAAATTATTTATAACAATTAGAGATTGTTTATAATATTTGTCCAAGACAATAAAAATATTTTTTTAAACACGCCTTTAACATCACTTTCGTTCCACATTATTTTCAAAAATATTTACAGCATTTATTTACAATATTAACATTTAAATTATTTAAATTATTAATTTAAGAAATACATTAACCACATGTTCATCCGGTTGGTAATTTTCATAATCGTGTCTATATAATCGACCAATGAAGGTTAGTTATAATTGTTAATGTCACAATCTGTTTTAATAAAGGTTTTAATAATGATTTGTGACGGTAATCTTCATTCAAAATCTTATCTCAAATTCTTTCAAAACTCGTGTTAATCATAACAGTTAATTCACTTGATTAATTTTCAACGAACTATGACAATCTTACTCCAGCGGAAAATACTTCGCTAACAGAATAATGCGCAAACTGCATTAAAATTAGGCCCAAAATCATCATATATTAATCTATATGGCATCAAAAACTTCCACAGAACTTACAAAAACTTCCACAAATAATTCTTTATCATTAATTCCTGTGGGAACCTCCTTCATATTCAAGGGCATTATACATCAGCGACTTTCAACATCTGCGCTGCACTAGCGATTATACATTCATAGTTCCACTTAAAAATTCTTATAATCATTAATTGTTTCAAAACTGTTTTCATTTAACCTTCGTGGATTTCATTCATGAATCGAAATGAAGCGAAACTCTGCCAATCACAAACAAATTTAATAGTGAATACGCTTATATACGCCTGTCTGGTCTATCAAAATTTAAGATTAACATCTTCAAAGAATTGTAGTATAAAAATACTATCATCAAAAGTGCGACTAAAACTGCAAAGTAGTCGAATAGAATCCAATTAGACTGGGGAATGCAAACATCATTATATAGATCTCTAATTGAGAAAAACTCCTAACAAAAGTTCTTGACTTTAATGCATTCAATAATTCATTATTAAAGTTAATCTTTCACAAAAGTGTCTATGATGCAATGATCATTCATAACTGACGATAAATGTCTGTGTTGCAATCAATTCAAATAACGACTAGTATTTCCAAGATCGTCGACAACGTAATGGATTTTAACGCTCTAAAATCATTTAAATGTTCTTCCTTCTTGATGATGACAGAAAATGGGTCAAAGTAATTAAACTGGGGTAGAATTACTTTAATAAAGTGACACGCTGTCTGAATTTAAATCTGCCATAAAAATAATTAACTTACAGTCAAATCGTGACTACAAAAATATTAATTACTGAAAAATCTAAATATCAGTCTCAACTGATCCAAAATCGTTTAACTATGCCCATGACATAACAATGTCTTAATAAATCGTCGAAAAAGGCATAACTCATCAAGGTGTACTGAGAATAAGAATCTCAAACAAGAATATAGGGCAAAATACATGAGGACAAAAATATGGGAAAAATAGTTGCTCAAACATCATTAAGAAACTCAAATACAATAAACGTTCACGACTACCTATCTGCCGATTGACGTTCCAGAGGAAAATTCCCCAAAGAAGACTGCTGATGGATCCATTTCACCAAGTTAAAGCTGAGCTCCATCCTCGAAATAGGAAATAGCACCCTCGGAGAATCGAACTGCTTCCTTCTCCGGAAATCGCGCTGCTCCTTGAAGACGAATAGACATCCTTCCGGCAATAATCTTCTTTGTGAGTCGGGACAACCCTGACCTCTCTTGAAAAATTCCCTGAAGTTCCAGCAGACAATCGCCATGAAGTTTTTGTAGAAATTTCCGAAGAAATATTCATATACAGTGAGTATGTAATAGATTCCATTGCTGTTGGATAGTATTCAGCTTTTAATCACGAAACATGGGTGTAGATGGTATTCACCGCATGTTCGCTTGTGTGGAATAGCAATTAGCGAAGTTCCATGTTGCTATCTTACTCCGTTGAAATATGTCCCAATCGCATTAAGTCCTTTAGCCTTCCATCTGCTCTTCGGTTGTAGTAATAGAAGAACAAACTGCCGTATTAAATTGCTCCATTATACTGTAGCGTTGTGTAACAAAAGCAATCAGAAGTCTCCCTATTTCACTAGCAGCGTCAGCCGTGGCGTTGATTCTGGCGATACAATAGTGCTTCTCAGGTGGCGAGATAATCACTTTTGTCAGTCGTGTAAAACTGCTAATATCTTTCAAACTAATTACTCGAAATTGTTCAGCTTTTCTATATTACTTCATGTAGCACTGCACAATAGAATTAGCTTATCGGCGACCGCTAACTGTTCAAAGCTAAACTTGTAGATGCATTCTAAGGTCCGTTTTAACTTCACCTAGTTTGACTTGGATCTCGTTAATGCAGTGGCTTCACCACGCGTTATAAAGACGACTCTTTTCACTACTTTTCACTTCGACGTCTCACCAAAATGACTGTATAAGAAAAGAACTTTCACAATTAGACTTCGATGATCTGAGAATGAGATCGGAGAATGATCGGAGAAAGAGACTCCTCTCTTCAGCGCAAGCCCTTTTATTAACTTCACGAGGGGCGTTTCCATCCCTTCCAGAGCGTGATACTGCGTCATCGCTAAAAGTTCCAACTTCGTTAATACATGACGGATTTTCAAAATTCAAAAACTGAAAATAAATTTCACCAAAATTCCAAATCAATGCCTCTACTGCAAATGGATTTCCACAATTCTGCATTCCAAAAGTAATAAAATACCATAGTTTCAGCAATCTCCGTCTTCCTTTAAACTATCGTTCATTGGTTCAAGCCTCCCCTCCAATAGCATAGTTTCTTCCTCAGCGGAATTCCTCGCTTCCTGCGACTGCGTCGTAAATCTTGGAACATTCTCGACTAAATGCTGACGTCACTGAGAATCTCAGCTCAAGTAGCCTGCTGGCATAACATTTGCGTCATCCGTGCTTACGTCATGACTACCCACGTCATAACCATGACAGCCATAACTTTCATTATAATTTCAATATAGCCACCGTGGTCTCTATATAATTCAATTACGGGGGCAGTACCTAACACAAGGGCATAGCTGCTTCCCACCCAAATCCTACCTCAATTACAAATGCAAACACTAGTACAGACATCACAATGCTGCAAGTTATCTGATACACCCAAGTACACAGGGCTATATGATCACGGTGCCGCAAAGCCCCTAAAACGATTCACAACAACAACAGTGAAAGTTCACAAAGGCTGTCTGGATAGTACAACGGCGTCCGCAGATAACAAGGTTGGGATACATTCCTGACCTGTGAGTCCGTGCCGCAATCCCCTCTCGCGATTGAGATGGAAATTCCCCTTCAATCCACATACGATTGAAGATTGACAGCAGTTGTCTGATTCTGGAATCACAAATATATTTCAGCATCTGATTATACGGTCCAGGAGAAATTTCCCAGCCCAATGCAAGCGCACTGCACAGATCCCATTGTGTGAGGGGTACATTGAAGAACAATTGATATTGATACTTTTCAGACAGTCAAGACTATATCAATTGTCAATTAGGCAAACCTGAAAAAGGTCTTTAAAGCTATCTATAAATTGTGGAACTCTGAAGCAGCTCTAGCAAAGTACAATGGGTGTGCCTCTACCTCCCGCTTCATAGCCACGAATGTTGGAATATAACTCCCAGAGCTGGATACATCAGAATAGTGTGATCCAATACTTTTGGCAATGATGAGGTGGTCTGTGATGATGGAGAATCCGGGTATCGTCATTGGTGTTGGGAGTCCGGATATCTGACGCCATTTAGTCCACACTTGAGATGAAGGTGTCTGTCCCGTCGTATTAATTATAGGAAATCAGGTTTAAAAATAAAATTGGTGTCAGAGATATTAACAGCTTCCCCATTCCACTTCCATTGAAAACCCAAGTAATGAAAGTGCGTAAATTGATGGATTATTATCTCTTTTAGAATTCAGGGTCATGTGCCAAAAGTTGGTATTCTCTAAATTCTGGGCGAAACAGAATGTGAGCAAATATCTAACGCTCCAGCTCACTTCAGTACAGTACACCACAGCCTGGAAGGTAGGCTCACTTCAGTACAGTACACCACAGCCTGGAAGGTAGGCTCACTTCAGTACAGTACACCACAGCCTGGAAGGTAGGCTAACTTCAGTACAGTACACCACAGCCTGGAAGGTAGGCTCACTTCAGTACAGTACACCACAGTCTGGAAGGTAGGCTCACTTCAGTACAGTACGCCAGAGACTGGAAGGTAGGCTCACTTCAGTACAGTACACCACAGCCTGGAAGGTAGGCTCACTTCAGTACAGTACACCACAGCCTGGAAGGTAGGCTCACTTCAGTACAGTACACCACAGCCTGGAAGGTAGGCTCACTTCAGTACAGTACACCACAGCCTGGAAGGTAGGCTCACTTCAGTACAGTACACCACAGCCTGGAAGGTAGGCTCACTTCAGTACAGTACGCCCCAGACTGGAAGGTAGGCTCACTTCAGTACAGTACGCCACAGCCTGGAAGGTAGGCTCACTTCAGTACAGTACACCACAGCCTGGAAGGTAGGCTCACTTCAGTACAGTACGCCACAGCCTGGAAGGTAGGTTCACTTCAGTACAGTACGCCACAGCCTGGAAGGTAGGCTCACTTCAGTACAGTACGCCCCAGCCTGGAAGGAAGGCTCACTTCAGTACAGTACGCCACAGCCTGGAAGGTAGACTCACTTCAGTACAGTACACCACACCCTGGAAGGTAGGCTCACTTCAGTACAGTACGCCACAGCCTGGAAGGTAGGCTCACTTCAGTACAGTACGCCATAGCCTGGAAGGTAGGCTCACTTCAGTACATTACGACACAGCCTGGAAGGTAGGCTCACTACAGTACAGTACGCCACAGCCTGGAAGGTAGGCTCACTTCAGTACAGTACGCCACAGACTGGAAGGTAGGCTCACTTCAGTACAGTACGCCACAGACTGGAAGGTAGGCTCACTTCAGTACAGTACACAACAGACTGGAAGGTAGGCTCACTTCAGTACAGTACGCCACAGCCTGGAAGGTAGGCTCACTTCAGTACAGTACGCTACAGTCTGGAAGGTAGGCTCACTTCAGTACAGTACGCCACAGACTGGAAGGTAGGCTCACTTCAGTACAGTACACCACAGACTGGAAGGTAGGCTCAGTTCAGTACAGTACGCCACAGCCTGGAAGGTAGGCTCACTTCAGTACAGTACGCCCCAGCCTGGAAGGAAGGCTCACTTCAGTACAGTACGCCACAGCCTGGAAGGTAGACTCACTTCAGTACAGTACACCACACCCTGGAAGGTAGGCTCACTTCAGTACAGTACGCCACAGCCTGGAAGGTAGGCTCACTTCAGTACAGTACGCCATAGCCTGGAAGGTAGGCTCACTTCAGTACATTACGACACAGCCTGGAAGGTAGGCTCACTACAGTACAGTACGCCACAGCCTGGAAGGTAGGCTCACTTCAGTACAGTACGCCACAGACTGGAAGGTAGGCTCACTTCAGTACAGTACGCCACAGACTGGAAGGTAGGCTCACTTCAGTACAGTACACAACAGACTGGAAGGTAGGCTCACTTCAGTACAGTACGCCACAGCCTGGAAGGTAGGCTCACTTCAGTACAGTACGCTACAGTCTGGAAGGTAGGCTCACTTCAGTACAGTACGCCACAGACTGGAAGGTAGGCTCACTTCAGTACAGTACACCACAGACTGGAAGGTAGGCTCAGTTCAGTACAGTACGCCACAGACTGGAAGGTAGGCTCACTTCAGTACAGTACGCCAGAGCCTGGAAGGTAGGCTCACTTCAGTACAGTACGCCACAGACTGGAAGGTAGGCTCACTTCAGTACAGTACGCCACAGACTGGAAGGTAGGCTCACTTCAGTACAGTACGCCACAGACTGGAAGGTAGGCTCACTTCAGTACAGTACACCACAGACTGGAAGGTAGGCTCACTTCAGTACAGTACGCCACAGCCTGGAAGGTAGGCTCACTTCAGTACAGTACACCACAGCCTGGAAGGTAGACTCACTTCAGTACAGTACGCCACAGACTGGAAGGTAGGCTCACTTCAGTACAGTACACCACAGACTGGAAGGTAGGCTCACTTCAGTACAGTACGCCACAGACTGGAAGGTAGGCTCACTTCAATACAGTACACCACAGACTGGAAGGTAGGGTAACTTCAGTACTGTACGCCACAGACTGGAAGGTAGGGTAACTTCAGTACAGTACGCCACAGCCTGGAAGGTAGGCTCACTTCAGTACAGTACGCCACAGCCTGGAAGGTAGGCTCACTTCAGTACAGTACGCCACAGCCTGGAAGGTAGACTCACTTCAGTACAGTACACCACAGCCTGGAAGGTAGGCTCACTTCAGTACAGTACACCACAGCCTGGAAGGTAGACTCACTTCAGTACAGTACGCCACAGCCTGGAAGGTAGGCTCACTTCAGTACAGTACGCCACAGCCTGGAAGGTAGGCTCACTTCAGTACAGTACGCCACAGCCTGGAAGGTAGGCTCACTTCAGTACAGTACGCCAAGCCTGGAAGGTAGACTCACTTCAGTACAGTACACCACAGCCTGGAAGGTAGGCTCACTTCAGTACAGTACACCACAGCCTGGAAGGTAGGCTCACTTCAGTACAGTACACCACACACTGGAAGGTAGGCTCACTTCAGTACAGTACACCACAGCCTGGAAGGTAGACTCACTTCAGTACAGTACACCACAGCCTGGAAGGTAGGCTCACTTCAGTACAGTACGCCACAGACTGGAAGGTAGGGTAACTTCAGTACAGTACACCACAGCCTGGAGGGTAGGCTCACTTCAGTACAGTACGCCACAGACTGGAAGGTAGGCTCACTTCAGTACAGTACACCACAGACTGGAAGGTAGACTCACTTCAGTACAGTACGCCACAGTCTGGAAGGTAGGCTCACTTCAGTACAGTACACCACAGACTGGAAGGTAGGCTCACTTCAGTACAGTACACCACAGACTGGAAGGTAGGCTCACTTCAGTACAGTACGCCACAGACTGGAAGGTAGGCTCACTTCAGTACAGTACGCCACATCCTGGAAGGTAGGCTCAGTTCAGTACAGTACGCCACAGCCTGGAAGGTAGGCTCACTTCAGTACAGTACACCACAGACTGGAAGGTAGGCTCACTTCAGTACAGTACACCACAGACTGGAAGGTAGGCTCACTTCAGTACAGTACGCCTCAGCCTGGAAGGTAGGCTCACTTCAGTACAGTACGCCACATCCTGGAAGGTAGACTCACTTCAGTACAGTGCGCGACATCCTGGAAGGTGGGCTCTCTTCAGTACAGTACGCCACAGCCTGGAAGGTAGGCTCACTTCAGTACAGTACGCCACATCCTGGAAGGTAGACTCACTTCAGTACAGTACGCCACAGCCTGGAAGGTAGACTCACTTCAGTACAGTACGCCACATCCTGGAAGGTAGACTCACTTTAGTACAGTGCGCCACATCCTGGAAGGTGGGCTCTCTTCAGTACAGTACGCCACAGCCTGGAAGGTAGACTCACTTTAGTACAGTGCGCCACATCCTGGAAGGTGGGCTCTCTTCAGTACAGTACGCCACAGCCTGGAAGGTAGACTCACTTCAGTACAGTACGCCACATCCTGGAAGGTAGACTCACTTTAGTACAGTGCGCCACAGCCTGGAAGGTAGACTCACTTCAGTACAGTACGCCACAGCCTGGAAGGTAGACTCACTTCAGTACAGTGCGCCACAGCCTGGAAGGTAGACTCACTTCAGTACAGTGCGCCACATCCTGGAAGGTGGGCTCTCTTCAGTACAGTACGCCACAGCCTGGAAGGTAGACTCACTTTAGTACAGTGCGCCACATCCTGGAAGGTGGGCTCTCTTCAGTACAGTACGCCACAGCCTGGAAGGTAGACTCACTTCAGTACAGTATACCACAGACTGGAAGGTAGACTCACTTTAGTACAGTACGCCACATCCTGGAAGGTAGACTCACTTCAGTACAGTACGCCACAGCCTGGAAGGTAGACTCACTTTAGTACAGTGCGCCACATCCTGGAAGGTGGGCTCTCTTCAGTACAGTACGCCACAGCCTGGAAGGTAGACTCACTTCAGTACAGTACGCCACATCCTGGAAGGTAGGCGCACTTCAGTACAGTACGCCACAGCCTGGAAGGTAGACTCACTTCAGTACAGTACGCCACATCCTGGAAGGTAGGCTCACTTCAGTACAGTACGCCACAGCCTGGATTGTAGACTCACTTCAGTACAGTACGCCACAGCCTGGAAGGTAGACTCACTTCAGTACAGTACGCCACAGCCTGGAAGGTAGGCTCACTTCAGTACAGTACGCCACAGCCTGGAAGGTAGGCTCACTTCAGTACAGTACGCCACAGCCTGGAAGGTAGGCTCACTTCAGTACAGTACGCCCCAGCCTGGAAGGTAGGCTGACTTATTTGCTGTATGATTGTTGAGTAGGGCATGACCGCACAACGGGAAGCTATTCCCTACAATCATATCCTTGAATCAAATGGTTATGTTGTCCATCACATGAAGAAGCTATTTAATGGAAGGGAGAGTTTGAGATGAAAGGACCATTTCATTTCATATTTATTCATCAGTGCCTTACACTGTATTTACAGTACACTGAAGGGAGTCTCTGAAAAGATCAAAGCCCCACTCCGCATTTGAGATGCATCAGAGCCCCCTAAAAGTAGAATATATGAAAATATTCTATTATAGTTCTTCTTGGAACTAGTTGGTTATTAGTTCCGTAACTCCTCTTGCTAATTTTGGGTGGTAATTGTTTGTCTGTTACAGATTTGGCCTGATAGTTCTCCGATATCTGATGATGTATCTGACAACATTCAGTCTCCTAACCATCGCACTTCTTAATCTAGTACCAACAAAAAGTTCCCTACAACTGGAGTTCCGGAAGAGCAACAATACCAATAAAATCGCAATGTTAATCTCCGCCTTAATTGACAGTCATATTGATGAATGTAATACTACTTTAACTATTTACATGGACAGAGATAACCCCAACTGCATCTCCCAAACATAACTCCTTCTGATACACGAGCAGCGTTACACCGGTGTGCAGTTGGTAGTTGGAAGTACAACGCAAATGAACTTGCAGCTCGCCAAGAGTAACTTTTACCTGCTGTTGTTTTACCAGTGTTCCTGGGATATTGTTCATCAAGGCGTTACCAATCTTAAAGCACTCTCTGGTTTGAATCCGAAAGGAAGGTTCCTCGTGGTTATTATCTCTGACACGGACAAATGTGTGCATGACGTATTTAACACATTGTGGCAGTTCAAGATACTGAATGCAGTGGTCACTGTATCCTTCTCAACAACTGAAAATGAAGATCACATCAAGACATACACCTACTCTCCTTTCGGAAAAGGAGGTAAAACTGTTCTACATGATGTAACGAATGGTAATTCTAGTACCTTGTACATACGGAAACCTCTCAATATGCAAGGCAATGTTATAAAGCTATCTACTCAGTCACGACCTCCATTCAAGGATACGCCTCAAGGTGTAAAGTATTTAGGACTAACAGGAGAAATTCTCAACTCATTTCTTTCTCACTTCAACGGTGTACCAGACTTCGTTGAAGTTAAAGGACATGATGAATCTTCGAAAATTAGAAATGGTATAATAGATATTAGCTTTGCTATGTACAACCTTATGGTTGACGTGTCAGGGTATCTTTCAATATACCCACACATCTTCGAAGGGGCAGTGTTCCTAGTGCCCAAAGCTAAACGTCGACCTCAGTACCAGAACTTATTCCTTCCATTTGATCGTATGACTTGGTCTTTCATGATCTGTAGTATACCATTGGTAACCATTTTATGGTATTTCATTCAACGTATTAAGGGGATACCAGAGAGCTTTTCAAACAATATGTTTAACTCCTTCTCCATTTGCTTGACAGGTTCCTTAAACACTATTCCAAGTGCGTTGTCAGACAGACTTAGTATTTTGTTCTACGTATTCTTCAGTATTGTTGTAACCAATGCGTTCCAAGGTTCCCTGACTAGTATTCTGAGCATCGTCCAGTTACTTCCTGAAATAGACACTTTCCAAGCGCTGTATAAAACTGGTTTGAATGTGGTTCATCCAGCTGATTGGGAGACAATGATAGAGCCTGCATTAGAAGTTGCTTGCCCACAGCTAATTCAAAGACTTTCAACTCCAGTAAACGGCAAAAGCTGGAGTCAGTATCTGGATGATATTTCTTTTCATAGAAACGTGTCTGTAATCATGACAAAGAGGTGGTCTGAGTGGGAGATAGGATTGAAACTGATTGCTCGGAACGGCAAAAACCTAATTCATCCAATGAAACAAGGTATACCTGGAAATATGTTTGCATACGTTACTCCGGAAAATTCTCCGTACAATGGACCGCTCTCTGCGACTGTCCAGCGTCTGGTAGAAGTGGGGCTGTACGGTAAGTTGTTTAAGGCTGAGATGGATTCGTTTAATTTCGACAAGTATCATCAGCAAGGAGATATGACCCCAATACCCGAGAAATTCACACTTGACCACCTGCAAACAGCTTTCTACGTCCTGCTCTTGGGATATGTTTTGTGTATTGTGTCCTTAATAGTGGAAGTGTGTAAACGGTAAATTGTTGACACAACACCTGCGAACCGCTTTCCAAATCCTGTCTCACGGGCACGCTGTAGGTGCTTTCTGGTTAAGGATGAATAGCGTACATGTTGTTAACAAAGCACCTAAGGTCAGTTTTCTACATTCTGTTTCTTGTATATGAGTAATCCCTTTGCATAGACCACAAAGTGCATCATAAGCGAAACCGAGGAAATGTTGGAAAACTTTATATGGCCAAACTATATAAGCAAATACCATACTTTCTACCGCTAAAAATCAGCAAAAATGTCATTCAATATTCGGATAAAATCTGTGAAATCTATGGTTGGGTCTTCTGTTCCAAATCATAAATTAAAATATTGACTTATAAGGTTTTGCACAAGTTTTGTGCGGTTCGCGACTTTTGCACACGTAACGGAGAGAGTCGTTATAGAAGCTTCGGTTGCATAACCCGCTACTTTGTTGAAATTACGAATGGCATTAAGATAGAACTGAGTTAGGATAAAGAATTAGTTTCAAACTTGACTTTCTTTTGACTTAATTCCTGTTGTTCCTCGTGGAACATAGAGCATCAACAAAGCTGGTTCTATTGATAGCCAACCTTTTCACCTCGATCCAGGTCTTGCCTTATTTTATTGTTTCCATGTGTACTAGTAGTTATTGTTGTTTTAACTTCGGAACTACGAGGTCATCTGCCCCACACCATGTGTACTGACCTTCGCCTCGTATATTTGGGTCTCCATCTCTTCCTTATACCACGCGAGATTAAATCCAATGCCTCTCTTTCAATGGCTTCATTTCCCTTTCTCAGTGAATGCCTGGTCCATTTCCATTTCCGCCTTTTGATTTGTATTGACATCTGAATGTACCCCGACCTTCTATAAACTTCATGGTTGGAGATGACTTCCAGCTAGAAGACATTGAGAATCTTCCGTAAACAGCGGTTGATAAAGGTCTGCAACCTGTAAGTAATTGCTCTATTTACTTTTCAAGTCTTGCACCAATACATAAGATGGAACGAATTTGACATTATTTCGGAAATTGCGGAGTTTGGTCCTCATAGATATTCTGTTTATCTTCCACACCAGATAGAGCCGAACAAAGGGGCCATTTGCTTTTTGAATACGTTGCGAGACATCCAGTGCTTCTCCTCCATCTTTGGCCCCTACACTGCCCAAATAAGTAAAGCTATCCACATCGCCTATAGATTCACCCCTGAAAACAAATAAGTTTAGTTTGTTGGTGTTTGTTCTTAAGGCCTTGGTCTATTTTGAGTGTATCCTGAGTCCCACATGTCTTCCTTTTTCTACCAAGTCTTGAATCTTTGTTTGTATTTTCCCATGTGCTTCAGACAGGAGACACAAATTGTCAGTAAATTCCAGATCTTCCAGACTATTTGTTAATCCCCATTAGAGACCACGTTTCACATTTCGAGTCACGTTCCTCGTCACTGCGTCAATCATAATCAAAAAATTGTAATAATATGGGTAGCGACAGGATACAACTTTAGCGTACTCTTGAACGTAAGCGTATAGGCCCTCATGAATGACAGGGTAAACACGGTAAGTTTCCTGAATAAGATTAATATAAAATGTGGCGGCACTCCATATCGCTTCACTTTTTACCACATGGATTCTCTACTGATCCAATCAAAGTCTTTTTCGAAGTCAGCGAATACTGCGTAGAGTTGAGCTGACCATTTAACACACTTCTCCAAAAGTATCCTCAAAGTGTTTATTTGGTCGACACATGATTGATTTGGGTGAAAACCTGTCTGTTCTCGTCGGAGACTTTGGTTTACATTCTCTTTCATTCTCTTTAGCAGAACCCTGGTGAATACTTTGCTAGGGATTGAGAGAAGTGTAATAACCCTAAAGATATTACAGTTTGACCGTATCCCCCTTCTTCAGCAACTTTAGCATGAACCCACACCTCCAGTCCATCGGCATTTCTCCATTTACCCATACCTTCTCAAATAGCGGCTGCAACATATTGACTGTGGAGTCCATACCAATCTTCATGACTTCGGCTGGAATGTTGTCAAATCCTGTTGTCTTGATTAAAACTAACTTAAAATTAATTGAGGTCAATTTAATAATCAAAAGATCAAAATGTACCAGAAATATACGGACGAACTTCTTAATGTGTTGTCTGACACCCTCCTTCCTTCCCTCGTACAGTTTCGTTCGTCTGTCGACTCCTCTGCTCTCTGGCGTTACTGCATCTTCGTTCATTACCTGTTGGGCCAAAATGAGAACACATTGTCTCTCCTGAGTTGTAAAATTGGCAGCACAAACTCTTTACCAACAATATTCCATTATATTGTTACGCGCCACCCCCCTAGTGGCACTTTTTGTTAACTGGATTACGGTGGGTTGAAGCACAACACAGATTCTTCCTTTAAATCAAATAATTAACTTTATTGCGGCCAGAAAGATACAACACTCATCAGCAAATGCAAACAATTAGAACCTTACTCCTGTTTCCTCAAGTCTCTTCCATGAGCGCTCTTGGCCCTTTCACTTGTCAACAAACTACAGAAGTTAAACCGTCTTAATGAGTACGGTGGCCTTGACAGAAACTACCTGCTCCTCTTCCTCATGTACACCAACCACAGTTACTTTCGATAATCCGCTACCCGCTGTTTCGCTGTCCACAAGCTGGGGTAACAATGTCACTGGATTTCGTAACTCGCACGGCACTTTGTCACCACACTTCTGTCGCACTCGCTCACAAACACACACCCACAGGAAACTTGGTCCCCTCACTGTTGAAGCCGCTTATATAGCAGGCTGGTGACTCAATGAATTCCAGAATCGTCCAGGGCACACGGCTTCTCGACATTTCCCTCACCGGTCCAGTCACGAACATTCTGGATCATCCCTTTGTCCTCGCAGCCCTGTTGCATAAGGCGCACGCAATACATGAGGCAGGGCACAGCCCAGCCCTGGGGCAGCTGTGACTCATGCGGCGAGCAATGACACAAACTGACAGCCGTAACACCATCCCCTTCCTAAAAAGGCTGATCGTGCCGATCAATCATTGGTCCGTCTGTGTCCCTCCGTAGGCTGCCAGGCGATCTCGATGCACGATCTTCATCTTCGCCCTCGGGCTCAACTGGATCCTGTAGACGACATCGTTGATCCGTTTCACGACTCGGTACGGGCCATCCCAGGACTTCTGCAGTTTGGGTGACAGGCCTTTCTTCCGTAATGGGTTGAAGAGCCAGACCAGGTCGTCCTTTGTGGAATCCGCCGGCATCCGTCTGCTGGTCGTATCGGGTCTTCATTCGGTCGGTCTTGATCCGAAGTTTCCTCCTCGCGAGCGCGTGCACGTCCTCCAGTTGGTCGACCAGTTCTTGACAATACTGGCTTACCGGGATCGGATCATTCCCAGGTCGGCCGAAGGCAAGATCGACAGGTAGGCGGAGCTCCCTCCCAAACATGGCCCGGGATGGTGTACACCCGGTGGCTTCGTGCACGGCGGCGCGGTAGGCCAGGAGAAATAGTGGAAGATGCTTGTCCCAATCCCTCTGGTGCTCGCTGACGACTATTCGGAGATGGTTCTCGATGGTGCGATTGAATCGCTCTACATCCCGTCGGACTGAGGGTGTAGCGGAGTTGTCCTTGTCTTCCGGATTCCCAGCAGCTGGCATAGGTTCTGGAACACCTGCGACTCGAAGTTCCTCCCTTGGTCGGAGTGCAGCTCCAGGGGTACTCCGTACCGGCTGACGAATTCCTTCACCAGGGTCTCTGCAATCGTCGCGGCTTCTTGGTTAGGGAGCGCATACGCCTCCGGCCATTTGGTAAAGTAGTCGCAGACGACTAATATGTAGCGGTTCCCTGCCTCCCTTAACGGGAATTGCCCAGCAACATCGATGGCCACTCTCTCCATGGGGCCGCCCACGCTGTAGGTCTTCAGTGGACCCCGTCGTCTTCGTCCTGGGCCCTTGCTGGCTGCGAAATCGTGGCACCTCGCGCAGTGGTTCTCCACGTCTGTTCGGCATCCGATCCAGTAGAACCGCTCTCTCAGCTTCTCCAGGGTCTTCTTTATCCCTAGGTGTCCACCAGATGATCCTCCATGAACTTCCTTCAGGACTTCCTCCGTCATAGCCTCTGGAACGACGACTTGTTCCCGAGATGTCTTCCCGTCGGTGCTCTCCCAGGTACGGAAGATGAGGCCATCCCTTGCAATCAGCGAGTCCCACTGTGCCAAGTAGGACCTAAACTTTGGGCTGCAGTCACTCACAATGTTCCACCCGGGTCTGGGGACACAGGCCGTCTTCCATTCGGCTATCAGTCCCAGGTCATCATCTTCTGCTTGTGCCCGCGTGAAAGATTCTCGGCTCCAGCTCCCTTGAAGTTCCACGGTAGTCCTTCGGCACTGTATCCCGGTGTTCTCCTCCCTTCGGGCACAGAAGGTGCAGTCTTCGGGGCACGGTCTTCGTGACAGGGCGTCGGCGTTAGAATGCAGTTGGCCTTTCCTGTGCTGAATCTCAAAGTTGTACTGTTGAAGCCTCTCTAACCACCGCGCGAGTTGACCCTCGGGCTGCTTGAAGTTCAGGATCCAACGCAGGGATGCATGATCGGTCCTGACGAGAAATTCTTGCCCGTACAGGTACTTGTGGAAGTGTTCACGATGGCGAGCAGCTCCATCCTGGTGACGCAGTAGTTCCTTTCTGGCTTTGACAAGGCCTTGCTGAAGTAGGCCACTACTCTTTCCTCGCCGTCCACTACTTGCGACAGGATTCCCCCTATGCCAAATTCGCTGGCATCGGTATCGACGATGAACCTTGTTCCAGGTCTGGGGTAGGCCAGAATAGGCGCGGTGCACAGAGCCTGCTTGAGTTGTTCGAAGGCACTGTGGCATTCTGCTGTCCACGTGAAGAGTTGGTCCTTCTCAGTCAGTCGATGTAAAGGCTTGGCGATGTCGGCGAATCCTCTCACGAAGCGACGGTAATAAGTGCAGAGTCCCAGGAAGCTTCGTAGTTGAGACTTGTCCTTCAGAACTGGCCACTCCCTCCCAGCTGCGGTCTTCTCTGGGTCGGTGTGCACCCCTTCCTCGGAGACGATATGCCCAAGGTACTGGACCCACTTCTGGAAGAGCTGACACTTCTTGGGGCTCAACTTCAGCTGGGCAGCCCGTAGTTTCAACAAGATCTCCTTCAGGTTGCTGTAGTGCTCCTCGAAGCTTCTCCCCAGAACGATGACGTCGTCTAGGTAGACCAGGCAGATCTTCCAGTGTAGTCCCCTCAGAATGGACTCCATTAGCCTTTCGAAGGTCGCAGGGGCGTTGCACAGACCGAATGGCATGACGGTGAACTGCCAGAGCCCGCTGCCCACAGAGAACGCAGTCCTTAGGGTGGACCTCCACCTGCCAGTAGCCACTCTTCAAATCCAAGGTGGAGAACCATCTCGACCCTGATATGGTGTCCAGAGTGTCGTCGATCCGGGGTAGAGGGTAGCTGTCCTTCTTTGTGACGTCATTCACCCGCCTGTAATCCACGCAGAACCTGGTGGAACCATCCTTCTTCTTCACTAGCACGACCGGAGAACTCCAAGGACTATGTGATGGCTCGATCACCCCTTGCTACTTCATCTCTTCTACCATCCGGTCGACTTCGGCTTGCTTGGCGAGCGGGACACGTCGGAATGGGGCCCTAATCGGAGCTCTGTCCCCATCGTGCTGAACCATGCTTGTCCTGCCGAAGTCTTTGCTCCCCACGGAGAAGACGTCCTGGAATTCGCGTAGCAGGTCCTGAAGTTGGCGTGATTGTCCCTCGTCTAAATGGTCCTGGGATCCTTGGTACAGCTTCTGTAGTTCTTCTGGCAGTGTGCGTCTTCTTCGGTTGTCCGTCAGCAGGTGTCCGTCTGTCGTATCTGTGATGCGGGCAATCCAGGTAACAGGCTCGCATACTCCTAGGTTGGTGTCCCGATGAACCGTAATGTCGTAGTCGTTCAGGTTGGACAGGCGGACGTACGGCCGAGACGTCGTGTTGATGAGAGTCTTGGCAACTAGCAATCCTTTTGTCTGGATGTCCTCATATTTTGGCTCGATGACAGCCGCCACTCCCTCAGCAGTTCCGTCGACAATTACGGCAGCGCTGACCTCCGTCCTGGCGGGAACGATGACGACTTCTCTCAGCCTTACTCGTCGTGCGGTGATGGACTCGTGCGCAGGTTGCAAAGCAAGTTCCCCACCTCCGAAGTGCAGAGTGTTGGTACTCAGATCCAAGATGATGTTGTTCTGGTCCAGGAAGTCCAGTCCGATGATCACTTCATTTGATACGTCAGCCACAAGCACTGGATGCTTTATCGCCCGTCGACCAATGACGAACTCCAGTGATGCTTCGCCATGTACCGGTGCGGTCTCTCCGGTCGCGGTTATTAGCTGGATGTTCCTTTGTGTGGGTTGCACTCTCCACTTCGGGATCACGGTGGGACTGACGATGGTCCTCGATGCTCCCGTGTCGATTAGCAAGGGCCAGCTCTCTCCGTTGACGACTCCGTCGACCATCAGGCTGCTATTGTCCCTCCGTAACTTCGTCACACGAACCTGGACTGCCGGGGCTTGACGACTGTCACAAGCCAACCTTTGCCCCCCAAGGCTGGCTAATACTCGTTTCCCTGGGTCACGCGGTTTTCAGACGACTGATTTCCCGTCGGATACCCTCGGCGGCGGCGATCACCGCAGTCCTTGCTCAGGTGGCCTTTCTTACCGCAGGTCCAGCAGGTCGGTAGTCCTCTTCCGGGCCGCCTCTCCGGTTGCCTTCCGGCTGTGTCGTTGCTGGTGGTGCCGCGACTATCGAAGAAACGGCTTAGCGCCTCCATTAATTCGTCGGCCAGGGGCTTGGTCTCGTTGGTTTTTACTGGTTCTTCGACGTCCACTTGACGCACCCGTGCGTGCATTCTGGATGCCTGTTTTGCCGTCTTGAACTCAAGTGCATGGCTCAGCGCATCTGCCAGGGTCTTATTGCGCGCGAGACGCAGCGCCTGTTGAGTGTCCGAGTCCCGTAGCCCGTCGGTGAAAGTCTGCGTCGCTATCTGCTCCAGAAAGTCGGCCGGCGCTGTTGGGTAGGCGAGCCTTACGAGGCGTGCGATGTCCATCTCGAACTCCTGCAGGGTTTCCGCATTCTTCTGTACCCGGGTCCGGAGCTGCATCTGGTAGGCCTGCTGAAGATGGCTATCTCCATATCGGGACTCCATATGGGCGATCAGTGAAGCGTAGTCCTGGGATCCAGTCGGGATGGCCTGAAGGACGTTAAGGGCGTCACCTCTCAGCGCTACAATGAGAGCTGTAGCCTTTTCTGTGTTGTTCCAGTTATTTATGGAACAGGCCGCCTCGAACTGACGTAAGTAGGTGTTCCACGGGACCTTTCCGTCGAAGGTTGGGGGCGTCACTCTGCTATGACCCGTTCCTGATAATCCCGGTGTAACGGTGGGCGGGCGTTGGCGCAGCTCGGCAACTTCCTCTCGTAGAGCGTTGAATTTCTCTTCCACCCCCGTCAGTGGGCGTTGGCGCAGCTCGGCAACTTCCTTTTGTAAGGCGTTGAATTTCTCCTCCACCCCCATCAGCGGGCGTTGGCACAGCTCGGCAACTTCCACTTGTAAGGCGTCGAACTTCTTTTCCACTGCTGCGACTTCCTCACGTAGGCCCTGTTCTAATTTCCTTTGGCTCTCCTCTAATTTCGTCAGCAGACACTCTTCCAGATTTTTCTGGCCATCCAGAAATTTGGCGGTTAGGTCCTCTGCTAACTTATTCTGGCCGTCCTTCAGGTCCTCTGCTAGCTTATTCTGACCTTCTTCTAATTTGGAAGTTAAGTCCTCGGCTAAACTTTTCTGGCTGTCTTCCATCTTCTTCAGGTCCTCCGCTAACTTATTTTGACCGTCTTCCATCTTCTTCTGGCCGTCTTCTAGCTTCTTCTGGCCGTCTTCTAATTTGGCAGTTAGGTCCTTGGTTAAATTCTTCTGACCATCTTCTAATTTAGCAGTTAGGTCCTCGGCTAACTTCTTCTGGCCGTCCTTCATCTTCTTCTGGTCATCTTCCATCTTCTTCAGGTCATCCTTCAGGTCCTTGGCTAATTTCTTCTGGCCGTCTTCCATGCCACTTAACTTTTCTAGCAATGCTGCCAATTGCGCCTCCATTTTAGTTGTTTGTCTTGTAAAGGGCATGCACTCAAAGGAAAATTAGAGAAAATGACCTGCTCGGGTTTTGAAACCAGGACCGTCAGGTGTTGTGCTTGAGTTCGTAATCCGGCTTCTGACACCAGTTGTTACGCGCCACCTCCCTAGTGGCACTTTTTGTTAACTGGATTACGGTGGGTTGAAGCACAACACAGATTCTTCCTTTAAATCAAATAATTAACTTTATTGCGGCCAGAAAGATACAGCACTCATCAGCAAATGCAAACAATTAGAACCATACTCCAGTTTCCTCAAGTCTCTTCCTTGAGCGCTCTTGGCCCTTTCACTTGTCAACAAACCACAGAAGTTAAACCGTCTTAATGAGTACGGTGGCCTTGACAGAAACTACCTGCTCCTCTTCCTCATGTACACCAACCACAGTTACTTACGATAATCCGCTACCCGCTGTTTCGCTGTCCACAAGCTGGGGAAACAATGTCACTGGATTTCGTAACTCGCACGGCACTTCGTCACCACACTCTGTCGCACTCGCTCACAAACACACACCCACAGGAAACTCGGTCCCCTCACTGTTGAAGCCGCTTGTATAGCAGGCTGGTGACTCAATGAATTCCAGAATCGTCCAGGGCACACGGCTTCTCAACATTTCCCTCACCGGTCCAGTCACGAACATTCTGGATCATCCCTTTGTCCTCGCAGCCCTGTTGCATAAGGCGCACGCAATACATGAGGCAGGGCACAGCCCAGCCCTAGGGCAGCTGTGACTCATGCGGCGAGCGATGACACAAACTCACAGCCATAACAATATTCTGGCACAAATTAAGAGCTGGGGCAGATGACCTCGTAGTTCCGCCCCTTAAAACAACTCCAACAACATTAACCTCAAATTAAGAGCTCTGTCTTTTCTTATTTGTGAAATTGACAGGAAAGGCACCTTACAATCGGTAACAGTTTTGACTATCGCCTCCTCTCTTTGTTAAATAAAATGGTTTGTAAAGTTTCGCTCTGCGTCGTCTGTTGTTCTTTTGCGGGACGCCGGAGGCACATACTGAGAAATGAAGTTGTTCTGCCACTGTTGAGAGATTTTTCTTGGCAAAATATTTGGTATATTTTCCTGACATCTTACCTTAATTTTCCCTGCAGATGTTTACAGGCAGGTTTTCGAAAGCCTTTGTGTTGGTATCTGGATCAAAGCCCAGAGCTTAGAAAACGTACATAAAGCAGAGACGATACCAACAATAGCACAAAATTTAGGTTATGCTTTTGTTTAAATATTTTTATGCCCTTACCTTTCAGCCTTTGCCACAATTCTTTACCATGTTTCAGGAAACCTTTTCCTTTTCCTTCACATGCCGTATCCACAGTTTGATTCTGTTTGTTGTCAACTCCATTAGCAACGGGATCAACTACCATATTTCAACGTACACTATTTCTCCCCAAACTTACTGTTTATGTTCTTTTCTCCGCATTTGGAACTTCCACGATATTATTACCGTCCATAAATACAATAACTGCTTCACTTAAATCCACAAAATGGTTCATTTTTCTTGCCCACAAACAACAAACAACCTATCCATCTGCTCTTCTTTAACCGGCGTGTTTTGACAAGGCAGCATGACAGCGTACGCTTCCTCGACACTGTAGCCAACCCAATTCGTGGGCGGAATACTGACAGTTCTTTTACCAGTTAGCGATGTTTGCAGCCGAAACTGGCGAGTTTAGACGCCATACTTACGTAACTTAGTGGTGTTTGGAGCATTATACTGGCTTTCCAACCGTAACCAACATGCGTTTTGAGGTTAATGCAAGCATCCGCGATTGTTGTTGTCCATTTTTAACGGCATGGAGCAGGTTACGCACCCTGCAGCTTATTCCATCGTGCAACCCCTTAAAGGTCGAATGAGATGGTGTTCAAATCAAAATATAAGCAAAACGTGTACTTAGTGGCACTTTGCATCTGGCCTTCTCATATGATGGGTGTGTGCTTTGTGGTTAGAGATAAGGAGTGTACATTTTGTTAACAAAGCACTGGTGTTCAACTTTCTACATGCTGTTTGTTGTATAACATGGTGTGTGTTTAGCGATAAGGAGTGTACATTTTGTTAACAATGCACTGGTGTTCAAGTTTCTACAGACTGTTTGTGTTATAATATGATGTGTGCGTGTTTTGTGGTTAGAGATAAGGAGTGTACATTTTGTTAACAAAACACTGTTGTTCAACTTTATACAGACTGTTTGTGTTATAATATGATGTGTGCGTGTTTTGTGGTTAGAGATAAGAAGTGTACATTTTGTTAACAAAACACTGGTTTTCAACTTCCTACATGCTGTTTTTTATAATATGATGTGTGTGTGTTTTGTGGCTTGGGATCCAGAGTGTACATTTCGTTAACATAACACCAGTGTTCAACTTTCTACTTACTGTCAGTTGGATATGATGTGTGTGTTTTGTGGTTAGGGATGGAGAGTTTACAAATCACCTGTAATCAGCTCTCTACATTCTGTTTCTTGTATGTTATGAGCATGTTTTATGGTTTGGGATTTATTGTACACATGTCATTAATATAACACCTACAACAGCTTTCTATACCCTGTTTCAGTTGCATGCAATGTAATGTTTTCTGTGATATTTTAAGGTGTACACTTCCTAATCCATCCATTTCTATTACCTGCTGGCTCCTAAGAATATGTTGTTTTTGAAAGTGTATGTTAACTTGAATACGTTTCATACAGTTTGTTCTATTGATTTTACAACACGATTCATGTATATTAGGTTAAGTATCACATTTTCAGCATCGCTTGAAAGTTGTTTAACAAAATACAGTAAATATTTGATTTTGTAAACTAAACATGTACGTTAGGTTAAAATATATTGTTGAATGCTGTAATCTTCCCGCGTACTTAATTAGCCTATTTCAGTTTCAACAACAAAAAGGAAGTCGCGCGCGGGATGTTAACGCATTATATGAAAGAAAATAAACACTAAATATCAATTGATATCTATTCTGCATACATATATGTATACTGTGCCGAGGTTCATGCCGTACATACTAACTTACCTTATTATCTGTGGATCATAGGAACATGGTTGCTTTTTGGTTAGTTATTCCTGTATCAGCGAACAGGTCTTCATTGAAAGCATTCATTGAAATGCTGCTTCATTTTCTGACTGAGTTTCTCATCATCTTTAATATTCATGGAAATTCATTCCTAGGAGAACATCTAGATAGGCCCCCGCCTGGCTTTATAATAACTTATTTTTCTCCAACTTCACACTACAGACTTGTCATTCACTTCTTCTTTTCTTTATTATTATCCATTCCCATGAGTAAGCAATACGAGTCGCTTTCATTGCTTTATAATCTTCTCTGGACCTTTTATACTACTGGACCTGACACTGCCATCCAAGATGGACACCGTAAATGGTGGTCGGACATCAAACGCATGACGTGTGTCAGAATACAACGCAACACACAATAACATCATGACGTGATTTTGTCCGCTGTTAATTCATTCTAAGGGCTTGGGAAATCTTGGTCATCAGCCCCGTGCAGTTGGGTGTGGGTTGAATTCCTCCGTTTAGGTGATGACTGTAGTAGTGTTTGTAGCTGTATAAAGAACAGTCAGGGAGAGGTGCCCCAGGAGTTGAAATAAGGTACTACCGCAGTAACATCAGGAAAGGAATAAAATAAAATAATATTGAGGCCCGCAGGAGAGATCTGCAGAATATCTTGGCTCAGTGGACAGGGAAAGTTGTAACTGTTCCTGTTGGAATTTCAATTTCTTTTTTGTTCCATGATTCTTAATAATAAATGTGACCAACCAGGAGGTGTAGTTCTTGGTTGTCACTTCTGGGGTCCATGTTTGATTCCTGACTGTCAAGAAATCTAATCCTAGTCTGAGGGTAAGAACGGGGTACACACAGCCTAGTGAGGTAAACCGGGAAATGTTGGGTTCGATTCTCCGCTTAGCCACCCAGCAAGTGGTTTAACATGCGTTCCCACTCATACTGAAGATAAATTACAAGGTAATTCCTATCATAAATTCACGACCGCCTCCCGTAAATCCGTAAACAAGTAGGCTAGCCGTTTTCATTCATTATTATTCATGAGGTTAAATGGCACTCAGTAAGATACAAAATTTACCATTAGACAATGAAGGTATATTTGATGGTTGGTTGGCTGTTTGGTTGGTTCTTAAGTTTAGGGGCTGCGACAACGTGGTCATGTAGTCCCGTGTACTTTGAGTGTGTGTAGAATCTGTCTGATAACTGGTGTTAATTGTGATGACTGTATTAGTGTATGTTATCTGTTTTTTAATTTAAGTACAGACTGCAACTTAGAATTTTTCAAATAGTTCCCACTTTTGCCACCAAGCGCCACCGTCAACAACTACTAGGCCAAGTTCAGAACTTAGCTAGTAGACGCCACCGCAGTCGGCTCTTGGCACCGAACGTAGAAACCTAAGAGTGTTGTTTACATTCTTAACCTATCCAATTTAGCTTCACACAGGTGTACTTAGTGGAAGGTTCTTTAACATGACATGGGACCGCCGGCTTTACTTCCCCTCCGAAGGAAGGCTTACTGAGGGATTTTTAACGCTCTTAAAAAATCCGACGGCTTCGGCCGGGTTTGAACCCGCTATCATGGGCATAGAATCTATTTGATGAACATCTAAGAATATAAATTAACTATTCATACAAAAATTTACCCTCCATGTAAATACTTAAAAATGTAATCTATGGTAGTCAAATTCAAACAATTAAATAGTACACTGCCGAATGAATCGATACAAATATACTGGTATCAGTGGACAAAAAGGCATATTTTAAGCACATCTAACACAAAAATAATAATTAGGTCTACAGTACATACAAGAAATAACTTCCATGTGAATCCATAAACATGTAGACTAGTCCAATTGATAAGATGAAATGACACTGTTCCAAGTGCACATGATACAAAATATACTGATATCAGTAGACAACGAAGCTTTATTTCTTGTGTAGTTTTGTTCTTTTCCTAGGTTCAGTTACAACTGAGCCATCTTCACAATAATAACAACAATAACAAATTCAGGGACAATATGTTTGACACAAACTGAAGAATTAGCTGATTTTGTCTGCTGTTAATTCATTTTATGGACTTGAGATTTCTTGGTCATCAGCCCCATGAAGTTGTTTGTGGGTTGAATTCCCACGATGGGAAATTGTAAATAGGCACCAATGGCTTATCTTTATAATAAGTGGATTTGCATCCAGTCACACAACAGTTTCAAGGCATATCACCACAATTTTAGCATAGGTATGCATGAGTAAGCCAAGTACGTGATAACATTGATATCCTTGAACTAGCAGGCGTATAACTGAATAGGTGGACACGGCAGACAATTTTGAAAAGGGGTTATGTTCCTACGTAATAAATTTTCAGATCTTCTTAGACCTTAAATTGGAATACGTTAATTATTGCTATGCTTGCACATAATGAATTACCATTACTAATAATTTATGAACCCTAAACTGAATATTAAATAGACCAACTTACCCACTGATTGGCAATAGAATTGATGGTATCACAAGGGTAGCCTAACAGAAGCCAACGGTATCTCGTATTTATGAAGCACTAATTGCAGACATTTACTTACACGAACGTGTAATATCATTAAGCAATAATCAATAAGCACAGATAATCAAAGGAGACGATTGATAAGCGAAATTCACACCACTATCACAGAACATACAAACAAAGCATGTAACCCCCAAGATCTGCCGCCAATGACAGGTCCGCTAGTTATAGAAGGTCCTGATCTTCTTCCACTAGTTCACGATATCGCCACTAAGAAAGTTCCAAAGCCATCTTTGTGCTTCATGAGAAGCCTCTTTATTTCCACGTTTCATCACTATGATACTTTCTCCATTGTGACAGTACAAGTACATCTATGCATTTTCTTAAGAATGCTACAATCACGTTTCCATCCAACAGCTCATCGCAATAGCACCATTTTACCTCTAAATAGTCCTAACCAAATATCTTAACCTCTTCCCTTAGCTTGTCTGGCTGCGTGGCTCAGGGGTAACTTTCTCGCTCGCTGAGCCCAAGTTTGCAGGTTCGAAACCTGGCGCAGTCAGCTGGCATTTGAGGGTGCGCAAATGCGAGGGAGCCGTTTCAGTAATTTACTGGCACGTTAAAGATCCCCTTCGGGGCAAAATTCCGGCACCCCGGCGTCTCTAAAAAGCCAGTGTAGTTAAAAGGGACGTAAAACCAATAACATTATTATTATCTTCCCTTGGCATAAACCTGGCTTCACCTAAACAATAAATGCCCTCTTAAATCTACACAATGAGATAAATGAAAATATATATGCAATGGATTTTTTTTTATCGTATGGCTTTTTTTTAGTGCCGGGAGTGTCCGAGGACATGTTCGGCTCGCCTGAGTCTGTAGCTGCTTCCGGCGGACACCCTAAAGGGTGAGCTACAAGTTCCGTTCAATTTCAAGTAGTTCCATCTTTCGTCTCCAGATATCAATGATACCTAGTGGCGAACATTGGAACTTTGATAGAGCGTTCTGACGAAATTTAACCTAACAAATTTTGCTTTACACAAGTTTAGTCTGTGAAAGGATCTTTTACATGCCATAAATCTATGACATGCGACCGCCGGCTATACTTCCCCTCCGAAGGAAGGCATACTGAAGGTTTTATAACGCTCTTAAAATATCCGACGACTTCGGCTGGGTTTGAACCCGCTATCTTGGGCACAGCAATTCAGCATGCTACCGACTACGCCACCGAAGCCGCTATGCAATGGATGAAAACTAATGACACAAGTGATTCTAAAGTACATTGGTTCAACCCCTTGTAACCAACATATTACAATGCTCACCTCAAATATAAACTGCAATAGTAGAGGAATCCTAATTATTTCTCAAAATCCTATCCGTTGTGTACACAGGCTCCGCTTTGTACCGTTTCAAGATACTTACCAACTCTCAGTTGGTCATCTTGGTTTTCTATAATATACAAGGGATATCCCATAAGTAATGTCATCCTTTAAAGAAAAGTTCATTTGGAAAGTTTTCTGACAAGAAATTAAACTATTCTTCAAAGTAAAGCCCATCAGATTCTATTCTTGAGCCATCTTTCAGCATTGTTTCGTATCCCGCTGCGGTGCCAGTCTCCGGTTTTGGAGAATTCGGCGCGACCCACTTCCACAGCTTCAATGTTTTCAAAATTTATTCCACGCAATAAATGCGCCATGGATCGAACATGAAGGTAATCTGATGGCGCAAAAGCAGGGCTGCATTCTGGGTGTGGTAGCAGTTTGAATCCTTCCAATCCTGAATTTTTGCCTTGATTGTTCGTGCAGTATGAGGACTCGCAATGTCCTGCTGCGAGATAACTCTATTTCGGTTAACTAATGCTGGGTATCTCCGTCACAAAATTTCATGAACTCGTTCCAGTTGTTGAGAATAAAGATCCGCATTGACTGCACGCTCGTTTGGAACAAAACTTCCAGTGAATTATTCCTTCAAAAATTCCACCAGACGCACACCAGCAATTTGGGGCCGAACCGATCGTTATTAACGATGACTTTGGCAGGTCAATGGCGACTGAGCCACTGTTTCGAGGCGTCAGCGTTGCGGTAATAGACACGTTTTGCATCACATGTGGCAATTTTCCTGATAGTCTAAATCTATCATCCATGGGGTTACCGATAAGCTGTCGACAGATTCATGAGGTACAGATCAACAGTCTCTGTTTGGATTTCCAAATTTCCTTATCTGGCGATGTATGGTCTCTTTTGATGCACCAAGTTCTTCTGACAACCTAAGAGTACTTCTTTGCGGATTTTCGTCCTAAACTCTGCGTATATTCTCAATATCCCATAGTTTAGGTTTTTCAGAATGCGGAAAATCTTTAGTTTTTTTTCTTCTCCAGTGTTGAAACGATGGAACAATCGTTGTGCCACACGCTCACTAACTACACCTTCTCCTTTCACTTCACATATTCTTCGAGCCGTGGCAGATGATTTGTAATCTTGTTTCCAGTAGTGCTTTAGGAGGACCCTAACCTCCAACTTTGTAAGGTCCATTTGTGATTGTGTATCAGAGACTGACGACTGATACATTCTCGCAAAATACGCAATTCTACTCATGGCCTCCTTTAAATAGCATTGGTGAACCAATGAGAACCAATTCTATCTTATTAAACACCAAACTTAAAAAATTACATAACTTATGAGACATGCTAATAGTTATATTTTAACCCTGACAGTATTCCGTCTCTGCGAGAAGCGAGGGTGCGAGCTTCAATTTCTCGTACGGTGTGTTATGATGCGTGGATGCGAATATCCGCAACATGTTTCACCATGCGGATATCATTTGAATGGCTGTGCGGACAGCGGATAAGCTGCAGATATTGTTTGGAGTAAATTTGCGGGTAGTTTTTCGAACAAAATCCGAACTTGTTGAGTATCATTAATGGGACTAGAATGTTTTTGACATACTTTTTTCCGTTATGTTTTTTCATGACAAATGTGAGATGATGATTTAAGATAATCTTATTCAAATTATGTTATTAAGCGTAATT
Organism: Meconema thalassinum; assembly: GCA_946902985.2. Taxonomy (NCBI): domain Eukaryota; kingdom Metazoa; phylum Arthropoda; class Insecta; order Orthoptera; family Tettigoniidae; genus Meconema; species Meconema thalassinum. The sequence goes on along the minus strand of OX336390.1, from coordinate 65,416,507 downwards.
AACACTCCGAACTGAAAAAGGTTGCAAGTCAGGCTGGATAACATTCATTTCAAACATAGCACATGACATACGTAGCCTAAGGGAACTACTCTCACCTCAAATGTCTAAATGTGGCGCTTTAATAATTTATGCTTTATCTAATTAAATATATTATCATTGCAATGCCAGTAGACTCGGATAAAAAACGTGCGTATGCGGGGCGGATCCGGATAACGTTTTGATTGCCCGCCCAGGGCTCTAGTTATGATGATGTACACCCAGGTGGAAGATTCGGAATGAGTCGCTCCTCTAACCACTTATTATAATTCCTGCTATTCATTTCATCATAGTAATCTTGAGACTGTGTATATGTACCTAATATAAAACCAAGTTCGAAGTAGTGTATTTGCAGGGGTTCAAGGCCCACCGCCACCGCTCCACCGCTAGAATACTAAAATGGCGATATCTCTCGAACGCATGGTCGTATTTTGACGAATGAGGAGTCATTGAACTCGGGCTGACACCCCCTTTCCAATGGACAGCATATTTCCACCCCAAAATAAAACCTACCCCTACTAGAGGGTGATTTTTTTTTTTAGAGAATCTCTTTTTCCAATTGCAACATGTGAGAGTTTGAATGCTAATATGGAATTAAACGTTGTTCTACATAAAGTGCATGTGTTTGGTGGGTAGCCACTATGAATTCACAAGCTTGTTTTTTGTTTTTACGCATGCCCACTCATAGGTTTGGTAAGAGGGCGGGATTTTTAAAAGATGGTGGCTGTAGTGTAACCTAACCCAATCTAACGGATCCTTGTGGACAGGTCATTGTTGATGGGTCCTTGTGGACGAGTCCTTGTGGACAAGTCCGTGTGGACGAGTCCTTGTGGACAAGTCCTTGTTGACAGGTCATTGTGGATGAGTCTGTGTGGACAAGTCCTTGTGGACGAGTCCTTGTGGACAAGTCCTTGTGGACGAGTCCTTATCGACAAGTCCTTGTGGACGAGTCCTTGTTGATGAGTCCCTTTTGACTGATCCCTTTGAACCAGTCCCTTTGGACTGGTCCCTAATGATATGATGAAATTAAACGTTGTTCCACATGAAACGCATGTGAAGAGCCGATTTCTACTATGAATTAACATGTTTGTTTTCTGTTTTTTCGCATGCGCACTTGGGGTTTTCGTAAGAGGGCGGACTTTTTAAATAATAATTTATAGACGAGTTATTTAAAAAAATAACCCAAAGATCAAAAACTAATAGGTCATTGGCTTTTTAATATCTCATGGACCAATAAAGCTAGGGACTTGTATGAGGGGTCGTTGGACTTGGTATGACGCCCCGTTTTTCAATGTATTTTTGATTTTTGTCAAAAGGGCCTAAGTACACTTTTGTTAATATCTCGTGAACCAATAAGGCTAGGGACTTGTATGAGGGGTCGTAGCACATGGAATGACATTCCCTTTTTAAATGTATTTTTTGAAATTTTGACAAGGGGCCTAACTACACTTTTGATGATATTTCCTGAACCCATGATGGGATTTTGACCTGTGAGGTGTCGTTGGACTTGGGCAGACACTTTCCTTTTGAATGTATTTTTGACATTTTAACAAGGGCCTAACTACACTTTTGTTAATATCTCAAGAAACAATAAGGCTAGGGACTTGTATGTGGGGTCCTAGCACTCGGGGTGACGCTCTGTTTTTAAATATATATTTAATGTTTTGTCAAAAGGGCCTAACTGCACTGTTGTTAATATCTCGATAACTTATAATGGGAGAGAGTCAAGTGAGGTGTTATAATACTAAGGATGGCCAACCCTTTCCCATGACCAACGAATTTACCTCAAATATTCAAAACAACAAGGACATTGACCTGAGACTATATAAACTAATAGTCGGATATCGACATGTGAGGTGTCATAGAACTTAGAAAGGACAACTCTTTCCCATGACCAATGAATTTACCTAAAATATCCAAAATATTAAGGACATTGACCTCAGATTTTATAAATTAATAATTGGATACGGACATGTGAGTTGTTTACCGTGAGTGATGAAACATAGCTAGGTAGAGAAAGAACTAGTGTAGGCTACATGTATGGTGACTGACAAGTCTTTCACTATTGGAACTTGTTTTCAGATCTGACTGTAGTACAGAGAGAGTATAGGTTGCAGGCATGGGTTAATAAATGACAAACGGTGTATACAAAATCGGATTTATTGATTCAAGAAAAAGAGTAGACTATCTTTAATTGATTGGTTAAAGAGGATAGCTAATGAAACAAAATGGTGACTACATTGAACTAAACTGAACCAAGCTGAATCAAACCCAAACAAACCGAATCAAACCTAATCGAAAACAAGCCAAGGGTTTAAGTGTAAAACTTGTGGGTGAATGTGGTCAATGGTAATGTCAAAAAGGAAAGGGATAACGCTCTACCTATAGAGGGTAAGGTAAAGCTAGTGCATAGTGCTAATGCACACACCCAAGTACATGAACCTCACACAACTATCCTATGCAGTTTTTATGGGTTGACTGTTAAAACTTGCTCAGTGGTTACTGGGACAAGATGGTCGCTACACACAACAAGCTTTAAATACCTGAGGCTAATAATCTATACACACACTCACACACACTTGTTCTAAACTAAACTGTCTTGCTGGCAGAGCTCACACATTAGGCAAATAACAGAAATGCTTGGCTAACAGAAATACAAACCATTTCGGTTGTCTAATGTTACCAGCTAAACATTACATGCTATAGTGGTGAGCACATGTGCCTCTTTCACTGGAGATCTTAACTCGATTTCTAGCTCTAAGGCCTACAACGAATCAAACTAAGAAAAAAGGGTATGGTGACGCAGTGGTTAAACTATTAGCCTTTCACTAAGGTAGACTAGGGTTTGATTTTAGGTGAATATGCATGTCATAAACAAACAAATAAAAGCAGAGATAATGTTTAAAACTGATTACACTTGTCTCTTTTCAAATTATTACTTAGATTACAAATACAAACGTGGACTGGGAAAGACATACAGTTAATGCTTTCTATCACATACTAGACTGTAAGAAAGCCAAACAAGCAAAAGGCGTAGGTAGAGCAGTGGTAAAATCGCTATGCGTAGAGAAATACCTAACGGTTTTATGAACTGGCAAAGGTATGTCGCATAAACAGTGCAGGATACAATCCAGCAATCATAATTTTTATCTTGTGGACAAGAGAAAACATATATATAGAGAGAGATATATAGAAAGCTTGTGTATGTGTGGGTAGCATTGGTTGTTTGACCAGAGAAAATACGGTGAGGTTGGCTGGGGAGAGGGAGAATTAGCACTTTCATATGAATGGAAAATAGATTTTTTTCAATCGTTTTGTTTTTCAAATGCAGTGGTAGATAGTCGTTATTTTGTAAAACATTCTTACTTGCAGTAGTAATAAGCCTCTATGGTTCCGCTAACACATAGATAGACTGTATTATTGCCATGGTCAAGCACTCACATTAAGATCATTTACAAAATCATAAAATGTAAAATAAAAAATCTTGTTTTGGAAATATGGTTTCTCAACATACACCAAATAAATATAAAAAAAAATTGTAAACAGCAATATGGAAAATCCATCTTTCCATATAGACAAAATTTAAAAACCTTAAACGGACATTTAAGAAAATATATGCAAATGGGAAATTGACAAATGTGTAAATATGAAAATGGAAAAATCCATGTTTCCATATCATGAAATTGAAAAACATCAAACTGTCATTTAAAAATTGCAAATGGAAAATTCACAAATTGCAATGTGTGAAATGTGAATTTGAACAAATGGCTATCATTATTTAAAAAAATAGGAACATGGTGCTCTATGGTTGAGGTGTGAATCAATCCCTCTCTACATATTTGGACCACCCGAGACTGAGTACGAGTAGACTAGTTTTAGTTGTCATACCACTTTTAAAAGTTTGTGTTAAATCTAGGAATTGAACCCAAGAGCTTGTAGGAGAGATCCAAGGTTATAATATGTTAAACAGATAGCCTTGAATGTAGGGTGTGATAGCTATATAGAAATGAGACGTTTCGCTCGGGGCAGGGAGGCATGGAGATCTGCATCAAACCAGTCAAAAGACTGACGACTCAAACAACAACATGTAGAGCTCACCAAAATAATGTTGTGTAACGGTAAATGTTAGTCGACGAACAGTAATGCATTACTAAAACCCATGACACGATACCTAAGAGCTTTTCTAAAATTATATTAAAATGTCTTTAACCCTATATTAAACACCCAGTTCTCAAGACTCATAACTGCAATGTTATGGTCAAACAAAACAAAATCTATATTTCAAAACAAACAAGTGGTTTATTCAATATATACTGGAAAAAGTTTTATAAACACTCAAGTCAACAAAAATAATTCAATTAGTAACTGTCAGGTTGACCGAGTGGTTATGGTGTTTGACTTAAGTTCAAATTTTCTGTACAAGAAAGCAAGGGTTCGAATCCCTTACCTGATATAACTATTACCTCAACATGGCTTGACCACACTGTATTATTGTGTACTCGGTACACAACCCATAGATAGAGTGTATTGTTTAAGGTCACTCTCTTTGCGAACATAGTCAGAGACTGTTGATGGTTAACAATTGCATAATTAGTGGGACATAGGGATAGCAATTAAGTAAAACAGACAATACCCATACACTATTTTTATTTTATAATGTAATTACTATTACAATCGTTATATACAAACTACAACTCTCTTTTGTCTATTACTATCTAATCTTTTTCGATCCACTTGCATATCAAGGGCAGATGACTTTGTAGTTCAGCCCCTTAAAACAACAACACTACCGCTTGCATAGTCTGTGATGTTGATGACTCTTGAGGCGTGGAAGATGGATACAACATAACTTTTACAACAGGGGTTAAACGTTGCTTAACAAACAATGCACTATTTTGAGTAGCAACATCTTTCTCTTGTACTAACTTTTTAGCATTCTGATGATTTTTTGTCAACACCATCAGTGTTTTGTCTGGAACACTACATTGATGATCACTCACACTTAAAACCACACCTTTTCTACTTTTCATATTGCCTCGACATCTTGTTGATCTCTGTTTTGAGCATCGCCAGAATATTATTCCTTTTACATTTTGTCGTCTATAGTTATAAGAGTAGCCTTTATAGAGTACACGTTGTTTACCTCGGTTAGTCGTAGTAAGTTCCATAGTAGTAACTAACCTGTTAGTATGATTTGCACACTACAAAGGTTATCTCTGTTCTGGTAATAGAATTATTTAGCGTTGGCTTTTATATTTAATATGTACAGTTTAAAGTGATAGAAAAGTGGTAGAAACGTGGTAGCAAAGTGGTAGACAAGTGGTAGACAATTGGTAACATAGTGGTAGCAAAGTGGTAGCAAAGCGGTAGAAAAGTAGTAGAAAAGTGGTAGCAAAGTGGTAGAAAAGTGGTAGCAAACTAGAAAAGTGGTAGAAAAGTGGCAGAAAAGTAGTAGGAAAGTGGTAGCGAAGTGGTAGAAAAGTGGTAGCAAACTAGAAAAGTGGTAGCAAAGTGGTAGAAAAGAGGTAGAAAATATTACATGTATTGTTAAGAAATAGTTTAAGCGGTTATATGGATTCATTACACTATAATTTTAGCATCACAAAGCTCATTTTCTATATCCAAAAGTTCTTCTTCATATTTAGTTTGACCAGCCTGTTTACAGGTATGCAAGTACTGAAGCCGTTGGATTGGCTTACTGGGATTGTTCCATTAAACAAATTTAACAAATGATTTTTTTGGGTGTAAATCATCATCATCATCATCATAATCATCATCATCATCATGGTTATCATCATCAATATAATTATCATCAATATAATCATCATCACTATTTCTATCTAATCCTTTTTGTTCATCTTGCAATGCAACAACCTTTGGCATAGTTTGTGTTGTCTTTGATAGTGTTAGAGGTTTCATAGACGTTAACGACTGTCCTAACATGTCTTTTTCAGGAGATAATAAATGCTCTTTAACAAACAAAGCACTATCTTGAGCCACACTATTTATTTCTTGGTCTTGCTTTTTTACCTTGGTTAGAGTATTTTGTCCATTTAAATGAGTATTATTTTGAGATTTACAATGATGATCGATTGAAATAAGTATGTTGGAGCCTTTTGTTTTAATCATTCCTCGACACCTTTTAGATCGTTGTTTCGAACAGCACCAAATAAAGTTCCATTTTTATTAGTTCTTTTTACAATATATGCATATTCTTTATAGTAAGCACATGGCTTACCATAGCTAGTCGTTGATACTTTCATGTCCACTGCTAAGCATAAACTAATCTCTAGTAAAGTTAACTCGATAATAAAAATGATAGTTTGTAGTATGTGCAGTTTAAAGTAAGAGCAAAAGTGAGAGTCAAATGGTAGAAAAGTGTTAGCAAAGTGGTGGAAGAGGGGTAGCAGTTTATAGCAGTCATGTTCTTTTTTACCAGAATGTGATTTGAGTAAATGTAATTTCTAAACCTTAGCAGTGAGTAGTCAGTTAGTCTTGGTTCAGACAAGCGTAAACAGTTATCCAATGAATCAGAGATCAAGATTTTCATTATGAAACAGTTGTGTAACCAATTAGGTATCGGTACTTGATAGCTTCACACATGAACAAAAATTCCAACATATCTGACATGAATTACATGATTTGAAAGTTGACAAAGAATATCCAATCAACCATTATATGTAGTTACAATGTCAAACACAAAGACAAAATCATCATGAACTTTTAAGTTACAGGAAAATTCTATGAAATAGACTATGCAGGAAATTTGGAAATAGTCATCAGAAGTTTGCAACACCAGAACAGAGATAACCTTTGTAGTGTGCAAATCATACTAACAGGTTAGTTACTACTATGGAACTTACTACGACTAACCGAGGTAAACAACGTGTACTCTATAAAGGCTACTCTTATAACTATAGACGACAAAATGTAAAAGGAATAATATTCTGGCGATGCTCAAAACAGAGGTCAACAAGATGTCGAGGCAATATGAAAAGTAGAAATGGTGTGGTTTTAAGTGTGAATGATCATCAATGTAGTGCTCCAGACAAAACACTGATGGTGATGACAAAAAATCATCAGAATGCTAAAAAGTTAGTACAAGAGAAAGATGTTGCTACTCAAAATAGTGCATTGTTTGTTAAGCAACGTTTACCCCTGTTGTAAAAGTTATGTTGTATCCATCTTCCACGCCTCAAGAGTCATCAACATCACAGACTATGCAAGAGGTAGTGTTGTTGTTTTAAGGGGCTGAACTACAAAGTCATCTGCCCTTGATATTCAAGTGGATCGAAAAGGACTAGATAGTAATAGACAAAAGAGAGTTGTAGTTTGTATATAACTATTGTACAAGTACTTACATTAAATAAATAAAAATAGTGTATGGGTATTGTCTGTTTTACTTAATTGCTATCCCTATGTCCCACTATTAATGCAATTGTTAACCATCAACAGTCTCTGACTATGTTCGCAAAGAGAGTGACCTTAAACAATACACTCTATCTATGGTTTGTGTACCGAGTACACAATAATACAGTGTGGTCAAGCCATGTTGAGGTAATAGTTATATCAGGTAAGGGATTCGAACCCTAGCTTTCTTGTACAGAAAATTTGAACTTAATTCAAACACCATAACCACTCGGTCAACCTGACAGTTACTAATTGAATTATTTTTGTGGTCTTGAGTGTTTATAAAACTTTTTCCAGTATACATTGACTAAACCACTTGTTTGTTTTGAAATATAGATTTTGTTTTGATTGACCATAACTTTGCAGTTATGAGTCTTGTGAACTGGGTGTTTAATATAGGGTTAAAGGCATTTTAAAATAATTTTAGAAAAGCTCTTAGGTATCGTGTCATGGGTTTTAGTAATGCATTACTGTTCGTTGACTAACATTTACCGTTACACAACATTATTTTGGTGAGCTCTACATGTTGTTGTTTGAGTCGTCAGTCTTTTGACTGGTTTGATGCAGATTTCCTTGCCTCCCTGCCCCGAGCGAAACGTCTCATTTCTATATAGCTATCACACCCTACATTCAAGGCTATCTGTTTAACATATTATAACCTTGGATCTCTCCTACAAGCTCTTGGGTTCAATTCCTAGATTTAACACAAACTTTTAAAAGTGGTATGACAACTAAAACTAGTCTACTCGTACTCAGTCTCGGGTGGTCCAAATATGTAGAGAGGGTTTGATTCACACCTCAACCATAGAGCACCATGTTTTTTTTTTGTAATAATGATAGCCATTTGTTCAATTTCACATTTCACACATTGCAATTTAAATGACAGTTTGATGTTTTTCAATTAATGATATGGAAACATGGATTTTTCCATTTTCATATTTACACATTTGTCAATTTCCCATTTGCATATATTTTTTTAAATGTCCGTTTAAGGTTTTTAAATTTTGTCTATATGGAAACATGTATTTTCCATTTTGCTGTTTACAAATTTTTTATATATTTATTTTGTGAGTGTTGAAAAACGATATTTCCAAAACAAGATTTTTTATTTTTCATTTTATGATTTTGTAAATGATCTTAATGTGAGTGCTTGACCATGGCAATAATACAGTCTATCTATGTGTTAGCGGAACCATAGAGGCTTATTACTACTGCAAGTAAGAATGTTTTACAAAATAACGACTATCTACCACTGCATTTGAAAAACAAAACGATTGAAAAAATCTATTTTCCATTCATATAAAAGTGCTAATTCTCCCTCTCGCCACCCTACCTCACCGTATTTTCTCTGGTCAAACAACCAATGCCACCCACACATACACAAGCTTTCTATATATCTCTCTCTCTATATATGTTTTCTCTTGTCCAGAAGATAAAAATTATGGTTGCTGGATTGTATCCTGCACTGTTTATGCGACATACCTTTGCCAGTTCATAAAACCGTTAGGTATTTCTCTACACATAGCGATTTTACCACTGCTCTACCTACGCCTTTTGCTTGTTTGGCTTTCTTACAGTCTAGTATGTGATAGGAAGCATTAATTGTATGTCAAACCCAGTCCACGTTTGTATTTGTAATCTATGTAATAATTTGAAAAGAGACAAGTGTAATCAGTTTTAAACATTATCTCTGCTTTTATTTGTTTGTTTATGGCATGCATATTCACCTAAAATCAAACCCTAGTCTACCTTAGTGAAAGGCTAATAGTTTAACCACTGCGTCACCATACCCTTTTTTCTTATTTTGATTCGTTGTAGGCCTTAGAGCTAGAAATCGAATTAAGATCTCCAGTGAAAGAGGCACATGTGCTCACCACTATAGCATGTAATGTTTAGCTGGTAACATTAGAAAACCGAAATGGTTTGTATTTATGTTAGCCAAGCATTTCTGTTATTTGCCTAATGTGTGAGCTCTGCCAGCAAGACAGTTTAGTTTAGAACAAGTGTGTGTGAGTGTGTGTATAGATTATTAGCCTCAGGTATTTAAAGCTTGTTGTGTGTAGCGACCATCTTGTCCCAGTAACCACTGAGCAAGTTTTAACAGTCAACCCATAAAAACTGCATAGGATAATTGTGTGAGATTCATGTACTTGGGTGTGTGCATTAGCACTATGCACTAGCTTTACCTTACCCTCTATAGGTAGAGCGTTATCCCTTTCCTTTTTGACATTACCAATGACCACATTCACCCACAAGTTTTACACTTAAACCCTTGGCTTGTTTTCGATTAGGTTTGATTCGGTTTGTTTGGGTTTGATTCAGCTTGGTTCAGTTTAGTTCAATGTAGTCACCATTTTGTTTCATTAGCTATCCTCTTTAACCAATCAATTAAAGATAGTCTACTCTTAATTCTTGAATCAATAAATCCAATTTTGTATACACCGTTTGTCATTTATTAACCCATGCCTGCAACCTATACTCTCTCTGTACTACAGTCTGATCTGAAAACAAGTTCCAATAGAGAAAGACTTGTCAGTCACCATACATGTAGCCTACACTAGTTCTTTCTCTACCTAGCTATGTTTCATCACTCACGGTAAACAACTCACATGTCCGTATCCAATTATTAATTTATAAAATCTGAGGTCAATGTCCTTAATATTTTGGATATTTTAGGTAAATTCATTGGTCATGGGAAAGAGTTGTCCATTCTAATTCCTATGACACCTCACATGTCGATATCCGAGTATTAGTTTATATAGTCTCAGGTCAATGTCCTTGTTGTTTTGAATATTTGAGGTAAATTCATTGGTCATGGGAAAGGGTTGGCCATCCTTAGTATTATAACACCTCACTTGACTCTCTCCCATTATAAGTTATCGTGATATTAACAACAGTGCAGTTAGGCCCTTTTGACAAAACATTAAAGATATATTTAAAAACAGAGTGTCACCCCGAGTGCTAGGACCCCACATACAAGTCCCTAGCCTTATTGGTTCTTGAGATATTAACAAAAGTGTAGTTAGGCCCTTGTTAAAATGTCAAAAATACAGTCAAAAAGAAAGTGTCTGCCCAAGTCCAACGACACCTCACAGGTCAAAATCCCATCATGGGTTCAGGAAATATCATCAAAAGTGTAGTTAGGCCCCTTGTCAAAATTTCAAAAAATACATTTAAAAAGGGAATGTCATTCCATGTGCTATGACCCCTAATACAAGTCCCTAGCCTTATTGGTTCACGAGATATTAACAAAAGTGTACTTAGTCCCTTTTGACAAAAATCAAAAATACATTGAAAAACGGGGCGTCATACCAAGTCCAACGACCCCTCATACAAGTCCCTAGCTTTATTGGTTCATGAGATATTAAAAAGCCAATGACCTATTAGTTTTGGATCTTTTGGTTATTTTTTAAATAACTCATCTATAAATCATTATTTAAAAAGTCCGCCCTCTTACGAAAACCCCCAGTGCGCATGCGTAAAAACAGAAAACAAACATGTTAATTCATAGTAGCAATCGGCTCTTCACATGCGTTTCATGTGGAACAACGTTTAATTTCATCATATTATTAGGGACCAGTCCAAAGGGACTGGTTCAAAGGGATCAGTCAAAAGAGACTCATCAACAAGGACTCATCCACAATGACCTGTCCACAATGACCTTTCAACAAGGACTTGTCCACAAGGTCTCGTCCACAAGGACCCATCAACAATGACCTGTCCACAAGGACCCGTTAGGTTGGGTTAGGTTACACTACAGCCACCATCTTTTAAAAAGCCCGCCCTCTTACCAAACCTATGAGTGGGCATGCGTAAAAACAGAAAACAAGCATGTTAATTCATAGTGGCTACCCACCGAACACATGCACTTTATGTAGAACACCGTTTAATTCCATATTAGCATTCAAACTCTCACATGTTGCAATTTGAAAGAGAGATTCTCTAAAAAAAATACAATTTCAACCTCTAGTAGGGGTATGTTTTATTTTGGGGTGGAAATATGCTGTCCATTGGAAAGGGGCTGTCAGCCCGAGTTCAATGACACCACATTCGTCAAAATCCGGCCATGCGTTCGAGAGATATCGCCATTTTAGTATTCCAGCGGTGGAGCGGTGGCGGTGGGCCATGAACCCCTGCAAATACACTACTCCCCGATTCCTGGATGTCACGGGAAATCTCGAGAACCACTGGACGGGTTTTAATGCGGTTTTCATCTTCTGTAAAGGATATCTCGAGGAAGGTTTCTGTAGAAAAGAATTTATTTATGATCAAAGGAAGCCAAGCAGTAACGATTTCAGTGAAAAAGTGGAAAAATAACCTAGTGGTCGTGCGCTTTTTAAGCTTACGCTGGGCAAACCGATAAAAATAGCAATATACTATGAGTGTAAGAATTATTGAGCATGAAACGTTATACAAAAAAGTCCCCGAGAGCATATCTCTTTCTTCAATACATCGCCCACTGTAAGTGTTTTTACGTTTTCATGTCTTCCAACAATCTCCATTCAATTACTGAGACGACAGTATACGAGTTAGCTAGGGTCGAGTCTATCACCCCAGTTACAGCCTAACTAGCGGACGAGCCTATTACCCCAGATACAGCCAGCAGCAAACTGTCAGGTCGTGTTGAGTTAAGACTTCAGAGAAGAGTGGTTGTGTTTGTAGTTTCTATGAAATTGCAACTCGGCTTGTCTTCGTTTCGCCTGTGAACTTTTCGTTCCACAAAATACACAGTCAAGTCAAGTTAAGATTGGACGGAAGGGAGATTTTTGTTTCATACAGCTCGCCATTCTTAAATTATGTCTGACAAGAATTCGTTGCACATGATCTCCATGACGTAAAACGTATACCGGTATAGGTCGTAGTTCATTGACATCGAAAAGAATTTCGTATCGCAATCGGATGAATGGCATATGAACGCATACGGGATTTTGTTTAAACGATTCGTGCCGTCACTCATTTGTTGAATGCTCATGTGCGCAACTCATTGAAAAAGGGATTACTAATTCATGAACCTTCGCCGGACTGTTAGCCCAGTCAATAAAGGTAAAAATATACGCTTTGTCGCAACTAATTAGAGGAAAGCTGAATTTTTGCAGGATGTTAGTATACAAAGTAAATAGCCAAAAATTACAAAGTCCCGACCCCCACCCCTCTTGCTTCCCCCCCCCCCCCCCCTCCTATACCTTGCTAGAGCAGTACTATGGTTAAATGCTTACAGCTCGAAAACTAATAAAGCTACAGACGTGGTTGTTTTTTTATTTTACTCCTTACAATATTTTAACAATTTATTTAAGAATAAATTTTTATGTAGACAACCTATTATCGCCATAATATATTAATATATGCAGAAAACTGTCATTGCAAAACACAAAAAGTAATTTATACTAATTATAACTATTTACCCTTATGTCGTAGAAAAGATATGTTCGATTAAAATGTTTAGCTACTGTTATAATCTTTAACGTTATGGGTCTACAAAATATATTTGTTAACATGATGGCTTCACAGAGCGATGAACAGTAGCGAACACCGCGCATCCCGCCGGGCAGCCGCGTATAGCGTGGTGTGGTGACTCGGCCGCTTGGCTGTCTGCATGAGTCAGAATGCACGTTGCAACTTGTTTGTTTACTGCCCTCTTATCTCTACTACGATGCTTATTGAGTCCTTTTCGTTATTAGTGTTCGGTTAACCATGGCATTGTGCGGTTCGTTGCATTTTGTGTTTCGTGATAGTTTTACATTTTGTACAGAAATACAAGTTGTTGTGTTGTGCCAAGTGCAGTGAAATGCTGATAGTTTTGCTTGTGATGATAAAGCTGTTCAATCTTCCGTGTCAAAATTCATAGACCATATCACTGTAAAGAAGTCAGTCAGCAGAACATCAAAGCTTTGGCTAAATCTATTTCAGCAAGTTGACCTAATGTTAAATTTTATCCTAGCTGAGAGAACGGGAAACTGGAAATTGCACTTAGATACTGCCACCGATATGCTTCCTTACTTTCATGCGGCGGGGCACCTTCCTTACGCAAAATCTGCTCATATGTATGTCCAAGAAATGGACAAACTGCAAACAAAGCTAACTGAGGAAGAGTACGAACTTTTTGTAACGAAAGGTCTTTTCACTATAAGAAGAAAAGAAGAGTTTTGGTCTGGAAATTGGAGTGATATGTGTATAGAGCAGTCTTTAATGAAGTCGTTAAAGTCAATAGGAGGTTTAACGCACGGTAGAGGAATAACTGAGAGCACCTTAAACAAATGGGATTTTAGGAGCCCCTTCATTTTTACGTGTAAGTGAAGCATTTAGAAGCTTTCTTGGACTGAACTACAATACTCACGAGCAACATGTAGAGCTGAGAGAAAGCCGCAAATCCAGAGACATACAAGATTTATCAAAGTTCAAAGTTTGGCTAAGTCAGCACAACCCTTTTGCTTGCGGCAGTAGTGAATTGGTTTCTCTTTCAACGGGATTGGTATCAGACTCTTCAGTTAACTGCGATGATGCGTATGAAGTTGGCTTAAAAGCAATGGAAAACATGGTGGGAAAATCTTTCAATTACATAAAACTACAGCGGAAGGATATGGTTACAACACAGGCAAGTTTTAAGTCTATCAAAGTGAGATCTAAAGAAGTTTCAATTAACTCCCAGCAAATATTCAATCGAATTTTATGCATCTGTGACATCCCCGTTAAGTTGAAATCTTATTTTGAGTTCGAATTAGCATCTCACCCACCGTCACTATTTGACGAGGCATCAATACGTAAAGGTACGAAAGCATCGTTTATGAAATTATTTGAAGATGGAATTGTTGAAGAAAGCTTCAAGGCAAATGAAGATGTTTTTGTGATGGATGGTGGATATTTGTTACATGCTGTGGTTTGGAGAAAAAACAGCACTTTTAAGGAAATAATAGATTCTTATTTAAGCTCTATACTTTGTAAATACGGAAGTAAAGTTACAGTGGTATTCGACGGTTATCCCAACTTTCCAACCACAAAACAGCAAGAACAAGAGAGAAGAGCATCAAAGAAATCTTCTCACACAATTTTTGTTGATGAAAATACAGTTTGCACAACACAACAAGCAGACTTTCTAGCAAACCCTCATAACAAAAAGAGGTTGATAGAAGCAATAACATCACGTTGTGTGACTGAGGATATTCAAGTTTTTTCTGCGGAAGGTGACGCTGACACTGTCATTGTCGACCAGGCAATTAAATATGTGCAAACTAATAATACTACAGTTGTTGTCGTGAACTGATACACATCTCTTGGTTTTACTCGTAGCATTAGCTCCCCAGCAAGACGCCAAACTTTTCTTCTTAAAGCCTTCGTCGTCAATGTCCAAACTGTACTCTGTCGATTTTCTTATAAATCAACATGTCTAGCAGCAAACTTGACTGCTTTTTTCTCATTCAATGACTGGTTGTGATACGACGTCTGCTTTCTATGATACGTAAATCAATTGATGCTAGATCTCAGGCTGAGCTTTTCACAAAACAAGACAATAAAAAAGATATCCTTCTAGAAAGTGGAGAACAGTTTATCCTAAGCAAGTACAACTTATCAAAGTTCGAAACCCTCAATGAAGCCAGGTACTTTAAGTTCAAGCAATTAACCACAAAAATGTCTCTCAAGTCTAATTTTGATTTAGCAAAACTTCCACCAACTTCAGATGCTGCTCATCAACATATTTTGAGGGTTTACCACCAGATTCAAACTTGGTTAGGTTGTAAAATTCCGGCAGAAGAATGGGGTTGGCAGTATACATCAAATAACAGACTGATACCTAAGCCCATGACGAATCCTGCTACTCCAAGTGAACGTCTTCTACTGATAACTTGTAATTGCAAAACATTGTGTGTTACAAACTGTAGTTGTCGTAAAGCAGGATTCGATTGCACATCTATGTGTGGGAACTGCAGTGGAATGTATTGTAAAAATTCTTCTGACCAAACCGATGAAGCATTAGAAAATGACCCTTTGTACTAAAAAAAAGGAAAAACATAAACGTTGTTTATTATTAGGCCGTGTTAGTTGTGCAGGAATTAATAAGTTATCAACAATACTATACAATGAAACTTTATTATTTGTCAGCTATAAAAGTGTACCAAGTACAGGATTTTGGTAATGAAAAGTTGAAGTTAAAGTTTTTATATTTCATCATCATAAACTCAATGACTATTAAAGATTAAGGATATGAGTACATACAGCGGTGCCCTTCAGCATCGAGTGACAACGGCGCGGCACTTCTTCGTCTGGCGCGGCGACGCGGTGGCCATTACTGTTCATCGCTCTCTTTGAAGCCATCATTTGAACGGTAAGCATTATAGTAGACACATATTTTTAAAGCTAATTAAATTTTCTATAAGTTTTGTGCAAAACATTTCATTGTATGACGGAAGGATAAAAAGGTACAATAGGTTGAAGTTACTTTTTGTGTTTTGTAGTGGCAGTTTTTTGCATACATTGGAGTATTACGGTGAAATTACGCTATCTACATAAAAAGTTTATAGGACATAATTTGTTTAGAATTATGTTAGGCGTAAGATTATTAAAAGATCGTGTTTGTAACTTCATTAGTTCTTTAACTGTAAGCATTAAACCAGAGTACTCCTCTTGTAAGGTTGGGGAGGGGGTGGGGGAGGAAGCAAGGGGGGTGGGGGTCGGGACTTTGTGATTTTTTACTTTATACTTCATATACTAACATCCTGAAAAAAATCAGCTTTCCTCTAATTAGTTGCGACACTAAACCTTTATTGACTGGGCTATGTACTCAGCTCTCCAAAGTTTTATCACACTCGGATGAATGGTATATGATCGCATACGGGACTTTATTGAAACGATTCACGCGCTGTCGCTTATTAATTAAATCTACCCGTTTGCTACCAATTGTAAAATGGATTTACTAAATCAAAAACCTTCCCTGGCGTGTACACAACAACTCACCAAAGTTTCATCTCTATCGGACGATTGCATATGAACGCATACGGGTCTTTGTCGAAACACTTCGGGTCGTTGTTGAATCCATTCGTTCGCTACCTATTGTAACATGGATTTACTAAGCTAGAAAACTTCCCTAAAGTGTACACAACATCTCACCCACGTTTCATCGCTATCGGACAAATGGTATATGAACGCATACGGGACTATGTTGAAACACTTCGCGCGTCGTCACTCAGTTGTTGAACCTACTCGTGCGCTACCTATTGTTAAGTGGATTTACTAAGCCAGAAACCTTCCCTGAGTGTATACAACATCTCACCCAAATTTCATCGCATTGGGGTGAATGGTATATGAACGCATGTGAGACTTTGTTGAATGAAACGCACGCCATTTTGTTGAAGTTACACGCGCGCCATCTACTGTTAATTGGATCTGCTATGCCTATAATTTTTCCTGGCGTATGCACAACAACTCACCGAAATTTTATTGCAATCGGATGAATTGTATATGAACGCATCACCAACCCTCATTTGTTTAAACTACTGGTGCGCTATCTATTGTTAATTGGATTAACTAGGCCTATAACCATCCCGGAAGTGTGCCAAACAACCCACCAAAATTTGGTCGCAATCGGATGAATTGTAGGCTATATGAACGCATCGCCCACACTCATTTGTTTAAAATACTCGCGCGCTGTCCATTGTAAATTGGATTGACTATGCCTATAATGATTTCGGCAGTGTTCCCAACAACACACCAAAGTATCATAGCAATCGGATGAATGGTATATGAACACATACGGGACTTGGTTGAAACGATTCACGTGCCGTCGCTCATTTGTTGAATCTACTTGTGCGATACCTATTGTAAAGGTGATGTACTAAGCCAGAAACCTTTATTGAAACGCTTCGCGCGACTTCGCTCATTTGTTGAATCTACTTGTGCGCTACCTATTGAAAAATGGATTTACTAAGCCTAAACCTTTCCCTGGAGTGTACACAACAACTCACCCAAGTTTAGTCGATATCGAACGAATGACATATGAACGCATACGGGACTATGTTGAAACACTTCGCGCGTCGTCGCGCATTTGTTTAATCTACTTGTGCGATACCTATTGTTAAGTGGATTTACTAACCCAGAGACCTTCCCTGTAGTGTACACAGCATCTCACCCAAGTTTCTTCGCTATCAGACGAATGGTATATGAACGCATACGGGACTTTGTTGAAACCCTTCGCGGTCCGTCGCTCATTTGTTGAATCTACTCGTGCGCTACCTATTATAACATGGATTTACTAATCCAGAAGCCTTGCCTGTAGTGTACACAATCTCTCACCCAAGTTTCATCGCTATCGGACGAATGGTATGTGAACGCATACAGGACTTTGTTGAAACGCTTCGCCCGTCGTCGCTCATTTGTTGAATCTACTCGTGCGCTACCTATTTTTAAGTGGATTTACTAAGCCAGAAACCTTACCTGAAGTGTACAGAACATCTCACCCTAGTTTCATCGCAATGGATGAATGGTATATGAACGCATGTGGGACTTTCTTGAAACAAACGCACGCCATTTTGTTGAAGCTACTCGCGCGCCCTCTATTGTAAATTAGATTTACTACGCCTATAACTTTTCCGGGACTGTGCACTATAACTTAATAAAATTTGATCTCAATGGAACGAATTGTATATGAATGCATCGCCATTGCGCATTTGTTTAAACTACTCACGCACTATCTATTGTGAAATGGATTAACTATGCCTATGATCATCCCGGAAGTGTTTACAACAACTCACCAAAATTCGATCGCAATCGGTTGAATGGTTTATGAACGCATAAAAGACGAACACACAGACATTCCTTTATATATTATATATATATATATATATATATATATATATATATATGAATATAAGATTTATCGTATGGCTTTTAGTGCCGGGAGTGTCCGAGGCTGTAGCTGCCTCTAGTGGACACCCATAGGTTGAGCTACAAGTTCCGTTCAGTTTCAAGTAGATACAACTTTCGCTGCCAGATGTCAATGATACTTAGTGGTGAACTTTGGAACTTTAATAGATCGTTCCAACGAAATCTAACCTAGAAATTTAGCTTCACACAAGTTTAGTTAGTAGAAGGGTATTTTACATGCCATAAATCTGAGACATGGGACCGCCGGCTTTATTAAGGAAGACATACTGAAGGTTTTTAACGCTCTTAAAAAAACCGACGACTTCGGCCGGGTTTGAACCCGCTACCTTGGGCACAGCAGTTCAGCATGCTACCAACTACGCCACCGAAGCCGGCATCTAACATGCAAGTTTTGGCTTCACAAAAGTGTAGTTATTAAGAGGAAGGTTCTTTTACTTGCCATAAATCTATGACATGGACCGGATTTAGCGGACAGAATAAGACCAACTGGAATATGTATTTTAATAGTTTCGCGCACGTACGTCCCAGTCACGTGTTATTTAAAAATGAATAAAAATAACAATAAAAATATCGTATGACAACTTGCATGTCGAATTTTGTTGTTCCTTGGGGCGCTATGAAAGTCAAGGACGTTAGATATCTGAGCTCCTTGACACTATAGCGCTTTCTAGTAGAGTAAGGAGGAACTTTGTGTTGGCGGGAAATTCTGAGGTTGATTTTGCCATTATGGACACGGCCTACTGAATTCAAATGGGTTCTTTAACATGCCAGCAACGTACGACATGCGTGACGAGATTTTAGTCGCCTTTCAAAAATTACTTAGGCCTACCACGGCCAGGAGCGAACCTGCAAGCTTGGGGGTTTGTAGTCCGATACGATAACCACTCACCCACCGTGGCAAGCAACTACTTACAGTAAACCCTCGTTAATTCGAAGTGATCGGGACGGAGGATCAGGTTTTCGAATAAACCTTCCGTCAAAAACCTTCAAATGCCCAAACCTTGCGACTAATAGAAATATGCAATTACTGATACGCCTTTTAGCAACTCTTGATTAACATAAACTATCCAACAGCAACCAAATGATATTCAAATGCAGTGGTATTCAAGGACAAATAGTTGGACGACGTGAAACATAACCTATAACACTCACATCGGTGAAATGACCACTGTCGTATTAACAAATTTTACAAGACGAGGAGAAATCAGTGGAGATCGCGAAATATACATTATTAGTCATATAATGAAGAACACGTTTCAATCATGTGTAATGATCATTGTCAAGGGAGAAGACGTTACTGGCAGACACGTTATATTTATTTATTCAGCGTATGGCTTTTAGTGCCGGGAGTATCCGAGGACATGTTCGGCTCGCCACAGTTTGTAGCTGCTTCTATGCGGACACCCATTGGGTGAGCTACAAGTGCCGTCGCGTGTGGAAGAGATGAAATGAATAAAGATGGTTGGTTTCTTAGTTTAGGGGCTGCAACAACGTGGTCATGTAGCCCCGTGTACTTTGGGTGTGTGTAGAATCTGTCTGATAACCAGTGTTAATTGTGATGACTGTATTAGTGTGTCTTATCTGTTTTTAATTCAAGTAAGAACAGCTGACGATATTTTCAAGAAGTTCCTACTTTCGCTACCAAATGCTACCATCCACGACACCTAGCTGTGAACTAACCACTACTAGATACCATCGTAACCAGCGCCTGGTGACGAACGTTGGAACTTAAGAGCATTAATCAAACCTAACCTAAAAATGTTGCTTCACACAAGATTAGTTAGTGGAAGGTTCCTCTACATGCCATAAATCTATGGCATGGGCCCGCCGGCTTTACTTCCCCTCCGAAGGAAGGCATACTGAGGGATTTTTAACGCTCTTAAAATATCCGACGTCTTCGGCCGGGTTTGAACCCACGACCTTGGGCATAGAAGCTCAGCATGCTACCAACTACGCCACCGAAGCTGCCATGAATGAAGGTGAATAAGAAATTTCAATTTTAAGTAGTTCCAACTTTGCCTACCAGATACCACTGACACCTAGCGGTGAACGTTGGAACTTGATAGAGCGTTTCTATCGAAATATAACCAGAAAATTAGGCTGCACGCTAACAATGGTAGTGGTAGGTTCTTTTACACAGGGGCGGATCTAGGGGAGTGCGAGGAGGGCGGCCGCCCAGTGCCCCGCAGTCCGGGGGGCCCCGCTCTAGGAATTTTTATAAATTTAATTAATTAATAAATTATACTTTTCAAACTAATTTATGATTCTTATTCCATTTTTCAGTGCAGCTATGACCTCCCGTGAACGTTTAGCAAGTTTAGATCGCAGTGAAATAATAAATGACTTCAGCCGGGAAAAAAGTCGCAAAGCAATATTTTACTATTTCATAGCTTACATAATCTTCTTCAAGGGGACTTGTTAATTTTTGTAGGTTGTAATTTTTGTAATTCATATTTCTGAACGTCGTTTTTGAAATATTTGGCAATAAGCTTTGTAACTATTCATCAAGGTTCCTTTCATATTATTAAATAATGAACTGTAGTGTATTCAAAATATTGTAGCTATTCTTTTTTTATTATTATTACCAAACTATTTTCCATTTGATTGGATATTTCTTTAAATTTCCTATTGTTGTGGGCCCCACCTTATCATATCGCCCAGGGCTCCGCAAGGCCTGGATCCACCACTGCGGTTTACATGCCGTAAATCTATGACACGGACTTGATAGAGCTTTACTTCCCTTTCGAAGGAAGACATACTGAATGATTTTAACGCTTTTAAAAATCCGACGACTTGGGCCGGATTTGAACCCGCGATCTTGGGCATAGCAGTTGAGCACGCTACCAATTACGCCACCGATATCAACCAATACAAACATAACTTTACCGGAATTATTGAGTAGACCGACTGAAATATAACTTGGTTATTAATTTTGGTAAGTAACGTTAACTTTAAGGAAACGTTAAGTTACCTTCACGAAGTGACTTACTCAATTTTAATTCGAACACAAAATGAAGGTCACTAATCCGTTAGATGAAGCTTTATTTCGTTTCGTTTACGGTTTACTCTCCAGGTTTGGCTTTTCCCACGGACTAAGCGAGGGATCCCACCTTTACCGCCATTGAGGACAGTGTCCTGGAGCTTGAGACTCTGAATCGGGGGATACAAGTGGGGAGTGTGACTAGCACTTCACCCAGGCGGCCTCACCTGCATAGCGAACAGGGGGCCTCATTAGGAATAGGGTGCGATGGGAAGAATGGGAGGGATAGCCAAGGAAGAGAGAAGGAGGCGGCCCAGCATTTTCCTGAAGACGGAGTGGGAAATCACGGAAAACCTCTTCGAGGATGGCTGAGGTGGGAATCGAACTCTCTCTACTCATTTGGACCACCCGAGGCTGAGTAGACCCCGTTCTAGTCCTCATACCACTTTTCAAATCGGGAATCGAACCTCAGACCTCCGGGGTGGCAGCTATGCATGCTGACCACTACATCACGGAGGCGACGAAGCTTTATTTATGCACCCTTAATACCATTGCGTGGGAAGAAGCAACAGGTGGGTGCTCACGAGTGGTTTGAAGGCATATTATCAGAGAGCTGATCCTAATGTGTCCGGCACGTCATCTCACACGCTGTCACTACCTGTAGATTACACACATTATCAGGTGTTGTTCAGACAAACATAACCACTTAATGTTCACGATCATATCTCATTCTAACCTCCACGCGGTGTAGTGGCTAGATGAGGTCCAGTTTCGTTTCCTGTCTCTGCTCTGACATGAAATATTAATTGTAATGTGAGGGCTGGAACAGGGTATACTCAACCTCAAGAGGTACAACTAAGAAGAGGAGGGTTCGATTCCCCCCTCAACCATACTGGAAGTGATATTCTGTGGTATCCCCCCCCCCCACACTTCACCTCCAGGTAAATGCTAGGATGGTTCCTAACTTAAGGCCACAGCCGCCTTCTTCCGAATCCTATCCCTAATTTAAATATACGCACACTAGTACAGTCATCACAATAACACCGGTTATCACACAAAGACCATACACTCACATAAACACAAATACACGGAATGATTTGACCACTATGTCGCAGTCCCTGAAATTAGCAACAACTGTCTTATTCTATAATATTAATCGCTAAATTACGTCCGTGTGCTACTGATTTCTGTGGATATAAAACATAAATGTACACCAGCACACGTTTCCAGGAGTCAGTTACAGCTGGAACTTCCTGGTCATGTGGCCCCGTGTACTTGCGAGTGTCCGATAACCCATGTAATTGTGATGTCCCGACTGTTGCCTAGTGAAGAAGTAGAAAACTCACTCCTAAGATGGCTCAGGTAGGAATCGAACCCACATTTCTCTGTTCTGCCTCACGAGGCTGAGTTGAATTACTGAAATGTCTTGCCATAGCCGGGAGTCGAACCTGGACCTGCGTGGTGACAGCCAATAATACTAGTCACTACGCCACTGAAGTTCTTAAAGACATCATGAAAGTGATAATGTCAAATTACTTCTGCAAACACAGTGGTCTCGGGGTACGTATTGACACCCCGGGCGCAAAGGTCCTGGATTGGATTCCCGGCTCTGTCATTATCCTGGTCGTAGGTTTGGAACGGGTTTAGTCAACCTTGTGAGACAAAACCGAGTAGAAATATCTCAGCCATCCTAGATGTGGTTTTCCGTGGTTTCTTACTTCTTCGCCAGGCAAATGCTGGGATGGTTCCTAACTTATGGCCATAGCCGCCTCCTTCCCAGTCATGCCCTCAATTACAAATACATTCACCTACAGACACCTCAAAAACACAGGTTATCGTAAGAATTCTTGAAAAATACGCACACCCAAGTAACCTGATATATCCGCGATGTCTAAGCTACTAAAATGAAACAACTACAACACCTACAACAACAGAGACGAGGTTTTAGTCTTAATTTATTCCAAAATCAATAGGAAGCTGTGCAACAGACAGACAATAGGCCTATATAGGCTAGAGTCCTGTACGGATAAACCAGATGTTATACGCATCCGCCCCGCATCCGCATGGCTATTATCCGCATCCGCCCCGCATCCGCCCCGCATCCGCATGGCTGTTATCCGCATGCGCCCCGCATCCGCCCCGCATCGACACGGCTCTTATCCGCTTCCACCCCGCATCTACACGGCTGTTATCCGCTTTCACCCCGCATCCACACGGCTGTTATCCGCTTCCACCCTGCATCCGCACGGCTGTTATACGCATCCGCCCCACATCCTCACGGCTGTTATCCGCTTCCACCCCGCATCCACACGGCTGTTATCCGCTTCTACCCCGCATCCACACGGCTGTTATCCGCTTCCACCCCGCATCTACACGGCTGTTATCCGCTTCCACCCCGCATCTACACGGCTGTTATCCGCTTCCACCCCGCATCTACACGGCTGTTATCCGCTTCCACCCCGCATCTACACGGCTGTTATCCGCTTCCACCCCGCATACACACGGCTGTTATACGCATGCGCCCCGCTTCCACCCCGCATCTACACGGCTGTTATCCGCTTCCACCCCGCATCTACACGGCTGTTATCCGCTTCCGACCAGCATCTACACGGCTGTTATCCACTTCCACCCCGCATCTACACGGCTGTTATCCGCTTCCACCCCGCATCTACACGGCTGTTATCCGCTTCCGCCCAGTATCTACACGGCTGTTATCCGCTTCCACCCCGCATCTACACGGCTGTTATCCGCTTCCACCCCGCATCTACACGGCTGTTATCCGCTTCCGACCAGCATCTACACGGCTGTTATCCGCTTCCACCCCGCATCTACACGGCTGTTATTCGCTTCCACCCCGCATCTACACGGCTGTTATCCGCTTCCACCCCGCATCCTCACGGCTGTTATACGCATCCGCCCCACAACCACACGGCTGTTATCCGCATGCGCCCCGCATCCACCCCGCATCCACACGACTGTTATCCGCATGCGCCCCGCTTCCACCCCGCATCCACACGGCTGTTAACCGCATGCCCCCCGCATCCACCCCGCATCCACACGGCTGTTATCCGCATGCGCCCCGCTTCCACCTCGCATCCACACGGCTGTTATCCGCATGCGCCCCGTTTCCACCCCGCATCCACACGGCTGTTATCCGCATGCGCCCCGCATCCACCACGCATCCACACGGCTGTTATCCGCATGCGCCCCGCATCCACCCCGCATCCACACGGCTGTTATCCGCTTCCACCCCGCATCCACTAGGCTGTTATCCGCTTCCACCCCGCATCCACACGGCTCTTATACGCATCCGCCCCACATCCACACGGCTGTTATCCGCATGCGCCCCGCATCCACCCCGCATCCACACGGCTGTTATCCGCATGCGCCCCGCTTCCACCCCGCATCCACACGGCTGTTATCCGCTTCCACCCCGCATCCACACGGCTGTTATCCGCTTCCACCCCGCATCCACACGGCTGTTATACGCATCCGCCCCACATCCACACGGCTGTTATCCGCATGCGCCCCGCATCCACCCCGCATCCACACGGCTGTTATCCGCATGCGCCCCGCTTCCACCCCGCATCCACACGGCTGTTATCCGCATGCGCCCCGCTTCCACCCCGCATCCACACGGCTGTTATCCGCTTCCACCCCGCATCCACACGGCTGTTATCCGCTTCCATCCCGCATCCACACGGCTGTTATACGCATCCGCCCCACATCCACACGGCTGTTATCCGCATGCGCCCCGCATCCACCCCGCATCCACACGGCTGTTATCCGCATGGCCCCGCTTCCACCCCGCATCCACACGGCTGTTATCCGCATGTGCCCCGCTTCCACCCCGCATCCACACGGCTGTTATTCGCTTCAGCCCCGCATCCACACGGCTGTTATCCGCTTCCACCCCGCATACACACGGCTGTTATCCGCATGCGCCCCGCTTCCACCCCGCATCTACACGGCTGTTGTCCGCTTCCACACGGCTGTTATCCGCTTCCACCCCGCATCCACACGGCTGTTATCCGCTTCCGCCCCGCATCTACACGGCTGTTATCCGCTTCCACCCCGCATACACACGGCTGTTATCCGCTTCCACCCCGCATACACACGACTGTTATCCGCTTCCACCCCACATCTACACGGATGTTATCCGCTTCCACCCCGCATCCGCACGGCTGTTATACGCATCCGCCCCACATCCACACGGCTGTTATCCGCATGCGCTCCGCATCCACCCCGCATCCACCTGGCTGTTATCCGCTTCCACCCCACATCCACACGGCTGTTATCCGCATGCGCCCCGCATCCACTCCGCATCCACACGGCTGTTATCCGCTTCCACCCCACATCCACATGGCTGTTATCCGCATGCGCCCCGTTTCCACCCCACATCCACACGGCTGTTATCCGCATGTGCCCCGCTTCCACCCCGCATCCACACGGCTGTTATTCGCTTCCGCCCCGCATCCACACGGCTGTTATCCGCTTCCACCCCGCATACACACGGCTGTTATCCGCATGCGCCCCGCTTCCACCCCGCATCTACACGGCTGTTGTCCGCTTCCACACGGCTGTTATCCGCTTCCACCCCGCATCCACACGGCTGTTATCCGCTTCCGCCCCGCATCTACACGGCTGTTATCCGCTTCCACCCCGCATACACACGGCTGTTATCCGCTTCCACCCCGCATACACACGACTGTTATCCGCTTCCACCCCGCATCTACACGGATGTTATCCGCTTCCACCCCGCATCCGCACGGCTGTTATACGCATCCGCCCCACATCCACACGGCTGTTATCCGCATGCGCTCCTCATCCACCCCGCATCCACCCGGCTGTTATCCGCTTCCACCCCACATCCACACGGCGGTTATCCGCTTCCGCCCCGCATCTACACGGCTGTTATCCGCTTCCACCCCGCATCCACACGGCTGTTATCCGCATGCGCCCCGCATCCACTCCGCATCCAGACGGCTGTTGTCCGCTTCCACTCCAGATCCAC
Source organism: Meconema thalassinum (assembly GCA_946902985.2). Taxonomy (NCBI): domain Eukaryota; kingdom Metazoa; phylum Arthropoda; class Insecta; order Orthoptera; family Tettigoniidae; genus Meconema; species Meconema thalassinum. The sequence continues at coordinate 65,390,195 of OX336390.1, read as the reverse complement.
ACGGCTGTTATCCGCATGCGCCCCGCTTCCACCCCACATCCACACGGCTGTTATCCGCTTCCACCCCGCATCTACACGGCTGTTATCCGCTTCCACCCCACATCCACACGGCTGTTATCCGCTTCCGCCCCACATACACACGGCTGTTATCCGCTTCCACCTCGCATCCACACGGCTGTTATCCGCATTCACCCCACATCCGTACGACTTTTATCCGCATCCGCCTCGCATCCACATGACTTATATCCGCATCATCACGTTTGTTATCCGAATCTCGTGACCAGAGCAGGTTCATTGTATATTTTCTTTAAACAACTACAACAACAATCAAAAGAAGATAAACTCGATAAAATCGATAAACTGTGAGTTAAATTTGCGCATGTGGGAAGTTATAAACTCAATACTTTCTTCGTATGACTTTTACATAGATGGCGGGACTGGGCTTTACTTCCGTACTCCTTGCGCTGCGAGCTCAACAATGATTAATGAGATGGACAAATGGATGGCGAATATCACTATTGAAGAGACAGAACTATAACGTAAAAATAATAAGTGGCGGGACCTCGGTCCATTTCGTTATTACTCTGGTATTATTTTAAAGGTTGTATGAATGGATCAATTCAACACAACACTGATGACATTATTCTAGTACGTTAATAGTGGACTACTCATCTTATGTGTATTAAGAATTAAGCAGACGTCTAGTGTTCTCTATTGCTCTAATATTGAGTTAAGTACTGTATTTCTTCTCACTGGGCTCACTTTTTCACTTCCCAGAAAATTCCTCTCGTTCTTCCTCTCCCTAACTTATTTGTGGTGAGGAAGGGCAACTCTACCATGAGAAGAGTCTTTTACCACTGTTGCAGTTTTCTATTGTTATGACGATGTGTGGTCATAATGATAATAATAATAGTAATAATAGTAATAATAATAATAATAATAATAGTAATAATAATAATAATAATAATAATAATAATAATAATAGTAATAATAATAATAATAGTAATAATTCAACAATTGGTAATGTATAACTTACCTGCCTTTATTAAATGTTAGAAAACACTGAAAAGAAATCAAAAGATAAACATCATCGTTTCTTCAAATATTGACTTTTCACCACCATAAAGATGAGAAATGATGGCGCTAGAATCTTGGAATGTATTGATAGCCACACCGAGCAACATTTCACAGTTTGATACCGGGCAGTGGCATAGATATATCACTGCCAAGTGTGAATTAAAGTGCACCCCAAGGCTTCAGTGGTCATAGCAACGGAGAAATAAACCAGAACTCGCGGGTTTGCGTCCTGCTGGGATCCGTTTGTGCATTAAACGACCTAATAGCTAAAAGTCTTAATCTCTCATTCACGGCTCCATTGATTAATAATGGGCAATATTTAAATAGGGAGTACAGTAAGCCTCTGATAGTATATAAGCAGTAAGGAATGATAAATGGATGTGTAGAAGGATACTTAACCTTCACGTGGTCGTTGAGTGTGAATATTTAATGCGCTCATGACAAGTATTGAGAGGGAGGGCTGTCAGGCCACACACGCAATCAGTAAGGGACAACGTTTTACTGAATGAGTAATAGAGACTTGTAAAATCAAATATGTACACGTGCGAACAGATTAATAACTCGCTTTCAAGTTGTTTACAGTACCATTTATAATAATCAAAGAGAAAATTATCAGCGTTACTAGTCCCAACAAATACAGTATATACGTGTTTCCTATATGATCATCAAACATCAAAATGGTTGTTCAAAATTTTTAAAATAACGTTATTTTTCTCGTTTCCGAAAGTCTAAACATGCGAAAGAAATGTAGGTTGGTACAATGAGCCACGATTATAATATTCATCTCCTGGAATATAATTCTATAGCATATATATCAAACAATCCAACATAGCTTCAATACGATACATTTCACCGGTTCTCAACATTTACGAAATTATTTAAGCAATCAAACTGAAAGTTTGTATGGTATTAGAGGACACAAAACATGATGGTGGCGAAGTGATTTTAGAATATTGCAAATAACTTCAATAATCTGATGAATACCAATTCAACATGGCGGCGATGCGAAATTTACATTTTTATATAAATGTTTCTCGTGACCTACAGTATTTATCCGAGAGCAGTGACACTTTTCTCGGTAAATCTTCATACCTAACCAATCTGATCACTTGAGTGCAATTGAACTCGGCACAGTGGAACTTTATTCATAACTTAGTATAGAGACATCTAAGGATGTTCAATTGTTTCTAAAACTTCAAGATGCATGAGTTCAAAAATTTCACAATCTTATTTTTAATTTCTCGTATCCTATAAATTTTGTAGTTTACTTTTCGTAAATCAAAGAAGACGTGCATTTGACTTTCCTAAGAATTAATTCCCACGGTTTCGATAAAGAAAGGTGTCATCTCATGGGAGGGGTCTTAATCACCGATATTGAAAGCTATGTATTCTATCCAATAACTTCTCATTGTAATGATGTTTTTGGAGAGACATGTTGTGAACCAAGAGCTATTTAGTATAGCGCACGGAAAATTATTTTTGTAGCCGGAAGAGTTTTAATGGAAATGACAAGTGGGATATATGAAAATAGGCTATTTAGTTTCCACGGAACTACTTGTTGATCATCAGATTGCGGGAGATATCCGGCAAAAAGCCGATCACAGAGAGGATATATCCTAGAACCAACAAGTACAGGGTCATTATCTACGTGCGCTCCGATAAACACGGCTGTGACTGGCGCAGATCGCGGGTGCACGTACGTGGTTCAGCCGGTGGTAGGCGCGCTCCGCTGTTTCTTATCATTCACACGTGTTTTGTCATTCATATGGACGTGTATCTGCAAAGCTTAGACTTTAGTGTTGCACGTTTAGTGAGTATTGTGATTACTGTGATTGATGGTGATGCCTAGACACCAATTCACATTGCGCGAACGTGTGTATATCCATAATTCGTATACGAAATGCAGAAAATCTTGTTCTGAAACGAGACGTAAATTTCGAATCAAGTTTCCAGGCAGACCTGTGCCTAATGCCAGCACAATTAGGAGACTCAATTCAAGGAAACAGGCTCCGTAAATAATAAATGAGTTGACTGACTTTCTTTCATCTGAAGAAGCGGCTTCGGTGGCGTAGTTGGCAGCATGAAGAACTGCTGTGCCCAAGATAGCGGATTTTTAAGAGCATTAAAATTTCTTCTGTATGCCTTCCTTCGGACGGGAAGTAAAGCCGGCAGTCCCATGTCATAGATTTACGGCATATAAAATATCCTTCCACATACTAAACTTGTGTGAAGCTAAATTGTTAGGTTAGATTTCGTCGGAACGCTCTATCAATGTTCCAACGTACACCACTAGGTTCATTGATATCTGGTAGCAAAAGTTGGAACTACTTGAAATTGAACGGAATTTGTAGCTCACCCTAAGGGTGTCCGCTGGAAGCATCTACAGACTCAGGCGAGCCGAACATGTCCTCGGACAGTCCCGGCACAAAAAGTCATACGATAATTAAATAATAAATCATCTGAAAATGCCAAGTGCGTGTTACAAAAGAGGGAGGACATTTTCAGCATCACCTATGAGCACTGTAAGCACACATTATTGAACATGTTTGGTAAAAGTGGGAAAGTGCATGCCACCACCGGCTGAAACGGGTACGCGCGCCCGCGATCTGCGCCAGTCACAGCCGGCTTAGCTTGCTGTGTTTATCGGGGCGCACATAGATAATGACCCTGTAGAAGACTGACTGTAGGTGATCCTGAGTGAAGTGTTCAGGATCCGGGAGATTCCTTACTTGATATTTCCAAGTGATTGCTAAGATTGAGACTTTCCAATTGCCAAACCCACCATATTGCGTACAGTCCAGCTTCTATTGAAGCCATGACCGTAGAATAGAACGCAGGGTAATTCGGAGAATATAACGGAATTGTATAGCTAAAATATATTCCCTCAACCTTTTGCTGCATCATGTGAATGAGACTGCAGCCCTTGCTAGATTAATGCAACATCCTAATGAACACAGCGGCTGTTGTTGTTATTTCCCATTAGGGACATGGGGCATCTTGGTTATCAGCCCCTGGAGAACCAACTCAGTCTATCTTAGGAATGCTAATTTCAGCAAATTTAGTGCACTTTTGTTAAAAACTGTGGGTTCCAAATCCCTAATTATAAACGAAAGCACAATGTGGATACCATTGGGTGCTTTAACACTTGGACTACTTTTGTTGTTTTTTTAAATTGTGTACTGTGCATGTTTTCCCAACTTCTAAACGAACTGAGAAATTTGAAAATCCAATGTTAAAATGGAAACGACTATCCTAATAAGTGTTAAATGTTCAGTGCCTCCATCACAAATAGTTCCGTGTTTCAAAAATGAAAATCCCCTCCTCTAGTTGATAATGAATTATTGATTATACCTCAGACATGTGACTTCTTTTGAACTGTCCAGCATAATGGCATGTTATCACAGCAAAGTACAGGAATACCATAGGCCTCTGCCTGTTGGAGAAATCCTTATCTTCATCAGATTGGGAGGAATTGTAGACTCATTTATTTTCCCAGGGCATAGGCCTATCGAATTCTTTGTACTAATATAATCGAGTGTCTCTTTCATATCGGTCAATACATACAGACAGTTGGGAGCCTGTCTATGTGGCGACTGGACACGGACATTTGCAATCTGTAAACACTTTCAGATAATTACCATAAGGAAAGTGTTGAACCAAGATCCGTACTTAGATTAATAATTGTTTTCATAAATTCAGAACAATTGAAATATACCACGAGGCAATTGAACGCAAGGCTTGGAGTGAACATTAGAATGTATTGTTTGGCTGATGTGTGTAATAAGATGACCAGCGTGGACAAATAGTAATTCTAAGGGAACATTATGAGCTGAGGGACATTTGGAGCAAATAACCTCGACGATACTCGCCTAAAATATCAATCACGATCACCAAACGTACAATTATCAAGTTATTGTTCATTGTAACTTATGTTGAAAGTGTCGGTCATCAAACATTTATCAAACGGTGAGTTGCAATACTATTTTTATTGTTCTGAAAGACGTAGTATTTTATTTTGTGAAGATGTCTATAATTCTCCATGTAGCAATACGAGTTTCCTATTGGTAAGTCTCTGTTGAGTCATGACCCACTCAGAGAACACCAGGAAAGTGTAAGACTGAGAATCTGTATTGATCAAGACTTGTAGAGTTTGCGTGAAGTTAATACTTGCTCATCGTTAACTTTCAGTCGGTCAACACCAATTATATTAGGCGGAATATATAAGAATCTATCCACATGTTGTTACAAGGATGACATATTCCTGTCGTCAAGTGAACATCATGGGCAACAAATCAAACATATATCCAACTCGAAATGTCTACTTTACGAAACTCGATTTTAAGGCAATGCTAATCGCAGTTAGTAGCGGCTCTCAAGCACCGATACGCAAAACTGAGACAAAATCCTAAGTGCGGCTAGAACAAATTACCTGCTATCACATAATCACACTAAGCAAGCAAATTTAAAATCAATCACCACAGTAGTGGAGTAGTGGGTGTTCTAACGAGTGTCATGGCCGCCGCGTGAGTCCAAGCCAATATCTCGTGAACCCATGGTCCTATTTTGACAAATGAGGTGTCGTTGGACTCGGGTTGATGCCCTCTTTCCTATGGACTATGTATTATATTTTTCAAAAAATTTTTAAAATTTATCGTTTTCGAAAATAGGCGATAGTTTGAAAACCAAACAGGATAGTACGTTGTGCCATGGCTCAAACGAATGGTCTTTATGACCTTTATATTTTGTAATAAAACATTTTTAATTTTTATGTTTTTTTGAAACCACTCGAAATTTGAAATTCCTATATTTTGGAAACTAGGAAGTTTACAAAAAAGTTTGTTTGACGTAAAGTAATGGTCCCTATGCCCCCTACTCCCAAAATAAATTTCAAGTCTCTAGAGGAAAAATTTGTGTTTTGTAAGTAGTGGGATGGGGATAGAGCTGCTTATAAAAGCAAGTGGTGAGCCCCTGCGACCTTGGAATGGAAGGAGCCATGCTAGGAGGGCGTGCGTGGATTCGTTTTTTTCGTCTCGTCGTGCTCTTTACGGAAATGTAGGTGTCGAAAAGGTGAAATGCTGGAAACACGGTCTTTTTGGGGTAAAAACGTGATTTTAAACTTTTTGCTATATCTCGCGAACCAAGTATGCTAGAGGCGTGTACGACGGGTTCAAGGACTCGGAGTGACGTCCTCTTTGCTATGGACCACTCGTTATATTTTTTAAAAACATTTGGAAACTCGATTTTGAGGTAAACACGTGTTTTTTGTGATTTTTGCCGATATCTCACGAACCAATAACGCTAGAGACGTGTACGAAGTGGCCTAGGACTCGGGCTAACGCCCCCTTTCAAATGTGGTAGATATTTTATTTCAAAAAAATAATTCACAAAGGGCCTAACGCCATACATGTTGAAAAAACGTTTTCCTTTTCTTTACCTGTTTATAATGTTCATGAAGCGTGGTGGTTGAGAGAGACGATACGGCTGGGTGTGTGTTTCAACGAACCTGTCGCTGACCATGGTGGCTGTGTTCAATAGATCAATCGCTATTTCGGCGGGTCGGTGTATGAAAGAGCGAGCGTGCGTTTTTCTGATATTTTACCTTTAACGTGTAAACGGTAATGAGAGCTTGGTTCTATGTTGGTCAAAGCGAGTACAGAAAACAAACTTGTTGAGGAGCAGGAGGTGAATGTCATTTGAGCTTATTGGAATGCGCTGATCTGACTTGACAATAGGTGCAATGGAAAAAATGACCAAGACGCTTGAAGGAGAAATAATCTGACCATTGTGGTGGCAGGGGAGTGTGAAAGGCATGTGAACACATGTGAAACCACATGTAGGCTAAACCAGTGACATCCTGTCTTGCTTCGTACGTGACAAAATGCAAGTTCAGGTGAAATTTGATCTACCGCAGGTGTTCACCTGGGACGTTAGCTGTCCACGTGCGCGATAACTGTTAACAAGTCACATCCTGTTTTGCTTCGTACGTGACAAAATGCAAGTTGACGTGAAATTTGATCTGCCTCAGGTGTTCACCTTGGACGTTAGCTGTCCACGTGCACGATAAGAGATTGTTCAAAGCGTGGGAAAAAAAGATTATACATGCAACGTAGCATATATATAGACATGTCGTTATCATTTCCACACTCACTTAGGTGACTACCTTTGAACACACTGCGTTGCAAGAAACCCCTGGTCTTGTTTATCAGTTTTGGTGTTGGTGGAAAATACTTAACTTTGTTGTGGGGTAGGTATATATTTATTCATTTATATATTTATTGATTTTTATATAAATACATGCAATGATTTATTGATTAGGCAATTAATGATTTTTATTTATTTATTTGTTTGCAGATAACGTGTATAGCCTACCTGTCGTGTGTCTGTGGGAAATATATATTAAAGAAAGAGAAAGACAGACCGATAGAAGAGGAAACCATTTCCACACTAGCCCACGAGACGGGAATATAGCAAAGCATTACACGTCAAGGTGAGATTTGTGTTATTATATAATATAACCTGTTTGATTTTGTTTTTGTTTATGAAATGCATAAACTATATGGAATGGATATACTTATGGTGGTTTATTTTATTTCTTTTTAGATATTTGGAGAAAAAAAAAGGGTTCACTGCTATAGCAAATACATTTGAAAACCAAGTGGCTTTAGAGTGGAACCCTTGTCAAGCAGTCTACAGCTGAAAACTCAGGTGAGAGTGTTCTTTCAAAATAATGTCTTTTACTGCTGCGGATACGTTAACTTGGGAGCCCCTTGAGTCTTGTTTCAAATCACGTGTGTGCTCTGGCCGCGTGGTCAATGTTAGAAAAAGTTTGATTCCCAAAGAATTTTTACAATCTTGTTTTGAAATTTTTAAAATTGAAATTTGTACAGTACAAAGGTTGCATACGGCTTTAAAAGTGAATACAGAACTGGTGTGCGATTTCATATATAAAAAGAAGGACGTGGAGCATAAAGAGACATTTTATATTTGCAGTAAAATGCAAGAGCTATTCATAGCCCATAATTTGGAACAGTGGTATGAAACCCACGTGGTGAATGCCTTGCTATCAAAATTTGATAAACTGCAACAAGGACCGAGTGGCCTTGCCTTAGACAAAATTCATCATCTACAAATCAACATTTGTCAATTCAACCCGTTGAATGCTGGGTCTAGCTATATTAAAACACCACTAGCCATAGCTTCGAAAAAGGCTGTGGTGAATATTAAGAATCGTGACAATGATTGCTTTCTGTGGGCTGTGGCTGCGTATTTGCAGCCGGTACAATATGATGGTTGTTGGCCGGGAAAGTACAAGGCCATGTTTGATGAATTAAAACAAACTTTAAATTTAACTCGAGTATCGTTCCCTATGGACTTAACCGAGATCCATAGGTTTGAACAAGATAACCAAGACTTTTCGTTCATGGTCTATGGCCTTAATGGTGATGAGATTGTGGGTCCTCTTTATGCCACAAAAGAACCGAAACGACACCATATTCATCTTTTATATCTATCTGAGGGGGAGGTGAATCACTATTGCCTCATTAAAAGCTTAAGTAGATTGCTAAGCAGTCAAATGTCTAAACATAAACCTAAGAAACATATTTGTGACCGTTGTCTGCAATATTTTACCACTCCTACGCTTTTGGAACGTCATAGGGTAGATTGTGTTACTCAGGAAGCGGTGAGATTGATATTGCCACAAGGGGACAAGGCTCTGTTAAAGTTTAAGGACATTCATAAGCGTGACACTGTTCCCTATGTGGTATGTGCAGATTTCGAAGCTCTCACTACACCCATGGCGGGATGTGAGCCAGATCCCTCCATGAGCTCAACCACACCCATTCAAAAACATGAACCCTTTGCCATAGGATTTAATGTGGTGTGTGCCTATGGCCTCACACAATCCGTTTACAAATACCGTGAGGGGCCAGATTGTGCCAAATGGTTCTTGGATGAACTTATCAAGTTGGCTCATGATGTACAGGAATTACTGGACCACCCAGTACCCATGAGCCTATCTCCAGAACAACAGCAGCAGTATGAGCATGCCACGACATGCCATATTTGCGAAAAGCCTATTTTAAATAGAGAGGAAAAAGTCAGAGACCACTCGCATTTTACAGGGGAGTTTCGTGGAGCTGCGCACAGCAAATGCAACTTGAACTTTCCAGCTCCTCGTTTCAACGCTGTCTTTTTCCACAATCTGGCGAATTATGACATTCAGTTTTTGATTCGTGAATTGGGCCATGTCAACAAGGGCTCGTTTACCATTATTCCTCAAAACCATGAGCGTTTTACAGCCCTGACATGGAGGTTGGGCGACTTTAGCATTCGATTTTTGGATTCCTTTAAGTTTATGGCGTCCTCGCCAGACAGCCTTGTGAATGGCTTGAATGAGGAGGAATTAAAAAATACTAGAATGCATTTTAATGATCCAGAGCAATTTCAATAGTGCATTCGGAAAGGTATATTCCCGTATGATTTCTGCAACAGCTGGGACGTGTTAAAGCAAAGAAAACTCCCACCACAAGAGAAATTTTACTCGAAACTAACACGCAGTACCGTTTCCGATGAAGACTATGCACATGCATGTCAAGTTTGGCGAGTGTTTGGCATGAAGACGCTAAGTGAATATGCTTTGCATTACCTAAAACTGGATGTATTGCTGCTCACTGATGTGTTTGAAAAATTCCGTAACTTGTGTCAACACATTTACGGTCTTGACCCGGCTCACTATTACACGAGTCCTGGACTCTCTTTTGATGCCGCTTTGAAATACACTCAAGTGGAATTGGATTTACTCACTGACATAGACATGGTTCTATTTTTTGAAAAGGGCATTCGTGGCGGCTTTGTGTCACTTAACCAACGCCATGCCGAAGCGAACAATGTCTACATGCCTGATTATTCACCAGACAAACCAGAATCGTACTTAATGTACTATGACGTGAATAATTTGTACGGTTACGCCATGAGTCAGCCTTTGCCCTATGGGAAGTTTGCTTGGCTGACAGACAAACAAGTGTCAGAATTTGATGTGAACATGGCTAGCCAAGAAACAGGCCGTGGATATGTGCTAGAAGTGGATATTGAATATCCCTCATCCTTGTATGATGAACATGCCGATTTCCCATTCTGCCTTGAGCAAATGGTTCCCCCTGACAGTAAAGTGAAAATTGAAAAACTCATGGGCACACTTTACAACAAAAATCGGTATGTGGTACATATCCAAATGTTGGTGCAATGCCTCGCCCAAGGCTTGGTGTTAAAGAAAATCCACAGGGGTATTTCTTTTGCTCAAAAAGCATGGCTTGAGCCATACATGCGACTCAACACAGAGCACCGACAAATGGCAACACAGCAGTTTGAAATTAATTTTTTTAAATTAATGAACAACTGCATCTATGGCAAGTCTATGGAGAATGTCCGCAAATACCGTGACATTAAATTAGTGAATGTCTGGGAGGGGCGGTGGGGTGCCCGGCGGTACATTGCCAAGCCAAATTTCAAATCGATCAAAATTATCGATGAGGATTTGGCTACTATTGAAATGAGTAAGACCAGCGTGACCATGGATAAGCCCATTTACTTGGGTCAAGTCATTTTAGACTTTTCTAAATCGGCCATGTATCGATTCCACTATGAGTTTGCCAAACGCCATTTTGAGGACGTCTCTCTTTTGTTTATGGACACGGACTCATTCATTTACCACATTCGCCACTGCAACCCCTATGACGTCATGAGGCAACATAGTGACTGGTTCGACACCTCTTGCTATAGCGCTGACAACGTGTTTCAGCTGCCCATAAAAAACAAGAAGGTAATGGGCGTTTTAAAAGATGAATGCGGTGATTCCATTATGACGGAATTCGTAGGTTTGGCTTCAAAAATGTATGCTTACCGCACACTCGACTGTAAGGAAGCCAAAAGAGCAAAAGGTGTAGGTAGGGCAGTGGTAAAATCGCTACGTGTTGATGACTATCTAGCGGTTTTACGCACGGGCAAAGCTATGTCTCATACACAGTGCAGGATACAATCCAGCAACCATTATTTGTATCTTGTGGAACAGAGAAAACGCACCCTCGCCTCCATGGATAACAAGCGTGTGTGGGCTGATGACCTGCTCACTAGCCTGCCCTGGGGTTATGATCGCAAGGAGGAGGAGGTGTGATTTCACTGTATAATCGTTTATGGGACATAGCTTTATGTAACTTGTAGATTTAGTATTTTGTAAATATTGGTTTCTGTCATTGTAAATAGTAGATTTTGTAAATAGTGACAACCCACTTGGACCATTTGCTCTTTGAAAAGTTCTATGCAAACTTATTTTTTAAATTTTTTGATTGGTAAATAGTGTGATTATTTTAACGCTGTAAAAAGTTGTGTTTTTTTTGTAAATATGAAATAAGTAAGATTTTTAGTAACTCTAATAACTAGTATTTAATTATTTTTCATAATGTAAATGATAAACTAAAAAGTTCTTTTGGAATGAGTGAGCATGTCGAGAATGTGCTTTTGGGAATAAATAAAGTGGTTGTGTTTGTTCCCAAAGACAGGTGTGAATGTATGAGTCGAGAGAGAAAACTGGTGTGTATGATTGACCAGAGCAAACACGGTGAGGTAGGGTGGGTGAGTGGGGAGGGGGTAAATGCTCACTTATATACTCATTTTGTTTTAAATAGTTTCGTTTTTTTCATTGAAATGTGGCAGACAATAGACATTATTTTTGTAAAAACAGTCTTACCTGCAGTAGTCGTAGACCTCGACGTTTCTCCAAACACACATCAACACATTGCAGTATTATCAAGGTCAAGCACTTGCATCAACATCATTGTCAAATCTCAACTTTCGACATACACCAAATGGAAAAAATATGAAAACAGCAAAACGGAAATTCCATGTTTCCATATCACCAAAACAGCAAAACTTAAAACGGATATTTTAAAAAACTGGAAATGGCCATGTGTGAAATTTGAAAATTCAAAAACTTCAAACGGACATTGTTTAAAATGTGTCATCAGCAAAATGGAAAAATCCATATCATCAAAAACGTTAAACTTGAAACGAACGTTTTCAAAAACTGTAAATTGCAAAATGATAAATGACAGTGTGTGGAATTCATCATGTGTGAAATGTGTAAAATGAAAAAATCAGCCATCAACATCACGATTTCTTAAAATTAAAAATAACAAAACATCGTGCTCTGGAAAACTTTTGTTTTTATTTCATAGTCATAGTGAATTGACAAAATAAAAATAGAATACAAACAAATCCCAATTCCTCACTCCTCAATGTTTATGTCATTGCATCATCAACTTTCCTTTCATAGCACTCATGACAATCAGGGCTGCCATTCTTTCACCCACTGAGGCATCGTTCGATGTGAAACGTTGTTTAGCTTTCTTCAATAACAATTTATCTGCCACATGTCTTAAACCAGGATGACTATGGCGGTAAGAAAGGTCATGTTCCTTGCATGCTTGATCCAAAAGATTAATGGGTATATCACCACGTTGTAAACGTTTTTCGAGACGAGTTCCAGGGCCGCAAAAACGATAACCTGGAAGATGGATTTCGAAAGGTAAGTATTGAATCACTTTGTCAATGACGCCATTGCCAGTACAGGTCTGGCATATCCTTTTCCATCGATGGTAAAAAGGTTTGGTCTTCCTCCTCTTCTGTGGACGATGTTTGTGTTTGTTGTTGTTGTTGCTTTTTCTCGCCATGACACCCATGGAATGATTCAACAAAGTCTTTACATGGACTTTTATGACCGTGATACAGTTTCACTAGCTGGCAAGTCGCACACTGACACATAGACGGTATTTTTGCCATGGCCACTTGCTTATGGTGATCGTAATCCGTACAGGGTTGCAATTCACTCAACACAGGGTCTTGAGTCCATGATTTTGGTACATGTTGCCAGATTTCTTTCACTGCGTTGGCGGCCACATAATAAATGAACGACTTGGGCAGCGCCAAGAGTTCCTCTTTGGTAAAACTGTCTTGTTTCTTTTTACACACAAAGAACTTGCCGATGGCTTTGTCCGTAGCATTGCCTTTCTCCATGGTATACGTGCTGTAGATGTTTACACGTCGCTTGTAGAAATCTCACTGACGTCATTCTCAGGTAAATCTTGAGTTATAATTTTGTTCAACAACTCCCAGCAGGCATGGGTGGTTAACCAATGAAAGAGATGCCACGCATGTGATAGGGCTGTATGGGTAATGTTGCCACAGGAACAAGTATCCATGAGCATTTGCAGGGAGGGGCAGCCCAACTCCATGAGGTCGATACATTGACAGTAAGACGCCAAAAATGGTTGCAACCATTGACGTTTTTCATTACCTTTCACAAATACCACATTGGCCGAGGACAAGTGTGCTTTCATGACCACGTCCAAATATTTATAGGAAATGGTTCCCTGATTCCAGTCTAGTTGCCTATGATTTTGAATCCACTGGGTTTGTTTACGGTCTTTTTCACACAATAAATCAAAAGCATGGGGTGGTTTAAATAGCAAATGCGTAGCTTTTGATATCCAAAACGTGGTACAATCGATCATGGCCACTTGTTTAAATATAAATTTGTTGTCACCAATTTTAAACCCTTGGCAATCCACAATGAGTGTGCGCAACATGTTGACGCTTGCTTGGACCAAGGTCAACTGACGACTGACTGACGATCAGGTGTGATCATGACATAGACTTACCTGCCATGCTAGTTTCAAAATTGAGATTAGGGTAGGACAGTGGGGGCATGCAAAATAAGAATTTAAGAATTACATCATTTTATTATCATAACACGTCTTACAGGCTTTTCTCATTTTAGGATAAGGACGATAGCAACTGATACAACAATATAGTCTCTTGTGTTTGTAACGTCCATAACACCGATGATGTCCCAATGTCTCTAAACTAGGCGTGTTTGATGGTGATCTGCTCACCGAAGCACCATGGATACCATACGGCCCACATGTATCGTAACTTGTTTTTTTCTCATCACCCAAAGACACAAGCGAGGGATAGCTTGAATGACAGGGTATATTTCCCACTTTCATTCTGCACAGGTAGGGGCAGGTGGGTGACCAGCGCTGATGTTCCTGCATGGGTTCATCGCCCTCCTGCCATTGGTCTATGATGATGGGACTAAAGGCACATTTCACTTCATCTCTTGTTTTTAAATAGTAGAATCCAGCGGCTGCCAAGGCTTGAGGGTTTATGAAAGGCACTGGCCATGTTGCAAAAGTCTTGAAACGTTGTTCCTCAGAGTTTAAATTCATGGATGTAACGTCTCTTGAGGCTTTAAAGCAAGACATGACTGAGCGGCTTGACGTGGGTTGAGCTGTTATTTATACACTCGTCACTTGGTTGGACAGTGGATAATAGTTGACTTGTTTGTGATGAATAATCAGACAGTAGGCCGTCGTATTGGCTGGTACATTGTCATGCGTTTCAAAATCTAGTCGAATGTCGATATTGGATGGCTTGACAGACTCTTCCAGGTAAGAACAGTCAAAGACAATCAGTGGTGCTCTTGCCTTAAACGCTTGGGGTAGTAGCATGGGGCCGTTCTCTTTTTGATAATACGACCATCGAAATTTAGAAAACAAGTCGTACAGAGGGCCAAACTTATTTTTTGAAAAATCCAAATCCAGTCCTTCATAGGGAAACACAGCTCCGTTGAGGAAAAGACGTGCATTTCTCAATTGCAGGTGATCAAATTGCGAGGCATCTTTGGTTTGTTGATACTTGCGATTCGTTTGAAAACCCACGATCAGGTAGAGAGGTCTCTCTGTATAGCGAGCTGTTTTTACAGACCAACTGTGTGTGTTGGTAGTGGGCAATAGCGGATACTCATGGAGTGCCCAGCTTCTAAATTCCATGGGTAGAGGCATATCTCTCTTTACCATCTTGAATATGTCCAGTTTTTTGCTATCGTTAAGGGTCGCATGAGGCACTTTCCATAGCAAGCGTTGTAGTTGAACTTTTGAATCGATGGGGGCATTGTCAGCTCCCTTGAGTGCATTGTTATCACTCCTGTCTCTCACCAGATAAAGCACTTGCCTTGCGTTGACCACAATGCGTTGGTGATCTTCAGCAAAACCTAGAATCAGTTTAAGAGGTAAATATCCAGTAAAGGTTCCATCGGTGTGTACCATCCAGTCATTGGTCGAGTCAGGACACCAACCTGCCATGCAAAGTGTTTTACCTTCTTCCTCACTATAAGAGGGGTATAGTTTCATGACACTGGAAATGCCCACATTTCGAGTGCTATCCACCACGATATCGTTAATGACATAACGTACTTCAGAAAACAGAAAGGCCAAACCATGGTTGGCCAACTTGGATGTGGTGGGTGTAGAGCCATCGGCTTTGGTGAGCCGACCTTCAATCTGAATGACACTTTCATGCGGTAGGGTGTAAATATCTTGGTTGTTGATAACAAATTGAATTTCATCATTGTTATTGAGTCCAGGTGTTTGAGCTTGATAGGAATGGAGATCAATTCTTACCACTCCTGGTTGCTCCTCGATGTGGTTCGCTATCTCTAGGATAGAATTCATTATGAGGGTTGACGTGGTAACCCAAATGCTGTAAAATCTGCTTGCCTTGAGATGTTAACGTGTATTCACGTGGCAAACAACTAACACCATTCCTAGACGGTGTTGTTGCTTTATACACAAACTTCATAGTGGCTTTAGCACCAACTTGTAAGTCACTGGTGTGGTAGAATCTAGATCAATGAGTTGTTGATCTCTATTGATCAGTCTTAATGTTATATTACTAATACTATCAACAGCCACAGAATGAAAAAGCACCACTGGAGGGTTTTCACGAATAATATAGCCATTGGGCGATGTCACAATAAAGTCATAAAGTGAATGCGATGGTTCCTGATTGGTGTACACTTGGCTAATAATATTACACGTCACCGACACATGATGGTCCTCAATGAATTTCACTTCATGGTCTGATTCATGTTTTTTGTTGGGCTCCAACACACGTGGTTTAAATCCTAGTAATGGGACAATGGAATCGGGGTGTGTTTTAAAGTCAATGCTGAATGAGGAGAAAATACTGCAGCGATGAGTGTTGGTATTGCCTACAAGTTCAAACTTGTGCGTTCCGTCGAGAAATGACTTTAAACCATATTGATTGATCAACACCACATAAATGTGTTCATAAATATCATCGATCGTGTATCCACCAGAGTTCAGGGTGAGCACAGAATCATCATAGTAAAACTTGTTGTTCACATTTTCACGTATGTTGTATATTCGATTGTACGTTTCAAGAGAAACAATCCTAAACCATAGGGTTTTTCACTCAATTCGATAGGCGGGTAAAAGTCTAGGCTGACTTCAGGTCCACGTCCATGCACTGTAAACGTTTTACTTTCTGCCGACATACTGGTGGCGTTTTTGCTTATGCTGCGTCTTATATAAAAAAATTAAACACAAACGTCCACACTGTTGGCTGTTAAACGTTTGCTCTCGTTTCACATTATAATATATCTTGATCCTGTTTCCAAAATAGGTCACTAGTTTCATGGGCGGGGGCAAATTCCCAAAACTGTCAAAGTACCATACCGTGGATCCCTCTTTGACATAAGCTACATAATGCGTTCCTGGTCCTCGGTGATCATCCAAATTGACAACAGCACATTCCTGTTTCCAAGGTCGTGGGGGTAATTGGTTTCGCATAAACACACCTCGAAAATGAGAAAGCTTTAGTTGTTTAGCATAGCTTTCCACTTGTTGATGCGTCAGGGCATGTCTTGCTATGGCAGAGGTTAATTTTTTTTTTTTTAAATATTTCGAAATGGTGAAATCCCAAATCCTTGTTGATAAAAGGCTGGCTTTAAATTGGCATTTCTAGCCCCCATGGCAATCGCTTCCATCGTTTCATTGTGTCGCTGACTTTCTTTGAGTTGTTGCTTGCCCTGCTGCGCGGCTTTAATGGTTTTCGCCACTGCACTGGCACCGCCCAAAAGTGAGCCCAGAGCAGCCAAACCAGCAAATAATGCAGGTAAAAATCCCGCTCGTTTGGGGACGGGAATCACTCGCCCTTGGTTTGAAACCTGTCGCCGACGTTTTGGAATAACATGTCTCTGTGCTGCTCGAAGGGCTTTCCTTATGGTCAATACATTATTTTTTCTTTTTTTCTTTCGCAAGGGCTTGGCCACGAATGTTGAAAACCCTGGCTTTGCCAAGGACAAAGTCCTTTTTTTAGTCTTTCTCACTGCATACCTTTGTTTCACCATGATGATAATGACCAACAACCTTTCACAAGAAAGTTTAAATCACAACTAACGTCAGATGGTTATTTCATGGCTGTATATTCCAATTCCACATAAAGTGGGAAATCGTTTATGGTTTTTCCCGCTTGCTTTTCATCCCATGTCAACATGAGATAAAAGGATAATTCGTCACCTGCATTGACCATTTCATGGTCATGGACCAACATCCTATGACCATTTATCTTTATTTGTAAATGGTTCTCATCAGGTATGGCATATTTGATGTGAATGGTTCCATCATAGTGTAATCGATAGTGGCTTAAATCCAAAGCAAGCACATAGGTCAAGTGCTGATCATGGACTAGCGGTAAATGGTTTCTGTCATTCACAGGTTTTTCATTTGTCAGATACACTAAAAACACAGATGGGATAAATTTATAAAGCCTTTTCATTTCATGGGTCACGTAACGCTTGGTACAAACATCGTCTTCGTCTTGTGGGTCTTCCACGTGAATAATCCGATGGTGATTAGCGCTATAGCCATTCACCATAAGCTGGGGCACTTTGTCATAAAACTCATACACTTTGTTATCCACATACTTTTTCGTAGTAACGTCTGTAGACACTTGAGGATGTTTTACATGGGTTAACCGCTTTCCCCTAAAGTCATAATCTCCCTGTTTTGTGCGTGGCACTACTGACCTATCCACATAGTGTTTATTAGCAGGATCTGTTTCCTGTTTAGGATCATGTATGGGGACAGGTCTATCTTTGGCCATCAACGCACGTCCAAAGACATCCATCGTCAACCTGTAGTAGCAGTCTACTGTTTCTATGACAAGGCTCGGTGTCCTGTATATAGACAGCCGGCTAGCCTGTCTAAGCCTTAGTTGACATGAAGATTATTAAGCAGCAAGAGTCATTCCCCGTGGGGGACATGGTTTCCCATCTCTGTCCCACATCACGTGAACAACGCCATGGTTCACTGTTTCCATCTTCCATTCGCTGCATCATTGTGGGGCCTTCCGGCTGTGGAAAGACTAATCTTTTGCTAACGCTCATTACAGCGCCCAATGGTCTGCGTTTTCAAAATATTTATATTTTTGCAAAATCTCTCTACCAACCCCTCTACGTGTTTCTGGATCAAGTCATGTCTGGATTACAAAAAGAGAATATGGGTTATTTTACATTTTCCATGCAAGAAAATGTGATTTCACCGGATGAGGTAAAGCCTGATTCACTCATGATTTTCGATGATGTATCCACTGAACGTCAAGGCATCATTCAAAGCTATTTCAGCATGGGTCGACACAAACATATCGATTGCTTCTATCTTGGACAAACGTATTCAAAAATGTCCAAACAGTTGATTCGTGACAATGCCAATGTCATTGTTTTATTTCGTCAGGACGAGAGGAACAGTCGTCACATTTATAATGAACATGTGAATCCGGATATGACCTTTCAAATGTTTACAGAATTGTGTGCCAAGTGCTGGAACACTCAACGTCATGCCTGTTTAGTGATTGACAAACAAAGTGAACTCAACCAAGGACGGTATCGCTTAGGGTTTGATCATTTTATTGCTATTTAAGGCCTTGTCTCATTCCCCGGCAAGTCATTTGCCAAGACACCATGGCGTTAGCAGAGAGTCAATTGAAAAAGCATATTATTAGAGCAAAAAATACTATTCGCCAAAAGTTTCGTCAATTGAAACAATCACGTGCAAATCATGCTTTGTTTATTCAGCAACATTTAGCACCTCCACTAAAAGCCATGTTGAAACCCTCTTTCAAGCCATCTGAAACGCTACCCACCGTTTCACAAGCCACGCAGACGCTGCACGAGGACCCTGAGGAAGAGGAAGGGGAACAGGAAGATTTGACTAGTGTTAGTGAAGTTGAGGATGAGGAGGAACAAGTGTTTACGCCTCAAAAAAAGGCCGCACCCCTTGCAGAGTTTTTGAGAAAAAAGAAATCCTTGGCCATGGTCGAAACACCTTGCCCTTCCAGAGCGTCTCCGTTTTCACAACTCTTGGCCACCCCTCAACATAAAGCTCAACTGAAAACCATTTTAATAAAATATTATGGATCAACATTGGAACCCTATTTCACCGATCTATTTATTGGAAACACAGATACCACGTATGGTGTTCGCTATGAGGATGATAGTTTTAAAATTGGCGATTCATCCATTAAATTTGCTCGTACTAAAGCTGTCATTAAAAAGATCAACTATAAATTAACACCAGGTCTGTTAAAGCTGCTCTTTTCTCGGACACCCTCTTCCCATGATTATACGTCAGAGGATCTTGACAAATATAAATCCATTTTATTGGATACCCATGCCCACAAAAGACAGTATGATCCCACGCAACAAGTGAATGCCAATATATCTCAAAAATATAAAACCATCATTGCAAAAATGTTTCCCACCAGTCAAAGTACTCGTCGTAAAGCATCCGCTTCGGGAGTGACATTTAAACCATTAAAACCCCTTGTGGATGTTACCTACTGGCACAATCCCAATAAGCTCGTCCAGCGGCTACAGTTGTTGCATGCCTCACGTCAAGCTGGCCATACCGGTCACGATTGGGAAATTCAAGAAATTGAACAAGAACTTTGAAATGCCAAAATTATTGTTTAAGCCCTCACCCATTAAAATGGGTATTGCTCACGAGTTGCATCGCCCAGCTAGGCGTCACTATCCGCGACTCAAGGTGATTTCACGAGGTGTGGATGAACTTTGGCAGGCTGACTTGGTTGAAATGATACCCTATGCTAGCGTTAACGACGGTGTACGCTATATGTTGACCGTCATTGATGTCTATTCCAAAATGGCATTTGTTGAACCTGTGCGTCGCAAGTCTGGCCCACTAGTTACCAAGGCCTTTCAACATATTATTCAACACTCCAAACGTCAACCTCAGCTGCTACAAACTGACCAGGGGAAAGAATTTTTCAACAAGGATTTCTCCCGTTTTCTCAAATCTAAGGATATTCACCATTACACCACGTACAGCAATCTCAAAGCCAGTGTGGTCGAGCGGTTCAACCGAACATTGAAAACCCATATGTGGAAAGCGTTTACCGCTCAGGGCAGTTATCGCTGGTTGGACATGTTACCTGAGCTAGTGTCACGTTACAATGACACCAAACATAGAACGATTGGGACCAAGCCACGCCTCGTGACTAAAAATATTCAGCGATTGGATAAACTGTTTAACCCCATAAAAACAGCCGATCCTAAACGTCACCGACTGAACATTGGGGATTTTGTTCGTGTGAGCAAATTTAAGTCTGCCTTCAATAAGGGTTACACGCCTCAGTGGGGGACTGAACTATTTCGAATTCGTCGAGTCAACTTGGACACTCCAGTCACCTATTTACTCGAGGACCTCAACCATCAACCCATAAAAGGTAGATTTTATCTCCATGAACTTCAGAAAACAGCATTTCCTCGGCATTATCTTGTGGAAAAAGTGTTGAAACAAAAAGGAAATAAACTCTACGTCAAATGGTTAGGGATTAACTCTACGTTTAATTCTTGGATCAATAAATTACATGTTGTGTGAACCTGTGTACTTTTTATTTATTCACACATGTTGTACACCACCTATAGCTCTATGTGTACAGCGCTCCACGCTTCGTGCATGTTCATACATGTTTGTCTTTCCCTTTCCACCTGTGTTCTCTCTTACATTACCCCTCCCCTCTCCCTCCCTTCACCTCCCACCACTGCTGTTTGCAGCTCTTGCCTATCTATTGGTTGTGACATCATTCCGACAAGTTGCATCATACTTTTTACTGATTCAGCGATTCCCACGCTTTGAACATTCTCTTATCGTGCACGTGGACAGCTAACGTCCAAGGTGAACACCTGCGGTAGATCAAATTTCACGTCAACTTGCATTTTGTCACGTACGAAGCAAGACAGGATGTGACTTGTTAACAGTTATCGCGCATGTGGACAGATAACGTCCCAAGCGAACACCTGCGGTAGATCAAATTTCACGTCAACTTGCATTTTGTCACGTACGAAGCAAAACAGGATGTGACTTGTTAACAGTTATCGCGCACGTGGACAGCTAACGTCCCAGGTGAACACCTGCGGTAGATCAAATTTCACCTGAACTTGCATTTTGTCACGTACGAAGCAAGACAGGATGTCACTGGTTTAGCCTACATGTGGTTTCACATGTGTTCACATGCCTTTCACACTCCCCTGCCACCACAATGGTCAGATTATTTCACCTTCAAGCGTCTTGGTCATTTTTTCCATTGCACCTATTGTCAAGTCAGATCAGCGCATTCCAATAAGCTCAAATGACATTCACCTCCTGCTCCTCAACAAGTTTGTTTTCTGTACTCGCTTTGACCAACATAGAACCAAGCTCTCATTACCGTTTACACGTTAAAGGTAAAATATCAGAAAAACGCACGCTCGCTCTTTCATACACCGACCCGCCGAAATAGCGATTGATCTATTGAACACAGCCACCATGGTCAGCGACAGGTTCGTTGAAACACACACCCAGCCGTATCGTCTCTCTCAACCACCACGCTTCATGAACATTATAAACAGGTAAAGAAAAGGAAAACGTTTTTTCAACATGTATGGCGTTAGGCCCTTTGTGAATAATTTTTTGAAAAAAATATCTACCACATTTGAAAGGGGGCGTTAGCCCGAGTCCTAGGACACTTCGTACACGTCTCTAGCGTTATTGGTTCGTGAGATATCGGCAAAAATCACAAAAAACACGTGTTTACCTCAAAATCGAGTTTCCAAATGTTTTTAAAAAATATAACGAGTGGTCCATAGCAAAGAGGACGTCACTCCGAGTCCTTGGACCCGTCGTACACGCCTCTAGCATACTTGGTTCGCGAGATATAGCAAAAAGTTTAAAATCACGTTTTTACCCCAAAAAGACCGTGTTTCCAGCATTTCACCTTTTCGACACCTACATTTCCGTAAAGAGCACGACGAGACGAAAAAAACGAATCCAAGCACGCCCTCCTAGCATGGCTCCTTCCATTCCAAGGTCGCAGGGGCTCCCCACTTGCTTTTATAAGCAGCTCTATCCCCATCACACTACTTACAAAACACAAATTTTTCCTCTAGAGACTTGAAATTTATTTTGGGAGTAGGGGGCATAGGGACCATTACTTTACGTCAAACAAACTTTTTTGTAAACTTCCTAGTTTCCAAAATATAGGAATTTCAAATTTCGAGTGTTTTCAAAAAAACATAAAAATTAAAAAAGTTTTATTACAAAATATAAAGGTCATAAAGACCATTCGTTTGAGCTATGGCACAACGTACTATCCTGTTTGGTTTTCAAACTATCGCCTATTTTCGAAAACGAAAAATTTTAAAAATTTTTTGAAAAATATAATACATGGTCCATAGGAAAGAGGGCATCAACCCGAGTCCAACGACACCTCATTTGTCAAAATCGGACCATGGGTTCACGAGATATTGGCTTGGACTCACGCGGCGGCCATGACACTCGTTAGAACACCCACTACTCCACTACTCACCACTTTCAGTATCTTAACAAACAATCTCACACAACTAACAAAGTTAATATTGACTAGTTGTGTTAGTACTACAACTAAATAAGTGTACATATTGTAAATACTATCACCCATACTTGTAGACATAGATTTAATAGCCAGAATGTAATGGATCTGATGATGACCGCTTCATGATCGAAACAGGTCATCCAAGTGTACTTGTTAATATCATGTAAATTTTTTTCAGGATTAGTGAACCACCAATTGGGTACAATCGTGTTGACCACATGTAAAACATTAAATTTTGACTACTAAGGCAGCACTGAACAAGTATTTCTTTGAAGAAATAAATAGCCTATTTTCATAGATCCTTATTATGTTAATTGTCTCTAACAACATACACAATTTCAGTTGATTTCTGTAGTAGATTCGTAGATATTGTTTTAGATCCCTTAGTTGGGGGTAGTTAGATCTAAAACGGATGTGTTTTTGTGTTAATTTATAAAGTGATGCCTAGGAGGGGGTAGCTTCCCGTAGCTGGGTAAGCTGACCAGTGTAGAGTGCTGTTTAGTGTTAGGATGCTAGGGGATGCTCTTATAAAGACGTAGGTGTATTTCAGGGGATGAAACTTTGTGTACAGGTGAACGTACTAGCCTCTCAGCTGATTGGAGAGACTTATGTAACCGACGTGCGTGCGTCAGCGATGTTGCGGCTCGATGCTCTAGGCAGTCGGGCCGCTGCAGGAAGTACAATGAAGCTTGCGCTGGCAACTATTTGGCTACTGTATGTCACGTCTAATCGTGACGGGAATCAGGAAGGGCGTTGGGACGTAAATAGGCGTGTAAAAAGTAAGACCAGTGTAGTGTACTGACCAAGTATTTATTGGTCAGTGATGTATGAAATAGTATGTCCCTTTTAGGGAAATGTAATAAGTGTTACAAGTTTGAGTGTACAATTTGTGGGTAAAGGTTACAAAATATAGGATCTCTGAACACTGCTGACTCACCTGCTGATAACGGCTAGGGCCTCCGGCTGATACACTGTATGACTGGTAATTGAGAGAGAGTCCTGTCCTCCTTACGGTCCTTCTTATAAGCTTTAGTGCTGCTTCGTCGGCATTCCAGTGGCATAGCTGCCCCAGTTAGTTATAGTATAGGTGTTATGTGTGTGATGCAAGTATTTGGCAAGCCTTCCGAGCTGGCCGGCTTGCCCTTGCTGTATGAAAGATACTGTTCTGGACTTACGAGATTTGCCAGTTAGGGATGGTTTTGATAGAATGATGGAGGGTGGCTTCCAGGGGGTACAACCCCCTGGGGGCCTGTACAAGCCTCTTCCTCTATTTAGTTCGCGTCCCCGCGAACGGGAACGGAACGTGGATTCGGGGTGTCGATGTAATAGTTTATTCTTGAATCTTCCTTGTATCTCCTCTTGGTGTCTTCTTCGTCGTATAGGTGTAGTGATGTCGTGTTGATATGTCGATGTCGTGTAGGTGTGAGATCATCTCGTGTTCAGAGGGGTGGGTTTTGGGATATACATATATATATATGTGACATTTTCAACTAGTGCATGAGAAAAAAAATTGACATCGTAATATATAAAAAGTTCCAAGAAAAAAAACATGGTTTTGAACATTAGGCGATATATTGTTGTTCAGGGAGGAAAAAACCCAGGGCTGGACGGATGATTGTACCGTCCGCTCTATCTTAGGGGAAAAGTTGCTCCCTGCAATGAGAAAGATAGAAGAAATAGAAAAAATGGGTGTTCCAGGGTATAAGTTAAGGGAAATATTTAAAATGTGTTTATTGAGTTGGGAGAAAACGGAACACCCTTACAAATTGGGACGTTAGAAGAAAGAAAAATGAAAGAGACAAATCATAATCATAATCATAATCATAACCACTGTGTACATGTGTGTGACAAAACATGAGTATTCATAATGTGTGGCATCCTACTGTTGTGTGTTGTGCCTTGGAACAATGTTATTGTATTTTGTGTTACATTCTATTACATTATGTGCTTATGTCTATCTATCTTACTTATTGATTATCTTATATCTAGACGGCCGTGTCTATGGTACTTCGCGTGCACGCTACCTTTTGTATGTGTGTGTCGTTTCACGGCTAAACCTGTACGGCCGTTTCCTGGTATAGTTTGGTGGTCGTGCCGCTTGAAATATATCCCTATTCTGTGAAGCATCCCCTGTTGGCGAATGCCTTCACACTTGACAATGAGAGTCGCCGCCACAAGTCGGTTGCGCCCTCATTGCCGTAAGTTGCGTCGCATTTTAACGCTTTACTTTCTTCTGTTTACGTTGATCTGCCAGCGAGCCTGATACCCCACAGGTATCAGCCCTGCTGTGCAGATTTTTGGAGTGTATCTGTAAAAAATGTGGTGAGTATGTGAGATTGTGTTAGGATTAGTGCAAGTTGACGTATACAAAATAGTACATAATCGTGGCATGTCGCAAATAATATGATGCCGCTACATGGCAGTGAAATCACTGTCACCAGTTTCATATATCTGGTGACGCCGCCTGAAAAGTGGAGAGGTTAAAAAAACATATTAGTATGGCATATTCTCTATGTCGCTTCCTGTGTCAGGGTGTCCACAGCTGAAGCTCTTCTTCCTCTGAAAAAAATAGCATGATTAATGTTAACTTGGTGTATGACCGGGCTTACCCTAGACGGTGCCGTAATGTTGTTTCTTATCCTCAAGGTGTTTATATAACCTAGTTAATCTAGTTAGTCTAACTTAATGCATTACCTTAATACCATTTATCCTACTATGTTGTCTTAATATGTTGTCGGACTAACCCCGGTAGCGGAATTTTGGTTACCGGGTGCCGAGATATTCTACCTTAATTATGGTAAAAAAAATGGTTGCTATGATTAAGCCGAATGGGTGGCCTTACTCTATTGCCGAAATATGCTGTGCTATTATTTATCAACAGCGGTTAGTAAATTTGCTTAAACCTAAGTTGCGTGTCAAATGCAACTGTCTTACAGCTAAAATTTTGACCAGGGCGATCGCCCGGGGCAGCGTTAACTCCCCAGATCACCACTCGTACGTATCCTAGAAACACCGGTTGTCTCTAGAACCGCCGGATTCCGCCCCCTTAATACTAGTTGTCGACGTCTATTCTAGGGCTTACTAACTAGTACTAATATAGTCGCAGGCGGCTTACGGTGCCACAAAGCAAACCGTTTCACCCGCTGTATTTATCTGCTCATTGCCGTTGTATCTGCATTGTTGTCGTTGTTGGGTCTGCCCACTTCAACCCCTGTAAGTTGCTCGCGATGCCCCTCATTTAATGCCCTTGGTTGCCCGCTGTGTCACCATTTACGTGGGCATTGGACATCGTCCAATGGCATAGTATCATCTTCGCCTTTATTGGCAATAATCGTATTCTCTTCGCCTTTATTCGCAATAATAATAATCTCTTCGCCTTTATTCGCAGTAATAATAATCTCTTCGCCACTGTTGGCCGCAATAATACTTCACTCCCGCGCATAGGAGTCTCGCTTCTCGCTGTAGAAGCCCTACTTACTTAAATTTAACTAAAAGTCTAGTCCTAGTTTGGGTCGTCCCTAGGGTCATCTCCTGAGTCCGGCGTGGAGCTGGCTATTTCTCCCACCATCCTCAGTTAGTCTCCCCTGCAGGTCTTGGCTTCGACGACCGTGGCACATAGTGGGTGTAACATCTCTTCATCCTAGGGACAGGCTAGGTACACCTAGGATTCCGAAGTTTGCCCGTGCCAGACCATGGATGCCTCAACCTTACGTGGTTCGTCTTTTTGGTCTAGTCGTTAAGTTAACTAGGGTAAGGCTCATCATCGCCTTGCCCGCTCTGCTCCAGTGCGGTGCCTTTGGCCTTCAGCTTACGCTGTTATCACCAATCAGAGTGTTTATCAGATTCCTTTTTGTGTTATCTATATATGTAAAAATATAGTGTAACCTGCAAATAATTTGCTGTGTATAAAATGTAACAATTTTCAAGTGTTTTGGGGTTTTAGAGACTTCTAAGTGCATAGACTACTTTAGGTCTCCTGTTGCTACGTCAGATTTCCAGCGATAATGCTCTGTTAACTTTCCTGGAGGCGTTAGTAGGGTTTATGACATTAGGTTCCCTGTTATTAGGATACGGGGTTCGTTATTTGTAGAGTAGGCTGAAAGCATGGTAGGAAAGGGTTGCGCATCTTTGGGCTTCATGTAAATGGTGGCCTAAAGCCGGTGATGCTGCTGGGATGCTTTTACAATGAGTGGACGGGGGCAGGTATTTCCCGGGATTGCAAAAATATAGAAATTCCATGCAGGAGTAATACTAATGATAACCCATGTGTGTGGGTGGGAAATTCTATGCATGTATCTGGATATGAGGTGTTTCCGCACTCATCTAAGGATGGGCGTAGGGTGAGGCGTAATAATAATATGTCCCTTTCATGCGGGATTATTTAATAGAAAAAAAGAATTGTTAATATGTAAAGTTGGCCTCATCTCTCACTTCGAGATACGCATTACGCTTAATTGTCGTTGTCCGACACACCCCTAATACTCGGGTGTTAGCATTGGGGTCCAGGGCGTAGTAAGCACTCTCTTTAAACGCTTGAAGTCTATCAACCCCGATGTATATTTTGTCATGTAGTTTTATGTGTTTTTAGGTGTTTTTATGTCTGTGTTGGCTGATGTTGGAAGTGGGAAGGTTGTGGAAGGGGAGTAAGGTATTAAAATGGTAGCCTGTGGGTGGGATTATCCACCTATGCTCCTGTCACTCTCCCTTGGTTCATGTGTGCATTCTATCCGCCTCTGGGGATAGTGAAGTGTTGTGACGCTGTGACGTCACGGCCTAAATTTGGTCTCCCATTTGTAGTGTGAATGTGGCAAGTGATCATAGTGTGCCTGGCCATGTCCTGATCGCCTGTAATGATTTTTGTTAGAAATAAAGTCGAGAAAAGAAGTTATTAGGGGGAGGTCTTGTTCCCTCAGAGCCCCTGTCTTTATTCGCCCCTGACTAGTGAGCGCGTGTGTGTGTGACTATGTCCCGTTACACCATGCGGGCGGGATGCCTGTTATCGGCTAAGTCCTGTCTTGTGTCGCGTGTATGGGCAGGAGGTGCCCGCGGCTTGTCAACGTCTTTGAGAACGTGCTCCTATGGGCCCAAGATAAGTCCGGCCTGTCACGTCTGTCCATTGCTAAATGTCACAAATGTTGTAACAGTGCTGTAAAATGTATGGCATTATAATTGCTTTGTGTTTGTGATTTCACGGTCACTTCCGATATAACAATAGAGTCTGTCGACGGCAGTGTTGCGATGTGGCGGAATCTGCAAGTCAGTATTTCGTCATGTTATGTTTTTATTTGTTTGTGTACATGAAGTCTTTGACATTGCGTATGTCAGCTATTGGAGCGTGCCTTTCCGCCAGTATGTGAGTGTTGTCACTGGCTGGGATTCCAGGAGTGCCCATGTGTCAATCCGCCCTGATTTTGCTATCACTGCTGTGTGGACACTATTCCATAAGACCTTAGCCTTGTGAAATTGTTATGCCTCTGTTTGGGAAATCTATTTCCTATGTCAGGTGTAGTCGAAATTTTTGAATGGTTTTTGGCCGGAGGAAATGTGGTATTACTTGTTTATGTACCTGTATGGGCCAATCTCGGTGTAATTGGGAGTCTGGATAGTTGTTTTCCATGGCGTCCAATTTTTGCTGGGATTCGGACCCGCAATCTCATGTAGTTCTCTGTGTTCTATGTTTGCGCTGTCTGTTGGCTTTGAGCGCCCTTTGTATGTATTTTGATTGTGTTTTTCGTACCAAAAATACCATTGGTTAGTTAGTTTTTGGTACGAGTGTGGTGTGTGGTTATGAGTTCGGACCCGGCTTGCTGTAAGGGCCTGGTATGACGATATCTGTGCCGTATATACCATGGCACATGTATCGTGTATTTGAAATGCGCAAATGAAAGTACGCATTCCTGTTGAAGAGTTTGTGTGCTTTTGAATTCTCCTCGTAGTGTAATTATCGGAAGTTATGGGGTTCTGGACTTGGCGTGAATGATGCCATGTGTTCTGCTTTCAGAGCTGCCTGCATATTGCTGTCTGTAAGTGTGCAGGTTGCCCACGAGGCTTGTGTTATCGCTGAGTGCGGCAGTATTGAATTACAATGGCGTGCGCGTCACTTGTTACTTGTTTTGATAATGCTCCGTGTCCGGCACGTGTGTGTGTCTGGACCTGAGTGCTATCTCTGTAACTGTGAGTAGTGCTTTCCGTAATGTAAAAGAACTTTCCACCGCCTACATTCGTGTCCCCAAGTTTTGTGTTAATGTAGCGTGGGTCGAATATATCCCTATTAACGGTATTAAATGTCGTTATGCACGAGTGTCTCCAGGCCGCTAGTCGCGTATTTGGTGACTAGGTGTCGGAGGTGATTTGTTGTTGTTTTTGCTTATGAATATCTGTTAGTGGAACCGTCCCTTACTTTCCTATCCTGCAACTGGATAGCTACCCGACCTTACATTCCTGGTATTCATAAGGTTGCGGGTTCGGGACCGTCTTTAACCAGAGTAATTGTTTCTGGTGCCATTCTAGGCTGTGTCTCCGGGACAGTTCTGTCAAGTGTTAGGGTCGTATCCCGGTGCGGTCAGCGAGGTCCGAAGGCTATTTCTTGGCCTTCTTTCCACGTCTGCCAGTGGGATCACTTCCCTTTCTTTTGATAGTGTTTCCGCCTTTACGTGTGGGTGTGGGAGCTTTGCGTGTATGATATGCCTTCATACGGCGGGCGTGAATAGTGTCCTTAATGAGCTTGCGTCCGTGGCACATGTTAACGATATAGTTTAGGTCAGATACCTTCCTGCAGACTTTGAAGGGACCTGACCAACGTGGCAAGAGGAACTCAGACACATTTTTCTTACGGGCGGAATTGGAAACCATAACCAATTGCCCGGGTGTGTATTCCACGGTCTTTCTATGCCGATTGTACCGTTCTTTTTGTTTCTTCTGCGCCGCGGCTATGTTCTTTCTAGCGTTCATGCGAGCTATCTGCAGATGCTCTAGCCGGGAGGCATTGTCTGTGTGAGTGTCCTGTGGGATGCATATATTGTCAATGGGACTTCTGGGTGTGTATCCGTGCAGTAGGAAGTGTGGAGAGTGTTTTGTAGCCGTGGATATGGAGGTGTTGTAACTAAAAGTTATGAGCTGCTGATACTCATCCCCGTCTGTCCCTGCGTCCTCTGTGAATTTAGTCAGGGCTATTCCAAGTATTTTGTTCATACTCTCCGTGAGTCAGTTGGTTTGCGGGGAAAAACTCGTGGTAGTGTATGCCTTAATCCTGAGTATCTCCAAAAACTGTTGGAGCACTCTCGAGGTGAAAATAGTACCTCGGTCTTATAGTAAGGTTTGGAATAGGCCATATCGTGTAACTATGTCAAATAGGAATTCGGCTATGCTGTTCGTGTCTGCTTTGGGAACAGCCTTCGTAATCATGTATCGGGTGAGATACTCGGTGGCAACCAGGATATATTTATTGCCTTTCTGAGATGTCGTAATAGGGCCTTTGACATCTATTCCGGCTCTGTGAAATAGCTCACCAACGGGAATTGGGTTGAGTAATCCATGAGGCCTGCCAGGCCTTGTTTTGAATCGCTGGCAAGTGTGACATGTCTTTACGAAGGTGTCTATGTCGGCCTTCATGTTTACCCAATAGTACTTGTCACGGATTCTAAGGTATGTTTTATGCGTACCTAAATGTGCCCCTGCCAGTGGGCTATTGTGGTGTCCGATCATGATATTTTCTTTCAATGATTCCGGAACCGATATAGGTGCGTTATCGTGCATGGCTGTGGGCTTAAATTTCAGTACCCCGTCTTTGTCTAGGAAAAATCGCCTAGACAGCCGTGTTGTCTTGGAGTCCACTTTATCCAAGTTTTCTAGTGCCAATAGAATCTGTTTCAAGTACGGATCACTTTCATGCTCCTGTTTGATGTTAATCACCGTCAGGGCAAAATTGGGCATGTCGTCCCAGTCGTGGTCCTTACTGTCATCCGGGGGATCGGCTACTGGCAGCCTAGACAACCCATCTGCGTCTAGGTGTGTAGCGCCTTTCTTGTGTTTGACCACGAAGTTATATTCATACAGGCGGAATATAAACCTGTTGAGCCGCGAATTTGGGTTTTTAAATTTGTCCCAAAAAAGCAAGCTCACGTGGTCAGTCACTACCGTGAACTGGATACCATAGAGGTATACCCGAAAGTAGTTCACTCCCCATGAAAATGCCAGCATTTCCCGCTCTGTGGCAGAGTATCTAGTCTCAACGGCCGTTAGTTTCCTGCTAGCGAAAGCAACGGGCCGTATGCGCCCTTCTGCGTCTTCCTGCAATAGGGCCGCCCCGAGCCCGTACTGACTGGGCCTATCACTATGGAAGTGTTGCAGTAATGGTGGTGAGGTCAATAGTTGCTTCAATGTGTTGAAGGCATCTATGTGTTCCTGTTTAATGCTGAAGGGCGTCTTTTCCCGTGTGAGCTCAGTTAAGGGGTGGGCGATGTGCGCAAACCTGTGGATATACTTGCGATAATACGAGGCCAGCCCAATAAAACTGCGCAATTGTTTCAAATTTGTGGGCATTGGGATGCCCGTTATTGCGTCAGTTTTCGCTGGGTCGGGAATAATGCCCTCTCTGTTTACTATGTGGCCCAATATGTTAATCTGCTGTCTGGCAAATTGACAATTCGGAGGTTTAAGCCTTAACTTGGCTTCTCTGATCCTTGCGAAAGCCTCCTCCAAATGTACGATATGTTCGTCGAAGGTATTGGAGAAGACTGTTATGTCGTCCACGTAGACTAATACGGAACGCCACTTAAGACCTGAAAATGTCTTATCCACTAGCTTTTGGAAGGTTTGGGTGGCGTTACGGAGGCCCATTGGCAACCTTGTGTAGGTATATAGCCCGTTCTCTGTAACGAACGCCAGCTTGTGCCTGTCTGGTTCATAGACGGGGATTGAATAGAATCCACTATAACAATCCATCGAACTGAACCAGCTAGCTCCGCCAAGGGCGTCCAAATAGGTGTCTGCCCTTGGTAGTGGATAACTATCATTTTCGACTAACTTATTGAGCCTACGGTAATCAGTACAAAATCTGTGGGATCCGTCCCGTTTTTTGGTCAGCAGGACTGGAGAGCTCTAGCTTGAAATAACTGGGACAATGACCCCTGCCTCGAGCATCTCCGTGATCTGAACGTCGATGGCGTGTCTCTCCTTCTGGCTCACCCTGAAGGGAGGCTGGTGTACTGGCCGGTCACTGGTGAGTGTGACGTTGTGTTCAATGAGGTCTGTCACAGCGAGATCCTTCATTGAATGGGCAAAAATATCCCTGTTGGTCTCCAGGAGCTCCGTGAGCCTTTTATTTTGCTCCGGAGTCAGGTCCTGTCTGTGGTTCTGGTTGGCCGCCTTATCTGTGTGTATGTCTGTGTGTTGGCTGATAGTGTGCAGTGCAGAGGCCTGATGCTCGTGATTTTCTCGCTCCGCTCGAATCCCATCTGTGTTCCTGGTGTATATCATGGGATGTGTGGTGAGCCTCTGGTCGTGCTTTAAAAGCATCTGACCACTAGCGAAATTTATGCTAGCCTCATATTTAGCGAGGAAATCCATGCCAATTATGGCTGACGCAGAAAGATGTTCTATAACGAACATGGGATGTGTTGTGGCAAAATTGTCTAGCCTAAGATGTATGTTTGCCACCCCCGCGTTTTCTAGCGTCTGAGCATTGGCCGCTACCAGCCGGATGTCACCCGTGACATCGTGTATTTGGCCTTCGGTAACGTGTCTTCTATTTACACAACTTACCGCTGCCCCAGTGTCAATTAGGGCCTGCACTCTGTGGCCATTTATGGTGGCGTGTATCGTGAGGGCCGATACCTGAAATCCATTGCCCTGCACCGATGTATTGTGTAGGGTATATGTTGTTGTTGTTACCGGCGTAACATATGTACTGGGAAGGCATGGAGCGGGCCGCTTATCGTACCTGGCACGCTTGGCCTCCAAGCTTACTTCCTGTCCCGAGTGCTTTGGCTCGGTCGGCAAAGTGCGGTCACCAAGTACATTGCCAGCTCTCTTAGCCGCTCGCGCTGTGGAAATAGAAGTCTGCTGGCGAACGTTTAATGCACTGACCGTTCCCAGCTTTTGTGTAGGTGTGCTGTTGTTGTTTTCCTCCTTTTGTGAAGGTGTGTCTGCAAATGTGACCCTGAGCTAACCCTTGTTACCCCGTTTTTTGTGCCAGGCGGTCGCGAGTTCGACTCCTGTTGCTGGCTTCCCAATGCCGAGCGAGCTTGCGTCCTGCGCCTGTGTGTGGTCACTTCCCACCCTGTGTCGTGGTGAAGGGGGTAGGGTTTTCTGTTTGGAGGGTGTGGGTGTGTTCTCAGGCTGTTTGTGCGTAATTATGAGGGGTGTATAATGTACCGCCTTAGGGTTCCCTGTAAAAAGTATATGCAGGTCCCTGTCAAATCCCGCAGTTGAAAATAGCGGGGGCGAGTGCACGTCAGTGTATACGTGTATATTGGCTTTAAGCACCTTGCCGAGGGCGGTTACCTCTACGGCACTGGCATAGGTGCCGTCCCTACCCATGTATTTCTTGTAATCCGCCCCGGTCTGGAATGGGTTTTCCCGCTCGTCCGAGACAAAGTCTCGGTACTCTTTCCAGTTGGCCAGGATATGTTGGACCGTTTTCTGTCTGTAGTCCCCATGATAATCCTCGGTGTTCCGGACTAGGAAGCTCATGGCCCTAAACAGACAGTTGCCGTCTCCTTGTACGGGGTGTGTTTGGAAACGGCCCGGGGGCGGATCGTCAGCCTTAGCTTTAGCTGGCTGCTTCTTCCCCTTACTCTTACGAGTTTGCTTGGGGGAAGGGCCTTTCTGGTGTTGTGTTGGGGGAGGAACCTCGGCCGCTTCATCAGCTGGCCGAACCTCCCCGTCTAGGCGTTTTTTTGAAACGTAGGAGTGCGCCTGCCTGTACTGTATGTGCGCCCCCCTTCGGGGTGGCTGCGCCAGCTCCCCGCCTGTGGTGTGTGGCTAGGTGTGGGGAGTGTTGCCCCCCTGTCTGTCCGGCGGGGTGCCTCATCCCTAAACTCCCTCGGGTGTTCGTCGGGGAGGGGGTAGTGTTCCGGGCCCTTTGTGTATTTATCTATATTGTCCCGTCCTCTTGTGGGTTTTCTTCCCTGTCGGTTATTGCCCGGTTGTCCGTTTCCCTGTCTCCGCCAGGGTGGGGTGTATGTCTGCTGCTGCGGGGGCGGGTTTTCCCGTCGATTCCCCTTTTCCCTATACAGGGCAGCTGCATACCCTTGTCCGGTCGAGGGTGGGTTTCCTCGACGGTCCCCATTTCCCCTGTATTGTGGGGGTGCATAGCTTTGCCTGCGTGGGGGCGGGTTCTCCCGATATTCCCCATTTCCCCTGCACTGCGGGGCTGCATAGCCTTGCCTGCTTGGGGGTGAGTTTTCCCGGTACTCCCTGTCTGCCCTGTATTGTGGGGCAGCGTAGGCCTGTCTACTTGGTGGCGGGCTGTTTCGTCGGGGGATGGTGTGCTCGTACTCCTCAGGGTAGTATTCCTGTGTGTACGGGGATGGTGGTCGCCGTGAGGGGTATGTTGGCTCTGTGTCCGTGTACGATACCGGTGAATACCGAGGAGGGTAGTGTGGCCTATCCTGTGGGTGAGGTGTTGTTGGCCGCTGTGGAGGGTAGTAATTTTCCTCCCTCCCGTAATGTCCCTTTCAGGATAGTAGCGCTCTTGTGTGTCCACTTGTTCATCCCTTAGCGGTCTCCCGCCTGCTTGGATGGAGGCTATGGTCAGTTTCTCCATTCTGTCCACTAATTCGTCCATTTTATGATTGGTGTCGTCTTTTTGTGTCTGGAAGTGTTGATCCACGGCTTTTTCCGTAGCCTTTTCCGTGATCTTTCTCCCTTCCTCAATGGTCTTTATGTTGTTCAACATGTGTTGGACCGTGGGGTTGTTCATATTGCACAACTTGTCCACTATGGATGGTCTGAGGCCCTGCATTAACAGCTTGACTTTCTGTTTGTTTGTCATAGCTGCGTTATATTTATCGCACATCATCAACTTTACGTTGATGTATGCCTGGGCGCTTTCCTTAGGTCCCTGTGACCTCTGTCTAATTTGGTCGTATAGGTCGTCATCGTCTGGTATGAGCTGGAATTCACTTTTCAACAATAAAGTGATTTCCTCCCATGTGGCAGCTTCTAGTGTGTCCTCATGGAGCTCATACCATGTCATAGCCGCCTTTGTGAGGTAAGCAGGAAGGAGCCGTTTTCTAACTTCCTCGCTCCAACCATTTTTCCGAGCCGTTCTATTGAAGGCCTTGAGGTATTCCTCGGGATCCTGGCCTTCCCCCGTGAACTTTGTGGGGTGGATCATGGGATATTCAGTATGTCTGTTCATTTCGTGTTCGGCTGTGTCTCGTTGGCTGTGTAGTGATTCTGGTCTGTCTATATTGTTCGCACCGCTACCTTGTGCCGAGGTGTTTGGGCTATTTAGAGGGGAATTAGCCTCGCTTCCCGTGTACGACACTTGTGTTATGTTACCAGGTGGCTCGTAACCTGATATGTCGGTACTGATTGATGGCGTGTTGTCGTACTGTGTGGATTTGACTACGTTCACAGTCCTGTCTAAATCCTGTTTCACAGTTTCCAGAATAATGTGGATGTCTAGAACTGCCTCTGTCGTGTGACTATCTGACTTAACCGCGTCTGTCTCTAGTAACTCTGTAATGCGCTCGAGCAGATTATTAGTCTTCTGCTCGGTGATTTGCAGTTGCTGCAACAATAGGGGATGGAGTGTTGGCAGGCAATCTACTTCACTAGCGCTGGATATTGGTGACTCTTGTCTGTGTTCACTGGCCTGGGATCGTGTAAAATGTATAACTTGTGCTGCCGCTGCAGGGTGTTGAGCGCGGATCTCTGATGTTTTGAATTCGAATTCCCTAAGAAGTTGTACTGCAGTCTGGTCAGTTATCAAGTCACTGTTCTTAATTTTTAACTTCGGCAGGAGTGGAGTTGTACTAGCCGACAAATGGTGCGCAAAGTCTCTTAGTGTGGTTCTAAATGTGGACATTTAATTTCCACCGACTTTGCACTATGGGGCGGATGGGGGTGGGTGTAATAATACAAACTCCTATGTAATAAAAATAAAAAAAATGTGTGACCTAATATGAGATCAAATTTTTTTTTTTCTAGTCTCGCTTGGCTGTATGCGGTACGGGCCGTTTTGACCACGAGAACTCGTTGTATGAGCCCTATTTTACTGTGCATGGTACCCCGCGCCTCCACCAATCTGTTTTAGATCCCTTAGTTGGGGGTAGTTAGATCTAAAACGGATGTGTTATTGTGTTAATTTATAAAGTGATGCCTAGGAGGGGGTAGCTTCCCGTAGCTGGGTAAGCTGACCAGTGTAGAGTGTTGTTTAGTGTTAGGATGCTAGGGGATGCTCTTATAAAGACGTAGGTGTATTTCAGGGGATGAAACTTTGTGTACAGGTGAACGTACTAGCCTCTCAGCTGATTGGAGAGACTTATGTAACCGACGTGCGTGCGTCAGCGATGTTGCGGCTCGATGCTCTAGGCAGTCGGGCCGCTGCAGGAAGTACAATGAAGCTTGCGCTGGCAACTATTTGGCTACTGTATGTCACGTCTAATCGTGACGGGAATCAGGAAGGGCGTTGGGACGTAAATAGGCGTGTAAAAAGTAAGACCAGTGTAGTGTACTGACCAAGTATTTATTGGTCAGTGATGTATGAAATAGTATGTCCCTTTTAGGGAAATGTAATAAGTGTTACAAGTTTGAGTGTACAATTTTTGGTAAAGGTTACAAAATATAGGATCTCTGAACACTGCTGACTCACCTGCTGATAACGGCTAGGGCCTCAAGCTGATACACTGTATGACTGGTAATTGAGAGAGAGTCCTGTCCTCCTTACGGTCCTTCTTATAAGCTTTAGTGCTGCTTCGTCGGCATTCCAGTGGCATAGCTGCCCCAGTTAGTTATAGTATAGGTGTTATGTGTGTGATGCAAGTATTTGGCAAGCCTTCCGAGCTGGCCGGCTTGCCCTTGCTGTATGAAAGATACTGTTCAGGACTTACGAGATTTGCCAGTTAGGGATGGTTTTGATAGAATGATGGAGGGTGGCTTCCAGGGGGTGCAACCCCCTGGGGGCCTGTACAATATTCAGAACCGTCTAATTGTTTCTGATGATTGCCTTGTTCGATTTTCATAAATGTAGGCCATAGAGTTATGTACTATTACATGAAGCTTGTTGTGTAGGTGTACTATTCTAACTTCAATCGCATGATTACGACACATGAAATAAAAACCCAACTTTCAAATTTTGCGAAGCCGCCGCCATCGTGTGTTTATAAATACAATTAAAATAAATTATTTGTCAGTGGATTAAATTGTGTATAAGCATTTACAGTAGCAAATGTCACTACCCTTGGATGGTTAAAATGTGAGAAACGTCCATTTGAATATTTAAATTTCGCGTCACCGCCATGTTGGGTTTGTGCTCACCTCGTTATTGAAACTTTCTCTTTGATGGCTTTCATAGATTAGTAGATATTAACCTTCTAAATATTTCGGATGGCTATTATGTTGGATTGTTATGTAGGCCATAGAGTTATGTACAATATTATTAGATGACCATTTTTGCGTAGGATTATTCACACGTTGACTTTGATCGCATGATTTTAAAATGTTGTAAAGCCGCCATCTTGAGGTTATGTCAACAATTTAACTAAAATAGATGTCAGTGCATTACAATGTGTATAAACATTTGCTGCACCAAGTGTCACTGAGTCTAGATGGTCAAATAGCATGAAAAGTGTACTTAAATGTTTCAATTTCGCTTGGCCACCATGTTCGTTTTGTACTTAACAGGTTTTTGAAATTTACATAGATGAACTTCTAGTAGCGCCCTTTATCACCGGGAAGAACTCTAGGGTGTTATCAGTAATAGTTTCGGAGATATAGAATTACGGTGAAATATTTCGCACATCCACCATATTGGATTGGTGGGAAATAAAAAAATTGATGGGCACAGTCCGGTTTGGACGAAATAGTACACACACAAACACCCACGGACAAAAGGTAATCTCATAAAACTATATTTTCATAAAAGAAATAGGCAAAAATAATAAATTACATTTTATTCAGTAAACAAGATGTGCAGTAAAGAACATATAGCCTACTTTCTCCTAAATGCATGGGTATTGTTATAACTCTTTGTCCTTTTCAAGGAGTATAATTGAATATTGTTTGTAGTAGCTTGTTGAAAAACAACGTGTTATACGGATATAAAGCTAGAATATGAGGTGCCCTTAGCTTGTGCTACATCAGTAAAGAAATGCCATTCAATTCCTGCAAACTATTGGGCTGATGACCTTGTAGTTTAGTCAAATGACGCTCGCGATATGAATATATGTTGTTGCAAAATTTGGTAGAAATTGGATTATTAGGTTAGTCCTAATTTTATTTAAGCTTTGAGCATTTGGGTGGCCACCATTAAGTTTCCATCAAGATGGCGGAGATATAAATCATGACAAGGAGGTGCTCTTTGCTAAAGCTTCCTCTGTACCAAATTTCGTTCAATTCGGTTTCACCGTGTTTGAATTGATAGGGGGAATCGATTTGCACACATACATGGCCGCCATCTACAAACTGTTGGGCTGATGATCTTGTAGTTTAGTCAAAAGACGCTCGCGATATGAATATATGATGTCGAAAAATTTGGTAGATGTCGGATGATTAGGTTAGTCGTAATTTGATTGAAGCTTTGAGCATTTGGGTGGCCGCCATTACGTTTCCGTCAAGATGGCGGAAATATAAAACATGACAGTGAGGTGCCCTTTGCTAGTGCTACCTCTGTACCAAATGTTGTTCAATTCGGTTTCACCGTGTTGTAATGTATATGGTGAATCGATTTGCACACATACATGGCCACCATCCGCAAGGTATGTGCTGACCTTGTAGTTTGGTCAAAAGATTCTTCAAGCATAAAGGTATAATGTTGAAAAATTTGGTAGAGATCAGATGATTTGGTTGGTCGTAATTTGATTTAAGCTCTTAACATTTGGTTGGCCGCCATTTCGTTTTCGTCAAGATGGCGGCCACATAAAACATGACACTGAGGTGTCTTTTGCTAGTGCTACCTCTGTACTAAATTTTGTTCAATTCGGTTACACCGTGTTTGAATTGCTAGGGGGAATCTATTTACACACATACATGGCTACCATCTGCAAACTATTACGTTGATGACCTTGCAGTTTAGTCAAACGACGCTCGTCGTATAAATATACGTTGTTGCAAAATTTGGTAGAGATCGGATGATTAGGTTAGTCGTAATTTGATTTAAGCTTTGAACATTTGGGTGGCCGCCATTACGTTTCCGTCTAGATGGCGGCGATATGAAACATGACATTGGGATGCCATTTGCTGGTTCTACCTCTGTACCAAATTTTGTTCAATTCGGATTCACCGTGTTCGAATTGATAGGGGGGGGGGGGGGGAACAGACATTCAGAGTACACACATTCACACACACACACACTCAAACACAGACAGGCACACAATTTTTGGCCCTGTGTAGATCTCATAAGTCTACTTTCATATTTTGCAAGAATCGAAAGTAGCCTAAAAATACCAAGACAATATTAAACCCACTCCTGCGATCACAATGTTTATGAAAAGAAAATACACTAGATTCGCTTGCTTAAAGGCATCTTAATAATTAAATATCTTTAGGATCTTCCTACATTATTATTATCAATGCATCTCCAAATAAAAACAAGTAGTTCCGTGAAGAACTATACAGCCTATTTTCATATATCCTACTCCTGTCAACTGCCTCTATCAACATACAAAATTTCAGTTTGATTGTTGTGATAGATTCGTAGATATTGAGAACCGTCTAAATATTTCAGATGATCGACAGGTAAGATTTTTATTTATGAACTATTAAATGAAGATTATTGTGTACGTGTGGTAGGCTATTCAAACTTCAATCGCATGATTAGGACACAAGACGTAAAAACAAGATTTTAAAATTTCGCACAGCTGCCAACTTGTGGTTATCAAAACAATAGAAACAAGTTAGATGCCAATGGATGAATATTTGTATAATCATTTAACGTGCAAAGTTTCACTGCATTCGGATGATTAAATCACGAGAAACGTCCAATTGAGTATTTATACTTCGCATCGCCGCCATGTTGGATTTGCGCTCACCAGGTTACTGAAAGACCCATAGGTGAACTTATGGTCATACCCTCTGAAACGTTTTGGCTGCCCCTACTGTTGGGTGATAAATGTAGCAGTTTGGCTTGGGCTGGGATGACAAGTGAAACGGTATTTACTTTGCTCCACGTTGAGCGTACAAATGTATCAGTTTGGCTAGCCCGCA
The DNA here is from genome assembly GCA_946902985.2 of Meconema thalassinum. Classification (NCBI taxonomy): domain Eukaryota; kingdom Metazoa; phylum Arthropoda; class Insecta; order Orthoptera; family Tettigoniidae; genus Meconema; species Meconema thalassinum. The sequence continues at coordinate 65,349,917 of OX336390.1, read as the reverse complement.
CTGTTGGGTGATAAATGTAACTGTTTACCTTTGCCTAAGCTATGTTGTTTTAATGGGCGCCAAGACCTCAATGCAATGTTGAAATCTAAATTTGTATTTAACAACGTCTTGCTCTGGCAGAACACCTTCAAGACTCTATTCACTCAGATCGTGGTATGATTTGATCATTAACCCAACAAACAATTGTATCAGGAGAAGGAATTGGTCTATATCTAATGCTACCTACTGAAAGCAAAGATTGCATTGTAAAAGAAATGAATTTATTATATAAAACAAGTATAGCAAAATTAATAATAATAATAAGTACAAAATTTAAATTGGAGCGTTGTGATTTGAATATTACCGATAGAAAATTACGTGAAAATGGAGTCTGATAAATTGATTTTACTCTTATTTCCAAGCTATGAAGTTACTGAAATATGAAATATAAAACAAAGAAAATGAGAGATTGCGTATTTCTGCGTCATGTGCGCTTACCACTGGAAATTGCCAAAGCATTTCCCTCGTTCTTGATGATTTTGTGAGCTTCCCACAGTCTCCTGGACGTCGTCATCTCCGTCGGAATTTGATGATATTCTGGTAGATTAGATAATTCTATGGTCCGTACCTCGGACCCAAACACTCGTACAACCAAGTTTTACAAAAGTTCGTCGCTAACTCCACTGAACATCGGAGCGACACGCACTTGCGACCGTACTCTGCAAGTTCTACACAGATTGTTCGTTCGCCGGAACATCGGAGCGTCCCCCGCGTATAACCATACTCCGCAAGTATTTCACAGATAGTCCTCGTCCCACGGAACATCGGAGCGACTCCCGCGTATATCCACACTCGGCAAGAACTATACAGATTGTTACTAATTCCACTGAACATCGGAGCGACTCGCACGCGCATCCATACTCCTCAAGTATTTCACAGATAGTCCTCGTTTCACGGCGCGTCGAACGATATATCCACACGTTGGCTCCCCACTCTTCAGCCGACTCCTAGCTTACGTTGTCTCCGCTGATTGGCTGTACCCCACTCGCTATACTCCCCTTCTCTGGGTCATTACACTCGGCGGGAGGGTTCCGTTCCAACAATTCGCCTTTCCTGGACGATGCGACCCAAGATTGCGTCATGCTTCTCGACAGGAATCAGCTTGTACTTGAAATCCCAGTGAGTCACGTCTCTCGATATACCCTAACTGACGAAAACTCCGTAAAATTCCGTAATCATATAATTTTCTATAATATTGTCGTTCGTAATAATTTGCTTGATAGCGTTTTCTAAGACATAGAAAACCTATCTGAATGCTAATAATTTTTATAAAATGCTCCGAAAATACCTTAATAATAATTATAATAAATTAATAATAATAATAAATTAACATGAAAAATTCTCTTGGCTGAACAATTTGCCGCGTAAATAAATATAGAATGGCTTCCTACTGACTTATGCCAGTTGCATAAAACCCCTCGAAAAACACGTTACATATTCGCCTCGGATCATCGGATGATTTACCGTGACGACGGTCCATTATCCGATTATCCCAGACACGTTAATAATCCCCATCCAAAATACATATTACATAAATGAAATCACCCTAAATTACAGATATATACACTCATAATTTTTCTTCACGCACTTTGCGTCAAAGTTTGTTGTCACTATGGATTGCACTTTGCAACCAGTCCAATGTTTTACATATGGAATAGTGTTCCACGGATTTTTCCGCCTCTCAAATTCCTCTATGTTGGAGAAATAGACATAATTAATGTGTGAGCACTATGTATTTATGATGTCATATCACACGCATTGAAGGTGTTCTGATATATTTATATCACCATAGAACTTCCTAATTTCACTGGAGGTCCCTTCCTTATGGTGACATTTAATTCCACTTATCACTGAGCACACGATCACACTATTGTGGCAGCGCCTCGTGACCATAATACTTAATCTCTCTTTAAAGTAGATTAAATTGATATTGACTTCTGAAAAAAAAAACAGTAAATGCGCATTACATATAACACCAAATATTTCTGTGCCGTAATCGCCCTGTCTTGTTAAGTTCCCGTAGACCATATTCTACTTAATACTAGTTCTCAACACAGACCATTTCTCCTCACTCAAATAATACCTTTGTACAAATTACCTTAAATTACACACTTACAAATCTTACATGGCGAGGCCGTAAACAGAAATCACGTGTGCTGATATGTATGAGTTTCATGAAGGACTGTCTCGCATTCTGATGGCCCATCTTTTGCCTCGTGGACGCCTTAAGCTAACAAGCCCTATACAAGCGCTCCCCCATCTCTTGGAGATAAATGGGAACCCATCAGCGCTGCCAAAATGGCCTTGGTGCATCGAGACAATTTAGTGCTCAACAGCATCCGACAATCCCGTCATATTTCCCTGTACCTTAAAAACTCTCATTTACTTACATACTACCCCCCTGTGTGACTTCTGATACGCCTGCCTTAAGACCAGATCTTCCACGCACCAGACACCACACTTACTCATTTGATAGGCTGGCTCGCCAGCTAACCACACTCACTTTATGACACATATTTTCGTAGACTATGTATATTATACGTCCCGTATAATCTGTTTCCCTCACTATTCTCCAGCACATATGCTGTTTTTCCAATACGTTTGGAAACTATAAATGTTTCTGCGTCACCTGCTTCCAACCTTGCAAGTGGCTCCCTTTAAATGAACGTCATCACGTTGCTCTACTAGCATATTTCTCAGTGTCTGTAATGATGCCCTGTTGCTACTGTCCACACATGCTAACCCTACTTCCTTCTGGTGTCACACCTCTACTCGACACTCTATGACCTAAAAATGTCACTTCTGACTGACAGAATGACGACTTAGACAGCTTCAAAATGAACCCTGCCTGATCTAACTTCTGAAAAACCGTATCTAAATGACGTAGATGCTCCTCAAAACTGCGTGAACTAATTACCATATCATCTATGTAAATGGTTACAAACTCTCCTGTGTCATCCCCTAATGCGATGTTTAAAGCCCTAATTAAAGCTGCTGAACTACTCTTTAACCCATAAGGTGTTCTACAAAATTGATAAAGGTTATATTTATGACTAAAAGCTGTAAATGGTCTATCTTCGTACATAAGTGGCACTTGCCAAAAACTGGAACTCAAATCTACACAAGTGAAATACTTCTTCCCCTCAAATGTTTGCATTAATTCCTCTATTGACATAGATTTCAGCTGATCTGAACTAATTCTACTGTTAACCAAACGAGCGTCTAAACAAATACGAACAGTGCCGTCGGTCTTGGGTACCGTTATCAAAGAATTAACATATGGACTGTTCGAGTGCTCAATAATCCCATCTTCAAGCATCTGGTTAATTTGTGCCTCAACTGCACTCTGATAAGCGAAAGGTACAGGATATCTATGTCCTGTGAATACTGACCTATCAATAACGTTCAATGAATGTGTATAGCAATTGGCCATACCAATGCGATCCTCAAAAACTCTCCTATTACACAATAACACATCATAGAGCCGAACACATTGTTCCACCTCTATATTACCCTGAAATGCAGCCTCACGTAACGAGTCCTCTAGACTTCCGTTCGTAATCACACTGCCCACAAAACATGGAGAACCCCGCTCTACGGCTGGCGATATCTCATTTAAAGTACAAATCACACCTACAATACTACTCCTCTGAATATGGTCATTGAACGCTACTTCTACTTCAGAATCTCCCCATTTAAATTTCATACTCCCTACATCATAATATAAGTTACCAGACACTCTACTTAGCCACTCTGAACCCAAGATAACACTGAATACTAAATTTGGAATTACAAGGCAAATCTGCTTCTCTACATGATTATTAATTTTAATGTCTACTAAAACTTGCTTAGAAATTACTTTAGACCTCTTCCCAACAGCTGTGATAACAAAAGTGCTTTTAATTGGCATCTCCTCAAAATTTACTCCAGTTCCTTTCATTTTATCATAAAATGCACTACTTATGCAACTCTTCATACAACCACTATCAATTAAAACATCTGTGTACGCCTCGGACACGTTAAATTTAACTATGGGGCTCTTACTAACCACTTCCTGAATAATACCTTCATCATTTAGTTCATGTAATAATTCATTTCTTACATTTAGGTCATAGGGTTCCTGTATAATTGTATGGACCGGGCATGCTACAGACTGAGATTCTGACCTTACTTCGCAGCCTGGTTCGCGTTTAAAGAACCGCTACAGCTGGCCGTAGTACTACTAACTACTGAACTGGTCTGGTTGTTCTGGGCTGTGTTGTCATTTTTTGGCTGTATATTACTACCACTAGGCTGTCCTCTTCCTTGACCCCTATTCTGGTTGTAATTATTGTCATTATAATTTCTCCCTTGATTTCCCCTGAAATCATTGTTTCTCCCTTGATTTCCCCTGTAATCATTGTTCCTCCCTTGATTTCCCCTGAAATCATTGTTCCTCCCTTGATACTGATTCCCATAGCCATTTCCTCTGTTCTGATTTAGCTGATTATTATTATTTCTATTTTGAGCGTTGGCCCCTTCGCCACCGTTCCCTTGAACTTCTTGATGCCTGGCTTCATTAGGTCTATTATTATTATTACCCTGGTTCCGATTGAAATTGTCCTCATAACCCCCTCTCCCTAGTGCATCAAATGTGCTTAACAAATTTTCTACTTGTGATATAGTCTTTACATTCTGGATACAAGCAGCCTCCTTGATCCTATAGGGAAAGTGCCTAAGTAGCAACCTTACCACATCACTTTCCTCCTTCAAGCCATCCAGATATTTACACACTAATACCTGCCCTAAAAAGTATTCGGTCATGGTGGAGCTTCCTTTAGGGTTATATTTACCACACACTACTCCCTCACGATGCTGCGACTGAATAACCTCATTCCAGAACTTTTCACAGAATTTCGTATTAAAATCATTGATATCAGTAAACTTGTCTCTGTAGACAGCATACCAATTCCTTGTTTCCCCCACAAACACTTGTTCTAAAGTTTCAACTACCTGGCACCACTCAATACTACCATTTTCCAACCTCTCCCCGAATTTATTTTCTATAGTGTTCATGAACTCCATTGGGCACCCCTGTCGATTGCTGAACTTACCCAGTTCTACCTCCCTGTGTGTGCTATTCACAAAAACTGGTCTATTCTGACTATTTTCTTGCCTGATCCTAGCTTTTAATTTTAATTCTAATTCTGCAATTTTCTCCTCAGCCTTCCTCTCAATACTGTTTACTGTTAATTTAATGTTTCCTTCTGATTCTTCTACTTTATCATATAGCTTTGCTTGTTTCTCCTCAATCTTGCTAATGCTCTCTCTATTACTCTCTCTTAAATCATTTACTTCTGCAACTATTTGCGAGTAGACTTTCTCAATTCTACCCCCCAGCTGTTCCTTAACCTCTTTAGTAGCCACCTGAATTTTGTCAATTTCTCCCCCCAATTGCTTTTTGACCTGCTGTGTTTCCAGTTGCACTAGTTCTTTTAAATTTTCAGCCTGTGTACTGATTCTAATTTCCAACTCCTCCTGTACTTTTCCTAATTTTCTGTCTACATCTGCAATAATCTCTTTAGCCTTTTCTTCCATCACCCCCCTGATCTCACCTCTAATCAGTTCGAATTTGTCACTCATTTCCCTACTGTTTTGTTCTAATTTAGCATTTAAAGTTTCAGTACTCTCTCTATTTTCCTTACTGTTTTGTTCTAATCTGGCATTTAAAGTTTCATTACTCTCTCTATTTTCCCTACTGTTTTGTTCCAATTTAGCATTTAAAGCGTCTGTACTTTCTTTATTTTCCCTACTGTTTTGTTCTAATTTTGCATTATTCTGTTCTAATTTTGCATTTAAGGCATCACTACTAACTTTGTTCTGATACATAAACTCGAGAAGTAAAGTTTTCAATTCTGGTTGGCCGCCTACACTCCCTGTTTCAGTATCGGGATTTACCTCCGCTACCCCGGTACTACCATCACTCGCCATACTGCTCGTATCATCACTCTCCCGTTGATGACCACTACGTAACCTCATCTGTCTTTCTTTCTCATCCCCCATAATGATATACACTGATACAGACAAATAACCCCAAAATACAGGCACAGAAATATATACCCTTCTCCTTCCACAAATGTTATTAGGTTTTCAGGCCCAAGTTGTCGGCGACAAATGAAACGTTTTGACTGCCCCTAACTGTTGGGTGATAAATGTAGCAGTTTGGCTTGGGCTGGGATGACAAGTGAAACGGTTTTTACTTTGCTCCACGTTGAGCGTACAAATGTATCAGTTTGGCTAGCCCGCACTGTTGGGTGATAAATGTAACTGTTTACCTTTGCCTAAGCTATGTTGTTTTAATGGGCGCCAAGACCTCAATGCAATGTTGAAATCTAAATTTGTATTTAACAACGTCTAGCTCTGGCAGAACACCTTCAAGACTCTATTCACTCAGATCGTGGTATGATTTGATCATTAACCCAACAAACAATTGTATCAGGAGAAGGAATTGGTCTATATCTAATGCTACCTACTGAAAGCAAAGATTGCATTGTAAAAGAAATGAATTTATTATATAAAACAAGTATAGCAAAATTAATAATAATAATAAGTACAAAATTTAAATTGGAGCGTTGTGATTTGAATATTACCGATAGAAAATTACGTGAAAACGGAGTCTGATAAATTGATTTTACTCTTATTTCCAAGCTATGAAGTTACTGAAATATGAAATATAAAACAAAGAAAATGAGAGATTGCGTATTTCTGCGTCATGTGCGCTTACCACTGGAAATTGCCGAAGCATTTCCCTCGTTCTTGATGATTTTGTGAGCTTCCCACAGTCTCCTGGACGTCGTCATCTCCGTCGGAATTTGATGATATTCTGGTAGATTAGATAATTCTATGGTCCGTACCTCGGACCCAAACACTCGTACAACCAAGTTTTACAAAAGTTCGTCGCTAACTCCACTGAACATCGGAGCGACACGCACTTGCGACCGTACTCTGCAAGTTCTACACAGATCGTTCGTTCCCCGGAACATCGGAGCGTCCCCCGCGTATAACCATACTCCGCAAGTATTTCACAGATAGTCCTCGTCCCACGGAACATCGGAGCGACTCCCGCGTATATCCACACTCGGCAAGAACTATACAGATTGTTACTAATTCCACTGAACATCGGAGCGACTCGCACGCGCATCCATACTCCTCAAGTATTTCACAGATAGTCCTCGTTTCACGGCGCGTCGAACGATATATCCACACGTTGGCTCCCCACTCTTCAGCCGACTCCTAGCTTACGTTGTCTCCGCTGATTGGCTGTACCCCACTCGCTATACTCCCCTTCTCTGGGTCATTACACTCGGCGGGATGGTTCCGTTCCAACAATTCGCCTTTCCTGGACGATGCGACCAAAGATTGCGTCATGCTTCTCGACAGGAATCAGCTTGTACTTGAAATCCCAGTGAGTCACGTCTCTCGATATACCCTAACTGACGAAAACTCCGTAAAAATCCGTAATCATATAATTTTCTATAATATTGTCGTTCGTAATAATTTGCTTGATAGCGTTTTCTAAGACATAGAAAACCTATCTGAATGCTAATAATTTTTATAAAATGCTCCGAAAATACCTTAATAATAATTATAATAAATTAATAATAATAATAAATTAACATGAAAAATTCTCTTGGCTGAACAATTTGCCGCGTAAATAAATATAGAATGGCTTCCTACTGACTTATGCCAGTTGCATAAAACCCCTCGAAAAACACGTTACACCTCTATGAACATAAAAAAATCAGTTTGATTGCTGTAAAGGATTCGTAGATATTGAGAACCGCCGAAATATTTCGGATGCTCGCCATTTTGGATTGTTTTATGTATAGGCCATAGAGTTGGGTACCATTAAAGGAAAAAAAATGCGTAGCTTCATTATTCAGACTTTCACTTCAATCGCATGATTACGACACAAGAAATAAAAACCTAATATTAACATTTCGCACAGCCGCCATCTTGAGGTTATGTAAACAATTTAACTAAATTAGATGCCATTGTATTACAATATATATAATCATTTATTTTACCACATTTCACTGCGCTCAGATGGTTAAATCAAGAGAAAGGTCTATTAAAATGTTTCAAATTCGCTTGGCCGCCATGTTCGTTTTGTACTTTACAGGTTTTTGAAAAGTACATAGATATACGTGTAACAGTGCCCTTTTATCATCGAACAAAATTTCAGGGTGATATCTGTAATGGTTTCGGAGATATAGAATGCCAGTGAAATAAATTGCACAGCCGCCATTTTGAGGTTATGTGAACAATTGAACGAAATTGGATGCCAGTGCATTACAATGTATATAAACATTTTCAGTACCAAGTTTCATTACGTTTGGATTGTTAAATAGCGAGAAAAACCTATTTAAATGTCTCAACTTCGCTTGGCCGCCATGTTGTTTTTGTATTTACCAGGTTTTTGAACGTCTCCTAGGTGAACTTCTAGTAGTGCCCTTTATCACCGTAGAATATTTCAGGGTGATATCGGTAATAGTTTCGGAGATACTGAATGCTGGTGAAATATTTCGCACAGCCACCATGTTGGATTGGTGCGACAGAATAAAATTTGAAGGGTACGGTCGAGGTCGGCCAGAATGGTGCTATGATCTTACCGAGTTTCATTGAAATCGCTCCAGTCGTTTAGATTTTATTAGGGGGACACACACACACACCTCACACACACACACACACACACACACACGCACACACACACGGACAAAAGGTGATCACATAAGCCTATTTTTTTTTCAAAATTGAAAATAGGCTAATAATTAAATATTAGCAACATAGTCTTATTGAGTGTCTTTGAAAGTCTTTGGTTTCTTTGACTATGTCGAGTAGCACACATGAGGTAAAGAACTCTATACAGTTGTTAACTATCTCAATTCCAATGATATATAAGAAAACCTCACCAATTCAACATGGCGGCTGTGCGAAATATTTCACCAGCATTCAATATCTCCGAAACGATTACCGATATTACCCTGACATCATGTATGGTGATAAAGGGAACTACTATAAGTTCACTTATGTGATCTTTGATAACCTGGTAACTACAAAACCAACATGGTGGCCAAGCGAAGTTGCGACTTTTAAATAGACGTTCCTCGCGATTTATCCAACCAAACGCAATGAAACTTGGTACAGTATATGTTTATATACGTTGTAATGCACCGACAACTAACTTCGTTCATTTGTTTACATAACCACAAGATGGCGGATGTGCGAAATATTTCACCGGCGTTCTGTATCTCTGAAACTATTAGCGGTATCTCCCTGAAGTTTTGTACGGAGATAAAGGGCACTACTGGAAGTCCATTTATACGACTTAAAAAACCGGTTATATACAAAACAAACATGGCGGCCAAGCGAATTAGAAAATTTGAAATAAACCTTTCTCGCGATTTAATGCTCCAAACGCACTGAAATCTGGTACAGGAAATATTTATACACATTGTAATTCACTGGTATCTAATTTAGTTCAATTGTTTACATAACCTCAAGATGGCGGCTGTGCGAATTTTAAAATTTAGTTTTTATTTCTTGTGATGTAGTCATGCGATCGAAGTGAAAGTTTGAATAATGAACCTACCCAATAATTATCCTATAATGGTACATGACTCTATGGCCTATACATTTAACAATCCAACATGGCGACCATCCGAAATATTTAGGCGGCTCTCAATATCTACGAATCTATTGTAGCAATCAAACTGATTTTTTTTATTGTTCATAGGGGCTATGAACTCAAGTTCACTTATAGGACTTTAAATAACCTGGTGATCACAAATCCAACATGGCGGTGACGCGAATTATAAATAATCACATGGTCGTTTATCGCAATTTAACCATCCGAGAGCAGTGAAACTTGGTACAGTAAATCCTTATACGAATGGTATTCCACTAGCATCTAATTTATTTCAATTGTTTCCATAACCTAAAGATGGCAGCTGTGCGAAATTTTAAAATCTCCTTGTAACTTCTAGTGTCCTAATTATGCGATTGAAGTTTGAATACTACACGTACACAATAATCTGCATGTAATAGTACATAACTCTAGGACCTACATATATAAAATCCAACATGGCAACCATCCGAATTATTTAGTCGGTTCTCAATATCTACGAATCTATTACAGCAATCAAACTGAAATTGTGTATGTTGATAGTTGCAATAAGTGGGCTATATGAAAATAGGCTGTATAGTTCTTCACGGAACTACTTGTTTTTGATCTATTTTCCGTAGATTAAATTATTTACAAATTTACACATTGGTTTATTTCACGCAATTATCAATCTATTTTAGTCGATGTCAGATACCTGTCCTCATAATAGGAACACTTCATGAAGCATTGTAAATATTTCAAGATGACTTTTCCTGAGGGGCTTTTTCATGTTATTGAATTTTCACAAAGTGTTTACACATGGATCACATGCCTCTGGTGTTGTTCTCTCAATAAAGTTTATATTTTAAACACTGTGACGTATAACACAAGTCATTTGAATATTACGCTAATTTTGACGTAGCGTCATTCAACCATTCATTTATTTTATAGGTGTGCCTAAAAATGTTTTTTTTTTGCTGTGGTAGTCTGTTAGTTGGAGGTGATATATATATTTTCATTTTCTGGAGCTTACAAGATTAACTAAAGAATTGAATCTACTGCAACCTTCCCATATAAATGGGCCAAACACTTTACACTTTGTGTTCTACTACTCAGGCTTCACTTTTTCAATTGGGAGATAGAGTATACGTTTGATCTCTATTCCTTACATAATTTTCTAATATAAAATTCAATATTACCTTCTTTTAAATTCAACAGTAATAATGATAATAAATAGCAATAATAATAATAATAATAATAATAATATTTTTTTTTACGAGGGAAGTGGAAAAATCTTGCATAAGACCTTGAGGATGGTCCGCACTCCTCAAGAGTGTGGGATTCTTGCCCACTAAAAAACCACACCCTCTCCTCTTGGCAAAACCCATCCCGGGACCACTTTCGTATTGCTTCAGGATGGAGCCATTTTCTTTGCTTCACAAGCACCATCTTACTTCTCCATTCATAGTCCGCGGATCGCAGACTTAATCAACTAAACCGAGCAAGTCCCCATCCGACTTCTTCTGACGAAGGACCACCTCAACAAAGAAAGCGACCGTATCCCAGCTGAGCTCGTTCCTCAGCATAATGCCAACTATATTGCCCCGCGTTATTGGACCAACCTCAGCTTCAAGTTGTTGTTTTTCCGCTGCCCAACGATCGCAGACGAAGAACGTACGATATACGTCATCTCGTTCGTTCTCGCAGTAAATACAAACTGGACTCCTTACTTTGGCCATACAATGAAGGTAACACCGAAAATTGCCATGACCTGTCAACATCTGAGTGAGAAAGTAATTAGTTTCTCCGTGTTTCCTACTCGTCCACTCGACCAGACTCGGTATCAACCGAGCTGTCCACCTTCTTCTGAGATCGTCATTCCACCTCTGCTGCCAAGGCACCATCTTGCGTGCTACGGCTTCTTTCCGGGCTTCAGCCTTGCCCAGTTTTAATAATAATAATAATAATAATAATAATAATAATAACCCCGCCAACCTGGGCCCAATGTTTGGGAAGCCAGGCTCTGCCTGTCACAAGCCAGGACAAAGCGGTGAGTGATAGAGGAGTAACACCTCTTTAACAAGATGTTCAGTAAAGAACATGTAGCCTACTTTCTCCTAAATGTATGAGTACAGTTATAACTCGTTGTTATTATCAAAGAGTATAATAGAATCATTTCTTGGTTGAAGACCTTCGAAACTATTTACCTCTACCAAACGCCACAACCTAGAAAAAACTACTACCATCGTTGAAGAAAGATAGATAAGAAGTATATCAAGAATGTTATGGATCTGGAGACATAATCGACCGGACGGGCTGCGTGGCTCAGCGGTTACGTTCTCGCTTGCTGGGCCCTAGGTTGCAGGTTCGTATCCTGGCGCAGTCAGCTGGCATTTGAGGGTGCACAAATGCGAGGGAGCCGTGTCAGCAGATTTACTGGCACGTTAAAGATCCCCTTCGAGCCAAAATTCCGGCACCCCGGCGTATCTAAAAGCAGCAGTAGTTGAAAGGGACGTAAAACAAATAACATTATTATTATTACATAATCGACCTGCCGTGGGCAACATCCAACTTTGAGTTGAGGCATGTCTTTACACGTCTGGTAGTGCATGGCTTTCACAACCCTAATTGAATTAACAAATCTTTCCATTAATTAATAACCTGAACTAGCACCAACGGCTAGAATTCAGTTACTATGTGAAATCGTTTTGCTCTTTACTTCAAATAACATTTTCAAATAACGCACAATAGGCTGTTACAAACCCTTTAAAATAAAAAGAACAAAATTATCGTAGTATCATCTTGCCATTCTTCAAGTTCGATGCGCATAGAATGCCAATGGTATACGGTACTAACCAATGGAGTCCCACGTAGACCAGTCGTGACATCTAGTGGAGAAGTCTCGAACAATATAACCCTAACAGGGCGAGTGCATTCTAGTGGCCATAAGAAGAAACTTCTCAATAAAACCTTGAAGTTAATAAGTAGGCCGGCGTGTAGTTAACTTTTTGGCTGCTAGATGTCTCGAGCAAATCTGCTGGTGAATTATGTTTTAATTAAATATATATTTTCCACCGTAATATGCAAAATATAACGCTTAATTTTAAAACGTCTGAATCATTACAAAACAATAAATATATGAAATTTCAAGCAAAAAAAAAACTCTGATGGGGTTTGAACCATATGCATATGAGTGATAGGCCAATGCTTTACCACGGAGCCATTTGTGCCGACGAACATCGTTCTATATAAAATGACTTACATAGAACTTGTTAGCAAATAATGATTTATACTAAACGATTTCATCAGTGGAGTATATTATTTATATATAAAGCATTTCATACAAAGTTTATTTATTTTGTATCAGTACGCTATATTGCATGCAATACTCAAATTAGTGAAATATAAGTCAGGCACAGGATATCCGCTGCCATCTTGTCTTCTTACCGAGACGGCTCAGCTTTTTAAAATCACTTCTGCACTATAGTATTACAAAATAAACTTTTAATTTCGAACGTGCCTCTTCCTTTAGAACAGTTAAATCGATTCTCGGCTCGATAATCGGAACTGGTGGGTCCCATGATATGGATTATAAAGTTTGCATAATTCGCACGGCCGCCATCATGAAATGGTACGGCGGATGACCTTGTAGTTTGGTCACAAGACGCGCGTCCTATATGAAGGTATGTTATTACCAAATTTGGTAGAGATCGGATAATTTGGTTAGTCGCTATTTGATTTTAGGTTTTGAAAGTTTGAGTGGCCGCCATTCAGTTTTGGTAAAGATGGCGGCGATAAAAAAAAAACATGACACTGAGGTACTGTACCCGATATCCGGATAGTAGGCTGTCAGATATCCGCCCCCTCAATCGGATTGCCAATAATCAAACGCACCAGCACAGCTACATCAATGAAAATGGCACTGACAGATACTATCGAGATTAGAGCACAATAGTTAACAAGAAATTATTGTGGAACACACCAAAATATACGGGGATTCATACTTACCTTTACTTACCTCTTAAATTTATCTCCGGGACTGGGTTGTCAACTGGATCACTTAAAGTATGCCCACACAATAACCTCCACCATGATATTTAAAATGAACCAGAACGGAGACGAGAAACTTTAAACTGCACAACAATTTATTTCACATAAAGAATGATTTTAACAAAAATGAAACAACAAAATCCACGTGGCAATCAGAAGCCATCGACCACATAACCATGTCCTCCTGTAGGACCTGTATTCTCTACATATAATGTTTCAGCTTTCTCAAGCTCATAGCAACGTAAAATAATAATGCACTGGGGATGGAAACGGGATTTGGGATGAGACACATATATCAATTGTTTTGCGTGTTTATATACTTCACATTTTATTTATAGCCACAAGGCTATTATGGAACGTCCTTGGCCTCTGTAACACAGTTGTCCGGGCCAGCTGCAATGCACCTGTATTGTCAAAGCGGACTCCCGTTCGTTCAACCCTAGCATAAGCGTGTTACCTCAGAGCTTGGCTCTCCTTTTCAAACACGTAAATGTTCACATCTCAACTGAAATATTATCACGCAAATGTCTTACATGCTTCATTCAAACACCAGTGGATTACTCCAACAATCCCAAATCATGATTAATTGTTCAAACCACTTGCTTAACTTGCGTTGTTTAGAGTATAAAAAAACAAAACTCTAAATGTTAATAACAAAAGTTCATTAATTATTTATAATAATAATAAATTGTTTATAACAATGTCAAATGACAATTGAAAATTTTATACACGCCTGTATTAATCACTATCATTTCAAATTATTTAACAAAGATATTTACAAAATTATTTTACAATATTATATTGTTTATATTATTTATACAAGAAATACATTAAACCACACGTTTATCCGGTTGATAATTACTCAAATCGTGATGATATAATCGAACAATGAAGGTTAGTTATATTTAACTGTCAAATTCAGGTTTAATAAGGTTTAATAATAATTATTAATATTTGTGACTGTAACCTCCATTCAAAATCTTTATCTCAAATTATTTAACACTCTTGTTAATTTTAACAGTATCTTCATATGCATAATCTTTCAAAGAACAAGAATAATACATTCAGCGGGAAAATACTTCGCTTATAACGCACAAAATTGCACAAAAATTGGCCCAAAATTCATCATATATCTTCATATATATGGCATAAAAATCCTTCAAACTACACACAAAAACCTCCACTTATTAATTCATCAACTTCATTAATTATTGTGGGAACCTCCTTCATAATTCAAGGGCATTACTCAACAGCGACTTTTACACGTCCACTGAACTAACGATTATACATCCATTGTTCCTCTTTAAAAATTCTTATATTCATCAATTGTAATAATGACTGTTATTATTTAACCTTCGTGGGTTTCATTCATGAATCGATATGAAGTAAAAATTTGCCAATCACAAATAAATTTAATAGCAAATACGATTAGACACTCCTGCCTGGTCTATCAAAATTGAGATTAACATCTTCAAAGTAACGCAGTATAAAAATACTATCTTCAAACAAAGTTCATCTAAACTGCAAAATAGTCGAATAGAATACAATTAGACTGTGGAATGCAAACATTATTGTTCCAATCTAGAATTGAGAAAAACTCCTATCAAATGTTCATTACTATAGTGTATTCAATAAATCGAAATAAAAGTTCATATTTCATAAAATTGTCTATAATGCAATGATAAATGTCTATGTTGCAATCATGTTCATAAGACGACTAGTATTTCAAAGATCGTCGATATCGTAATGGATTTTAACGCTCTAAAATCTTTAAATCATTATTCTTTCTTGAGGATGACAGAAAATTGGTCAACGTAATTTACTGAATAGAATTACTTTAATAAAATGACACGCTGTCTGAATTCAAATCTGCCATAGCAAATCGTTAACTTTACAGTCAAATCGTGACTACAAAAAATATGCAAATTACTGAAAGAATCTAATATCAGTCTCAACTGATCCAAAATTATTAAGAATGCCAATGACATAGCAATGTCTCAAAAATCGAAGAAAAAGGCATAAATCATCGAAGTGTACTGAGTACAGAAATATCAATCAAGAAAATGGGGCAAAAGATAGGACAGAAAATATGGGAAGGATCGTTGCTCAGATATCGCTACAAGACTCAAATAATACAAGAAACGTTCACGACTACCTTAACTGTTGATTGAAGATCTAGAGGAAAGTTTTCAAAGAAAACTGCTGTTGGTTCCATTTCACCAGCGTAAAGATGTGCTCCGTCCTCGAACCTGGAATCAGCGTCCTGGGAGAATCGAACTGCTTCCTCCTCCGAAATTGCACTGCTCCGTGGATACGAAAAACATCCTTCTGGCAAAACTCTTCTTTGTGCGCCGGGACAACCCTGGCCTCTCTTGAAAATTCCCTGAAGTTCTTGCAGGAATTCGCCATGAAGTTTATTGTAGTTATTTCCGCAGAAATATTCATAGTTGTGGAGTATGAAAATATTTCCACTGTTATCTGGTATAATTCAGCGATGGATTCACGATGCATGAGTGTAGTTGGATGTTCACTACATGCTCGCTTTTGTAGAAAGACGATTAACGAAGTTCCATGCTGTTACTTTACTCCAACGATATATGTCCCAATTGCATTAAAGCCTTAGCCTTCCATCTCAACTACTGTTATAATCATTGAAATCACTGCAAGATTATAATGTTCCATAGTCGACTGTATCGTTGTAATACCAAACGTATTCTCCAATATCACTGTTGCACTCCACGTGTCAGCCGTAGTGTATAATGTGGAATTTTAAAAGTGTTTCTCATGTGGCGAGAAAATCACTTTTGTTGGCAGCCTTAAAGTTCCAATATCTTTCGAAGTATAACTGTGAAATTGTTCAAATCTTCTACACACCTCAATGTTATACTGCCCAATAGAATTATAATGCAGGCTGAAGTTAGCGCTTGATATCTTGACTGGTGGAAACGTTAATGTGAGCGTTTCAACTTCAACTAGTTTCGAGCAGCGTAAAATGGAACTGCTCCGAGTTCGTTCGATGCGCCGGGCTTTAACCACGCTAAAGACAACTTACTTCACTGAATCACTTGAAAATAACTATATATCACCAGAAATATATATGCGATCTGACATATGAGATCTGAGTAGGAGTTCTGAGTTCTGAGATCTGAGTATGAGTTCTGAGCTCCTCTCTTCTGTGCACGACCTTTTATCAACTTCTTAAGGGGCGTATCCATCCCTTCCATAGCCTGTTGCTGCGTCATTGCTGGAAGTTTTAACTTTGGCTATACTTGACGGATTTTCAAATTTCAAAAACTCAAAATTAATTTATTCAAAATTCCAAATCAATGCCATAACTGAAAATAGATTTCCACAAATCTGCATGCCAAAAGTAATTAAATATCGTAGTTTCAGCAATCTCCGTCTTCCTTCCAAACTATCGTTCATTGGTTCGAGTCTCTCCTCCAATAGCGTAGCTTCTTCCTTAGCACAATACCTTGTTTCCTGCGACTGCGTCGTAAATCTAAGATCTTTCTCGAACAAAATCATGACGTCACCAAGAATCTCAGCTCAATCAGCCTACTTGCCTCAAGTCTGCGTCATCCGTGCCTACGTCATGAGTATCCACGTCACAACTATGACATCCATAACTTTACTCATATTTTCCAATACAGCCACCGTGGTCTCAATATAATTCAATTTACGGGGGCAGTACCCTTTGCTTGTTCTACCTCTGTACCAAATTTCGTTCAATTCAGTTTCACCGTGTTCGAATTGATAGGGGGGACAGACATTCAGAGTACACACACTCACACACACACAGAGACTCACACACACACACACACACAGACAGACACACAATTTTTGGCCCTGTAGTGATCTCATAAGTCTACTTTCATTTTTTGCAAAAATCGAAAGTAGGCTAAAAATCGAGGTCCAGCTGACCCGGCTGGTAGTACCTTGTAAGGGTCCCTTGCCAGGGTTACGGTGAAGTCCTCAACGGCTTTGATGGTGGTATAGATGATCTATAGAACAGTGTTAATGGCGGACGAGGCGGCCTTGTATCTGGGATTAATAGGATAAAATGCATCTATACTAGTATTTGGTTAGATATCAGCTTTACTTAAATCCATGAGCGTCTGTACTGGTATCCAGCGGCGAGTGGTCAGCGTCTGTTAGTTCAGTGAGCTCGGCTGAAAATCTAAGTTCCAAAGGCCTCAACAACCTCTGGTCCTATATGGTCCTGGTATCTGCTAGGCCAAGTACTGAGTACAAGAAAATATGGAATGTGCAAGTAATTACAATCTTACCCCAGGTGGTACACAATCCACCCGTCAACAGACGGCCACTGAACTTTCGGATTCTGGGGAGTTCAGACGTGCGCAACAGAGAGTATCGGAGATCTCTGGTAAACTTCTCTACAACCAGAAATCATTCCTTGGAACGATAAAAATTAATACATTGATCCAAAAAGGTAAATTACATGACCTGACGCAGGAAATTGACCGACAAAAAATTATCATCCTTGCTCTTCAAGAAACACGAATGACAGACAACGACACTATGGACTACGGAAACTACCGCATCTCTAAAAGCAAAACACAACAAAGAGTCGCAAGGGGCGCACCAATTTCGGTATGGTGTTTCTTGTACACAGATCTATTATCACCTCCGTCAGGGAAATTACACCCGTCAGTAGTCGGCTCATGACCATCCGCAACAAATGCGCCAACAAAAATTTCACACTCATAAATGCACATGCCCCCACCAATGTTGACAATAAGAAGAACCCTGAAACGTTTGAAAAATTCTGGAACAAACTTGAGAACATCATAAGCAAGATTTCCCGCGACGACGTTAAAATCCTCATGGGAGATTTCAATGCTCAACTTGGCAAAGAGAAAAACTATCGAAAAATCATTGGTAAATATTCCGCACACCAAAACACGAACACTAACGGCACGCGTCTGTTTGACATCTGTCACCAATTCAACCTTAAAATTATGTCCACGCACTTTAGAAAATCACCGCATAAACAGAAAACATGGCGATCTCCGATCCAACATCTCAGTGAGTATCAGATTGATCACGTCGCCATTTCCTACGCCCACTACAGAACAATTCACGACGTTCAAGTCCGATGAGACGTGAATATCGACTCGGATCACTACCTTACAAGAATCAAAGTAAAGTTCACCCCAAAGAGAGTTCACCGTCGCAAACCACATACCCTGAAATTCGATTTAGCTATAATTCAAGAAACAACTATTGTAGAGGATTTATTTATTTATTTATTTATTTATTTATCGTATGGCTTTTAGTGCCGGGAGTGTCCGAGGACATGTTCGACTCGCCTGAGTCTGTAGCTGCTTCCAGTGGACACCCTAAATGGTGAGCTACAAGTTCCATTCAATTTCAAGTAGTTCCAACTTTCGCCACCAGATATCAATGATACCTAGTGGTGAACGTTGGAACTTTGATAGAGCGTTCTGACGAAATCTAACCTAACAAATTTTGCTTTACACAAGTTTAGTCTGTGAAAGGATCTTTTACATGCCATAAATCTATGACATGGGACCGCCGGCTTTACTTCCCCTCCGAAGGAAGGCATATTGAAGGATTTTTAACGCTCTTAAAAAATCCGACGACTTCGGCCGGATTTGAAACCGCTATCTTGGGCATAGCAGTTCAGCATGCTACCGACTACGCCACCGAATGGGACAAGGAATCGGCGAATAACTGGATCGACTTTCGTAGCAAAATTATTGGACAAGCTAAAGCACTGATCCCGCTGAACAGAGAGACAAAACATCCATTGTGGAATTCTGAGCGTGATCAAGCCATTGCCAATCGCCGAAACGCATTCCAAAAATACAACAGCAGTAGATCACCAGGAACCCTGGGACACTTCCTCGACTTCCGCAAACAGACAAACATGACTATCAGGAAAGTCAAGCGTGATTATATCACTGAGCAACTTAAGTCCATGGAGAATGATTTCAGAAACTCCGATAGTCAGAATTTCTACAGGACCTTCGCGAATAATATTAAGGGTTATGCACCGCCAAATTTAACCTTTAGGAAACAGGATGGAAAACTGGCACTTACTAATCGTGAAAATTTAGATGAACTTGCATGCTACATTTCTGGGCTCCTTAACTCTCCCGAACCACCTGAACGTTTCTTGCATACGACCTCAGAACACGTCAAGCCAGACGCTGATCCACCAACACAAGAAGAAATCTCTCGACATATCAAAAAACTCAAGAATGGAAAGACAGCAGGAGAAGACGGAATTGTCGCGGAACTGCTGAAAAATCTTTACCACGATCACTGCAGGAAATTACACAGATCATCCAAGAAGTCTGGCGAAGTGAAAAACTCCCAGATGATTGGAAATGCGCACTCATTCACTCTACAAAAAAGGAGACAAATTGGATGTGAATAACTATAGAGGGATATCCCTCCTTTCTGTACCTTACAAAGTCTTCTCTGCTTGCCTCCTACAACGCTCACAAGAACAGCTCGAGCCTCTCATTGGTGAATACCAGGCAGGGTTCAGACCAAACAGATCAAGTACTGAACAAATTTTCAACCTCAAGTCCACACTGAAACTTCGAGCTTTACGAAATCTCCCAACCATCTGCGTATTCGTCGATGTTCAGAAAGCTTATGACTCTGTCGACCGCCTATCCCTCTTTAATATAATCGAAGAATACACTCTCGACCCGAAAACACGACGCCTCATCCAACAGACCCTATCTGAAACAACTTTCACAGTCAAGTTCCTTGGTGAAGTATCTGAACCTTTCCTCATCGGGACAGGTGTACGGCAGGGTGATGGGCTCTCCCCTCTACTCTTTAATATCGTCCTAGAGAAGGTCATGAAAGAATGAAGAAATGAACTGAGGAGTCAGAATACCTGGAAGCCCGTCATGCTAGGAAGGAAAACGTATAATATCGACGTGACATGCTTCGCTTTCGCGGATGATCTTGCAATCCTCTCCGCAGATGAACGCACGGCAATTCTTCAGAGTGAGGTCTTAAAAGAGTGTGCTGAAAAGTTCGGACTACAAATTTCCTTCACAAAGACCGAGTTTATATCGACAAAACACATTCAAGCACAAAATGTACTCACAGAGTACGGTATGATAAACAGGGTTAATCAATTCAAGTATTTGAGTGAAATTATTGAACCCACAGGTATGGAAAGAGTGGCGCAAAAATCTCGTGAACTTAAATTGCGGAAAGCATACGGAAAAATCGCAAATATTTACAACAAGAAATGCATGTGCATCAACACCAAAATTCAACACTACACGACTGTCATCAAACCTGAGACACTTTACGCCAGCGAGACACTAAACATCAACTACAAAGGGGCTCTTGAGAACATCAAGAAGGCTGAGAGAAAAATCATCCGTAAAATATTGAGCCCTAAACTCACAGATGATGGATATCGTCTGCAATCACACACAATCACAGAGAGATACTCTAACATCGAGTCAGATTTCCGCAAGCGACGACTGAGATTCTACGGCCACATTATGAGACTGAATGACGACCGCCTAACAAAGAGAATATTGACTTACTTACGAAAACATAAAGTGACAACAGTCTGGGTTACCCAAGTCCAAATTGATCTCGAAAGTGCCAACATCATACCAATAGACATAGACGATCGAATGACATTCCGACATAAGATCCACAGTTGGGAAGCCACACATGAAGATCGACCAAGGAGACCAGGGAAAGGATGGACGGAGGAACGTCGAGTCCGACACAGTGAGATGAGGAAGGAGTTCTGGAAGAACAAGAAGAACAGCACCAGAACATAATTTGCTTAATGTGATCCTTTGGGTATAAACAATGTAAATAAATAAATAAATATTAATAATAATAATAATAATAATAATAATAATAAACAGGTCAATTTATTTCAGGTTATCCTTTTCACATATTCCAGCGATTTGAATTATTTCTTGTTGACCGGCAAAGTTACAATAATAATAGGTTAATCACATCAGACTCCGAAATTTGAATAAGTGCAACATATCTTTCGTCGTGATGAAGAGTGAGAAGAGCACTAAATTCCCTTGGAATAGGGAGAAAATCAGTGATAACAATGGCAGGTTAGACGTGAGTAGCAAGAGGATCACATGTAAACAAGAGAGGCTCAACGAGGAAAGTGATATATTGAGAATCCAGGTGCAAACTCAGAAAAGGCTCCGTGGTCGCCAACACATTCTATTGAGTGTTAAAAGCACTCTAGTTAATAATGTGACTTCTATTGAACTATCAAGTATATAGGCATGCTATCACATCAAAGTACAGGAATACCAAAGGTGGGAGTCATTTTTCTCTGCCGGGTGGAGAAATCCTTATATTCATCAGTTTGGGAGGAGATGTAGAGTTATTTATTTTCCCAGGGCTTATCGAATTCTTTGTATTAATATCATCGAGTGTCTCTTTCATACAGGTCAATACATACAGACAGTTGGGAGCCTGTCTGTGTGGCGAATGGACACTGACTTTTCCAATCAGTAAACACTTTCAGATAATTACCATACGGCAAGTGTTGAACGAAGATCCGTACTTAGATTAATAATTGTTTTCATAAATTCAGAGCAATTGAAATATACCACGAGGCATATGAACGCAAGGCTTGGAGTGAACATTAGAATGTATTGTTTGGCTGATGTGTGTAATAAGATGACCAACGTGGACGAATAGTAATTCTAAGAGAACATTATGAGCTGAGGGACATTTGGAGCAAATAACCTCGATGATTCTCGCCTAAATTATCAATCACGATTACCAAACGTACAATTATCAAGTTCTTGTTCATTGAACTTATGTTGACAGTGTCTGTCATCAAACATTCATCAAACGGTAAGTTGCAATACTATTTTCATTGTTTTGAAAGACGTAGTATTTTATTTTGTGAAGATAGAGTATCCATACTTTTCCATGTAGCAATGCGGGTTTCCTATTGGTAAGTTATTGTTGAGTCTTGACCCAATCAGAGAACACCGGGAAAGTGTAAGACTGAGAATCTGTATTGATCAAGACCTGTAGAGTTCGCGTAAAGTTAATACTTGCTCATCGTTAACGTTCAATCGGCCAACACCAATTATATTAGGCGGAAGGTATAAGAATCTATCTACTTGTTGTTACAAGGATGATATATTCCAGTCGTCAAGTGAACATCTTGGACAACAAATCAAACATTTATAAAATCAAAAAAATCAACCCTGGCACTATACAGCCCATGACGGGCTAAGGCCGACCAAGCGACTGCTGCCCAGCCATTCGGCCTGCAGATATTGGGGTGACGCGTGATCAGCGCATCGGGTCCCCTCAGCCGTTAATATTGGTTTTCGTGATCGGGGCGCTGTCTCACTGTCAAACATATATACAACTCAAAATGTGTACTTTACGAAACACTATTTAAAGGCAATTCCAATTACAGTTAATTGTGGCTCTCAAACACCGATCCGCAAAACTGAGACAAAATCTTAATTAAGTGCGGCTAGAACAAATTACCTGCTATCACATAATCACACTAAGCAAGCATATTTAGGGTCAAACACCACTGTCAGTGCCTTAACAAACAATCTCCTACAACTAACAAAATTAATATTGACCAGTTGATTTAGTTTAACAACTACTACAACTAAAAACTTGTACATATTGTATTATTCATATTTGTAGACACAGTTTCTTATAACCAAACTGTAATGCATCTGATGACGATCGCTTGACGATCGAAACTGGTTATCCTAGTGTATTTGTTAATCTCATGTAAATTGTTTTCAGGATTATTGAACCATCCATTACAATTAGAAACAATTGTCCTGATCTCATCAAATCTCTTTTCTCATGTTTTGTGTTCTCAAAATATTTAACTACCGTTTGTTTGTTCGTTAAAAAATGTTAATTTCCAAATATGTGCTTTTGATGTTGTCAATTTCGTAGTGTCTGAAAAAAATTGCATAATAAAATACTTCTCTCAAAATGGGGGCTGAATTGGATGACTAGTTTTGTTCGTATGAGACATGATTAATTAAGTGTATAAGTTATTATTATTATTATTTTATTATTAAATCGTTACAAATACACACATTCCATTTCATAGAAATGTAAAGTTATATTGTCATCAAATACCCTATGTAGTGTAAGTTAAGCGAAGTGACCAGTGCTGACGGAGACCCCACATGTTATACGAGGCACGTCCAGAAAGTAAGTTCCGTTTGGTAATAAAATTAAATTGTGTGCAGATACAGAAAAAATATTTATTGCACAACATTCTACACTTCTTAAACTACTTTTCCGCATAACTGCCGAACTTTTGCAGGCATTTGTCGTAGCGTGGCACAAGTTTTTGGATACCTTCTTCATAGAAGTTTGCCGCCGACCGTAAACGAGAGTGAAGACTCCTCTGTAAGATATCCTGACGTTTGGCCACCACTGTTAGGCAAATTGCGTGCTTACCAGGAGAACTGCGTGTGTTTAGGGGTTCTCCTGACCACATACCGAGTAAAGTGGAGACAGCGGATTCACATAGCGGACCCTGCCACGAGGCGGGTCAAACGCTAAAGAAAAGAAGAAGCTTTTAAAGGTTCTACTCATAGGGCTAGTGCTCCTGTACTGGATCAGTGGGGAAAGCAGTGATAACGAATTGCATGGGTTCAGTTAGCCAATTATGTTCTTATGATAAGCAAGTAGTTCCCTGAAGACCAAACAGCATATTTTCATACATTCTACTGGTCTTCTCCATTTAATATTCTCCCTCCTATGTACAAAATAGCTTTTGGTTCACGACCTGCGTTGCGATAAACTATAGAGCAAGAGAATCAAGCCTCAATATCCATAAGTTGTAATCATTATAGACGTTAACATAAAGAGCGCATACCGTCTTACTATGGTATTAGTGCAAGCACAGCTTAAATCAAAGTTTCCATAGTTCCCACTCGACGTTCCCTCCCATTCAACACGTCAGCACTATTTACAACATATACCTCGCCTACGTCTTGAAGTACAGAAGCGATCTACCTACCCTTAGCAACTCCCTTCCAAATATTGACATATTCTCTCCCTATAGAACATTCAAACATACCATTAGAGGATTCCTTTCATCCTTAATTCCTACCCCCACCCCGTCCCCCTCCTGACCACCCACTTCCCCAATCATCCCCTGCGGCTTTCCCGTGATTTTTCTCTTGCTGCCATCACTGCCATTTGTTAGCTGTTATTGTTGTTAATATCATTGAAAATTGTTAAAATATTAGTGTAAAATTACCCTTTCACGGTTGTATCTAATAATTATTAAATAAATGAATAACTCACTTCAACACACTCCAGCACTGGAAAATATGTATCCAAAGTAAATAGCTTCACCTATCTCGGCTTGACTCAGAAAACTACCATGCAATCCTTCAGGATTCACATACGATAGCGGGTGGCATTGACCTCTAAAGCTATTTTTGATATTAGAAACTTCCACTGAAATCCGCCTAGGTTGTTCCGGTCCTCACATATGGGTCAGATCACCATACTTAAAGGCTGCCCTAGGAGTATCAAGATACTCACTCTCCCGACTTGTGTATGAACTTGCCAGGGAACAATTTATAATGGTTGACTTGCGTCTCGTGTTTATACTGCCGTCGATAACCAACTGGAAGAAAATCCTGGATGAGAGGACATCGAAGGCCAAGGATACATGGATTGAGTTTTACTTAACTGAGGCCATGACAAACAGAATGTGGGCTGACTCAAACCAAGATCTTCGACATTTCGTGAACTCCATGGCCGTTCACAAACTGTGTCGGCTGAAATCCCACCATGATCGGTTTCATGAGCGGTGTGACCCACCTTGTGAACGCTACCTCGTTATGAAGTGTAGGAATCGTGGTAAATCGATCATCGACCTCTGCACGACCTGAAGAGTACCTTGCATTTATTTTTTGCACACATTGCAAGTATTTATTCGTAATTAAAGTTACACGATGAGGCTTTTAACGCTATTGAATTGTGCACTGGTGCAGCTCATCATGCGAATCTTCTCTACCAACACCTGAATAAGATGCGAGAAATAAAACGAAACGAGCTTTCAAAATTTCCAACTGCAGTAATTCCATCTTGAAATTTTGAAAACAATTGAACATCATTAGATGCAGCTATACTAAGCTCTGAATATTAAATCGGCGGCTTCGATGGCGTACTTGGTAACATGCTGAGCTTCTATGCCCAAGATTATGGGTTCAAACCCGGCCAAACTCGTCGAATTTTTAAGAGCGTTAAAATCCCTCAGTGTGCTTTCCTTCGGAGGGGAAGTAAAGCCGGCGGTCCCATGTCATAGATATATGGCATGAAATAGAACCTTCCACTAACTACACTTGTATGAAGCCCAAATTTGGAGGTAAGAATTGATAAAGCTATATTAGTACCAACTTTCGCAGCCAGGTGCTGACTGCGATGCCATCTAGTAGCCAATTCCGCAAGCTAGGTGTCGTGGGCTGTAGCATTTGGAACCAAAAGTAGGAACAACTTGAAATTATTGTCTGTAGTACTTACTAGAATCCAAACAGATAACACACACTAATAGAGCCATCACAATTAACATCGGTTATCAGACAGATTCTACACACACCCAAAGTACACGAGGCTACATGACCGCGTTGTCGCAGCCCCTAAACTAAGGAACCAACCAACCAAGAATATAAATTTTCTGTGTCAAGTTTCATTGCACTCGTGCATTTAAATCGGCAGAACTGTTATTTAAAATATTTGAAGATTAGTTGGTCACCATGTTGTACCGTATTTGTGTTTCTGGGGATGTGGAAAGTCACATATATTTCCTTCCTTAACAGTCCTCTAACACCCTACAAAATGTCAGTTTAGTTAGTTTTTGAGGTTCTATGAGGCGGAACAGCGAGGTATTCTGCCCCTAAAATGTTAGTTTGATTACTTAAATACACTGGTGTCCGAAATGAAAGCATCCTGGTATTCTGCCCCTAAAATGTTAGTTTGATTACTTAAATACACTGGTGTCCGAAATGAAAGCAACAAACTGCTATTTCTCGGTCCTGTGGCTAATTCACGATGTAATCAGGCAAACTGCCAACAAATGTCCGTATAATCATGTTCTGCACGGAATATGGCATTCCTGTCATCGTACAATCATGCCAACGATGACGTTAGCGCCCGTTCCATACGGAATGGTGAATACTTACACATCAACACTCGCTGTGTACTCATGCACAGAGGGTACAGTATGGCACAGAGAATACTCCTGGAAGACCCTCTGCGGTGGAGGGCCATAGGAAGAAAGGCAGCAGGACAGTAGCAAAGTGATGTGGCCCGATGGCTTAATGTAAATCGTTGTGTTGTTTCTCGGATGTGGCGACAGTTTGTAGAGACCGAATATGTATCCCAATGACCGAGGCAGGGCCGACCACGTGTGACATCAGAACGAGAGGATCGTTATTTGACTGTAAGAGCACGACGTTGCTGCCGTAATACTGCACGGCAACTGGCATCTGACGTGGCAGCATACACTGGAACAGTTGTATCGAGACAAACAGTGCTCAGAAGTTGTCGGCGGCTCAGTGGCCTTTATGTCCCTGCTGTATGTGTACCCCTGACGCGTCTGCACAGAAGGGAACGTCTAGAGTGGAGCCGTCAATTTGGCAACTGGACTGTCGAAGAGTGGGCCAATGTTCTTTGCACAGATGAGTCCCGAGTTTGTCTGGAGTGTGAATCTCGGCGGATACACATCTGGAGATAACTTGGAACACGAACACAATTTTGGGACATAAGCATTGTGGAAAGAGACTGATATCGAGGAGAAGCCCTAATGGTGTGGGCAGTGATTAGGTTACCTACTCGAACACTTCTTCAGGAAGTTGTACGGGTTATAAGGTAGTGTTTATTTTGTCACAAAACAAGTGATAGTAAAGTAGCAACAATGTAAAGAATACAGAAAGTAAATCAATGCAATAAGCATATCAGTAGACAAAAAGGGTCTTATTTTTTCCAACTTCATGGATTTGCGCACACATTCCGACAACTGGTTAACGTGCTCAGTATGGGGTGTGACCACCTCTGGCAGAAATACAGGCCTGACAACGGCGGGTCATGCAATATCTTCCGGTTCCAAGAAAACATCAACCCACTTGTGCTCTATGAGGTCGGGCATTATCATCCATCAGTACGAAGTCTGGGTCCACAGCACCTCGCAACTACCGAACATGAAGTCCCGAGATCTCGTCACGATACCTGTCAGCAGGTAAACCTTGCCAATTTAACCGTACAATTTCCTGAAGAGGTGTTCGAGTAGTCAACATAATCCCTGACCACACCATAAGGGATCCTCCTCGATATTGGACTCTTTCCACAATGTTTGGGTTTCGGAATCATATTCCAGGTTCCCTCCAGATGCGAATCCGTTGAGAATCACTCTCCAGACCAAATAGGGACTCATCTGTGAGAAGAACATTGGCCCACTCTTCGACCGTCCATTTGGCAAATTGACGACCGCTATTCTTCCTATGGCCCTCCACCGCAGAGGGTTTTCTAGGCGTATTCTCTGTGCCATACTGCACCTTCTGTGCATGTGTACACAGCGAGTGTTGATGTGTAAGTATTCACCAAACCGCTTAAATAATGAACGTACGTAATAATCTTCATCTATTGGTACATAACTCTGTGGCTCTCATATATAACAATCCATCATGGCTACCATATCTGCGAATATATCACAGCAATCAAACTGAATTTATTTTGTATTTTATAGAGACTATAAAAATAAGTTCATCAATGGGACTTCCAATAATCTACTGAACAAAAATCCAACATGGCGGTGACAGGTGCGTTGAAAAATTCATATAAACATTTAAATATCGCTCGGACAATTAAGTCGATATCGAACAAGTGTCAGTTTTTAATATCTAGGATATGAGAAGCAGTAAAGAGGTAAGTACTCGCATTGCTGATGCTAAAGAACGAGAGGACCGTTATTTGGCTGCAAGGGCACGACGGTACCACTGTACTACTGCATGGCAACTGGCATCCCTTGGAAGAGTTGTATCGAGGCACACAGAGTACAGAAGGCTTCGGCAGACATGCTGTATGTGTAGCGTTGAAGCATCTCCACAGAAGGGAACGTCTAGAGCAGGACTTCCATCGCATAATTAGGACACCAGAAATATAAACTAAATTTTGATATTTCGCACAGCCACCATCTTGCTGTTATGTGAACAATATTGTCTACAGGAATGTTTGTGTACATATTTTTATATCTAATGAGTATAAGTTATAATATTCTTGTCTGTTATTGAATGTTCTTTGGTTTTTAAAACAAATTCACTTGAGTTAGAGTGGGCCTCTGATGTGTTAGCTTCAAATGTAAGTATTAATGGAATTGGCGAAATTATTGTATATATTTGGCTAGCTAAAATGTTGACTTAATCTTATTATTGACTATTGGCCTAAGAGGTGTGTTAAATTATGGAGTTTGGGTAATGTTCTTAGCTTGGGTAGCTGAGGATTCATTTGTTACATATTATATGATTGTGTCCTTTTGGTCAAATTTCTTAAGGATTAATTGCAATTTGCTGAAAAAGGTCCCATTGTCGGACCGAAACATGTAGGCTACTAATTTATGTTGATTGGTGGAGCATTTGATGTCACGTGGGTTCCCTTCCTCCATTGTTTGGTAAAACCGCTTTCCACCAAGTTTATGTTCAGTCTTCTTGATGTCACGTGGGTTCTCTTCCTCCATTGTTTGGTAAAACCGCTTTCCACCAAGTTTATGTTCAGTCTTCTTGATGTCACGTGGGTTCTCTTCCTCCATTGTTTGGTAAAACCGCTTTCCACCAAGTTTATGTTCAGTCTTCTTGATGACACGTGGGTTCTCTTCCTCCATTGTTTGGTAAAACCGCTTTCCACCAAGTTTATGTTCAGTCTTCTTGATGTCACGTGGGTTCTCTTCCTCCATTGTTTGGTAAAACCGCTTTCCACCAAGTTTATGTTCAGTCTTCTTGATGTCACGTGGGTTCTCTTCCTTCATTGTTTGGTAAAACCGCTTTGCACCAAGTATATGTTCAGTCTTCTTGATAACACGTGGGTTCTCTTCCTCCATTGTTTGGTAAAACCGCTTTCCACCAAGTTTATGTTCAGTCTTCTTGATGTCACGTGGGTTCTCTTCCTCTATTGTTTCGTAAAACCGCTTTCCACCAAGTTAATGTTCAGTCTTCTTGATGACACGTGGGTTCTCTTCCTTCATTGTTTGGTAAAACCGCTTTCCACCAAGTTTATGTTCAGTCTTCTTGATGACACGTGGGTTCTCTTCCTTCATTGTTTGGTAAAACCGCTTTCCACCAAGTTTATGTTCAGTCTTCTTGATGTCACGTGGGTTCTCATCCTTCATTGTTTGGTAAAACTGCTTTCCACCAAGTTTATGTTCAGTCTTCTTGATGTCACGTGGGTTCTCTTCCTTCATTGTTTGGTAAAACCGCTTTCCACCAAGTTTATGCTCAGTCTTCTTGATGTCACGTGGGTTCTCTTCCTTCATTGTTTGGTAAAACCGCTTTCCACCAAGTTTATGTTCAGTCTTTTTCGCAAGACACTTTTCTACTTTTATTTTCATAAGACTATCCTTACAAGTTGAGCAGGTATCAGTGTGAGGAGTCTTGAACATAGGAATGAGGGCTAAGCGCGGGAATATTTGCCGCGCAGTTCTAAGAATATATTCCGTCAATAATGAAGTATTGCGTTCCAGTGTAACATAGAGTAAACGCTTCCGATAATATGTGACAATGCTACGTTGCATATATTGACAATTGCCTTAATTGTGTTTTCGAACATTTCTATACGCGACAAATATCGACTTATGCCATAGACGATTGTACAGGACGGTAAATAAGGTCGAACTGATACCATGACCATGCTTCTTCTTCTCCTTCCTCTTCTTCTTCGCGAATGGATCATTTACGACCACGCGGATCAATATTTTGCGAGCTTTCCTCCTTGGCCAATAGTTCCTCATTTTCACTGATTATTATAATCTCTCTTCCTGAATCCAGAAACACTCTGTGTGGACAATTTCCCTTATTACCGATACGTCTCTATCCTGAATTTTTTCATATAAAGAGTATAGAAAACAAAACGCTCCTCGGTGTCCTACATCAATATATACTGATCGTTGGGGACCATCGAGATACACTAAGAGGATAATTATCACGAACTATTAAGTAAACAGCCAAGTGTGTTGCTTACTGTTGTATGTAATAGCTGATCAATATTCACCAAGTTCCGCAGACACAAAACATTATAAAAACATTATAAGAACATTATATAAGCATTATGAATGCATTACCAACCGAGAAACATCAATTTTCTCGGGCAAATAGCTTCGATGTTCCGTCCTTTTCAACAACAAACACGATCACCAGACGA
This sequence comes from Meconema thalassinum, assembly GCA_946902985.2. Lineage (NCBI taxonomy): Eukaryota > Metazoa > Arthropoda > Insecta > Orthoptera > Tettigoniidae > Meconema > Meconema thalassinum. The sequence continues at coordinate 65,318,746 of OX336390.1, read as the reverse complement.
ACAGTTGTGAACAGGGAGTAGTGAGCTGCTCTTCTTGTTCATTATATGTCGAAAGTGTCAGCATTCAGCGTGAGATAGGGGTAAGTTGCAATAACATCTCTTATTTATTCTCTGAGAATAAACTTTTCCATGTTGTAATACAAGTATGTCTATTGGTAAGTTTTCGTATCGCTTTTTTCGCACGTACACTCGTCGACACAAGAATTGACCAGAGTAAAAAAAATCGAATTCCAACGACGGAGACAGATTGTCTTCCAAATCTCAGAAAGAACAGACATTGCTAAGCGTGAAAGCTTGACGTTTTTAATGCTCCATTAATAGATGTTCGAGCTAAGGGCGATGAAATTGCCGCCTGCGAGGCTTCTAAAATCTGCTTTAACTATTAAAAATATGGTTGGTTTGTTGATTACTTAGTTTAGGGGCTGCGACAACGCGTCACGTAGCCCCGTGAACTTTGGGTGTAAAAGGAAGGAAGCTTGTAGTTTAACGTGACCATTAATCTTGAGATCATGAGCCACGGGACCTCCTTTTTACGTGGAATCCGAAACACAGGACATGGCATTTCACTTCGAAAATCTCACATGCATTGACCGGGAATCGAACCCGGACCTCCTTAGTGAGAGGCATACAGCTAGACCGCTGAGCCACCACGCCCCCTACTTTGGGTGTGTGTAGAATCTGTCTAATAACCGGTGTAATTGTGATGGCTGTATTAGTGTGAGTCATCTGGTTTTAATTCAAGTAAGGACTGCAGCCATTCAATTTTCCAAGTAGTTCCTACTTTTGCCACCAAACGCTTCCGTCGACGACAACTAGTTCTGAACTTGGTTACTAGATGCCACCGCAGTCTTCTCCTGGCGACGAATGTTGGAACCTAAGAGAGTTAGTCAAATATAGCCTATAATTTAGCTTCACACAAGTGTAATTATTGGAAGGTTATTTTACATTCCATAAATCTATGACGTAGGAACGCCGGCTTTCCTTCCCCTCAGAAGGAAGGCGTACTGGGGTATGTTTAACGCTCTTAAGAAAATCCGACGACTTTGGCCGGGTTTGAACCCGCGACCTTGGGCATAGAAGCTCAGCATGCTACCTACTACGCCACCGAAGCCGCTATTTAAAAATATAAAAACGTGTTTAAAGCATGAAAATAACCATACGGAACGCAGCATTATCCTTGAATGTCTCGGTTGGCGATGAGCATTACTTGCGAAGCAAACGTCTTATTTCTGCTATCAAATTTGCCATAATATATTGTGTCACACTTTAAGTTTAAACAAGGAAGCACAATTTTTCCACCACGTTTATTTTTGGACATGAATTACAAGTTCTTCAGTAAATAATTTACTTTTTTGTTTTTGGAAAGAGAATTGAAATAACATCCCTAGGCTTCGACCGAGTCACAGACGCCAAAAAGGACAGGATAAATAAATACGTGATTTTAAAAATTTCGCACAACTGATATTTTTATGTTCTGGTAGTAATTAAATTATATTAGACGCCAATATATTAGGCTTTCTATTGTACCCGATACCTAGTTGAGGCTATCGGCTACGCCAGCTGACATTGAGCCGTAGTTGAGATTTATGGGAAAAGTTGTAAAGATAGCGCTCAGATCGAGTCGAGAAGAATGTTAGGAAATGACGTAGAAGGCCAAGGATTAAGATGGTACTGCCAGTCAAGCAGATGGAATTATGGGAGGAAATATTGAAGTATTATTAAGATCAAAATGGAACATAGTATTATATCATCTCAAAAGAGAAGAAATGTCAAGCAATATATAATGGTAATAACTTGGAGAAAGACAGATAATCCCTTAAGTTATTGTACAACTTAATAGCCGAGATGATGGTGGTCGAGATTATACTTGTGACGCATGACCACAGAAGGTGGGGGAGCATCACGTGACAGCGCGGGGTAGGAACTCCTCAACGCAGTCTAGAGGCAGCAGTCGAGTTCAGTCAGCAGGGCTGAGTAGAACACATGCGCAGAGAGTACGGCAAAGTTGAGCGGTGCACAGCACTTGTTACGTGGAGTGAAAGCGACAGTATTACTTCACCAAGCGGAGAGCGGAAAGTAGGTCAGTGAGTCAAGGCAAGCAACGCACGGTAGACGGCGCGAGGACCGGTTACGAGGCAAGCTGTATGGGCCGTGTAAGCAGGAGAAGAGCCGGGGTTAGAACAGCTTTATAATACGAGATTGAGAACTTTATTTCGAGCTGCATTTTGTAACGCAGAACAGCACAGCGAAGAGGTATGGCGAGGCCGGCATTAAGCGTAGATCATTCTGGAACAGTGCAGTAGAGCCGAGCGTGCTAGTTCCGACTTCTATACGCAGGCAACATTAAAGAAGCTGAACTTCATTTCAACATTCAGTTACAACATTGAGTTGGGACTTGTATTCAGTAATCGAATTGTGCAGGCAGATAGTTATATTATACTGCAATTGTGAACTTCAAATGAACTTAGATATTCAAATGACATTACGACTAAGCATTTCATAACGGAACATGTAGAGCGACCATGGGGTCCAAACAACATTAACGCTTTTAAGCAAACGAAATGTTACGAATATATGCACTTATGAACATTGGCACGTGCATTAATACAATTCCTTTTCATGAATTATTATAAAATATCGAGTACGAACACAGCTACAGGGTGTTTCAAAAACTTATACACTCTCATAAATAAAATTTATTTTCGGCAAGTGAGACTTAACCGCTGTGGAGATTGAACTTTTAACAAGCGAACCGAACATTGTATGGGACAGTGGCGTAACATAGAAGAAGAATATGGGGTACGCTGCTTTTATGAAATTTTACGTAAGAATTTGGACAGTATCCGCTATGGATAACATGCAGTTCATCATGTCGGAGTAAGCGAAGACAGACGCGATGGCACCACGGAGCGATGGATTCGGTTCCTGAAGAAGAGGAGGTCCAACAGCTGATTCACTTGGGATATGAAGGCAATCGTTATTGCGTGGGTGATACGATATTCCCGTTGATCTTTCGAGAAATTTATTACACACGAGGATAATCGACGATCTTTGAAATATATTAACAGCTGATATGAGAAGGTACTGTAAGAGTTATGACTTTCTGATATGATTTTCTCATGAACACTGGGCATACTTGTATATTTTTCTAGTAGGAGTTCTACGATTATTTAGACATGGCTTAGACATTATTTGCTCCAAAATTTGCTAGAATATGGCGTTACCATATGATATGGCAGGCACCATTATACGAAATTCTCACCATTGGTTGGCTTTATTAAGCAGATGTTTGGTCTTTTAGACATTTTCCAGTAAGGATAGTTTTCTTGGATAGTTATTTTTTTTTGTGGCGAGTATTTCGAACTCGTGATCTGCAATTGGATTATTTAAATTACTTCGTCAGTTCATTGCATACTAGCGAGTGTGTATTATTCATCAGTAGGGATTTTTTTCCTTTGGATTGTTTGGAGATATTAAGATGTTATTCACTCAAGTGAATGAATATCGCTTTTATGTGACAACTAGAGACTTGTTGATTCCAATCTGGTACATTCACTCATTAGACGACGAGATGCGGCCTTTCGCTTTAGGCGATTGCGTGGTAGTACACATCTTTACCCATCGTTCAGGACATTATCATGATAGTCTGCGAGGCGAGGCCTTTCGTATTTATACGATTGCGTGGTGGTACTCATCTCACTTGCCATTGAGGAACTCATTTTTATCATCCGAGTGTACTTGAGATTGTAAGAGGATCAAACAAGAAACTACTAGTCACATATCAGTCGAATTTTGTTAAATAAATTAAAATAAATGTCAGCAGGGTTACATTTTGTAATTCTTGTTTGCCAATCCAATATTTTGTTGCTATACCCATTAGAGAGTACTTTCATTTAACAGCTGTTACAGCTGAGGCTTTTGATAACTTTGTATGGTTGAGTTTGATAACTTTGAGAAGGATTTAATGTAATTGAATCTTATAAGATGAATCATTAAAGGTCAGATTTATTTTAAGGCAGATCAGTATTGCATATTTTGATGTGAGAGATTATAGCACATGGGTGTTTTTCTGTGAAGTGAATTATGAGAATTTTAAGAGAATTTATGCTATTTGAAAGCAGATCTTGAATTTGATTAGGATTACTAAGGTAATATTTTTCCTAATTGTTTAAGAATTTGTCTAGATGTGATCAGATTAATTACAGTTATTGGAGATTGTGTGCGTTGATAATTTGAAGCCAGTTATGTATTTTTGTAGATCATGCAACGTGATTAAGTGAAGTTTGTGATAGGCATTTTGTGGAAGTTGCCAAGTGGAAGTTGCAATATTGCTAATGTATTTTGAAGCAGACATGAGGTTGTCGAACCCTGTCTAGCATATTTTTGAGATTCATGCTGTGCGCTGAACATTTATGGAGTTTTGTGGAATAATTGTGGTATTCAAATGTGATATTTGATGAAGTGAGAATATATAATGAAGTTGTGGATAGTGAGATCCAACGTGAATTTGTGAAGGCAATAACATTTTTTGGCATGATAATTGAATACGATATATAACTTGGAAGTGATAAAACTGTAAGACAACGTTCTATAACCCATATTAAACAATTTGTTAGGAAATTAAACAAATAACTAATGTTGATAATACAAGATTTTCTGATAATAATAATTAATGAAATAATAATCTGAAGTTTAAGCATATTATTGATCTGACCTAATGAAATAAAAATCAGAATGACTAGATGAAATAATAAAAATCTAAATAACCAGAAGAATAAAATTTAAATAAGTTGATAAATTAAATTTTGGAATAAATCAATGAATTAAATAAATGGATGAATTAAAGATTGAATAAATAAGCTGATTTAGATAAATTAATAGATGATTAAATAGATGATGAATAACTGAATTAGAAGGTGATCATTAACTAAAGAAGCTGATGATTAATACATTTGAATGGATTTAAATAAATTTAATTGAGAGATATGATTTGAATGGTTTGAAGAATTGCAACTTGTGTTGATGAATTAAACAATTTATATTGATGATTTAAGATGATTTAATCTGAAGGAGATGATGAAATGAGAGTGTGTGAATAATTAGAGATCATAAATAATTGATAATAATAATATTCATTTAAATGATTTGATGATAATGAATTAATTATTCTGACTTGAATATATTGAATTTTGAGATGAGAACTAAAGTGAGAAACATTTAATTTTGATGATGATGATGATTATAACAAATGAGTAGTGGATTTTCTGTGATTCACAAACAAGCAATTATTAATGACAGTGTAAATAGTGTAAATTAATTATTCGATGTTTAGGAGCAATTTACTAACATATTCAGCATTTGAATAATGCCATGCAAGCCATAAATTATGTGATATTTAAATATGTGATTAGAATATATGTGTTTAGACAGATTAATTAATATTTTACATCCACATTCATGATTATAATTTAAAGAGAAGTTAGGTCTCAGTTATCACGAATGTCAGTGACGCAAAGACATAGTGCTACGGTGATCCTGAGAACCCAAGAGAACTTTAGAAATTTTTCCTATTTTATGTGGATTAAATACACTTTGAGTAGAATAGAGATGGTTCGATTTTCTGGACAATGGCATTCGACCATGCTCTCAGGTAGGATGAGTGTTTAATAAGTCTGTCTGACCATCAAAGTTGAATAAATTTGTTTTTATCTTAGTTGTGATCTGATGGTGATGTGATTTTCCTTTTTCTTTCTTGTCTTAATTAAGGCTTAACCAGGAAGGATGTGGTTTGCTAGGGATTCAGTTGATGGCGCCCATTTATATTTGTATTTTTTTAAATTAAATTTAAACCCGTAACGACCCTGGAGATACTTTATCCCGTGTTACCCTCTGCTTTTATGATATTTCAACTGAATTACCAACACATTCCTTATTTGACTTCATGTTCATTTAACTCCGCTCTGTCCTGGAAATCCAGGAATGCGATGTAATAGCAGATGGGTCATCGCATCCCCAGGACAAACGGGTACAGAGAGAGAGGGAGAATTGGCTTTACCCATCCGTGGGGCTTCGATTTTGTTTATTCTATGGAATCACATCGGATTTGGATTACGAAGAGATTAATCTCAATTTCATTTAATGGTGTTATAAAATTTATTAAACTTAGTCAGACAATATACTTGTATGCCCATTCCAGTGATCATGTTAATCATATTAGTGTTATATCATGTTTGGTTATAAGTCATTTTTCTTATACCCAAGTGAATGCAGGAATTGATACATTGTGATGTGTTGTTGTCTAACGTCTCTGAATAAAACGTTTATTGAAAGATATAATTATGTTACCGGAAGATTTAGCTAAGGTGTTAGGAGAGTTACAAAATGGCATGTCTAGTATTGCAGTAACTATTTCTAAAATGGAAACAGAAGTTAAAGAGCAGATAAATGATTCAGAAGCTAGGTTAGAAGCTAGATGTAAAGAAAATGTGCAATTATTACAGACTAGTAATGAAGAGAATTTGAGATCATTACAGACTACTAATGAAGACAATCTGAAAGATAATTTAAAGTCATTAGAGACCAGATTACAATCCAGTAGTAGGGATGAATTAAAATTATTACAGACTAGTAATGAAGATAATTTAAAGTCATTAGAGACCAGGTTACAGTCAAGTAGTAAAGATGAATTGAGATTATTGGAGGATAGATTACAGTCAAATAGTAAAGATGAATTAAAGTCATTAGAGACTAGATTACAGACCAGTACTGAAAGCAATTTGAAAGCTAGTAAAGCTAACTAGAAGGATAGTTTTAAATTATTAGAAACTAGATTAAAAGCTCGTAGTGAAGAGAATAACACAGAGTTGAAAAACAATTTAACTAGTTTGGAGACTAGATTAACGTTAAAGAATGATGAAATATTCAAGGCTTTACAATTAGATATAAAAGCAGTAGAAATGAAAGGAGAGGAAAATGTGCAAATGTTAAGAAAAAATATTATTGATTTAGAAATTAGAGAAGAAGAAAACATTCTTAATTTGAGAACAGATGTTATGTCTATACAGAAAGACATTAAATCAGATGTATCGAAGTTAAGATTCAACATTGATGGTTTAGTGGCAAATGTAGGCAAAATACAAGAGTGGTCTACCGAAGTATCTTTCGAAACTAAAATCAAAGGTCTAGAAATGAATCTAGGTAATGAAATCAAAGGTTTAAAGTCAGTAATTGGGACCGTTAAAGAGGAAGTCTTAGGAGAGGTTAATTCTAACTTGAAATCCTTAGAAAACCAATTGCAGATAGACATTAGGAAAATTGATGATGATATAGAGCAGAAGGTTAATGAAAACTTAGCTTTATTAAAAAATAGAGTCGGTGCAATAGTGGAAGAACGGTATAGTGAGGTCGATGCCGAAGCAAAAGAAAAACGTGCAGGGTTGGATGAGAAATTAATCGCAGGTATGGCGAACTTGGAAGCGAGATTCACTGAGAATAAGGAAGCGATGAAGATAGATTCAACTCAATTTAGGACAGATGTTGATCAGTTAAAGGAACAAGTCGTGTCAGTAAAGACTACATGCGAAGATAAGATAGACAAATTATAGAACGATTTAGAAGAGAGTAACAGAACGCAGAATGTTACGTCGTTAGATGATTTGGAGACTAAGGTCAAGACCGTAGAAAAACGAACAGAAGATAGGATGACTAAGATAGAGTCTATAATAAATAGTTTCACAAGTCAAAATGTTACAACGGGGGAAGTATCAATAAATCAGACACCGATAGACCGCAGTATGAACAATCAAGGGGTTAGCGTGGGAGAAGACTGTCAAACGCAACAGAATGTAACATTCGAAAGGGCTAGTTCAACCCCTCAAGATAATCCGAATTCGAATAGGAGTACGTTTGGTACGAGTGAACGATACTCAGGTCCAGTGACCATCATCAGAAATCTGGATGATAAGCCAAGGAAATTTTCAGGAAACACAGGAGTCACACCAGTCGAATTTCTGAGAGATATTCGCGATTACATGGCGGAACATAGAGTAGCCAAGGAGAGAGAACTAAGGATAGTCGAACGCGCCTTAGAGGGGCCAGCGTTAACTTGGTTTCGCGCATTCAGGAGCAATTTTGCGAATATGGAAAAATTTGCCATAGCATTCTTAAGGAGATTTTGGAGTGCAGAGGATCAGCTGAACGTAAGAGCAGAAATGTATTCGAAACGTTACTCTGCGTCACATCCGACGCATTATGCTAATTACTTTACCTCGAAATTGGCTAAATTACAGTTTTTGATTCCTCCATTGCCAGAAGAAGAGCTTTTGCAAGCTATAGCAAGACAGTTGCCAATTGAGGTACAACGATCACTCATAGCATCGGGAGCGAACACACTTGAGCACTATGACGATATCTTACGCCGATTAGATTATACAAGCGCTCAAATTACACCCAGAACTGCAAGGAACGATATCGAAACACGCAAGAGGTGAATGCGGTATTTGTCGATAACGCAGCACAGACGGATAGAAGAGATTCCTGGGGAAACAGAAGGAACGAAGGGAATAGAGGTAATATTCACAACGTTCGTGGGAATGATCGATATCGAGGACCATATGAGAGGCCATACGATCAGGATGCAAGAAACAGTAGATACAGGAACTATGATCAGAATTCCAGATACCAAAATAGGAATAGATACAATAATAGATATCGTGGTAGATACAACTGGAACCAAGGTCAGCAGTCTACCAGAACGATAGGCAGGATAGCAGAAGAAATGATCCAAATGAAAGACAAGACAATCGAGAACATGGGAGATCAAGGCAAGAAAGTAGACAGCCTAGTGCACCACCCGAAGAGATAACTAGAGATATCAATCGAGCAAGCACGAGTGGTGAAGAAAGAAAAAAGACAAATTAACTTCAAATCAGAATGCTAATCATTGGGAATCAATCATCATTGTTGAAACGTATCAGGTCAAGGACGAGGATTTAATTGAAGAGGAAGACGTAGTACATCGAGGGAATAGACATGAATTGCCAGTTATCAGTGTGGAAGTCATGGGAAAGGAAATAAAGACACTAGTGGACACGGGGGCTATGGTGAGCTTGATATCCATAGGCTGCCTGGATGAATTAAAATTGTCAGGAGAGATTACGATGTTGCCAACTGTTGTTAGCAAGATTCAAGGGGTGATCCCAGACAAAAGTATGAAATGTAAAAGTCAGGTACTTTCAAATGTTGGGATTGGAACCAGATATTTTGAACAGATGTTCCTAGTTGTGGGTCAACTACATTTCGATATGATCCTAGGAGTGGATTTCTTAAGTGAGAGTGGCCTGATCATAGATATGCAGAGCAGGCGCATGTATTTTCAAGAAGGGGTCATAGAAAATCAGGAATCCGAGATGACATTCTTCAGAGAGAATATATTGGATGAGATAGTGTGCAGCATTGATAGGTCTATAGAGGATAAAACTAACACGAAGAGTAAGATAAATCCAGAAATTAAGGAGCAGTTTGATCAAACAATTTCTGAATATGAGGACATATTCAATGATAAACCAGGACTCATAGAAAATTTTACATATAGCATCTAGTTGATGGATGACAAACCATACCATAAGGATTTATATCCCATACCGGATAAATGGAAGGAGGAAGTCAGTACAATGATAAGCAATATGGAGAAAGATGGAATTATCAAGAAGATGCCAACTGCTTATTTGAATCCTTTAGCTGTTGTCAAGAAACCTAATGGTAAGCTGAGGATATGCCTAGATGCTAGAGCCCTTAATGGAAGAGTTATTCCTGAACACGACAGGCCACCTGTTATTCGTGAATTGTTGCGCAGATTCAGAGGAAAGAATTTCTTTTCTACGATTGATCTGACAAGTTCTTATTATCATATAGAGCTAGCAGAAGACTGCAAACAATATACAGGGTTCTTATTTGATCATAAAACATATGTGTTCAATAGGTTACCTTTTGGAGTAAAGAATAGTGGTCCGGTGATGATCCGAGCACTAGATGAGAATTTATCAGATGCAGTTAAGGAGCATGTGGTGAGCTATATTGATGACCTTATTATAGCGTCTGAGACGGCTGAAGAGCATATCAGGCACCTTCGAATGCTTTTTGAAGATCTCCGGAAGACGAACTTCACGGTGAATTTCAACAAATGTCAATTCTTTTATGAAGAAACCGAATTTCTTGGACATAGAATCGATGGGGATGGTTATAGGCCCAATCCAAAGAAGATCATGGCTATTTCAGAATTTCCAACCCCAAGAAAGCTTAAAGAAGTACGGCAGTTTTTAGGAATGTGTCAGTTCTTTTCAACACATTGTCCAGAATATACTGAAACGATAGCACCTCTGCAGGATTTGATAAGAAAGGGAAATCGATGGAAATGGGACGATAGATGCAATCAAGCGTTTTTAGCAGCTAAGAACATGTTGATCCAGAGTGTCAAACTTGAATACCCATATTTTGCTAGAAGATTTTTTTTGGAGACAGACGCATCCAAAATATGCATCAGTGGGATCCTATATCAGTTGGACGATACCAACAAACACAGATATTTAGCTTTCACCAGTCGCAAGCTCAGGAATTGTGAAAAGAATTACTATTCTACCGAGTTAGAGGCATTAGCAGTGGTTCATGCTCTTAAGACGTGGAAGAAGGTGTTATTTGGACATGACATAACGGTGATCACAGATCATAAAGCCCTCCAATTTATCATGAAGACAGACTTAGCAAGAGACCGCATCACCAGATGGGCTCTGTTTTTACAACAATTTAACCCAACTGTTGTGCATAGACCTGGGAAATTAAATGTGTTAGCGGATGTGTTGAGCAGAAACCCTTGTGAGGAGGTGATTGTCAACCATATAAATCTAATTCAAGAGGACCAGGGAACTCTAGAAAAGTTGAAGATGTTAGCGCAAACTCAGAAGAGATATGCACCTTTGCGAAGAATTTTCCGTTTTTTAACACGCAGGATGGACAACACCGATCCAGATTTTCGAAGAACTGAGATAGAAGCTAGAAAATATCACATTATGGTAGGTGTTATATGCCAATATATCGATCAGGATCATACTAAACTTAGAGTAGTGATCCCACCCAAGCTTGTCAAACCAGTTATTTGGATGATACACCGAACCGCAGCTCATGTAGGTGTAGACAAGACTTTGGCTCTTGCTCAAGAAACTTTCGTTTGGAGACAAATGGGACAAACGATCCGCGATGTCATAAAGACCTGTGACAGTTGTCAGCGAAGCAAATATTCATCTAAGCTAATGAAGGAAGTTCCTAGATCAATATTACCTAGTAAGCCGAGAGAACTTTTCGCTACGGACATTTTCGGTCCAATTCCTCGTTCGACGAAAGGAAACCAGTTTGTTTTAGTGACAGTAGACGTATTTTCTAAATACGTATCTCTATGTCCAATCCAGAAAGCTACATCCAAGTACGTGATCAACAGATTAGAGAAAACAGTAATTCCAAGTATGGGGAAACCTAAAATTTTGTTGAGTGACCATGGATCACAGTTCACCAGTATGGAATTTTCTACTGCTATGGAACGTTTGGGAATAAGGCATGTATTTAATTCTGTGCGGTATCCAGAGGGAAATCCAGCCGAAAGAATTATGCCGGAAATAAGTAAAATATGTCGCTTATATGTGTCAAGACAACACCACAGATGGATGGAAGTGATACCCATCATTAGTCAATGTTTAAATTCCACCATACACGAAAGCACAGGACAGATTCCGTCCATGCTTCATCATGGATTGAAACCTGATAGACCATGGGACCGAATCGTGAAGGCACCAGTAGATTGTTTTAGATCCCTTATTTGGGGGTGGATCTAAAAGGGAGAGTTGCTGTACTAATTTATGAGGTTGTGCCTAAAGAAGGGTAGCTCCCCTTGACAGGGCAAGCTGACCAGTGTAGTGTGTTGTGGTGTGCTAGGAACTAGGGGGCGTTCCTATAAATAATGTGGTAGTGTTTGAGGGGATGGGACCCACTGCAAAGGGTCGCTGTACTAGTCGCTCAGCTGACTGCTTGTTATGTAATCGACTCTGCTCGTATCAGCCGGGTGGCACGCGCTGCTTGCTGGCAGCCGGCTCGAGAAACACAAAGATACCTGAGTTAGCGCTAATGGCTTACCGTCTGTCACGTCTTTACGTGACGGGAATAAGGAAGGGCGTTGGGATGTAAAGAGGCGTATAACAGTAATGCTAGTGTAGAGTGTGGACCAAGTGTTTTATTGGTCTGTGATATTCTTTGTGTGAGTCCCTTGTAGGGAATGAAATTATGTTTATAATGTGATACAAGTTGTGGGTTGCAGGTTACATAAATAGGAACTCTGAACACGATTGACTGACTCACCTCGGTTGACACCAGCGTAGCTTCGGCCGTCTTGATGGAGCACTGACAATGGAGAGCGAGTTTGACCTCATTAGGACGTCTTCTTATACCTTCTGACGCCCTCCTGTCAGCAATGTATTGGCCCAGTTAGTACTATGTCGCTGAGTGTAATGATTACGTAAGGCTTGAGCTGCTTTATGGAGTAGCAAGCTGTCCTTACAGTATTAATGGATGTTGCCCCGGCTTTCCAAGGGTTGCCATTTTAGGGGATTTAGCCAGATGTTGGGGGGATGGTCTCCAAGGGGTGCATACCCCTGGGATGCTGTACAAGAGTCTTCCTTCATTTGTTCGCGTCCTCGCGAACGGGAACGGAACTGGAAGTTGGGATGTTGACGTAGTGGTCCTGGAAAACCCTCTCGTATCTCCTGGTGGCGTCGTATCGAAGTGTGGGTGTGAGGTGAGCCCGTGTTCAGAGGGGAGGGTTATGGGATTTACATATATATGTATACATTGACATTGTGAAAGAACAAACAAAAAAATTGACATTTGCGAAAGATTTGATTAACATTGGGAAAAAATTGACATTTTGAGAAAAATTGAACATTAAAATAAATTCGATATGTAAAAAAAAAATTGCCCTTGCATTTGCTGGCATATTGCTAGTTTTAAAAAAAACATGGTTTCTGATGGTGACGTGTCACATATTTGTGCAGGGAGGAAAAACCCAGGGCCGAACGGATGATTGCTTCGCCCGCCCCATCTTAGGGAAAAAATGCTCCCTGCAATAAGAAAGGTAGAAGAAAATAGAAAAATGGGTGTTCCAGGGTATAATTTAAGGGAAATATTCAAAAGTATTTATTTGTGTGGGAAAAACGGAACACCCTGACAAATGGGGAAGTTAGAAGAAGGAAAAATGAAAGAAAACAAATCATACACATGATGGACATTGGCATTTTGGTGAACAAACAAAAATATATATAGTGTATAGTTGTATAAAGCTTATCCTGAAAAACTTATAAATTACAATGACCTTATGTCTAGTGGAATAATGGTATACAGTTTATCCTGAAAAATTATAATTTACAATGACCTTATGTCTACTTAATCGCGCTAATCCCTTATAATTATAGTTTTCATGAGGTACCTCGCGTGCACGCTACCCGTCTGTACGTACTCTTGCCGTCTCACGGCTGATTCTGTACGGCCACTTCTTGGTACGGTATAGTGGTCGTACCGCTTGTATGTGTGCTTAATACCTAACCTGTGAAGCATCCTCTGTGGGTGAATGCTTTCACACTTGACAATGAGAGTCACTGCCACAAACCGGTTGCGCCCTCATTGTCGTAATCTGCGTCACATTTTGACGCTTTATGTGTTTTAATTGAGTTGATCTGCCAGTAAGCCTGGTACCCCACAGGCACCAGTCCTGCTGTGCAGATTCATTTTAGAGTGTGTAGCTGAAAAAGAAAAATGTGGTGAGTGTTTGCGAGTGTGTCGGGATTAGTGCAAGTTGAAAAAAATAAAAAAAATAGTACACATCATGGCATGCTGTAAATAATATGCCACTGCTATATGGCAGTGAAATTCCTGTCACCAGTTTTCTGTATCTGGTGACGATGCCTGTGAAAAAAAAATGGCGAGGTTTAGAAAAAAAACATATTAGTACTGGTTGAAGCTGGTCTTTTACTGAAAAAAAAACATGATTAATGTTACTTAGCTGCAAGGCCGGGCTTACCCTATACGGTGCCGTAATGCCGTAAATAATATATAGTTGGTCTTACCCCGGTAGCGGAATTGTGGTTACCGGGTGCCGATATATTCCACTTTGATTATTCCTATCTTAATCTAGTTTATCCTAAGTATTGTCGGGCTTACCTCGGTAACGGATTTATAGTCACCGAGTGCCGATATATTCCACGGTGATCTATATATATTTAAAAAAAATGCCTTAAATGTAGGTTTATGTTACCGTATGTCTTACCTTACTTATTTAACTTATTGATAAAATTACTTAACTGTAAAACTATTCTGTATTTACATGCCGAGTGGACCTTATTCTAAAGCCGAAATGTGCTGTGCTATTATTAGCAACAGCTGTCAGTAAATTTGCTTACATCTAAGTGACTTTAACATGGCACTATGACTTAAGTACTAAAATTTAGATGGAGGCTGGCCGCTTGATTTCTCTCGCGGGGGCGCCCTTGTAGTACATTGTCGGGACCGGAACCCAACAATGCCTCGTAGTCCCCTCCGTTTTAATACTATTGTCGACATCTATTCTAGGTCTTAATACTAGTACTAACCTATTCGCAGGCGCCTTACGGTGCCACTAAGCTAACCGTTTCGCCCGCTGTAACTTTCGTGTTCATAACCGTGTGCTGTTCCTATTTGACGTAGGTGAGCCGCCCACTTGGCTCCTGTGAGGGGCGCGCAATGCCCCTCTCTTAATGCCCATTGACTGCCCGCTGCGTCGCCATTTATGTGGGCCTTGGACAGTGTGGTCCAATGGCATAATATCCTCCGGGAAGAAAGCGTCCGGGGAGTCCTCTTCGCCTGTGTCGGCCGCAATATTTGTATTCATGTGTCCTCCGGGAAGTGAGCGTCCGGGGAGTCCTCTTCGCCTGTGTCGGCATTGCTGGGTTGGCCCACTGAACCCTTTTGAGTGCCCGCTATGCTACTCATTTAAGAACTCTGGCGACCCGTTGTCGTCCATTTACGTGGGCGCAGGACCGAATGAGCGCGTACATTCCATATATATATATTCATATTTCATTCTGCATTATCGATTACCGTCGTGGTCTTCACCTTCACCTCGCGGGGTAAGGACTTGTCGGATCTAGGATTGGTCCTGCTGAACCCTTGGATCCTGCTTCACTCCTGACGAATAGGAGTCTGACTCCCCGCCATGGAAGTCCTACTGACGTAAATTTAACTAACAGTCTAGTCATAATATGGGGTCGTCTCTAGGGATAGTTCCCGAGGCCGGCGCTGAGTGAGCTATTTCTCCCGCCATCCTCAGAAAGTCACCCTGCAGATCTCGGCTTCGATGACCGTGACACATAGTGGGTGTAACGTTCTCCGACAAGGGGGATGGGCTAATATGCACCCCTAGATCTCGATGTTTGCCCGTGTCAGGTCCCGAATGCTTTGACCTTCCGTAGTTCGTCTGTTTGGTCAGGTCAGTGATTTGATGAGCCAACTGGGGTAAGGGTCCACATCGCCTTCCCCAGCTCTGCTCCAATGTGGTCCCTCCTGACCTTCGGCTTACACCGTTGTCAACCATCAGTTCGTATCAGATTCCTTTGTAAGAGAGAAAAAAAATGTGCCGTAACCTGTGTGAATGGTTCAACCTCTGTGTAAAATGTGAAATATTTCCAGTGTAGCGGGGTTGCAGATCTTCTAAGTACATAGGCTACTTCTGGCCTACCATCGCTATGTCAGCTTCCCAGCAATAATGCCTTCTTTACCTTAATGGAGGTGTTAGTAGGGTCTGTAATGTCAGGTACCCTGTTATTAGGATTTGGGGGTAGTTATTTGTTGAGTGGGCTTAAAGCATGGTAGGAAGGGTTTGCGCACCTTTGGGTTCCACGTTAGTGGTGGCCTAGAACCGGTGGTGGCACTGGGATGCTTCTATAGTGAGTGGAGTGGGGAGGTAATTCCCGGGATTGCAAAAATACGAAAATTCATGCAGGTTTGATATTAAAATCCCTGGTAATTGGATGGGATACTCATGCATGTGTCTGGATATGAAGTTTTTGCCTTCATGTACGGATAGGTGTAGGATGGGGCATAATACCATATGTTCCTTTCATGCGGGAGTGTTTAAGTACTAAAGCATGGTTAATATGTATCTATGGCCTCCTCTCTCATTTGGAGAGGCGCATTATGCTTCTTTAATGTTTGCTGAGCCACCCCTAATACTCAGGCGGTGCAACGGGGCTCAAGGCGTAGCTTGCCTGCTCTTTAGACGCATGAAGTCCATCAACCCCTGTATGTATTTTGTAATGTAGTGTAGCTGTTTATGGTTGTGTAGATGTGGTTGCGTTGTTTATGTTGGGCGTGAGAAGGTTATGGGAGGGGAGTAAGGTGGTACGCTGGTAGCCTGTTCTCCTGTCGTCCTCCCTTGGTCCATGTTGGCTTTCTATCCGCGCCTTGGGATAGTAGGGCTGCATGACCTAATCTGGTCGGCCATTTGCAGTGTAGATGTGGCCAGTGGTCGTAACGCGACTGGTCATGTGCTAGTCATCTGTAATGATTTATTTGGGGAATAGAATCGCGAAAAGAAGTTATGAAGGGGAGGTCCTGTTTCCTCAAAGTCCCTATGTTCGCTCCTAATTGGTGAGTGCGTGTGTGTGTGTGTGTGACTACGTTCCGCTACACCACGCGGACGGTTGGTCTGTTATGAGGCTAAGTCCTAATATGTATCGCCTTTGTGGGCAGAAGGCGCCCGTGGCTTGCCAACGTGCCCTTGCGACCGTGCCCTATAGGCCCAAGATAAGTTTCGCTGTGTCACGTCTTGTCCATTGCCAAATGATTTTGCAGTGTGGAGAAAAAAAATGTATGGCGTTATAATTGTTATGTGTGTGTAATTTCACGGTCACGGGCTATACGCAATAGTGTCTCGTCACCGCAGTATTGCAGTGTGAATAGTCTGCAGTCAGCAATTGGTATGTGCAATTCTGCAAGTATGCAAGTGTGGTCATTGTTTGGGATTCCTAGCCTAATGTAGCAATTCGCCCTAGTTAGGTAATGACGTCGTGTGGCCATTGTTCTCTAAGACCTGTGTCTTGCGAAATTTTCCTACCTGTGTTCGTGAAATGTATTCCTCTATGCCTGGTGTAATTCGAAATTTTATGTCTGGCTTTTGGTGGGAGGAAATGTAGTATTCCCTGTTCATGCACTTGTATGGGCCAATTTCAGTATGATTGGACGCCTGAATAGCTGTTCTCCTTTGCGTCTAAATTTTCACTGGAACTCAGACCCGTGACCTTATGTCATTCTCTGTGTTTTATGTTTGCGTTGTGTGACAGGGCTTGGGGCTTTCCCAGTGTGGTCTTTGCTTGTGTTCCGTGTACCAAAAATACCATTGGATAGTTAGTTTTTGGTACGCGTGTGGTGTGTGGTCATGGGTTCGAATCCGGTTGTCTGTAAAGACTTGGTGTGATCATTTCCGTGCCGCATATAATATGGCATGTTCCCGTGGATGTGCGATACGCATATGAAAGCATACATCCCTGTGTAGAGTTTGTACGTTTTTGAATTCCCCTCGTAGTGTAATTTTGGAAGATATAGGGTCTCTAAATCGGGCGTGAATGATGTGTTGATTTCTGTCCAGTAGGCTTTGGCTCGCTTGTCTGCGTCGAGCAGTCTCGCTCATTGAGGAGTATGTTACTGCTGATACGACGGTGTTGAATTACGATGTTGTGTGCTTTCATTTGTTTCATGCTCTGCCCACGTCCTAGTTTTCTGCACGTGTGTGTGTGTGAACCTGATTGCTGCCTATAATGATTGCTAGCAGTGCCTCTCTCATTGTAGAGAAAAAAAACTTTGTGGTTTAATATGACCGTTGATTTGTAGCTCATGCGCCAGGGGATTTCCGTTTTACTTGGAATCCAAACCACAGGCCATGGCATTTCATTTCGGAAATCCCATATGCGTTGTACGCGAGTGTTTCTGGTCCGCTAGTCGCGTATTTGGTGACCAGATGCCAGAGGCGATTGTATTGTTTTTCGTTTATGACCCGCTGTTAGTGGGACTGTCCCAATTAGTCTTAGCTTTCCCATTATCCTTATTCTAGGACTGGATATCTACTCAACCTTATATTCCTGGTATTCAGAAGGTTGCGGGTTTGGAGACCGCCTTTTACCCAGAGTAATTGTTTCCGGCACCATGAAGGTTGTGTCTCCGGGACAGTTCTGGTGAGTGTTAGGATCGTATCCCGGCGCGGTCAGTGGGCTATTTCTTGGCCCTCTTTTCACGCCTGCCCGTGGGATTACTTCCTTTCCTTTTGGCAGTATTTCCGCCTTTACGTGTACCTATGTCTAAAAATTATGTCGTGAACACCATAAAAAATGTTAAAAAAAAATGTGCTTGGGACCTGAGTGTAGTATTTACCATTTTGGTAACGTGAGTACTACCGTAATCTGGTTACGTCTCAGGGGAATCTACCGACACTGTCTAGTACACATTAGGAAGGCCATTGCAAGACGTAATTGATATACCTGTATCCACGTCACGAGCAAAGCCAGTGCACTATGGGAGTCAAACCTGCCCTTCAAAGTAATTGTAACTCACCAAAATGACAGTGTCTCGTCCCGATGTGCAATTGGGCTTTTCAGTTGGCTAAAGCACACCTTACCAAATTTTTGAAGTTAGTTTGAGATTCTTAATTCCTGCCACACTTACGGCTTTCGCCCGCAACAGGAGAATCTATCAAACTGTGGAACCCTAACATAGAACGTTTAGTCATTTCTACTTAGAAAGACTCACTTAAGCTTTATGCTGTGATTTTATGCTTAAGTTGTGTTCAAAATATCTCTCTTTCGGCCTGAAGCCTGCTTGGCTTCCACTTGGCTTAGCATATTAGAGACTTTACGTTATGGCGTTAATCACTTCGCCCAATAACCATTGATGGCCTAAGAGAAAAATGCCATGGTTCCGAAAAAAAAAACAAGAAGGATTTAGAATTGTTCCTTCTACTTTGGCTATATTGCACTGTATATACATAAAATAAGAAAGAAAAATATGCGATTTCACGTTTATTATGTACTTGTTGGACCATTTTCTTATCGCCCCCGTGTGAAAGAATTTATGTGGCCTATAATGTTGGTGTTAGCGATGTTAGTTTATTTCTGTGGCCCTGGTGGAAGTCGTTATCCTCTTTCGAGCTTCAGTGCTCAGAAAGGTGAAGGGTTTTGCCCTGTTATTAGATTATAGGCCTTTGAAATCCACTGGGGTGTTCCTTTGCTACCTTCCGGCGGAATTTCTAGCAAAGTAAGCTTAGGCCTCCTTCCACCGTAGCGCGTGTCTATAGGTTTAAATGTACCTGTATTCGAGGGCCTAATTGTGCTTGACGCTGCCCTAGTAGATTTTACGGGAGTGTGTATATATTTAACTGCGTGGTTTTGTGGGATAGTTAATAACATTTTTCCTAATTCCCGTGTAGTGTGCAGTAATGCCCGGTCAAAATGTTCGTGCGTATATCGTGCATCCTGAGGGCCTAATACCGGTGTTCGCCTTTGTTCTGGCAAATTTGCCCTTTGAACTGGCGGTAAAGGTCGCTTAATGGCTTGTGTCCGGCCTAGCAATGTGGCGGCTTGTAGCCCGACCGCTTTTCGGCCTGTGGCCACGGCCGACTCCTGCCAGTGTGTTAGCCTATCTGTGTATGTGTACGGAGGCTTTATGTACTGTAGGGCGGGCTCTATGTCGTCAGCCCATGACGTGGTTATGTCCCTTTGTTTCCCTGTCATATCATGTGTATTTAATGGCCCTAGCTTCGATTCCCTCTCGTCCTTTTGTTCCGAGGGGATTTTTCTAGGCTCTGCCCCTCGGTTTGGCAAAATCGCCTCCCGATCCGGGGCTGAAGGACGTGTGTTTGTGTTAGGTTTATTTTGTAGTAAGTTGGAGCCTAACCTGGCCGTCTTCTTGACTGTGGCCACGGCGAACTCCTTCCATTCTGTGGCAGTACGTGGCGAGAGGGACATCCTCGCAAATTGTCGAGTCAACGTATCTACGCTTATGTCCTCTCTCGGGTGGGCTGATGGCCCTACCGTGAACTCAAAAATGGCCTTATTGGCTTGTAGCTCACGGTATTTGTCCCAAATTTGGGTGTACTGCCTTATTGAGGCTCATGGCCTGCTTGCAAATTACTGTATTAATGTATTAATGTTTCTGTGCTCTGTATTGTTTTGTGGCCGCTAGTTGGAGAAGCGCTTGGACGCGAATTAGCTCCCTGTATTGGGCGTGTAAACTTGTGTAGTGCACCCTCATTCTCTCGAGGGTTGCATTATCTATTACGGGACCATGTGTGGTGATTAATTGTCGGTATATTCTGTTTCTTTGTATATGGAACCTATTGAGGTGTTCATGTATGTGATTCAAGAGTGTATGTGCGCATCTTAATCGCGCTGTCCTACCCTCTGACGGGGTGTATGGCTGTTTGCCCTGTATTGCCCCGATTTTTGTTTGGAGTGCCCGTATTTGTGTTTGCCGGCCTTGTATGTGCCCTTGGCATCTGAACAATAATGTTAATAATATTGGCGTACCCCTATTGCCTCTATGGCTTGCAATCTCTGCATGAGGTGCCATTCTGACTGCAGTGTATGGGCCTACAATTAGAATTAAAAAAAGTCTGTACGTGTTTGACAGTGTATTCTTATATTTCTTTGATTCTGTATGGGGTTAGGGGGTTGGTTTATTAAGAAGTTCCCCTGTGTAGCTAATTTGGAGCACACACAAAAAAATGGTGCTTTTTGTCTGGGGGAAAAATTTTCTCACTAATTTGCTTGGCTTTTTGCGGTACGGAAGGGGTCGTTTTACCTACGAGGGCTCGTTGGTTGAGTCCCTTTTCTCTATGCGTAGGACCCCGCCTCCACCAGTGTTTTAGATCCCTTATTTGGGGGTGGATCTAAAAGGGAGAGTTGCTGTACTAATTTATGAGGTTGTGCCTAAAGAAGGGTAGCTCCCCTTGACAGGGCAAGCTGACCAGTGTAGTGTGTTGTGGTGTGCTAGGAACTAGGGGGCGTTCCTATAAATAATGTGGTAGTGTTTGAGGGGATGGGACCCACTGCAAAGGGTCGCTGTACTAGTCGCTCAGCTGACTGCTTGTTATGTAATCGACTCTGCTCGTATCAGCCGGGTGGCACGCGCTGCTTGCTGGCAGCCGGCTCGAGAAACACAAAGATACCTGAGTTAGCGCTAATGGCTTACCGTCTGTCACGTCTTTACGTGACGGGAATAAGGAAGGGCGTTGGGATGTAAAGAGGCGTATAACAGTAATGCTAGTGTAGAGTGTGGACCAAGTGTTTTATTGGTCTGTGATATTCTTTGTGTGAGTCCCTTGTAGGGAATGAAATTATGTTTATAATGTGATACAAGTTGTGGGTTGCAGGTTACATAAATAGGAACTCTGAACACGATTGACTGACTCACCTCGGTTGACACCAGCGTAGCTTCGGCCGTCTTGATGGAGCACTGACAATGGAGAGCGAGTTTGACCTCATTAGGACGTCTTCTTATACCTTCTGACGCCCTCCTGTCAGCAATGTATTGGCCCAGTTAGTACTATGTCGCTGAGTGTAATGATTACGTAAGGCTTGAGCTGCTTTATGGAGTAGCAAGCTGTCCTTACAGTATTAATGGATGTTGCCCCGGCTTTCCAAGGGTTGCCATTTTAGGGGATTTAGCCAGATGTTGGGGGGATGGTCTCCAAGGGGTGCATACCCCTGGGATGCTGTACAAGATCCTGAACCTACGCAAGAAAGAAGAGTCGAGATAGCAGGAGAAAGACTCAGAAGACAGGCGGAGAAGAGAGCCAGGAGACACGCAGGAAGGAGGTTTCACGAGCCATTTCAAGAAAATGACGAGGTGCTGATTAGGAAGCCAGTCACATCGAATCTTCAACTGAAGATCTACCATAAATTTGCGCCATTGTACGCTGGTCCATTCCGAATTGATGAAACATACCGAAATAACAGCTACAAGATTGTCAGAATGGATACTAATGAAGTTGTGGGGACTTTTAACGCAGCTAGCATTAGAAAGTATCATTATGCTGAATAATAGGATTGTAGAGTTATCGTGTACATATGTTGTGTATAGAATGCCTGAGAGTGTATTTTTTTCTCAAGCCTGATAAGAAAAGGAGATGTACGGGAGAGATGTACCCGATACCTAGTTGAGGCTATCGGCTACACCAGCTGACATTGAGCCATAGTTGAGCCTTATGGGAAAAGTTGTAAAGATAGCGCTCAGATCGAGTCGTGAAGAAAGTTAGGAAATGACGTAGAAGGCCAAGGATTAAGATGGTACTGCCAGTCAAGCAGATGGAATTATGGGAGGAAATATTGCAGTATTATTAAGATCTAAATCGAACATAGTATTATATCATCTCAAAAGAGAAGAAATGTCAAGCAATATATATGGTAATAACTTGGAGAAAGACAGATAATCCCTTAAGTTATTGTACAACTTAATAGCCGAGATGATGGTGGTCGAGATTATACTTGTGACGCATGACCACAGAAGGTGGGGGAGCATCACGTGACAGCGCGGGGTAGGAGCTCCTCAACGCAGTTTAGAGACAGCAGTCGAGTTCAGTCAGCAGGCATGAGTAGAAAACATGCGCAGAGAGTACGGCAAAGTTGAGCGGTGCACAGCACTTGTTACGTGGAGTGAAAGCGACAGTATTACTTCACCAAGCGGAGAGCGGAAAGTAGGTCAGTGAGTCAAGGCAAGCAACGCACGGTAGACGGCGCGAGGACCGGTTACGAGGCAAGCTGTACGGGCCGTGTAGGCAGGAGAAGAGCCGGGGTTAGAACAGCTTTATAATACGAGATTGAGAACTTTATTTCGAGCTGCATTTTGTAACGCAGAACAGCACAGTGAAGCGGTATGGCGAGGCCGGCTTTAAGCGTAGATCATTCTGGAACAGTGCAGTAGAGCCGAGCGTGCTAGTTCCGGCTTTTATACGCAGGCAACATTAAAGAAGCTGAACTTCATTTCAACATTCAGTTACAACATTGAGTTGGGACTTGTATTCAGTAATCGAATTGTGCAGGCAGATAGTTATAATATACTGCAATTGTGAACTTCAAATGAACTTAGATATTCAAATGACATTACGACTATGCATTTCATAACGGAACATGTAGAGCGACCATGGGGCCCAAACAACATTAATGCTTTTAAGCAAAGGAAATGTTACGAATATATGCACTTATGAACATTGGCACGTGCATTAATACAATTCCTTTTCATGAATTATTATAAAATATCGAGTACGAACACAGCTACAGGGTGTTTCAAAAACTTATACACTCTCATAAATAAAATTTATTTTCGGCAAGTGAGACTTAACCGCTGTGGAGATTGAACTTTTAACAAGCGAACCGAACATTGTATGGGACAGTGGCGTAACATAGAAGAAGAATATGGGGTACGCTGCTTTTATGAAATTTTACGTAAGAATTTGGACAGTATCCGCTATGGATAACATGCAGTTCATCATGTCGGAGTAAGCGAAGACAGAGACGCGATGGCACCACGGAGCGATGGATTCGGTTCCTGAAGAAGAGGAGGTCCAACAGCTGATTCACTTGGGATATGAAGGCAATCGTTATTGCGTGGGTGATACGATATTCCCGTCGATCTTTCGAGAAATTTATTACACACGAAGATAATCGACGATCTTTGAAATATATTAACAGCTGATATGAGAAGGTACTGTAAGAGTTATGACTTTCTGATATGATTTTCTCATGAACACTGGGCATACGTGTATATTTTTCTAGTAGGAGTTCTACGATTATTTAGACATGGCTTAGACATTATTTGCTCCAAAATTTGCTAGAATATGGCGTTACCATATGATATGGCAGGCACCATTATACGAAATTCTCACCATTGGTTGGCTTTATTAAGCAGATGTTTGGTCTTTTAGACATTTTCCAGTAAGGATAGTTTTCTTGGATAGTTATTTTTTGTGGCGAGTATTTCGAACTCGTGATCTGCAATTGGATTATTAAAATTACTTCGTCAGTTCATTGCATACTAGCGAGTGTGTATTATTCATCAGTAGGGATTTTTTCCTTTGGATTGTTTGGAGATATTAAGATGTTATTCACTCAAGTGAATGAATATCGCTTTTATGTGACAACTAGAGACTTGTTGATTCCAATCTGGTACATTCACTCATTAGACGACGAGATGGGGACTTTCGCTTTAGGCGATTTCGTGGTGGTACACATCTTTACCCATCGTTCAGGGCATTATCATGATAGTCTGCGAGGCGAGGCCTTTCGTATTTATACGATTGCGTGGTGGTACTCATCTCACTTGCCATTGAGGAACTCATTTTTATCATCCGAGTGTACTTGAGATTGTAAGAGGATCAAACAAGAAACTACTAGTCACATATCAGTCGAATTTTGTTAAATAAATTAAAATAAATGTCAGCAGGGTTACATTTTGTAATTCTTGTTTGCCAATCCAATATTTTGTTGCTATACTCATTTGAGAGTACTTTCATTTAACAGCTGTTACAGCTGAGGCTTTTGATAACTTTTTATGGTTGGGTTTGATACCTTTGAGAAGGATTTAAAGTAATTGAATCTTATAAGATGAATCATTAAAGGTCAGATTTATTTTAAGGCAGATCAGTATTGCATATTTTGATGTAAGAGATTATAGCAAATGGGTGTTTTTCTGTGAAGTGAATTATGAGAATTTTAAGAGAATTTATGCTATTTGAAAGCAGATCTTGAATTTGATTACGATTACTAAGGTAATATTTTTCCTAATTGTTTAAGAATTTGTCTAGATGTGATCAGATTAATTACAGTTATTGGAGATTGTGTGCGTTGATAATTTGAAGCCAGTTATGTATTTTTGTAGATCATGCAACGTGATTAAGTGAAGTTTGTGATAGGCATTTTGTGGAAGTTGCCAAGTGGAAGTTGCAATATTGCTAATGTATTTTGAAGCAGACATGAGGTTGTCGAACCCAGTCTAGCATATTTTTGAGATTCATGCTGTGCGCTGAACATTTATGGAGTTTTGTGGAATAATTGTGGTATTCAAATGTGATATTTGATAAAGTGAGAATATATAATGAAGTTGTGGATAGTGAGATCCAACGTGAATTTGTGAAGGCAATAATATTTTTTGGCATGATAATTGAATACGAGATATAACTTGAAAGTGATAAAACTGTAAGACAACGTTCTATAACCCATATTAAACAATTTGTTAGGAAATTAGACAAATAAATAATGTTGATAATACAAGATTTTCTGATACTAATAATTAATGAAATAATAATCTGAAGTTTAAGCATATTATTGATCTGACCTAATGAAATAAAAATCAGAATGACTAGATGAAATAATAAAAATCTAAATAACCAGAAGAATAAAATTTAAATAAGTTGATAAATTAAATTTTGGAATAAATCAATGATTTAAATAAATGGATGAATTAAAGATTGAATAAATAAGCTGATTTAGATAAATTAATAGATGATTAAATAGATGATGAATAACTGAATTAGAAGGTGATAATTAACTAAAGAAGCTGATGATTAATAAATTTGAATGGATTTAAATAAATTTAATTGAGAGATATGATTTGAATGGTTTGAAGAATTGCAACTTGTGTTGATGAATTAAACAATTTATATTGCTGATTTAAGATGATTTAATCAGAAGGAGATGATGAAATGAGAGTGTGTGAATAATTAGAGAGCATAAAGAATTGATGATTATAATATTCATTTAAATGATTTGATGATAATGAATTAATTATTCTGACTTGAATATATTGAATTTTGAGATGAGGACTAAAGTGAGAAACATTTAATTTTGATGATGATGATGATTATAACCAGTGAGTAGTGGATTTTCTGTGATTCACAAGCGAGCAATTATTAATGACAGTGTAAATAGTGTAAATTAATTATTCGATGTTTAGGAGCAATTTACTAACATATTCAGCATTTGAATAATGCCATGCAAGCCATAAATTATGTGATATTTAAATATGTGATTAGAATATATGTGTTTAGACAGATTAATTAATATTTTTACATCCACATTCATGATGTTAATTTAAAGAGAAGTTAGGTCTCAGTTATCACGAATGTCAGTGACGCAAAGACATAGTGCTACGGTGATCCTGAGAACCCAAGAGAACTTTAGAAATTTTTCCTATTTTATGTGGATTAAATACACTTTGAGTAGAATAGAGATGGTTCGATTTTCTGGACAATGACAATTTAACGTTGGCATTCGATCATGCTCTCAGGTAGGATGAGTGTTTAATATGTCTGTCTGACTATCGAAGTTGAATAAATTTGTTTTTATCTTAGTTGTGATCTGATGGTGATGTGATTTTCCTTTTTCTTTCCTTGCCTTAATTAAGGCTTAACCAGGAAGAATGTGGTTTGCTAGGGATTCAGTTGATGGCGCCCATTTATATTTGTATTTTTTTAAATTAAATTTAAACCCGTAACGACCCTGGAGATACGTTATCTCGTGTTACCCTCTGCTTTTGTGATATTTCAACTGAATTTCCGACACATTCCTTATTTGACTTCATGTTCATTTAACTCCGCTCTGTCCTGGAAATCCAGGAATGCGATGTAATAGCAGATGGGTCATCGCATCCCCAGGACGAACGGGTACACTATGAAGATTCACCGTGTTAAGTTGCACTGCACTCGGACAATTAAGCCGCGAGAAAAATCCATATAAAGATTTAAATTTCGCGTCGCCGCCATTTTGTATTTGTGTTCCTCAGATTATTGGAAGTCCCATTGATGATCTTATGTTTAAAGTCTCTATCAAAAAACAAAATAAAATCAGTTTGGTTGCTGTAATATATTCGCAGGTATTGAGAACCGTCTAAATACGAGGCACGTCAAGAAAGTAAGTTCCGTTTGGTAATAAAATTAAATTGTGTACAGATACAGAAAAATTATTTATTGCACAACATTCTACACCTCTTTAAACTACTTTTCCACACAACTGACGAACTTTTGCAGGCATTTGTCGTAGCGTGGCACAAGTTTTTGGATACCTTCTTCTTAGACGATTGCCGCCTGTCCCTTCAACTAGTTGGAAACATCTTCTTTCAGCTCGTCGTCATTGTTGACGTGTTGACCGCCAAGGAAAGACTTGAGATGTGTGAACAGATGAAAGGCGCTAGGAGCGAGGTCAGGGCTGTACGGAGGGTCGTCAAACACGTCCCAGCCAAATCCCTGTAGGAGGTTTTTCGTCACATTTGCAGTGTGTGGTCGTGCGTTGTCGTGAAGAAAAACAACACCTTTAGACAGCAACCCTTGGCGCTTATTCCGTATTGCGCGGCGCAATTTCCTAAGTGTCTCGCAGTAAGCATCTGCGTTGATTGTTTGACCACGCGGTAAGAAATCAATGAGTAAGATGCCTTTCCAGTCCCAGAACACTGTGCACATCATTTTCCGAGGTGTCAAGATTTGTTTCGGCTTAACCTTTGCTGGGGATGAAGTATGCCTCCATTCCATTGATTGCCGCTTACTTTCAGGGGTGTCGTAAGAAACCCAAGTTTCATCTCCTGTGACTATCTGTGTCAGAAATTCTTCGCCGCCTTCATTGTAACCGGTCAAAAACTGAAGTGCACTACCCATCCGTTTTGTTTTGTGTTGCTCCGTAAGAATCTTTGGTACCCAACTTCGGCAAAGTTTACGAAAGTTCAGTTTTTCGGTAACAATTTCATGAATTAGTGATCGTGAGATTTGGGAAAATTCCATAGCGAGAGCACTAATTGTAAACCTGCGGTTTTCCCGGATCAGTCATCAATCGCGTGAACCAGTTCTTCTGTAACCAAAGATGGACGCCCACTTCGTTCTTCATCGTGCACTTCACTACGTCCTTCATTGAACTGTCTGACCCATCTTCTCACCATTGAATCACTCATCGCATTTTGCCCATACACATTGCAAATTTGACGATAAATTGTAATTGGTTTCACTTTCCTAGCATTCAGAAAACGAATCACGGGTCTGATTTCACAAGCGGTGGGATTTTCAATCAACACCGACATTGTACGAATAAACATGCAAAACAACGCGTACGTGGCTGACAGCGCTCTCCAAATGGCGCACTTTTCTTCTCCTTGATACAGAACGTCTACCGCGCATATGCGGAACTGCGCTGCAGCGGAACGTACAACTAGTTGAAGACACAGGCGTCACACGTCTATGAAGAAGGCATACAAAAACTCGTGCCACGCTACGACAAATGCCTGCAACACTTCGGCAGTTATGTAGAAAAGTAGTTTAAGGGTTGTAGAATTTTGTGCAATAAATAATTTTTCTGTACCTGTACACAATTTAATGTTATTACCAAACGGAACTTACTTTCTGGACATACTTCGTATATCAGATGGTAGCCATGTTGGATTGTTCTGTATGTTAGCCATAGAGTTATGCACCAATAGATAAAGATTATTGCGTAGGTTCATTATTGATACGTTCACTTCCATCGTATAATTAGGATACGAGAAATAGATACTAAATGTTAAAATTTTGCACAGTTTTATGAAGACAATTGACTAGATGCCAGTAGATTAAATCTTGAATGGACATGTAGGGTGTTGGGTTTACTGCGCTCCATTGTTTACATCTCGAGAACATGCCATTAAAATATTTTTAATTTTAGTGGCCGCCATGTTGGTTTTGTACTTAATGTGTTCTTAAGCGTTACGTTGGTGAACGAACCATGGCATTCTCTGACACTGTACACAATTTCAGGATGATATCAGTAACAGGTTCGGGCATATAGGACGTCGGTTTAATGAAACGTATTAACATTTGAAAAGCACGGTCGGTACTGTCAGTTATAGTGTCTTGTTAATGGAATGCTGCGTAATTATATGGTTAGGTATCATATCAAATACAGAAGTACAAAGAGATTGAAAGTAATTTATAGCCCAAGAAATCGTGTTCTTCATAAGAATGGGAGGAGTTGTGACCTCATTTGTTTACTAAATGTATATCGAATGTGGTATGGTAATATATGGAGCGTCTCGGCCATACACAAAGACAGACGGCAGCCAACTTACGTGGAGCGATTAGACACGGGCATTAGCACTCAGTAACGTAAGAGCCTTCAAGGAATCATCACGTGACGAGGGAAATAGCACTGAGCACACTTATTATTGAGGACATTCCAAATTAGCATACACCACGAGCATGGGCGCCGGCAGGGAGGGGCAAGGTGGGGCCGTGACACCCCCTTGGAATTCCGAGAATGTTGATATTCGATTGGTCATTGTCACCAGTTTATTTCATAAATTCAAGTTTCTGATAATCAATTGACAAATGTTACAATAGAAAACTTCTTTAATGTTGCTGACCTAATATGTATTTATATTCAAAAGTATATGGTTCTAATGATGTCATGCACTAGACTACCAATGGAGACATAGCTCCAATTTTCAATATGGTTATGCCTAATGTTAAAAAACGTAAGTTTCCCCAACACTATCAAGAGTGTCTACCACTTTCGCCACCTCACTTTGGCACTGACGATATGAAAGCACGTTCTGGAGATATTTTTATACATTGCAACACAGATAGCGGATTTCAGCCCCTAAAACGAGGTTTTCCTTGTTGACTAGTAAAACACTGTTCCCTTAAGGTCGCGCTGAAAATGTAGAGTGATTTACTGTATTCAAGCCCGTAATTACGGGGGAACAAACAGGGCAGGTTTAAGGGGCGAAAATATTCTGGAAAACTGTACAAATCAGCTTGGGCATTAAACGCCAAGTTATTAAAGTTTAACCTCCAACACACACACACAAGAGAAATTATTCACTGTCGCACATTTGCAATGTTGATTATTTAAGGACACTCAAAACGGGATTGTGTTAGTCATCTTGGTGATCTTGCTTTTGAATCTGACTTGAAAGTAAAATTGGACTGAAGGAATCCCCTTGTTATTTTTAATAATTGCTGGATGATGTATTTATTTTTTCCTTTTCTTACGCATGGCTTTTAGTGCCGGGAGAGTCCGAGAACATGTTCGGCTCGCCAGAGTTTGTAGCTGCTTCTATGAGGACACCCGTGGGGTGAGCTACAAGTACCGTCACGTGTGGAGTGTTGTCTGAGTAGGGAAGTGTGAATGTAAGGACGAGGAATTGGAAGGTAGCGGCTGTGGCCTATAGTTGGGGACGAACCCCGGCATTTTCCTGAAAGGGAGATGGGAAACCACAGAAGACCATCTTCAAGGTTGCCGGCGGGGGGATTCGAACTTCCTCGCCTCCCGGATGTGAGCGACTGCCTGCAGCCACGCCGTAACGACCACGGCTAACTCACCCGTTTTTTTAATGTAAATTCTTTGTATTTGACTAAGTTTTCTTTCAATTTTTAATTTTAGTAAACACATATTTATAGTGTTTGCCACGCTCAGTGAAGAAACAGTTCCTTATGTTAAGGAAACTTTAATAAATCTACATATTTTAAGTCAGGGGTAGCAAAGATTTTTTATTTATTTTTTTATTTTCTGCCCAGGGGCTTCAAGAGCCCTAAGTACGGGCCAGAAGGTCGATCCACAATGCGCATTCGGCAGTCGGTAGCTGGTAGTTGGAAGTCGACAGCTGCAGTCAGAAATTGGTAGTTGACAACCTAGCCATTCACAATGCGCAGTCTTAACGACTGCTAGGAGTAAATACTACAGTGACAGTCTTTTATTCCTTGTGCACCGAGGCGTTGTTGATAAACTCAAAGCTTGCAATATGGATGATTTGGAGATGTACGGATTATTTTTATACCGTGTATTTAAGATTAAAAAGGTACGGGTTGCGAAGGTACTTCACTTATATCCTCTTTAAACACGACGCAGAAAATCGAACTGACGTAAGTTTCTGAGTTGCTCTGATTGGCTATTACATTGCTGCAGTCGGGTAATTGGCAGTCAAAGATGAAATTATCGGCTGCCGACTACAGGCTGCCAACTGCCAGCTGGAGACTGCATCTGCATGTTGTGAATGGTGCCTGTAGTATCATTTCCCTTCCACGAATTGATTGTCGGCGGTCGATATAGGAACTATTCTCTGTTTACTTGCGTTACACGGCACTCTGCTTCCTTGACAGGTACAGTTGCGTGTGTAGGATATGACTCAGCTCCAGTAGCTGTCCGTGGTGACACGACGCTTTTCTGCGCTTCTAAGACAGGTAGCGCACGCAATGCTGCTTGACTTATGTGCGGGCTGCACTGTGTCATCTCTGTATCTTCCTTTTTACTCCGCGGGGCTCCTGCTACAATAATCAACAAACGCAGCCATGCTCAGCGGCAATCAAATCTTAAATGGGTAATATACACGGGGACGGCCGCGACTGCCGACTGTCAACTACCAACTACCGACTGCTGACTGTGCATTGTGGGTAGGCCTTGACTGTGTTGTACCTAGGTACACTCGTCTAATTTTGCGTCGTTCTGCCTTACTGCGATCGTTATTCGTGCTGCGAAATGCCGTATATTCTTTTCAAGGTGTGCCATAGTACTGTAGTCCATTTCTTGAGAACAGGACAATTATTGCAACAAATGAACAGCAATCTACCATTGTTGTAGATTCTTAACCTTTAGTGTTAAATCTTATACGATCGAAGAAATTTGCAGGCTAATAGTTAAATAGTTCTGCGATGTCTTTGTGCCGTTATCAAAGCGACTGAGATTCGCACTATCAATCGAATTTAGACGGTAGATCAGTTGAGACAAAATGGTGAATTCAATACTGATAGACTTCGTAATGTTGTAGGTTATATGATTCCAATGGAATCTTCTTGCAAGGCAATTTTCGATGCGCAACATGTAGCCTACTTATATGAGAGGAGAAGCTTATTTAATCCTAATTTAATAGGGCTTATAGTCGTATTGACCGACTGAAATTTGCAATTCAATATAGATCAATTAGGTGATAAAGCCAAAGTTCAAAGGGGGATTGATAATGATGTGCTTCTGGAAGAAGAAAATTACAGAACAGACATTGGCAGGCTCTTAACTCAAGGAACATTTATGTGACATTCTTAAGTACGAATTTGTAATAGTTAAATGATCCTGCGATGTTTGTGTCCTTATCAAAGCGACTAAGTAAGAAGTACAGGATTCTGTGAGTTTATATATATTTTACTTAACGGTCAGCAAAAATCAAAGGAAATATTTTCTTTCTAAAACGAAAATTTTCTAATACCACGGGCGTCACAGTTACGAGTAACGTGCAATACGAATTTATCACTTCGCACACAATTCATTATGCTACGAAGGGCAATGCGAAGTATTCTCGATAGCTTGTTAAGAGGAAAAACGTGATGGATCAGATGTAACGGCCAGTAAACTAGATATTTGAAAACAGTGCTATTTGAATTATTAGGCAGATTCATATGTAAGGATATTTCCACAGTTTAATTTAACTCAGTAATTTGGAAATCTCTGGAAAATATGTCCTTCAGTTACCGTATTTAGAAAATAGGCGAACTGGATTTGAATTAGCACTTTAATGAACTACTTGATTTTTATATTATATTATTGTCGATACATAGTGATACCGCTATTTTTACGTGTTTTTAAGATCTGAACGTTATGACAATGAATCACAAAAGAAGAAACGCGAACTTCCATGGACAAAAACTGTGAACTAAAAACAAATCATTTATCCCAATCTTGCCATAAAGCAGCCAACGGTTTCAGACCAGTCAAATAATAAATTTCACGAAGCAAGTAAGAATTTGAACGAAAATGGCGGAAGGGGGGTAATGAAATGAAAATTATAACTCCCGACCCCCCCCCCCCCCCCCCCCTGGAAAAAATCCTGTGGGCGCCCATGACCACGAGGCCAACAATTGAAAACATTAAAGGAAACAATCGTAAGTATTGGTTGTTTGACTTGAGTCTTGAGCTATACGGTAATTAGTATGCATAGCAGCCATGTTCAATGCATAAAAACCTTGTAATTTTATCTTTACCATCGTTAATGACCTGAATAATACTTTACTTTTTTGGTAGTTACAAAATTCAAAGTTTATTATCTAGCGAGTTATTGCCTTTACTTTTTAAAATTTGAGGAAATTCTACAATGGTTGGTTGGTCCTTAGTTTAGGGCCTGCGACAACGCGGTCAATTAGCCCCGTGAACTAGGGATGTGTGTAGAATCTGTCTGATAACCAGTGTTAATTGTGATGGCTGTATTAGTGTGTGTATTATCTGTGATTCAGGTAAGGACTACAGACGATCAATTTTATTTTTCAATTAGGTTCTACTTTTGGTACGAAATGCTACCATTCACGACAACTAGCTGCAAACTTGGCTGCTAGATGCCATCGAAGACAGCACCTGGCAAACGTTGGAACTAATATAGCGTTATCAAATAATCTAATATACACATGCAGGCTTCACACAAGTGTTCTGTATTTAGTGAAAGGTTCTTTAACATGCCATAAATCAATGACATGGGACCGCCGGCTTTAATTCTTCTTCTTTCTCTTCAAGTGCCTCGTCCTCCAAGTACATTGGCGATCAGTAGCATGATCTGCTGTTTGTCCATTGCTGTTCTAAACAGTGACACTGTATTAAGTCCAAACCACTGGCTTAAGTTCTTTAGCCAGGATATTCGTCTGCGTCCTGGACCCCTAATGCCATCAATCTTCCCTTGGATAATTAATTGCAAGAGGTGGTACTTGTTGTTGCGCATAAAATGACCAAAGTATTCTAGTTTTCTCCTTTTGATGATACTGAGAATTTCTAAGTCTTTGTTCATACGCCGCAGTACTTCCACATTTGTGACTTTAGCTGTCCATGATATCCTTAAAATCCTGCGATACGTCCACATTTTAAATGCTGTCAGTTTCTTATTTAAAACCTCGGTAAGTGTCCATGATTCAACTACATACAGCAGGACACTAAAAACGTAGCATCGAAGCAGTCGGGTGAGTAATGACAGACTTAAATCGCGGCTGATCAAAACTTCTCTCATTGTCATGAAAGAACTTCTGGCCTGCTCAATTCTACAGCGAATTTCTTGATTTAAGTCCCAGTTATCATTGATTTGACATCCTAAATATTTATATGATGAAACCCTTCCAATTCTTTCATTACCAAGTGTAAGGTTGCCCTTAATTTCATCTTTGTTTCTACTAACAACTATCCACTTAGTTTTTTGTACATTTAAATGTAATCCCATGGCGTTACTCCCTTCAGAAATAGAATCCAGTAGTGTTTGTAGATCATCCATACTTGTTGCAAGGATGACAGTGTCTTCAGCATATCGGATGTTATTAATGATAGATCCATTTACTACTACTCCTTGAAACTTTCCATCAAGAGCATCTTGGAAAATCTTTTCAGAATAGATGTTGAAGAGGAGTGGAGAAAAAATGCAACCTTGGCGAACTCCCTTCATTATCGATACTTCTTCAGACAGCTGACCATCAACACGTACAGCAGCACGTTGATTCCAGTACATATTTCCAATTAATCGGATGTCACGTCCATCTAGTCCCAGGTCACATAAAATGTTCATCATTTTATCGTGTTGAACAGTGTCAAAGGCTTTTTCATAATCGTTGAAACACATGTAAACATCGACACGAACATCACGGCATCGTTGAATCAACACCTGAAGACTGAGCAATGCCTCCCGAGTTCCGAAACCACTCCTGAATCCAAACTGTGTGCCACCAATGTTTTCCTCACATTTATGATATAACCTTAAGAGCAGGATTTTAAGGAATAACTTCAGGGCAAAACTCATTAAACTGATCATTCTATAGTCATTTCAGCACGTTGCATTGGTCTTTTTGGGAATCGGTATAATCGGTTGATTTAAGCCAATCATGTGGTATGTATCCACTTCGATAGATGTTATTGAACAAACCCACCAGCAAGGAAAGAGATCGTTCATCCTTGAGAAGCTTTAGTATTTCAATGTGCAATTCATCTGGACCTGGAGCCTTTCCACTCTTCGATATTGTTATGGCATATTCAATTTCAGCTCTTTTAATATCTATGCCATCGCCCGTTCGAATACCATGATCAACACTTCTGTTGTCTTCGAATAGAGTTTAAATGTAGTCCTTCCATTCTGTCAACTTCTCTTCACTACTAGGGAGAATGATGCCATATCTATTTTTGAGAATCCCAATCCCTCTGCTCTTATAAATCCCAGCTGCTTGCTTAACCTTTTTATACATGTTGAACGAGTCATGCTTTGCACACAGTTCTTCTATTTCTCTACATTCCTTTGAGAGGTGTTGTTCTTTGGCAGTACGGATTTATTTCCGTATTAATTTCTGCAATTCTCTGTACTTTATCGGGTCATTATTCTTGAATGGTCTTCTGAATCCGATCAATTGTAGAATTTTATCTGTCATCCAAGGTTTGCTTTTCCTACTCTCCGTGGCCTGTAGTTTTTCTCGACACACTTCATTCACTGCGGATTTGAATTGGTTCCAAGTGTCTTCAATATTATGCGTATCCTTGTTCGACTGGATATAATCTAGTTTTGTACTCAATGCTGTTTGGACATCATTTCTCAATACAGGGTCTTGGAGTTTATGGATCGCAAAATAATTGCTGTGCCTCACTGGGTGATATTTTTTCAAGTTCAAATTCATTGTGGCTAACAAAACATTATGATCGGAGTTAATATCAGCACCAGGATATGTCTTCACACGTTTTAGGGAATTTCTGAATCGCTTATTGACGAGGATATAGTCAATTTGATTCCTGACATTATTGTCGATGTTTGAGGTCCATGTGTAAAGACGACGTGGAGGAAGCTGAAAATGAGTGTTTGCTATGATGAACTCCTCCTCTTGGGATAGCTGGACCAATCGATCACCTCGATCATTGCCACTCCCTAATCCGAAATTACCCACTATATCAGCGCGTCGACCATGACCTACCTTGGCATTGAAATCGCCCATCACAATGGTAATCTCATGCGTTTTGGTGAAAGACAAGGCCGTTTTGACTTGGGTGTAGAACGCTTCGATGTCTTCATCTGATGCATCACAAGTTGGAGCATACACCTGGATGATATTCAGTAATATCGGTTTTGCATTGAATTGTAGAAAAATTACCCTATCGGACACAGGTACAAAGGTCTTCACTACTTAATTCTACAATTTGCATTATCTTACACGCTATTTATTATGATGTTGCTCATGTTCACCAATATGGCGGTTATATTCCCCGTGATGGCCTTGCGACATTTGAATACGTAGATTCTGAAAATAAACACCCGTTTCACTACATTTCATGGTGATTGATCAATTAGCCTGGGTGAAGCGTTTCAGGATATTTTATTTCCTATTATAACGCTATCATTATGATGATTTATTATCAGGTGCTACAAAGTTCCGAAAAGGCGGCTTCGGTCGCGTAGTTGGTAGCATGCTGAGCTTCTATGCCCAAGGTCACGAGTTCAAACCCGGCCAAAGTCGTCGGATTTTTTAAGAGCGTAAAAGACCCTCAGTATGCCTTCCTTCGGAGGGGAAGTAAAGCCGGCGGTCCCATGTCATAGATTAATGTCATGATAAAGAACCTCCCACTAATTACACTTCTATGAAGCTAAATTATAGGTTAGATTTGACTACCGCTCTTAGGATGTAACGTTCTTCGCCAGGAGCTGATTACTGTGGCATCTAGTAACCAAGTTCAGAACTATTTCGTCGTTTACGGTGGAGTTTCGTAGCAAAAGTTGGAACTACTAGAAAATTGAATTATTGCAGTCCTCATTTGAATCAAAAACCAATAACACACACTATTACAACCATCACAATTAACACCGGTTATCGGACAGGTTCTACACACACCCAAAGTACATGGGGCTACATGACCGCGTTGTTGCAGCCCCTAAATTGAGGAACCGACCGACCAACCAATGTTTCCAAACGCTGTACGTAGCAGCACGCAGCAAAGCACTCATAGTCCGGTAGGAGAGACCAGTTACAAGTGGAACAGTGGTGTATTACTTGTGTACAACAAGTATCTCAACAGACTGAGTTATGTGGACACATTAATAAGAAAATACCAAAAATTAAAACAAAATTAAAAATAAAACTAATAATTAAAACATTAAACAAAATTTCGGAAAAACAAAAATCAGAATTACAATAAAAGGCAAGTGTTTGAGCCACGATGAATACGGCTCCACAGGTTAATAGTGGAGGGTCTTCACTTCTCATTATGCACGAGTTTGTGGATCTTGCATGATCTATACTTGGCCTACACAATAAGACGGAAAGAGTTCCGCCACACGCGAGCAGTTCCCTTGATCGCTCTCAGTTCATTAAGCATTGGGTCAGCTAGCCACTGACTCTCCTGAAATGCCAGCATTTGTCGGCGTAACTGAGAGCGAATAGGCTATCTCTAGCGGATACCCCCATTGATAGGTGGTGCCTCTTTTGCAGCTTGATCCGCTAACTCAATTCCCGTAATTCCCTTGTAGCTTGGAAGCCACAGAAAGGTGATTTGAGTGTCAGCGCAGCACAACCCGGATATTAGCTCGTGGATACGCTGCACTACGGGGTGTTGCAGGAAACATGGAGCAATGGAATGTAACGAACGAACTCAAAGAGTCGGTTCACACGAGAAAGTGGATTCGTGCAACCTGTAATACAAACTGCAGAGCTTCATAGATGGCAATGAGCTCCACAGTAAACACACTATAGGCCTCAGACAAAGAGAATTTTGTATTTGCACCATCAATAACGTCAGCACAGGGACCTACAGCCACTCCTATTTCCTTACACGAGCTATCGAGTCAAATACCAACCGGCTGAGTGGCGTGAGGCTGGTTGGCGTACCGCTAGTGATATTGGGTAGAGTACTCGCAAGAAGAGCTTGCCGAAACTCAACGATGCGCAGAGACCAATATCAATCGGCGTATTTTAATGCTCATTGCGGGGCCTGTGTGTCTCCCAAATGCTGATAACTGGGCTCACTGCTCATTCAATACTTCAACAATGCAGCTTGCTCCGAGACGCGCTCTACAGTGGCAACAGTTGTAAATCAAGCGTAGAGTGCAGGAAGCATGCAGCTCACTCCGAGACGCACTCTACAGTGGCAACAGTTGTAAACCAAGCGTAGAGTGCAGGAAGCATGCAGCTCGCTCCGAGACCCGCTCTACAGTGGCAACAGTTATAAGCCAAGCGTAGAGTGCAGGAAGCATGCAGCTCGCTCCGAGACGAGGTCTACAGTTGTAACACTTGTAAACCAAGCGTAGAGTGCAGGCAGCATGCAGCTCGCTCCGAGACCCGCTCTACAGTGGCAACAGTTGTAAACCAAGCGTAGAGTGCAGGAAGCATGCAGCTCGCTCCGAGACGCGCTCTACAGTGGCAACAGTTGTAAACCAAGCGTAGAGTGCAGGAAGCATGCAGCTCGCTCCGAGACGTGGTCTACAGAGGCAACAGTTGTAAACGAAGCGTAGAGTGCAGGAAGAAATGCAGCTCGCTCCTAGACGCGGTCTACAGTGCCAACAGTTGTAAACCAAGTGTAGTATGCAGGAAGCATGCAGCTCGCTCCGAGACGCGGTCTACAGTTGCAACAGTTGTAAACCAAGCGTAGAGTGCAGGAAGCATGCAGCTCGCTCCGAGACGCGCTCTACAGTGGCAACAGTTGTAAACCAAGCGTAGAGTGCAGGAAGCATGCAGCTCGCTCCGAGACGCGCTCTACAGTGGCAACAGTTGTAAACCAAGCGTAGAGTGCAGGAAGCATGCAGCTCGCTCCGAGACCCGCTCTACAGTGGCAACAGTTGTAAACCAAGCGTAGAGTGCAGGAAGCATGCAGCTCGCTCCAAGACGCCCTCTACAGTGGCAACAGTTGTAAACCAAGCATAGAGTGCAGGAAGCATGCAGCTCGCTCCGAGATGCGCTCTACAGTGGCAACAGTTGTAAACCAAGCGTAGAGTGCAGGAAGCATGCAGCTCGCTCCGAGACGCGGTGTACAGTGCAACAGTTGTAAACCAAGCGTAGAGTGCAGGCAGCATGCAGCTCGCTCCGAGACGCGCTCTACAGTGCAACAGTTGTAAACCAAGCGTAGAGTGCAGGAAGCATGCAGCTCGCTCCGAGACGCGCTCTACAGTGCAACAGTTGTAAACCAAGCGTAGAGTGCAGGAAGCATGCAGCTCGCTCCGAGACGCGCTCTACAGTGGCAACAGTTGTAAACCAAGCATAGAGTGCAGGAAGCATGCAGCTCGCTCCGAGATGCGCTCTACAGTGGCAACAGTTGTAAACCAAGCGTAGAGTGCAGGAAGCATGCAGCTCGCTCCGAGACGCGGTGTACAGTGCAACAGTTGTAAACCAAGCGTAGAGTGCAGGCAGCATGCAGCTCGCTCCGAGACGCGCTCTACAGTGCAACAGTTGTAAACCAAGCGTAGAGTGCAGGAAGCATGCAGCTCGCTCCGAGACGTGGTCTACAGAGGCAACAGTTGTAAACCAAGCGTAAAGTGCAGGAAGAAATGCAGCTCGCTCCGAGACGCGCTATACAGTGGCAACAGTTGTAAACCAAGCGTAGTATGCAGGAAGCATGCAGCTCGCTCCTAGACGCGGTCTACAGTGCCAACAGTTGTAAACCAAGTGTAGTATGCAGGAAGCATGCAGCTCGCTCCGAGACGCGGTCTACAGTTGCAACAGTTGTAAACCAAGCGTAGAGTGCAGGAAGCATGCAGCTCGCTCCGAGACGCGCTCTACAGTGGCAACAGTTGTAAACCAAGCGTAGAGTGCAGGAAGCATGCAGCTCGCTCCGAGACGTGGTCTACAGAGGCAACAGTTGTAAACGAAGCGTAGAGTGCAGGAAGAAATGCAGCTCGCTCCTAGACGCGGTCTACAGTGCAAACAGTTGTAAACCAAGTGTAGTATGCAGGAAGCATGCAGCTCGCTCCGAGACGCGGTCTACAGTTGCAACAGTTGTAAACCAAGCGTAGAGTGCAGGAAGCATCAAACGTGGGTGTATACAATATTTTATGTATATTACGTAGCTGAAAGTGCGTTTGTTGAATACCTAAAGCCTTGAAAATTGTGTTTAATATTCAGTGTACATAGCAATGCCACTGTTTCGCTCTAAATTAGGGAGTGCCAAAACTTAACACAAACCAGGGAAGATATTTAGGTATAATGTGTATACATTTTTGAAAAACGAAACACATCCCGTTGGTAACATATGCACAGTTCGAAAGAAAGTGGCTGAAGCAACAGGTGTGCCTGAAAGGACGGTGCGGAATATAATACAAGGCGCCGAAATAGAATTGAAAGTGGTGAGGTGGATACATCAACGTCTGGAAAGAGAAGACCAAAATATGTCAAGAAGTGTGAACTAGACGATTTTTCGAGATACACCACGAGCTTTATTATCGCGAACTATTAAATATACAGTCGAGTGTATTGTTTAGTGTTGGATTTATTACGTTATGAATGTACACCTCGTTCCGCGGGCACAAAACATTATAGTAACATTATAAAAGCATTATAAAATCATCAGGCGATATTAGCATTAAGAAAACATTATGTAAGCATTACCAACTGAGGAAACAGCAAGTTTCTGGGGCAAATAGCTTCGATGTTCCGTCCTTTTCAACAACAAACACGATCACCAGACGTACAGTTATGAACAGGGAGTAGTTGCCTGCTCTTCTTATTATTGTATGTCGAAAGTGTCAGCATTCAGCGTGAGATAGGGGTAAGTTGCAATAACATCTCTTATTTATTCTCTGAGAATTAACTTTCCATGTTAATTGGTAAGTTTTTGTTGTATCACGTTTTTCGCACGTATACTCGTCGAAACAAGAATTGAGCAGATTGAAATATTCGAATTTCAACGAAGGATACACTGACGAGCATTTTGTCTTCCAAATCTCAGATACAACAGACATTGATAAGCGTGCAAGCTTGACGTTTTTAATGCTCCATTAACAGACGTTCGAGCTAAAGGCGATGAGATCGTGGCTTGTGATGTTTCTAAAATCTGCTTCTTTAACAATTTAAAAACATAAAAACGTGTTAGCAGCATGAAAACCACCATGCGGATCGTGGCATTTTCCTTGATTGTCTCAGAAGTCGATAAGTGTTATTTGCGAAGCAAACGTCTTATTTCTGTTATAACAATCGTCAAAATATACTGAGTCACACTTTAAGTCGAAACAAGCAAGCACAATTGCCACCACGGGTCTTTTTTGGACATGTATGTTCTTCAGCAAATAATTTACGTTTTTGTTTTGGAAAGAGAACTTAAATAACATCCCTTGTCTTCGACCGTGTCACAGACGCCAGAAAGGAGGTACTGAACATCTAAATCCTAACTGACTAATCTTATAAAACTATGAAGCCATTTCCAGTTCTGATTAATAACTTTCAGTCGGTCAACACGAATTCATGACCCTCTACTTTAGGCCGAAACATGGAACTCGAGCTGGAAGAATGTACTTGAGATTGATCATTGTTTAGTAATTAATTACACAGATTACAGGCGAGGGAATAAGAAGGATCATATTATGTTTCTTTGGTTAAGGGAACCTCATCGGATCTAGTAACGTCAATTCAATCCTTTATACACGATAACACAATAAATTGCTCTACGGAACTCGATTCACGCTGAACCGTATAGGTTTGACTACTAACTTACTGCTGTGTTGTACTTTGGTCTCCAAAATGGCACTCGGAACAAAAAAATAATAATAATAATGTATTCAAATAGTTTGGTGGGTTCTATTGTATCTCTGTCTGCCACTGACTGAAAGAGGCTCCCATGTGCGCTGTGTACCTATAGAAACACGAGTAAATCTCAGTGAGACAAAGAACAAGTAGTTCCGTATTTCCAAATACTCTTCTGGTCATATTCATTTACAAACTCTTCCGCCTCTCCAAAGGGTTTTCAATGTGATGTACTATAATAACGTTTTGTACACAACCTACATTGTGATTAAGTATATACCAACAATTTCCAACTCAAAACTCAATATCCAATAGTTGTAATCACTTGAAACAACAAACGTAAACAAGATTCTCAATCAATACACAGCCTACTTTCTCCTATTATTTTGGTATACTTATAACTCTTTGACTTTATCAAGGAGTATAGAAGAACGTTAACTGTTGTACCCTACATAAGACTGCCCGTTTACAAAGTATCCAGTGATGGCGGTAGTCCAAACTTTTGTTTAGCAGTGTAGTTTCAAGAGCGTTAACAACAGTATTGATTAAACTGTAGAAACACATTCAATAATTTTCTCTACTGTCGTAAGGCCTACATAAACCATACCGTACCTACGGGAAATTCACATGAGAGTTAAAAATTAAGCTACCGGAAAACATTATGTTTTTGGCTTTGGTTGGTTGGTTCCTAAGTGTAGGGGCTGCAACAACACGGTTATGTAGCTCCGTGTACTTTGAGTGTGTGTAGAATTTATCTGATAACCGTGATAAATGTGAAGGCCGTATTAATGTGTGTTATCTGTGATTCAGTTAAGGACTGCAGACGATCAATTTTTCAAGTGTTCCTACATTTGCAACCAAATGCTACCATCCACGACACCTAGCTGTGAACTTGGCTACTATATGCCATCGCAACCAACACCTGGTGAGGAACTTTGAAACTTAAGAGCGTTAATTAAATCTACCTTACAAATTTTGCTTCACACAATTGAAATTAGTGAAAGGTTCCTTTACATGACATACATCGGAGACATGGGCCCGCCGGCTTTACTTCCTTTCCGAAGGAAGGCATACTGAGGGATTTTAACACTCTTAAAAATCCGACGACTTCGGCCGGGTTTGAACCCGTGACCTTGGGCAAAGAATCTCAGCATGCTACCAACTGAGCCACCGAAGTCGCCTGTTTTGAAACTACACAGCTCGCAGCATGTCCAACATGTAAAATTACAATTCTACCAAACAGTTTGTAATCCGTGTAGATAATGTTTCAACTGTTTTATTGGATCCATCCTTAGCTAACAAGTTTATTAAGGAAACAAGACTTGAATAACGCTGGGATTTCAGACTGTGATATTCGTGACCGTTCCTAATTTTGTGATAGTGTAAATTCTTGGTCCCCTCCACCTAAAGTGATTCAGACCCGACCACCCCTCACACT
This sequence comes from Meconema thalassinum, assembly GCA_946902985.2. NCBI lineage: Eukaryota > Metazoa > Arthropoda > Insecta > Orthoptera > Tettigoniidae > Meconema > Meconema thalassinum. Next base: position 65,275,532 of record OX336390.1, on the reverse strand, counting down.
GGAGTGGAAGGACAAGTCATTGGCTGGACTGAGGAGATATTGGAAAACCAAGAAAGCATCGCGCTCCTTAGTGGTCTAAAGTCACTAATAATAATATCATTGTGCGGTTTCTTTGTCACATTAGAATACAGCAGTACGCAGAGAATTAGAGTCATTTGTAGCTGTCTGTTAGAGAACCCATTATCTTCCATCAGAATGGGAGGAGTTGGGGCATCACTTATTTATGTATATCGCTTTATTCATCCTGATTGAGTATAACTTTCCGTCAAGTATCTCTTGTCTTTATTGTTGCACCATTAGTAATAGAACTTTAATCGTTAGTCGCAGATTCACACTGATAAGATGATGTGCATGCCGAGGTTCAGTCTCTTGGCAGTTACATTCGTAAGGCAGGTTTCTGTAAAATTGCCTTCATTGTTTGTTGCAGATTCACTCGGATATGATGATGTACTTGGCAAGCTTCAGCCTCTTGGCAGCTATATTCATAATCCAGGTTTCAACGAACAGGATCTTCGGCCTAAATTGTCACCAACCAATATATGATGCCCTTATTTACTCGCCAATGGTCTCTGAATTCCTCAACGATTCTAGCAACTATGGCGTAGATAATGTGTTAACGGTGTATGTGGGCAGACATACATTTAGCTCTGTTCCCACAACGTTACTACATCTTATACACCAGCGACTTTATACCAGTGTACAGTTGGTAAATGGTGAGAAAGTTCTGAAGAAGGAACAGTTCTATAAGAGTAATTCATATATTCTAGTCTATCAGCAGTGTACCAGGGAGGATGTTAATCAGAGTGTTGCCTATCTCAGTCAACTTAGTGGTTGGAACCCCCGTGGAAGGTTCCTCGTGCTTATTATCTCTCCTAGGTACAACTGTGAGTCCTCAGTGTTTCATGCATTGTGGCATTATAAGATACTGAATGCAGTGGTGACGAGCGGAGGGTTAGAACACTTCAGGACATTCACCTACAATCCTTTTGGAATTGGAAATGTGATTGCTGTACAAGAATTAGGCAATGGAGCTATTAACGCCCTATTCTCTAAGAAATCTCTCAATGCGCAAGGCAATGCCATCAAACTCGCATCAATATACGAGAATTTCTTAACCCCAACTCCCCAAGGTTTTGAGTGTCGAGGAGAAATAGGAGAAATCCTCAAGGCATTTCTATGTCGCATCAACGCAGTACCACAATATAAAAACACAATATTTGAAGCTGCATCCATTGAAGACGGGTTGCTTGATTTATCAGTAATCAAGTATGCAATGCTTTATGATATGAATGTTGAATATGTCCACCCAATCACTCGCGATAGGATTATATTTTTAGTGCCTACAGCTAAACGCATTCCTCAGTATCAGAACTTGTTCCTCCCCTTGGACCAGATAACGTGGTCACTTATTATATGCAGCATACCATTGTTGGTCATATTGTGGTATCTTATTCAACGTCTCAACAGAACATCCATGAGTTTCTCCACCAATTTACTCCATGCCTTCTCCTATTTCTTGTCGGTTTCCTTGCCAACTCTGCCGAGTGTGTTGAGTGACAGGCTGGTAGTTCTATTCTGGGTGCTCTTCAGTTTCATTGTAACAAACGCTTTTCAAGGCCTTCTCACAAGTATCCTTACTGCAACCAAGTATTATCCTGAAATTGACACATTTGAAGATCTTTATGAATCTGGACTGAACTTGGCCCACCATACAAGTTATTATTATTTTCTGAGGGAATCTTTCAAAACTATTTACCCACAGTTAACTAAGAGACTTTCTCCGATTAGTGCCTTTGACTTCCAATTGGATGATCTTCTTGATTATATTGCGTTTAATAAAACTATGGCCTTGGTTTTGATCGAAAGTGAAGCTAATAATGCACTCATAAGCCGGCAGAATGTTTACAAGGGGAGAAATACTATACATATCATGAAGGAATATATTGGAGCAGCGCTAATAACTCGCATTACTCCGACATTTTCTCCGTATACAGCAGTGTATTCTGAGATTTGTATGTTGGTGAATGAAGTTGGGCTCTACAATAAATGGACCGAAATGGAGTTGGAGAGGCAAAACTTGAGCAAGCGATCGGAAGTATCATACAAGGAATCTCCGAACCCGACACAGTTCACATTGGATCATCTGCAGACAGCCTTCCACCTGCTGTTCTTAGGATATGTTGTATGTGTGCTAGGTTTCTTGTTTGAGTTTGTGACAAAGAAAATGCGTCACTAACTCTCCATAGAACAGTGCCAATGGGATGAAGTGACTTCTAATGCAGTATGCAGCTAGCGTATGATATAACAGTTCCCCACATTCTATCTACTGTATATGGATTATAACTTCTGTCAGTTGCGTAGCCAGAGGGGTGGGGGTAGGGGGGCAGTGGTCCGGGCCACTCGCAAAATAAATCCAGAAATTGGGGTGGACATAATATGCCTTTATATTTTCTTACGGATCGAACAAATTTAGAACTACAACGAAATGTTAAATATACTCGCTGCGTTGACAAAGAACGTATTAACAATTTCTGCACGGCCAGTCATAATTTCCGTGCCTGAACTGCTTGGAAGAGCTGAAATAACAGGATAGCAATAGGGATTGTGACCTGGGGGGATTTACCAAGGACAGTAGGTACCTCAGTACTGGGGATACAACCAGGTGATGATGGCAAAAGTCTACCAAGACATTAGGCTATTGCCAATTAGCATGAGACCTCTCTGGAGGGGGGCAGTTTTAGCTTGTCAGCTTACACTCTCTTGTCAGCTTTTAATGTGCATTTCCTGGAAATAGCAGTGTTGAAATGTCCCAGGATACAATGCTGGCCCAGTGGGTGCAAGATGAGAGATACATTTTGTATGTGGTAGTATTGGGGAAGAGTCGAGAGTTGTTTGATAGTTGCTCTTTTCTTACTTCTTTTTGTCACATTAGCGAGTGTTTAGAAGATCCACCGCTTTGTCATAAATAAGCAAAACTAGATACATCTTCGGAAGTTATGAAAAGTTTTTATTGCAGGTGTAGAAAATTGAGGCCCCCATTTCATTACATAGGTACAGATTTTACAAATAATTTTCTCTGCACGAGAAAGACGATAGAATGTAAAGTTATTCGATTTTTAAAAGGTTCGTATTTATTTATTATTATTTAAAGGGTGTTACAGTTTCCTCTTAATAATAATAATAATAATAATAATAATAATAATAATAATAATAATAATAATAATAATCATAATAATAATAATAATAAACAAGAATGAGGTCCACGGCGACCGTTAGGCTCACCTTAAAACATTAGACTAACAATATTAGACCTAAATGTTTTGCAACGTACCTTCTTTGTTTGATGCTTTGTGACTGTCCCTTCTTCTTGTTATCTACTCCTGATTTTTTTCTTTTTGGACATATTCATTCAATTTACAAAAACATTTCTGGTAAATAAACTATTAAAAACACCAATACATAGTGCGGTATTAAGCCTCCGTGACTTAGGCGACAGCACGCTGGCCTCTCACCGATGGTTCCGTGGTTGAAATCCCAGTCACTCCATGTGAGATTTGTGCTGGACAATGCGGAGGCAGACAGGTCGTCTTCCGGGTACTCCGGTCTTTCCTGTCACAAATTTCATTCCAGCAACACTTCACTAGCATTTCATTTCATCTGTCATTCATTTAATCATTGCCCCAGGGGGGTGCGAGAGGCTTCGGCAGCCGGCACCGTTCATATCTTCGCCGCTAGATGGGGGCTTCATTTATTCCATTCTCTGACCCGGTCAGTCGACTTGAAGCAGGCGGTGGATTTTCACATAGTGCGGTATTAATGTAAAGAACATTCTGAACTGAAACGTGTGAATATGCATTTATAGCAGTATTCTGACAACTGATAATTGAAAATCTGAGCGACAGAGACAAATATAGACACTGACCCAGCTGTGAGCTGCCTCAAAACAAAGCCACGAAGGGTGGAATTCAGACAGACATGAACAGACTGAAGAATTTCGTTCCAAGCTAAAAATGAACCCGAAAGTACTTATAATCACAACAAGTAGTTCCTTGAAGAACTACATAGCCTATTTTTCTATATCTTATTGGTCTTCTTTATTAAAATATTCTCCCGCCTATGAAAAGGAACGCCATGTTGGATTGTTCTGTATGTAGGCCAAAGAGTTATGTACCATTAGATGAAGATTATTGCGTAGGTTCAATATTCACGCGTTCACTTCGATCGCATGAGTAGAACAGTAGTAATAATAACTCAATTTTATAATTTTGCACGGCCGCCATCTTGGGGTTAAGAAACAATTGAATTTAATTAGATGCCAGTAGATATTGTATGAACATTTACCCTATCAAGTTTCACTGGGTTCGGAGATTTAAATCGCGAACCAATTCCATTTAAATGGTTTAACTTTGCTTGGCCACCATGTTGGTATTGTGCCCACTAGGTTATTGAAAGTCCAATAGGTGAATTTATAATTAATAACCTCTATCAGCATACAAAATTTCAGTCTGATTGCTGCAATAGAGTCGTAGATGTTGAGAACCATCTAAATATTTCGGATGGTTGCCATGTTGGTTTGTTATATATGTACGCCATACAGTTATGTACCGTTAGATGAAAATTATTGCGTAGGTTCATTATTCAAACTTTCACTTCGGTCGCATGATTTGGACACAACAAATAAAAACTTATCTTTACAATTTCGCACAGCCGCCATCTTGAGGTTATGTAAACAATTGAACAAAATTAGATGTCAGTAGATTAGGATTTGTATAAACATTTACCGATTCAAGTTTCACTTCGCTCCTATGGTTAAATCGCGTGAAATATTCAATAAAATGTTTCAAATTCGCTTGGCCGCCATGTTCGCTTTTTACTTTACAGGTTTTATAAAGTCGCATAGGTAAACTTGTTGTAGTACCCTTGATCACTGTCCACAATTTCAGGGTGATATCTGTTACCATTGCGGAGATATAGAATGCCATTGGAATAATTCGCTTGGCCCGCATGTTGAATTGGCGAAATGTATCAAAGTTTGAAAGTAATGGTCGAGGTTGGACGAGATAATAGCCTATGTGCTCACCGAGTTTCATTGAAATCGCTCCGGCCGTTTAGATTGTATTAGGGAGGGGCATACACATGCACACTCACATGGACAAAAGATGATCTCATAAGCCTTCTTTTTTTCTTTTTTCCTCAATGAAAATAGGCTAAAATATATGAACTCCTGCAGTAATAGATGAGGGCCTAATGGGCCCCCTCCAAACTAAAATCCTGGCTACGCTACTGCCTTTTGTAGAATATCTTGATAAATGCAACATTTTTGAAGTTGTCTGTTGGCACAGGCTAGGGTAAAATGTGGCTTTTCACAGATGTCATGTCCTCTTTCATGGCAGTAATTGTATGGAAGCTACTAAACTATGAGTGGTGCTTAGTAATGACATGTGGGAACAGCAAGTGGGTTCCGTGACAGGTTCTACACATAGGGTTAGCACTGTTGTACGGGCTTAGTGAGGAAAGTAATGACAAACTACCTCACTCCTAGTACGCGTCTATACCACTGCATAGGTTCTTTTTTGTTTATATCCATAATTCCAAGATCCAACTAACCTCCGGGCTAGGTACAGTACGTACCATACAGAACACACAATGGAAGAGGACTAGGGGACTCCCCAGATAATGTGTGTAGTTTAAATAGGAACACAACACCAAACAGAAATTCTTTATTCCAATAAAGTTATTCCAGTGTTAGTAACACTTCCTTTAGAAGAGTAGCCGAGTTATAGTTACCGTTACTTACAATAATGCTTCATCATGCACAGAAATGGATCGCCAATCCAGGCGAAATTTCACTCAAACATGTAGGAGAAGGTACTGAATGCTGCAATAACTACAGTACTACAAAGGCAACCCCATTCTGTGTATTCTGACCGGCAAAGAGCGATGAGAAACAGACGCCAGTTGTTCCGGGTTCAATCCCCACGGTATTGCAAGTGTTCGAAAAGCAAGTTAGTTAACAAATAAAGTGATCCTATTTGCAGGTGTTGTGAAGTGTGGTTTACCGCATTGCATATTGTGTTTTATTTTATTTGGAGTTTAATGATAGACGTTCAATTTTAGATTTTATCTTCACCAATGATTAAGTGAAGTCGAGTTGCTACTAATTGTAAGTCATGGCTGGTTCCTCAGTTTAGGGACTGCGGCAACGTGGCCATGTAGCCCCGTGTACTTTGGGTGTGTGTAGAATCTGTCTGATAACCGGTGTTAATTGTGATGGCTGTATTAGTGTGTGCTATCTGTTTTTAATTCAAGTAAGGACTGCAGACATTCGAGTTTCAAGTAGTTATCCCACAATTAAAAGGGGTCGCCACCACCAAAACATTTCTCAGCAGCCAACCCCATGGTACTTTTCCCTGTACATTTTTCATTATATATCTAATCCAGTATATCCTCACTCATGTCTCCATCACACATACTATTAGCATTTTTTTCGTTAGTAGAATTTTGGTATTTAATTGTTAACACGGTAGAAGGGTAGTATTTTTGTTAGTAGAATTGCTATTTACTTATTCTGAAAGGGAGTAGCAGCATTCAGAATAAATCAATTCTTTACTAATCTTATAGACGGTTAAGATATTGATAATATAAGCTAAAAAATGGCTACACTGCGTCCTGCTGCACGGCTGAAAGCAACGGGAAACTACAGCCGTAATGCTCTTCCCGAGGATATGCACCTCTCTATGCATAATTACATGTGATGATGGCCTCCTCCCTTGTAAAATTTCAATCCGGAGGTAAACTAGTCCCCCGTTCGGATCTCCGGGTGGGGACTACTCGAGAGGGGGTTAACATCACAGAAGTGACAAAGAGGATATCTGACATTCTACGGATCGGAGCGTGGAATGTTAGAAGTCTGCTAGGAAGTGGAAGGTTAGAAAACTTAGAAAGGGAAATGGATAGGTTGAGGTTGGATTTGGTTGGTATTAGTGAAATGCGCTGGCAGGAAGAACAGGACTTTTGGTCAGGAGACTATAGGGTCATTAGCACTAAATCAAACAATGGCCAAGCAGGGGTTGGCCTCATATTGAGTAGGAAATTTGGACAGCGGGTGGAATATTATGAAAAATATAGTGAACGGATTATTGTAGCAAAAATCAATACTAAACCTACCTGCACCACAGTGGTACAAGTCTATATGCCTACCAGTCAAGCTGATGATGAGAATGTTGAAAAGGTCTACGAAGAAATAGACGAAATTCTGAGGTATATCAAGGGTGATGAAAATGTTACAGTAATGGGAGATTGGAATGCTGTGGTAGGAAAAGAGAGAGAAGGGAAGATAGTAGGAGATTTCGGATTAGGTGAAAGGAATGATCGAGGAAGCAGGCTGGTAGAATTCTGCACCGAGCATGAGTTGGTCATAGCTAACACCTTATTCAATAACCACAATAGAAGAATATACACATGGATGAGACCAGGAGATACAGGGCGTTACCAAATCGACTTCATTATGGTCAAGCAGAGGTTTCGAAACCAGGTTTTGGATTGTAAAACATATCCTGGTGCTGACATAAACTCTGACCACAATCTGGTTGTAATGAAATGCAGATTAAAGTTGAAGAAACTGAAGAAAAGTCAAAAGCCAAAAAGGTGAGCAGTAGACAGACTGAAAGAGAAGGATGTAAACAAAAGTTTTAAGAAGAGTATAAAGGAAGGACTAATGAAAAACCCTAAAAAACTTCAATTGCAGAAGAATGGGCACTTTTGAAGAATGAAATAACAAAATCCGCAGAAGAAAACATTGCTAGGAAAGAAAGAATATGTAGAAAACCGTGGATCACTCAGGATATACTAGAATTGATGGATGAAAGGCGGAAACACAAGAATGTAAGAGATGAAAAGGGGAAAGCAGAATACAGACGTCTGAGAAATGAGGTTAACAAGAAGTGCAAGGAAGCGAAAGATGAATGGTTGAAAGAGAAATGTGCAGGTATAGAAAATTGTCTGAAATTAGGAAAAGTAGACACAGCATATCGAAGGATTAAGAATACTTTTGCGGAAAAGAAGACTAAGTGCTGTAATATTAAGGACACAAATGGAAAGCCTCTAACAGATAGGGAAGAAAAGGTTGAGAGATGGAAAGCTTACATAGAGAGTGTGTATAAGGGAAAGAAGATTGAGAATCATGTAATGGAAAGGGAGGAGGAAGTTGATGAGGATGCGAAAGAAGATGTAATATTGAGATCAGAATTTGATAGAGCTTTTGAAGACTTAAGCAGGAACAAAGCACCAGGCATAGATGATATACCGATTGAGTTGCTACGCTGCATAGGAGATGAAGGTCTGATCAGGTTATTTCACTTGGTGTGTAGGATTTATGAGACAGGTGAGGTACCCCCTGATTTCAAGAAGAATGTAATCATCCCTATTCCAAAGAAAGTGGGAGCTGACAGATGTGAAGATTACCGTACAATCAGCTTGATTACTCATGCTTCAAAGATCCTGTCTAGAATAATTTACAAGAGGATTGAAAGCCAGATAGAAACGGAGTTGGGTGAAGACCAGTTTGGTTTCAGAAGAAATGTAGGAACAAGGGAAGCTGTACTAAGTCTTAGGCTGATTTTGGAAGGGAAATAAGGAAAGATAAGAGAACATTCATGGCTTTTGTAGACTTAGAAAAGGCTTTTGATAACGTTGATTGGACTAAATTGTTTGACATTTTGAAATCGATTGGAATAAAGTACAGGGATAGGAGGGTGATATACAATCTATACAGAAACCAGACAGCAGTCATTCGAGTTGAAGGACATGAGAGAGAAGCTGGTATTCAGAAAGGTGTAAGGCAAGGCTGCAACTTATCACCCATACTTTTCAATCTTTACATTGAACAAACAATGAAGGATATTAGAGAAAAATTTAAAGTGGGAGTGAAGATTCAAGGAGAAATAATTTCAACTCTGAGATTTGCTGATGACATCGTCATCTTGGCCGACAAGTCTGAGGATTTGAATGAGTTTTTGAATGGTATGGACTCCGTCTTACGGAATGAATTCATGATGAAAATTAATAAATGTAAAACAAAAATACTGGAATGCAGCCGAAATAAATCAGAAACCTCTATGGAGATCAAATCGACAGGTGAAAAGCTGAAGGAAGTAGGAGACTTCTGTTACATAGGAAGCAGAATAACCAGTGATGGACGAAGCAAAGAGGATATAAAAAGTAGGTTGGCTCAGGCAAAGAAAGCATTTCTACAAAAAAGGAATCTGCTGACATCGAATATAGATTTAGGTATTAGGAAGTCATTTTTGAAAGCCTTTGTCTGGAGCGTGGCGCTCTATGGAAGTGAAACTTGGACTATTGGTGCAGCAGAAAAGAGGAGAATTGAAGCATTTGAAATGTGGTGTTACAGGAGAATGATGAAGATCAGATGGGTAGATAGGGTTACAAACAAAGAGGTACTAAGACGAGTGGGAGAGGAGAGATGTTTCTGGCGACTGCTAATGAAGAGAAGAGATAGGAGGGTAGGACACATACTAAGACACCCAGGAATAGCAAGCTTAGTTATGGAATGAAGGGTCGAGGACAAGAACTGTAGGGGTAGACCAAGGTTAGAATATGTTAAACAGATTGCCTCGGATGTAGGGTGTGGTAGCTATGTAGAGATGAAACGATTAGCTCAGGACAGGGAGGCATGGAGGGCTGCATCAAACCAGTCAAAAGACTGAAGACTCAAACAACAGTAGTTATAACTTTTGCTACCAAACGCCAACGTCAACGACCAACTCTTTCTGAACTTTGTTACTTGATGCCACCGCAGTCGGCACCTGGTGACGAACGTTGGAATCTAAGAGCGTTAGTCACTTAATTTTTAGTGAGAGTGGGGGATGGTATCATATCTTAAAAACATACGTATTCGCTGGCGTAGTCGGTAGCATGCTGAACTGCTATGTCCAAGATCGCGGCTTCAAACCCGGCCGAAGTCGTCGGATTTTTAAGAACGTTAAAATCCTTCTGTATGACTTCCTTCGGAGGGGACGTTAAGCCAGTGGGCCCATGTCATAAATTTATGAGACGTGAAGGAACCTATCACTGCAATTTATTGGTAGTGTGTAGCAAAATTCGTAGGATATTGGTTAGTTAGAAACGTTCTATCAAGTAGACTCTAAAAAACTATACAATTTTGGGTCAATAGCAAGAGAGAAGAGAAACTATGGCTACAAGAGAAAGAGAGGGTGACATCGTTTTGCCACCTGGGCAGCATTATTAGTGTACATGGCGGAGCAGCGGAGGATATCAAGAGCAGGATCAAGTAGGCCAGAGCTGCGTTTGCACAACTAAGGAGGAGTAAGCAGATAAGTCAGAAAAAACAAATAGTTCAGTGATGAACTATACAGCCTATTTTCATATATCCTACTAATGTTAATTGCCTCTATCAACATACTAAATTTCAGTTTGATTGCTGTAATAGATTCGTAGACATAGAGAACCGTCTAAATATTTCGGATGGTCACCATGTTGGATTGGTGAGACGTAACAAAGTTTGAAGGGCACGGTCAGGGACGTCCGTTCAGTGCTATGAACTTACCGAGTTTCATTGAAATCGCTCCAGCGGTTTAGATTTTATTAGGGGGCACACACACACGCACACACAGACAGATACACGGACAAAAGGTGATCTCATAAGCCTATATTTTTTTTTCATAAATGAAAATATGCAAAAAAATGATAAGGATCTTCCAGAGTAATGTGAAGGCAGTACTGCTCTATGGCTGTGAGACATGGAGTTCTATGAATATCAAACCGCAGAAGTTCATCAATAGATGCCTCAGAATAATCATTGGCATCGGGTGGGCAAAAGTGATATCAAATGAGGAGCTTTGGAAAATTACAAACCAAGCTCCAATAGTCCAGACCATTAAGGAACGGAAATGGCGCTGCATTGGGCACTCACTACGGAAGTGTTACCAGAAGAGCCCTGGATTGGAACCCGCAGTGCAGCAGACGCAGAGGACGACCGCGAGTAACATGGAGGAGGACAATAGAAAGAGAAGGCGTCTCAGAAGGAAAGACATGGACCCAAATTAAAAGGATGACCAACAACAGAGTGAGGTGGGAGAAGTTTTTGCAAGCAATACAAGGAAATAAGTCAAGCAAAATTCGTAGTTATATTTGATTAGTTAGAAAAGCTATCAAGTTCCAACGTTCACCGCTAGGTGTTAGTGACAGTAGCATCTGGTAGCCTAACTTGTTGGGAACCCTCGGGCGTTCAATCAAAACTACCCAGCTATGGTCATTGGCTGCAGTTCGCATATAATAAGAACATTACGTGTGGTTGACTCCTGAGTGTGGAGTAAAAAGAGTTCTTCATGTAGTATTTTAGGAGTATTTTGGAATGTACAGTTTGTTGTTATGACGTGTGTGTTGCCACCGCTTGTAAGCCTTTTGTAGCAGAAATAAAACATTGTCACTTTCTTACTTCCTTACTTTCTTACTGTCCGCCTCGTTGCGTAGTGGCTAGTACTCTTGGCTGTCACCACGGGGTTCCAGGTTCGATTCCCGCCAAAGCCAAGAAATTTAATTCTGGTCTGAGGGCAGGAACGGGGTACACTCATCCTTGTGAGGCAGAACTGTGAAGATGCGGGTTTGAATACCACCTCAGCCACCCTGGAAATGGTTTTCCGTCATTTACCACTTCTACTCCAGGCGATTAGCGGGTTGGTTCCTAACTGAAGGCCACGGGTGCTTCCATCCCAATCCTCATCTGAATTACAACTACACACACTATTATTTAGTCATCTCAAAAACACAGGTTATCAACAAATTCTACACACACGGGGTTACAAAGCCCCTAAATGAATTTTAAAACTTTTTTATTTAATCATAACACACCGTACAAGAAATTGATAGCATTTGTGTTCTTTGGTTCACCAATGCTACTTACAGGAGGTCATGAGTAGAATTGCGAGAATGACTGCCATAAACTGTGTTTAACCTCAATATGTTGTTGATCATGTAGTTATTACCTTGAAGCTTAATGTTTAATGCATTGAGATGTTGGATCATATCAACTAAAAACATAAATCACTCACTCATTCGCTGTTCCCAAAATGTGCTGCTAGTTGAGACTCATTACGACTGTGTAAGAACTTAAAATCTGTCCAATAATTGTTTACTTTTTATTTATTTTTAACGAAACATTAATATAATTTTCTTATTCCTACTCGGGCCTACAATAATGGGAATAATCTCATCATCCACAATATATAATCACGTTTTCAATAGTATAAACTATTTATCCGCGGGCCGCATAAACTGACATTAAGGGCCGCATGCGGGTTGGGCACCCCTGCAAAAGAAAATCCAATAATCACAAAAAATCAAACAAATCCACACAAAACAGCTCATATGTGATATCATGTAACCCGACGCTACGTAAAATCTACACCAAAAATTAAAAATTCAAAATCTCACCGAAGTGAACCAAATAACAATGCAATCTGACTGACCATTGACTAAAACTAATTCCAAAACTCAGCCTCGAATTAAGTCAATTATCAGCCCGAAGAAAATATTCAAACTCAAAATAAATATTATAAATCAGCTTATTCAAACGCCCAAAATCTATACTAAATTTTCTTCTACCAGATCTCTTCTCTTGTTGGAAATAGTGCAGCGTCTCCGGAGTCAGAATGAGTACAGCGATAATATTAGTCTACTATAAGAATGTCTCATAAGTAATGACGCTTTTTTAAGTTTGGTGCTTTGTAAGATAGAATTGGCTTTCTATGGTTCGCCAATGCTTTTTATAGGAGACCGTGACTAGAATTGCGTATATTGCGAGAATGTATCAGTCGCCAGTTGTTGACACACATTCACAAATGGAACTTAAAAATTTGGAGGTTAGGGACCTTCTAAAGCACTACTGGAAACAAGATTACAATGCTGCTGCTGCCGCGGCTCGAAGAATATGTGAAGTGAAAGGAGAAGGTATCGTTAGTGAGCGTGTGGCACAACAATGGTTCCATCGTTTCAACACTGGAGAAGAAAAACACTATAGATTTACCGCGCTCTGAAAGAAGTAAACTGTGGGATATTGAGAATATACGCAGAATATTGGACGAAAATCTGCAAAGAAGAAGTCGTGGGCATCATAAGGTACCGATCTGTACTCATGAATCTGTCAACAGCTTAGCGGTAACCCCATGGATGGTAGATTTATCAGGAGAATTGCCAAATGCGATGATAAATGGGTCCATTACCGCAACGCGGACGCCTTGAAACAGTGGTTCAGTGCCCGTCAACCTGCCAAAGTCATCGTTAAAATGGATCAGTTCGGCCCCAAAGTGATGTTGTGTGTCTGGTGGAATTTTTGAAGGAATGATTCACTGGGAGTTTGTTCCAAACGAGCGTGCAGTCAACGCGGATCTATATTCTCAACAACTGGAACGAGTTTATGAAATTTTGAGACGGAGATACCAGTATTAGTTAACCGAAATAGAGTTATCTTGCAGCAGGACAATGTGAAACCTCATACTGCACGAACAGTCATGGCAAAAATTCAGGAATTGGAAGAATTGGAACTGCTACCACACCCAGTTTACAGCCCTGCACTTGCATCATCAGATTACCACCATTTTCTATCCATTTATTGCGTGGAAGACATTTCGAAAACATTGAAGCTGTGGAAGTCTCGCCGAATTCTTCGCATCAAAACCCGGAGACTGGTGCCGTCGCGTGATAAGAAACAAGATGGCTCAAGAATAGAATCTGATGGTCTCCACTTTGAAGAATAGTTTAATTTCTTGTCAGAAAACTTTCCAAGTATACATTTCCTTTAAAGTCGGCATTACTTATGAGATATCCCCTGTATATTATATCAGACCAAGAAGACCAAGAGAGAGTTGGTAAGTATTGTGAAACGGTACAAACCGGAGCCTGTGTACCCCATGAATTGGATTTTGAGAGATAATTAGGATTTCTCTACTACATAAAAAAGCGGTATTGCAGTTTATATTTGAGGTGAGCATTCAGCAATATTAAACTAACCTAACGCACTTGTTTGGTTTATAAAATCATATATTTATTGTCTTTCATCGAACAACTTTCAAGCGATGCTGAAAATGTGATACCTAACCATATATACATTAATCTTGCTGTAAAATCAATAGAACCAACACATTATAAAACGTATTCAGGTTAACATACACTTTTTCAAACAACATATACTTACGAGCCTGCTGGTAATAGGAATTAATCTTTATCTGGCTTTAAGGGCGTGGTGGCTCAGCGGTCTAGCTGTATGCCTCTCACCAAGGCGGTCCGGGTTCGATTCCCGGTCAATGCATGTGACATTTTCGAAGTGAAATGCCATGTCCTGTGGTTCGGATTCCACGTAAAAAGGAGGTCCCGTGGCTCATGATCTCAAGATTAACGGTCACGTTAAACTACAAGCTTCCTTCCTTCCTTCCTTATCTGGCTTTACCAACACTCAAATGATGGATTAGGACATGTACACCATAAGGGAAGACTGTAGTCCCTATGTCGACAATGTTAAATATGGTAGATTGTTGGCAATTTTTATCAGGAACTACAGTATTTACAATAAACACTTGAAATTGTTATGGTATGTATATGAGACCTTCTGCTACATACTGACATTTTGTTAGAATTAGGTATGTTATAGGTTATATATTATGAATCATTTCATTATGTTTTTTTTAAACTTTTTTACATGTGTCTAAGTTCACAAATACCTCCTAGTATAATCTAGTGCCTTGAAAAAATGTCCATAGATGGTCTGGTATTAGTAAAATATGCTGTGAAACTCTCAAGGCACTGCCTTTATAAGATCCTGAGAAATATGTGCACATACATCAAAAATTATGTATTGGAGAAGAAGGCAATTGACATTTTACATGATGTTGTACTGACCTCAAAACATTCCTGCTCCATATACTGGATCAGCATCATTTTCTACATCTTCTCTAGCCCTTATCAACTGCCTGACATGCTGTCTAGAAATTTTCTTCAACAAATCCAACTCCTTTTCAGCCTTTTGTATACGAATGTTGTTCATTACTACCATCAGTTGTTGGGGAAATATTGTCTCCTAACCAAAAAAATATTTACATTTCCTTCACATTCATTAAACACAGAAACTTTATTTACTCCTTCCACATTGTACTCGGATGAAATGTTCTTCTTTCCAGGGCTGGACCCAGGCCCTCCCTTACGTATCTTGAATAATCTCTGTGATCGACCCATTATTAACGAATGTTGTGAGCATGTGCTACCCATATGCTGTACCAAACACAACCAGCATGGAGAAAACATGTGAAAAAAACATAGAACAGGAATGTGCTGCCAACAGAAGGATAAGAATATTCCCTTCAAGCAATTTTATTTGATAAAATTTGGAAAACATTGAAGTAAACATAAAAGGTGGATGTGGCACATAATGCAATGGACATTTAAATGCTTATTTAAACCACTTAGAGATGTGTTTGAAGAAAAACAAAGTTAACTACTTGTAAAGGAAGGTCCAAACCTACAAATCTATCAATTTAAGAAATAAAGAAAACATTACATTACTTACATTACTCCTTACATGCAACTGAAACAGGATATTGAATCCTGTTGCAGGTGTTATTATTATTATTATTATTATTATTATTATTATTATTATTATTATTATTATTATTATTATTATTATTATTATTATTATTATTATTATGGGGTTTTAAGACATTTTTCAGTGTTGTCTTAGTAAACAAACGTTTGGTGCTTTTCAGTCGGTCAGCATGAATGTACCCTGAAAAAATTACATGCGATTAATAAATACAATTGGATGACCAGTTTCGATCATCAGATCCATTACACTTAGGCTATATGGTTGTAAATGGTCAATTTTGATTGTGTGTTGTTGTTACTTGGATCAGGATGTACGATGTACTTTATTAATCTATAAACCTAGGCCGGAATTCACGGCAGTATTAAAGGTGCCGGGACATTCTCAGAGACCGGCAGCGCTTACATGGCTACTAGTTTATGCGTAGCGAGAATTAATCCAGATCTTTAATAGATGAAGACCGTCCTGAATACAATAACATACATCATGTCTAGGCTTGGCAATCCACCACAGGTACGCATGCACTTAATACGGACAGCACATAGGAATACGGGGCGGGGGAGGGGGAACCAGTTTCATCGGGAGAAACATTCCAATTCAGTCGCCTGTTACTAGTGCACGAGTGAAGTTGAAATTGCTCGCTCCTGCAGTGCGGAAGACATCCAGCCTGATAAGTAACCTGTACTATACAGTACAATCAAAATTGACCATATACAACCATATAGTCACTCCAAACAGACACATTCCGCAGTTCTATCGCCATTTTAGCATTTCTTTAAACGTCATATAGATTACAACTAACATATACCGACAAGTTGCATTACCAATACTGAAACCAAATAAATGTACATATTGTAAATACTTTCATCCGTAATTTCAAACATAGATTATATAGCCTATGTCTAATAGATCTGATGATGATCGCTTGACAATCGAAACTGGTCATCCTATTGTATTTATTAATCTCATGTAATGTTGTCTAGGATTAGGGTGTAACACAACTCGTTTGGGTACATTCGTGTTGACCGACTGAAAAGCACCATTTTTTGGTGCAGATGTTATAATTAATGACATGTGTACAATAAAAACCCTAACCATAAAACATGCAAACAACATACAAGAAACAGAATATACAGAGCTGATCACAAGTGATTTCTTAACAAAATGAACACCATCCGTCCCTAAATACAAAACACACACATCATAATTATACAACTGACAGTACGAAGAAAGCTGAACACCGGTGTTTTGTTTACGAAATGTACACTCTTGATCCCAAGCCACAAAACACATACACTTCACAGTACTGGTATGTAGAAAGATGGAAACCAGTGTTTTGTTAATGTCATGAACACTCTTGATCTCAAACAACAAAACACACACACATCATATCCAACAAACAGTAAGTAGTAAGCTGAACACCAGTGCTTTGTTAACAAAATGTGCACTCCTTATCTCCAACCACAAAACACACACATATCATATTATACAACAAACAGCAAGCAGAAAATTGAACACCAGTGCTTTGTAAACAAAATGTACACCCCTACCTCTAACCACAAAGCACACTCATCATATATAACACCTGTGTTATATTAATAAAATATACACTCCTTATCTCTAACAACAAAACACACATCATATTATACAACAAACAGTAAGTGGTAAGTTGAACACCAGTGCTTTGTTAACAAAATGTATCGTCCGTATCTCTAACAATAAAACAAACATCATATTATACACCAAACAGCATGTAGAAAGTTGAACACCAGTGTTTTGTTAACAAAATGTACACTTCTTATCTCTAACAACAATACACACACACAAGTCATATTACACAACAAACAGTATGTAGAAAGCTGAACACCAGTGCTTTGTTAACAAAATGTTCACTCTTGATCCCAAACCACAAAACACACACATCATATTATAAAACAAACAGGACCGTATGTAGAAAGTTGAACACCAGTGTTTGGTAAAGAAGATAAACACTCCATATCTCTAACAACTAAGCACACACATCATATTATAAGACAAACAGTGCCGTATGTAGAAAGTTGAACACGAGTGGTTTGTTAAAAAAAGATACGAGCCTTACAGTAGTCGCATATGATGTGTAACATCTGACATGTTATCCTACTCGTATACTACACAGCTTGGACATTCTTAAAATGTTAATTTACACTCCATTTTCATACCGGTACTATGATGAATGTATAGATTGAATTGGAGATATCCTACTGTCACATTTGTGGCGCAGCGGTCAAGCTGTTAGTCTCTCACCAAGGTATATCAGGTTTGATTCCCAGTCAATACATGTGAGATTTTCGAATTGAAATGCCATGTCCTGTGGTTCGCATTCCACGTAAAAGGGAAGTACCGTGGATCATGATCGTGAGATTAACGGACACGCAAAACTACAAGCTTCCTTATTCCCTTTTACATTAATAATTCATAATAACAAAGTGACACACAACGTCGACAGTATTCTCAAATACTGTGAGCTCATTCCTCAGTAACTATTACTTTCATTATTCTCAAGGCTCTCATACAGTTCGTCGTAAACAATCAAAACATGGATTCCTACAATCATGATATGACCTAGTCTCACATATGATGAAAATACAGCTTTTATTCCACTCATATAACATCATTCTGTTATGCATTTAATATTTGACTACTCACCCACAGCTTGACAATAATGCCGCTTACTTAAATGTCATTTGCCGTCTTTGTCCTACCCCATGTGATATTCAACCTTGAACGTGAAGCTTCATAAAATATTCAATGACAAATGAAAGTCGGTGAAACATTTGGCACTGTGCTCGTCAAACCAGTGCCTGCTAAATGCACTGCCTACTGTATTGACATAACATTCTCGCGCTACAGAGCACACACTGCCTTGTTTCCAATACACAAATTTTCAATTGTACATCCAGCTGGCAGTGCGTCTTCACTTCGGTCCGATCCACTTCCGTTCGATCCACTTCCGCCCGATTGACTTTCGTCCCCAATTTTCAAAATCAGTCCCACAAAACTATCCAGCAACCGAGCGAAAAGATGTTACACATCAATAAATCACTCCTTATCTCTAACAACTCAACACACCATCATATTATACAACAAACAGCATATAGAAAGTTGAAAGGCAGTGTTTCGTTAACAAAATGTACACTCCGTATTGCGAACAACAGAACTCACACACATCATATCATACAACAAACATAATGTAGAAAGTTGAAAACCAGTGCATTGTTAACAAAATGTACACTCCTTATCTCAAACCACAAAACACTAATACATCATATACAACAGACGGTAAGTAGAAAGTTGAACACCAGTGTAATGTAAATAAATGTACACTCCTTATCTCTAACAACAAAACACATATCATATTATACAACAAAATACCGTACGTAGAAAGTTTAACACCAGCATTTTGTCAACAAAATATACACTCCTTATCTCTAAACACAAAGGAAACACATCATATACAACAATCAGCATGTTGAGAGTTGAACACCAGTGTTTTGTTAACAAAATGTTCACTCCTTATGTCTAACCACTAAACACACACACATCATACAGAACAAATAGTATGTTGAAAGTGTTTTGTTAACAAAATGTACACTCCTTATCTCTAACAACAAAACACATCCTAAACAACAAACAATATATGGAAAGTTAAAAACCAGAGTTTTGTTACCAAAATGTACACTCCTTATCTCTAACAACAAAACACACACGTAATACAGAACAAACAGTAAGTAGTTAGCTGAACACCCGTGTTTTGTTAACAAAATATTCACTCCTTATGTCTAACCACTAAACACACACACATCATACACAACAAACAGTATGTTGAAAGCGTTTTGTTAACAAAATATACACTCCTTATGTCTAACCACTAAACACAAACACATCATACACAACAAACAGTATGTTGAAAGCGTTTTGTTAACAAAATGTACACGCCTTATGTCTAACCACTAAACACACACACATCATATACAACAAACAGTATGTTGAAAGTGTTTTGTTAACAAAATGTTCACTCGTTATGTCTAACCACTAAACACACACACATCATACACAACAAACCGTATGTTGAAAGCGTTTTGTTAACAAAATGTTCACTCCTTATGTCTAACCACTAAACACACACACATCATACACAACAAACAGTATGATGAAAGCGTTTTGTTAACAAAATGTTCACTCCTTATGCCTAACCACTAAACACACACACATCATACACAACAAACAGTATGCTGAAAGTGTTTTGTTAACAAAATGTTCACTCTTTATGTCCAACCACTAAACACACACACATCATACACAACAACCAGTATGTTGAAAGTGTTTTGTCAACGAAATGTACACTCCTTATCTCTAAACACAAAGGAAACACATCATATACAACAATCAGCATGTTGAGAGTTGAACACCAGTGTTTTGTTAACAAAATGTTCACTCCTTATGTCTAACCACTAAACACACACACATCATACACAACAAACAGTATGTTAAAAGCGTTTTGTTAACAAAATGTACACTCCTTATCTATAATAAAAAAAACACATCCTAAACAACAAACAATATGTGGAAAGTTAAACACCAGAGTTTTGTTACCAAAATGTACACTCCTTATCTATAACAACAAAACACACACATCTTACAGAACAAACAGTAAGTAGTTAGCTGAACACCCGTGTTCTGTTAACAAAATGTATACTCTTCTCTAACCACAAAACGCAAATCTAATACAAAAAACAGCATATAGAAAGATGAACATTGGTGTCTTTGTTAACAAAATATCCACTCTTTGTCATCAACCACAGAACACACACACATTATATACAACAAGCAGTATCTACAAAGCTGAACACCGGTGTTTGGTCAACAAACTGCATTCTCTTTATACTTAGTCACAAAACACACACCATATACAGCAAACAGTACTGTATGTACAAAGATGAACCCCGCGATTTTTAACAAAACGTATACTCCTTATTTCTAACCACAAAACACAAACACTGCATATACAACAAAGACTATGTAGAAAGCTGAACCCCTTTCTTTTAGTTAATAATATGTATGCTTGTTATCTCTATGTAAAATACTCACACATCCTATATAACAAACAATACTGTATGCAGAAAGATGAACACTGGTGTTTTGTTAACAAAATGTACACACTTTATCCCGAACCACTAAACACCCCCTTCCCCATCATATGGGTAAGCCAGATGCAAAGGCCACTAAGGGCACGTTTGTCTTATATTTTGATTTGAGTGCACCGTCTCATTCGACTTATGGGGTTACACGATGGAATAAATTTCAGGGTGCGTTACCTGCTCAAAGTCGTTGAAAATGGACAACAACAATCGCGTATGCTTGCATTAACCGCTAAACGCATGTCGGTTACGGTTGCAAAGCCAGTTTAATGCTGCACGTCTCCAAAGACCGCTAAGTTACGTAAGTATGGCGTCTGAACTTGCCAGATCCGGCTGCAAACCACACCAACTGGTACATGAACTGTCAATATTCCGCCCACGAATTGGGTTGGGCACAGTGTCGAGTAGACGTACGTAACAGTGACACACTGCCATATGCCTTGTCACGCCGGTTACAAGTAGAGCAGATCGACAGTTTGTTTGTTGTTTGTGGGCATTTCAAGCCAGGAAAATGAACCACATTGTGGATTTATGTCAGGCTGTTATTGTATTTCTGGACAGTAATAAGAACGTGGAAGTTCCAAATACGGAGGAAAGAGCAGGAACGGTAAGTTGTGGGAGAAATAGTGTAGTTTGAAATAGTTGATCCCGTTGATATTGGAGTTGAAAAAAAAAACAGAATCTGACTTTGGGAAACAGCACGAGTAGGGTATATAAAGCGGACCTGGCACAGGGGCTAATGACCAAGATGGCGGCCGCGCGAAACTCCCCCATGCTGTTCTTATGGAGGGTGATGTAAAGCTGGACCAGGGGCTACTGAGCAAGATGGCCGCCATACCCTGAGGCAGTAGGATGTCGTCATCGATAATGTTTACGAGGAGACTGATGATCTAGTAGATTTGAATATTTTAAAGCAATGACTAACAAGTGATGTAACCGTGTCTTACAGAGTTATGACCTACCGTACCTACAACCCTCTGACAGAGGACTGACATACAACTAGTCAAAGCTTGTTCAATCAGACAGTTAATTCTCTGTTTGTACAACAATTACACTTTCGCCGGACGGTGTTGATAACAGATTCTGTATATTAAGTTAATGTTAAATTTATTGTATTGGCGAGCGAACACTGCAAGTCTCAGACCTTGAGAAGAAAGAGAGAGAGAGAGTGTGCTTTGGTATGCGTGCGACTTACTTGTTAGAAGGGAAGGGAGGAGGAGAACCCGTTAAACGTTGTTGTTGTTGTTGTTTCATTTGGGAGGTTTGGACAGCGAGATCATTTAGCCCCATGTACTTGAGTGGGGAAGTATGTCAGATATTCAGTTGAGGATTAGGAAGGGAGCGGCCATGGCCTTATGTTAGGTACCATCCCAGCATTTACTTTGAAAACCATGTCCTGGATGGCTGAGGTAGGAATTGAACCCACCTCTCTTTAGTTTATCATTACGAGTTTGAGTGTTTCCTGTTTCAACCCAAATTTAATTTCTTGGAATCGAACCCGGACCTCTGTGTGATAGCCATGAACGCAATCCACTACACCACTTTTGCCGTTTATTGTCTAGTCACCTAATCTGATGAGATGTGCAAACCCCTGTACCATAACAAATCAACTAATTTCCCTTTCTCTCACTCATGGTGGGCGGATACGTTTTACACACATACTTTAAGCCAACCAGAACGTTAAAAGGGTAGAAACCGCCGTTAACATCACTGCAAGGGTGTTAGCCTTGTCTTACAGAGATGTAGCCAGTACTCTATACCCCCTCTGTGAGGGGTTTACCATCAACCAGTAAAAGCTTGAGTATGTCAAGAAGCTGAAACTCCAGTAAGTTAACTATAAATGGTATATGTAAACTCTCATCACAGGTGTATCAACAAGGTTTGCAATCTTCAATGACAAATACACCTCAGAGGTCTACTCTCCCTTAGTAAAGGGCACTGCGCATTATACAGTAGTTAAGTTTTAAGAAGTCAAAGCTTGAGTATGGGTTGACGCCTTTATGAATTAACATTTATTTTTATTTTTTGTCTTTTACGCAGGTGGGCTTGGGGTTTTTGTAAGAGGGCGGGCTTCTTAAATAATCATTTAAGGATGAGTTATTAAAAAAAAAGTAACCAAAAGATCCAAAACTAACAGGTCATTGGCTTTTTAATATCTTAATATCTTGCGCGCGTCGCAGGTGTGTGCCGTGGGAACATAGGTGTTTATCAGCAGTCTCCAGCAATGTTTGGGGGAGTGACCTTAAAAAATAGTTGAAACTAGAACACATTTACTCACCCGTTTTGTTCTGGTTTAGCTCGGTTCCGGTTCGGTTTAGTTCGTTTCGGTTCCGTTTCGGTTCGGTTCCGGTTCGGTTCCGATTCGGTTCGGTTCCGGTTCGGTTCGGTTCCGATTCGGTTCAGTTCAGTTCAGTTCCGGTTGGTAGATAGATAGATAGCTTTATTTTGTCAGGCAAGATTAGGGCCGTTGGGCCCTCTCTTCCATCTAACCAGATTTTACAATTAATAGCCTACATTATTAAATTATTTGCAGAACTTAACAATGGTACTTAAATCTAACAGGAATACATTTCAGATCCGATCACAATACATATAATGGCAGGTAAGCATGGCGTAGGAAAATTACTGTAATTAGTTAATTATTGCTAAAGTAAGAAAATAATAGGGAAACACGAACACTAATAAAACAGAACCTAATGATTATGTGATGATGTTGATGATGATGATAAGCATCATGGTGTGTGGCGTGGGAACATAGGTGTTTTTGGTCGTCTTCGGCAATGTTCAAAAGTGTGACCTTGAAAAGTAGTTAAAACTAGGGTAGTTGAGAGTATAGTATGGCCCTGTTTCTTACCTATATGAGAGTTTTAACAAAATTTTGAATGATTCTGTCAACATTTTAGAAAATGTTGCTGGATTTTTACGTTACTTTTAAAGAAATTTGATAAAGAGTGAAATAACACTATATTCCTCACATGTTTCCCATGTTCCCTCGGAGTGAAATGTTAGTGTGTGAGTTGAATGTGCTAGGAAGTATGTCTTGTACTTGGTATAAACGTGAACACTGTAACTTTGTGATATCAAAAGTTAGGTTAGGTAAAGGTATATTAGGTTAGGTTCGGTTAAGTTAGGTTAGCTTAGCTTAGGTTAGATAAAGTTAGATAGATACCACTATCTGACTCTTAATCAATCATTAACCATAGAAAAAAATGCAAATACAGTATTAATTTTAATAATGTTATTGGTTTTACGTCCCTTTTAACTACTGTGGCTTTTAGAGATGCAAGGGTGCCGGAATTTTGCCCCGAAGGGGCTCTTTAACGTGCCAGTATATCTACTCACACGGCTCCCTCACATTTGCGCACCCTCAAATGCCAGCTGACTGCGCCAGGATACGAACCTGCAACCTAGGGCCCAGCAAGCGAGAACGTTACCGCTGAGCCACGCAGCCAGCTAGTATTATTTTTTGACTGAGAGTGGGATAGAGGTAGGTGTAAGAGTTAACATATGACTTTATATGATTTTTTTAGTTTAAACGTATAGCCTACATTCCCAATTCACCTTTTTAGAAAGAAAAAAAAAGCAATGTTTTTGACTAGGCGTTGGAATAGAGGTAAGAGTAAGAGTTTAGAGTCATATAGGTAATAAACGGGTCACGCCACGCTTTCAACTACAAGGATAACGATTAGATTACGAGCGGGAGGTGGATAACAAGAAATAATTAAATATATCTAAAATTTATATATATAATACACTCTTTTCTTTATTTTAGTTAATAACCTCCATATTCGTTTTTAGATTTAAATTTAAATGTTTGCGTAATTTTAGGTCCCTTTTGTAACCATTAGTTTAATACGTACAAGAGAGCCCATATTCTTGATAAACATGTGATGATATAGTGTTATTTCACGGTTTATCAAATTTCTTTAAGAGTAACGTAAAAAATCCAGCAAAATTTTCTCAAATGTTGACAGAATCACTCAAAATGTTGTTAAAACTTCTCATATAGGTAAGAAACAGGGTCATACTGTACTCTCAACTGCCCTAGTTTTAACTACTTTTCAAGGTCACTCATTTGAACATTGCCGAAGACCACCAAAAAACACCTATGTTCCCACGCCACACACCAACGACGTGACATAACCGGAACAGAACTGAACTGAACCGAACCGAATCGGAACCGAACCGAAACGCAACCGAACCGAAACGGAACCGAACCGAACTAAACCAGAACCAAACGGGTGAGTAAATGTGTTCTAGTTTCAACTATTTTTTAAGGTCACTCATCCAAGCATTGCTAGAGACTGCTGATAAACACCTATGTTCCCACGGCACACACCTGCGACGCGCGTGCATGATATTAAGATATTAAAAAGCCAATGACCTATTAGTTTTATATCTTATGATTAAATTTTTTAATATAATTCATCCTTAAATAATTATTTAAGAAGCCGGCACTCTTTCAAAAACCCCAAGCCAACATGCGTAAAAGACAAAATAATAATAATAATAATAAATATTAATTCATAATGGCGTCAACCCATATTCAAGCTTTGAATTCTTTAAACTTAACTACTGTATAATGCGCAGTGTCCTTTACTAACGGAGAGTAGACCTCTGAGGTGTATTTGTCATTGAAGATTGCAAACCTTGTGGATACACATGTGATAAGAGTTTACATATACCATTTATAGTTAACTTACTAGAGTTTCAGCTTCTTGACATACTCAAGCTTTTACTGGTTGATGGTAAACCCCTCACAGAGGGGTGTAGAGTACTGGCCACATCTCTGTAAAACAAGGCTACAACCCTTGCAGTGATGTTAACGGCGATTTCTACCCTTTTAACGTTCTGGATGGCTTAAAGTATGTGTGTAAAAGTTATCCGCCCACCATGAGTGAGAGAAAGGGAAATTAGTTGATTTGTTATGGTACAGGGGTTTGCACATCTCATCAGACTAGGTGGCTAGACAATAAACGGCACAAGTGGTGTAGTGGATTGCGTTCATGGCTATCACACAGAGGTCCGGGTTCGATTCCAAGAAATTAAATTTAGGTTGAAACAGGGAACACTCAAATTCGTAATGGTAAACTAGAGAGAGGTGGGTTCAATTCCTACCTCTGCCATCCGGGACATGGTTTTCAAGGTAAATGCTGGGATGGTACTGCACCCGAAATCTCCAATCAGCACTTATATCCGCTGAGATGTAAAGGATTGCAGACACATCGATACCCAGCTCAAAATAACTTACCGTTGTCAGCTAAGTGAAAATTGGGAATTCGAGGATCACACAGAGTATATTAAATAGTACTACTGGACTAGTTACATACTTCTACTATTATTTACATTTAATAGCCAATCGTGAAACTCCGATCTAGAGGAATGATAAGGTCTAATCTATAGTGGGCGCCTGTATCTAACCTGTAGTACTATTTTCGACGTTTATAGAATGAGTAAGCGGTCAGTTAAGATAACAATTGACTAGGTCACTAAAAAGTGCTTGACATTATTCACTAAGGACGATGTACAAATGTCCCTAACTCAAATTAACTGAATGTGTGTCCTATTTGACACTGCAATAATTAAACCAAAAAATCAGAGTGACAATTACTATGTCCTGAAATAACATAAATTTGGAGAATTCGGCACTCTACTGGAGCCCTCATTCACTCCATGAATAAAGCTTGTGCATAATCTTGCATCTCAATAAACAAGAAAATAATTTACATAAATATCAAACACTAGTGAACTTCCCCTGAACCTTCACGAAAAATCAAAATTATGACACGACGTTTGTTTCAGACATATCCCTAGTCTATACAATGCGTTTCATGTACTTGAACCGTGGTTCCAAGTCTAAATTATCATACGCAAAAAGTATTAACTATTAAATATTAATTAAAAATTCTATATGCAAATGTACAAAACTTTGTGGTCAGCACAAATTATTATTTCTTCCATGAAATTATTTAAGTTTTCATTATGCACGATTTTACGCGAGTCTCCAAAATTCCTCTTTAACAATCACCACACCTTTTATTGGGTTAAAATATTGAATACTTCGTCATAGAAAAATGAGCATTCGTGCCGAATGATAAAGTTAAGCACTGCTCAAACATGATTTCTCCAAACTGTTAATAACTCCTATCATTTATGATATTCGTTGCATGACTCTCAGTTACGTTATAAATTGTGGATATAAGAAGTGCATGGCGTTATTTCCTCATTCCTCACCTCTATTTCAAAATTACACAAGTAATTACTCTACTTTTTGAACATGCTGTACAGAAACTTGCCTCGATGCAATATATAACTTTCACACTCTCTGTGAACACAATTGGAAAACATTTCTACGATGCCTCCTTATTTAACAAAAAGTAATTTCATTTACGTCAAATACTTTCACGGAATTTCAACTTTCTAATCCATTTCAATGCATTCTCTCTATAATGCAAGGAAAATCAGTATCCCTATTTCATATTCACCTCCAATGTTAATATTTTTCAAGAAACAACTCCTGCAAAAACTTCCACTAAACTTATACAAAGATTCCTCGTGCTACAAAAATTCAAAACTTCAACTACATCTGTACAGCTT
Source organism: Meconema thalassinum (assembly GCA_946902985.2). Classification (NCBI taxonomy): domain Eukaryota; kingdom Metazoa; phylum Arthropoda; class Insecta; order Orthoptera; family Tettigoniidae; genus Meconema; species Meconema thalassinum. Next base: position 65,248,130 of record OX336390.1, on the reverse strand, counting down.
TTTAAACATCCTGTGTCATGATTTTATCAACTTTATTCCACGTATAAATTTCGTTGTGACATTACTGTAACATTCAATTGACTGGTCTGCAAGAAATCATATTGAATAAAAATACGAACATATCCTCTCTTCCTGAGAATTCAAAACCTCAATATAATTCAGTTAAGTCCATACTGACTTAATTACTGACATCGGTTGACTTATAAAAGGTCGTCCTGTCATTTCCTTTCGTTATTTAATTACAAGTGTTTATCAATGAAGTTCCTAGGTTTCCTTCATGAAATATTATTTATTCAAAATTATTAAGACTTTTTAATGCTCTAATAAATTTTCAATTTACCAATATAAATGTTCCCTGAACATTTCTTAGCTGGAAATATAATTTATTTCAATACTTTGCTGACAGTATAGTTTCAAATAAAGCAGCTACAAAACTGGCGAGCCGAACATGTCCTCGGACACTCCCGGCACTAAAAGCCATACGCAAAAAAAAGTAATTGTATTTACTGTTTAAAGTCTTTCTTTTAATAACAATATTACTGTCGTGTAATAAAACATTTATTGCACGCCGTAAGTTTGTAGTACGGGTCGAAGCTCAAATCAACATCGTAAGCTTTCCAATACCCCTGTACTTTCGTGAAAATACTGACTTTGTTAACATACTGTATCTAGACTTATCAATGCATTCCACCTCATCATAAAACACAGATTTAATTGACGTTACGAATATTTGAAGTTTATTAAATGATTTTACAATTTACTATCTTAAACGTGAAAAATGATTATTCGCTTATAAAATGTCAAAATGGCTTAAATGTGAAATGAAAAATGGCAATAAAAAGTGAATTTAACGGAATTGAAGAATCTATACAACATTGATAATAAATAATTATGTTGGTCAATATCTGAATAAAACACAGTATAATCTACTACTACAAACATGAAATGTATGATAACTATTCATCTACCTTTGCTGAACGACGAGAATTCTGGATGGGTTTGCTTTTAACAAGCAAAGATCTGCACGAGACCTTCGAACGCTGCTGACTCAGCCACCTGTGAGTCGACCGTGACTTAACCAGCCAACTAGGTCAGTCGCCAGGGTGATGACCTCGTCCCGAGTTCCTGGATTCCCCTCTCTACGTCTGTCGAGCATCGTTATGTTGGCTAAATCTTCAGGCTGTAACTTCAGCAAATCTCGACCGGAGCTCTTCTTAGAATCTCGTTCCGTTGTATAAGTTTGTAAGAGTATTTCATGATGTATGTGAAATCTCTTGTTGTAGCAGAATTTCATACTGTATCTTAGAGTGTCGCGTGGTTGTACCGTCGCGATATCCATTTCTGTCATAGTGTTCTGGATGTCACTGTGGATCGTTGCATATCAGCTTCCCTTCACAATGCAATTAGCAACTAGCCATAACTTTATTAAATGATGAACTAGTATATCTTCCCCTTTGCCGGACAATCATCTGCATTCTAAACAGTTGAAAATATTGTAATAGTTCCTTATAATACTGCTCTTGATTTGAAGTATTTTCTGCAGTATAGTTTGCCGTAATAACGTTGTGTAGAATATCAGTTGTACTGCAGGCTGCGTGATACTGTGCCGTTTTCCTGCAGTGAAGCGTGTCGAATGAAATGAGCCTAGCTCTGCTCGTAAGCTGTGTATTCTTGAAATGCTGCAAGTCCGCCTCTCTGCGCTTGCTTGCTCGGGCAGATCACCGACTCCCGTGAATGCACTGCCTTGTAAATCACGCACTTTGCTAACTATGCGTTGCACTGTTATATACTAAGACTGCTTTCCAGCCTAGGTCCTACTCCGACCTAATAAATGTTGAGAGTCCCTACAAGCTGTTCTCTTGCTAGCGTCAAGATTTCCGTTCAAGTCTCTCCCACTCTCTCTCTCCGTGGCGCGGCTCCTCATCTCCCCTTACGTGTTGCCTCGTGCCACCACTTCTCCTACTTTATTGACGACACACTCCCGTCGCCGGAAATACGATCCGTGTATCTAGCGATGTAGGCTTGCCTTTGTTCCAATAATTACCAATTATTGTTTAAACAATTTCTAGATTTCCATCTTTCTCTTCGGCCTTTCGTAAATGTTAATATTAATTTCTTGACATTATAAAATACTCATTCTGAGTATAAAATCTCCCCATCTTCGATTTTATTTAATTTAAATAATTTTATTCTGTCATTTCTGAAATGTGCGGGTCCCAGTTCACATCTCGTCTAAGTCATGGTCTATGCCATAAATAAATTCGGGGGCAGTACCTAACATAAGGCCATGGCCGCTCCCTTCCTAATCCTCAACTGAATACCTGACATACTTCAACACTCAAGTACACGGGGCTAAATGATCACGTTGTCCAAACCTCCCAAATGAAACAACAACAACAACAACAACAACAACAACAACAACAACAACGTTTAACGGGTTCTTCCTCCTCCCTTCCCTTCTAACAAGTAAGTCGCACGCATACCAAACCACACTCGCTCTCTCTCTTTCTTCTCAAGGTCTGAGACTTGCAGTGTTCGCTCGCCAATACTATAAATGTAACATTAACTTAATATACAGAATCTGTTATCAACACCGTCCAGCAAAAGTGTAATTGTTGTACAAACAGAGAATTAACTGTCTGATTGAACAAGCTTTGACTAGCTGTATGTCAGTCCTCTGTCAGAGGGTTGTAGGTACGGTAGGTCATAACTCTGTAAGACACGGTTACATCACTTGTTAGTCATTGCTTTAAAATATACAAATCTACTAGATCATCAGTCTCCTCGTAAACATTATGTATGACGACATCCTACTGCCTCAGGGTATGGCGGCCATCTTGCGCAGTAGCCCCTGGTCCAGCTTTACATCACCCTCCATAAGAACTGCATGGGGGAGTTGCGCACGGCCGCCATCTTGCGCATTAGCCCCTGTGCCAGGCCCGCCTTATATACCCTACTGGCACGTCAAAGAAAAGAATAGGTTTCCTGAAACATGGTAAAGAATTGTGGCAAAGACTGAAAGGTAAGGGCGTAAAATATTTAAACGAAAGCATAACCTTAAGTGTTGGGCTATTGTTGGTATTGTCTTTGTTTATGTACGTTTTCTAAGCTTTGGGATTTGATTCAGATACCAACACAAAGACTTTCGAAAACCTGCCTGTATACATCTGCAGGGAAAATTAAGGTATAATGAACTTTCTATGCAAGACGTAAGGAAAATATACCAATTATTTTGCCAAGAGAAATATCACAACAGTGGCAGAACAACTTCATAGCTCAGCATGTACCTCCCGCGTCCCGCTAAAGAACAGCAGACGACTCAAAGCGAAACTTTACGAACCATTTTATTTACCAAAGAGAGGAGGCGATACTGACAAAACTGTCACTGATTGCAAGGTGGCGTTCCTGTCAAATTCGCAAATAAAACGAGACAGAACTCTTAATTTGTGCCAGAATATAATGGAGTATTGTTGGTAAAGTGGTCGTCCTGTCGATTTTATAAATCAGGAGAGGTAATGAGTTCTCTATTTGGGCCAACAGGTAATAAACGAAGATGCAGTAACGCCAGAGAGCAGAGGAGTCGACAGACGAACGAAAATGTATGAGGGGAGGAAGGAGGGTGACGGACAACACATTAAGAAGTTCGAACGTATATTTCTGGTACATTTTAATGATTTGATGGTTAAATTGAGCTCCATTAAGTTTCAAGTAACTTTTAATTAAGAAAACAGGGGTTGACAACATTCCAGCCGAAGTCATGAAGGTTGGTATGGACACGACAGTCAATATGTTGCAGGTATGGGTAAATGGAAAAATGCCGATGGACCTGAGTTGTGGGTTGATGGTGAATTTGCTGAAGAAGGGGGATACGCCGAACTGTAACAACTTTAGGGGTAATACACTTCTCTCAATCCCTAGCAAATTATTCACCAGGGTTCTGCTAAACAGAATTAAAGAGTATGTAAACCAAAGGCTCCGAAGACAACAGACAGGTTATCGTCTGAATCTTTCACGTGTCGACCAAATAAACACCTTGAGGATAATTTGGGAGGAGTTTGTTGAATGGTCAGCTCAACTAAACGCAGTGTTCGATGACTTCAAGAAAGACTTTGATTGGATCAGTAGAGAATCCATATGGTAAAAAGTGAAGCGATATGGAGTGTTGCCACAAATTATTAATCTCATTCAGGAAACTTACTGAGTTTATACTGTCATTCATGAGGGCCTATACGCTTACGTTCAAGAGTACGCCAAAGTTGTATCCTGTCGCCAGCCATATTATTATAATTTTTTGGAGTGTGATTGACGCAGTGATGGGGAACGTGACTCGAAATGTGAATCGTGGTATCCAAAGGGGATTAACAAATAGTCTGTAAGATTCGGAATTTACTGACGATTTGTGTCTTCTGTCAGAAGCTCATGGGATAATGCAAACAAAAATTCAAGACTTATTAAGAACTATTGGTAGAAGATGGAAAAAATGTGGGACTCAGTATAAACTCAAAATAGACCAAGGCTTTAAGAACTAACACCAACAAACTAGACCTATTTGTTTTCAGGGGTGAATCTATAGACGATCTGGATAGCTTTACTTATTTGGGCATTGTAGGTGCAAAAGATGGAGGAGAAGCACAGGATGTCTCGCAACGTATTCAAAAAGCAATTGGCCCCTTTGTTCGGCTCTATCCGGTGTGAAAGAAAAACATAATATCTACGAGGACCAAACTCCGCAATTTCCGAAATAATCTCAAATTCGTTCTATCTTATGTATTGGTGCAAGACTTGAAAAGTAAGCAGAGTAATTACCTACAGGTTGCAGACCTTTGTCAACCGTTGTTTACGGAAGATTCTTAATGTCTTCTGGCAGGAAGTAATCTCCAACCATGAAGTTTGGAGAAGGACGGGGTACATTGAGATGCCCATACAAATCAAAAGACGGAAATGGAAATGGAACTGGCATTCACTAAGAAAGGGAAATGAAACCATTGTAAGAGATGCATTGGATTGAATCTCACAGGTTACAAGGAAGAGAAGAAGACCCAAACATACGTGGCGAAGATCAGTACTCATGGTGTGGGGCACATTACTTTGTTTTCCGCCCCTTAAAACAACAATAACTACTAGTACACATGGAAACAAAACGATAAGTCAAGACCTGGATCGAGGTGAAGAGGTTGGCAGTCAATAGAAACAGATGGTGTTTGTTGATGCTCTATGTTCTACGAGGGAATTAAGTCAAGTTTGATTTTAGAAAATAATTGCTTTGTTTGATCATTAAATTAACCTTTTGTTCGTTCACTGTTGGAGTTGATAAAGGATCAGCACTCTCGCCGCTTCTGTTCATTCTGTGCATGGATACGGTGACAGCTGACATTCAGACACCTCATGCATGGACGATCTTATATGCTGATGATGTGTTTCTCGCGGATCAAACTCGCGAAAATCTAGAGAATCGAACTCTGTGCTGGAATGAATGTCTGAGCAAAACAGGCTTGAAACTCAACATAGGAAAAACTGAATACTTGCAATGTGGTTCACAGACCAACGGTACCATCAGCATTGAAGAGCATCATCTCACTTAAACTACACACTTTAAATACCTCGGTTTCCTTATCACTTCACATGGCTAAACGCTTGTCGATGCTCAAGTACGAGTTAACACTGCGTGGATAAAGTGGCGCCAAGTCACAGGAATGCTGTGCGATAAGAAAGTACCTATCCCTTTGACAGGGAAAATTTACAAGTCCATGATACGACCAGTGGTACTGAACGGCACAGAATGTTAGCCAGCTTCAACCAAGCATGAACAAGCCCTACATGCAATGGAGATGAAAATGTTACGTTGGTCCATGGGCGTTACACGGCTTGATCATGTCAGGAATAAACATATCCGGAAATAAATGGGAGTTGCAGCCATTACCGATAAAATGAGAGAAACACGGCTTCAGTGGTATGGGCGTGGCGAACAGCAACCAAACACGCGGACCCTGCTCCATCACGGGATACACGCTAGGAAAGAAGAGGATACATTTTTTTTTCCAATAAACCACATCGAAACTAATTCTTGATCCTAACTCCAAGATCTATCTAAATGCCATTCGTAATTTCAACTAAGTAGCGGGTTATGCAACCGAAGCTTCTTTAACGACTCTCACCGTCACTGGTGCAAAAGCCGCGACCTGCTTAGTCAGTATTTTAATTTATGATTTGGGACAGAAAACCCAAACATAGATTCCACGGATTTTATCCGAATTTTGAATGATTGTTTTGCTGTTTTTTACGGGTAAAAGTATGGTATTAGCTTATATAGTTTGGTCATGTACAGTTTTTCGGCATTTCCTCGGTTTCGCTTATGAGGCACGTAGCGGCCTGTGCAAACGGATTACTCATATACTAGAAACAGGATGTAGAAAACTGACCATAGGTGCATTGTTAACAACATGTACACTTTTCATCCTTAACCATTTCCCACCTACAGCGTGCCCGTGAAACGGGTTTTGGAAAGTTGTTCGCAGGTGTTGTGTTAACAATTTACCGTATACACACTTCCGCTATTAAGCACACAATACACAAAACATATCCCAAGAGCAGAAAGTAGAAAGCTGTTTGCAGGTGCTCAAGTGTGAATTTCTCGTGCGTCGGGGTCATAACTCGTTGCTGATGATACTTGGCCAAATTCACTGAATCCATCCGAGTCTTATACAACTTACTGTACAGCCCCACTTCCACCATACGCTGTACTGTCGCTGATAACGCTCCACTGTACGGAGAATTTTCTGAAGTAGCGTAAGCATACATAGTTCCTGGTATATCGTCTTTCATTACATGGATTAAGTTTTACCAGTTCTGAGCTTTCTGTTTCTGTTCAATCTCCCTCTCAGCCCTAATCCTATCTATGACTACAGACACGTTTCTATTAAACGAAATATCATCCAGATACTGACTCCAGCTTTTGCCGTTAACTGGATTTGAAAGTCTTTGAATTAGCTGCGGGCAAACAACTTCTAATGTAGGCACTATCAAACCCTGCCAGTCATGCGGATAAACCACATTCAAACCACTTTTGTACAGCTCTTGGAAAGTGTCTATTACAGGATGTGACCGGACGATGCTCAAAATACTAGTCAGGGAATCTTGGAACGCGTTGGTTACAACAATACTGAAGAATACGTAGAACAACATACTAAGTCTGTCAGACAACGCACTTGGAATAATATTTAAGGATCCTGTCAAGCAAATGGAGAAGGAGTTAAACATATTGTTTGAATTACTCTCTGGTGTCCCCTTAATACGTTGAATTAGATACCATAAAATGGCTACCAATGGTACACTGCAGATCATGAAACACCAAGTCAAACGATCAAATGGAAGGAATAAGTTCTGGTACTGAGGTCGGCGTTTAGCTTTGGGCACTAGGAACACTATTGGGCTAAATCTGTGTGGGTATAAATGAAACCCTGAAAATCTAACCGTAACCGTGAACAGAACAAAGCTAATATCTACTACACCATTTCTAATTTTCGAATATTCATTATGTCTTTTATCTTCACTGACGACTGGTACACCCTTGATGTGAGAGAGAAATGAGTTGAGAATTTCTCCTGTTAGTCCAAAATACTTTACACCTTGAGGCGTTTCCTTGAACGGAGGTCTTGACAGAGAAGATAGCTTTATAACATTGCCTTGAATATTGAGTGGTTTCCGTATGTACAAGGAACTAGTATTTCCATTCGTTACATCGTGTGCAACAATCATACCTCCTTTTCCGAAAGGAGTGTAGGTGTATGTCTTGATGTGATCTTCATTTCCAGTCGTTGAGATGGATACTGTGACCACTGCATTCAGTATCTTGAACTGCCACAATTTGTTAAATACATTACGCACACATTTGTCTGTGTCAGAAATAATAACCACGAGGAACCTTCCTTTCGGATTCAAAGCAGAGAGTGCCTTAAGATAGGTAACACCCTGATGAACAATATCCCAGTAACACTGGTGAAACAACAGCAGGTTAAAATTACTCTTGGTGAGCTGCAAGTTATTTTGCGTTGTTCTTCCAACTACCAACTGCACACCGGTGTAACGGAGCTGGTGTATCAGAAGGAGTGATGTTTGGGAGATGCAGTTGAGGTTATCTCTGTCCATGTAGACGGTTAACATATTATTACATTCATCAACATGACTGTCAATTAAGGCGGAGATAACCGTTGAGATTTTATGGGTATTGTTGCTCTTTCGGAACTCCAGTTGTGGGGAACTGTTTGCTGGTACTAGATTTATAAGTGCGATGGTTAGGAGACTGAATGTTGTCACATACATCACCAGATATCGAAGAAATATAAGGGTGAATCTGTAAGAGAAAAACAATGAAATTAATAATTAGCAAGAATATTTACTGATCTAGTAACCAACTAGTTCCATGAAGAACTGTTATAGATTATTGTCATACGTTCTACTGGTCCTTTGCATCTCAAACTCTGCCTTCAATTATATAGCTTCTTCATGTAATGGACAATGCAGGTGTAACTAAGCATGTGGGAAATCTCCGGGGATTCGGTAGATGACCTGACAACAAGCAAACCATGTCCTGTAAACAAATGGTGTATTTGCTTTTGCTTCCGTGTTACAAGCATTGTTTGTGCTGTACATAACACAGACCGCTTCACTGTGCAGGTTGGTCATTTGTGTTGATGAAGTGTACGTTACTACTTACAGCTCCCTACAGCACGTGCTCAAATGGCAACCACGAGCTGTAATGCAGGCGTCTATGCGCCACATCATTAACTGTCTCACACGATCCCATATTCCCGGCGTCTGTCGTATGTCCTGACATCCTTGCTCTATTCGCTGACGCAGCTTGTCCACGTTATGAATAGTGTGGCATACACAATGGCCTTTAATGACCCCATAACCAGAAGTCTAATGGTTTGATATCGGGAGAACAAGCAGGCCACGGTGTCGGTCTCTCACGCCCTCCCCATTTGTTTGGACTTGAATAGCGACGAAACGTACAAGTGGCCTGTGTGCCCTCCACAAATGGCCAACTAGCATCGTGCCGCCGTCTGTGTTATGCACACCACAAACAGTGCTTGTAAACACGGCAACGAAGACACATACACCACATGTTTACCGGAGATGTTTTGCTCGTTTTCAGGTCCTCTATCAAATCCTCGGAGCTTTCCCACATATTTAGTTACACCCTGTATAGCCATCAGGTTCAAAGAAATGATTTTAGGGATAGCTTCCCGTGGAGCGGTCATGCACTACTCAACAATCCTACAGCAAGTAATTGTCATAGTCTCCTCTTAGCCTACCTTCCTGGCTGTGGCATACACTTCTGAAGTGAGTTGGAGTGTTACATATTTGCCTACATCCAGTTTTGTCCAGAACACCAACTTTAGGCGCAGTAACCTGAATTTGAACGGAATAATACTCCACTAATTGAAGCGTTTCCAATTCACGGCCTTTCAGTGAAAGGAGGATGGGGAAGCTGTTAATAACTCTGAAAACTAAGTTTTTTTTAATGTGAACTTTAGTATTTTACCGTCAGTAGATTTTTATAATTTTGTCGTCAGTTGAATATTAACATTTTGTTGTTAGTAAAATTTTAATACTTTATCGTTATTAGAATTTTAGGATTTGTTTGTTAGTAGAATGTTACAATTTTTGTTAAGTTAGTAGAATTCCTCTGTTGCTTTATTCTGAAGGGGAGTTGCAGACTTTCAGAATAAATCAATTCTTTACTTGTCATATTGACGGTAAAGATATTGGTAATATTGGCCAACTAGTGGCTACACTGCGTTCTGCTGCATGGCTGAAAGCAACGGGAAACTACAGCCGTAATGCTCATCCGGAGGATATGCACCTCTGTATACATAATTACATGTGATGATGGTCTCCTCTCTTGTAAAATTTCAATCCTGAGGTTAACTAGTCCTCCGTTCGCATCTCCTGGTGGGGTCTACTCGAGGGGGTTAACATCACAGAAGTGACAAAGAGGAAATCTGTTATTCTACGGATCGGAGCGTGGAATGTTAAACGTCTGATAGGCAGTGGAAGATTAGAAAACTTAGAAAGGGAAATGGATAGGTTGAATTTGGTTGGGATTAGTGAAATGCGCTGGCAGGAAGATCAGGACTTTTTGTCAGGAGACTATAGGATCATTAGCACTAAATCAAACAGAAGTCAAGCAGGGGTTGGTCTCATATTGACTAGGAAACTTGGATAGCGGATAGAATATTATGAGCAATATAGTGAACGGACTATTGTAGCAAAAATCAATACAAAACCTACGTGCACCAAAACGGTACAAGTCTAAATGCCCACCAGTCAAGATGATGGTGAAGATGTTGAAAAGGTCTACGAAGAAATAGGTGAATTTCTGAGGTATGTCAAGGGTGATAAAAATGTTATAGTAAAGGGAGATGGGAATGCTGTGGTATGAATAGGAAGAGAATGGAAAATAGTCGGAGAATGTGGATTGGGTGAAAGGAGAGATAGAGGAAGCAGGCTGATGGAATTCTGTACCACGCATGAGTTGGACATAGCTAACACCTTATTCAAATACCACAATATAAGGAGATACACATGGATGAGACCAGGAGGTGCTGGCCGTTACCAAATCGACTTCATTTTAAAACCAGATTTTGGATTGAAAAACATATCCTGGTGCTGAAATATAGTCTGACTGCAATCTGGTTGTTACGAAATGCAGACCTAAGTTGAAGAAATTGAAGAAAAGTCAACCCCCAAATAGTGGGCAATAGACAGACTGAAAGATAAACGTGAACAAACGATTCAAGACGAGTGTAAGGGAAGGCATAATGAAAAACCCTGAACAAGAATCAATTGCAGAGGAGTGGGCACTTTTGAAGAATGAAATAACAAAATCTGCAGAAGAAAACATAGGTAGGTGGGTAGATTATTGACTGGGGAATAACCTAACCACCAAGGGAAGATGATTGAGAAAAGGAAGTGGGTTTCGGACTGGAGAGAAAGGATAGAGAAATAGGAGGAGAGTCCCACAAAAGTTATAAATTTAACTTTAATTGCACTCAAAGGCGGTTGCCACTGCAAATCCGCTCTCAGATACCTAAAGTGGGTAAGGACCTGGTCGAAGCTAACGGGAAACGCAGCTAGGACTTGGGCGGTTTGCAAGAGAATGGCTTTAGCGTATTCCCTTTCAAGCATACATATGCCTACTATGGGGAAGGGTGATAGTCAGGCAAGACAGAGAGTAACAGACTTATATATGTCTGTTCAAAGGAATTCGTTTTGAACAAGTAATTCGAAGAATGCCAATAATTTGAATCGGTTTCGATATTTCCAGTTTTCAAAGTTGTAGAGTTCCTAAAAAGCGACCAAGTGCTTCCAAGAAGGATAGTGATAAAAGAATTATACCTTTGGGAATGATTTTGGTAAGTGTACCAATAGTTGCATTTGGAAATGCATAAGCTTTTACCCAGCCAGGAGCCGACTAAAAGTTTAGGCAAAGAAAAACACTTATCTTTTGGAAAACCAACCATAAGTTTTCTGGAGAGGATCTCCACAAGCAGGAAGCTGGCTTAGCGAGCTGTACTTGCCTTACTGGCCAGTTAGAATTAGATATTAAAGCTAAGAGAGACTTTACTACGATAACCACTAAGAGTTCTTGCTCAAATGCAACAAGTGGTGAAAGCCCTATCAATAGATTTGATGGCATTAACGAGGGCATGAACCTAGGAAGAGTCAGGGAAGACAGGATCTTGCCTAACCGTTGTATTAGAGAAATGATGAGTCAAAAAAGAAAGTTTGAATTTATTTAACAATGAAAAAGAACCTAATAAATTAAACAAGCATATAGTTTCAATTTTTGTTAACAATTTGGGGTCGCAGACCTCCTAACATTTAAAGTTTGCTCCAGGCAATTAACAATTCTTTAGGTTTCAAACTTTTTTTTATATATACTAAAATCTTCGTAAGATTTAAAAAAGACAAATGAAGTGATTAAAGTTAGACATTAAATCGAGTACAAGGTGTGGAGCTTGACCCAGGCCCTCCCTTACGTATCTTGAATAATCTCTGTGATCGACCCATTATTAACGAATGTTGTGAGCATGTGCTACCCATATGCTGTACCAAACACAACCAGCATGGAAAAAACATGTGAAAAAAACATAGAACAGGAATGTGCTGCCAACAGAAGGATAAGAATATTCCCTTCAAGCAATTTTTTTTGATAAAATTTGGAAAACATTGAAGTAAACATAAAAGGTGGATGTGGCACATAGTGCAATGGACATTTAAATGCTTATTTAAACCACTTAGAGATGTGTTTGAAGAAAATCAAAGTTATCTACTTATAAAGGAAGGTCCAAACCTACAAATCTATCAATTTAAGAAATAAAGAAAACATTACATTACTTACATTACTCCTTACATGCAACTGAAACAGGATATTGAATCCTGTTGCAGGTGTTATTATTATTATTATTATGGGGTTTGAAGACATTTTTTAGTGTTGCCTTAGTAAACAGAAGTTTGGTGCTTTTCAGTCGGTCAGCACGAATGTACCCTGAAAAAATTACATGAGATTAATAAATACAATTGAATGACCAGTTTCGATCATCAGATCCATTACACTGAGGCTATATGGTTGTAAATGGTCAATTTTGATTGTGTGTTGTTGTTACTTGGATCAGGATGTACGATGTACTTTATTAATCTATAAACCTAGGCCGGAATTCACGGCAGTATTAAAGGTGCCGGGACATTCTCAGAGACCGGCAGCGCTTACATGGCTACTACTTTATGCGTGGCGAGAATTAATCCAGATCTTTAATAGATGAAGACCGTCCTGAATACAATAACATACATCATGTCTAGGCTTGGCAATCCACCACAAGTACGCATGCACTTAATACGGACAGCACATAGGAATACGGGGCGGGGGAGGGGGAACCAGTTTCATCGGGAGAAACATTCCAATTCAGTCGCCTGTTACTAGTGCACGAGTGAAGTTGAAATTGCTCGCTGCTGCAGTGCGGAAGACATCCAGCCAGATAAGTAACCTGTACTATACAGTACAATCAAAATTGACCATATACAACCATATAGTCACTCCAAACAGACACATTCCGCAGTTCTATCACCATTTTAGCATTTCTTTAAACGTCATATAGATTACAACTAACATATACCGACAAGTTGCATTACCAATACTGCAACCAAATAAATGTACATATTGTAAATACTTTCATCCGTAATTTCAAACATAGATTATATAGCCTAAGTCTAATAGATCTGATGATGATCGCTTGACAATCGAAACTGGTCATCCTATTTTATTTATTAATCTCATGTAATGTTTTCTAGGATTAGGGTGTAACACAACTCGTTTAGGTACATTCGTGTTGACCGACTGAAAAGCACCATTTTTTTGGTGCAGATGTTATAATTAATGCAATGTGTACAATAAAAACCCTAACCATAAAACATGCAAACAACATACAAGAAACAGAATATACAGAGCTGATCACAAGTGAATTGTTAACAAAATGAACACCATCCATCCCAAAATACAAAACACACACATCATAATTATACAACTGACAGTACGAATAAAGCTGAACACCGGTGTTTTGTTTACGAAATGTACACTCTTGATCCAAAACCACAAAACACATACACTTCACAGTACCGTTATGTTGAAAGATGGAAACCAGTGTTTTGTTAATGTCATGTACACTCTTGATCTCAAACAACAGAACACACACATCATATTATACAACAAACAGCATGTAGAAAGCTGAACACCAGTGCTGTGTTATCAAAATGTACACTCCTTATCTCTAAAACCAAAACACACACACATCATATCCAACAAACAGTAAGTAGTAAGCTGAACACCAGTGCTTTGTTAACAAAATGTGCACTCCTTATCTCCAACCACAAAACACACACATATCATATTATACAACAAACAGCAAGCAGAAAATTGAACACCAGTGCTTTGTAAACAAAATGTACACCCCTACCTCTAACCACAAAGCACACTCATCATATATAACACCTGTGTTATATTAAAAAAATATACACTCCTTATCTCAAACAACAAAACACACATCATATTATACAACAAACAGTAAGTGGTAAGTTGAACACCAGTGCTTTGTTAACAAAATGTACCGTCCGTATCTCTAACAATAAAACAAACATCATATTATACACCAAACAGCATGTAGAAAGTTGAACACCAGTGTTTTGTTAACAAAATGTACACTCCTTATCTCTAATAACAATACACCCCCACAAGTCATATTACACAACAAACAGTATGTAGAAAGCCGAACACCAGTGCTTTGTTAACAAAATGTTCACTCTTGATCCTAAACCACAAAACACACACATCATATTATAAAACAAACAGGACCGTATGAAGATAGTTGAACACCAGTTATTTGGTAACAAAATCTACACTCCTTATCTCTAACAGCTAAAGACACACACACATCATATTATACACCAAACAGCATGTAGAAAGTTGAACACCAGTGCTTTGTAAACAAAATGTACACCCCTTTTCTCTAACCACAAAGCACACACATTATATACAACAAAAAGCATGCAGAAAGTTGAACATCAGTGTTTTGTTAACAAAATGTACAATCCTTATCGCGAACAACTAAACACACACATCATATTATACACCAAACAGCATGTCGAAAGTTCAACATCAGTGCTTGGTAAAGAAGATAAACACTCCATATCTCTAACAACTAAGCACACACATCATATTATAAGACAAACAGTGCCGTATTGTGCCCAACTCTAGGAATGGGTATTCCAAGATTCAGACACCTAGATATCAAGGGAAAGGCTACAGCCGCTTTTGAAAGTTGAGATATTTGAATATCGCGCTACATTGCTTCTCAATGCAATTGGAAAGAATTTACCGCTAAGAGCATGTCAAGTGACGTAGCGAGTAATAGCAGAGGTCGAGGCTATTTATTGATTAAATAGTTAGCCATGGAGTAGAGATTTGAGACTTGGATCAGATCACTGGCACGGCCAAATGAAAGAGAATGCACTTAGTATCAAGTAAATCGGACCAGGGATACCAGAGATATGAGGATTTCTAGATTTCAGCGTGATGACGCGTGACCCTGACTGTTTTGAATAAAAGCCGGCTGGCTCAGGCATCAATAGCTCACTTCGACACAAGCACTTGCCTAGCAAGGTGCCACTACGCTGAGCCAAGGCACATGGTTGCCGGATCTACGCAGAAGTTATTTTCAAGGTTGTGATAGTCACAAAAGTGCTGCGCTACGAGTGGAACTTAGTAAGTTTCCGGCAGGGAGGATCACTAAGGTGATAGTTATTTTTCGACGGACACTGGTGAAATATTTTTATTTTCACATGGACATATGCTAGACTTTGTCTAGAATTAGTACTTTGTCACAGTCCAGTAATAATCTAATACTTGGATATTTTAGTCCAATTCAGTCAGTTTTCATATTTGTAACTTGATAACCACTCCGATCTATCAGTACATTGAAGACCAGTCTATCACGGTGGTGTTCATTAGCCAACGCAGGGAAACTACATGTTGCTTCGCGCATGGTAGATGCTGTGAAGCCATGCCCAGGGAACGATCTTCAGAACAGCCGTTGATTGGTTAGACTGTCAGTGTTTTCTTGTACTGAAAAGATTACCGTGAGTTATGTTACAACTGACATATCTGAGAATAGATCACTTAGATCTGACACCATTTAAGCAAACTGTTATGGAGTTAACAGAAGCCAATATTAAAATGGATCAACAGTTTCTTCAAACGTCAAGAGATATTACCACTATGTCTTGTTAGACGGGTTGTGGGTATATAATGGTGGCCGATACAAGGCAGGGCATGTCTACGGATAAATCTGGTACAAACCAGGTTCACTACGCTTCAAGACTATCAAGAAATGTAAGCCACATTTTGACTTTATATTATGCCTAGCTAATTGGAACAAACTATTTTTCGGCAGATGACCAACACATTTATTTTTCTTCGTATTTAAATCTTGCAATGATTTACGCAAGACTTATTAGAGTTATTCTGAGTATTTTCAGCACTCAGAACAGTTTAGGATCGATGACCGAGCATATCGAGCATTTATTTGAATTTTTCATGTTTTTGGGAAATCACGGTAATCGGCCGATGTAACTGTAAAAGTTAAATTATTTTTGTTGAGGAATGGATATTTTTTCCATATTCGAAGGTTCGAACATGTGGATTCTCACATAATGAGATAATAATTAAATATATTTAAAATAATATAACTAATAAAAATAATAATAATCCACTAATAATAATAATAATAATGATTTTTTATAACTTTTCTAAATAATTCTTGGATATTATATTTTCTAATAGTCATATGTATTGAGAGAGAGCCTATGAAGTAGTTTCATCATTTCTAGTTTGGAACAGGAGATTTTCCGAAGGAGAGTGGTTAGCGCAAGCCCGCATTCAACCAACATTTCAGTTCTGGTTGAACAGTTGATATTTGCAATGAGCAAAGTATATTTTTCAGATAACACGGAGAGGCATGAAACGGGAAGCAAATGATATTTGTATCAAATAGGATATTTTTGTATTTATATAAAATCATGACGTAAATACACATTCGAAAGTGATATAAAGATTTTCATAAGTATGGTAAATTCACGGGTTGAACTGAATGGTAGAATAAAATAAACTTGTAAGTTTATTAATCTTCCAGTGTTGATAACAAGCAGAGGCTTGATTTATTGTATAAATTTTGGGAAGAAAATGTATGTGTTTGGAGTAGTTGAAATGCCATTCCCAGGTGCGCATGTTTAAGTCGCAGGAATGAGGAGATTTTTCGAGCATCAATCAAATAGCAGGTTCGATGGCTCAGGTTTATAGGAGTATTGGAACTACACATTTCGTCGTATGAATGACCCGAAGGTTATTTCTTAAAAACCATCAGTTCTTATTTCAACCTTGTTTACGGATTCCATTTAGACTTTGATTTTGCTAGAACCCGGATTTGTCATGATAGTAGTTGATTCTTCTTCAGAGGAAGACCTTTGCCGTTGTTGTTGTAATATTGTGTTCTTACACAAATAATAGAATGGACCACTGCCAATTAAAAATAATTCTATAAGCTCCAATAATTTGAAGGATATTTTCAATCCTAGTGCCATGAACTAAATGAATTTATTATGAAACTACAATTCTTATTTTCGCATTTTGTCGAAGAATTGCAAGGTGTGAAAATTACTAAAATGGCCATGAATATAAATATTTTTCATAATAATGATTCCAAGTGGAAAATCAAATAGTTGAATGGTTCAACAATTTATTGATCAAGTTGATGATTCAGAAATCATATATTTTGTCAGGAACTTAAAGTTCATAATCGAGTCACTTCTCGAAATGTTTAATGTCAGAATAACAATTAATTTTGTTGTGCTTCGCACAGTTCTTCAATGCTATGCTCAAGGTCAAATACTTTTCAGATGTTATTAATATGTGTAAATAATTTGTGTTGATTCAAAGATAACAATATTTTTGACAATATATTTTTCAAACTGGAAAAATAAGTGAAAGTTAAAAATTCTATGAACATTTATTCTACGAGTGTTAATATTATGTAAAAATTCAAACAGTGAACTACGATATTTCCAGTAAAGACAATTAAATTTGAACTGGATTTAATCATAAATAATTTTGGAACACAGTCTACAGGACTGACAATCAGACTTGTGTTTCCAAAAAAATAATTGTCAAATGTGTTTGGAAAATTTCTGTACATTGTGTAAATAGGAGTGTGGGTCGCCACACGTGAGTGATGCTACTTTGACCATTTTTGCAGTCAATTTTAAATTCAAAATAAAATTAGATAATTTTACATGATGTGTTATGCCCAGTTGAATCTCCTTCTATCCTTATTGTTGCATTGAGCCAAAAATCAGTAAAGCTTTTTTTCATTTGATGTCGTTTTTGCGATTAGCTTTAACCCATCTGGCGCTCCGGGATATTTTGACCCTCGTGCTGACTGATTCTTGGTAAAATGCATATGTGGTCGTGCGGACTCCGGTCTAAACGGGCACATAAAATAAGATAGAGAGAGAAATGGCTTCGAACGTGGGGCTCGAGTTAGACACGGTCAATCGCATGCCGATTTGAATTATGATGATTTTTATATAAATATTTTGGGAGTTGAGAGATGTCTGGTATGGATGAATAAATTAGTAGGAAACCCAATTAGTGGGAAAAATTAAAAATTTAACTGGATTAATAATTAGAATGGGTTTGAATATTTTTTTATAATGGCTTAACTATTAGGGCGTCAAGTAAATTCAGTAGTAAACGTTCGATGACTGGACATACGCATTATTAGAATCCAGGTGGAGGATATTTGATAACTTGCAGATTTTTCTTGTGATATTGTGGTAAATGTAATTCGTAAAAGTAGAGAATTTTGTTTTTCCATCACGTCGATATTAGGACAAATCTCATTTTATTAGAGTGTTCCAATTAGCTATTCATATTTCTTGTTCTAGTTATAAGCTTGTGTTTGCCAATATTGTATACCCCTAAGTTTTGAATAATAATTGAAAATTATGGAAGAAATGATGAGGATGATGAGGAGTTTGGAGGAGAGTTAAAAAGAAGCTGGACTGCGTGTAGCAGCCATTATGAAAGAAAATGCAGAGGCTTTGGAAAAGAAACTTAAAGAAAATTCTGATAAACTTAAAGAATGTTTAAATGAGAAACTTAAAGAAAATTCTGATTCTTTAGAAAATAAACTTAAAGAAATTTTAAATGATAAACTTAAAGAAAATTCTGATTCTTTAGAAAATAAGCTTAAAAAAGTTTAAACGATAAACTTAAAGAAAATTCTGATTCTTTGGAAAATATACTTAATGAAAATTCTGATTCTTTAGAAAACAGGTTAAAAGGTAACTTGAAAGAAAATTTAAATAGTAAATTTAATTCTATGGACAATAAATTTAAAGAGAATTCTGAAATTTTGAAAATGTCACTTGAGAGTAAAATGACTAAATCATGCGAAAAAACACATGAGCTCGAAACGTCATTAGCTACTAACGCAAGTTTAATGGATGATAAATTTCGCGATGCCGATCTAAGATCCCTAAGCTTAGCTGATAGGATAGAACATGGTATTAGGAAAGTTGGTGAAGACATGATCAACCTAGAAGTCAGAGTGAAAAAAGAGAGTAATGAGATGGGAATTCTAGTTGTTCAACGGTTGACGGAACAATTCAAAGAACTTGTAATGGGAGAAATAAGAGAAGGTGTGATTAATGATTTACAAACTGAAATTAAAACCACAGTTGTCAATGAAATTAAAGACACACTCAAGCTGGAGAACCAAGAGGGAATCAAGGAGATTAGGGAATATTTGTCATCCCATATTCATGTAATTTCCAAAGATATCCAAGCAACTCAGAAGGACATATCAGATATGACAGGGTCATTGAAAAGTCACGAGGCTGTTATGAACCAGATATCCACTGATGTCAACGAGAATTGTAGGGAAACCGAAGCAATTAAAAAAATGGCAGAAGAAAACCATAAGGTACTTGAGGCTATGAAAACCCAAATCAAGGACGAGAAACAGTCTGACCATCTGTTAAAAATGTCAAGTGTAAGGGGAAAAGAACAGATACAGATAAATCTAGGAGCAGCTAGAGAAACTGATAGTCAAAGACAGGATGAGGTCAGGACAGTATTTCAATCCAACCCCATAACTGTATTCAAGAATGTAGAGGATAAGCCTTCTAAATTTTCAGAGCGAGATTCTGTGACACCCGTGGAATTTTTGAGAGAAGCAGGTGATTAGCTGAAAGATTCCAAGATCCCTAAAGAAAGACAGATCCGAGTGATAGGGAAGTTTTTGGAAGGTCCTGCACTTCTTTGGTTTAGAGCTTTTAGATCCACTCTAACCACTTTTGAGGAGTTTTCTCGTGGGTTATTAAAAAAGTTTTGGTCCCCGGAAACCCAACAGCAAGTCAGAGCAGAATTATATTCGAAGAGATTCTCGACGTCACAACCTACTCGATACTCTACGTACTTTTCTCGACAGCTTTCTAAACTGCAACATTTAGATCCGCCGATGCCAGATAACGAATTAATTACTGCATTGATACGTCAGTTTCCAGCAGACGTCCAAAGGACTTTGATCGCTGCTGACATTTATAACATGGAGCAATTTGACGAGGTATTACAGAAGCTTGATCATACGAACGCTCAATTCTTCCATCAGAAGGGAGGAAAGAATAACAACGCTGTGTACGCTGTTATGGCCGATAGTTATTCCCAAACACCTCGAGAGATTCGAGAGGGGCGAGAAGAGAAAACGCCGAGGGAAGATCCCGATAAAAGAGGATGGAATCAGTACAGTAACAGATACAGTTACAAGCCTTATGCGAGACCGGATGGTGGAAATCGATATAATACTCGATGGAGAAGACCTAGGGATAATCAAGGAAGGTACCAGGAAAGAAGGTACTATGGTAGAAACAACTACAATAACAGAGGGAATTTGAATACTCGTCAGTCCAATGAAGAGTTCAATAAGGAGACGAGGAAGAACTTAGAAGCAAGACACCAAGATAACTTGCAGTTTTTAGAGCAGAAGCACAATGAACCAGGTCCATCGGGAACACAACAATCCCGGGGGAATGGAAACGAAAAAAAAACAACTTCGAATTCACAGTAGAAGATAGAATTTTGAACACTTTCACTTCCAGAATATTAAATGGCAAGCAGAGGATGATGACTTAATTCAACAGAATGACGAACGGAAAGAAATGGGTACAAGAATTAGAATGCCAATCATATCATGCGAAGTATTCGGTATGCCTATCGATACTTTGATTGATACTGGGGCTATGCTTTGTCTTGTGAGTGAGAAGCTTTATATTCTGTGGAAGCTCAAAGAGAATTTAGAGGAGATTCCAGTATCAGGAATTAAGATCCAAGGAATAATACCCAACAAAATATCTCTGTGCAAGACCCAATTATACTTATGTATTACGATTGGAGGACATGATTTCCGACATGTGTTTGTTGTAATGAAGGACATGGCTTTTGACATGATATTGGGAGCGGATTTCATTCAGAAATATCAAGCAGTGATAGACATGAAGACAGAGACGATCAGATTCAAGAATACCGAAGAGATTAACTTCGAGGGAAAAGAAGAGGAAGACATCGAGGGAGATGCTCAATGGTCTCTGATTTTTCATGAAGCTGAAGGAAGAGAAGTCTACACTGAGAAGGAGTCTCCAGAGCTAGGGAAAATTTTAGAAGAGTATCACGATATCTTTGATATTAAACCTGGTGAAATTAAAGATTTTGAATATCGTATTCCGTGTAAATGATGATGCACCTTTCCATGCTAAATTGTATCCGGTAGCGGAAAAGCATCGAGAGAGGGTGAAAGTGCTTATCAGAGAGATGGAAAGCAACAATGTGATTGAAAAGTACACTACATCTTATGTCAATCCATTAGCAGTAGTGTCTAAGCAAGATGGAAGTCTGAGACTATGTTTAGACGCGCGAAATTTGAATTCAAGATTACTGCCAGAGTATGACAGACCACCAATCATTAGGGATCTGTTAAGGAAATTCCAAGGCAAGGTCTGGTTCTCTAATATTGATCTCACTTCGTCCTATCATCACATTAGGCTTAGTGAAGATTCCAAGAAGTTTACAGGATTTATGTTTGACCAGCAGACATATGTATTCCGCCGTCTACCATTTGGAGTCAAAACATCTGGATCTGTTTTGATCAGAGCACTGGAACAAAATTTGAGTCCTGAAGTAAAGGAGATAGCAATTCGTTATATAGATGATATCTTAATTGCATCTGAGAATAAGGAGGAACATTTGCTACATCTTCAGATGTTATTCGCAGATTTGAGAAAAGCGAACTTCAAAGTAAACCTTCGAAAATGTCAGTTCTTTCGGAAGGAAATAAAATTTTTGGGTCACATTTTGGATGGTGAAGGATACCGTCCCAATGAAACGAAGATACAGGCGATTGCAAATTTCCCTAGACCTACTAGAGTGAAGAATGTCCGCAGTTTTCTCGGAACATGCCAATTCTTTGCAGGGCATTGTCCAAACTTCACCAAAACGGTAGCTCCATTGCAGGAATTATTAAAGAAAGGAAACAAATGGAAATGGAATGAAGATTGTGAACAATCATTTCAAGATGCCAAGAGGTTATTGGTAAACAGCGTGAAATTGGAGTATCCTGACTTTACCAAGAATTTCATCATAGAATCTGATGCATCCACCGTAGGGATTGGAGCTATTCTTCTTCAGGAAGATGAAGATCACAAGAGACGTTACCTGGTGTTCATTAGCAGGAAACTTCGTCCATCAGAAAGGAATTATTACACCACAGAGTTAGAAGCACTTGCTGTAATCTTCGCGTTGGAGTCGTGGAAGAAGATGTTAATTGGACATTCAGTAATTGTGAGGACTGATCACCTTGCATTGGAGTTTATCTTGAGAACAAACGTTGCCAGTGATAGGATAACTGGATGGTCGCTTTTTATTCAACAATTCAACCTAGTTATTGAACACACTCCTGGAAAGTTGAACGTTGGAGCTGATTTATTGAGTAGAGCAGTGGAGTCTACATCTAAGGTTTTTCAAGTTAACCTGACGCAGGAAGATGAGGATACCTTGAGAAGGTTAAGATTGTTGCATTTATCCCAGAGGAGAGACCGACGTCTTAGAAACATTTTTCGTTTTCTACAGGGAGACATGGATCCAAATGATGATGATTTTGTGGAAACTGAAAGAATTTCAAGAGATTTTATGATGTTAGATGGTTTAATCTACAAGTTTGCAGATCCTGACCATACGAAGCTGAGAGTATTGATACCTCCACGAATGCAAAAACCCATTATCTGGATGGCACATCGAATCGCAGGTCATGCTGGAGTAGATAAGACGGTCAACATGATTCAAGAGAAATTTTCGTGGGAGCGAATGCGACAAACTGTCAGGAACACTATTCGGGAATGCGACTTATGCCAAAGGAGTAAACATAATTCTAGATTACTGAGAGAATTACCAAGGCCTATTATTCCTTCTAAGCCTTGTGAAATCTTCGCGACTGATTTATATGGTCCTCTCCCAAAGTCTAAAAGAGGTAACCGATATATTCTGGTGACCATGAATGTATTCAGCAAATACACTATGTTACATCCAATTCAGAAGGCAAACGCAAAATATTGTGGGAAGAGAATTAGAGACAACGTAATTCCGGAAGCAGGCAAACCGGAATTCCTTTTATCAGATCGTGGACCCCAATTTACATATTTAGAATTTAGAACCATCATTAATAATCTTGGGATTAGACAATTGTTTTGTTCTATCAGACATCCTGAGAGCAATCCAGCAGAACGCGTGATGGCTGAAATAGCGAAATTTTGCCGCCTCTATTGTCCAAATGAGCATTGGAAATGGATGGATGTTCTTTCTTTAGCATCCGAATCCATCAACTCTACAATTCATGAGAGTACTGGACAGATTCCCATGTTGCTTCATCATGGAACTAAACCAACAAGATTATGGGATCGAATCATCTCTATTCCACCTGAGATTTAACCAAGTCGTCAGATGAGGGAAACTCTAGCTTTAGACAAGTTGAGGAGCAAAGCTGAGAAAAGAGAGCGCAGAGTGAGAGGAAAGCATTTTCGCAGACCCTTGCGCGTAGGAACTCTTGTTTTAGTGAAAAGACCTACACCCTCTGACGTGCAAAATCGAGTGTACTCGAAGTTTGCAAGCCTTTACGGTGGACCCTATCGTATTGTGGAAGTAAATAACAATGGAAGCTATGAAGTCGCCAATACACGAACTGGTAACATCGTGGGAACTTATAATGCATCGAATTTGAAGATTTACTATTCAAGAACCAGATGATTTAATGTGTAGATAGGAAAAATAAAAATTTTTCAATTTTTATTTTTGGCTAGGTGTGGGGTGGATGTGCCCAACTCTAGGAATGGGTATTCCAAGATTCAGACACCTAGATATCAAGGGAAAGGCTACAGCCGCTTTTGAAAGTTGAGATATTTGAATATCGCGCTGCATTGCTTCTCGAAGCAATAGGAAAGAATATACCGCTAAGAGCATGTCAAGTGACGTAGCGAGTAATAGCAGAGGTCGAGGCTATTTATTGAGTAAATAGTTAGCCATGGAGTAGAGACTTGAGACTTGGATCAGATTACTGGCACGGCCAAATGAAAGAGAATGCACTTAGTATCAAGTAAATCGGACCAGGGATACCAGAGATATGAGGATTTCTAGATTTCAGCGTGATGACGCGTGACCCTGACTGTTTTGAATAAAAGCCGGCTGGTTCAGGCATCAATAGCTCACTTCGACACAAGCACTTGCCTAGCAAGGTGCCACTACGCTGAGCCAAGGCACATGGTTGCCGGATCTACGCAGAAGTTATTTTCAAAGTTGTGATAGTCACAAAAGTGCTGCGCTACGAGTGGAACTTAGTAAGTTTCCGGCAGGGAGGATCACTAAGGTGATAGTTATTTTTCGACGGACACTGGTGAAATATTTTTATTTTCACATGGACATATGCTAGACTTTGTCTAGAATTAGTGCTTTGTCACAGTCCAGTAATAATCTAATACTTGGATATTTTAGTCCAATTCAGTCAGTTTTCATATTTGTAACTTGA
This sequence comes from Meconema thalassinum, assembly GCA_946902985.2. Lineage (NCBI taxonomy): Eukaryota > Metazoa > Arthropoda > Insecta > Orthoptera > Tettigoniidae > Meconema > Meconema thalassinum. Next base: position 65,223,393 of record OX336390.1, on the reverse strand, counting down.
TAACCACTCCGATCTATCAGTACATTGAAGACCAGTCTATCACGGTGGTGTTCATTAGCCAACGCAGGGAAACTACATGTTGCTTCGCGCATGGTAGATGGTGTGAAGCCATGCCCAGGGAACGATCTTCAGAACAGCCGTTGATTGGTTAGGCTGTCAGTGTTTTCTTGTACTGAAAAGATTACCGTGAGTTATGTTACAACTGACATATCTGAGAATAGATCACTTAGATCTGACCCCATTTAAGCAAACTGTTATGGAGTTAACAGAAGCCAATATTAAAATGGATCAACAGTTTCTTCAAACGTCAAGAGATATTACCACTCTGTCTTGTTAGACGGATTGTGGGTATATAATGGTGGCCGATACAAGGATTATACGTGCTTGTCCGATAGGGCATGTCTATGGATAAATCTGGTACAAACCAGGTTCACTACGCTTCAAGACCATCAAGAAATGTAAGCCACATTTTGACTTTATATTATGCCTAGGTAATTGGAACAAACTATTTTTCGGCAGATGACCAACACATTTATTTTTCTTCGTATTTAAATCTTGCAATGATTTATGCAAGACTTATTAGAGTTATTCTGAGTATTTTCAGCACTCAGAACAGTTTAGGATCGATGACCGAGCATATCGAGCATTTATTTGAATTTTTCATGTTTTTTGGGAAATCACGGTAATCAGCCGATGTAACTGTAAAAGTTAAATTATTTTTGTTGAGGAATGGATATTTTTTCCATATTCGAAGGTTCGAACATGTGGATTCTCACATAATGAGATAATAATTAAATATATTTAAAATAATATAACTAATAAAAATAATAATAATCCTCTAATAATAATAATAATGATTTTTTATAACTTTTCTAAATAATTCTTGGATATTATATTTTCTAATAGTCATATGTATTGAGAGAGAGCCTATGAAGTAGTTTAATCATTTCTAGTTTGGAACAGGAGATTTTCCGAAGGAGAGTGGTTAGCGCAAGCCCGCATTCAACCAACATTTCAGTTCTGGTTGAACAGTTGATATTTGCAATGAGCAAAGTATATTTTTCAGATAACACGGAGAGGCATGAAACGGGAAGCAAATGATATTTTTTATCAAATAGGATATTTTTGTATTTATATAAAATCATGACGTAAATACACATTCGAAAGTGAAATAAAGATTTTCATAAGTATGGTAAATTCACGGGTTGAACTGAATGGTAAAATAAAATAAACTTGTAAGTTTATTAATCTTCCAGTGTTGATAACAAGCAGAGGCTTGATTTATTGTATAAATTTTGGGAAGAAAATGTATGTGTGTGGAGTAGTTGAAATGCCATTCCCAGGTGCGCATGTTTAAGTCGCAGGAATGAGGAGATTTTTCGAGCATCAATCAAATAGCAGGTTCGATGGCTCAGGTTTTATAGGAGTATTGGAACTACACATTTCGTCGTATGAATGACCCGAAGGTTATTTCTTAAAAACCATCAGTTCTTATTTCAACCTTATTTACGGATTCCATTTAGACTTTGATTTTGCTAGAACCCGGATTTGTCATGATAGTAGTTTATTCTTCTTCAGAGGAAGACCTTTGCCGTTGTTGTTGTAATATTGTGTTCTTACACAAATAATAGAATGGACCACTGCCAATTAAAAATAATTCTATAACCACGAATAATTTGAAGGATATTTTCAATCCTAGTGCCATGAACTAAATGAATTTATTATGAAGCTACAATTCTTATTTTCGCATTTTGTCGAAGAATTGCAAGTTGTGAAAATTACTAAAATGGCCATGAATATAAATATTTTTCATAATAATGATTCCAAGTGGAAAATCAAATAGTTGAATGGTTCAACAATTTATTGATCAAGTTGATGATTCAGAAATCATATATTTTGTCAGGAACTTGAAGTTCATAATCGAGTCACTTCTCGAAATGTTTAATGTCAGAATAACAATTAATTTTGTTGTGCTTCGCACAGTTCTTCAATGCTATGCTCAAGGTCAAATACTTTTCAGATGTTATTAATATGTGTAAATAATTTGTGTTGATTCAAAGATAATAATATTTTTTGACAATATATTTTTTGAAACTGGAAAAATAAGTGAAAGTTAAAAATTCTATGAACATTTATACTACGAGTGTTAATATTATGTAAAAATTCAAACAGTGAACTACGATATTTCCAGTAAAGACAATTAAATTTGAACTGGATTTAATCATAAATAATTTTGGAACACAGTCTACAGGACTGACAATCAGACTTGTGTTTCCAAAAAAATAATTGTCAAATGTGTTTGGAAAATTTCTGTACATTGTGTAAATAGGAGTGTGGGTCGCCACATGTGAGTGATGCTACTTTGAGCATTTTTGCAGTCAATTTTAAATTCAAAATAAAATGAGATAATTTTACATGATGTGTTATGCCCAGTTGAATCTCCTTCTATCCTTATTGTTGCATTGAGCCAAAAATCGGTAAAGCTTTTTTTCATTTGATGTCGTTTTTGCGATTAGCTTTAACCCATCTGGCGCTCCGGGATATTTTGACTCTCGTGCTGACTGATTCTTGGTAAAATGCATATGTGGTCGTGCGGACTCCGGTCTAAACGGGCACAGTATGTAGAAAGTTGAACTCGAGTGGTTTGTTAAAAAAAGATACGAGCCTTACAGTAGTCGCATATGATGTGTAACATCTGACATGTTATCCTACTCGTATACTACACAGCTTGGACATTCTTAAAATGTTAATTTACACTCCATTTTCATACGGGTACTATGATGAATGTATATCTTGAATTGGAGATATGCTACTGTCACATTTGTGGCGCAGCGGTCAAGCTGTTAGTCTCTCACCAAGGTATACCGGGTTTGATTCCCAGTCAATACATGTGAGATTTTCGAATTGAAATGCCATGTCCTGTGGTTCGCATTCCACGTAAAAGGGAAGTACCGTGGATCATGATCGTGAGATTAACGGACACGCAAAACTACAAGCTTCCTTATTCCCTTTTACATTAATAATTCATAATAACAAAGTGACACACAACGTCGACAGTACTCTCAAATACTGTGAGCACATTCCTCAGTAACTATAACATTCATTATTCTCAAGGCTCTCATACAGTTCGTCGTAAACAATCAAAACATGGATTCCTACAATCATGATATGACCTAGTCCCACATATGATGAAAATACAGCTTTTATTCCACTCATATAACATCATTCTGTTATGCATTTAATATTTGACTACTCACCCACAGCTTGACAATAATGCCGCTTATTTAAATGTCATTTGTCGTCTTTGTCCTACCCCATGTGATATTCAACCTTGAACGTGAAGCTTCATAAAATGCTCAATGACAAATTAAAGTCGGTGAAACATTTGGCACTGTGCTCGTCAAACCAGTGCCTGCTAAATGCACTGCCTACTGTATTGACATAACATTCTCGCGCTACAGAGCACACACTGCCTTGTTTCCAATACACAAATTTTCAATTGTACATCCAGTTGGCAGTGCGTCTTCACTTCGGTCCGATCCACTTCCGTTCGATCCACTTCCGCCCGATTCACTTCCGTCCCATTTTTATGGCAGTGCGTCTTCACTTCCGTTCGATCCACTTGCGCCCGATTCACTTCCGTCCCCAATTTTCAAAATCAGTCCCACAAAACTATCCAGCAACCGAGCGAAAAGATGTTACACATCAATAAATCACTCCTTATCTCTAACAACTCAACACACCATCATATTATACAACAAACAGCATATAGAAAGTTGAAAAGCAGTGTTTCGTTAACAAATTGTACACTCCGTATTGCGAACAACAGAACACACACTCATCATATCATACAACAAACATAATGTAGAAAGTTGAAAACCAGTGCATTGTTAACAAAATGTACACTCCTTATCTCAAACCACAAAACACTAATACATCATATACAACAAACGGTAAGTAGAAAGTTGAACACCAGTGTCATGTTAAATAAATGTACACTCCTTATCTCTAACAACAAAACACATAATATATTATACAACAAAATACCGTACGTAGAAAGTTTAACACCAGCATTTTGTCAACAAAATATACACTCCTTATCTCTAAACACAAAGGAAACACATCGTATACAACAATCAGCATGTTGAAAGTTGAACACCAGTGTTTTGTTAACAAAATGTTCACTCCTTATGTCTAACCACTAAACACACACACATCATACACAACAAATAGTATGTTGAAAGTGTTTTGTTAACAAAATGTTCACTCCTTATGTCTAATCACTAAACACACACACATCATACACAACAAATATTATGTTGAAAGTGTTTTGTTAACAAAATGTACATTCCTTATATCTAACAACAAAACACATCCTAAACAACAAACAATATGTGGAAAGTTAAACACCAGAGTTTTGTTACCAAAATGTACACTCCTTATCTCTAACAACAAAACACACACGTAATACAGAACAAACAGTAAGTAGTTAGCTGAACACCCGTGTTTTGTTAACAAAATGTTCACTCCTTATGTCTAACCACTAAACACACACACATCATACACAACAAACAGTATGTTGAAAGTGTTTTGTTAACAAAATGTTCACTCGTTATGTCTAACCACTAAACACACACTCATCATACACAACAAACAGTAAGTTGAAAGCGTTTTGTTAACAAAATGTTCACTCCTTATGTCTAACCACTAAACACACACACATCATACACAACAAACAGTATGTTGAAAGTGTTTTGTCAACGAAATGCACACTCCTTATATCTAAACACAAAGGACACACATCATACACAACAAACAGTATGTTGAAAGCGTTTGGTTAACAAATGTACACTCCTTATGTCTAACCACTAAACACACACCCATCATACACAACAAACAGTATGTTGAAAGTGTTTTGTTAACAAAATGTTCACTCGTTATGTCTAACCACTAAACACACACTCATCATACACAACAAACAGTAAGTTGAAAGCGTTTTTTTAACAAAATGTTCACTCCTTATGTCTAACCACTAAACACACACACATCATACACAACAAACAGTATGTTGAAAGTGTTTTGTCAACGAAATGCACACTCCTTATATCTAAACACAAAGGACACACATCATACACAACAAACAGTATGCTGAAAGTGTTTTGTTAACAAAATGTTCACTCCTTATGCCTAACCACTAAGCACACACACATCATACACAACAAACAGTATGTTGAAAGAGTTTTGTTAACAAAATGTACACTCCTTATCTATAACAACAAAACACATCCTAAACAACAAACAATATGTGGAAAGTTAAACACCAGAGTTTTGTTACCAAAATGTACACTCCTTACCTATAACAACAAAACACACATATCATACAGAACAAACAGTAAGTAGTTAGCTGAACACCCGTGTTCTGTTAACAAAATGTATACTCTTCTCTAACCACAAAACGCAAATCTAATACAAAAAACAGCATGTAGAAAGATGAACATTGGTGTCTTTGTTAACAAAATATCCACTCTTTATCATCAACCACAGAACACACACACATTATATACAACAAGCAGTATCTACAAAGCTGAACACCGGTGTTTGGTCAATAAACTGCATTCTCTTTATAATTAGTCACAAAACACACACCATATACAGCAAACAGTACTGTATGTACAAAGATGAACCCCGTGATTGTTAACAAAACGTATACTCCTTATTTCTAACCACAAAACACAAACACTGCATATACAACAAAGACTATGTAGAAAGATTAACCCCATGATTTGTTTACAAAATGTACACTCCTTATCTCTAACAACAAAACACACGCATATCTTATACAACAAACAGTATGTAGATAGATGAACCCCGTGATTTGTTAACAAAATGTATACTCCTTATCTCTTACCACAAAACACTAACACTTCTTACACAACAACCAGGATGTAGAAAGCTGAACACCGGTGTTTTGTTAACAAAATATACCACAGTATTTATCCCTAAACACGAAACACGCTCATCATATGCCAGGGGCGTATAAAGAGTTTTATTTCGGGGGGGGGGGGGGGGATGCCCAACCGGAGGTTTGGGGGCATGGTATTGGCCCCTAAGAATTGGGAGTCCGGGGTTCTCCCCGGGAAACTGATGTATAATTTGGTGCTAAATTATGAGTTTTAAGACTATCTAGCATCACTTTTTCAACCAATTTGTTGTGATGTTTATGTTTGGTTACTGTCAAGCACAACTAAGACCATTTTATGATACTTTTCATTAATACTATCATCTTGCTCACTTGATAGTGTTTACATGGAATGAATTAACATTACTGTTTTGATTTACAACTTACTCTATAACATAAAGTCAAGTTTCTTTAAGCATTACCAAATCGGTTTATAACTTCATCGTCACTGAGATGTGTGTGTCTGTGAATGGAAGTAAAATTTTATTATATAAGTTTTCAACCAACTCAAACTCCGTTCGGCAGTACCGGTAGCTTCAGAGAGAGGCAAATTTACCAAAAGTTTGATAAAGGTATAAAAGTTAGGGAAACCTTTTGTCACACTTCAAGGGCACTAGTTGCTGTTCTTGGTACGTTTATAAGAGTGAAGGCACTGGAGGGAAATAAAAGTTTATGTTGTTACACATTATATCAGAGCAAACTGCTTGTCGCACGATTTATATCGCTCTACCTTCGCCTTGCTCTGCAACGTTGCCATACGTCGCTTAGTAACAATAGTACATGATAAGTGCGAGTATATTAATTTTTAATATTTTAATTCATAAACAAATATAATATGTGACAAAAATTTCGGGGGGGAGGGGCGGGCCCGCTGCCCCCCGCCCCCTTATATTTGCCCCTGTCATATGCAACAACCAGGATGTAGAAAGCTGAACACCCGTGGTTTGTTCTTTATACAAACCGTATGTAGAAAGCTGAACCCCTTTCTTTTAATTAATAATATGTATGCTTGTTATCTCTATGTAAAATACTCACACATCCTATATAACAAACAATACTGTATGCAGAAAGATGAACACTGGTGTTTTGTTAACAAAATGTACACATTTTATCCCGAACCACTAAGCACCCCCTTCCCCATCATATGGGTAAGCCAGATGCAAAGACCACTAAGGGCACGTTTGTCTTATATTTTGATTTGAGTGCACCGTCTCATTCGACTTAAGGGGTTACACGATGGAATAAATTTCAGGGTGCGTTACATGCTCAAAGTCGTTGAAAATGGACAACAACAATCGCGTATGCTTGCATTAACCGCTAAACGCCTGTCGGTTACGGTTGCAAAGCCAGTTTAATGCTGCACGTCTCCAAAGACCGCTAAGTTACGTAAGTATGGCGTCTGAACTTGCCAGATCCGGCTGCAAACCACACCAACTGGTTCATGAACTGTCAATATTCCGCCCACGAATTGGGTTGGGCACAGTGTCGAGTAGACGTACGTAACTGTGACACACTGCCATATGCCTTGTCACGCCGGTTACAAGTAGAGCAGATCGACAGTTTGTTTGTTGTTTGTGGGCATTTCAAGCCAGGAAAATGAACCACATTGTGGATTTATGTCAGGCTGCTATTGTATTTCTGGACAGTAATAAGAACGTGGAAGTTCCAAATACGGAGGAAAGAGCAGGAACGGTAAGTTGTGGGAGAAATAGTGTAGGTTGAAATAGTTGATCCCGTTGATATTGGAGTTGAAAAAAAAAACAGAATCTGACTTTGGGAAACAGCACGAGTAGGGTATATAAAGCGGACCTGGCACAGGGGCTAATGACCAAGATGGCGGCCGCGCGAAACTCCCCCATGCTGTTCTTATGGAGGGTGATGTAAAGCTGGACCAGGGGCAACTACGCAAGATGGCCGCCATACCCTGAGGCAGTAGGATGTCGTCATCAATAATGTTTACGAGGAGACTGATGACCTAGTAGATTTGAATATTTTAAAGCAATGACTAACAAGTGATGTAACCGTGTCTTACAGAGTTATGACCTACCGTACTTACAACCCTCTGACAGAAGACTGACATACAACTAGTCAAAGCTTGTTCAATCAGACAGTTAATTCTCTGTTTGTACAACAATTACACTTTCGCCGGACGGTGTTGATAACAGATTCTGTATATTAAGTTAATGTTAAATTTATTGTATTGGCGAGCGAACACTGCAAGTCTCAGACCTTGAGAAGAAAGAGAGAGAGAGAGTGTGCTTTGGTATGCGTGCGACTTACTTGTTAGAAGGGAAGGGAGGAGGAGAACCCGTTAAACGTTGTTGTTGTTGTTGTTTCATTTGGGAGGTTTGGACAGCGAGATCATTTAGCCCCATGTACTTGAGTGGGGAAGTATGTCAGATATTCAGTTGAGGATTAGGAAGGGAGCGGCCATGGCCTTATGTTAGGTACCATCCCAGCATTTACTTTGAAAACCATGTCCTGGATGGCTGAGGTAGGAATTGAACCCACCTCTCTTTAGTTTATCATTACGAGTTTGAGTGTTCCCTGTTTCAACCCAAATTTAATTTCTTGGAATCGAACCCGGACCTCTGTGTGATAGCCATGAACGCAATCCACTACACCACTTGTGCCGTTTATTGTCTAGCCACCTAGTCTGATGAGATGTGCAAACCCCTGTACCATAACAAATCAACTAATTTCCCTTTCTCTCACTCATGGTGGGCGGATAAGTTTTACACACATACTTTAAGCCAACCAGAACGTTAAAAGGGTAGAAACCGCCGTTAACATCACTGCAAGGGTGTTAGCCTTGTCTTACAGAGATGTAGCCAGTACTCTATACCCCCTCAGTGAGGGGTTTACCATCAACCAGTAAAAGCTTGAGTATGTCAAGAAGCTGAAACTCCAGTAAGTTATCTATAAATGGTATATGTAAACTCTCATCACAGGTGTATCAACAAGGTTTGCAATCTTCAATGACAAATACACCTCAGGGGTCTACTCTCCCTTAGTAAAGGGCACTGCGCATTATACAGTAGTTAAGTTTAAAGAAGTCAAAGCTTGAGTATGGGTTGACGCCTTTATGAATTAACATTTATTTTTATTTTTTGTCTTTTACGCAGGTGGGCTTGGGGTTTTTGTAAGAGGGCGGGCTTCTTAAATAATTATTTAAGGATGAGTTATTTAAAAAAAAGTAACCAAAAGATCCAAAACTAACAGGTCATTGGCTTTTTAATATCTTAATATCTTGCGCGCGTCGCAGGTGTGTGCCGTGGGAACATAGGTGTTTATCAGCAGTCTCCAGCAATGTTTGGGGGAGTGACCTTAAAAAATAGTTGAAACTAGAACACATTTACTCACCCGTTTTGTTCTGGTTTAGTTCGGTTCCGGTTCGGTTTAGTTCGTTTCGGTTCCGGTTCGGTTCGGTTCCGGTTCGGTTCGGTTCCGGTTAGGTTCGGTTCCGGTTCGGTTCCGGTTCGGTTCGGTTCCGGTTCGGTTCGGTTCCGGTTCAGTTCAGTTCAGTTCAGTTCCGGTTAGGTCACGTCGTTGGTAGATAGATAGATAGATAGCTTTATTTTGTCTGGCAAGATTAGGGCCGTTGGGCCCTCTCTTCCATTTAAACAGATTTTACAATTAATAGCCTACATTATTAAATTAATTGCAGAACTTAACAATGGTACTTAAATCTAACAGGAATACATTTCAGATCCGATCACAATACATATAATGGCAGGTAAGCATGGTGTAGGAAAAATTATTGTAATTAGTTAACTATTGCTAAAGTAAGAAAATAATAGGGAAACACAAACACTAGTAAAACAGAACCTAATGATGATGTGATGATGTTGATGATCATGATGATAAGCATCATGGTGTGTGGCGTGGGAACATAGGTGTTTTTTGGTAGTCTTCGGCAATGTTCAAAAGTGTGACCTTGAAAAGTAGTTAAAACTAGGGTAGTTGAGAGTATAGTATGACCCTGTTTCTTACCTATATGCGAGTTTTAACAAAATTTTGAATGATTCTGTCAACATTTTAGAAAATGTTGCTGGATTTTTACGTTACTTTTAAAGAAATTTGATAAAGAGTGAAATAACACTATATTCCTCACATGTTTCCCATGTTCCCTCGGAGTGAAATGTTAGTGTGTGAGTTGAATGTGCTAGGAAGTATGTCTTGTACTTGGTATAAACGTGAACACTGTAACTTTGTGATATCAAAAGTTAGGTTAGGTAAAGGTATATTAGGTTAGGTTCGGTTAAGTTAGGTTAGCTTAGCTTAGGTTAGATAAAGTTAGATAGATACCACTATCTGACTCTTAATCAATCATTAACCATAGAAAAAAAATGCAAATACAGTATTATTTTTAATAATGTTATTGGTTTTACGTCCCTTTTAACTACTGTGGCTTTTAGAGATGCCGGGGTGCCGGAATTTTGCCCCGAAGGGGCTCTCTAACGTGCCAGTATATACACTCACACGGCTCCCTCGCATTTGCGCACCCTCAAATGCCAGCTGACTGCGCCAGGATACGAACCTGCAACCTAGGGCCCAGCAAGCGAGAACGTTACCGCTGAGCCACGCAGCCAGCTAGTATTATTTTTTGACTGAGAGTGGGATAGAGGTAGGTGTAAGAGTTAACATATGACTTTATATGATTTTTTAGTTTAAACGTATAGCCTACATTCCCAATTCACCTTTTTAGAAAGAAAAAAAAATGCAATGTTTTTGACTAGGCGTTGGAATAGAGGTAAGAGTAAGAGTTTAGAGTCATATAGGTAAGAAACGGGTCACGCCACGCTTTCAACTGCAAGGTTAACGATTAGATCACGAGCGGGAGGTGGATAACAAGAAATAATTAAATATATCTAAAATTTATATATATAATACACTCTTTTCATTATTTTAGTTAATAACCTCCATATTCGTTTTTAGATTTTAATTTGAATTTTTGCGTAATTTTTAGGTCCCATTTGTAACCATTAGTTTAATACGTACAAGAGAGCCCATATTCTTGATAAACATGTGAGGATATAGTGTTATTTCACGGTGTATCAAATTTCTTTAAGAGTAACGTAAAAAATCCAGCAAAATTTTCTAAAATGTTGACAGAATCACTCAAAATGTTGTTAAAACGTCTCATATAGGTAAGAAACAGGGTCATACTGTACTCTCAACTACCCTAGTTTTAACTACTTTTCAAGGTCACTCATTTGAACATTGCCGAAGACCACCAAAAAACACCTATGTTCCCACGCCACACACCAACGACGTGACATAACCGGAACTGAACTGAACTGAACCGAACCGGAACAGAACCGAACCAGAACCGAACCGAATCGGAACCGAACCGAAACGCAACCATAGTTAACTTACTGAGTTTCAGCTTCTTGACAAACTCAAGCTTTTACTGGTTGATGGTAAACCCCTCACAGAGGGGTGTAGAGTACTGGCCACATATCTGTAAGACAAGGCTACAACCCTTGCAGTGATGTTAACGGCGATTTCTACCCTTTTAACGTTCTGGATGGCTTAAAGTATGTGTGTAAAACTTATCCGCCCACCATGAGTGAGAGGAAGGGAAATTAGTTGATTTTTTATGGTACAGGGGTTTGCACATCTCATCAGACTAGGTGGCTAGACAATAAACGGCACAAGTGGTGTAGTGGATTGCATTCATGGCTATCACACAGAGGTCCAGGTTCGATTACAAGAAATTAAATATAGGTTGAAACAGGGAACACTCAAATTCGTAATGGTAAACTAGAGAGAGGTGGGTTCAATTCCTACCTCTGCCATCCGGGACATGGTTTTCAAGGTAAATGCTGGGATGGTACTGCGCCCGAAATCTTCAATCAGCACTTATATCCGCTGAGATGTAAAGGATTGCAGACACATCGATACCCAGCTCAAAATAACTTACCGTTGTCAGCTAAGTGAAAATTGGGAATTCGAGGATCACACAGAGTATATTAAATAGTACTACTGGACTAGTTACATACTTCTACTATTATTTACATTTAAAGGCCAATCGAGAAACTCCGATCTAGAGGAATGATTAGGTCGAATCTGTAGTGGGTGCCTGTATCTAACCTGTAGTACTATTTTCGACGTTTATAGAATGAGTAAGCGGTCAGTTAAGACAAAAATTGACTAGGTCACTAAAAAGTGCTAGACATTATTCACTAAGGACGATGTACAAATGTCCCTAACTCAAATTAACTGAATGTGTGTCCTATTTGACACTGCAATAATTAAACCAAAAAATCACAGTGACAATAACTATGTCCTGAAATAACATAAATTTGGAGAATTCGGCACTCTACTGGAGCCCTCATTCACTCCATGGATAAAGCTTGTGCATAATCTTGCATCTCAATAAACAAGAAAATAATTTACATAAATATCAAACACTAGTGAACTTCCCCTGAACCTTCACGAAAAATCAAAATTATGAAACGACATTTGTTTCAGACATATCCCTAGTCTATACAATGCGTTTCATGTACTTGAACCGTGGTTCCAAGTCTAAATTATCATACGCAAAAAGTATTAACTATTAAATATTAATTATAAATTCTATATGCAAATGTACAAAACTTTGCGGTCACCACAAATTATTATTTCTTCCATGAAATTATTTAAGTTTTCATTATGCATGATTTTACGCGAGTCTCCAAAATTCCTCCTTAACAATCACCACACCTTTTATAGGGTTAAAGTATTTAATACTTCGTCATAGAAAAATGAGCATTCGTGCCGAATGATAAAGTTAAGCACTGCTCAAACATGATTTCTCCAAACTGTTAATAACTCCTATAATTTATGATATTCGTTGCATGACTCTCAGTTACGTTATAAATTGTGGATATAAGAAGTGCATGGCATTATTTCCTCATTCCTCACCTCTATTTCAAAATTACACAAGTAATTACTCTACTTTTTGAACATGCTGTACAGAAACTTGCCTCGATGCAGGCGCGGCTGGTCATTAAAGGCTCTTAGGCGGAGCCTCTCCTGAAAGATTCTATAAATATACATACCGTATTTAATTGAGGAATTTATAATTTATATTGATTGGAAACATTTATAAATTTCACTCAATTCATTCAGTCACGAGTCAATATATTTGGAACTGTTGATAAAGAATGTTTTTCAGATGGATAGTAGCGCCGTTAGGCTGCGCCTTCGATATCCCATTCCTTCCTATGTAACAGGGACGGGAGGCGTGGTTATGAAAGCTTCATTCGTTTCAATTGTATCACTTAAGGCTCAGGCGACTACAGCCTAAGCCAGGCTTGCCAACGACGACAAGATATTCTTATTCTGTGGAATGCATTCAAAGTTGTTCAAGGAGACTGAAACCACTCTCATGAAAGTTTATCTTTTCCCTCTTTCACTCTTCGAACGATTAATAATGACAAGTTACCAGAAACAGTTAGATATGACTAATAAGTGATAATCATTATTGAGAACTCAAATGGTATCCCTTAATGTATAATAACTAAAATATTTCCACCAGATAGCACCATGAGGTGGCAAGGGTTAGCAGAGCCATCTACCGAGACTTAAGGAAAGTATGCTGTTTAAAATATGCCACCGCCCATGCTGCGTATTCGTAAACAAGTGTTCGCGCGTTAAAATCGTTGGTGTAACTTAATTAGTTCATTAATTATGTTGTTTGTCAGTGGCAAGTCTTAATTTGCGTGTTATGGACTACAGTTAGGGTTGCCATTGCATTTTTTTAATCAAGGTCGTCAAACGTTGTAATAAATAATACACATAAAGCAAGCCTCCGTGGCCTAGGCGGCAGCACAACGGTCTCTCACCGCTGAGTCCGTGGTTCAAATCCCGGTCACTCCATGTGAGCTCTGTGCTGGACAAAACGGAGACAGACAGGTTTTTCTCCGGATACTCCGGTTTTCCCTGTCTAAATTTCATTCCAGCAACACTCTCCACTATCATTTCATTTCATCTGTCATTCATTTCATCATTGCCCCGAGGAGTGCGTCAGGCCTCGGCAGCCGGCACAGTCTATATCCTACCGATGGGGGGGGGGCTTCATTCATTCCATTCCTGACCCGGTCGGAGACTGGAAGCAGGCTGTGGATTTTCATTGTCATGTATTAAATAAGCATTGCATAATCAAATACACATATCATATAGGCCTATGGCACCAGCAACTTACAAATGCTTTTCATTTGAACAAACCTTTGCAAACATCTTTCATTTGTAAGTACCTTCTGATAAAATACACTACAATTTTCGTCATAATTGTAATATGTGAACAATGGAGTTTGTTTGTATAATCTCTCCAATTGATATTCTCTCCGTAAATGCATTGCAGGGGGAAATGCTGAGTATTAACTTCACAAGGACTACGATACTCCTTAAAGTTGTTGCCCCTAATATATCTATAACATGTATCCATATATCTAACACAGACATAGAAGTCATTTTCTCTTTCAAACTTGCACCTGTATCTCCAGAAAACAAGCTAGATATTACAATCAATTCTGAAGCGGGACATTTGAAAATTGGTGCAAAATTGAATATACTATCAAATGAACCAAAAAAACGGAACATTTGGCGTTCCGTTAAAGATTAAAACAGAACGCGGAACAATACAAGAAACAACGGAATTGTTCCGGGTAAAACGGAACGTCTGGCAGCCCCAGCTACAGTAGTGGTAAGTGTATGTCAACAAGACAATGAATTCAGTTAGTAGCGTATCGGGCAAAAATCTCGACCACGAAACTAGGCTGATTGTGAAGGGTCACAGGAGAGGCATAGCGGTGTTTCTATACCCTAAAACGAGTGAAAACATTTTTACGAAACACAATGAAGGAAGGCCGACTGTGCACTTGCAATGTGTTCCACAGAAAAGGAATTGTTGGAGTCACCGAACTTCAATGAGCTTGTCATTGACCACTTTGCAGCTCTAAAGGAGAGGAGGGCAGACTTCACTTACAAACCTATGAATTAAAGGTCATGTGTTTATATAAAGTAATAGCAAGTAGCTTCACTGCTCTTAATATCTACAATTGTGTTTATTTATTTGTTTCCATTTATCCCTCAAGATCGGGTTCACTTTCGGACTATGTTACAGATCAATTCCCTTACAGTTCTAGCTGGTAAACACAGTATTTTCTAAGTAAATTGCGATTGTTTGGTAGTGTACAACCGTGAAACAGACTCCTCTGATCGGGACTAATTAGAATGGGGAGTAGGTCAAATTAGAAACGGAATGCATTGCCTCTTCCTGAATGTTGAAACTAGGTAAGTACATTCATTTTAATTAGGGAAAAAAAATGCTTTATAAAATAACATAATGGTGCCAATCTGTAAGTCTGTTCTGAGCTCCCCCACCTTTCACCGTGAAATTAAAAATCCTGCAGCCGTGTATGTGGGTGTCGTATAATGCGTTATACCAGCATTTTGCCACTACGTGCTGAGCCTTCCCCAGCTCCAACACCACGAGCCGCGGCTGCCTCGATGCAATATATAACTTTCACACTCTCTGTGAACACAATTGGAAAACATTTCTACGATGCCTCCTTATTTAACAAAAAGTAATTTCATTTACGTCAACTACTTTGCACGGAATTTCAACTTTCTAATCCATTTCAATGCATTCTCTCTATAATGCAAGGAAAATCAGTATCCCTATTTCATATTCACCTACAATGTTAATATTTTTCAAGAAACAACTCCTGCAAAAACTTCCACTAAACTTATACAAAGATTCCTCGTGCTACAAAAATTCAAAACTCCAACTACTTCTGTACAGCTTTTTAAACATCCTGTGTCATGATTTTATCAACTTTATTCCACGTATAAATTTCGTTGTGACAATACTGTAACATTCAATTGACTAGTCTGCAAGAAATCATATTGAATAAAAATACGAACATATCCTCTCTTCCTGAGAATTCAAAACCTCAATATAATTCAGTTAAGTCCATACTGACTTAATTACTGACATCGGTTGACTTATAAAAGGTCGTCCTGTCATTTCCTTTCGTTATTTAATTACAAGTGTTTATCAATGAAGTTCCTAGGTTTCCTTCATGAAATATTATTTATTCAAAATTATTAAGACTTTTAATGCTCTAATAAATTTTCAATTTACCAATATAAATGATCCCTGAACATTTCTTAGCTGGAAATATAATTTATTTCATTATTTCAAATAAAGCAGCTACAAAACTGGCGAGCCGAACATGTCCTCGGACACTCCCGGCACTAAAAGCCATACGCAAAAAAAAAGTAATTGTATTTATTGTTTAAAGTCTTTCTTTTAATAACAATATTACTGTCGTGTAATAAAACATTTATTGCACGCCGTGAGTTTGTAGTACGGGTCGAAGCTCGAATAAACTTCGTAAGCTTTCCAATACCCCTGTACCTTCGTGAAAATACTGACTTTGTTAACATACTGTATATAGACTTATCAGTGCATTCCACCTCATCATAAAACATAGATTTAAATGACGTTACGAATATTTGAAGTTTATTAAATGATTTTACAATTTACTATCTTAAACGTGAAAAATGATTATTCGCTTATAAAATGTCAAAATGGCTTAAATGTGAAATGAAAAATGGCAATAAAAAATGAATTTAACGGAATTGAAGAATCTATACAAAATTGATAATAAATAATTATGTTGGTCAATATCTGAATAAAACACAGTATAATCTACTACTACAAACATGAAATGTATGATAACTCTTCATCTACCTTTGCTGAACGACGAGAATTCTGGATGGGTTTGCTTTTAACAAGCAAAGATCTGCTCGAGACCTTCGAACGCTGCTGACTCAGCCACCTGTGAGTCGACCGTGACTTAACCAGCCAACTAGGTCAGTCGCCAGGGTGATGACCTCGCCCCGAGTTCCTGGATTCCCCTCTCTACGTCTGTCGAGCATCATTATGTTGGCTAAATCTTCAGGCTGTAACTTCAGCAAATCTCGACCGGAGCTCTTCTTAGAATCTCGTTCCGTTGTATATGTTTGTAAGAGTATTTCATGATGTATGTGAAATCTCTTGTTGTAGCAGAATTTCATACTGTATCTTAGAGTGTCGCGTGGTTGTACCGTCGCGATATCCATTTCTGTCATAGTGTTCTGGATTTCACTCTGGATCGATGCATATCAGCTTCCCTTCATAATGCAATTAGCAACTAGCCATAACTTTGTTAAATGTTGAACTAGTATATCTTCCCCTTTGCCGGACAATCATCTACATTCTAAACAGTTGAAAATATTGTAATAGTTCCTCATAATACTGCTCTTGATTTGAAGTATTTTCTGCAGTATAGTTTGCCGTAATAACGTTGTGTAGAATATCAGTTGTGCTGCAGGCTGCGTGATACTGTGCCGTTTTCCTGCAGTGAAGCGTGTCGAATGAAATGAGCCTAGCTCTGCTCGTAAGCTGTGTATACTTGAAATGTTGCAAGTCCGCCTCTCTGCGCTTGCTTGCTCGGGCAGATCACCGTCTCCCGTGAATGCACTGCCTTGTAAATCACGCCCATTGCTAACTATGCGTTGCACTGTTATACTAAGACTGCTTTCCAGCCTAGGTCCTACTCCGACCTATTAAATGTTGAGAGTCCCTACAAGCTGTTCTCTTGCTAGCGTCAAGATTTCCGTTCAAGTCTCCCCCACTCTCTCTCTCCGTGGCGCGGCTCCTCATCTCCCCTTACGTATTGCCTCGTGCCACCACTTCTCCTACTTTATTGACGACACACTCCCGTCGCCGGAAATACGATCCGTGTATCTAGCGATGTAGGCTTGCCTTTGTTCCAATAATTACCAATTATTGTTTAAACAATTTCTAGATTTCCATCTTTCTCTTCGGCCTTTCGTAAATGTTAATATTAATTTCTTGACATTATAAAATACTTATTCTGAGTATAAAATCTCCCGATCTTCGATTTTATTTAATTTAAATAATTTTATTCCGTCATTTCTGAAATGTGCGGGTCCCAGTTCACATCTCGTTTAAGTCATGGTCTATGCCATAAATAAATTCGGGGGCAGTACCTAACATAAGGCCATGGCCGCTCCCTTCCTAATCCTCAACTGAATATCTGACATACTTCCACACTCAAGTACACGGGGCTAAATGATCACGTTGTCCAAACCTCCCAAATGAAACAAAAACAACAACAACGTTTAACGGGTTGTTCCTCCTCCCTTCCCTACTAACAAGTAAGTCGCACGCATACCAAAGCACACTCGCTCTCTCTCTTTCTTCTCAAGGTCTGAGACTTGCAGTGTTCGCTCGCCAATACTATAAATGTAACATTAACCTAATATACAGAATCTGTTATCAACACCGTCCAGCAAAAGTGTAATTGTTGTACAAACAGAGAATTAACTGTCTGATTGAACAAGCTTTGACTAGCTGTATGTCAGTCCTCTGTCAGAGGGTTGTAGGTACGGTAGGTCATAACTCTGTAAGACACGGTTACATCACTTGTTAGTCATTGCTTTAAAATATACAAATCTACTAGATCATCAGTCTCCTCGTAAACATTATGTATGACGACATCCTACTGCCTCAGGGTATGGCGGCCATCTTGCGCAGTAGCCCCTGGTCCAGCTTTACATCACCCTCCATAAGAACTGCATGGGGGAGTTGCGCACGGCCGCCATCTTGCGCATTAGCCCCTGTGCCAGGCCCGCCTTATATACCCTACTGGCACGTCAAAGAAAAGAATAGGTTTCCTGAAACATGGTAAAGAATTGTGGCAAAGACTGAAAGGTAAGGGCGTAAAATATTTAAACGAAAGCATAACCTTAAGTGTTGGGCTATTGTTGGTATTGTCTTTGTTTATGTACGTTTTCTAAGCTTTGGGATTTGATTCAGATACCAACACAAAGACTTTCGAAAACCTGCCTGTATACATCTGCAGGGAAAATTAAGGTATAATGAACTTTCTATGCAAGACGTAAGGAAAATATACCAATTATTTTGCCAAGAGAAATCTCACAACAGTGGCAGAACAACTTCATAGCTCAGCATGTACCTCCCGCGTCCCGCTAAAGAACAGCAGACGACTCAAAGCGAAACTTTACAAACCATTTTATTTACCAAAGAGAGGAGGCGATACTGACAAAACTGTCACTGATTGCAAGGTGGCGTTCCTGTCAATTTCGCAAATAAAACGAGACAGAACTCTTAATTTGTGCCAGAATATAATGGAGTATTGTTGGTAAAGTGGTCGTCCTGTCGATTTTATAAATCAGGAGAGGTAATGAGTTCTCTATTTGGGCCAACAGGTAATAAACGAAGATGCAGTAACGCCAGAGGGCAGAGGAGTCGACAGACGAACGAAAATGTACGAGGGGAGGAAGGAGGGTGTCGGACAACACATTAAGAAGTTCGAACGTATATTTCTGGTACATTTTAATGATTTGATGGTTAAATTGAGCTCCATTAAGTTTCAAGTAACTTTTAATTAAGAAAACAGGGGTTGACAACATTCCAGCCGAAGTCATGAAGGTTGGTATGGACACCACAGTCAATATGTTGCAGGTATGGGTAAATGGAAAAATGCCGATGGATCTGAGTTGTGGGTTGATGGTGAATTTGCTGAAGAAGGGGGATACGCCGAACTGTAACAACTTTAGGGGTATTACACTTCTCTCAATCCCTAGCAAATTATTCACCAGGGTTCTGCTAAACAGAATTAACGAGTATGTAAACCAAAGGCTCCGAAGACAACAGACAGGTTATCGTCTGAATCTTTCACGTGTCGACCAAATAAACACCTTGAGGATAATTTTGGAGGAGTTTGTTGAATGGTCAGCTCAACTAAACGCAATGTTCGTTGACTTCGAGAAAGACTTTGATTGGATCAGTAGAGAATCCATATGGTAAAAAGTGAAGCGATATGGAGTGCTGCCACAAATTATTAATCTCATTCAGGAAACTTACTGAGTTTATACTGTCATTCATGAGGGCCTATACGCTTACGTTCAAGAGTACGCCAAAGTTGTATCCTGTCGCCAGCCATATTATTATAATTTTTTGGATTGTGATTGACGCAGTGATGGGGAACGTGACTCGAAATGTGAATCGTGGTATCCAAAGGGGATTAACAAATATTCTGTAAGATTCTGAATTTACTGACGATTTGTGTCTTCTGTCAGAAGCTCATGGGATAATGCAAACAAAAATTCAAGACTTATTAAGAACTATTGGTAGAAGATGGAAAAAATGTGGGGCTCAGTATAAACTCAAAATAGACCAAGGCTTTAAGAACTAACACCAACAAACTAGACCTATTTGTTTTCAGGGGTGAATCTATAGACGATCTGGATAGCTTTACTTATTTGGGCATTGTAGGTGCAAAAGATGGAGGAGAAGCACAGGATGTCTCGCAACGTATTCAAAAAGCAAATGGCCCCTTTGTTCGGCTCTATCCGGTGTGAAAGAAAAACATAATATCTACGAGGACCAAACTCCGCAATTTCCGAAATAATCTCAAATTCGTTCTATCTTATGTATTGGTGTAAGACTTGAAAAGTAAGCAGAGTAATTACCTATAGGTTGCAGACCATTGTCAACCGCTGTTTACGGAAGATTCTTAATGTCTTCCGGCAGGAAGCAATCCCCAACCATGAAGTTTGGAGAAGGACGGGGTACATTGAGATGCCCATACAAATCAAAAGACGGAAATGGAAATGGAACTGGCATTCACTAAGAAAGGGAAATGAAACCATTGAAAGAGAGGCATTGGATTGAATCTCACAGGTTACAAGGAAGAGAAGAAGACCCACACATACGTGGCGAAGATCAGTACTCATGGTGTGGGGCACATGACTTTGTTTTCCGCCCCTTAAAACAACAATAACTACTAGTACACATGGAAACAAAACGATAAGTCAAGACCTGGATCGAGGTGAAGAGGTTGGCCGTCAATAGAAACAGATGGTGTTTGTTGATGCTCTATGTTCTACGAGGGAATTAAGTCAAGTTTGATTTTAGAAAATAATTGCTTTGTTTGATCATTTAATTAACCTTTTGTACGTTCACTGTTGGAGTTGATAAGGGATCAGCACTCTCGCCGCTTCTGTTCATTCTGTGCATGGATACGGTGACAGCTGACATTCAGACACCTCACGCTTGGACGATCTTATATGCTGATGATGTGTTTCTCACGGATCAAACTCGCGAAAATCTAGAGAATCGAACTCTGTGCTGGAAGGAATGTCTGAGCAAAAAAGGCTTGAAACTCAACATAGGAAAAACTGAATACTTGCAATGTGGTTCACAGACCAACGGTACCATCAGCATTGAAGAGCATCATCTCATTAAAACTACACACCTTAAATACCTCGGTTTCCTTATCACTTCAGATGGCTAAACGCTTGTCGATGCTCAAGTACGAGTTAACACTGCGTGGATAAAGTGGCGCCAAGTCACAGGAATGCTGTGCGATAAGAAAGTACCTATCCCTTTGACAGGGAAAGTTTACAAGTCCATGATACGACCAGTGGCACTTAACGGCACAGAATGTTAGCCAGCTTCAACCAAGCATGAACATGCCCTACATGCAATGGAGATGAAAATGTTACGTTGGTCCATGGGCGTTACACGGCTTGATCATGTCAGGAATAAACATATCCGGAAATAAATGGGAGTTGCAGCCATTACCGACAAAATGAGAGAAACACGGCTTCAGTGGTATGGGCGTGGCGAACAGCAACCAAACACGCGGACCCTGCTCCATCACGGGATACACGCTAGGAAAGAAGAGGATACATTTTTTCCAATAAACCACATCGAAACTAATTCTTGATCCAAACTCTAAGATCTACCTAAATGCCATTCGTAATTTCAACTAAGTAGCGGGTTATGCAACCGAAGCTTCATTAACGACTCTCACCGTCACTGGTGCAAAAGCCGCGACCTGCTTAGTCAGTATTTTAATTTATGATTTGGGACAGAAAACCCAACCATAGATTCCACGGATTTTATCCGAATTTTGAATGATTGTTTTGCTGTTTTTTAGGGGTAAAAGTATGGTATTAGCTTATATAGTTTGGTCATGTAAAGTTTTTCGGCATTTCCTCGGTTTCGCTTATGATGCACGTAGCGGCCTGTGCAAACGGATTACTCATATACACGAAACAGGATGTAGAAAACTGACCATAGGTGCATTGTTAACAACATGTACACTTTTCATCCTTAACCAGTTCCCACCTACAGCGTGCCCGTGAAACAGGTTTTGGAAAGTTGTTCGCAGGTGTTGTGTTAACAATTTACCGTATACACACTTCCGCTATTAAGCACACAATACACAAAACATATCCCAAGAGCAGAAAGTAGAAAGCTGTTTGCAGGTGCTCAAGTGTGAATTTCTCGGGCGTCGGAGTCATATCTCGTTGCTGATGATACTTGGCCAAACTCACTGAATCCATCCGAGTCTTATACAACTTACCGTACAGCCCCACTTCCACCATACGCTGTACTGTCGCTGAGAATGCTCCGCTATACGGAGAATTTTCTGAAGTAGCGTAAGCATACATAGTTCCTGGTATATCGTCTTTCATTACATGGATTAAGTTTTTCCCGTTCTGAGCTTTCTGTTTCTGTTCAATCTCCCTCACAGCCCAAATCCTATCTATGACTACAGACACGTTTCTATTAAACGAAATATCATCCAGATACTGACTCCAGCTTTTGCCGTTAACTGGATTTGAAAGTCTTTGAATTAGCTGTGGGCAAACAACTTCTAATGTAGGCACTATCAAACCCTGCCAGTCATGCGGATAAACCACATTCAAACCACTATTGTACAGCTCTTGGAAAGTGTCTATATCAGGATGTGACCGGACGATGCTCAAAATACTAGTCAGGGAACCTTGGAACGCGTTGGTTACAACAATACTGAAGAATACGTAGAACAACATACTAAGTCTGTCAGACAACGCACTTGGAATAATATTTAAGGATCCTGTCAAGCAAATGGAGAAGGAGTTAAACATATTGTTTGAATTACTCTCTGGTGTCCCCTTAATACACTGAATTAGATACCATAAAATGGCTACCAATGGTACACTGCAGATCATGAAAGACCAAGTCAAACGATCAAATGGAAGGAATAAGTTCTGGTACTGAGGTCGGCGTGTAGCTTTGGGCACTAGGAACACTATTGGGCTAAATCTGTGTGGGTATAAATGAAACCCTGAAAATGTAACCGTAACCGTGAACAGAACAAAGCTAATATCTACTACACCATTTCTAATTTTCGAATATTCATTATGTCTTTTATCTTCAATGACGACTGGTACACCGTTGATGTGAGAGAGAAATGAGTTGAGAATTTCTCCTGTTAGTCCAAAATACTTTACACCTTGAGGCGTTTCCTTGAACGGAGGTCTTGACAGAGTAGATAGCTTTATAACATTGCCTTGAATATTGAGTGGTTTCCGTATGTACAAGGAACTAGTATTTCCATTCGTTACATCGTGTGCAACAATCATACCTCCTTTTCCGAAAAGAGTGTAGGTGTATGTCTTGATGTGATCTTCATTTCCAGTCGTTGAGATGGATACTGTGACCACTGCATTCAGTATCTTGAACTGCCACAATTTGTTAAATACATTACGCACACATTTGTCTGTGTCAGAAATAATAACCACGAGGAACCTTCCTTTCGGATTCAAAGCAGAGAGTGCCTTAAGATAGGTAACACCCTGATGAACAATATCCCAGGAACACTGGTGAAACAACAGCAGGTAAAAGTTACTCTTGGTGAGCTGCAAGTTATTTTGCGTTGTTCTTCCAACTACCAACTGCACACCGGTGTAACGGAGCTGGTGTATCAGAAGGAGTGATGTTTGGGAGATGCAGTTGAGGTTATCTCTGTCCATGTAGACGGTTAACATATTATTACATTCATCAACATGACTGTCAATTAAGGCGGAGATAACCGTTGAGATTTTATGGGTATTGTTGCTCTTTCGGAACTCCAGTTGTGGGGAACTGTTTGCTGGTACTAGATTTATAAGTGCGATGGTTAGGAGACTGAATGTTGTCACATACATCACCAGATATCGAAGAAATATAAGGGTGAATCTGTAAGAGAAAAACAATGATTATAATAATTAGCAAGAATATTTACTGATCTAGTAACCAACTAGTTCCATGAAGAACTGTTATAGATTATTGTCATACATTCAACTGGTCCTTTGCATCTCAAACTCTGCCTTCAATTATATAGCTTCTTCATGTAATGGACAATGCAGGTGTAACTAAGCATGTGGGAAATCTCCGGGGATTCGATAGAGGACCTGACAACAAGCAAACCATGTCCTGTAAACAAATGGTGTATTTGCTTTTGCTTCCGTGTTACAAGCATTGTTTGTGCTGTACATAACACAGACCGCTTCACTGTGCAGGTTGGTTATTTGTGTAGATAAAGGGTACGTTACTACATACAGTTCCCTACATCAGGTGCTCAAATGGCAACCACGATCTGTAATGTAGACGTCTATGCGCCGCATCATTAACTGTCTCACGCGATCCCATATTCCCGGCGTCTGTCGTATGTCCTGACAGCCTTGCTCTATTCGCTGACGCAGCTTGTCCACGTTATGAATAGTGTGGCACACACAATGGCCTTTAAATGACCCCATAACTAGAAATCTAATGGTTTGAAATCGGGAGAACAAGCAGGCCACGGTGTCGGTCTCTCACGCCCTACCCATTTGTTTGGCCTTGAATAGCGACGAAACGTACAAGTGGCCTGTGTGCCCTCCACAAATGGGCAACTAGCATCGTGCCGCCGTCTGTGTTATGCACACCACAAACAGTGCTTGTAAACACGGCAACTAAGACACATACACCACATATTTGCCGGAGATGTTTTGCTCGTTTTCAGGTCCTCTATAAATGTTTATCAATACTGTTAACTTTAATGTGTTAAAAAATTTGTTGAAATTTGAATTATTTGTTTTAAAGGCGATGCTCATATTGTGTTTCTTGAGGATATTGATTACTGTGTACACACTTCGATCCACGTAGGTGAAGGTAGCAAAAGTCTTCTTAGATGTGTCCTCTCTAAGTAATTTAGTTAAGGGTCTATTTTTAACTTGTAAATTAATCTGCTGGCATAATTGTGGTTATAACCATTGAGTTTAGCTATTTGATATATAATATCAATTTCTTGCTTCCGTTCATGATCAGAAGAAGGGATACGTGACGCTCTATTAATAAGGATTAAGAATGTTGCATTCTTATGGCCGCCTGGTTGGTTAGAATCCTGCCGTATAACTGTACTCGTTTGCGTTGGTTTTGTGTATACTTTATAATGCATACGATTGTCTTTTCTAATCACAGTTACATCCAGGAAATTAATTTTGTTTTCTACTTCTGATTCTAAATTGAATTTAATATTTCTGTCTATTTTGTTCAAATTATCTAATATTTGTTCAATCGCTTGAACTTGGTTATTGGTAATGAAGAATAAATCATCTACATATCTTCCCCAGAAAATTATGCCATTAATTTGGTTAATAATCTTCTCATGTTCAATGTGGTCAAGGTAAATGTTGGCTAAAACACCTGACAATGGAGAACCCATTGCAAGGCCTTCAGATTGTTTAAACATTTTCTTGTTGAACAAAAAAATGTTGTTGTTTGTGACAAAGGTTAAAATTGAAATGAATTCCTCGATTTCCACTTTCGACAAATCGCTATTGTTAATTAATCTATCCTGAATTATCTTGATCGTTTTCTTGACCGGGATGTTAGTATACATGTCTTTAATGTCTACCGAATGCATGGTGTTGTTCTCGTTTAATTTCAAGTCTATGGTTCTTTCACAGAAATGCATGGTGTTGACGAAAGAACAGTCGGCCTTGAGTTTGTAGTGCTTATTAAGAAATTGTTGGGCAAATTTCGCTAGTTTGTACGTTGGGCTATTCTTGAAATTCACAATAGGCATAATAGGGGTGTTAGGATTATGAATTTTCGGAAGAGATTTCAAAGTGGGAATGCCGGGGTTCATGCTTACTAGCATATCTGCTTGTTTGTCATCTAAGACAAAAATGGTGTTCTTCAAAAGTTGTTTCAGCCGTTTCTGAATGACATTAGTAGGGTACTTTTTGACTTCTGTGAAACTGCCTGAATTAAGAAACTCCATTGTTTTATTAATGTAATCGTCTTCATTCATTAGCACTGTTGTGTTGCCTTTATATGCTTTGGTTATTATTATGTTGTTGTCTTGAACTTTGGTAATGATACTTTTGAACTTGTTGTTTAAATTGCAACTTACATTGACCTTTCTCTTGCTCGAAATAATTATCTTCCTAATTTTATTATTAGTTTCAAACCTAACAGCATTTTGTTCTTCAATGGGTAGTTTTCTAATGGCTGTTTCAGTTTCAGCTGCTAGGATAGTTAGATCGTTCTTGTTTAAATTTTGCTCCCAGTTGTGTTTAGGACCTTTTTGGAGAATATCTAGGTCGCTCTGGTGGAAAGTAACATTAGTCAAGTTTTTAACTGGGCTTTGGAAATTATGGGTATTGTTCACATCTGGTGCGTTTTGGTTACTGGGTATTTTCTGTGAGTTGACTAAATAAAAGAATTTATTGTTTAAGTTATTGACCTTTTTGATAGCGCAAGAATGCGTTAGATGACTCACGATGATTTGGTAGTTATCCCATTCCTTCTTCTCTATAGAGTTAGCTGCCTCTAAGTGGGCACGGTACAAGGCATTACTGATGTAGTTCTTCTTCATGAAAAGAAACTTTATTTCACGACTGAGAATTCTGTTGTTGACTAAGAACTGTGTATGTCTTTCGTATGGGTTGGAATGACCTTTTCTTTGGTAGCCCTTAAGATGTTGCGGTATTAATTTGTGTTTCTTGCATTTGTTAAGAAAATCGATGTCCTTGATGAAGTTAGCCAATTTAACTTTCAGATCTTTGTATTTATATTTTAACCTGTTGGCCTGACTAGCCTTATACTTATAAACCGCACTCGTTTCAGGTTCCGTATTTACCATGTTTACAAGATGTATAACAAAATTTTCACTCGCCAAATCAATACTTTACTTTACTAAAAATACTATAGGTACATGTTTCGGAAACTTGATATTTGTCCTTCTTCAGCCCATATGTTGGTGTGAAACATCATATGACATCGAAATCCTAACCAAAAATAAAAATACAGTTCGTACTTTTTCTCTTGTTCTTCATTTGTTGAGCCTGTGTCATTAGACATATTATTGTCAACCATGGAATAAGCCATTATTATTTGAAGTGATGAATGAGTTACGTGAAACGTTAAATATTTATTCCTTGTAAGGATGATTGGGTGTGGTGTCAAGAAATTTTGATCAAGTCAGGATATATGTAGGAATTAATCTATTACGGCGGGGGTTGAGGAGGCAGTTTTCTTTTTTTGTTATTTAAATGATCTGCTAATGTATCAAATAATACGTTAGTCTCAACGTTAATCTCGTTCAGATTATTGCATTCATTAGATCTCTGATAAGTGTTGATATGAATATTTTCCAAAACATTCATATAGCTGCCGTTCGATGCGTAATGCAAAATTTTGACATCATTATTTATGTCCGTGAACTTATGTCCCGTTTCTTCCATATGTACCGCCATGGCTGAGAACTTCCTGTGCTTTATGGCCGAAACATTCTCAGCATAACGAGTGCGTATGCTCCTACCTGTTTGTCCCGCGTAGTTTGATTTGCAAAAATTACATCTGAGCTCATAAATTCCCGATTTTAAATGTTTATCAATACTGTTAACTTTATTTGTGTTAAAAAATTTGTTGAAGTTTGAATTATTTGTTTTAAAGGCGATGCTCATATTGTGTTTCTTGAGGATATTGGTTACTGTGTACACACTTCGATCCACGTAGGTGAAGGTAGCCAAAGTCTTCTTAGATGTGTCCTCTCTAAGTAATTTAGTTAAGGGTCTATTTTTAACTTCTAAATTAATCTGCTGACATAATTGTGGTTATAACCATTGAGTTTAGCTATTTGATATATAATATCAATTTCTTGCTTCCGTTCATGATCAGAAGAAGGGATACGTGACGCTCTATTAATAAGGATTAAGAATGTTGCATTCTTATGGCCGCCTGGTTGGTTAGAATCCTGCCGTATAACTGTACTCGTTTGCGTTGGTTTTGTGTATACTTTATAATGCATACGATTGTCTTTTCTAATCACAGTTACATCCAGGAAATTAATTTTGTTTTCTACTTCTGATTCTAAATTGAATTTAATATTTCTGTCTATTTTGTTCAAATTATCTAATATTTGTTCAATCGCTTGAACTTGGTTATTGGTAATGAAGAAAATATCATCTACATATCTTCCCCAGAAAATTATGCCATTAATTTGGTTAATAATCTTCTCATGTTCAATGTGGTCAAGGTAAATGTTGGCTAAAACACCTGACAATGGAGAACCCATTGCAAGGCCTTCAGATTGTTTAAACATTTTCTTGTTGAACAAAAAAATGTTGTTGTCTGTGACAAAGGTTAAAATTGAAATGAATTCCTCGATTTCCACTTTCGACAAATCGCTATTGTTAATTAATCTATCCTGAATGATCTTGATCGTTTTCTTGACCGGGATGTTAGTATACATGTCTTTAATGTCGACCGAATGCATGGTGTTGTTCTCGTTTAATTTCAAGTCTATGGTTCTTTCACAGAAATGCATGGTGTTGACGAAAGAACAGTCGGCCTTGAGTTTGTAGTGCTTATTAAGAAATGTTTGGGCAAATTTCGCTAGTTTGTACGTTGGGCTATTCCTGAAATTCACAATAGGCCTAATAGGGGTATACCTATAGTATTTTTAGTAAAGTAAAGTATTGATTTGGCGAGTGTAAATTGTGTTATACATCTTGTAAACATGGTCAATACGGAACCTGGAACGAGTGCGGTTTATAAATAATTTCAACTCAACTCTGAGATTTGCCTATGACATAGTCATCATAGCCGACGCACCTGAGGATTTGAATGAGTTTTTGAATTGTATGGACTCCGTCTAGAGGAAAGAATTGATGATGAAAATTAATAAATATAAAACAAAAATACTGGAATGCAGCCGAAATAAATCAGAAACCTCAATGGACATCATATTGGCAGGTGAAAAACTGAAGGAAGTAGGAGACTTCTGTTACTTAGGAAGTAAAATAACCAGTAATGGACGAAGCAAAGAGGATATAAAAAGAAGGTTGGCTCAGGCAAGGATAGCATTTCTACAGAAACGGAATCCGTTGATATCGAATATCGATGTAGGTAATAGGAAGTCATTTTTGAAGGCCTTTGTCTGGTGCGTGGCACTCTATGGAAGTGAAACTTGGACTATTGGTGCAGCAGAAAAGAGGAGAATTGAAGCTTTTGAATTGTGGTGTTACAGGAGAATGATGAAGGTCAGAAGGGTAGATAGGGTTACAAACGAAGAGGTATTGAGACGAGTGGGAGAGGAGAGATGTTTCTGGCGCCTGCTAATGAAGAGAAGAGATAGTTTGGTAGGACACATAGCATGACACCCAGGAATAGCAAGCTGAGTTATGGATGGTAGGGTCGAGGACATGAACTATAGGGCTAGACCAAGGTTAGAATATGTTAAACAGATTGCCTCGGATGTAGGGTGTGGTAGCTATGTAGAGATGAAACGATTAGCTCACGACAGGGAGGCATGGAGCGCTGCATCAAACCAGTCAAAGACTGAAGACTCAAACAACAACAGCTGATTAACAGCATAAACGGTCCTCATAATACCAGACCATCTATTTGGCTTTAGGAAAGGCAGATCCACCCTACAGGCAATCAAAAATCTTCTTGATGACATCAGAGAAGCACTTAGACTTCCAAAGAAAATTCCACACCGTCTTCCTAGACAATAGGAAGGCCTTCGACTACCTAAACCGTCAAATTATCATAGATAAAGATGGTATTTAGCCCGTAAGACTCATGTCCGATGATATTTCAAGTTCTCTGATATTTGGATTTCATCTTAAACATACAGAAGGAACCATCGAGAGGTCGAACCCGCCACATTTGCCTAGCATGACTTCGGTGGTGACCAAGAGTTACGTTCTTTTAGCCCATGATTTTATCTTGAACTTGTTACATCTTGATAAGAAGACATTTCTACGCCGAATACAACTCGATCATAAGACAGGAATCAGACAACCTTGATTTTGGTAACATTTATTGTATTAACGTCGCAGAGTTGCGAACTCAGGACTTCAATCGCTGCATGACTACAAAAGTACTTCCGGCACACACGCATTCAGCGATTGCCGAGAGACGTGCAGTTGTTTTGTTGGATTTTCCAAAGATGGAAGCGCGTTTTCGCTCGTGAAGGAACCGTACAAACTTCACGTTTAATAAGTGTTCAGAGTATATTTCATGCCCTGGGTCCTTACACCATCAGGACCCTAGGACCTTTACGCACCCCCAAGGGAGATGTGGCTTACGCCACTGAACCCACGCTCACCCACAAGCTGCGAATTCACTAACACATCAAGAACTCAAACCTACAAAGCTACGATTCAACCCCAACACCAAACACCCTCTTCTGCCCCAAAACTACCCCAGTTGGAGATACAATAAAATCCAGAACACCATTTTAACACAGCAAGCAGGCGACCACTTATTACAGATGGTTGGCCAAGAGCTTGCGCTACACACATACAATTTACACTTACAATTATCTGGGTCGACAATATGTGGAGTAATACTGAGTCAGCAATGCCGAAAGACATAAAAGAGAGGTCTCATCTGAACCAACCGTCTGTCGCTGCCCGTGGCTACGCCCGTTTGCATCCTGACTCTCATCTACAGGTAAGTGTGCATCTCATAGTCCTAATACACCACATTGCCAAGTGTATTCCTGTCCACTTGCACCCCAATTCATTGTTGTATAAACCACATTTACAATTGTATACTCAAACGTCCCTAAATAGAGGGACACCTTTATAACATCACGGTCTAATTAACCATTGACCATTTACACTACACGCTCATTGTACACTTTTATTCCACACTTGTTTTTACCTCCCGACTCCCTACACCTTGACCCTCCAGTGCTTGTAATTATAGAATCGCCGTGTAGGCAGTATTCTAATTCATTGCCGCAACCTTGAGTGCTATCGAGCCGAGCCGTGCGCCGTCAGCTAATAGTAGAAGCGCGTACTCGCAACACTCAGTCTGAGCGCTAATAGCTCACTTAATTAACGCATCCCCTAAATAACGCCCTCCCGACAAACCAAAGCTTCTCCCGTCTGCCAGAACTCCCCCGTACACGCCCCCATCCCGAATTCCAACACATTCACTAAAACTCTCCCGATTGGACCACACCTTCCAAATTTACCAATTACACCCTTTTGTTCGACCAACCCCGTTCCCGGCCGAAACAGTATATTGGAATCTGTGAAATATATCTGGTAATACGCCGAGATTAACTACTGGTGAACTGTGGAACTGATCAAAGTGTAATTGCAAACTAATAAGTGTGAAATTAGTCGACCTCGTGGTGAATGGCCGAAGTGGATTATGTTTTAACTAATCTCTTATATTAAAACAAGATGTTCAGTAAAGAACATATAGCCTACTTTCTCCTAAATGCATGGGTATTGTTATAACTCTTTGTCCTTTTCAAGGAGTATAATTGAATGTTGGTTGTAGTAGCTTGTTGAAATACAACGTGCTATAGGGATATTAAACATGAATATGAGGTGCCCTTTGCTAGTGCTACCTCTGTAAAAAAAATTCATTCAATTCGGTTTCACCGTGTTTGAATTGATGTGGGGAATGGATTTGCACACATACATGGCCGCTATTTGCAAACTATTGGGCTGATGACCTTGTAGTCAGTATTAAGATGCTTTCCACAAAAAGGCATGTTGTTGCAAAATCCGGTAGAGTTCAAATTATTAGGATGGTCGAAATTTGATTTAAGCTTTTAACATTTGGGTGGCCGTCATTCCGTTTCCGTCAAGATGGCGGCGATATAAAACATGACCCTGAGGTGCCTTTTGCTAGTGCTACCTCTGTACCTAATTTCGTTCAATTCGGTTTCACCGTCTTTGAATTGATAGGGGGAATCGATTTGAACACATACTTGGCCACCATCTGCAAGCTATTGGGCTGATGATCTAGCAGTTTGGTCAGAATATGCTTCCCACATAAAAATTTGTTGTTGCAAAATTTGGCAGAGACTAGATTATTAGGTTGGTCGTAATTAAATTTTAGCCTTTAACATTTGGGTGGCCGCGATTACGTTTCCGTCAAGATGGCGGTGATATAAAACATGACACTGAGGTGCCCTTTGCTAGTGCTACCTCTGTACCAAATTTCGTTCCATTCGGTTTCACCGTGTTCGAATTAATAGGGGGATTCGATTTTCACACAAAGATGGCCGCCATCCGCAAATTATTAGGCTAATGACCTATTAGTTTGGTCAAAGGATGCTCCCTCCATAATGTTATTTTGATGCAAAATTTGGTAGAGATCGGATGATTAGTTTAATCGTAATTTGATTTAAGCCTTGAATATTTGTGTGGCCGCCATTACGTTTCCGTCATGTAGGCGGCGATATAAAACATGACACTGGGGTGCCCTTTGCTAGTGCTACCTCTGTACGAAATTTCATTCCATTCGGTTTCACCGTGTTCGAATTAATAGGGGTAATCGATTTTGACACAAAGACGGCCGCCATCCGCAAACTATTAGGCTAATGACCTATTAGATGTGTCAAAGGATGCTTCCTCCATAAAGTTATGTTGTTGCAAAATTTGGTAGAGATCGGATGATTAGGTTAGTCGTAATATGATTTAAGCTTTGAACATTTGTGTGGCCGCCATTACGTTTCCGTCAAGAAGGCGGTGATATAAAACATGACACTGAGGTGCCCATTGCTGGTGCTACCTCTGTACCAAATTTCATTCCATTCGGTTTCACCGTGTTCGAATTAATAGGGGTAATCGATTTTGACCCAAAGATGGCCGCCATCCGCAAACTATTAGGCTAATTACCTATTAGATTTGTCAAAGGATGCTCCCTTCATAAAGGTATGTTGTTGCAAAATTTGGGAGAGATCGGATGATTAGGTTAGTCGTAATTTGATTTAAGCTTTGAACATTTGGGTGGCCGCCTTTACGTTTCCGTCAAGATGGCGGCGATATAAAACATGACACTGGGGTGCCCTTTGCTAGTGCTACCTCTGTACGAAATTTCATTCCATTCGGTTTCACCGTGTTCGAATTAATAGGGGTAATCGATTTTGACACAAAGATGGCCGCCATCCGCAAACTATTAGGCTAATGACCTATTAGATTTGTCAAAGGATGCTCCCTCCATAAAGGTATGTTGTTGCAAAATTTGCTAGAGATCGGATGATTAGGTTAATCGTAATTTGATTTAAGCTTTGAACATTTGTGTGGCCGCCATTACGTTTCCGTCAAGACGGCGGCGATATAAAACATGACACTGGGGTGCTCTTTGCTAGTGCTACCTCTGTACGAAATTTCATTCCATTCGGTTTCACCGTGTTCGAATTAATAGGGGTAATCGATTTTGACACAAAGATGGCCGCCATCCGCAAACTATTAGGCTAATGACCTATTAGATTTGTCAAAGGATGCTCCCTCCATAAAGGTATGTTGTTGCAAAATTTGCTAGAGATCGGATGATTAGGTTAATCGTAATTTGATTTAAGCTTTGAACATTTGTGTGGCCGCCATTACGTTTCCGTCAAGACAGCGGCGATATAAAACATGACACTGGGGTGCCCTTTGCTAGTACTACCTCTGTACCAAATTTCGTTCCATTCGGTTTCACCGTCTTCGAATTAATAGGGGCAATCGATTTTCACACAAAGATGGCCGCCATCCGCAAACTATTAGGCTGATGACCTATTAGTTTGGTCAAAGGATGCTGCCCCCATAAAGGTATGTTGTTGCAAAATTTGGTAGAGATCGGATGATTAGGTTAATCGTAATTTGATTTAAGCTTTGAACATTCGTGTTGCCGCCATTACGTTTCCGTCAAGATGGCGGCGATATAAAACATGACACTGAGGTGTCCTTTGCTAGTGCTACCTTTGTAACAAATTTTGTTCAATTTTCGCTCACCGTGTTCGAATTGATAGGGGGGGGGGGGGCGGGGGCAGACATTCGGACGACACACACTCACACACACACACTCACACAGACTCTCACACACACATACACACACCCAGACAGACACACTTTCTTTTCGCCCTGTAGTGATCTCATAAGTCTACTTTCATTTTTTGCAAAAATCGAAAGTAGGCTAACAAGTGTCCTGACTGACTGACTCATCATTGCCCAGCCAAAACTATTAAAGTTAGAAACATGAAATTTTGAGGAAATGTTCGTAGGTAGTCGAAAACCCCCACTAAGGAAGGATTTTTGGATATTCAGGTTCTAAAGGGGTGTTAAGGGGGTAGATCGGCATTTCATTGAATAACTATATCTCCCGATTGGTTTCATTGGAAGATGTGATACTCGGCATATAAACTCATCATTGAAAATAAGAAGACATGTGTCTGAGGGTTTTTCGATGTGGTGTATATTATGAGTTGAAAGGGGTGAAAACTGGGGGTTGAAGGTTTCCTAATAGAGCGTGTATCTCATGAACGTCATTAGCGAGGAGTTTGAAACTCAGCGAAAAAAAAAATCAACATAAAAACAAGATGTTCAGTAAAGAACATATAGCCTACTTTCTCCTAAATGCATGGGTATTGTTATAACTCTTTGTCCTTTTCAAGGAGTATGATTAAATGTTGGTTGTAGTAGCTTCTTGAAATACAACGTGCTATAGGGATATTAAACATGAATATGAGGTGCCCTTTGCTAGTGCTATTTCTGTACCAAATTTCGTTCAATTCGGTTTCACCGTGTTTGAATTGATAGGGGGAATCGATTTGCACACATACTTGGCCACCATCTGCAAACTATTGGGCTGATGTTCTTTCAGTTTGGTCAAAATATGTTTCCCACATAAAGATATGGTGTTGCAAAATTTGGTAGGGACTAGATTATTAGGTTGGTCGTAATTACATTTTAGCTTTTAACATTTGGGTGGCCGCGATTACGTTTCCGTCAAGATAGCGGTGATATAAAACATGACACTGAGGTGCCCTTTGCTAGTGCTACCTCTGTACCAAATTTCGTTCCATTGCTTCCACCGTGTTTGAATTAATAGGGGGAATCAATATTGACATAAAGATGGCCGCCATCCGCAAACTATTAGGCTAATGACCTATTAGATTGGTCAAAGGATGCTCCCTCCATAAAGGTATGTTGTTGCAAAGTTTGGTAGAGATCGGTTTGTTATGTTAGTCGTAATTTGATTTAAGCTTTAAACATTTGAGTGGCCGCCATTACGTTTCTGTCAATTTGGCGGCGATATTAATCATGACACTGAGATGCCCTTTGCTAGTACTATCTCTGTACCTAATTTCGTTCCATTCGGTTTCACCGTGTTTGAATTAATATGGGGAATCGATTCTGACACAAAGATGGCCGCCATCCGCATACTATTAGGCGAATGACCTATTAGATTGGTCAAAGGATGTTCCCTCCATAAAGGTATGTAGTTGCAAAATTTGGTAGAGATCGGATGATTAGGTTAATCGTAATTTGATTTAAGCTTTGAACATTTGTGTGGCCGCCATTACGTTTCCGTCAAAATGGCGGCGATATAAAACATGACACTGAGGTGCCTTTTGTTAGTACTACCTCTGTAGCAAATTTCGTTCCATTCGGTTGCACCGTGTTCGAATTAATAGGGGGAATCGATTTTCACACAAAGATGGCCGCCATCCGCAAACTATTACGCTAATGACCTATTAGTTTGGTCAAAGGATGCTCCCCCCAAAAAGGTATGTTGTTGCAAAATTTGGTAGAGATCGGATGATTAGGTTAGTCGTAATTTGATTCAAGCTTTGAACATTTGTGTGGCCGCCATTACGTTTCCGTCAAGATGACGGCGATATAAAACATGACACTGAGGTGTCCCTTGCTAGTGCTACCTTTGTACTAAATTTCGTTCAATTCGCATTCACCGTGTTTGAATTGATAGGGGGGACACACATTCAGTGTACACACACTCGCACACACACAGACACACACACGCACTCACACACACACACACAGACTCACACACACACTTACACACACACACACAGACTCACACACACACATACACACACACAGACAGACACAATTTTTTCGCCCTGTGTTGATCTCATAAGTCTACTTTCATTTTTTGCAAAAATCGAAAGTATGCTAATGAGTAAATAGGTGTTTGACCGTTTTTTCGTAAATCCAATTTATGGGGCCCTTGGGGAAGGGTGAAATTCTGGGGGGGGGGGTAAAAACAGGAAAGAAAGTGTCATAACTGATTGACTGACAGACTCACTCATCAAATTCAGGGGGAAAAACTGCTTAAAAATAAGCAAATAGGTGTTCGACAGTTTTTTCATAAACCCAATTTAAGGGAATCATGGGGAGGGGTGAAATTCTGAAAAAAGAAAATTGAAAGAAAAAGTCCTGACACACTCACCATCACCCAGCCAAAATTGTTGAAATTAGAAACATGAAATTTCTGGGATATGATCATTGTATGTCAAAACCGTCCACTAAGGTAGGATTTTTGGATATTCAGGTTCTAAAGGGGTCTTAAGGGGGTTAAACCTGCATTTCATTGAATACCAATAACTACCGATTGGTTTCATTGGGGGATGTGATACTCGGCATATGAATTCATCATTAAAAATAAAAAGACACGTGTCTGAGGGATTTTTCGATGAAGTGTATATTATGAGGTGAAAGGGGTGAAAATTGGGGGTTGAAGGAGCGTGTATCTCTTAAACGACATAGGCGAGGAGTTTGAATCTCAGCGGAAAAAATCAGCTTAAAAGATAAGTAAATAGGTGTTCGACCGTTATTTTTCATAAATCCAATTTAAGGGGCCCTTGGAGAGGGGTGAAATTCTGGGAAAAAAAAGAAAGGAAGTGTCCTAACTGATTGACTGACTCACTCACTCTTCAAACTCAGGGAGAGAAAACTGCTTAAATAATAACTAAATAAGTGTTGGACATATTTTTTTTTCATAAATCAAAATTAAGGGGTTCATGGAAAAGGGTGAAATTCTGAAGAAAAAAATATGAAAGAAAATGTCCTGACTCACTCACTCACTAACTCACTCATCATCGCCCAGCCAAAATTATTGAAGTTAGAAACATGACACTTTTGGGATATGTTCGTTGTATGTCAAAACGGTACACTAAGGGAGGATTTTCGAATATTCAGATTCTAAAGAGGTCTTAAGGGCGTTAAACCTGCATTTTATTGAATAACAATATCTCACGAGGGGTTTCATTTGTGGATGTGATACTTGGCATATAAAGTAATCATTAAAAATTAGCAGACATGTGTCTAAGGGTTTCTCGATGTGGTGTACATTATACGGTGAAAGGGGTGAAAAGTGGGGTTTGAAGGATTCCTAACGGAGCGTGTATCTCTTAAACGATCTAGGCGAGAAGTTTGAAACTCAGCGAAAAATAAGCAGCTTAAAGGTAAGTAAATCGGTGTTCGACGGTTTTTTCATCAATTCAATTTAAGGGACCAATGGGGTGGGATGAAATTCAGGGGGAAAAAAGGAGAAAAAGTCTCCTAACTGACTGACTAACTCACTCACTCATCAATCTCAGGGGAAAAGGACAGCTTAAAAATATGTTAATAGGTGTTCGAGCGTTTTTTAAAATCATAAATCCAATTACGGGGTCCATGAGAGGGGTGAAATTCTGAAAAAATAAATGAAAGAAAATATCCTGACTTACTCACTCACTCATTATCGCCCAGCCAAATGATTGAAGTTAGAAACATGAAATTTTGCGGTAAAGTTCGTTGTATGTCGAAAACATCCACTAAGGAAGGATTTTTGGATATTCAGGTTCTAAAGGGCTGTTATGGGGGGTAGACTTGCATTTAATTGAATAACGATATCTCCCGATTGGTTTCCTTGGCTGATGGGATACTCGGCATATACACTCATCATTAAGAATAAGAAGACACATGTCTGAGGGTTTTTTCGATGTATTGTATACTATGAGGTGTATGTGTGAAAAGTGGGGGTTGAAAGATTCCTAACAGAGCAAGTATCTCTTAAAAGACACAGCCATGAAGTATGAAACTCAGAGGGAATAATCAGCTTGAAAAATAAGTAAATAGGAGGTCGACAGTTTTTTCATAAATCCAATTGAAGGGGCCTATGTAGAGGAGTCAATTTCTGGGGAAAGTAGTCCACTAAGGAAGGACTTTTGGATATTCACTCATCATCCCCCAGTCAAACCTACTGCAGTTAGAAACTTGAAATTTTGGGGATATATTCGTTGTATGTCGAAAACGTCCACTAAGATGGATTTTTTGATATTCATGTTCTAAATGGGTGTTAAGGGGGTTAAACTTACATTTCATTGATTAACAATATCTCACGAGTTGTTTCATTTGGGGATGTAAATTAATCAGTAAAAATAGGCAGACATATGAGTAGGGGAGTGAGGCCGATTCTAACCAGTGTCATGGCCGCCGCGTGAGTCCAAGCCAATATGTCGTTAACCCATGGTCGGATTTTAACAAATGAGGTGTCGTTGGACTCGAGCTGACGTACTCTTTCCTATGGAACACTCGTTATATTTTTGAAAAAATTTTAGAAAATTTGTGTTTTCTCAAATAGGCAATAGTTTGAAAACCAAACAGGATAGAACGTTGTGCCATGGCTCAAACGAATGGTCTCTATGACCTTCATTTTCTATAATAAAACTTTTTTACTTTTTTATGTTGTTTTGAAAACACTCGAATTTTGAAAATCCTATATTTTGGAAACTAGGAATTCTACAAAAAAGTTTGTTTGACGTAAATCAATGGTCCCTACCCCCTCTACCCCCAAAATAAATTTCAAGTCTTTAGGATAAAAACCTGACAGTAGTGGGGTAGTGACAGAGCTGTTTAAAAAAGCAAGTGGTGAGCTCCTGCGACCTTGGAATAGAAGGAGCCATGCTAGGAGGGCGTGCTTGGATTGGTTTTTTTTTTCGTCTCGTTGCGCTCTTTACGGAAATGTAGGTGTCTAAAAGGTGAAAATTTGGAAACACGTTTTTTTTGGGGGGGAAACCGTGATTTTAAACGTTTTGCTATATCTCGCGAACCAATCATGCTAGAGGCGTGTACGACGGGTCCAAGGACTCGGAGTGACGTCCTCTTTGCTATGGACCATTCGTTATAATTTAAAAAATAATTGGAAACTCTATTTTGGGGTAAACACGTGCTTTTTGTGATTTTTGCCGATATCTCACGAACCAATAACGCTAGAGGCGTTTACGGTAGGTCAAAGGACTCGGGGTGACGTCCTCTTTTCTATGGAGCACTCGTAATTTTTAAAAAAATTTGGAAACTCGATTTTGGGGTAAACACGTGATTTTTGTGATTTTGCCGATATCTCACGAACCAATAACGCTAGAGACGTGTACGAGGTGTCCTAGGACTCGGCTTTCAAATGTGGTAGATATATTTTCCAAAACATAATTCACAAAGGGCCTAACGCCATACATGTTGAAAAAACGTTTTCTTTTTCTTTACTTGTTTATAATGTTTATGAAGCGTGGTGGTTGAGAGAGACGATACTGCTGGGTGTGTGTGTTTCAACGAACCTGTCGTTTAGCACAA
Source organism: Meconema thalassinum (assembly GCA_946902985.2). Lineage (NCBI taxonomy): Eukaryota > Metazoa > Arthropoda > Insecta > Orthoptera > Tettigoniidae > Meconema > Meconema thalassinum. The sequence continues at coordinate 65,183,672 of OX336390.1, read as the reverse complement.
GGACCATGCTTAATAGAACAATCGCTATTTCGGCGGGTCGGTGTATGAAAGAGCGAGGGTGTGTTTTCTGATATTTCATCTTTAACGTGTAAACGGTGATGAGAACTTGGTTCTATGTTGGTCGAAGCGAGTACAGAAAACAAACTTGCAGAGGAGCAGGATGTGAATGTCATTTGAGCTTATTGGAATGCGCTGATCTGACTTGACAACAAGTGCAATGGAAAATGACAAAAACGCAGAGGACACTTGAAGGTGAAATAATCTGACCTTCCTGGTGGCAGGGAAGAGCGAATACACGTGTGAGATGACATGCACGCTAAACAAGTTACATCCTGTCTTGCTTCGTACGTGACAAAATGCAAGTTCATGTGAAATTTGATCTACCACAGGTGTTCACCTTGGGTGTTAGTTGTCCACGTGCATGATAAAAGAATGTTCAAAGCGTGGGAAAAATGATTATACATGCAACGTAGCATATATAAAGACATGTCGTTATCATTTCCACTCTCACTTGGGTGGACTACCTTTGAACATACTGCGTTGCGTGAATCACTCGGTCTTGTTTAACAGTTTTGGTGTTGGTGGAAAATACATAACCTTGTTGTGGGGTAGGTATTTATTTATATATTTATTCATTTATACATTTATTGATTCATATATATATTTACAAGCAATTATTTATTGATTCGGTAATTAATGATTTTATTTATTTATTTGTTTGCAGATAACCGGCATACCTTACATGTCTGAGGGAGAAGAAACCATTGCACTTTTGAGCCCACTAGAAGGGAACAGCAACGAGTCACTGCAAGTAAAGGTGAGATGATTTTTTTTAACTAACTTGTTTCTTTTTTTTGTTTTATGTTTTATTTTATGAAATGTATGTATTAACCTGAATTTAGGTATTTATAGCGGTTTATTTTATTTATTTTTAGAAACTTGGAAAGAATAGCCTTACCGCCGTAGCAGTCGCTGAAAAAAAAAACGAAACGCACTAAAGCGAAACCACTGCCAAAAAGTGAACTGTTTAAAACTCAGGTAAGTCCAACTTAAAAATGCTATTCCATTTTACCACTACTGAAAACTCGTAGGCAAAAAAATTCATTACCTGTACATGACTGGGACAATGATTGCTTTCTTGATTAATGGCTATGTTGTTGTTGTTGACTGGGAAAAGTACAAGGCCATGTTGGATTTTCTAAAAATAAAAATAATAAATTTAATTTAAGGGTGGTTCCCTATGGACTCAACGAATATCCACAGGTTTGAACATGATAATGTGAACAAAATGACATGACATTCATTTTTGTTTATATATTGGTTAAAGGGGTGGGGGGATGTAAATGAATGTAGCTTTATAAAAAGAAAATAATTACATGGGTTACTGTTAGTGCCAATATACAGTTTATTTTTAATGGTGTTTTGATATATTAATGCCAATTAACGTTAACGTTTTATTTACAAGTATTGATTGATTGATTGATTGATTGAGTGATGGGTTATTTTGTTTGCTTTTAGGTGTCGTCATGTGCCATTAACGTAATGAACAGACAGTGAACAAGCATGCATTATGCTTTAATGTACTCTGTGCTCTTGTGCAACGTTAATAACTTACAATAAGAAAAAGTTTTATTATAACACATGGCGTTAGTACCAAATACAACAAGTGAGCAAGTTGGTTTACCACGTGGGTTAAATTTAAAATCAGAACATGATCGATGGTTAACATTTGAATCCTGGCCTGTAGGCTTTTTGTCGACACATGAACTTGCAAAAGCCAGTTGTTTTTACTTGAACCGAGAAGATGTGGTGCGCTGTGTGTTTTGTCGTATTGAACTTTCACACTGGGAAGAAGGGGATGATCCCTTTAGAGACCATTTGCGATGGTCTCCTCACTGTCCTTACATGCTTGGAAAGCAAGTGGGTAACCTACCCGTGCATTCATTTTACCGAACCACAAGGCCTTTGGCAGCTACTTACGTTGCTGAATCACAAATAAATAATAATAATGATGTATTACCAGCCAACGGTAGTGTCGATATATGTGGTCCATATGCCATAGACAGTGTTGAATTGGAGTGTGCTTTTGAAAAATTGGGAGTTTGCAAGACTAAAGCACTAGCACACCCAGAGTAAAGCTCTGTTGAAAAACGTTTAGAATCTTATAAAAATGTTTGGCCATTAATATTAAAACACCGTACCAAACAGCTAAGTGAAGCTGGATTTTTTTATACTGGTGAAGGGGATAAAACAATATTTTTTTTATTGTGGATTTGCTTTAAAGGATTGGCAAATGACTGATGACCCTTTTGTGCAACACGCTCGTTGGTTACCAAACTGTAAATACATGGTGTTGCTTAAAGGTCAGGAATTTGTGAACACTATTCGTAAAGAAAAAGTGATTGCAGCAAAAGACATAAAAGTGCTTTTAGAGTTAGAACACGCGGTGCATATACATGAGGCTGAAAGAAAAGACTTGTCTCACGAACAGATACAAAAGTGTGACCAACAATTATGTAAAATTTGTTATCAAGATGAACTAGGTGTTGTATTTTTGCCTTGTGGACACATGATAGCCTGTGTCAAGTGTGCATTAGAACTCAACACTTGTGCTATATACAGAAAAGCAGTATCTGCTACAGTTAGGGCATTTCTTGCATAAATAGTAAAATTTATCAGCCATGCATAGTGCAAAATCCCTAATTGCACAATATTATTAAAGCTGTTTTAGAGTGTAATAAATATGCTTTTCTTTTGTTTATAGACTACTACAATGAATGTTTTGAATGCTGTGGGTCAAGCATGTGGCTTAGAGACAAAGAAGCTCAGCGAATTGCCAACGCATATTCCATTCCGCATTATCAAGATTCGGAAATTGAAAACAGCATATGGTGATCGTGTACTTTGTGTATGTGAAAACTTTATGACATTTCTTCCTACACGGTTTAATGATATGTCGGAGAGTGTTTTTGATGAAGTGAATAATGCTATACAACCTGTACACTTAATTTATGAAGGTTTTAAAAACAATAGGTGCATGGTTCGTTTTAATTAAATATAAAAGAAACAAATGTCAAATAATAATGGGAGATATAAGTCATGACAATGAACTGAAAGAAAAATATGTGTATAGATAATAATGTTTTAGTGTTTAGTATTGTCTTAAAAATATTATCATGAAACAAAACAAAATGTATATAAAGTTTGTAAATAAATGAAAATAATGGTACAATGTTGTTTTATTTTCTATAGAAGTCAGAATATTTAACATTGCAGAGTATACATGATTATGACAGTAAAAAGCACACTTAATACAAGTCTTTGCCTTTACGATAGTGTGTTATAATTTAAAACCAAAGCTTGTTGTAGATCTTTTTTCTTTCACGATGAACAATAGGCATGAAATCTTTATTGTCTTGTTTTGGATTATTATCACTATCATAATCATAAGCAGCATGATCTATATCACTATTATTATAATCATTATAATTATCCTCAACATTACTAAAACCAGTTAAATATTCCTGGTCCTCTTCCTGTTCCTCTTTCTCTTCCTCTACAGTGTCCTCATGTAGAGTCTGCGTGGCTTTTGATAATGTTAAGGGTTTTTTGAACATTGAATTATTTTCAATAGTAGTATTGTTTTGTAGCACTTGCTTTATAACATGTTCATGATTTTCTGTTGACAGAAACAGTGTTTCATGCAGTACACTACATTGATGATCACTGACACTTAAAACCACACTATTTTTGCTTTTTAGCTCACTGCGACATTGTTTTGAACGTTGTTTTGTGCAACGCTAAATAACAGTTCCATTTTTATTGGTTCGTTTCACAATATATAAATATCCTTTATAGAATGCATGAGGCTTACCATACCTAGTCACAGATACTTCCATATCAACTGTCAAGCACCCTCGCTCTTTCATACACCGACCCGCCGAAATGGCGATTGTTCTATTAAGCATGGTCCTTGTGCTAAACGACAGGTTCGTTGAAACACACACACCCAGCAGTATCGTCTCTCTCAACCACCACGCTTCATAAACATTATAAACAAGTAAAGAAAAAGAAAACGTTTTTTCAACATGTATGGCATTAGGCCCTTTGTGAATTATTTTTTGGAAAACATATCTACCACATTTGAAAGGGGGGCGTTAGCCCGAGTCCTAGGACACCTCGTACACGTCTCTAGCGTTATTGGTTCGTGAGATATCGGTAAAAATCACAAAAAAACACGTGTTTACCCCAAAATCGAGTTTCCATTTTTTTTAAAATTATAACGAATGGTCCATAGCAAAGAGGACGTCACTCCGAGTCCTTGGACCCGTCGTACACGCCTCTAGCAAGATTGGTTCGCGAGAGATAGCAAAAAGTTTAAAATCACGGTTTTCCACCCCCCAAAAAACGTGTTTCCATATTTTCACCTTTTCGACACCTACATTTCCGTAAAGAGCGCAACGAGACGAAAAAACGAATCCAAGCACGCCCTCCTAGCATGGCTCCTTCCATTCCAAGGTCGCAGGGGCTCACCACTTGCTTTTTTAAGCAGCTCTCTCACTACCCCACTACTGTCAGGTTTCTATCCTAAAGACTTGAAATTTATTTTGGGGGTAGAGGGGGTAGGGACCACTGATTTACGTCAAACAATCTTTTTTGTAGAATTAGTAGTTTCCAAAATATAGGATTTTCAAAATTCGAGTGTTTTCAAAAAAACATAAAAAAGTAAAAAGGTTTTATTATAGAAAATAAAGGTCATAAATGCCATTCGTTTGAGCCATGGCACAACGTTCTATCCTGTTTGGTTTTCAAACTATCGCCTATTTTCGGAAACAAAAATTTTCAAATTTTTTTTCAAAAATATAACGAGTGGTCCATAGGAAAGAGTCCGTCAGCTCGAGTCCAACGGCACCTCATTTGTTAAAATCCGACCATGGGTTCACGACATATTGGCTTGGACTCACGCGGTGGCCATGACACTGGTTTGAATCGACCTCACTCCCCTACTCATATGTCTAAGGGTTTATCGATATGGTGTATATTATGAGGTGAAAGGGGTGAAAATTGGGGTTGAAGGAATCTTAACGGAGCGTGTATCTCTTAAACGACATTAGCGAGAAGTTTGAAATTCAGCGGGAAAAAATCAGCTTAAAAAATTAGTAAATAGATTTTCGACCGTTTGGTTTCATAAATCCCATTTAAGGGGTTCATGGGTAGGGATGATATTCTCAAAAACAAGATGTTCCGTAAAGAACATACAGCCTACTTTCTCCTAAATGTATGAGTATAGTTATAACTCGTTGTTATTATCAAAGAGTATAATAGAACTATTCTTTGTTGAAGACCTTAGAAACGATTTACCTCTACCAAACGCCACAACCTAGATAAAAACTGCTACCATCATTGAAGAAAGAAAGATAAGAAGTATATCAAGAATGTTATGGATCTGGGGACATAATCGACCGGACTGGCTGAGTGGCTCAGCGGTAACTTTCTCGCTTGCTGGGCCCTAGGTGGCAGGTTCGTATCCTGGCGCATTCAGCTGGCATTTGAGGGTGCACAAATGCGAGGGAGCCGTGTCAGTACATTTACTGGCACGTTAAAGATCCCCTTCGGGCCAAAATTCCGGCACCCCGGTGTCTCTAAAAGCAGCAGTAGTTAAAAGGGATGTAAAACCAATAACATTATTATTTTTATTATTATTATTATTATTACATAAAGACTCTAAAACAGCTTTTGATAGACTTCAAGAAGACTTCAATAACATCACAAGATGGTGTCATGACAATAATTTGTATATAAATACAACCAAATCTAAAATAATGCACATCAGAGTTGATCACTTCACACAAGAAAAATACAAACTAACGCACCACAGCTTATCATGCATACACCGAAACATCCTGGCAGGTTGCAAATGTAACACCTTCATAAATAGTACTTCGACACAAAAATACCTAGGAATTACCCTTGATGAACACTTTAAAATGAACACACACACAGTAAACATAATAAAAAAAATCCTCTCGGCACGCCGGAAGGCGGAGGTAGATTTTACCGGGCAAACTAGGGGATAGCCTATAATAGGCAAAATATGCAGGTTTTCGTAGGAGGATCAGACCTCATTTATTGCGAGAAAGTATTTTACAATTGGAGGTTAGTTAACATTTTTTCGTCTTTCTATGCATACTTTTAACATTTTACTGTCTTATGGGGATGGTAACCTTCTTGTCATTTGGGTTTAATTTTTATACTTGTGATCACACTGTCCTTATGCAAGGTTTGGAACTAATGTGTAACTATCTAACAGTCTGTTACTTCTTCACGCAAAATTTTATCTCCCGCAGAGATGTTGGTTGGTTCCTCAGTTTAGGGGCTGCGACAAGGTGGTCATGTAACCCCGTGTACATTGGGTGTGTGTAGAATCTGTCTGATAAACGGTGTTATTTGTGATGACTGTATTAGTCTGTAATTCAGGTAAGGTCTGCAGATGGTCAATTTTAAGTAGTAGTACCTAATTTTGTACCAAATACTAACGTCAACGACACCTAGCTGCGAACTTGGCTGCTAGATGCCACCGCAACCAGGAACTTGCAACGAACGTTGTAACTTCCCCTCCGAAGAAAAGCATGCTGACGGATTTTTTGCGCTCTTAGAAAATCCGGCGACTTTGGCCGGCTTTGAACCAGCACCTTGGGCATAGAAGTTCAGCATGATACCAGTTAGCCGCTTCCCTCATAGTCAGATGGAACAAGAAGTTCCGTGACGAACTAAAGAGCCTACTTTTCTTAAAATTAAGATTCATGCCATAGATTAATCTACAGTATATGAACCTATCTAGAATAATGACGAAATTAAGTGGGTAATATCGAAATGTCTTAATTAGTTCGAAATAAGGTATACTAGGCATAATGTAGCCTAATAGAGCAATACAGTTGGCAGCTCTGGTGACTGATTATATTCTTACTTCCATCTTCTAAGGTACAGAATACAAAATGTGGTTGAAGTCCAAAGGACGTTACATGGATTTAGACATTGGATCTATTAGTACACGTAAAAGCATGTTGGCAACAATGTCATGCGAGTGCTGGTTAGAAATAATCTGAAATATTATATATTTTTGTGCCAATTTTGGATGAAATTCATTTGTTGGTATAGAAGTTACATGTATTTAAAAATTGGTCCTATCAGCAGGCTTAGAATCATGTTGGTAGAACTGACGTATATAAGTTACTCCAAATTAATGTAAAATGTCGGGTATTTTACGTGTGCATAGTTTAAAGCTGTCGGCTTGCATACTTTCTGATATATTTGGATACAAAATAGAGAGCAATTATTAACAGTTGGCAGCCCTGGTGGCTCTTAAGAATACACTCAGTCATATACGTTTATGTACGCATATTACATACAAAATATGGTTGAAATCCAATTGATAGTGTAGAAGTTATATGCATTTAAAAATTGGACTTATCAGAAGGCTTAAAATTATTTTGGCAACGCTGTCATGTATGGCCACCTGGAAATTAAACTGAAATAGTATTATCTACATGTGTGCCAATTTTAGAATAGCACCCATGTATACCTTCCAAGATATCCAACATGGAGCTCAAATTTCTAGTGCGTTTTTTTAGCAGTTGGTAGCACTTGCATCTTTTTCAAATATGGGCCAGAGATATTCCCGTATACATCTATACTCATACAAAATTTGGTTTCGATTGCTGCAGCCGTTTAGGAGTTGATATGGGGGGGCACACACATAGCCAGACAGACAGAAGGACAGACAGACAGGCAGAAGGACAGACACATTTTCCCGGATATATCTCATAAGTCTACTTTTTCCTCATTTTTGAAAAGTGTGAAAAGTAGGCTGAAAATGAATGTGATCTCGTCAATGGCGTTGTCTTGGCAACCTCTGATAGATCATTCCTCATCAATTTAAAAGCGTTCTTATGGTAACCTCTGATGGCACTTGGCATTTTTTAAAATTTCGAAATCATTTTTCTCATCCCTTGGCGTAATGGTGGGTCATATCAAAAATTCTTTCAGACAAAAGTTTTAGGTAATTATTAGGGGAATATTTTCCATTTTGTACGGTTTTGATATTGTGCCTATTAAGAGAGATATGATTAATGTTTCCCGAAAAACCCACTTTTTTCCACCCCTTTGGTCAATGGTTGGTGCTATCAAAAAACTTATTTGACATAAATTTTTGGCACTTATCCGACACATATTATGAACTTTAAATGAATTCGATATTTCACGTATTAAGAGAGTTATAGCGAAATTTCACTTTTTAGAAAAAAAAAAGCCTCCCATTTTCACCCCCTTCGACCGATTTTGCCCATTAACGAACTCGACCGAGATTTTATAGGGATACATATTATGTAAAAAATTCAAAGTGATTGGTGCAAAATTACGGCAGTTATCGTGTCCACAAGAAACTGATATATATATATATATATATATAGATAGATACATATATACATAAATTATATATAAACTTTTGAACTGACGGTGGTTTTGGGGTCTGGGGGATGTGAAACGCGAAGATAAGTCGAAATTTTCCGGAAGTCGAAACATGGTACCCATTGCAATAGTTAGCTTTCTAATGAAATCTACCTAAAAACCTAAGAGCAAACCTCTACACCTTCTACAATCTCCGATTTTATGTAGATAGGAAAACTTACAAAACAATTTACAGTGCTCTGATTGAAAGCAAATTAAGATATGCTATAGCAGCTTGGGGAAATCAAAACACAACTTTAATTAATAATCTTCATGATAGCCAAAACAGGTTCTTTAAATATTTCACTGATATCCCTTATTTTAATATTAAAGTGTTGTTTCAAATTATAATACTGAATCTCTACTACCATGATCCAAGATTCAGGCATAAGGTCTCTCACAACATACAAACAAGAGCCATAACAAGTACTAAACATGTTAAACCTTTATGTATAAATAGCTATGGTTTCAAGAGACTAAATTATATTATACCATCACTACTTAATGAACTACCACCTGGACTGACAAACATTAACAGCAAACAACTAGCTATAAGTCGCATTAAAAAATATTACTTAACCAAACATTAACTCATAAGATAAATTTATTAATATAACTACCATAGTGTAATTTTTTGTATCTTTAATTATTTACATTAATATTTTATCATTAACATTACAAACAAATGCATGCACTCTTGTACTGAAATATAATCTATATATATGTTGTAAATAATAATTAATATGTCTCACAGATAATCTGTACTGTCATCAGATTCGTGAGACATATCACAATAATGTAACATAAATAGTATTTAATAAATAAATTAAATTAAATTAAATTAAATTATTATTATTATTATTATTATTATTATTATTATTATTATTATTATTATTATTATTATTACATATACGACCTGCCGTGGGCAACATCCAACTTTGAGTTGAGGCATGTCTTTACACGTCTGGTTGTGCATGGCTTTCACAACCCTAATTGAATTAACAAATCTTTCCATGACCCTACAGAGACGTGTGTATACTAACTATGTGGATACTTTCGATTGCTATTTGCCTGAAATAAAAGTAGTAATTAATAACCTGAACTAACACCAACGGCTTGAATTCAGTTACTATGTGAAATCGTTTTGTTCTTTACTTCAAATAACATTTTCAAGTAACGCAAAATAGGCTGTTACAAACCCTTTAAAATAAAAAGTAAATAAAAATGTATCGTAGTATCATCTTGTCATTCTTCAAATTCGATGCGCATAGAATGCCAATGGTATAGTAATCAATGGAGCCCCACGTAGACTAGTCGTGACATCTAGTGGTGAAATATCGAACAATATAATCCTAACAGAGCGAGTGCATTCTAGCGGCCAGAAGAAGAAACTTTTCAATAAAATCTGGAAGTTAATAAGTAGGTCGGTGTGCAGTTACCTTTTTGGCAGCTAGATGTCTCGAGTAAATCTGCTGGCGAATTATGTTTTAATTAAATATATATTTTACACCATAATATGCACAATATAACGCTTAATTTTAAAATATCTGAGTCATTACAAAACAATAAACATATAACATTTCAAGCAAAAAACCTAGCTCTGATCGGGTTTGAAGCATAGGCATTTGAGCGATAGGCTAACGCTCTACCACTGAGCTAATTGTGTCAACGAATATCGTTCTAAATAAAATGACTTACATAGAACTTGTTAGCAAATAATGTTTCATACTAAACGATTTCATCACTGGAGTATATTATTTATATATAAATCATTTCATACAAAGTTTATTTATTTTGTATCAGTACGCTATATTGCATGCAATACTCAAATTAGTGAAATATAAGTCAGGCACAAGATATCCGCTGCCATCTTGTCTTATTACTGAATCTGCTCAGCTTTTTAAAATCACGTCTGCACTATAGTATTACAAAATAAACTCTTAATTTCGAACGTGCCTCTTCCTTTAGAACAGTTAAAACGATTCTCGGCTCGATAATCGGAACTGGTGGGTCCCATGATATGGATTATAAAGTTTGCATAATTCGCACGGCCGCCATCCTGAAATGGTATGGCGGACGACCATGTAGTTTGGTCACAAGACGCATCCTATACGAAGGTATGTTGTTACCAAATTTGGTAGAGATCGGATGATTTGGTTAGTCGTTATTTGATTTTACGTTTTGAACGTTTGAGTGGCCGCCATTCAGTTTTAGTAAAGATGGCGGCGATATAAAACATGACACTGAGGTGTCCTTTGCTAGTGCTATCTTTGTACCAAATTTCGTTCATTTCGCATTCACCGTGTTCGAATTGATAGGGGGGACAGACATTCAGAGTACACACACACACACACACACAGACACACACACACACACAGACTCACACACACACAGACTCACACACACACATACACACACACAGACAGACACAATTTTTTCGCCCTGTGTTGATCTCATAAGTCTACTTTCATTTTTTGCAAAAATCGAAAGTAGGCTAATAAATGAAAGAAAATGTCCTGACTGACTTACTCACTCATCATCGCCCAGCCAAAATTATTGAAGTTAGAAACCTAAAATTTTGGGGATATGTTCATTGTATGTCGAAAACGTCCACTAAGAAATGTTTTTTGGATATTCAGGTTCTAAAGGGGTGTTAAGGGGGGGGTAAATGTGCATTTAATTGAATAACAATATCTCAAGAGTGGTTTCATTTGGGGATGTGATACTTGGCATATAAACCAATCATTAAAAATAAGCTGACACATGTCTAATTGTTTTTCGATGTGGTGTATATTATGAGAGAAAGGAGTGAAAAGTGGGGGTTGAAGGATTCCTAACGGAGCGTGCATCTCTTAAGCGACATAGGCGAGGAGTTAGAAACCCAGAGGAAAACATTCAACTTAATAATATATAAATAAATAATTAATTAAATTCATAGGTGTTCGACCGTGTTTTCATAAATCCAATTTAAGGGGCTCATGGAGAGGGGTGAAATTCTGAAGAAAAAAAACGTCCACTAAGGAAGGATTTTTGGATATTCACTCTCATCGACCAACCAAAACTATTGAAGTTAGAATAATTATATTTTGGGGATATGTTTGTTCTGCGTCGAAAACGTCTATTAAGGAGGGATTTTTGGATATTCAGGTTCTAAAGGATTGTTAACGGGGTTAAACCTGCATTTCATTGATGAACAATATGACACGACTATGACGCGAGCGAAGCCGCGGGTACCTGCTAGTCTCTTATATAAAACAAAGTGTCCTGACTGACTGACTCATCATCGCCCAACCAAAGCTTTTAAAGTTTGAAACGTGAAATTTTGGGGTTATGTTCGCTGTAAGTCAAAAATGCCCACTAAGGAAGGCTTTTCGGATATTCAGGTTCTAAATGGGTGTTAAGGGGGTTAAACCTGCATTTAATTGAATAACAATATCTCACGAGTGGTTTCATTTGGGGATGTAATACTCGGCATATAAACTAATCATTAAAAATAAGCAAACATGTGTACATGTACTGTTGGTTCAAGCGCCAAATCCATCATTTATTGGTGAAAGAAAGGAGGAAATATACAGTCTTCAGTGGAACATAGAAAGATTTTATACAAGAGGGCGAGCATAATGTTGTGCAAGAAATAATGAGCCCAGGTGGCCAGGAAATGATATCACGCGTGACGGACCGATAAGGGGCCGATCATGGCTATAATTAGAACGAGAGGAACTTTCCTCGGGAGTGAGTGAGAGAACGTTTCGGAAATTGAGCTTACGTTGCAGTAAAACGGCAACCGCGCTGTTATGCAAGAAGAGGAATAATTAGATTTAAGCCATTTGTGAACATAAAATTAACAAAAGAAATACATCATTGTGAATCATTTCGGAATAGAGATTTTTGTGTGGGTAAAGATGTTGTAATAATTGCCTAGGAAAGAAGTGCAAACGTGGCATTACGTCAATAAAAGTTCCCCGAGACCCGCGGTGGTGGGGATTAAAAATCAACTACAAACACCCACGTACCTCAAGAGTAAATTTAATTTAATATCTCGGAATTGTACGATCGATTTTCACGTGCAAAGAAATCAGTGTACGTTTAGAAAACAAGCTTTCCAGATATATAATTTTTAAAAGTGTGCGACCATTGCTTCAAAAGTTGGTTATGAAAAAGACAAGGATTTGATCGTTTTGCCGCCGTTTTGTGTAAAAGCCCTGGCCGTGCCAGGCAAATCATGCAGTACTTACTAGACCTCGAGAGGTCATGATACTCTGTATCACCAACGTGCACCCATAAGGAGTGACCGAGATGTATCATCATAGTATCGCCGTGTGAAGACTTAGGAAAATCCTAGTACAGGATTTAGCTCCGCCAGTATTAGTCTTATAGTGAAAGTTCCGTATTACAGTCAAAGTAGGCTGCGAACTTAAAAGAACAGGCGATAGGTCTTCAAATAACAGTTTAGTAAAACGACTGAAAGTATCGTAACGCTTGAAGTACCAACGATAGAGAAACGTACAGTTCTATTAAAAGTTAAGGAACCCGATCAGGGTCGGACGAAATAAGTGCCGCCTAGTATTCTGAACAAGATAGGGACTAGAGCGAAGAAAATAATAAGGGAAAATTTAATCCAAGATATTGTCTCACTGGAGACAAACGAACAGTAAGAGCATTGAGCTACGAAACTAAAGAAGAGCAGTAAATGCTAGAGAATCATAGGTCACCGATAAAATATTCGAGAGACCGTAAATAGGATAGATTGTATCTAGACCAACTAAATAGTGTCTAGAAAGAAACGACTTCGAGCTAGTAAAAATATATGCCGAATAGTCAGGAAACCGGATCTGAAGAATTATCGTTCCAGGGAGGGGTAGGTTGATCGAGACTTTCAACTTCTTACCAGATAGGGAGCCGACATCTAAGAGTTTCACCCTTGGAAACGGGAAGCAAGAAATCACGTGTGTAAGGCCAAATAAAAGCCTCAGGGATTAGAAGCAGTGTAATGTAAATACAGAAAATTTGTGTTAGTATAGTAATTTTTAGTGAATTTATTTGTGTATGATAGAAGAATACAGAATTGTATTAAAAATGTTACCAGTGTTTAAGGTAAATAAGTTATATGTGTGTCAAGAAATGTCAGTGTGTGAAATGGGATTAATCAAGATGGCTTAAACACAATAAGTGGGCGAAATGAAACATCGTTGGAAAATACGGTCGGTGACCGTCATATTCATGTGAGTAACCATTTCATTATGTTATGTGTTGGGGAATATTTGTGTACAATCCACCTGAGAATGAGAAATAGGGATGTTTTTGAATAACAAATAACAGAATAATAGCGCGATCTGAACGATAAAAATTGAGAAAGTATAAAATGATTATGTGAAGTGAATAAATCCCTTAGAGGAAATGTATGAAATAAAATATCAGTGTATTTGATAAATGATTGAATTATATGAAAGCAAGCGTAATAATAATAATAATAACAATTATATAAATGAAGATTAAGTTGAATTATAGGAAAGTAGTAGCTTTTGTGCTCCTTTAAAAGAATATATACATTGTTGTGAATACATGTTCTTAAAGTATAGCGATTATTATCACGGGAGAGGATTAATATAAAAATGAAATGTTGATTTTGAATTTATCAGTTCTTTGGAAGACACTTGGCCGTAAAGTAATGTATAGCGCAATGTAGCGCATTAAGTAATTGTTACGCTAGGAAGGCGTTGAACCTAAATATACTTGGTAAATTAATTGTGAGGGCAGTTGGTCGTGGTAATTGAGCTATGATAATTCCTCTAAAATGTGATGTGATCACAAGGCCGTTATGTGTATTTTCTTCTTTTTGTTTCGAATGGGCCTACTTTGGACCATGCTTGTTCAACTGTTGAGCTTTGATCTTTGCCCAGTGTTGTCGCATTTTCTGCCGGTGTAACTCCTTCCTTTCATCTGTCCAAGGGGTACCTTTCTTCCGGGGTTTTTCCTGAAATCCATGGACTTCCTTCAGGGCATGTCTCACAGATTGCCTGTCTTGAAGATCTGATATTCCCAGTTCATTAATGTCTTTCTCAGTTTCTGTCAGCCAAGTGTTGTGTGTATTTTATTATAAAGGGTGCTATTTATTGAATTATGAGCGCGGGTATAAGGTAATGAGGCCTGCCATAAGCCGCAAATGTATAAGTCCTCCAGTATAGGATGAGGTTCCCGAGGCAGTGAAAGAATCGAACCCAGGTTCGTCTGTGTGAAGCCCCTAAATATTTGTTGTTGTATTGAATTATTCTTACCCACCAATGAGGACACTTCATAATTAATAAATGCCAAGGTTACGAGAGTGGTCTATGAACCTAAATAATGTTGATAAAATAAATGAATGAAAGCCAGGTCTGTTCAAAGAACTGCGTGTAAGAAATAGCTGTATAAGCAGAGAGTAGCCCGTCTCTGTGGGCGAGACTTGGGGTTCCTACTCCCGGATAATAAATCACGCTAAGTGGTACGGCCCGACACTTACTATTAACGGAAGTGTGGTAGGTCGGGTAACCGTCTGTTGGAAGTCATAATACACCGTGAGTGTTTAGAGTTTGTTAATGACCCGGGATTCGAACCGAGGTTCTTGTAGTTGAAATGTACCGCTTGCAAGTTCAGATCGATGCTTTCTTATGAGATGATGGTCTTTTAAGACAAATAAATAAATCCCTAATGTAATGTTATATGATGTAGGAATTCACGAGTTCAGGGAGGACAATTAGATTTCGGGAGTGATCTTAATTTTTGACATGTTCAAGTAGTCTTCTATAACTCGGGAGTACACAAGTGTTTTCCCAATCACTGTAGTGCATTTGTTAACTTGAGAGAGGTGGTAACATGAGAACATTGTGGAAAGCCCAAAAATGTAAGTAAAGGAGTAACAGTATTTTAATAAGAATTATATATTGTTTTGATTATAAGATATTCATATAATAGATAGTGAGGTGTTGTGTAAGAATAACACAGAGTATATAAAGGTATCGAGCTATTGGAGCTCTTGATTATTGAATTTTAAAAGGGAAGTGAAAAGAAACTTAAGTTTGTTGGTATATGAAAACCATTTATTATGATATAACCTTTGTTTATTTATGTATTCCTTATTCATTCTGAACAAGTTAGAAGTATTGGTCAGTAGTTTATTTGTTTAATTTGTTGTAGCGCCATATATTTGAGTAATAAAATGTTTTATAGTAGGAGTTGATTTTATTTATTATTTTGGAAGTGTATCCTCTATTTAATCCAAAATATGTAAGTCACAGAGTGGGAGAACATACCATAACCCCGAAAATCCCGATTTGAGCATTGCTGGCATACTGTGATTTGCATATTCCATGCTGGAAGGGCACAGTATATAATGAGGTGAAAGGGGTGAAAATCGGGGGTTGGAGGATTCTTCACGAAGCGTGTATCTCTTAAACGACATAAGCGAGAAGTTTGAATGTCAGCGGGAAAAATCAGTTTAGAAAAATAAGTGAATAGATGTTCGACCGTATTTCCATAAATTCAATTTAAGGTGCCAATGGGAAGGGAAGAAATTTTGAAAAAAAAAAAGGGAAGAATGTGTCCTAACTCACAGATTGAATCACTCACTCACTCACTTATCAAACTCAGGAAAAAACAGCTTAAAATATGTAAATAAGCGTTCGACCGTTCTTTCATAAATCCAATTTAATGGCCCCATGGGGAGGGGTGCGTTCTGAAAAAAAAATTAACGAAAATGTCCTCACTGTCTCACTATCATCGCCCAGCCAAAACTATTGAAGTTAGAAACATGAAATTTTGAGGACATGTTCGTTGTATGTCGAAAACGTCCACTAAGGAAGGATTTTTGGATATTCCGGTTCAAAAGGGGTATTAAGGGGGTCAAACCTACATTTCACTGAATAACAATATATCACGAGTGGTTTCATTTGGGGATGTATTACTCGGCATATAAACTAATCATTAAAAATAACCAGACACGCGTGTAAGGGTTTTTCGATGTGGTGTATATTATGAGGTGAAAGGGGTGAAAAGTGGGTGTTAAAGGATTCTTAACGGAGCGTGTATCTCTTAAACGACAAAGGCAAGAAGTTTGAAAGTCTACGGGAAAAAATCAGCTTAAAATATGTGAATAGGTGGTCGACCATATTTACATAAATCCGATATAAGGGGTGCATGTGGAGGGGTGAAAATCTGGAAGAAAAAAAGGAAAGAAATTGTTCTAACTGACTGACTCACTAACTCATCAACCTCAGGGGAAAAGCAGCTTAAAAATAAGTAAATACGTGTTTGACCGTTCTTTCATAAATCCAATTTAAGGGGCCAATGGGGAGGGGTGAAATTCTGAGCAAAAGAATGAAAGAAAATTACCTGAATGTCTCACTCACTCATCATCGCCCATCCAAAACTATAGAAGATAGACACATGACATTTTGGGAATATGTTCGCTGTATGCCGAAAACGTCCACTGAGTAAGGATTTTTGGATATTCAGGTTCTAAACGGGTGTCAAGGGGGTTAAACCTGCATTTCATTGAATAACAATATATCACGAGTGGTTTCATTTGGGGATGCGATACTTGGCATATTAACTAATGTTTAAATGAATAAGCAGACACATGTCTAAGGGTTTTTCGATGTGTTGTATATTATGAGTTGAAAGGGGCAAAAAGTGGGGGTTAATGAGTTCTAAACGGAGCGTGTAACTCTTAAACGACATAGGCGAGAAGTTTGAAACTCAGCGAAAAAGTCAGCTTAAAAATCAAGATGTTCAGTAAAGAACATAGAGCCTACTTTCTCCTAAATGCATGGGTATTGTTATATCTCTTTGTCCTTTTCAAGGAGTAGGCTATAATTGAATGTTGGTTGTAGTAGCTTGTTTAAATACAACGTGTTATACGGATATTAAACATGAATATGAGATGCCCTTTGCTAGAGCTTCCTCTGTACAAAATTTCATTCAATTCGATTTCACCTTGTTTGAATTGATATGGTGAATCGATTAGCACACATACATGGCCGCTATCTGCAAACTATTGGGCTGATGACCTTCTAGTTCAGTCAAAAGATGTTTCTCACAAAAGGTATGTTGATGCAAAATTTGGTAGAGATCAAATAATTAGGTTGGTTATAATTTTATTGAAGCTTTTATATTTGGTTGGCCGCCATTCCGTTTCCGTCAAGACGGCGGCGATATAAATCATGACCCTGAGGTGCCCTTTGCTAGTGCTTCCTCTGTACCTAATTTCGTTCAATTCAGTTTTACCGCGTTTGAATTGATAGGGGAAATCGTTTTGCACACATACTTGGCCGCCAACCACAAATTATTGGACTGATGACCTTGTACTTCGGTCAAAAGTTCCTTCGTTCATAAAGGTATACTGCTGCAAAATTTGGTACAGATCAGATGATCAGGTTGGTCGTAATTTGATTTAGGCTTTGAACATTTGGGTGGCCACCATTACGTTTTCGTCAAGATGGTGACGATATAAAACATGACACTGAGTTGCCTTTTGCAAGTTTACCACTGTACCAAATTTCATTCAATTCGATTTCACGGTGTTTGAATTGATAGGGGGAATAGATTTGCTCACATACATGGCCGCGATATGCAAACTATTGGGCTGATGACCTTGTCGTTTAGTCAAAAGATGTTTCCCACATAAAGGTATGTTGCTCCAAAATTTAGTAGAGATCAGATGATTAGGTTGGTCGTAATTTGATTTAAGATTTTAACATTTGGGTAGTCGCCATTACGTTTCCGTCAAGATGGCAGCGATATAAACATGACACTGAGGTGCCCTTTGCTAGTGCTACCTATGTATCAAATTTCATTCAATTCAAATTCACCATGTTTGAATAGATAGGGGAATCGATTTGCACACATACATGGTCACCATCCACAAATTATTGGACTGATGACCTTGTAGTTCGCTCAAAAGTTTCTTCGTACACAAAGGTATAATGTTGCAAAATTTGGTACAGATCAGATGATTAAGTTGGTCGTAATTTGATTTAATCTTTTAAAATTTGGGTGGCCGCCATTACGCTTTCGTCAAGATGGTGGCAATATAAAACATGACACTGAGGTGCCCTTTGCTAGTGCTATGTCTGTACCAAATTTCGTTCAATTTGGTCTCACGATGTTTGAATAGATATGAGGTATCAATTTGCACACATACATGGCCGCCATCTACAAATTATTAGGCTGATGACCTTATAGTCAGGTCAAAAGATTATTCGTAAATAAAGGTATAAAGTTGAAAAATTGCTAGAGATCAGATGATTAGTTTGGTCGTAATTTGATTTAAGCTTTTAACATTTGGGTGGCCGCCATTACGTTTTCGTCAAGATGGCGGCGATATAAAACATGACACTGAGGTACACGTTGCTAGTGCTACCGCTGTACCAAATTTCGTTCAATTAGGTTCGACCGTGTTTGAATTGATAGGGGTAATCCATTTGCACACATACATGACCACCATCTGCAAACTATTGAGCTGATGACCTTGTCGTTTGGTCAAAAGACGCTCGTCATATAGGTGTATGGTGTTGCAAAATTTGGTAGATATCGGATGATTAGGTTAGTCGTAATTTGATTAAAGCTTTGAAAATTTTGGTGGCCGCCATTACGTTTCCGTCAAGATGGCGGCGATATAAAACATGACACTGAGGTGCACTTTGCTAGTGCTATCTCGGTACCAAATTTCATTCCATTCGGATTCACCGTGTTCGAATTGATACGGGGGGGGGGGGGGGGAGTGGGGTGAGGGGGCGGAGGGTGGACAGACATTGAGAGTACACACACTCACACACACACACACCTACACGGACTCACACACACGCACAGACAGACACACAATTTTTCGCCCTGTATTGATCTCAGAAATCTACTTTCATTTTTTGCAAAAATCGACAGTAGGCTAATAAGTAAATAGGTGTTCGGCCTTTTTTTCATAAATCCAATTTAAAAGTCCAATGGGGAGGGGGGTAATTCTGGAAAAAGAAAAGGAAAGAATGCGCCATAACTCTCTCACTCACTCATCAAACTCAGGGGAAAACTGCTTAAAAAATAAGTAAATAGGTGTTTGATCGTTTTTTCATAAATCCAATTTAAGAGACCCATGGAGAGGAGTAAAATTCTGAAAGAAAAACGTCTACTAAGCAAGGGTTTTTGGATATTCACTCTATTAAAGTAAGAAACATAACAATTTGGGGATATATACGAATACCTAAGTATAAACCACGCTACATTACAATACGAGATTTACGACATATTGACCAGAATAAACTACGCTATGATGCATATAACTTGCCTTGGGATAATATACGTAATTCTCAGAACATAAATTCTAAAGTAAATACATTCAATTTAATGGAACTAGAAATATTTGACAAACATGCACCAAAAAAACGGGTAAGAATTACCCGCTCTTCATCTGTGTGGCTAACGGCTGAGGTAAGTTCTGCTATGACCAGTCGTGAAAAACTATACAGACTATACAGACAGACACATGATGCAGTTGATTTTGAGAGATATAGAATTCTGAGAAACAGAACCAAGCAGCTAATTAGAAATTCTAAATATAAATACTTTCATGAACTGATGAAAACCAACAGCCCTAGACAAAAATGGAGTAAATTACGTGCGTTAGGGATAGGTAAGACAGTTGAACAACATGTACCAAGCATATCGCTAGAGGCTCTAAATGATCACTTCGCACGGCCAAAAGTAGCCTCTACCTCCTTCCCTAATACTTCACTACCGGTACCCTTGTTACAACAGCAGTCTGTTTTTGACCAATTCCCTTTTAGAAATATCAGCTCGAATGAAGTTAAAGGTGTGATATACTCTTTCATCCAATGCCACAGGTAACGATGACATTCCTATATCACTGATTAAGCATGTCTTGGGAGCTGTTCTGCCAATACTAACTCATATATTTAACTACTGCCTGACAAACGGAGTGTTCCCAGATGTTTGGAAAGATGCACTAATTAGACCTATCCCGAAGAGCTCCAAGTTTGATTCACCTTCAGATTATCGTCCAGTATCCATCCTACCACCATTATCCAAGGTACTTGAACGTCTAGTTCATACACAAGTTACTGAATACCTTACAAAGCATTCCCTACTCAACCCCTTCCAATCCGGCTTCAGAAAGGGGCATAGCACTGCGACAGCTTTACTACGAGTGACAGATGATATCAGATGTGCAATGGACCAACGGGACGTGACTTTACTGACATTATTAGATCTCAGTAGTGCCTTTGACACCGTCAACCCTCAGTTACTACTGCAGAAACTTCGAGAACTAAATTTTAATAGTGTGTCACTCCGGTTCTTTTCCTCTTACCTTGAAAATCGCCGGCAACGTGTGATAGTGGGAAATGTGAGTTCGGGATGGCAAAGTAAGACCCTCGATGTCCCTCAGGGTTCGGTTCTTGGGCCACTGTTATTTATCATCCAAATAAATGACATATCAAAAGCCCTTAATTTCTGCAAATTGCAAGTGTATGCAGATGATGTACAGATCTATCATTCAAAACCGAGTGATATCAATAATGCAATCATTAAAATAAATTCTGACCTACAACAGCTTAGTGACTATGCTTATAAAAACAGTTTATTAATAAACCCAAATAAAACTCAAGTGATTATTATCGTTACCAGTAAAAAAATATATTCCCTCAAGCAACGTGACATCTCTCCAATAATTTTAAACAATAAAATCATACCCTACTCTACTTCAGTGACAAACTTAGGAATTATTATGACTGAGACCTTAAATTGGACTAAACAGGTGATAAGCACATGTAATAAAGTACACAAATGCTTATATCCTCTGAAACGGTTCGGTAATGTATTCTCTGTTCGGCTTAAAGTACAACTAATTTGCTCTCTAATACTACCTATATTTGACTACTGTGACACTGTGTTGACTGAAATAACCTGCGACAGTAACAAGAAACTGGACCGGTGCCTCAACAACTGTGTAAGATATATCTTTGGCCTGCGATGTGATGATCATATATCACCCTATTATAAGGAGCTGTCGTGGCTTCGAGTGCACCAGCGTCGTGAACTCCACATGTTATCACTACTGCACAAAATACTTTCCACTAATACCCCTAACTATCTTGTTTCACCGTTTTCTTACCTCTCGTCCTATCATGACCACAATACGAGATCTGGCTCCTCTCTTGCCATACCTGTAAACCGTACTGCTGTTTACAACCGCTCGTTCATAATCTCTGTGTCCAGGTCATGGAATTTGCTATCTGTGAACATTAGAGACAATCCCTCTCATCGCAAATTTAAAGTGGCTTGCTGCGAGTATTTGCTGGGTGGATCCCACTGACTTCCGGGATAAATGTTGAATGAACGAATGGATGAATGAGATGAATGATCGGATTACTGTAGTTACGTCATTTAAGGGTACTTTAATTTGTGTATTTTTGAAATTAATGATTCTACTATTATTCATATTATCACTATTCTTATTGCTATTGATATTATTTGTGCTAATGGTATTTGTAATTATAAGTCATGTAGATGTATACTCATCTAGTGGTTAAGTGTAAGAGAGGGCCTTGAGCCCTAACTTCGCCACCAATAGAGGCATTATCTATCTATCTATCTATGTTTGTTGTATGTCGAAAACGTCTATTAAGGAAGGGTTTTTGCATTTTCAAGTACTAAGGGGGTGTTAAGGGTTTAATACTGCATTTCATTGAATAAAAATATTCCACGAGTTGTTTCATTTGGGGATGTGATACTCTGCATATTTACCAAAGAATTAAAAAATAAGCAGACACGTGTCTAAGGGTTTTTCGATGTGGTGTATATTATGAAGTCAAAGGGGGAAAATGTGGGCGTAGAGGTTTCTTACTTGTGTAATATTGTGTTGTGTACTGTTTTTCATAGGAATTTAGGTAAATGGATTTTGTGTTTAGTCAGTGTGTTTAATTTAGCGATTCGACGTGACGTTGGGGAGATTTTGATATTTATGTGCCATTGTTGTGCTATAGTGTCCTTATGGTGTGATTGTTTACGGTTTTTACCAAATTATTATCATTATTATTCAAAATTATACGATACATCAGTCATAGCATTCATGATTGAATCGTTGTTAAGTGTACTCTTTACAACTAAAATATTCGCGGGCGAAGCCGCGACGGGTAATGCTAGTGGTTTATAAATCAGCCTCTGCTGAAGACACAGTAATTTTGTATAATATTTTATATGAACTAAACTGTGGATCGCAGTTATTAAGTGCAATGTTTACTTTCAAAGTTATAACGTCTATGAGACGACACCACCCATGTGTCTAGAAGCAGTGGTAGACAAAATGGTCTTTTTTGCTACAGTCTAAAACGTGTAGAGTCAGTGATTGAAATTGTACTTAGAATCAGTGTAATTTTTTTCTTCACCATGGAATTACTGAATCACCAGATGGGACCACCTATTGTCCATATGGATGAGATGGGCATGATGGAATAAATTCCCCCTATGGAGAGGGAGCAGGAAATGGAAGGAAATGCGATGACTAATTGCAGAGGCGAGGATCGAGTTCAGGTCTAGGCCTTCATGGCCAAAAGCTCGAAGGCACGAATAAGTCAAACACGACTGTAATGTGAGTGTTACATATTTTCAACCATTTTAAGTGTGAAGGTTACTGTTGTCTAGCATAATGCCGCACTTACCAGCCTAGGTAGTACTAAATTTAGCACATGTTTTTCAGCTTTTGCCACTTTGAATTACTTGTCATAAGTTCCGTGACTATGTCATGTCACCTGATATGAACTAGCGCTTGGGGAGATGCCAAGGGCAGCACACATTTGAGTTAAGACGCCACCAATCTCTTCATTTAAATTTTGTTTGTTCAATGTTAATCTGCGAAGCAGCAGAATTATCATTGAGCACACTTTGGTTGCTGTTAGAACACTCTACGTATCATTTCAACGTTCGAGAGGTTGTACACCGTTTTTTACATGTTATATACGTTGTTAGTTCAGCTGTGATGCAACTAGACATTAATTCCAAGAGGTTTGGAATAGCTTGAGAGCACATGTATGACTTTAGAGGACATGTTGGCAATCAGGACAGTTCCAGTAATATTAAACAGTTGTCATAGTTTGCTTTAAATACCTAATGGCATTCTCTCCAGTTTATAATTGTGAAGAATGTGCCTACGCTGCGAGGAAGCTACCAGTGTCTGAAAGCACGTGTCAGGCGACAAGAACGGCTGTGGGCGAGGCCCAACTGAGCACCAAGCTCTTTGGCATGAGGTGAGGTCACTTCTCTTTTGTGGTCTTTGATGGTAACAAACAATATTATGTGTGTTTTCGGAATTTTATGAACTACCTGAATAAAACAGTAACACGAATGCATGTATAGGAATTGAGCAGGCATACAGGACAGCATTTGTACAGCTCAATTATGAAAGAATATAAAGTTTTCTAAGTCGAATGATGGGAAGGGTGGAATCCAGCAATGAACAGTTGATCGCGCTAGCCAGCTGCAGTGCACGATTGTCATTTGTTTGTCCTTGGTAGGCAACGCATTTGTGAGAAAATAACCCACTAGCTAGACTGAAATATTACATTCACTGCCCATGTTAATTTTGGTTATAAGGAGAGCCACTATTATGCATCATTTTATGAGTTGTTGACGCATTCACGTCATGGTTAAAGCTACGATTAGACAGTGAGAGTTTGACACACAAGTTGGTGTGCAGTTAAAGTAATCCATAGCAGTTATATGAATCCCTTCACTATTGTGATGTTTTGAGACCTGACCATATATTCTATATATTTAAAACTCTAAGGTGATTTTTGTTAAGGCGAGATTCAGAGAACGACAGAACCGATTTACTTCGCCATGCATTCTAACGAGAACTCTTGGCATGTAGATATGCAGAGTGTCTTTAAAAAATATAACATGTTAGGGTACATTTTTAAATTATTTTATGAACATTAATATTTGCCGCTCCCGCGCTTGCGCACAAAGACTCTTTTGAACGAGGGAAATGGCGCTTGCTTCCCGCCGCGTCTGTCTGAGATCTTTGTGTATGAGAATTAAACAGGGTCTCCAATATTGTTAATTATGTTTTTAGAATATACATTGAAATTTTTTTTTTCTTCTTCTTCTTAGTTGTTTACCCTCCAGGTTGGTGGAACCCACGGACTGAGCGAGGGAACTCACCACTACCGCCTCTACGGGCAGTGTCCTAGAGCTGGGAACATCTAATCAGAGTGGATACAACTGGTGAGGTGTGATTGGCACCTCGCCCAGGCGGCCTCACCTGCAAAGCGAACAGGGGCCTCATGAGGGAAGGTAATGGATGCATAGGCAAGGAAGAGGGAAGGAGGCGGCCGTGGCCTTGAAGAAGCTACTGTCCCCGTTATCAGGATAGTAGGCTGTCAGATATCCGCCCCCTCAATCGGATTGCCAATAATCAATCGCACCGGCACAGCTACATCAATGAAAATGGCACTGACAGATACTATCGAGATTAGAGCACAATAGTTAACAAGAAATTATTGTGGAACACACCAAAATATACGGGGGTTCATACTTACCTTTACTTACCTCTTAAATTTATCTCGGGGACTGGGTTGTCAACTGGATCACTTAAAGTATGCCCTCACAATAACCTCCACCATGATATTTAAAATGAACCATAACGAAGACGAGAAACTTTAAACTGCACAATAATTTATTTCACAAAAAGGATGAATTTAACAAAAATAAAACAACAAAATCCACGTGGCAATCAGAAGCCATCGACCACATAACCATGTCCTCCTGTCGGACTTGTATACTCTACATACAATGTTTCAGCTTTCTCAAGCTCAAAATAACGTAATTATAATAATGCACTTGGAATGGAAACGGGATTTGGGACGAGACACATATATCAATTGGTTTGCGTGTTTATATACTTCACATTTTATTTATAGCCACAAGGCTATTATGTAAACGTCCTTGGCCTCTATCATACAGTTGTCCGGGCCAGCTGCAATGCACCTGCATCGTCAAAGTGGACTCACCCCTCCGTTCAACCCTAGCATATGCGAGTTATATCAGAGCTTAGCTCTCCTTCAAAACACGTTAAATGTCCACATCTCTACTGAAATATTATCACGCAAATCTTTTAAATGCTCCATTCAAACACCAGTGGAATACTCCAATAATCCTAAATCATGTTTAATTGTTCAATCCACTTGCTTAATTAGCGTTGTTTAGAGTATAAAAACAAAACTCCAAATGTTAATAACAAAAGTTCATTCATTATTTATAACAATAATAAATTGTTTATAACAATGTCAAACGACAATTGGAAATTTTATACACGCCTCTATTAATCCCTTTCATTACAAATTGTTATCAAATATATTTACAAAATTATTTACAATATTAATATTGTTTATATTATTTATACAAGAAATACATTAAACCACACGTTTATCCGGTTGATAATTACTCAACTTGTGTTGATATAATCGACCAATGAAGGTTAGTTATATTTAAATGTCAAATTCAGGTTTAATAAGGTTTAATAATTATTATTAATATTTGTGACGGTAACCTCCATTCAAAATCTTCATCTCAAATTATTTAACACTCTTGTTAACTTTAACAGTATCTTCATATGAATAACTTTCAAAGAACCAGGACAATACATTCAGCGGAAAAATACTTCGCTCAAAACGCACAAAATTGCTCAACAATAGGCCCAGAATTCATCATATATCTCCATATATATGGCATCAAAATCTTCCAAATTACATACAAAAACCTCCACTCATAAATTCAACAACTTCATTTATTACTGTGGGAACCTCCTTCATTATTCAAGGGCATTACTCATCAGCGACTTTTACAGGTCCACTGAACTAACGATTATACATCCATTGTTCCTCTTCAAAAATTCTTATATTCATCAATTGTATTAATGACTGTTATTATTTAACCTTCGTGGGTTTCATTCATGAATCGATATGAAGTAAAAATTTGCCAATCACAAATAAATTTAATAGCAAATACGATTAGACACTCCTCCCTGGTCTATCAAAATTGAGATTAATATCTTCAAAGTAACGCAGTATAAAAATACTATCTTCAATCAAAGTTCATCTAAACTGCATAAATAGTCGAATAGAATACAATTAGACTGTGGAATGCAAACATTATTGTTCCAATCTATAATTGAGAAAAACTCCTATCAAATGTTCATTACTATAGTGTATTCAATAAATCGTAATCAAAGTTCATATTTCATAAAATTGTCTATAATGCAATGATAAATGTCTATGTTGCAATCATGTTCATAAGACGACTAGTATTTCAAAGATCGTCGATAACATATTAGATTTAAACGCTCTAAAATCATTTAATCATTCTTCTTTCTTGAGGATGACAGAAAATTGGTCAAAGTAATTTACTGAATAGAATTACTTTAATAAAATGACACGCTGTCTGAATTCAAATCTGCCATAGCAATCGTTAACTTTACAGTCAAATCGAGACTACAAAAATATGCAAATTACTGAAAGAATCTAAATTATCAGTCTCAACTGATCCAAAATTATTTAAGTATGCCAATGACATAATAATGTCTCAACAGATCGAAGAAAAAGGCATAAATCATCGAAGTGTACTGAGTACAGAAATATCCAGCAAGAAAATGGGGCAAAAGATAGGACAAAAAATATGGGGAAAATAGTTGCTCAGATATCGCTACATGACTCAAATAATGCAAGAAACGTTCACGACTACCTTATCTGTTGATTGAAGTTCTAGAGGAAAGCTTTCAAAGAAAACTGCTGTTGGTTCCATTTCACCAGCGTGAAGATGTGCTCCGTCCTCGAACCTGGAATCAGCGCCCTCGGAGAATCGAACTGCTTCCTCCTCCGGAAATTGCACTGCTCCATGTATACGAAAGACATCCTTCTGGCAAAATTCTTCTTTGTGAGCCGGGTCCTCCCTGGCCTCTCTTGAAAGTTCCCTGAAGTTCCGGTCGTAATTCGCCATGAAGTTTATTGCAGTTATTTCCGCAGAAATATTCATAATCGTGGAGTATGATGATATTTCCACTGTCATTTGATATAATTCAGCGATGGATTCACGATGCATGAGTGTAGTTGGATGTTCACTACATGCTCGCTTTTGTAGAATGACGATTAACGAAGTTCCATGCTGTTACTTCACTCCATCGATATACGTATGTCCCAATTGCATTAAAGCCTTAGCCTTCCATCTCAACTTCTGTTATAATCATTGAAAGCACTGCAAGATTATAATGTTCCATAGCAGAATGTATCGTTGTATTACCAAACGTATTCTCCAATATCACGGTTGTAACACGTGTCAGCCGTAGTGTATACTTGTGGAATTTTAAAAGTGCTTCTTAGGTGGCGAGAAAATCACTTTTGTCTGCAGCCTTAAAGTGTCAATATGTTTCAAAGTATAACTGTGAAATTGTTCAAATCTTCTACACACCTCAATGTTGTACTGCCCAATTGAATTATAATAAAGGCAGAAGTTAACTCTTTATATCTTATCTTGTAGAAACGTTAATGTGAGCGTTTTAACTTCGCCTAGTTTCGAACAGCGTAAAATGGAACTGCTCCGTGTTCGTTCGATGCGCCGGGCTTTAACCACACGCTAAAAACAACTTGCTTCACTTATTCACTCGAAAATGACTATATAACATCTCAAATATATATACGGTATCAGCGGTATGAGAGATATGAGAGCTCCTCTATCCTGTGCACGACCTTTTATCAACTTCTTAAGGGGCGTATCCATCCCTTCCATAGTTCGTTCCTCCGTCATTGCTAGAAGTTTTAACTTTGGCTATACTTGACGGATTTTCAAATTTCAAAAACTCAAAATTAATTTCTTCAAAATTCCAAATCAATGCCATAACTGAAAATAGATTTCCACAAATCTGCATGCCAAAAGCAATCAAATATCGTAGTTTCCATGACGTCACCAAGAATCTCAGCTCAATCAGCCTACTTGCATGAATTCTACGTCATCCGTGCCTACGTCATGAATATACACGTCACAACTATGACATCCATAACTTTATTCATATTTGCCTATACAGCCATCATGGTCTCAATATAATTCAATTTACGGGGGCAGTACCATCCCGGCATTTGCCCGAAGACGAAGTGGGAAACCACGGAAAACCACTTCGAGGATGGCTGAGGTGGGAATCGAACCCCCTCTACTCATTTGGAACTCCCGAGGCAGAGTAGACCCCGTTCCAGTCCTCATACCACTTTTCAAATTTCGTGGCAGAGCCGGGAATCGAACCCAGGACCTCCGGGGCGGCAGCTAACCGATCTGACCGCTACGCTACGGCGGCGACTTACATTGAAATTGAATGATAAAATAAGCGAAGAATTGAAGGAGTTTAACTACAGGTTGAGTGTGTATGGTGGTTAGGTACCTTGATATTGCAGCAGACGACAGTTATCTGGATATCCGCGGGGCTTTAGTTACAGTCAAGTAATATGTATTAGGCATGGTCGAGAGGGTTCGAATCCCACCTCGGATATATCTTTTTATTTACGTTTTCTTCCTCCTTACGATTGGTATTACATTGTCGAAACATATTTTACTTTTATCATTCCCGTAAAGTAACTGATTCTCCTTTACCATATATATATATATATATATATATATAATTAAAACACAAGGCGTTTTCTTTTGTAAATCGCCAGACTCTTTTCAACGAGGAAAATGGCGCTTGTCTCCCGCCGCGTCTAACTGAGTTCTTTGTGTATGGGAATTAAACAGGGTCTTCAATATCGTTAATTATGTTTTTAGATTATACATTGAAATAGAATTATAAAATAAGCGAAGAATTGAAGGAGTTAAACTACAGGATGAGTGTGTATGGTGGTTAGGTACCTTGATATTGCTCAAATAGATAGTTATCTGGATTGCCGCGGGGCTTTAGTTACAGTCCAATAATTTGTATTAGGCATGGTCGAGTGGGTTCCATTCCCACCTCGAATATGTTTTTAGCCTATTTTCAATTTTGAAAAAAAATAGGCTTATGAGATCAGCTTTTGTCCGTGTGTGTGTGCGTGTGTGTGTGAGGAGTGTGTGTGTGTATCCCCCTAATAACTTCTCAACAGCTGGAGCGATTTCAATGAAACTCGGTAAGTTCATAGCACTATTCCGGACGACCATGACCGTGCCCTTCACATTTTGTTACGTCTCACCAATCCAATATGGCGGCTGTGCAAAATATTTCAACAGCATTCAATATCTCCGAAACTATTCCCGATATCAGCCTGACATTTTTACGGTAATAAAGGGAACTACTAGAAGTTCACCTATGTGACTTTTGAAAAACTGCTAACTACAAAACCAACATGGCGGCCACGCGAATTCGTGACTTTTAAATAGACGTTTCTCGCGATTTAACCAACCAAACGCAATAAACTATGGTACAGTATATGTTTATACGCATTGTAATGCACCGACATCTAACTTGGTTCAATTGTTTACATAACCACAAGATGGCGGATGTGCGAAATATTTCACCGGCATTCTATATCTCTGAAACTATTAGCGGTATCACCCTGAAATTTTGTGCGGAGATAAAGGGCACTACTAGAAGTTCATCTATAAGACTTTCAAAAACTGGTTAACTACAAAACGAACATGGCGGCCAAGCGAATTTGAAAATTTTAAATAGACCTTTCTCGCGATTTAATGTTCCAAACGCAATGAAATCAGGTACAGGAAATGTTTATGCACATTGTAATACACTGGTATCTAATTTAGTTCAATTGTTTACATAACATCAAGATGGCGGCTGTGCGAATTTTAAAATTAATTTTTTTTTCTTGTGTCGTAATCATGCGATCGATGTGAAAGTTTGAATAATGAACCTACGCAATAATTTTCCTTTAATGGTACATGACTCTATGGCCTACACATTTAACAATCCAACATGGCGACCATCCGAAATATTTAGACGGCTCTGAATATCTTCTAATCTATTATAGCAATCAAACTGATTTTTTTATGTTCATAGGGGCTATGAACTTAAGTTCACCTATAGGACTTTAAATAACGTGGTGATCACAAATCCAACATGGCGGCAACGCGAAATATAAATATTCACATGGACGTTTCTCGTAATTTAACCATCCGAGTGCAGTGAAACTTGGTACAGTAAATCCTTATACGAATGTTAATCCACTGGCATTTAATTTATTTCAATTGTTTCCATAACCACAAGATGGCAGCTGTGCGAAATTTTAAAATCTCCTGGTTACTTCTTGTGTCCTAATCATGCGATTGAAGTTTGAATGCTACACGTACACAATAATCTTCATCTGACAGTACATAACTCTAGGACCTACATATATAAAATCCAACATGGCGTCCATCCGAAATTATTAATCGGTTCTCAATATCTACGAATCTATTACAGCAATCAAACTGAAATTTTGTATGTAGATTGAGGCAATTAACATATGTAGGTTATATGAAAAAACGCTGTATAGTTCTTCACGGAACTACTTGTTTTATTTCCGTTTTCTTCCTTCTTACGATTGGTATTACATTATCGAAACATATTTTACTTTTACCATTCCTGTAAAGTAACGGATTCTTCTTTGTCATCTATATATTTAAAACACGGTAATATTCCCGAAAGCACCAGCTGTATGCAGCACCATGTCCCATGGAGAAGCTAAGCAGAAACCAAATGACGTCAATGATGGAAGCATGGAAATTCCTCGGTCTCCAGTCGATCAATTGATCAACCAGGTGGGTTCATTAAGCAAGCCGCAGGGCGTTCTTAAAGGCTAAGAATTTCAGTACACAGAGGAGAGGAGAATTGACAAAGAGGATGGTTTTATTTTGGTGGAGAGCAATAGGAGGATAAGAAGAAGTCAGCAGATCATAATTGGAACAGACACGTCTTCAGTTTTAGCACTACAAGCAGGAGAAAGATTCGCCTGGCTCTATGTAGGACGATGTTCTCAACAAGCGACGACAGAGAAATTGAAAGGCTTTACTTTCGGAAAAGGGTATACGTGGTGACACCACTTGTGAGGAACTGAAAACAATGGGAACGAATAAGGCGTACAAGTTAGGAGTACCATATCAGTATCTTATAGAAACAGAGAAACGAGAGTTTTGGCCAAAGGATATACTCGTAAGGCCCTTTCGTATTCGAAGACAAGGACTGTACAACAGAGGAGCCAATTTGGAAGGAAATAGAGCATTTTCCACACACAAAAAGAAGATCAGAGATTTTACGAACATTTCTATGGAATGTGGAAGGTCTAAGGAGCGTCACAAAGATTGTACCGAACTACGTTTTTGCGGAGCATGATGTTGTGATACTTACAGAAACGATGTTGTCAGAAGACTGGACGGCAAACTATGCGTATACTGGTACGTTTAATATACTAGCGAATCAGGGACCTCTGGGTAGCCCAAAAGGGGGGAATTGCATGTCTGCTTAAAGCCAAACTAGCAATATTCAGAATTGTACAAAAAACAGACAATGTACTAATGATAAAATCAAGACTATATGTAATCATGGGAGATTATTTTCAAACTGACAAGTTAGCTGTTGATATAATTGAAGAGATAGCCTATGCAATGAACAAGACAACAGTAAATGATGCTTAAATATTGGCCGGAGACCTCAACTGTCGCATCGATAAGGCGTGTCACAAAAGTCTTCAGTGCTAGACTACTTGGAAGGGGAAGGATTGACTCTTGTGAATGACGCGCAGCAGATGACCTACAATGGATCTAGCGCTATTGATTTAGTCCTTACAAACAGGAGACATATCGTTCCTGTAACCCAAAGAATAATAAGGGATTCAACGAGGAAACACCTTCCTGTTGTAACGGTTTTCAGTTTGAAACCAGAGAATTTCCAAAATGAAAATGTGCCTGTGAAGATCTCAAGAAAAATAGTTACGAAACTGATTAACCTCACAGACAACCAGGCCATTTTGAAATTAATATCAATGTGTGATCTTGACGCAGCAACGAATGAAATTGAACCGCTTATTCTGCATGCAGCATATCCTGTACATGTTATGGTGAAGAAATCTAAATTGTGGTTTAATGAAGAATGTTATGTTGCCCGTAAGGTGGCTTTAACAGCCTTTGCATCAGGCTTCACAATATTCCTCACCATAGAATCTTCAAGCTTACAGCGAAAAAAGGAGACAATATAAATGGTCATCTTAAAAGCAACATGGATTTCATACCAAGAGAATGAAGAAAGACAACTTGTTGAAGAAGCAGAACAGAACCCCTACAGGGCTTTAAACCCAAGACAGCCCAGATTCCCAAGGAGTATCCCAATGGAGATCTGGGAAGAACATTTGTCTCTTCTTCTCCAAGACAGGGAAACAAGCCCATCAGGAAACTCCCATGTAACAGATCATTTACAATTGTTTACAGAAGAAGAGGTGTTGAGAGTGATAAAGAGTACGAAGAATAACAAGGAATGTGGTCCAGATTTTATCTATAATGAACACCTTAAAAGCGTAGCACCAGTCCTTAAAGAGGAGAAGTAGTGGGATGAGGGGGGAGCTGCACCACTTCTTATTGAGCCACCCTCGTATTTGCCCCGAACTTGATATCTCGCTAACCAAACATGGGATTAGAACCTACAGGGTGTCCTAGCACTGCTAGTAATGCCCCCTACTTTCCTATAGCCTCTTTATTTGATTAAAAGACCAAAACTAAAAGGTCATTCGCGAGTAGTGGGGTAGTGTTGGTTTCCTGAAGTCGCGCTCGTGCTTGAATATGTATGCCTATGTTGGGAAAGGGTTAGGTGGTGGGAAAGGAGTAGGGTCGAGTGAGGGGTCGTTTGGATGGTATTTTTTCCGCTCTAGATGATGGTGAGGTTATTTTTTAAAAATGGATGGAATTGGGAAACGCCATTTGGGGTAAACATGTTGTTTTTTGACATTTTGGCGATGAATGTTTTTTATACGCATGCGCACTTGAGGAGTTTTGTAAGAGGGCGGGCTTTTATAATGATGATTTATCAATGAGTGTTTTTTTAATATGTATTGAAATAAACCATAAAAACTAATAGGTCATCGGCTTTTGACTATCTCGCTAACCAATAATCGGATTTAAACCTATGAGGTGTCGTAGGACTCGTGGTGAACTCTCATTTTCCATGGACGGGGTATATCCACCCGAAAATAAAAACTACCCTTACCCGGGGGATGAAATAGTAATTCATTTTTGTATACCTACGAAATTGGCGGTTTTTGTAAAAGAGCGGGCTTTTTAAATGATGATTTATAAATGAGTGTTTTTTTAATACGTATTTAAATAAACCAAAAAAAAACTAATAGGTCATCGGCTTTTTACTATCTCGCTAACCAATAATCGGATTTAAACGTATGAGATGTCGTAGGACTCGTGGTGAACTCTCCTTTTCTATCGAAGGGGTATATTCACTCCAAAATAAAAACTACCCTTACCCGGGGGATGAAATAGTAATTTATTTTTGTATGCTTACGAACTTGGCGGTTTTTGTAAGAGGGCGGGCTTTTTAAATGATGATTTATAAATGAGTGTTTTTTAAATATGTATTGAAAGAACCCAAAAAAACTAATAGGTCATCGGCTTTTTACTATCTCGCTAACCAATAATCGGATTTAAACCTATGAGGTGTCGTAGGACTCGTGGTGAAATCCCCTTTTCTATGGACGAGGCATATTCACCCCAAACTAAAAACTACCCTTACCCGGGGGATGAAATAGTAATTTATTTTTGTATGCTTACGAACTTGGCGGTTTTTGTAAGAGGGCGGGCTTTTTAAATGATGATTTATAAATGAGTGTTTTTTAAATATGTATTGAAATAAACCAAAAAAACTAATAGGTCATCGGCTTTTTACTATCTCGCTAACCAATAATCGGATTTAAACGTATGAGGTGTCGTAGGACTCGTGGTGAACTCCCCTTTTCTATGGACGGGGTATATCCACTCTAAAATAAAAACTACCCTTACCCGGGGGGTTGAAATAGTAATATTTTTTGTATGTGCGCGCACGGACGGCTTTTGTTAAAAGGACCTAACTACACGTTTGTTAATATTTTCTGAACCCCTCATGGGATTTTGCCATAGGCAGTATTCTAACCCTGGGGGTGACGCCCCGTTTTTGAATGTAGGATTCATTTTTGTTAAAAGGACCTAACGACACTTTTGTTCATATCTCGCGAACCAATCATGCTAGGGACTTGTATGAGGGGTCCTAGCACTTGGGGCAACATTCCCTGTTTGGGGGTGAAACTACCCCCTAAAATTGAAAAATCCATATCTCGGAAACGAAGAATCCTAAAATTAGGTGTGATAGCTTAAAAAATAGGGGATGATATGGGCTTTTACCTCGATTGATCATTTCACCCCTAAAACAGTAAATAGTCATGTTATGGGAGAAAAACGTGTTAAACACCTAAAAATGATAAATGAACCTAAGATCTTTTGTTTTTGATGAAAAATAGCAGGGGGGGTGAAACTTCCCCCCCCCCCCAAAAAAAAATATTGAAAAATCCATATCTCGGAAACGAAGAATCCTAAAATTAGGTGTGATAGCTTAAAAAATAGGGGATGATATGGGCTTTAACCTCGATTGATCATTTCACCCCTAAAACAGTAAATAGTCATGTTATGGGGAAAAAACGTGTAAAAAACACCTAAAAATGATAAATGAACCTAAGATCTTTTGTTTTTGATGAAAAATAGCAGGGGGGTGAAACTACCCCCCAAAATTGGAAAATCCATATCTCGGAAACGAAGAATCATAAAATTAGGTGTGATAGCTTAAAAAATAGGGGATGATATGGGCTTTTACCTCGATTGATCATTTCACCCCTAAAACAGTAAATAGTCATGTTATGGAAAAAAAACGTGTTATACACCTAAAAGCATAAGCATCTTTGTGAAACCATGCTTTAATGGACATGTGTATGGAGGATGATTGTTATTATTATTATTATTAGGTAATTATGGATTAATGTGCGGATAGATAACTAACCAGTGGGGAGCGTGATGGCGCAGGTGCTTAGCTGCTCGTCTTTACCCGGACGGCTGGGGTTCAAATCCCGGTGACAGCGGGGGTTGGAATTTTCACCTGAAAAAATCACGTGGCGTCAGGAAGGGCATTCGGCCTTAAATCCCCGGCCAAAACCAAAATGAGCCTGGTTGGCTCCGGCGACTCAAACTAATAGGGAAAAGCCGAAGAAAGAAAAAATGGTAACTCACCAGTAATAGTAAACATTGGTTGGAGGTGTTGAAGAAGTCAGGATGGCCAACCCTTGCCATGGTTCACGAATGTACCTCAAAACGTTTTACCTGTCAAGACTCAGTCTACCCTGTTGCAGCCTTTAGAAAAAAAAATCGAACCGGGGCCTCTGTGCTCACAGTGGACTTTTATTCATGATGCTTTTTAAACAAACGTAGGCTTGCATACTACCGCTGGCTTGAATCTGCACAGAGACACTGGCTTTGGTTTGCGTAGTGTGCCTTGCTGATAACAGCACAGCGATCTTGTCAGTAAGTTTCATATTACTCATTTGCTTGATAGCGGACGTGCTCTGCACATGACTAGATCGTTGTTAGGTTTGACAAAGGCTTAGTGAAGCTTATTGCAACCTTGAAATGAATGTCATGGTATAGTCGGGGTTGGAAGCCAAGACCTTAGGGTTGACAACCAAGTAGGTTAACCACTACACGGTGAGATGGTCAAATAATAATGTAACAGAACATATAGAAACGTTTTCTATAGTTTAACGAATTGGCATACCATGAGAGGTGTAGGTAATGGAAATTGAATCCTTAGCTGATGATTATACTACTTTCCATGCGCACGTATAAGCTATCATGTTAGAAAAAGAATGGTATGGCTTGTTTTAAACGGAGAATAATAATTGTGTTTACTGTGAAACACAAATCTGAATTTAAAATAATTAATTTAAAATAATTAATTTAAAATTAACTAATTTAAAATTAGTTTAGTACGCTGAAGTTAAAATGAATAATGATCACGTTACAGACAGCCAGTTTCAAAGCCATGAGAACTAAGTGAACAAAGAATAAAATTCATGAGCCAGTGAGGAATTCAACATGCTGTCCTTTGGACAAGAGAGAAGCGTTCTACAGCGATCCTCAATGGTTTGGGTCATCGTAAAGATGAAAATTAAATCTAAGCTACTACACTCTTATATACTAGAAGAAGAAATGGAAAACAAATTGTCAAATAAAGGACAGAAGGAATAAAAAAAATGGCCCTCAACCCTCAAGCATAAGGATTGAGGGAGTTGGAAGGAAGGAGAGCCATGAAAGGCAGATAAAAAGTATACTAGGAGTGGCTTTGCCCCAGAGGTAATGGATAAAGAGGAGGAAAACTGGACTCAGCTCAGAAATCCCTTGGGGTCGCCAACTTCCAAACTGATCAGCCCTTGAGGGTGTAGCCATATGCAGAGTGCACCGCAAGTGGTGGGGCTTCTTGAGGGGGCTTGGGCAAAAGACAGGGAATAACATGAAAATAAAAAAGCAAGGCTGCCTCCTCAGGATATCAGAAAAAATAAATAAACCAGGGCCAATGAAGTTGCAAAAGGAAGAGACTCCCTAGGGCTCGGATACCCTAATCATGTTGAGGTCGGTAGAGAACAAGAGTTGAGCAAGTGTGGTCGACAGGAAATAAGACAGAGAGGAGCCTAGCACAAGTTAGTGGAAGCAATGACGGCCTCAGCTGGGACTCCGTGATCGTCAACCTACATGACACTAGATATGACGCCCAGGGGTGGAATTAAAGACTTCTATTGTTTTATATCACTGGCTTTTAAGAACGCTAACACATGGCATGCCTTATAATGCAATACTGGTCCTAGGGTATGCAAAAAGGTATTAGAAACTCAGCTAATAATAGTGTGCTTGCCCATGATTATTTTCCCAAGGACTGATAACCATGATTTCCAAGCCCCTAAGTAAGACAAAAAACAAATGATTTTCATTTTCCAATGAGTTGGGGTGAGGTAGGTGAGCTGAGTTTTCTATACACCAAACTGATGTGGTTTCCCACTTCTACTCCAGGCAAATGCACATTTGATGTTAAGAATAGTCAAATGGTTTGCAACTGCCCAATGCTAGGACCTGATTAGTGGCTTTTAAAAAATGGAATGGAATGGAGTACACTTCCCCCAAAACCAACAAGAGGAGTGTTCGATCCCCCACAACAACCATCCTTAAAGTCAATATAAGTGACTATGCACTTCAGCTCATGACGGTCTCCTCTCTCCAATCCTACCCCTTGGTGGTGAAAGGCACACTCTAATACAACCATTATAGTGATAGGTTATCTGTTAAATACCTAACTATCCCCAGATTTACCTTAAATTTTCCTAAAATCCACTACATTTTCCGAAAATTGACCAAATGACACAACATTCCAGCAAAATTCAACAAATGACTACCAGATTTATTGAAATTCCATTGATTTACCTAAGCATGGTTTAAACCATCTCAAATTCATATAAAATTAGACGAATATAGATGAAAATTCACTAAAATTTACCGAATTTAGCCAAGTGGTGTACAAACCATGAAATTTATCCAATTTTTATTAAAATTGACTACATGTACTCGAAAATTCCATAATATTCCCTTTACATGTATGCTTTTATTGTTGTTGTTTCGTTTACCACACTCCCTGCAGACAAATACCTCAACATGACTTTCTCCTAGAATAGGAGATCCACATTCGACATGATAGCTGAGTTTCATTTCCCATAAACTTGTCTCTGAGGTGGGTGTCAGGAAAAGGCATCCAGCTGTAAAAACCACACCCTCACGTAGACTTTCATAACCTCTTACGTTGAGGTTTCTTACACTAACGACATTAAATGATTGAACGGTTTCCTTTTCACAATTCCTGTCTATACTTTCCTCTTTAAGGTTGCAAGATGTTTGCAAGATTCCTAAAATGCAATTAAATGTAATAAATACCTTAAGATGGTTTCATTTGTTTAATGATATGGTGTTGATGATGGATATATACGTTAAGACTAATTTTTGTTAGGTCTTGACTGGCCTTGCAATTAGAAATTGACAAACCAAACATGGGTTATCTACCAGGGGAACACTTTGACCACTATGTTGGTTATTGGCCAGTAAGTACAGTTCTAGTAATGAAACAGAAATCCAACACAAACAATGAGCGCACAATGCGGCGGAGATTGGTACCACGATGTACTGTTGGTTATGTAGCTATGTGGAATGTACATCACATATGGTTTACTTAAAGGTTTGGAGATTCCATTAAAGATATTTCTACAATAAACCATTTTCAAATGGTCATTCGTAGGTGTGAAAATATTTATTATATGGTATTTTATGAAAACAATTATAATTTATAAAAAATTTATACGTTTACTGTATTCTTATTTAATGTAAGCACTGGAGGCACTATCGACCAAAATACAGCACTATCTGGAATGTATATTGCATACTTCAAGGTTTGGAGATCCCATTAAAGATATTCCTACAATAAATGATTTTCAAGTTGTCGTTCTATGGCGTGAAAATATTTAATATATGATATTTGCTAAAAGGATTTACCACTGGAATTATTTTACAAGTAGTTATTTTAATGACCAACAGAGTTCACTGTTAAGAAGGTAGAGCCCTATGTGGAATGTAGGATAACATGTTATACATGATACGTGACAACTGTAAGGCTTGTGATTTTTAAGATGCCTTTATCCCTATATTAATCACCCAGTTTGCAATACTGATAACTGCAATGTTACTGCAAAAAAAATTGAAACAAAACAAAAATCAGCATTGAAAAACCAAAAAGTGGTTGAGCATATATATAGTGGGGAAAAGAAAAGTTTTGTAAACACTAATGTCCAACAAGATTAATTAAATCAGTAACTGTCAGGGTGGCCGAGTGGTTAAGGCGTTTGACTTAAGATCAAATTTCCAAATATATAAGGAAGCAAGGGTTCGAATCCCTTCCCTGACATAACTATTGCTTGAACATGCAAGAAAACAAGAAATATACACAAACTATGTTTATCAATTTAATCATTTTTTTGACAAGAGATAGACACACAGAATACAGCTCTTTTGGTTTATCAGTTCTTTTAAACATAACACTTGTTGAAAATTATTTTTTAGGGGATGGGGGGCGTTGCTACGTTGCCCCCTTACACAATAATAGCAGCTTTACGAAGTTCATTTTCTATATTTAATAGCTCTTTCTCATAACCAATATGACCAAGCTGTTTACAGGCATGCAAGAGCTGTAGACGTTCGACTAATATATTAGGATCGTTCCATTTACTATTTTTTATGAATGGTTTCAGAATCTCGGGAAGCAGTTCATCATTATCACCATCATTATGATTATCATCCTCATTATTATAATCATTTTCATAATGATGATCATTATCATCGTTATCATTACCATGATAATTTCCACCTGTGTCCACAGTCTGTTCAATGGTTTGAGTTGTCTTTGATAGTGTTGAAAGCTTCTTTTTAGATGTGCTAGAATGCTTTAACATTGTTATGTTATTATTACCACTATTACCTTTCCCCACTAACTTTTTGATGGGGTATATTGTCTCTGATAGGGTTGAGGGCTTTTGAGATGTGGGTGCATGTCTGAACATGAGTTTCACAGGAGGTGTTAAAGGTTTCTCATTAAACAACTCGCTAACAGCATGAGTGCGTTGTAGTGTATTAAACTTGAGGTTAATATTATCTTGAGCAGTACTATCTTTCTCTTGGACTTGGTTTCTTGCTTTGGTTTGGGTTTTCCTTACATTTAGACTAGCGTGATTATTAAGTTTACATTCATGATTGTTTGAAGAAAGTACGTCCAATTCTTTTGTTTTAAGCATTCCTCGACACTGTTTCGATCGTTGCTTTGAACAGCGCCAAATAACAGTTCCATTTTTATTGCTTCGTTTCACAATATATGAATATCCTTTATAGTATGCATAAGGCTTACCATACCTAGTCACTGATACTTCCATATCAACTGTCAAGCACAAACTAATCTCTAGTAAAGACAACTTGGTAATAACAAAAATAGTTTAATGTGGGAGCATATATACATGCAAAAAGTGGGAGCAAAGGTGGGGGGTAAAAAGTGGGAGCAAAAGTGGTAGCAAATGCGGGAGAAAAAAAAACTGTGAGCAAAAAGTGGGAGCAAATATGGGATCAAATGTGGGAGCAAAGCAAATATAAAAAAAAAGTGGGAGCAAATATGCTAACAAATATGTCAACAAATATACCAGCAAAAGTAAATACACAAGTCAAGATCGATTAAAGTGCAAAGAAAATATGGAAGCAAATATGAGAGCAAAAATGGTGTTTTTCTAAAACAACTAGACATAACAAACTTAGTCATAACCTAACCTCACCTAACCTCACCTAACCTCACCTAACCTAACCTCACCTCACCTAACCTAACCTAACCTAACCTAACCTCACCTCACCTAACTTCACCTAACCTAACCTAACCTAACCTAACTTTACCTAACCTAACTTGACTGAACTTTACCTAACCTAACCCATCATAACTTCACCTAACCTAACTTTACCTAATCTAACTTCACCTAACCTAACTTTCAACTCACAGATCAAGATTAAATTCTAGGCATAGTTGAGTTGGAACCCAAGACTTCAGGGATAACACACAAGTATACTAGCCACTACACCGCAAAAATGAGCAAATTACCATGCAACACAACATAAAGTAAAAGTTTCCTGTAGTGTAACTCATTGGCTGTCAACCATAGTTCGGGAATTCAAACCCAAGACCTCAGGACTTTTTGTTTTGAACATTATCAGAAATATTATTCCATTTGCATTTTGCTGCTGCTGCTTATAGTTATAAGAGTTGACATTAATATGGAAAGCAAAAAAAATGTGGGAGCAAAAAGTGGGAGCAAAACGTGTAAGCAGAAGTGGGAGCAAACAAGTGTGAGCAAATATGGGAGCAGAAAGTGGGAGCAAATGTGAAAGCAAAAGTGGGAGCAAAAAGAGCGAGCAAAAGTGAGTGCACAAAGTGGGAGCAAAATGTGTGAGTAAAAAGTGGGGCCAAATGTGGTGTTTTACTAAAACAATCTCC
Organism: Meconema thalassinum; assembly: GCA_946902985.2. Classification (NCBI taxonomy): domain Eukaryota; kingdom Metazoa; phylum Arthropoda; class Insecta; order Orthoptera; family Tettigoniidae; genus Meconema; species Meconema thalassinum. The sequence goes on along the minus strand of OX336390.1, from coordinate 65,141,992 downwards.
CCTAACCTAACCTAACCTAACTTCACCCAACCTAATTTCACCTAACCTAACTTCACCTAACCTAACCTTCCAACTCTCAGATCAAAAATTAAATTCTGGCCATAGTCGAGTTGGAACCCAAAACCTCTGGGATAACACCCAAGTATACTAGCCACTACATCGCGAAATGGGCAAATTATCATGCAACACAACACAAAAATAAAAAGTTTTCTGTAGTGTAACTCATTGGCTGACAATCATAGTTGAGAATTCAAACCCAAGACCTCAGGACTTTTGTTTTGAACATTATCAGAAATATTATTCCATTTACATTTTGCTATTGCTTATAGTTATAAGAGTTGGCATTAATATGGGAGCAAAAGTGAAAGCAAACCGTGGGTGCAAGCATGGCTGGTTGTAGAGACTTTCATATCAACTAATACACATAAATTAAATTTTAGTAAAGTGACTTGGCTAATAATAATAATAATAATATTAACAGTTTAAAAAAAATCAAGGGGATTGATATTTTTCAGGGTGTAATTTCCAAATTACTGTCAAGAATAATAATTACATGAACAGATTCCAAGAACTCTAGAGTGTTTTTAAGGTTAATGATTGGCTAGGAGTGAGATAGAGCTAGCTAACCTAAGTTAACCTCAGCTCAGTAAACCTAACCTTGTCACATGGCATGTTCTACAAGTATAGACTTGCTTTGAGACTGGCTATGACGTCACAGATGAATGGCGGTGGGAGGCTGGACATGACTTTTTATTACCCAAAAACATTTTGCTTTTTGCCAGCCTCCCACCGCCATTCATCTGTGACGTCATAGCCAGTCTCAAAGCAAGTCTATACTTGTAGAACATGCCATGTGACAAGGTTAGGTTTACTGAGCTGAGGTTAACTTAGGTTAGCTAGCTCTATCTCACTCCTAGCCAATCATTAACCTTAAAAACACTCTAGAGTTCTTGGAATCTGTTCATGTAATTATTATTCTTGACAGTAATTTGGAAATTACACCCTGAAAAATATCAATCCCCTTGATATTTTTTAAACTGTTAATATTATTATTATTATTATTATTAGCCAAGTCACTTTACTAAAATTTAATTTATGTGTATTAGTTGATATGAAAGACTCTACAACCAGCCATGCTTGCACCCACGTTTTGCTTTCACTTTTGCTCCCATATTAATGCCAACTCTTATAACTATAAGCAATAGCAAAATGTAAATGGAATAATATTTCTGATAATGTTCAAAACAAAAGTCCTGAGGTCTTGGGTTTGAATTCTCAACTATGATTGTCAGCCAATGAGTTACACTACAGAAAACTTTTTATTTTTGTGTTGTGTTGCATGATAATTTGCCCATTTCGCGATGTAGTGGCTAGTATACTTGGGTGTTATCCCAGAGGTTTTGGGTTCCAACTCGACTATGGCCAGAATTTAATTTTTGATCTGAGAGTTGGAAGGTTAGGTTAGGTGAAGTTAGGTTAGGTGAAATTAGGTTGGGTGAAGTTAGGTTAGGTTAGGTTAGGGGAGATTGTTTTAGTAAAACACCACATTTGGCCCCACTTTTTACTCACACATTTTGCTCCCACTTTGTGCACTCACTTTTGCTCGCTCTTTTTGCTCCCACTTTTGCTTTCACATTTGCTCCCACTTTCTGCTCCCATATTTGCTCACACTTGTTTGCTCCCACTTCTGCTTACACGTTTTGCTCCCACTTTTTGCTCCCACATTTTTTTTGCTTTCCATATTAATGTCAACTCTTATAACTATAAGCAGCAGCAGCAAAATGCAAATGGAATAATATTTCTGATAATGTTCAAAACAAAAAGTCCTGAGGTCTTGGGTTTGAATTCCCGAACTATGGTTGACAGCCAATGAGTTACACTACAGGAAACTTTTACTTTATGTTGTGTTGCATGGTAATTTGCTCATTTTTGCGGTGTAGTGGCTAGTATACTTGTGTGTTATCCCTGAAGTCTTGGGTTCCAACTCAACTATGCCTAGAATTTAATCTTGATCTGTGAGTTGAAAGTTAGGTTAGGTGAAGTTAGATTAGGTAAAGTTAGGTTAGGTGAAGTTATGATGGGTTAGGTTAGGTAAAGTTCAGTCAAGTTAGGTTAGGTAAAGTTAGGTTAGGTTAGGTTAGGTTAGGTGAAGTTAGGTGAGGTGAGGTTAGGTTAGGTTAGGTTAGGTTAGGTGAGGTGAGGTTAGGTTAGGTGAGGTTAGGTGAGGTTAGGTGAGGTTAGGTTATGACTAAGTTTGTTATGTCTAGTTGTTTTAGAAAAACACCATTTTTGCTCTCATATTTGCTTCCATATTTTCTTTGCACTTTAATCGATCTTGACTTGTGTATTTACTTTTGCTGGTATATTTGTTGACATATTTGTTAGCATATTTGCTCCCACTTTTTTATATTTGCTTTGCTCCCACATTTGATCCCATATTTGCTCCCACTTTTTGCTCACAGTTTTTTTTTCTCCCGCATTTGCTACCACTTTTGCTCCCACTTTTTACCCCCCACCTTTGCTCCCACTTTTTGCATGTATATATGCTCCCACATTAAACTATTTTTGTTATTACCAAGTTGTCTTTACTAGAGATTAGTTTGTGCTTGACAGTTGATATGGAAGTATCAGTGACTAGGTATGGTAAGCCTTATGCATACTATAAAGGATATTCATATATTGTGAAACGAAGCAATAAAAATGGAACTGTTATTTGGCGCTGTTCAAAGCAACGATCGAAACAGTGTCGAGGAATGCTTAAAACAAAAGAATTGGACGTACTTTCTTCAAACAATCATGAATGTAAACTTAATAATCACGCTAGTCTAAATGTAAGGAAAACCCAAACCAAAGCAAGAAACCAAGTCCAAGAGAAAGATAGTACTGCTCAAGATAATATTAACCTCAAGTTTAATACACTACAACGCACTCATGCTGTTAGCGAGTTGTTTAATGAGAAACCTTTAACACCTCCTGTGAAACCCATGTTCAGACATGCACCCACATCTCAAAAGCCCTCAACCCTATCAGAGACAATATACCCCATCAAAAAGTTAGTGGGGAAAGGTAATAGTGGTAATAATAACATAACAATGTTAAAGCATTCTAGCACATCTAAAAAGAAGCTTTCAACACTATCAAAGACAACTCAAACCATTGAACAGACTGTGGACACAGGTGGAAATTATCATGGTAATGATAACGATGATAATGATCATCATTATGAAAATGATTATAATAATGAGGATGATAATCATAATGATGGTGATAATGATGAACTGCTTCCCGAGATTCTGAAACCATTCATAAAAAATAGTAAATGGAACGATCCTAATATATTAGTCGAACGTCTACAGCTCTTGCATGCCTGTAAACAGCTTGGTCATATTGGTTATGAGAAAGAGCTATTAAATATAGAAAATGAACTTCGTAAAGCTGCTATTATTGTGTAAGGGGTCAACGTAGCAACGCCCCCCATCCCCTAAAAAATAATTTTCAACAAGTGTTATGTTTAAAAGAACTGATAAACCAAAAGAGCTGTATTCTGTGTGTCTATCTCTTGTCAAAAAAAATGATTAAATTGATAAACATAGTTTGTGTATATTTCTTGTTTTCTTGCATGTTCAAGCAATAGTTATGTCAGGGAAGGGATTCGAACCCTTGCTTCCTTATATATTTGGAAATTTGATCTTAAGTCAAACGCCTTAACCACTCGGCCACCCTGACAGTTACTGATTTAATTAATCTTGTTGGACATTAGTGTTTACAAAACTTTTCTTTTCCCCACTATATATATGCTCAACCACTTTTTGGTTTTTCAATGCTGATTTTTGTTTTGTTTCAATTTTTTTTTCAGTAACATTGCAGTTATCAGTATTGCAAACTGGGTGATTAATATAGGGATAAAGGCATCTTAAAAATCACAAGCCTTACAGTTGTCACGTATCATGTATAACATGTTATCCTACATTCCACATAGGGCTCTACCTTCTTAACAGTGAACTCTGTTGGTCATTAAAATAACTACTTGTAAAATAATTCCAGTGGTAAATCCTTTTAGCAAATATCATATATTAAATATTTTCACGCCATAGAACGACAACTTGAAAATCATTTATTGTAGGAATATCTTTAATGGGATCTCCAAACCTTGAAGTATGCAATATACATTCCAGATAGTGCTGTATTTTGGTCGATAGTGCCTCCAGTGCTTACATTAAATAAGAATACAGTAAACGTATAAATTTTTTATAAATTATAATTGTTTTCATAAAATACCATATAATAAATATTTTCACACCTACGAATGACCATTTGAAAATGGTTTATTGTAGAAATATCTTTAATGGAATCTCCAAACCTTTAAGTAAACCATATGTGATGTACATTCCACATAGCTACATAACCAACAGTACATCGTGGTACCAATCTCCGCCGCATTGTGCGCTCATTGTTTGTGTTGGATTTCTGTTTCATTACTAGAACTGTACTTACTGGCCAATAACCAACATAGTGGTCAAAGTGTTCCCCTGGTAGATAACCCATGTTTGGTTTGTCAATTTCTAATTGCAAGGCCAGTCAAGACCTAACAAAAATTAGTCTTAACGTATATATCCATCATCAACACCATATCATTAAACAAATGAAACCATCTTAAGGTATTTATTACATTTAATTGCATTTTAGGAATCTTGCAAACATCTTGCAACCTTAAAGAGGAAAGTATAGACAGGAATTGTGAAAAGGAAACCGTTCAATCATTTAATGTCGTTAGTGTAAGAAACCTCAACGTAAGAGGTTATGAAAGTCTACGTGAGGGTGTGGTTTTTACAGCTGGATGCCTTTTCCTGACACCCACCTCAGAGACAAGTTTATGGGAAATGAAACTCAGCTATCATGTCGAATGTGGATCTCCTATTCTAGGAGAAAGTCATGTTGAGGTATTTGTCTGCAGGGAGTGTGGTAAACGAAACAACAACAATAAAAGCATACATGTAAAGGGAATATTATGGAATTTTCGAGTACATGTAGTCAATTTTAATAAAAATTGGATAAATTTCATGGTTTGTACACCACTTGGCTAAATTCGGTAAATTTTAGTGAATTTTCATCTATATTCGTCTAATTTTATATGAATTTGAGATGGTTTAAACCATGCTTAGGTAAATCAATGGAATTTCAATAAATCTGGTAGTCATTTGTTGAATTTTGCTGGAATGTTGTGTCATTTGGTCAATTTTCGGAAAATGTAGCGGATTTTAGGAAAATTTAAGGTAAATCTGGGGATAGTTAGGTATTTAACAGATAACCTATCACTATAATGGTTGTATTAGAGTGTGCCTTTCACCACCAAGGGGTAGGATTGGAGAGAGGAGACCGTCATGAGCTGAAGTGCATAGTCACTTATATTGACTTTAAGGATGGTTGTTGTGGGGGATCGAACACTCCTCTTGTTGGTTTTGGGGGAAGTGTACTCCATTCCATTCCATTTTTTAAAAGCCACTAATCAGGTCCTAGCATTGGGCAGTTGCAAACCATTTGACTATTCTTAACATCAAATGTGCATTTGCCTGGAGTAGAAGTGGGAAACCACATCAGTTTGGTGTATAGAAAACTCAGCTCACCTACCTCACCCCAACTCATTGGAAAATGAAAATCATTTGTTTTTTGTCTTACTTAGGGGCTTGGAAATCATGGTTATCAGTCCTTGGGAAAATAATCATGGGCAAGCACACTATTATTAGCTGAGTTTCTAATACCTTTTTGCATACCCTAGGACCAGTATTGCATTATAAGGCATGCCATGTGTTAGCGTTCTTAAAAGCCAGTGATATAAAACAATAGAAGTCTTTAATTCCACCCCTGGGCGTCATATCTAGTGTCATGTAGGTTGACGATCACGGAGTCCCAGCTGAGGCCGTCATTGCTTCCACTAACTTGTGCTAGGCTCCTCTCTGTCTTATTTCCTGTCGACCACACTTGCTCAACTCTTGTTCTCTACCGACCTCAACATGATTAGGGTATCCGAGCCCTAGGGAGTCTCTTCCTTTTGCAACTTCATTGGCCCTGGTTTATTTATTTTTTCTGATATCCTGAGGAGGCAGCCTTGCTTTTTTATTTTCATGTTATTCCCTGTCTTTTGCCCAAGCCCCCTCAAGAAGCCCCACCACTTGCGGTGCACTCTGCATATGGCTACACCCTCAAGGGCTGATCAGTTTGGAAGTTGGCGACCCCAAGGGATTTCTGAGCTGAGTCCAGTTTTCCTCCTCTTTATCCATTACCTCTGGGGCAAAGCCACTCCTAGTATACTTTTTATCTGCCTTTCATGGCTCTCCTTCCTTCCAACTCCCTCAATCCTTATGCTTGAGGGTTGAGGGCCATTTTTTTTATTCCTTCTGTCCTTTATTTGACCATTTGTTTTCCATTTCTTCTTCTAGTATATAAGAGTGTAGTAGCTTAGATTTAATTTTCATCTTTACGATGACCCAAACCATTGAGGATCGCTGTAGAACGCTTCTCTCTTGACCAAAGGACAGCATGTTGAATTCCTCACTGGCTCATGAATTTTATTCTTTGTTCACTTAGTTCTCATGGCTTTGAAACTGGCTGTCTGTAACGTGATCATTATTCATTTTAACTTCAGCGTACTAAACTAATTTTAAATTAGTTAATTTTAAATTAATTATTTTAAATTAATTATTTTAAATTCAGATTTGTGTTTCACAGTAAACACAATTATTATTCTCCGTTTAAAACAAGCCATACCATTCTTTTTCTAACATGATAGCTTATACGTGCGCATGGAAAGTAGTATAATCATCAGCTAAGGATTCAATTTCCATTACCTACACCTCTCATGGTATGCCAATTCGTTAAACTATAGAAAACGTTTCTATATGTTTTGTTACATTATTATTTGACCATATCACCGTGTAGTGGTTAACCTACTTGGTTGTCAACCCTAAGGTCTTGGCTTCCAACCCCGACTATACCATGACATTCATTTCAAGGTTGCAATAAGCTTCACTAAGCCTTTGTCAAACCTAACAACGATCTAGTCATGTGCAGAGCACGTCCGCTATCAAGCAAATGAGTAATATGAAACTTACTGACAAGATCGCTGTGCTGTTATCAGCAAGGCACACTACGCAAACCAAAGCCAGTGTCTCTGTGCAGATTCAAGCCAGCGGTAGTATGCAAGCCTACGTTTGTTTAAAAAGCATCATGAATAAAAGTCCACTGTGAGCACAGAGGCCCCGGTTCGATTTTTTTTTCTAAAGGCTGCAACAGGGTAGACTGAGTCTTGACAGGTAAAACGTTTTGAGGTGCATTCGTGAACCATGGCAAGGGTTGGCCATCCTGACTTCTTCAACACCTCCAACCAATGTTTACTATTACTGGTGAGTTACCATTTTTTCTTTCTTCGGCTTTTCCCTATTAGTTTGAGTCGCCGGAGCCAACCAGGCTCATTTTGGTTTTGGCCGGGGATTTAAGGCCGAATGCCCTTCCTGACGCCACGTGATTTTTTCAGGTGAAAATTCCAACCCCCGCTGTCACCGGGATTTGAACCCCAGCCGTCCGGGTAAAGACGAGCAGCTAAGCACCTGCGCCATCACGCTCCCCACTGGTTAGTTATCTATCCGCACATTAATCCATAATTACCTAATAATAATAATAATAACAATCATCCTCCATACACATGTCCATTAAAGCATGGTTTCACAAAGATGCTTATGCTTTTAGGTGTATAACACGTTTTTTTTTCATAACATGACTATTTACTGTTTTAGGGGTGAAATGATCAATCGAGGTAAAAGCCCATATCATCCCCTATTTTTTAAGCTATCACACCTAATTTTATGATTCTTCGTTTCCGAGATATGGATTTTCCAATTTTGGGGGGTAGTTTCACCCCCCTGCTATTTTTCATCAAAAACAAAAGATCTTAGGTTCATTTATCATTTTTAGGTGTTTTTTACACGTTTTTTCCCCATAACATGACTATTTACTGTTTTAGGGGTGAAATGATCAATCGAGGTTAAAGCCCATATCATCCCCTATTTTTTAAGCTATCACACCTAATTTTAGGATTCTTCGTTTCCGAGATATGGATTTTTCAATTTTTTTTTTTGGGGGGGGGAAGTTTCACCCCCCCTGCTATTTTTCATCAAAAACAAAAGATCTTAGGTTCATTTATCATTTTTAGGTGTTTAACACGTTTTTCTCCCATAACATGACTATTTACTGTTTTAGGGGTGAAATGATCAATCGAGGTAAAAGCCCATATCATCCCCTATTTTTTAAGCTATCACACCTAATTTTAGGATTCTTCGTTTCCGAGATATGGATTTTTCAATTTTAGGGGGTAGTTTCACCCCCAAACAGGGAATGTTGCCCCAAGTGCTAGGACCCCTCATACAAGTCCCTAGCATGATTGGTTCGCGAGATATGAACAAAAGTGTCGTTAGGTCCTTTTAACAAAAATGAATCCTACATTCAAAAACGGGGCGTCACCCCCAGGGTTAGAATACTGCCTATGGCAAAATCCCATGAGGGGTTCAGAAAATATTAACAAACGTGTAGTTAGGTCCTTTTAACAAAAGCCGTCCGTGCGCGCACATACAAAAAATATTACTATTTCAACCCCCCGGGTAAGGGTATTTTTATTTTAGAGTGGATATACCCCGTCCATAGAAAAGGGGAGTTCACCACGAGTCCTACGACACCTCATACGTTTAAATCCGATTATTGGTTAGCGAGATAGTAAAAAGCCGATGACCTATTAGTTTTTTTGGTTTATTTCAATACATATTTAAAAAACACTCATTTATAAATCATCATTTAAAAAGCCCGCCCTCTTACAAAAACCGCCAAGTTCGTAAGCATACAAAAATAAATTACTATTTCATCCCCCGGGTAAGGGTAGTTTTTAGTTTGGGGTGAATATGCCTCGTCCATAGAAAAGGGGATTTCACCACGAGTCCTACGACACCTCATAGGTTTAAATCCGATTATTGGTTAGCGAGATAGTAAAAAGCCGATGACCTATTAGTTTTTTTGGGTTCTTTCAATACATATTTAAAAAACACTCATTTATAAATCATCATTTAAAAAGCCCGCCCTCTTACAAAAACCGCCAAGTTCGTAAGCATACAAAAATAAATTACTATTTCATCCCCCGGGTAAGGGTAGTTTTTATTTTGGAGTGGATATACCCCTTCGATAGAAAAGGAGAGTTCACCACGAGTCCTACGACACCTCATACGTTTAAATCCGATTATTGGTTAGCGAGATAGTAAAAAGCCGATGACCTGTTAGTTTTTTTTTGGTTTATTTAAATACGTATTAAAAAAACACTCATTTATAAATCATCATTTAAAAAGCCCGCTCTTTTACAAAAACCGCCAATTTCGTAGGTATACAAAAATGAATTACTATTTCATCCCCCGGGTAAGGGTAGTTTTTATTTTCGGGTGGATATACCCCGTCCATGGAAAATGTGAGTTCACCACGAGTCCTACGACACCTCATAGGTTTAAATCCGATTATTGGTTAGCGAGATAGTCAAAAGCCGATGACCTATTAGTTTTTATGGTTTATTTCAATACATATTAAAAAAACACTCATTGATAAATCATCATTTAAAAAGCCCGCCCTCTTACAAAACTCCTCAAGTGCGCATGCGTATAAAAAACATTCATCGCCAAAATGTCAAAAAACAACATGTTTACCCCAAATGGCGTTTCCCAATTCCATCCATTTTTAAAAAATAACCTCACCATCATCTAGAGCGGAAAAAATACCATCTAAACGACCCCTCACTCGACCCTACTCCTTTCCCACCACCTAACCCTTTCCCAACATAGGCATACATATTCAAGCACGAGCGCGACTTCAGGAAACCAACACTACCCCACTACTCGCGAATGACCTTTTAGTTTTGGTCTTTTAATCAAATAAAGAGCCTATAGGAAAGTAGGGGGCATTACTAGCAGTGCTAGGACACCCTGTAGGTTCTAATCCCATGTTTGGTTAGCGAGATATCAAGTTCGGGGCAAATACGAGGGTGGCTCAATAAGAAGTGGTGCAGCTCCCCCCTCATCCCACTACTAGGAGATAATCTCTATTTTAAATGAATGCATCCGCCGTGGGAATATACCGGGCAGCTGGAGGAGTCCTACAATTAAGATGCTTTATAAGGGAAAAGGAGATACCAGTGACCAGAATGCATACAGAGTGTACACACTTCAAAACTTTGACGAAGCTGATATGTGAACGTCTGACAGAGCATGTGGATATAAAAATGCCAGATATGCAATTCGGTTTCCGGAGAGGTAGATCCACCTTACAAGCTATACAGTGTCTTTAGATGGAAATAGAGGAGGCATTAGCGCCACCAAGTGGAAAACTTTACGCAGTGTTCATTGATTACAACAAGGCTTTTGACACATTAAACAGAACTATCCTATTAAAATTGGAGAAATTCATAGGCGAGGAGCACTACCTGACCACTATAATACGGAATATTCTTAGCTGGAATTCTGTGGAGATTAATGACATCTCCAATTCTAAGCCAATACAACAAACTAATGTTGTACTGCAAGGGGACCCTCTAAGTCCCCTGTTGTTAAACATCGCCACTGCGGACATAGTAGATGCAACATTGACGGACAAAGTCAGGTTATATATACTGCAATCCAACTGTTTCATGTAAAAATAGCACCAATTGCATCTCATGGATTGGAAAATATATGGATACACCTCAAGAGAAAACACCTGGCAGATCTGGAAAGAGTAAAATCCATCTATCTCAAGAGAGCTTTGTGCCTTCTAAAATACACGCCATCCCGCGTGGTGTACCTGCTAGCTAGAGAGCCATATTTTGTTGAAGACATGAGACTGAACCTACTGCTGCCCGTTACACCTGGATATGAGACTCTACTGACAGAATTGAAAAGGGAGAGAGAAGACATATGGGACGAGTTTTACGGCACTGGCGCGATGCTTTCAACTGAATGGACAAATGCATTGTACGATTTGCGTCATATAGTCACGAGATATTCGGTGCATGGTTTCACTATAAAGTATCATCAGCCGGGCCAGCAGAGCATCTGTTTGCTATGTGGAGAGCAGTGTGATAGGTATCACGTGATGTTGTGCAAACAAAGAGGGGTCACACTTACAATGTTTTTTAGTGAAGACTAAGGCAATCTTTGTTATTTGTCTTTTAATGTTAATTTATTAATTTGACCTTTGGCTGCAATAAAATTCTTATTTATTTTGTAAATCGCCAGACTCTCTTCAACGAGGGAAATGGCTCTTGCTTCCAGCCGCGTCAAAATGAGATCTTTGTTTATGAGAATTAAACAGGGTCTCCAATATTGTTAATTATGTTTTTAGAATATACATTGAAATATAATTATAAAATAAGCGAAGTATTGAAGGAGTTAAACTGCAGGTTGAGTGTGTTTGGTGGTTAGGTACCTTGATATTGCACAAATAGACAGTTATCTGGATAGCCGCGGGGCTATAGTTATAGTCCAGTAATTTGTATTATGCATGGTCGAGTGGATTCGAATCCCACCTCGGATATGTTGATTTATTTCCGTTTTTTTCCTTCTTACTATTGGAATTACATTGTCGAAACATATTTTATTTGTATCATTCCCGTAAAGTAACGGATTCTCCTTTGCAGTCTCTATATATAAAACACAAGGCGTCGCCTCCGTAGCGTCAGCATGGTTAGCTGACGCCCCGGAGGTCCTGGGTTCGATTCCCGGCTCTGCCAAGAAATTTGAAAAGTGGTTCGAGGTCTGGAACGGGGTCTACTCAGCCTCGGGTGGTCCAAATGAGTGGAGGGGGTTCGATTCCCACCTCAGTCATCCTCGAAGTGGTTTTCCGTGGTTTCCCACTTCGTCTTCGGGCAAATGCCGGGATGGTACCTTCTTCAAGGCCACGGCCGCCTCCATCCCTCTTCCTTGCCTATCCATCCTGACCATCCATTACCTTCCCTCGTGAGGCCCCTGTTCGCTTTACAGGTGAGGCCAACTGGGCGAGGTGCCAATCACACCTCACCAGTTGTATCCACTCCGATTAGATGTTCCCAGCTCTAGGACACTGCCCGTAGAGGCGGTAGTGGTGAGTTCCCTCGCTGAGTCCGTGGGTTCCACCAACCTGGAGGGTAAACGACTAAGAAGAAAAGAAGAAAAAAAACACAATGCGTTTTCTTTTGTAAATCGCCAGACTCATTTGAACGAGGGAAATGGCGCTTGCTTCCCGCCGCGTCTAACTGAGATCTTTGTGTATGAGAATTAAACAGGGTCTCCAATATTGTTAATTATGTTATTAGAATATACATTGAAATGTAATTATAAAATAAGCGAAGAATTGAAGGAGTTAAACTGCAGGCTGAGTGTGCATGGTGGTTAGCTACCTTGATATTGCTCAAATAGACTGTTATCTGGCTAGCCGAGGGGCTTTAGTTACAGTCCAGTAATTTGTAGTATGCATGGTCGAATGGGTTCGAATCCCACCTCGGATATGTTTATTTATTTCTGTTATTTTTCCTTCTTACGATTGGCATTACATTGTCGAACATATTTTATTTGTATCATTCCCGTAAAGTAGCCTAACGGATTCTCCTTTGCAATCTATATATTTAAAACACAAGGCGTTTTCTTTTGTAAATCGCCAACAACTCCCCACTGGACCGATTTTTATGAAATGTTACTTTGATGAAAGGTACCTATGTGCCATCACTATTGTTTCCTTTAATTCAACAATTATTAATATTTTATTTAATGAAATTAACTTGCACATAATGTTATTCGCCCATATACGACAATTATGCATTTGATCTACAATCCGCCAGCGACTTTTACCGGGCCGATTTTCATGCTGTTTGCTTTAAGTTATAGATACATATTTCTACATTCCACATCAAATCAGTTTATTTCCGTTTTACCATTGCATTTCAGCATGTGATCGAAAGAGCTAACTGTTGTCCCTAATATCTGCAATCAATTCCAGTAACTGACAACAGATGGCAGTACTGTGCCCGTTTAGACCGGAGTCCGCACGACCACATATGCATTTTACCAATAATCAGTCAGCACGAGAGTCAAAATATCCCGGAGCGCCAGATGGGTTAAAGCAAATCGCAAAAACGACATCAAAATAAAAAAATGCTTTACTGATTTTTGGCTCAATGCAACAATAAGGATAGAAGGAGATTTAATTGGGAGTAACACATCTGGTAAAATTATCTCAGTTTATTTTGAAGTTAAAATCTGACTGCAAGGATGCTCAAAGCAGCAGCATCCACGTGTGGCGATCCACACTCTTATTTACACACAATATACAGAAATTTTCCAAACACATTTGACAATCTTTTTGGAAACACAAGTCCGATTAATAGTCCCGTAGACTGTGTTCCAAAATTATTAATATTTAATTCCAGTTCAAAGTTAATTGTCTATACTGGAAATATCGTAGATCACTGTTTGAATATTTACATGATATTAACACTCGTAGAATACATGTTCATAGCATTTTAAACTTTCACTTGTTTTTCCAGTTTCAAAAATATATCTTCGAAAATATTATTATCATTGAAGCAACACAAATTATTTACATATATTAATAACATCTGAAAAGTATTTGACCATTGAGCATAGCATCGAAGAACTGTGCGAAGCACAACAACAATTAATTGTTCTTCTGACATTAAACATTTCGAGAAGTGACTCGATTATGAACTTCAAGTTCCTAACAAAATATATGATTTCTGAATCATCAACTTGATCAATAAATGGTTGAACCATTCAACTATTCAATTTTCCACTTGGAATCATTATTATAAAAATATTTATATTCATGGCCATTTTTAGCAATTTTTACAACTTGCAATTCTTCGACAGAATGCGGAAATAAGAATTGTAGTTTTATAATGAATTCATTTAGTTCATGGCACTAGGATTGAAAACATCCTTCAAATTATTCGTGGTTAAAGAATTATTTTTAATTGGCAGTGGCCCATTCTATTATTTGTGTAAGAACACAATATTACAACAACAACGGCAAAGGTCTTCCTCTGAAGAAGAATAAACTACTATCATGACAAATCCGGGTTCTAGCAAAATCAAAGTCTAAATGGAATTCGTAAACAAGGTTGAAATAAGAACTGATGGTTTTCAAGAAATAACCTTCGGGTCATTCATACGACGAAATGTGTGGCTCCAATACTCCTACTATAAACCTGAGCCATCGAACCTGCTATTTGATTGATGCTCGAAAAAACCTCTTCATTCCTGCGACTTAAACATGCGCACCTGGGAATGGCATTTCAACTACTCCACACATAAATTTTCTTCCCAAAATTTATACAATAAATCAAGCCTCTGCTTGTTATCAACACTGGAAGATTAATAAACTTACAAGTTTATTTTATTTTACCATTCAGTTCAACCCGTGAATTTACCATACTTATGAAAATCTTCATTTCACTTTCGAGTGTATTTACGTCATGATTTTATATAAATACAAAAATATCCTATTTGATACAAATATCAATTGCTTCCCGTTTCATGCCTCTCCGTGTTATCTGAAAAATATACTTTGCTCAATGCAAATATCAACTGTTCAACCAGAACTGACATGTTGGTTGAATGCGGGCTTGCGCTAACCACTCTCCTTCGGAAAATCTCCTGTTCCAGACTAGAAATGATTAAACTACTTCATAGGCTCTTTCTCAATACATATGATTATTAGAAAATATAATATCCAAGAATTATTTACAAAAATTATAAAAAATATTATTATTATTATTATTAGTGGATTATTATTATTATTATTACTTATATCATTTTAAATATATTTAATTATCATCTCATTATGTGAGAATCCACATGTTCGAACCTTCGAATATGGAAAAAATATCCATTCCTCAACAAAAATAAATTTAACTTTTACAGTTACATCGGCTGATTACCGTGATTTCCCAAAAATATGAAATATTCAAATAAATGCTCGAAATGCTCGGTCATCGATCCTAAACTGTTCTGAGTGCTGAAAATACTCAGAATAACTCTAACAAGTCTTGCGTAAATCATTGCAAGATGTAAATACGAAAAAAAAAAATGTGTTGGTCATCTGCAGAAAAATAGTTTGTTCCAATTAGCTAGGCATAATATAATTCAAATGTGGCTTACATTTCTTGATGGTCTTGAAGCGTAGTAAACCTGGTCTGTACCAGATTTATCCATAGACATGCCCTATCGGACAAGCACGTATAATCCTTGTATCGGCCGCCATTATATACCCAAAATCCGTCTAGTCAGACATAGTGGTAGTATCTCTTGACGTTTGAATTAACTGTTGTTCCATTTTAATATGGGCTTCTATCAAAGCCATAACAGTTTGTTTAAATGGGGTCAGATCTAAGTGATCTCTTCTTAGATATGTCAGTTGTAACATAACTCACGGTAATCTTATCAGTACAAGAAAAACACTGACAGTCTAACCAATCAACGGCTGTTCTGAAGATCGTTCCCTGGGCATGGTTTATTATATCACCATCTACCATGCGCTAGGCAACTTGTAGTTTCCCTTGCGTAGACTAATGAACGCCACCGTTATAGACTAGTCTTCAGTGTACTGACAGATCGAAGTGGTTAACTAGTTACAAATATGAAAACTGACTTGAAATGGATTTAAATATCCAAGTATTATGTTACTACTGGACTGTGACAAAGTGTTAATTCTAGACAAAGTCTAGCATATGTCCATGGGAAAATAAATATTTCCACCAATGTCTGTAGAAAAATCAATCACCTCAGTGATTCTCCTCGCCGTAAACTTACTAAGTTCCAACTCGTAGCGCAGCACTTTTCGTGACTATCACGACTTTGAAAAGAACTTCTGCGTAGATCCGGCAACCATGTGCCTTGGCTCAGCGTCGCAGCAACTTGCTAGGCAACTGCTTGTGTTAGAATGAGCTGAAGTTGCTTCGGCCAGCTGGCTTTTATTCAAAACTGTCAGGGTCACGCGTCATCACCTGATATCTAGAAATCCTCATATCTCTTGAATCCCTGGTCCGATTTACTTGATACTAATTGCATTCACTTTCTTTTGGCCGTGCCAGTAATCTGATCCCAGTCTCAAGTCTCTACTCCATGGTTAACTATTTAATCAATAAATAGCCTCGACCTCTGCTATTACTCGCTACGTCACTTGATATCCAAGTATCGGTAAATTATTTCCAAATGCTTCGAGAAGCAATGTAGCGCGATATTCAAATATCTGAACTTTCAAAAGCAGCTACAGCCTTTCCCTTGATATCTAGGTGTCTGAATCTTGGAATACCCATTCCTAGAGTTGGGCACATCCACCCCACACCTAGCAAAAAAATAAAAATTGAATTTTTTTTATTTTTTCTATCTACACATTAAATCTGTTTCTTGAATAATATATCTTCAAATTCGATGCATTATAAGTTCCCACGATGTTACCAGTTCGTGTATTGGCTACTTCATAGCTTCCATTATTTTTTACTTCCACAATATTCAAAATCTTCAATTTCACCAGGTTTAATATCAAAAATATCGTGATACTCTTCCAAAATTTTCCCTAGCTCTGGGGACTCCTTCTCAGTGTAGACTTCTCTTCCTTCGGCTTCGTGAAAAATCAGAGACCATTGAGTATCTCCCTCGGTGTCTTCCTCTTCTTTTCCCTCGAAGTTAATCTCTTCGGTATTCTTAAATCTGATCGTCTCTGTCTTCATGTCTATCACTGCTTGATATTTCTGAATGAAATCTGCTCCCAATATCATGTCAAAAGCCATGTCCTTCATTACAACAAACACATGTCGGAAATCATGTCCTCCAATCGTAATATATAAGTATAATTGTGTTTTACACAGAGATATTTTATTGGGTATTGTTCCTTGGATCTTAATTCCTGATACTGGAATCTCCTCTAAATTCTCTTTGAGCTTCCACAGAATATAAAGCTTCTCACTCACCAGACAAAGCATGCTCCAGTATCGATCAAAGTATCGACAGGCATTCCAAATACTTCGCATGATATGATTGGCATTCTAATTCTTGTACCCATTTCTTTTCGTTCGTCAATCTGTTGAATTAAATCATCATCCTCTGCTTGCCATTTAATAATTCTGGAAGTGAAAGTGTTCAAAATTCTATCTTCTACTGTGAATTCGAAGTTGTTTTTTTTTCGTTACCGTTCCCCCGGGATTGTTGTGTTCCCGATGGACCTGGTTCGTTGGGCCTCTGCTCCAAAAACTGCAAGTTATCTTGGTGTCTTGCTTCCAAGTTTTTCCCCGTCTCCTTGTTGAACTCTTCATTGGACTGACGAGTATCTACATTCCCTCTGTTATTGTAGTTGTTTCTACCATAATATCTTCTTTCCTGGTACCTTCCTTGACTATCTCGTGGTCTTCTCCATCGAGTATTGTATCGATTACCACCATCCGGTCTCGCATATGGTTTGTAACTCTATCTGTTACTGTACTGGTTCCATCCTCTCTTATTTGGATCTTCCCTCGGCGTTTTCTCTTCTCGCTCCTCTCGAATCTCTCGAGGTGTCTGAGAATAACTATCAGCCATAACAGCGTACACAGCGTTGTTATTCTTTCCTCCCTTCTGATGGAAGAATTGAGCGTTTGTATGATCCAGCTTCTATAATACTTCATCAAATTGTTCCATATTATAGATATCAGCAGCGATCAAAGTCCTCTGGACGTCTGCTGGAAATTGACGTATCAATGCAGTAATCAATTCGTTATCTGGCATCGGCGGATCTAAATGTTGAAGTTTAGACAGCTGTCCAGAAAAGTACGTAGAGTATCGAGTAGGTTGTGACGTCGAGAATCTCTTCGAATATAACTCTGCTCTGACTTGCTGTTGGGTTTCCGGGGACCAAAACTTTTTCAATAGCCCACGAGAAAACTCCTCAAAAGTGGTTAGAGTGGATCTAAAAGCTCTAAACCAAAGAAGTGCAGGACCTTCCAAAAACTTCCCTATCACTCGGATCTGTCTTTCTTTAGGGATCTTAGAATCTTTCAGGTAATCCCCTGCTTCTCTCAAAAATTCCACGGGTGTCACAGAATCTCGCCCTGAAAATTTAGAAGGCTTATCCTCTATATTCTTAAATACAGTTATGGGGTTGGATTGAAATACTGTCCTGACCTCATCCTGTCTATCAGTCTCTCTAGCTGCTCCTAGATTTATCTGTATCTGTTCCTTTCCCCTTACATTTGGCATTTTCAACAGATGATCAGACTGTTTCTCATCCTTGATTTGAGTTTTCATAGCCTCAAGTTCCTTCTGGTTTTCTTCTGCGATTTTCTTAATTGCTTCAGTTTCTTCACAATTCACCTTAACATCAGTGGATATCTGGTTCATAACAGCCTCTTGACTTTTCAATGACCCTGTCATATCTGATATGTCCTTCTGAGTTGCTTGGATATCTTTGGCAATTACTTCAATATGGGATGACAAAGATTCCCTAATCTCCTTGATTCCCTCTTGATTCTCCAGCTTGAGTGTGTCTTTAATTTCATTGACAACTGTGGTCTTGATTTCAGTTTGCAACTCACTAATCACACCTTCTCTTATTTCTCCCATGACAAGTTCTTTGAATTGTTCCGTTAAACGTCGAACAACTAGAATTCCCATCTCATTACTCTCCTTCTTCACTCTGACTTCCAGGTTGACCATGTCTTCACCAACTTTCCTAAGACCATGTTCTATCCTATCAGCTAAGCTTTGAGATCGAAGATCGGCATCGCGAAATTTATCGTCCATTAAACTTGCGTTAGTAGCTAATGAAGTTTCGAGCTCATGTGTTTTTTCGCATAATTTATTCATTTTACTTTCAAGTGTCATTTTCAAAATTTCAGAATTCTCTTTAAATTTACTTTCCATTGAATTAAATTTACTATTTAAATTTTCTTTCAAGTTACCTTTTAAAGAATCAGAACTTTCTCTAAGTTTTTCATCTAAACTTTCCTTTAAGTTATCTTTTAACCTGCTTTCTAAAGAATCAGAACTTTCTTTAAGTTTATCATTCAAATTTTCTTTAAGTTTATTTTCTAAAGAATCAGAATTTTCTTTAAGTTTATTTTCTAAAGAATCAGAATTTTCTTTAAGTTTATCGTTTAAACTTTCTTTAAGTTTATTTTCTATAGAATCAGAATTTTCCTTAAGTTTCCTTTCCAAAGCCTCAGTATTTTCTTTCATAATGGCTGCTACACGCAGTCCAGCCTCTTTTGAACTCTCCTCCAAACTCCTCATCATCCTCATCATTTCTTCCATAATTTCAATTATTATTCAAACTTAGGGGTATACAACAGTGGAAAACACAAGCTTATAACTAGAACAAGAAATATGAATAGCTAATTGGAACACTCTAATAAAATGAGATTTGTCCTAATGTCGACGTGATGGAAAAACAAAATTCTCTACTTTTACGAATTACATTTACCACAATATCACAAGAAAAATATGCAAGTTCTCAAATATCCTCCACCTGGATTCTAATAATGTGTATGTCCAGTCATCGAACGTTTACTACTGAATTTACTTGACGCCCTAATGGTTAAGCCATTATCAAAAATAATCAAACCCATTCTAATTATTAACCTGTTAAATTTTTAATTTTCCCCACTAATTGGGTTTCCTACTAATTTATTCATCCAAACCAGACATCTCTCAACTCCCAAAATATTTCTATAAAAATTATCACAATTTAAATCGGCATGCGATTGACCATGTCTAAATCGAGCCCCACGTTCGAAGCCATTTCTCTCTCTATCTTATTTTATGTGCCCGTTTAGACCGGAGTCCGCACGACCACATATGCATTTTACCAATAATCAGTCAGCACGAGAGTCAAAATATCCCGGAGCGCCAGATGGGTTAAAGCAAATCGCAAAAACGACATCAAATTAAAAAAATGCTTTACTGATTTTTGGCTCAATGCAACAATAAGGATAGAAGGAGATTTAATTGGGAGTAACACATCTGGTAAAATTATCTCAGTTTATTTTGAAGTTAAAATCTGACTGCAAGGATGCTCAAAGCAGCATCATCCACGTGTGGCGATCCACACTCTTATTTACACACAATATACAGAAATTTTCCAAACACATTTGACAATCTTTTTGGAAACACAAGTCCGATTAATAGTCCCGTAGACTGTGTTCCAAAATTATTAATATTTAATTCCAGTTCAAAGTTAATTGTCTATACTGGAAATATCGTAGATCACTGTTTGAATATTTACATGATATTAACACTCGTAGAATAAATGTTCATAGAATTTTAAACTTTCACTTGTTTTTCCAGTTTCAAAAATATATCGTCGAAAATATTATTATCATTGAAGCAACACAAATTATTATCATATATTAATAACATCTGATAAGTATTTGACCATTGAGCATAGCATCGAAGAACTGTGCGAAGCACAACAACAATTAATTGTTCTTCTGACATTAAATATTTCGAGAAGTGACTCGATTATGAACTTCAAGTTCCTAACAAAATATATGATTTCTGAATCATCAACTTGATCAATAAATGGTTGAACCATTCAACTATTCAATTTTCCACTTGGAATCATTATTATAAAAATATTTATATTCATGGCCATTTTTAGCAATTTTTACAACTTGCAATTCTTCGACAGAATGCGGAAATAAGAATTGTAGTTTTATAATGAATTCATTTAGTTCATGGCACTAGGATTGAAAACATCCTTCAAATTATTCGTGGTTAAAGAATTATTTTTAATTGGCAGTGGCCCATTCTATTATTTGTGTAAGAACACAATATTACAACAACAACGGCAAAGGTCTTCCTCTGAAGAAGAATAAACTACTATCACGACAAATCCGGGTTCTAGCAAAATCAAAGTCTAAATGGAATTCGTAAACAAGGTTGAAATAAGAACTGATGGTTTTCAAGAAATAACCTTCGGGTCATTCATACGACGAAATGTGTGGCTCCAATACTCCTACTATAAACCTGAGCCATCGAACCTGCTATTTGATTGATGCTCGAAAAAACCTCTTCATTCCTGCGACTTAAACATGCGCACCTGGGAATGGCATTTCAACTACTCCACACATAAATTTTCTTCCCAAAATTTATACAATAAATCAAGCCTCTGCTTGTTATCAACACTGGAAGATTAATAAACTTACAAGTTTATTTTATTTTACCATTCAGTTCAACCCGTGAATTTACCATACTTATGAAAATCTTCATTTCACTTTCGAGTGTATTTACGTCATGATTTTATATAAATACAAAAATATCCTATTTGATACAAATATCAATTGCTTCCCGTTTCATGCCTCTCCGTGTTATCTGAAAAATATACTTTGCTCAATGCAAATATCAACTGTTCAACCAGAACTGACATGTTGGTTGAATGCGGGCTTGCGCTAACCACTCTCCTTCGGATAATCTCCTGTTCCAGACTAGAAATGATTAAACTACTTCATAGGCTCTTTCTCAATACATATGATTATTAGAAAATATAATATCCAAGAATTATTTACAAAAATTATAAAAAATATTATTATTATTATTATAATTAGTGGATTATTATTATTATTATTATTACTTATATCATTTTAAATATATTTAATTATCATCTCATTATGTGAGAATCCACATGTTCGAACCTTCGAATATGGAAAAAATATCCATTCCTCAACAAAAATAAATTTAACTTTTACAGTTACATCGGCTGATTACCGTGATTTCCCAAAAATATGAAATATTCAAATAAATGCTCGAAATGCTCGGTCATCGATCCTAATCTGTTCTGAGTGCTGAAAATACTCAGAATAACTCTAACAAGTCTTGCGTAAATCATTGCAAGATGTAAATACGAAGAAAAAAAATGTGTTGGTCATCTGCAGAAAAATAGTTTGTTCCAATTAGCTAGGCATAATATAATTCAAATGTGGCTTACATTTCTTGATGGTCTTGAAGCGTAGTAAACCTGGTCTGTACCAGATTTATCCATAGACATGCCCTATCGGACAAGCACGTATAATCCTTGTATCGGCCGCCATTATATACCCAAAATCCGTCTAGTCAGACATAGTGGTAGTATCTCTTGACGTTTGAATGAACTGTTGTTCCATTTTAATATGGGCTTCTATCAAAGCCATAACAGTTTGTTTAAATGGGGTCAGATCTAAGTGATCTCTTCTTAGATATGTCAGTTGTAACATAACTCACGGTAATCTTATCAGTACAAGAAAAACACTGACAGTCTAACCAATCAACGGCTGTTCTGAAGATCGTTCCCTGGGCATGGTTTATTATATCACCATCTACCATGCGCTAGGCAACTTGTAGTTTCCCTTGCGTAGACTAATGAACGCCACCGTTATAGATTAGTCTTCAGTGTACTGACAGATGGATGTGGTTAACTAGTTACAAATATGAAAACTGACTTGAAATGGATTTAAATATCCAAGTATTATGTTACTACTGGACTGTGACAAAGTGTTAATTCTAGACAAAGTCTAGCATATGTCCATGGGAAAATAAATATTTCCACCAATGTCTGTAGAAAAATCAATCACCTCAGTGATTCTCCTCGCCGTAAACTTACTAAGTTCCAACTCGTAGCGCAGCACTTTTCGTGACTATCACGACTTTGAAAAGAACTTCTGCGTAGATCCGGCAACCATGTGCCTTGGCTCAGCGTCGCAGCAACTTGCTAGGCAACTGCTTGTGTTAGAATGAGCTGAAGTTGCTTCGGCCAGCTGGCTTTTATTCAAAACTGTCAGGGTCACGCGTCATCACCTGATATCTAGAAATCCTCATATCTCTTGAATCCCTGGTCCGATTTACTTGATACTAATTGCATTCTCTTTCTTTTGGCCGTGCCAGTAATCTGATCCCAGTCTCAAGTCTCTACTCCATGGTTAACTATTTAATCAATAAATAGCCTCGACCTCTGCTATTACTCGCTACGTCACTTGATATCCAAGTATCGGTAAATTATTTCCAAATGCTTCGAGAAGCAATGTAGCGCGATATTCAAATATCTGAACTTTCAAAAGCAGCTACAGCCTTTCCCTTGATATCTAGGTGTCTGAATCTTGGAATACCCATTCCTAGAGTTGGGCACATCCACCCCACACCTAGCAAAAAAATAAAAATTGAATTTTTTTTATTTTTTCTATCTACACATTAAATCATCTGGTTCTTGAATAATATATCTTCAAATTCGATGCATTATAAGTTCCCACGATGTTACCAGTTCGTGTATTGGCTACTTCATAGCTTCCATTATTGTTTACTTCCACAATATTCAAAATCTTCCATTTCACCAGGTTTAATATCAAAAATATCGTGATACTCTTCCAAAATTTTCCCTAGCTCTGGGGACTCCTTCTCAGTGTAGACTTCTCTTCCTTCGGCTTCGTGAAAAATCAGAGACCATTGAGTATCTCCCTCGGTGTCTTCCTCTTCTTTTCCCTCGAAGTTAATCTCTTCGGTATTCTTAAATCTGATCGTCTCTGTCTTCATGTCTATCACTGCTTGATATTTCTGAATGAAATCTGCTCCCAATATCATGTCAAAAGCCATGTCCTTCATTACAACAAACACATGTCGGAAATCATGTCCTCCAATCGTAATACATAAGTATAATTGTGTTTTACACAGAGATATTTTATTGGGTATTGTTCCTTGGATCTTAATTCCTGATACTGGAATCTCCTCTAAATTCTCTTTGAGCTTCCACAGAATATAAAGCTTCTCACTCACCAGACAAAGCATGCCCCAGTATCGATCAAAGTATCGACAGGCATTCCAAATACTTCGCATGATATGATTGGCATTCTAATTCTTGTACCCATTTCTTTTCGTTCGTCAATCTGTTGAATTAAATCATCATCCTCTGCTTGCCATTTAATAATTCTGGAAGTGAAAGTGTTCAAAATTCTATCTTCTACTGTGAATTCGAAGTTGTTTTTTTTCGTTACCATTCCCCCGGGATTGTTGTGTTCCCGATGGACCTGGTTCGTTGGGCCTCTGCTCCAAAAACTGCAAGTTATCTTGGTGTCTTGCTTCCAAGTTTTTCCCCGTCTCCTTGTTGAACTCTTCATTGGACTGACGAGTATCTACATTCCCTCTGTTATTGTAGTTGTTTCTACCATAATATCTTCTTTCCTGGTACCTTCCTTGACTATCTCGTGGTCTTCTCCATCGAGTATTGTATCGATTACCACCATCCGGTCTCGCATATGGTTTGTAACTCTATCTGTTACTGTACTGGTTCCATCCTCTCTTATTTGGATCTTCCCTCGGCGTTTTCTCTTCTCGCTCCTCTCGAATCTCTCGAGGTGTCTGAGAATAACTATCAGCCATAACAGCGTACACAGCGTTGTTATTCTTTCCTCCCTTCTGATGGAAGAATTGAGCGTTTGTATGATCCAGCTTCTATAATACTTCATCAAATTGTTCCATATTATAGATATCAGCAGCGATCAAAGTCCTCTGGACGTCTGCTGGAAATTGACGTATCAATGCAGTAATCAATTCGTTATCTGGCATCGGCGGATCTAAATGTTGAAGTTTAGACAGCTGTCCAGAAAAGTACGTAGAGTATCGAGTAGGTTGTGACGTCGAGAATCTCTTCGAATATAACTCTGCTCTGACTTGCTGTTGGGTTTCCGGGGACCAAAACTTTTTCAATAGCCCACGAGAAAACTCCTCAAAAGTGGTTAGAGTGGATCTAAAAGCTCTAAACCAAAGAAGTGCAGGACCTTCCAAAAACTTCCCTATCACTCGGATCTGTCTTTCTTTAGGGATCTTAGAATCTTTCAGGTAATCCCCTGCTTCTCTCAAAAATTCCACGGGTGTCACAGAATCTCGCCCTGAAAATTTAGAAGGCTTATCCTCTATATTCTTAAATACAGTTATGGGGTTGGATTGAAATACTGTCCTGACCTCATCCTGTCTATCAGTCTCTCTAGCTGCTCCTAGATTTATCTGTATCTGTTCCTTTCCCCTTACATTTGGCATTTTCAACAGATGATCAGACTGTTTCTCATCCTTGATTTGAGTTTTCATAGCCTCAAGTTCCTTCTGGTTTTCTTCTGCGATTTTCTTAATTGCTTCAGTTTCTTCACAATTCACCTTAACATCAGTGGATATCTGGTTCATAACAGCCTCATGACTTTTCAATGACCCTGTCATATCTGATATGTCCTTCTGAGTTGCTTGGATATCTTTGGCAATTACTTCAATATGGGATGACAAAGATTCCCTAATCTCCTTGATTCCCTCTTGATTCTCCAGCTTGAGTGTGTCTTTAATTTCATTGACAACTGTGGTCTTGATTTCAGTTTGCAACTCACTAATCACACCTTCTCTTATTTCTCCCATGACAAGTTCTTTGAATTGTTCCGTTAAACGTCGAACAACTAGAATTCCCATCTCATTACTCTCCTTCTTCACTCTGACTTCCAGGTTGACCATGTCTTCACCAACTTTCCTAAGACCATGTTCTATCCTATCAGCTAAGCTTTGAGATCGAAGATCGGCATCGCGAAATTTATCGTCCATTAAACTTGCGTTAGTAGCTAATGAAGTTTCGAGCTCATGTGTTTTTTCGCATAATTTATTCATTTTACTTTCAAGTGTCATTTTCAAAATTTCAGAATTCTCTTTAAATTTACTTTCCATTGAATTAAATTTACTATTTAAATTTTCTTTCAAGTTACCTTTTAAAGAATCAGAACTTTCTCTAAGTTTTTCATCTAAACTTTCCTTTAAGTTATCTTTTAACCTGCTTTCTAAAGAATCAGAACTTTCTTTAAGTTTATCATTCAAATTTTCTTTAAGTTTATTTTCTAAAGAATCAGAATTTTCTTTAAGTTTATTTTCTAAAGAATCAGAATTTTCTTTAAGTTTATCGTTTAAACTTTCTTTAAGTTTATTTTCTATAGAATCAGAATTTTCCTTAAGTTTCCTTTCCAAAGCCTCAGTATTTTCTTTCATAATGGCTGCTACACGCAGTCCAGCCTCTTTTGAACTCTCCTCCAAACTCCTCATCATCCTCATCATTTCTTCCATAATTTCAATTATTATTCAAACTTAGGGGTATACAACAGTGGAAAACACAAGCTTATAACTAGAACAAGAAATATGAATAGCTAATTGGAACACTCTAATAAAATGAGATTTGTCCTAATGTCGACGTGATGGAAAAACAAAATTCTCTACTTTTACGAATTACATTTACCACAATATCACAAGAAAAATATGCAAGTTCTCAAATATCCTCCACCTGGATTCTAATAATGTGTATGTCCAGTCATCGAACGTTTACTACTGAATTTACTTGACGCCCTAATGGTTAAGCCATTATCAAAAATAATCAAACCCATTCTAATTATTAACCTGTTAAATTTTTAATTTTCCCCACTAATTGGGTTTCCTACTAATTTATTCATCCAAACCAGACATCTCTCAACTCCCAAAATATTTCTATAAAAATTATCACAATTTAAATCGGCATGCGATTGACCATGTCTAAATCGAGCCCCACGTTCGAAGCCATTTCTCTCTCTATCTTATTTTATGTGCCCGTTTAGACCGGAGTCCGCACGACCACATATGCATTTTACCAATAATCAGTCAGCACGAGAGTCAAAATATCCCGGAGCGCCAGATGGGTTAAAGCAAATCGCAAAAACGACATCAAATTAAAAAAATGCTTTACTGATTTTTGGCTCAATGCAACAATAAGGATAGAAGGAGATTTAATTGGGAGTAACACATCTGGTAAAATTATCTCAGTTTATTTTGAAGTTAAAATCTGACTGCAAGGGTGCTCAAAGCAGCATCATCCACGTGTGGCGATCCACACTCTTATTTACACACAATATACAGAAATTTTCCAAACACATTTGACAATCTTTTTGGAAACACAAGTCCGATTAATAGTCCCGTAGACTGTGTTCCAAAATTATTAATATTTAATTCCAGTTCAAAGTTAATTGTCTATACTGGAAATATCGTAGATCACTGTTTGAATATTTACATGATATTAACACTCGTAGAATAAATGTTCATAGAATTTTAAACTTTCACTTGTTTTTCCAGTTTCAAAAATATATCGTCGAAAATATTATTATCATTGAAGCAACACAAATTATTTACATATATTAATAACATCTGATAAGTATTTGACCATTGAGCATAGCATCGAAGAACTGTGCGAAGCACAACAACAATTAATTGTTCTTCTGACATTAAATATTTCGAGAAGTGACTCGATTATGAACTTCAAGTTCCTAACAAAATATATGATTTCTGAATCATCAACTTGATCAATAAATGGTTGAACCATTCAACTATTCAATTTTCCACTTGGAATCATTATTATAAAAATATTTATATTCATGGCCATTTTTAGCAATTTTTACAACTTGCAATTCTTCGACAGAATGCGGAAATAAGAATTGTAGTTTTATAATGAATTCATTTAGTTCATGGCACTGGGATTGAAAACATCCTTCAAATTATTCGTGGTTAAAGAATTATTTTTAATTGGCAGTGGCCCATTCTATTATTTGTGTAAGAACACAATATTACAACAACAACGGCAAAGGTCTTCCTCTGAAGAAGAATAAACTACTATCACGACAAATCCGGGTTCTAGCAAAATCAAAGTCTAAATGGAATTCGTAAACAAGGTTGAAATAAGAACTGATGGTTTTCAAGAAATAACCTTCGGGTCATTCATACGACGAAATGTGTGGCTCCAATACTCCTACTATAAACCTGAGCCATCGAACCTGCTATTTGATTGATGCTCGAAAAAACCTCTTCATTCCTGCGACTTAAACATGCGCACCTGGGAATGGCATTTCAACTACTCCACACATAAATTTTCTTCCCAAAATTTATACAATAAATCAAGCCTCTGCTTGTTATCAACACTGGAAGATTAATAAACTTACAAGTTTATTTTATTTTACCATTCAGTTCAACCCGTGAATTTACCATACTTATGAAAATCTTCATTTCACTTTCGAGTGTATTTACGTCATGATTTTATATAAATACAAAAATATCCTATTTGATACAAATATCAATTGCTTCCCGTTTCATGCCTCTCCGTGTTATCTGAAAAATATACTTTGCTCAATGCAAATATCAACTGTTCAACCAGAACTGACATGTTGGTTGAATGCGGGCTTGCGCTAACCACTCTCCTTCGGATAATCTCCTGTTCCAGACTAGAAATGATTAAACTACTTCATAGGCTCTTTCTCAATACATATGATTATTAGAAAATATAATATCCAAGAATTATTTACAAAAATTATAAAAAATATTATTATTATTATTATAATTAGTGGATTATTATTATTATTATTATTACTTATATCATTTTAAATATATTTAATTATCATCTCATTATGTGAGAATCCACATGTTCGAACCTTCGAATATGGAAAAAATATCCATTCCTCAACAAAAATAAATTTAACTTTTACAGTTACATCGGCTGATTACCGTGATTTCCCAAAAATATGAAATATTCAAATAAATGCTCGAAATGCTCGGTCATCGATCCTAATCTGTTCTGAGTGCTGAAAATACTCAGAATAACTCTAACAAGTCTTGCGTAAATCATTGCAAGATGTAAATACGAAGAAAAAAAATGTGTTGGTCATCTGCAGAAAAATAGTTTGTTCCAATTAGCTAGGCATAATATAATTCAAATGTGGCTTACATTTCTTGATGGTCTTGAAGCGTAGTAAACCTGGTCTGTACCAGATTTATCCATAGACATGCCCTATCGGACAAGCACGTATAATCCTTGTATCGGCCGCCATTATATACCCAAAATCCGTCTAGTCAGACATAGTGGTAGTATCTCTTGACGTTTGAATGAACTGTTGTTCCATTTTAATATGGGCTTCTATCAAAGCCATAACAGTTTGTTTAAATGGGGTCAGATCTAAGTGATCTCTTCTTAGATATGTCAGTTGTAACATAACTCACGGTAATCTTATCAGTACAAGAAAAACACTGACAGTCTAACCAATCAACGGCTGTTCTGAAGATCGTTCCCTGGGCATGGTTTATTATATCACCATCTACCATGCGCTAGGCAACTTGTAGTTTCCCTTGCGTAGACTAATGAACGCCACCGTTATAGATTAGTCTTCAGTGTACTGACAGATCGATGTGGTTAACTAGTTACAAATATGAAAACTGACTTGAAATGGATTTAAATATCCAAGTATTATGTTACTACTGGACTGTGACAAAGTGTTAATTCTAGACAAAGTCTAGCATATGTCCATGGGAAAATAAATATTTCCACCAATGTCTGTAGAAAAATCAATCACCTCAGTGATTCTCCTCGCCGTAAACTTACTAAGTTCCAACTCGTAGCGCAGCACTTTTCGTGACTATCACGACTTTGAAAAGAACTTCTGCGTAGATACGGCAACCATGTGCCTTGGCTCAGCGTCGCAGCAACTTGCTAGGCAACTGCTTGTGTTAGAATGAGCTGAAGTTGCTTCGGCCAGCTGGCTTTTATTCAAAACTGTCAGGGTCACGCGTCATCACCTGATATCTAGAAATCCTCATATCTCTTGAATCCCTGGTCCGATTTACTTGATACTAATTGCATTCTCTTTCTTTTGGCCGTGCCAGTAATCTGATCCCAGTCTCAAGTCTCTACTCCATGGTTAACTATTTAATCAATAAATAGCCTCGACCTCTGCTATTACTCGCTACGTCACTTGATATCCAAGTATCGGTAAATTATTTCCAAATGCTTCGAGAAGCAATGTAGCGCGATATTCAAATATCTGAACTTTCAAAAGCAGCTACAGCCTTTCCCTTGATATCTAGGTGTCTGAATCTTGGAATACCCATTCCTAGAGTTGGGCACATCCACCCCACACCTAGCAAAAAAATAAAAATTGATTTTTTTTTATTTTTTCTATCTACACATTAAATCATCTGGTTCTTGAATAATATATCTTCAAATTCGATGCATTATAAGTTCCCACGATGTTACCAGTTCGTGTATTGGCTACTTCATAGCTTCCATTATTGTTTACTTCCACAATATTCAAAATCTTCCATTTCACCAGGTTTAATATCAAAAATATCGTGATACTCTTCCAAAATTTTCCCTAGCTCTGGGGACTCCTTCTCAGTGTAGACTTCTCTTCCTTCGGCTTCGTGAAAAATCAGAGACCATTGAGTATCTCCCTCGGTGTCTTCCTCTTCTTTTCCCTCGAAGTTAATCTCTTCGGTATTCTTAAATCTGATCGTCTCTGTCTTCATGTCTATCACTGCTTGATATTTCTGAATGAAATCTGCTCCCAATATCATGTCAAAAGCCATGTCCTTCATTACAACAAACACATGTCGGAAATCATGTCCTCCAATCGTAATACATAAGTATAATTGTGTTTTACACAGAGATATTTTATTGGGTATTGTTCCTTGGATCTTAATTCCTGATACTGGAATCTCCTCTAAATTCTCTTTGAGCTTCCACAGAATATAAAGCTTCTCACTCACCAGACAAAGCATAGCCCCAGTATCGATCAAAGTATCGACAGGCATTCCAAATACTTCGCATGATATGATTGGCATTCTAATTCTTGTACCCATTTCTTTTCGTTCGTCATTCTGTTGAATTAAATCATCATCCTCTGCTTGCCATTTAATAATTCTGGAAGTGAAAGTGTTCAAAATTCTATCTTCTACTGTGAATTCAAAGTTTTTTTTTCCGTTACCATTCCCCCGGGATTGTTGTGTTCCCGATGGACCTGGTTCGTTGGGCCTCTGCTCCAAAAACTGCAAGTTATCTTGGTGTCTTGCTTCCAAGTTTTTCCTCGTCTCCTTGTTGAACTCTTCATTGGACTGACGAGTATCTACATTCCCTCTGTTATTGTAGTTGTTTCTACCATAATATCTTCTTTTCTGGTACCTTCCTTGACTATCTCGTGGTCTTCTCCATCGAGTATTGTATCGATTACCACCATCCGGTCTCGCATATGGTTTGTAACTGTATCTGTTACTGTACTGGTTCCATCCTCTCTTATTTGGATCTTCCCTCGGCGTTTTCTCTTCTCGCTCCTCTCGAATCTCTCGAGGTGTCTGAGAATAACTATCAGCCATAACAGCGTACACAGCGTTGTTATTCTTTCCTCCCTTCTGATGGAAGAATTGAGCGTTTGTATGATCCAGCTTCTGTAATACTTCATCAAATTGTTCCATATTATAGATATCAGCAGCGATCAAAGTCCTCTGGACGTCTGCTGGAAATTGACGTATCAATGCAGTAATCAATTCGTTATCTGGCATCGGCGGATCTAAATGTTGAAGTTTAGACAGCTGTCCAGAAAAGTACGTAGAGTATCGAGTAGGTTGTGACGTCGAGAATCTCTTCGAATATAACTCTGCTCTGACTTGCTGTTGGGTTTCCGGGGACCAAAACATTTTCAATAGCCCACGAGAAAACTCCTCAAAAGTGGTTAGAGTGGATCTAAAAGCTCTAAACCAAAGAAGTGCAGGACCTTCCAAAAACTTCCCTAGCACTCGGATCTGTCTTTCTTTAGGGATCTTAGAATCTTTCAGGTAATCCCCTGCTTCTCTCAAAAATTCCACGGGTGTCACAGAATCTCGCCCTGAAAATTTAGAAGGCTTATCCTCTATATTCTTAAATACAGTTATGGGGTTGGATTGAATTACTGTCCTGACCTCATCCTGTCTATCAGTCTCTCTAGCTGCTCCTAGATTTATCTGTATCTGTTCCTTTCCCCTTACATTTGGCATTTTCAACAGATGATCAGACTGTTTCTCATCCTTGATTTGAGTTTTCATAGCCTCAAGTTCCTTCTGGTTTTCTTCTGCGATTTTCTTAATTGCTTCAGTTTCTTTACAATTCACCTTAACATCAGTGGATATCTGGTTCATAACAGCCTCATGACTTTTCAATGACCCTGTCATATCTGATATGTCCTTCTGAGTTGCTTGGATATCTTTGGCAATTACTTCAATATGGGATGACAAAGATTCCCTAATCTCCTTGATTCCCTCTTGATTCTCCAGCTTGAGTGTGTCTTTAATTTCATTGACAACTGTGGTCTTGATTTCAGTTTGCAACTCACTAATCACACCTTCTCTTATTTCTCCCATGACAAGTTCTTTGAATTGTTCCGTTAAACGTCGAACAACTAGAATTCCCATCTCATTACTCTCCTTCTTCACTCTGACTTCCAGGTTGACCATGTCTTCACCAACTTTCCTAAGACCATGTTCTATCCTATCAGCTAAGCTTTGAGATCGAAGATCGGCATCGCGAAATTTTTGTCCATTAAACTTGCGTTAGTAGCTAATGAAGTTTCGAGCTCATGTGTTTTTTCGCATAATTTATTCATTTTACTTTCAAGTGTCATTTTCATAATTTCAGAATTCTCTTTAAATTTACTTTCCATTGAATAAAATTTACTATTTAAATTTTCTTTCAAGTTACCTTTTAAAGAATCAGAACTTTCTCTAAGTTTTTCATCTAAACTTTCCTTTAAGTTATCTTTTAACCTGCTTTCTAAAGAATCAGAACATTCTTTAAGTTTATCAATCAAATTTTCTTTAAGTTTATTTTCTAAAGAATCAGAGTTTTCTTTAAGTTTATTTTCTAAAGAATCAGAATTTTCTTTAAGTTTATCGTTTAAACTTTCTTTAAGTTTATTTTCTAAAGAATCAGACTTTTCCTTAAGTTTCCTTTCAAAAGCCTCAGTATTTTCTTTCATAATGGCTGCTACACGCAGTCCAGCCTCTTTTGAACTCTCCTCCAAACTCCTCATCATCCTCATCATTTCTTCCATAATTTCAATTATTATTCAAACTTAGGGGTATACAACAGTGGAAAACACAAGCTTATAACTAGAACAAGAAATATGAATAGCTAATTGGAACACTCTAATAAAATGAGATTTGTCCTAATGTCGACGTGATGGAAAAACAAAATTCTCTACTTTTACGAATTACATTTACCACAATATCACAAGAAAAATATGCAAGTTCTCAAATATCCTCCACCTGGATTCTAATAATGTGTATGTCCAGTCATCGAACGTTTACTACTGAATTTACTTGACGCCCTAATGGTTAAGCCATTATCAAAAATAATCAAACCCATTCTAATTATTAACCTGTTAAATTTTTAATTTTCCCCACTAATTGGGTTTCCTACTAATTTATTCATCCAAACCAGACATCTCTCAACTCCCAAAATATTTCTATAAAAATTATCACAATTTAAATCGGCATGCGATTGACCATGTCTAAATCGAGCCCCACGTTCGAAGCCATTTCTCTCTCTATCTTATTTTATGTGCCCGTTTAGACCGGAGTCCGCACGACCACATATGCATTTTACCAATAATCAGTCAGCACGAGAGTCAAAATATCCCGGAGCGCCAGATGGGTTAAAGCAAATCGCAAAAACGACATCAAATTAAAAAAATGCTTTACTGATTTTTGGCTCAATGCAACAATAAGGATAGAAGGAGATTTAATTGGGAGTAACACATCTGGTAAAATTATCTCAGTTTATTTTGAAGTTAAAATCTGACTGCAAGGATGCTCAAAGCAGCATCATCCACGTGTGGCGATCCACACTCTTATTTACACACAATATACAGAAATTTTCCAAACACATTTGACAATCTTTTTGGAAACACAAGTCCGATTAATAGTCCCGTAGACTGTGTTCCAAAATTATTAATATTTAATTCCAGTTCAAAGTTAATTGTCTATACTGGAAATATCGTAGATCACTGTTTGAATATTTACATGATATTAACACTCGTAGAATAAATGTTCATAGAATTTTAAACTTTCACTTGTTTTTCCAGTTTCAAAAATATATCGTCGAAAATATTATTATCATTGAAGCAACACAAATTATTTACATATATTAATAACATCTGATAAGTATTTGACCATTGAGCATAGCATCGAAGAACTGTGCGAAGCACAACAACAATTAATTGTTCTTCTGACATTAATTATTTCGAGAAGTGACTCGATTATGAACTTCAAGTTCCTAACAAAATATATGATTTCTGAATCATCAACTTGATCAATAAATGGTTGAACCATTCAACTATTCAATTTTCCACTTGGAATCATTATTATAAAAATATTTATATTCATGGCCATTTTTAGCAATTTTTACAACTTGCAATTCTTCGACAGAATGCGGAAATAAGAATTGTAGTTTTATAATGAATTCATTTAGTTCATGGCACTAGGATTGAAAACATCCTTCAAATTATTCGTGGTTAAAGAATTATTTTTAATTGGCAGTGGCCCATTCTATTATTTGTGTAAGAACACAATATTACAACAACAACGGCAAAGGTCTTCCTCTGAAGAAGAATAAACTACTATCATGACAAATCCGGGTTCTAGCAAAATCAAAGTCTAAATGGAATTCGTAAACAAGGTTGAAATAAGAACTGATGGTTTTCAAGAAATAACCTTCGGGTCATTCATACGACGAAATGTGTGGCTCCAATACTCCTACTATAAACCTGAGCCATCGAACCTGCTATTTGATTGATGCTCGAAAAAACCTCTTCATTCCTGCGACTTAAACATGCGCACCTGGGAATGGCATTTCAACTACTCCACACATAAATTTTCTTCCCAAAATTTATACAATAAATCAAGCCTCTGCTTGTTATCAACACTGGAAGATTAATAAACTTACAAGTTTATTTTATTTTACCATTCAGTTCAACCCGTGAATTTACCATACTTATGAAAATCTTCATTTCACTTTCGAGTGTATTTACGTCATGATTTTATATAAATACAAAAATATCCTATTTGATACAAATATCAATTGCTTCCCGTTTCATGCCTCTCCGTGTTATCTGAAAAATATACTTTGCTCAATGCAAATATCAACTGTTCAACCAGAACTGACATGTTGGTTGAATGCGGGCTTGCGCTAACCACTCTCCTTCGGAAAATCTCCTGTTCCAGACTAGAAATGATTAAACTACTTCATAGGCTCTTTCTCAATACATATGATTATTAGAAAATATAATATCCAAGAATTATTTACAAAAATTATAAAATTATTATTATTATTATTATTATTATTAGTGGATTATTATTATTATTATTACTTATATCATTTTAAATATATTTAATTATCATCTCATTATGTGAGAATCCACATGTTCGAACCTTCGAATATGGAAAAAATATCCATTCCTCAACAAAAATAAATTTAACTTTTACAGTTACATCGGCTGATTACCGTGATTTCCCAAAAATATGAAATATTCAAATAAATGCTCGAAATGCTCGGTCATCGATCCTAAACTGTTCTGAGTGCTGAAAATACTCAGAATAACTCTAACAAGTCTTGCGTAAATCATTGCAAGATGTAAATACGAAGAAAAAAAATGTGTTGGTCATCTGCAGAAAAATAGTTTGTTCCAATTAGCTAGGCATAATATAATTCAAATGTGGCTTACATTTCTTGATGGTCTTGAAGCGTAGTAAACCTGGTCTGTACCAGATTTATCCATAGACATGCCCTATCGGACAAGCACGTATAATCCTTGTATCGGCCGCCATTATATACCCAAAATCCGTCTAGTCGGACATAGTGGTAGTATCTCTTGACGTTTGAATTAACTGTTGTTCCATTTTAATATGGGCTTCTATCAAAGCCATAACAGTTTGTTTAAATGGGGTCAGATCTAAGTGATCTCTTCTTAGATATGTCAGTTGTAACATAACTCACGGTAATCTTATCAGTACAAGAAAAACACTGACAGTCTAACCAATCAACGGCTGTTCTGAAGATCGTTCCCTGGGCATGGTTTATTATATCACCATCTACCATGCGCTAGGCAACTTGTAGCTTCCCTTGCGTAGACTAATGAACGCCACCGTTATAGACTAGTCTTCAGTGTACTGACAGATCGAAGTGGTTAACTAGTTACAAATATGAAAACTGACTTGAAATGGATTTAAATATCCAAGTATTATGTTACTACTGGACTGTGACAAAGTGTTAATTCTAGACAAAGTCTAGCATATGTCTATGGGAAAATAAATATTTCCACCAATGTCTGTAGAAAAATCAATCACCTCAGTGATTCTCCTCGCCGTAAACTTACTAAGTTCCAACTCGTAGCGCAGCACTTTTCGTGACTATCACGACTTTGAAAAGAACTTCTGCGTAGATCCGGCAACCATGTGCCTTGGCTCAGCGTCGCAGCAACTTGCTAGGCAACTGCTTTTGTTAGAATGAGCTGAAGTTGCTTCGGCCAGCTGGCTTTTATTCAAAACTGTCAGGGTCACGCGTCATCACCTGATATCTAGAAATCCTCATATCTCTTGAATCCCTGGTCCGATTTACTTGATACTAATTGCATTCTCTTTCTTTTGGCCGTGCCAGTAATCTGATCCCAGTCTCAAGTCTCTACGCCATGGTTAACTATTTAATCAATAAATAGCCTCGACCTCTGCTATTACTCGCTACGTCACTTGACATCCAAGTATCGGTAAATTATTTCCAAATGCTTCGAGAAGCAATGTAGCGCGATATTCAAATATCTGAACTTTCAAAAGCGGCTACAGCCTTTCCCTTGATATCTAGGTGTCTGAATCTTGGAATACCCATTCCTAGAGTTGGGCACAGTACCTCGCCCATATAGTTCCAGTAACCGACAAAAGATGGCAGCACCATTTCGTCGATATATTTAATACATCAGACATGGCGCGTTTTCACATGATAGTTATTTATGAGAATTATAATGGAGGGGAATATTTTCTATGATGTTTCCACGATATGTATACTTAAATAGAGTTATAAAAGAAGGGAAATGTTGAAGGACATTAACTGACAGCTGAATGTGTATGTTATTTGTGTACCTTAATATTGCAATTTCTTCCCAATGCTTCGGTGGTCAAGTAGGTAGTGTCCTAGACTAAAATTTATAATTATGCAACGTCGATATACTCTTAAAATATTAAAGAAAAGTAGTTTTCCAGGCACTCGCGCGTGTCCACAATTGCTTTCGCCATGAGAGACACTTGGCAAACATAATTAGTTTGAAGGGCTCCGACATCGTGGTCACTCAGCCCCGTGTACTTTGGTGTGTATGTGTAAAATTTTCTCTGATGACCTGTGTTATTGTGATGGCTGCATTAATGTGTGTATTTGTAATTAAGGAGGGGAATGGCAAGGAGACGGCCAAGGCCTAGGAACCGTCCAGGTAATTGCCTTGAGTGGAAGTGGGAAACTACGGAAAACCAAATCCAAGATTGTTGAGGTGAGAATCGAACCTTCCTCTTCTTAGTTATACCTCACGAGACTGAGTGTGCCCCGTTTTTGCCCTCAGACCAGAATTAAATTTCTTGGCAGAGCAGGAAATGTGCGATAGCCAAGAATAGGTGGACTTCCATGTGTTAATACGATTTTTGACATGCACGGGTCATATAATTCTAAAACTGCCTCCATTAGGGTCACTGCAGAAGTGAGTATTGAGTAGAAGCCTATGCTCATTCCAGTAGTTGGCGAAGTGATTCTAGGTTCCCCTGCAAAATGTACTGCCATAACCTATAACAGGTGATGGAAATTGCTTATTTAGAGCAGTTTCGTACTGTTTATATCAAAATGAAAAACGTCATTCTGAGCTGCGTTTTGAAGCTATTACAAAAAAAATTCGCTGGCAGGAACAATTATAAGGATTTTATTATAGGCGATCAGTCTCATCGCATTCTCCTCAGCAACCAACTTGAGTATGAAAGTGTCTGGACGGTGATTACACTGGTCATGTTGAACTTCATTCTATAAGACAATTGTTTAATGATTATTTGTTTAGAGTACTGAGTCTAACTACGCTGTTGATTTCGGCAATGGAAGTATTATTTGACATTTAATATTTAGCGGCTCCGTGGATGCAGGACACTATTGTGTTATCGAATAATACGAAGCCACATTTAAAATCCAATATATATAGGCCATTTCAGAAACAATTCCAGATTTATGCAGTACAGTGTAAGGACCTTGACGTCAAATATAAACATTTTTCTACATTGCCTTTCTCTTGCGTAAAATCTACGCGTGGTTACTTTGGTCTTTACTGTTGTGAGGGTAAAATTGATCTGCTGGAAAATAAAATATTTGACAGGCTGCAACAATGTAATGATATTAATTTAAAAGTCATTGAACTTATATACAGTAGTTCAAACACTTACATCAGCGTTAACAGATTAGATACTGAAGATGAAAGCCAGCTATTTTATTTCCCTACTATAGAATTCTTTAATTCCTTGGAATTAAGGAATTCGCCTCCACAAACTCCGAACATTTGAGCCATAGTTATGCTCCTTAGAAATCTGAACGTTTCCCAAGGACTCCTATATGGAAACATATTAATTGTAAGAAATATGTAAGAAATTGCTTGTGCAGTAATATTAGAGAGAGAGCTCAAATCTTACGACTTGATTTAACACCTTCCGATAAAACACTTGCAGGTACAGTACATTTTCTTTCAATAGGCAACAATTTCCTATTCGCTCGGCATACTTTATCACAATCAATAAAGCTCAAGGAAAAACTCTTGAACGTATTGGGCTATTTACCTCATCACGTTTTCAGTCATGACTAGCATTATGTTGCAATGTTGAGAGTGCTATCTTTTGACGCCCTTAAAGTTTCAATAGTGCTAAAAAGTAATCGTACAAAGAATGTAACTTATATAAGAAGCTTCTTCAGTAAATATTTTTTCCATTGTCCGTCATGATTTGACGGGTTTCAACTAGTTATTGTATGAAATTAGTAACGATGCAATTTTTGTGTCTTGAGAGCCAGTTATAATGATGGGATGGATTTTGATCACCCATATTTTTCCTACGTTTTGCCGACAACGAAGTTCATTTTTGACTCATTGACTGAAGGTATGCGAGCCGTGGGCCGCGAATCTCCGCCTTGTGATGGCGTGTGTAATTGTATTGCCCATTTTAGGGGTGATATTTATTCTTCGTTGAGCTGATATCCACATAACAGTGTTTTTGCTGCCATTGTTGAGTGTCATATGGTCATTAGGGACATAAATTGATACTATAGGAATAATACATAAAGAAAACTGAGATACGGTAAATCATGAATCTAACTTTGCTAAATTGAACCTCTAAATAAGATGATGAATTAATTTAAACTTGAATTTTGCTTGTTTCTGTGACCGACTCTATTGGAACAGATTATATTTTATTTATTTTTAACCATGTTAGACCGAGCTGACACTTTTGGACTTTGACGTTGTTAATGCCACACAATCCCAGTAAGGCGTGGACATTCCGAAACTATGTAATACAAGACGTGGTTTTTACTGCGCAGTTACCATCCTAATTCACAAGCTCTTAGATGACCATCTGGCGCAAATAGCGTAACCTGATTAGCTTAGGCAGGAGGGTATGTAAAAATATATTGTAGTTATAAGATTGTTTTCTTTACTTTCACCCTGTCCTATGTGTGTATTAAGTGTTTGTTTTTATTGTGCTGGCCTGTTATAGATTTGTTTCTTTACGGATAATTAGCATCTCGTTCTTTATCCAGTCAGGATTAGGTAATGAATTACTTTAAATGAAAATGTTGGAAGTGATACCGTCGTAACATCGAATAAAACTTATTGTTGTTTTAAATGTAAATAACCCTAGCCTTGTGATCGAATGAAATGTATTTTGTTGCTGTAAATTCACTGCCCGTTACTAGTCGTATTATTCAATTTTGATTCTGTATTTGTTTAGGGTAACCATTCGTGTCACATTCTTGGTTTTGCTTTCATCGTTTTTTTTCTTTTCTGTAAGAATGACGTCCAAAGGGCTTAATTTTATTTCAGTTAAGGATTATATCAGTTTTTATAATTGCTTTTTAGTTTTGCG
This sequence comes from Meconema thalassinum, assembly GCA_946902985.2. NCBI lineage: Eukaryota > Metazoa > Arthropoda > Insecta > Orthoptera > Tettigoniidae > Meconema > Meconema thalassinum. The sequence goes on along the minus strand of OX336390.1, from coordinate 65,101,970 downwards.
GACTAGCCGAATTTTTAACCCTTTGCAGTAGGATAGGGGTTTGTTTATTTCTATAATAAATTGTTAACGTGTTTGAATAAATCTGGAATATTTTTTATTTTATTTTGTATTTTTGTGGGTGTGTTTCCTTGGGCACGTATATGACTTTTTCCTCACTCACCTGATCGCCCTGAGCTATCAGTATCGTGCCGGAGCTAGTCTAGGGACGCACCCGATCCTATCCGGAGGATGGGGAACCCAGAAGGGTCATCTGCGTCTTGACAAGTGTTTCTACGTGAGAGAAGAGTTAGTGTTTACTGTATTGCAGTTGTTTTCCATTGAGGTTAATTTTTCTCTGTGTTTCGTATATTTTAAAGTAATTATTTGCGTCGGAGTAACGATCACCGTGGATCGCGATTCAGTCATGCGCTGTTGCCATATCTCGGTGTGGTTTACAGTGGTAGGTATGGGCAGGACCAATTCAAGATTTCAAGGTGGACGTGTTCGTATTGTGCGTAGTGTTTGTTGCACGTTTCTCTTATCGGGAAGTCCGAATAATCACGTTACCTCTTCTTATCGTTGAGCGAATCCTCCGAAATAAATGCTCCTTTCTTAACAATGACGTGAGCTCCATGTTTGTGCATGATTCATCCAATTATTATGTTAAGTACAGAAATCGAAAAATCCATCTATTTTCTGTTAAGGTAACATGTACTGTGAACAGTGTCTGTTAAATTTTGTTCTCGCATATTGATTGACAAGGTGAGAAATATCCACAATTTATTGTAAGTAATTCCTATTATTCACTTTATAAATTGTATTTCCGAAGATTCTGTTGGGATGACCTCATCTTCTATGTTCATCATGTGACTAATCGCGACAAATTGTCTATTACATATCTAAAACTTTTGCATTAAAGATTCGAACTTGTCATTCATCACTGTATATTCATGCCACCTTGTACAATTTATGAAAGAAGTGTGTATTAGATATACCCAATAATGCCAACTTACGTTAGCTCCTTCAGGTTCTTGTGATAGGAGAGTTTTACTTCACTGTCCCTCGGTGACTGCCCACAAAACATCTCTAGTATACATACAATATCCGCAGTATTGCGTGTTGTGAAGCACTTTCGTGTTCTAAGGTTAACTAATAATAATAATAGTAATATTATTGGTTTTACGTCCCTTTTAACTACTGTGGCTTTTAGAGACGCAGGGGTGCCGGAATTTTGGCCCGAAGGGTAACTTTAAAGTGCCAGTAAATCTACTGATACGGCTCCAACGCATTTGCGCACCCTCAAATGCCAGCTGATTGCACCAGGACACGAACCTGCAACCTTGGGCCAGGCAAGCGAGAACGTTACCCCTGAGCCACGCAGCTGGCTAGCTGAGGTTAACTAACATAATAGCAGGACGAATAGAAACAAATAATGTCATCACTCCGCTCCTAAAGCATTGTAGTTCATGGTCCAGCCAGTGCGTGGCGCGCCGAACCTTACGCACGTGTGACAAGTATTTCCGCAGTTAGTCTACTGTAACATCCTGTGCGCGAGAAGTCATGCTATGCGAGTGAATTTTTTTCTTTATAATAGTTTAAGAATGTCTGTGTAGTGCTTTGTGTGTGCAAACAACTACATTTTCTGCTGTTTCGGGAAAATGGCGTACTGCTTCGTTCCTGGATGTAAATCTGGTTATGGAAGGAAAGCTGATGGTAGACATTTTTTCACACCGCCAAAAGAAACAAATTTGTTTGCGAAATGGGCGCGTGTTATTCCGCGGAAAGATCAGCAATTGTCGACCAAAAGTAGGATCTGTGACGTGCATTTTTCGGAAGATTTAATTATAAAGGCGGACTGTTTCGTAGTGAATGGTGAGAAAGTGGAACTTCGTCGTGTCAAGTGGAAATTAAAACCAGGATCGGTACCTCACATTTTTCCAAATTTACAGAAATATCTATCCACTGAGGTAAAGTCACGAAAGGCGCCCAGTAAGAAACGGAATGAAGGCAGCATCAAGGGGGCAAGAAACAAGAATCGCAATGTGAGTGAAACAATTATTCCAACAGCAAGCGGTGAAGTTCAAAGTCAACCTAGTTGTAGTCAGATTCAGGGCCAACCTAGTTCTCTTACTGATGCCGAAAAGACAATATTGTCTCTCAAAAGGCGACTAAAGAATGCAAATCGTAATTTAATGCGAGCAAAATGTAGTCTGTCCTCAGCCAAGGTTATGATTAATGTCCTACAGAGACAGATTAGCAACACGGAAGTTCAATTTAAAGATTGTAAGTTTCTTAGTAAAAAGCAAAAAATTATTATAGACACAATGTTAAAGAAATGCCAAGTAAAATCTCCCCATGGTATGAGATACAGTAATTATTTTCTTTTAGAGAGTTTATTACTTAGAATAAAATTACCTAAAGGATACAGACACTGTCTGCGGCATAACCTGTTACCTCTTCCCTCTGAAAGCCATTTGAGGAAACTCTGCAAAGGACTTAAATGTCCCTATGGAGTAAATCCTCATTGTATAAGTGCTATTTCCAATTATTTCAAGGATGAAATGGACGAGAATAAACGGTATGGGGTAGTTATATTCGATGAGGTTAAGCTAAGAGAAGAGATTCAATTTAATGTTTCTTCACTGAAAGTAGATGGCTTAGTCGATTTAGGTGAACATACACCAGATTGTCAAAGAAATCAGGTGGCAAATCATGCATTAGTTTTTATGTTTGTACCTTTTTTACAGAACTGGATTCAACCTATAGCCATTTATGCAAGCAGAAATGCAACTCCAGGAGATATCCTTGCTAAAATTCTAATACAGGTTATAATGCAGCTAGAGGCGGCTGGGGCTAGAGTGGTAGGATTCACGTGTGACGGTAGTCAGTCAAATAAAAAAGCCTGGAAATCTTTAGGAATTAGTGGGAAGAAAAAACAAGCGCAATGCTATATTCTGAATCCAGCAGATGTGAAACGGAAGATCTGGGCTTTTTCAGATTTTGTGCATATATTAAAATGTATCAGAAACTTTTTCCACGATAAAGTAGAACTATCGTACAATGGAAATAAAATCAAATTCAGCTTTTATAGGGAACTGTTTAAGGAAGATCTTTCTGGGTACGCAGGACTTCGAGCTTGCCCCAAGCTGACAACAGATCATTTAGATCCCTCCTCCTTTCAAAGAATGAATGCCAGGCTCGCATTTCAATTGTTGAACGATAGTGTCGCCAAAGGTCAGCGATTTTATCGAGAAATGGGACTGACAGGATTTGTAGGCAGTGAGGACACTGAGGCATTTAATAGTGACTTGAACAACGTTTCTGATGCACTCAATGCATTAATACCTTGTAAGGCTCTTTATAAAAACTCATCAACCCACAGAACTCTCCTACATTTTCTTCAAATTCTAAAATCTACAGACAACACGTTTGCCTCGTCTAGGACTATGGAATCCTTAATGGTAACTATTCAAAGTACATTAGAGATGAGTGAATGGCTTTGGGAAAGAGGATATGAGTCGTCTAGTATCAAAACCGGCCAAGTCACTGAAGGCATATTTTTCAGTATGGATGAAAAACCTCTAGAGACAAAGCAATGGTGGTCACAAAAGATTTTATTGCATAGTTATATCCGTAATGGTTTAATATTTAAGTTCTGCTATTTTGAGAAATCTGATTCATAATTAACCCATCTTTTTTGCTAATATTAATTTTGACTTGGCCGTTTTTGTTGCAATTTTGTATAATTTTAGTCTTTTCTTGTAAAACTTTTCTTTCTAAATTCCAAACTCCAGTGAAGAAGGCAATTAAATTAAAATAAATTGACATAGTAATTACCTGTCTTGATTGCAATAAAAACGAAAGCATTCTGCTTAAATTGGATAGTAATATATGAAGATGAACATCAGAAAGCTGAGGAGAATACAAAATAGGTATTACCGGTATATCAATAAAAGTTAGTAGTTCAAATAGATCTTGAACACAGTAAAATAAAATGAGTCACTTATTAAAATAGGAATAATATACACGTTACACTACACAATAATGACAAAATACGAGCACCCTGGATATACGATTGCTTTCGCGCCAATGCGGTAAGAAGCCCGCGAATACGGAAGTCAGTGTTGCAAGCGAACAAAATACAAATTATTATGACTTCGAAGAGTATACAATATAAGGAACAATGTTGCCTACTGATATTATCACATTCTTGCATAATCTAACAACGCAAGGTTCCAAACAATAATGCTGCAACATGAAGATTGCTACTCGTTCTTTGACATGGCCGGTTTTGAAAGCACTGCCTGCATGACTTGGCCCATTTTGTTGCACGACCAAGAATTCATTGCTCTGTAACATGAAGACATGGACGATTTTGAAGCATATTCTTGTTTCGCCTGATAGTGCCATACTTCTACTTCAAATTGATAACCTTAACTCATTTTCGTAAATTTTGTGACTTGGCCGGTTTTGATACTAGACGACTCATATGCGTATGTACTGACAGGAAAACTCACTCAGGATCCTTTGGAGCGACACTTAGGAATCATGCGTTCGCTCAGTTCGGATGACCATCCATCCACGATTGATTTTCTTTATTTACATTTACTACAATGTATCTAGGTTCCTGTGAAGCAAGCACTATCCTCTGGAGGAAATTGTGAGCCGAAAAGGGAATTAGTACTAACGTCCTTTGTAAACCAAATGCGAATGTTGGCCCGAAATGTGAAAGTGCGCAACGAGACTGTGAATAAATCAGTAGAAACTTCCATAAAAAGCAAAATCGTTATTCAAGACTGTTTAAATACTGAAGATTGGGAAGGTGCTGTGCCAGAGTTGAACCCAGTTCCCGATGCTTCGATTGAAAAGTGTTTAGTTTATCATGTGGCCGGGTATGTTATTAGGCAATCCTCGAAATTTATTAAGTGTTTATCCTGTGTCCGTTCTCCCCGTGAAGAAAGTGAAAGTCGTTTTTCAGCTCTTACGGAAATAAAAGATTACGGATCCGATAGTGGCACGAAGTTTTTAACACGTCCCTCCAAAAGTGTGTGTGACATTCTTTTCCAGACTGAAAGGAAAATCAATGAGAAACTGAGCTCATCTAGGTCGATGTGGGGTGAAATTTTTTACGAGCGTCTTGATTCGATTGAGACAATTTCAGTTGAGCCATCAGGGGCTGGCTGTTGTATTGAACATACTTTAGACATTATTCCTAAACTAGTCTATCACTATTTGAAGTGCCGATTCTTCTTCAGAGCGAGAGAAATCCGCAGAGATCTTCAAGCTCGGAAATCTGCTAAGTCTACTCGTAAACTTTCGAAAGTGGCCTCAAGCTAGTTTTGGTGAGTAATTTACTTCATTTGAGTTGTTTTGTTGCCTGTTATTTTAGGGCTGTGATATCGTGGTTATATATTCCATGTACTGTATTTGGATGTTTGTGTATAGTGTGTGTGTGTATAATCGCTATATCAGCACACCTGCAAATCACTGATGACTCACTGACAGCATATTACATCATTGAGCGCCCTGGGGTTACCAATCGGCAATACCACATGACTAGAGTTACACGTGTAGAGTTATTTTTAGGCTCGTCATTCCACAACTCAAAGAAAAATGCATACGAAGTTATGGTGTAATATGTCCCTTAGTAGTATAAAACGCTAGACTTTGAATATTGCATCATCACGACCAGATATTGCGTAATCGCGATGACGTCATGGGTCCTTAGAGCGAGCACGTGGTCCAGGAGCGAGCATGTGCACTGCACGTGTTAGCGTGGGAAGGGGTTGAACTTTTTGCTTGTTTATGCGATGGCGATAAAAATTTAATGGGTGTTGACGTCATGGGGGTTGTTTATTAGGATGCTAACTGTAATCTGACACCCACCCGTGCGAGTGTGAGCATGTGTGCCAGCCAGGAGCGAGCATGTGCACTGCATGTGTTAGCGTGGGAAGGGGTTGACCTTTTGGCTTGTTTATGCGATGGTGATAAAAAGTTAATGGGTGTTGACGTCATGGGGGATGTTTATTAGGATGCTAACTGTCATTTGACACCCGTGCGAGTGTGAGCATGTGTGCCAGTGCCAGCGATCCACACATGTGGTGTGCAGCTGTTATTGTTTTTGCTTAGGATGCTAACCATAATTTGACACCCGTGCAAGTTTGAGCATGTGCAGCAGTGTGATTGATCTCGTCTGCAGTGTTCGCGTGAGACAGAGTTGACCTTTAACTTCATTGGCTAAGAATGTAATCTTTGACTTCTTTAAGCAATAGTGGAAAAAAAAAAAATGTTTGCGTTAGAAGCTAGTTTGCAGCATATGGTTTCTTGAGTGTGGGTGTGGGTGAAGGATATATAAATGGACGAGTGCATGGAAGAGTTTACCTTTTACTTTTGCGCGAAGAGTGTGTGTGTGTGTGTGAAAGAAATAAAGAAAGTCAACGACGAGGAACAAATTGTGTGATGGATGCTCTAAAAAAGTTCAATAACTTATCCAATTGTATTGAGTATTCTAATAAGAAACTAGCAGAACTAGTCATTGATTTACCGTATGTGGTCCAAATTATTCGCTCCGTGGAGACGAGGTATGGAAGAAAAATAGTGGTGGACATTAACATTGAAGATGAAGTAACAAGTGTATTTCTACCAGCAGTATTTTCAAAATTAAGCGCATTAGAGATCGATGAACTAAACTCAATGGGAAGCACACTGATGCTGGTGTATTTGGGGTTGAAGAACCGCTCACAACAAGTCATTTTGAAACAGTACTCGAAGGCAAACTGATGACGGTGTATTTTGGGTTGAAGAACCGCTCACACATCGACATGTTTTTAAAACAGTATTTTTTTTTTGGTGAGTATTGGATTATATATATTTTATGTATTGATTGATATAACGATTGATATATTTAGTTGCTAATTATTTCTTAATTTGTTTAATTTGTTTTCAGATTATCTAAAAACTAATAAAACGAACAGCATAATGAAGTGGAAAACTGTTAATTTCCTGAGTGGGACTGGACATCGATCTCACCCGCTAATAGAGTATCATCGTGTATGCTTTCAACAGCCGGAAGAAGAGTAAGAAGATGATAATGAGGTGAGTCGTAATGAGAAAGAAGCTTGTTTTAACAAATGGACATCTTCGAGTGGAATTTCGACATTTTCAGTCTACGTTACCAATGTTAGCAAATCAGATGATAGTCAGCGAGAGGTGACAGAAACAGTTCTAAGATATCTATTGAAAGAATTATGTGAAGATGAACATTTTATTTGTTTCTTCGGATACAATACATTTGATGAGGTTTTCAAAATCGAATTTTCCATGACTTGTTACGATGTAACAAAATTGAATGAGTATAGAAACAAATTGCTTGGTAAACTTCAGGATGAATTTCCTTTTGAGGCTGTTCATTGTTCATTGGAGATTACAAGCAGTAATTTATCACAATGGCTTGAATATACTTTGAAAGATTATAGGTTTATGGTAAACCGATGTTACAGCAACTGCTGGTGGTGTATTAACAATAGTGCAAATTGGACGTATGCTTAGACATCAGTGATGGTACACCAACTGTTGGTGGTGTATTAACATTAGTGCAAATTGGACAATTGCTTAGACAACAACAACAGCAATGACCTCACCTCCTAGCAAACGTAGAAAGGTTGATATTGTAATACATAATAACAGTGAAAATATAAGAAACCAATTGGACAATGCATTTGAAAGTGTTTCTAATTTTAGAAGTGAACTAAACGGTGCTATTTCAGTATCATTCCAAATCGGGGAAAACACTCAAACCGACTTGATTGAGAACAGTGATGAGTTGATTGAATGTTGGAGAGTTATTAGTGAGCACATTTTGCAACAAGCTGTGAATTTCGAAGAAATTACAATTCAAATAAAGGATGAATCTTTCTTGAGCTGTGAGTTAATTGAAACGGCATTCAATTCTAGAGTGTACACACTTGCAGTATCAAATGTTAAGAATGAGTTTTTGGATCCTCGCGAATTTTTAGCGAATGCTAATATTTGGTTTACAAAGTATGTTAAGAAAGCGTTAACTGTACAAGCTTTAAGGGTGAATTCAGTTTTGTGTGCACAATATGTGCTTCGCGACATATCAGAAACTAAATATTTTGCTATCAAAAATGAGGTAGTTTTCGAGTATACTGATTTAAATGAATTTTATAATAAGAATATCATTGAAGGTACATTGACAAAAATGAGCGAATTTGAAGCAAATGGTTCCGGGTGGGCATTAGAGAAAATTCATCGTTTGAGAATTAATATAAATAAATATGTTGGATTTCAAGTAGGAATGTCCAATACTAGTCGATTGCCTGACGTAATAGTCAATAAACATTCAGTGCTAAATTTGTATGATACAAAGGAAGCTTGTTTTGCGTGGAGTGTGGTTGCTGGTTTGTATCCAAAAACTCGAAACGTGAATCATCTTTCTTCCTATCCTAATTACAGAGATGTTTTAAATTTAGATGGTATTCCAATTCCGATGGAAATGAAATATTTAAACAAGTTTGAAAACCAAAACAATATTTCTGTAAATGTGTATGGAGCACAATATGATGAAAACAAATGGGTATGTATGGGAACAAACGAAGTAAAAGGAAAAAAAACTTTTACTATTGTACCTTTGTATGTATCAGATAAAGTATATGAAAGGAGTGTAGACTAATTGATGTTGCAGATTGGAAACAGTGAAAGTTATCACTTTTGTCTAATTAGAAATCTTGCTCGCCTTGTGCGTTCAAGCGTCACTAGCACTCAGAGAAGGATTTATATATGTAGACGTTGTTTGTCATATTATTTTTTGAGGATGAGTTAAATGTTCACTTTGCAGACTGTAAACAGTTTCCTGTTGCAAAAAGCATAATGCCGACTGATGAACAAAGATTTGTTAATTTTACAGAATTCCGAGTTAAAGATACAGTTCCATTTATAATATATGCAGACACTGAATGCGTCTTGTCTCCAATTTCCTCCTGTTTTCCAAATAGTGACATTCATAACTCTACTTTAACACAAAAACATATTCCTTACAGCATTTCTTTATAACTTCATTGTAATTTTGATAGTGAATTGTGCAGTTTCAAACTCTTTAGGGGAAATAATTGCATTGAATTGTTTGTAAAGGAACTTTATAGTATTGTGGATAAACTTCAAACATATTACTTATCGGTTAAGCCAATGTTAAAGATGACCGAAAATGAAGAAAGATTATTTTTGTCAAGTAAAATGTGTCACATTTGCGAGAAACCGATTGCAGATAATGAACTCAATGTACGCGATCATTGTCACTTAACTGGAAAATATAGAGGAAGCGCACACAATAGTTGTAATTTAAATTACAAAGTAACAAAGGTTTTGCCTATAGCATTTCATAATCTAACGGCCTATGATGGACATTTTATAAATTAAAGAAATTTGTGAGAAACGTGATGGAGAGGTGTTACATAATCCTGGTGATATAAGTTTGTTGGCGGTGAATATGGAACGTTATAAAGGGTTTACAAAGTATGTACGGGTTAAGAATGGATTCATTCAGTTAAGATTTATCGATACATATAATTTCTTGTCTTGTTCACTAGATCAATGTTCATCGTCGTTAAGTGAAGATTCAAAGCAAATAACACGACGTTATTTTAATGATGATGCACAGTTTCGACTTACTGCGAGAAAAGGCGTGTTTCCCTATGAATACGTCACGAGTATGGATGTACTTAACGAAACTAAATTACCTGAAATATCCAAGTTTTATAGCAGTCTTAATGATCAAACAATATCGAATGAAGAGTTTGAGTTTGCTCAATCTGTGTGGGAAACGTTTTCCTGTCAAACATTAGGAGAATACGCAGATTTGTAATAAAAAGTTGACACTCTTTTGGCGGATGTCTTTGAAAATTTTAGATCGAATGGCATGGAAACTTATGGCATTGATGCAGCTCATTTTTACACTGCTCCATCTATGTCTTGGTGTGCTATGAAAAAGATAACCAACGTTCAACTTGAATTGCTTCAAGATATTGATATGTTACACTTTTTTGAACGATCTATTCGAGGAGGAAATGTTCAGTGTATAACACGACATGCGATTGCTAATAATAAGTATATGAAAACTTATGATGAGAAAAAGCAAGAGTCCTACATAATGTACTTTGACGTTAATAATTTATATGGATATGCGATGATGGAATATCTTCCAACGGGTGGCTTTAAATGGGTTGCAAATGTTGAAGGCTTTGATGTTTTAACTATTGATGATACTTCACAAATTGGATATATTTTGGAAGTAGATTTGACTTATCCTCAAGAGTTACATGACAAACATTCAGATTACCCTCTATGTCCCGAAAAGTTGGTAAAGCTAATGGCTACCCTAGATAATAAAGAACGTTATGTTTTGCATTATAGATTGTTAAAGCAATGTATTCAACTAGGAATGAAATTAGATCGCATTCACAGAATAATTGAATTCAATCAGAGCCAATGGCTAAAACCATATATTGATGTGAACACAGAGAAACGAAAACATGCCAAAAATGATTTTGATTTTTTTTTATAAATTGATGAATAATGCAATTTGTGGTCGTTCACTGATGAATGTGAGGAAGTTAAGGGACATCAAATGGGTCACCAAATGGCATGGAGCTCGTGGTGCTAGGTCTTTAATAGCTAAGGTTAATTTTAAACATAGAATTATATTCGATGAACAATGTATGGTCATCGAGATGAGCAGACTAAAGATTTTTCACAATCAACCAGTATATGTTGGTGCATCTATATTAGATTTGTCTAAATGTAAAATGAATGACTTTCATTACAATGTTATTTTAGCAAATCCTGAATCAAATGTGAGGTTGTTATACACAGACACCGATAGTTTTATGTATAGATTCTATTATGATATTTATGAGTTCATGAAACATCATTCAAATTTGTTTGATACTGGAAACTATAAAACAAACAATCCTTTTGGAATTGTGAGACAAAATAAAGGTGAAATTGGTTTAATGAAAGATGAAAATGCTGGAAGGATTGTTGAAGAATTTGTGGGGTTAAGACCCAAAATGTATGCAATAAAATTGTGTGATGAAATGAATAGCTTGTGTAAGGCTAAAGGCATTAAGAAGAGTGTGAGTAAAAGTATGAGCATTGATGAGTATCGAAAGTGTCTTTATAACAGAGATCAAGTCAACAAAGTTCAAGTTTGTATAATTTCAAAATCTCATTCTGTATTTACTGTTCGGCAAAATAAGTTGGCAATTTCATCAAACGAAGATAAAAGACACATAACTGAAAACGGAATTGATACTTTACCGTTTGGTCATTTTTCTCTGAAAAAATGATTAGAAACAAATTTGAGATTTAAGCACTTCATCTCACTTACTTTATTTCTTTCACACACACACACTTTTATTCTGTTAATAATAATACTAATGTTTTGTGTGTTCCTTTGCTTGTGAAAAAAAAAATAATAAATAATAACCAAAATTTTGTGTGTAATATTTAAAAAAACCTCCCCCCCACCATTTCCATTTTCCCGAAATATATATATGTATATATATTTCCTGAAGGACATCCGCCCGGCATTCCGGGAGACCATAAAGATCCAGAATACAGTGTAGGTACATTGTTGGCTCTACAGTACATAAGTCATTACGATATACCATATAAATGGTTATGTAGCATGTTGAGTGATGCTCTCAATACGCCCAAGCAGATCTTCTCAAGATCATCCTCGATGATGCCAAGCTTCTTGAGGATATCCACGACGAACTTATAAGATGTTCCACGAGCTCCGAATAGAAAGCCATTCACTTTTCATGCATTTTTAGGTAAGTTATATCTCTCACTCAAGTGAGGTATGCATGGTCGGTAAATAGCCTCTTTCTCCTCGTTGACTCGTACGGCTTGCGGAATGTCCACTTCCATTCGTACCGTGGGGTCCAGGACCAAACCCCTTCCATTCTTCCTGTCAAAGGCAAAGATATCTGCTCTACGGCGACTACTATTTTATATTACATATAATTTAGTAATGGTGCGTTGTAAGAGGAGCAACTCTACCACTCAATATAAACGAACAGGAAGTGGATCATTAATTAGTCGTGTACTTAATAAAACTATTGATAATTTACCCGTGGAATTACACATCCCGGGATATGAATATTGTGGACCAGGAACAAAATTAGAAAAGCGATTGAGCCGTGGTGATCCAGGAATAAATATATTAGATAAAGCGTGCAAAGAGCACGACATTGCTTACGCAAAGCATAAAGATTCAAACAAAAGAAGAGAGGCTGATGAAATTTTAGCTTCAAAAGCTTGGTCTCGTGTAAAATCCCGTGACGCATCATTTGGAGAGAGAGCGGCTGCACTAACAGTGGGTGGCATAATGAAAGCTAAGTCTAAGATTGGAGGAGGTAGGCGAAATTAAATAACAAAAAAAAAAACAAGAAAAGATTTAAAAAAAGAAGAACATCGAAAAAGCAAGGTGGTATTTTACCCCTACTTCCGATATTTGCAGCCTTGTCGGGCTTGGGGGGTCTAGCAGGCGGAGCAGCAGGGGTGGCGTCTGCTATAAACAAGGCGAAAGCTGCTCAAGAAGAACTAAAAGAAATGAAAAGACACAATCGAATGATAGAAGCAATGCGAGGAAAAGGAGGTCAAGGCATTTATTTAAATCCTCCTGCATACAAAAGATAATTAACCAAATACCAAATAAAGCATTAAGTAATTTCGATTTAGCTAAATACGCACATCAATTAAAGATTCCAAATTTTAGAGGAGTCTTTATGCGAGATACGTTACCAAGATATCCTCGAAAAAATGAAAACTGTATTGTTAACCTTGAACCGATGGATAAATCCGGTTCACATTGGGTGGCTTTCAGTAAACGTGGTAAATATGTGCATTATTTTGATAGTATTGGTAATTTAAGACCACCATTAGAAATTTTAACATATCTTAAAAATTGCTATCTACAATATAATTTTCATTCATATCAATCGATTACTTCTTCGATTTGTGGACATTTATGTTTAGTCTTCTTGTATTGTATAAATAAGGGAAACACAGACCGTCTTTAATCATTTCAAAGATGGCTTTCGAAAGACGGATAACTCTTGAAGGTAAAGGCTCGGATTGATGTTACATTGGAGAACCCGATTCATCTTGTAGGAACAGAGTTTTTTGAAATAGGACTTGCAGGATTGTATACATCTAATTCTATTCGAAATGTTACCAACAGAAATAATAAATTTCGCATTCATTTTACTAATTTTTTATCAATTGATTTAGTGGTACCGCCGGGTATTTATGAATTTGAAGATCTAGCCTCAACATTTGATGATTTACTTAGTTATCAGTCATTGTCGAAACTTATACCAGAACATTTAGAAAAAAAAATGTATGTGGAAGAGGATATAGATGGAAAAAGAGACAACCGTCTCGTTTTGTCTTCTCCGTTTAATATTTATTTCACTGTAGCCAACAGTGTAGCAGGGCCTTTAGGTATTGAAAAGAAAGTTTACCCTAAAGAGAATAAAAGAGAAATTGAAATTGATCGAAATAGAATGGATAATGAAGTAACAATTAGCGAGAATAATAACGTTTTTGCTATAAAGTTGAACGAAGCGGACAGAGCGATTTTAATAATACCCAATGCTAGCTATACGTTAAAACAATTAAGTGAAAAGATTAATGAATTATTAGTTGAACATTTATTAGGTGACAAAGACAAATTCCCATCATTTTATATTAATTATGATAAAGTCTTTTATCATTGTAAACTACATTCGAAAGTGTTTACTATAGATTTTGGTGTTGCAGATTCTATTGCAGATTTGTTAGGATTTTCTCATAGAAAGTTCGAGGCAAACACAACTCATCATTCTGAATATATGATTAAAATTAACACTGTTAATAGTATTCGAGTATGTTGCAACCTTGTGCTTGGTACGAGTTCTTATTTGAACCATAAACCAACACACTCTTTATATAATTTTAAAGGTCATGTTCCTGCTGGTTACCCGATTGTTGTACAACCAACAACAATTAATTTTTTGCCTATGCTCACCAAGGTTATTCAACATGTATCTGTGCAACGTGAAGATCATCTTCAACAGCTCATTGATTTGCAAGATGAAGATTTAACTGTAGAATTAATTATTCGTCCAGCACGATATCTTGCAATATAAAGTAATGAAATACTGTTATGTTTTCATTCCACTTGAGTAAGCTTACTAGAAAACATTCACAAATATGGTTATACTATATAATACTCAAAGTTTGAAAAAAAAGAAGTCGACTCTGATTCGATAAAATAATATAAATCAATCAGCTAAAATTTCTAAAAAAAAAACAAACAACGACATCGCACCTTGAAATCTAAGAAACAGTTATCGAGTAACAACAAACATTTCTTACAGTCTTTAGGCTATCGCGTACTATAATTTCAATATAAATATATACGCAATTGTTAATCTTATTTAGTTTCTATCTATAGTTGAAGCTGTTAACATGTTTAGCATGTTTAACATAACAGATAAAAGAGAGGTTGAGAACAGAGTTGTGCGACGAGAAGAAAGAGTTTATCAACCTTATTCAGCTAATAAATTCGAAAATAATGATGAAATTCGAATACCGATTCAAAATGAAGAAAACATAGTTTTATTATCAGAAGGTGTTCTTCACTTAGAAGGTCAAATTATTACTTCTAACATAAATCCGGCTGCTTCTACTACAGCACATCCTGACCAAAATTTTGGGGCTAATCTTTTTAGCGAAATTCGCATCACGTTAAATGGTAAAGAAATTGATCGTACACGCCATCTAGGTATAACAAGTTCTATAAAAACCTTTGCATCATATTCAAAAAACGAATATACAGCTTTACAAAATGCTGGTTATTTTCCCTCTTTAACAACACCAGCAAGTGAAGCAAATATTGTTGATAGTAACACAAAACGTTTTCATATAATACTTCCTTTAAGCAACCTGTTAGGTTTAGCAGAGGATTACAGAAAGCCGATTTTAAACTGCAAGCATGAGGTAATACTTCTCAGATCGTCAAGTGACGCACGTGCGTTGCAATCGACAACCGAAAACGATCTTTCTAAGGTCAAGTTATTTAAAGTTTATCTAAAAATTCCCGTTTTATTATTATCGGACGAAGAACAAATTAAAAGATTAAAACTAATGCAGAAAAATATTCCCATTCAGGTTGGTTTTCGATCATGGGATGTTCATGTCTTGCCTTCTCTTCCTAGAACAACTAAATATAGTTGGACTGTAGTGACAACTTCTGAAACTCAAAAACCACGTCAATTTTTATTAGGTTTTCAAACTAGAAGAAATTTACTAAACACATGCTCTTCCTATTTTGACCATTGTAACATAAAATCTATAAGAGTTTTTTTAAATTCAATTTTTTATCCCTATGAAATGCCAACTTCTGAAATTGCCATAAATGACTACAGCGAGTTGTATGACATGTTTGTTAAATTTCGTAATGTATATTATCAGATCGATGATGTTCGTTCAGAGACTCTGGTTTCACGAGATGAATTTAAGTCTCTTTGTCCGATTATTGTAATTAATTGTCTCGAACAAGTGGAAGCAGTGAAAACATCTTCAGTCGATGTGCGAATTGAAATCGAGACAAGTGAGAATATACCTGAAGATACAACTTTTTATTGTGTTCTTATTCATGATCGTCAAATATCTTACAGACCATTAACGAATGAAGTAATTATCTAAACCAATATCTGCTAAGTTATAAGCAAGCAAGTAAACAAGTATTCTCACTTTAGTTGCAATCATGGAATTGACAACAACAAACTCTCCTTCTACTGATGCTGGCACGTGGAATAAGAAGCAACCAATAGTTGCAGACATTCGCAAGCTACCAAACGGCAGTTTGGAACTTGCTTACAGTATGTTAAATAACGGCAATATACCTTCATTCAGCCCCGTGATCACATGGGTTGCAGCATATTGTGAAAAAACTCTTTCTTCTTTTTTTGACTCTATTAAGAATAAATATGAATATTTAGTTGTATATAATTTGCCACAGGAATTTTCTTTGTTTGCACTAAAAGCACTTTTCCCCGACTCATTATTCGATCTTAATACGATTGATGGAATGTCAGACCTAACGTTGAGGCATAGCCATCGTTTACCTACAGATTGTCCAAAACATTTACCATCTCTGGCAATGGGAAGCAATAGTTGTGCTAAATTCAATGTCAATGCTGTTCAACATTGGTAAAATTCTTCTCATGGCATCATGAAAATCGTGTGTTCGATAATAAACAAGTTTCGAAACAATGGACTTCGAGGTTTTAATACGTTTGATTGGAACTACTTTCCTATAAACGTACTGACTATATATGAACCACAACGAATTCGTCTAGAGTGGGAACATCTACCAGATAATCTAAAGAGGAAATTTCAACTGTTTCGTCTTCGCTGCAAATGTAATAACTGTAGTCGCTATCTATAAAAGGTGATTAATTAAATCTACTAGTGTCGTTGACAGCTATACATATTTTGTTTTAGTTTGCTTTTTAACACAGTGTATATTTTTTTGTCTACAGAAAATAATCATCTGGACAACTAAAAGAAGAAGATCATCTCAACACACCCACACTCATCTGGACAACTAAAAAAAGAATGAGATTACTTCAAGAGAAATAAAATTGTATTAATTGTAATTCTAAATGAATAAAGAAGAAAAGGTCTTTTGTACCATTTCATATTTAAGTTCTTATTAATGATCAATTACCTCCTCACTTCACATGTAAATAAAATAATAATATTGTCAGGTGAGAGATTCGAACCCTCGCTTTCAATTTCTGAAAATTAGATCTTAAGTTTAACGCCTTAGACCGCTCGGCCAACCCAACACATGCAAATCATGCATATTAGCCAACGTGTTTTGTTGATTCATCTCAGTTCACATTTAGCTTTGTGTGGTGAACATCTTTTCTTTTTCAAGTAAAGCAGCATCATGAAGTATTTTAATTGTGTAAAGTATTCCAAAAAACAGTTAAGGCAAATGATATTGAGTCAAAAAGAAATGAATTTAAAATCTGAAAGAGTTCGGCTAAAAACATTTAAGACCTGGTCTTCAGACAGTTTTACGAACACTGCATGGTTAGCAGCTGCAGGATTTTACTATTATGGATATAAGGATATGGTTAGGTGTGCTTTCTGTAATCTGCAACTTAGTTATTGGGAAGAAGATGATGATCCGTTTGAAGAGCATAAGAAATGGGCTTTTTCTTGCCCATACGTAAACAATATTTCTCCTAGCATAGAATTGAAATCTGAATATCAAAGACTTAAAACTTTTCAAAATTGGCCTCTTCCCTGTCCAAACGACTTTTGTTTAGCATCAGCAGGATTTTATTATACTGGTCATGGTGATAAGGTGAAATGTATATCCTGTAAGATTGAAATTGAAAATTGGAGGGAGAACGATAATCCTTTAAATGATCATGAAAAATGGGCGCCATATTGTCCATATTTAAGTGGGTTTTACGTCGGCAACGTTGATTTAAATCCTGAAAATCCTACTATTATTCCATATAATACAAGTTATGATACGTGTGGAAGCAATATATGTTGATGTGATGTGATTTTTTGTGCAGTGTGCATTCTCAGACGTAAACGTAGGCATGCTGAAGTTTGTTAAGCAGTCAAACACTCTACCAGTAATATCATTTACTAATGCTGAAAACCAGAGTAAAAGTGAAAAAAGAAAGCATGGTGTTTTACTACCGAACACAATTCGATGTATCATTTGCGGTCCATCGAACTGTGGCAAAACAAACGTAATGCTAAATTTATTTTGCCACAAAAATGGAGTTCGTTTTGAAAACGTTTATATTTATTCTAAATCACTTGCTCAAAGTAAATATGTTGAATTAAAAAAGTTTTTGGACTCCATAAAAGAAATAAAAAGTGATTTTTTTCGATAATGATGAAGTTATGCCTCCAGAAATGGCTAGAAAAAACTCTATATTTGTTTTTGATGATGTAGCCAGCAATAAACAACAACACATGAAAGATTATTTCAGTAGAGGTCGTCATCACGACGATTACGTATTTTATCTTTGTCAAACATATTCTTGTATACCTAAACATCTAATTAGAGATAACGCTAATTTTTTAATTCTTTTTAAACAAGACGGAACAAACTTGCGTCACGTATATAACGATCATGTAAATACAGATATGAGCTATGATCAGTTCATTGATATTTGTTCGTATTGTTGGCAAAACTCTAAGTTTGGCTTTTTGGTTATCGATAAAGATAGCGATTTACAAAATGGTCGATATCGCAATGGATTTGATGTTTATTTTCAGTTATAAATATGACTTCAAAAAGAGCTAAATGCCCATTCGTGTTATGGCTTTTGCGTGGTTAACAACTTAACTATGACATCGTTTAACAAAACCAATAATGTATCTATCGGACGACCGACTTCACGACATGATATTGCAACTAAATCATATGTTGATGATAAGCTACTGCAATATGGAAATCAACTAACAACAACAACAAGCGACGGACATCTACGTATTAACGGCAAACGGTTAAAAAATGTTGGAACGCCAATACATGTTGAAGATGCGTGCAACAAAGGTTATGTACTGAAGTTATTGAATGAGCTAAATAAAAACGAGTCTAAAGAAGACATACAACGAAACTTTAACGACCTTAAAGGTTTAATTTTTTCAATTTGTAAAATAGAGAAAAAAGAACTTAACTTTCAAAACAAACGTCTCGAGGGCTTAGCTTTACCATCATCTGCAAATGAAGCAGGAAACCTTATTGCAATGCAGCAACATACATCGAATATAAAAAAATATCTAGACACCCGAATAACCGAAGTGTTACAACGAGTAGAATTCATTCATGGTTTAGTGCGAGAATTTTCAGAAGATCACTTTCCGTATGATGAAGATACTCTCGACTTGGGTAACAAAAGAATAAGAAATGTTAAAGATACAATTCAAAATCAAGATGCGGTAACGTATTCTTTTCTTAAAACTCATGTAACAAATGAACTCGATGAAATGAAAAAATCTCTTTTGAATATAAACAGAGATGATGAAACTGTAGATATGTTAAATAGAAGATTAACGAACATATCTCAACCAATCGATTCGTTAGATGCAATAAACAAATATTACTTAGAAAACTTTGCTGCCCCTCGAAAAGATCTAGAAGACTTAATCACTAAATTTAATAAACAAAACTTTTTAAACGTAGACGAAGGTGGAACTTTAAATATGATGAGTAAACGAATTACTCACGTAAACAATCCCATATATGATAACGATGTTGCAAATAAGACGCTTGTTGAACAATATGCCGCTTCCCGACGTGAATTTGATCAATTGAAACAAACTGTAAACAATCTACAACATCAAAAACAAACAAATGTTGAGTTTCCTGTTAACGACCAAGATGTGACAAATAATCGGTTTGAAGAACACTATGCTGCTTCACGAACTGAAGTTAATCAACTAAAAGAAATTTTAAGCAATTTACAAACTCGTATTGAGGGTGTTGTGAACAATCTCAATATTGTTAAAAAAGAAGATCTTGAAAGTTATGCTGCTGAATCCAAAGAAGAATATAACAAGTTAAAAACTGAACTAGAAAAAATTGAGCATATGGTTAAAAAAGAACCACTCGAAAGTTTTACTGCATCCAAAGAAGAATATGGTATATTAAAAGATGAAGTAAAGAAAAAGAACGTATCGAAATTTATTCTGAAATTCTCCAACACACCATCAATCCATTCACCAGTATACACGCTTCATAATCATAACATACAGTACCAACTTCCCTACAAAGGCATATTAAAACCAATTTTTGTTTCACCAAGATCTCC
The DNA here is from genome assembly GCA_946902985.2 of Meconema thalassinum. Classification (NCBI taxonomy): domain Eukaryota; kingdom Metazoa; phylum Arthropoda; class Insecta; order Orthoptera; family Tettigoniidae; genus Meconema; species Meconema thalassinum. The sequence continues at coordinate 65,082,066 of OX336390.1, read as the reverse complement.
AATTGTGTATGCAATTTTAAATATACGTCAAGAGATTGAACTGGATGGCAGTGATATTGTTGTTGAAGAGCAAGATGAAATTCAGTTTCGACTTAGAGACCCTAAAAAACATAAAACTGATGATCTTCCTCTTCAAATCGATTTTGAATATACTATAAATAAGTAAAACAACCACAATTTCTGTTTAGTCATGGGGAAGAGCTCGAAGATTAAAGCTGAAAGTCGAGTAAAGGATAAACTTTCACGCTTAAAAAAAGATGTTAAAGACAAGTATCTTTCACTTCAAAATGATGTTAGACGTAAGGAATTAGATATAGAGACTAACTTTAAACCAGTAACAAGTTCATTAAATCAACTTGTAGCTATTGATAATACGTCAACTCAAAATAAGGAAAATCGAAAAAGAAAAGGAAAATATGACGATTCTGAATCAACTGCTACTTCAGATGAAGAAGATGGAGATAGCATCAAAATAATTTCACTACTTAACCGCTACTTTGATCCGTTCATTAAACAAAACGTGGATAGAACATATGGTATAACGATAAGAAATGATAAACAATACTTGGGACGTGAACGAGTTTTCTTTGATAAAAAGTGGATAAAAGTTGGTGGTGAAAAATTTCCTATAACAGAAGGTCTACTTGAATTGATTCAAAGGAAAGTACCAGACCCCACTCTATTAGATAGGAGTGATTTAAGTTCATATTTGAAATTATTAAATGTTTCAAACGTGCACAAAAGAAATTATACAAGCAATGCAGCTCCAAGAGGAACGCAATCTTATAAGTATAGACATATAATTGAACCCCTTCTCACTGAAGACATAGATAGAATTATAAAAACAGCTGATGAAAATGAAGAAGAAGCAAATACTTCGATGCATACTGGATATGGTAAAAAAACACATCACACCACAAGCCATTTGGAAATTTGAAGGCGGTAACAATATTGAATTCGTTCACTGGAATGAACCAAACAAATTGGTATCAAGACTTAAAAAATTAATTGCATCGAAAGCTGCAGGTCACACAGGACTCGACAATGAAATCTTTGCAATTGAAGAAGAACTAAGAAATGCAGGATATATTGAATAAAAATTCAACGTTTGTAAAACAATGCACAGTACGTTATAAAACATTGTTTGGAAAATAACTATGAACGAAATCAGATGAGAAATTGCAAAAGAACTTCATGCACCGCTTAGAAAAAAGTTTAAAAGACGACGTGTTATTAGCAAAGGAATCGATGACCTCCATGAAGCAGACCTTGTGGACATGTCCAAACTTGCAAAATGGAATAATGGATTTAAATATTTATTAACCATTATTGATGTTTACTCGAAATATGCATGGGCAATTCCTCTTAAAACCAAAAAAGGAAGTGAGATTGTAGAAAGTTTAACATTTGTTTATTCTCAAAGTAAAAGATTGCCCAATTATTTTCACACCGATCGAGGAACGGAATTTTATAACAGTGAATTCAAAACACGGTCTCAGAAACAAAATCTAAAGCATTATTCCACTGGGAGCTCCATTAAAGTGAGCGTGGTAGAATGATTTAATCGAACTCTTAAGGAATCGATGTGGAAAGAATTCACAACACGAGGTTCTTACCGATGGGTACATATTTTGCCTGAGTTATTAGTAAAGTATAATCACAAAATACATCGCAGCATCGGCATGAAACCTATTGATGTAAAAAGAAACAATCCACCCAGCTTGCCAACGCAATATAATGAAACTTTAAGAAAACCAAAATATAAAATCGGTGACATTGTAAGAATATCAAAAATCAAGAAACACTTCACTAAAGGCTACGAAGCTAATTGGACAACGGAATTATTTACAATTTATAAAGTTCAAAATACTAATCCACGAACATATCTTTTAAAAGATAATAAAAATTTGCCGATATTTGGAGCGTTTTATGAAGCAGAGTTACAACGAACAAAACATCCTAATATATACTTAGTCGACAAAATACTACGTAGAAAAGGAACCCGAGCCTTCGTATCTTGGCTTGGATTCGATTCAACTCACAACTCTTGGATTCCCAACAAAAATATCTTCTAATTACAACAGTGTAAGTTTTGTTTTTTAATTCCTTGCAAAAATATTATTATTATTATTATTAATGTGTCTCTATATATATGTTTTTCAGCTCACTAAAACCAACACACGCAAGAAAGAAAAGAATGATTGTACTTACCCGTGCACATGACCAGCATATTTCAACTCTGCAAACAACACAGCATCTTCAATTCTCCGCAGCTTGTTGGAAAAAGAACTACTTACCACTTTAAGAACGAAGATCATATCATTTTTCACTATTTCATATTATATAATTAATGTAAACCACAAATGATCAAACAAATATATTTTTAAAAAAATTTACACTGCACAATTTTAGTTAAAAACAACCACTGTCCACCGTCCATTTAATTCAAAATTTGAACTTCTTCTTCTTCGGCATCCATATCCACATGATCTCCACCCCCCACACCCTATTCCTCCAGCGGCGGAAAATCGAGCAGCTCATTCGTGTCTGAGTCGAACGCTTGCAGCTGCTGAATGATTACTCCCAATATGTGGGGAGTTACACCATCCGAAACCAACTCCTGACAATGCTGGCGGTCTCGAATGATCTCCATCAGTTCTCAGTTGAAGATGTCTTGTTCTAAATTGCTCAACCTATTGAACCATACGTCCTCCTCCACTTTGAGAGCGCTCACGGCAAAGTTTAATCCTTGCCCCTCTGCTCGCTCTCCCAGAGATTTTATGTCGCCTAGCTGCTGGAGCTTTACAAGCAGGCTTCCGTACATAGTCATAATGAAAGAGTAAGATGTCAACTGCGTTACTTTGAACTGAGTGTTACTTCATAGCCAAGTGCTCTTATATATTGTGAATATCAAACTGCAAAAAGCTATTTTAAACATTTCACATGGAGCTCTGGGAACTGGCTTCAGATCTTGTTCTCTCATTGAAAATTACAGACTTGACTAATGACGGCTATGAAACAAGAAACAAACACACCAAGATTCATTTCACACTTGACTTATAAAACAGCGTAACCAGATTGAGATCATGAAGCAAGCCGGAACACAAAAAATGTTAACATCATTTAAATTAAACAGATATAACATAGCGACAACGAGTAACACAAGTTCACTCCCACGCTCTGGTGATATATGCTGTACTTAAACAGAGTCTAGCTTTACAACGCCACTTTACTTATTTAGCGAGCGCGAGCAAAAAACTTTATCAACCAAACGGAACAGATGCACGCCACAGGTCTGGTAGTGAGCCAGCTATGTCGACCGCCTCGCCGTACACTCTCATTCAAAAGTTATGACACCCAAGACTCTCTCCACTTCCTTGAACAATTACCTAAATATAATTAAATAATCAATCAATAATTAATAGCCATGATACACAACTGACCTCTGCTGTCCTCTCCATGTGAACACAAGGCGAGGTGCTCATCCTAGCCATTAGCCAATCACCTGATCCCACCTGGACCACGTGCTCGCTCTAAGAACCCATGACGTCATCGCGATTACGCAATATCTGGTCGTGATGATGCAATATTCAAAGTCTAGCGTTTTATAATACTTCCCTTGACAATATGATCATAACTTGAATTGTTAGCTTGATATTAAAACTGAAACGAAACATGAGGATGTCAGACCCATTCGCGACTAACGGAGGGTTTTAAAAGATATTTCTACATGGGGACTGAAAATATTAATAATAACTCTTTGAAAGTAATTTTCATAAGTCGAAACAAGGAATGTGCTGTAATGACCGTAACCAGCGCCTTCGTAAAGAGTTTCTTTTAGGCCGAGAGGTATTCCAGTTTTGAACAGCTGACTATGTAGCGTTGGGGGTCTGCACTGCTAGCGCTCGTCAAGAGCGGGGCGCGCATGAACTCGATGAGTGGTAACACTATATTATTCTATTCGTCCTGATAATAGCCTACAGTGCAGTAGTTCCTGGAGACAATTAGCAAATTATCTATTGGCTACTTGATCATATTCAATATTAAAATAAGTGTTATGAAAAGGATATTGGGGGTTACAAAATGTGCTCTTTCACGATATGTGTATGCATTGGTCAGAGAAACATTTTTGGTTGAACACCTTCGAATTTTAATGCACTTACTGTACCATCCACACAGGCATGCGTAAACCTGCTAAAAGAACATCGATGGAAGAGAGACTCCATCCCACAAGGATTCTTTGAAACAGATGCAATGATATGAATGGATGTGACCAGAATATGAGCTGAGGCATCTAGTGACCAGATTTGCTATCCATGGTTTCCACTTTCGCATCTGTTCTTGGAAGTCCTTCCATCAGCCCAGCCATGAGTGTGTTTGTCTATTATGCAACAGTCAATGCGATAAATATCACGCCATGGAGTGTGATAGGAGACTGGTATCACTGAGTCAGTTTCGTTTAGACGAGGTCTGATTAAGATGACTAATTACCAGAGTGTAGTGTGGTGAATTGTGGGGTATTTACTACCCCAGACTGGAATCCAATTTTTCGCTTTGTTATAGGCCAATGACCATTGGCCGCAATACATATATTATTAAATAAGTGTTTTGGACGTACGTGTTAGTCTCATACGGAGCCCTGTTACAAATGTTTATATATGTGACAAATTTCATGACCTGCACCCTTAAATGTCTGGAGCAGTAAATGTTATTATTATTATTATTATGAAACTTATTATTACTATTATTATTATTAGCGCACAGACAGTGCCTCTCGATCAAATACTTGTAAATATTTCGCATTCAGAGCGTGACCGTAATGGTATAGCTTATAAGAGCGTATTATAATTATTAATAATTGACTATTATTATTTATTTATTTACAATGTATTTTCCCAATATTGGAATGCGTTATTCATTTTGACTCAATTCTTGACGTTCTTCTTATTTTGCCATTATTGTTTCATTCTGTAAGGTGTAGCTTTAGGTTGCTCTGGTTGGACTTCCCAGTAGTTCACTTTGTTACGGAAGGAGTCTATGTCTGAAGTGTCGGTTATGTTAGCAGTTCGCATGGTTTTTTTGTAATTCTTTCATCCATGGTGTTGTACTTCTGAATGATGATATGTAATCTAGTATTCTTTCAGCAGTCTACTTATGTGCCCGAAGAATTTCAATCGTCATCTTATGATGTCGACTTCGATGTTTGAGTATTTTTCAGTTGTCTGGATTGACTGTATTCGTTACCCGTCAGGAGTGAGTCTTGCTCCCAGTATTTTTCGAATGATTTTTCTTTCTTCTTTCTTGATGTCTTTAAGTTCATATTTCTTAATGAGTGTAAGTGTTTCGCTTGTGTAGAGACTTGCCGGTTTGATGACAGTGTTGAAATGTCGAATTTTGGTTTGTCTTGACATGCATTTTTTGTTATAGAAGTTTTGGATAAGTCCGAGTGTTCTCCTGGTTTTCTGGATACAGTTTCGTAGTGAGATATTTTCGGATCCAGTTGGCTCGATAAATTCTCCCAGGTATCTGAAATGTGGGACTATTTGATCGTTCCGTATTTTGTTTGTATACTGCCGCCTTTGTGACTTAACTCTTGAGTTTTCTCAAAGGATATTTGAGTCCCACTTTTTTGGCGCATTCTTGGAGTTTTTCTATTTGTTTTATTTCGGTACCTTGATTTTCCGTTAGTATAACCAAGTCATCGTCGAAGGCAAGATATGGTATAGAGAGATTGTTTTTACGATAGCCAAGTGTAACTGGTTTCCAGACATTTTTTTCCTTGAGATCTTTTTCCCATTCTTCCATGACATTATCCAGGACAATGTTGAACTAGAGAGGGAAAATACCATCTCCTAATCACACTCCTGTCTGAATTTCGAAAGGTTCCGACATTTCCCCCATAAATTTTACTTTGGATTTTGTGTTGGTCAGCGTTTGTTCAATGAGTTTCCGTGTGTTGTGGTCTAATCTTCTTTCTTCAAGGATCTGGAAGCGTGATTGCCTATCCATCGAGTCTTATGATTTTTGGAATTCGACAAATGTGCACATCACTGGTTTATCTCGAATTGCACGCATTTTGAAAATGGTTTTAAGGTTGAAGATTTGTTCAGGGTAGGATCGGTTTGGTCTGAATCCTGCTTGAAATTGTGATTAGTTTGGTTCGAGCTGTTCCTGTGTTCGTGTCAAGAGACAAGCTGAGAACATTTTGTAGGCGACGGGAAGGAGAGAAATCCCTTTGTAGTTGTTCACGTCAGACTTATCTCCTCTTTTGTGTAGTGGGAGGATGAGTGCTGTTTTCCAGTCATCAGGTATTTTCTCTGTTTGCCATATTTCTTGGATGATTAGTGTAATTTCTCTGAGTTCATTGGGTCCTGGGTTTTTAAGTAGTTCTGCAGTAATGCCATCTTCACCTCAGGCGTTATTGTTTTGGAGTCTTTTGATGTGGGAGTGGATGTCATCTTGAGTTGGTGTGTGGTCTGATTGTTTCTTTGGGAGTCTTTTCGTGGGTTCTAGGTAATTCAAAAGTCGGGAGAAGTATATAGCTAGCTCTTGGCAATTGCCTTTATTTGTCAGTAGTGGAGTGGTGGCGCTTCTAACTCACTCCAGAACCCCCCTTGCTCTACTACTAAGCCTCAGCCATGTTAAATATCTCTCGAACGCATGGTCCGATTTTGACAAATGAGGTATCGTTGGACTCGGGATGACGTTATCTTTGCTATGGACTATTCGTTATATTTTTCAATTTTTTTTTGAAAATTTTTGTTTTTGAAACTAGGTGATAGTTTGAAAACTAAACATGATAGAACGTTGTGCCATAGCTCAAACGAATGGTCTTTATGCCCTTTATTTTCTATAATGAAACTTTTTTACTTTCATGTTTTTTTTTTGAAAACACTCGAATTTTGAAAATCCTATATTTTGGAAACTAGGAACTCTACAAAAACGTTTATTTGACATAAATGAAAGGTCCCTATGTCCTCTACTCCCAAAATAAATTTCAAGTCTCTAGGATGAAAACCAGTTGTAGTAGTGTGGTAGTGAGAGAGCTGGACCACTTTTTATTGAGCCACCCTCGTATTTGCCCCGAAGCTGATATCTCGCTAACCAATGGTCGGATTTGAACATACAGGGTGTCCTAGCACTCGTAGTGATGCCCCCTACTTTCCTATAGCCTCTTTATTTGATTAAAAGACCAAAACTAAAAGGTCATGTGCTTTTAATATCTCGCGAACCAATCATGCTAGAGGCATGTTCGATAGGTCCAAGGACTCGGGGTGACGTCCTCTTTGCTATGGACCACTCGTTATAATTTTTAATAAAATTGGAAACTCGATTTTGGGGTAAACACGTGTTTTTGTGATTTTGCTGATATTTCACGAACCAATAACGTTAGATGCATGTACGATGGGTTCAAGGATTCGGGAAGACGTCCTCTTTGCTATGGACCACTCGTTATAATTTTTAATAAAATTGGAAACTCGATTTTGGGGTAAACACGTGTTTTTGTGATTTTGCCGATATTTCACGAACCAATAACATTAGAGGCATGTACGATGGGTCCAAGGATTCGGGAAGACGTCCTCTTTGCTATGGACCACTCATTGTAATTTTAAAAAATTTGGGAAACGCGATTTTGGGGTAAACACGTGTTTTTGTGATTTTGCCGATATCTCACGAAGCAATAACGCTAGAGGCATGTACGATGGGTCCAAGGATTCGGGCAGACGTCCTCTTTGCTATAGACCACTCGTTGTAATTTTTTAAAATTTTGGAAACGCGATTTTGGGGTAAACACGTGTTTTTTATGATTTTTGCCGATATGTCACGAACCAATAACGCTAGAGACATGTACGAGGTGTCTTAGGACTCGGGCTAACGCCCCCTTTCAAATGTGGTAGCTATTTGTCCAAAAAAAAAAAATTCACAAAGGGCCTAACGCCATACATGTTGAAATAACGTTTTCTTTTTCTTTACCTGTTTATAATGTTTATAAAGCGTAGTGGTTGAGAGAGACGATACGGCTGGGTGTGTGTGTTTCAACGAACCTGTCGCTAACCACAAGGACCATGCTTAATAGAACAATCGCTATTTCGGCTGGTCGGTGTATGACAGAACGAGCGTGCGTTTTTCTGATATTTTACCTTTGACGTGTAAACGGTAATGAGAACTTGGTTCTATGTTGGTCGAAGCGAGTACAGAAAACAAACTTACAGGAGGTGAAGGTCATTTGAGCTTATTGGAAGGCATTGATCTGACTTGACAACAGGTGACGCTTGAAGGTGAAATAATCTGACCATTGTGCTGACAGGGAAGTGCGAAAGGCGTGCACACATGTGAAACCACAGGCACGCTAAACCAGTGACATCCTGTCTTGCTTCGTACGTGACAAAATTCAAGTCCATGTGACATTTGATCTACCGCAGGTGTTCACCTTGGACGTTATCTGTCCACGTGCATGATAACTGTTAACAAGTCACATTCTGTTTTGCTTCGTACGTGACAAAATGCAAGTTCATGTGAAATTTGATTCGCCACAGGTGTTCACTTTGGGCGTTAGCTGTCCACGTGACCGATAACAGAATGGTCAAAGCGTGGGAAAAAATGATTATACATGCAACGTAGCATATATAAAGACATGTCGTTATCATTTCCACTCGCACTTATGTGACTACTTTTGAACACACTACAGCGTTGTGTGAAACACTTGGCCTTGTTTAACAGTTTTGGTGTTGGTGGAAAATATTTAACCTTGTTGTGGGGTAGGTATATATTTATTCATTTATATATTTATTGATTTTATATAAATACATGCAATTATTTATTGATTAGGTAATTAATGATTTTATTTATTTGTTTGCAGATAACCGGAATACCTTACATGTCTGAGGGAGAAGAAACCATTGCACTTTTGAGCCCACTAGAAGGGAAGAACAACAAGTCACTGCAAGTAAAGGTGAGATGATTTTTTTAAACTAACTTGTTTCATTTTTTTTTTGTTTTATGTTTTATTTTATGAAATGTATGTATTAACTTGAATTTAGGTATTTATAGCGGTTTATTTTATTTATTTTTAGAAACTTGGAAAGAATAGTCTTACCGACGTAGTAGTCGCTGAAAAAAAAAACGAAACGCACTAAAGCGAAACCACTGCCAAAGAGTGAACTGTTTAAAACTCAGGTAAGTCCAACTTAAAAATGCTATTCCATTTTACCACTACTGAAAACTCGTAGACAAAAAAAATTCATTACCTGTACATGACTGGGACAATGATTGCTTTCTTGATTAATGGCTATGTTGTTGTTGTTGACTGGGAAAAGTACAAGGCCATGTTGGATTTTCTAAAAATAAAAATAATAAATTTAATTTATGGGTGGTTCCCTATGGACTCAACGAATATTCACAGGTTTGAACATGATAATGTGAACAAAATGACATGACATTCATTTTTGTTTATTTATTGGTTAAAGGGAGGGTGGGGGAATGTAAATGACTGTAGCTTTATAAAAAAGAAAATAAGTACATGAGTTACTGTTAGTGCCAACATACAGTTTATTTTTAATGGTGTTTTGATATATTAATGCCAATTAACGTTAACGTTTTATTTACAAGTATTGATTGATTGATTGATTGAGTGATGGGTTATTTTGTTTGCTTTTAGGTGTCGTCATGTGCCATTAACGTAATGAACAGACAGTGAACAAGCATGCATTATGCTTTAAAGTACTCTGTGCTCTTGTGCAATGTTAATAACTTACAATAAGAAAAAGTTTTATTATAACACATGGCGTTAGTATCAAATACAACAAGTGAGCAAGTTGGTTTACCACGTGGGATAAATTTAAAATCAGAACATGATCGATGGTTAACATTTGAATCCTGGCCTGTAGGCTTTTTGTCGACGCATGAACTTGCAAAAGCAGGTTTTTTTTTACTTGAACCGAGAAGATGTGGTGCGCTGTGTGTTTTGTCGTATTGAACTTTCACACTGGGAAGAAGGGGATGATCCCTTTAGAGACCATTTGCGATGGTCTCCTCACTGTCCTTACATGCTTGGAAAGCAAGTGGGTAACCTACCCGTGCATTCATTTTACCGAACCACAAGGCCTTTGGCTGCTACTTACGTTGCTGAATCACAAATAAATAATAATAATGATGTATTACCAGTCAACGGTAGTGTCGATATATGTGGTCCATATGCCATAGACAGTGTTGAATTGGCGTGTGCTTTTGAAAAATTGGGAGTTTGCAAGACTAAAGCACTAGCACACCCAGAGTACAGCTCTGTTGAAAAACGTTTCGAATCTTATAAAAATGTTTGGCCATTAATATTAAAACACCTTACCAAACAGCTAAGTGATGCTGGATTTTTTATACTGGTGAAGGGGATAAAACAATATGTTTTTATTGCGGATTTGCTTTAAAGGATTGGCAAATGACTGATGACCCTTTAGTGCAACATGCTCGTTGGTTACCAAACTGTAAATACATGGTGTTGCTTAAAGGTCAGGAATTTGTGAACACTATTCGTAAAGAAAAAGTGATTGCAGCACAAGACATAAAAGTGCCTTTAGAGTTAGAGCACGCGGAGCAAATACATAAGGCTGAAAGAAAAGACTTGTCTCACGAACAGATACAAAAGTGTGACCAACAATTATGTAAAATTTGTTATCAAGATGAACTAGGTGTTGTATTTTTACCCTGTGGACACATGATAGCCTGTGTCAAATGTGCATTAAAACTTAACACTTGTGCTATATGCAGAAAAGTAGTATCTGCTACAGTTAGGGCATTTCTTGCATAACTAGTATAATTTATTCGCCATGCATAGTGCAAAATCCCTAATTGCACAATATTATTAAAACTGTTTTAGAGTGTAATAGATATGCTTTTGTTTTGTTTATAGACTACTACAATGAATGTTTTGAATGCTGTGGGACAATCATGTGGCTTAGAGACAAAGAAGCTCAGCGAATTGCCAACGCATATTCCATTCCGCATTATCAAGATTCGGAAATTGAAAACAGCATATGGTGATCGTGTACTTTGTGTATGTGAAAACTTTGAGACATTTCTGCCTATACGGTTTAATGATATGTCGGAAAGTGTTTTTGATGAAGTCAATAATGCTGTGCAACCTGTACACTTAATTTATGAAGGTTTTAAAAACAATAGGTGCATGATTCGTTTTAATTAAATAAAAAAAGTCAAATAATAATGGAAGATATAAGTCATGACAATGGACTGAAAGAAAAAATATGTGTATAGAATAATAATGTCTTAGTGTTTAGTATTGTCTTAAAAATATTATCATGAAACCAAAAAATGTATATAAAGTTTGTAAATAAATGAAAATAATGGTACAATGTTGTTTTATTTTCTATAGAAGTCAGAATATTTAACATTGCAGAGTATACATGATTATGACAATAAAAAGCACACTTAATACAAGTCTTTGCCTTTACGATAGTGTGTTATAGTTTTAAAAACAAAGCTTGTTGTAGATCTTTTTTCTTCCACGGTAAACAATAGGCATGAAAACGTTATTGTCCTGTTTTGGATCATTATTACTATCATAATCATAAGCTGCATGATCTATATCACTATTATTATAATCACTATAATTATCCTCAACATTATCCTCAACATTACTAAAACCAGTTAAATATTCCTGGTCCTCTTCCTGTTCCTCTTCCTCTTCCTCTACAGTGTCCTCGTGTAGAGTCTGCGTGGCTTTTGATAATGTTAAGGGTTTTTTGAACATTGAATTATTTTCAATAGTAGTATTGTTTTGTAGCACTTGCTTTTTAACATTTTCATGATTTTCTGTTGACAGCAACAGTGTTTCATGCAGTACACTACATTGATGATCACTGACACTTAAAACCACACTATTTTTGCTTTTTAGCTCACTGCGACATTGTTTTGAACGTTGTTTTGTACAACGCCAAATAACAGTTCCATTTTTATTGGTTCGTTTCACAATATATGAATATCCTTTATAGAATGCATGAGGCTTACCATACCTAGTCACAGATACTTCCATATCAACTGTCAAGCTTAGACTAAGCTCTAGTAAAGACAACTTGGTAATAAGAACAATAGATTAATGTGCGAGCATATATGGGTGCAAATGTGGGAGCAAAAAAAAGTGGGAGCAAAAAGTGGGAGCAAGAATTGGGAGCAAAAAAGTGGGAGCAAAAAGTGGGAGCAAAAATTGGGAGCAAAAAGTGGGAGCAAAAAGTGGGAGCAAAAATTGGGAGCAAAAAGTGGGAGCAAAAGTGGGAGCAAAAGTGAGTGTAAAAGTGAGTGCAAACGTGGGTTCAAAAGTGAGTGCAAAAGTGAATGTAAAAGTGAATGTAAAAGTGGGTGCAAAAGTGGGTGCAAGAGTGGGTGCAAAAGTGGGTGAAAAAGTGGGTGCGAAAGTGGGTGCAAAAGTGAGTGCAAAAGTGGGTGCAAAAGTGAATGCAAAAGTGGGTGCAAAAGTGGGAGCAAAAAGTGGGAGCAAAAAGTGGGAGCAAAAATTGGGAGCAAAAAGTGGGAGCAAAAGTGGGAAGCAAAAGTGAGTGTAAAAGTGAGTGCAAACGTGGGTTCAAAAGTGAGTGCAAAAGTGAATGTAAAAGTGGGTGCAAAAGTGGGTGCAAGAGTGGGTGCAAAAGTGGGTGCAAAAGTGGGCGAAAAAGTGGGTGCAAAAGTGGGTGCACGAGTGGGTGCAAAAGTGGGTGAAAAAGTGGGTGCGAAAGTGGGTGCAAAAGTGAGTGCAAAAGTGGGTGCAAAAGTGAATGCAAAAGTGGGTGCAAAAGTGGGAGCAAAAACTGGGAGCAAAAAGTGGGAGCAAAAAGTGGGATCTGAAGAAAGTAGGAGCAATTATGAGAGTAAATGTGAAAGGAAAAGTGGGAGCAAGTATGGGAGCAAATGTGAAAGCAAAAGTGGGAGCAAAAAGTGAGAGAAAAAAGTGAGAGCAAAAAGTGGGAGCAAATATGAGAGCAAAAAAAAAGTAGGAGCAAGTATGGGAGCAAATGTGAAAGCAAAAGGGGGAGAAAAAATGAGAGAAAAAGTGGGACCAAAAAGTGTAAGCAAAAGTGGGAGCAAATATGAGAGAAAAAAAAATGTGGGAGCAAAAAGTGGGAGCAAAACGTGTAAGCAGAAGTGGGAGCAAACAAGTGTGAGCAAATATGGGAGCAGAAAGTGGGAGCAAATGTGAAAGCAAAAGTGGGAGCAAAAAGAGCGAGCAAAAGTGAGTGCACAAAGGGGGAGCAAAATGTGTGAGTAAAAAGTGGGGTCAAATGTGGTGTTTTACTAAAACAATCCCCCCTAACCTAACCTAACCTAACTTTACTCAACCTAATTTCACCTAACCTAACTTCACCTAACCTAACCTACCAACTCTCAGATCAAAAATTAAATTCTGGCTATAGTCGCGTTGGAATCCAAAACCTGTGGGATAACACCCAAGTATACTAGCCACTACACCGCGAAATGGGCAAATTATCATGCAACACAATACAAAAATAAAAAGTTTTCTGTAGTGTAACTCATTGGCTGACAATCATAGTTGAGAATTCAAACCCAAGACCTCAGGACTTTAGTTTTGAACATTATCAGAAATATTATTCCATTTACATTTTGCTGTTGCTTATAGTTATAAGAGTTGGCATTAATATGGGAGCAAAAGTGAAAGCAAAAAGTGGGTGCAAGCATGGCTGGTTGTAGAGACTTTCATATCAACTAATACACATAAATTAAATTTTAGTAAAGTGACTTGGCTAATAATAATAATAATATTAACAGTTTTAAAAAAATTCAAGGGGATTGATATTTTTCAGGGTGTAATTTCCAAAGTACTGTCAAGAATAATAATTACATGAACAGATTCCAAGAACTCTAGAGTGCTTTTAAGGTTAATGATTGGCTAGGAGTGAGATAGAGCTAGCTAACCTAAGTTAACCTCAGCTCAGTAAACCTAACCTTGTCACATGGCATGTTCTACAAGTATAGACTTGCTTTGAGACTGGCTATGACGTCACAGATGAATGGCGGTGGGAGGCTGGCAAAAAGGACAATGTTTTTGGGTAATAAAAAGTCGTGTCCAGCCTCCCACCGCCATTCATCTGTGACGTCATAGCCAGTCTCAAAGCAAGTCTATACTTGTAGAACATGCCATGTGACAAGGTTAGGTTTACTGAGCTGAGGTTAACTTAGGTTAGCTAGCTCTATCTCACTCCTAGCCAATCATTAACCTTAAAAGCACTCTAGAGTTCTTGGAATCTGTTCATGTAATTATTATTCTTGACAGTACTTTGGAAATTACACCCTGAAAAATATCAATCCCCTTGAATTTTTTTAAAACTGTTAATATTATTATTATTATTAGCCAAGTCACTTTACTAAAATTTAATTTATGTGTATTAGTTGATATGAAAGTCTCTACAACCAGCCATGCTTGCACCCACTTTTTGCTTTCACTTTTGCTCCCATATTAATGCCAACTCTTATAACTATAAGCAACAGCAAAATGTAAATGGAATAATATTTCTGATAATGTTCAAAACTAAAGTCCTGAGGTCTTGGGTTTGAATTCTCAACTATGATTGTCAGCCAATGAGTTACACTACAGAAAACTTTTTATTTTTGTGTTGTGTTGCATGATAATTTGCCCATTTCACGGTGTAGTGGCTAGTATACTTGGGTGTTATCCCAGAGGTTTTGGATTCCAACGCGACTATAGCCAGAATTTAATTTTTGATCTGAGAGTTGGAAGGTTATGTTAGGTGAAGTTAGGTTAGGTGAAATTAGGTTGAGTAAAGTTAGGTTAGGTTAGGTTAGGGGGGATTGTTTTAGTAAAACACCACATTTGACCCCACTTTTTACTCACACATTTTGCTCCCCCTTTGTGCACTCACTTTTGCTCGCTCTTTTTGCTCCCACTTTTGCTTTCACATTTGCTCCCACTTTCTGCTCCCATATTTGCTCACACTTGTTTGCTCCCACTTCTGCTTACACGTTTTGCTCCCACTTTTTGCTCCCACATTTTTTTTTCTCTCATATTTGCTCCCACTTTTGCTTACACTTTTTGGTCCCACTTTTTCTCTCATTTTTTCTCCCCCTTTTGCTTTCACATTTGCTCCCATACTTGCTCCTACTTTTTTTTTGCTCTCATATTTGCTCCCACTTTTTGCTCTCACTTTTTTCTCTCACTTTTTGCTCCCACTTTTGCTTTCACATTTGCTCCCATACTTGCTCCCACTTTTCCTTTCACATTTACTCTCATAATTGCTCCTACTTTCTTCAGATCCCACTTTTTGCTCCCACTTTTTGCTCCCAGTTTTTGCTCCCACTTTTGCACCCACTTTTGCATTCACTTTTGCACCCACTTTTGCACTCACTTTTGCACCCACTTTCGCACCCACTTTTTCACCCACTTTTGCACCCACTCGTGCACCCACTTTTGCACCCACTTTTTCGCCCACTTTTGCACCCACTTTTGCACCCACTCTTGCACCCACTTTTGCACCCACTTTTACATTCACTTTTGCACTCACTTTTGAACCCACGTTTGCACTCACTTTTACACTCACTTTTGCTTCCCACTTTTGCTCCCACTTTTTGCTCCCAATTTTTGCTCCCACTTTTTGCTCCCACTTTTTGCTCCCACTTTTGCACCCACTTTTGCATTCACTTTTGCACCCACTTTTGCACTCACTTTTGCACCCACTTTCGCACCCACTTTTTCACCCACTTTTGCACCCACTCTTGCACCCACTTTTGCACCCACTTTTACATTCACTTTTACATTCACTTTTGTACTCACTTTTGAACCCACGTTTGCACTCACTTTTACACTCACTTTTGCTCCCACTTTTGCTCCCACTTTTTGCTCCCAATTTTTGCTCCCACTTTTTGCTCCCACTTTTTGCTCCCAATTTTTGCTCCCACTTTTTGCTCCCACTTTTTTGCTCCCAATTCTTGCTCCCACTTTTTGCTCCCACTTTTTTTTGCTCCCACATTTGCACCCATATATGCTCGCACATTAATCTATTGTTCTTATTACCAAGTTGTCTTTACTAGAGCTTAGTCTAAGCTTGACAGTTGATATGGAAGTATCTGTGACTAGGTATGGTAAGCCTCATGCATTCTATAAAGGATATTCATATATTGTGAAACGAACCAATAAAAATGGAACTGTTATTTGGCGTTGTACAAAACAACGTTCAAAACAATGTCGCAGTGAGCTAAAAAGCAAAAATAGTGTGGTTTTAAGTGTCAGTGATCATCAATGTAGTGTACTGCATGAAACACTGTTGCTGTCAACAGAAAATCATGAAAATGTTAAAAAGCAAGTGCTACAAAACAATACTACTATTGAAAATAATTCAATGTTCAAAAAACCCTTAACATTATCAAAAGCCACGCAGACTCTACACGAGGACACTGTAGAGGAAGAGGAAGAGGAACAGGAAGAGGACCAGGAATATTTAACTGGTTTTAGTAATGTTGAGGATAATGTTGAGGATAATTATAGTGATTATAATAATAGTGATATAGATCATGCAGCTTATGATTATGATAGTAATAATGATCCAAAATAGGACAATAACGTTTTCATGCCTATTGTTTACCGTGGAAGAAAAAAGATCTACAACAAGCTTTGTTTTTAAAATTATAACACACTATCGTAAAGGCAAAGACTTGTATTAAGTGTGCTTTTTATTGTCATAATCATGTATACTCTGCAATGTTAAATATTCTGACTTCTATAGAAAATAAAACAACATTGTACCATTATTTTCATTTATTTACAAACTTTATATACATTTTTTGGTTTCATGATAATATTTTTAAGACAATACTAAACACTAAGACATTATTATTCTATACACATATTTTTTCTTTCAGTCCATTGTCATGACTTATATCTTCCATTATTATTTGACTTTTTTTATTTAATTAAAACGAATCATGCACCTATTGTTTTTAAAACCTTCATAAATTAAGTGTACAGGTTGCACAGCATTATTGACTTCATCAAAAACACTTTCCGACATATCATTAAACCGTATAGGCAGAAATGTCTCAAAGTTTTCACATACACAAAGTACACGATCACCATATGCTGTTTTCAATTTCCGAATCTTGATAATGCGGAATGGAATATGCGTTGGCAATTCGCTGAGCTTCTTTGTCTCTAAGCCACATGATTGTCCCACAGCATTCAAAACATTCATTGTAGTAGTCTATAAACAAAACAAAAGCATATCTATTACACTCTAAAACAGTTTTAATAATATTGTGCAATTAGGGATTTTGCACTATGCATGGCGAATAAATTATACTAGTTGTGCAAGAAATGCCCTAACTGTAGCAGATACTACTTTTCTGCATATAGCACAAGTGTTAAGTTTTAATGCACATTTGACACAGGCTATCATGTGTCCACAGGGTAAAAATACAACACCTAGTTCATCTTGATAACAAATTTTACATAATTGTTGGTCACACTTTTGTATCTGTTCGTGAGACAAGTCTTTTCTTTCAGCCTTATGTATTTGCTCCGCGTGCTCTAACTCTAAAGGCACTTTTATGTCTTGTGCTGCAATCACTTTTTCTTTACGAATAGTGTTCACAAATTCCTGACCTTTAAGCAACACCATGTATTTACAGTTTGGTAACCAACGAGCATGTTGCACTAAAGGGTCATCAGTCATTTGCCAATTCTTTAAAGCAAATCCGCAATAAAAACATATTGTTTTATCCCCTTCACCAGTATAAAAAATCCAGCTTCACTTAGCTGTTTGGTAAGGTGTTTTAATATTAATGGCCAAACATTTTTATAAGATTCGAAACGTTTTTCAACAGAGCTGTACTCTGGGTGTGCTAGTGCTTTAGTCTTGCAAACTCCCAATTTTTCAAAAGCACACGCCAATTCAACACTGTCTATGGCATATGGACCACATATATCGACACTACCGTTGACTGGTAATACATCATTATTATTATTTATTTGTGATTCAGCAACGTAAGTAGCAGCCAAAGGCCTTGTGGTTCGGTAAAATGAATGCACGGGTAGGTTACCCACTTGCTTTCCAAGCATGTAAGGACAGTGAGGAGACCATCGCAAATGGTCTCTAAAGGGATCATCCCCTTCTTCCCAGTGTGAAAGTTCAATACGACAAAACACACAGCGCACCACATCTTCTCGGTTCAAGTAAAAAAAACCTGCTTTTGCAAGTTCATGCGTCGACAAAAAGCCTACAGGCCAGGATTCAAATGTTAACCATCGATCATGTTCTGATTTTAAATTTATCCCACGTGGTAAACCAACTTGCTCACTTGTTGTATTTGATACTAACGCCATGTGTTATAATAAAACTTTTTCTTATTGTAAGTTATTAACATTGCACAAGAGCACAGAGTACTTTAAAGCATAATGCATGCTTGTTCACTGTCTGTTCATTACGTTAATGGCACATGACGACACCTAAAAGCAAACAAAATAACCCATCACTCAATCAATCAATCAATCAATCAATACTTGTAAATAAAACGTTAACGTTAATTGGCATTAATATATCAAAACACCATTAAAAATAAACTGTATGTTGGCACTAACAGTAACTCATGTACTTATTTTCTTTTTTATAAAGCTACAGTCATTTACATTCCCCCACCCTCCCTTTAACCAATAAATAAACAAAAATGAATGTCATGTCATTTTGTTCACATTATCATGTTCAAACCTGTGAATATTCGTTGAGTCCATAGGGAACCACCCATAAATTAAATTTATTATTTTTATTTTTAGAAAATCCAACATGGCCTTGTACTTTTCCCAGTCAACAACAACAACATAGCCATTAATCAAGAAAGCAATCATTGTCCCAGTCATGTACAGGTAATGAATTTTTTTTGTCTACGAGTTTTCAGTAGTGGTAAAATGGAATAGCATTTTTAAGTTGGACTTACCTGAGTTTTAAACAGTTCACTCTTTGGCAGTGGTTTCGCTTTAGTGCGTTTCGTTTTTTTTTCAGCGACTACTACGTCGGTAAGACTATTCTTTCCAAGTTTCTAAAAATAAATAAAATAAACCGCTATAAATACCTAAATTCAAGTTAATACATACATTTCATAAAATAAAACATAAAAAAAAAATGAAACAAGTTAGTTTAAAAAAATCATCTCACCTTTACTTGCAGTGACTTGTTGTTCTTCCCTTCTAGTGGGCTCAAAAGTGCAATGGTTTCTTCTCCCTCAGACATGTAAGGTATTCCGGTTATCTGCAAACAAATAAATAAAATCATTAATTACCTAATCAATAAATAATTGCATGTATTTATATAAAATCAATAAATATATAAATGAATAAATATATACCTACCCCACAACAAGGTTAAGTATTTTCCACCAACACCAAAACTGTTAAACAAGGCCAAGTGTTTCACACAACGCTGTAGTGTGTTCAAAAGTAGTCACATAAGTGCGAGTGGAAATGATAACGACATGTCTTTATATATGCTACGTTGCATGTATAATCATTTTTTCCCACGCTTTGACCATTCTGTTATCGGTCACGTGGACAGCTAACGCCCAAAGTGAACACCTGTGGCGAATCAAATTTCACATGAACTTGCATTTTGTCACGTACGAAGCAAAACAGGATGTGACTTGTTAACAGTTATCATGCACGTGGACAGATAACGTCCAAGGTGAACACCTGCGGTAGATCAAATGTCACATGGACTTGAATTTTGTCACGTACGAAGCAAGACAGGATGTCACTGGTTTAGCGTGCCTGTGGTTTCACATGTGTGCACGCCTTTCGCACTTCCCTGTCAGCACAATGGTCAGATTATTTTACCTTCAAGCGTCACCTGTTGTCAAGTCAGATCAATGCCTTCCAATAAGCTCAAATGACCTTCACCTCCTGTAAGTTTGTTTTCTGTACTCGCTTCGACCAACATAGAACCACGTTCTCATTACCGTTTACACGTCAAAGGTAAAATATCAGAAAAACGCACGCTCGTTCTGTCATACACCGACCAGCCGAAATAGCGATTGTTCTATTAAGCATGGTCCTTGTGGTTAGCGACAGGTTCGTTGAAACACACACACCCAGCCGTATCGTCTCTCTCAACCACTACGCTTTATAAACATTATAAACAGGTAAAGAAAAAGAAAACGTTATTTCAACATGTATGGCGTTAGGCCCTTTGTGAATTTTTTTTTTTTGGACAAATAGCTACCACATTTGAAAGGGGGCGTTAGCCCGAGTCCTAAGACACCTCGTACATGTCTCTAGCGTTATTGGTTCGTGACATATCGGCAAAAATCATAAAAAACACGTGTTTACCCCAAAATCGCGTTTCCAAAATTTTAAAAAATTACAACGAGTGGTCTATAGCAAAGAGGACGTCTGCCCGAATCCTTGGACCCATCGTACATGCCTCTAGCGTTATTGCTTCGTGAGATATCGGCAAAATCACAAAAACACGTGTTTACCCCAAAATCGCGTTTCCCAAATTTTTTAAAATTACAATGAGTGGTCCATAGCAAAGAGGACGTCTTCCCGAATCCTTGGACCCATCGTACATGCCTCTAATGTTATTGGTTCGTGAAATATCGGCAAAATCACAAAAACACGTGTTTACCCCAAAATCGAGTTTCCAATTTTATTAAAAATTATAACGAGTGGTCCATAGCAAAGAGGACGTCTTCCCGAATCCTTGAACCCATCGTACATGCATCTAACGTTATTGGTTCGTGAAATATCGGCAAAATCACAAAAACACGTGTTTACCCCAAAATCGAGTTTCCAATTTTATTAAAAATTATAACGAGTGGTCCATAGCAAAGAGGACGTCACCCCGAGTCCTTGGACCTATCGAACATGCCTCTAGCATGATTGGTTCGCGAGATATTAAAAGCACATGACCTTTTAGTTTTGGTCTTTTAATCAAATAAAGAGGCTATAGGAAAGTAGGGGGCATCACTACGAGTGCTAGGACACCCTGTATGTTCAAATCCGACCATTGGTTAGCGAGATATCAGCTTCGGGGCAAATACGAGGGTGGCTCAATAAAAAGTGGTCCAGCTCTCTCACTACCACACTACTACAACAGGTTTTCATCCTAGAGACTTGAAATTTATTTTGGGAGTAGAGGGCATAGGGACCTTTCATTTATGTCAAATAAACGTTTTTGTAGAGTTCCTAGTTTCCAAAATATAGGATTTTCAAAATTCGAGTGTTTTCAAAAAAAAAACATAAAAGTAAAAAAGTTTCATTATAGAAAATAAAGGGCATAAAGACCATTCGTTTGAGCTATGGCACAACGTTCTATCATGTTTAGTTTTCAAACTATCACCTAGTTTCAAAAACAAAAATTTTCAAAAAAAATTTGAAAAATATAACGAGTAGTCCATAGCAAAGATAACGTCATCCCGAGTCCAACGATACCTCATTTGTCAAAATCGGACCATGCGTTCGAGAGATATTTAACATGGCTGAGGCTTAGTAGTAGAGCAAGGGGGGTTCTGGAGTGAGTTAGAAGCGCCACCACTCCACTACTTTTGTCAATGCCAGTTTTCCGTCTTGTTTTCTGAAGCATAAGTTTTGTGGTGTGTACCCTCTGATTTGAATGGCGAATGTTTTGTAGAAATCAGGCGTATTGTAGTTTCTGAAGTCGTTCTCGATCGAAGTCAGTTGATCATTGATATATTTCCGTTTGATCCGTCTCAGAAGTTGGGACGTATGTTTACGTACCTCGAAGAAGATCTTCAGGTATTTCTCAGATTTGTTACTGTTATAGGTTTGGAAGGCAGTTTTTCTGTTGTCGAGGGTGATTTCGCATTCTTGATTCCATCAAGGATGTTTCGTTTTTTTTAGTCAGGGGAGTCAAGGTTTTGGCGGTCTCGATGATTTTTTCTTTGAAATTTTCCCAGTTTTCTGTGGGTTGTTCTTCCCATTCTCCAGCTATTTTGGAGTCTTTGATTTTGTTTATGTCGAATTTTGGGATCATTGGGGTTGTCTTGCTATATTTTCTCCTTGGTGTGAATTTGATTTTGATTCGGGAGAGATAGTGGTCAGAATCAATGTTCGCTCCTTTGCGGACTTGTACATCGTGAATTTCTTTCTGGTAGGTGTAACAGATTGTGACATAGTCGATTTGAAATTCGCCTAAGTGGTGGATAGGTGATCGCCTTGTTTTCTGTTCCTTGGGGGATTTTCTTAGTGAGGTTGACATAATTTTCAAATTGTTTTGTTGGCATAACTCAATGAGCCGAAAGCCGTTTTTGTTGATAAATTTGTGCACGGGGTAATCACCTACTGTATCTTGGCATTTTCGTTCTCTGCCTAATTGGCAATTGAAATCCCTGAGGAGAATTTTAACGTCATCATATGGAATTTTGGACATTTCGTTTTCGAGTTTTCCCCAGAATTTGTCAGTCTCTTCGGGTTCTTCTTTGTTGTCAGCATTTGAGGGTGCATGGACGTTGATGATTGTGTAATTTTTGTTAGTGAGTGTAATTCCCAAGGTCATTAGTCGATTGTTGATGAGTTTCACGTCTGTTACTGAATTCAGATTTTTTTGTCTACAATAAAGGCCTTGCCGAATAGCGATGCTCCTTTACAAATTTTCTTCTTGGTTCCGCTTTTGAAGATCCTATAGTCGTTGTAATCGAATATGTCTGAGTCGGGAAAGCGTGTTTATTGTAAGGCAAGAATCTAGATTTTCTGTTTGAAAATTTCCGTCGTGAGATTGTGTATCTTACCAGTTTGGACAAGTGTTTGAATGTTGAACGTTCCAATGTCCGCATGGGTTTTACGAGGAAGTTTACCAGAGGACTCCGACTTACTCTCTCGCACAAGCCCAAGTTCCCTAGAATCCGAAAGCTTGGTTGAGGTCTGATGACGGTCGGATCGTCCACATGGATTATTTTTGCTATTACTTGTGTGAGTCATTGTTTCTGTAATTAATGTCCAGCTTACGCTGGTTGTTTAGAACCAGGGATTGTTAGTTCCTGGAGCAGTGTGTTTGGTCCGCGAGAGCTATTTTATTTCGTTCAAGTCCGACGATAAACCGATGAGAACCCCCCTATCCGCCACCTGGGACGCACCACGTCGGAGTATCACCTCTCCGCCTGCTACGACAACGTAGTAGGTTCGTGGGAATTGACTATTATTATTATTATTATTAAAATTATTATTTGTAGAGAGGTAGTGACAGTTCGAATGCAGACACTTTCATTGAACGTGACTGTACATCCTCAGCCAAATGAGATTCGAGATATCTCGCGAACCCATGGTCGGATCTGGGCATGCGACATGTCGTAGGACTCGGGGTGTCGCCCCCTTTCCTATGGAGAACCTACTTCCACCCCAAAAATAAACTACCCCTACCCAGGGGTGAAATGATATTCTTTTAATAAACGTTGCTCAAGATATATGACATGAATAAGGCTTGACACTATTATGAATTAAACGTTGCTCAACACGTATGACAGGTATAAGGATTTAGTCTATTATGAATTAACATTCCTTTTTTCGTTTTGTACACTTGCGCACTTGTGGCTTTTGTAAGAGGGTGGGCTTTTTAATTGATTATTTATGGATGAGTTTTTTCTTCTTCAAATTTAATCAAAGGACCCAACACGAATAGGTCGTCGGCTTTTATTATCTCGCTAACCAATAAAGCTAAAGACGCGTACGAGGTGTCCTGGGCCTCGGGGTGATGCCCTCTATTTTTCTAAATTTAATCAAAGGACCCTAACCTAATAGATCATCGACATTTTAATATCTCGCGAACCAATAATGCTAGGGACTTGTATGGGTTATAACTTTTTTGGGGTGACGTCCCCTTTTTTTAAATTTGATGAAAGAACCCAAAACTAATAGAACATCGGCTTTTTAATATCTCGCTAACCAATGATCGGAGAGACTTGTGTTGGGTGTCATTGGGCTCAGGAAAGTTAACCCTTCCCCATGGCCAATGAATTAACCCAAAAGACCCAAAACCACTAGTTAATCGACCTGAGATTTTATAAACTAATCATTGGAGAGGGTCACTTGAGGTGTCCTAGGACTCAGGATGGTCAACCATTTTCCATGGTCAATGAATTTACCCAAAAGACCCAAAGCGTCAAGGTCATCGACCTATGATTTTATAAACTAGTAATCAGGTATTGACATGCGAGGTATGAAATTACTCAGGGTGACGTCCCCCTTTTGAATGTAGTATTTATTTTTCCCAAACAGATGTTGACAAAGGTCCTAACGACACACAGTTTGAAAAGAAAGATTTTTAAAACTTTTTTAAATTTTAAGGCTGGTAGTACAGAGATTTGGCTTTTCCACAAGAGACACGGTGGAATGGGCAGAAATCTAGAGACATTGGAGAAGGGTATAAGTTGATCTATCATGGTACGACTAATAGCCAGGGAGTCGCTATTGTAGTGAATGTAAAACTGCGCAACCAAGTATCAGCTGTACATTGCTACTCCGATCGTCTCATGTCAGCAGTCATCGACACCCCAACTCACCGTATTCATATCTTTCCTGCGTATGCCCCACATACAGGCTGTGATGAGACAGCTAAAGACACATTCTGGAACGAACTTCAAGATGCCGTTACAACGTGCAATGAAGAAGACCTATTTCTACTTTGTGGAGATCTTAGTGGACATGTTGGCATTACCAGCGAGGGGTATGAATGCCATGGAAATTTTGGCTACGATCTCAGAAATGAAGACGGGAACAGGATCCTTGCATTTGCTGAAGCAAATGATCTAATTATCACTAACACATTCTTTAAGGAACGCACATAACACCTGATCACCTACACTAGCGGAGGGCACAATACTCAGATTGACTATGTATTACTTCGCAGGCGAGATTTCTCAATTGTCATAGTCACTAAGGTCATACCATCTGAATGCTTAACCCCTCAACATTAACTGCTAGTTACCGATCTTAGAATGAAAGGTTACATAAGAAAACCCTATGTGAAAGGTCAAGCCAAAATTAAATGATGGAAGCTACAAGACCATAAAGTGGCATTCAGTGAGAAGATTGTGTTCCCTCCAGTTGATTCTGTTAATAAGGATTATACTTGGGCATCATTCAACAACTTCTTAACTAGTATAGCTCAATCTGATCTTGCTGTAACACAGCCAGATACACGCAGAATTGATAAACAGACGTGGTTGTGGACAGACAAAGTACAGGAAATGGGTGCATGAAAAGAAAGCAGCTTTTGAACAGTTGCGAACATCCCCGACTGAGGAGAATCTTCTGAAATACAAAGCCACCAAGGAGGAGGCAAAAAGAGCAGTTGCTGGGACTAAAGTAGACCACTACCAACATTTATATGATCAACTGACAACTAAAGATGGAGACAAAATTATCTACCGACTAGCCCGAGCACGGTGTAGAGCAGGTCAGGATATAGAACACTATATGTGTGTGAAGGATAGGAATGGTCGACGACTTCACGATAGCAAGATGATTCTGCACCGTTGGTGAGATAATTTTAATGAAGTATTCAACACTGAATTCCCTCACCCACAAATACCAGACAACAATGTTACGGCTGGACCAGTCCCTTGTATCACTGAATATGAAGTCAAAGTTTCCATTCGTAGCACGAAAAATGGAAAGGCCCCAGTTTTCGACGACCTTCCTGCAGACATCTGGAAAATTGAGGAACTTACTGACAACGTCCCACCTGGCTGGCCGAGTTCTTCAATTCAATTATTATCTGCGGTAAAATACCTACAGATTGGTCAACTAGTATCACAGTACCTATCTTTAAGGGTAAGGGTGACCCAGCTGAATGTGCCAATTACCGTCCAATCAGACTTCTCTGCCACGCTATGAAAATATTCGAACGTATCCTAGACAATAGGCTGAAGAATATCGTACAGCTCAAACAAATCAATGTGGGTTTGTGGAGGGATGTGGCACGATAGAAGCAATCTTTGCTGTGCGCCAGCTGATGGAGAAATTCCGCGAGAGGAGGAGGCCACTACATCTTGCTTTCCTTGACCTTGAGAAGGCATTGAATTGAGTACCACTCCAGATGATTTGGTACGCTCTCCGAGATCATCAAGTTCCATAAATGTATATAAACTGGGTAAAAATGCTGTACAACAACACCAAAAGCCACGTGCGATGCCCTGCAGAACTGACTGACAGCTTCCCTGTGACAGTTGGGGTTCATCAAGGCTCAGCTCTGTCTCCCCTGCTCTTTGTTATCGTCATGAATTCCATAACGCGAGACATGCAGGAGCGTGTCCCATGGACATTGCTATACGCTGATGAGGTGATGTTTGCGGATGACTCCAGGAAGGACCTTGAAACCCAAGTGCAGACTTGGCATGACCGTCAGCAAGGATTTGATCTTCGTTTGAACATCCACAAGACTGAATACCTCGAAACGATTCCATCCCCTGGAACTATAGGTATTACTGGAGCTCCTCTTACCAAGGTAAATACATTCCGATACCTAGGTTCACGATCGCATAGCGACAGCTCTGTGAATGAAGATGTGCGAGCACGAATCAATGCGACTTGGATGCGATTCTGAGATGTCACCGGTGTTCTTTGTGATAAAATCAAAGATATCACGCACAATGGTGAGACCAGTTGCATTATATGGTACCCAGTGTTGGCCAGCACCTAGAAGTGCTGAGCACTCACATCATGTCATGGAAATGTGGATGCTGCGAAGATCTTTAGACATTTCTCTGCTTGACAATATCCCCAACACAACGATTCGACATATAGCTGGCGTGGCTCCGATCAATGAGAAAATGCTGGAATGGATACTCCGTTGGTATGGACACGTTGTCCGTGCACCACAAAGTTCAGTCATCGGCTCGCCCTACCAGCTAACGGTCGACGGCCAGAGACAGCGTGGGAGACCAACATTGCGGTGTCTGGACACTATTAACGCAGATTTAAGATAAAGAAACTTGAAATCGCGGGAAGCATTAGATCGCAAGAAATGGCGTGCATTGATCCAAAAATCAGACCCCGTTCCTGCAGGATAACGCGAAGAAGAAGTGGAAGAGGAAGAAGAAGAAAAAGAAGAAGCAGAAGAAGAAGTATAGAGAGCGACGGTACCAGTGGTGTGTTTAAACGAACATGTCGCCGGCCACGGTGGCTATGCTCAATACATCAATGGATATTTCGCCAACCATTGATCGCAGAGGGTAATGCGATGGCTTGTTTAAAGGGTAATTTTTCTTATCTTTCCTATGGTGGACTTATTGACTGAAATAACCTAAAACTGCTAGATCATCGACTTTGGTTTTCCTACTGTTTGGCGACCTTTTAATGTCACAAAGGTGTACTATTGCTGATTTTAAAACGGGTGAATGACTGTCTTTTCTGCAAATGAATTATTTTAGCAATTTGTTAAAGGACTCGACTATCGGTTAAGTATTAGGTAATAATTGATGGCTCGATGGATGACGATAGCATTTTGTTAGAGATAGTTTCCCTAGGCGGGAAGAATAGTACGAGCAATAGTTGTCATGAGACAGATTTAGAATGAATCACGGCTTTGGATGGTTGAATGAAATATATATATATGTATATTCTATCTGGTAGCCGCTAGCAAACGCCAAGTGTTTGCGACTTGAAGACAGAAAAGAACAGACCTGCTCTGCTAACTGGCCAGTCCCCACCACGACTTGATAACACTATCTCAGGAATGTGTGGAGGCGTGTGAACACGTGTGAGAGACAGAGAACAGTTCAAAGTCGAACGCTGAGAAAACGCAGATTCTCTCTGTTGCTAAGCTGAAGTCAGCACTTTATACTTGCAGCATAATACGCAGGTGTCGGCCTTGAATGTAACTTGCACAGTGCTGGTCGGGGAGGACTGTGTTAGATAGTAACGCACTTAATATTTTAGCAAACAGACGTATACTGTGGAGCTTCGCACTGTGTACTGAACTGAACTTTGGAATACAATCGGTATTTTTAAAATAAGTATGCATTAATGATTATTTTATTGATATAATGCTAATTAACGCTAAATTTATTGTTAATGATAACGTAATTAATGAATTTCTTATTTATTTGTCTTCATACCTGCATACCTGCCATGTCTGAGAGAGAGAGACCATTGCACCCTTGAGCCCACGAGAAGGAAACAGCAGGACATTACAAGTGAAGGTGAGATTTCTTTTCTAATAACCTTTTTTATTTTTGTTTCATGTTACGTTGTTTTATGAAATGCATGTATTAACCCGAATTTTGGTATTTATGACGGTTTATTTTATTTATTTTTAGAAAGTTGGAAAAATGCTTTACCCCTACAGTGGCTGAAAACCCGAAACGCTCTAGAGTGGAACCATTGCCGGGCAGTGAACTATTCAAACACAGGTAAGACTAAATTAAAATGCTATCCCATGTTACCGCTGTGATTAGTTTAAACTGGAAACCCCTAGACAAAAATCATTACCTGAACATGACTGGGGCTATGACTGCGGTTTTGGTTAGTGGCTGTGTATTGGTAACCAGCACAAAACCATAATGGTTCTCAAACAAAAAAAGTACAAGGTCAAGTTTTTTTAAAAACAACATTTAAAATCAACTTACATGTCGTTCCCTATGGACATAACTGATATCCAAAGGTTTGAACAAGATAATCTGGACTGTTCTTTTTGGTTTACGGCCCTTAATAGAGATGACATGATGAATCATCTTTATGCTACGAAATAATCAAAACAACATGCCATTCATTTTTGTTTATATATTGTTGAAGGGGGGTGTGAATGACAGCTGCTTTATTAAAAAAATAAGTAGATGGGTTAGATGCGACATACCGTTTATTTTTTGAATGGAGTTTTGATCTTTTAATGCTAATTAACGTTAAAGTTTTATTTACAAGTATGTATTGATTGATTGATTGGTTATTTTGATTGTTTTTAGGTGTGGTAATGCGCCACTAACATAGTGAACAGACGGTGAACAAGCATACATTATGCTTTAAAGTACTCTGTGTTCTTGTGCAACGTTAATAACTTACAATAAAAAGGTATTATAATAACATATGGTTTTCATACCAATTACAAGAATTGAGCAAGTCGGTTTAACACCTGGGTTAAATTTTAAATCGGATAACGATCGTTGGTTGACATTTGAATCTTGGCCTGTACGCTTTCTGTCAGCACATAAACTTGCTGCAGCTGGTTTTTATTATTTGAACCCAGAAGATATTGTTCGATCCGTGTTTTGTAGTGTCAAACTTTCGCAATGGAAAGAAGGGGACGATCCCTTTCGAGGCCATTTGAGATGGTCTCCTCGTTGTCCTTACATGCTTAGAAAGAAAGTGGGTAACATAACAGTGTATCCGATTTACCGAACCACAAGTCGATGCGCTACTACTTACTTTGCTCAATCACAAATAAATAATAATTATGTATTACCAGCTAACACGAGTGTTGATATATGTGGTCCATATGGAATAGACAGTATTGAATTGGCATTTGCATTTGAAAAATTGGGAGTCCAAAAGTCTATAGCGCTAGCACATCCAGAGCATTAGTCTTTTGAAAAACGTTTAGAATCTTATACAAATATTTGGCCATTAATAATAAAACACCTTGCAAAAGAGCTAAGTGAAGCTGGATTCATTTTTACGGGTGAAGGGGACACAACAATATGTTTTCATTATGGATTTGGATTAAAGGATTAGCAGATGGGAGATGCCCCTTTTGTGGAACACGCTCGTTGGTTACATGGTGTTGCTTAAATGTCAGGAATTCGTGAACACTATTTGTGAAGAAAAATTGATTGCAGCGCAAGACATAAAAGGGCATTCAGAGCTAGAACACACGATACAACATGAGGCTGAAAAAAAAAGTGTCGCATCAACAGATACAAAAGTGTAACCAGCAATTATGTAAAATGTATTATCAAGAAAAACTAGGTGCTGTATTATTCCCTTACGGACACTTAATTGCATGTGTCAAGTTTGCATTAGCACTTAACACTTGTGCTTTATGCCGAAAAGTAGTATCTGCTAAGGTTAGTGCATTTCTTACGTATATTGTATAATTTATTATCAATGCATGATGCAATGAAGAATACTTATATCCGCATTATTATTACAAGCGGTTCTAGAGTGTAATAGATATGTTTTTTCTTTTGTTTTTACAGACTACTACAATGAATATTCTCAATGCTATGGGGTAAGCATGTGGCTTAGAGACAAAGAAGCTCAGTGAATTACCAACGCATATTCCATTCCGCATTATGAAGATTCAAAAATTAACAAGATGTTCAGTAAAGAACATATAGCCTACTTTCTCGTAAATGCATGGGTATTGTTATAACTCTTTGTCCTTTTCAAGGAGTATGATTGAATGTTGGTTGTAGTAGCTTGTTGAAATACAACGTGCAATAGGGATATTAAACATGAATATGAGGTGCCCTTTGCTTGTGCTACCTCTGTACCAAATTTCGTTCAATTCGGTTTCACCGTGTTTGAATTGATAGGGGGAATCGATTTGCACACATACTTGGCCACCATCTGCAAACTATTGGGCAGATGTTCTTGCAGTTTGGTTAGAATAAGTTTCCCACATAAAGATATGGTGTTGCAAAATTTGGTAGAGACTAGATTATGAGGTTGGTCGTAATTACATTTTAGCTTTTAACATTTGGGTGGCCGCGATTACGTTTCCATCAAGATAGCGGTGATATAAAACATGACACTGAGGTGCCCTTTGCTAGTGCTACCTCTGTACCAAATTTCGATCATTCGGTACCACCGTGTTAGAATTAATAGGGGGAATCAATTTTGACATAAAGATGGCCGCCATCCGCAAACTATTAGGCTAATAACCTATTAGATTAGTCAAAGGATGCTCCCTCCATAAAGGTATGTTGTTGCAAAGTTTGGTAGACATCGGATGGTTATGTTAGTCGTAATTTAACTTAAGCTTTGAACATTTGTGTGGCCGCCATTACGTTTCTGTCAATATGGCGGCGATATAAAACATGACACTGAGATGCCCTTTGCTAGTGCTACCTCTGTACCACATTTCGTTCCATTCGGTTTCACCGTGTTTGAATTAATAGGGGGAATTGATTTTCACCCAAAGATGGCCACCATCCGCAAACTATTAGGCTAATGACCTATTCATTTGGTCAAAGGATGCTTCCTCTATAAGGGTATGTTGTTGCAAAATTTGGTAGAGATCGGATGATTAGGTTAATCGTAATTTGATTTAAGCTTTGAACATTTGTGTGGCCGCCATTACGTTTCCGTCAAGATGGCGGCGATATAAAACATGACACTGAGGTGCCTTTTGTCAGTACTACCTCTGTACCAAATTTCGTTCCATTCAGTTGCACCGTGTTTGAATTAATAGGGGGAATCGATTTTCACACAAAGATGGCCGCCATCCTCAAACTATTACGCTGATGACCTATTAGATTGGTCAGAGGATGCTCCCCCATAAAGGTATGTTGTTGCAAAATTTGGTAGAGATCGGATGATTAGGTTAATCGTAATTTGATTTAAGCTTTGAACATTCGTGTGGCCGCCATTACGTTTCAGTCAAGATGGCGGCGATATAAAACATGACACTGAGGTGCCCTTTGCTAGTGCTACCTCTGTACCAAATTTCGTTCCATTCGGTTTCACCGTGTTTGAATTAATAGGGGGAAATGATTTTCACACAAAGATGGCCGCCATCCGCAAACTATAATGCTAATGACCTATTCATTTGGTCAAAGGATGCTTCCTCTATAAGGGTATGTTGTTGCAAAATTTGGTAGAGATCTGATGATTAGGTTAATCGTAATTTGATTTAAGTTTGAACATTTGTGTGGCCGCCATTACGTTTCCGTCAAGATGGCGGCGATATAAAACATGACACTGAGGTGCCCTTTGCTAGTGCTACCTCTGTACCAAATTTCGTTCCATTCGGTTTCACCGTGTTTGAATTAATAGGGGGAATTGATTTTCACACAAAGATGGCCGCCATCCGCAAACTATTATGCTAATGACGTATTCATTTGGTCAAAGGATGCTCCCCTATAAAGGTATGTTGTTGCAAAATTTGGTAGAGATCGGATGATTAGGTTAGTCGTAATTTGATTTAAGCTTTGAACATTTGTGTGGCCGCCATTACGTTTCCGTCAAGATGGCGGCGATAGAAAACATGACATTGAGTTGCCTTCTGTTAATACTACCGCTGTACCAAATTTCGTTCCATTCGGTTGCACCGTGTTCGAATTAATAGGGGGAATCGACTTTCACTCAAAGATGGCCGCGATCCGCAAACTATTACGCTGATGACCTATTAGTTTGGTCAAAGGATGCTCCCCCATAAAGGTATGTTGTTGCAAAATTTGGTAGAGATCGGATGATTAGGTTAATCTTAATTTGATTTAAGCTTTGAACATTCGTGTGGCCGCCATTACGTTTCAGTCAAGATGGCGGCGATATAAAACATGACACTGAGGTGCCCTTTGCTAGTGCTACCTCTGTACCAAATTTCGTTCCATTCGGTTTCACCGTGTTAGGTAGATTTCATTAGAAAACTAACTATTGCAATGGGTACCATGTTTCGACTTCCGGAAAATTTCAACATATCTTCGCGTTTCACATCCCCCAGACCCCAAAACCACCGTCAGTTCAAAAGTTTATATATAATTTATGTATATATGTTCTGTGGACACGATAACTGCCGTAATTTTGCACCAATCACTTTGAATTTTTTACATAACATGTATCCTTATAAACTCTCGGTCGAGTTCGTTAATGGGCAAAATCGGTCGAAGGGGGTGAAAATGGGGGGCTTTTTTCGAAAAAGTAAAATTTCGCTATAACTCTCTTAATACGTGAAATATCGAATCCATTCAAAGTTCATAATATGTGTCGGATAAGTGCCAAAAATTTATGTCAAATAAGTTTTTTGATAGCACCAACCATTGACCAAAGGGGTGGAAAAAAGTGGGTTTTTCGGGAAACATTAATCATATCTCTCTTAATAGGCACAATATCAAAACCGTACAAAATGGACAATATTCCTCCAACAATTACCTAAAACTTTTGTCTGAAAGAATTTTCGATATGACCCACCATTACGCCAAGGAGTGAGCAAAATGATTTAAATTATAAGAAAATTCCAAGTGCCAAGAGTGGTTGCCATGACAACTTTACTTTTAATTGATACGGGTTGAGCCATCAGCAGTTGCTATGACAACGCCACTGCACGAGATCACATTCTGTTTTCATATGTCTGTGGGAAGCGACTTCGGTATCGGAACTGGTAGCATGCTGAACTTCTATGCCCAAGGTCGCGGGTTCAAACCCGGCTGAAGTCGTCGGATTTACTAAGAGCGCCAAAAAACCCTGAGTATGCTTTCCTTCGGAGGGGAAGTTCCAACGTTTGTTGCGAGTTGATGGTTCCGGTGGCATCTAGTGGCCAAGTTCACAGCTAGGTGTCGTTGATGGTAGTATTTTAAATTATGTTGCCTATTTTAGGTTAATTTCATCAGAAAGCTAACTATTGCAATGGGTGCCATGTTTCGACTTCCGGAAAATTTCGACATATCTTCGCGTTTCACATCCCCCAGACCCCAAACCACCGTCAGTTCAAAAGTTTATATATATGTGTGTGTAGCCTATATATATGCATATATATCAGTTTCTTGTGGACACGATAACTGCCGTAATTTTGCACCAATCACTTTAATGTTTTACATAATATGTAACCCCTTAAAAATCGGTCGAGTTCGTTAATGGGCAAAATCGGTTAAAGGGGTGGGGGGGGGGGGAATGGGGGGGGGGCTTTTTTTTTCGAAAAAGTGAAATGTCGCTATAACTCTCTTAATACGTGAAATATCGACTCAATTCAAAGTTCATAATATTTGTCGGATAAGTGCCAAAAATTTATGTCAAATAGGTTTTTTGATAGCACCAACCATTGACCAAAGGGGTGGAAAAAGTGTTTTTTTCGGGAAACATTAATCATATCTCTCTTAATAGGCACAATATCAAACCCGTACATAATGGAAAATATTCCCCTAATAATTACCTAAAACTTTGTCTGAAGAATTTTTGATCTGACCTACCATTACGGCAAGGGAAGAGAAAAATGATTTCGGAATTAAAGAACATGCCAAGTGCAGGCCCGACGAGAGGGGGGGTCAGCCAGGGCTGGTGCCCCGGGGCCCGACCCTCCCAGGGGGCCCGGCTTCCTAGGAGGATGGGCCCGATCAGGCATTGATTTATTATGTGACTTGAATTTGCTACTGGCAATCATTTAGTGAATGCAATGAACTCTGTGAACAATGTTACAAGGATTGAAAACTTATTCTATCAAGTGGGCAATATTTTTCTCTACAAAGCGCTTGTGGGAAGAAAAACCGTCTCTAAGTGGCCAACATAGGCGATGGGGCTTCGCTATGTATTGTTCTCAGAATATACCTGAAGACAGAGAGAATATTCCATTATTCTAAATTTAGCTTATTCGGCTTATGCACCAATCCTTCAAATAACTTTCTCATCCCTTCACTTATTTCGCCAAGACCACGAGGGCCTGTGCTGCCCTGGTGTGTTTGGTCAGCTAGTACAAGAGTTTCAAGTTCGGTGCGTCACGTCCAGCTTAGATATTTAGAGGTGATAGTGTCTGATATGAATATGTCGCCTAGCTAGACGTATCGTATGCCGTGCAGGCAGGTTAAGTGAAATAAATTTTAAAGTATCGCCCATACAGTAATTCACTTTATAGTTATTGTTGATTTAAGGGACGGAACAGTAAGGTCATCTGCCCTTAGTAATTCACTTTCGCACGATGTGAAAAAATTATTATTGCTGGATAAATATTTTGTGAAATGGTGGGATGATTCTGTTGTCAAACGTAGATAGAAGGAATGCATGCGAAATTGTTCATCTTCTCGTATACTGAATTGAGAAAACAATGCTAACATTTGAATAATCTGTATGTTCAGGTGCAGTATATCGAAAGATAACGAGATTATAATTATTATTGTTACTGGTTTATTCAATACGATCAACAATCCTAGGTAGCCTACTTGGGTTCGTGCGCAAATCATTTCTGATTAAGGGATTTATTGAAAATGTATATTACTACCGTATTGGTACGGGAGTTGGGATATGTATCCAAAGACTGAAACTAAGGAAACATTCCAGTATTTTTCTCTACTGAGTGTTTAATTAACCAGGAGAAAAATGACAATAAATCTACGGTACTGAACCACTCAACTTTGTTTTCCAATTCCTCTCATGGAACCCCAGTGGTAGTGTCATTTGACCCAGCTGTTCCGCCCCTTAAAACAACAATAAGTAACGTCAGTGGTGAACATGGCGATGGAGAAATTAATATATTGCGTGTAGGCAACCGCGCATATTTCCCTAAGATCAAATATTTGAACTTGCTTAATTGAGAAGAAAATTAAAATGAAGTATTGTCGAATATTAATAATTTTCTTTCGAGCTGGTGCAGTGGCTATTATTATTGGACATTTCCACACCATTTACTCCAAAGAATGGTTGCCTATCGATCTGCAAAGCACTTATTTTTCTGGACGCGAAGAGATATTTTCCCTTGCGAATGAAACCTTTTCGTGATACGCTTTAACGTCTCAGTACTGTAAAATATAAAATTAGTTGCTCTCTTTATCTACGACATAGAAATGACTCCGGGTCCTGACGAAGCCCCGTCAGGAATGCAGGATTCGGCTTCCCGACTGCGGTGCCATTCGTAGTCTTACTCAACAGTTAATATTAGGCCTATTTGTCGTTACAGTTATTAATTCATTTAGGGGCCTACAACATTTAACCCGTGTACATGGTAGCTAGTAGGTCTAGTATCACTGGCGGGCAATGAACCATTGGCGCTCGGTCGGGTATCGTTTGCATCAACTAGCACTGTAGATATAATTTAGTATTTGTTGACTCATTAATTTTCCGGTTTGTTTCTGAAGGCCTCTACATTATTGAATGAAGTTGACTGTAAAGCAGTTTTCACAAATATTGAAATGAAAATCCACAGCCTGCTTCCAGTCTCCGACCGGGTCAGGAATGGAATGAATGAAGCCCCTATCTAGCGGCGAGGATATGAACTGTGGCGGCTGCCGAGGCCTGACGCACTCCTCTGGGGCAATGATTAAACGAATGACAGATGAAATGAAATGATAGTGGAGAGTGTTGCTGGAATGAAATTTTGACAGGGAAAACCGGAGTACCCGGAGAAAAACCTGTCTGCCTCCGTTTTGTCCAGCACAGATCTCACATGGAGTGACCGGGATTTGAACCACGGACCCAGCGGTGAGAGGCCGGCGTGCTGCCGCCTAAGCCACGGAGGCTCCAGTTTTCACAAATATTAATGAAGTAAATTATAAGATTCTCAGACATCGAACAAAATAGAAAACCAAGAAACGTGCGTATTGTGTGGACTGAAGGGGAGCCTAGTGGTTGTTGTATAATAAGAGAGGTTTATTGGCAACATTGTTGTAACTATTTGCCTTGGAGAATAAAAACGTAGACCCTCTTAAAATCACCCACTGATGGACGAAAAGCAGGGTATACACTGTGCTATGCTATGGCCTCTGTGACATGATCAATCGCATGCCGTATTCTTAGTTGCCGACTGGGCGCTACACCACGGGGTCTTTCTGGAAGATGAGAGAGCTTTTACTTCAATATCGGAGAGTCTTTTTTTATAGCTACTAAATGTCTATAGTCACCAAACTTTTATACTCCAAAAAATAATCACCCAAATGGGGGAGGACCCTCGGACCCTACTCTGAGCTTGGTGATATTCCATAGATCCCCGGTGTGTCCACTCCCCCATAATCTTGGCTTAATTATTATTATTATTATTATTATTATTATATTTCAATTGGAGCCAATAGTCATATCAGGACATTTCAATTAAACGCCCGTAGACTCCCCAACAAGTTCAATTTCAAGTAGTTCCAACTTTGGCTACCAGACGCCACTGTCATTGACACCCAGCGGCGAACGTTGGAACTTGATAGTGTGTTTATAACCAAATAAGCTACATGCCTAACTTTTACGATCTTGGGCATAGCAGTTCAGGATGCTACAATTATTATTATTATTATTATTATTATTATTATTATTATTATTATTATCGCTTGCTGTTTTTTATGTTCTTGTAGGTAATTGATTTCGAGACAAATATTTTGTGCAAAATAGAAATTGCGCAAAATCAGTTTGTGCAAATTTGCGAGGATTATAAATTAATTTTACAGAATTTGGTTATAGAGGGGGGCCCGGGAGATTCCAGCCCCAGGGCCCGTCGCCGCTCTCCACGGCCCTGGCCAAGTGCCATCAGAGGTTACCGTGACAACGCTTCTAAATTGATGAGGGATGAGCTATCAGAAGTTGCCAAGACAACGTCATTGCACGAGATCACATTCATTTTTCCATCTGACTGTGGGAAGCGGCTAACTGGTAGCATGCTGAACTTATATGCCCAAGGTCGCTGGTTCAAAGCCGGCCAAAGTCGTCGGATTTTCTAAGAGCGCTAAAAAACCCTCAGCATGCTTTCCTTTGGAGGAGAAGTTCCAACGTTCGTTGCAAGTTGCTGGTTGCGGTGGCATCTAGTAGCCAAGTTCACAGCTAGGTGTCGTTCACGTTAGGATATGGTACAAAATTAGGAACTACTACTTAAAATTGACCGGCTGCAGACCTTACCTGAATTACAGACTAAAACAGTCATCACAATTAACACCGTTTATCAGATTCTACACACCCGGGGTTACATGACCACGTTGTCGCAGCCCCTAAACTGAGGAACCAACAAAAATCTCTGCGGGAGATAAAATTTTGCGAGAAGAAGTAACAGACTGTCTGAT
Organism: Meconema thalassinum; assembly: GCA_946902985.2. NCBI lineage: Eukaryota > Metazoa > Arthropoda > Insecta > Orthoptera > Tettigoniidae > Meconema > Meconema thalassinum. The sequence continues at coordinate 65,044,200 of OX336390.1, read as the reverse complement.
AGTTACACATCAGTTCCAAACCTTGCATAAGGACAGTATGATCAGAAGTATAAAAATGAACCCCGAATGACAAGAAGGTTACCATCCCTATAAGACAATAAAATGATAAAAATATGCATACAAAAACGAAAAAAAGTTGATTTTTAACCTCCAAATGTAAAATACTTTCTTGCAATCAATGAGGTCTGATCCTCCTACGAAAACCTGCATATTTTGCCTATTATAGCCAATCCCCTAGTTTGCCCGGTGAAATCTACCTCCACCTTCCGGCGTTCCGAGAGGATTTTTTTTGAATTAATAGGGGGAATTGATTTTCACACAAAGATGGCCGCCATCCGCAAACTATTATGCTAATGACCTATTCATTTGGTCAAAGGTTGCTTCCTCTATAAGGGTATGTTGTTGCAAAATTTGGTAGAGATCTGATGATTAGGTTAATCGTAATTTCCCCCGTGGCTCATAATCACCAGATTCACGGTCACGTAAAACTACAATCTTCCTTCCTTTTTAATCGTAATTTGATTTAAGTTTGAACATTTGTGTGGCCGCCATTACGTTTCCGTCAAGACGGCGGCGATATAAAACATGACACTGAGGTGCCTTTTGTTAGTACTACATCTGTAACAAATTTCGTTCCATTCGGTTTCACCGTGTTCGAATTAATATGGGGAATCCATTTTCACACAAAGATGGCCGCCATCAGCAAACTATTACGCTGATGACCTATTAGTTTGGTCAAAGGATGCTTCCCCCCATAAAGGTATGTTGTTGCAAAATTTGGTAGAGATCGGATGATTAGGTTAGTCGTAATTTGATTTAAGTTTTGAACATTTGTGTGGCCGCCATTACGTTTCCGTCAAGATGGCGGCGATATAAAACATGACACTGAGGTGTCCTTTGCTAGTGCTACCTTTGTACCAAATTTCGTTCAATTCACATTCACCGTGTTCGAATTGATAGGGGGAGACAGACATTCAGAGTACACACACTCACACACACACAGACACACACACACAGACTCACACACACACATACACACACACACAGACTCACACACAAACATACACACACACACAGACAGACACACTTTTTTCGCCCTGTGTTGATCTCATAAGTCTACTTTCATTTTTTGCAAAAATCGAAAGTAGGCTAAAATCAACATATGGTGATCGGGTACTTTGTGTATGTGAGAATTTTGAGTCATTTATTCCTACACGGTTTAATGATATGTTAGAGAGTGTTTTTGACGATGTGAATAATGCTATACATCTATGCCGAATACAACACATAAGTGAGCAATAAGACAACTCACAGTTTGGTAAAGTTTTGGTATTAACATCACAGAGCTGCGAACTCAGGACTTGAACGCTGCATGACTACAGCAGTACTTCCGGCATCTACACATCCAGCGATCGCCGAGAAACGAAGAGTTGTCTTGTTGGAAGAACGCGCGTTTTCGTCTGTGAAGGAACTTTACGAACTTTACGTCTAATGGGTGTTTAGAGTATATTATCTAAATCCATGAAATATATCCGGCAATATGCCGAGATGAACAACTAGTGAACTGAGGTACTGCACTAAGTGTAATTACAAACCAATAATTGAAATTAGTCGACCTTCGTGGTGAATGGTCGAAGTGGATTGTTTTTTGACTAATCTATACATATAAAAGAAAGTCGTGTTAGTTTAACTATTTATAACTCAAGAACGGCTGAACCGATTTGGCTGAAATTTGTCGTGGAGGTAGCTTAGGACCAGGAGAAGGACATAGGATACTTTTTTTTTATCCCACGACGTGACATAAAATGTCAAAGAGAATACAAGTCACTATAAAACGTAACGCAAATGACTGCTAAAATAAACTCATGAAGGAATGGCAAGGCAAGTCGTTTCCAGACAACAGTAGCTCTGGACGAGACACGGCCGACTGGACGCGGGTAGCGCTCTCCACTACCGGTATAGAAAATGCGAATCTTAACATGAAATCCCGTTAGTTGCTCAACGTAATTTGTTTTCTCTCTGAATCATCATTATCAATGCCGCGACAAAGACGATCGAATTTTTCCCGACAAAGCCATAATGCAAGAAGGATACGAAACATTGCGAATGAAAGGACTGAAGAAGAAGAAGAAATTGCCCGTAATGAGCGCCGCGTTAGTATGGCTCGACTTCGTGCTTCTCAATCACAAGAGCAAAGTGAGGCTGCCCGTGAAACGGCTCGGTTGGCAATGCGAAATCGTCGAGCGAACAACAGAGATCAAGAAGTAGATAATTTTCGACGCACAAGAAGAGATTTATCAACTGCTGATTTGAATCGAGCAGCGTTTTGATACGATTGCAGCACTGATTACTGCTTGCACCCTAGCGTTTTCTTTGGGCCATTGGACGTTGTTTGCGAGTATTGTGGCGCATTGAAGTTTTCAGGAGAAACGCTCGGATTGTGCTGCCTTAGTGGGAAAGTGAATTTGCCATTATTGACTCCGCCACCTGAGCCATTGCATTCATTGCTTTGTGGCGAAACACCCGAATCACGTCATTTCCTTGAAAACACTAAAAATATAATGATTGTTTCCAAATGACCTCATTTGTGGCAAACATTATCGAAGAACGAGGCTTTAATCCGACATTCAAGGTATTTATTTATTTATTTATTTATTTATTTATTTATTTTTGTACTTACACACAATATAGTAGAAGAATTACTTACTATACATATTTGTTAATTCTAAAAATGTGAAATGAATGACGCATTTAATCAAGAATTGGACCGGGAACGTGAATATGATCAACAGGAATTTGCTTTCATCGTTTATTTTTAGCCTATTTTCAATTTTGAAAAAATAGGCTTATGAGATCACCTTTTGTCCGTGTGTGTGTGCGTGTGTGTGTGTGTGATTCGTGTGTGTCCCCCCCTAATAAAATCTAAACGGCTGGAGAGATTTCAATGAAACTCGGTAAGTTCATAGCTCTATTCCGGGCGACCCCGACCGTGCCCTTCAAATTTTGTTACGTCTCACCAATCCAACATGGCGGCTGTGCGAAATATTTCACCAGCATTCAATATCTTCGAAACTGTTACAGATATCACCCTGGAATTTTGTATGCTGATAAAGGGAGCTACTAGAAATTCACTGATGTGACCCTTGAAAACCTGGTAACTACAAAACCAACATGGTGGCCAAGCGAAGTTGCGACTTTTAAATGGACGTTTCTCGCGATTTAACCAACCAAACGCAATGAAACTTGGCACAGTATATGTTTATATACATTGTAATGTACCGACATCTAACTTAGTTCAATTGTTTACATAACCTCTAAATGGCGGCTGTGCGAAATATTTCACAGGCATTCAATATCTCCGAAACTATTTATGATATCAACCTCAAATTTTGAACGGTGATAAAGAGCACTGCTACACGTTTATGTATGTAACTTTCAAAAACCTGTACACTACGAAACGAACATGGCGGCCAAGCGAATTTGACACATTCTAATACATTTTTCTCGTGATTTAATCGTATGAGCGCATTGAAATGTGGAACAGTAAATGATTATACATATTGTCATTCACCGGCATCTAATTTAGTTCAATTGTTTACATAAACTGAAGATGGCGGCTGTGCGAAATTTTAAAATTAAGTTTTTATTCTTGTATCGTAATCATGCGATCGAAGTGAAAGTTTGAATAATGAAGCTACGCAATAATTTTCCTTTAATGGTACATAACTCTATGACCTATACATATAACAATCCAAAATGGCGAGCATCCGAAATATTTTGACGGTTCTCAATATCTAAGAATCTTTTCCAGCATTCAAACTATTTTTGTTTATGTTCATAGAGGCTCTGAATATAAGTTCATCTATATGACTTCCAGTAACCTGGTGAGCACTAATCCAACATGGCGGCAACGCGAAGTACAAATATCTAAAGGGACGTTTCTAGCGATTTAACCATCTGAGTGCAGTGAAACATTGCACGTTAATGCTTATACAAATGTTAATCCACTGGTATCTAATTTATTTCAATTGTTTTCATAACCACAAGATGGCAGCTGTGCGAAATTTTAAGATCTCGTTTTTACTTCTTGTGTCCTAATCATGTGATTGAAGTCTGAAAACCACACGTACACAATAATCTTCATGCAATAGTACATAAATAAAAATCCAACCTGGCTACCATCTGCAATATTTAGTCGGTTCTCAGTATCTACGAATCTAACATAGCAATCAAACTGAAATTTTGTATGTTGATAGAGGCAATTAATATGAGCAGGATATATGAAAATAGGCTGTATAGTTCTTCACGGAACTACTTGTTTTCTTTTCTGTAAGAAGGACGTCCAAAGGGCTTAAGTTTATTTAAGTTGACGATTATATAATTGTCTTGATTATTATTGCATTTTAGATTTGTGGACGACCTGAGTTAACAACCCTTAGGAGTAGGATAGGGGTTTGTTTATTTCTGTAATAAATTGTTAACATGTTTGCATAAATCTGGACTATATTTAGCCTATTTTCATTTTATAAAAAAATAGGCTTTTGAGATCACCCTTTGTCCGTGTGTCTGTGTGTGCGTGTGTGAGTGTGATGGTGTGTGTGGGTGTGTCCCTAATAACGTCTAAACGGCTGGAGCGATTTCAATGAAACTCGTTAAGATCATAGCACCATTTTGGCCGACCCCGACCGTTCCCTTCTTTTTTTTTTGTCGTGTCTCACCTATCCAACATGGTGGCTGTGCAAAATATTTCACCAGCATTTACTCTCTCCGAAACTATTAACGATATCACCCTTAAATTGTGAACGGTGGTAAAGGACACTACTAGAAGTTCACCTATGAGACTTTCAAAATCCTGGTAACTACAAAACCCACATGGCGGTCAAGCGAATTTAGGAATTTAAGTAGAATATTTTCGCGATTTAACCATCCAAACGTAATGAAACTTGGTACAGCAAATATTTATATACATTGTAATGAACTGGCGTCCAAGTTAGTTCAATTGTTTACATAACCTCAAAATGGCGGCTGTGCGAAATATTTCACTGGCATTCTATATCTCCGAAACTTTTCAGATGCCACCCTAAAATTTTGTACGGTGATAAAGGGTGACTGGTAGAAGTTAATCTATGTAACGTTCATAAACCTGTAAAGTACAAAACGAACATCGCGGCCAAGTGAATTTGAAATATTTTAATAGACTTTTCTCAAGATTTAACTCTCTGAGCGCAGTGAAATGTGGTACAGTAAATGATTATACATATTGTAATGCACTGTCATCTAATTTAGTTCAATTGTTTACGTCATCTCAAGATGGTCGCTGTGTGGAATTTAAAATTATTATTTTTATTTCTTGTGTCGTAATCATGCGATCGAAGTGAAAGTTTGATTAGTGAAACTATGCAATAATTTTCCTTTAATGATACATAACTCTATGGCCTATACATATATCAATCCCAAATGGCGGGCATCAGAAATATTTAGACAGTTCTCAATATCAACGAATCTTTTACAGCAATCGAACTGAATTTTTTATGTTCATAGAAGCTATGAACATAAGTTCACATATAGGACTTTAGTAACCTGGTGTTCACAAATCCAACATGGCGGCAACGCGAATTATAAATATTTAAATGGACGTTTCTCGCGATTTAACCATCCGAGTGCAATGACATTTTGCAGGTTAAATGCTTATACAAATGTTAATCCACTGGCATTTAATTTAATTCAATTGTTTTCATAACCTCAAGATGGCAGCTGTGCGAAATTTTAAAGTCTCGTTTTTACTTCTTGTGTTCTAATAATGCGATTGAAGTTTGAATACCACACGTACACAACAATCTTCAAGTAATAGTACATAAATCAAAATCGAACCTGGCAACCATCCGAAATATTTAGACGGTTCTCAATGTCTACGAATCTATCACAACCTTCAAACTGAAATTTTGTTTATAGATAGAGGCAATTAACATAAGTAGAATATATGATAATAGGCTGTATAATTCTTCACAGAACTACTTGTTTATTTTATTTTGTATTTTTGTGGGTGTGTTTCCTTGGGCTCGTATATGACTTTTTTCTCACTCACCTGATCGCTCTGAGCTATCAGTCTCGTGGCGGAGCTAGTCTAAGGACGCACCCGATCCTGTCCGGAGGATGGGGAACCCAGAAGATTCAACTGCGGCGGATGATACCCTGGCGACTTTGTCTGACGGGCACATTATACTTCTTACAATAATTTAGCTTAGTGCCTTATAGTCATGCTAAATTCTTAATTTTAGCATAATTTATTTACTGTCTATTTATTGTTAAATTTAAACTCATGTTTTGTATATCACTCACCTCATCTGCGCACACCTTTTTAACCAATCCGATTTTACGCTGTTGCCTGTTAAAATTTAAAATATCTATGCGCCTTTTATATTTAAAATAGCCCGGCATCTTAAACGGTTTAAAAGGCGTATTTTTTAGATTTCAAAGAACTGCGACCTATATCCATTTTTCGACTCGGCATGATGGGTTGAAATCACCGACTGGATTATTAATTATATTATCATAGAGACAGTTGTGCAACGAATTCATGGCAGACGTAATTTTAGATTGGCGATGTGCATGGAACACAAATCCCCCTTCCGTCCAAACCAAACTTGACTGTGTATTTTGAGGGATGCAAATTTCACAGGTGAAATGAAGAAAAACCGAGTTGCACTTCCAGGGAAATTCCAAACTCTTCCACTCTTCTCTGAAGTCTTAACTCGACATGACTCGACAGTTTTCTGTTAGCTATAACTCGTAAACTATCGCGGAAGGTAATAATTGAATGGCGATTGTTGGAAGAAATGAAAACACAAGAACACTTATTGTGGGCGATAGGATGCCGTCGCAGACGTTCTTGTAGAACTTTTTATGCTGAACAATTCTTACAATCCTAGTACGGTATATTGACATTTTGAACGGTTTACCCAGTGAAAGTTAAAAGCATGCCGGACAGCAGGTTTTGCTTCGACTCGATTTAATGAAATCCTTATTGTTTGGCTCCCTTTGGTCATAAATAAATGTTTTTCTACAGAAACCTTTCTCAAGAAATCTTTAACTTCTGGTAAAACCCGCATCATAATCTATTCTGTGGTTTTCGTGATTACCCGTAACATCTAAGAATCGGGGACTTCGTTTTATACCATGAAGATATATTATGTTACTTATGCAAAATCAAAATAATGTGGTCTCTCACTTGGTTTCCTTCCTCATTTCTTTCTTGCCGAACCCTCTCTTTTCTCATCTGTCTAAATCCCAGTGTGAATATTGCTTGCGTCGCCCATTGGGTAATAATATACAAATATGCTCGAATCATTGTCTTATTTTGGCAGTTGTAACGTTATGCGGAGTTCATCGTTTGTATTCACGATACCCATTTTGGTGCCCCAATAATGCGATGATTGATAGTGGGTGCTAATCTGGCTTGCGAGTGTGGACTCAAATTTTGACTAAGTGTTTCTACATGTGAGAAGAGTTAGTGTTTAGTCTATTGCAGTTCTTTTCCATTGAGGTTGTTAAGAGGCGGCCGGAGTCAGTTCCTATTTCACCTTTCATTTCAAAACGTTGCCACTAGTTTCGTTGTAGTCGCTGTCCCCTAGTAGTTACATGGCCCGTACATAGGTATCAGCACGGATTACCCCCTACTGTGAGCACAGATTACCTACTACTACTGTGGTGAGGGTGATTCAAGGTCGCGCGTGCGAGAAAGTTCTAACTGCTCCGGAGTCCAAACACTGGGGAAATGCAATCTCGTGGCAATGCGCTTCAAGAATATCGCGACCAGAAATTTCGAAGTGATAGTCTGTATAGGCTACTTCCAATTGAATGGCCGAAATATTTTGCTATAGATAAGCTAATAGTTAAACTACGGATTACGGAATTCACAAGTGACTGAAATATCCTTGGCCTTCCTCGTGTTGTAGCGGCTAGTATTCTTGGCTGTCACCCCAGAGGTTCGGGTTCGATTCCCGGCGCCGACAAGAAATTCGATTCATTCTTGTCTGAGGGCTGGAATGCCCCGTGAGGCAAAACTGAAAAGATGTGGTTTCGATTCCCATCTCAGCCATCTTGGAAGTGGTTTTCCGTGGTTTCTCACTTCTACTCTGGCTGCGTGGCTCAGGGGTAACGTTCTTACTTGCTGTGTCCAAGATTGCAGGATCGAATCCTGGCACAGCACAAATGCGAGGGAGCCGTGTCAGTGAATTTACTGGCAGGTTAAAGATCCCCTTTGGGGCAAACTTCCAAAACCCCGGCCTCTCCTAAAGCCGCAGATGTTTAAAGGGACGTAAAGCAATAACATTATTATTATTTCTATTATTATTATTATTATTATTATTATTATTATTATTTTTATTATTATTATTATCATCACTTCTACTCCAGACAAATGCAGCCGACTCCTTCACAATCCTCATCTGAATCCCAAATATACACACTAACGCACTACCTCGTACCACGCTGGTATCGAGAGAGCGTGGGTTTGAATCCCACCTCAGCCGTCTTATTACTATTATTATTATTATTAATATTAATAATTAAAATATTTTCCGGATCTTGCATGTGGGGGGAGGGGGGGAGGGGGGGGGAGGAGCACATGTTGAACTCTCTACCACCGGCGGCTTCTATTAATACTATTATTATTATTATTATTATTATTATTATTATTATTATTATTATTATTATTTCTAAAATTACTATCAGTTTCTGCTTATTTAGGAGGATTATAAATTAATATTACATAATTTGGCAATAGAGGTGAGGGAGTGCAGGATTCTCCAGCCCCAGGGCCCATCACCACTCTCTAAGGCCTTGCATCCGGGGGTCACACACAAGTACGCTACACCACGAGATGGTCTTTAAAACAGTATGTTATGCAGAATGTGATAACGCAGAAAGAAATAAAATGTTATTCTTCAAGCTCTACCATTTCCTTACAGACCTTCCTTACATAAAACTGCCTATGTTGCGAAGTTCGAAACCGAAACACAATAAGGTTTCACGCCGTCGTTGTTGTTGCTCATGCTCCATTAGATTGTGTATATTCAATCATTTACTTTCATAAACATCTTCATACTGACATTATGGGGTTTGAAGCCATTTTTCAGTGTTCCCTTAGTAAACAAAAGTTTGGTGCTTTTCGGTCGGTCAACACGAATGTACCCAAAAGAGTTGGATTATACCCTAATCCTGAAAAATTTACAAATCTTTTGGGTAAATTCGTGTTGACCGACTGAAAAGCACCGAACTTTTGTTTTATCTTCATAATAACCTTAATTGTGATAAAGAATCCTTCAGACTAAACTAATTCCTGAAAAGAGTTGAAAAGTAAATTTTCAACACTTCTGTTTGAATATTTCAAAATATAACTCATCGTGTTTACGATAACATGGAAAAGATACGTAAGGAAGCCTACTTCCTAGTATACCTGTAACTTAGTAGTATGCTGAAAAACTGCTGTTTATTTCCTAGAATTATATTTACGTGTTTTTGTAAGTAACCATGACAAGTTATTTTTTCTTTTATTCTTAACAAAGGCGATATTTAAAAAAATGTAGAATACCTTTTTTGAAATTACATTTCTCATCACACAGGATTAACTTCAACGATAAGCTATAGCATATTATTATCAGGACTGAGTTGCTTCAGCTCTTCCTTTCGCATTGCCTTTTCCTCATCAACAACCAAAAAATGTCCAGAAACTACAAATTCAGTTGCTCAAGGGAAAGAAAACTAAGATCCGTTTCCCACGATCATCACATCACTATTCATGAACAAATATGGTGCAATTATATGGGGCAATTGTGATAATTAACTAATACATGTAACTTTTTCCAGGAGTGTATTTACATATTTATATCTTGTACCCCGCCCATTCATTGGGCACAGTCGTGTTGACCGACTGAAAAGCTACAAAAGACAATATTATAGCCTATATAAAAAATCAGTAGTAGTGGTGAAAGATTTCAGCCTATTCCTGTAACAACTTAGACCAGAAACTCATCCTAGCATCAACTCTTACCGCAGCTTCATTATAAACACAAATACGGAACTTTTGATTGCCTATAGCAGCCTTCCCTGGATACCATAATACTGTACTTCAGAATCGTCAGTTTCTTTTCCCTTGGTACTCTTCCGTACGCATACATAATCATGGAATTTATTTAAATTTGCTATAATATGAACATGCTTAATTAATTAATTAATTAGTGTACCATCCTTTATTTTGCAAAAAATATAATGAATAAAATGAAGAATCTACAAGCAATATCATGTGTAATGTATATGATTTATATAAAAATTAAATCAATGTTACATATTTCAAATTTTTAAATGTAATATTACATAGAAGAAATGGAAGGAACGCAGATGCCCCACGTGGAACCATCTGTCATCACTGCGGCAAATCGTGTGCCTCCCGCATTGGGCTGTATAGTCACCTCCGAACTCACCAATGAGAGACTTCCGGATTGAAAGGCCAATCTACTCGATATGAGTGTTTGCTATGATGATGATAGATATTACATTAAAATCCTAGCCTTACTCATCAGTATATTGCCAAAATGGATCCAACTATGACATTTTAACGCATGATAACCTAGAAAGTCATCTCGAAATTGACATCTTAATTATTATGAGGTAACCCGTAGTGACATTCTCACTCCGATACTTACGATGAATATATGGGACACAAGAGGGTTATTCTTCCATATTTGTTAAAAAACGATCCGGGAAAAAAATAGCTTATCCTCTTGATGAAAAATGAAAATCCACAGCCTGCTTCCAGTCTCCGACCGGGTCAGGAATGGAATGAATGAAGCCTCCATCTAGCGGCGAGGATATGAACTGTGCCGGCTGCCGAGGCCTGACGCACTCCTCTGGGGCAATGATTAAATGAATGACAGATGAAATGAAATGATAGTGGAGAGTGTTGCTGGAATGACATTTTGACAGGGAAAACCGGAGTACCCGGAGAAAAACCTGTCTGCCTCCGTTCTGTCTAGCACAGATCTCACATGGAGTGACCGGGATTTGAACCACGGACCCAGCGGTGAGAGGCCGGCGTTCTGCCGCCTAAGCCACGGAGGCTTAACTTATCCTCTTGATATTAAATTTAATTTATCGATCAAGTCTTTGATATTTCCAGTGAAATGGAAACTTACTCAAGTCAGTCATATTCACAAGTCGGGTAAGATTTCACTAATTCTTAACTACCGAACAGTACCGGTAGCTACTAAGTTTGCCCCAAACTAACTTTACGAGCAAACACTTCATGAACACATAGGCCTAATGTATTATTCAGGCATACATGCCATTTTATTCACGATTCATAACACGGATTCATCCCTCGATGATCAACAATAACCAATTTTCACGAATCAGGAGTCATCTGGTTTAAATTAAAGGATAACGAGTCGATGTAATATATACAGATTATTGGTAGAGTTAACCATGACGTAGCCTACAACTTACGAAAATGTCCTATTACGGATCATACTTACAGTATGAAAGACGCAACACTTTGTATCATAGAGAAAAGCTCCATTCACCCTCTGGTGTTCCCCTGGGATCGAATCTTGTGCCTCTGTAATCTTATCTTAATTAACCATCTCCGGGATGCCAATATATCATTATTATTATTATTATTATTATTTGCAAATGTCGTGTAATCGTTTAAATACATTTATTCGTTATGGGATTGTATGCTGCTCCAAAAGATGAAGAAACAATAAATTGGAACAAAACAAATTGTTTCGATTTATAAGTGTCATCCGATTGCATTTACACGAAAACTTTGATATAAAACACCACCATTTCCTATGTAGTTCCCATCTCAAGTCATCTAGGTTTATGGTAGGCTATACTATGAAAAAAAAAGTTATCCTTTTCTCACCGTATTGATCGAATTTTTGAGATATATTCAAAATGCTGGGATTTATAAGAAGATGCACATTTTATTTTAGGAACCTGTACATTGCTAAAGATTGTACAGTATAATGCATTCGTATGAAGTTGACTTGAATTTGGCTCAATAGTTTGGAACCCAAGATGTGCGAATGCTAACTATAGAGTTGAATCGATAAAAAATAAATTCCCTATATTCTTGGAATACAAAAGGACACATGTATATCCTAAATATGCTAAGCGGGAATGTGGTGGCCCAGTGGTGTGGTCAAGCTGTTGGCCTCTCACCACAGCGGACCGGGTTCGGTTCCCGGTCAATGATGTGAGATTTTCGAAGTGAAACGTCATGTCCAGTAGTTCGGATTCCACGTAAAAAGGAGGTTCCGTGGCTATTGATCGCGAGATTGACGATAACATAAACTACACATTTCCTTTAAAAATGCTAAGCATAATTTATTAATGGAACTTTTTCTTTAAAGACTTTAGAGAAAAGTAGGCAGGTTATTACATTAAATAATTTGATAACATCTTTGATAGACCTTATTTGTCATCTGAATTTGAACTATATGTTCCTTCGCGGTCAATAAGACCGAAACGTATAATATTCCACTGTCCAAGAACCAATACAGAGTAATATAAACATTCGCCTGTATCGAACACATTCAATATCTAAAAAAGAAAAAAGACATGCACACATTTCCATATATCAGACAGCACCTTTTGTTCATTTGTATTGTAGAGAAATCACTTAATATCATACACTCCTTATCAGTGACTTGAAACATAATTTCAAGTACGATACTTACTAGAATAATATTTAGTCATACGTATTATAAGTATCATTTTATATTAGTGTAAGAAAAATATTAAGTGTAATTCATATTGTTATTTCTCGTAATTAGGTTGTAACCTGTTAGAAGAACTATAAATAAACAAACAAATAATTATAAATAAATAAACAAATTAATTTAATGAAATTCAGGTCCACTTTAGTGATGGTTACTAACTAGTGATTGCTTGCTACTCATATAATAATTACTGTAACTTCAAAAGCCCAGTAGTCGCTACATCATATTTAGACTGACAAAGCAACATTTTATTTACAATCCACCTCGTGGCGTAGTGGCTAGTCTTCTTAGCTGTCAACGCAGAGGTCCAGGTTTAGGAGCTGAGGGCTGGAATGGGATACACTGAGGCTTGTGAGGCAGAACTGGGAAGAGAAGGGTTACATTGTTACTTCAGCCATCCTGGAAGTTGTTTCCTCACTTATGCTTCAGGCAAATGCTGGGATGGTATCTAACTTAAGGCCACGACCGCCGCATATACAAAACCCGTCCCTAATACAAATACACACCCTAATACAACCATCACAATAACACAGGTTATTAGACACATTATACACACACCCAAGTGCACGCGGCTACATGACCACCATGTCCCAAAGCTCCTAAACGAATCACCACCTCCAACAACAACAACAACTCTATTTACAGTACAACAATGGCATAATCTTGAAAGTAGCCTATACTACTGTATATTACAGACATGTTAGAAAGAACTAAAAAGCTCATAATAAACACTGGAACTGCAAAAGACCTGTAGGCCACACACCATAATATGATGATCTAGAAAGCAGACGATTGTAATCGGGGGTGGATCTAGGGGAGGGCGACCGCCCAGGGCCCCGCGGTCCGGGGGGGGGGGGGGGGGGGGGGAGTCATGGATTGTTTTAAATTTAATTGATTAATTATTTATTTATTCGTTAATTCCCCATAAGGAGAGCGTTATAACACAATCAATTTTCATGTTTAATTCTGGTCCTTCTTTTTTTTTCCAAAAACCTCTCATACACACACACTATGCTTCCTCTGTCTCTCCTCCCTCCACTTCTTTCCCGGTTGTCTCTCTTTGGGAGTCTGCTCAAACATCTGTTGTCTAAGTCTAATTGATTAATTAATTATACTTTTCAAACTAATTTATAATTCATATTCTTTTTTCAGTGCAGCTATGACCTCCCGTGACCGTTTAGCAAGTATAGATTTCAGTGAAATGATGGAAGACTTCATCCGAGAAAAAGAGTCGCAAAGTAATATTTTAATATTTCATAGTTTACATAATCTTCTTCAAGGGGACTTAAGGGTTTCTTTCATATTATTAAAAGAATGTACCGTAGTGTATTCAAAATATTGTAACTATTCTTTATTTTATTATTATTACAAAACTATTTTCCATTTGATTTGATATTTTTTATATTTTCTATTGTTGAGGGCCCGACCGTATCATATCGCCCAGGACACCGCAAAGCCTGGATCCGGCACTGATTGTAATGAAGCGACTGACAGCACCTGGACATGAGCTGATTTCATCACTTCCTGGTATGAGATTACCATCTCTCAGAAGCCGGCTCTGTCTTACTTCACCCTGTTTCAAGGACATGACTTTGCGACGATGCGGTATCTGACGGTAACTGCCTGAACTGCCAGCACCTCGACACGGCTAGCATTAGCAACTCAATATGCTGACATTTTCTAAAATCACGATTAAACATATACAGAGTTCTTAATTTGAAAATATGATTCAGTAGCACAATAGAGAAAACTATGAGCTGTCTTGCAGTGGAGTTTGTTTCTGTTTTCAACATCATCTGAAGGCATTGAAGAGGTTTGGAAAATTGCAGTTCAGAACTCTATTTTATATGGAGAATTGTGATTTTAACTACACTTTTTATAACTATCTTTGTATTCCTGTTCGATATGCTTTTGTACCGATGAAAAGTGTATAAAATACTACAGCGGGCTATAGGAACAAAATAATTTTACCTTGTCCCGTTTCTTTATAAAACGTTTCACAAACTTTTCACCCATGTTACAACAAGTGCTGGGCTGGCGGTCGGCCGTTCCCACTCCGGCCGGCTCTTAATTTTTCTCTGTGTCGTATAATTTAATGTAATTGTTTGCGTCGGAGTTACGATCGCCTTGTGTCGCAATTCAGACATGCGCTGTTGCCATATATCGGTTCGGTTTACAGTGGTAGGGGTGGGTCATGGCCGATTCAAGGTGGAGGTGTTCGTATTGCGATACACGTTTCTCCTATCGGAAAGTCTCAAAAATGACGATACCTGTTCCGGACAGGTCATCTTATCGTAGAGCGAATCCTCCGAGATAAATCCTCCTTTCTTAACATTGACACGAGCCCCAAGTTTGTGCACGATTCATCCAATTATTTTGTTAAATACAGAAATAAACAGTTATTTTCTGTTAAGTTAATGAAACATGTCCTGAGAACAGTGTCTGTAAAATTTTGTTCTCATGTATTGATTGCCAAGGTGAAAAATATCCACAATATATTGTAAGTAAATCCTATTATTCACTTAAAATGTATTTCCGACGATTCTCTGTTGGGATGACTTCATCTTCTATAGCCATCATGAAGACTGTTGTCTTAGCCATTGTTTGGAGGCGTCTGTACTATTATTATTGTCATAATTAATAATATTAGTACTATTATTTTCCTTAACACTATTATTAGCAAGGTATGTCCGGTGACTAATCGCGACAACGTTCTATTACATATCTTAAACGTTGTCACTTAAGATTCGAACTTTTCAGTCAACACTGCATATTCAAGCCACCTTGTACAGCTTATGAAAGAGGTGTGTGTTAGGTAAACCCAATAATTCCAACTTACGTTTGCTCCTTCAGGTTCTTGTGATAGGAGAGTTTACTTCACTGTCCCTCGGTGACTGCCCACAAAACATCTCTAGTATACATACAATATCCGCAGAATGCGTGTAGTGATGCACGTTCGTGTTCTAATGTTAACTAACATGACAGCCTACAGTACAGTAGTTCCTGGAAATAATTAGCCAGTTATCAATTGGCTACTTGTCCATAATCAATATTAAATTAGGTGTTTTTGAACAGGTTATTGGGGGTACAAAATTGGCTCTTTCACGATATGTGTATGCATTAGTCAGAGAAACAGAGAAGACCTTTGACTTTTAATGCACTTACCATCCACACAGGTATGCGTAGACCGGCTAAAAGAACATTGATGGAAGAGAGACTCCATCGCAGAAGGATTCTTTGTAACAGTTGCAATGATATAATAAAGAATGGATGCGACCAGAATATGAGCTGAGGCACCTAGTGACCAGGTTTGCGATCCATGGTTTCCACCATCGCATCTGCACTAGGAAGTCCTTCCATCAGCCCAGCCAGGAGTGTGTTTGTCTATAATGAAACAATCAGGGAGATACATGTCACACCATGGAGTGTGGTAGGATACTGGTATCACTGACTCTGTTTTGTTTAGACGAGGACTGATTACGATGAATAATGATAAAAGTGTAATATAGTGTAGTGTAGTGAAGAGTGTGGTATTTACTACCCCAGACTGGATTTCAAATTTTCGCATTGTTATAGGCGTATGTTGTTCTTAACTAAGCGTATTATAATTATTATTAATTGACTATTATTATTATTATATTTGCCTGGACGTTCGGTCTGTCACTATTCCCAGTTGTTTCTTATGACAAAGTGTGTCCTTCAATACACTGTCCTTGTGGCAGTATACGAATGATTCCTCGCAGAGGAGAACTTGGAGGATAGGCGATTTAAAATACATCATTATTATTTGAAACACGTTTGTCGTGCTATATACCACAAAAGTTACTCATAATGGTTTTATTTCTTTACCACCGGCGTAACTTTCTTCTTCCCCTTATAGTTGTTATAATAATAATAATAATAATAATAATAATAATAATAATAATAATAATAATAATAATAATAATAATAATAATAATAATAATTTAATTTAATTTAATTTAATTTATTTATTAAATACTATTTATGTTACATTATTGTGATATGTCTCACGAATCTGATGGCAGTACAAAATCTGTGAGACATATTAATTATTATTTACAACATATATACAGATTATATTTCAATACAAGAGTGCATGCATTTTTTTGTAATCATAATGATAATGGTGATAATGAAAAAAATATTAATGTAAATAATTAAAGACACAAAATGTTACACTATAGTAGTCATATTAATAAATTTATGTTATGAGTTAATGCTTATTAAAGTAATATTTTTTAATACGACTTATAGTTAATTGGTTGCTGTTAATGTTCGTCAATCCAGGTGGTAGTTCATTAAGTAGTGATTATATAATATAATTTTTTCTGTTGAAACCATAGCTATTTATACATAAAGGTTTTAGATATTTAGTATTTGTTATG
This sequence comes from Meconema thalassinum, assembly GCA_946902985.2. NCBI lineage: Eukaryota > Metazoa > Arthropoda > Insecta > Orthoptera > Tettigoniidae > Meconema > Meconema thalassinum. Next base: position 65,027,012 of record OX336390.1, on the reverse strand, counting down.
GCCCTTGTTTGTATGTTGTGAGTGACCTTATGCCTGAATCTTGGATCATGGTAGTAGACATTCAGTACAGTAATTTGAAACAACTCTTTAATATTAAAACAAGTAGTTCCGTGAAGAACTATACAGCCTATTTTCATATATCCTACTTATGTGAACTGCCACTATCAACATACAAATTATCAATTTGATTGCTGTAATGCATTCGTAGTTGTTGAGAACCGACTAAATATTTCGGATGGTCGCCATGTTGTATTTTATATATGTAGGTCCTAGAGTTATGTACTGTTACATGAAGATTATTGTGTACGTGTAGCATTCAAATTACAATCGCATGATTAGGACACAAGAAGTAAAAACGAGAATTTAAAATTTCGCACATCTGCCATCTTGTGGTTTTGGAAACAATTGAAATAAATTAGATGCCAGTGGATTAACATTGGTATAAGGATTTACTCTTTCAAGTTTCACTGCACTCGGATGGTTAAATTGCGAGAAAAGTCCTTGTGAATATTTATTCTTCGCGTCGCCGCCATGTTGGATTTGTGATCACCAGGTTATTTAAAATCATATAGGTGATCTTAAGTTCATAGCCCCTATGAACATAATAATAGTACATTATGCAACGAGCCTATAATGGATATAATTAAGACACGAGTATTTTTATAAAACGAGCGTTTGCGAGTTTTATAATTTCTATACGAGTGTCTTAATTACCATTATAGTCGAGTTGCATACGACTGTTTATGTTCGGCGAAAATTATAACTTTATTATATCTTTTAAAATAAATATTCATAAATATCTGTTCAGTCACTAGAATGTTGTGATCGGGTGCTGCGGAGGGTAGTATATCTCTGTTTTCCAAGCTCTCTAGACAACCGACGCATGCGCTCTGTGTGCTTCAATACCATCTGTTCAGATTGAGCACCAGTATTCAGTAAAACTGACACTGAAGTCGTGTCAAAACCACGCGCTATGTAGAAATTGGTTTTGGGGATAATAAGGTACAGTGCTATTTCTTGTCTCATATTCGCCAGTTTATTTACGCGAACATATGGACGGTGTGTCTCCACCAATGGTATCCTTACCTTGACGCGGTGGTGGAGCTTGCGTGGTCAAATGATCCTGAGAGCTATGCCGGCGGTAGCTTAGCTAATGGTAGGGTCTCCCAAGCCGGACAGGTCGAAGGTGATGATCCAGACTAAACGGGATACTCTGGCCCTCCAGGTTGGTGGTTGGACGTGGGGCTAACAACACCACAGCATAAAAAAGAACCTGCTACGAAACAAGGACAATTGCCTCGGAAGGACGGATTTAACAAAAGACAACCTCGGCCTGGATTACGGAAAAGAGATTTGTATATTGCGACGTGGAATGTAAGAACGATGTTGAGACCAGGAAAGCTGAATGAAATAGGAGAAGAGATAACTAAATTTAATTTAGACATTGTAGCGTTACAAGAGGTAAGATGGTAAGGACAAGGAAGGGTAGATAAAAGGGAATATTCACTATTGTATAGTGGTCCAAATAGCAGAACAGGACAACATGGTACAGGATTTATGGTATCCAAGTCAGTAAGGAATAGTATTATGGAATATGAAGCCATAAATGAAAGATTTTGTAAATTGCGCATCAAAGGAAGATTCAGGAACATATCCATATTGTCAGTGTATGCACCAACTGAAGAGAAAGATGAGGATGAGAAGGAAGAGTTCTATGAACAATTGGAACAGATATGCGGTGAGATACAGAGATACGATACATTGATAGTAATGGGTGACTTTAACGCAAAGATTGGGAAGGATCTATTGATGAGATGTGCAGGGGAACATACACTACATGATGTTAGTAACCAGAATGGCACACTACCTGGGCATTTTGCCATCAGGAACAATATGGTGATCAAAAGCACATGTTTCCCACATAAACGAATACATCTAGGTACTTGGAAGGCTCCTGATTCTACAACCGTGAATCAAATAGACCATGTGTTAATCAATGCAAGATACTCTTCGTCAATTATAGATGTGCGGAGTTGTAGAAGACCAAATTGTGATTCAGATCACTATCTAGTCAAAGCAGTACTAGAGAAAAGCTGGCTAAAACGAAAACAGAATCTGAAACCTGGAAGAACAGTATAAATGTTGAAAGACTAGGAGATGAAAGAATTAAGGAGGAATATCAGAGAGAAACACAAAAGAAATTAGAAGAAGAAAAAGAGAGAGATGATCTCAATGATCAGTGTAAGAATATAGAGGAAGTAGTTAAACTGGCCGCAGAAGAAATAATCGGAAAGAGGCAGCAAACCCGGAATGAATGGTTTGATCAGGAGTGTATGGAAGCAATAGCAGAGAAGAATAGAGCAAGAGAAAAGATGATCTTGAGAGAAACAAGAAGCAACTGTGAACATTATAGGCAACTGAGGTTGAATGCCAACAAAGTATGTAGAATAAAGAAAAAGGAACACATAAAGAAACAATTTATAGAGATAGAAGAATTGAACCAGGGAAGTGAAGTAAGGAAATTCTATGCGGCAATTGGTAAAATGGGGAAAGGTTTCCAATCTAGGGAGAGAAGATGCAAGGATAGACAAGGGATGATACTGAATGATGAGAACAAAGTGTTAGATAGATGGTCTGAACACTTTAAGGAACTTCTAAGTGAAAGTGTAGAGCCAGAAATTGAACAACATATGCAGCAAAACGAGAGACAAGAAGTAATTAGATCAGAATCAGAGAATGAGAATGCAAGTATTATGAGTCCTACAGAATCAGAGAATGAGAATGCAAGTATTATGAGTCCTACAAGATTTGAAGTGGCAAATGTAATGAAGAAAATGAAAAACAACAAATCACCAGGGGAAGACAGTATAGTAGCAGAAATGATAAAATATGGAGGAGCGGCATTGGAAGATAGAATACATAAACTATTGGAAAGAATAAGGGAAGAAGAGAACATGCCAGATGGATGGAGGGGAGGAATAATATGTCCTATATTTAAGAAAGGAGATAAACTAGCATGTGAGAATTACAGAGGAATTACTCTATTGAATGTTATTTACAAGATCCTATCAGGTATCCTGAAAGAAAGAATGAAGATATTTTTAGAAGAAATTCTGAGTGAATATCAGTGTGGTTTTAGACCCAACCGGAGTACAACGGATCAAATCTTTGTAATTAGGCAGATGATGGAAAAGTTTTATGAACATGATATTGACCTCCACATGCTCTTTATAGATTTTAAACGAGCTTTCGATAGTGTATGTAGAGAAAGACTATATGAATTACTAGGAGAAATGAGGATACCTGGAAAGATAATCCGGCTGATAAGGATGACACTAGATAACACATGGGCACGAGTGAAAAATGGAAATAAGCTGAGTAAACCCTTTACAATTAATATGGGTGTAAAACAAGATGGATTGTCTGCAGTACTCTTTAACCTTGCACTACATAAAGCAATCAGTGAAGTGGACCAGGGAGACACTATTTTTAACAAATCAAGTCAGATCTGTGCTTATGCAGATGATGTAGTGATCATAGCAAGAGAGAAGCGTACACTGAAAAGAGTATATTTAGAATTAGAGAAAGAGGCTACAAATATTGGGTTATTAGTGAATGAGAGTAAAACTAAAAGCATGGTAATGTCCACATCTAACACAAGAAGAGCCCCGCATGATATTAAAATAGGCGATAAGACATTTGAGGGTGTTCATTCATTCATTCATTCATTTATTTGCAATGGGGGGTGTGTCCCCCGGTGGCAAATTGGATATACATAACAAATACATAATTATACATAACAATACATAATTACACATAACAATACATAATTATACATAACAATTCAATAACAATTATACACCAATTAAACTGGAGTATTTACACAAATAGTCAGTCTTTTCTTAAACACACCTATATGTTTGGGAAAAGGCTCTAAGACTGCGGCAGGTAGAGAGTTCCAGTTATCAATGGCACGGTTTACAAAAGAATATTTACCATAATTTGTTCGCTGTGGTCGGCCCTTAACTTTGAAAGGATGATCGCTCCTACTCATGTAAGTGGGCTTTCCCAATCGTTTGCTAAGCTCACCCCATGCTGGTTGATTTGTATACGTGTTGTACATAGCGTAGAGTCTAGATTTCATCCTCCTAGCCTCCAGTGATTCCCACCCAAGTTTCTTTAACATACGGCTCACACTGCTCCTGGGATTAAAGTCACTGAGCACAAATCTAGCGGCCTTTCTTTGTACCATTTCCAACTCATTGATGAGCCCTACTTGATATGGATCCCAAACCGCCGAGGCATATTCCAGAATAGGTCTTACAAGTGACAAATAGCCTAATTCTTTAGCAGAGGTACTACTTCCTTTTAATACCCTCATTACAAAGTGCAGGGATTTGTAAGCTTTTGAAACTACACATCCTACATGACTACTCCATTTCATATCATTCCTTACGTGAACGCCCAAATATTTGCAAGAATTTTCTTCTACAAGTATTTCCGAGCTAATGTTATATTGAAAATCCTGCCTTCGCACTTTCCCTATTTTTAAGAGACTACATTTTCTTGTGTTTATTTTCATTTTATTTACAATCGCCCACTTATAGACCAGGTTCAGGTCCTCTTGCAGCACTGCATTGTCTTGTGAGTCGTGTATCTTTCGATATATTACACAATCATCCGCAAACAATCGACAGTCACTGCGAATTCCATTTGGTAAGTCATTTATAAACGCCAAAAACAACAAAGTTCCGATTACGCTGCCCTGAGGGATACCCGACGTTACGGTAATTTCATCCGAGAATACGCCTTCAACTTTCACTTTCTGGGAACGACCAGTCAAAAATTCTTGGATCCATAAAATTACTCTTCTATCAATCTTCGTCGAAGCTAATTTATGGAGTAGCATGTCATGCGGCACGACATCAAATGCCTTCGCAAAATCTATCACCACGGCGTCGACTGAAACTCCATGGTCTAACGATTCGCTAATGTCTTGAAAAAGTGATAGCATCTGACTCTCGCATGAGTAACCTTTCCGAAATCCATGCTGCCTATCATTAAACCATGATAATGTTTCCCACTGTTCCCTCAAGTAGTCGCAAATGAGATGCTCCATCTGCTTACAAACGATGGACGTAAGGCTAACCGGCCTGTAGTTGCCCAATTCAAGTCTGCTCCCTCCCTTAAATATTGGGACTACCGTAGCTCTTTTCCAGTCATCTGGGATTTGCGCATTGTTTATGGACACATTAAATATCACCTCCAAGTATCGTGCCACGGCCCTACCTCCTAATTTAAGTACTTCACTAACAATATTATCAGGACCCTTTGATACATTGAAACGCAGTTTTTGTATTAGCTTTACAATTGCTGACTGGTTTATTTGGAACAGGGGAGCCCCTGATTCGTCGTTAAGGTCCAACACACAGCTATTGGATTTATTGAACACACTACCGTAAAAGACATTTAATTCATTAGCAATGGCCTGTTTCTCAGTAATTAATTTACCGTCACCGGACATTATCATCGACAAATTATTTGAATTTCCCTTTCTTCTCCTAACATAACTGTAAATTTTTTTCCACCCACCCCCTCCCGAACCAAGTAAACCTTGCATATAACTGTCATGAGCAGCCCTCTTTTTTAAGACGAGCTCTCTTGATAAGGACTTAAATTTCAACATATACTTGTCACTATCATGTCTTTTATTGTATAATTTCCTAATTTTCCGTTTTAGTCTCCTAATTTCTCGTGTGTAATACTCAGGGTCTGGGTTCTGTTTCAGCAATTTAAATGGGACAAATTTATCAACAGCGCTATTTAAAAATTTCAAAAAGTTAGTCCACAGGATATTAATGTGATTTCCTTCCGATGCCCATTCTACAAATAGCTCATTCAAATACCCCTGAAACTTGCCCTGATCCGCCCTGCGATACTGGAATATGATCTTTTTCGCTACATCAGAGTCTAATTTTGTAACGTCACCATATCTAATATTTAATTCAACCCCAGAATGGTCACTAATTCCTGGTACTTTCAGACAGTTAATATACAGCTCTACAGGCCTTACGAGATAAACATCTAAGGTATTATTGTCTCTAGTTGGGAAGTCAACTACTTGGGAAAATCCCCCCTCCCTTAAGAATTTATTTGCAGCGCTCTGAGCTTGACCACAGCTAGTTGACTCACCAGACCAGTCTACTTTGGGGAGGTTTAAATCTCCAGCAATTATTATGCTCTTTTTCATAGCATTACCCGTACAAGTTTTATCATACAGTGTTTCGAGGAGAGAAAAGTTATCTTTCGGTGCTCTATACGCCCCTATCACCTGAAGAGGGAATTTATTTCCTTTATCCGAAATTTGTACACATAACATTTCATGATCCATATCAGCCCACTTTAAGAAACTAGCTATATTTTTGCGCACACAAATAAATAGCCCACCACCTCGCTTCCCCCGATCCCTTCTGTACATTTCGTAGGTCCCTTGAATTATTTCGCTACTATTTATGTCCTCATATAACCAAGATTCAGTTGCAATGACAATGTCCGGAGAATACGTCTCTACAAGATTCCAAAATTCAATTAATTTATTTCCTAAACTCTGACAATTAACCTGCAGTAATCTTAGAGTCTTACCTCCGCAGCAAATATCTTGAAGTAGCTCCTTCTGTTCCCATCGGCTGGCAACCTCTGGACCTGCTCCTCCTCACAAAAGCCGGCACGAACCGATGACCCTGTCATGTAGGCTCCCTAGGTTGTAAGCGCCCCGTCGATTTAGATGCAGCCCGTCTCGGGCGAAGTCACGGCCACAATTTAAGTACCTAGGAGTACTTATTAACAACCAGTGTGATATGACAAACTGTATTACAGATCGATTACAGGCTGGAAACAGAGCATACTATGCAAACATCAAGATGCTCAGGAATCAACTTATATCGCGAACAACCAAAATCAAGATATATAAGACAATGATAAGACCAGTAGTGACCTATGGCTCTGAAGCTTGGACATTAACTATGGATGATGAGAATACTGTGAAGTGTTTTGAAAGGAAAATACTGCGAAGAATATATGGCCCTGTTAGAGAGGAAGATGGATGGAGAATACGATATAACCATGAACTAAACGAATTGATTGGAAAACAAGATATCGTTAAGTTTATAAAGGCACAGAGAATCCAATGGTTGGGACATATAGAGAGGATGCCGGAGAGCCAGATGCCCAAGAGAATGTTGAAAGGGAGGCTATTCTCCAGGAGGAGGAAAGGACGTCCTAAGAAGAGATGGTTGGATGGTGTGACCGCAGACCTCGTCGCAATGGGAGTGAGAGGATGGAGGAGCAAGGCGATGGATAGACCAACATGGAGAGCAGTTGTCCAAGAGGCCAAAACCCACCCCGGGTTGTAGCGCCATGGAGGAAGTAAGTAAGTACGGACGGTGCGTATTCCATGTCGGTAATTTATTATAGTTCGATGTTGTGTTTATGTCCGACATGTTGGATTTTGAGCGCATGCGCGAAGGTATTGTTACCTAATTGGTCAATGAACGAGCTCTGATTGGCTGGAGAAACTGTATCGTAATGAAAAACGGTGTTTTAATGACCATCATTATGATACAGTTTTCTGACATATAATAGTGAGGGTCGAACATAAAATTCAGTTTGATTGCTATAGTAGATTCGTAGATATCCAGAGCCGTCTAAATATTTCAGATGGTCGCCATGTTGGATTGTTAAATGTATAGGCCATAGAGTCATGTACTATTAAAGGAAAATTATTGCGTAGGTTCATTATTCAAACTTTCACTTCGATCGCATGATTACGACACAAGAAATAAAAACTTAATTTTAAAATTCGCACTGCCGCCATCTTGAGGTTATGTAAACAATTGAACTAAATTAGATGCCACTGCATTAGAATGTGTATAAACATTTCCTGTACCAGATTTCATTGCGTTTGGAACATTAAATTGCAAGAAAGGTCTATTTAAAATTTTCAAATTCGCTTCGCCGCCATGTTCCTTTTGTAGTTAACCGGTTTTTGAAAGTCTTACGGATGAACTTCCAGTAGTGCCCTTTATCTGCGTACAATATTTCAGGGTGATACCGCTAATAGTTTCCGAGATATAGAATGCCGGTGAAATATTTTGCACATCCGCCATCTTGTGGTTATGTAAACAATTGAACCAAGTTTGATGTCGGTGCATTAAAATGCGTATAAGCATATACTGTACCAAGTTTTATTGCGTTTGGTTAGTTAAATCGCGAGAAAAGTCTATTTAAATGTCGCAAATTGGCGTGGCCGCCGTGTTGGTTTTGTAGTTAACAGTTTTTCAAAAGTCACATAGGTGAACGTCTAGTAGTTCCCTTTATCACCGTAAAAAATTCCAGGGAGATATCGGGAATAGTTTCGGAGATATTGAATGCTGGTGAAATATTTCGCACAGCCGCCATGTTGGATTGGTGATACGTAACAAAATTTGAAGGGCACAGTCGGGGTCGCCCGGAATAGTGCTATGAACTTACCGAGTTTCATTGAAATCGCTCCAGCCGTTTAGATGTTATTAGGGGGGGGGGCACATACACACACACCCACTGGTCTTGTGTAGTTCGCGAACGAACTAGTTCGGAAGAGCGGGTCCCACAGACGAACTACCGAACTAGTTCCCAGATCCCTCGCTTGTTAGTTCGTTCGATCTTTTTCCGCTGACCGACTTGTAACAGCGAGAGAGCGCGGGTCCGCTGTAGCTCGTCAGCTTGTCACGTCACCACTCATTGCACAATCACATGCGCTTTGTTTCGTTCAGTCAGTTCAGTTGATTGAGTGAATCTATTGTTAGTGGCAAGATTGTCAAGTTTTGGCTCGGTGATTGTTCAATGTTGGTTTATAATAATAACAGTATAACACACTACTAGTGCTAACACGCTAATAGGTAATAACTACCTTATAGTTGTAATGTAATACAGTGGCGGTTCATAAATTGAAGTTACTGATAGTTAACTGATTTAGATGTGGGGATAATTCCACAGTTTTATTTAACTTAGTCATTTTGGATTATTTGAAGACATCGGCGAACTGGTTTAACATTACCATTTTAATGAACTGGTTGATATTTATTTTTGTCGATATGTGGTGATACAACTACTTTTTACCTGCTTTTAAGAAATGAACATTGTGATGAGGATTCACAAAGAAAAGCGAAATTCTATGGACAAAAACTCTGAACTAAAAAAAGCCTATTCCTCCCATTTATGCCATAAAGATAACGTACCCAACGGTTTCAGAGCAGCCAAATAATTAATATCACGATGCAAGTAAGAAATGAAACGAAAATTGCGGGGGGTGGGGGTACGTTTTATCATCACCTAGTGACAAGTAGGAAATGAAATCGGATGGTGACGCGCCGATATACGCGAAAAATGATGATAACATTTGTCGTTTTAAGGGGCCTAACATCTAGGTTTTTGGCCCCACGCGAGAAAAAAAAATAAAGAGAATAATAAGTATATGCTTCTACGAACACATCGTCCATTATGTTTTTCTTTTAGGTATGGTACCGGTAGTTCCCTTACGATAAACAAATGACGACTTTTGGCTTTATAAACAATAGAAAGAGAAGTTTTCTCAGAAGGAAAGATATGGTCCCTAATTAAAAGGATGGCCAACAATAGAGTGAGATGGAAGAAGTTTGTAGCTACCCTATGTTCCTACAAGGAATAAAAGGAAATAAGGAAGGAATAAGGAATTTCACTAATGTTTCAATACTCATATTTTTGTATTTTTTTTTCTTTGAATATCAAAATGTAAAACACATTACTACAAACGCAACATGTCAATATCTAATACACGAACTGCACGTGCAGCGAGCATAGTAACGTTAACAGTAGCCTTCAGTATTGCTTAAAACGAGAGCAATGTGAATGAGCAATCAGTGGTGACGAGTAATGAGTGGTGACAGACTGCTATAACAAACAAAGAGCGCGTGCAGTGTCAGCAGCAAGGCGAGCGAACGATCTGTCTTCGAGATGGGACCTAACGAACTAAAAGAGCGAACTAGTTCGCTAAGGAGCTGCGAACTAAACTGATCGCTCCCGGCCGCGAACTATTATGCGCAAGACTAACACACACACCTCACACACACACACACACACACACACACCTCATACACACACACAGATACACGGACAAAAGGTGATCTCAGAAGCCTATTTTTTCAAAATTGAAAATAGGCTAATAAGGGATATCAGTGAAATATTTAAAGAACCTGTTTTGGCTATCTTGAAGATTATTAATTAAAGTTGTGTTTTGATTTCCCCAAGCTGCTATAGCATATCTTAATTTGCTTTCAATCAGAGCACTATAAATGGTTTTGTAAGTTTTCTTATCTACATAAAATCGGAGATTGAAGAAGGTGTAGAGGTTTGTTCTTGTTTTTTTATTATGTTCACTGTTTGTGTGTTCATTTTAAAGTGTTCATCAAGGTTAATTCCTAGGTATGAAGATTTTACATTTGCAACCTGCCAGGATGTTTTGGTGTATGCATGACATGCTGTGGTGCGTTAGTTTGTATTTTTCTTGTGTGAAGTGATCAACTCTGATGTGCATTATTTTAGATTTGGTTGTATTTATATACAAATTATTGTCATGACACCATCTTGTGATGTTATTGAAGCCTTCTTGAGGTCTATCAAAAGCTGTTTTAGAGTCTTTATGTATGGTATATATAGTGGTGTCATCAGCATAAATAAATATTTTACTGTGTTTAATGGCTTCATTCATGTCGTTTACGAACAGTTTATATAGTGTAGGTGAAACAATACTGCCATGAGGAATACCCTGTGTTCCTTCTACTGCGTCACTGATTGTATTATTGATCATAACTGCCATTTCCCTGTTTTTCAGATAGCTTTCAAATAGGAATGTCTGTTTCGCGGGCTTATAGGCCGTGTTCTAAGGACATTTGTTGTCCTGACGTTTCGCTGAAAACTGCGTTCAGCATATTCACAGGTTACATTAAGCGAGGTAAAACAAGTAAACAGAAGATATATAAATAGTCAACAACCTACACATAGAGGCTACCATAGCAACGGCGTACCACATAAAAGTAATGCATCAAGGACAGGGCTGCTCTTCTGTTGCATCTTCTCGTCTACGACGGTCAATGAGGGCAGGCTTGAGGGGATTAAGGACTGGAAACCAAGCTCTGTTCACATGTTCTGCTCCCTCCTTAAGATTGAAGCTGTTAGTGTGCTTCATGATTTCAATGGCCTCCCTTTGTAGCCTGGCATGATAAGACACCATGGTGGACAGAATTTCGATGTCTCCATATCTTATGTCGTGAACTACGAGTAGGGAGTGTGCTGCAACAGTGGATTTATCTGTTTGTCCCAGCCGGCTGTGTCGTTCGTGTTCCTAGAGGCGAGTGGCAATACTTTTTTCGTTGTTCCAATATTTACTTGGCCACAATCACACGGGATTTTATAAACCCCTGCCGCGGTATGAAGATGTCGCTTATCTTTATCGGAACTGAACATGTCCTTAATGTTTCTCGTAGGGCTCTATATGGTCTTTATATCATGGGACTCGAGTAGTCTCCCTATTCTGTCCGGGACCTTTTTTTATATGGAAGGAAAGCTCTAGCCAGGGGCTGCTTGTCTCCAATTCCCCTTGTAGTTGGACGTCTTGGATGGAGTGCTCGCTGGATATCTTTCTGGCTGTACCCATTGGCGCGTAGGACCTCGTTAAGGTGTTTAATTTCTTGGTTTAGGCACTGCTTTTCACAAATTCCTTTCGCGCGGTCAGCCAGTGTTTTTATCACTCCGTATTTCTGTCGTGGCTGGTGGTTGGACGTCTTGTGTAAATATCGGTCAGTATGGGTCGGCTTACGGTAAACTGTATGTCCCAAGGTTAGATCAGCGGTCTTCGTTACCATAACGTCGAGAAAACCGATTTTCTGTTCATTCTCACACTCCAGAAAATCTGGCTGTACCCATTGGCGCGTAGGGCCTCGTTGAGGTGTTTAATTTCATGGTTTAGGCACTGCTTTTCACAAATTCTTTTCGCGCGGCCAGCAAGTGTTTTTATCACTCCGTATTTCTGTCGTGGGTGGTGGTTGGACGTTTATGTAAATATCGGTCAGTATGGGATGGCTTACGGTAAACTGTATGTCCCAAGGTTAGATCAGCGGTTTTCGTTACCATAACGTCGAGAAAAGCGATTTTCTGGAGTTAGAGAATGAACAGAGGCCCTACGCGCCAATGGGTAGATTCAGAAAGATGTCCAGCAAGCACTCCATCCAAGACGTCCAACTACCAGGGTAATTGGAGACAAGCAGCTCCTGGCTAGAGCTTTCCTTCCATACATAAAAAAGATCACGGACAGAATAGGGTAACTACTCGAGTCCCATGATATAAAGACCATATACAGGCCTACGAGAAAAATTAAGGACATGTTTAGGTCCGCTAAAGATAAGCGACATCCTCATACCGCGGCAGGGGTTTATAAAATCCTGTGTGATTGTGGCCAAGTATATATTGGAACAACGAAAAGAAGTATTGCCACTCGCCTCAAGGAACACGAACGACACAGCCGGCTGGGACAAACAGATAAATCCACTGTTGCAGCACACTCCCTACTTGCAGGTCACGACATAAGATATGGAGACACCGAAGTTCTGCCCACCACGATGTCTTACCATGCCAGGCTACAAAGGGAGGCCATTAAAATCCTGAAACATACTAACAGCTTCAATCTTAAGGAGGAATCAGAACGTGTGAACAGAGCTTGGCTTCCAGTCCTTAATCCCCTCAAGCCTGCCCTCATTGACCGTCGTAGACGAGAAGATGCAACAGAAGAGCAGCCCTGTCCTTGATGCATTACTTTTATGAGGTACGCCGTTGCTATGGTAGGCTCTATGTGTGGGTTGTTGACTATATATATATCTTCTGTTTACTTGTTTTACCTCGCTTAATGTAACCTGTGAACAGGCTGAACGCAGTTTTCAGCGAAACGTCAGGACAACAAAATGTCCTTAGAACACGGCCTATAAGCCCACGAAACAGACATTCCTATTTCAACGCCGGTCGCGAAAGTCTGAATTTTTACTTAGCTTTCAAATAGTTTGTAAGTCGTGCCTCTTATTCCAATATCGTGTAATTTAGCAGGTAGTTTATTGTGATTTATTGTTTCAAATGCTTTACAAAAGTCAAGAAAAAGTACCATTATGTGATTGTTCTTATTTAAGGCATTATTTATTACTTTGGCAAATTCAGCCAGGAGTAGTTCAGTACTTTTTCCCTTCCTAAAACCGTATAGGTGTCCCTTTAAAATATCATATTTATTTAGGAAATTCTTCAATCTATTATCCAAGCATTTTTCCATTATTTTGTGTAGGATTGATGAAATGCATATTGGTCTGTAGTTGCCAAAGTCTAAGTGATCGCCATTCTTATATATTGGTTTAATAATTGTGTATTTCAGATAGTTTGTTATTATGTTTGATTCGAATATCTCGTTTATGAGATGTGTTATGATTGGGATAGTTTTTTTTGGATGTTGCCCTTATGTCTTACAAGCGTATATTGTCTGCACCAGGCGATTTGTCTGTTTTTAATTCCTTATCATGTTCTCTATTTCATATTCATCAGTTACAAGTAATGTAAAGGAATTCATTAATGTGCTTCTATTTGATTGCCATATGTTTTACAGTGTAAGCTAGTCTGTTGATTTTTTCACTAAAGGTACTGCTGAATTTATTGACTATTACTTCGTTACTGTAATGTATTCATAAATGTTTGTTTATGACTTCATTGACAGTTTGTGTTTACCGACCTGTTATATCATTAATGACTTTCCACATTCCTTTATTATCGTTTTTGGAACTATTTATCCTATGTTTATAATATTGATGTTTTGTTTTGTTTATTAGCTTATTTAATTTGTTTCTGAAAGCTTTGTATTCATTTTTAGCCTACTTTACATTTTGCAAAATTGAGGAAAAAGTATACTTGTGAGATCAATCCTGGAAAATGTCTGTCTGTCTGTCCATCTGTCTGTCTGTCTGTCCTTCTGTCTGTCTGGCTGTGTGTGTGCCCCCCCCCCCTATCAACTCCTAAACGGCTGCAGCAATCAAAATCAAATTTAGTATTAGTAAAGATGTATACCGGAATATCTCAACCCATATTTGAAAACGGTGTCAGTGCTACCAACTGCTGAAAAATCGCACTAGAAATTTGAGCTCCTTGTTGGATATCATGGAAGGTATACATGGAAGCTATTCCAAAATTGGCACACATGTAGATAATACTATTTCAGTTTAATTTCCAGGAGGCCATACATGACAGTGTTGCCAAAATCATTTTAAGCCTTCTGATAGGTCCAATATTTAAATGCATATAACTTCCACACTATCAATTGGATTTCAACCAAATTTTGTATGTAATATGTGTACATAAACACATATTACTGAGCGTATTATTAAGAGCCACCAGGGCTGCCAACTGTTAATAATTGCTCTCTCTATTGTTTTTTATCCAAACACCAATACATCAGAAAGTATGCAAGCCGACTGCTTTAAAATATGCACACGTTTAATACCTGACATTTTAAATCAATTTGGAGTAACTTATATTCGTTAGTTCTACCAACATGATTCTAAGCCTGCTGATAGGACCAATTTTTAAATACATGTAACTTGTATACTATCATTTGTATTTCAACCACATTTCGTATGTGCTATGTGTAACATAACAGATATGACTATAAGTATTCTTAAGAACAATCAGGGCTACCAAATGTTAATAAATGCTGTCTATATTTTTTACCCTAATATCAATATATTAGAAAGTATGCAAGCCAACAGCTCTATACTTTGCACACGTATAGCACCTGACATTCTAGATTAATTTGGAGTAATTAATATAAGTCAGTGCTGCCAACATGATTCTATGCCTGCTGATAGGTCCAATTTTAAAATTCATACAACTTCTATGCTAACAAATGGATTTCATTCAAAATTGGCACAACAAGATGATATAATATTTCAGATTATTTCTAACCAGCACACGCATGATATTGTTGCCAAAATGCTTTTACGCGTGCTGATAGATCCAATGTCTAACTGCATGGGACGTCCATTGGACTTCAACCAAATGTTGTATTCTGTACCTTAAGAGATGGAACTAAGAATATATTTAGTAACCAAGACTGCCAACTGTAGTGCTCTATTAAGCTACATTATACCAGGTATATTTCGAACTAATTAGGTGTCGTGACCTACCTGGCCTGTGAGACGGTCTGGCAGGTTGTCAGCTCCTCCGACGATTTCCCTACTAGCCGAGCGGTTTTCTTGATAAGGGAACTTTGAGGTTTCACAGACTCGTCCCGGAACTACCGGAATAAAATACGAAATTCCCTTGGACTACTGCCGATTTATTGAGCCCTTGGCAGTCGAAGTATATATACACTATATACAAATTATGTGAAGTTACTGCTGGAGGTGCACGCAGGTCTGTAATAGCGCTACTAAGTCTTACTGATACTTGACATCTAGTGTGTCTCCGCGAGGCTGAATTCTGCTCGCGCGCGTTACGACGTTACTCTGGCAAGAACTAAGGCGTGAGAGCTACTGTTACTCTGCCGCTCCACTACTCTGCTGCTCTGCTGCTTGACAACTCGGTTACTCTGTAATAACTCTGTCGCTCGCCATTTTGGATACCCTTATATTCAACTAGAGATGACCCAGAATCCATCTCTCCCTTCCACTGGGGCCTGGTCCATACCACCCTCCAGTGCCTGGCTAGTGCTGCTCCCTAAGGTGGCGGCGACTGCCCATACTTGTGTCTACATGACATCCAAGGTTCAACTTCTGGCCTGACTTGTGACTATGAATCACTCTCCCTACAATACAAAGTGCTCGACCAACGTACTGTTGTACTATCAATATTTACTGACCTCTTGCACACATCCTGGCTCCAGCAATCCTATCTCCTCCAGAAATACATCTCTGGTTTACAATTGCTCACATCCAACTTAGTAATAATAATAATAACTCATTTGCCCTTATGTATAATGTTCCTTCGAACCGCAGTCCTGGGTTCTGAATCATGGAGGTTCACAGTCACGACACCTCCCTCCCCAGGGAAGAAATGGGTGCAATCTTCCTTGCATTCATTTCTGTCCCAATATTACACTCGGTTACTGTCGAGTCGTAATGATCTGCGACTTTGCGTTGAGGGTGAAGGCTGTAATGCGATCTGACTCGCACTCATATCTGAATCTACAATAGCCCTAGTAGACGTACTGAAGCGTCCTTCAGCAGGTCTAGAGTCTAATTCCAGGATTTCCTCAGACATCTCCGGGCGTCCCCGAAGTTGCCTGGGACGTTGGAATATCGTAATATCCTCATCTGAAGTCCTAGCCTTACCTTCCCTCGTAATTACTGTTTGCCTTATGCAAATATTCGGGCAATGCGACCTTGCATCATCAAACCATTTTTTGGCTGGAAACCCTAATTTAGGGCAATCACAACAACAATTGCAACAATAGCACCACAAAATTATCCCAATTGTACCTGCCATAGTTAGTACAATATACTTATATACATTGAAATGTTTATACATCATCTGACTTTGTATGTCTTCTTCTTGTTTTCTTACCAAGTCCTCCACCTCTTCTGTTTTGTGCGTGGCCCACTTTAAATCATTCACATGATTTAACAAATTATTCAGTGGCAGTTTATTAACCTCCGGTACCTGCTCTAACTTAATATCACTACCAATCTGCTCGCAGCAGTCATAATTAAGTATCAAATCTGGCACTAAGTCCTTACCTCGAGTAGTGTTTATTTTACATACCCCTTGTACCTTACTATGTGGGCTGTACAACGTACACCCTGGACTTAACACAACAATACCTGTGCCAGTTAATCCCATATCACTTGTAGTGTCCTTACACATGCAGGTGACCCTTGTCTCACCTGGAGACACATAAATATACCTGTTTTCCCTTATAGGTATCCACAGCAATCGCTGTACTGGTAGTACTCTCTTATCACAATTCTCCGGTACCTGGTTAACTCCACTGAGTATCTTCACTGCGCAACTGTCTTGCGAGTGAACCATATTAACAGGGAACTGAGCATGACACAACCTCCACGTGGCAGACACTACCTTACACTGCCTCACCTGTTCCCTATCTAATTGCGCAAATGACTGCTTATCCTTGTCCATCAATATATAGTCCTTGGCCTCTTAAATGTACACAAAATGGTGGGGATTACTCTTCATGTAGGTGGGGAATGGGATCATATGATACACACTATAAACCACTCTGTCTGTAAGGGGTGTCCTTATAATATACACAAGATAGTTTTCACTTGTAAACACTTCCACTGTGGCCACCTTGTAGACTAGGTAACCGTAAGCTGACCTTAATTCAAATGGCAGAGACAGCCCCTTGGGAAAGTCCTCCTGGGCTTTCTTATAACTTTCTATGATGTCATCCGGTGATATTATCTGTACCTGGATGACTCCTACCTGTGCATTCATGATGCCTGACAGTACCACACTGTACTGCTCATACAGCTGTACAAGTACGCCTTCTATCTCAATTAAATGTCTGTTTAATGAGATCTCTAACTCTGCTTGCTCAAATGCTTCTGTAATCCGAAGCGTACTATTGGACAAATATGTCCTGATTTCATTTAAACCCTGAGTCAACCTCTGCTCGTTTGCAGTTACATCGTAGATGGTGCTGTTCATTGTTTGTAACGTGGACTTAACCACTAACATCTGTTCCTTAGTTACCTTAATCATTGAGAGTTGCTCTCTTTCTAACTCACTTATTTGTGACTCATACTTATCTGCATCATCCTGACTTAAGGTTCCAAATAACGCTTTGGCTATTGAACCTACAGCATTTATCAATCCCCTTTTCGGTCTGGTATTATCCGTCTCCCCACTTGGTCTAGTGATTTTGGCTATCGTTTCTTTAGATTCCTTAATCCGTTGCAAATGATTACTTAACATCTTAACGTCATGCTGACATGTCAAATTTGTTTTCTGCTCTAACAATATACATGCCAATTGTGTCCAGTGTATATGCTCCCTGATATTTGAAAATACATCACTTAGCTGATTCAAATTCACATAGGTAACTAATGTCCATTCCATATTATACAACTGTATCTCACCCTGGTTGTCAAAGTATACTCCAGGTGTATTCTCGTATGGTGTCACTTGTACATCTAGTACTTCTCCGGTTATGCCGTGGGGTGATGACGTCACTGTTACCACCGCCACCATGGTGTAGAACCATTCTAGCATTCGTGCCATTGCCTTCTGCCTTACCTGCAAGGTAAAGACAGGTTATTCGTTACCTATTTTACTGATTTTCCACCAAAATGTTATCTACTTCACTAACTAAAGTCTCAAAAGACTTTGCTTCGCATCCTGGCTTAGGCATGCGGCTACAAAACTATCAGCAGTGTCATACACTAAGTTCAAAAACTTGCTCCCTTAACTTCGAGTTCTGTTACATAGAGACTCGGCTTCACATCCCACCTCGGAGATGTGGCTTTACCATGTCAGCTGTGCCACAAGCTGACATTCACCTTCTACTACCCTCGAGTCCTGCTGCTCAGAAACTCGGCTTCACAGATCGCCTCTGGACTGTGGCTACGCTATCGCCGTTTGCATTTTACTGAATGCTCTCAAAACATGCCTTACATGGCTCGGTTTCTGTGTCATTTCATCTAAGCTAATTTCCGGTTTTCCCTACCCCTGTCCTAACGGGTGCGTATCCGCGACTACCCTGGGGTGACGAGTCACATATAGGCTACACGCTCGCCATCGTGCAACCCTTTACTTACGAGCACCACAGTGCCACCCGTCGAACCTCTGTTCGTCTGACTGTTGAACCACTTTTCAGAATTTATTGTAATTATTATTATTATCATCATGATTATTATTATTATTATTGTCATGTGTTGTGACATCTCTATATTACGCCTCGAGAGTTTAAAAGTGCGCAGTTTGTCTGTATGTATCTCTCTGTCTAACGTTGTGCAACCCCTGGCTACATACTGCCTTGTTCTCTCGTATTGGCTAGTGTTGTTGCTACCTTGCATTTTGTTGTGCAATTCGTTCTGCCATTGGCTCTGACAATATTTGACGCGAGTTTGGGGCCACTCCCAAACTACGCATTTGATTTTTCTGAGAGGCTTCTCTCCCCTCTGGGGGACAGAAGCTTAGTCAGTCTTAGACGCGCCGAGATGTAAGGCGAACGTGTGTATTCGGGCAGAGGCCCACCCTCATGGCGCAGCGGAATGTGAGTACGGCTCAATGTATTTCTATCTAACGCAATGTAATTGTTTTTGTTAAACGTTCCTTCTTTTGCTTAATTCTCTTTCCTTTTCAAGATGTTTCTGTTAGTATTTTCATCCTTGAACCAGATCTCCGGGACCTTGCGTAATGTCATACGGCGGAGTTCTTTTTGTTGCTTTTGTTATGTGCCCACCTCACAGTTTTATTATTTTGGTTAATACCTGTAAGATTCGAAAGTATTGCGTTTCTGCGTCTTGGCTTAAATATATTTCCTGTCGGGCCTTAGTGCTCGTCTTTTGCGTCGGTGTCTCTTTGTACCACAAATGTTTCATTTGATTGGTAGCAATTGGACCTTTGTTTGTGGACAGTATGTGTGAGGTAACGGGACTGATGTCCAACGTCCCACTAATACGTGTCCCTTTTGTTTATAGAATATATGTGACGGTGGTTAACTGGGATTTCTCCAGCTCCGATGTCATATTATTCTTTTTTTATATGTTGCGTTGGTGCGGCATTATGTAGGGAGTATAAGCCTATTTTTTTATAGCGTGCTTTCGATTTTTACCGGTCTCTTTCGTCCCAAGTCAATTGTAATGTAATGTATCTCCGTATATCTCTTTTTCCTTTTGTTTTGTTCTTTCTCTTTCGATTTCCGCCGTATTACATAACTTAATGATATCCCCCCTTTTCTTCCCCTTCTTCCTACCTCCGTGAAATCTCTCTTCCCTTTGTTTTACTCCCCTCACTCCTCCCCCATCCCTCAGGTATGTTTACAATAACATCATGAAAAACTTCGCGTCTCGTTAATATTCGATTTTTGAATTTTTGCAAGTTTGGCGTTTCTCTCTGGCTTTCGTAAGTTTCATTTTATTTTCTTTCATGCTCGTATCGTTTCGTTAGATTCATATTGTTGAGCTGTTACTCAGGTTCTGTCGTGCTTTTTAGTTTTTAAGTCTTTATTCTTGGTATTGGGTTTATTTTGTATTATCAATTTTATCTTAGCTTACCTTTTTTCTTTGTTTTAAGTAACTTGTTTATTTCATGTACACGCTCTTTCTTTTATCATTAATACATTTTTATATTTTAAGTAATATAGCTCCCTTGTATTTTCATTTCTTATATTTAAGTTCCCCTTCCTTACCTTCATCTCGATTTCGTCAATCTTGTCTTTGTGATATAACAAAGGCACGATTAACACGCCTCTGGGATTTCTTTAATTAATTTTATGGGAATCTCGTTTTTTGCACTTTTGATTATTCCATTAAGCAATTATTTGTTTGCATTTGGTTTTTTGGAAATCATCTTTTGCTCGCTCCGAAAACCTTGGGCCCAGCACCGGGTCGAGCAAGACGTCTTTTCCCCTGTCCATTTTGCGACCTTGTTGATTTTATCTTCCTCTGCTACTCTGACGCGCATTATTATTATTATTACTAGACCTTTATCGGCGCACTGTTTAAAATTTCTAGTACGACCCGATTTTGTTTTCCGTAGCTTGGCGGGGTATTAAAGAACCCTACCAGCAGCTGTCGCTATCTTCCTAGCTGCAATTGAGACGAAGGGGTGTGTAACTTCGTCGTGGCCGAAATTTGAGGTTCTGACTCTTCGCTTTCTTAAAATGTGCCTCTTAGAGCACTTCTTCCCTACTTACTATACACACGTATGTGTCCCTAAATAATTTGTACCTTTAACACAGGTGTCTCTAATTCACCCTTATGCCATTGATTGGTTTCCATATATTATCTACGGCAGGCCTTCGCATACTTGGGGCTGCCATTAATAACATATGGCTCAATTACACAGAGCTACTCACCGGGATTCGCGCCTGCCTGACCAGTAGGTCATCGAGGTCATCAGGCAACGCCTCTTTTCTGTCGCCTCTTACGACACAGCAGGCTCACTGTTGGGGGTATTCAAACACCAATGATCACGTGTCTAAACGTACCAATGGTTCCCGCCACCCACACGGGGGTTTTACTTCCTCAGGATGGCCGCTCCGGGGCCACTATGGACATCCCTGTATTCCGCCTTACGTAACTCATGTCTCCCGGTGCGTTATCTAGGCTGCTCGCCTCTGTTGTCCGCTGTTCAAATATTATTGTGTGCCTACTGATAAACTATATTGACTCCATTCGCACACAATCTCTTACAGCTGTGTTAACCCTTAGCTGTCATTGTAGTCTACTAACCGTATATATACGTCCTTACTCCTTAATCCGTTCTGTGCTGCTTCTGCACCCACCCGGGTTCTAAACCCGTTGGAGTCCTTTTACAAGTACATTTTCAACCGATTCTTATGCACCTTAACTCTTCTGCCTTTCTTATTAAGCAGTAGGGTACAATTTACCCCTGAAATGTCCACTACCTCATAAGGTCCTACAAATGGCGGACTCAGCTTTTTAGATCGTCCTCTTCGCAATGCATCATTACGCAAGAGTACCTTGTCACCAATTCCAAATGTGACTTCGTTCTGCTTTTTATCGTAATTAGCCTTTTCCAGTTCTTTACGCTCAACTAGCGTCCTCCTAGCGGCTTCATGATTCCTCCTGAGCTGTGACGTCAGCTCCTCTACCACGTTCTGATGTTCATTATAATCCACCTCAGATGGCTTTTGCAATACACCTGGTATATTTGCCTTCTTTCCAAAAATAAGCTCGTAGGGTGTGAACCCTGTGCTAGTACTCTTGGTGGTATTATATACAAAGCTCGCTGTGGGCAGATACTTGTCCCAGTCATTCTGCCCGCCTGAGCAAACATAATGCCTCAGGTACTCTGCTTGTACCTTGTGAGATCTCTCTACGCTACCGTTGGACTGTGGTCTGAAAGCGCTTGTGTTTGTTTTCTTAATGCGCAATTTCTTGCAAAGTGCCTTGAAAACTTCGCTCATGAAGTTACTACCCTGGTCAGTGAGAATCTGCCCCGGTATCCCGTAAATGCTTATAACCTTATTAATGAGCGTCCGTGCCACTGTTTCAGCCTCCTGATTCGGCATGGCACTAGCTACCAAGTACTTCGACAGTTGGTCCTGGCATGTCAAAATATACTTATTGCCAAGCTCTGTCACCGGAAGTGGACCCACCACATCCAGAGATACCTTCTCAAAGACCGTGCTAGGGGTGTCCGTAATTACCATTGGCGCTCTGACGTCTGGTCTAGTCCCCTTATTCTTTTGGCATGAAGGACACGAGCGTATATAACGCTCAATGTCACTTTTCATTCCCTTCCACTGTAATCGTTCGCGTACCCTGGCGTACGTGCGGGCTATTCCCTGGTGTCCTCCAACCAAGGAATCATGACACTCCTTCAGGATGGCCAATTTCTCAGCCTCCTGCAACTCGGTTACCTCGGGTAAGCTGTCTTCGGGCGTGGACTCCTCTGCGTTAGCGTCCTCGGAGACCTCACTACCGTCTGCTTCAATTCCCTCTACCGTAGCGTCCTCGGGTTTTGAAGTCGTTGCTACCCTCCTACGAGTTTCCATATGAGTGGCCACGGCCGCCCCCTGCCGTAACTCGTGCCCAGCCGAGTTGATCACTCGCGCTTGACACTGTGCATCAGTGGGATTCCTGCTAAGGGCATCAGCATTGCAGTTCTGCTTGCCCTGCTTGTAAATGATTTCAAAATCATACTCTGCCAATTTCAATCGGAACTTTAGCAGGCGTGATGACGGGTCCTGGACATTGAATACCCACTTCAGCGGCTTGTGATCTGTCACCACTGTGAATTGTCGTCCGAACAAATACGGTCTGAAATACTTTACACCCCAAACAATGCCTAATAATTCTTTTTCTGTGACACTATAATTTCTTTCTGCCTTATTAAGCGTCCTGCTTGCGTATGCTACGGGAAGATCTTTACCCACGGGCCCTTGTGACAATACGGCCCCCACTGCTTCGTTGCTAGCATCTGTGGTAAGAACGAATGGCTTTTCAAAATCTGGGTACTGTAATATAGGCTCTTCAATGAGTTTTTGCTTTAGCGTTTCGAACGCTTGTTCCTGTGCATCTCCCCACACGAAGGGAACTTCCTTCTTCACTAATTCATATAGTGGCTTCGCGATCTTACTATAATTGGGTATAAATTTCCTATAATACCCACTGAGTCCGCAGAATTGTTTAATCTGGCGGCTCGTGGTAGGCCTCGGAAAATCCTTCACGGCCTGCACCTTTCGTGAGTCTGGTAAGACTCCCTCTTCAGTAATTACATGCCCTAAGAATGTCACTTCAGTCCTCAGGAACTCACACTTATCTGGCTGGAGCTTCAACGTATTTTCTCTCAGCCTTTGAAAAACATCCCTTAACTTAGCATTGTGCTCCTCTATTGAGCTACCATACACTATTATATCATCTAGATAGCACAGACACTGAATACCTGTCAATCCGGTAAGCACTGTATTCATCAGCCTTGTGAATGTGGCTGGCGCATCTTTCAACCCCATGGGCATTTTTGCGAATTCGTACTTACGCCCTAATGCTGAAAAAGCTGTCTTGGGCCTGTCTTCAGGTTTTAATAACACCTGATAATAACCACTACAGAGGTCAAGTGTACTGAAATACCTGGCCTTACCTAGAGCATCTAATAGCTCTGAGATGAGTGGGAGGGGATAACTAACCCCTATCGTTACTTCGTTCAATTTTCGGAAGTCAATCACAACTCTCCACTTTTGCTTACCTGACGTATAGAATGCAAATACATTTGCCATTGGAAACAAATGTTTTAAATATCCGTATTGATGTTAGAATTAAACGTTTAAATTATACGCCAAATCAATACATAAACAAATATATATTTTATATATTAGTACATGTTTCGACCCACAGTGGGGTCATCCTCAGCCTAGAAAGAAAATCAATTAAGAATTGGAAAACTAAAAACTATATTTTACACTTAGGTAGCCTAAAGAATGCAATACATCCAAACCTTAAAGCTCGTTGACATATATTTATTCACCTAGATTACGAATAATGACATGCCTCCTATAATTCATTGATTTGATAAATACTTAATGTATGCAGTACATATGGTACTACGGGAGAATTTTCAACACGGTAAGATTACTTAATAGAATAACCAATACATTTAATACCTCCTTTAAATCAAGACTGATTACTATACGTATTCATTTCTTTCTCCATAGACGGTTGCATTAAATCAGCATATACATAACCTAACACTGTTTGGCAAATCTAAAGTGGAACTTCTGATACCGCAATTCCATCTCAAGAATCCCGGTTTCTCTTCTCAACGTTTTGGACATTTATTTGAATTGCCACATATCCATATTGGGCATTTCAACTCAAATTCTTGTACGAATTTCCCAATTTCTACATCCCATACAACGAGGTAGGTGATAATAAATCATTTAAAGTAGATTTTTATCAGTTTCATATGCTGGCTAATTATGTTTCGTTTATTTATATACATTTTTCTGACATGTTTATTTTCCTATCTGTTAGGTTATTTCATGTCATCATAATACTGGTTGGCACCTTTTAAAAATCGTTAATAGTCTCCGTATTGAAGAGGATTCAAGTTATTTAGTTCAAGGGCCGAGCTGAATTATTTTATTGATTTTCTAAATTATTTTGTGTATATTTTGATAAAAAATTTAAAGCTTAACATTCTTACACTCACCGTCTAATAGTTCTTATTTCTAACTACTTTTTAAAATTATTGTTAAAAGACCAATCTTATATTTATTTAATTAATACTACTTTGTAAGGATATCCATTTTTATTACTATATTTTATCAATTATTATCTTTAATTTTCATTTTAATTTAGATTTAAGGCGCATATGCCATTTTAGTTTTCCAATTCTTAATTGATTTTCTTTCTAGGCTGAGGATGACCCCACTGTGGGTCGAAACATGTACTAATATATAAAATATATATTTGTTTATGTATTGATTTGGCGTATAATTTGAACGTTTAATTACCTGACGCATCCATTTTCTTTGGTACTAACAATAATGGTGCATTCCAAGGGGATGTACTAGGAACAATAATTTCATCACCTAGCATCTTATCTATCTGCGCTTGTATCTCTCCCTTTTGTGCCTCCGGCAGCCTATACGGCCGCACATTAATCGGGGGTTGATCCCGGGGCGTTGGGATCTCGTGACGTATAACTTCCGTGCATGTGAGCTTATCTCCCTCAAGGTGGAAGATGTCATTGTATTCCGCACAGATGGCGTATATACACACATCAAAAAAAGTTTTGCATCACCTCGGTTCCAAGAGTTCCGGAACCTTTAAATACAAAGGGAATAGAGATCAACACAAACAACATTTCAGCTCGTTTTATTGCTCATGAGACCCACACATTGCATGTTGTACCATCATACAGCTAGACTTTCAGCATTTGTGGTCCAGATTGCAGTACACACCACTACCTCTAATACCCAGTAGCACGTCCTCTTGCATTGATGCATGCCTGTATTCGTCGTGGCATACTATCCACAAGTTCATCAAGACACTGTTGGTCCAAATTGTCCCACTCCTCAACGACAATTCGGCGTAAATCTCTCAGAGTGGTTGGTGGGTCAAGACGTCCATAAACAGCCCTTTTCAACATATCCCAGGCATGTTCGATAGGGTTCATGTCTGGCGAACATGCTGGCCACTGTAGTCGAGCGATGTCGTTATCTTGAAGGAACGCATTCACAAGATGTGCACGATGAGGTCGAGAATTGTCGTCCATGAAGACAAATGCCTCTCCAATATTCTGCCGATATGGGTGCACTATGGGTCGGAGGATGTCATTCAGGTATCGTAAAGCCGTTTCGGAGCCTTCCATGACCACCAGTGGCGTACGTCGGCCCCACATAATGCCACCCCAAAACATCAGGGAACCACCACCTTGCTGCACTCGCTGGACAGTGTGTCTAAGACGTTCAGCCTGACCAGGGTGCCTCCAAACACGTCTCTGACGATTGTCTGGTTGAAGGCATATGCGACACTCATCGGTGAAGAGAACGTGATGCCAATTCTGTGGGGTCCATTCAGCATGTTGTTGGGCCCATCTGTACCGCGCTGCATGGTGTCGGGGTTGCAAAGCTGGACCTCGCCATGGACGTCGGGAGTGAAGTTGCGCATCATGCAGCCTATTGCGCACAGTTTGAGTTGAAACACGACGTCCTGTGGCTGAACGAAACGCATTATTCAACATGGTGGCATTGCTGTCAGGGTTCCTCCGAGCGGCAATCCGTAAGTAGCGGTCATCCACTACAGTAGTAGCCCTTGGGCGGCCTGAGCGAGGCCTGTCATCGACAGTTCCTGTATCTCTGTACCTCCTCCATGTCCGAACAACATCGCTTTGGTTCACTCTTAGACGCCTGGAAACTTCCCTTGTTGAGAGCCCTTCTTGACACAAAGTAACAATGCGGACGCGATCGAACTGCGGTATTGACCTTCTAGGCATGGTAGAACTACAGACAACATGAGCAGCGTACCTTCGTCCTGGTGGAATGACTGGAACTGATCGGCTGTCGTACCCCCTCCGTCTAATAGGCCCTGCTCATGCATGGTTGTTTACATCTTTGAGCAGTTTTAGTGACATCTATGAACAGTCAAAGGGACTGTATCTTTGATACAATATACACAGTCAACGTCTATATGCCGGAGATCTGGGAACCGAGGTGATGCAAAACTTTTTTTGATGTGTGTACCTTCCTTATCTACCTGCGTGAGATGGTCTTCTCGCAAGCAGTCTATCACTCGGCGTGATCTGGACTTCTGAGTAGCCGCTTCTCCGGTTACCGCCTTACTGCCTTGCTGTACCTTGCGTACTTCTGCCAGGCAGGTGTCATCCACCTCCTGCATTCGCACTCGAGGGCTGTGCAGAGTCACTTCTTCCTCAGTCGTATTCATCATACTGACTGCTGCCTCATTGTGCTCTGACCTAGTTAGACACTCTGCGAGGTAAACCCCTGGTGCCACCTCGGCCCTCTCAATAATTCCCACTGGTAGATTCTTATCGACTTCAATAACTACTACCTTCTGAGTTCGAGGCTCGAGGCTGATTATCTTCGCCTCCCTCGCTCCCAGCGGGTATCTTTTACCGTGGATCGTAACATGACCCTCCCGGTAGTCGATCACGCTGTCAGCTGGGATGTCTCTCCCTATTATACCATCCTGGCTTAGTTGGAAATCACTGCCCACCACATGCACTGTGTGTTTAGTACCTCCAATAACAAACTGAACGGTCCCTTGGGTGTAAATCGTTCCCTCGCTTACACCCATTAATTCGATCGTGGTGCCTCTACTGATTGTAACTGTTTTAGGCACTGATTGCCTCTTCACTAGGCTGACATCTGAACCAGTGTCAATTAAAAACCTCAGAGGCCCCCCACAATGCATTAATATAGTGCCCTCCATGTCACGTGCCTCGGGACTTCTTAAATTACGGGATTCCATAGCTGTCCCTGTGTTATGGACCCGTTCCAGTTTGTCGCCCCTGTCTGAGTGATATTTCTCTTACTACCTTTCCCACTCTTGAACCAACAGTCTTTGGTTCCATGTGACCACCGGTCACAAATATCGCACTGTCGTCGGCCTTTCATGGCCTTGCCTCCCGTGCGCCTACTCTGGCCCTGGCCTTTCTTGGCCTCCGGACAATTTCGTTTTATGTGACCCTGCTGGCCACATTTATAACACTTTCGCCGGTCCGCTTCTACTTGTGGTACCCGGGCTGTCTGTCGGCAGTTGTTTTGTACGTGCCCTTTCTTCCCACAACGGTAACAGGTTCTACTCCTGTCCGCTTCCGTGTGAGGCTTCTCTCTAATTATGCGCACGGCTTCCGGCGCCACGGCTTCCTTATCTCTTCGCTTCTTTCGGCAATCGCGCTCTATGTGTCCCGGTTTTTTGCAATATCTACATATGATCTTACTTGGTGTGCCCCCTGTCTGTACATTAGGTGTACTACCTAACGCGGTGCGTGCGCCTCGGGTTCGTGCCTCCTTGCACTCCCGTGCGATGTGGCCTTCCCTGTTAAAATTGTAACAGACCACCCTAACACTCGCTTGTGTTAGGTTAGTATGCCACCTTAGTGGTGCCTTCCTTTCCTGATCGGGTTTACCTGCTCTTACCCCTGAGCTATGTTTCGTATGCAACCCTTCTCGTGCCTTCTTTGACAGAATTACCGCCTCTTCTTGCCTCGCAGTGGCTACAGCTTTCTCGAAAGTAATGGCCCCTTGGCCCTGGACTCTAGCTTGGATTCGCGGGTTACTTAACCCCTGTATGAAGCTAGCTACGCATATTTTTCTTGTGATTCTTAACTGAGCTTCCCTGTCCTCCCAACTTTCTCCATCGAGGACTGCTTCCCTGAACGCAGCTGATAGAGTCTCTACTTTGTGTGCCCATATCGCCACTGATTCCCTCGGATCCTGCGCTGTTTGAAACATCTGGCAAATATACAAGTCTAATGTGCCCTGAAATCCGTAGTATTCTTGTAATGCCTGTTTGGCAGCCTCCCAATGATTTATATCTCTTCTGACTAACAACTTATCTCGGGCCTTGCCCGTGATTTTGGTCAGGATATACTTAAAGAACAGCTCTTGATCATCGTCTTTTACCATGCGAACAGCAGCGTCTACATTGGCCACAAACTCACGTAATCTGTCGGGCTGTGTTCCATCGAACTCCCGACCTATCAGGCGATGTCCTTCGGTTACTGATACAAAAGGCCCACTTGTACTCACCATATCTATGTCTGCTAGCCTCTCCTCTACCTGGACACCGGTAGCTGCACTTGTCTGTCTTGCCATTGTAATAAGGTTAGCTTACCTGGCGGCTACTTCTTCTTCTTTGTTGTCTCTGCTAACTGGATACTGCGGCTGATCGGTCCTCCCTTCTGCTGGTGGCACGGCTCGCTACTGCACGGCTCCGTTTGCTTAGTAGGCTTCTTCTTCTCTCTTCTGCGTTGCGCGGCACTCGGTACGATTTACGCGGATGCGCGGACGGACAATCTTCTGCGTTGTCGCGGTCTTTATCGGACAATCTTCTGCGATGTCGCGATCTCTCTCTCTATTCCGTAGTTGCTCTGTTCAGTGCGTCGAACTCGGGACCCTACACATCTGACACCAAAAGTTAGGTCTGTCGTGACCTACCTGGCCTGTGAGACGGTCTGGCAGGTTGACAGCTCCTCCGACGATTTCCCTACTAGCCGAGCGGTTTTCTAGATAAGGGAACTTTGAGGTTTCACAGACTCGTCCCGGAACTACCGGAATAAAATATGAAATTCCCTTGGACTACTGCCGATTTATTGAGCCCTTGGCAGTCGAAGTATATATACACTATATACAAATTATGTGAAGTTACTGCTGGAGGTGCACGCAGGTCTGTAATAGCGCTACTAAGTCTTACTGATACTTGACATCTAGTGTGTCTCCGCGAGGCTGAATTCTGCTCGCGCGCGTTACGACGTTACTCTGGCAAGAACTAAGGCGTGAGAGCTACTGTTACTCTGCCGCTCCACTACTCTGCTGCTCTGCTGCTTGACAACTCGGTTACTCTGTAATAACTCTGTCGCTCGCCATTTTGGATACCCTTATATTCAACTAGAGATGACCCAGAATCCATCTCTCCCTTCCACTGGGGCCTGGTCCATACCACCCTCCAGTGCCTGGCTAGTGCTGCTCCCTAAGGTGGCGGCGACTGCCCATACTTGTGTCTACATGACATCCAAGGTTCAACTTCTGGCCTGACTTGTGACTATGAATCACTCTCCCTACAATACAAAGTGCTCGACCAACGTACTGTTGTACTATCAATATTTACAGACCTCTTGCACACATCCTGGCTCCAGCAATCCTATCTCCTCCAGAAATACATCTCTGGTTTACAATTGCTCACATCCAACTTAGTAATAATAATAATAACTCATTTGCCCTTATGTATAATGTTCCTTCGAACCGCAGTCCTGGGTTCTGAATCATGGAGGTTCACAGTCACGACATAGGCATTTCAATATTACCTACTTAATTTCGTCATTATTCTAGATAGGTTCATATACTGTAGATTAATCATTGTCATGAATCTTAATTTTAAGAAAAGTAGGCTCTTTAGTTCGTCACGGAACTTCTTGTTTATTGTAATATTGTCCTTGTTTTTGAGCATTGTTTTGTAAATTCTGTCTCTTTCCTTACATTGTATTTTTAGGTCATCAGTGAACCATTGTTTGCTTTTCCTGTGTTTACGAGTGGTTATGTAAGATCTTTTAGGTAGATTTCCTTAAATTTGGTTGTTATATTGTTATATATGTCATTAGGATTTTTTAATTCAAGGCAATCTGTCCAGTCTGTGATGTTAAAGCTTGTGTGTATTATAGTATCGTTCATTAGCGTAATGTACGATTCATTATCTTGTAATTGTGTCTTATCATTATTTGGCCAAATACCTGCATATGTTATGTAGTGCTCATAGATGTCTGATTGTATGACTACAGAAGTATATTGATCTAGGCTGCTACGATAGTATATGTGAACAATACATGTTCTCGAGTCTAAATTTGGATCATAACGAGTACATTGAGTGATAAGTGGTAGGAAACCATGAGTTGCCATAATATTTGTATATTTGATAGCTGATAGACTGATGTCATTAGATAAAGTGTCAATGTTGATATCTCCTAAAATGGCGTATTCGCTGTACTTACTGGTGTTGTGTTATATGTGTCTCCAGTTCATCAAGAAAGTCATTTATGTTAGAGCTAGGTGGTCTGTAAATGAATGTAAATCTAATCTTTTTTTGTTCAGGTGAAGTAATTCTATTACCATTGATTCATGAGTATTGGAAATGTATAAATTGTGTGTTCTAATAGCCATGTTGTTCTTTACAATAACAATAATAATAGTATAATAATAATAATAATTGAACCGGGTGGTTCTGAGGAGGGGCTGCTTACCCTTGAAGATTACTACCAAGCTGAAATAATACACGTGACGTATAAGGGGTAAAGTCCATACTCACTTCTACCGGACATTCACATTCCTCATGAACTGCACGCTAACTATCGGTTGATCTCAGGTCCATAAATCGTGCTGCAGAAAGCTCTTCCCAGAAGCTCTAGAACAGTCATGGGCAATGAACGGCCCGCGGGCCAAGTGCGGCCCTTTATCCGGCCCACGACATGTTTTCGAATTATACTCCCTACAATTACACATTGGCCATCTTACCTGTTCTGTGTATCCAGAAGTGGAAAACTGTTTCAATCTCTTTGTGTTAATACGTTTTGTGTATTAGAGTTGCAGCGAATACTGATTGAGTTACAATGTAACAATGAATTGAAGCAACTATTCCTCAACGTTTCGAAAATTGAGTTCTACAAAGCCCGACCAAAATCATGCTTCCCAGACATGAAATCTCAGGCACAGGAGATATCTCCCATGTTTGCATCTTCCTCTATTTGTGAACAGGTGTTTTATACAATGAAGCTTGGGGCAGGTGGCCTCGTAGTTCTTCCCCTTAAAGCAACAACAACTAACTAATTAACTAACTACTATAAATCTTTGCAATAATAGCATCAGAAATATATTGACAGTCCACCATTTTGCTGCGCTACTAAGATTCAGTTCAAACCAGATTATGAAAAACTTTGAGAAGCACACTTGTCACATACTCCTTCATATTCTAACAAAAAATTAATGAAGGTGTGTTCTTGATTCCTAGATGTTCTACCATTTGTAGCCTATAAGTTCTGTTTGATTTAATATTAACATAATTATGATTTTTGTTTACCCACCTAGATTATTCTGTATTGCATCTGGCCCTGCTCCTAAAATGTCTGTTCTAGAACACGCAGTACCGCGAGTTTTGACTCAGTGTTTGACCATTAATGCACTTTGAATCGTTTTGTCACTTTTGAGCCATATCATGGCTCGATAATAATAATGCTAAGAGAATGACCCCTCAGGTGCAGGTTTGGACAGAGAGGAAACATGGTGAGGTTGCTTATTATCTCACTCAGTTTCTTTACTGGGCTACTTCTGTTCTTATCTAAGAAGATGGGGAAGGTGGATTCACCAGATTCTACCTACTTCTTTACTTGTGGACGGTGGGTCCAAAATAGACAGCCTCAGCAAGGAAGACATACCTCCTGACAATATTGCAGCGGTGATGCTACAAAATGAAACTGGTAACAAGTTTTGTAGAAAATAGCTTCGGAAGAAACAAGACAGTTCTTGGTCGCCATTCAAGATAAATCACTACGGACGAGTGCTCTACAGGCAAAGATAAAATGGCTCTATCCTGAAGTAAAGTGATAAACGGTTCCAAGCTTGTGTTCTGAATTTTCAGGCGAGGTTTAGTCGGTAGTCTGCCACTCAGGAGTCTGACACTATGTGGGTAAATGCATTTCGTCCCCTAAAATAAATATATTACTGGTTGGGGTTATTTTATCGCTATTTAAGCCAGATAGACTGTTTATAAAACATGGTATTTCTTAATATGTATTCGGCGGAGGAGATGTTCACACGTTATCTGACTGCTGATCTAACAGCAACGCAGGAAACTGGGTAACGTAACAAAATAACATACGTCATGGAAGGGTTTATGAGAAAGGTAGGCTACATTGCTTTACTTATCAAGATATACTTTATTGTCTCTCAAATACCGTAATATACTTCTCTTGCACAATAGAAATCCGCAAATCTATAATTACGCACAATATTGTCCCAACTGACTGGCTTTTAGTTGTCAGACACTCGGGAAGCGCAAAGTCAAGTCAGTTATCAGAAGAATTACAAGAAAGTAACGTAAATTTTGCTAACGTACGAGCAACTCTGTTACCAGTGTAGGTACCGTGTTGTGTATTTTAATGTTTTGACAAAGGAGAACCATATCTCACACGTCTGGCGTATGCACAGTTCATATTCTGACCAAGCGCCGCGTCGAATACAGGGCCTTCAGCATTGTAAGCTTATACTCTCACACAACGCCCCGTACCACTCAAGGCTAACGTACACTGATTTCTGTAATGAGTAGGACGTAATATGATAGGCTTTACTTAAGATAATTATTATAGCTGGGCTAAATTGAAGTATTAGACTCGGTGAAATATTAATTATTCAGTCGCACAGCACATTTACGAACACATTGCACAATACAATACAATCGAATATCACTCCAAAGATGTGCACTCGCTGAAAACAGACTATCCATTCAAACCACGCGAAATCGGAACCAATAAGCCCGTAGTGTTGGTATGAATTTAACCAATAGCGAGCCTTGAGGATCTCAGTTGACGTCCTCAGAGCGCCATTAAACAGGCCAAACCTGCCCCTTCATCCTCAAGGGCTCCCATACATTTCTAAAGCATTAAACACGTGCTTTGAGGATGCAAGGCTCCCTTCCTCAGCTTTCTAATCCAGACGGTGAAGATCACACTTCACCCATCTAGGGGTGAAATATAGAACTAGTTACAAGTCCTGACAATGGCAGTGAGACAGAGCTTTTCGAGAGGGCGCGCAAGGTACCCCAAAGACTATTTTACAAAACAATCAATTTTTTTTAACAGTTACACCTAAGAGCTGACTGTAGGATGACCCTCACGTCGTACATGGAGGAATCACCGCTGCACAAGTGTACTGAACCCACCTTTCACCAATGTATACACCGTCAGTCAATGCTCGCGATGCACACTCAGAGGCCACCTTTCTCCAATGTATACACCGTCAGTCAATGCTCGCGATGCACACTCAGAGCCCACCTTTCTCCAATGTATACACCGTCAGTCAATGCTCGCGATGCACACTCAGAGCCCACCCTTCTCCAATGTATACACCGTCAGTCCATGCTCGCGATGCACACTCAGAGCTGACTGTAGCATGATCCTCACGTCCTACAAGGAGGAATCACCACTGCACAAGCGTACTGAACCCACCTTTCTCCAATGTATACACCGTCAGTCCATGCTCGCGATGCACACTCAGAGCTGACTGTAGCATGATCCTCACGTCCTACAAGGAGGAATCACCACTGCACAAGCGTACTGAACCCACCTTTCTCCAATGTATACACCGTCAGTCAATGCTCGTGATGCACACTCAGAGCCCACCCTTCTCCAATGTATACACCGTCAGTCCATGCTCGCGATGCACACTCAGAGCTGACTGTAGGATGATCCTCACGTCCTACAAGGAGGAATCACCACTGCACAAGCGTACTGAACCCACCTTTCTCCAATGTATACACCGTCAGTCCATGCTCGCGATGCACACTCAGAGCTGACTGTAGGATGATCCTCACGTCCTACAAGGAGGAATCACCTCTGCACAAGCCTACTGAACCCACCTTTCTCCAATGTATACACCGTCAGTCAATGCTCGCGATGCACTCTCAGAACTGCAAAATGTGCTGATGTGATGAAACTATGAGAGGTGGGCTAGTTCGCAGACAGTTTAAAGTAATGATAGGTTCACTTTAAGGAGAAGACAAAATACAGTTCAAACGCTCTTTCTATGTTCGTTGTTATTGTTAACGCCTACTTTAAGGGCTGCGGCATCATGGTCATATAGCCCCGTGTATTTGTGTATGTGTGTAATTTCTTATGATAACCTGCGTTATTGTGATGGCGGCAATGGTGCATGTATTTGTAAATTGGGGATAGGATTGGGAAGGAGGCAGCCGTGGCCTTATGTTATGAACCATTGCAGCATGACATTACATTAATATCACAGGTCTTCAAAAATTCAAGGCTGTTAGACTAGTTTAACGAGTATTTCAATAATAATCAATATATTTCCTATAGTGAGAATGTTTAAGAAATGCATAAAATAAATTGTATGATTATATGAACAACTGCATTACTTTTGAATCATTGTGCCCTACAGTTCACGCCGCAGTTTTTGGCCGCTCAGTTTCAGTTTCACAGTCGTACAGAGGACAGTTGGTGATCCTCACGCATGCGCAATTGATACGTGAGTTTTCAGTTGCATGGAAAGCAACTCACCTATCAATTACACATGCCTGAGGTTTGCCACCTCTCATCTGTACGACTGTGAAACTTGGGCTCACCGGCCAAAATCCGTGGCGTGAACCGTACAATTAACTGAATAATTTACTAATATGCATATATTTATTTATTTATTTATTTATTTAGTGAATGCCACAATAAACCATTAAATTTGATAAAAATGCCAGCTATTAAAGGAAAACTATCTACATAAATCTATTCAAGGTCTTTATGCAGCATACAGTGCTTTTACGGATAGTTGTCTCAGTTCTCTTTTCCCTTGAATATCTTGCAGGATGCTGATATTAGTCCTGTTTTCAATCCATTTAACCCGTAATATTCTCCGCCTTACCCACATCTCAAAAGCTTCAAGTTGCTTCCAATCCTGACCTCTGATCGTCCAAGATTTACATCCATACAAAAGCACACTCCACACAATGGACATGAAAAAATTTATTTTTAATTACAATATCCAAATTTGGTATTGATTAGGAAAAGTGAAGACGTCATGTCAAATGGTATGGTCAATCTTTGAGATGGTTCGAGAGTAATCAGTGTTCAAATGCTCAAATGTTATTTCTCCACTATTTGAAATGCCGGATTATAGAAAATACAATCATGTGTGTAGCTACATTACGTGAGGCCTAAAGATTATTACTACTATCAAGTTAATATTTTCGTCGAAATCTTTTTGAGTTTTAATCAATTGATCATATCAAGTGTCAACACTGGGAAATATGTTGTGCCATATAGTGCCGTGATCAAAGAAAATCATGATTTACAAACATTACGACATAATGAACATAAAACGCGTGTGAAATATCTTCGAATTCTTGTTATTAATAAATAGATTAGGATTTAGGACTGTAATAGTGTACAATACCCCAGGGGTATGCACCCCTTGGAGACCATCCCCCCATCATCTATTTAAATCTCCTAACTGGCAATCCTTGTAAGTCCAGACCAACATCTACTAACACCGCAAGGACAGCTAGCCATTCTGGAAAGCTGGCCCAATCCTTTCATCACTACCACAAAACAGCGACACACAATTAACTAGGACATCTATTCAGCACAATGCTGACAGCACAGCGCCGAAGAATATAAGAGGGCGTCTTAAGGAGGTCAAGCTCTCAATTACCAGTCTTACAGTTCGGCGGCCGGAGGCTAACGCTGTTATCATCAGGTGAGTCAGCAGTGTCAGAATCCGGTACTTTGTAACCTTACCCACCAATTTGTATACACCAGTTGTACTCTCACATTGTAACATCACTACATCCCTTAAAAGGGACTCATAATTCAATATTACTGGCCAATAAACACTTGGTCAGTACATTACACCTGCATTACTGTTTACACGCTTCTTTACGCCCTAACTCCCTTCCTGAATCCTCCGTCACGGTTAGACGTGACACCCAGTAGCCAGGCACTTGCCAGTTCAGGTAGCATTGCATTTCACGCAGTGGC
Organism: Meconema thalassinum; assembly: GCA_946902985.2. Classification (NCBI taxonomy): domain Eukaryota; kingdom Metazoa; phylum Arthropoda; class Insecta; order Orthoptera; family Tettigoniidae; genus Meconema; species Meconema thalassinum. Next base: position 64,990,274 of record OX336390.1, on the reverse strand, counting down.
CCGACTGCCAGGAGCGGCACGCGCCATATAGCTGACGCGTGCAAGTCGATTATCTAACCAGCCAGCTGGACGACCAGCGCGTTGACCTGTACGCCAAGTTCCATCCCCTAAAATACACCTAGATCTTTTATAAGAGCAACCCCTAGCATCCTAACACTAAACAACACTCTACACTGGTCAGCTTGCCCGACTACGGGAAGCTACCCCCTTTTCGGCACTTCTTTATAAATTAGCACAATAACTCTTCCGTTTTAGATCCAACCACCCCCCAATAAGGGATCTAAAACAGATGGTGGAGGCACCTCTACTACGCACAGTAAAATAGGACTCAACCAACGAGCCCTCGTAGTAGAAACGACCCCTTCCGTACCGCAAACAGCCAAGCAAAAATTGTGAATTTTTTTTCCCAGACAGAGAGCAGCATTTTTGCTCCGTACTACTTACACAGGGAATTTTTTCTCCCAAACCAACCCCCCAGCCCCAGAAGGAATCAGAGAAAATAAGAATACACTGACAAACACGCACAGTTTTTTTTCTTAGAAGACGCATACATTTCATTTAGAATGGCACCTCATACAGAAACAACAGAGATTGTAAGCCATAGAGGCAGTAGGGGTACGCCAATATTATTAGCATTATTATTCAGATGCCAGAGGCACATAAAAAGCCGGCAAACACAGATACGGGCACTCCAAACAAAAATCGGGGCAATACAGGGCAAACAGCCATACACTCCGTCAGAAGGTAAGACAGCGCGATTAAGATGCGCACATACGCTCTTGAGGCACATACATGAACACCTCAATAGGATCCATATCCAAAGGCACGGAATACACGACCAATTGATCACCACACATGGTCCCGTAATAAATAATGCAACCCTCGACAGGTTGAGGGTGCACTACACGATTTTACACACCCAGTACAAGGAGTTAATTCGCGAACAGGCGTTTCTCCAACTGGCGGCCACAGAACTATACAAAGCACAACTACACTGATACAGCAACTTGCCAGCAGGCCATGTGCCTCAATAGGCAATGCGCCCAAATTTGGGGCGAACATAAGGAGTTCCGGGCTCACTAAGCCATCTTTGAGTACATGGCAGGGCCACAAGCCCAGCCGGGAGAGGACATAAGCACAGATACGCTAACTCGGCAACTTGCGAGGATGTCTCTCTCGCCATGTACTGCCACACATGGGAAGGAGGTCACCATGGCCACAGTCCAGGAGACGGCCAGGCTAGACTCCAATACACTGCGGGGACAAGCTTACACCAATACACATCCCTTAGCTCCGGTTCGGAAGGCAATTTTGCCAAACCGAGCAGCAGACCCTAGGCCAACCCCCTCGCAACGGACGAACGAGAGGGAGTTGAAGCCAGGACCCTCAGACACACATAGCATGACAGGGAGACAACGGGAGGTAACCACGTCATGGGCTGAGGACGTAGAGCCCGCCCTACAGCACATTGAGCCTACACACAGCCACACAGATAGGCAAACACAATGGCAGGAGTCTGCCGTGGCCACAGGCCAGAAAGCGGTCAGGCTACACGCCACCACATTGCCAGTGCAAAGACAGGCAATTAAGCGACCTTTACCGCCAGTTCAAAGGGCAAGTTTGCCAGAGCGGAGGCGAACACCGGCATTAGTACCCCAGGTGCAAATGCATAAGAGGGTGTTGCATTCAGTCCCTCAGGATGCACGATACACGCACGCACATTGTGACCACGCACTCACACACGGTACACGGGGTATAGGAAAGGTGTTAATACCTACCCCACAAAACCACTCAGTCAAAAATACACACACCCCCGTTAACTCTACTAGGGTAGCGCAGAGCGCAATTAGGCCCTCGAATACAGGTACACTCAAACCCACAGACACGCGCCACGGTGGAAGTAGGCCCAGGCTTACTTTGCTAGAAATTCCGCCGGAAAATAGCAAAGGGGCACCTCAGTGGATCCCACGGGCCTACACCCTAGTGACAGGGCGACGGTATCCACCTTCCCGAGCACTGACGCTCGAACAAGAATAACGACTTTCACTAGGAATACAACATATTCCAACATCTCTTGCACCAATATTATAGTTACACGTAAGTTCTTTCACACGGGAGAAATACGCCAATAAATACATACAGACTCACTAACGTAAACGGCACATTTTTTTTGCATCTATATGCAGTACAACATGGCTAAACCAAAAGTGTATAATTCTAAATCCTTCTTGATTTTTATTTGGGCCCCTAGCATTTTTTTCTCAGGCCATCAATGGTTACTGAACATAGTGGTCCATATTATAACTCGGATAGCGTAAAGTTTCTAATATCCAAAGCCAAGTGGAAGCCCATCAGGTGAGCCACGCGGCTTAAGTCGGGAGAGAGATATTCGGAACACAGCTTAAGCATCAAATCACAGCATAGAGCTTAAGCGGGTCTTTCTAGGTGGAAATGACTAAATGTTCTATGATCCGGTCCCACAGTTTGATAGATTCCCTTGTGGCGGGCGAGAGCCCTGATTGTAGCAAGAATTAAGAATCTCAAACTATTTTTTTTTCAAAAGTGGTAGATTTCCCTGAGACGTAACTAGATTACTATAGTACTAACGTCACCAACTAGGTGGATAGTACGCTCAGGTACTACTTACCATTTTTAAGCATTTTTCATAGTGTTTACGACACAATTTTGACAGGCTATCGCCATCGGGCAACCCGCTTTAATCAGCATAAAGCAGGGTGCTAACGAGATACAAGATATTTTTTATACCTTTTCAAAGTGCTCTCTTAATGCGGAGCGGGGCATAGCTCATTTTTTTCTCTGCCGCAGGCATTAGGCCCGATGAAGGAAAAATTGGCCAAATTGAACTATATATATTGCATCCATAGGCGTACATGACACGTTACACTGCCTATAACATGACTTTTTTCTCACCTCCATAATAACACGCAGGCTAAACGCAAACACACCATAGGGTGAAAATCCCAGACTTTGGGAAACCCTACATATTTTTGGAAGTCACACAATCAGTTTACATTGCCACATGACAGTAAAACACTACTAAAAGAAAAGGAAATGATCCCGCTGGCAGACGTGGAAAGAAGGCCAAGAAATAGCCTTCGGACCTCACTGACCGCACCGGGATACGATCCTAACACTCACCTAAACTGTCCCGGAGACACAACCTGAATGGCACCAGAAACGATTACTCTGAGTAAAGACGGTCTCAAAACCCGCAACCTTCTGAATACCAGGAACATAAGGTCGGGTAGCTATCCAATTACAGGATAGAAAAATAGGAAGCTAAAATAGATTGGGACAGTTCCACTAACAATGTCATAAATGAAAAAACAACAAAATCGCCTCCGGCACATAGTCACCAAACACGCGACTAGCGGCCCGGAGACACTCGTGTATAACGACATTTTGTACAATGGACAGGGACCTGCATGTACTTTTTACACGGATGTAGTTATTGAAAGGTTCTTTCACAGTGCGGAAAGCACTACTCACAGTCACAGAGAGCAAGCCGATTAGACACACATGTGCCGGACACAAAGCATTATCAAAACAAGTAACAAGCGAGCGCGCACGACATTGTAATTCAATACTGACACACTCAGCGATAACACAAGTCTCATGGGTAACCTGCACGCTTACAGACAGCAATATGCTAGCAGCTCTCAGAGCAGAACACACGGCATCATTTAAGCCGAGTCCAAACACCTCATAACTCACAAATTACACTACGAGGAGAATTCAAAAACATACAAACTCTTCACAGGTATGCGTACTTTCATTTGCGCATTGCAAATACACGGTACAGAGGACATAATATGGACGGCACAAATACCGTCGTAACAAGCCTTTACACTAAGCCGGGTCCGAACCCATGATCACACACCACACTCGTACCAAAAACTAACTAACCAACGGTATTTTTGGTACGAGAGACACAAGCAAAAACCACACTGAGGACACCTCAATCCCTGAAACACAACGCAGACACAAAACACAGAGAATGACATAAGATCACGGGTTCCAATCCCAGCGAAAATCGGACACCAGGAAAACAACTGTCCAGGCTTCCAATCACACCAAAATTGGCCCATACAACTACAGAACCAGATAATACCACATTTCCTTCGGCCAAAGGCCAGGCATAAAATTTCAATTACACCGGACATGAAAAATATATTTCCCAAACACAGGTATAGAAATTTCGTAAGACAAAGGTCTTACGGAATAGTGGCCACACAACAGTACCAGCTAAATAGGACAAATTGACACATTGGACCGTCCAGAATCTAGAACGGTGACAACACTCATATATTGGCGAAAAGTCACGTACATAAACAAATGTAAACACAACATGTCGAAAATACTGACATGCAGATCTCGTCATACTGCAATATTGCTGGTGACAGACACTATTGTTGTATCGGCAGTGGCCGTGAAATTACAAACGCAAAACAATCATAATACCATACATTTTTTTAACACTGCAAAAGCATTTAGCAATGGACAAGACGTGACAGATCTGAACTTATCTTGGGCCCATAGGAGCACGTTCTCAAAGACGTTGACAGGCCAAGGGCACCTCCCGCCCATACACGCGATACATATTACGACTTAGCATATAACAGACCAACCGTCCGCATGGTGTAGCGGGACATAGTCACACACACACACGCGCTCACTTATTAGAAGCGAACACAGACAGGGGCTCTGAGGAAACAAGACCTCCCCCCCCACCCCCAATAACTTCCTTTCTGGATTTCAGTTTTCAAAAATCATTACAGGCGATTAGGGCATGGCCAGTCGCACTACGACCACTGGCCACATTCACACTACAAATGGCAGACCAGATTAGGTCGTGACGCTTTACTATCCCAAGGAGCGGATAGAAAGCAGACATGGACCAAGGGAGGATGACAGAAGCACAGGCTACCATCGTACCACCTTACTCCCTTCCAATAACCTTCCCACGTCCAACACGACCAACGCAGACACATGAACACGATCAAAACAGCTACACTACATTACAAAGTACACACAAGGGGTTGATAGACTTCATGCGTTTAAAAAGAAGGCCTACTACGCCTTGGCTCTCGATGCTACCACCTGAGTATTAGGGGTGGGTCGGCAAACATCAATTAAGCATAATGCGCATCTCCAAATGAGAGATGAGGCCACAATTATATATATATTAACCATTTTTTGTTAATTAAATACTCCCGCATGACAGGGATATATTATTATTATGCCTCACCCTACACCTATCCGTACATGAGTGCAGATGCCTCATATCCAGATACATGCTTGAGTATCCCATCCATTTACCAGGGATATTACTATCAAACCTGCATGGAATTTTCATATTTTTGCAATCCCGGGAATTACCTCCCCAGTCCACTCATTGTAAGAGCAATCCTAGTAGCATTACCGGCTCAAGGCCACCATTTATTGGAGCCCAAAGATGCGCAACCTCTTCCTACCATGCTTTCAGCCCACTCTACAAGTAACTACCCCCAGATCCTAATAACAGGGTACCTGACGTCATAGACCCTACTAATACCTCCATAAAGGGTTAACAGAGCATTATCGCTGGACAGCCGACGTAGCAGCAGTAGACCTGAAGTAGTCTATGTACTTAGAAGCTCTACAACCCCACAACACTGGAAATATTTTACATCTTACACAAAAATTAAATTATTTACACAGGTTACGCCCATATTTTTTTTCAAAGGAATCTGAAACACTCTGATTGGTGATAGCGGCACAAGCTGAAGGCCAAAGGCACCACACTTTGAGAGCGGGTAAGGCGATGTTGAGCCTACCCTAGTTCACTTAACGACTAGACTAAACAGACGAACCACGTAAGGTTGAGGCACTCGCGGCCTGGCCGGGCAAGCTCTGGAATCCTAGGTGCACCTAAACTGTCCCTGGGAGGAAGGGATGCTACACCCACTCTGTGCCACGGTCAGCGACGCCAAGACCTGCAGGGAAGTCTTTCTGAGGATGGTGGGAGAAATAGCTCACTCCGCGCTGGACTCAGGGTACGACCCTAGAGACGACCCCATTATGACTAGACTTCTAGCTAAAATTAAGTAAGTAGGGCTTCTACAGCGGGAAGCACGACTCCTGTGCGCTGGAGTGAAATATTACTGCGAAAAGCATACTACTGCGGCCGATAAAGGCGAAGAGAAATATTATTGCGAAAAGCATACTACTGCGGCCGATACAGGCGAAGAGAAATATTACTGCGAAAAGCAGACTACGATTGCCAATGAAGGCGAAGATAACATTATGCCATTGGACAATGTCCAATGTCCACATAAATGGCGACGCAGCGGGCAGTCAGAGGGCATTAAATAGACATGCAACGAGCTGTCTACAGGGGTTACAGTGGGCAGACCCAACTATGACAACATATGGACAACAATGGCAACGAGCAGGATGGTACAGCAGGCGAAACGTTTTGCTTTGTGGCAACGTAAGCCGCCTGTGACTAGGTTAGTACTAGTTCATAATCACCTAGAATAGACGTCGACAACTAGAATTAAGGGGGCGGAATCCGGCGATTCTAGAGACAACCGGTGTTTCTAGGACTCGTGCGGGTGGTGATCTGGGGGGGGGGGGGGGGTAAAACCTGCCCCGGGCGATCGCCCTGGTCGAAATTTTAGCTGTAAGACGGTTGCATTTGACACGCAACCTAGGATTAAGCAAATTTACTGACCGCTGTTGCCAGGTAATGGCACAGCACATTTCGGCAATAGAATAAGGCCATCCATTCGGCTTAATAGTAGTAGCCATTTTTTTTAAAATTTTTAATCATAATTAAGATAGAACATTTCGGCACCCGGTAACCACAATTCCGCTACCGGGGTAAGACCGACAACACATTAAGATAACACATTATAATACAATAGATTAAGATAGAATATCTCGGCACCCGGTAACTAACATTTCGCTACCGGGATAAGCCCGATAACATAGTACGATAAATGGTGTTAGGATAATACATTAGGTTAGACAACACTAGATTAAGGCGATATTTGGAAGCCACTTTTCATATCTATAGTCTATAAGTAGACATAAGGTTAGTGGCAGACAGGAGTACACTAGCACGTTGGTAGACAGGAGTAAAACAATTTCATATGGACAGGGATATTAATCTTATATTTGCTTGATTTACAGCCATAAGTATGGACATTATTTTTATCAGCGTAGAGAGTGGCGCCAATATGGGCACTCTCTAGATTTCTTATGGATATATCATTGCTACTGTTATGCTTATATATATATATATACCATGTTATATTCTCTTGCATCCCGCTAGGTGTCGGTCCAGCGCCGACAACCGACCACTGGGTACCGGCAGCCGCTCCCAGGTAGCAACCCTGGGTTGAGCACCAGGCTCAAGATACCATGTTTTACAGGCCGCATAACAAGGGTGAACACCCCATATATACACATACATGTCATTAATTTATTTTCTTTACCAACAGGTGGCGACATTGTATATAGCCCCCTGTAAATATTTTGCCCACGCCCATACACGTCTTGACAAACCCCAATCACACACACAATTTCCTCCCCTCTACACACATCTTGCTTACAGGTAATAAATCCGCACCACGGGGGAGATATGCCTGTGGGATATACCCTACCGTAGGTCGGATCAACATTTAGGAAACATCTCACCTAACATGAGAGGTGACATACGGCCACACAACGCGGACTCATTATGTACAGGACGGGTTGTGTCGCCATGATAGCCGCGCCCACCCACAGGGGGCAAAGCTATTAGCATAAATTGTAGTTAGAAAGGATAACAATGAGGTACCATATGAACTAGAATTATAAGAAATTTAGCGCGCTTAAGTTAGTCCATAAGATAATTGTAATTGATAAATGTAAGATTATAACTTAATGCGCCCACGGGCAATTATTCTCCTACAAATGTACAAAGAATACTCCGCACCCCCACATTGTCTGCGGAGGTGACAAATGATATTCATACACCTTAATATATGCACATCTCAAAATCACATTAAACAGTATACTATTTTTTAAGATTACATGTACACAATGTCTGTGATTTGTTTTCTTTCATTTTTCTTTCTTCTAACTTCCCCATTTGTCAGGGTGTTCCGTTTTATCCCAAACCAATAAATGCCTTTTGAATATTTCCCTTAAATTATACCCTGGAACACCCATTTTTTCTATTTTCTTCTACCTTTCTTATTGCAGGGAGCACTTTTTCCCTAAGATAGGGCGGACGACGCAATCATCCGTTCGGCCCTGGTTTTTTTCCTCCCTGCACAACAATGTACCATCAGCACCATGTATTTTTTTTCTCCATCAAACTTCCAAAATGCCAATGTCGATTTCTGTTGCAATATTTTTATGCCAATGTCAATGTTATGTATATATGTATATCCCATAACCCTCCCCTCTGAACACGAGCTGATCTCACGCACACACATCAACACGACATCACCACACGACGACGACGACGACGACGAGGAAGACATCTACAGAAGATACGAGGGGACTTCAAAAACAACCACATCGACTACATCTATAACATCAACATCCCAACCCCAAGTTCCGTTCCCGTTCGCGGGGACGCGAACTAAATAGGGGAAGAGGCTTGTACAGTACCCCAGGGGTATGCACCCCTTGGAGACCATCCCCCCATCATCTATTTAAATCTCCTAACTGGCAATCCTTGTAAGTCCAGACCAACATCTACTAACACCGCAAGGACAGCTAGCCATTCTGGAAAGCTGGCCCAATCCTTGCATCACTACCACAAAACAGCGACACACAATTAACTAGGACATCTATTCAGCACAATGCTGACAGCACAGCGCCGAAGAATATAAGAGGGCGTCTTAAGGAGGTCAAGCTCTCAATTACTAGTCTTACAGTTCGGCGGCCGGAGGCTAACGCTGTTATCATCAGGTGAGTCAGCAGTGTCAGAATCCGGTACTTTGTAACCTTACCCACCAATTTGTATACACCAGTTGTACTCTCACATTGTAACATCACTACATCCCTTAAAAGGGACTCATAATTCAATATTACTGGCCAATAAACACTTGGTCAGTACATTACACCTGGATTACTGTTTACACGCTTCTTTACGCCCTAACTCCCTTCCTGAATCCTCCGTCACTGTTAGACGTGACACCCAGTAGCCAGGCACTTGCCAGTTCAGGTAGCATTGCATTTCACGCAGTGGCCCGACTGCCAGGAGCGGCACGCGCCATATAGCTGACGCGTGCAAGTCGATTATCTAACCAGCCAGCTGGACGACCAGCGCGTTGACCTGTACGCCAAGTTCCATCCCCTAAAATACACCTAGATCTTTTATAAGAGCAACCCCTAGCATCCTAACACTAAACAACACTCTACACTGGTCAGCTTGCCCGACTACGGGAAGCTACCCCCTTTTCGGCACTTCTTTATAAATTAGCACAATAACTCTTCCGTTTTAGATCCAACCACCCCCCAATAAGGGATCTAAAACAATAGACTGTATCAGTTAGTCAGGTTATAGTATATTATATTGTGTCATCGGAGAGTTCTTTTGGGAGATAACATTTTGTGAATTGATCTTATCTTTAATATCTGTGTTCTCACTTCATGTTTGTGTTGTGTAATAGTTCCTTATCCTTTACGGGGAGTATGGGTGCAGTGTGTAGTAAATACCTAGCTAAGCCCAGGACGCCCTGAGAACTGATCTTGTGCTCACACTGTTCTAATGCTGCCTCCCATGTAGTCGCCTGTCCTTCCCAGGTGGACAGACGGGCACAATACCAAATTCCACACACTCACAGGCACACAATGTTTGACACTGTGTAGTTCTCATAAGCCTACTTTCATTTTTTGCAAAAATTGAAAGTAGGCTAAAATTATCCACAAATATTTTACGTAATTCCTATTAGCCTATTCACTTAAAATTTATTTCTGATCTTTCTCTGTTGGGATGACCACATCGTCTTAGCCATCATGAATACTGTTGTTTTAGCCATGATTGGAGGCGTCTATATTGTAATTATTAATAATATTAGTATTATTAGTATTATTAGTATTAGCAAGGCGTGTCCGGTGACTAATCGCGACAAAGTGTCTATTTCATATCTAAAACTTTTGCACTAATGATTCGTACGTTTCAGTCATCACTGTATATTCATGCCACTTTGTACAGGTTATGAAAGAAGTATGTATTAGATATAAACAATAATTCCAACTTACGTTTGCTCCTTCAGGTTCTTGTGATAGTAAAGTTTACTTCACTGTTCCTCGGTGACTGCTCACAAAACATCTCTAGTATACATACAATATCCGCAGTACTGCGTGTTGTGATGCACGTTCGTGTTCTAATGTTAACTAACATAACAGCCTAGAGTGCAGTAGTTCCTCGAAATAATTACCCATTTATCTATTGACTACTTGTCCATAATCAACATTAGCCCCTTTTAGGGCAATGCCATATTATTTTTTACTTTGATGTGTTCTTTACATTTTATTTATTTTAATTATTATAACTAACTTTCTTCTTCTTTTCCCAATTAATTGGGGTCACCGGAGCCAACCAGGCCCATTTTGGTTTTGGCCGGGAATTTAAGGCCAGATGACCATCCTGACACCACGTGATTTCTCAAGTGAAAATTCCACCCTGCTGTCACCGAGATTCGAACCACGGCTGTTCGGGTGAAAGACGAGCAGCTAAGCCACTGCGCTCCCCTATTTATTATAATTACGGTATTATAAATATATATAATGTTATTGTTTGATTCACTAATTTTAATGTATGTATTTATTTTTGATTTTCAATTTATGTTCTTATAGATTTAATTTTGATATTTATATTGAATTACTTAATTAATTAATTTCAAATTGATTTTTACAATTGTTTTAATAGTTTTAGAGTTATATTTATTATTTAAATATATATGTTTCTTTTATTATTGTAATTTTATTTTTATCATTTTATTTCTACATTTATATTTCATTTTTATACTTAACTTGTTAATGTTTTTGTTTTTAACTTGTTTAAAATTATATCCAACACATTACGTGAAGTAGATACGTTTATAATATTTGATTTTTAGAAAATACCAGCATTTCGGCATGAAAATTCTCCGATATTTGGCTGAAGTATTCAACTATCAGCATCTTTGGAAACATTTACTGTCGTTATGACAGGTGGTTAATAAAGTGACCACTATGTCAAAATGGGCTAAAAGAAGTGTTTTGGATGTACGTGTTGGTCTCATACGGTGTCTTGTTACAAATGTATGTATGTGTAACAGATTTCAAGAGATGCATCCATAAATGTCTGGAACAGTTAATGTTATTGTTATTATTATATTATTATTATTATTATTATTATTATTATTATTATTATTATAATTATTATTATTATTATTAGCACACAGACAGTGCCTCTCGATCTAAGACTTGTAAATATTTCGCATTATGAGCGTGACAATAATACAGCTTATAGGAGAGTATTATAATTATTATTAATTGACTATTATTATTATTATTATTATTATTATTATTATTATTATTATTATTAAAGAGACCAGGAACTAGCAGACGTCCAGCGTATTGGTGGACCGAAGAAATTGCAGAATTGAGAAGAAACTGTCTGCGACTTCGACTCATGGCCCAGAGGGCGAGAGGCAGAGAAGTGAATACCTCAGTCACAGCGGAGTATAAGTCAGCAAAGAAGGAACTCGGCAAAGCAATTAAGAAGAGTAAAGCTGATAAATGGTGGGCTTTGGCTAAGGAAGTGGAAGATGATACATGGGGTCTGGGTTATAAGATTGTAAAGAAGAAACTTGGAAAATTCTCAAACCCGAGCATGGATTCACAAACCATTAAAAAATGGTGGACACACTATTTCCCGACCATCCAGAGAGGACTGATTGTGACGATGAAAGTGAACTGAATGATATACCTCTCTTCACAGTAGAAGAACTGAATACAGCTCTTAGCTCCCTTAGAAACAAGAAGGCTCCAGGACCAGATGATATACCTGCAGAAGTGCTAAAGATAATATCAGAACTTTGTCCAGAACTGTTGTTGAATATGTACAATCTTTGCCTGCAAGCGGGTGTTTTTAATGCCCGATGGAAAATGGCTCGATTGGTTTTGATCAGCAAAGGAAAATCTGCTGGTTATAGACCTTTATGTATGTTGGACACAGCTGGAAAAGGCCTAGAGAAACTTCTGCAGCCAAGAATTCTCTCAGCAGTTCAGATAGCAGGGGATTTATCTGTTCATCAGCATGGATTTCGCAGAGGACATTCTACTATTGATGCAATATGGGAGGTGGTGAGCACAGTAGAAAGAGCGCAAACGGGCAATCATCATTCTCGTAAAGTGACACTTCTTGTGACCCTGGATGTAAAGAATGCTTTTATTTCGGCAAGTTGGAATGACATGTTGGAAGCTCTTGAAGAGACTTTCAAAGTACCACAGTATCTTATGCGCATAATGAGAGACTACTTCAGGGATCGCACTATGCTGTATGAAACGGAATATGGACAAAGGGCAAAACGACTGACGGCTGGAGCAGCACAGGGATCGATCCTTGGTCCAGATCTCTGGAACATCATGTATGATGGCTTGTTACTTCTGGAGATGCCAGAGGATACGAATCTAGAGGGCTACGCTGATGATGTGGTTGCCTTGATAGTGGCCCGTAATGTTGAGATGGCTCAAATGAAATTGAACCAGGTGATGCGGCGCATAAAAAACTGGATGACGAGTCACAGACTAACATTAGCAGAACATAAAACGGAGATAGTTCTTCTGACGAGGAAAAGGATTGAGACTCTTGTACCAATGACTGTTGGAGATACAGTGATTGAAACATCTACGAGTACAAAATATTTAGGAGTGACACTTGACTCCAAGCTCACATTCTGGAACCATATTCAGAGAGTGGCAGATAAGGCAGTAAAATATGACAGCACTTATTAGGCTGATGGGCAATATTAATGGCCCAAAATCAAGTAAAAGACGCCTCCTCATGACGACGGTTCAGTCAGTGCTCCTGTATGGCTCCGAAGTTTGGGCCGAATCCTTGAGATTTGCATGGTATCGGAGAAAGATAGCTGCCGTACAACGGAGAGCAGCTTTACGTATTGCATGTGCATACCGCACGGTTTCTGAACCTGCAATAGATCTACTTGCATTGGAGCGACATGAAATCTGGCGTACCCAAGGAGAGCTGGGAAAGAAATAGGCAAAGAAGCGAGCCTTTAACCAACGGATGAGGCGATGGCAACTCAGATGGGAAAGTGACCCTCGTGGTAAATGGACCAAGCGACTGATACCACGCCTGGATATCTGGGTCGAAAGAGTTCATGGTGAAGTCAATTATTAACTCACACAACTTCTAACAGGACACGGATATTTCCGTAAATTCCTGCATAGAGTAGGCGGAGCGAGTGGTGCAACATGCATATATTGTGACGACATCGATGATGTACTTCACACCTTCTTCGTGTGCGGCCATTGCATGATAAAGAGAGAATATGTGGAAACTGAATTGGGTGAACTGACACCGGATAATATTATTTCTGTGATGTTACGGAACCAGCAATCATGGGATCATGTAGCAGTGTATGTGGAGGATGTCCTTCGCCAGAAAAAGCGAGATCTGGAAGCGTACGAACGCCCTTAAGAAGAAATGAAGAAAGAAGAAGTCTGAACGGCTAAGTAAGCTCGACATCACCCTGAAGTAATGCGAGAGCGGTTCCGGGATGATGAACGCATCGTGGGAAAAGGGATGTGGTTTTTAGTGGGTAAAATCCCACACTACTGTGGAGTGCGGACCCTTCACAAGTGTCTTTTGAAGATTTTCCACAGTCTCTCGTAAAAAAATATATATTATTATTATTATTATTATTGTTGCGTAGGCGATCGGCCTGTCGCCATCCCCAGTTGTATCTGCTGATAAAGTGTGTCCAGCTCCAATATACTGTTCTTGTGGCGGTAGAGGAAACATCCCTCGCAGAATCCATCAGTGAAGCCGAGCTTGGAGGATAGGCGTTTTAAAATGAATAATTATTATTATCACTATGATCACATTTATTGTTATTAATATCATAATTGCTATTAAGTTTGAAACTTTTTTTCGTGCTATGTACCACGAAAATAACTCATAATTGTTTAATTTATTTTGCACCGGTGTAACTTTCTTCTTTTTCTTCTTCTCCTCATACTTCTTATAATAATAATAATAATAATAATAATAATAATAATAATAATAATAATAATAATAATAATAATAATAATAATAATAATAATAATAATAATAATAATAATAATAATAATAATAATAATAATAATAATAATAATAATAATAATAATAATAATAACAATAATTTAACTGGGCAGCTTTGAGGAGGGCTGCTTACCCTTGAAGATTACTATCAAGGTGAAATAACACACGTGACGTCAAAGTGGTAAGGGCCATCAATACCTCCTTACCATACTCAATTTACCGGACTTTCACCTTCCTCATTAACTGCACGCTAAGGCCCCTGCTACCGCTTTATCTCAGGTCCATAAATGGTGTTGCAGAAAGCTCTTCCCTGAGTTAGATGTTAGGTCCTAGAAGGTCGATTCACGCAATACCGCGAGTTTCCGGGTTTGAAAATTAATGCAATTTGAATGGACTTTTGAGCCAAACCATGGCTCGATAATAATAATAATAATAATAATAATAATAAGAATACTAAGAGAATGACTCCTCAGGTGCAGGTGGGGGTGGGGGTGGGGGTGGGGGGGGGGGGGAGGTTTAGTCTGCCACTCAGGAGCCTGAAACTATGCGCGTAAATGTATTTCGTCCCCTAAAAATATTTATTACTGGTTGAGGTTATTTTATCGCTATTCAATTAAGCCAGATAGACCGTTTATAAAACATGGTATTTCTTAATATATATTCAGTGGAGGGGATGTTCACACGTTATATGACAGCTGATCTAACAGCAACGCAGGATGTCGCTCAACTGGGAAACGTAACGAAATAGTATACGTCATGGAAGTGTTTATGGGAAAGGCTACATTGCCTTTACTTATCAAGATATACTTTATTGTCTCCCAAATACCGTAATATACTTCGCTTGCACTATAGAAATCCGCAAATCTTTAATTACGCACACTATTGTTCCAACTGACTGGCTTTTAGTTGTAAGTCACTGGGGAAACACAAAGTCAAGTCAGTTATCAGAAGAATTACAAGAAAGTAACGTAAATTTTGCTAACGTACGAGCAAATCTGTTACCAGTGTAAGTAACGTGTTGTCTATTTTAAGGTTCACACGTCTGGCGTATGCACAGTTCATATTCTGAGCTAGCGCCGCGTCGAACCCAGGGCCTTCGGCATTGTAAGCTTATACCCTCACACAACGCCCCGTACCACTCAAGGCTATCGTACACTGATTTCCGTAATGAGTAGGACGTAATATGATAGGCTTTACTTAAGGTAATTATTATAGCTGGGCTTAATTGAAGAATTAGGCTCAGTCTAATATTAATTATTCAAACGCACAGCACTATTACGAACACATTGCACAATACAGTACAATCGAATACCACTCAAAAGTTGCTCACACGCTGAAAACAGACTATCCATTCTGACCACACGAAATCATAACCAATTCGCCCGTAGTGTTGGTAAAAATTTAACCAATAGCGAGCCTTGAGGGTCTCACTCGACGTCCTCAGAGCGCCATTAAACAGGTCAAACCTGCCCCTTCCCCTTCAAGGGTTCCCTTACATTTCTAAAGCTATAAATACGTGGTTTGAGGATGCAAGGCTCTCTTCCTCAGCTTTCTGCTCTGGGCGGTGAAGATCACTTTTCACCCATCTAGGGGTGAAATGTAGTACTAGTTACAAGTACTGACAATGGCAGCGAGACAGAGCTTATCGAGAGGGCGCGCAAGGTACCCCCCAAGATTATTTTACAAAACAATCAATTCAATTTTTTAAACAGTTACAGCTGAGAGCTGACTGTAGGATGACCCTCACGTCCTACAAGGAGGAATCACCTCTGCACAAGCGTACTGAACCCACCTTTCTCCAATGTATACACCGTCAGTCAATGCTCGCGATGCACACTCAGAACTGACTGTAGGATTATCCTCACGTCCTACATGGAGGAATCACCACTGCACAAGCGTACTGAACCCACCTTTCTCCAATGTATACACCGTCAGTCAATGCTCGCGATGCACACTCAGAGCTGACTGTAGGATGACCCTCACGTCCTAAAAGGAGGAATCGCCACTGCACAAGCCTACTGAACCCACCTTTCTCCAATGTATACACCGTCAGTCAATGCTCGCGATGCACACTCAGAGCTGACTGTAGGATGACCTTCACGTCCTACATGGAGGAATCGCCACTGCACAAGGGTACTGAACCCACCTTTCTCCAATGTATACACCGTCAGTCAAGGCTCGCGATGCACACTCAGAGCTGACTGTAGGATGATCCTCACGTCCTACATGGAGGAATCACCGCTGCACAAGCGTACTGAACCCACCTTTCTCCAATGTATACACCGTCAGTCAATGCTCGCGATGCACACTCAGAACTGACTGTAGGATGACACGTCCTACAAGGAGGAATCGCCACTGCACAAGCGTGCTGAACCCACCTTTCTCCAATGTATACACCGTCAGTCAATGCTCGCGATGCGCACTCAGAACTGACTGTAGGATGATCCTCACGTCCTACAAGGAGGAATCACCACTGCACAAGCGTACTGAACCCACCTTTCTCCAATGTATACACCGTCAGTCAATGCTCGCGATGCACACTCAGAGCTGACTGTAGGATGACCTTCACGTCCTACATGGAGGAATCGCCACTGCACAAGGGTACTGAACCCACCTTTCTCCGATGTATACACCGTCATTCAATGCTCACGATGCACACTCAGAGCTGATTGTAGAATGACCCTCACGTCCTACAAGGAGGAATCGCCACTGAACAAGCCTACTGAATCCACCTTTCTCCAATGTATACACCGTCAGTCAATGCTCACGATGCACACTCAGAGCTGACTGTAGGATGACCTTCACGTCCTACAAGGAGGAATCGCCACTGCACAAGCCTACTGAATCCACCTTTCTCCAATGTATACACCGTCAGTCAATGCTGACGATGCACACTCAGAGCTGACTGTAGGATGACCTTCACGTCCTACATGGAGGAATCGCCACTGCACAAGGGTACTGAACCCACCTTTCTCCAATGTATACACCGTCAGTCAATGCTCGCGATGCACACTCAGAGCTGACTGTAGGATGATCCTCACGTCCTACATGGAGGAATCACCGCTGCACAAGCGTACTGAACCCACCTTTCTCCAATGTATACACCGTCAGTCAATGCTCGCGATGCACACTCAGAACTGACTGTAGGATGACACGTCCTACAAGGAGGAATCGCCACTGCACAAGCGTGCTGAACCCACCTTTCTCCAATGTATACACCGTCAGTCAATGCTCGCGATGCGCACTCAGAACTGACTGTAGGATGATCCTCACGTCCTACAAGGAGGAATCACCACTGCACAAGCGTACTGAACCCACCTTTCTCCAATGTATACACCGTCAGTCAATGCTCGCGATGCACTCTCAGAACTGCAAAATGTGCTGATGTGATGAAACTATGAGAGATGGGCTAATTCGCAGACAGTTTAAGGTAATGATAGGTTCATTTTAAGGAGAAGTCAAAATACAGTTCAATCGCTCTTTCTATGTTCGCTGTTATTGTTATTGCCTATTTTAGGTGCTGCGGCATCATGGTCATATTGCCCCGTGTATTTAGGTGTGTGTGGAATTGTTTACGATAACCTGCGTTATTGTGATGGCTGTAATGGTGCGTGTATTTGTAAATTGGGGATAGGATTGGGAAGGAGGCAGCCGGGGCCTTAAATTAGGAAGCATGGCATTATACATTAATATTACAGAGCTGTTAGACTACTTTAACGAGTATTTCTATATAATTAATATATTTCCTATAATGAGAATTTTTTAGAAATGTATAAAATAAATTATACGATTATATGAACAACTCTATTACTTTTGAATCATTATGCCCTAGACTTCAGGCCACGGATTTTGGCCGAAATTCGCCACCTGTCATCTGTACGACTGTGAAACTTGGGCTCACCGGCGAGAACTGTACACTTTACTAATATTCATAGGCTATATTTATTTAGCGTATGTCACATTAAAATATTAAATGCTTGCCACGGAGGGTGAGTGGTTATCGTTCCAGATCACCAACCCCCAAGCTTGCAGGTTCGCTCCTGGCCCGGGTAAGTGAAATTTTAAAGGGGCAAAAATCATGACACGCATGTTATAAGTAGCTGGTATGTTAAAGAACCCATTTGAATTTAGTAGGCCGTCTTCATAATGGCAAAATTAATCTCGGGATTTTCCGCCAGCACAGAGTTCCTCATTTCTCTACTAGAATGCGCTATAGTGTCAAGGAGCTTAGACATCTAAACTCCTTGACTTTCATAGTGTTTCAAAGGACAAAAAAATCGACATGCAAGCTACCCTCTGGCTTTCAAATAACAAAGCTTGCACCAGACACCCGAGCCCTTACGATATTATTATTATATTATAAAAGATTAAATTATCACATCCATGAAATTTGATAAAAATTCCAGCTATTAAGGTACAACTACTGTATACTGTACAGGCCCGGGGGGCTGTACCCCCTGAAAGCAACCCCCCATCTTCTACTAAAAACCACCCCAACTGGCAACATCATAAGACCAGAACAGTACCTTTACACGGCAAGAGGTGACCACCCAGCTTGGGAGGTTGGCCAACCACTTGCAACACATAACATAAACATCTACACACCAGCTAACTGGGGCAGCTACGTCAACGGAATGCTGACTAAGCAACGGCAGGAACTATAAGAAGGGAGGCCTTTTTGGAGCATTATCTGTCATACAGTGTGCGCCGCCGAAGGCCCTAGCCGACAACTGTGCCAGCTGCCATCATCAGGTGAGACTCAGCAAGTGTTCAGAATCCTTTACTTTGTAAACACCCATCCACAATCTTGTACACTCAACTTGTATCATTACTTACATTCCCCTAAGAGGGACTTACAATTTCACACTCACTGACCAATAAACACATGGTCAGTAAACTACACTTGTCTTGATAATTACACGCCTCTTTACATCCTCACACCCTTCCTGACCCTCGTCACGATTGACCGTGACCATAGTAGCCAGTAATTGCTAGCTCAGGTTTCATTGTGCTTCCCGCAAGCGACTCGACTACGTAACGTCGAGCCGCTGACGTAAGCATGCCTATTGTATCACTCATTCCGTCCAGCTGGCAGGCCGGTGTATTAGCCTGCATTTATAGGTCCATCCCCTAAGCGACACTTGCGTCTTTGCAGGAACACCCCTTAGCGTTTAAGTGCTAAACAACACACTACACTGGTAAGCTCACCCAGCTACGGGAAGCTACCCTCTCCTAGGAATCACCTTCCAAATTAGTACAATAACATAAGTGTTTTAGCCCTAACTACCCCCCCCCCCCCCGACTAAGGGATCTAAAACAATACAGTGTCCGTTGTTGTTGCTAAAAGGTCCCTGAAGACTCCATAATACGCTTGGTTTTGTCACTCGATCACTATGGTATTAGTTGTCTGTATCTCAGCACCACAGTCACATTTTGGGGAGGAGACTTTTCCCCACTTATGAAGCGCATCTGCACATCTTCCAAGGCCAGTGCGGATACGATTGAGGGTTGTCCCCACAGCACGAGGTTGATCAAATTCTGGTGGTTTTCGCAGGATACAGGGCATGTTACGACTTCGATCAGGGTGGTGTTGTTGCCAATTTTGACTCCAAGAGAGGTGAATTTCGAACTTCTCTTCAGACAGAATTCTGGATGTGGAAATAGCAGGAGAGTCTTGATCTGAGCCGTTTTTTCTCCACATAAGCTGCATCGTTTAGCAAAGACAGCTGGGGTTGTCCATTAACTTCTGATATTCTTGTACGAGAGCTCTCGTCCTTCTAACATCAGGCATTGCGGGTTCATATTAATACAGATTGTTCAATTGGGTCGCTGTGGGATTTAAGGCTTCCTGTTAAGTCCCTCGCCTTTTTGTGTTACGCAAATAATTTGTAGCCGGAATCCTTCCCTGGAGTGCATACAACAACTCACTCAAGTTTCATCGCAATCGGATGAATGGTATTTGAACGAATAGGACACAGACAGACAGACGTAACATTGATATTTAGATATAGAGATAAACAAATAATATGGTAGAGCACATCTCTCCCTCTCCCTCTCTCGAGCCCCATGGTGTTATATCCACCAACCAAGATTCATCAGTAAAAATGAATGAACGATCACTCCTTGATAAATTTTCTAAAGTAGAGCAATGAGCCAAAATTACATGTAGTAATGGTGGGGAGTGGATGTAGCAATAGATGATTACTGTGACCCACCCAGGCTCCCCAAATAGGATAACGACTAGCAGCAGAGTCCGCCATTTTGCGCGTGAGATACCGTCAATTGTTGCATTGTCAACCCAGCACTTACGATACTGTGTATAGTATATACGCGGTACCGTTCCACAAGATAGTGCTGAATGACGTTATGTTATTAAAATTTGTTCAATCCAGACCAAAGGGTTTTGCTGTCATTGACGCGCTCTGAAAAAGTATTTAAGGCTATTCTTAAGAACTTAGACTGCCTTTGATACAAAATTCTTCACTTTTTTGGCACAGATGCACTCATCACAGTCCCAATAGGCCTCCAAGCTTAATGCTGACAGTCTAGCAATAATGTTCCCCTAGTCACTTAATTTAAAAATAGGTAGCTGTCCAATGAAATCTA
The DNA here is from genome assembly GCA_946902985.2 of Meconema thalassinum. Taxonomy (NCBI): domain Eukaryota; kingdom Metazoa; phylum Arthropoda; class Insecta; order Orthoptera; family Tettigoniidae; genus Meconema; species Meconema thalassinum. The sequence goes on along the minus strand of OX336390.1, from coordinate 64,969,351 downwards.
CCTAAAGGCACTTGCCAACTGAGTACAGTTCATAATGTGCTGGAATAGAGAGGCCGCATGAAGATATATATGTCGTAGGCAGATAGTAAAATCCGTCATTTCATGAAGATCCTAGGCACTTCATGAAAAGCCGGCATATGATGTAAAATGAGATAGTTACACTATCTGAGCCGTCACATAGTGTAATTCTTTTTTACACTATCTGACGGAAAGTCCCACCCGTCACTTCATGAAGAAGCGGTAGCATTGTCCTCGTGGTGAGATAAGTGTGCTTTCCAAGAATAAATAGTGGCAATATACGATATGGAAGATACCGTGGAAGTACAGAGGCAGTTGTTTTTTCAGAAAGTTAATATGTATTATGAAGAAAACACTCATTAAAAACCTTGGTCTCAAGAAGAAATGGATAAGGTAAGAAAGACTTGTTTGGTATATTTTAGGTTATGTCACTTGTAGCCTGCCTGTTTTAATCATTTACAAGAGTTATATTCGTCTCATTAGGATGAACATGATACTGGTGGCAGATTAACACAGAATTAATGGTTTTTTAATGCAAATACCAGTAGCATCACAAGTCCGAGAACGAACGGCATATGTCCAGACGAAATATTACACTTTCTGTTACATGGGGTTAGTTAAAAGGCGGGATGTCAATAGAACAATGCGATGTTTATATGAATGCCATTATCAGAAAATTTTAGGACATAGCCTACACAATAGTCAGCTTATTTCGCGTTTCTGTAGTCTTACCGCAATGAAGAAATCAGGGCCGTACCCAGAAAATAATTTCGGGAGGGTTTCTGTATTTAATTTTTATCAGTCTGCAAATTTTAATATATTTGTAGTTGTTTTATTGTTGTAAAAACCGGCTAGGTACATCTTGGTCATCAGCCCAGTATACTAGGTGTATGTTGTCTGATAACGTCATCAGCCCAGTATATAAGGGTGTACAGTATGTTGTCTGATAAGGTCATCAGCCTAGTATATTAGGGTGTACAGTATGTTGTCTGATTAGGTCATCAGCCCAGTATATTAGGGTGTACAGTATGTTGTCTGATAAGGTCATCAGCCTAGTATATTAGGGTGCACAGTATGTTGTCTGATAACGTCATCAGCCCAGTACATTAGGGTGTACAGTATGTTGTCTGATAACGTCATCAGCCCAGTACATTAGGATGTACAGTATGTTGTCTGATAAGGTCATCAGCCTAGTACATTAGGGTGCACAGGGTGCAACATATGTCTAGAAAATGACTGCATTTCCAGCAACTATGAAATTCATGTAAGTAATGATGATTATTACATACGCTAAAAAGTGCAAATGCGTTGAACTACTGTAGTTGGGCGTTGCCTTGCTCGAAGTGCTACTGCACACAGTGGCCCTTCCGACACGTGGCCTCTGCGAGGCTCTGTCAATTAGAGAAGGACTTCACTGTATAAATACTGCTGTGTTAACTAGATACCGTACATAATGCATCATGGTCGACGAAGTTTTATTTGACACATGTCACGTACTCAGCATGAATTTCCTTTCACAGTCAGTTGTTCAACACTTTTTGCTGACCTAGCTATGGATCATCTGGTAGAGAGGTCTCACACAACTTTGCATTAAGCAAATAACTTCTTTTGTATGCAGCCAGTGGCCATTTATTTTATTTTCAGGACGGTTCAGGAAGGGAATTTTGGAAGGAAATTGACCGTGAACCTATTGAAAAGAACCGCCCCGGCATTTGCCTGGTGGTGAAAATGGGAAACCACGAAAACCATTTTCAGGACGGCTCTCCCGATGCCAGAGAGACACGAGGTAGCGCGTTATCGCTCTCAACCACCGCAGGCTATAAGCAAAGACCTTATGACTCACTTTCAGACAAAGAAGTGAAGCCGTTACAATCTTTACAACCAACAGAAATCCCTCGACAAAGATTTTACAGTACACCTGGAACTGCGGGCTATTGGGCAGGGTGACTTGGTATTCCTGTTAGTAAGATGGAGACAGGCGTCACGTTTTGATTGATTTATATTTTCATTAGTTTTTCATATATATTTAATGCTTTATTTAACAATACTTTGGTACAGGCATAAGCCCAATTAAGTTCCTTCTTGACATTTTAAGTTCAAAAATACAAAATACATCAATGAAGAAAATGGGGAGAGAGAGAGAGAGAGAGAAAGAGATAAAAAGAAAGGGTACACATTTTAGGAAATAAAGAGAAAACACAAAATAAATTATGAAAATATACTTTAGGAAAAAGTATATTGCACAAATTGGGAAAAATATAAGCTTCTACAAAAAGAAGAAAGTGTACCTAGTATTCCACGATTAGGTTTTCAGTCTTACGTGGAAATTAATTACGAACATCCTAATAAACGATCATCAATTTATTTCTCGGAATAATTCGTGTATGACACAGAAAAATAATGTACGACTCCACTGCGGCAGTCATTTAATTCTGATTAGAAAAGGATTAATGCAGGTCTACAATTAGAAAAAAATAAACATATACAGAAGAAAAATCAAGAGAAAAGCTTACCCAGTGTTCCAGGATTTGATTTTAGGTTGTACGTGGAAATTGATTTCGAACGCTATAGTAAACAAGCATTTATTTATTTATTGGAATAGAACAATTAAAGGAATTAATGTACGACTTCGTCGCGTCAGTCATTTCATGAAGAGCCGAATCAAAATATGCCAGATCTTCATGAAGTGCCTCGGCTGATAATGTAAAATGATTTCTTACACCATCTGCCTAAAGAAGAAACGCGTCAGATTGTGTAACTATCCCGTTTTACATCATATGCCGGCTTTTCATGAAGTGCCTAGGATCTTCATGAAATGCCGGATTTCACTATCTGACTACGACATATATACAAAAACTAAAATACTAGGCAGTGAAAGTCCACCTCACTCTAGTGATCAAAACGTAGTGATATAACCGGTTATTTCAATAGTGCTTCCATAATTTCACTTACAGTCAGGCACACAACACTTCCTGTTGTTGTTTGAGTCTTCAGTCTTTTGACTGGTTTGATGCAGCCCTCCATGCCTCCCTGTCCTGAGCTAATCCTTTCATCTCTATATAGCTACCACACCCTACATCCGAAGCAATCTGTTTAACATATTCTAACCTAGGTCTACCCCTACAGTTCTTGTCCTCAACCCTTCCTTCCATAACTAAGCTTGCTATTCCTGGGTGTCTTAGTATGTGTCCTACTAACCTATCTCTTCTCTTCATTAGCAGTCGCCAGAAACATCTCTCCTCTCTCACTCGTCTTAATACCTCTTCGTTTGTCACCCTATCTATCCATCTGATCTTCATCATTCTCCTGTAACAACACATTTCAAATGCTTCAATTCTCTTCTTTTCTGCTGCACCAATAGTCCAAGTTTCACTTCCATAGAGAGCCACTCTCCAAACAATGGCTTTCAAAAATGACTTCCTAATACCTAAATCTATGTTCGATGTCAACAGATTCCTCTTTTGTGGAAAGGCTTTCCTTGCCTGAGCCAACCTACTTTTTATATCCTCTTTGCTTCGTCCATCACTGGTTATTTTGCTTCCTAAGTAACAGAAGTCTCCTACTTCCTTCAGCTTTTCACCTGCCAATTTGATGTCCATAGAGGTTTCTGATTTATTTCGGCTGCATTCCAGTATTTTTGTTTTACATTTATTAATTTCCATCATGTATTCATTCCGTAAGACGGAGTCCATACCATTCAAAAAGTCATTCAAATCCTCAGGCGTTTCGGCCAAGATGACGATGTCATCAGCAAATCTCAGAGTTGAAATTATTTCTCCTTGAATCTTCACTCCCACTTTAAATTTTTCACCAAATTCCTTCATTGCTTGTTCAATGTAAAGATTGAAAAGTATGGGTGATAAGTTGCAGCCTTGCCTTACACCTTTCTGAATACCAGCTTCTCTCTCATGTCCTTCAGCTCGAATGACTGCTGTCTGGTTTCTGTATATATTGTATATCGCCCTCCTATCCCTGTACTTTATTCCAATAGATTTCAAAATGTCAAACAATTTAGTCCAATCAACGATATCAAAAGCCTTTTCTAAGTCTACAAATGCCATGAACGTTCTCTTATTTTTCCTTATTCTATCTTCCAAAATCAGCCTAAGCCTTAGTACAGCTTCCCTTGTTCCTACATGTCTCCTGAAACCAAACTGGTCTTCACCCAACTCCGTTTCTATCTGGCTTTCCATCCTCTTGTAAATTATTCTAGACAGGATCTTTGAAGCATGAGTAATCAAGCTGATTGTACGGTAATCTTCACATCTGTCAGCTCCCACTTTCTTTGGTATAGGGATAATGACATTCTTCTTGAAATCAGGGGGTACCTCACCTGTCTCATAAATCCTACACACCAAGTGAAATAACCTGATCAGTCCTTCATCTCCTATGCAGCGTAGCAACTCAATCGGTATATCCTCTATGCCTGGTGCTTTGTTCCTGCTTAAGTCCTCCAATGCTCTGTCAAATTCTGATCTCAATATTAAATCTCCTTTTGCATCCTCATCCTTTCCTTTACATGATTCTCAATCTCCTTTCCCTTATACAAACACTCTATGTAAGCTTTCCATCTCTCAACCTTTTCTTCCCTATCTGTTAGAGGCTTTCCATTTGTGTCCTTAATTTTACAGCACTTAGTCCTCTTTTCCCCAAAAGTGTTCTTAATCCTTCGATAAGCTGTGTCTACTTTTCCTAATTTCAGACAATTTTCTATACCTGCACATTTCTTTTTCAACCATTCTTCTTTCGCTTCCTTGCACTTCTTGTTAACCTCATTCCTCAGACGTCTGTAATCTGCTTTCCCCTTTTCATCCCTTACATTCTTGTGTTTCCGCCTTTCATCTATCAATTCTAGTATATCCTGAGTGATCCACGGTTTTTACCTATTCTTTCTTTCCTACCAATGTTTTCTTCTGCGGATTTTGTTATTTCATTCTTCAAAAGTGCCCATTCGTCTGCAATTGAAGTTAGTTTAGGGTTTTTCATTAGTCCTTCCTTTATACTCTTCTTGAATCTTTCGTTTACATCCTTCACTTTCAGTCTGTCTATTGCTCATTTAATTCTGATTAGAAAAGGATTAATGCAGGTCTACAATTAGAAAAAAAATAAACATATACAGAAGAAAAAAACAAGAGAAAAGCTTACCCAGTGTTCCAAGCTGAGAGACTATGGTGAAAGTAAATCTAGATTTTTTAAATACCCGTCCTTATTTTTCTTTCACGTGATGAAACGTGTGGATGCAGTAGTGGAGGAAAAGCTGGAGCAAGAAGGCGCGTTGTGGGGCGATATATTTTCAGATTGTGTGGATATGATCTGTGAACTTCCTGTGTTTCGAAATGTGTGCTGCTCAGAGGATCACCTGTTACTATATTTCCCTAGGATAGTGTTTCATTACATTAAATGCCGATTTATTTTCCGGGCGAAAGAAATGTCCAGGGAACTGAGATCCAGATCGTCTTCAAAATCAGCGAGAAAAATAATGAAGGTCTCGTCTGTTTGGAGGTAAGCTCTGCTCTTCTTAGAATTGTATTTTAGTGTGTTCTGTATAGTACTTTAATATGTTCGTATTCCCTTGAAGATTTGTTTCTGTTATTCACAACTTGCTTAGTATTTAGTGCAATACTTCTTTTAATAAACAACTAGCAACCCGCCCCGGCTTCGCCCGGGAACAGTTGTGAATGGGCAAGGAATTCCTGTCAGACGCAATTTAAGAAAGGCGAGGTGCATGAGACATAAATCCCCGTTCCGTACAAACTAAAAACACTTATAATGGGCAAAGTATCGAAGATAGAGATATGCTCTCGTGGACTTTTTGGGAGAATATTTCATGCTGAACAATTCTTACACTCATAGTATATTGATATTTTTAACGGTTTGCCCAGCGTAAGCTTAAAAGTGCACGGACGCCAGGTCCTATTTTCGACCTTTTCACTGAAATCTGAAATCGTTACTGCTTGGCTCTCTTTGATCATAAATAAATTATTTTCTACAAATATCTTCCTAGAGATTACCTTTACAGAATGGTGAAAGCCGCACCAAAATCCATCCAGTGGTTCTCGAGATTACCCGTGATATCCAAGCATCGGGGACTTAGTTTTATACTAAGTAGAGGCGAGCCAGACAGGCAAGCGGAGGCCAAGTTACGCTAGTACCACCTAGCGGCGGAAACGGTCAACTACCGGAGTTCCTTCACTTGATACTTTACACGCACTGACCCTTCTATGAGAGCAAATGTTTTCTATCCAAGGTCTCAAGAGTATTAGCCTTGAGTTTACTGATACTTCCTTCAATACTGATTATATTATGGCAGCGTCTCTCAACATCTTGGTGATCAGACATGAGAATTATTATTCTGAGAGGAACATGTTGAATAAGCCCTCGCCTAGCTTTTCGAATAAATTATCTTCATATAATTATCTTCAACTCAATTCAGAAAGATTGTCATTTTTTCTTCTCCTCCGAATAAACAATTAGAGTAGGCTCTCTTTGCTTTACGATCTTATTCCATTAGTTCACCATATCACCACTACAAGAGATTCCTCAATCATAGCTGCTGCCATCTTTGTGCTACCTATATAGTCTGTTGCGCAAACATTATGATACTTTCTCCATCGTGGAAGACTGAGTTAATATCTCTACATTTACCCCGCTCAAGGCATCTTTCACACTGTCCAATCCATCTCATGGCGATAGTCCCTAAGTCCTAACATCACTCTAGCAGAATCAGAGTGCAGGTAATAAGATACCAGTACCTGGACATCTATGAATTTTCTCAGGAATACTACAATCACGTCTCCTTCCAACAGCTCATCAACATTTGCACCAGGTCACAAGTAAACAGTCCCAATCAAGATTTCTGGACACGTTACAATGTCTCCTACTCATTTTCTACCGGATTAATTTACAGAGACAGATGATGAAGATACTTAGGTATGCAGTGTGTTGTTTCGCCTTACTAGGCTCTTGTTTCACTTCAAATTTGTACATTTTAATAACTAATCTTTTTTGTCTTCGAATTATTAATTGTACTAGCAGGTAGCCGCGGCTTCGCTCGCGATAAAGACAATGGGGACGATGCATTATTGCTGATAATTGGTCTATTCTATTACAGCAATCGCGGCTTCAGGTGGGTCCATTCTAATTCTGAAAATTCTGATACATACAGTATATTGATATGAGCAGCAAAGGGGGGATTTTATATAGTTGTGAAAGTCTGCAGGGTACGATGTTACATTATGTGGACACATTTGGAAATTACGTTTTTGGTATTGCCATCTTCTGCTGAGACATAACGATTTTGTTGTCCGGATACTCGTGAGCACGCCACATACAGTTGCCCATGAAAAAAAAAACGGTTTTGTCTAAATGTACACCTACTGCTGTTAAGTGCGTGTCATTGCGCTTTGTTAATAGAAATTGCGAATATGGTTTGAAGAGGGAACTGCACTCTTGCACACTGGAATGGCAAATCTATCGGAATATGGGGAATTAAAAGTATTTTTCCTTAAGCTATTCTGGGTGTAGTTTCGCCACACTTATTGATGAATTGAACGTCAACATGTCGCTATTAATAGACCTATAGTAAAATATCTCTCAACTTGGCCGCTGATGTACATTATGCAGTCTCTTCCTATGTTAGGCCTACATCCCAGGGATTGAAATTCTCCAACAAGCCTTTTGCCTCACAAGCCTCTCTAAGTATTTATAATTCCTGATTGTTGTTGTTTGAGTCTTCAGTTTTTTGGCTGGTTTGATGCAGCCCCCCATGCCTCGCTCTCCTGAGCTAATCGTATCATTTCTACATAGCTACTACACCCTACATCCGAGGCAAACTTTTAACCCTGGCCCACCCCTACAGTTCTCGTCCTCGACCCTCACATCCATAACTAAGCTTGCTATTCCTGGGCGTCTTAATATGTGTCCTACCAACCTATCTCTCCTCTTCATTAGCATTCGCCAGAAACATCTCTCCTCTCCCACTCGTCTTAATACCTCTTCATTTGTTACCCTATCTACCCATCTGATCTTCATCATTCTCCAATAACACCACATTTCAAACGTTTCAATTCTCCTCTTTTCTGCTGCACCAATAGTCCAAGTTTCACTTCCATAGAGAGCCATGCTCCAGATGAAAGCTTTCAAAAATGACTTCCTAATACCTAAATGTATATTCGATGTCAACTGATTCCTTTTCTGTAGAAATGCTTTCCTTGCCTGAGCCAACCTGCTTTTTATATCTTCTTTGCTTCGTCCATCACTGGATATTTTGCTTCCTAAGTAACAGATGTCTCCTACTTCCCGTAGCGTTTTTACCTGCCAATTTGATGTCCATAGTGGTTTCTGATTTATTCCGGCTGCATTCCAATAATTTTTGTTTTACATTTATTGATTTTCATCATGAATTCTGGGAGACATCGTTGCTTTACGTCCGTAGGTGTACCCGTGTCCCCCGGGTGGTGCTAAATAATCAACAACATTGGATGCTGGACCAAAATAATTTTCTTGCGGATATCCCAGCAATTTGAGGATACAACGCAATTCCAATCATGACCACAAACGGTTCTTCAAAGAGCCAAATGACAACAAAGGAACTAGGACATTCACTGACGATACTGCAGTTAAATATTGAGGGCATTAGCAAATCGGTAAGCAATATACTTATAAGAGTGCTGAATGACAATCAAGTGGATGTTGTACTGTTACAGGAAACTCATTGTGAAGATCTAAACCAACTCCTGTCTAGATGCAAGTTACTAGGATACAGCCTTATTTCAGCTACCTTCCATAAGAGCTATGGCACAGCAACTTATGCTAAGTACAACATTGAACAGGTGGAAGTCCTAAGTACAAACTCTGATAATAATATGTTCATTATCAAAACCAGGATTGCTGGCATGGAGATTATTAACATCTATAAACCACCTACTGAACCCTGGGTCAACGGAATTCTCTAGAACTTAAAGCACCCTACTGTCATCCTGGGAGATTTCAACAGCCATCATATGCTCTGGGGATATAAAGATTCCAATTCAGATGGTGATAGCGTATTAGAATGGGTAGAGGCTGAATCTATTTTTCTTATGTATGATGCTAAAGAAAAGGGTACCTTTCATTCGGCTAGATGGAAACAGGATTATAACCCAGACCTTTGTTTTGTTTCCAAGGATGCACTAGGTAGACCGCTCCCGTGTAGAAGAAAAGTATTAGGTAATTTCCCACGAAGCCAGCAAAGACCAGTTCTTTTAAAAATTGGCATTGAACTCCCAATTATAAGATCAAATCCTATCCCTAAATGGAAATTTACAAAAGCGAATTGGGATTCTTTCACCAGTGAGATGGAACACAATATTCACTGGATACCACCCGTTCTTGAAAATTATACACGTTTTACTGGACTGATATGTGCTATAGCAAAGAAGCACAACCCCAGAGGATTTAGGAAAGAGTATATTCCAGGATGTAGTGCAAAGTGTAATGAGCTATATGAAGAATATCAACTCAGCAATCAGACGGAGATCGCTGATGAGTTATTACACTGCTTAGACTCTGCCAGGAAGAAGAAATGGGATACTTTGACACCTAGCATGAACTTCCAACATTCCAGGAGGAAAGCATGGTCCCTACTTAGGAAGCTGGGAAGTAGTACTCCAAACTACTGTAGAAAGACCTCAAAAATAAAGCCCGAACAGGTAGCAAGGAGAAGTGTTGGCTTAGCCTAAACATCAAAAGACAGAATCGAGAATGAAACAAGACAAATCCTAAAAGAGTTGCAGATTAACCTATCTAGAGCAGAAACTAACACTCGGTTTTCAGAAGACTTCTCTGTCTTGGAGGTGTCTCATGCTCTGAAGGAAATAAAATTAGGAAAAGCAGCAGGCTTGGATTGCATTTACCCGGAATTTCTGAAACACTGTGGCCTTAAAACTCTGAAATGGCTTGATAAATTCTTTAGTGACATCCTAAGGAAAGGAAGACTTCCACCTCTTTTTAAAAGAACGAAAATTGTCGGCATACTAAAACCTGGTAAAAGCGGATGCAATGCGGAAGATTACCGACCTATTGCTCTACTGAGTATCTGTTATAAACTGCTAGAGAGACTGGTTTATAACAGATTCTCAGCTACTGTACTACAGTTCATCCCGATCGATCAGACAGGTTTTCGACCCGAAAGAAACTGCTGTGATCAGGTTTCAGCCCTAGCCAGTCATGTTGAACAAGGCTTTGAAGAAAAAATAAAAACATTGCAGTGTTTGTGGACCTATCGTCAGCGTACGATACAATATGGCGAAAAGGAATTATCCTGAAGTTCCTGAAAATCATTCCTTGCAAGACATTAGCTTCACTGCTCAACAACATGCTCAGCAACCGACTAATTGAAGTACACTTAAATGGAAATATAAGCAGGCCCTATAGATTAAATTATGGATTAGCACAGGGCTCAGTCCTTGCTCCTCTTCTCTTCAATCTTTACACTGCGGATCTTCATATTTGCAGAAAGTTCATATATGCTGATGATATAGCCCTGACAGCCCAGTCCACAGATTTTGAGACTGCTGAAACAATTCTCACACAATATCTCTTAAATTGGACAGCTACTTTGACACTTGGCGACTGAAGCCCAACATCAGCAAAACAGAGGTCAGTAGTGCCTTTCATCTGGATAATAGGAGGGCCCATTGCATTCCCCGTGTACAATTCAGAGGTCAACAGCTAAAATATTGCACCCAACCAACTCAAATCCACACTACTCAAGTGGCTACCAGTATTATCCAACAGTCACCCTCCTCCCCTGCGAAGGCTAACAGCTCTAAAAAGGGAATGGTCAAAATGCGCTGCAAATTATCTCTTACCCATACATCAGGTCTGTAATCCACAGAAGCAAGGGAGATTAAAATCTCGACATCCGTCATGGCAACTAGGCAAGTTGCTTGTTGAATCTAAGTTCAATATGGACGAAACTTGGCGAGAAGAATGGACTACATCAAACCCTGATGAGCTGGGATTGATCAACGACCCCTGCAGGAAACCTCCTGGTTTCCATAATCCAAGAAGGATATGGACGTCACTGAACAGAGTGCGGACCGGTCATGGAAGATGTAACTTTTGGTTCCACAAATGGGGGAAAATTTCTAGAACTCAGTGCGATTGTGGCGATTCAGTGCAGACAATCCACCATATTGTGTCGGAATGCCCTTCGCGGTCCTTCAAGGGAGGACCTGCAGAACGCAACTGATGATGCAGTGGAGTGGATTACTGCTCAGGACATCCAACTGTAACTTCTAGATTCGTTTGTGGATGTTACTAGATATTTATCACTTGTATGTATTGTATATACTCTAGTAATACTGTATCCCCTGTATGTCATACGAAATATATATATCATGAATTCTTTCTTCAAGACGGAGTCCATACCATTCAAAAACTCGTTCAAATCCTCTGGCGTATCGGCCAAGATGACGATGTCATCAGCAAATCTCAGGGATGAAATTATTTCTCCTTGAATCTTCGCTCCCACTTGAAATTTTTCTCCAATTTCCTGATTATTGTGTTTTTACAGATCTTTGAAATGCGTTGCCCTCGCACAAGGTGTAGATGCATTGTCAAAGGAAAACATTCCATATTACGAACATGGGCCGCATAACCTGTACCGAAAGCTTCTGGAAATTTAACACAAGGCCTATTCTGAACAGCAGTTCCTTGAACTCAGATTTGCCAACATTTTATTGTATCTTTCCATGTGGTATATCTCTGTACCTCAACATACAAAAGATTGCTTTAAAAGTCATGTCTTGTGTAAATTTTGGAAAAGGTAGTGAGTGTGTTTTTTTACCGGAGTGGATAGTCGCTCTAAGAAATTCTTTTCAGTAAAATAGAAAGTTCAACATTTTGTAAGTGCACATTGAGGAATGTGACACCGGGATGCCTGAAGTGTTACGGAAACGGCAATAGCCGCCACAGAGCTTCGTTGCTACTGAAATAATGACCATACGTAACTATACGGGATTTGTGAGCACAGTGTTTATGAAATTGAACGTAGCTATATCGCTACCTTTATTTAGTAGCCGCTACTGTCGTGTTTAAAAATTAAAGGTGGTATTAGAAGGCGCTTTCCCTGATATTTTACCCCTGGCACTACAGCCCATGAAGGGACTAGATCTATCTTGCGACCGCTTCACAGCCATTAGGCCTGCAGATATTGTGGTCACGCGTGGTCAGTGCATCGTGTTCTCTCGGCCGTTAATCTTGTTCTTCGTGACTGGGGCGCTGACTCGCTACCAGACAGCTACTCAATTGTCCTCACGAAGCTGAGTGCACTCCGATGCAGCCCTCACGTCAGTGTCTAAAATCTCTGACGGAGCCAGGAATCGAACACGGGGCCTCCGGATGAGAGGCAGGCACGCTACCCTGTTCTTTTTAGCCTACTTTTCACATTTTGCAAAAATGAGGAAAAAGTAGTCTGATGAGATCGGGCAAATGTGTGTCTGTCTGTCTGTCTGTCTGTCTGTCTGTCCTTCTGTCTGTCTGGCTGGCTGGCTGTGTGTGTGTCCCCCCCCTATCAACTCCTAAACGGCTGCAGCAATCAAAACCAAATTTAGTATGAGTAAAGATGTGCACCGGAATAGCTCACGTCCATATTTGAAAATGATGTCAGTGCTACCAACTGCTGAAAAAACGCACTATAAATTTGAGCTCCATGTTGGATATCCTGCAAGGTATGCATAGGAGCTATTCCAAAATTTGCACACATGTAGATAATACTATTTCAGTTTAATTTCCAGGAGGCCAACCATGACAGTGTTGCCAAAATAATTTTAAGCCTTCTGATAGGTCCAATGTTTAAATGCATATAACTTCTACACTATCAACTGGATTTCAACCAAATTTTGTATGTAATATCTGTACATAAACAGATATGACTGAGCGTATTCTTGAGAGCCATCAGGGCTGCCAACTGTTAATAATTGCTCTCTCTATTTTTTATCCAAATACCAATATATCAGAATGTGTGCAAGCCGACAGCTTTAAACTATGCACACGTATAGTACCTGACATGTTTGATTAATTTTGGAGTAACTTATATACGTCAGTTCTACCAACATGATTCTAAGCCTGCTGACAATACCAATTTTTAAATACATGTAACTTCTATACTATCAGTAGGATTTCATCCAAATTTCGCATGTGCTATGTGTAACATATCAGATATGACTATAAGTATTCTTCAGTGCAATCAGGGCTGCCAACTGTTAATAAATGCTGTCTATATTTTTTACCCTAATATCAATATATCAGAAAGTATGCAAGCCAACAGCTCTATAATTTGCACACGTATAGCACCTGACATTCTAGATTAATTTGGAGTAATTAATACAAGGCAGTGCTGCCAACATGATTCTATGCCTGCTGATATGTCCAATTTTAAAATACATGTAACTTCTATACTAACAAATGGATTTCATCCAAAATTGGCACAACAAGATATCATAATATTTCAGATTATTTCTGACCAGCACACGCATGGTATTGTTGGCAACATGCTTTTACGCGTGCTGATAGATCCAGTGTCTAACTGCAAGTAACGTCCATTGGACTTCAACCAAATTTTGTATTCTGTACCTTAAGATATGGAACTAAGAATATATTCAGTCACCAGGGCTGCCAACTGTAGTGCTCTATTAGGCTACATTATACCAGGTATATTTTGAACTAATTAGATATTTCGATATTACCAACTTAATTTCGTCATTATTCTAGATAGGTTCATATTCTGTAGAATAATCATTGGCATGAAAAGTAGGCTGTATAGTTCTTAACGGAACTTCTTGTTGTGTTTATATATATCTTGGAAAAGATAATAAATGGATTTGCATGGCCTCCTACAGGGATATATAGAAAATCGGATGTCATACCTTGAGGTTCAGTTGCCATGGAGACGGGCTTGCCATTAGTCCATCAGTTTATCAGAGCGAAGATAGTTTTCTGCGAATATCTTTGAAACTGTTGGTTTTAGGGCCTTAAAATGTGGTCCCGCTGGGACATACCGAGTATTGTTTCTCGAATCGAGGGGCGTAAAATTAGCTGTGTCCGGTATTTATGCGACAATTTCGTTTTGTCCCAGTTGAGTATTTTCGGTGACTTTTCAGTTATGTTGCCCGTTTCACGGGAACAATGATTTATTTCTGGATGAAAGGCAGCCTATATGCTAACTCAGGTTGTAAGCTATCTCCAATTCAAACTTCATCCAAATTCGTCCAGCCGTGTTAGTGTCAAGAGGTAACAAACTAACACACAGACCACAGATACACACACAGATTTACACAATTATAATATATTGAACCCGATGTCACATTTGCCATGTGACCTCTCTGGCTCCTGTAGAGTTCACCATCCATGGAGGAGGCCGATTGAGCGCTCTTTTGACTTATATGAGTTGCCGCGCCGAGAGTGTATTATATTTTTTATGTTTTGTAAAACACATGATTTGTAACCGATATTGTAAATATTTTCAATGCACAGAAGAAGAATATGATTTATTAAAAAATAAGAGACATGATTATGAATGATCCCTAGTGAATGCCATATATATATACATAGTCGCACACTTGACTATTGACTAGAGAGTCCATCCAGCATCTTGATGAAACAGTCGTTCTCCTATCGCAAGCATGATAGCTTGACGTGTAACCTTTGACAGGCATGGTCCTGAACAAAACGTGCTCGACATAATCGAGGAATATCAGTGTCATTTAACTAAATCTGATACATAAGGATACGCGTTTGCGTGCAGTATAACTGCTGAGTGCATTTAAAACCATCAGCAATAGTAAATTCTGAATATTTGTAAAATTTCAAGTACTATCTAATACAGGTATTGAGCACGCTGCCAAACCACGTTTTCATAATTGCAGCAACATTTATAGAACAGTGCAGAACAGTGAAGGACAGTTTACATGTGAATTTAAAATAAACCAGTTTTTAGTGTGTACTGTAGCACAAGCTACAAGATTTAAAAGTCTGTGAGCGGAAAACCAATGGCCTTTATAACTTGCTAACTGCTACACCAGTGCAAATTTAGTGCAATTGATATTTGAGGCGTAATATTAAATTCAGTGCAACCAAATCTCACGGTATCATGGCATTATTAACGCACATTTATTGTACAGAAGAAATGCCAATTATTCATTTAACTATAACTGTAGAGATGGAGTAACAAACCCCATAGGATGGCGGGGTTTAGCGATGGTTGGATCGCACTACAAATGGTTTAGCGATGGTTGGATCGCACCACAAATGGTTTAGCGATGGTTGTATCGCACTACAAATGGATTAGCGAAGACTGGATCGCACTATATAGCAAGCACGTGGATTACAGGTATTCCATCTACATGCCTAACTTGCTACTTAAACCATGCAAGAAAATATGAAGAGCACAAGTGAGTCTGGGGGATTGCCGAACATATTTTTATGTACGATCCTGTTTTTGGGGATTAGATTAGTTATGTCCTTACGACGCACAATCCTAGGTAGGTTTTATTGATAACATGTACTCTTAATGGTGGAGGAACCACAAAATATCGTATCATTTACACTTGCTGAGGATAAATGCATTTGCCAACAGTTTTTGTAGATAACGTTTTTGTATAACTTCGACAGAGAATCGAACCAACACACTTTAGCGTGTAGGAATTGTGACACAGTCATGTCTCAATAGTTGTACTTTATTTGAGCAGTAAAACTCAACGACCAGCTGTTGGCCGTGAAAGAAGCCAATGCCACACTTTATTTTGTTTATTTTTGACCTTGTAAATTACATAGACAGCAGTGGGTCCAGTGAATATCGAACATTACTACCTAAAAACCCGTTTATGCAGTGTGGAGAAGTGAAGCAATTAACTGTATTAACTTGACAAGCAGACGACTGCCATATCAGCTATGAATTGTAACATTATAAGATGAGCTGAGCAAGCTATCTTGGGTTCGATAGAACGGGTCATTTTATAGGACTGTAATCAAAAGACCCTGGTTTATAATACTAGTTTTCCAGACATTAGGCGTCAGATATATAAGTAAATGAAACACCTTCATATAAATTCAGAGTATACAGCTGTTGTGACAGCACTATTAATTCTTATCCTCAAGTTTGGATTGTATAGATTTAAACAGAACTATGTTATGTTAAAACGCACTACAGCGGTAGGATATGATTACCCTTAGATGCAAGTACAAGTTTTAGTACTTTATGAGCTGGTAACGTGTACGACTTTTGTCACGTCATTACAGCGGATGATCAATGGATCAGTGGTATTGATCAGCACACGGATGTGTGATTTGAGGTTGTGATATTGATTTTTCTTCCAAATATGTGTTTGTATTTGATGTTTGGTACACCAATTGTTGACACTACACGAGTTTAACATGGTCATTAAAATACAATGGAACTGATAGGACTCAACTAATCTGATAAATATAAACGTAATAATTAAATATCAGGATTTTCAACTAAAACTGAGTATAAACCAAAAGCTAGGAACTCTAATAAAATTTAACCAAACCTATAAACTTAAATGAGCCTTGTTGAACCCAACTTAGATTTGCTTCTTCGATTCTTTTTAAATACAAATATAGCTTCCCCTATTGAGCGACGACAGTCAGTAGTTACGTGTCTAAACGCGGTAACTAACTGATGATGCGATGTTAGACATGTTTTGCTCATGCTATCGCCGGCGTAACTTTTCTCTCCCAACACAAACATGATCCAAGTTCACAAACAGTGGATTTGCGAGGTAGGAAGGTAACTGCAGTGGCGCCCATTGCGCACATAATTTAAGAGTGTTTACATGTTATACATTTGTGTTGTAATTAGGGTAGATTTTTCATACTTTCTGTTAGGATCATAATGTGCATAGCTTTAGCTTGGAAATAAATTTTGGATGAAACGCTTCTCGTTTACATCGTTGATATTATTATTAACGTACGATAGGCATTATATTAAATGATTTTAACGTTAAATGTTGAAGACGACACCATCATAGCGTGGCCTTAAATTTATTGTGCTTTAAATGTAACTAATATCTTGCATTGTAAACAAGTAAATAACTCACCTTGCTGTAGAATCATTCTTGTACTATTATTATTATTATTATTATTGAATCTCCGAAGTAATTGGGTAGGGAAAATCTACGTGTCATTCTCTTAGATTGCATTCTTTGTTTTTTTTTCATTTTTGGGTAGGACTTCGAGAGGCTTAATTCGTTAGGATTAAGCCTCTCGGAGACGACTTACATTATTATGAACATTGTTAGCACGGACTCGCCGTTTTTACCTCTCGGAAGTAGTTAAATGTAAGCCTTGCATCTTTATTGCATTTGTTGAGTTTGTATTCCTCTGGACTGGTAGTTTTTCCTCTCATTATCAGGGGCGGTTCTAGGCGTAGTGCCACCGTGCCATGGCACTGCCCTCTAAGAGAAAATACATTATGCATAGTCCTGAAAGAATAATTTCCAACGCCTACGTTTAATACCGATATCTAATTAGTTTCAAATTACTTTGTAGTTAAAATATTCCGTCCGTAAAGTATGATCATTGATTCCATCTTCGCCCCAGTGATATCTTGAGCCGCGGTCTATACGGCACGGTTGACGCATGCGCAGTTCAATATACGATCTTTTCCGTAGCCTCTCTCGTCACTCGCTATGAGGAAATATGCTGGTCTCCGTGCCGAATCGAGTTTGGCTGAAAGCGGTACTGAAAGTGAAGTGCAATGCTATCTGGCGGTTATTATGAGGTACTGGGCCAGCGACATGCCTGCCACGAGCTGTCACAAAGGGAGGAAGGGAAGAGGGTGTGGGCTGATGGCCTGATTGGCTGGAAGTAATTTGACTCATTGGTTATTGGTGGGGTGGGGCGTTGGTTGACACAAATTGACAACCAATCGCTCTCACACAAAGAGCATTAATTCTAGATTTCTCTGAAAGGGGGCTCTGCGTCCAACAGTGAAATTTAAACTTGCCGTAATAAATAGTGAAAATAATATGTATGTATTTATTAATTCCTTATTTGGTAAAGTGAATAACTAAGCGAACGAATAAAAGAGAAAGAAAAGTAAGATCATGACTGCCGTAGGCCTACATGTTAAAGCTTCACGGATTACTCTCGGTAGCTAAATATTTATGGTTGATAAACCATCTGCAACTGTCAGTTCAGGTCTAGTCTATCTTCAGTTCTTGTTAACGGTTCGTGGTTATTTTTGGTGAGTCAAGGTATTAAAAGAATCAAACATTGAGTTTGAGTGAATGGTTGAGTGCTGAAAAAGTTTCTTTTATATACCGGTATTCCCGATGTGAAATGTTGACTATCAAGATTAGTGTAGGCCCTATATATACATCGGAAAATGAACCCTGCTCTGATATAATGTTAAGAAAATACCAATATTTTCATATTTTTTACTTGGCACTACCCCTTGTGCGGACTGGAGCCGCCTCTGCTCATTATATCCGACACCCCCGAGTACTGTTTCATGAGTGCTTTCCCAGTCCAAGAATGCATTCCTTCCCGACCTATATGTCTTCCTGGGAGATAGGAGTTTCGGAAGGGTCATTTAAGGTCGATGGTTCCCCGGAATCCTCGTCAATCGGGCACAATATATATAGGGGCATAGGGATATATAGGGATATAGGGATTATTGCAGTAGCGCTGCTAGTATATTAGTGCCATTTTTACCTACTTTTGAGCACATTATTTAAGATCAAAATTAATGTATGCCAAAATAAAAAATTTGCGTTACCAATATCAAAGTGGTATCAATACCAGTAAATTGGTGTAACCCTCACAATTCACATTAAAATAATTAATTTCAATAAATTGCTTGAACAAATTATTCTACAAACTACAATCATACACACAAATTTTGATTATAGGCCTAACATTGAAATAACATTTAATATCTACATTCAAATCGCATTTCTTAGAAATATAAATATTTGTAAATGTGTTGAAAATGTGTGTTTTCCTTTTTCAAAAAGAAAACATAGCTCTCCAGAATTTGCATATCTCATGAACGTTTTTTTTTTTTTTTTTTTTTTTTGTATTTTGCCCGAAGGCAGGTCCGTGCCTCCGAAGAGGCTATCCTGATCCGGAGTTAACGTGCGGTATGGTGACCAGATCCTTTCCGCTCCTCCTTACCCTCTCCCCACGAACAGCGCGTGGTCGCCCAGACCCGGCATTCCATCCAAATCCCGACCACGCCCAATGATGCTTAACTGCAGATTTCTCAGGGGATCCGGTGTTGAACATGGCCGTCTCTCATGAACTACACGTATAAATTACATACGCAATGGATTAACGATGATATTACTTCCAGGAACACTAATTTGATCGGAGGTAGTGGTGCTATTTCAGTAGATATTTTCACTAGATACAATCAGTGTCGTTCAGTTTCCAGTCCACATACCTCTACAAGATTGGTTATTAATGCATTTTGCACCAACTCAACTATAGAGAGTTGTTGAAGTTAAACCCCTAGCATATCTGACTTTTGCGTTTTTTGTTACATGTTTGCAAATGTACACGTCCCCATAACTCAGTACCTGTTCCATACTTTCCAACGTTTTATATATGAATACTAGCAGGTACCCGCGGCTTCGCCCGCGATCAAGACAATGGGGACGGTGCATTATTGCTGATAATTGGTCTATTCTATTACAGCAATCGCGGCTATAGGTGTGTCCATTCTAATTCTGAATATTCTGATACATACAGTATATTGATATGATCAGCAAAGTGGGAATTTTATCGATTTGTGAACGTCTGCAGGGTTCGATGTTACATTATGTTAACACATTTTAAAATTACGTTTATGGTTTTGCCATCTTCTGCTGAGACATTACGATTTTGTTGTCCGGATGCTCGCGAGCACGCCACATACAGTTGGCCATGGAAAAAAATGGTTTTGTCTAAATGTACACGTGCTACTGTTAAGTGTGTGTCATTGCGCTTTGTTAAAGAAATTGCGATTATTGTTTGAAGAGGGAACTGCACTCTTGCACACTGGAATGGCAAATCTATCGGAATATGGGGAATTAAAGGTATTCTTACTTAAGCTATTCTGGATGTAATTTGGCCTTACTAATTGATGATTTGAACGTAAACATATCCCTATTAATAGACCTATAGTTAAATATCGCTCACCTTGGCCGCTGATGTACATTATGCAGTCTCTTCCAGTGTTACATCCCAGGGATTGAAATTCTCCAACGACCCTTTTGCCCCACATGCCTCTCTAAGTAATTAAAATTCCTGATTGTTGTTGTTTGAGTCTTCAGTTTTTAACTGGTTTGATGCAGCCCTCCATGTATCCCTCTCCTGAGCTAATCGTTTCATTTCTACATAGCTACCACACCCTACATCCGAGGCAATCTGCCTAACCCTGGTTTACCCCTACAGTTCTAGTCCGCGACCCTCCCATCCATAACTACTGTCGACCAAACTATTATGTGTACTCGAGTTTGAAGTTTGTTTGTGAAGAAACCGATAGACTATATAAAATCCAATAACATAATCATTTTCGTAGTTCTATTTTACGTTAGATCATGTAGGTTTGGAATTTTTAATTTATATTTTAATATTTTTTATCACAGTTGGAAGACAAGAAGTGCCCGTTTTTAAGCGTTTTTCAACCATGCGTCACATTTAAGAATTATTATCTCACAAACCCGTCATCAGATCGAATCCAAATTTAACACAATATACACTGGAATGTTGTATAACAGGTTTATTAATTTTAAAATTTTGTGTGTCCAAGAAACAAAGTTGTTATTATTTTTGTAAGGTAACTTTTCCTCGGCTCGGGATGGTTTGAAAATGTAGTTCTTGGTCGCGTTGTAATCCTTATACATCAAAACGGTATGCTGTATGATTGTGAAATACGTAAATTAATTCACTTATTGTATATCGGTTTGTATTTGTACGGAAAATTAAGACATTGTTCACCAGTTAGCCGCTCCGGTGAAAGCAGTACATCATTGCCAAGATGGGCTACATCACGCGTCATGGCGCGTCTCGCTCGGAAGTGATGGGCTCCATATCAGCAACGCTGTATAGCATTTCCCGGAGCGGCTAGCTGCTGAACCATGTCTTAATTCTCCGTACAAATACAAACCGATATAAAATAAGTGAATTAATTTACATATTTCACAGTCATACAGCATAACTTTTTGATGTATAAGGATTACAACGCAACCAAGAACTACATTTTCCAACGATCCCGAGCCGAGAAAGAGTTACCTTACAAAAATGATAACAACATTCGTTCTTGAACACACAAAATTTTGAAATTAATAAACCAGTTATACAACATTCCAATGTATATTGTGTTAAAATTTGGATTCGATCTGATGACGGGTTTGTGAGATAATATTTCTTAAATTTGACGCATGGTTGAAACACGCTTAAAAAGGGGCACTTTTTGTGTTTCAACTGCGATAAAAAATATTAAAATGTAAATTAACAAGAAGTTCCGTGACGAACTAAAGAGCCTACTTTTCCCGAAATGTAAGATTCATTCCAATGATTAATCTATATGGACCAAATTAGAATAATGACGAAATTGAGTTGGTAATAACGAAATTTCTTATTAGTTCGAAATATAACTATCATAATGTAGCTTAATAGAGCATGACATTTGGCAGCCCTGGTGACAGAATATATCCTTAGTTCCATATCTTAAAGCCTACAGAATACAAAATTTGGCTGAAGTCCAATGGATAGCATGGACGTTACAGGCAGTTAAACATTGGATTTAACAGCGCGCGTAAAATCATGTTGGCAACAATGTCATGCATGTATTGGTCAGAAAAAATCTGAACTATTATGAACTATTGTTGTGCCAATTTTGGATGAAATAAATTAATTTGTATAGAAGTTACATGTATTTTAAAATTGGACCAATCAGCAGGCTTAGAATCATGTTGAAAGCACTGACGTATATTAATTACTCCAAATTAATCTAGAATGTAAGGTACTATACGTGTGCAAAGCTTAGTGCTGTAGGCTTGAATACTTTCTGATATACTGATATTAGGGTAAAACAATAGAGACAGCATTTATTAACAGTTGGCAGCCCTGGTTTTTCTTAAGATTATGCATAGTCATATCTGTTATAGTACACATAGCACATACGAAATTTGGTTGAAATCCAATTGATAGTATAGAAGTTACATGTATTTACAATCGGTCCTATCAGCAGGCTTAGAATCATGTTGGTAGTACTGAGGTCCATTAGTTACTCCAAATTAATATAGAATGTCGGGTACTATACGTGTGCATAGTTTAAAACTGTCGGCTTGCATACTTTCTGATATACTGATATTAGGGTAAAACAATAGAGACAGCATTTATTAACAGTTGGCAGCCCTGGTTGTTCTTAAGATTAGGCATAGTCATATCTGTTATAGTACACATAGCACATACGAAAGTTGGATGGAATCTAATTGATAGTATAGAAGTTACATGTATTTACAATTGGTCCTATCAGCAGGCTTAGAATCATGTTGGTAGTACTGAGGTCCATTAGTTACTCCAAATTAATATAGAATGTCGGGTACTATACGTGTGCATAGTTTAAAGCTGTCGGCTTGCATACTTTCTGATATATGGGTATTTGAACTACCTCACTCCTCTTCTAGCCTAGAACGCCTCATAATAGCGCTGCCTTGGGTTTTTGTGGGTATCTACTCACATAACGTAACGGCGGTACTTTTTGAGGATCCAACCAGCCTTCGGGCTGACTACCTAACAGACAGGATAAAGTAAATTGAGAGCATTTATTAACAGTTGGCAGCCCTGGTGGCTCTTAAGAATACGCTCAGTCATATCTGTTTATGTACACATAGCACATACGCAATTTGGTTGAAATCCAATTGATCGTGTAGAAGTTATATGCATTTAAATTTAAATTTAAAATTTGGAGCTATCAGCAGGCTTAGAATCATTTTGGCAACACTGCTATATATGGCCTTCTGGAAATTAAACTAAAATATTATTATCTATTCGTGTGCCAATTTTGAAATAGCTCCCATTCATACCTTCCAAGATATCCAACATGGAGCTCAAATTTCAATTGCGATTTTTCAGCAATTGGTACCACTGACATCATTTTCAAATATGGCCGTGAGATATTCAGGTATAGATCTTTACTCCTACCAAATTTTGTTTCGATTGCTGCAGCCGTTTAGGACTTGATAGGGGGGACACACACACACAGCCAGACAGACAGACAGACAGAAGGACAGACAGACAGACAGACAGACAGACAGACACACATTTGCCCGATCTCATAAGTCTACTTTTTCCTCATTTTTGCAAAATGTGAAAAGTAGGCTAAAAATTCCAAACCTACATAAACTAACGTAAAATCGAACGACAAAAATGATGATGTCATTGGATTTTATGAAGGTCTATTGGTTACTTCACAAACAACCTTCAAACTCAAGTGCACATAATATTTTGGTCTACAGTAAGCTTGCTATTCCTGGGAGTCATAATATGTGTCCTACCCTCCTATCTCTTCTCTTCATTAGCAGTCGCCAGAAACATCTCTCCTCTCCCACTCGTCTTAATACCTCTTCATTCGTTACCCTATCTACCCATCTGATCATCATTCTCCTGTATCACCACATTTCAAAAGCTTCAATTCTCCTCTTTTCTGCTGCACCATTAGTCCATTAGTACAACTCAGCAACTTTTCTAGGTTTTAGCCGTGCCTTGTGCGGGGATTCAATGGCCGTGAAAGACAAAATACCAACTTTATTGAAATAAGTTTGCCCAATTCCTCAGTAAGAGTAATTAAGAAACAATAATAATTAACGTGACAGCCGGTAGAATACGACACATTCGACTGTGAATATACGTTGCAGATCATGGTTAAAAACGAAAAAGAGCAGATCAATATTGGCAAACAAAAATATTCAGTTAAGAAAAAACAAATTTATAAAGAAAATGAAAGCATACCGTGCAAAATAGAAAGTATCTTAACATTGTAAATTCGAGTAAACTTCTGAAAGCTCGCTAACAACAACCAGCCAAAAGAGTATAAAATTAGACTCAAAATCACGATCGTATCTGAGCCCCAAAAGACACCTCTATATATAAAATATATCTCATTTTACGCGTATCAATGCGAGAAGCAACGTTCGTGGTTAGAAGTGGGAACCGAACCCAGCGTTTTAAGGCCCTAAAACGAACGGTTTTCGAGATATTGCCAGAAAACTATCCCCGGTCTGCGAAATTTCAGCGGTTGCCATAGTAACGTTGATCTGTTTCACAGAGGGAACACAGTTATTTGGGAATATCTCCGAAACCGTTCATTTTAGGAACTTAAAACGTGTGTTTCGGGGTCCCTACAGGACCTCCGAGTATTGTTTCTCGTATCTGGCGGCTTAAAATGAGCTAAATCCGAACATTTTACCGACTGTCCTTGCTCAGTGACAAAGGGCCGAAAAAAGTCACTTACAAATTGAATTTTCAAAAACCGTTTCTTATTGGGCCTCTACATACTTGGATCAACCAACATGCAAAATTTCAACTTTCTAAGTCAAGTGGTTTGAGCCCTACATCGATGGGTCAATTTTGGATTGTCAATGCCAAAGGGCCGAAAAAAGTCACTTACAAATTGAATTTTCAAAAACCGTTTCTTAGTGAGCCTCTACATACTTTGATCAACCAACATGCAAAATTTCAGCTTTCTAGATCTAGTGATTTGAGCCCTGCGGTGATGAGTCAATTTTGGATTATATAAAAGAGATGAGACTTTCCAAGTCGATTTGATCGTAGAAATATGGATTATAGCTCTTTTTGCGCGTATCAATGTGAGGAGCAAGGTTCGTGGTTTCCACTTCGAAGAAGTGGGAACCGAACCCAGCGTTTTACGGCCCTAAAACGAACGGTTTTCGAGATATTGCCAGAAAACTATCCCTGGTCTGCGATATTTCAGCGGTTGCCATAGTAACGTTGATCTGTTTCTCAGAGGGAACACAGTTATTTGGGAATATCTCCGAAACCGTTCATTTTAGGAACTTAAAAAGTGTGTTTCGGGGTCCCTACAGGACCTCCGAGTATTGTTTCTCGTATCTGGCGGCTTAAAATGAGCTAAATCCGAACATTTTACTGACTGTCCTTGCTCAGTGACAAAGGGCCGAAAAAAGTCACTTACAAATTGAATTTTCAAAAACCGTTTCTTATTGGGCCTCTACATACTCGGATCAACCAACATGCAAAATTTCAGCTTTCTAGGGCTAGTGGTTTGAGCCCTGCGTCGATGAGTCAATTTTGGATTGTCAATGCCAAAGGGCCGAAAAAAGTCACTTACAAATTGAATTTTCAAAAACCGTTTCTTAGTGAGCCTCTACATACTCGGATCAACCAACATGCAAAATGTCAGCATTCTAGGTCTAGTGGTTTGAGCCCTGCGGTGATGAGTCAATTTTGGATTATTTATAAGAGATTGCATAAAACTTAACGCCCTTTAAAATTCCTAGTGAAAACTATTTGCCTAAACTGCACTGGGAGCGAGTTAGTGCTCCTTCTTAGCGGTATTTTCTAGTTGGCGTAAAATGCACAAGGTGGGGGAATGCCAAAATCATGGATTTTTATCACAGGGTCAATACATATAACATACCTGAAAATAAAAATTACTCCACACTTTGCAATCCAAAGTGATATATCCACTGGGCTAAGAACCAATTTGTTTAGATTGCCCAAAAGTGGTATCAGTTATCCAAGTGTGTAATTTAAAAAGGCATTATTAAAGTAAGCACAAGGAATTCCACAATAAGTTGCTTCTGGTTGTTTATTAAGACGAAAAATGTACACCATACAAATATCATACCAACAAGAAAATTCAGTGATACATGGGGAAGTTTAGCTCTAGGGAAATGTACAGAAGAATCTTTAGGAGTTTCCTGGATTCTGTGCTAAAATATAATTCATTTTATTTCAACCGAGATTGTGGAGGAATGTGCGCTTCAAGTTGCATTGGTCATGGAAGGTCAAGAAACAAAGAACGAATTCAAGAAAATTCTAGGTGCTGTACATAGGCCTAACTTACCAATAACAATAGCTGTCAGTTTTTACTTGAAATTTCACAAAGTAGTTATTTTTACCTGCCTGTTAATGAATCCACCGATACTTCAGATACAGCTCAGTTGTCAGTTTTGTCAATGGAGAGAGGTTTATGTAGGAATTTTTAGGACAAAGGCCACATTATGGGAAAAATACTGGAGGAATCATATTTAATGAAATTTCAAAACGGTGTTTCGGATTAAAGGTATTGTGTCCATAGTAACAGATTGAGCACCAGCTAAGTCAAGTGAAAAGGAAGATCTGGTAAGTAAAATGAAACAAATCAACAATAAAGTAATTCCTTACCATTATAATACAGTCCTCTATGGTACATTGTTCCTTTCCTAACTGGAATCACAGGAGCGGGGTCCTATTTGGGATCAAAATCAGTTTAACACAAAAAACCTCAAACAAATTTTAAAGGAGCTTAATTCTGAATTTACAGATGTGCAATTATATAACAATGTTAGGTGGCTTAGTCAAGGCCAAATACTCAAGAGAGTGTGGCATTTGATAAGTGACATAATAATGGTTGTTTGGTTGATTCCTTAGTTTAGGGGCTGGGACAACGCGGTCATGTAACCCTGTGTACTTTGGGTGTGTGTAGAATCTCTGTGATAGCCGGTGGTACTTGTGATGGCTGTATTAGAGTGTGTTATCTGTTATTAATTCAAGCAAGGACTGCAGACGATAATTTCAAATAGTTCCTACATTAGCTACCAAATTCTACCATCAACGATACCTAGCCGTGAACTTGGCTATTACTAGATGCCATCGCAACCAGCGCCTGCGATGAACGTTGGAACTTAAGAGCATTAATCAAACCTAACCTACAAATTTTGCTTCACACAAGTTTAGTTAGTGGAAGGTTCTTTTACATTCCATAAATCTGATAAATGGGCCCGCGGGCACTTTTCCCTCCTAAGTAAGGCATACAGAGGGATTTAATGCTCTTAAATAATCCGACGACTTTGGCCGTGTTTGAATCCACGATCTTCGGTATAGCAGTTCAGCATGCTACCAACTACGACACGGATGCTGCCGGTGATATAATTATCTTCCTTGATTTGATGGGTGAATCCGATAAGAGGGATCTTTGGAAGTTTTAACAAAATCCAGGTCAAATTGCAAGGCTAGTCTTTCTTGGTGACATTATTGTACCTCCTTAACCTGAACCTGAGTTTGCGAGGTATTCATAAGACACTATGTGCGTGTTGTCAGAATCCGTCTTGAATTTCATGAAAAAGATTGAGTTTTTCATTGAGAATTCTCTGTGTGTTAATCAAAATTTATTCCCCACATTTCAAGAATTTCTAGCCAGTGTTCATAAAGAGGGAATCTCAAAAGTGAGTTTCATTTGAGAGAAACAGTGTGTTTCAATTCCTTCAGATGCCTTTGACTGCAGACAATATACCCCACCTCAAATCTCAACTGAAAGATTTGTTTTCCACTGATGAGATGAGATTTTTGCTTGAAATGTATAGGATTTCTGTACAGTTATGTTTGCGTGAACACCTTAAAACCGCCACAGACTACTAAAACATTTGGATTGAACTAAGTAAAATGTAAAATATTCCAGTTTGATAACTAGCAAGAAATACTGACAATGTGTGGATGCACATCGATTTATGAGAGCACAATCAGTGCAATGAATACCTTGAAGTACAAGTACAGAAGTAGTTTGAAGTACGAGACCCCTTAAAGCTTGCTGCTCACTTCTCGCACCACTTATGAAGCTAAATACGCGGAACTTATGGAGAACGGCACCTGCCACTTTTAACACTCAAGTTCTTGTCTGGCTGGTTGCCAGTGTGTTCAATTTTGTAAAATGTTCTTACAGGTTCTTGGAACATAACAGAGTTGTACTTTGCTATTGTGACTTCGTTTCGATGTTTGCCCTAAATTCTGCATTCATTTCTTTACTTGCGGCCCCTCATGTGATTGAAATCTTCGTAAATATATTCAATGTGACCCTCCGGAAAGTGTAATTGAGAAGGCCTGCCCTGTATGTAGTATTGTATGCACTACACAGTATTTCACCCGTGGGGCCGATAACCTAGATGTTAGGTCCCTTAAAACCACAATTATCATCATCATTTTATTTATTTCACCCGTGACCGGGAGTGGTCATGTCGTTTGAGGAGTTTGAATGGAGCGCAACGCTGCATTCTTAAACGTGCGCCGTGTGAGTGGGGGGACCATTCCGCTGCTGAGCGCGAGTGTGCAGCGAATGACGAGCCATCGAAGTTGCGAGAATAACTGACTAATGCTTAACCCGTTGTCCAACAGAGGAGATGACTACGCTATAATATAGGCCTGATTTCTATGATGAATTTATAAAAGGAATTATATTTCTATCGGCACGCGTTCATGATATAAGAATGAAAGAGGCTTTGGAGCATTACGTCATCAGGACCTTAAGCCACACCTCCACGCAGTATAAATGTCACAGCAGCGATCGTTTAAACAGCTTTCTTTTTCCTCATCATTTTCTTCGCTTGCAATCTACGGGAAGTGCTAAGTCCGCATCGCCGTATTACCAGTGCGCCTGTAAGATAGGCCTCACGGGTCATGCCGTCAGCCGGTACGCATTAACTTAGTGCTGGAAACATAAGTTCGAAAACTAACTATTTCACTTAGTCTTTTCCAGTGGAAGTGTGCTTCACTGTTGAACTTGAACTGTGATTGAACGTAAGAATACCGCAGTGATTGACGGAGGCCACGTTTATTACTAGAACATTCTGTTGGAGTGTGCACCTTTTAGAAGCCAGTAACTTAGTGCGGAAAACGTATCAAACAGTGTACAGTAAATGATTTTACGTGACGAACTCACAGTGGATATTGCAGCTTATGTGGCATACCATTTATATAACAATTAGTCAAGCGAGTGCAGAACATTCGAGAAATCCAATACATTGACATTTCCTTTATGTGTGTGGAACATTGCGACAATCTTAAGAGCCGCTTTTCCAGATCTTTCCACGCTATGATATAAGTATGCACTGAGCACCGGAGATGGGTTAGCCAAGTAGGAAAAGAGAAGAAAGACGAAGATTCGATTCAAGGACATTAAGGGGACCATGAACATCCATAATGGGCTATCAAATGGAAACCTGTCTGAAGCCGTTGCGGACTCCAACCGGAGATCGAAGCAGTTTTGTGTCCTATGGGGTGCACAAACCAGCTAGTGGAGGAACCGGTCCACACCAAGCGTAGTCGAGTTGATAGCCTACAAAACGTCCTGAAAAATCTAAAGTAAGGCCGTCACCATGTCTTGGTAGTTTTGTCTAGTGTAGCAATGCGTAACCACTCTTACTTCTACTGTATTTATTATAGCTGAGCCGTGCCCGAGTTCAGTTCTATTTATTCTGGCTGAGCTAATATCAGGTGTTTATTCAAGTATTTCTTTTCAAGTCTTGCCCAAGTGTAAAATGCTATTCTGATATTCCAAGTCTTATTTATTTCTTGAGGTTTCTGCGACAATCATCGCATGCATATTGTTTGACATTCAAGTGCGCCTCGTGATTCAATCTGGTTTTGTGTAAACATATTTTTGGTTCTATTCCTGAGCTGAGATTGAGTAAGATAACTGAAATTATAGCCTTCGTGCTATTTCTCGTTTTCATTTGATGCTTCAGTATAAGTTTTCCTTCGGATGACGTAAGTGAAAATAATAATAATAATAATGGTGTTCGTAATCTCTCTTGGCATAGGGTAAAATTGTTATCACACTTATCTGAGATATGAAATATTGAGATATAATAATAATAATAATAATAATAATAATAATAATAATCAAAGTTTGAAATTATTCATTACTAATAAGTGGTTAGATCGGTGACTAATTGCTTACCGACTGAAGATTTCCATATTGACGATTACTTAATCTCTCATTCTGTGGTAAACAAGAAATTCATATACCGTACCGAGCTTTTGAGTAGTTTTTGATGTGTGTTAGGATAGTTGTGACAATGATTAATGGTGTTGAATATTCTGCATTCTTTGGAGGGAGATGAAGCCTCAGGTGAACTGGCATGTCGAGGACATGGCATCGTTATATGGTGAGAAATAGGGCTTGGCTTGGGAAATGATGTTGATATTTGATTGTATGGAGCTGTGTTGAAAAGGTGTGCAAAATTAATTAGCAAGAATATTTATTATTAAGAAGGATTATGGTCTATTTGAAGTAAACGATGTCACAACATAATGAAATTGAGCTACTCAGAAGGTGGTGTTTTTAATATTGAGAATGAGGATTTCTGAATGAGTATATTTTTCTAGTACTGTCATGTTATGATGGGATAGTGATTTGAGGTTCACCAACCTATTAGTCAAATATCTGAAATACCGGATAGAAGATAATTGTTTAGTGCCAGCTTGCCTTAATATCTGAATTCAGCAGGTTTATTATAATGATTCGTGTGCAACGATTTATTAAGTTAGTAAGTAATTAAAAATCAAGTGCAAGTGTTAAAGAAATGACCCGTGTGATTAATATAGTGAAGGATTAGATTGTGTGGATATGATTTGAACACTTACTTAGTAAATAAGACATTTTTTATTTCTGAGTGAAGTTTCACCACTTAATTTTTGAGTAGGAATCTCAGGGTAAAATCCTCTATTTTTACAACCCTGTTGATTTATGCAGGAGTGTCCTATGAGTGTTTTAAATAAATTGTGTTCATCCTTTTCTACAGTCAAGCGTGTAACTCGATTTCGGTTATCACCATTTCTGCTACTCATTTTTCCCCGATTATTTTCCGATTCTCGTGCTCAACCAATTTTGAGGTTCACACAAATGTGGGGGTTGGTCTCCGAACTAACGGGCACATTATATTATGTGATATTTGTTTGGCTTCTTGTATAACCATGCATATTATAACTTTTGTTTGTAACTAAGATAAGAAAAATGTTAAAGTAATGAACACTCACTAAGGAACTGCAATATTTTTATTTCTGAACGTGATTTTGTTGATTAGCGCGTAAGAGAACTCCACTAACAAACCCAACACAGAGAGGATATATCCTAGTAACAGCAAGTAAAAGGCTGTCTGTAGGTGGTCCAGAGTGAACTGTTCAGGTTCTGGTGATTCCTTACTTGCTGTTTCCAAACGCTGGCCTAGATTGGCACTTGCCAAATACATTTCATGCCATTTATCGTACAGTCCAAATTCTATAAATCCCATAACAGTAGAGGAGAACGCACGGTAATAAGTAGAATGCAACGGAGTTTTCACGCTAAAATATATTCCGTCAATCCTGTCCTTCATTATGCGAATGTTAATGTTTTCCCTATAAATGTTTTTGATAATCCTAATGTACGTATCGGCCTGAGAGGCAGTCGTGATGACACACGCATTTCTATATCGCTGTATATCAATTACATGCTTAGATATCCCATCTCGGCCTTCTATTGCTTTCTGGCTCAACTGTGGGAAGTGAACTTCCAGTGAAGGACCTATCACACTCCAATAACCATACGGATACACAATGTTCAATCCAGACTTGTAGAGCTCTTGGAACGTGTTGATCTCCGGGTAATATTTAGTGACGCTCAGAAAGCTAGTTAGAGTGCCTTGAAACGCGCTCGTTACTATGAGACTGAAGAGTACCCAAAATAGAACAACCAGCCTGTCTGACAACACACTCGGCAGAGTTGGTAAGGAAACTGATAAAAATGTGGAAAAGGTGAGGAGAAAGTTGGTGGAGAAACTTACACCTATTCCTTTAAGACGTTGGATAAGATGCCATGGCACGGCTGATAAAGGAATGCTGCATATTATGAAAACCCAAACCACAGTATCGAGCGGAAGGAATAAGTTCATATATTGAGGGATGCGTTCAGACTTTGGTACCAGAAACATGAAACTTTGAAAATTGTGTGGATGGATTATGTCTTGTTCATTAGGAAGTGGGCGTGAGTCGAACACTGTTAGATCCAGTAAACCTTTCCTTACTGCTATTTCTTCAGTTAGTTCTCCATGATCTACGAATTGTGGCACTGCATTAATGCGAGAAAGAAATATAACTATAGATCTTCCGTTAGGATCAGTAGTGTAAAAATGCTGTGATACTTTACTAATTTTGAGAGCATTGCCTTGTAGGACAAGAGGTTTCCTAGCGTACACGGTATTGAGAGTTTCATATGATGCACTGTGGGCAACAATAACTCCTCCCCTTCCGAAAGGATTGTAGGTGAATGATTTGATGTGCCCTTTCGTAAAGGTACATATAGAGACCACTATATTCAGTATCTTGTATCGCCACAACACTTGAAACACAGAGGAATCACAGCCGTCCCTAGCAGATATAATGAACACGAGGAGCCTTCCTCGCGGGTTCCACCCACTCAGCAGACTCAGCTGGGCGATGCTCTGATTAACAACATCACTTGAACACTGATGAATGAAGAGGAGATATGAGTTACTCTTGGAGAACAGTTCCTTCTTCTGCACATCCTCACCATTTATCAACTGTACACCAGTGTTACAGTGCTCGTGTATAAGGGATAGCAGTTTTGTGGAGAGATAAGTGAGGTTACGTCTGTCCATGTACACTGTTAATGTATTATCGACTTCATTATTATGGTCAGAGAGTAAAGTGGAGATCAGTAGGGAGACGTTTCCGATCGTATTGTTGAGTTCATGCTCCTTCAGATCAACGAACACGATCGTTGAAGCAGGTTGTAGCAGAATGAAGCACAGAACACTAAACAGTGCTACACTCATCCTACGATGATTGTGAATAGCCCGTACAAGCCTGTAACAGAAGAGAATATATTTGCACCGTACAATTTTACAGCTGGTCATCAGCATACTAAGTTTTATTGGGTGTTAAAATGTAAATAGGGGGACAAGGCGTGCAAACACACCGAAACATTCACACCTGGGCACACACTCATGAGATAGTTCTCTAGATCACTGTAGCCTATATTCGAGGGGTGTAATTGCAATCTCCAGCACGTTTGCTTCAAAGTGAGGTTAGTACACAAAGTGATGGTATCTACTTATCATCTGGCGACACTTCCGTACGACTTCACTCTATGCAAGGCAGGGATTAAGATGATGAGCCGACATTTGTTTGACTGTAGGCTAGTGTGTTTGAATGCAGTTCCTGATAGTGCTGTGCTCTCAAAATAACATGCCTGCAGATAAACCACGTGATGGCCCACTTGATTTTATTGTTCCTTTGACGCGCGACTTTCGACTTAATTTGCTTATACAGTATATCTCCGGATGACATCATGGTATGTATGTTCACAATGTACGACATTATTTGTTCTCTAGAGAATAATAATATAATTGCTTTATATACAGTACGTATATGGTAAAACCTTACATTTCTAGAATTTAACTATATTTTTTGAAAAATACGAGCCATTAATTCTGGTTAGGAACTTTCAAATCCAAAATTATATGATGCATATTCTGAAATGTATCTGACATTGCCTCATTATAATGTGATCATTACTAATACATGTATATTTACTAGGAGTGTCATTTAATTATTATTCATACATTGTGTCCTGTCAGTCATTCGTGTTGACCGACTGGAAATTCATAACTGACATAAACAATCCACACCTTTGCTTTATGCGAAGGCAGGAAATAAAACGGGTTGTTGTCGTAATTGTAGTTGGTATTCCCTGAGCCAAAAAACCAAACATTCCACAATATGTCAGTCGAGTGAAAGTAAACACATCTTAAGTTATAATGTGAGAAAAAACTAGTTGTTTAAGTTAATAGATTTTGTTCTGGTTTATGAAGTAATGAATATAATGTTGATTTTCACATCTCCCGACCTTAGGATTCTTTTTGCTGATTTTCAAGGGAACGACCAAGGATGTCGTACATCAAGAACTCTATTGGAAAACTGGCATTTGGTTCTTATGGCAGCATGAAGAGACTGGCAGATGTGGCTGCAACGACGAGGCTTTGCCTTTATTAACGGATGATGATGATTTTCAAGCTAATTTTTCTACTAATTTGGTTGTGTTTTCATTTACTTTAGAGGACTTATCTCATTTTCTCTATTAATATTTTCGGAGGTGTAATTTAACCTAGTGTTTTGTTTTCGGTTCCATATAATTTAATTATCTGAGTAGGAAAACTGTGTGGGTTCATTTGAGAAATAAACCTATACTTCCGCCTCATGTGAAAGTAAAATTTTAGATGAAGAATGGAACTGAACGCGACCTTCTGGTAAGGTCCTGTACACAGAAGGAGCTCTGATTGGGCATTGTATGTAGGTGTGTCTTCTCCTTCCTAGCATATATACCACATTTCAAGGTCTGCATTCTTGCACCTTTGCTTTCAGTTCTGCCGGTCGTTGGGGTCCCTGGTTAGAACAATCACCGTGAAGATGTCTTCCCGTTAGGTGTCGAGCCAGCGCTTCTTTGCGGTCTAGGGCCTTCAGGACACAAATCTAGAGCAGTTTCCGCAACTGATGAATTGTTGCTGCGTAACACATGGCCATACCATCACAAACGACTCTCATGCATTTAATCAGTTATTGCAGCTACACCAAATGTTCCCCGAAAGTAGACAGGCAGTAGGCTTCCTAGGCCAGGGGTAACTTAATAGGCAACTCGTAATATACCCTGGTGCAAGACCTTGTGTTATTCCCAAAGAGTAATTGGAAGAAGTTATGTGAGGGCTCAAACGAAAGGTCTCCAAGCCCTCTATACAAAGAACAAGCCACTTCCACCGTACGTTAAAATCTACCCCCACCCTGATCACTTTCGTGATGTTTATAGTGCGTTTTTCTTTCGTGCCGCATTTGTCGGTTAAATGCTTCTGAGACCACCGAACGAGCAATATGTACTTATTCATTTCTGTTAATATTATATTGTTTATTACTAGTGTTTACTCCCTATATATATATATATCTAAGACTCTTACCTCAGCATGTTTAAGGTCATGCGCCTCCAGCATACGCTCGCATACTGAAAAGGGTGTCGACTTGCTTGCTGCCTTCCTGTATGACTGACGTCACAGCTTGCCCTGGCCAATCATCGCCTGCCAGCCTAGGCTTCCGGACGTTTCTATGATGTTATTATTTAAATGGCGGCGTTTTGCTCTCCATCAGCATTCCTTCTTCAAACCTTCTACGGTCTTCTTCAACTTGCGAGAGGCATTCGTGCCTTCCGCCCTTCTCCGGGGCCTTCTAAACTTCAGGCCTAATCTGCATTTATGATTGAAACTACCAGGCAACGCAACAGCAGAGAGCTTCAGCACTGAGAAAGTGCATTCTACATTTTACTCCAAACCGCAAGCAGCTGCATCAAATCGCAGTTCAAAAATGCCATGTTATTTGGCATTCAAGAAATAACATCAAACCTAACGATGTTAAACAATGTACAGCGCTGGTGAAGAAGAAGAAGATCGCCCTGGCGAAGTTATTTTCCTGATGCTGGACATCTCAAATTCTACTGCCAAAAATCAAGTGTTGGCCACGGCAGTCTCCGTCAGCATGCTTTCTAGTCATCGCCACTAAAGATAAGTTTGTGCCTATTTTATTATTATCTTAATCATCTTCGTTTTAAGTGTTTGCTAGCAAGTGCAAGAATATTAAATTTGTGTGTGCATCAAGCAGAATGAACTTTTGAATAATAGCCCATGGCTGGGCCAACCTAAATAAAATTAATGAACATTTGAAATTGCCCCAGGCGGGCCAGCATAACTAATTTTTTAATTAAGGCTTATTTATTAATGTGTTTGCAAGTTTCACCATAAAAATAAAAATATTGTATTTACTCTCAATGTTCAGTCTAGTATTGAAAGAACCAGGCCGCATTTCCTTAGCCCAATCCTTTCAGTCTAATCTTCTCTTAAGGAAGTTATTTTGTCCAGGCCTTAAGCCTGATGCTGTCCTCCCGTTTATGTTGATGAATTTGGGCTGGTCTGCACATAACCATTTTGGTGCCTATAACCGGGATGCTTGTAAACATTCTGTTTAACCAAATCTTCAAATTACTTAATGTTGGAACTAATTCAAAATTTAAATGCCATACTGAACATTGAGTGTGTTAATATTTTAAAAATTGTGTTTTCTAATCTACTTCGAAAGTTTCAGCTCGAGTGTATATGTTTGGCACTGAGAAGGGAGACAAACAGCAGGCCCGTATTTCACCGCAGGGGAAGCCGCACTCTCTTTTCTGGCAGACTGTCAACTTCTTCCGAAGCAAGGTGTACCAGCTCACAGTATAGTCGTGAGTACACAACAAACTTTCATAATTCCGATTGACGAGAAACTCATTAACGCCAGAGCTTCTGTCAAAGGCAAGTTAACGCGTTTTTGCACTTTTCTAGATGAGCTCCCGGAAAAAGAACGTAATAGTGACATAATTTCTCAAAGACTGAATGGTTATGAACAGGCCTTTGAGAAATATGATGAGATCCAAAGTAATATTGAGACCAAGGATCCCGACCAGCAAAGTGACCGCTGTGAGGTTGAAAATTTATATTATAAGGGGTTCGCAGACGCAAAGCAGCTTTTAAGAAGTTTAACATTGCAGGAAAAGCAGGAGAAAACTCCTTCAGAATCTTCTTCTTTTCCTTCCCGTGTTATATTACCGAAAATAGAATTACCTAAATTTACCGGAGATGAAGCTACATGGGAACCATTTTTTGAATTATTCAATTCATTGATTCACGAAAACGATTCTCTTCCTTCAATACAGAAGTTTCATTATTTGCGTTTGTCCTTGCAAGGCAACGCACTTAAAGTCATCCAAGAGCTTACGTTGACAAATGAAAATTATGAAGTAGCTTTGGCACTTCTCAGAGATCGGTTTGGGAACACTCGTTTAAAAACTCAACGTCACATACAGGGTTTATTCAATTTACCTATTGTTCAAGCCGATAATCTTGCCTCGCTTCGTAATCTGATCGATGCTGCAGAACTTCATATTCGTGCGCTTGCAAATTTGGATCAACCAGTTGACCATTGGGATCTATTTTTGATTCATCTGATTTCTGTTAAATTAGACACTAAAACTTTAAAAGATTGGGAAGCAGATCTGTCGCAACATTCATTGTGTACCTATGAAGCTATTATTAAATTCTTAAAGGCGAAATGCCAAATTCTCTCTGCTGTAGCCAGTCAAAAGAGTAGCTCCACCTTCAAACCTCCTTCTAATAGTAAGGTCATCAGCCCCACTCAGAGAGTACTAAGGTCACATGCCTTTTCTACCAACATTCGGTCTTCCAATCAAGTACAAGCTTGTGTTTTGTGTCAACAACCACATAACTTGTACCAATGCGCTCAATTCAAATCTTTATCTGTGGATGAAAGACGCAAATTAATTACCACCCACAAGCACTGCTTTAATTGTCTATCAGCGACACATATGATAAGCAATTGTCATTCTGAACGGTTATGTTTTCACTGTAAAGCAAAGCATCATACTCTCCTGCATAGGCATGAAAGATTGCGGTCATCCGCAACCAATAGTTCATCCGCTAAATCTAATTCTGAGACTTTGCCTAATAACGGTCAGTCTTTTACTCAAAGCTCTGTTTCGTTCAGTAAAACTCAAGTTTTATTGTCCACTGTCCAAATTCTAGTGAAGAATGTTCACGGAAAATGGGTTTCTGTAAGGGGATTGTTAGATAATGCTGCAACTAACAATTTTATCAGTGAATCGCTAGTTCGCAAGTTAGGTCTACAAATATGCCCTACTTCTATAGAAGTTACAGGAATTAATGGTTCCAAATCGCAATCTCTGAGATATGCTAAAGTGGATGTAAAAGATTCCAATAATCTTGGCATTCATTTAAATTTAGATTTTTAATTATAAATTCCATAGGTAATGACACCCCCATTACTTCTTTTCAAGTCCAGGGTTGGAATATTCCGCATCATTTGCAACTTGCAGATCCGAATTTCAACAGAGCTTCATCTGTAGAAATTCTTTTAAGTGCCAGCATTTTTTGGCAATGTTTACATCCGGAAAAGGTTAAAGTGGCCCGTGATGTTTTCTTTCGTAGAACTGATTTTGGTTGGATTGCCACTGGGCAAATATACCGCAACCCCGTTCAACAAAAATCTCATTGTTATTTTGTTGGTGCTGATTTAAATCAAGAATTAATTAAGTTCTGGGACATTGAGGATATTCAAGTCACCTCACCTCATTCTCGCAATAATGAGATCTGTGATACACACTACGTAGAAACCACTGTTCGCACTACTGAAGGCAGATTCGTGGTTACTCTTCCTCGCATTTTAAACCCCCCTGTTATTACAGAATCACATTCCAGAGCTCTCAAAGCTTTATTCGCAATTGAAAATCGCTTTAAAAAAGATGCTCTCTTAAAAACTCAGTATACTTCCTTCATGGAAGAATACGAATCAGCGAATCACATGGAAGTAGTTCCAAAATCTGAAGGAATTAGTAATTCTCCTAAAGAAATAGTATATCTTAATCATCATCCGGTTTGGAAAAATTCTTCCACCCGAGAACAGATAAGAGTGGTTTTTAATGGGTCATCTCCAGATGCTAATGGTGTTTCTCTCAATGACACTCTGCATTCTGGACCCGCTATTCAGACAGATCTTACTTCAGTTTTACTTAACTTTCGTCTATTCCCCATTGCTGTTCTTGCTGACATCAAGCAAATGTATAGGCAAATTCTAGTAAATTCAGAACAACGTGATTTGCAAAGAATTTTGTGGCGAGACGACAATGCAAAACCTATAAAAATATTTCGTTTAAGAACAGTGACATACGGTCTTAAGCCGTCTGCTTTTCTCGCAATACGATCTCTTCACATGTTGGCCGAACAAGATGGTCATCTTTTTCATCCTCTAGCTTCTGAAGTTTTGAAAACTGCATTTTATGTAGATGATTTTCTGTATTCCTTTCCTAGTATCTCTGACGCACTTCTTGTTTGTGAAGATTTAAACTCTCTTCTTTCCGGTGGTGGGTTTACCCTTCATAAGTGGAACTCGAACTCAACCGAATTTTTATCTAACTTTTCACAAGTAACTCCTGTTGACAAATGTGTTGCGCTTCCTACTGAGGAATCAGCTATTAAAACCTTGGGTGTTTTTTGGTCTCCTTCTTCAGATACCTTTTCCTATCAGGTACACTTATCTGAGTTTCACCCTCGAACGAAAAGGCAATTATTATCGGAAATAGCGAGAGTTTTTGATCCATTGCAGTACATTGCTCCGGTGGTTATTACTGCAAAAATTTTCTTGCAAAAACTTTGGTTATTGAAAATTGGTTGGGATGAAAAGGTACCCTCCCCCCTTTTGGATGAGTGGTTGAAATACCGCAAGAGTTTGTTCGATCTTTCTCAAATTTCTATTCCTCGCACTTTAATTTCCGACATTTCATGTCAGTATTTCGATTTGCACGTATTTGCAGATAGTTCTGAAAAGGCATACGGTTGCTGCGCCTACTTAGTAGGCCGCCCTTCCAATACTTTACCCGGATTTTCCAATTTAATTTGTGCAAAATCAAAGGTAGCCCCACTCAAATCCATATGTTTGCCTAGATTGGAATTATGTTCTGCTGTAATGGCTGTGGAATTAGCCAGTAAATTAAAAATCAGTTTAAATTTGAAATTTTCGACCACATGGTTTTGGAGTGATTCTTCCATCGTGTTAGCTTGGCTTTCAAAACCTTCTTCGCATTGGACCACTTTTGTGGCTAATCGCGTTTCTAAAATACAAGAGTTGTCTCATTTTGACCAATGGAATCATGTTCCAGGGAAAGAAAACCCCGCTGGTATAATTTCACGTGGCTGTTTGCCCAAGAAATTAATTTCTCTTAAACTATACTGGAATGGTCCGGCGTGGCTCAGTCAGGATTTTTCTTGTTGGCCTCGTTCATCTAATCCGCTCGCAGAAGATGTTCCTGATGCTCGCATTGTTACCGCTTCCCTTTTTCTAACTTCTATTGCTACTAGTCTTTTTCAGCGTTACTCTTCATTTAATAAATTAATTCGTGTGGTAGCATATTTATTTCGATGGAAATTTCTTGTTCTTGATGAGCCTGTGAAGCCGCAACCCTTTCTCACTAAAATGGAATTGGAATTTGCTAATCGTAGAATCTTGTTTCTTATGCAACAAGAAGTATTCTTTCTTGAGTATCAGACACTTTTAAGCAAAAAAGCTTTACCAAAGTCTAGTAGGCTGTTACCTCTCACCCCTTTTTTGGACCAAGATGGATTAATAAGAGTGGGGGGCAGGCTGGAGAATTCTAGTTACTCAGATGAGAAAAAACATCCCATTATTCTCCCTTCTAGACATCCTATTACTACTCTCATCGTAAAGAAATTTCATTATCAGAATTTGCACGCTGGCACCCGCACTTTGCTTTGTTTAATTCGCGAGCAATATTGGCTCATTAACGGTGTTCATGAAGTTTCTTCTGTTATTCGGAAATGTATACCTTGTTTCAAATCCAAGCCCCCGCCAATCACGCAAATTATGGGAAACTTGCCATATTTTGGTTCCGAACCTAGTAAGCCTTTCGCCCTGACGGGTATCGATTATGCCGGTCCTTATGTCTATCAAGTTAATTCCCCTTTATCTAAACGAAAGTTGTTAGGTAAACTTTATATTTCTTTATTTGTGTGCATGGTGACAGGAGCCATTCACCTTGAGTTGGTTACAAGTGCTTCTACTCCTTATTTTATAGCAGCCTTTTCTAGATTTGCCTCTAGAAGGGGTGTTCCTTCTGAGGTTTTCTCAGATAACGCAAATTTTTTTGTTAGTACTCTTGATCTTTGGAAAACTGCACTTACCTCTCCTTCTGCTAAGGAACAGTTTTCTAATTTTTCTCATGCTAAGGGATTCAAATGGCATTTCACTCCCCCTTACGCCCCCCATCATGGTGGTCGTTGGGAATCTTGCATAAAGCTCACGAAGAGACAGCTGAAGAAAACCCTTGGTTCAGCCATCCTTTCCTATGAGGAATTTAATTCCTTAATTATTCAGGTTGAGGGTATCGTAAATTCTAGGCCGCTCACGCCTTTGTCTAACGATCCTAAAGATCTTCTTCCGTTAACACCTGGCCATTTTTTAATAGGCTGTTCTTTAGCTTCTACGCCTCCTTTGCTGAGTCGACGCTGTGATCTCAGGTTGCCTATTTTCTGGAGAAAGTTAGACTCTTTGCGAAACTCCTTTTGGCGCCGTTGGAAGCTGGAGTTCTCGGCTCACTTAACAGAAGAGAGAAGTGGCGGCTTTCCCAGCCTGATGTGCGAGTGGGAGATATGGTTCTTTTGCGAGATCCAAGTAGGGAATATTGGTAGGGTAACTCACTGCCATTTGGGTCGTGATAATCATGTGAGAGTTGTAGATGTTCTCACTAGTAAGGGTGTCTATACTAGACCAATTTCTATGGTTGCTATCTTGCCTGTTGAGGCTTAGTGTCATCTTCTTTCATTGTTGTTCACGTTTTTGTAACTGATTCTTTGATTGTTTTCTTTCGGGGGTCTCGGAGCATGATCACTTTCGTGATGTTTATAGTGCGTTTTTCTTTCGTGCCGCATTTGTCGGTTAAATGCTTCTGAGACCACCGAACGAGCAATATGTACTTATTCATTTCTGTTAATATTATATTGTTTATTACTAGTGTTTACTCCCTATATATATATATATATATATATATATATATCTAAGACTCTTACCTCAGCATGTTTAAGGTCATGCGCCTCCAGCATACGCTCGCATACTGAAAAGGGTGTCGACTTGCTTGCTGCCTTCCTGTATGACTGACGTCACAGCTTGCCCTGGCCAATCATCGCCTGCCAGCCTAGGCTTCCAGACGTTTCTATGATGTTATTATTTAAGTGGCGGCG
The DNA here is from genome assembly GCA_946902985.2 of Meconema thalassinum. NCBI lineage: Eukaryota > Metazoa > Arthropoda > Insecta > Orthoptera > Tettigoniidae > Meconema > Meconema thalassinum. The sequence continues at coordinate 64,927,406 of OX336390.1, read as the reverse complement.
TTTTGCTCTCCATCAGCATTCCTTCTTCAAACCTTCTACGGTCTTCTTCAACTTGAGAGAGGCATTCGTGCCTTCCGCCCTTCTCCGGGGTCTTCTAAACTTCAGGCCTAATCTGCATTTATGATTGAAACTACCAGGCAACGCAACAGCAGAGAGCTTCAGCAATGAGAAAGTGCATTCTACATTTTACTCCAAACCGCAAGCAGCTGCATCAAATCGCAGTTCAAAAATGCCATGTTATTTGGCATTCAAGAAATAACATCAAACCTAACGATGTTAAACAATGTACAGCGCTGGTGAAGAAGAAGAAGATCGCCCTGGCGAAGTTATTTTCCTGATGCTGGACATCTCAAATTCTACTGCCAAAAAAATCAAGTGTTGGCCACGGCAGTCTCCGTCAGCATGCTTTCTAGTCATCGCCACTAAAGATAAGTTTGTGCCTCTTTTATTATTATCTTAATCATCTTCGTTTTAAGTGTTTGCTAGCAAGTGCAAGAATATTAAATTTGTGTGTGCATCAAGCAGAATGAACTTTTGAATAATAGCCCATGGCTGGGCCAACCTAAATAAAATTAATGAACATTTGAAATTGCCCCAGGCGGGCCAGCATAACTAATTTTTTAATTAAGGCTTATTTATTAATGTGTTTGCAAGTTTCACCATAAAAATAAAAATATTGTATTTACTCTCAATGTTCAGTCTAGTATTGAAAGAACCAGGCCGCATTTCCTTAGCCCAATCCTTTCAGTCTAATCTTCTCTTAAGGAAGTTATTTTGTCCAGGCCTTAAGCCTGATGCTGTCCTCCCGTTTATGTTGATGAATTTGGGCTGGTCTTCACATAACCACACCCCAGGAAAAATAGTGTTTCTTTGACATTTATAAGGGTTAACGGGCCCTTTAAAGTGGTCACGTAATGTGTGGCTGAAGGGTCTTCTGTATGGATTGCGACGTATGGATTATCAATCAGGGGCACCCACCGAGCGCGGTATCTGTAGACCCATTTATTTATTATTAGTAGTATTTTATAAGTTTTTATTTAATTATTTATTTATGTTAAGCTTATGGCAGTTAACCCTAAAAACCTCTCAAATTTTCACGTAGTTTTCCCACACTACCACCAGGCGGATGCTGGGAATGTAGACCATAATAGTTACCTTTCTAATATACCCAAATTTCATTAGCCATCATTTACTTACCCCCGACCCAATAGAGAACTGAATGCAAATTACTCAGGTAGGGGAGATGAACAAGATGACCTGGGGCAGGGAAGGACTAATATTGTTACAAACATGCAAGTTTGTGTTTTGCATGTACGACATAACAGTCTCAAAGCTATGTTCACCTCTCCCCTAACACATCGGGCTGTCAGACGTACCTATGTTATACTGGTGGATTCCTTGGAATACACGTTCAGTCAGAGTTAGCTCTTGCTGCTCTTTGATTAGTTTATTTATTTAATTTCTTTCTTCGCAGACAAAACAGTGATCCCTTTGTAATTCTTATTTCCTTTGAGCAGGAATTTATTGTGCCTTTGAGTCTGTTCTAGATGTGTACCTTCTATGGAAACCCTAGCGGCATCTTGCAGCAAACCACTGAAGTTCCTCAATCTCTTTGAGTTCAAAAGTACTTCCTCACAAATCCACCAGGCGTCATCCTCGTGGCCAGCTTTGAACACACTGCTCCATGAAAAAAAAAAAAAATTATAAAGTGTTTTTCATTTCTGTAATGTTTCCCCTTCTAACATACACTCTCTTGTATTTTACCCCCTCTCCCTCGCCTCCCTGGTCCCTTCGCACGCCTTCAGCTGCTCTCACTTTTAGTCCAGTCGTCAAGTGAAAAGTTTGGATCCCTCCCAAGGGCCAGGCTCCTGTCTTCATGGGACATTTTTAAAATAGACCCCATGTCTACGTTTTAAAGCTAACGGTCACAAGGAACCATCGCCTGATCATCATGAAAAAGCTAAGTGCAAAACTTCAATGGTTCTACACATATTTTAATGGTTTTAAATGCTAAACGCTTTTAATACAATTGTATAGACAGTGAGGGGAATTGCTCACTATTGTGCAATAACCGACTTCGTGGGATTTTCTTTGTCGGGCTTTAGCTCTCTAAGCTGGCTTTATAACATGAAATACAGTACTTCCTCTACGAAATAAATGGGAATACCTTCTCACAACCAGGGATTTAATTCAAATTAAGCGCTGTCTATAAACTTAGCTTTTTCCACCGTGGGAACTCTCTTGCCCTATTTAACTGTCATCATAGTTCTGGAACTTTCCATGTGAACCAATCTTTCTACTAGTTAAGCAATCTGGTATTTTCAACACAAAATAAGGGAATACATTTCCACACCGAGGGATTCATATCAAATTAACCGTTGTTCAAAACTTAATTTGTTTTCGCCGAGGGATTATTACCGCATCATTTAACAGTGACTACAATTCTGGAACTATTCTTTGCATTCTTAAACTTGTACAACGCAAGTAACATGTCAAAATTCAACTAAGTGTTTTACACAAACTGCAATAACTTTCTCCTATTCTACGGACGTACCTACACTACAATAGTGAATATTTTCAACTTATCAACAAACTATCAGTGCTTCGAATTTGTGTGTGCCAATTTCAACCGCGCCGCCTTCGTTAAAGCAATAAATTCAGGCCAGGACTTTATCTTAAAGTTCTTAACTCCATTTCCTAAAATACCCTTTCTAACAAACCTAAGCTGATCTACAAAGTAGTTGCTACTCTATGAGGCCTTACCCAAAGTTTGGCGCCCTCACATTTTTCTCCATGTATCACTTATTCACTCTGTTTCAATATCAGTAGTTATAGAAACTACTTATTAATTTTCTTTTCTTATCCTGCATGTTCAGGAATCGTTGATTTTATAAAGTTGAAAACTTTTATACCTGATTGTTTTTTTCTCTCCAAGCTTCGTTAATACGACCTGTACATTTCTGTATTTCGTATCTAGTAATTTATGTTGAAAAATAGCCGTAACCTCTGCTTGTAATTCTTGTCTTTCCTCCTGCTACGAACAGGAATTTAATCTATTTGTTCATAGCCTCTTCGATTGCCAGAAAGGCAGTCCAATAGTGCTTGTATCCTACCTAATTGATAAAAGTTATAAATACTGTGCAATTTATTGTTCTTAAAAGCTTTAAATTTCCCTATTTTAAGCACATTTTAAAACCTTTGTACAGGATTAGTGCTTGTAACAAGTTTGAAATTTGTAACCACTTTAATATTGTCCATTGCGAACTTTCCCTTTACTAGGTCTGAGACCTTCTTATGTTTGTAGAACTAACCAAAAAAAAGTTCTTCTAACTCCAGAAATAATATTTTAAATCTTCAATTTGTTACTTTAATCTCAAAAATAAAATTTAAACTTATCTATTGTTATTAATGTTCAAATTTTAACAACTGTTAAATAAAAAATATATTATTTTTCGTTTTATCTCTCTCGCTAGAATCACTGTAGGCAGGACTTTCTCCTCCCTGATTCTTCTCTCAAAATTATTGCTGATTTGAACATAGAAAAAGCAATCTTTAAAAAAATAAAACCGTTACCACTTGTTGCGTTTGAAACAAAATTTCAAAACAACATCGTTTTCAAAGTTTCTTTTAGCTGTCACAGCTAATTATAGAAAATCATTAAGGCAAATACAGCTTGCTCCACCAGCTACCTATTTGTACAGATTTTCTCTCTGACTTATGTTTTGCTTTCAAAATCTCAGTTTTGTTTAAGTTAGGTCTGAGGTTTTCCTCTGTTCTAAACTTTTAGTCGGCATCCTGCTGGGTAAAAGCTTAGCCTACATTCAGTGCAACAATTTGTATTATTCTAGGAATTTTATAAAAAAAAAACAGTAAACGTATTGCTAAAAGCACTAAAGTTGCGTTTTCTCTTCCCACTCTGGGAGCATTCGGTTGTTTTGTCAGAGATCCAACAGCGCACAGAAATAAAAATATTACTGCAAATTCACATCTTTCTAGCATTTTCGAATGCGTAATAAAATGTAACCATTCTGAAGGGAAAGTGAGTAAATCCTTTCCCTTTGGCTTACTTTGTCTTGCCAGGGTATCACCCATCCCCATAGTACCGGAATACCGGCTCGGGAGGGAAAGATCACTCACCGAGCGCTTGCAGGCAACCTCAATTCATGCTACGCTCTCCGATTGCCTTGTACAGGCCCCCGCTTAAGTTAGATAATTCATAGGTTTAGCACGGTGAAGTTCCTCTTTATATCAACATTTACTTATAACTTAGTGTGGGAATCTCTTCCTATCTACCAATAATTGTTTCCACTCCCAAACCCACCTCCTTTTTCTCTCATCATATTCCCTTAGGTAGTGTTAATAGTCAGTAATAACCTACCATATACGATGTAATATGACGTAACTGCCCGAACGCTACGAGCCTACCACATATCGGATTGCCCGACGTACCAATGCTTAACGATGTGGTATGACGTAACTGCCCGAAAGCTACGAGTCTAACACATATCGGTTTGCCCGACGTACCAATGCTTAACGATGTGGTATGACATAACTTCCCGAAAGCTACGAGCCTAACACTTGTCGGAATGCCCGACGTACCAATGCTTAACGATTTGGTATGTCATAACTGCCCGAAAGCTACGAGCCTAACACTTATCGGATTGCCCGACGTACCAATGCTTAACGATGTGGTATGACATAACTGCCCGAAAGCTACGAGCCTAACACTTATCGGATTGCCAGACGTACCAATGCTTAACGATGTGGTATGCCATAACTGCCCGAAAGCTACGAGCCTAACACTTATCGGATTGCCCGACGTACCAATGCTTAACGATGTGGTATGACATAACTGGCACAAAGCTATGAGCCTAACACTTGTCGGATTGCCCGACGTTCCAATGCTTAACGATGTGGTATGACATAACTGCCCGAAAGCTACGAGCCTAACACTTATCAGATTGCCCGACGTACCAATGCTTAACGATGGGGTATGACACAACTGCCCGAAAGCTACGAGTCTAACACTCATCGGATTGCCCGACGTACCAATGCTTAACGATGTGGTATGACAAAGCTGCCCGAAAGCTACGAGCCTAACACTTATCGGATTGCCCGACGTACCAATGCTTAACGATGTGGTATGACATAACTGGCACAAAGCTATGAGCCTAACACTTGTCGGATTGCCCGACGTACCAATGCTTCACGATGTGGTATGACATAACTGCCCGAAAGCTACGAGCCTAACACTTGTCGGAATGCCCGACGTACCAATGCTTAACGATGTGGCATGACAAAGCTGCCCGAAAGCTACTAGTCTAACACTCATCGGATTGCCCGACGTACCAATGCTTCACGATGTGGTATGACATAACTGCCCGAAAGCTACGAGCCTAACACTTAGCGGATTGCCCGACGTACCAATGCTTAACGATGTGGTATGACTTAACTGCCCAAAAACTACGAGCCTAACACTTACCGTATTGCCTGACGTACTGTCCCCGGATCGTGCAAACGTCCGTGACATAATGACGAGCTGATGATAACGAACGAATGCTAGTCCAGAGAGACAACACGACTAATGATGTTTGAATAACGCGCTTGGAGGACAGAGTGTTGAGGGAAGCATATAGAGCCAGGAGTGCGTGACGCGGAGACGTGACGTGAAAGCTTGCATACGTCATGAGTTGAAACTTTTATAAATTTTACTCAAGGAGACGGATTAGTGACTTAAAAAGTAGCACAGTTGTCTGGAAGAGAAATGAGAAGAATTTTAATCTATTGAGCAGAAGAATCCGTACACCAGGAGCCGAGATCTGGAAATGGAACTTTCGAGAAAGATTGCTGGCTGACCTACATAAAGAGCCAGGTTTGCAAGACAGTCAAGTCATTCCTAGCAAGCAACTGCTTGGGAGGAACTCGCCGCTACGCTTCAGAACAGTGTATACTACCTCATACTACACGCCGAAGGAACTTTGCCACCAAGTAAGCCATGTGGGCTGGGGCTATATTCAAAGTGATAGAAATTTCCAAGACGGACTTGGAATATTAGAGGACTCTATAGTCAGATATAATCTTACAAGTACTCTACAAGTGATGGTTATTTGATAAACCATTCACTGAAGTCGCCTGCAATAATTTGTTGTTTCTATTTGCAAAACTGTACAAGGCACTTCAAACTTTTGACAGGACAGACTGTGAACTTGGGGTTCAGTCTCAACTGCTAATAGGAGTTCATATGCGAGCGGACGATCAGAACAGTATTTTCAAACGTGGAACTTGTTCCAAGAACTGAAATTGCAAGAGCAACACATTCATTTGGAACTATTGCTACAGTTCGAAATGTTACCTTGTGTTGAAGAATACGGGAGTGTTCGTTTTACACGAGCGATCATTAAAATCGACATGCGCCGTTAAGCGAATTAAGGATTGGTGACGTGGGACCAACGAAGTTGCAATGGATTGCAGATGACCATGGGAGACGCTATTTACTGATGGACACGCATCGCCAGCACAGCAAGAATGAAGTAAGAGCTATTTCATGTACTATCAACTAGATTAGTAGAGCATTTTCAGAAATCTTTTTACTTAGTCATTTTAAGAAATCAACACCACCGTTTAATTCGAATATCATATTTGTCCAGGATGGCAAATGGAGCGACATGAATATCTGACAATTTATTTTGCCGTATTTTCTATTTCGTTCAGACTACAGTCATGTTCATGTTTTCGGCAACATGAAAGATATAAAATTTTTCCAAAGGATAGGAAGAATCAAAGTAAAATCTTATGAGAGATTTAAGTTACATCTTGGATTATTTGAAAAATTTAATTTTATAAATAAATAAATAAATAAACATAAAAATAAAACTAAGATAATGATAATAATAATAATAATAATAATATCAAATGTGAATAAAATAATTTCGTAATGTTATTGATCCGAACACTATTTAACGTTGTAAAATATAATTTGTTAATAGCACCATTTACTAAAACTAAATAAAGTTAAATGATTACAGCATTAATAATAATAAATGACACCGGGAATCGACCAACGTGGCTGGGTCTACTTACCTTTCTTCAGAGGTCCGCATCGCTTCAACAGCAAAATCACCTCCAGATGACATGCCCCAACAGAAGAACACCAAAGGGGGTGGAAGGAAGGTGGAGAAAGAGGGGAAGGCACAGGCTGTTCTACAGACACCCTCCGATAACAAATAGAATTGCTGCCGACGAAATAATGCCACAACAGTTGCTTAAAAATTTAAAATAAAATTTAATTATCAGAAGGATGCAAGAAAATATAATTTAATATAACTCCTTCAGCCACCAAAAAAACTTCTCTGGTAAAGCACATGGCTTAAGGCCAAAACAAGTCAATTACCTGAGAAAATTAGATAAGGTTTTACATGCAGTTTGCTGAACCAAAAGAAAACATTAAATTAAAAAAAAAATTAAGACCAAAGGAAGAAAATCAGTAGACAGGCATTATTAAATGAGAAAGGGCTTGATGACATAGTAGTACGCAATACCGACCCGACATGCAGAGATCCAGGCCACGCTGCAAAACGAAAAATTTAAAATTATATTAATAAAATAAAATATGATCAATTAAGAAATCCACAACATTCGTGACGGAGAAAAACACAGGAACATTCACCATAAACACAAAGTTAAACCAACAAGGTTACCAAAAAACATATTAAGCTAACACCACAACATGTTTGAGTTTCCCGCTCGACGCCTAGAGACTGCACTCTCAAGACCAGAATGCAGTCGGGCAAAACAAAAAACAAACATGGCCACCAAAACAGACGACCGCATGTCAAATCAAATTACGGCAAACAATTAGCATAAAATTAATTTAAAATCACCAGAGAGAAAGGACGGGGAGGAGAGAATTACGCCTTAACACTATTGACATGAGGCTTTTAGACTGCAACGGATCGTAATATAAATAATTAATAGGGCTATCCCAAAGACTAACAAAAACTAAATAAATAAAAATTTACAAAGTAAAATAAACTAGAAGCGTGTCTCCATAGGTACGAAGAAAACAATAAAATTTACATAACTGGTAACATTAGTAAAAGAGAAAAATTAGGCCTACCAGGTGAAACAAAATACAGAATTAAAACTTAATATAAGGCCAATATCGGAGCTCCATACCAAAATATATAAAAATTAATAACGTACCTCAAAACTTCTCTGTGGAGACACAATAAAAATAAAATAATTAACACACAAACCAAATAACGTTATACGGCACTAGATTGCCTGAAAATGGCCCACCCAGCACATGCTTCGTTTGGGTCACAAGCACTGTTCTGCATCGAGATGCGATTACTATCCGAATTTCTTCTCCACTGCGAAACGATGAAATAATAGCCTGAAGAGCACAGGCAATTCCCTTTTATCGTATAGCCAAATTTCGTAGCGGCTAGGGGCCACGGCCCCCAGCACACGGAGAGATACACTTGACCAGCAGCCGGCTTGTTGTTTACTTGACGAGAGACTAGCAGATCACAACATGGCGGAGAATACACAGTCAAAAATCGCACTGCTTTCATGTTAATGTAATTGTCCAATCACAGCTTGACACCTCAAGTAACAATGTGATTATTAAGTAATTAATTTGGCGGTATCATGTATATACAGTCTTTTGTTCCATGACGTAGAATATAATAGCCTTCAAATATGACTCGATTAGGACGAGTTTAGAAGGCACCCCAAACACACTCTAACGGTGAAGAAGGAACCACGGCTAGAAGTGCCGAAGTCTGCTTGAAGCTGCCATCTCGTGTTCATAATCGGAACCAAGCCATCAGGCGGTCGTTTCAAAGGTCGGGAAGTCACATATAGGGGTGATACATATTTAAAAACGTTGGTACGGGCATTGCACGTAACAGTCTCCCTCCCTTAAGCGTGAACACCGTTCACGAATATGCCTAGGCATAGGCAGTACTCCATAACTAGTCGATTCACCAAGCATGTTTCCAGAAGATAATGTTCACCAGTTAACTCCAATTGATGGACGAAACCGCATCGTTTTGGTTAGGAAGTGTGCAGGGTCAGATTATCATTGAAGGAATAATTGATCACCTCGCAAACCACTTAGTTAACAGCTTCACTGTGTCCATAAGTCTTCAGAAACGCAGAACACCAGCACCAGCAGTGCTTTCATAGTCCGAGACACGTTAGGTAAATTTTCAATCAGTCCAATGTTGTTAGCTTTAGACGAAATAGGTGGAAGCAATGTGCCAGATATCATGCGACGCGTGGGCAGCCATTTACCAAACAGAAGTTAATCTTATTTCAAAAAAGGTTACAGAAATTACTAATTCTTTCTACATTCTATAAAAGAGAAACAAAATTGAATTTAAATGAAGAAGGAAAATCCTGACCATGCCCTGGATCCGTGCTCACAAATAGTTAATTAAATAACAAGATTACCTTTTTACAGACTAGTAGTACATTTCAATAATATGCGAGTTGAACGACTATACATTTAGCAGGAGCTACGGTAGAGAAATGACCACTCAAATTCCCAAGGAATCAGGTATACAAGATCACCATGGGTTAGGTCTCCCACCGAGTCCAACTTACATGCTAGCATCTTTTATGAAAACATCAAAATTAGTTTCAATTTTACCATTTACCATTAAATGGAAATTACCCAACAGTTACAGTTTGTGTCCCAGCAGAGTTTTAAACCCAATTAAATTCAAAATTCCAGAAGGAACAGATGCCTGAAGGCTTTAATGAAGGTTAGGGATACTCTACATTATACAAAATCAGTTTACAAAATTTATGGTAGCATTTCCTCATTAGAAACCTCTCCACCTCGTTTAATGTGCGACAGATGCACTCTGGAAATTTTGTTGGCCTTAGGGTTTCGAATAAGAAGAGTAACGGGAGTCAGGAATGCCTCTACATATCATGGGCCTTTGAAACGAGGGGTCAATTTGCTAGAAACTAGGTTACTGATGCCCTTTGGCTCGAAATTACGGACGTACACAACATCAACAATTTCCAAATCAGTCGGCTTGCGACAGGCATTGTGTCGCTTGGCAAGTTGGTCATGTGATACCTTAATACTCTCTCTAGCCTTGCCGAATTTCGCCCTCATATCCTCGGGCGTGAAACTGTCTGGAAGGAGATCGTGCAGGTTCCACAGATTAGACAACGGAGAATTAGCCATAAACGAAAACATTAACGAAAAAGGGGTGGCTTGCGTGCTCTCATGCACGGAGGTGTTGAAAGCAAAATTGAGCCAATGCAAATTAGAATCCCACTTGGAATGGTCGTCATGGTGGAAAGCAATAAGAGCAGAACGGAGATTACGATTGACTCGCTCAGCGTGAGACGGGTTAGGAAAATAGGGAGTGGTGGTTACATGAGAAATAGCATAATCAAATAAGAATTGACGGAACTTATGAGATACAAAGCACTTGGCATTATCTGATACCAGGAACTGACATGGCCCAAAAGATGAAAAGATGGAATTAAGACACTTTATGACGGAACTGGTCGTAGCCTGTCTGGTGGGGAATATCCAACTAAACCGGGTGAAACCGTCAGTGCAAACAAGCGCAAATTGGTTTCCCCGACCAGAGCGAGGGAACGGTCCAACATGGTCGATAAAAAGCCTCTCCATGGGTCTAGATGCCGGTTCAGATGACAACAGGCAAACCTTAGTAGAAACCGGAGGCTTGCAAATACTACATGCAGCTCAATTTCTAATGAGCCTCCTGATGTCGCCATCCATACTTTGCCAAATGAAGAACTGTCTGATTTTAGCTCGCGTCTTGAATACTCCTAGGTGGCCACCAATAGGAGATTCGTGATAGTATCGAAAGATTTCCGGAATGAGTACCGACGGGAGCACAATTTTAGGTAGACGGTCATGACGAGACGAACAACACAATACACCATCCTTTAGAGAGTAGGGCTTGATCACTTCACCAGAATTGATTCGGTCAATTAGGCAAGATAAGGAGGGATCTTCTTTCTGGAATCGCCTCACATCTTCAAAAAGCACAGGGGAATTGCTGAGAACGACATTGACATAATTTACAGGTGATACAAGGTTTACGGGTTCACATCCTTGAATATCCTCTTCGGCTGTTTCCTCATACATGCGGCTTAATGAATCAGCTACCGCATTTTCGGACCCACGAATATGGTGGATGGTGAACTGGAATGACAGAATCCTAGTTGCCCATCTGGCAATCCTACCAGTTTTACGGGGTTTCCCTATGACCCAGCTCAAGGCTTGGTTATCGGTCTCAAGGAGAAACTCAGTGTGCTCAAGATACATACGGAATTTTTCCAGGGTGAACAACACAGCTAAACCCTCAAGTTCGTATATGGAATACTTCCTTTCTGCGTCCGTTATGGTACGAGAAGCGTATGCAACGGGTTGCCTACCCAGATCAGACTCTTGCAGTAGGACACAACCAACACCACGACCAGACGCATCAGTCTGTACAATGAACTGCTTCCCAAAATCCGGAATGGCTAATACAGGGGCGTTAGAGAGCGCAACCTTAAGATCTTCGAAGGCTGCCTGCTGAGAGGGACCCCTCTCAAACTTCACAGCCTTTTTGCGTAATTGATTTAGAGGAGCAGCACGGTGGGCAAAATTACTGATGAACTTACGAAAGATGTTCACCATACCAATGTAACTAGCAAAACCCTTGGCGTTCTTGGGTGGTTTAAAATCTCTGATGGCCTGCGTACGAGACTGGTCCACGGAGATACCAGATTCGGAAACAATATGACCCAAGAAGGAAATTTTGGGCGTGGCAAAGGAAACCTTGGACAATTTGACGGTAAGGCCAGCGTCACGCAACCGATCAAGTACAACTTTCATATGATCAACGTGCTCCTCGAAGGACTCAGAATAAATCACCACATCGTCAAGATAGTGGTACACAAATTTGAATTTAATTTCTGAAAACACCTTGTCCAGAAGTCTGCTCAACACAGCGGCTCCGGTGGATAGGCGAAACGGGACACGGGCATACTCAAACAGGTTCCAGTCAGTGGAAAAAGCAGTAACATGCCTGGATTCCGGAGAGAGGGGAATTTGGAAGTAAGAAGACTTTAAATCGAGGATCGTGAACACCTTCGCGTTGCGAAACCAACTAAAGCAAGTATGAAGGTCCGGCAAAGGGATACATTGTAAAACAACCTTTTGATTAAGAGCCCAATAGTCGACCACCGGCCGAAAACCACCGTTAGGTTTTGGCACAAGGAATACAGGGGATGAATAGGCAGAAATAGAAGGTTGGATTACACCTTCTTCCAACATCTTATCGATAATCTTCCGAAGTTCAGCCATCTTGGGCGGGGCAAGGCGATACGGGCTGGATCGCACCGGCACAGAATCGGTTAGCTCAATCTTGTATTCCATCAAATAGGTTACACCCAACTTGTCAGTAAATACAAAGGAAGGAAGATTGTAGTTTTACGTGACCGTGAATCTGGTGATTATGAGCCATGGGACCTCCTTTTTACGTGGAATCCGAACCACAGGACATGGCATTTCACTTCGAAAATCTCACATGCATTGACCGGGAATCGAACCCGGACCACCTTGGTGAGAGGCATACAGCCAGACCGCTGAGACACCACGCCCCCAAAGTAAATACATCACTATACTCCTGACATAACCTCTTAATGGCATCCTTCTGAAGACTGGTTAAATTTTCCAGATCGAGATCCTCAATAGTCACAGGTTCACTAACAGAATTGACAGCAGGAGAAGATAAAACCGGGTTAAATGATAATTTACTTTGCGGATTATACGTAAACCATAAGTTGCGAGCACCAAAATCAAGAAGCATACCAACGTGTGACATGAAATTAGCTCCAATGACCACAGAACAGGAAAGATTTCTGGCAACAAAAAAATTAAACTTCCAAGAAAAATTTAGAATATGGATTTTGACTGTCATACTACCCAAAATATTTAAGTTTGAACAATTTGCCGAAATAAAAGATTCAGTGTTAGGCTCTAACTCAGGTAATTTGCAAACACTCTTCATAGATAAAAACCAGTCCTCGCTTATAAAGGATGCGACACTACCAGAAACAAGCAATGCAGAAACGGGTTCGTCATTAACACAAATTTCAATAAACGGGGATATTCCTTTAGCCACAGGAGAAGTTCCAAAATTATTATTCACTCTATAACGATTACAATTAGATGACCAGGACACCCGCACTACAGGTTTCACATTATATTTAGAACAAGCTGTACCCGGCATGCGTTGCAAAGCCAATCAAAGGAAGTGTTGGCGTTGAAATTCTGTTTCTTGAATGCTTTTGGATACACAACATGTTAACTGCCTCTAAGCTATCGTAAAATGGATTTTCTAATTTAGAACCATTCGTGGAAGCGTGCACAACAACTTTCAAAAGTTTCATCGCTGTCACTCATTTGTTGAATCTACTCGTACGCTACCTATTGTGAAATGGATTTACTAAGTCGAAACCCTTCCCTGGCGTGTACACAATAACTCATCAATGATTCATCGCAATCGGATGAATTGTATATGCACGTATACGGGGTTTTGTTTAAACGATTCGTGTGCTGTCACTCATTTGTTGAATCTACTCGTGCGCTACCTATTGAGAAATGTATTACTAAGTCGAAGCCCTTCCCTGGCCTGTACACAATAACTCATCAAGGTTTCATCGCAATCGAAGAATGTTATATGAACGCAATAGGGGATTTTGTTGAAACGCTTCGCGCGTCGTCACCCATTTGTTGCATCTACTCTTGCGCAACTTATTGTGAAATTGATTTACTAAGTCCCCTTCCCTGGCGGGTAGACAATAACTGATCAATGTTTCATCGCAATCGGATGAATAGTATATGAACGCATACCTGATTTTGTTTAAACGATTCGCGCTCCGTCACTCATTTGTTGAATCTACTCGTGCACTACCTACTGTAAAATGTATTTACTAAGTTAGAAACCGTCACGTAAGTGTCCACAACATCTCACCCAAGTTTCATCGTTATCGGACTAATGGGATATGAAGACATAGGGGACTGTATTGAAACGCTCCACATGTCGTCGTTCATTTGTCGAATCTACTCGTGTGCTACCTACTGTGAAATGTATTTACTAAGCCAGAAACCTTCCTTGGAGTGTCCACCATATTTCACCCAAGTTTCACCGCTAACGGCAGAATGGTATATGACCTTATACGGGACTTTGTTGAAACGCTTCGCGCGTCGTCCCTCATTTGTTGAATCAACTTGTGCGCTGCATATTGTATAGTGGATTTACTAAGCCAGAAATTTTCCATGACGTGTACACAACATCTCACCCAAGTTTCATAGCTACGGACGAATGGTACATGAATGTATACGGGACTTGGTTGAAACGCTTCGCGTGTCGTCGCTCATTTGTTGATTTTACTCTTGCTCTACATATTGTAATATGGATGAACTCAGCGAGAAACCTTCCCTGGAGTGTACACAACATCTCACCCAAGTTTCATCGCAATCGGAAGAATGGTATGTGAACGTATACGGGACGTTGTCGAAACGCTTCGCGCGTAGTCACTCATTTGTTGAATATAAACGTGCGCTTCGTATTGTAAAATGGATTTACTTAGCCAGAAACCTTTCCTGGAGTGTACACAACAATTCACCAAACATTTATCACTATCAGTCGACTGGTATATGACTTTATACGGGACTTTGTTGAAACGCTTCGCGTGTCATCGCTCATTTGTTGAATCTATTGGTGCGATACCTATTGTAAAATGTATGTACTAAGCCAGAAACCTTCCCTGGAGTGTACACAACATCTCACCCAAGTTTCATCGCTATGGGATGAATGGTATATGAAATTATATGGGACTTTGTTGAAACGTTTCGCGCGCCGTTGCTCATTTGTTGATTCTACTCGTGCTCTACCTATTTTTAAAGGGATTTACTAAGCTACAAACCTTCCCTGGAGTGCACACGAAATCTCAGCCTAGTTTCATCGCTATCGGACGAATGGTATATGAAAGCAAACGTGACTTTGTTGAAATGCTTCTCGCGTCGTAGCTCATTTGTTGAATCTACTCGTGCGCTGCCTATTGTAAAGTTGATGTACTAAGCCAGAAAATTTCCCTGCAGTGTACACAACATTTTACGCAAGTTTCATAGCTATCGGACGAATGGTATATGAATGCATACGGGACTTTGTTGAAACGGATTGCGTGTCGTCGCTCATTTTTTGAATCTACTTGTGCGCTATCTACTGTGAAATGTATTCACTAACTTTCAAACCTTCACGTAAGTGTACACAACATCTCACCCAAGTTTCATCGCTATCGGACGAATGGTATATGAACACATACGGGACTTTGCTGAAATGCTTCGCGCATCGTCGCTCATTTGTTGAATCTACGCGTGCGCTACCTAATGTAAAATGTATTTACTAAGTCAGAAACCTTCCTTGGAGTGTACTCAACATCTCACCCAAGTTTCATCGCAATCGGACGAATGGTATATGAACGAATAGGAGACATACATACCCACAGACAAACTATCACGTTACATTGATTTTTATATATATAGATTTGGCTGACTTGCCACGACATTTCTCACCGACAGGTTAGGTAGGTCAGCGACATAAGCAGAATTAGCACGTGATGAATTAGTTTTCAAAGAGTTACCAAGATTTTCATTAGTAGGGCGACCAGAAACTTCACAGGGTTTTCCCAAATTCTCATGCACAAAAAATATCCTTAGAAGTAACACCCGAATTGGTGTCCACAATATCCCGTCATTGGCGATACTCAACCTGGTTAATCGGACACACCTTCTTAACATGCCCTACGCCACCGCACGTGTGGCACTTAACATTGGGTCTTGGATGAAACATAACCTTAGGAGGGGGACGAGACATCAAGGAAGGAGAAGGAACATTAGCTACACGAAGGGAATCTGCATGTTTCACAGCCATAGCCTCTATAATGACCTGTTTTAGCTCGACAAATGACGAAGGCCAGGTACACATATTCATGTATGACCTATATTGAGGCGAAAACCCATTTACAATAGATGACACCAACTGTCGTTCAGTTAAAGGGGATGCAAATACCTGGGCATACACCTTAATGTCATTGACATAGTCGCTAAGGGACTCGTCCAACCTTTGGACTCGATATAAGAACTTTTGCTCGAGAGTACTAAGGGCACTCGCAGGGACAAAAAACCACAACACTTCCCTAATGAACATGGCTAAGGACTTGCGGAGGTGGATAGCTTCAATCAGCTTATCGCGCAGCATACCGGATGCAACAGGATACAACAGTTGGAAAATCTGATTTTCCGACATCCCAAAAATCGAGGCATGGTTACCCAATTCGACCACTTGCTTTAAAAATAGGACCACTTGGGTAACGCCATCTAGATTGAAACTCTTAAACTTAGTTACGAAACTAGAAATAGTATGAGGAATCGACCCATAGTTAACGGTAGGCGAGTATGTAGCATTTGGAAAAGAGACATTATTACCAGGGCACCCCGCTCGCACACCCTCTACAGGAGACAAAATATTTACATTGCCAGAGAAAAACTGGGATGCAATTGGTCGGCAGGACCCAGAAAATCATTAGGTGACTTTACATGAGAAGAATGACCGTAGCCAGGGTTAAGTGGTCTGGACGAGCCAGAACCAGACAATAGAGGGGCAGGCAACCCACTATTAGTAATCGATCCCAAAACCTCAGACCTAGTAAACAGAGGTGATTCACGTTCAACCACAGAAGAACTCTCCAAATTCACCAGGTTATCTCTTAAGTCGATTAAATCAAAAGCACTATTATTGTTGGCCATTATAAAAAACACAGAATGCAGGCAGACAATACAGAAAGAAACAAATTTTAGGAATTACGAGGACAGTTTACACTTTCACAACAATACCATAACTACCAATTACCAACACCATAGATTAGGTTGACACTCGAACACAGCCACAATACTATACAAAATCATGCACAATGCTGCCCAGAACTACAGACGTCATCGCTAGTTTGGCTCGAGAACAGGAAGCTAAATTACAATAAATTGCTGCAAACCACATGGCGAACAGCCTCAGACAGGGCTCCTCGATGTCTTCACTCCTAGCATGTAGGCTATCAGAATACTAACAAATCCACATTTCCCATGCCAAGAACACATGCCAGTCACTCACCGAGCTTCATTTTCAGTGGGAATGTTGCATTACAAACAGGATAAAAACCAGCACAGACACCTCGCTTGGAACAGGTCACTTACATATCACCACATGGGTACTCAGAGGCAAATATGAAATCAAACAAACGACAAGGATTAGCATTAAACAACATCGAGTGCACTGGCATAACAGATCCCATCAACAACCACTCCATCAGCATCAGAAGGGTCCATAAAATGAGCCTGCGTGAATGGGGGAGGGGATAGTTGCAGAAGCGATCACGAGCTCTGTCTGCTACCAAAATGAAACGGGGATGGCCAGGGTGGATGGGCCTACTTACCTTTCTTCAGAGGTCCGCATCGCTTCAACAGCAAAATCACCTCCAGAAGACATGCCCCAACAGAAGAACACCAAAGAGGGTGGAAGGAAGGTGGAGAAGAGGGGAAGGCACAGGCTGTTCTACAGACACCCTCCGATAACGAATAGAATTGCTGCCGGCGAAATAATGCCACAACAGTTGCTTAAAAATTTAAAATAAAATTTAATTATCAGAAGGATGCAAGAAAATACAATTTAATATAACTCCTTCAGCCACCAAACAAACTTCTCTGGTAAAGCACATGGCTTAAGGCCAAAACAAGTCAATTACCTGAGAAAACTAGATAAGGTTTTACATGCAGTTTGCTGAACCAAAAGAAAACATTAAATTTAAAAAAAATTAATTAAGCCCAAAGGAAGAAAATCAGTAGGCAGGCATTATTAAATGAGAAAGGGCTTGATGACATAGTAGTACGCAATACCGACCCGACATGCAGAGATCCAGGCCACGATGCAAAACGAAAAATTAAAAATTAAATTAATAAAATAAAATATGATCAATTAAGAAATCCACAACATTCGTGACGGAGAAAAAAAACACAGGAACATTCACCAAAAACACAAAGTTAAACCAACAAGGTTACCAAAAAAATATTAAGCTAACACCACAACACGTTTGAGTTCCCGCTCGACGCCTGGAGACTGCACTCTCAAGACCAGAATGCAGTCAGGCAAAATAAAAAAACAAACATGGCCACCAAAACAGACGACCGCATGTCAAATCGAATTACGGCAAACAATTAGCATAAAATTAATTTAAAATCACCAGAGAGAAAGAAGGGGAGGAGAGAATTACGCCTTAACACTATTGACATGAGGCTTTTAGACTGCAACGGATCGTAATATAAATAATTAATAGGGCTATCCCAAAGACTACCAAAAACTAAATAAATAAAAATTTACAACGTAAAATAAACTAGAAGCGTGTCTCCAAAGGTACGAAGAAAACAAATAAATTTACATAACGGGTAACATTAGTAAAAGAGAAAAATTAGGCCTACCAGGTGAAACAAAATACAGAATTAAAACATTAATATAAGGCCAATATCGGAGCTCCATAACAAAATATATAAAAATTAATAACGTACCTCAAAACTTCTCTCTGGAGACACAATAAAAATAAAATAATTAACACACAAACCAAATAACGTTATACGGCACTAGATTGCCTGAAAATGGCCCACCCAGCACATGCTTCGTTTGGGTCACAAGCACTGGTCTGCATCGAGATGCGATTACTATCCGAATTTCTTCTTCACTGCGAAACGATGAAATAATAGCCTGAAGAGCACAGGCAATTCCCTTTTATCGTATAGCCAAATTTCGTAGCGGCTAGGGGCCACGGCCCCCAGCACACGGAGAGATACACTTGACCAGCAGCCGGCTTGTTGTTTACTTGACGAGAGACTAGCAGATTACAACATGGCGGAGATTACACAGTCAAAATACGCACTGCATTCATGTTAATGTAATTGTCCACTCACAGTTTGACACCTCAAGTAACAATGTGATTATTAAGTAATTAATTTGGCGGTATCGTGTATATACATTCTTTTGTTCCATGACGTAGAATATAATACCCTTCAAATATGACTCGAATAGGACGAGTTTAGAAGGCACCCCAAACACACTCTAGCGGTAAAGAAGGAACCACGGCTAGAAGCGCCGAAGTCTGCTAGAAGCTGCCATCTCGTGTTCATAATCGGAACCAAGCCATCAGGCGGTCGTTTCAAAGGTAGGGAAGTCACATATAGGGGTGATACATATTTAAAAACGTTGGTACGGGCATTGCACGTATCAATAATAATAAATTGTTATAGATAATACGGGACAAGGAGTTAGATAATTGTTTAGGAGTGAAACGGGGCATTAATAATCCTTATGAAGTAATAGGAAAGCATTATTAAATAAACATTTTTTCCTATTGATAATAATGATAACTTGTGAAGGATTTTATTTAAATTGAATGTTTTAAATGCGAGAAACTTAGTGAAATAGAAGTTAAAATTTATAAACAGGTAGTATGGGTTGGTAAATGAAGGTGAAATATAATCAATTTTTGAGCTCAGTAAAATTTTCCAAAAAAGAAAAAAAATAACAATAAACGAATATCCAAAGAAAACAATAAGGCAGGTACTTATGTATAACTCTAGGGCAGAATTTATGTAAAAGGGAAGGCCAGGAAATGTTGACCATAATAAATACATCTTTTCTTATAAAGATAAAATTTGGGAAAAACGCAGAGTGGTAAGACAGGATATTACAAAGAGAAAAATACATAAAATTGTTGGTCGATAAAAAATATAATAGATGAAGTCAAATATAATTGTTTAGTGTGTGAATATATTTGTCAACACTTAAGTTTGGTGAGGAGGCCAGATGGGTCGTCCATGAGGGCTTTGAGTCCCATTGTCTTACGCACACAGGGATATGCGTGTGTGTCATGTGAATGTTTATGGAGAGCATATAGGCTCTGAATTGTAAACGAAGGGTAAGGCATTATTAGACCGCCCCATATTTCTAGTCTAATCCCACTATATCTGTCGGTTTTAAAAAAATGCAAATTTTATCAGGATCAACTTCAATTTTCCAAACCTGATGCCTAAATATTCGAACGGTATGAGTATAGATTTTGAGGAACCTAATCTAAGAAAAAAAATAGCTGGAAAATGAAAAGATTAACAAGATAAATAATTTAATATTTATGTTTTGTGCTTTGAGTATTGATAAAAAGAATTTTCTTTTGATATGAGCAGTTAATATTCACCAGATGAAAAGTGAAACCCTGTTGTAAATAAAATTCTAATAGAATTATGGAATTAATTAAAAATGATACTAATAATAAAAATAAATTCAGAGAATGTTATAATTTAAATCTTTGTGAAACATTGCACAGATTTTCTAAGTGAGAAGAAGTTGTGGCAAGAAACTCTGTCAACTGAGAATAAATTGCAACAATTGCGTTGTTTATAACAAATGAATGTCAATTATGAATAATAAATTTCAAATGATGAAATTCCTATTTTTGATCATTGTTCATTTGGAACAAAGAGACTTATAGATAAATGAGATACAATCTAAATTTTCAATTTGATGAACATTTCATAAATTTTGTTTATAGTTGAAACAAAGTTTTGAAAATAATGACCTATTAACATCCGACTTTGTTAAACCGAATCTTAATATGAGGTTCATAAGCCAGAGTTAGCAATGAATCAACAAAATAAAATATATTGTTTTTGTGAAAAGAGGAAAAAATGAAAAGTGTATAAATATTTTTTTTGAATGTCATCAATGAACGACGAATCTTAGTAATGTGCAACGAGATATGTAAATAGGATGAATCACTCGGACTCTTTAATGAAAGTGATTATCTAGTGTAAATATGAGGATTTTTTTATTGTTGATATCAGATGGACTTTGATTTCTGATTATCAAATTTTTTGAAGTGGTGAATGATAGGAAGGTTGATTTTTAAAATGATTGTGTTGTTTGTTTGTGTTTAGGAAATTATTGCCAGTCAATGTCAAATTTAATTATCAATAAATTGAGATATTTTAAGAAAGTGTGTGTTTCCAAAAAAAATTTCACTCCTTACCTACTTGAGAATTACCGAAATGAGAGATGCCAGATTGACCAATTATTTGCCTGGATAGACCCTGAGATAGATTTTCTCGTGCTTATCTATTCGGTATTTTTCAAAATGTGGTCATTTGGATCTTGATCCAAACGGGCACATAAGGTAGAGGAGGGTATTTTGGCACCCAACGTGGGGTTACCGAATTGGTCTTTCAAACTTGTTTTCGAAAAAGCATTCGTGTAGACTTTTGAGTTTTGATCTTTTCACAAATCCAAAGATTTTTTTAAAGGGATTTGTTGAGTCCGTGTTATGAGGACACAGTAGAATTTGTACTTTAGGAATAAGAATTTTGAATTTGATTTTCAGATGATTTCGTTTCATTTGGGTGTAATATTTAAGGGAGTTTTATTAAATTAAATTATTTTTAATAAATGTTAGAATTGGTATTTGTTGTTTGTTTTGTTGAAAACGCAGACTTATAGTATCCAGAGGGAGGATTTTTGAATTTTGCATAGCAGTTGTTGTTGATTGAATTAAAGATTTAAATAAGTAGAGATTTTTTTTCATTAAATAGCGATGTAGGGTAAATCACAATTTATTAGGAATCCTCAAATGCTACTAGGCTAGTCAATGTTTAGTATTAAGGCATCGTTGATACCATAGAATACCTATCCTACATTTCTCTGTTCGAAAACATGGATAAAGTATTGGAGGTTTTAGCTCGACTGGAGTCGAACAATAAGGAGAGTTTGGAGAAAGCAGCTCTTATGGAGAGTAAACTGATGGAAAATTCCAAAAAGTTGGAAAAGCAGATCCAAGAAAATTCCCAATATTTAGAAAGTAGATTGAATGAATCAATAGAGTCCCAACTAAAAGAAAATTCTAAATCATTACACGATAAATTATCTGAAATTTCTAAATCATTAGACGATAAATTATCTGAGTCTATTGAAACTAAATTAAATGAAAGTTCAAATTCCCTAAAATCAGACATAGATAGCAAACATTCAGAGATTTCTAAGCACTTTGAAGACAGATTAAGTATCAGCACTGACGCGTTAAGAGAATCTTTGCAAGAAAAGATTTCGGAACATTCCAAAGCACTCGATAGATTAACTGAAAGTTCACGCCTAATGGATCTAAAAATCATAGGTAACTCAGAAACTTTGAGGTTAGACTTAGCCGATAATTCCAAATTGTTAGAGCATCGTTTGACCGAAAATTTGGGGAAACAGTTCGCAGAGACGTCTAAAATTTTGGGGGTACAGTTAGGCGAATTGTTTGAAAAATCCAAGATTTTGGAGACTAGGTTAGAGGAGAATAGAGTTTCATTGGAAACACAAATTAATGATAGCACGAAAACATTGGAGGGAGAATTAGGAAAGACGCACCATAAATTGAAAGGCATGGAAGAATACTTTGAAAAACATTCCAACAAAGTGGCCAACGATTTGGTTAATTTAGAAATCGGGATTACCGAAGAATGTAACAACACTGCAAGGCAGGTTTTACAGAAGGTAGCAACGGATTTCCGGGAAAATATTTTAGAACAATTGAAAGGAGACCGAGTAATCAAAGAACTTTGCGAGTGTGTGAATGACACAGCACTTAATGAAATCAAAAGATCAATCCTGGATGAAGCTAAAAAAGAGGTCCAAGAAGCGAGAAGCTCTTTTTCCACACATGTCAAGGTGATATCAGAAGATGTGGGTAAGATATAAAAATACGTATTTCATGTAACTAACCTTGTGAAGAATCACGAAGTGATAATTAAGGGGCTAATCAAAGACGTTCAAGAGACTAACAAAAACGTGAAAAGCAAAGAGACCGATCCTGTTACTAAGGAGTTCGTAAAGAAAACCATTGAAGAAATCCAAGGAGAAATGGCAATAAAAACAGATGATTCAGACTTGAAGAAAACCGTGGGAAGATTGGAAGAGAATTTTTCACTATACAAAAATCAACTAGACCAGAGAAAATTGGAAGAGATGCCAATTAATGAAAAAAGGAAAGAAATTTCTAAAGAATTTGAAGAGACAAGAGTAATAACAAATTCTGCTCCCATTGCAATCTACAAGGATAAGGATAACAAGCCAGGAAAATTTACCGGAATGGGGATTATTCCTCCGGCCGAATTTTTACGGGAGTTCAAAGATTACATCCGGGACTCGAAGATTTCGAAAGAGAGAGAGATCCGGATGGTAAGCAGATTTTTGGATGGGCCTGCACTGGTTTGGTGCCGCGAATCAGTTCAAATTTTCATAACTTCGAAGAATTTTCTAGAGGACTGTTGAGAAAATTTGGGTCGCCGGAAACGCAGCAACAAATAAGAGCACAATTGTATGCCAAACGATATTCGACATCCCAGCCAACTAAATATTCAGCATATTTTTCACAGCAGTTGTCTAAACTACAATTTCTAGAACCGCCCATGCCAGATTTCGAGGTGATATCCGCATTGATCCGACAATTTCCGATAGAAGTACAAAGAACATTAATTGCAGCCAATTTAGGAAATATGGAACAATTTGATGAGGTATTGCAGAGGTTAGAACATGCCAATGCACAGTTCTTTCATTTGAGAGGGAGTAAAACTGAGAATCATACCACAAACACCGTTGTGACTGATCGTCACAGTCAAACGGACCAGACGTGGAATAAACCGAAAGATAATGTAGCTAATAAAGAATGGAGAAATACTAGGGACACTCCATACCAGAATAGACCGTATGTAAGATCGTACAAGTATCAAAACAGGTGGAATAAATGAAAAAAATATGATTTTCAATGAAAACCCTATAATAGGTCCCCACCACAAGATCAACATCACCAAAGAGATGAACAACAAGAGAGAGAAAATGTTAAGCAACAGACTAGGGAAGATATTGATAGGAGACATCAAGAGAGCAAACAGTACCTAGATGAGCAGCACAACAAACCAAGTACTTCCGGGTTACAAAAGCCGGTAGTAAATGATGAAAAAAACACTCAAAAATGTTAACAAGTAGTTACGTTGCGAAGATCGCTAGATGGCAATTCGAAGACGAGGATTTGATAGACTTAAAAGAAGAAAGAATAGGACAAGAAAAACTATCAAAATTACCCATCATAGAATGTGAAGTTTATGGCATGAAAATTCATACCCTGATTGATACTGGAGCAATGCTTTTTTGTAAGCGAAAAGCTCTACGCTTTATGGAAGCTCAGGAACGTTTAGAGGAGATTCCTGTATCAGGCATTAAGATACAAGGAATTATACCTAACAAAGTGACAACGTGCAAAACACAGTTGTATTTGAGGCTGAAAATTGGGGAATGCTATTTCGAGCATGTTTTTGTTGTTATGAAGGACATTATACATGACATGATCATAGGAAATGACTTTATTACTAAATATAAGGCTATCATCGATATGAAGTCAGAGACTTAACATTTTCATCAGACAGGAGAGGAAGATTTTGAGGGTGACGAAAAAAATTCACCGAGGGAAATATCCGATGGTCACAGGTTATCCAGAACATAATAGAAGAAGAAGAAGATGTAGTCAAGATAGTGGAAACGCATAATCTGAATAGGAACCTATTGGAATTTGGAGACATATTCGATACAAAACCTGGGGAGATTAAGGATTTTGAGTATCACATCCAAGTCAGCGATGAAGCACCATATCATTGTAGACTGTATCCAATTGCAGAGATATATCGTGAACAGGTGAAAAACATTATTTCTGATTTGGAAAGAGATGACATAATAGAGAAATACACTACAGCTTATGTAAATCCATTAGCGGTTTTACCAAAATCGGATGGAAGTTTGCGTATTTGTTTAGACGTAGATCGTTGAATTCCAAAATTCTACCAGAATACGACCGACCCCCTCTCATAAAAGAATTATTAAGAAAATTCAAAGGAAAGAAGTGGTTCTCCACTATTGATCTCACTTCGTCATACCATCATGTGCAATTGAGTGAGGAATCAAAAAAATTCACGGGATTCATGTTTGAACAACAGACCTATGTTTTCATAAGGCTACCGTTCGGAATGAAAACATCAGGATCCGTTTTAATGAGAGCGTTAGACAAAAACGTTAGTTCGGAAGTTAAGAATTCGGTAATCTGTTACATCGATGACATACTGGTTGCATCTGAGGACGAAGAACAACATTTGTTACACCTGAGAAATTTGTTCAATGACTTGAGGAAGTCAAATATCAAGGTAAATTTAAAGAAATGCCAATTTTTCAAGAAGGAAATTAAATTCCTAGGGCATATCCTGGATGGACAAGGCTATCGTCCAAATGAAGATAAAATTGAAGCAATAGCTAATTTTCCAAGACCCACGAGAATAAAGCATGTCAGTAGTTTTTTTGGGGACCTGCCAATTCTTCGCTGGACATTGTCTTAACTACACCAACATTGTAGCGCTATTGCAAAGTCTTTTGAGAAAAGGAAACAGATGCAATTGGTGTGAAGAACATGAAGAAACCTTCAAACAAGCTAAAGAATTATTGTTGAACAGTGTGAAGCTGGAATATCCTGATTTTAAGAAAAACTTCATAATAGAATCGGATGCTTCAAATGTAGGGATAGGGGCAATCCTATTGCAAGATGATGTGAATGGCACTAGATATTATTTGTCATTTATCAGCTGAAAGCTTAGACCTTCAGAGAGGAATTACTATACGACTGAACTAGAAGCTCTTGACATAGTTCATGCCTTAGAAAGTTGGAAAAAGATGCTGATTGGTCATTCTGTCATCATCCGAACTGACCATCATGCTCTTGAATCTATTCTCAAGACAAATTTTGCAAGTGAGAGAATAACACG
Source organism: Meconema thalassinum (assembly GCA_946902985.2). Taxonomy (NCBI): domain Eukaryota; kingdom Metazoa; phylum Arthropoda; class Insecta; order Orthoptera; family Tettigoniidae; genus Meconema; species Meconema thalassinum. The sequence continues at coordinate 64,901,422 of OX336390.1, read as the reverse complement.
ATGGGATTTATTTGTACAACAGTTTAATATTACAATCGAACATAACCCAGGGAAATCCAACGTAGGAGCCGACAGGTTAAGTCGTGCGGTTGAGCCAACGTTTAAGGTAAAGCATATCAATCTGGTACAGGAAGACGAAGAAACCCTGGAACGATTAGAGAGAATATCTGCGACTCAGAAAAGGAACGCACCTTTAAGAAAAATCTATAGATTTATGAAAGGAAACATGGACAACAATGATGCAGATTACCCTGAAAGTGAGAAAATTGCAAGGAATTACGTGGTGAGGAATGATATTATATACAAATTCATAGATGCGAATCATACTAAGTAAAGAGTGGCGGTACCACCCGTATTGCAGAAGAGAATTATATGGTTAGCACATAGAATGTCGGGGCACGCTGGATTAGATAAAGTAGTAAGCCTAATACAAGAGAAATTTTCGTGGGACAAGATAAGGAATACTGTCAGACAGACGATCAAGACGTGTGACTTGTGTCAACGGACTAAGCACAACACCAAGCTATTGAGAGAAGCACCTCGTCCCATTATTCCACAGAAACCACGGGAATTATTCGCCATAGACATTTATGGGCGTTTGCCGAAATCAAAAAGGGGGAATAAGTATATATTAGTGACCATGGATTTAGGGGCAGATGACCTCGTTGTTCCTCCTCTTAAAACAACAATAACTAACTAACTAACCATGGATGTTTTCAGTAAATATAGCATGTTACATCCCATGCAAAAAGCAAATTCCCGCTATGTTTTGAAGAGGATACGAGACAGTGTCATTCCTGAGGCAGGGAAACCGGAATACCTACTATGCGATCATTGGTCACAATTGACATCACGTGAGTTTAGAAATGCCATGGAGGTGTTGGACATTAAACAAATATTGTGTTCAATACGCTATCCGGAAAGTAACCCAGCCGAGAGAAATATGTCAGTAATTGCAAAATTCTGACGTTTGTTTTGTTCTGATGAACATTGGAAGTGGATGGATGTACTACCAATTGCAGCGCATTCCATGAATTCTACGGTGCATGAGAGCACTAATCAGATAACAATGTTGTTACACAAAGGAGAAAAACCTATCAGACAATGGGACACGATAATTCCCATGACACCAACAATTGAACCTAGCATGCAACTTAGAAAGAATCGAGCACTAGAAAGGATTCGAGAACAAGCAGCTAAGAGGGAAAGGAGAGTCCGAAGGAAGAAATTCTGATAGCCTCTGAATATCGGAACTCAGGTACTTGTAAGAAAACCCGTCCCATCAGATGTTTTGAATAGAGTATATTCAAAATTTGCTAGCCTATACTATGGTCCATTTCGCATTATAGAGAGTTTTGCCAACGGAAGTTACCAACTAATTGAAGAACCTTCGGGTAAGATCGTAGGAAGGTTCAATGCAGCAAACTAGAAGATCTATCATCGGAGAACAGGACATCAGCAGTAAAAGGAAAATAAGAGGAAACGCCGAGGGAGAAAAAGGCAATTTTAGAGCCAGACGAAAAAAATATATGTGATGTCTCACATAATTTTTTTAAGGCGTAAGGGGTGGATGTCCCCGGATCGTGCAGACGTCCGTGACATAATGAAAATTTGATGGTAACGAACGAACGCTAGTCCAGAGAGACAACAAGACTAATGTTATTCGAATGACGCGCTCAGAGGACAGAGTGTTCAGGGAAGCATATAGAGACCGGAGTGAGTGACGCGGAGACGTGACGTGAAAGCTTGCATACGTCATGAGTAGAAACTTTTATAAATTTTACTCAAGGAGACGGATTAGCGACTTAAAAAGTAGCACAATTTTCTGGCACAGAAAAGAGAAGAATTGTAAGCTATTGAGCAGAAGAATCCGTACACTAGGAGCCAAGATCTGGAAATGGACTTTCGAGAAAGATTGCTGGCTGACCTACATAAGGAGACAGGTTTGCAAGACAGTCAAGTCATTCCTAGCAAGCAACTGCTTGGGAGGAACTCGCCGCTGCGCTTCATAACAGTGAATACTACGTCATACTACACGCCGAAGGAACTTTGCCACCAAATAAGCCATGTGGGCTGGGGCTATGTTCAAAGTGATAGAAATTTTCAAGAACGGACTTGGAATATTAGAGGATTCTATAGTCAGATATTCTTACAAGTACTCTACAAGTGATGGTTATTTGATAAACCATTCACTGAAGTCGCCTACAATAATTTGTTGTTTCTATTTGCGAAACTGTACAAGGCACTTCAAACTATTGACAGGACAGACTGTGAACTTGGGGTTCAGTCTCAACTGCTAATAGGTGTTCCTATGCGAGCGGACGATCAGAACAGTATTTTAAATCGTGCAACTTGTTCCAAGAAACGAAATTGCAAGAGTAACTCATTCATTTGGAACTATTTCTACAGTTCGAAATGTTACCTTGTGTTGACGAATACGGGAGTGTTTGTTTTAAACGAGCGATCATCATATCGACATGCGCCGTTAAGCGAATTAAGGATAGGTGACGTGGGACCAACGAAGTTGAAATGGATTGCAGATGACCATGGGGGACGCTATGGGTTTAGCGTTTACTGAAGGACACGCATGGCCAGCACAGCAAGAATGAAGTAAGCGCTATTTCATGTACTATCAACTAGATTAGTAGAGAATTTTGAGAATTCTTTTTACTCAGTCATTTTAAGAAATCAACACCACCGTTTATTTCGAATATCATATTTGTCTAGGATGGCAAATGGAGAGACATGAAAATCTGACAACTTATTTTGCCGTATTTTCTATTTCGTTCAGACTACAGTCATGTTCATGTTTTCTGCAACATGAAATATATAAAATATTTCCAAAGGATAGGAAGAATCAAAGTAAAATCTTATGAGAGATTTAAGTTACATCTTGGATTATTTGAAAAATTTAATTTTATAAATAAATAAACATAAAAATAAAACTAAGATAATAAAAATAATGTCAAATGTGAATAAAATAATTTCGTAATGTTATTGATCCGAACACTATTTAACGTTGTAAAATATAATTTGGTAATAGCACCATTTACTAAAACTAAATAAAGTTAAATGATTACCGCATTAATAATAATAATAATAAATTGTTATAGATAATTCGGGACAAGGAGTTAGATAATTGTTTAGGAGTGAAACGGGGCATTAATAATCCTTATGAAGTAATAGGAAAGCAGTATTAAATAAACATTTTTTCCTATTGATAATAATAATAACTTGTGAAGGAATTTATTTAAATTGAAGGTTTTAAATGCGATAACCTTAGTGAAATAGAAGTTAAAATTTATAAACAGGTAGTATGAGTTGGTAAATGAAGGTGAAATACAATCAAATTTTGAGCTCAGTAAAATTTTCCAAAAAAAGAAAAAAATAACAATAAACGAATATCAAAAGAAAACAATAAGGCAGGTACTTATGTATAAGCTTAAAGCAGAATTTATGTAAAAGGGAAGGCCAGGAAATGTTGACCATAATAAATACATCTTTTCTTATAAAGATAAAATTTGGGAAAAACGCAGACTGGTAAGACAGGATATTACAAAGAGAACAAGCAGTTCCGTGAAGAACTATACAGCCTATTTTCATAAATCCTGCTTATGTTAATTGCCACTATCAACATACAAAATTTCAGTTTGATTGCTGTAATAGATTCGTAGATATTCAGAGTCGTCTGAATATTTCGGATGGTCGCCATGTTGGATTGTTAAATGTATAGGCCATAGAGTCATGTACCATTGAAGGAAAATTATTGCGTAGGTTCATTAATAAAACTTTCACTCTGATCACTTGATTCCGACACAAAAAATATAAACTTCATTTTAAAATTCGCACAGCCGCCATCTTGAGGTTATGTATACAATTGAACTAAATTAGATACCAGTGCATTACAATGTGTAAAAACATTTCCTGTACCAGATTTCATTGCGTTTGGAACATTAAATCGCGAGAAAGGTCTATTTAAAATTTTCAAATTCGCTTGGCCGCCATGTTCGTTTTGTAGTTAACCGCTTTTTGAAAGACTTGTAGGTGAACTTTCTGTAGTGCCCTTTATCTCCGTATAAAATTCCAGGGTGATACAGCTAATAGTTTCAGAGATATAGAATGCCGGTGAAATATTTCGCCTATTCGCCATCTTGTGCTTATATAAACAATTGAACCAAGTTAGATGTCGGTGCATTACAAGGTATATAAACATATACTGTACCAAGTTTTATTGCGTTTGGTTGGTTAAATCGCGAGAAACGTCTATTTAAATGTCGCAAATTCGCGTGGCCGCCATGTTGCATTTGTAGTTACCAGTTTTACAAAGGTCACATAGGTGAACTTCTAGTAGTTTCCTTTATCACTGTAATAAATTGCAGGGTGATATCGGTAATAGTTTCGGAGATATTGAATTCTGGTGCAATATTTCGCACAGCCGCCATGTTGGAATGGTGAGACGTAACGAAATTTGAAGGACACTGTCGAGGTTGCCCGGTATAGTACAATAAACTCACAGAGATTCATTTAAATCGCTCCAGCCGTTTAAAAGTTATTAGGGGGACACACACACACACACACACTTCACACACACACACACACACACACACGCACACACACACACGGACAAAAGGTGATCTCATAAGCCTATTTTTTTCAAAATTGAAAATAGGCTTAAAATATATAAATGTGTTGGTGGACAAAAAATATAATAGATGAAGTCAAATATAATTGTTTAGTGTGTGAATATAATTGTCAACACTTAATTTTGGTGAGGAGGCCTGATGGGTCGTCCATGAGGGCTTTGAGTCCCATTGTCTTGCGCACACAGGGATATGCGTGTGTGTCATGTGAATGTTTATGGAGAGCATATGGGCTCTGAATTGTAAAAGAAGGGTAAGGCATTATTAGACCGCCCCATATTTCTAGTCTAATCCCACTAAATCTGTCGGTTTAAAAAAAAGGCAAATTTTATCAGGATCAACTTCAATTTTCCAAACCTGATGCCTAAATATTCGAACAGTATGAGTTTAGATTTTGAGGAACCTACCTAAGAAAAAAAATAGTAGGAAAATGAAAAGATTAACAAGATAAATAATTAAATATTTATGTTTTGTGCTTTGAGTATTGATAAAAAGAATTTTCTTTTGATATGAGCAGTTAATATACACCAGATGAAAAGTGAAACCCTGTTGTGAATAAAATTCTAAGAGATTATGGAAATAATTAAAAATGATAATAATAATAAAATAAATTAGGAGAATTTTATAATTTAAATTTTTGTGAAACATTGCACAGATTTTCTAAGTGAGAAGATGTTGTGGCAAGAAACTCAGTCAACTGAGAATAAATTGCAACAATTGCGTTGTTTATAACAAATGAATGTCAATTATGAATAATACATATTTCATTTGGAACAAAGAGACTTATAGATACATGAGATACAATTTAATTTTCAATTTGATTAACATTTCATAAATTTTGTTTATTTTTGAAACAATAAACAGGTTTGTTTCAAACCTTTGAATCAAAGGTTTGAAAATAATGACCGTATTAACATCCGACTTTGTTAAGCCGAATCTTAATATGAGGTTCATACGACAGAGTTAGCAATGAATCAACAGAATAAAATATATTGTTTTTGTGAAAAGAGGAAAAAATGAAAAGTGTATAAATATTTTTTTTGAATGTCATCAATGAACGACGATTCTTCGTAATGTGCAACGAGATATGTAAATAGAATGAATCACTCGGACTCTTTAATGAAAGTGGTTATCTAGGGTAAATATGTAAACAAAAAATATTTTTTTTATTGTTGATATCAGATGTACTTTTATTTCTGATTATCAAATTTTTTGACGTGGTGAATGATAGGAAGGTAGATTTTTTAACTGATTGTGTTGTTTGTTTGTGTTTTGGAAATTTTTGCCTGTCAAAGTCAATTTTAATTATCAATAAATGGAGATATTTTAAGAAAGTGTGTGTTTCCAAAAATAATTTCACTCCTTACCTACTTGAGAATTACCGAAATCAGGGATGCCAGATAGACCAATTATATGCCTAGATAGACCCTGAGATAGATTTTCTCGTGCTTACCTGATTTCGGTATTTTTCAAAATGCGGTAATTTGGATCTTGATCCAAACGGGCACAGTACCAATGCTTAACGATGTGGTATGACATAACTGGCCCAAAGTTATGAGCCTAGCACTTGTTAGATTGCCCGACGTACCAATGCTTAACGATGTGGTATGACATAACTGGCCCAAAGTTATGAGCCTAAAACTTGTCGGGTTGTCCGACGTACCAATGCTTAACGATGTGGTACGACTAAACGTTCCCAAATCTTTGACCCGCTAACCTATCAGATTTCCCGACGTAGCCATGGTTGATGATTTATGATACGGTAGAGTGATCCAATTTGCCTTGGGTTCGAACAATGTTTAATTATATGGCAGCTTACATGGAGGTCTAACGTCACATGCCGTAAATATAGCTTGAATTTATAATTCCCTAAAGAAGCCTAATAAGTTATATCCCAGTGATTTCTAAAAAATTAATGTATCATGACAGCAATTCGCCTCCAACAGGATAACGGGCCGGTTAATCTGAACTTTGCAAAACTAGCCATGGTGGTCCCATGCACTTGTGACTCGTCCAAGATGGGGGTTACACCTACACCATAACCCAGCTATCCTTCTCTCTCACCTAATACACATCCCCTTATACCACCACCACATCTAGAATTCTCTCAAATTTCAAACTGATTTCTCCAAAATTTACCAGATTTACGATGAAGACAACCTTTGCTTACACTTACTTATGCTATGCTTTTTCCTGTCCTGATTTTTTTCTGTTGAACCGTCTGATAATAAATCTATTGACTGATATCACTATCGCTGCACTCTACACAACTTGCAAGCATCTATTATAGCATTGCTACATATTCGGACAACTCTAACAACCCTCAGGCCCCCATTGATACAGAGGTTTATATCCCGAGGTGGTTGATATTATTGACTGTTCCAGGCTTCCCTAGGTGTTCATAAAGGTGATAAATGGGTCATGATATTCTTTCATCTAGCTACTTGCAGCTACTTCCTAAGGTCACTCTCACAACTATTGCTGAAGATCGCCAAAGGTTAACGATTGGATTTGGAGTGCAAGGTGCGAATAGCAATTAAGAAAAAAGGCGGTATCGATACATTTTTTAAAATTTAAGTATACGGTATTTACAATATTTACACATAATACATTTAGCTCGTTAACGGCGCTTTATTACGAGGTGCGATCAGAAAGTATCCACGCTGCACTTTGGGATATCTCCCGAATCAACAATCGGAGAAAATCATGAGACGGTTCAAACAAAAGGGCGTAACGTCATCTTTTCAAAGGACCATTTATTTTTCAATTTAGGGCTTTTAGAGCTTAAGTGGAAAATTCAAATTTGCAGTTTTTAATACGAATTTAATTCTTTAATTATGTATTTATGACGGTCAGATTTGCAGTAGGGATGTTCATCCGGGTATAGTTAATTAATTATTGTTGTTTTAAGGGGTGGAACTACGAGGTCATCTTCCTCTTAAAGCAGAGTACCTTAAGTCGGTAAACCAATGTTATTATTATTATCATTATCAATATTACCAGATAACTTTACGCTATCACGCATGGCCATAAATGAAGTAAAATCCTAGAGTGTATGTTTAGAGTCACTTCAAGCGGTCACGTTGACCTATCACATAATTATACCATCATGACGAAGTACATTTTCTATTTCTAATTGTTCACCCTCATTGACTGTATTACCAACCTGTTTAAAGGCATGCAAGAGCTGTACGCGTTTGACCAATATATTTGAATCGTTCCAGTAGGTATCAATGATGAGTGGTTTCGAAGTTTTAAACGCTACTCTGGAGGCAGATGTTCCATGGCGTGCAATCACTGATGTTTTTAAACACTGGCGAAGTGGTGATGGTTTTATACGTGTAAATACATCATCCTTCTCCTTATCATCATTATCCTTTCACCTTTGCCAACAGACTCCTGCATGGTCTGCGTTGCCTTCGATAATGTTGGAAACTCTTCAGATGTGGCGAAGCGCTTTAACATAGCTTTCAGGGTTGATGTTAGATTTTTATCGACAAACAAGGCACTATCAGCGCGTGAACGTTTCAGTGTATTAAACTTGCGACGAATAGGCTATTTTCCAGCGCATATGTGCCTTTTCATAGGGATCGCTTTTTAGCATTCTGATGAGTTTTCCTCAACACCACATTGATGATCACTCATACTCAAGACATCACCATCTTTTCTTTTCAAGACGCCTTGATACCTTTTTGACATGTCCTCTGAGCATCGAAATAATACTTATTCATTAACATTTTGTCGCTTGTAGTAGCCTTTATAGAGTCCACATTCTTTACCTTTGTTGATTGAAGTAAGTTCGATAATAGCAACTGACTTGACAGCACGATCATCCAACTTTGAACGTTACAACAGTTATGGTGATGGAGTGATTCAATGTCGTTTTTTTACCGCTTATTTCGCTGGTCGCTTTTTGATGTCGGCTTATTGGGTGGGTTATTTGATATCGGCCTATTTAGCCACTTATTTGATGTCGGCTTATTTAGCGGCTTATTTTATGCCGGCTTATTAAGTGGGATATTTAATATCAGCTTATTTAGCGGCATATTTGGCGTCGGCTTATTTGGTGGGTTCTTTGATGTTGGCTTATTTAGTTGCTAATTTAGCGGCTTGTTTAATCTTGGCTTTATTAGTGGCTTATTTTCTTGATCGCTTTACTTTTGAGAAACCCGTGTACCTCTCATGGTATTTGAAGTGTACCGCAACCCTGTTGAGGGCTTTACTTGCTTTACTGGTAGATTCATAAGCAATAAACAACAACACACCATGATTTACAGAATTCTATAATACTTTTACATGACATGATGCTGGCCATAGTTTAATCTAACCTAACCTAAGCGAAAGAAACACAATTTTGCAATGTTTCCTAAAAATAACCAACAACGACAAGATACACGTACACTAATATGACAATCTCCATAACACAGGTTACCTCAAACGGTTTCTATCTTTGGCCATGGTTGCCCCATTCCCAATCATATCCTTAATTGTCAAATACAGACGTTAGTACACCTCGCGAAATGGCAATCTCGTATTCTCTCTTCCCACAATATTTGCAATATATACATGTTTCTAGAAACTCATCTCCAAGAATGACAGCTGCATTGCATATTTAGTCCCAAGTAATGCTTCCTTAAGACTTGATACTCGGTGGTCTATGGTAACCGAATTCATAATTGAGGGTAGGAAATACTTTGACACACATTTGTTGACAATCTCAATAAGACAGGTTGTCACAAACGGTTCCTAACTTAAGCCCACGGCAGCCTCCTTCCCAATCCCCATCTCGATTACAAATACATTCCACAACATCACCCAAATAATAGTTCTGTATTCAGCTTTTTCTTTTACGAAATATGAGTATCTAGTAGGCATATCTACTAAAATGTCTAGTCATTCTGACTTTCATATCTACTAATATGCACGAACCGAAATCTAGTAATGTTAACCAAGTAATATGAATGGAAGTGTTACGAATGCTAGACTGTTTCGTCGCCCGCGTGTGACTCAGGCTGCCCCAGGCTATTCCAGACCGTGTGTTGCCAGCGCCTTACGCAACAGGGCTGTAAGAACAAAAGGGCACGGTCTAGAATCTACGCATCTCACCCAGAAATGAAACTTTCGAGAAGCTGTGAATCCTGGACTGCTCGGAAACATCCATTGAGTCACCAGCCCCGCTATATAAGCGACCTGGCCTGCGAGGGGAGTGAGTTTTTGAGGACTGTGTTTGTGAGTGAGTAAGTGTGATTTCCAGTGCGACAGAGGCTATTGCAGTGCGGTGAAGTGCTGTGTGGATTGCGAAACGCAGTGGACTGTTTTCCTAGCCTGCGGACGGCGAGACAGTGTACATTCAGAACAAGTGACTATCTGACTTGTTTAAATGAGGAAGAGTGCCGTTACTTCTAGCCAGGAACGGCACTACCTAATAATTGAGGGATTAACTGCGCGAGCAAGTGAAAAGGAGGTGAGTGAACTCTATAAGGGAGGGACCTGACTGAGACTGCCCATTGGTTTCCAAGTGCTTATGGTGTACTGTAACTTGCTAGACCTACAATAAAACGTATTTCTTTGAAGGGCCAATTGTGTTGCGCTTTCTACCTACTGTGATCTAATTTACGAAAGTGCTACTAGGACTAACACGTAACAGTAGAAAGAAATCTGGAGGGATTTCATATGAGTACTGAATAGTCAAGATACAAAACTAATCATCTAACATTTTACAAATTTTACAGGAGGGGAAAAAGACTGATCCAGCGCGTACCTAAGATGCAGTGGCCGAACAATTAGTGTGGTTTGATTCCTTGTCATCCCAAATAACTACTGAATCACTGTCAACTTAATTAAAGCTGTACAGATAAGTTAAATGTGAAAATGAAATGTGTAGATGATTAGTTTTGTAATGGTATGTGTTAGTTGATCAGTTTTGAAACAGCAGTATGAACCTATGAATACTGAAATAATATTTATTATACACTGATTAATAGGGCTGGTATTTCTATGTAATTATATATTTTTTCCTTGCTATTTAAATGCTGGGAAACGATACATCTTCACATGCCACTATGTTATGGTTATTGTAACTGAACCTTATTTTACAGTTTTTTCATATTTGGAGGTATTCTACATTATATTAGTGAAATTACATAACATTACATATTTTAGCATTATAGTGAGCTTATAGCTGCTATAAAAATGTAGTTTCTTTTGATCCTGGAACTGCTGTATCCTTTTGTGAATCGCGAACTGCTGTTAGGGACTTGAAAGCTGTCTCCTCAAATGTCTTCATCAGCAGCAACTTTAGCTTGCTTCCAGAAAGCATCAAACATCTAGAAACATCAGGACTGCCACTGCATGATTCTATTGCTGTCATAGAGGATGTTATTGAGAAACTAAGTGCTGTGCATGAGGAAACTGGTGGAAGTGTATTAAATAAATTGCCAAGTGATTTGAAGAGAAATCCTGGTTATTCAACATTTCAAAGCGTGTGCCAAATTCTAAAAGGAGATGATGTTAATCCACCCGAGGACATTTCTACATATAAACTCCCTCTCCTGAAATTTTCCCCAGTTACAACAAGTGACGTCGAAATATCTTTCTCTGCATTGAAAAACATTCTGAGTGACGAGGCACTTTCAATGACCTCAGTGAACATAAACAAATACGTAATATTTCACTGTGCTGCAAAACCTTACGTGTAAACGTGCTACGAGTGTTGAAAGTAAAAACAAGTAGTTCTGTGGATAACTAAAGCTTATTTTCATATCACCTACTTATGGTAATTGCCACTATCAACATACAAAATTTCAGTTTGATGGCTGTAATAGATTCGTAGATATTGAGAACCAACTTAATATATCGGATGGTCGCCATGCTGGATTTTTATATCTGTAGGTCCTAGAGTTATGTACTCTTACATGAAAATGATTGTGTACGTGTTGTATTCAAACTTCAGTCGCATGATTAAGAAACAAGAAGTAAACAAGATGTTCAGTAAAGAACATATAGCCTACTTTCTCCTAAATGCATGGGTATTGTTATAACTCTGTCCTTTTCAAGGAGTATAATTGAATGTTGGTTGTAGTAGCTTGTTGAAATACAACGTTCTATAGGGATATTAAACATGAATATGAGGTGCCCTTTGCTAGTGCTACCTCTGTAAAAAATTTCATTCAATTCGGTTTCACCGTGTTTAGATTGATATGGGGAAAGGATTTGCACACATACTTGGCCATCATCTGCAAACTATTGGGCTGATGATCTTGCAGTTTGGTCAGAATATGCTTCGCACATAAAGATATGTTGTTGCAAAATTTGGTAGAGACTAGATTATTAGGTTGGTCGTAATTACATTTTAGCTTTTAACATTTGGGTGGCCGCGATTACGTTTCCGTCAAGATGGCGGTGATATAAAACATGACATTGAGGTGCCCTTTGCTAGTGCTACCTCTGTACCAAATTTCGTTCCATTCGGTTTCACCTGTTCGAATTGATAGGGGGAATCGATTTTCACATAAAGATGGCCGCCTTCCGCAAAATATTAGGTTAATGACCTATTAGTTTGGTCAAAGGATGCTCCCTCCATTAAGGGTTGTTGTTGCAAAATTTGGTAGAGATCAGATGATTAGGTTAATCGTAATTTGATTTAAGCTTTGAACATTTGTGTGGCCGCCATTACGTTTTCGTCAAGATGGCGGAGATATAATACATGACACTGAGGTGCCCTTTGCTAGTGCTAACTCTGTACCAAATTTCGTTCCATTCGGTTTCACCGTGTTCGAATTAATATGGGGAATCGATTTTGACACAAAGATGGCCGCCATCCGTAAACTATTAGACTAATGACCTATTAGATTGGTCAAATGATGCTCCCTCCATAGAGGTATGTCGTTTCAAAATTTGGTAGAGATCAGATGATTAAGTTAGTCGTAATTTGATTTAAGCTTTGAACATTTGTGTAGCCGCCATTACGTTTCTGTGAAGATGGTGGCGATATAAAACGTGACACTGAGGTACCCTTTGCTAGTGCTACCCCTGTACCAAATTTCGTTCCATTCGGTTTCACCGTGTTTGAATTAATAGGGGGAATCTATTTTGACACAAAGATGGCCGCCATCCGCAAACTATTAGGCTAATGACCTATTCATTTGGTCAAAGGATGCTTCCTCCAGTAAGGTATGTTATTGCAAAATTTGGTAGAGATCGGACGATTAGGCTAGTCGTAATTTGATTTAAGCTTTGAACATTTGTGTGGCCGCCATTACGTTTCCGTCAAGATGGCGGTGATATAAAACATGACACTGAGGTGCCCTTTGCTAGTAATACCTCTGTACCAAATTTCGTTCCATTCGGTTTCACCGTGTTCGAATTAATAGGGGGAATCAATTTTCACACAAAGATGGCCGCCATCCGCAAACTATTTGGCTGATGACCTATTAGTTTGGACAAAGGATGCACCCCCATAAAGGTATGTTGTTGCAAAAGTTGGTAGAGATCGGATGATTAGGTTAGTCATAATTTCATTTAAGCTTTGAACATTTGTGTGGCCGCCATTACGTTTCCGTCAAGATGGCGGCGATATAAAACATCACACTGAGGTGTCCCTTGCTAGGGCTACCATTGTACCAAATTTCATTCAATTCGCGTTCACCGTGTTTGAATTGATAGGGGGAGACAGATATTCAGAGTACACACACTCACACACACACACACACACACAAACACACACAGACTCACACACACACACACACACACACACACAGTCAGACACACTTTTCTTCGCCCTGTGTTGATCTCATAAGTCTACTTTCATTTTTTGCAAAAATCGAAAGTAGGCTAAAACGAGATTTTAAAATTTCGCACAGCTGCCATCTTGTGGTTATCGAATCAATTGAAATAAATTAGATGCCAGAGGATTAACATTTGTACAAGCATTTACTGCACCAAGTTTCACTGCAATCGGGTGGTTAAATTGCGAGAATCCTTAATTTAAATATTTATACTTCGCGGCTCCGCCGTGTAGTATTTGTGATCACCAGGTTATTGAAAGTCCTGTAGGTGAGCCGATGTGCTGATCACGTGCCAAATGGTTGGGCAGTGGTCGCTTTGTAGGCCTAGGCCCATCACGAGCTGTAGTGCCACGGGTTGTTACCGTATTATTATAGACCTCAGCTTCTCCAATTTTTCTTGTCAGACCACTTTGCTAATTATCCTAACCTACCTAACTACCTATCCACTACTCAACTACCAATCCAACCAAATAACGGTGAGAGGTAAGCAGCTTGACCACTGCACCAGCATGCCCGTTAGAAACAATATTGAACTAAATAGATATAGCCTATAGCTCCAAATGCAAGTGAACAGTCAAATACTGGTACGTTAGATAGTCCGTCCAGTGGTTGGTTTAAAGAAACCTAAACAGGATGTATAACTTTTTAGCCTACTTTCGATTTTTGCAAAAATGAAAGTAGAATTATGAGATCAACACAGGGCGAAAAAAGTGTGTCTCTCAATGTGTGTGTATGTGTATGTGTGTGTGTGTGTGTGTGTGTGTACTCTGAATGTCTGTCCCCCCCTATCAATTCGAACACGGTGAACGCGAATTGAACGAAATTTGGTACAAAGGTAGCACTAGCAAAGGACACCTCAGTGTCACGTTTTATATCGCCGCCATCTTGACGGAAACATAATGGCGGCCACACAAATGTTCAACGCTTAAATCAAATTACGACTAACCTGATCGTCCGATCTCTACCAAATTTTGCAATAACATACCTTAAGGGAGGAAGCATCCTTTGACCAAATTAATAGGCCTTTAGCCTAATAGTTTGCGGATGGCGGCCATCTTTGTGTCAAAATCGATTCCCCCTATTAATTCGAACACAGTGAAACCGAATGGAACCAAATTTGGTACAGAGGTAGCACTAGCAAAGGGCACCTCAGTGTTATGTTTTATATCTCCGCCGTCTTAACGGAAACGTAATGGCGGCCACACAAATGTTCAAAGCTTAAATCAAATTTCGATTAACCTAATCATTCGATCTCTACCAAATTTTGCAACATCATACCTTTATAGGGGGAGCATCCTTTGACCAATCTAAAAGCTCGTTAGCCTAATAGTTTGCGGATGGCTGCCATCTTTGTGTGAAAATCGATTCCCCCTATCAATTCGAACACGGTGAAACCGAATGGAACGAAATTTGGTACAGAGGTAGCACTAGCAAAGGGCACCTCAGTGTCATGTTTTATATCACCACCATCTTGACGGAAACGTAATCGCGGCCACCCAAATGTTAAAAGCTAAAATGTAATTATGATTAACCTGATAATCTAGTCTCTACCAAATTTTACAACAACATATCTTTATGTGGGAAGCATATTCTGACCAAACTGCAAGATCATCAGCCAAATAGTTTGCAGATGGTGGCCAAGTATGTGTGCAAATCGATTCCCCCTATCAATTCAAACACGGTGAAACCGAATTGAGCGACATTTGGTACAAAGGTACCACTAGCAAAGGGCACCTCAGTGTCATGTTTTATATCGCCGCCATTTTGACGGAAACGGAATGACGGCCACCCAAATGTTGAAAGCTTAAATCAAATTACGACCATCCTAATAATTTGATCTCTACCAGATTTTGCAACAACATGCCTTTTTGTGGAAAGCATCTTATGACTGACTACAAGGTCATCAGCCCAATAGTTTGCAAATAGCGGCCATGTATGTGTGCAAATCCATTCCCCATATCAATTCAAACACGGTGAAACCGAATTGAATGACTTTTTTTACAGAAATAGCACTAGCAAAGGGAACCTCATATTCATGTTTAATATCCCTATAGCACGTTGTATTTCAACAAGCTACTACAACCAGCATTCAATTATGTATGGGGCCGATAACCTCGATGTTAGGCCCCTTAAAACAACAATTATCATCATCATCAATTATGTATGTCTACCCCTTATTATTCCCGTTTTTCCAAGGGGGTCGGGGATGAGATGCGATATAATTCTTTCTAGCGTTCGTTTTTACGGCCGGATGCCCTTCCTGACGCCAACCTCATGAGAGGAGTTAATGAGAGATGAAATGAATGATGGTGAATGAAACCGGGCAAGGATGTGGAAGGAAACGGCCGTGGCCTGTCAGAAGGTACCGTCCCAGCATTTGCCTGGTGTTGAAAATGGGAAGCCACAGAAAACCATTTCAAGGACAGCCGACGGTGCGGCTCGAACCCACGCGTCTACAGAGTCAGCAGAGAGCTTGACCCCATGAACTAATGCTGCGCTTTAGCCAGCGTAGCCACTACTGTCGGTAACCAACATTCAATTATACTCCTTGAAAAGGACAAAGAGTTATAACAATACCCATGCATTTACACCCTTCAATAAAGCATGGTTTTCTCAAGAGTCATCTACGGGGTCGTGTTCAGTCCTGACTGCGTTACGCAGCAAAGTTCGCTTAAAAACAACATGCTCTAATGAATAGAAAGGTCCATGACAGAGGCTATACTAGAAATAAAATGAATAACAAGTAGAATAAAATATATTTAATGACTGAAAATTATGTGCATAATAATAATAATAATAAATAAAAGAAATCCTCCCTGATTTTCACCCCTTAATAAATAAATATAACACTGAGCGGTAGGAACTCGCTCGTCACAACAAAACAATGTGAATGCAGCTTCACACAAAATAATTAATCATAACATAAACTTTGAGCTGTAAGAACTCGCTCGTCAACATATGGTTACAAGTCCATTTTTTTCTGGTCAAGAAGTTATATAATGTGTTGTGTACTGCTCGTTAATAAGAAACTGAGTACTGATGCGAGTCCGTTTACAACTGAAACAGTCTTGTTACTCACGGAGTTGCATCTTTTAAATCACACTACGGCTATGGGACCCACCCTTAATTAATACACTATTATTACTACTGACACATGCAAGATTTAATACTACAAAAATATGAAGAATCTCCCTCAGATTCTACTGGTGCCAGAGCACATAAATGAACCAAAAGAGCATGCCAGAAAAAGGCCAAAACGCTCTCATCACTACTTGGGAACATAGCCTCGCGCACCCTAAGTTGACACGGGTCATTGAACGCGTAAAATAAACACACAAAAATTGAACCAACAACAACAAAATACAAGCCTAACGGCTAAAAAACTATGTTTACATTTTTATAAAACGCCAGACAAACAGGAGTTTCGGAAGCTACCTTACAACTATCGACAGCACCCATTTAATCAATCAATACTCATTATAACCGATCAGGTTTTGTGAATTTGAAAACAACGTCTTAAATTGAAGTACAGAATCCAAGCCTGTTACTAATGACAAGTCGCGTTATCTGATTTGAGCACGCCCCTCTTGTATGAGTCAACGCTGTCTCAATTATCTCTCTCAGTCGCTCAAGCCAGGTGCAGTTTCCGTCTGGAAACGCAAACATATCTCACTCATCCCCTGGATGGCAAGAAAACACAAATATATACCACAAGTCCAGACTCGCGAGGTCATGAACTGGGCTGACGTGGAGCAAGTCAGAATAATCACCTTGATATATTCTCGCTAGCATATCATAAAGATAACACAACGCACCGAAAGCTTGGACTGACTCTCATACATATACCACTGGGTCGGCTCAAAACAGATCAACAATATTGCGTCCATTGACAGATTAAAAAATAATACACAACAAAAACTCGGGTGCAAAGTGCCATCCCTTTCAGATCTGCTGAAAAAGCAACTATCAAAATCATCCTGATCTGTCATAAAATTCTATTCACAAATAATCTTTACCCTCCAAATTCTATTTTTAATCTCAAAATTAATTCAGTTCCATTTCTGTTATAAGGCATACCTCCGAATAATAATGCTTGACCGCGATTTACGCGAGCGAAAGCGGGCACGAGCTGCGCGTCGCCCCGTTAAGTTGAACTCACACAAGTTACAATATTTACAAATTACACAACGCTCGGCTTGTCCCATATTTAATGTGTCAGTATAACAAGAACTAAGAATCTGCATTACCAAACAAGCAAACAAATATCTACAAAATATGTCCCATAATACCATAGCTGATTTAATAAATAAATAAATAAATTCACTTGTATTCAATCCTTTTAAAACAGCGTCAAGGAAACGTCTGCAGCCATCTCCTTTAAGATATTTATCTCGTCATCGACATCTTCTGGGAAATGTCCTGCTGGTTCCAAGATCCGGTCTCGTTCCTAGACGTCATCTCGTGCTGAATTAAATAAAGTTTTGTCAGATACACACACGATATATTTCCTACTACATCCACCTATCAAGTACTAAATTTCTTGACATTCTATTTGGTGAATTATTCCGATGAACTGGTCCTACTGATAGTGCTGGGACTACAAATAAATCACTGAAGTTACACTTATAACTTGACGAAACTGTTCCATGTTCAAATAAAAATCAACGTCACGTCCTCAGACGCACGAATTAAAGAGCGTGAACGTTACGTCCTCAGACGCACAAAAATAAGTGTTCTCTCGAAGCATTTTGGATCCTTATAAATGAAACTGACTAGGGTAGGTGTGGAAGGGGATTTATGAATAAAATATTCCATAATAATTATCAGACTAGCATGCGATCGGTATCATTGAGTTCGTAGCAGTGTGGAGGTTACGATTATGCTGTAGCTGGCTCGAATCGATCGTGGAATTAATCTGTAGATAACTCCCGCGTTAATTTACCAGGCTGCGTTATCAAGCCGAGTTGCCGCTAAAACAAGGCGTCTTGATATTATTGGCCCAGACTCTTGTATGTCTTTGCGCGCTTTTACATGTATTTCTGCAGTAGGGAGTGGTTAACATGATGATTGACCAATTGCCTCGTACTATTCGATTTTCTTCTTGGCGCCAACCTTCATAGCAACAGGCCATAATGTGCGTGCCCAAGCCCTCTCCGCGCTAAAACTTGCACCTGTCCTATGTGTCAAGAATATTATGCTTCTTCCTAAAATACCACAGGAGCTTAAACCATTGTGTTCTCTCGGCCACTGATTTCTCAATATTTCCCAAAGCCGCCTGGCTCTCATATCTGCTGTCTGTAGAAATGTATCAAAAGATGAATAATAATTATTAGAATCCTTTATACAGCCTGTGGATAGAGGGTTCAATATCCCTATACCACATTGTATTTCAACAAGCTACTACAACCAACATTCAATTATGTATGTCTACCCCTTATTATTCCCGTTTTTTCAACGGGGTCGGGGATGAGATGCGATAGAATTATTTGTAGCGATCGTTTTTACGGCCGGATGCCCTACCTGACGCCAACCTCATGAGAGGAGTTAATGAGAGATGAAATGAATGATGGTGAATGAAACTGGGCAAGGATATGGAAGGAAACGGCCGTGGCCTGTCAGAAGGTACCGTCCCAGCATTTGCCTGGTGTTGAAAATGGGAAACCACAGAAAACCATTTCAAGGACAGCCGACGGTGGGGCTCGAACCCACGCGTCTACAGAGTCAGCAGAGAGCTTGACCCCATGAACAAAACCCATGCATTTAGGAGAAAGTAGGCTATATGTTCTCTACTGAACATCTTGTTTTATAATAAATTAACTAAGGTTGAAAATGAAAATCCACAGCCTGTTTCCAGACTACCGACCAGGTCAGGGATGGAATGAATGAAACCCCCCATCTAGCGGCAAGGATATGAACTGTGCTGGCTGCCGAAGCCTGCCGCACTTCCCGGAGGTGATGAATAATTGAATGACATGAAATGAAATGGTTTTTCTCCAGGCACTCCGGTTTTCCCTGTCAAAATTTAATTCCAGCAACACCCTCCACAGCTCTCTTTTCCGTGTTCCCGCATGGAGAGGATGTGATTTTTAGCCTACTTTCCACATTTTGTAAAAATGAGGAAAATGTCTGTCTGTCTGTCTGGCTGGCTGGCTGGCTGTGTGTGAGTCCCCCCGTATCAACTCCTAAACGGCTGCAGCAATCGAAACAAAATTTGGTAGGAGTTCATCTCTGTGATCAAGAGGACTTCGTCTACATTCCCATCCTCCAGAATATCTCACGGCCATATTTGAAAATTATGTCAGTGCTACCAACTATTGAAAAATCGCAATTTAAATTTGAGCTCCATGTTGGATATCTTGGAAGGTATGAATGGGAGCTATTTCAAAATTCGCACACGTATAGATAATAATATTGCAGTTTAATTTCCAGGAGGCCATACACGACAGTGTTGCCAAAATGATTATAAGCCTGCTGATAGGTCCAAATTTTAAATGGATATAACTTCTACACTATCAATTGGATTTCAACCAAATTTCGTATGTGCTATGTGTACATTAACAGATTTGACTGAGCGTATTCTTAGGAGCCACCAAGGCTGCCAACTGTCAATAAATGCTCTCAATTTTTTAAATCCAAATACCCATATATCAGAAAGTATGCAAGCCGACAGCTTTAAACTATGCACATGTATAGTACCTGACATTCGAGATTCTTTTGGAATAACTTATGTACGTCAATTTTACCAACATGATTCTAAGCCTGCTGAGGGGTGGTGTATTCCTTGGAAAACACGGTAAGACAGAGTGAGCTTTTGCTGCTCTTTCCTTTATTTCATTCCTTCCTTTTTCGCAAACACCAACAGTGATATCCTGTTTTTGTTTTTTGTTTGTGCACTTTGCTTATATTACCTGTAAGTCTGTTCTAGATATATATCTTCCATGATCAACCTAGCGAATCTCTGATGTTCCTCAATTTTTCCATGTACAAGAGGACTTCCTTACCAATCTAGCCATCAGATCTCGTCACTATCGCCAGCTATCATCTCTGTGATCAAGAGGACTTCGTCTACATTCCCATCCTTCAGACTTCGCTAGTGACGCCTGCTATCAACTCTTTGAAGACCATTTCATCAAGATACTTAATTTTTGTAATGTTTGTCATTCTTATGTATATTCCTTTGTCTCCTACCCCCAATTTTTTTCTTCCTTGGTCACTCCGCGCTTCGTTGAGCTGGTCTCACTTGTGCTTCAGTCGTCAAGACCTCCAGTTGAAGCCAAACTAGGCCTAGGGCTCGTCTCCTCTCCTCGAGAGACAAACTTTTGAATTGGACGCCATGTCCAGATCTTAACTAACGGTCGCCTGGATCGCCTACTACAGAAATGAGCTAAGTACTATGTTCTTCAACGTATTTTAATAGCTTTTAATTAGCTATACGCTTTTAATACCGTTGTATAGACAGTGAGAAGTTGCTAAATGTTGTGCAATTGCAATCTTCGCGGGATTTTCTATGACAGGCTTTGTCTATCTAAGACAGCTAATCTTGTAAAACGAAGCAGCATTTTTTGTGCATGTTAACTGAGAATGAGCTCTCACACCGATGGGTTAATAATTAAATTAAATACTGTCTATAGAAAACTTAGCTCGTTCCACCGCTGGACTTTATTTACCCAATTCAACAGTTATGATTGTTCTGGAATGTTCCACGCCAAACAATTCATCTACAAGCTAAACCTTCTAGTATTTTCCACTCACATACGGAAATACTTTTCTAACCAAGGAATTTTCTTTATGAACAGCTAATCAACACCTAAGTTATCTTCCTTCGTGGGAATTCGTCCGGTACATTCAACTATAACCTACAAATTTTTCAACGCAATAGACTCTCGCGAACAAAATGCAACTAGTTATTTTACACAACCGAAATAACTTTCCTTTCTATAAACTTTCTGTGCCACACTAGTGAACTTTTCAACCACCTTAATACACCATAGTGAAACCAGTGCTCGTTCAACTTCTCTTCCGCGCCGCGCTCGTCCGAGAAAAATAAATAAGCTCAAGAACTTTCTCCACAAATTTCCTATTTCCTCTTCCTCAACCACTATTTACTAACAAATTAGGTTAATCCTTAAAATTATGTCTATTTCAATGAGGCCTCGCCAAACCATAGGTGCCCTCTCAACTTTCCTCCATTTATAACTTATTCATTCTGTTTAAATATCAGCAGTTAGAAACTGCCTATTAATCTATTTTCTTTTCTTGCTAGTACAGGAATTGTTTATGTTCTAAGTACTCAACTTTTCATTAATCTCGTTGATCTAGGTTTCACGAAAGGGTAACTTGCCCTATTTTTCCTCGTGATCCTGTTTAAACATAGAAGTTCTAGAAACTTCTTCTTAATTTTTCTCTTCAGGTTTCACAATAAGTGACCTGCCCTATTTGTATAATTCACAATCGTAATTACTGTTTAAATAGAAGAAATTATGGAAACTTCTATTTAATTTCTCTCTCTTTTTTGTTGTTATAATTTCGAAGCTGTTATTTGTTCATACTTTTAAGATGCCCATATAGGAATTCTTAAAGTACACACATTGTACCTGACCTATTGTTTAACTTTGATTACGTTAATTATCTTTCAATTTTCAATTTGATAATCTTAGCACCATTTTAAAATCTTATGCAGATTTTAGTGCTTATAAAAAGTTCCAAACCAAAAAATTGTCAATTGCCTAGTGCAAACTTTAAATAACTTAGGAGGTCTGAGACCTCAATGGTTTAAAAAATCAAATTATACATTTGTTAAATGGATCATATTCTTCGCATAGTTAAATAAATCAAACTATATCCTTTTTCATCATCATTTTCTATAAAATAACGATTAGGTAAGATCCTGTCTTCCCCGACTCTTCCTATAGGCTTACATTTAAAAAACTCACAAATCCAATTAACAATAGTTCCACTATTTGTTGCATTTGAGCAAGAACTCTTAGTCACAAACTTATTAAAGTCGCTCTTAGCTTTTATAGCTAATTCTAACTAGCCAGTAAGGCAAGTATAGCTCGCTCCGCCAGCTCCTGCTTGTTGAGACTTTCTCTATAACTTATGGTTGGTTTTCCAAATTTAAGTTTTTCTCATTGTCTAAACTTTTAGTCGGCGCATGCTGGGTAAAAGCTTAGCCATTCTTAAATGCAACTATTGGTGCTCTTACCAAAATTATTTTATTATTATTGCTTCATCACTACCCTTCTTGGAAACATTCGGTCGCTCCTTAGAAATTCTACAATTTCAAGAACTAAAACATCTCGGCTAATTCAAATTATTTGCATTCTTCAAAATATTTGTTTAAAACAAACACCTTTGAAGGGATACAAAGTAAACTCATCCTTTCTTTCTTTGCCAGACCACCACTCCTTAACATGGTAGCCGAATATTGGCTTGGAAGGGAAGGTAGTATCAACTCTCGCCGGCAAATACCTCAAGCTCCAGCCGCATTTCCCGTTAGCTACGTCCAGGTCCATACACACTTTAGGTGTTTCACGGGCTTTGCGGTGACACTCGTCTCTAAACATTGTCTTTGTTTGGTGTTGGACTCTCGTCCTATTATCCACACTTGTTCCTTAGTCCGAAACCCACTTCCCTTTGCTTCTCTCTTCATCTTCCCTTGGGGATAAGGTTAATTCCTAGCAAAAACCTACCCAAGAGGTCCAACTTTAAATGCATGTAACGTCTATACTATCATTTGGATTTCAACCAAATTTCGTGTGTGCTATGTGTACCATAACAGATATCACTATGCCGATTCATAAGAGTAACCAGGGCTGCCAACTGTTAATAAATACTGTCTCTATTTTTGCTACCCTAATATCAATATATCAGAAAGTTTGCAAGCCAATAGCTGCAAACTTTGCACACGTATAGTACCTGGCATTCTAGATTAATTTGGAGTAACTAATATAGGCCTACGCCAGTGCTGCCAACATTATTCTAAGCCTGCTGATAGTTCCAATTTTAAAATGCATGTAACTTCTATACTAACTAATGGATTTCATTCAAAATTGACACAACAATAGATCATATTATTTCAGATTATTTCTGACCAATATATGTATGTCATTGTTGCCAACATGATTTTACGCGTGCTGTTAAATCCAATGTTTAACAGCATGTAACGTCCATGCTATCCATTGGACTTCAACCAAATTTTGTATTCTGTACCTTAAAAATGGAACTAAGAATATATTCAGCCACCAGGGCTGCCAACTGTAATTCTCTATTAGGCTACATTATGCCAGGTATACAGTATTTTGAACTAATTAGAAATTTCGATTTTACCAACTTAATTTCGTCATTATTCTAGATAGATCCATATAGATGAATCATTGGCATGAATCTTAAATTTTAAGAAAAGTAGGCTCTATAGTTCGTCACGGAACTTCTTGTTGATATATGAAAAGTTGACGCTGATTATCTAAGTTTATATCGTCAAGTATTGGATTTATTGTGTGCGAGAGGCATCGGAAACCATTTAAAACAGTGTGTAATTGAAACAGTGTTAGTATTCCTGAAGGATATTTATTTCCAGCATTTTTGTGCGAAGTGAAAACGTGAACAGTACCACGAGGCTTCGCCATTATAGTAGCGTGATTCTCAAACGAAATTACAGTGTCTTTAGAAGTCATAGAATCAGTGAGATAACGCTGAACAATCAGTGTTTATATTCTGTAGCAGACCATGGCCAAATTGCAATATGTCTGCACGAGAAGTGTAAATTCAGAGTAATCTCTAAGGATATAACTAAGAACTGTGTCATCATGAAAATGGATTTCTCATCCATGCCTACGTGGAATTATCCCCAATTTGGAGCAATGAGTACCATGAAGTAGAGGAATTATGCATTGGGGAGATACTAATATTGGCTAATCATCAACAGCAGGAAGAGGAAATGGATACGCTCGAACAAGCAGAGCACATGGTTACCCAAATCCATAACTGAAGTTCCAATAAAATGCTCAAACTAATTCTATGCGTATGTAAGTGGGAAGTTTAATTTCTGTAGAGGGGTAGATGCCCGTAGATTAGTTGTAGTAGACCACATATTTTTAGCACGACCTCAGATAGGGAACTTGTAGCTAGTATAACAGTATTATTGCCCAACAGCTTTGAATGGCGCAGGTCATTCAGTATAATCCGACGATAACAGTTGTACTGTAATGATTTATGGAATAACTATGAAGAGGTCTGAGGAGGCCAAATGAATATTCAATGTCACAGAATATGAGTGGAATATATTTAGTTTTCATCTGTTTGCATTTCATTTTTTTACTGCAAGTTTAGCAGTGAATTCCACATTTCTAGTTAAACGATGTCTGTTATTATTTTATTCCTACAAGTATGAATGGATTATCCTTGGAGTCATAAACTTGACTATTAACTATTTATAGTGTTGCGGAGGTGCACGCTGTGATATCTTTATTTTTAAAGTTGTTTGGAATACTTGTGATATTTCCATATGCTTTGGAATTGCTCATAGGAGTTCACTGCATAGCATAGTATTGATCGATATGTTTGAGATCAGCTGGTAATGTGTAAGAATGTTACTTTATAAGAGTGTGTTTGGCACAGCCAACCAAACCTTTATAGCTGCTACATTTAGAAGGCAGTGGACTCGTGATGCTACCGAACAGAAACCTGTTATAACCTACTTATTTGTGTTTTGGAGGACAGAACCCCGACACAGTTTAAACGATTGCAATTTATGAGAGGACTAAACTTTAACTAGAAGGCTTTACTTCGACTAATACCAGTCCTGAGTTCGAAGAATATAAGAGCTACAGCCGATTTAACACTGTACTTATGTCAAGATATCAGAATAACCAATGCATATGCAACTCTCATAATAATATTTCAAGAGATATTTCCAGTCATGATTTTATGTATTGAATGTAAAAGCAGTTAAACTACATGTTAGTTATGAATGACCTGAGATTGTATCACGTAGGGCGATGTTATTTTGTGTGTAGGTGCATTATTCCTACGAGGTTTCTCGCTAGTAGAGCGAGGCTGGAGGAAGGAGACATGAGGCCATTTTTGCCCAGTCTACCAAAATGGATAATGAACTGTTAGAGCCGTTATGTTACATCACTAGGACGATGCGTTTTGTGGATCGCTAACGTGTACAACCTGAGAACAATTTTCTCATTTAGATTTGATGTTAACGCCTATTCAACACATGTTATGGAGTTCTACATCTATTTGAATACACGATGAGGGTTTATATTAAATTTAATTATGGAATTTAAGAATTATGATGCATGATTCTTTGACTAAAATGGAACCTAATTAATGGAATTTAATTAATTTGTGGTTGTTTATTTTGATATTTTGTTTCGTTAACGTTGTCTTATGCGACGTCCTTTCACGCTTTGACCGACATACTGGTATCTTAGACACATCGTTTTATTTAGACGACTGATTGTAATCGCTGTGACAACCTGGAGGCACACGTGATTAGTAATCACGTGATGTGAGTAGTGGTGTTAACCACGCTTTCGCCACCGTAATGAACACAAGTAGATGATGATTTAATGCGAACAGCATAATTTTCGTGTAGGTTAGCACGCATAAAGCATTGAGAATAGGAGTGTAGTGTTATTTAATTATTTCTTGTTGTATGCAACTTTCATGCACCCTCGTATGTATCAGTTAAGACTTTTTTTTATGCTAGGAAAGAGGTCGTGCTAGCTAGCTATTTTTTTCTTGTTGTGGGCGCGCCTCGCCTACAGTTTAAATTAAAATAGAACTTATCTAACTTAATTAAAATAACGTTAAATGTTGGAAGTGATACCATCATAGCTCAGATATTATTATTAATGCTATTAAATGTAATTGAACATTTAGCCAATGTCGACGATTAAATTAACTTATTTTGCTGTAAATTCAGGATGTGATTATTGTTCTTTTCAAGAGCTTGGGTTATGCTCAGGGAATTATTTACGTATCACATTCATAGCCAGCTTGCCATTTAATTCTTTTGTGAATGGTTTTCGAGGGGGTTTAACATAATTTAACTTGATGATTTGATTATATATTTATCTTTTTTATATTTTTGATTTTCGGACTAGCCGATTTATACCCTCCGAAATAGGATTTGTCTTTTATGAAAACATTTTATACTCTTTTACCTATGCCCGGATTTTTCATTGCTAGATTTCAGTTTTTGAGGGTAGGTTCTCTTTGGGCTGGTGTTTTTACAAACACGAACCTCTCACCCAACCCGACACTAACCATGTATAGCGGTCTTGTGCGGGCTAGTCTGAGACATAGTCCATTCTCTTAAGTGTGTGGGTTCCATGGGAGTGGAGATGTCGAGAGGGCCGTTGGTGGTCTGCGGTCAGCCGACATAACCACTCCGATCGGGCACAGTATACTATTATATAATAATAATAATAATAATAATAATAATAATAATAATTCATTAATAAATCACTCAGTGAATAATCGCGACAAAGTGTTTAAATTTCATATCTAAATCTTTTGCACTAAAGATGTGTACGTTTCTGCCATTACTATATTCATGCCACCCTGTACAGGTTATGAAAAAAGTGTATTTTAGATATACCCAATAATAGCAACTTACGTTTGCTCTCTCGGATTCTTGTTATAGAAACGTTTAACATCACTGTCCCTCGGTGACTGCCCAAAAAACATCTCTAGTATACATTCAATATCCGCAGAATTGCGTGTTGGGATGCACATTCGTGTTCAAATGATATCTAATATCAAACTCAGTTGCAGGAAATAATTACCCTTCTATTATTAAGTAGCTACTTTTCCACATCAATATCAAAAGAAAGGTTTTGGATGTATGCGTCGGTCTGACACAACACAGTTCTGGAAGGGCTTTCGTCTAGTTTATTTGTTTAATCGCCCATTTAGAAATCACATTATGAAATCAGAATGCTGCGAGTAATGTTGTTTTCTTTTGGATTCTCATTGAATACGATCGCTTTTTTTTGTGTACTGGCAGAGTGATGCATCTGTAACGTTATCGTCTGCTGTGATCAATGTGGCAGAATCGAAACGTGGTACCGTCAGGCTTATTGATGCCATAATAATAATGAAAATAATAACAATAATCTCCATTTTAACTGCTGTAGGTTTAAGAGACTACAACGTGGTGGAATTTGACCCTCGGAGGGGGTATTTGACGGGTGTCAAATAGAAAGAGCTCGAAGTCACACGACATTATTACAACATTAGCTTTTCTGAGTATGAATAGATTTCCAACAATTTGTTACAATATGGTAGATCCAGTTTGACAAATATGAATTGAACTTTGTTTTCGTAGATTGCAAACTTATTTATTTCATATGTTTGACAAAATAGTTATACAATGACGTATAAATACAATTTCAAAGAAATTAAGTCAAAGATAACCGTCCCAATATTCAGCTTTTCCTTGAATTCTTAATGATTGAACCACTTCTCGTGGAATTGAATTGGAAAAGAAATATCGGCTTATGATTAACAGAATGGGAGGAGGCCAACTGACTCACCTCCCTGTCAGCACTATCGCGAGAAACACGACCAAACATAGCCTAAAGGGAAGTTCTTGGCCGTCGGCACGGAGTTCTGAGTTCCATCCCTAGCTCTGCGAAGAAATATTAATTCTGGTGTAAAGGCTGGAACAGGGTAAACTCAGCCTCGTGAGGCAAAACTGAGAAAAGAAGGGTTCGATTCCCACCACAGCCATCATGGAAGTGGTTTTCATGGTTTCCCCACTTTTAAATCAGGCAAATGCTGGAATGGTTCCCAACTTAAGACAACGGCCGCCTCCTTCCTAATCCTATCCCCAATTTACAAACACGCGCAATAGTACAGCCATCACAATAACACATATTACACACGGGACCATATGACCACAATGTCACAGGCCCTAAAAGAGGCAACAAAATAACCTGAGGAGAACACATTTATTTTTGACAGACCGACTGAAAGATGTGAATATTGTGGATGGAATCTAATATATAACAAGTAGTTCCGTGAAGAAACACCCTATTTTGATATATCATACTTATGTTAAATGCCTCTATGAACATGCAAAATTTCAGTTTAATTGCGGTAATAGACACGTAGATATAGAGAAATGTATAAATATTTCGGATGGTCGCCATGTTGGATTTTTATGTACTGTATGCAGGTCATAGAGTTATGTACTACTACTTGAAGGTTATTGCGCAGGAGTATTATTCAAACTTCAATCGCATGATTCGGACGCAAGAAATAATACAAACGAGATTTTGATATTTCGCACAGTCGCCATATTGTGGTTATGAAAACAATTGGAACAAATTAGATATCAGAGGATTAAAATTTGTATAATTATTTACAATACCGAGTATCACTGCGTTCAGGAACGTTCACTTAAATATTTAAATTTCGAGTCACCGCCATGTTGGATTTGTGCTCACCAGGTTATCGACAGCCCCATAGGTGATCTTATTTTCATAGCTTTTATCAACATACTAAATTTTATTTGATTGGTGTCATAGATTAGTAGATATCGAGAACCGTCCAAATATTTCGGATGGTTGGCATGTTGGATTGTTATATACAGTATGTCGGCCATAGAGTTATGTAATATTGAATGACGATTATTGCGTAGGTTCATTACTCAAAAGGTTGACTTCGATCGCATGATAAGGACACAAGAAATAAAAACTTAATTTTAAAATTTCCCATAGCAGCCATCTTGAGATAATATAAACAATTCAACTAAATTTGATCTGACTGCATTATAATGTGTACAAATATTTCCTGTACCATGTTTTACTGCGCTCCGATGGTGTTTAATTGTATAAACATCGATTGGCCGCCATGTTAGTTTTAAAAATTACAAGTTACAAAATTTGAGTAACAGTTTCGAAGATTCTAATTTTTAAAACTAAAATGCCGGTGAAATATTTTGCACAGCCACCATGTTGTATTTGTGAGACGTAATAAAATTTGAAGGTGAGGCCTTCTTATGGCAAATAATCACTATTGACGGGACCTGAGGTTATGAACCGCAGCTGAAACGCCAATCAAACGAGTGGCGTCATCACGAGTCACCGCGAAAAGTAACGGTTCGAACGACCGGAACCAATGTGAAGGCCATGCTGATCGTTACCTACGACTGTGATGGTGTTAACATAAAGCATACCGTTCCCCGAGGACTACCGTTAATGCGGAGTATTACTGTGCATTTTCGTAAACGTACCTGGTAGCAGGCCTAAGAAGAAAACGAGGACACTTCTGGAATAAGCCACCCATAAATCTCAATGACAATGCAAGACCGTATGCGCCAGGAGTGGTGACTGAGTTGCTCAATCGCTGGGGCTGGGAGGTGCTTTACCACCCCCGTTATTCTCCAGATTTCAGCCCCTGCGGCTACGATATCATCCCTAAAATGAAAGCACCACTACGAGGGATGCACTTTCGCACAGTGGATGACGTTCTCCAGACCACCGACCGTTCCATCCACGAACTTCAGAGATCAGGCACTCTCAACGGCAACCAACTGCCTCCAAATCGCTGGGAACGTGAGCTACACAACGGCGGTGATTACTTCCAAGGCCTGTAGAACGTAGAACGTTGTAAGTATGCTGTGTATCTGAATAAAAATAGTTGCCACTATTACAATA
Organism: Meconema thalassinum; assembly: GCA_946902985.2. Classification (NCBI taxonomy): domain Eukaryota; kingdom Metazoa; phylum Arthropoda; class Insecta; order Orthoptera; family Tettigoniidae; genus Meconema; species Meconema thalassinum. Next base: position 64,871,317 of record OX336390.1, on the reverse strand, counting down.
ACAACCAAATATACAATGAGAATTATAACTAAAACTAACGAATGACTCACAACTAACTTACATAGGTTTCGTTGTTCAACGTTGTTGTTGATCGTTGTTCTGCTTCCATGTGCCTTTCTCATGTTTCCATATATGGAGATCTGGCCAAACTGGTTGCTGAAATGCCCTATCTCAGCAATTGGTTTAAAATGGAGGGTGAGGATGTTGGTGGTGGTTCTTCATCCTGGTCCAGGCTACCATCCATTCATGTCTCTGTAGATTTAGAACTGCATGTTGGTCGTAATAGTAGTAATCTTCATAAACATGACTGCTGCACTCAATTATCCCACTGTTCCGTAAATATCTCTGTCAGAATTTTCAATCTCTTTACGTAATAATATTGCGCTTCCTCTCAGTTGATTATAGCTCTCGCTGCCTTTGTATGTCAAATATACTTTGAAGAGGTGGTAACAGTATTCCACGAATTTTGCCTGTCTAGTACATTGTGTCCACAAATTCTCTCCGCAATGGCGAGCTACGCGTGTCTCGCCTAGCGGGACATGTTGGGTTGGCAGCATTGGCGGCCGGTAATAAGGTTGGAGTGTTGCACAGCGACCAGATTTCTTTAATAAAGATAATTAATACCGTAATAATATTTTTAGTAACAAAAGCTGTACGTTTCCTTTTATATGTATAGGCATTCATAATTTTGTTCTTTAATAATTCAGGAAATCTTATAGTAAGTTACTGTGAACTGCCTGAGAAAGCGAAGCGCACCAACAGTCGAGGAGCACTCGTCCGATTGGTCGTTGCCAGCCTCAAGCTCCGACCAGATCTCAATAGTGAAGGCTATGGCAGAGATGCTAGACCGAGTAAGTCCTCTCCCGATTGTTAACTCGGCAGTTCGTTGCCCCACGGTTGCAACAAGGGAGCCGAGGCACGGACGGAGATGCTCCGTCAACAGCCTTGCGCGTACTTGTGACACTCGCGGTTCTTTCTCACCCTCGTATTGTTATGTCCCACAGGGTGGTACACCCTCAGGCCGCATACCCCCTAAGGGAGAGGTAGCCTACTCCACTAAACCCACATACACCCACAGTTGGATATCTACAAATACACCTACAGTTACTCTACGACGACGACACATCTACCACATTACCAAACACCCTCTTCTGTCCCAAAACCACCCCCAACTGGAAACTTAATAAATCCAGAGCACCATCTTTACACAGCAAGCTGGCGACGGCCTTGTACAGGAGGTTGGCCAAGAGCTTGCAAAACACGCATACAGTTTATACTAAAACTATTTGAGACAGCTACAACTGATGCAATGCTGACCATGCAGCTCCAAAACGTATAAGAAAGGAACCCGGTCCGAACCCATTGTCTATCGCAGCCAGTGGCTCTGCTGGTTTGGTTCCCGATCATCGCCTGAAGGTAAGGTGCTCTCGGATTCCTTAAACACATTACATTTGTGATCCTATCACTTTACACCCTTATTATTACTCTGTCACCAGTTACATTGTGTTACACGCTCCCATACATAAAGGGACAGCTCACACCACAGTGCTGGTCCAATAAACCCTTGACCTGTACACTTACTCATTTGTTATCACTGAACCCCTTACACTCGTCTTCACGTTCCAACTCCCCGCCTGACATTCCTAATTGCCCGTGACCGTCAATTATATAAGTGCTAAGTAGGGATTTCTATTGTGCTAACATTGAAGAACTCCAGCCGCCAGGCAGTCCAGCAAACTCAGCAGGTAGGCTCATAGCGCACACACGATTGCTTGCTCAGCGCTGCAATTAACCACCATCTTGATCGGGCATCCCTTGAGGGCCGATCAGACCTCTTTAGAGTTAACCCCCATTTCACTCACATTCCCTTACAAACACCCACACTCGCAGTTTCCGCACATACGTGGAAACCTGCACCTTTTAGGACATCACCCCTAAATTTGATATTTTACACTCCTTGTTCGTCCATCCCATCTCACCCCGGACAGAAGAGTATATAACTTACGTTGTTTGGTTCTCGTGAAGATTTACATGTATTCTAACTAAATCCGATGACAATGTGATGTTCTATGAACTGCGACATTCGAGATGAATGAGGCTTATTCGTTTTACTGCGAAATTGATACAGATCTCTCCGATATCAAGCAGTCTTTTACCCTACCTCCACCCCCACCACCCCCTTAATGATAATAGTGCAACAAGGAGAACAATTATCCACCAGCTGCCACCACTGGTTGGCAGTACACAGTCTCACCGGAGCACTTGTTCCGTGTTGACCTTGAACTGTTGTGGTAGGGTGGGGAATCCCGGTCCATTTTAGCTGACAGTGAGTACCCATGCATCACAGTGTTGTCACAGTATACACAGTCTCACCGGAGCGCTTGTTCCGTGTTAACCTTCAACTGTAATGGTTGGCTGGGGAATCCCGGTCCATTATTGCTGACAGTGAGTACCCATGCATCACAGTGTTGTCGCAGTATACACAGTCTCACCGGAGCACTTGTTCCGTGTTAACCTTCAACTGCTGTGGCAAGGTTGGGAATCCCGGTCCATTATAGCTGACAGTGAGTACCCGTGCATCACAGTGTTGTCGCAGTATACGCAGTCTCACCGGAGCACTTGTTCCGTGTTAACCTTCAACCGTTGTGGTAGGGTGGGGAATCCCGGTCCATTATAGATGACAGTGAGTACCCGTGCATCACAGTGTTGTCGCAGTATACGCAGTTTCACCGGAGCGCTTGGTCCGTGTTAACCTTCAACTGTTGTGGTAGGGTGGGGAATTCCGGTCCATTATTGCTGACAGTGAGTATCTGTGCATCACAGTGTTGTCGCAGTATACGCAGTCTCACCGGAGCACATGTTCCGTGTTAATCTTCAACTGTTGTGGTAGGGTGGGTAATCCCGGTCCATTATTGCTGACAGTGAGTATCTGTGCATCACAGTGTTGTCGCAGTATAGGCAGTCTCACCGGAGCGCTTGTTCTGTGTTAAACTTCAACTGTTGTGGTAGGGTGGGGAATCTCGGTCCATTATTGCTGACGATGAGTACCTGTGCATCACAGTGTTGTCGCAGTATACGCAGTCTCACCGGAGCGCTTGGTCCGTGTTAACCTTCAATTGCTGTGGTAGGGTGGGGAATCCCGGTCCATTATTGCTGACAGAGAGTATCTGTGCATCACAGTGTTGTCGCAGTATACGCAGTCTCACCGGAGCGCTTGGTCCATGTTAACCTTCAACTGTTGTGGTAGGGTGGGGAATCCCGGTCCATTATTACTGACAGTGAGTACCCGTGCATCACAGTGTTGTCGCAGTATACGCAGTCTCACCGGAGCGCTTGGTCTGTGTTAACCTTCAACTGACGTGGTAGGGTGGGGAATCCTGTTCCATTATTGCTGACAGTGAGTACCAGTGCATCACAGTGTTGTCGCAGTATACGCAGTCTCACCTGAGCGCTTGGTCCGTGTTAACCTTCAACTGATGTGGAAGGGTGGGGAATCCTGCTCCAATATTGCTGACAGTGAGTACCTGTGCATCACAGTGTTGCCGCAGTATACGCAGTCTCACCGGAGCGCTTGGTCCGTGTTAACCTTCAACTGTTGTGGTAGGGTGGGGAATCCCGGTCCATTATTGCCGACAGTGAGTACCTGTGCATCACAGTGTTATCGCAGTATACACAGTCTCACCGGAGCGCTTGGTCCATGTTAACCTTCAACCGTTGTGGTAGGGTGGAGAAGCCCTGTCCATTATTGCTGACAGTGAGTATCTGTGCATCACAGTGTTGTCGCAGTATACGCAGTCTCACCGGAGCGCTTGGTCCGTGTTAACCTTCAACTGATGTGATAGGGTGGGGAATCCTGCTCCAATATTGCTGACAGTGAGTACCTGTGCATCAGAGTGTTGCCGCAGTATACGCAGTCTCACCGGAGCGCTTGGTCCGTGTTAACCTTCAACTGTTGTGGTAGGGTGGGGAATCCCGGTCCATTATTGCTGGCAGTGAGTATCTGTGCATCACAGTGTTGTCGCAGTATACGCAGTCTCACCGGAGCGCTTGGTCCATGTTAACCTTCAACCGTTGTGGTAGGGTGGGGAATCCCTGTCCATTATTGCTGACAGTGAGTATCTGTGCATCACAGTGTTGTCGCAGTATACGCAGTCTCACCGGAGCGCTTGGTCCGTGTTAACCTTCAACTGATGTGGTAGGGTGGGGAATCCCGGTCCATTATTGCTGACAGTGAGTATCTGTGCATCACAGTGTTGTCGCAGTATACGCAGTCTCACCGGAGCGCTTGGTCCGTGTTAACCTTCAACTGTTGTGGTAGGGTGGGGAATCCCGGTCCATTATTGCTGACAGAGAGCATCTGTGCATCACAGTGTTGTCACAGTATACGCAGTCTCACATGAGCGCTTGGTCCGTGTTAACCTTCAACTGATGTGGTAGGGTGGGGAATCCTGCTCCAATATTGCTGACAGTGAGTACCTGTGCATCACAGTGTTGCCGCAGTATACGCAGTCTCACCGGAGCGCTTGGTCCGTGTTAACCTTCAACTGTTGTGGTAGGGTGGGGAATCCCGGTCCATTATTGCCGACAGTGAGTACCTGTGCATCACAGTGTTATCGCAGTATACACAGTCTCACCGGAGCGCTTGGTCCATGTTAACCTTCAACCGTTGTGGTAGGGTGGAGAAGCCCTGTCCATTATTGCTGACAGTGAGTATCTGTGCATCACAGTGTTGTCGCAGTATACGCAGTCTCACCGGAGCGCTTGGTCCGTGTTAACCTTCAACTGATGTGATAGGGTGGGGAATCCTGCTCCAATATTGCTGACAGTGAGTACCTGTGCATCAGAGTGTTGCCGCAGTATACGCAGTCTCACCGGAGCGCTTGGTCCGTGTTAACCTTCAACTGTTGTGGTAGGGTGGGGAATCCCGGTCCATTATTGCTGGCAGTGAGTATCTGTGCATCACAGTGTTGTCGCAGTATACGCAGTCTCACCGGAGCGCTTGGTCCATGTTAACCTTCAACCGTTGTGGTAGGGTGGGGAATCCCTGTCCATTATTGCTGACAGTGAGTATCTGTGCATCACAGTGTTGTCGCAGTATACGCAGTCTCACCGGAGCGCTTGGTCCGTGTTAACCTTCAACTGATGTGGTAGGGTGGGGAATCCAGGTCCATTATTGCTGACAGTGAGTATCTGTGCATCACAGTGTTGTGCAGTATACGCCATCTCACCGGAGCGCTTGGTCCGTGTTAACCTTCAACTGTTGTGGTAGGGTGGGGAATCACGGTCCATTATTGCTGACAGAGAGTATCTGTGCATCACAGTGTTGTCGCAGTATACGCAGTCTAACCGGAGCGCTTGGTCCGTGTTAACCTTCAACTGTTGTGGTTGGGTGGGGAATCCCTGTCCATTATAGCTGACAGTGAGTACCTGTGCATCACATTGTTGTCGCAGTATACGCAGTCTCACCGGAGCACTTGTTCCGTGTTAACCTTCAACTGTTGTGGCAGGGTGGGGAATCCCGGCCCATTATTGCTGACAGTGAGTACCTGTGCATCACATTGTTGTCGCAGTATACGCAGTCTCACCGGAGCGCTTGGTCCGTGTTAACCTTCAACTGTTATGGTAGGGTGGGGAATCCTGGTCAATTATTGCTGACAATGAGTACCCGTGCATCACAGTGTTGTCACAGTATACCCTGTCTCACCGGAGCGCTTGGTCCTTGTTAACCTTCAACTGTTGTGGTAGGATGGGGAATCCTGCTCCAATATTGCTGACAGTGAGTACCTGTGCAGCACAGTATTGACGCTGTAAGTTGCGTACAGTGTCACGATGTGGACACATTGAAGCAGGAAAACGTTAACTAAATTGCAGCCTCACATGTTCTGTAAAATTTCCACCAGCACTGAAATCCTCTTCCACAAAAGAAATCCACACTCTTCAGTAGTATGCATTCTCACCAGACTCAGCTTACACAGGAACTTGACAAGAACACAACCTATAGCGTCAACGCTGACACGGACAAGCACCCTATCCCTCCAGTTGAAGGTCAACATGGAACAAGCGCAGTGGTGAGACTGCGTATTCAGCGACATGAATCACAGTCCTGCCAACCTAACACGTCCCACAAAGCGAGACCCACGTATCTCACCGCTGCAGAGAGCATTTGCTGACACACTGTATTTATTACACACGAAATACTGGCTGGAAACGAGCTCGTATTTCCACTACGAACTTCTCTTGTGTGAATCAATCGTGTCTTCAGCTTATCTGTTTGTTCACTCGATCTGCTCGACAGGTGACCTGAGCGTGCGTATTTCCGTCACTTGTTTGTGTCGCGTGCTGATCACAATACTTGTAGCGAGACGAGTCATGTGTCACACCAGCTTAGACTACGCTATGGATGCGATGCAGAGATAAGTTAAGCTGAGATGGGCACGACCACTTTTTATACTGCTCTGCCCACGTCATACTGAATGTGTTGTTATTTTCCCGTTTACTTGGATGTGTTTGGAATTCGTCTGATAACCTGTGTTATTGTGTTGGCTGTATTAGTGTGTGTAATTTTAATTCAGATGAGGATTGGAAAGGTGGCGTCCGAAACCTAAAGTTAGGGACTATCCCGGCATATGCCCAAAGTAGAAGTAGGAAAACCACTGAAAAGCACGTCCAAGATGGCTGAGTTGGGAATCAAACCATCTTCTTCCCAGTATTGCATCACGAGGCTGAGTGTTCCACAGTGGGGAAGACTTTAAGCAAGATTTAACAATATCTGCTCTAGTTCCTCTAACTATTACAGGCAATGTTTGTCTGAAATGACCAGAAAACATGAATGTAATTCCACCCATCACTTTATGGTCCGTGTTAACCTTCAACTGATGTGGTAGGGTGGGGAATCCTGGTCCATTATTGCTGACAGTGAGTACCCGTGCATCACAGTGTTGTCGCAGTATATGCAGTCTCACCGGAGCGCTTGGTCCGTGTTAACCTATGTCTCTGAGAGTTCTATCTAATGCCTCTACCTGAGCTCTATGAGTCATGATGCACCCATCCCATTATATTAGACTTGCATCTTTCAAGATTTTGCCCAACGGGCCATTTTTACTGTCTCTTTCGAGTGACACAGTAAGGGGCAGTTTAAAAGTGGAATGAGCCGTTCTTCCGCCTGTCTATATTGTAGCAGCAATACCTGAGGACGCATCGGCAATGGCTTGTTTTTCCAGTGACCTAACTTTTGCTAATATTAAATTAGTCACGAAAGTCTTGCCAGTTCCACCTCGGGCATCCAAGAAGAAGGTTTTCCTTCGTCAGAGGAAATGCTTTTTAAAACAGAATTATAAGCGAAGACTTGATCACGCACTAACTAGTGTTCATGTTCTGAAATATAATTATATAATTGGTTTACATCATATGGCCTCCGCAAAAGTTCTTCTAGAGGCTCCATATTATTGTGATTATTGCGAATCGCGGCCGGAAGTCCGAAATCTGTAAGAAATGTTTCGGACATTTCATGAATTCTATCTGCAATCAATGTAAGACCTTCATTGTATATTTCATAATTGTATGGAATTAGCAGGTCCTGATTTTTCATTGCGAACTCTATGTAATATATCTTCACAAAAATTTTCTGATTTCTTTTCTCCATAATTCTATTAGCTCTGATGGCTAGCAGGATGATGGCAAATCATTCTCTCAAGTTTTCTGGTGACTCAGAAATAGCCGCATCTTAAAGAGTATTTTCCCAATGTTTATCTCCTTCTAATAATCCTAGTTCTTTGCAAGCACCTTGATACGTGGCTAAAGTAATGCTATTAACTGTTCTAAGATGTTCAAAGGAAGTTGGTCCGCGTACATTCATCAATATCATTCTTAATAAAAACATTCCGTTTGAGTTGGATGAACATTATTAACACGGCCTAAACTGCGTCTTCTTTTACGCCTGGGTATCCGTCAACATCTTGCCCACGTTTCCTTCTAGAAAATGTATTTCTTTCCCAGATGTAATAGGGAGGCACTTCATGGTACAGCAAAGTTTTTGCAAAATCTTAATTTGTGCAGAGTTCGAAAAAGCCATTGAGAGTCGATGCACGAGGATTATGAACGCGATTTTGAATGTTTTCTTCATTGAAGTATACTCTTTGTCCATTTTGCAAATGGACCGCTAAATGGATGACTGGTGGGTAGCGCTCATGTATTGGGAACTGAAATATTCTCCAAACAGCTTCAATGGTGCTAATATATCGACCATTAAGATATTTTTCGACCTCATCGTAATTATTTTGCACAGTGAATGTAGCTTGATCAGAACCTTTATGAATATACTTGCGAATATATTTTATTGCTTTGACTGACTGGCAAAATTCAGCATTAATATGTGCGTTGAAAATTCGTAATAGAACTGGATTATATGGAACAACCCATCTATTTTCTATGTTCATTTCAGTTCCCCTCACATTTTCAGGACACCTGTATTTCCTCCGGAATATGAAGCTCTACGTCTATAGGTTGGGTAACCATCATCACCCGTTTGTGCCTGAGAAGTGAACCTCCTTGGGTATTTTCTGGAACACATGTGTTCTTTCATGCACGATGACGTGGGGTTATTTGCTCCACAAGGGCCGTGGATCATGTTTTTCACCACAATGCTATAATGTTCAGGAACTTAATCTTTGTTGGGTATTTCAGCCCATGTTATATCATCTATAGAATCCCGTTGCACTTTGTTTGTAAGCCATAACAGAATATGCGCATGTGGTAATCCCCGTTTTTGCCATTCTACGCTATAAACGAAAGCCTTAGTTGGGCCAAAAATATGTTTTTGTGTTAATAGTTCCATCATTTTCTTGAGTTTCAAATGAAAAACTCTTGAAAGCAAATCATGTCTATCTTGCGATTTTTGATTAGGGAATAAGTGAATTTGTATTTCGTTCCATTCTGGATTGCAGGTGATGGTGATAAAAAGATCTGGTCAACCAAAGTTCCTAACAAATGTCATGGCGTCTTGGGTATTTTCATTCATATATCGCGGAGATCCTGTAAATGAAGACGGCTATATCACATATTGGCCAATATTAGATGCATTAACACTTCTATAATTGGCAACTGCACCTCGTAGGTGTATATAGCCTATTCATCGGCCCTCAATTTCTTTTGGTTCCTTCTGATAAAATCAAGTCTTTCCGATATCATTTTTGCCGACAGGGCAACACAATATTGATTGAACAATCCTCTGGAATAATGTAAACTGTTCATATAATTTGTTCTCACCATAAGCCTGAAAGCATGAAATTGTATACATGATACTGTCTTAGGTCGTGCAACACCTTTTTGTTGTTGAATGTTGATACAGTACCCATCATCTCCACGTGGGAGCAGTAGAGGATACTGCAGCGGGTCATACGATCTGTGCAACTCACAAACTCTTTTAAGATGACAATCTTTAGTATTTATCAGAATATCTCTCGGACCTTTGTCCTCATCTACTAAAAGAACAGCGACTTCGTCTACAGATGGCGCATTGTAGCGACCACCGTGCTCGTTGGGAGGTTTTAGATCAGCGTGAATAATTAATTTGAAATCGTGAGCTGGTCTGTTTTCAAGATTATATTTGAAACTTTGAATATAACTATTATAATCGTGAAGCTCTATTTGCAAAGGACCAATGAGCTCATTTCGCAGATTGGGATTTATATTTGTGCGAAAATATAACCGATCAGCTTGGGAAACGAAATATATTTGCAAAAACTCAGGCTGCGCACCTTGAGCAGGGATTAAATTGCCTATCAACTGGTAAACCTGTCCATGTATTTTGAAGGTAGATATAAAATTCCCCTCACGAATTTCTTTTGCACCAAATGACGTCATTTTAAATAGAGTGTTATATTGTCTTGTATGACTCAAGAAATGTTTTAAGCCTGGATGTGTACCTAATAATAATTCTTTCAAAACTGGTTTCAGTTCCGGCATTTTAGGTATATTCACTTTACCGTTGCCGCAGAATAAACCTGGCGTTTCAGTTTTCCATTTTTGTGCCTGGCAATTATTGAAGATATTACTCATTATGCCAATGTCCACATCGTTTAACTGGGAACAATCTACATTAAAGTCATATGAAAAGGCTGGATATAGTAGGTTGGTTTGCCTACATGCACGGTTTGCTGAAGTTCGCGCATTCTGGTCTATCAAACGTTGAGAACGTTCAGCGCTTGATTCTCGAGAAAGGCTAGCAGCAGTTCGCGCATTCTTGTCGATCAAACGTTGAGAACGTTCAGCGCTTGATTCTCGAGAAAGGCTAGTAGCAGTTCGCGCATTCTTGTCGATCAAACGTTGAGAACGTTCAGCGCTTGATTCTCGAGAAAGGCTAGCAGCAGTTCGCGCATTCTTGTCGATCAAACGTTGAGAATGTTCAGCGCTTGATTCTCGAGAAAGGCTAGCAGCAGTTCGCGCATTCTTGTCGATCAAACGTTGAGAACGTTCAGCGCTTGATTCTCGAGAAAGGCTAGCAGCAGTTCGCGCATTCTTGTCGATCAAACGTTGAGAACGTTCAGCGCTTGATTCTCGAGAAAGGCTAGCAGCAGTTCGCGTATTCTGGTCTATCAAACGTTGAGAACGTTCAGCGCTTGATTCTCGAGAAAGGCTAGCAGCAGTTCGCGCATTCTGGTCGATCAAACTTTGAGAGCGTTCAGCGCTTGATTCTCGAGAAAGGCTAGCAGCAGTTCGCGCATTCTGGTCTATCAAACGTTGAGAACGTTCAGCGCTTGATTCTCGAGAAAGGCTAGCAGCAGCAGTTCGTGCATTCTTGTCGATCAAACGCTGAGAGCGTTCAGCGCTTGATTCTCGAGAAAGGCTAGCAGCAGCAGTTCGTGCATTCTTGTCGATCAAACGCTGAGAGCGTTCAGCGCTCGTTTCCCTATGGCGATTTTGACTGGAAATGTTACGTAGATTGTCCAACCTATTAATATGCTCATCTTCCGTCTCGGTGTCACGCATAAGTCTCAGACGCTTTGCTGTAGCAGAACGCTGAGAAAGGTGAGATTTTCTTCGAGGCATCGAAACAGATACTTAAAAGTATACAACGAAAGTAAATAAACAAAAGCAAATCAACTAAACCATGAAAGTAAAAAAACTGAACCTAACAATCAACTAACCTACAAATTTAAGATAGATGATAACCTACTTAGTACCAACCAACAAAAAGAAAATAATGAAGTATTTGGGTTATTTACTAATGAACCGTTGAAAACGATCTTCACTCTATTTTTAAATTGCGTACTTGCTAAGTACATACACAAGTAAAATGGATAACGTCAAAGAAACTGCGTATGAGTCACGTCTGTAAGGTAGCGAGTCATCCAAGCGACTGTGACTGAGCCCAGCGGCAAGGAAGCTTACACTGTTCGTCGGGCGGGCAGGGTCGCGCCATCACTGCAGCCTAACAAATTTAAGAAAGATAATAACCTACTTAGTACTAACCAACAAAAAGAAAATAATGAAGTATTCGGGTTATTTACTAATGAACCGTTCAAAACGATCCTCACTTTATTTTTAAATTACGTACTTGCTAATTGCGTACTCAAGTAAAATGGATAATGTCAAGGAAACTGCGTATGAGTCACGTCTGTAAGGTAGCGAGCCATCCAAGCGACTGTGACTGAGCCTAGCTGCTTCTCTTCTCGGCAATGGTCGGTTCTCGTCGGGAGGGCAGTGTTACGCCACCACTGCAGCCAAGCTATTCGGGAACGCTTGTTCTTCTGACTTACTGAATAAAAATCAATCTTCAAGGTTACCTGAGAGGTGTAGCCTAATGCTACATAGCCTAAACTATTTCCCTTGGATCTGGCTATCATATACGCCTTCCGGCGTGCCGAGAGGAATTTTTTGAATAGGGACAGATAACCTAGATGTTATGCCCACTTACACTAAAGCGATCTCCATCACCTTCACTTCAGATAATGTTTAGTCCAGGCGTGACTCTAGTGGCCGGGTCAGGAGGGGGCAATGCGTTTGGTATCCAATTCTTAGATCAGAATAGTTATTAACAAGAAATGAACATCTGACTGAATCAATACTATACAGATAAAATTAATTATTGAACTTGTTTACAGTACACGTTTCGGGGATTAATTATATTTTATCCCCTTCATCAGCTGTTTAAAAAACAAAAACAAAGCGTTGCACAGTAGTAATATACGTTTTTAAAACCTAATATGGTGCACCATAAAATTTAGGGTATAAGAATAGAATAAAATGAAGAGAAACAGATGGTGACGGTGATCAGCTGCTCATGACAAATAGTAGTTCCTTGAAATGGTAGATATGTAACACCAATACTTCACCAATCCGTGTAGCTCTATAACCAATGAAGAGCCTGTATGCTTATATCCAAATATAGCCTTTCAAAACAAAGCGTCTTTAAGAAACCCGGCGTGATGGAAAGTGATCATAGGTTAGTTTAAAGCATATGGTGTCTGAAAGAAAGCAATGGAAAAACAGATAAAATTAAACCAGTGACAAAGATGAAAAATATATAAAAATCGTTATGCAAATCTAATTTAAACGACATTGAAAATATATAAATCAAATACATATGATAAACTTACATGTGGTTAGGACAACGTTACATTTAGAAAGTGATTTGTATATTGTTTGAAATTTTATGGGCATAGCATAGTCCAAAGCTCAAATAGAAGGTAGTAGGAAATGAAATAACGTCAGTGCTAGTTCTGGAAAAGGACGTAGATACGAATGGAGCGTTACTTTGAAAAGATGAACTTATGTGAAGAAGAAAACTTACAAAGTGGAAGAATTAAAACTAGAAATTGTAATGAAAAAACAATTATTAGGGGACTGTACTAGCGGTAATAGTGATTAATAAAAGTATGTAATGATGTATACAATATTCATAATAGAAAAAATTATATTAAAACATTTAAGGTGGTTTAATATTGGATTTAACAGTTAAGTTATCTGTGAGAGTGTCAAATAAGATATTTGATTCCAAAATGATTTCATTAAGATTCACTGGGTCTGGAATTTTGTGTGCTGAGTTGATTTCCATAGATTCGAGAACGTTCATCATAGTACCTTTGTTAGTGTAATGTAATATCTGTAAATCATTATCTATGTTAGTGAATTTATGACCTGAATCTTCCATGTGTGCGGCCATGGCTAAATATTTTCTGTATTTAGTGGCATTCAAGTGATCATTATATTTTGTGGTGGAAGCTCTTCCGGTTTGACCTATATAATTTGCGTTACATTCATTACAATTTAACCTGTAGACAACGGATTTGCAGAATTTATTCTTCAAGTTGATAGTATTAGAATTAAAGAAAATGTTCTGATTAGTATTGTTTGTTTTATAAGGTATTTTCATGTTAAGTTTTTGAATTTGTTGGTGATGTTGTAAGTATGATGATTAAAGTAAGTAAAAACTGCGTATAAAGGATTGTCTTTACGCTCAGGTTGAAGTTGCGTGATAGGTTTATTTTTCAGTTTGTTAATTATATTATTAATGTATTGACGGTTATAACCATTAATTCTGGCAATTTGATGAATAATTATAATTTCTTTGTCAAAATCTTGTTTGGAAAGGGGTAAACTCATAGCTCTGTTCACAAGGCTAATGAAAGTGGCTCTTTTATGACAGCCAGGATGGTTTGGATCTTGTCTTATTGCAGAATGGGTTTGCGTGGGTTTCCAGAAAATTTGGTAATGTAGTCTGTTATCTTCATTAATGACGTTGGTGTCTAGGAAATTAAAAAGTTAAAAGATAACTCAACTGTTAAATCCAATATTAAACCACCTTAAATGTTTTAATATATTTTTTTCGATTATAAATATTTTATACAACATTACATACTTTTATTAATCACTATTACCGCTAGTACAGTCCCCTAATAATTGTTGTTTCATTACATTTTCTAGTTTTAATTCTTCCACTTTGTACGTTTTCTTCTTCCCATAAGTTCATCTTTTCACAGTAACACGCCATTCGTATCTACGTCCTTTTCCAGGACTAGCACTGACGTTATTTCACTTCCTACTACATTCTATTTGAGCTTTGGACTATGCTATGCCCATAAAATTTCAAACAATAGACAAATCCCTTTCTAAATGTAACGTTGTCCTAACCATATGTAAGTTTATCATATGTATTTGAATTATATTCTTTCAATGTCGTTTAAATTAGATTTGCATAATGATTTTTATATATTTTTCAAGTCGCCTCCGTAGCGTAGCGGTCAGCATGGTTAGCTGCCGCCCCGGAGGTCCTGGGTTCGATTCCCGGCTCTGCCACGAAATTTGAAAAGTGGTACGAGGACTGGAACGGGGTCTACTCAGCCTCGGGAAGCCCAAATGAGTAGAGGGGGTTCGATTCCCCCTCAGCCATCCTCGAAGTGGTTTTTCGTGGTTTCCCACTTCGTCTTCGGGCAAATGCCGGGATGGTACCTTCTTCAAGGCCACGGCCGCCTCCTTCCCTCTTCCTTGTCTATCCATCCTTACCATCCCTTACCATCCCTCATGAGGCCCCTGTTCGCTTTGCAGGTGAGGCCGCCTGGGCGAGGTGCCAGTGCCAATCCCACCTCACCAGTTGTATCCCTTCCGATTCGATGTTCCCAGCTCTAGGACACTGCCCGTAGAGGCGGTAGGGGTGAGTTACCTCGCTGAGTCCTTGGGTTCCACCAACCTGCAGGGTAAAACGACTAAAAAAAACTAAAAAATATATTTTTCATCTTTGTCACTGGTTTAATTTTATCTGTTTTTCCATTGCATTCTTTCAGACACCATATGCTTTAAACTAACCTATGATCACTTTCCATCACGTCGGGTTTCTTAAAGCCGCTTTGTTTTGAAAGGCTATATTTGGATATAAGCATACAGGCTCTTCATTGGTTATAGAGCTACACGGATTGGTGAAGTATTGGTGTTACATATCTACCATTTCAAGGAACTACTATTTGTCATGAGCAGCTGATCACCGTCACCATCTGTTTCTCTTCATTTTATTCTATTCTTATACCCTAAATTTTATGGTGCACCATATTAGGTTTTAAACACGTATATTATTACTGTGCTACGCTTTGTTTTTTCAACAGCTGATGAAGGAGATAAAATATAATTAATCCCCGAAACATATACGGTACTGTAAACAAGTTCAATAATTAATTTTATCTTTATAGTATTGATTCTGGTAGATGTTAATTTCTTGTTAATAACTATTCTAACATATCAATACGGAACCACCATGAGTCATTGAAATAATGTTATTCATAGGTCGACGATCTTTACCAAAAACAACAATGATAATAATAATAATAATAATACTTTTAAATACTCTTGGTGCGAGAAATAAATTGAAATATTTATGTGCAGGTCTGGTATATTTATCATACAACCATCTGGATTAAATTGTGTAGCAAAACGAGCACGGCCGTGAACACTACATTGTCTACGTCATAGAAGGATTAGGTTTACGCGCCATGGACTGTATTTCTCGTCGTGCGAATGAGTAGGCACGTCACACCATTGAACTCTGGGTAATACAGAAATGCCGACTATATGGGAGCAAAATGTGGCTTTTGGTGCGACTAGTTAAGCATGGTAGTGCACGTCAAGGAGGCGAGTTTGACGTATACGAACGCAAGGACGATGCACGTACATACGACGAGATACAAGTAAAAGAGGTACTTCTGAACAATTAGGCGGACGGTAAACCAGACGGAATTTACGCCGAAATACCTATTTCAAAATATTATAGCAATTTGATACCGAAAATGGCTAGGAATATACGCCAACATAAAATATTATATTGCATCCTGATTGTTCATCATTTTTATCCTTAGATCAAAGGCAGCGCACACAATAACTATAGGCCTACTGAAAAAAATACAAGCCGTACGTACATTAAAAAAGAAAGTTTAAACAGGGAATGACTAAGAATAAAGATCAAAAATATGATAATTGGTATTCATATTCATCATTCATATGTGTGTGAATACGCATAAGCCTAAAACTCAATAATTAAATAGATGCTTAGTGAACAAAAATACATACCGGTACTTTGTTGATATAAAACAACCACATGTTCAATATTCTTCAAAGCAGGTTGAAACTTAGACCTCACATAAGTCATTCAGCAAACGAACAGGGTCCTGCAGGGGGGATCCCTTAAGCCCAATTCCTCTTATCGTCTCCACGACTGACATCATAAAAATATACTGGAAAATGTGAAATGTTATGCCAATGCTGATGACATGGCATTGACGTACAACTAGCCACGACCAGGGTTGTTAGAGAGGGCTGAAAAATATGAAAATTGCAGGTACTGCATCATTCTTAAGCTGTGGTTCGTTTCTATTTATACCACACAAGTAGCATGATTCAGAAAAGTGTTCACTACAGATATACAGTAACCCATTTCTTTAATACATCTGGACGTTTCCATGGAAATCTGTAATATAAGCTGGGTTATAATTCTGTGACTAATGTCCTATAACCTATAATAGGGCCTACCGGTACGTGTATTTGTCATATGCCAATTAGGCCTATTATGTCAACATTTGATGTAAGACGTATCCATAAACGCAGAATAGGCTACTTCATTACAAATCTCAATTCGAAAATAAAGTAGACCGTAACCCTACGTAATATTGGAAAATATAACGTTGCACAGAGGTACGTACGATCAAGTATATGAAAAGAATCACGACATAATCAGCTGACTTGCAACCTAGAGTTTCATGGTATGACGGTTTTTGGTGCGACTAGTTACGCCTTGTAGTGTACGTCAAGGAGGCGATGACCAGGAAGCAGTTTTCAGCGAGGGTTACCATGGGAGTAGTTGTTCTAGTAGTACCTACAGTTCAATGCGTCAGACTGACTACCAATGGCCAGTTTGAGAACAGTTAAGGAGACATGGACATGATAAAGACTATTGCAACAACAGCCAAAACGTTGGGAGACAATCACCGACATACAACGCGGCTCCATCCTGGATGCCTGGACAATAAACAACCACAATTTATTTAATTGAACTTGTGAGCTGCTCTGTGTCTTTTGACGAACACAGCCTGCTGAGGGCGTGTTTGAACAGGTTATGGGTGCATACTCACCTGAACCAATTATGTTCTACTTGGGTATTCTTACGTGCATATCCTGGCTTCAGTAATGGTCACTCTAGTATATTTGTCGGTTGAAAGGCAACTAAAGACGTTTCCTTGTGATCTGGGAAAAATATATTTCAGTGAGATCGGGTAGTTCACGATTGCAATGATTGCTTGCAAGTTCTTCAAATGTCGTCTCGGAGAGGAGAGGAGACGTGAGAGCATTCAATGGTAGCAATGGATGTGATACTTCCTTGAATGGAGTCCATGGCATGCTAAAAATATCTGCTGACACGAATGTCTCCAATGCACAATGACAGGGATTCAATCTGTTATCCTGGTTGCAACTAAAACAAAGCGTATATCAATAAATAAGGTATCAGTGGATAGCTATTTTCACCGGCGTCTGAAATATAACACCCACGTTGCTATCAAATACAATATTTGTTTGATATTTCGTCTAATTAATTAGAGACCAAAACACACCAGCGCCGCACTCTATCTCATCCACTGCCAGTTAGATCGCCTCTTCTGATTGCTTTAGACTCCCTGAATTGATTTACAGCACCAATTGTCAGCAATATAGTTGTTCGTACTGTACAATTTGTTTATCTCCAACCTCCCAGAAACTTCATCCTGAAAAGTATGTTGTGCGGATAATAATAATAATAATAATAATAATAATAATAATAATAATAATAATAATAATAATAATAATAATAATATCGTATGGGCTCGGGTGCAGGGTGCAAGCTTAGTTATTTGACACCCAAACGGTAGCTTGCATGTCGAATTTTGTTGTTCCTTGAAACACTGTGAAAGTCAAGGAGTATGTCTAAGCTCCTTAAACACTATAGCGCTTTCTAGTAGAGAAATGAGGAACTTCGTGTTGGCGGAAACTCCCGAGATTAATTTTGCCATTATGAACACGGCTTACTGAATTCAAATGGGTTCTTTGACATGTCAACATCGTATGACATGGTGTTGTAATTTTTACCGCCTTTCAAAAATCACTTACCACGGCCAGGAGCGAACCTGCAAGCTAGTGGTTTGTAGACCGACACGATGACCACTCACCCACCGTGGCAAGCTGATGATATAACACCAGCCACTCAATATCGAGGCCTTAGTATGACAGAAGAAGTGCTACAAAGAGACCTGATTTCACTTGAAACATAATTTAAGAAATGGAGACTGAATCCTAATCCAAACAAAACAGAAATGTCACGCTTTCATCCGAACAATCACCAAGCTAGTATTCAACTTCACATTCGTTTTTGTCATCTTAAACTTCGGCACAATTGGTATCAAAAATATTTTGGCATTACATTTGATCACACACTGTCTTACAAACAACATCTTATGAATCTGTCCAAACAGCTCAAAACACGCAATAACATCCTCCATAAATTGTGTGGTTCCAGATGGGGTTCCTCATCAAATAGTGTAAGATCTTCTGCTTCGGGACTGGTTTACCTCTGTGCTGACTACTGTGCACCAGTTCGGCTAAATAGCTCGTATACAAGACTCATTGATACCCAACTAATATCTGATACTATCCACTCTATTGGCGTCCACTTCTGTCAGGAATAATGCCGCCTGATTTAAGAAGACCAAATGCTCTCATACCAGAGTACAGGAAGATTGAAATTAACCCACAATTGCCTGTTCTGGGTGATATTCCCGCTCTCAAGATGCCGAGTCACGTCATCCATCTTTGCGTGACGCTGTCGCATTTGCCGATGGGAATTTCAACCCTTTAGAAGAATGGAGAAGTCACTGGAAAGTTGCCACAGATAGTTCCATACACAACATCTTTTCTGGTGAACATTTTCCCAGTGGACATCCTCTACTGCGTAAGCTCTGGACTACACTGAATCGGGAGAGAACAAATCATGGAAGATGTAGGGACGCCCTTTATAAGGGGAAATATATTACATCACCGGAGTGCGACTGTGGTGCCTTTCAACAAACATTCCCCCATATTGTAAGTGAATGCGTGCAACGTTCCTATATAGGCAGCCCAATTGACTTTCTGGAACCAACAGAGGAAGCCATACAGTGGATCACCCAACTGGACATTGCAATATAATAAAATCTTGTTCCCGGGAAACATGTTTCTTTTCTGTGTATATTTGTACTTGTATATACGTATCTAACTTGTTGCCGTACGCTAACTAATGAAGAGGTTCCAAGAAGAGCAGAGGAAATCATCAATCTGACAGAAACAATAAAAAATAGAAGAGATAATTCGAGAGGCCACCTACCCCGGCATTCACCATGGTGCATCACACTGCTTGAAGGAAAAATGGAAGGCAAGGCAGGAAGAGGACGACCAAGAGCAGAGTTATTTGATGACATCAAAGGAAGATGTCCGTACCACCTGATCAAACACCGGGCTCAGGATAGAAGACTTTTGGACGATGACATTCATGCTACCCACCAACCGCCAGGTTGAGGAGAGCAAGAAGAAGAAGAAGATATGTATCGCAGCCAATGGCCATAAGCTAGATATTTTTGATTGAACGCCCGAGCGCTCCCAACAAGTTCAATTTCAGGTAGTTCCAACTTTGGCTACCAGGTGCTACTGTCACTAACACTAGCGGCGAACGTTGGAACACATTTTTCAACACACCACCAATTGCAATGGTAGGTTCTTTTACGTGCCATAAATCAATGACATGGGCCCACCAGCTTTACTTCCCCTCCGAAGGAAGGCATACTGAAGGATTTTAACCCTCTTAAAAATCCGACGACTTCGGACGGGTTTGAATCTGCCATCTAGGACATAGCAGTTCGGCATACTACCAACTACGCCACCGAAGCCACTTTCATACAGTATATATATATTGAGCCCGTATCCGCTCATGTCTTCAATATTTCTTCGATAGCATGCTTACTGCTTGTGCTCAGTTCGATAGAACGCACTCTGAAGCTTCCTCATGATTATTATGCTATTTTGATTTCGACGAGGATGGCTTATTTTCTTCTTGGATATATTATACGCGCAATTTTGTTACTGCATATCTCAGGAACGTACCACATGTAATTCTGCTTAATTTACCATTTACCAAAGCCTTTGGAATTGGTAAATCTCATTTATGGTTAAGGTATTTACGCCGCAGATATGCGGGGATTAATGCATTTAGTCGCTCAAAGACTTACAACTTCCTTGGAACCGGGGAGCAGTTCCTGGCTTCAACACACCAGTTTGATAGTCCGTCGAGACTAGATGTGTCTGACATAGTCCGTCATATTTGACGAGGACCACGTTTGTGCGAAGTGCACACCCATAAATGTGTGGAGAATAATCCACAGCCATCGTGCCGAATGCACTGTGTAATTCGAGTGAATAGTATATTTTTTGACCATGCAAGGCTTGTGCACCGATATTTCTGAAATAGAACTAATTTCCAGTGAAACTATCATTTTTCACTTCACCACGTGAATTGTGACCACGCTGGCTAGGACAGGTGAGATATTGAGTCTACATTATATTACGACAGCCCATCGAATGCTACTATTGGAATAACTAATGGCAATGTCACGCGTCGCATTTATTTCACCGTGGTTGCCACGATTTTGAGTAATTTTCAAGTGATTAAAATCTTGTGGTGTTTGAAGCCATATTTTCAGTGTTGCCTTAGTAAACAAGAGTTTAGTGCTTTTCAGTCGGTCAACACGAATGTACCCAAAAGAGATGGGTTATGCCCTAATCCTGAAATAAATTACATGAGATTTATTTCAGGATTAGGGCATAACCCATCTCTTTTGGGTACATTCGTGTTGACCGACTGAAAAGCACTAAACTCTTGATTAAAATCTGTGAGAGATACCTCCAGTTGTATCATAAATTCTGTGGCAGGACAATCCAGAGCTATTTTTGCAATTACCTGCATCAGAGTAAACCAGTGAGCTAATTTTGTACAGTCTAAGATTATAGCTTCTGTGATATTTGTGAAATTGATCACCATGCAACGTAAAATGTGCCACGTGTTTAATGCATTCTACCAACTACACGTGAGCTCCGTTATGGAATAACTCCATTCACGATAAGGGAAGAACCTACGAAATGATTCAACCATGAGGAGGAAAGTTTGGCCGAAACTGTGGAGGACGAGCCATGTACGCGATCGAGGACGAGGAGGACAGGTCAGGAACTTTAGTCATGCTTATTAATATGTCCAGAGGATTGGAGACATATTGCCCCTTCCGGCCTGGAGACAGGAAGGTGAAAAACATATCAATGTCACTGTGAGTTCTCTATTCTCATTCATGTATAAGATTTGTCCAGACAGACATAACTTGTGTAATTATTTTTACCCGAAACTAATAGTACACCACATAGGCAGGGCTATTGTTAGATTCTGTCTTTCTTCTTTGGAACTGGGACAATTTTTGTGAGTCACCGATACCGTGATCTATACGGCAGGTGCACATGTATTTTTATATCTTGACCCGCCAGGTGAAGGCTAAATTTTGTGTCAGTTAAAGTACACCATAATCCAGAAGCTGCGAACTTCTGAAATACTTAGGGAACACCCTATACTGTAGGCCCCTCATTTTGATTTTTGAAACACATTTTCATCGTATCGGTTATGAGTCGACAGTCACTGTTATATTTTTTGTAGTATTTGGTGAACATTATGTGAATACACTTTACCAGGGTTAGTTCCTGGGAGGAACGAACTCATGTTCGGTAGGATTGATGGAGACATGAAGTTGAAACCATAAGCGTATTATTTCAAACAGCATCGAAGATGTTAGATGTTTGTTAGTTTGTTTTGGGAATGTGCCGAGCAATGCACAGAACCTAGGGGTTCATGATAAGGGAGATGAGTAACATATCTCTCAATATCAGAGCAGTTATGCTGCGGATTGTATAGTCTTCAATTTAATCATATTTGGTATTTTAATAACATTATATCGTTACAAAACGTAACACACAGTGATGGACACAATGATGGAAGTGGTAAACAGTTAAGCAATCTGTAGAGCACAATAGGACTGTAATACGTGTTTCTGTCAGACAGAATGCATAGTTTTGAGATGCTATGTAAATGAAAGCCGCCACACTCAGTGATGTGTTGAGTGAATTGACACGTGAGAAGCTTGAGGTCGGAACCTGTTTTCATCCAGAATTCAGTGGGAGACGACTTTATTGACTATTTTATACTGCTATTGACGTCATGATCACATGGAATGTGAAGGTCATTGTCACTGAATATATAACCAAGCTTTGGGGAATAATATTGCGAGCTGTAAACACCTGATATTTTTACCACTATTTGAGAGTACCGGAATGTTCATTCATAGGAATTCCTTGTATTTTGAGCTGATGAAGTGAATCATCTAGCGAGCTGTAATGAAGGTTTAACACACACGTAAATTGACCCAGTTTTCTTGTATCATGTCAGGTTAGCTAATGTTATTATTGTGTCTGTGAACTAAGAGTTTTGGTAAGGATGGGCAGATTAAAGTCCCCTTATATTATTGGTGTACTCTGGCGTCAATGAGCCAAGGCCTAGGCGACCGATGTCATTTGCGTGCAAATAGTGTAAGACGCGCTAAATTGTGTTATTGTTGCTTGAGCAGTCCTTAGCTCAGAGAATTATGTTGTTGAGTTTTAGAAGTCATGTTCTACGAGTGTATCTCTGTTGAGATCACGTGCAGCTGACGACTGGTGTCCTAAATCAAACCATCTAATACTTTACTTATACCTTGATTGTAAATCATTTGCCTAATTATCCTAACCGACGGATTAATTAATTGATTAATTACAGCCCAGTAAATTTGAATCCATTTGCATATCGATGACTTTGACACCTTGATTCTACATTATTTCCTGTGGGAGATGATAACTTAAATGAGCTAACACTTAGTTTTTCGACGACATGAATCTCCGGGATCAGTAGTTCGTACCTTATGGCCCGCGTGATTCAAAGCAACGTAAGTCGCAGAGATGATTGCGCTATTGCCAACCGAACTTACACACTTGAGATGACGACTGAGGGCAAATAGCTTCTCAGTTCGCGGAGGCAGGCTTGTGTTGTGTGTGTATTGATTCATTTCCTACTGCATTTACCCATATTGTACCCTGTTAATTATAAGAGTTTTTATGCAATGTTTTAGGTAGATTTCATTAGAAAGCTAACTATTGCAATGGGTCCCATGTTTCGACTTCCGGAAAATTTCGACATATCTTCGCGTTTCACATCCCCCAGAACCCAAAACCACCGTCAGTTCAAAAGTTTATATATAATTTACATGTATGTATATATGTATCTATCTATCTATCTATCTATCTATCTATATATATATATCAGTTTCTTGTGGACACGATAACTGCCGTAATTTTGCACCAATCACTTTGAATTTTTTACATAATATGTATCCCTATAAAATCTCGGTCGAGTTCGTTAATGAGCAAAATCGGTCAATGGGGGTGAAAATGGGGGGCTTTTTTCGAAAAAGTGAAATATCGCTATAACTCTCTTAATACATGAAATATCGAATCCCTTCAAAGTTCATAATATGTGTCGGATAAGTGCCAAAAATTTATGTCAAATACGGTTTTTGATAGCACCAACCATTGATCAAAGGGGTGGGAAAAAGTGGGATTTTCGGGAAACATTAATCATATCTCTGTTAATAGGCACAATATCAAAACCGCACAAAATGGACAATATTCCTCCAATAATTACCTAAAACTTTTGTCTGAAAGAATTTTTGATATGACCCACCATTACGCCACGGGGTGAACAAAATGATTTAAATTATAAGAAGATGCCAAGTGCCAAGAGAGGTTGCCATGACAACTTTACTTTTAATTGATAAGGGATGAGCCATCAGCAGTTGCTATGACAACGCCACTGCACGAGATCACATTCAGTTTTCATATGACTGTGGGAAGCGACTTCGGTATCGGAACTGGTAGCATGCTGAACTTCTATGCCCAAGGTCGCGGGTTCAAACCCGGCTGAAGTCGTCGGATTTACTAAGAGCGCTAAAAAACCTGAGTTTGCTTTCCTTCGGAGGGGAAGTTCCAACGTTCGTTGCGAGTTGCTGATTGAGGTGGCATCTAGTAGCCAAGTTCACAGCTAGGTGTCGTTGACGGTAGTATTTTAGGTAGATTTCATTAGAAAGCTAACTATTGCAATGGGTACCATGTTTCGATTTCCGGAAAATTTCGACATATCTTCGCGTTTCACATCCCCCAGACCCCAAAACCACCGTCAGTTCAAAAGTTTATATATACTTTATGTAATATATGTATATATGTATATCAGTTTCTTGTGGACACGATAACTGCCGTAATTTTGCACCAATCACTTTGAATTTTTTACCGAATATGTGTACCCATAAAAACTCGGACGAGTTCGTTACTGGGCTAAATCGGTCGAAGGGGATGAAAATGGGTTTTTTTTTCTCGAAAAAATGAAATATTGCTATAACTCTCTTAATATGTGAAATATCGAATCCGTTCAAAGTTCATACTATGTGTCGGATAAAGCTCAGAAATTTATGTTTGAAACGTTTTTTGATAGCACCAACGATTGACCAAAGGGGTGGGAAAAAGTGTTTTTTTCGGAAACATTAATCATATCTCTGATAATAGGCACAATATCAAAACCGTACAAAATGGACAATATTCCCCTAATAATTACCTAAAACGTTTGTCTGAAAGAATTTCTGATATGAGCCACCATTGCGCCAAGGGATGAGAAAAATAATTTCGGAATTATAAGAAAATGCCAAGAGCTATCTGTGGTTGACATGGCAACACTACTGAATTGATGAGGGATGAGCCATCAGACGTTGCCATGACAACGCACTTGCGCGAGATCAGATTCAGATTTCCATCTGACTAAGTGTGAAGCGGCTTCGGTGACGTAACTGGTAGCATGCTGAACTTCTATGCCCAAGGTCGCGGGTTCAAAGCCGGCCAAAGTCGTCGGATTTTCTAAGAGCGCTAAAAATCCCTCAGTAAGCTTTCCTTTGGAGGGGAAGTTCCAACGTTCGTTGCGAGTTGCTGATTGAGGTGGCATCTAGTAGCAAAGTTCACAGCTAGGTGGCGTTGACGTTAGTATCTGGTAGCAACATTAGGAACTACTGCTTGAAATTTAGCGTCTGCATTCCTTACCTGAATTACAGACTAATTCAGCCATCACAATTCACACCGTTTATCAGACAGATTCTACACTCACCCAAAGTACGCGGGGTTATATGATCGCGTTGTCGCAGCCCCTAAACTGAGGAACCAACCAATATCTCTGCGGGAGATATAATTTTGCGTGAAGAAGTAACAGACCGTTACATAGTTACACATCAGTGTCGAAACCTTGCATAAGGACAGTGTGACCACAAGTATAACAAGTAGTTCCGTGAAGAACTGTACAGCCTTTTTTCATATATCCTGCTCATGTTAATTGCCTCTATCAACATACAAAATTTCAGTTTAATTGCTGTAACAGATTCGTAGATATTGAGAACCGTCTAAATATTTCAGATGGTCGCCAGGTTGGATTTTTATTTTTGTACTATTATATTAAGATTATTGTGTACGTGTGGTATTCAAACTTCAATCGCATGATTAGAACACAAGAAGTAAAAACGAGATTTTAAAATTACGCACAGCAGCCATCTTGTGATTATGCAAACAATTGAAATAAATTAGATGCCAGTGGATCAACATTTGTGTAAGCATTTAACGTGCAACGTTTCACGGCACTCGGATAGTTAATTAGCGAGAAACGTCCATTTAAATATTTATACTTCGCGTCGCCGCCATGTTGGATTCGTGCTCACCAGGTTACTGAAAGTCCTATAGGTGAACATATGTTCATAGTCTCTATGAACATAAAAAATTCAGTTTGGTTGCTGTAAAAGATTCATAGATATTGAGAACCGTCTAAATATTACGGAAGCTTGCCATTTAGGATTGTTATATGTATAGGCCATAGAGTTATGTACCATTCAAGGACACTTATTGCCTAGATTCATTATTCAAACTTTCACTTCGATCGCATGATTACGACACAAGAAATAAAAACTTAATTTTAAAATTTCGCACAGCCGCCATCTTGAGGTTATGTAAACAATTGAATTAAATTAGATGGCAGCACATTACAATCTGCAAAATCATTTACTGTACCACATTTCACTGCGCTCAGAGAGTTAACTCACGAGGAAAGTCTATTAAAATTTTTCAAATTCGCTTGGTCGCCATGTTCGTTTTGTACTTTACAGGTTTATGAATTGTACATAGGTAAACTTGTATCAGTACCCTTTATCACCGTACAAAATTGCAGGGTGATATCTGTAGTAGTTTCGGGGATATAGAATGTCAGTGAAATATTTCGCACAGCCGCCATTTTGAGGTTATGTAAACAATTGAACTAAATTAGACTCCAGTGCATTGCAATGTGTATAGATATTTGCTGTACCAAGTTTCATTACGTTTGGATAGTTAAATCGCGAGAAAAGTCTATTTAAAAGTCTCCACTTCGCTTGGCCGCCATGTTGGTTATGTAGTAACCAGGTTTTTGAAAGTCTCATAGGTGAACTTCTAGTAGTACCCTTTATCACCGTACACAATTTCAGGGCGATATCCGTTATAGTTTCAGAGATACTGAATGCTAGTGAAATATTTCGCACAGCCGCCATGTTGGATTGGTGAGACGTAACAAAATTCGATGGGCACGGTCGAGGTCGCCGGGAATAGTGCTATGAACTTACCGAGTTTCACTGAAATCGCTCCAGCCGTTTAGATTTTATTAGAGGGGACACACACACCTCTCTCTCACACACACACACACACACACACACACACGCACACGCACACACACACGGACTAAAGGTGATCTCATAAGCCTATTTTTTTTTTTTCAAAATTGAAAATAGGCTAAAAATGGACTCCAAATGACAAGAAGGTTACCGTCCCCATAAGACAATAAAATGTTTAAAATATGTTTAAAATGAAGAAAAACAAAGTTAATTAATCTCCAATTATAAAATACTGATCCTTCTACGAAAACCTGCATATTCTGCCTATTTTCGCCTATCTCCAAGTTTGTCCGGTGAAATCTACCTCCGCCTCCCGGCGTGCCGAGAGGAATTTTTTATTTATAGTCAGTGGTCAACTATCATTAGCTTTTGCATTAATTCTTTGATTACGATGCGTCTCGTAATATTTTCATTCACGTCTGGATTTAGATAGACACTAAATGTAACTGTAAATGTCGACGAGGTACCGTTTGCTGTTAAATGTAAATTATACCGAGTGAGTCATTTGCTTTGCTTCACGTTAGTTTTATCATGTGCCACGCGCCTAGCCTAGTTGTTGCTTTTGCTTTCGTGTAATTAGGACTTCACGAGGGTTAGTTAACTTCATTTTAGGGTTTGACTCACCATTGTAACTAGATCAGCGGATTAGCCGATTATAACCTTCAGAAGTAGATTAGGGGCTTCTTTTATGAATAAATCATGTACGAAATTTTACTTAGAACTGTATCTTATTAGTGTTAGCTTTGTGTTTGCGGGTGTATTTCTATGGGCGTCTATGACATTCCTCCGTACAAAATTACCCAGAATCCCTGGATCAAGCCTCTCGTGCTACGCAAGTCCTATAAAGAAATGCATCCGATCCTCTCAGATTGTGGGTTCGAAGGACGGGGTCGTTCGAAGTACCATTTCTTTCGGCGGATGGTACCCGTTTATCCTCCTTTAACGGGCTCAATACACACGAGTAATGACTTTGTATTCATGTCTATCATCTCAGCGTTGGGGCACTGCCATAGTAATGTACAAGCCGTAAGGCTCCTACTGCGACGTCACGTCTAGGGTCGTTATAGTCGAAGCAGCAAGACAGATACATCAATCCGTTACCACTACATACGCCTAATAAGTAATAATAAAAGAAGAATTATCGCTCCGCCTGTTCGAATCCGGCTGATGTAACTGGCATTGTGCGAGTGAACTAAGTGGTACATTGCTGGTACATGTACTAGGACGTTGAAACGCACAAACAGGGTTAAATTGCAGTATATTGACGTCGAGATTAAGATCTATTCTTGGTCATTTTCTCATTGTTCACCGCTTTGGAAAGGTTCATGGTAGATGCCTGAGAAAACCCCACGTCACTCTTGACTATTCAACAGATCACATACGAAGCTGCTCGTGGATGACAAAGCATAGTGTAACTTATCTCTAACTGTAATCAATGTACAGGCCACCCGCAAGATGACTTAAACAGGGCCTATCCTAACAGCACTTATTTTCTATGACTCAATCTAACTTGTTTCTTGCATCAGGAATTTACAACGGGTTGTAATTTTGAAATCAGGTATCAATAACCTGCAGTACATACACCAGGTGCTAACAATCGCATTAATGTAAATACAGTAGCCTACATAAATGCTGCCACGAAACCATTACCATTGTCACTTGAGCTTGATCGAGAGACAATTCTCAAGAATAATGTAACTTGGACTGACCTCAATATATACTGAATAATGGATATCGCTTCTCTGATTTGCATACGGTATGTAACTTAACCTCAGCATTATCAAATTAGAATTGTTTCCAGTCCTAGCATAGGCTGACGTTTTGGAACTTCATACAATAATTCAAACCATGTTATCTTACAACCTACCATCAAGGCGATTAGCTCTTCC
The DNA here is from genome assembly GCA_946902985.2 of Meconema thalassinum. Lineage (NCBI taxonomy): Eukaryota > Metazoa > Arthropoda > Insecta > Orthoptera > Tettigoniidae > Meconema > Meconema thalassinum. The sequence continues at coordinate 64,842,540 of OX336390.1, read as the reverse complement.
CTCCCGAAGTATTTTACTTTCAGGGAAATGTTAACACACACTCGTAATGTAAAAATAATTTCTAGGAATTTTGTGTATCCATTGCTTTCTTAAATTGTCGTGGTGGGGAAGGAGAGGCTAGGCACATAATCGTTTCTTTCATACAGTATTACCGGTAGTTGCTCTAATCAAACTTTTGGCATACCTGCGACCTGGGAAGAAGGTTTGCAGAACTAACAACATTTTATTACCATCCAGAGAACCTTTTATGAGTTGTAATAATAAGTGATATAGAGGTCCTAACTAAAACATAACCTTCACTGTGATGACACACATGGAACGCAAAATTTGCTTAGATACAATAACATATCTACAAAATGAACATTTGTTTCAGAAAATAAATAATCTTCATTCCATATGACGTAAGTAGAAGCGTCCTCAAGTATCACTTTTCACGCGGATACTCATTCGTAAAATATATAAAGAACACACCACAAAAGAAAATGGTCGTCATCTCTACCACCCTACCGATCATCTCATCAATCGTTAGAGTCGCTGCATGATGGCCTGTATATTACAGTTGAGGCCTTAATCTATTTTTCTATCTACTAAATTATGTCTCCACTAGGTTGCAGCACCAACCGTAATTAAGAACTGAAGAATTAATATACGTGTGTTAGTGGGCAGACTGAATAAGCAGGAGAGTGCTACCCAGTTGGAAGTGCTCTCTTCTGATAATCTAAATCGCGTGAGATATGTAATAATCAGTTACTGCTACTCCATGCAAAACCGGTATTGGAAGTTATATGAGGTGAACATTCACCAATTTGTTGTGACCTACGGTATATGTGTAGCTTACAGAATCATTTATTTATTGTCATTCCATCAAAAACTTACAAGCGATGCAGAAAATGGGAAACTTAACCTAATATACATGCATCGTGCTGTAAAGCAAATACATCCAAAACATTTATAAACACATTTTAGTTAACGCACTCATTCACTAAGAACAAAGATTTTCAATACGGAAAAAATTTCATGGGTATAATGGTGATAGATAAATACTCCAGAAATAGGAACTAACCTTACCCAAATTGAAAAGACAGATCACGGCGTATAGCCGTTTCCCCTAAAAAGCGTAGAACATACCAACGGTATACAAGAAAAACACGGTGTAAACCCTTCAGTCCCAATCCTCGAAACATACACATCATATACGAGATACAGAATATAGAAAGCTGTTTTACAGGTGTTTGTGTACACGCTTCAGGTACTAAACTATAAACTCACAATATATTGCAGATGCAGGATGTAGAAAGCTGCTCGCGAGTGTTTTCTTTTACCGACGTTCATACACTTCAGTCACTAACCAAAAATGCACACATTATATTATACAAAAGATATTCACAGGTGTTATAGAAACAACTTTTACATCCTTTAGTCCCCAACTATCAAACACACACACATCATATACGATACTTGAAACAGGATGTAGAAAGCTGGTCGCAATTCATTAAGTTGACGACGTGTATACATTTAAAACACTAAGCGCAAAATATACACACATCGCACCCATCAAAAAGAATGCCAAATGCTGTTGGTAGGTGTTCTCTTAACGACGTGTACACAGTTCAGCCACTAAGCACACAATGCACACAACATATCCCAAAATCAGGATGTAGAATGCTGTTTGCAGGTGGTCCAGTGTGAATTGCTCGGGCGATGGACTCATATCTCGTTTATGATGACGCTTCCTCCCATTTCCCCTCTCCATTTGACCCCACTTATTGTACAGCCTTACTTCTATCGGAGTCTTCACAATCGCAGAGAGAGCTCCATTATACGGAGAATTTTCAGTAGTAGCATAAGCACAAATCCGTCCTGGAATACCATCATTCATTACCTGAATGAAGATTTTCCCGTTCTGAACATCCTGCTTGTGTCTGATCTCCGTCTCAGCCATACGCTTTGTTACAACTACAGACACGTTTCTATGGAAAGAAATATCATCCAGATACTGACCCCAGCTTTTGCCTTTGATTTGTGATGAAAGTCTTTCAATTAGTTGTGGGCAAGCAAACTCTAATGAAGTTACTAGGTGTTTCTGCCAGCCCGGCGGATATACAACATTTAAATCAGCTTTGTACAGCTCTTGGAAAGTGTCTATTTCCGGAAATGACTGGACGATGCTCAAAATACTAGTTAGGGAATCTTGCAACGCATTGGTTCCAACAACACTGAAGAATACGTAAAACAATACACTCGGGATATTTGTTAAGGATGCTGTCAAGCAAATTGAGAATGATTTGAACAAATGTTTTGAGAAACTTTCAGTTGCGCCGTTGATACGTTTAATGAAGTACATTGAAACGGCTACCACTGGTATGCTACAGAACATGAAGAACCAGGTCATACGGTCAAATGCAAAGAATAAGTTCTGGTACTGAGGTCGGCGTTTAGATATAGGCACTATAAATACGGTCCCTTCAAATTTGTGTGCATATATGGAAAGAACAGGAACCGGGTACAATTTAAAAGTAATATCTGTCAAATCTGTAAGTTTATCGTATTCATAAAAACTACCATCATTAATAAAGTCAGGTGTTGCTTTGATGTGAGAAATTAATGTGTTGAGTATTTCTACTTGTACTCCAAAATACTTAACACCTTGCGGCGTTTCCTTGAATCTAGGTCGCGAGAGTGTGGAGATCTTTATGGCTTGGCCTTGCATATTAAGTGGTTTCCGCAAGTACAACGTACTAACATTTTCATTCGTTGCGTCTTGTGCGATAATCTTACCTCCTTTTCCGAAAGGAGTGAAGGTATATATCTTGATGTAATCTTCATTTCCAGTAGTTGATATGGATATTGTGACCACTGCATTCAGTATCTTGAACTCCCACAATTTGTGAAATACACCAAGCACACAATTGTCCGTATCAGAGATAATAACCACGAGGAACCTTCCTCTCGGATTCAAACCAGAGAGTACCTTCATATGGGCAACACTCTCATGAACAATATCCCAGGAACACTGGTGAAACAACAGCATGTAAAAGTTACTCTTGATGAGTTGTATGTTACTCTGCATTGCCCTTGCAACTCCTAACTGCACACCGGCGTAACGGTGCTGGTGTATCAGACGCAGTGATCTTTGAGATATGAAGTTGGGGTTATGTCTGTCCATGTAGACTGTTAAAATATTGCTACGTTCATCAACATGAATGTCAATAAAGTTGGAGATTACCATAGAAATACTATGAATATTCTTGCTCTCCTGGTATTCTAGTTCCAGTGAAGCCTTTGTTGAGACTAGATTTATAAGTACGATGGTTAGGAGAATGAATGTTGCCACATACATCATCTGATGTCGGATAAATAACTGGCTGAATTTGTAACAGACCAAAAAAGAAATAATCTTTCACCACGATTAAACATGACAAGTTACTGAACTCATCGCGTAGTAGAATCATGAAAAACTACTTTCATACATTGTACTGGTCCCTTCACATTCATAAATATCCCTTCAATAAATGAAGGGTCCACGGGTAGAAGGGGGAATGCCACTCCAATGTAAAATCTAGATATCAGCGCGATCTGGCTGGCCTCTTTCCGACGTATTGAAGGCACAATTGTGTCTGGCTAAGAAAAATGAGTGTCGTGGGAAAATACCGTTTCAAGTTGACGCCTATATATACGTACATACAGTATAAGTAATGAAACTTTAAAATTGTTTCCCCCTCCCTCATCCCGTGGACACTTCAAATGCTATAATATTGTTTGCCTACAACTAATGTGTTGATACTTACTGAAGTTGTGGATTGTCTACAAAGTGCTCAAACAACCCGTTGAAATGTAGGCTTGAGTAAAATGTTTAAATAATAATAATAATAATAATAATATTATTTATATCGTAGGCTTTCGCGACCGGTGTCTAGTTTATCATCTAGACTCACAGGATGGAGCCGCGTCGTGTGTCGGTGATTGTTTCCCGACGTTTCGGCTGTCATTGCAGCTGTGATAATCATGGGTAGGTACGAGTTGGTGTCCTGACCTGACCCGCAACGTACGACGCTACTGACTTAGGTTAGTTTATGTGTTTAGGGGCTGCGATAACGCGGTCATGTAGCCCCGTGTACTTTGGGTGTGTGTAGAATCTGTCTGATAACTTGTGTTAATTTTGATGGCAGTATTAGTGTGTATTTTGTGTGATGGAAAATAATTTGGTCAATCACTTGGATTCTTTCCTCATTTCTTTTCTACCGAACCCTCTCTTTCTCATCTGTCTAAATTCTAGTGTTAATAATGCCCAAAGTGTATTTATTATTATTATTATTATTATGTATTAATCGTTTGGTTTTTAGTGCCGGGAGTGTCCGAGGACATGGTCGGCTCGCCAGAGACTGTTGTTGCTTCAAGCGGACACCCATAGGATGAGCTACAAGTAATTCAATTTCAAGTAGTTCCAACTTTCGCTACCAAATATAAATGATACCTAGTGGTGAACGTTGGAATTTTGATAGAGCTTTCCAACGAAATCTAACCTAGAAATGTAGCTTCACACAAGTTTGTCTGTGGAAGGATCTCTTACATGTCATAAATCTATGACATGGGACCGCCGGCTTTACTTTCCCTCCGAAGGAAGGCACACTGAAGGATTTAAACGCTCTTAAAAATCTGACGACTTCGGGCGGGTTTGAACCCGCTATCTTGGGCACAGCAGTTCAGCATTCTACCAACTACACATATGCAAATATGATCGAAACATTGTCTTAATTTAGCAGTTGTAACGTTATGTGGAGTTCAACCTTTGTATTCACGATTCCCATTTTGGTGTCTCAATAATGCGATGAATGAAAGTGCGTGCTAACCTGCCCTGCGAGTGCGGACTGACGTCTTGTCAAGTGGTTCTACGTGTGAGAAGAATATTGCAGTTGTTTTCCATTCAGTTTTTAAGTTTTCTTTCTGTATCGTATATTTTAAAGTACAGTAGTTGTATGCGTCGGAGTTACGATCGCCATGGGTTGCGATTCAGTCATGCGCTGTTGCCATATCTCGGTGTGGTTATCAGTGGTAGGAGTCGGTCATGACCAATTCAAGGTGGACGTGTTCGTATTGTGGTGGACGTTTCTCATATCGGAAAGTCTCAAAAATCACGATATCTGTTCCGGAAAGGTATTCTTATCGTAGAGCGAATCCTCCGAGATAAATGCTCCTTTCTTGACATTGACGCGAGCTCCAAGATTGTGCTTCATTCATCCAATTATTATGTTAAATACAGAAATCAAACAAGATGTTCAGTAATGAACATATAGCCTACTTTCTTCTAAATGCATGGGTATTTTTATAACTCTTTGTCCTTTTCAAGGAGTATAATTGAATGTTGGTTGTAGTAGCTGGTTGAAATACAACGTGCTAAACGGATATTAAACATGAATATGAGGTGCCCTTTGCTAGTGCTACCTCTCTACCAAATTTCATTCAATTCGTTTTAACCATGTTTGAAAATATAGGGGGAATCGACTTGCACACATACATGGCCCCCATCCGCAAATTATTGGGCTGAAAACCTTATAGTTCAGTAAAAAGATTCTTTAAACATAAAGGTAAAATATTGCAAATTTTGGTAGAGATCAGATGATTAGGTTGGTCGTAATTTGATTCAAGCTTTTAAGATTTGGATGGCCGCCATTAGGTTTTCGTCAAGATGGCGGTGATATAAAACATGACACACGAGTGCACTTTGCCATTGCTACCACTGTACCAAAGTTCGCTCAATTAGGTTTGGTCAAAAGATTCATCATGCTTAAAGGTATAATGTTACAACATTTTGAAGAAATCAGATGATCAGGTTGGTCGTAATTTGATTTAAGCTTTTAACATTTGGTTGGCCACCATTACGTTTTCGTCACGATGGCGGCGATATAAAACATTACACTGAGGTGTCCTTTGGTAGTGCTACCTCTGTACCAAATTTCGTTCAATTCGGTTTCACCGTATTTGAATTGATAGGGGGAATCGATTTGCACACATTCACCTTTATGGCCGCCATCTGCAATCTATTAGGTTGATGACCTTGCAGTTTAGTCAAAAGACGCTCGCCATTTAAATTTGAAAATTTGGTAGAGATCGGATGAATAAGTTAGTCGTAATTTGATTTAAGCTTTGAACATTTGGCGGGCGGCCATTACGTTTCCGTCAAGATGGCGGCGATATAAAACATGACACTGAGGTGCCCTTTGCGAGTTCTACCTCTGTACCAAATTTCGTTTAATTCGGTTTCACCGTGTTCCTCTTGATAGGGGGGGGGGGGGCATTCAGAGTACACACACTCACACACACACAGACACAGACACGCAGACACACAGCCAGACACACAATTTTTGGCCCTGTGTAGATCTCAAAAGTCTATTTTAATTTTTTGCAAAAATCGAAAGTTGGCTAAAAATCCAGTTATTTTCTGTTATGTTAATGAAACAGAGAATAGTGTCTGTAAAATTTTGTTCTGATGTAGGCCTACTGATTGACAAGGTGAAAAATTACATTATTTAAATATCCGCAATATATTGCAAGTAATTCCTATTATGCACTTAAAATGTACTTCCGATGAATCTCTGTTGGGATGACCTCATCTTCAAGAGCCATCATGAAGACAGTTGTTTTAGCCATTGTTTGGAGGGGCTGTACTATTATTATTGTCATAATTAGTAATATTATTATTATAGTTATCCTCAACACCATTATTAGCAAGGCGTGTTCGGTTTACTGATCGCGACGAAGTGTCAATTACATATCGAAAATTTTGCACTGAAGATTCAAACTTTTTTGCCATCAATGTATATTCATACCACCTTGTACAGGTTATGAAAGAGTTGTATATTAGACATACCCAATAATTTCAACTTACGTTTGCTCCTTCAGGTTCTTGTGAAAGGAGAGTTTTACTTCACTGTCCCTCGGTGACTGCCCACAAAACATCTCTAGTATACATACAATATCCGCAGTGTGGCGTGTTGTGATGCACGTTCGTGTTCTAATGTTAACTAACAAAATAGCCCACATTGCAGTTGTTCCTGGAAATAATTAACAGTTACCAATTGGCTACTTAATCATAATCAATATTGAAATAAGTGTTTCAGATGCTCGTGTTGGTCTCATACGGAGTCTTGTAACAAATGTTTGTATATGTAAAAGTTTTCAAGAGATGCATTTATAAATATCGGGAGCAGTAAATATTATTATTATTATTTATTTATTTATTTATTTAATCTATTGTTCCCCTTTAGGAGAGCGATTGAACTTGAATACATGATTTCATCTCCTGGCGTTTTCCCGCTTCTCTTCCCAAAATCTCTTCATCCTCTCAGAATGCTCCTTCTTCCGCTCAGCTGTCCACTTTCTTCCAGGCTGTCGTGACGGTCTCTGATCAAACTTAACAGTTTTGATTTTATTCCTGCACTCGGTGCGGTCCTCAAGGTTTTCAATGTTGACCTGTTGTAGGTCCCTCTGAACCTCTGTCAGCCACTCCGTGCCAACATTACTCCGTGTTATAACGTTGAGAAATTTCTTCGCCGTTCTGAAATATTCCATCCTGTAAATGTGTCTATAAATCTGTACTCGGCGTTTTCTGATTACTTCCGTTATCGTGTGGAATTTTTGGTAGAGTTCGCTTTGAGGTCTCTTCATCCAAATACTGTTATTATTAACTGCCCCGTAAATCTTTCTGAGAATTTTCCTTTCCTATTTTTCTATATCCTTAATTTTGGAATGACCGTCGATTACCATTGTTTCGGCTGCGTAAATTGCTTCCGGAAGAATCACCGTTGTATAGTGCCTTAATTTTGCGTCTAACGAGATGCACTTCTAGTTGTAGTGAGCCCACGTTAGCTTGTAGGCCTTCTGTAGTTTGATGATTCTTTGTTCATTGGCGATTCGGTTTAGTCCCGAGGACTGTATGATTTCACCAAGGTATTGAAAATGGGGGACTTGTGTTATTTTACCGTATTGTGTGATTAAAGATGAGTTATTTTCTGGCCGTCTTTCCATTTAGTGGGTTTTTTCATAAGCAATTTGTAGTCCGGATCTTTGAGCAATTTGATATAATGTTTCCACTGCGTGTATGGCTTCATGTCTGGTGTTAGTGATAATGGCAATATCGTCCGCAAAAGCGAGGCACTGGACTGTAAGACGGTTCTCTTTTTTGATTCCAATTTGAATTCTCTTTACATGAGGTTCCCATTCCCTAATGATCTTTTCTAGAACAATATTAAAGAGCATTGGGGATAATCCGTCCCCCTGTCGAACTCCAGTTTTGATGAGAAAGGGCTCCGATATTTCACCCATAAATTTCACTTTGGACATAGTTCCTGTAAGCGTCTGTTCAATGATTTTTCGGGTCTTTCTGTCTATCCCGAATTCTTTCATGATCATGAAACGGGTTTCGCGGTCTACAGAGTCATACGCTTTTCTGAAGTCGACGAATGTTATTACTGTATTTCTACATTTTCTCATTTGTAATATTGTTTTCAAGCTCCACACCTGTTCAGCACATGATCGCCCTTTCCTGAATCTGGCATGGTATTCACCAATTAGCGGATCCACCTGGGGTTCTAACCTGTTTAAAAGTGCCTTGGAGAGGATTTTATAAGCAATAGGGAGCAGGGAGATTCCTCTGTAATTACTGATGTCTGTTTTATCACCCTTTTTGTGTAACGGATGAATTAGAGCACATTTCCAGTCTTCTGGTATTCGCTCCACCATCCATATGTCTGAAATAAGGTGATGTAGTTTCTGCGTAAGTGTAGGATCGTCCAGTTTCCAGAATTCAGCAATGACCCCATCTTCTCCTGGTAATTTGTTATTTTTGAGCTTTTGGATGATCTCCTGAATTTCTTCTAGGTCAGGGGATTGTGAGTCCGGGTGTGTGGAAACCGGAGGAGTGAAGCCAAGTTTTTCTTGGGGTGGTTCGCAGTTAAGAAGGGAGTTGAAGTATTGGGATAATATTTTACAGTTTTCTTTCACGTTAGTTTCCATGCCATCGGGTTTTTTGAAGCACATGCTGGGCGCCTGATACCCCTTTAAGTTTTCTCTAAACGTCTTGTAGAAGTTTCTAGTATTATGTTGGGTGAAATCCTGCTGGATTTCATGGAGTCTGTTGTTATCATATCCTCGTTTTTCTTTCCTAATTGTTTTGTAGGCATATTTTTTGATTTTAAGAAAGTTCTCCCAGTTTTCCTCAGTTTTGTGACTGTTAAACATTTTCCACGCAGTCATTCGGTTGTCAACTGCCCGATCGCAAATTGCATTCCACCAACGATGTTTTCTTGTGCGAGGAGGGTTGTCCTAATTTCATGACATCCTGAATTTTCTTCGTTATTTTCTGCCAGTCTGTTGATGTCTCCTGATTAATTTGCATTATGATTTCTTCTTTGTGGAGTTTCAAGTACTCTGGATCTGGTTTGATATTTTTGGGTGGGCCTTTTTGCTTTCTATTGGGTTGGAATTTCGTCTTAATTTGGAGAAGATGATGGTCTGATTCAAAGGCACCTTTGCGAGCTCGGACGTTTAAAATTTATTTTGTGTTTTTCTTGGAAATTGCGATATGGTCAATTCGGTATTCACCCTGTCTAATATTGGGTGATCTCCATGTGGTTAACTTGTGTGGAGGTTTTTTAAATTGTGTGCTCATGATCTTAAGTTCAAAGTTTCTGCAGAAGCCAATTAGTCTTTCACCATTCCCGTTGGTACGTTCGTGCTTAGTATGGGGGCCTGTGGTATCACAAAATTTTCTTTCCTTACCTAACTGGGCATTAAAATCGCCCAATAAGATCTTCACATGGTGCCTTGGTATTTTGTTGGTTGTTTCTTCGAGAGTTTCCCAGAAATTGTCCATAGTTTCAGGGTCGGATTTGTTGAGTTGATTTATGGGAGCGTGGACGTTGATCAGTGTGTAAGGTTTATTGGCTGACTTTACTCAGAGCAGAGATACTCTTTCGTTGGGAGAAGAGAAATCGATGACTGAGTCGAGTACGGAATTGTGTATGGCGAAACCGGTTCCCAGGAGTGGTAGTTTGCCTCTAACTTTCATGGCAGGTTTGCCATTATAGATTCTGAAATTCTCCGTAATAAAGTGTTCTTCATCCGTGAATCGTGTCTCTTGAAGTGCGGTGATTATTATTATTATTATTATTATTAAACTTATTGTAACTATTATTACTGTTATTATGACTATTACCACACAGACAATGCCTCCCCATCAAAGACTTGCAATAATTCCGCATTCTGAGTGTGACTGCAATGGTATAGCTTATAAGAGCGTATTATAATTATTACTAATTGACTATTATTATTATTATTAAAATTATTATTATTATTGCCTGGGCGATCGTCCTGTCGCCATCCCCAGTTGTATCTGCTGTCATAGTGTGTCCAGCTCCAATATGCTGTCTTTTTGGCGGTATAGGAATGATCCCTCGCAGAGTCCGTCGGTGAAGCCGAGCTTGGAGGGTAGGCGATTTAAATTACATCAGTATTATTATCACTATGCTTGCCACGGTGGGTGAGTGGTTAACGTGTCGGACTACCAACCCCAAAATTGCAGGTTCGCCCCTGGCCATGGTAAGTGATTTTTGAAAGGCGACAACAATCACGATACTCATGTCATACGTTGTTGGCATGTTAAAGTACCCATTTGAATTCAGTAGGCCGTGTTCAATGGCAAAATTAATCTCGGGATTTTCCGCCAACACAAAGTTCCTCCATTCTCTACTTGAAAGCGCTGTAGTGTCAAGGAGTTTAGATATATAACCTCCTTGACTTTCATAGCGTTCATAGGAACGACGAAATTCGACGTGCAAGCTACCCTCTGGGTGTCAACTAACAAAGCTTGCACCATGCACCCGAGGCCATACGATATTATTATTATTATCACTATTATCATCATTATTGTTATTAGTGTTGTAACATTTTTTCGGTGGTATAGACTTGAATTTAGGGGCGAAATACTATGAAATAAAAAATACGCTCAATCGGTCGCTTTGGGCGAGCCGGGTTAAAATTTGGGAATCACGATTGGCACTAATTCAAGTCTGGGGATTATCAGAACTACTAAAATAAAGACGCATACACTTGGGTGGATTTATAAATAAGAGCAATGATTTTAATATCAGAAAACTGAGAAGAACAACATTAAAAAACTACATGAATATAACTGAACCTCTTCAAAATCAAAGAACATTGTCTCACACACGACCATACATATCCACACATTACACCATTTATTTGCCATAATTTTGAGGCTTAATCTGCCTATTGATCTGAATACCTTACACACAGTCATTTATTTATAAGAATAACAATGTTTACTCGCCTTGACAAATCTTGACTCAAAGTTCCGATATTTAGTTAACTTCGACACTTTAGATTTAAATCTGCCAATACTTACTTGAACTGACACCAATTCTAAGAATTAGCAAAGAAAAATCGTTTAGCTTAATTTATTATTTCAATTGCTTATAAAATTCTATTTGTTTATAAAATGATAATTGTTCATAACGTGTTGTTAATAAACAAATGATCACTGTTGATAACATTAGTATTGGCAATTCATTATAGATGATTGATGTTTCGTTTTCATTCACCCGACAACTTACGCACCCATCGCTGTAAATATAATTCCTTTATACACTGCTCAACATTGAATGGGCAACTGCACACTTTTCTTCCGGTGTCGAGATTAACAAATCTTGGACAATACAACATTAATGAATATTGTCCACCAAGAACCACTTCAAAGTTTTACTACACCAACGATTGCATAAATTCCTTTAATTTATCATTCTTTGCGATAATTACTTTGATTCATCATACATTGTAATAATTATTTTAATTTACCATCAATTATTTGTCAATATTTATGAAAAATTTTTAAACTATATTTGAAAAATATCCAATGTTTTTCTCCAAATTTGACAGCGATATGCCGTCAGAGGTGAGTACTGCAATATTTAAGAAATAAGGAATTTATTCCTAACCTAGCGACTGGGTCCCTAATTATCACACGCAATTATACTGCGTAACTTTACTTCTTTTACCTTGTGAAGCAAAAATTTACAAGTGAAACTGTAAAATAAGAGTTAATTAACTCTTGACACTTAACACAAAAAGCTCATATTTCGAACTAAGATTTGGTGCCACCTTTTTCAATACATACACACAATATTCACAACATGATTTTTATTATGGCCCTGGCACAAACTAATAAATTTCATATTTCACTTTCCAACGATATTCGGGAAAATTCGTCTTGCATTAATCACTGTTACTTGACGTAACTCGGTGTGAAATACCTCCATACTTCAACTTTCCAATTTGCAGGTTAATAAACTGGTGTCTACATGTGTTTATCACATGGATTGAAAATCATACGTTCACTCTTACAAAAACGAAATATAATATCTTAAGACTTCAATTACAGTATCAATAGATCACTTGACTGCCGTTACCAAACTCTACAATGGCTAAATATTCTACCAGATTATATGACTGACTGTGGTTGATACAACAGGGGATAATGGTGACATTTTACCTATTAATTCTGTCGATTTATCTTCTGAGTACTTTTGTTCACTGAGTTCCTAGTGCCGTTTCATTTACCTTTCAAAAGACTATTCTGCCCTTGAATTTTACACATGAGGTCGTGTCTATTGCCCCCAACCGAGGACTGTTCCACCCATAAATTTTCTATGCGGTCTTACCCATTGTCCCTAACGTAGATTTGAGGTCTTACCTACTGCCTCTAACTGTAAGCAAATCCAACTCAATACAGGCCATGGATGCACTGGCAAGGTAGAGGAAGGTAGAGGCTTCCACTTTTTGTGACTTCGGCACTAGATGGGATGGAGTTGTCAGCTCCATGCCCGGCATTCTTTGCTCCCAGAAATTACTCTGGTACTCATTTCTGGCGTAGGCTGAGTGAACCCAAGTGCTATTTGCGTTTCCGAAAGTGGTAGTATTGTTTCTAAAATCCATTACCTGTGTGGGGATCGAACCCACTCCCTTTCAGTTAGAAGCTCAGTGCCTCTACCGACTGCGCCACGCAGCCCCTTAATACTCTTGTCAACATTCCTCAGCGTTGGAGGGAAGGGCGACGGGATGAAGTCAGCAGTGCTGCAGAGGGGAACGCAGTCTAAGCCCTTTTCGAAGATATTGACCGACGATATTTGTGATTTAATTCCACCTACACTAATTAAAAAACGACTACATTTCATGAAGCTATTTGCTTAGAATAGTCTCTTCTATCACCAGTGTAACGGACTTCAATTATATCAATTACACCCTGTATATAGGGATAGAGATAGATAAGACTTGTCGAAGTCGATTTGCTCGTAGACAGATGGGACCGGGCTCCTTTTACGCGTAGCAATGCAAGGTGCAATGTTCGTGGAAACCACGGACCCCGCGTTTTAAGGCCCTAAAACGAACCGTGGTGCACGATTAAATGCACATGCCTACACCGTGGGGATTGGAAAGAACGCAGCCGTGGTCTTATGAAGGGACATCCCAATTTTGGCCTCGTGGGATACCATGGGAAATCATCTTGTGGCTGCCGATGGTGGGAAGTAAGGAAGCTTGTGGTTTTACATGACCGTAAATATCGTGATCATGAGCTACGTTTTATGTGGAATCCGAATCACAGGACAAGGCATTTCTCTTCGAAAATCTCACATGCATTGACCGGGAATCAAATCCGGTCCGCTGTGGTGAGAGGCCAAAAGATGGACCGCTGCGCCATCACGCCCCGATTTCCGGTAATGGTAAGCTGTCTCAACACTGCACCACATGTAGATGATGATGATAATAATAATAATAATAATAATAATAATAATAATAATAGTCTAATAATAATAATAAGAGTCAGCATGCGTAGCTCTGGTGGTAGAGTGTTAACCTTCTCGAGGGTGCGATCTACGTTAAGTCATTTGTAAATGAATGTTCTAATAGGATCATGTCTATGAATTTCATGGCACATACAAGAAATCCTGCGTACATAAAAGTCTGGCAACTCGACATAAAAAAATAAAAAATCAACATAAAAGATGTTAGTGTGTCTAAAAGTCTATTATTACTATAATTAGCAGTAGTAGCCTACTATAATAATAATATCATTAATATTTTTATTACAGTTGTTGCACTTCTTCGCACAAAGATAGACCAACAGCTGTTCGTTAAATTAATTTACCAAATCTTAAGGATTTCCATTTTCTATGCATAGGCCATGAGGCTGGAAAAATTATAAACAGATCCAAAATCACTAGCCATTTAGCCACTCCCCATGAAGGTGTTAATCAGCTGTTCATAGGCTCGGTTTGTGTATTTCAATGCCTTTGGCAGACAAGACGAGGAGGTCACTATCCTTCATACTCTTGTCAACATTCCTCAGCGTTGGAGGGGAGGGCGACGGGAAGAAGTCAGCAGTGCTGCAGAGGGGAACGCAGTCTAAGCCCTTTTCGAAGACATTGGCCGACAATTTTTGTGATTTAATTCCACCTACACTAATTAAAATACGACTACATTTCATGAAGCTATTTGTTTAGAATAGTCTCTTCTATCGCCAGTGTAACGGACTTCCATTATATCAATTACACCATGTATATAGGGATAGAGATTGATGAGACTTATCGAAGTCGATTTGCTCGTAGACAGATGGGACCGGGCTCCTTTTACGCGTAGCAATGCGAGGAGCAATGTTTGTGGAAACCACGGACCCCGCGTTTTAAGGCCCTCAAACGAACAGTTTTCGAAATATTGCCAGATAACTATTCCCGGTCTGCGAAATTGCACGGTTGCCATGGTAACGTTGATCTGTTTCCCAGCGGGAACACTGCTTTTAGAAATATCTCCGAAATCGTTCATTTTAGGACCTTAAAAAGTGTGTTTCGGGGTCCTCCGAGTATTGTTTCTCTTATCTGGCGGGAAGAATGAGATGCATCCTGTCTTTGTACCTTTTGCCCATGTCCACAAAGTTAGCTCTGTTTGTAGCTAACTTAGCTGGTCTTTCAGACAAACATGGAATAGTAAGCCCCGGAATAAAATCTTATCGTACAACCCACCCTTGGAGATATACCAAGGAAGACGCTAGCTATTCCCATGGATAACTCGAGTTCGTACAACTGGACCTAAGTGACATCATGACATCGATCAGTCGTTGTTAGAAAGGGAAGGTGTGACCTACCCTCATATGGATAACTACGAGATCTCAAACACAGCAATGCAGATGAGCTACTACTTCGAGGTGATGATCAATTTGGAAATTCTGCCCAAAACTTAGAAATGACTATCCAATCAACAAAAACTATCTTTCTCCCCCAAACTAATCTATGAAGGTGTGTCTACTCTTGCTGTGATAACTTAAGCAGCAAGTCCTAACACTTCAGTAGAATTGTAAACTAATGAAATGAACTGCATGTCCTCTGTGGTGGTACCGGTAACTACAACATAAAATAGTGTAGGTACAATTAATGTGATCAAAGATCTACTGTTAAGACTTATCTGAAAAATGGCTTCAAAGCTATCTTTCTACATACCAGCTCCCCCACCAGAAATAAATCTGTGGACAAAAACCTGCAAGGCAGCCTTCGGGCCGCTGTCAGACCACGTACAACAATAAATTCTCATATCCAGCCTTTACAACACACTTGAAACTCACACGAAGACTCATGCTCTGAAAACGACCAAACATCTCCCCCCAAAGCACTTCAATAATAAACTCCCAGAGCCGAAACAACAGAGAGCACAACGCCCGAAACCAAGTGGATAAAGCAAAATCACTTCAATTGCCCCCCCCCCCCCCCCCCAGCCTTCAATCTGCAACGCAGAGCTCAATGCTCACTCCTGACCCACCGCAGACTACACCAAAAAACACTCCCACCACACACCATCGGCCTAAGAATAGTTCCAGAAACCCTCCAATCATTAGTCACCAACATCACCAAAACATTCATAGAACGGCCAAGTCATTGCCCCCAAAAGACTAGAGCTATTACAACTTCTACGCACGCACTGCATAAACATAGTGCTGATCCAAGAAACTAAACTAGCAGACAAACACAAATTAACACTCCCTGTATATATAGTATTCAGAAAAGACAGACCTACGCAATGAGGAAAGCATTAATAGTAATCAAACGACACTTATCACATAAAATGAACTATACGTTCCGCATATCACCAACATAGCAGACAACGCAATAAACATACACATAATAACACTACTTACACAATATTTTCAGCATACAACCAGCCAAACAAACGTATAGGATTACTCCCACGAGACATAGATCTGCTACTAAATCACGACCACGTGATAGTAGCAGGGGTTCAATAACGGTAAACCACAACAAGGACAATATAAACTATTCAAATACAACTCAAATAAAGACTACTTCATATCGAAGAATGGAATCGATTTCACACATACTAAGAAAGTCATAGCGATATTTCACTGTTTCGAAAAAGATCCCCTTATCCGTCCTCTTGGTCCAATTTTGCCCACGACAGAGATTTTAAATGTTTATATTTTATGAATAAATTTGAAAGCGTTTGGTGCAAAATGGATTAGTAACATTCTAATTCACTAGATACCATGCATCAGACCTTCGATAAAACTGAAGTCCTGTGACTCGTCACATACGGTAGCGATGGGGTAACTTACAACTACAATATGTAATATTTCCCACGTAAACACAATTGAATTCGACATCCTTGGTTTTATTGAATTTGAATATTGAACATTTTAGGACAGCAAATATTGCCTAAAAGTGCGATACCTTAACCATATAATTACATAGACATCCATTAACATGACTTTATAATCCATTTTAAAGCACTCTAATCCACTGGTCCCTAATATTATTTGAAGTTATCCAAGTACAGCAATGTAAAGGAAATAAGGGATATTTGTAACTGTCTGTAGTATTCCATCTCTCCATTGGAATGGGAGGAGTTGTGGCCTCATTTATTTACTCAATATACGGTATATCGCAATCTTTGTGGTAATATACTGAGTACATTCAGTTGAATGCTCGCCTATGAGAAGCGATCGCCAATTTACGTCGATTGGACATGAGTATTACCAGTTTGTAAAGCAAATGCTTTTACATTAATCGAAGAGAAAGTGTAGAACCAAGAATCGCTCTAAAGAGCTTTAAAGATTACGTAATTTGAGGCCATTCGAAAAATACCACGAGATCAATAAAGGCAAACCTTGAAGGAAGCAGTCAAAGTATTGTTCTTTTGTGTGTAGTATTCTGATCAATGTTCATCACGGATCTGAGACAGAAAGCATTATTATAAGATAACATTAATAAATGAAGAACGTTTACGTTTTTGGGTAGATGACATTGATGTTCCGCCCCTTAAAACAACAATCATCAAACTTATGGTTATGAATAGTGAGTAGTGGCTCACACATTTCGACCATTGCGTGCCGAAATCGTCAATCAACGAGCATTTAGTGTATCAGAAGGTAAGTTGCAAAAGACATTTCCTATTTATTCTCAGAGAATTAACATTATCACGTTGTAAAACAAGCCTTTCTATATGAAAATGTCTAATTGAAACAATACAGTGATGAGTATTTCCCCAAACATCCTTTAGTGTTCAACCTTTGGCCTTCAACAAGCGCTATTGCCAGGTGTTATAGCTGCGGACGATGAAATATTAGGTCTAGCGTTTTTCGAATTTCTCCCTTTTAGTATTTTAAAACATAACAAGTATTTCCGTGAAGAAATAATGTACCTCTGTATCGGACACTCAAGCTTCTTTTTGCATAATAACTTAAGGAAAGAGTCAAATTAAAATTAAAAAATATTTTTGAAAATTTAATTTGATTCTGTTTCATTGTAGCAAATCATCATATCAAAGGAATTAAAACATTTATAAATCTCACATTTTTCACAATTTGAAAACAGGGCACACAGTTTCGGACAGCCTCAATATTGCATTATTATACTAATGTATGTACAGTATATCCATATTACTTTTTAACACATATGTCACATTGATAATAAGGAAGTTTCCCTTCTTGGCTGGCAAAGTTTTCATGGGCCCAACCTTTGCATATGTTGCACTGTATCCAGTCTTCACTGAAATTCTCACCACCATTTATGCAGTCGGTTACTTCACAATAAAAATTCAGCGCCTTCTTTACCTAATTACGCCAAAGACTTGGACATTCAAGTAAACACGCCTTATATTCACATTGTGCTTTGTATGTAAAGGAGGTACGGTTGTGATACGGCTGAGAAGCTCCATAGTTTGTCTATGTTCGCCTATCCCCTAGTTTGCCCGGTGAAATCTACCTCCGCGTGCCGAGAGGGATATTTTCATATATGAAAATAAGTCTAAAACGTTTAGGTCTCGGTAGATCCTTAATTTTGCCAGACGAGGCTGCAAGTACAGGGTCATTATACATGTGCGCGCGAGTTAACACGGCAAGCTAAGCGGGCTGTCCCAGACGAGGCTACAAATACAGGGTCATTATACATGTGCGCGCGAGTTAACACGGCAAGCTAAGCGGGCTGTCCCAGACGAGGCTACAAATACAGGGTCATTATACATGTGCGCGCGAGTTAACACGGCAAGCTAAGCGGGCTGTCACCGGCGCAAAACGCAGGCGCACGAGTAAACACGGCAAGCTAAGCGGGCTGTCCCTGGCGCAAAACGCAGGCGCGCGAGTAAACACGGCAAGCTAAGCGGGCTGTCACTGGCGCAAAACGCAGGCGCGCGAGTAAACACGGCAAGCTAAGCGGGCTGTCACTGGCGCAAAACGCAGGCGCGCGAGTAAACACGGCAAGCTAAGCGGGCTGACACTGGCGCAAAACGCAGGCGCACGAGTAAACACGGCAAGCTAAGCGGGCTGTCACTGGCGCAAAACGCAGGCGCGCGAGCAAACACGGCAAGCTAAGCGGGCTGTCACTGGCGCAAAACGCAGGCGCACGAGTAAACACGGCAAGCTAAGCGGGCTGTCACTGGCGCAAAACGCAGGCGCACGAGTAAACACGGCAAGCTAAGCGGGCTGTCACTGGCGCAAAACGCAGGCGCGCGAGTTAACACGGCAAGCTAAGCGGGCTGTCACTGGCGCAAAACGCAGGCGCGCGAGTAAACACGGCAAGCTAATCGGGCTGTCACTGGCGCAAAACGCAGGCGCGCGTGTTAACACGGCAAGCTAAGTGGGCTGTCACTGGCGCAAAACGCAGGCGCACGAGTAAACACGGCAAGCTAAGCGGGCTGTCACTGGCGCAAAACGCAGGCGCGCGGGTAAACACGGCAAGCTAAGCGGGCTGTCACTGGCGCAAAACGCAGGCGCGCGAGTAAACACGGCAAGCTAAGCGGGCTGTCACTGGCGCAAAACGCAGGCGCGCGAGTAAACACGGCAAGCTCAGCGGGCTGTCACTGGCGCAAAACGCAGGCGCGCGAGTAAACATGGCAAGGTAAGCGGGCTGTCACTGGCGCAAAACGCAGGCGCGCGTACCCAGTTCAGCCGGCGCTGGCGCGCACTTTCACCCTTTTACCAAACATGTTCAATAGTACTTACAGAGTTCATAGGCGATGCTGAGGATGTCCTCCCTCTTTTGTAACACACACCTGACATCTTCTGATGAAAGAATATCTGTCAACTCTTTTATAATTTACGGAGCCTCTTTCCTTGAATTGTTTAGCGAGCCTCATAATTGTACTGGCATTAGGCACAGGTCTTCCTGGAAACTTGATTCGAAATTTTTGTTTCAGAACAAGATATTCTGGTTTTCTGCATTTCATATACGAATGGATGTACACAAGTTCGGGCAATGTGAATTGGTGTCTAGTCATGACCAACAATCACAGTAATTACAATACTCACTTATTTATTTATCGTATGGCTTTTAGTGCCGGGAGTGTCTGAGAACATGTTCGGCTCATCAAAGGCTGTAGCTGCTTCAAGCAGAAACGCATAAGTTGAGTTCAATTTCCGTTCAATTCCAAGTAGTTCCAACATTCGCTACCAGATGTCACTGAAAACTGGTGATGAACGTTGGAACTTTGATAGAGCGTTCCAACGAAATCTAATCTAGAAATTTAGCTTCACACATTTTAAGTCTGTGGAAGGATCATTTACATGCCACAAAACTATGACATGGGACCTCCAGCTTTACTTCCCCTCCGAAGGAAGGGATACTGGAAGATTTTATCGTTCATAAAAAAATCCGACGACTTCGGCCGGGTTTGAACCCGCTATCTTGCACACAGAAGTTCAGCATGCTACCAACTACACTACCGAAGCCTCTACAATACTCATTAAACGTGCAACACAAACGTCCAAGCTTTGCAGTTACACGTCCATATGAATGACAAAACATGTTTGAACTAACCACCGGCTGAATCGCGTGTGCTCGCCCGCGATCTGCGCCTGTCACAGCCGGCTCAGCTTGCCGTGTGTATCGAGACGCACACAGATAATGTCCCTGTAGTAGGCTACCACACCGGCGTGTATGAGGATCGCGTCACACCCGGCTCAGCTTGCCGTGTTTATCGAGAAGCACATAGATAATGCCCCTGTAGTAGGCTACCACACCGGCGTGTATGAGGATCGCAGTCACAGCCGGCTTAGCTTGCCGTGTTTATCGAGACGCACATAGATAATGCCCCTGTAGTAGGCTACCACACCGGCGTGTATGAGGATCGCAGTCACAGCCGGCTTAGCTTGCCGTGTTTATCGAGACGCACATAGATAATGCCCCTGTAGTAGGCTACCACACCGGCGTGTATGAGGATCGCAGTCACAGCCGGCTTAGCTTGCCGTGTTTATCGAGACGCACATAGATAATGCCCCTGTAGAAGGCTACCACACCGGCGTGTATGAGGATCGCAGTCACAGCCGGCTTAGCTTGCCGTGTTTATCGAGACACACATAGATAATGCCCCTGTAGTAGGCTACCACACCGGCGTGTATGAGGATCGCAGTCACAGCCGGCTTAGCTTGCCGTGTTTATCGAGACGCACATAGATAATGCCCCTGTAGAAGGCTACCACACCGGCGTGTATGAGGATCGCAGTCACAGCCGGCTTAGCTTGCCGTGTTTATCGAGACGCACATAGATAATGCCCCTGTAGTAGGCTACCACACCGGCGTGAATGAGGATCGCAGTCACAGCCAGCTTAGCTTGCCGTGATTATCGAGACGCACATAGATAATGCCCCTGTAGTTAGGCTACCACACCCGACAGGGCACACATTATAGCTGGTAATAAGAGATGTTCGGATAATCGATTAGTCGACAGGGGCTCACATCTAGTGGGACGTGGGTTGGCGACCAGCTGAATCCGGCATTGCTTCCGCTTACTTGTGCCGGGCTCCTCTCCGTCTTCTTTCCTGTAAACCCCCCCCCCCCCCTTGGTCACCTCTTGTTCTTTTCCGACCCCGCCGGTATTAGGATATCCGAGTCCTAGGGAGTCTTCCACTTTCCCGCTTGGCTCTTGTCTCATCTTTCCTGATCCCTCATATTTTGAGGGGTCAGACCTATTCTCTTCATTCTATTTCTTTTTCTCATTAAGATTCCCGAACTGTTTTGGTTAATTGTCTCCCAGTGTATCTAAATTACCTTAAACGGACTTTTGATGTGTTACATCTTTCCACTCGGTTGCTGGATAATTTTAGTGGGAGTGATTTTGGAAAAGGGACGGAAGTGGGACGGAAATAATCAGTGTGCGCGGTGGCGGAGAATGGTACCACGACGTACTGTCGTCCATGTGGCTATGTGGATCGTATATCGCATACGGTTTGCATCAAGGTTTAAAGGCCCCTTTTAAGATATTCCTACAATAAATCATCTTCAAGTTGTCGTTCTTTTGTGTGAAAATATTTATTATATCATATTAGCAGAAAACAATTATGATTTATTAAATTTTCATACTTTTGCAGCATTTTTATTTAATGTAAGCAGTCGAGGTACTGTCGGCCAACTTACAACCCTATGTGGAATGTATATCGCAGATGGTTTACTTCAAGATTTTGAGGCCACATTAAGGATATTCCTACAAAAATCATCTTCAAGTTGTCATTCTTTGGAGTGAAAATATTCATTATATCATAGTTGCTGAAAACAGCTATGATTTATTAAATCTTTATACCTCGCGCATGCGCACCGGTGAGGATTTGTCACTGGAGTTATACAAGTAGTTATTTCAATGACCAACAGAGTTCACTGTTAACACTGGATATTCGCTCCCGGCAGACACATACTAGGAGAACATGTCACATATTACACATCATATGCGACTACTGTAAGACTAGTATTTTTTTTTAAATCTCCACTACCTGTTGTAGGTATTTTCAATCTATGTTGCATTTTGTAATTCGTTTCAAATAATTTGGCTCAATAATAAACGAGGATAACAGAACATCAGTGAAAATACAAGAAAGAATAACAAGTGGAAATAGATGCTATTACGCTCTGCAAAGCATGTTTACATCCAGAAATGTTAGTATGAATACTAAAGTAACAAGTAGTTCCGTAATGAACTATACAGCCTATTTTCATATATCCTACTAATGTTAATTGCCTCTATCAAACATACTAAATTTCAATTTGATTGCTGTAATAGATTCGTAGATATTGAGAACTGTCTAAATATTTCCGATGGTCGCCATGTTGAACTTTTATATATGTAGGGCTTAGAGTTATGTACTGTTACATTGTGTACGTGTAGACTCAAACTACAATCGCATGATTAGGACACATGAAGTAAAAACGAGATTTCAAAATTTCGCACAGCTGCCATCTTGTGGTTATGGGAACAGTTGAAATAAATTAGATGCCAGTGGATTAACATTTGTATAAGGATTTACTGTACCATGTTTCACTGCACTTGGATGGTTAAATTGCGAAAAAAGACCATGCGAATATTTATATTTCGCGTCGCCGCCATGTTGGATTTGTGCTCATCAGGCTATTGAAAGTCCTATAGATGACCTTATGTTCATAACCCCTATCAACATAAAAAAACAGTTTGATTGCTGTAGTAGATTCGTAGAAATTGAGAACCGTCTAAATATTCCGGATTGTCGCCATGTTGGATTGTTATAGGTATAGGCCATAGAATCATGTACCTTTAAAGGAAAATTATTGCGTAGGTTCATTATTCAAACTTTCACTTCGATTGCATGATTACGACACAAGGAGCAAAAACTTAATTTAAAAATTCGCACAGCCGCCATCTTGAGGTTATGTAAACAATTGAACTAAATTACATACCAGTACATTACAATGTGTATAAACATTTGCTGTACAAAGTTTCATTGCGTTTGGATCATTAAATCGCGAGAAAAGTCTATTTAAAACTTTCAACTTCGCTTGGTCGCCATATTCGTTTTGTAGTCACCGGTTTTTAAAATTCTCATAGATGAACTTCCAGTAGTGCCCTCTATCTCCGTGCAAAATTTAAGGGTGATACCGGTAATAGTTTCAGAGATATGAATGCCGGTGAAATATTTCGCACAGCCGCCATAGTGAGGTTATGTAAACAATTGAATGAAGTTAGATGTCAGTGCATTACCATGTATATAAATATATACTGTATCAAGTTTCATTGCGTTTGTTTGGTTAAATCACGAGAAACGTCTATTTAAAAGTCGCAAATTTGCTTGGCCGCCATGTTGGTTTTGAAGTTACTAGGTTTACAAAGGTCACATAAGTGAATTTCTAGTAGTTTCCTTTATCACCATACAAAATTCCAGGGTGATATCGGTAATAGTTTCGGAGATATTGAATGCTGGTGAAATATTTCGCACAGCCGCCATGTGGGATTGGTGAGACGTAACAAAATTTGAAGCACACGGTTGGGGTCGCCCGGAATAGTGCTATGAACTTACCAAGTTTCATTGAAATCGCTCCGGCCGTTTAGATTTTACTAGGGGGGGGGGACACACACACGCGGATCACACACACACACACGCACACACACACGGACAAAAGGTGATCTCATAAGCCTACTTTTTCAAAATAGAAAATAGGCTAAAAATCTACATTACAATACTAAGACCTGTGGTTATGTATGGATGAGAAGGTTGGGTTCTGAATAGAAGAGAAGAAGACTGGCTGCGAAGATGAAAAGGAAGATCTTGAGGAAAATATACGGGCCAGTGAGAGAGGAGGAAGCTTGGAGAATAGGGACTAACGTGGAACTACAGGAACTCTTCGGAAAGGCAGATATTGTGGTGAAAATTAAGCGGGGTTGGATAAGATGGGCTGGACACTTACAGAGAATGCCAGAATCTCGTAGTGTCAAAAATGTGTTTATCCAAAGACCGGATGGAAGAAGGAGAAGAGGAAGACCCTGGAGGCGGTGGATAGACGACCTTAGGAGTCTGGGAATAAGGAACTGGAGAAGGAAGGCGGGAGATAGGGATGAATGGAGGCAGGTGATAAAGGAGGCCAACGTCCTACAGGGACTGTAGCGCTGACCTGTAAGTAAGTTCAATCTGAGTTCCATTTTGTAAGTAATTTCAGACTCACTTAACTTTCGTTCTGATTTCCATTTCATAGTTATTTTCTCTAGCACCCAGACCATTAGTGTCCGATAACCTAGATGTTAGGCCCCTTAAAACAACAATTATCATCATCATGGATTAATCGACCAACCAAAGAATCTATTAATCGGCTAAGCGAAGAATATATTAATTACGCAGTAGACACGAGATAAGAAAATAAGTTCAAATGAGCCGTCATCGCTTAAGTTGAGAATTTTCGGAATGATGTTTAGAAATCTATAAAAGTAACTTTTTGCTTAAATATAAAAGTGTCCTTCCTTGTTTAATTTAACAACATCCAATGAGAGTCACGACAGTGGAAGGACAAACATCAATCGAATTGTGAAGGGTTACACATGTTGTTCAATGATTACAATTTAGGACAAGAACAGTTTTGCTTCACGTTGTTTTAGCCTCTTTGTCACAAATCAGGTTCATTATTTAACCCTGTCCAAAACTATAACCCAAACTACCGGAGTACTACAAGGAGATCCAATAAGCCCGATCCTATTCAATATCATGACAGCAGACATTACAAAGATCATCACGGACAGCTCAGTAACACTCATACTTTATGCAGATGATATGGTAATAGGCTCAGAAGATAAGGAAGAGTTACAAAAGGTGCTAAACAGCCTCTCCGCATGGGCTTTGGAAAATGACTTACAAATAAACCACGACAAAACTAAACAAATGATTTTCAGAAAAGGTGGAAAATTCTCCCCAAAGGACACTTACCCTTCAAGATAATCATTTAGAAGTAGTTTCAAAATTCAAATATCTTGGAGTTACTCTCCAAACCACACTGACATCATTCAGCATTCATGTGAAAGAGAGAGCAACAGCAGCGATAAAAGCAGTTTCCAACATTCAAAAGCCCCAAAAACTCTCAATAAAAATGACTATGACATTATTTAAAACGGCCATATCACCAATAGTGACTTACGGAATCCACATAATTTGGAACAAACTTAAAGAAAACGATCTATTAACATTAGAGAAAGTCAAAGCCTGCTATATGAAAAGAGTCTTGGGTATCGGGAAGACAGAGCTGTCCAGACTGACTTACGTCTTCACAAAAGAAATGTTCTTCATAGAAGACATCAGACTGCAGATGCTACTGCCGCGCACCGAGGCCTATGAGAGTGCCCTTCAAATCCTCAAAGAAAAGCAAAACGCTATTTGAGATGATTTCTACTCAACTGACGCCATAATGACTGACGAATGGAAACAGACAAACTATGAACTCCGACACATAATGACACGATACGCTACACATGGCTTTCACTAAAAGTTCTGACAAAACAAGCGATTCCACCAACCAACAGAAGAATGTGTGTGTGATTTATGCAGCGAATGTTGTTCTCGATATCATGCAATAACCCAATTAGGATTGCAGTATGTACAGTACGTTACTCACGTTTGTATTTTGCACATTGTGCGTTGTTTCAAAAATCATAATTATTTAAAAATACAAATATAATGAATTTCATTGCAGCCGAATGGCCAAAATACAATTCCTGTTCATTCCTTAGGCTACAGATCTTAACTGTACTCCAAAATTGATTTTGTCCTATTTCTGCTTCGGTTGACGAGACAGCGTTCACATCCTTCACCACACAAAGTACACACGCACTCCTCTGTTACTTCATGGACATGTGTCGTCGCACAGAGTTTGTGGTGGTATCCATGAACCGCTAAACTTGTTATATTTATTTAGAGTATGATACAAAACACATAACAATACATGTTATAATATAATGATAATTCAAACAGCATTGAAAAAAACTTTATACAAGGCTGAACTCAGCTAAGGGTCACAATGACAGATTAACATCCTTTATGTAGTCGATGCATTTTTGTGAAGCCATCAGGAACTCAACTGAAGCCCCAGAGAAGGCTGTTAGTGGAAAATCTTGTGTGAAATGCTGAATAGTTTGTTTCCAGCACCGCAGCTAAATTTTGGAGATGGAATTTTCCCCCACCTGTGAAGAGAGTCCGCGCATTTGCCACAATTTGTTCTTATTCTATTTAGGGTGGAGCAAATATTTCTAGGAAGCTCAACACCTGGAGACTAGGTTGTGATGCATGGCCTAGTTGGTTGTTCCGGTGAGGCAAAGATCGACCAGAACTGCTGCCAGCGGGCAGTCACGTTGACCTCACTTTCAACGAGCCTTTGTGCAGTAGTCAGAGGAGGGTGGCGAGAGCGAAGTATATTCCTACTAATATCAAGAAAATCATGGTGCACGGGAAGATGAGGATTTTTGCAGATGGCGCTGTACACCTTCATAAGTCCATGTTCTCGTCTCATACTTGGAGGTGGAATGTGACTTAGCACTGGCAGCTAATATGTCGGAGTACATCTAATTGACCCCGAGAAGTTGCGCATAGTTTGGTTGAGCTGAATATCAACAAGCTTGGTATGAGCACTATTCATCCAGTTGGACGCACAGTATTCAGATACTGGGTACACCAGTCCAAGGGCAGAAGTCCTAAGTGTAGAAGCAGATGAACCCCACGTTGTACCACAGTTTATGTAGAATATCATTTCTAGATCTGAGCTTAGCAGCTGTATTGGTACGATGTTCTCTAAAACTCCTATCGTATGTAGCTCCAAAAATTTGGGATAATTTTTGTGTAAGAGTAATCTATTTTAAAATAGAAATTGGCTAGTCTGTTACTGAGATGGAAAGATGACACTTCTCTCTTAGTAGCACTGGACTGCAGCCTCATGTCACGGAAATACTTGCCCATAAGTGATAGATGCCTGGTTAGTATGCACTCAGCGATTTCAAAATCTCTGTGGCTGATTGCAAGGGTCCAATATTCAGCATATCCAAATTTCCAAGAAGTGGTGTCTGGCATATCGGCTATATATAAGCTGAATAGTAAAGGAGCCAACACAGAGCCTTGAGGAAGACCATTATTCAACTCCCTATTTGAGCTCATCTTGTTCCCCAGTATAACGCGGAAGCTTCTGTTGTTGAGCATATTGTTGATAAGATTCACAAGTCTTCAGCATGGAATAGTCCGAAGAAGTTTGAGTATCAGACCTTGTCTCCAGACAGTATCATATGCTGCCGATAAATCAATGAAGGCAACTGAATTCTTTTGATGTTTCTGGAAATTCGCCTCTTTGAATGTTGTCAGAGAAAGAACCTGTTCTGTGCAGCTACGTTGAGGACGAAATCCAGCTTGCTCAATAGGTAAATTTCCGAATATTACATGGCTTATTCGATTATAAATCAACCTTTCCAGAAGTTTATAAATCATACTTAACAAAGCAGGTTTATCTGTCAGGTTTATTGTTTGGTTTGGCTGGTTTATGAATAGCAATAATTTTTGCTTTTAGGTAGATTTCATTAGAAAGCTAACTATTGCAATGGGTACCATGTTTCGACTTCCGGAAAATTTCGACATATCTTCGCGTTTCACATCCCCCAGACCCCAAAACCACCGTCAGTTCAAAAGTTTATATATAATTTATGTATATATGTATATATATATATATATATATATATATATATATATATATATATCAGTTTCTTGTGGACACAATAACTGCCGTAATTTTGCACCAATCACTTTGAATTTTTTACATAATATGTATCACTATAAAATCTCGGTCGAGTTCGTTAATGGGCAAAATCGGTCGAAGGGGGTGAAAATGGGGGGCCTTTTTCGAAAAAGTGAAATTTCGCTATAACTCTCTTATTAGGTGAAATATCGAATCCATTCAAAGTTCATAATATGTGTCGGATAAGTGCCAAAAATGTATGTCAAATAAGTTTTTTGATAGCACCAACCATTGACCAAAGGGGTGGAAAAAAGTGGGTTTTCGGGAAACACTTGCGGGGTCAGGGGAAATGGCATGGAAGGGTCAGGCGAGAACAGAAGGGTCTGTCAACAACCCGCCGTGATATCTGGCAATCCTTTGTGTTCCAATACCTCTAATATCGGGTCGTTGCTCAAACCACTGTGGTTTTACGAATGAGTGAGTGAGTCACCGATCAATGTATTTGGATCTGTACTTTGCACGGACCGAGAAACCTCATCACTCGTCAACACCACTTCCCATAGTCCGCAATGCACATTCCTCCCAGGTTCACGCAACTTAGACTCGAGCAGTACACGGGGCTATATGACCACGATGTCGAAAAACCCCTATAAGAATTAAAAAAGTCCTCTCGGCACGCCGAAAGGCGGAGGTAGATTTCACCGGACAAACTTGGGGATAGGCGAAAATAGGCAGAATATGCAGATTTTCGTAGAAGGATCAGACCTCATTTAATGCGAGAAGGTATTTTATAATTGGAGCTTAATTAACTTTGTTTTTCGTCATTTTATGCTTATTTTAAACATTTTATTGTCTTATGGGAACGGTAACCTTCTTGTCATTTGGGGTCCATTTTTATACTTGTGGTCACACTGTCCTTATGCTGGGTTTCGACACTGATGTGCAACTATGTAACGGTCTGTTACTTATTCACGCAAAATTATATCTACCGCAGAGATTTTGGTTGGTTCCTCAGTTTAGGGGCTGCGACAACGCGGTCATGTAACCCCGTGTACTTTGGGATGGCTGTATTAGTCTGTAATTCAGGTAAGGACTGCAGACGGTCAATTTCAAGCAGTAGTTACTAATGTTGCTACCAGGTACTACCGTCAACGACACCTAGCTGTGAACTTGGCTACTAGATGCCACCGCAACCAGCAACTCGCAACGAACGTTGGAACTTCCCCTCCAAAGGAAAGCATACTGAGGGATTTTTGGCGCTCTTAGAAAATCCGACGACTTCGGCCGGCTTTGAACTCGCGACCTTGGGCATAAACATTCAGCATGCTACCAGTTACGTCACCGAAGCCGCTTCACACTTAGATGGAAATCTGAATCTGATCTCGTGCAAGTGCGTTATCTTGGCAACGTCTGATGGCTCATCCCTCATCAATTTAGTAGTGTTGCCATGGCAACCACTGATAGGTCTTGGCATTTTCTTATAATTCCGAAATTATTTTTCTCATCCCTTGGCATAATGGTGGGTTATATCAAAAATTCTTTCAGACAAAAGTTTTAGGTAATTATTATGGGAATATTGTCCATTTTGTACGGTTTTGATATTGTGCCTATTAAGAGAGATATGATTAATGTTTCCCGAAAAACCCACTTTTTCCCACCCCTTTGGTCAATGGTTGGTGCTATAAAAAAAACTCTTCAAACATACATTTTTGGGCTTTATCCGACACATAGTATGAATGTTGAACGGATTCGATATTTCACATATTAAGAGAGTTATAGCAATATTTCACTTTTTCGAAAAAAAGCCCCCCATTTTCACCCCCCAACGACCGATTTAGCCCAGTAACGAACTCGACCGAGATTTTATAGGTATACGTATTCGGTAAAAAATTCAAAGTGATTGGTAAGTTACAAAATTACGGCAGTTATCGTGTCCACAATAAACTGATATACATATACATACATAAATTATATATAACTTTTGAACTGACGGTGGTTTTGGGGCCTGGGGATGTGAAACGCGAAGATATGTCGAAATTTTCCGGAAGTCGAAACATGGTACCCATTGCAATAGTTAGCTTTCTAACGAAATCTACCTCTGGTTGGTTCCTCTGTTTAGGGGCTGCGACAACGCGGTCATCTAACCCCGTGTACTTTGGGTGAGTGTAGAATCTGTCTGATACACGGTGTGAATTGTAATGGCTGTATTAGTCTTAATTCATGCAAGTACTGCAGACGGTCAATTTCAAGCAGTAGTTCCTAATGTTGCTACCAGGTACAACCGTCAACGACACCTAGCTGTGAACTTGGCTACTAGATGCCACCCCAACCATCAACTCGCAACGAACGTTGGAACTTCCCCTCCAAAGGAAAGCATACTGAGGGATTCTAGTGCTCTTAGAAAATCCGACGACTTCGGCCGGCTTTGAAACCGCGACATTGGGCATAGACATTCAGCATGCTACCAGTTACGTCACCGAAGCCGCTTCCCACTTTATCAGGCGGCTTTGGTGGCGTAGTCGGTAACATGCTGAGCTTCTATGCCCAAGATACCGGGTTCAAACCCGGCCGAAACCGTCGGATTTTTTAAGAGCGTTAAATATCCCTCAGTATGCCTTCCTTCGGAGGGGAAGTAAAGCCGGCGGTCCCATGTCATAGATTTATGGCATGTTAAAGATCCTTCCACTAATTGCACCTGTGTGAAGCTAAATTGGATAGGTTAAGAATGTATACAACGCTCTTAGGTTTCTATGTTCGTTGCCAAGAGCCGACTGCGGCGGCGTCTAGTAGCTCAGTTCTGAACTTGGCCTCGTAGTCGTTGACAGTGGCGCTTGGCGGCAAAAGTAGGAACTATCTGAAAAATTGTTAGTTGCAGTACTTAAATTAACAAACAGATAACACACACTAATACAGTCATCACAATTAACACCGGTTATCAGACAGATTCTACACACACCCAAAGTACACGGGGCTACATGACCGCGTTGTCGCAGCCCCTAAACTTAAGAACCAACCAACCAACCACTTAATCAGATGGAAATACTGAATCTGATCTCGTGCAAGTGCGTTGTCATGGCAACGTCTGATGGTCCATGCCTCATCAATTTAGTAGTGTTGCCATGGCAACCACTGATAGCTCTTGGCATTTTCTTCTAATTTCGAAATCATTTTTCTCGTCCCTTGGCGTAATGGTGGGTCATATCAAAAATTCTTTCAGACAAAAGTTTTAGGTAATTATTAGGGGAATATTGTCCATTTTGTACAGTTTTGATATTGTGCCTATTAAGAGAGATATGATTAATGTTTCCCGAAAAACCCACTTTTTTCCACCCCTTTGGTCAATGGTTGGTGCTATCAAAAATCTTATTTGACATACATTTTTGGCACTTATCCGACACATATTATGAACTTTGAATGGATTCGATATTGCACGTATTAAGAGAGTTATAGCGAAATTTCACTTTTTCGAAAAAAGCCCCCCATTTTCACCCCCTTCGACCGATTTAGCCCAGTAACGAACTCGACCGAGATTTTATAGGTATACGTATTCGGTAAAAAATTCAAAGTGATTGGTAAGTTACAAAATTACGGCAGTTATCGTGTCCACAATAAACTGATATACATATATATATACATATATATATATACATAAATTATATATAAACTTTTGAACTGACGGTGGTTTTGGGGTCTGGGGGATGTGAAACGCGAAGATATGTCGAAATTTTCCGGAAGTCGAAACATGGGACCCATTGCAATAGTTAGCTTTCTAATGAAATCTACCTAAAACAACAACAAAGAAAGTTCACTATGGCTTTCTGGAAATTACAACGGTGTCCCCACTCAAGAAGGTTGGGATCCATTCCAGACCTGTGCGACCGTGCCGCAATCCCCTCTCGCCATTGAGATGGAAACTCCCCTTCAATCCTCATACGATTGAAAATTGCCAGCAGTTGTCTGATAGTGGAATCACAAATATATTTCAGCATCTGATTATCCGGTCCGGGAGATGTTTCCCGGCCCAGGGCAAGCGCACCGCGCAGTTCCTATTCTGTGAAGGGTACACTGAAGGTCCGGGAGATGTTTCCCTGCCCAGGGCAAGCACACCGCGCAGTTCCTATTCTGTGAGGGGTACACTGAAGGTCCGGGAGATGTTTCCCTGCCCAGGGCAAGCGCACCGCGCAGTTCCTATTTTGTGAGGGGTAAACTGAAGGTCCGGGAGATGTTTCCCTGCCCAGGGCAAGCGCACCGCGCAGTTCCTATTCTGTGAGCGGTACACTGAAGGTCCGGGAGATGTTTCCCTGCCCAGTGCAAGCGCACCGCGCAGTTCCTATTTTGTGAGGGGTACACTGAAGGTCCGGGAGATGTTTCCCTGCCCCGGACAAGCGCACCACGCAGTTCCTATTTTGTGAAGGGTACACTGTAGGTCCGGGAGATGTTTCCCTGCCCAGTGCAAGCGCACCACGCAGTTCCTATTTTGTGAGTGGTACACTGAAGGTCCGGGAGATGTTTCCCTGCCCCGGACAAGCGCACCACGCAGTTCCTATTTTGTGAGGGGTACACTGTAGGTCCGGGAGATGTTTCCCTGCCCAGTGCAAGCGCACCACGCAGTTCCTATTTTGTGAGTGGTACACTGAAGGTCCGGGAGATGTTTCCCTGCCCCGGACAAGCGCACCACGCAGTTCCTATTTTGTGAGTGGTACACTGAAGGTCCGGGAGATGTTTCCCCGCCCAGGGCAAGCGCACCACGCAGTTCCTATTCTGTGAGGGGTACACTGAAGGTCCGAGAGATGTTTCCCTGCCCAGGGCAAGCGCACCGCGCAGTTCCTATTTTGTGAGGGGTACACTGAAGGTCCGGGAGATGTTTCCCTGCCAAGGGCAAGCGCACGGCGCAGTTCCTATTCTGTGAGCGGTACACTGAAGTTCCGGG
The DNA here is from genome assembly GCA_946902985.2 of Meconema thalassinum. NCBI lineage: Eukaryota > Metazoa > Arthropoda > Insecta > Orthoptera > Tettigoniidae > Meconema > Meconema thalassinum. Next base: position 64,809,550 of record OX336390.1, on the reverse strand, counting down.
AGATGTTTCCCTGCCCAGTGCAAGAGCACCGCGCTGTTCCTATTTTGTGAGGGGTACACTGAAGGTCCGGGAGATGTTTCCCTGCCCAGTGTAAGCGCACCACGCAGTTCCTATTTTGTGAGGGGTACACTGTAGGTCCGGGAGATGTTTCCCTGCCCAGTGCAAGCGCACCACGCAGTTCCTATTTTGTGAGTGGTACACTGAAGGTCCGGGAGATGTCTCCCTGCCCCGGACAAGCGCACCACGCAGTTCCTATTTTGTGAGTGGTACACTGAAGGTCCAGGAGATGTTTCCCTGCCCCGGACAAGCGCACCGCGCAGTTCCTATTTTGTGAGTGGTACACTGAAGGTCCGGGAGATGTTTCCCTGCCCAGTGCAAGCGCACCGCGCAGTTCCTATTTTGTGAGTGGTACACTGAAGGTCCGGGAGATGTTTCCCTGCCCCGGACAAGCGCACCGCGCAGTTCTTATTCTGTGAGGGGTACACTGTAGGTCCGGGAGATGTTTCCCTGCCCAGGGCAAGCGCACCACGCAGTTCCTATTCTGTGAGGGGTACACTGAAGGTCCGGGAGATGTTTCCCTGCCCAGGGCAAGCACACTGCACAGTTCCTATTTTGTGAGGGGTACACTGAAGGTCCGGGAGATGTTTCCCTGCCCAGTGAAAGCGCACCGCGCAGTTCCTATTTTGTGAGTGGTACACTGAAGGTCCGGGAGATGTTTCCCTGCCCCGGACAAGCGCACCACGCAGTTCCTATTTTGTGAGGGGTACACTGTTGGTCCGGGAGATGTTTCCCTGCCCAGTGCAAGCGCACCACGCAGTTCCTATTTTGTGAGTGGTACACTGAAGGTCCGGGAGATGTTTCCCTGCCCCGGACAAGCGCACCACGCAGTTCCTATTCTGTGAGGGGTACACTGTTGGTCCGGGAGATGTTTCCCTGCCCAGTGCAAGCGCACCACGCAGTTCCTATTTTGTGAGTGGTACACTGAAGGTCCGGGAGATGTTTCCCTGCCCCGGACAAGCGCACCGCGCAGTTCCTATTCTGTGAGGGGTACACTGTTGGTCCGGGAGATGTTTCCCTGCCCAGTGCAAGCGCACCACGCAGTTCCTATTTTGTGAGTGGTACACTGAAGGTCCGGGAGATGTTTCCCTGCCCCGGACAAGCGCACCACGCAGTTCCTATTTTGTGAGGGGTACACTGAAGGTCCGGGAGATGTTTCCCTGCCCAGTGCAAGCGCACCGCGCAGTTCCTATTTTGTGAGTGGTACACTGAAGGTCCGGGAGATGTTTTCCTGCCCCGGACAAGCGCACCACGCAGTTCCTATTTTGTGAGGGGTACACTGTTGGTCCGGGAGATGTTTCCCTGCCCAGTGCAAGCGCACCACGCAGTTCCTATTTTGTGAGTGGTACACTGAAGGTCCGGGAGATGTTTCCCTGCCCCGGACAAGCGCACCACGCAGTTCCTATTTTGTGAGGGGTACACTGTAGGTCCGGGAGATGTTTCCCTGCCCAGTGCAAGCGCACCGCGCAGTTCCTATTTTGTGAGTGGTACACTGAAGGTCCGGGAGATGTTTCCCTGCCCCGGACAAGCGCACCACGCAGTTCCTATTCTGTGAGGGGTACACTGTAGGTCCAGGAGATGTTTCCCTGCCCAGGGTAAGCGCACCGCGCAGTTCCTATTCTGTGAGGGGTACACTGTAGGTCCGGGAGATGTTTCCCTGCCCAGTGCAAGCGCACCGCGCAGTTCCTATTCTGTGATGGGTACACTGAAGGTCCGGGAGATGTTTCCCTGCCTCGGACAAGCGCACCGCGCAGTTCCTATTCTGTGAGGGGTACACTGTAGGTCCGGGAGATGTTTCCCTACCCAGGGCAAGCGCACCACGCAGTTCCTATTCTGTGAGGGGTACACTGAAGGTCCGGGAGATGTTTCCCTGCCCAGGGCAAGCGCACCACGCAGTTCCTATTCTGTAAGGGGTACACTGAAGGTCCGGGAGATGTTTCCCTGCCCAGTGCAAGCGCACCACGCAGTTCCTATTCTGTGAGGGGTACACTGAAGGTCCGGGAGATGTTTCCCTGCAGCGGACAAGCGCACCGCGCAGTTCCTATTTTGTGAGGGGTACACTGAAGGTCCGGGAGATGTTTCCCTGCAGCGGACAAGCGCACCGCGCAGTTCCTATTTTGTGAGGGGTACACTGAAGGTCCGGGAGATGTTTCCCTGCAGCGGACAAGCGCACCGCGCAGTTCCTATTTTGTGATCGGTACACTGTAGGTCCGGGAGATGTTTCCCTGCAACGGACAAGCGCACCGCGCAGTTCCTATTTTGTGAGGGGTACACTGAAGGTCCGGGAGATGTTTCCCTGCCCAGGGCAAGCGCACCACGCAGTTCCTATTCTGTGAGTGGTACACTGAAGGTCGGGGAGATGTTTCCCTGCCCAGGGCAAGCTCACCACGCAGTTCCTATTCTGTGAGTGGTACACTGAAGGTCCGGGAGATGTTTCCCTGCCCAGGGCAAGCGCACCACGCAGTTCCTATTCTGTGAGTGGTACACTGAAGGTCCGGGAGATGTTTCCCTGCCCAGGGCAAGCGCACCACGCAGTTCCTATTTTGTGAGGGGTACACTGAAGGTCCGGGAGATGTTTCCCTGCCCAGTGCAAGCGCACCACGCAGTTCCTATTTTGTGAGGGGTACACTGAAAGTCCGGGAGATGTTTCCCTGCCCAGTGCAAGCGCACTGCGCAGTTCCCATTCTGTGAGTGGTACACTGAAGGTCCGGGAGATGTTTCCCTGCCCAGTGCAAGCGCACCACGCAGTTCCTATTCTGTGAGCGGTACACTGAAGGTCCCGGAGATGTTTCCCTGCCTAGTGCAAGCGCACTGCGCAGTTCCTACTCTGTGAGCGGTACACTGAAGGTCCGGGAGATGTTTCCCTGCCCAGTGCAAGCGCACCACGCAGTTTCTATTTTGTGAGGGGTACACTGTAGGTCCGGGAGATGTTTCCCTGCCCAGGGTAAGCGCACCACGCAGTTCCTATTTTGTGAGGGGTACACTGAAGGTCCGGGAGATGTTTCCCTGCCCAGGGCAAGCGCACCACGCAGTTCCTATTCTGTGAGCGGTACACTGAAGGCCCGGGAGATGTTTCCCTGCCCAGTGCAAGCGCACCACGCAGTTCCTATTCTGTGAGGGGTACACTGAAAGTCCAGGAGATGTTTCCCTGCCTAGGCAAGCGCACCGCGCAGTTCCTATTTTGTGAGGGGTACACTGTAGGTCCGGGAGATGTTTCCCTGCCCAGGGCAAGCGCACCGCGCAGTTCCTATTTTGTGAGCGGTACACTGAAGGTCCGGGAGATGTTTCCCTGCCTAGGGCAAGCGCACCGCGCAGTTCCTATTTTGTGAGGGGTACACTGTAGGTCCGGGAGATGTTTCCCTGCCCAGGGCAAGCGCACCGCGCAGTTCCTATTCTGTGAGCGGTACACTGAAGGTCCGGGAGATGTTTCCCTGCCCAGGGCAAGCGCACCGCGCAGTTCCTATTTTGTGAGCGGTACACTGAAGGTCCGGGAGATGTTTCCCTGCCCAGGGCAAGCGCACCGCGCAGTTCCTATTCTGTGAGGGGTACACTGTAGGTCCGGGAGATGTTTCCCTGCCCAGGGCAAGCGCACCACGCAGTTCCTATTCTGTGAGGGGTACACTGTAGGTCCGGGAGATGTTTCCCTGCCCAGGGCAAGCGCACCGCGCAGTTCCTATTTTGTGAGCGGTACATTGTAGGTCCGGGAGATGTTTCCCTGCCCAGGGCAAGCGCACCGCGCAGTTCCTATTTTGTGAGGGGTACACTGAAGGTCCGGGAGATGTTTCCCTGCCCAGGGCAAGCGCACCACGCAGTTCCTATTTTGTGAGGGGTACACTGAAGGTCCGGGAGATGTTTCCCTGCCCAGAGCAAGCGCACCACCCAGTTCCTATTTTGTGAGGGGTACACTGAAAGTCCGGGAGATGTTTCCCTGCCCAGTGAAAGCGCACCGCGCAGTTCCTATTCTGTGAGGGGTACACTGAAGGTCCGGGAGATGTTTCCCTGCCCAGTGCAAGCGCACCACGCAGTTCCTATTTTGTGAGGGGTACACTGAAGGTCCGGGAGATGTTTCCCTGCCCAGTGCAAGCGCACCGCGCAGTTCCTATTTTGTGAGGGGTACACTGAAGGTCCGGGAGATGTTTCCCTGCCCAGGGCAAGCGCACTGCGCAGTTCCTATATTGTGAGCGGTACACTGAAGGTCCGGGAGATGTTTCCCTGCCCAGGGCAAGTGCACCGCGCAGTTCCTATTCTGTGAGGGGTACACTGAAGGTCCGGGAGATGTTTCCCTGCCCAGGGCAAGCGCACCACGCAGTTCCTATTCTGTGAGGGGTACACTGAAGGTCCGGGAGATGTTTCCCTGCCCAGGGCAAGCGCACCGCGCAGTTCCTATTTTGTGAGGGGTACACTGAAGGTCCGGGAGATGTTTCCCTGCCCAGGGCAAGCGCACCGCGCAGTTCCTATTCTGTGAGCGGTACACTGAAGGTCCGGGAGATGTTTCCCTGCCCAGGGCAAGCGCACCACGCAGTTCCTATTCTGTGAGCGGTACACTGAAGGTCCGGGAGATGTTTCCCTGCCCAGGGCAAGCGCACCGCGCAGTTCCTATTCTGTGAGCGGTACACTGAAGGTCGGGGAGATGTTTCCCTGCCCAGGGCAAGCGCACCGCTCTGTAGAATAATTGAATAGGCCGGAGCTGAAAAGTATTAAGTCAGTTTTCACTAGTTTTCAGGAGACAGACAAAACGTCATTTATTTATTTATTTATTTATTTACTTATTTGTATTTATTGTGCTTCTAACAGGCATATGCCTAATAAAAAGAAACACATGTACATTTGGTTACACAATTCTATGAAATTATAATTGACAGACATAATGCTGAGATTGTAATGCAAATTAATTCTACAACTAAATACGAAAATATAATAATTCTGTGCAGGAAATTGGTAGGTGGAATTTACGAGTTCATGTGATCGCACAGCAGGCAGAAACAAAGGAACTATATGTGTAACTGAATAAGTCAAGGTTGTTTGCTATTGAATGTTCATTGTATAATTGAATAGCACTTATTATTGGGGAATGTTTATGCTGTTCAGTTCTAATTCTTGGGCAGTAAAATGTAATAAACTTAGGTCGAGTTGAGGGAGGTGAGACACGTACATTAAACTGTGATATTAAATACGGACTATACAAAAGGTTATTGAATACTTTGAAGACAAACACAAGAATTGCAATTTTTTGTCTGTTAGCCAGAAATGTATAATTCGGGTAACTTAGAAGATTTCCCTAGCTATCATATTTCGGATAAATACCCGTCATTTTACACTGCAGATATCTTAGGAATTTATTCTGAACCATTTCAATTTCACTAATGTGGTTCATGTACCAGGGATTCCGGATGCTGGATGCATATTCTAATCTGTTTCTAACAAAATAATTGAACAATAATTTTATACTTTTTGGGTTGACGAAATTTTTAGAATTTCTTCATATAAAACCTAGCATTTTATAAGCACTAGCTACCAATTCATTAGTGTGCAATGAAAATGTTAGCTTTGAATCAAAATGGACTCCTAGGTCTTTGATAGAATTGTTAATAGTGAGATACGCATCCAATATCCGGTACCGAAACATCAACTGGAATTTGTTTCTAGTAAACTTCATAACTGAGCATTTCTTTATGTTAAGGTTCAAAAGATTTAATTTACTCCAGGATGCCACATTATTGAGATCATCTTGTAGGAATTGGCAGTCCTGCTCTGTCTGAATATTTCTAAAAATTTTGACATCGTCCGCGAATAACAAAACGTTTGAATATTTAATACACCTAGTGAGATCATTGATAAGCAGCAAGAATAATAGACGGCCTAGGTTTGAACCTTGTGGGACGCCTGATCGGGCATAGTATGAATAGGATTCACATCCATTGCAAGCAACAAACTGTTTTCGTTCACTGAGATATGAGGTGAACAACTTCAGCAAATTTTAGGAGAAACCATAATATGTTAACTTATTTTAGGGGATATCATGATCTACCTTATGGAATGCCTTCGCATAATCTGTATAAATTACATCAACTTGACTTCCTTTGTTCATTGCTGCTGATACGTTGTGAGTAAACTCCATTAGATTAGTTACTGTTGATCTTTTAGGCATGAACCCATGTTGAAAGTCACTTATAATGTACTTTACGTGCTGAAATATATGCTGATTTAACAATTGTTCAAAGAGCTTTGCAATGGCGGACAGTATTGCCACAGGTCTGTAATTATCAAGATAAGACTTATGTCCAGACTTATGTATGGGACTTACCCTGGTAATTTTCCAACGACTGGGAAAGGTACCAGTTTGAAGGCTATATTAAATAATACAGTTAAAGGATAGGCCAGCCTTTGATTATGCATGGAGGAATTAGGTCGGGGCCAGCGGCATTATTTTGATTCATTTTTAGCCTATTTTCAATTTTGAAAAAATAGGCTTATGAGATCACCTTTTGTCCGTGTGTGTGTGCGTGTGTGTGTGATTCGTGTGTGTGTCCCCCCCTAATAAAATCGAAACGGCTGGAGCGATTTCAATGAAACTCGGGAAGTTCATAGCACTATTCCCGGCGACCTCGACCGTGCCCTTCAAATTTTGTTACGTCTCTCCAATCCAACATGGCGGCTGTGCGAAATATTTCACTAGCATTCAATATCTCCGAAACTATTACCGATATCGCCCTGAAAATGTGTACGGTGATAAAGGGCACTACTAGAAGTTCACCTATGAGACTTTCAAAAACCTGGTGACTACAAAACCAACATGGCGGCCAAGCGAAGTTGAGATATTTAAATAGACTTTTCTCGCGATTTAACTATCTAAATGTAATGAAACTTGGTACAGCAAATGTTTATACACATTGTAATGCACTGGAGTCTAATTTAGTTCAATTGTTTACATAACCTCAAAATGGCGGCTGTGCGAAATATTTCACTGACATTCTATATCTCCGAAACTATTACAGATATCACCCCGCAATTTTGTACGGTGATAAAGGGTACTGATACAGGTATACCTATGTATATTTCATAAACCTGTAAAGTACGAAACGAACATGGCGACCAAGTGAATTTAAAATATTTTAATAGACTTTTCTCGTGATTTAACTCTCTGAGCGCAGTGAAATGTGGTACAGTAATTGATTTTGCAGATTGTAATGCACTGCCATCTAATTTAATTCAATTGCTTACATAACCTCAAGATGGCGGCTGTGCGAAATTTTAAAATTAAGTTTTAATTTCTTGTGTCGTAATCATGCGATCGAAGTGAAAGTTTGAATAATGAACCTAGGCAATAATTGTCCTTGAATGGTACATAACTCTATGGCCTATATACATAACACTCCTAAATGGTGAGCTACCGAAATATTTAGACGGTTCTCAATATCTATGAATCTTTTACAGCAACCAAACTGAATTTTTTAATGTTCATAGAGACTATGAACATATGTTCACCTATAGGACTTTCAGGAACCTGGTGAGCACAAATCCAACATGGCGTCGACGTGAAGTATAACTATTTAAATTGACGTTTCTCGCGAATTAACTATCCGAGTGCCGTGAAACGTTGCACGTTAAATGCTTATACAAATGTTGATCCACTGGCATCTAATTTATTTCAATGGTTTGCATTATCTCAAGATGGCTGCTGTGCGTAATTTTAAAATCTCGTTTTTACTTCTTGTTGTCTAATCATGCGATTGAAGTTTGAATACCACACGTACACAATAATCTTAATGTAATAGTACAAAAATACAAATCCAACCTGGCGACCATCTGAAATATTTAGACGGTTCTCAATATCTACGAATCTGTTACAGCAATTAAACTGAAATTTTGTATGTTGATTGTGGCAGTTAACATAAGTAGGATATATGAAAATAGGCTGTATAGTTCTTCACGGAACTACTTGTTAGTATCGCATTCTTAACATCAGAAATGCTAATCTGTTTAGAATCCAGTACATCAAGCAATGGGTGTATGTCCTGGTCACTTGCACCTAAATTGTCATACTTGGCGCATTCCTTGGAATAAACTGACGAGTAATAATCAGCAAAACCTTTGACTATCTGCTTATCATTTTCTAATATTTCCCCATTAATTTTCATTACGGGTATTGCCGGGGATAGTTTCTTGTGTCGAATAAATGCCCAGAGGCGATTCGTGTCCTCTCCGATTGCATTTTCGACATTACGTACGTATTGTCGGTAAGCGGATTGAATATCACGATTTAGAATTTTCCTAAACTCTTTAAACTTTTCGCAATGAAAGTCATTGTTAGCCTGTTGCCTACGCATTTTCTTTCGATGATAAGATTTTCTTCGGATGTTTTTATTATATCAAAATTAAACCAGCATGGATACAGTTTGGTCCTCCTACTAGTGCTTACAGGTACACTAGAATTCAGAGCCTGATAGAAACGGGAATAAAAATGATCTACCGCCTCGTCTACATGGGAAAATTGCGAAAGAACACTCCAATCCACTTCTTGTAATTTGTTATAAAGTTGTTTTTAAAATTGTATGTAGGCCTATGAGTTTGGTGAATATTGTGTCTAACTTCTCTTTGCCAGTATCGTACATTAATGTTTAAGGGGGTATGATTATTGTCTTCCGGTACAAGGGGTTGTTCCTCTCTATTGACAGCAATAGAGGAGATGGTGGACAGTACTAGATCAAGAGTTCTATTATTCACATTCACGATATTATTAAAACTTTTCAAGTTCATCATATTTGTAAAATTATTTAAGGAGGTAGAAAGCTGAGATCCTGTTTTAAAATCAAATGTTGGGGTTATTTCCAGAATTTTAAATTTCCCAAAATAAGAACAGGATTGTTGCTTATGAGTGAGTTCGATTCTATACTTGCGTAAAATTCCTCGCATATCTCTGCCTTCGACTCCGACGGAAGGTAAACTGAACAGATAACTATGGTAACATAGTTGTCTATGAAGAGATTCACACAAAGGACTTCCGTTTCCAAACCCAGGTCAATCTCCACAGCTTTATACTTGTTATGGACTGCGAGGACTATTCCCCCCTCCTAGCCTCTTGCCGGTTATATTTTCGTCACGGTCATTTCTAAATACAGCATACCTCTCATCAAAGAGCTCAGACGAATAGATTGACGAAATAAGCCAATATTCTGTTAAACCCACTATACCGTACTCTCGCTGGTCATATTTGTATAAAACTGAGTAGTTTTAGTTCTCAAACCCCTACAATTTTGATAACATAAATTTTGCGATTTAAAAGAAGACATTTTTACTTAAATGAGAAGAGAGGCACCTGCAGTGAGGCGAGGCCCATAGTAGGGGTTTCCGTTAGGCAAGACAATGGGGAAAGCAAAGAGAAAGGCTCAAGAAACTGTCCAGAAATAATCTTACAGTGACCCTCCAGTACTCTCAGTGCACAATCACTATAGACCTTACAAAGTATTTCAAATGATACCTTACGGGTTGTCACGAATTATGATAGCTTCCTGAGATCATTACTGTCATTTATGATATAAATATTTTACCCCTCACTCTTCCTGAGTTTTATCACACCGTTACGTACCCATAAGAACTTGTAGCCGTGTTCCCTCATGAAGTTCCGCGATAGAGCCAGCAGTTTGTTCTTCTCAGGTGACAGACTTTCTTTTGTGTAGATTATGTTCCCTCCAGAAATCCCCATGTGCTTGGTTGACAGGTTACGCTTCACACGCCTTCTAAACATGAATTCTTCCTTGTCGAACCGCCGGACAAATTTCACGATGATTCCACCATGAGGCTGATCCGGTCGCTTAGGCAAGCGATGACATGCGTCCACCATCTGATTTTCAATGTTCATATCCATTGCCCTGCCAACGGCTTTAACGGTCTCGAGCACGTCTTCATTGTTGGTTTCAATGACCCCAAAAATCTCCACAGTGTTACGGCGTGAATACTGCTCTCCATCCGAGAGGCGAGTCTCCAATGTCTACACACGGGCCCGGAGATCAGTGTTCCCTTGTTGTAGGGATAGAACCTGCTGCGAGATTTCCTTTAGATGAGTATCGTGCTGTTTGATACTCTTCGCATTTTCATCTACTCCCTCATGACAAAAGTTCAGAGATTTTGAGAGGTCCTGCTCCCGAGATTGTTGTTGTTGCTTCATATCCCTGATTTCTGCCTGCATTTCTAATAGGAGTTTTACGATATTCTCCAATGAATAACTCTGCGCAGCTTTCACACAACACTCGCCATTTCTTTCTTCCATGCACTTAGTGTGGTTCCACTTTTCACACGCTACACACTGTACCTTCTTCTTCCCCAGCTCCTTGTCACAGAAGGCGCTGGTCGGCATGTTTCTTGGTGACACAGCTCACTTCAGTAAATAACGATTACACGGATAAATGTTGGTACACTGATTAAGCAACACACACTCAGTTTGTCGAAGTAATTAAAAGGAACTTTTTTCTTTGCTGTAGTTGCAAAATACTCAGATTAGTACACAAAATAATACACAAAGTTCGGGAGCTGAACAACACGCCACTCTTACTCAGCCGCCATTTTTGTCATTGACAAACACACTATATTAATCATCTATGTTGTGAAGCAACTTTTCAGGTTATATTTGGGTTAGCAGAATATCAATTTTAATTTAATTTAATTTAATTTACTTTTGAGATGGTTTGGACATGCCAAACGGATGAATGAAGTAAGGCTACCAAGACGAGCACTGGAACGACGGATGAAAGGGAAGAGAGGACGAGGAAGACCAAGAATGCGTTGGATGGACTCGGTGAAGAATAGCATTAGTAAACGGAATCTGGATAGGCACACCGTGTCGGAAGAGGAATATTGGAACCACAGAACAAAGGGGAGAGGAACCATATTTGCCCCCGCTCAGTGTCAGCTTGAAAAGGGGAAATGAAGACGAATGAATGAATTTTTCTAATCAATTTTGAAAACGTGACTTTATACCCCTCTGCTCCGTGGTCAGTTTAGTGCGGCATAAAGCCATCCAGAATGAATATTTCACATGAAATGCTATTTTAAAATGGATTTGGAATATAAAAACCACCTAAGCCAGTACAAATTGTATTTACAAGAGCGCTGTTTCACGCGGAATATTGCAGTCCGCCCAACATTAGTACGGAATACGGCACTGAAAGGCTTTTGTCCTCTGATCACTACATGTAACTTAGGTTTCTGGCTTAAACATAAGGCTGACTTAATTCTCTCCTATGCCGTTCCTTGGTCCTTGGGTCAATACTTCAGAATACAAATTCTTTAAAATATGACTATGTTTGACTTAATGCTTTTCAGCACCGACCGATTCAATAGATATTGTTCATTTCAGTCGGTAAGACTATATCAATTGTCAATAAGGCAAACCTGAAAAATGGCATTAAAGCTATCTATAAATTGTATAACTCTGACGCAGCTCTGCTAAAGTACAAGGGGTGCTCCTCTACCTCCCGCTTCATAGCCACGAATGTTGAAACATAACTCCCGGAGCTGGATACATAAGAACAGTATGATCCGATACTTTTGGCAATGGTGACATGGTCTGTGATGATGGAGAATCCGGGTATCGCCAACGGTGTTGGGAGTCCGGGTATCTGACGTAATTAATCCACACTTGAGATGATGGTGTCTGTGTCGTCGTATTAATTTAAAAAGGAAATTGGTGTCAGAGATATTAACAGCTTCCCCATTCCACTTCCATTGAAACCCGTGTATTGAACGTTCGTAAATTAGTGGAATATTATCCGTTGGGAATTCAGTGTCCTGTGCCTGAAGTTGGTGTTCTTTAAATTCTTGGCGAAACTGAGTGTGAGCAAATATCTAATGCTCCAGCTCATTTCAGTACATTACGACACAGCCTGGAAGGTAGGCTCACTTCAGTACAGTACGCCACAGCCTGGAAGGTAGGCTCACTTCAGTACAGTACGCCACAGCCTGGAAGGTGGGCTCACTTCAGTTCAGTACGCCACAGCCTGGAAGGTAGGCTCACTTCAGTACAGTACGCCACACCCTGGAAGGTAGGCTCACTTCAATACAGTACGCCACAGCCTGGAAGGTAGGCTCACTTCAGTACAGTACGCCACACCCTGGAAGGTAGGCTCACTTCAATACAGTACGCCACAGCCTGGAAGGTAGGCTCACTTCAGTACAGTACGCCACACCCTGGAAGGTAGGCTCACTTCAATACAGTACGCCACAGCCTGGAAGGTAGGCTCACTTCAGTACAGTACGCCACACCCTGGAAGGTAGGCTCACTTCAGTACAGTACGCCTCAGCCTGGAAGGTAGGCTCACTTCAGTACAGTACGCCACACCCTGGAAGGTAGGCTCACTTCAGTACAGTACGTCACAGCCTGGAAGGTAGGCTCACTTCAGTACAGTACGCCACAGCCTGGAAGGTAGGCTCACTTCAGTTCAGTACGCCACAGCCTGGAAGGTAGGCTCACTTCAGTACAGTACGCCACAGCCTGGAAGGTAGGCTCACTTCAGTACAGTACGCCACACCCTGGAAGGTAGGCTCACTTCAATACAGTACGCCACAGCCTGGAAGGTAGGCTCACTTCAGTACAGTACGCCACACCCTGGAAGGTAGGCTCACTTCAGTACAGTACGCCACAGCCTGGAAGGTAGGCTCACTTCAGTACAGTACGCCACACCCTGGAAGGTAGGCTCACTTCAATACAGTACGCCACAGCCTGGAAGGTAGGCTCACTTCAGTACAGTACGCCACACCCTGGAAGGTAGGCTCACTTCAGTTCAGTACGCCACAGCCTGGAAGGTAGGCTCACTTCAGTACAGTACGCCACACCCTGGAAGGTAGGCTCACTTCAGTACAGTACGCCACAGCCTGGAAGGTAGGCTCACTTCAGTTCAGTACGCCACAGCCTGGAAGGTAGGCTCACTTCAGTACAGTACGCCACAGCCTGGAAGGTAGGCTCACTTCAATACAGTATGACACAGCCTGGAAGATAGGCTCACTTCAGTACAGTACGCCACAGCCTGGAAGGTAGGCTCACTTCAGTACAGTACGCCACAGCCTGGAAGGTAGGCTCACTTCAATACAGTATGACACAGCCTGGAAGGTAGGCTCACTTCAGTACAGTACGCCACAGCCTGGAAGGTAGGCTCACTTCAGTACAGTACGCCACAGCCTGGAAGGTAGGCTCACTTCAGTACAGTACGCCACAGCCTGGAAGGTAGGCTCCCTTCAGTACAGTACGCCACAGCCTGGAAGGTAGGCTCACTTCAGTACAGTACGCCACAGCCTGGAAGGTAGGCTCACTTCAGTACAGTACGCCACAGCCTGGAAGGTAGGCTCACTTCAATACAGTATGACACAGCCTGGAAGGTAGGCTCATTTCAGTACAGTACGCCACAGCCTGGAAGTTAGGCTCACTTCAGTACAGAACGCCACACATGGAAGGTAGGCTAACTTACTTGCTGTATGATTGTTGAGTAGGGCATAACCGCACCACGGAAGCTATTCCCTACAATCATTTCTTTGTATCTAATGGTTATTTTGTCCATCACATGAAGATGCTATTTAATGGAAGGAAGAGTTTGAGATGAAAGGACCATTTCATTTCATATTTATTCATCAGTGCTTTACACTATATTTACAGTAGGGAGACTCTGAAAAGAGCAAAGCCCCACTCCGCATTTGAGATGCATCAGAGCCCCCCACAAGTAGAATATATGAAAATAATCTTCTTAGAACAAGTTGGTTATTAGTTCAATAACTCCTCTTGCTAATTTTGGGTGGTAATTGTTTGTCTGTTACAGATTTAGCCTGATATATCTTCAATATCTGATGATGTATGTGACAACATTCAGTCTCCTAGCCATCGCACTTCTAAATCAAGTACCAACAAACAGTTCCCTAAGACTGGAGTTCCGGAAGAGCAGCAATATACATAAAATCTCAATGGTAATCTCCGCCTTAATCGACAGCCATGTTGATGAATGTAATAATACTTTAACTATTTATATGGACAGAGATAACCCCAACTACATCTCCCAAACATCACTCCTTCTGATACACCAGCACCGTTACACCGGTGTGCAGTTGATAGTTGGAAGTACATCGCAAAATAACTTGCATCTCACCAAGAGTAACTCTTACCTGCTTTTTTTTCACCAGTGTTCCTCGGATATTGTTCATCAGGGTGTTACCCACCTGAATGTTCACTCTGGTTTGAATCCGAAAGGAAGGTTCCTCGTGGTTATTATCTCTGACACAGACAAATGTGTGCATGATGTTTTTAGCAAATTGTGGTCGTTCAAGATACTGAATGCAGTGGTCACAGTATCCACCTCAATAACTGAAAATAAAGGTCACATCAAGAAATACACCTACACTCCTTTCGGAAAAGGAGGTAAGATTTTTGCACACGATGTAACGAATGGAAATGCTGGTTACTTGTACATGCGGAAACCACTCAATATGCAAGGCAATGCTATAAAGCTATCGACTCTGTCACGACCTCCGTTTAAGGAAACGCCTCAAGGTGTAAAATATTTAGGACTAACAGGAGAAATTCTCAACTCATTTGTTTCTAAAGTTAACGCAGTGCCAGATTTCATTGCAGATAAAAATTATGAAACATATAAACTTTGGAATGGTTTGATAGATATTAGTCTTCGGAAGTACATGACACACTTTAAAGGGTTTCTTACCATATACCCACACATGTTTGACCCAACCGTGTTCCTAGTGCCCAAAGCTAAACGCCGACCTCAGTACGAGAATTTATTCCTTCCATTTGATCGTACGACTTGGTCTTTCATGATTTGCAGCATACCATTGGTAACTATTTCATGGTATCTCATTCAACGTATTAAGGGGACACCAGAGAGCTTTTCAAACAATATCTTTAACTCCTTCTCCATTTGCTTGACAGGATCTTTAACAAAAATTCCTAATATGTTGTCTATCAGACTTAGTACATTGTTCTACATATTCTTCAGTATTGTTGTAACCAACGCGTTCCAAGGTTGCATGACTAGTATTCTGAGTATCGTCCGGTCACTTCCTGAAATAGACACTTTCCAAGAGCTGTACAAATCCGGTTTGAATGTGGTTCATCCGGGTGGGTGGGAGACAATGATAGTGCCTACATTAGAGGTTGCTTGCCCACAACTAATTGAAAGACTTTCCACAAAAGATGAAAGTAGATACCGGTATCGATATCTATATGATATTTCTTTCAACATTAACGTGTCTACAGTCTTGTCAAAAACGTCGGTTCAAATGGTGATGGGGCAGAATTCCCCGAACGGGAAAAAATTCCATGTAATGAAAGATGGTATTCCTGGAATTATGTTTGCTTATGCTACACCAGAAAATTCTCCGTTCAACGGAGCATTCTCTGCGACTGTTCAGCGTCTGGTAGAAGCGGGGCTGTACGATAAGTGGAGTGAAACTGATAAGCGTCATCATCAACAAGATATGACTTCGATGCCCGTGACATTCACACTTGACCACCTGCAAACAGCTTTCTACATCCTGATTTTGGGATATGTTGTGTGCATTGTGTGCTTATTAGCGGAAGTGTGTGTACGTCGTTAATTCCCCTCCTAACGATCAGGTTTCGGGATGTGCGTATATGTTTCACGTAGTGTTTAAAATGTGTACACGTGGTTAACTAAGTACCCGTGACCAGCTTTCAACATACTGCTTCTTGATGGGTGGTGGTTTTGGTTATAGATGGAGAGAGTATATGTATGTCATTAACAAAGCACCTATATTTAGCTTTCTATATCCTGTTTCTTTTAAATGTTGTGTGGGTATTGGTGATGGATGAAGAGTGTCCATGTCGTTAAAAGACACCTGTGTTCAGCTTTCTATATCCTGTTTATTGTATATGTTGTGTGTGTGTTTTAGTTATGGATGAAGAGTGCACATGTTGTTAACAAAGCACCTATGTTCAGCTTTCTATATCCTGTTTATTGTATATGTTGTGTGTGTGTTTTAGTTAAGGATGAAGAGTGCACATGTTGTTAACAAAGCACCTATGTTCAGCTTTCTATATATTGTTTAATTTTTATGTTGTGTGTGTGAATTTTGGTTAGGGACTGAATTGTACTCACGTCGTTAACACATCCCTTAAAAAGTAAATTTTTAACATACTGCTTCTTTTATGATATGCTTGTAATTTGTGGTTGGTGACTGGACGATGTACTGTACACGTCGTTAGTGCAACACCTGCAGCTCATCCTATTTCTCGAATTTGATTTGTTTGTCGTTTATGGTCATGGACTGAATTATGTACGCGTCATTAACATAACACCTGCAACAGATTTATACAACCTGTTTCAGGTGTGTGTATGACATGTGGGATTTCTATGATTTTAGGGGAAAGGGATACTATATATCATTTGAGTAGGGATCGACCAGAGGAAGTAAGCGAAAAACACGTACATGATTATAGATCAATAGTTTAATGCCTCAACACATGTGAAAACAGTGTATCAAGACAAACTAGGTGTGATATAACGCATTGCGGACAATTGGTACTGTAAACCTATGCTACATTCTGTGAATCCTAAGGAAGTATAAAGCAGCTATAAGATGTGTTCCATCTAGCATTGGGTGAAAAAGGTGCAAATATCCATAATAGTCAGACGCCGGTATTAATATCTGTAGGAGTAAACAAATTTTCCATCTTGACGAGGCTGGCCGAGATATCCATAATACGAAAGAAAGCACCAAAGAACACCGTTGCTTGGCTGACGAATGTACCGTGGGTACATTGGGTTTTAAAGACGTAATGCAATTTATATGTATTTCTCCCTTGTCACATCACCGCCGCTGATATGAGAATATCTCTTCATTTAATTAAAAATTGCGATATCAAATTTTACAGTTGAATTCTAGTACGTCACCATGTAGGGCCTACTACAATTCCTGTTATTTGCACATGAGCTCTTTGGTATTTATGTCGCATTGAAATCGTCCTTCACCTGTCTACCCGACATGGTGTCGTCATGGCTGACGTAATGATCGACCAGTACGTTGGACTGCGAGTGGTCAAGGCTACTTAAGTCCTTGCATCGCATCTCAACTTACCATTCCCGTACTTCTCTTCACTTCGGGTCTGCTTCAGTAATTGAGCACTTCGACGCTGGTTATGGAGAGCTAGCATTCCGTATCTCCAACTGACAACTCGACAGCTGTGCTGGTTTTACATCTATCTTGGCGAACCCCGCAAGAACAGTTTCGGCCTTGCAAGTACTTCGCCCTCTCTCGGCATATGAACTTCATAAAGAGTATTTATTCCTTCGCTAGCTTGTGAAAACCTCTGTTGTGGAAATTGAAATATGTGTGTTACACTACGTAAAGATACTTCAATTCTACTCTTCAAGCGAGCTGGATCTTCAAGGCCCTCATCAAGCTCACCGTCATAAAATAAGTGTGGTGTTTCGTTATATCCCCTTTAAGAGAAATCTCAATGAACCCCTTTAAAGTCATGAAAAACATGGAGGTACTATTTAAAGAGATATGTAATTCTCTCGTCCGTATTTTTGAAGGTAGAGCATTTCGCGTATGCTAGGTGTTAACAGGGTTCTGTTAGACCAACCCACTGAAATTTGTTAATTCTATTGACTTCATGTCTGCTACCATCAATGCCAATCCCATTGTTAATATAAACCTACTCAATTGTAAAACTAAAGATGATGGACTTCCCTACATTTCTAATTTCAAATGTTATTAGCCTTTACAACATAAATTTTGTATGAAATATTATTCTATATTATAAGCTTAAATGAAGGTGTATAATTTATTTGTCTATGCCTTAATCAAATTCAATAAATGGTACCACTCTTTTCTGTCTTTATAACTTTCTACATTAAGCTCGCTCTTCCAATCTTGCAATTTCATGTGCCCTATTTCATTAAACTTGCTCTTCCAATCCCTCACATTAATTCTATTAGTCTCTCGATTAATTGATGGAGTATTTCACAACAAAAGTTGACGAATGAGTACAAATAAGTAGGCTCTAAATTAAGAATAGTGTGTTTTGAAACCAACGACATTTAATTGTCCGTGGGTTATTACTTGTACTGTATATTTTATTTTTCCCTGTAAATTGATGACCCTGATGTGATCAAAGAAATGAATGAACATAATCATGCTGCTCGACCATCTTGTGTTGGTGCTAGTGAAGTTGAGGTTAACAACGTTTCTATTCAAATTCCACCACTCTGGGTCGATAAACCAAATTTTAATATTACCAGATCAATGCACAATTTACGATTAATAAATCTCGTCTGGGAGTTAACCACGTTAACCATCCTGACGGTATAAAATAAGCAACCATATCAGCATACTAAACTCACTTTAAGCTCGCAACTGCGGCAAATACAATTCGAATCACTGCCGGACGTTCTCACATGATCAAAAATAGCTGCAGACCTACCTAACATGGTCGCTTCACAAACTAATATGGTACTCGGGAAGTACTGGGATCTGATGATCGCAGTGTCCTGGCTAAGCTATCTAAATTCCTCACACTAGTGTGAACAAAACATAACTAATCTGGGCAGCGACAATACCTCCCCGTTCCTCGAAACACATTACTCGGTAAAACTCCCATCTAACACGCCAGTGAAAATCAAAACAAACAACAAACAAGTAGTTCTGTGAAGTTCTAAATAGCCTATTTTCATATATCCTACTGTTGTTTTCCATGGAAAACTCCCCGGGATATTAAAAGGAGTTTCCATGTGATGTATAAATACCTCTTGAAACAAGACCTATGTCTCCATCAACACCATTGCTAGAATATATAACTTTCTCTATCAGTGAATAAGACTCCTCCCTCGTGACGGCATCTTCCTGTAACGCAGCACGGGAGTTAAATTTAAGTAAAGTCAAGTGAATGGCTTCTATGATTTTGAGAAGTAAACTACAGAATTTATTGACATTAGATTATGATTATTATAATAACCTCTCACTCATGTGTTCAGTGGCTACAAAAACAAATCACAGTTACCTAAGCTCGTTGCGATAATGGTTTGTGCACTATATATGTGATTTTATTAAACACAACGTGTACAATCACCTTATTCACCACTCTGTCATTTCTGCGATTAGAGATTGAGACCTGCTTACACATTCCACTATGTGGTATTTGGGGCAGGGATTATTGCAGACGCAGTCCTCCTTGGGTTCATGAAATGTCTCATTCAGACAGATCCTTCCATGGAACCCAGGGATAGCGAATCGCGTATACAGATGTCGAAGTTTGAAATTTGGTCCCTTCCAGATATCTGTCTTCATTGCTTCAGTCTCCACATTTCTAGGGGTATCTCGTCGGCTTTTTTCCATCTTCCCTCGATGATGGTTTCATACGTTTGAAGGTAGATCGAAGGAGTGCTTTATGTCTTCTATAAAGAACGATTCCTGTGCTATTTTATAGGCGTAGGTGTTCCTTGAGAATTTTGAGATAGAGAGAGCTCTCTTAATAAATCTCGCTTAGACGCACTCTAGCTTCCTGAGGTGTGCACTATATAGCACTCACTTACTGCTGCTGAAAGTCTAAATTTCCCTCCATAAAATTCAACAAAATAAATGTTTATAATACAAACTGAGTTTCTCTAATAACCAGTGGCGGCTGGTGAAGTGGAGCTACAGAGCTTCACCCCCACCCCCCCACCTAGGGTATTTGACAATATCAAATTACACTTTCAAAGTAACGGGATAACGGTATAATTAAATAGATATCTGCTGAGCTATTTAAATTTTTCACAAGTATTGCTTGTAAATCCGCTTCCCCCCCACGGGTGCTGCAGTCTCGGAAGCAGCTTAAGAACTTAACATCGCAATTCCTGAATCCATTTCCCCCATTGCCAAGATGTCCTATAAAAGCCTCTTTGGGTGCTCCAATCCTTGCAGCAACGCCACAGACTGCCAATACATATTTGGAAACAACAGAGTATACAGTTTACAAACAGTTCAAATATTGTACTGTCAGCGGTTAACAGCTCCTATTTCGTACTCAGAAAATGTGTTACTTATATTCTAATGCAATAAATTATAAATAGAATCACACAACTATCGCAAGAAAATGTTTAAATAAGAAAGGTTTATGCTGCTGCATGGCTAGGTTTGTAGCACTGAATGGCAATGATAATCATGAGTTAGAAGCAGGAGGGAACTCAACTAAGTGCTCACGGCATCTAGCAGGTACTAGAAGAACCAAGTCCATAATCATCCCGTAGCCAATGAAAGGGAGGCATTCTTCCATCTCCATGATTGGTGAATATTTTCTTAAACATAAAATCAGTCTTGCCAACATGCGAATTATAGATCAAGATTCTATAGTAGTATTCATGCGTGATTTTAACAAATGCAGTAGCCTACTTGTATATTATTTCACAGTATAGCCGGTGGAGAATTTAGCTGAACTCAAAAGGGAGGGACTGCTCTTAGGAAAATGAGAGAAAAAGTTCAGAAGCTGGGTAGATTATTAGCTTGGGAATAACCTGACCCCCAAGGGAAGATGATGATGAAAAAGAAGTGAGTTTCAGACTGGAGAAAAAGGATGGACAAATAGGACGAGAGTCCAAAAGAAGTTATAATTTTAACTATAAGTATACTCAAAGGCAGCTGCCACTGCAAATCCGCTTTCCGATGCCTAAAGTGGGTAGGGACCTGGGCGAAGCTAACAGGAAACGCAGCTAAACAAGTATTTTGAAGAGTACAAATAATTTGAATAAGTCTTGATATTTTAGGTCTTGAAATTGTAGAATTTTTAAACAGCGACCGAATGCTTACAAGAAAGATAGGAATAAAGCAATTATACCCTTGGGAATAATTTTGGTAAGTGTACCAATAGTTGCATTTAGAAATGACTAAACTTTTACCCAGCAAAGCGCCGACTAAAAGTTTAGACAATGAGAAACACTTACATTTTGAAAAACCAACCATAAGTGGTAGAGAGAATCTCCACAAGCAGGAAGCTGACGTAGCGAGCTATGCTTGCCCTACTGGCCAGTTAGAATTAGCTATTAAGGCTAAGAGAGACTTTACTAAGTTGATAACTAAGAGTTCTTGCTCAAATGCAACAAGTGGTGAAAACCTTATCAATGGATTTATTTTTGTTAAAGAGGGCATAAACCTAGGAAGAGTCAAGGAAGACAGGATCTTGCCTAACCGTTATGTTAGAGAAATGATAGAGCAAAGAACAAATCTTAATTTATTTAACAATGTAAAAGTAAGTGGTTTATGTAACAAATATATAATTTTGATTTTTATAAACAATTGGGGTCGCAGACCTCCGAAAACATCTAAAGCTTGCGCAAGGCAATTGACAATTCTTTTGGTTTTAAACCTTTTATATGCTTTAAAATCTTCGTAAGATTTTGAAATGTTGTTAAGATTAACAAATGGGAAATTTAAAGATAATTGACGTAATTAAGGTTAACCAATAATTCAAGTACAAGATGTGTATTTTAAGGATTTCTAGATAGGTATCTTTGAAATATGAACAAATAACAACTTCGAAAGTAACAACAAAAAACGGGAAGAATGATATAGAAGATTCTATAACTTCTTGTATTGATACAGAACTACGTGGGTAGATTATACATAGGAGATTATACAAATAGGGCAGGTCACGTATTGTGAAACCTGAAGATAAAAATTGAAAGGAAGTTTCTAGAACTCCTATGTTTAAGTAGAGATCACGATAAAAATGGGGCAAATTTCCCTTTCGTGAAACCTAGAGATAACTCACATTTGAGTAGAAAGAATTGTATTTCCTAATTAGAAGGGAGAAACAATATAATTTAAGGCGTGTACTAGACACGAAGTTTTACAGACATTAATTCGTTATACGTGGAGCAACTAAGGGAGGGCACTTATTGAGAGTGACACCTCATTGAAAAAAGACCTAAAGTAACAATTGTATTATTTTAGTTTGTTAGTAAAGGGTTTGGGAAAGATCAAATGGGATTGTGGAAGAGTGTTCATGGCCGTATTTATTGTATTCGGACGAGCGCGACGCGGATGAAAAAGTTGAACAGGCACTGTTTTCACTATAGTCTGTTGATATAGTTGAAAAGTTCACTGTAGTAGCACAAAAAGTTGATGGCCAAGAAAGTTATTGCAATGGTGGAAAATAACTAGTTACACTAGATTTGCGAGAGTCTATTGCTTGAAAAACTTGTAGGTTATAGTTGAATGCACCAGAAAAATCCCAACGGAGGAAGAAAAATTAGATATTGATTAGCAGTTTATAAGGAAGATTCCTTAGTTTGAAAAAGTATTCCCATATGAAGTGGAAAATACATGACAGTATAACTGGTAGATAGAGTGTAGGTTCTGGAAGTTTCCAGAGCAATGATGAGTTGTTTAAGGGACACTGGGACTGAAATTTTAGTGAAATATGTAAGAAATATCGATTTTTGTTTTTTTCCATATTAATACACCCCTATCCCCTGCGGATAATATAGCAGTGTTTTTACCCGAATTCCGCCATTTTTAAAGCTCTGACGTAGCTTTTAAATGCCTGGCGTGCAGTTCTTTAAACGCCCACCTTCGTTAGACTCACGATCAGCACACATTAGTGATGTATTCAAGCAGATTTCTCGATTTCTTTTCATAGGAATAATTTAAAAAGGCCTCCTGCATCTGGAGGTATGCATTGTGCTGCTCTCTAGTGAAGGATGTAGGCACATTTACTACGTAAACTACGGTAGGCCTAAATAATGTAGGCTACTATATAATAACTACAAATGTTGTTGAAATCCGAATGGATATTACAGGTGATGTTGTGTATAATTTTTAAACCTATTTTCGAAGACACTGAGTACTTATTAAAGGAATAAAAAGTATATTTATTAGTTTCCACATTATTTTTACTATTTCCGTATTGGCCATGTGCTAGGCCTATTCCAGTTTGTGTACAAACAAGTTTTTCCCAGTGTGATTGTATTGAAGTGTGTGAGTAATTTCAACTATTGTTTGGTGTAGTTCTGTTGTGAAATGCATACAGTAAGTTCTCGGTGGCATAAGCCAAAACCCAAAAGTAAGAGAAGACAAGATATTTCTTTGAGATTATCAGCTGCTCGTTGGAAATCAGCTGGTGACAGAGGTTATGAGCATGGTGATGATCAGAATGAAAAGGTACTTGAAAGCCCACATAATGAAGCCCCCAGCACATCCCAGAGCTCTGAACATGAAGGTAACAATAATTCCAAGAGTGTTAACAAGTTAGCTTTGTTTCAGGAAGACGTTCATGAAATTAGGCCTAATATACACCCATCAGGTGGTGAGTATATTTTGATTCACTCAAGTACATTGGATGAACTGGTAAATAATTTAAATTGCATTGAATGTGGAGAAACAACACTAACCATTCAAGTAAGGGAATTACATGGTCTAGCATGTAAACTATGTGTGAAGTGTACTAGATGTGGATTCTGTCCAACCCAAACATATTCAAGTCCTCGTGTTAAAAGTTACTCTAAATCCCAGAGGCCCCCTTTTGATGTGAATAGGAAGAGTGTGGATGCCTTTCTAAGCTTAGGTGTAGGACATAGGGGTATGGAAAAATTATGTGCTGCTATGGGGATGCCTAGTATTGATTCTAAGACATTCACCAAGCACATGACTATTTTAGCAGCTCAGGCTAAATTATTGAAAGAGGATTGTCTGTCACAGTCAAGGGAAATTGTAAGAAGAGCATATAGTACAGTTGATGGTAATACAGGAAGTAACACTGTTATAGAC
Source organism: Meconema thalassinum (assembly GCA_946902985.2). Taxonomy (NCBI): domain Eukaryota; kingdom Metazoa; phylum Arthropoda; class Insecta; order Orthoptera; family Tettigoniidae; genus Meconema; species Meconema thalassinum. Next base: position 64,785,736 of record OX336390.1, on the reverse strand, counting down.
ATTTCTGTTTCCTATGATGGCACGTGGCACAAGAGAGGACACACTTCTGCATATGGTATTGGCATAGTGATAGATTTGTTAACAGGGTTGGTTATAGACTATGAAATACTGTCCAAGTACTGTACTATGTGTGTCATTAGCACTGCTGAACTTGAGGCTGACTCTCCTGAATTTCATGTATGGCATACCTGTCATGTAAAGAGTGGGGAATATGAAAAGAATCATGAAGGTAGTTCTGTGGCAATGGAAATGTGTGCTGCTGAAATTTTATGGAAACGTTCAGTCACTAATTGTCAGATGAGATACACCACCATCCTGTCAGATGGTGATTCCAAAACCTTTAATAATTTGGTGTCAAAAAGTGTGTATGGTAGCAGTACCAGTACAGTATTAAAGAAGGAGGAATGTGTCAACCATGTAGCAAAGAGAATGGGAACAGGCTTGCGACAGGCAGTACAAACTTGGAAGCTAAAAGGTGTGCAACTTGGTGGTCGTACCGGTGGGCTTACTAATGCCACAATAACAAAATTAACAAATTATTATAGGAATGCATTAGTACAGAACATACCTAATATTGCAGATATGAAGAAAGCAGTGTATGCCACTATATGCCACTACATGTCTACTGATAGTAAGCCCCAGCACAGGAAGTGTCCTGAAGGTTCTGAGTCTTGGTGCTTTTACAATCGAAGTATCGCAGCTGGTAAAACACCACAGAGCCATGACAAAATGGCTGTAAAGCTTTCAGAACCCTTAGTTGTCAAGATTATGCCTGTTTATCAAAGGCTGGCATCAGATGAGTTACTATCCAGATGCATCCGGGGTGCTACTCAAAATCAGAATGAGTCTCTGCATTCTGTTATTTGGAGGAAGTGCCCAAAAGAGATTTTTATTTCACGGAAGAGACTTGAAATTGCTGTTTGTAATTCTGTAGCAGAATTCAACATGGGGTGCAGTGCAACAACAGAGTTGAAATCAGGAATAAGGCAAACTTCAGTATCTCATGTCACAGCACAAACACTTGAAAGATGTGACAGTCGCAGGAAGTATGAAAGTCTGCGGTCATCATTGGAGAAGCGAAAGGCATGTCGACGGAAGGTGAAACTGACAAAAACGAAGAAGGAGGCTGCAAAACACAAGAAGGAGGGTGTCACCTATGCTGCAGGACAGTTCTAATGTCCTTGGTAAGCTGGAACCTTGTAAATGGTGCATTATTTTAGAAAATTGCTGTTTTCTCTGATTCACTTTTTCAGGCATTCAAATTGTTACACGCGTTATAAATCTTATGATATTGCTTTCAAAATGTGCATGTATTATCTTCATTGCAATGACTATAAACCTGCGGATCGATTTTTTGATTGCTCTTTTGGTCTGGCTGCAAAAAAAATTCAAACTGGAAAAATTCAAGATTTTTTGTAAAATAAAACTTGGATATGAAAAAAAAAATATTTCTTCACACTCATTAATGCAATTCAAAAAAGGATCCGTAGGTTTCTTCCAATTGGTATATTGTAATAGAATATAACCTAAAAGTTACACTATCATGATTTGTTTAACGCGGCTGACCTTTCAAAAACTTGAATAATTTGCACATGAAAATATATAAAATAATTAATATCTCAGGAACTAATCAACTTAGAATGCTCAGGTTTCCCACAGTGGTTTATATTATGACTATTCATAACCATATAAAATTTCAAAACTGTACCTTACTTAATATAGAATTTGGAAATTTCAGTCCCAGTGTCCCTTAAATTGGGTAGAGAATCCCTCGGCGGAAAACTAGATTATGTAGACAGTGGGTATTTTAGAAATATCCCTCGATGTGAGATAGCAACTCAGAAAATCTTTCATTTTGAAAGTTAGACTTGATAGTTTGAGTTTGATCACGAAGATCTCTAGAAAGCAGTTATTTTGTCACATAGCGACTTTCACTGTCTATAAAATCCAAATAAAAGCATTGAGCCTTTTAAAAGCGATGAGAATGTTGTTAAAACATGAAGTCGGTACTTATCTTTGCTTCATGAAGAAGGCGATGCTGCTGTTGACGGTTGATTCTAAAACTCGAACATGGCGTCGAATTTAAAAGTTTGCCTCTTGAGTAGAGGAGGCGAGCTTTAGTTAAGCTCCAACTGACTGGTTTGACTTCCGACGTCCAAGTGAGACACGCTCAACGGAGTGCGACGGGACCAGGGAAAGGAAAAAGAGTGGGGGTAGGAGAGAAAAGTAATACATATAAGAATAGCCAACATTGAAATACTAATTTCTCTTGATGAAATGGTCTTCAAAGAGTTGATAGTAGGCGTCACTAGCGCAGCCTGGAGGGTGAAAAAGAAGACGAAGTTCTCTTGATCACGGAGATGATAGCTGGCGATAGCGACGAGATCTGGTGGCTAGATTGATAAGGAAGTCCTCTTGTACAGGGAAGAATTGAGGAACTTCAGTGATTCGCTGCTAGATGACGCTAGGTTGGTCATGGAAGATATATATCTAGATCAGACTTACAGGTAGTGTGAGAGACATATACCAACAAAGAGAAATCAGGAGATCACTGTTGGTGTTTGCGAAAAAAAGGAAGGGATGAACTAAAGCAAAGAGAAGCAAAAGCTTACTCTGTCTTAACGTGTATTCCAAAGAAAACACCAGAAGCACGCATCTTCGAGAACACAATTAAATAACATGATACATTTTGCAGCGTTAGGGAAATTGGATGTACAATCGGTTGAGCGTCATAACAATGAAGTAACTAGATACAGGGAAATATATAGGTCTAAATAGAATCATAATACTATCTCAAGAAAATGTTTATATCAAACAGAAGAATTTCGAAATATCGGTGGAGCAGTAAAAGTTTTGAGTTTCCTTCTCGGTATCACCCTGCCTCTAACTACCGCTGAACATGAACGCTGCCTCTCGTGCCTCAAGAGGAACAAAACGTACCTCAAGAATACCATGGAACAAGAAAGACTTACTGCACTTGGAATGCTGTCTATTGAGAAGGGTCTGGTTAACAGCATACAGAATGCCAATAAACTCGTCATCGGAAAATTCGTCACTTTCAAGACTCGGCGCCTGGAGCTGATCTACAAATAAGGTAAGGTAATGCATGTGCATGCAGTGCCCCCAACTGCGAAATGTGCGAGCCACCACTGCTATTAACAGGCGTGAATGTCATCACTTTGCTTTTGATAAACTATTACCAACTATACTCGCGCACACTTAGTGCTAACAAACTATTTATAATATTGACACTTAAAAATGTCTCTATCTTGGGGGCACGAGCAACAATGGCTCTTGCCACCCGATCCTAACAAGTACTGTGATATATTATCAACACATGGTGCCCTCGTTGATTATGTCTCTCTTCTTTTGTTGATGATAGTAGGACTAGGTAAAAATATTTTTACCATATATTTAGCTTTTGCGGAAGCCTCCGTGGCTTAGGAGGCAGCACGCCGGCCTCTAACCACTGGGTCCGTGGTTCAAAACCCGGTCACTCCATGTGAGATTTGTGCTGGACAAAGATGAGGCCGGCAGGTTATTCTCCGGGTACTCCGGTTTTCCCTGTTATAATTTCCTTCCAGCAACACACTCCACTATCATTTCATTTCATCTGTCCTTCATTTAATCATTGTCCCAAGGGAGTGCGTTAGGCTTTAGTAGGCGGCACAGTTCATATCCTCGCCGCTAGATGGTGGGGAGGGGGGGGGGGGGGGGGGGGAGAGGAATCATCCATTCCATTCTATAGATGCTAGTGAATTAGAAGCAGGAGGTGGTGTCTTAATTGCAATCAGGAAAACTCGCAAATCTAAACTAATAGCCCTAAAAATTAAATCTGTTGAACAAGTCTCTGTTGAAGTCCAAATTCATGACCAAACATTCATTCTAGGCTCTGTATACCTATCTCCAAGCTTAGAATTACAAAAGTACATAGATCATACCATTACAGTTGAAGACATATTGGACTCTCAAAATGAAAATTGCCAGTTTCTGTTAATGGGCGATTACAATCTCCCGAATATAACTTGGATTCAATCAAATGAAGACTGTATGGGGTTCCTCCCATCTGGAATTAATACTGACAAATCAGAAAAAATTATTGACTCCTTTTGCTATCTAAACTTATATCAGTTTAATAACATTCCAAATATTCTTAACCGTAATCTAGATTTAATATTCTCCAATTTTTCCTTAACTGTTAACCCTAGCCTAGATATTCTAATTCCTGAGGATAAGTACCACCCTCCTCTAGATATTGATTTTAAGTTGGCGGTTGATCATCAACCACTTTCAAGCAATTATAGTTAACACAATTTTGATAAAGGTAATTATATCGGTTCCAATAACTACTTAGCTACAATAGACTGGAGCTCTGCATTGAAGGAACTAAACATAAATTCTGCTGCAAGCATTTTTTTACTCTATTCTATATGAAGACATTGATAGATTTATTCCTCTTTCTTATTATAAGGACACATGTTTCCCAAAGTGGTTTAACAGTGAACTAAGAACCAGTGTCTTACAGAAGAAAGCGACCCTTGCCTTATACAAAAAAGTCCTCTCGGCACGCTGGAAGACGGAGGTAGATTTCATCGGGCAAACATGGGGATAGGCGAAAATAGGCAGAATATGCATGTTTTCGTAGAAGGATCAGACCTCATTTATTGAGAGAAAGTATTTCATAATTGGAGCTTAATTAACATTGTTTTTCGGCATTTTATGCATATTTCAAACATTCTATTGTCTTATGGGACGGTAACCTTCTTGTCATTTGGGGGTACATTTTTATACTTGTGGTCACACTGTCCTTATGCAAGGTTTCGACACTGATGTGTAACTATATAACGGTCTGTTACTTCTTCAGGCAAAATTATATCTCCCGCAGAGATTTTGGTTGGTTCCTCAGTTTAGGGACTGCGACAACGCGGTCATGTAACCCCGTGTACTTTGGGTGAGTGTAGAATCTGTCTGATAAACAGTGTGAATTATGATGGCTGTATTAGTCTGTAATTCAGGTAAGGGCTGCAGACGGTCAATTTCAAGCAGTAGTTCCTAATGTTGCTACCAGATACTACCGTCAACGACACCTAGCTCTGAACTTGGCTACGAGATGCCACCGCAACCAGCAACTCACAACGAACGTTGGATCTTCCCTTCCAAAGGAAAGCATACTGAGGGATTTTTAGAAAATCCGACGACTTCGGCCGGCTTTGAACCCACGAACTTGGGCATAGAAGTTCAGCATAATACCAGTTACGTTACCGAGGCCGCTTCTCAATTAGTCAGATGGAAAACTGAATGTGATCGCGTGCAAGTGCGTTGTTATGGCAACGTCTGATGGCTCATCCCTCATCAATTTAGTAGTGTTGTCATGGCAACCTCTGATAGCTCTTGGCATTTTCTTAAAATTCCGAAATCATTTTCCTCATCCCTTGGTGTAATGGTGGGTCATATCAAAAATTATTTCAGACAAAAGTTTTAGGTAATTATTAGGGGAATATTGCCCATTTTGTACGGTTTTGATATTGTGCCTATTAAGAGATATATGATTAATGTTTCCCGAAAAACCCACTTTTTCCCACCCCTTTGGTCAATCGTTGGTGCTATCAAAAATCTCATCAAACATAAATTTTTGGGTCTTATTCGACACATAGTTTGAACTATGAATGGATTCGATATTTCAAATATTAAGAGAGTTATAGCGATATTTCACTTTTCGAAAAAAGACCCCCATTTTCACCCCCGTTGACCGATTTTGTCCATTAACGAACTCGACCGAGATTTTATAGGGATACATATTATGTAAAAAATTCAAATTGATTGGTGCAAAATTGCGGTAGTTATCGTGTCCACAAGAAAGTGATATATATAGATAGATACATGTATGCATACATTATGTATAAACTTTTTAACTGCCGGTGGTTTTGGGGTCTAGGGGATGTGAAATGTGAAGATATGTCGAAATTTTCCGGAAGTCGAAATATGGTACCCATTGCAATAGTTAGCTTTCTAATGAAATCTACCTAAATGTCGAGAAGCCCTCATTATTATTATTATGCTCTCTCAGAGCTTAGAGCCAAATGTAAACACTTGTCTAAACTATGTTATGCTGAATATTTAAACAAAATTAGATCTAATCTATACAGCGACCCAAAAAGCTTTTGGGCTTTTATCAGGACAAAATATAATGATAAAGGTATTCCTGGTACTGTTTATCTTGGCAATGTGAACGAAAGTGATGGACCAGGTATTTTCAATCTTTTTGCTAAACATTTCTCCTCAGTCTATAAGGAACAAATAGTTAACACCCCAAAATTTGAAACTCCTTTCTCTAGTAAAGTCTCCACCTGCCAGGTTGATAAGATTGATATTTATAACAAACTAGCTTTACCCGGCATGCGTTGCAATGCCAATCAAAGAAAGTGTTGGGGTTTTGACTTTGTTAGTTGCAGTGATTTTGGATTCCCAATTTTTTCTTCTTTTTCCGTTAACCACCTCTAAACTATTATAAAAAAAAGTCCTCTCGGCACGCCGGAAGGCGGAGGTAGATTTCACCGGACAAACTTGGAGATAGGCGAAAATAGGCAGAATATGCAGGTTTTCGTAGAAGGATCAGACCTCATTTATCGCGTGAAAGTATTTTATAATTGGAGATTAATTAACTTTGTTTTTCTTCATTTTAAACATTTTATTGTCTTACGGGGACGGTAACCTTCTTGTCATTTGGAGTCCATTTTTAGCCTATTTTCAATTTTGAAAAAATAGGCTAATGAGATCACCTTTTGTCCGTGTGTGTGTGCGCGCGCGTGTGTGTATGTGTGAGTGTGTGTGTGTGTGTGTGTCCCTAATAAAATCTAAACGGCTGGAGCGATTTCAGTGAAACTCGGTAAGTTTATAGCACTATTCCCGGCGACCTCGACCGTGCCCATCGAATTTTGTTACGTCTCACCTATCCAACATGGCGGCTGTGCGAAATATTTCACTAGCATTCAGTATCTCCGAAACTATAACGGATATCGCCCTGAATTTGTGTACGGTGATAAAGGGTACTACTAGAAGTTCACCTATAAGACTTTCAAAAACCTGGTTACTACATAACCAACATGGCGGCCAAGCGAAGTGGAGACTTTTAAATAGACTTTTCTCGCGATTTAACTATCCAAACGTAATGAAACTTAGTACAGCAAATATCTATACACATTGCAATGCACTGGAGTCCAATTTAGTTCAATTGTTTACATAACCTCAAAATGGCAGCTGTGCGAAATATTTCACTGACATTCTATATCCCTGAAACTATTACAGATATCACCCTGCAATTTTGTACGGTGATAAAGGGTACTGATACAAGTTTACCTATGTATAATTCATAAACCTGTAAAGTACAAAACGAACATGGCGACCAAGCGAATTTGAAATATTTTAATAGACTTTTCTCGTGAGTTAACTCTCTGAGCGCAGTGAAATGTGGTACAGTAAATGATTTTGCAGATTGTAATGTACTGCCATCTAATTTAATTCAATTGTTTACATAACCTCAAGATGGCGGCTGTGCGAAATTTTAAAATTAAGTTTTTATTTCTTGTGTCGTAATCATGCGATCGAAGTGAAAGTTTGAATAATGAACCTAGGCAATAAGTGTCCTTGAATGGTACATAACTCTATGGCCTATACATATAACACTCCTAAATGGCAAGCTTCCGTTATATTTAGACGGTTCTCAATATCTATGAATCTTTTACAGCAACCAAACTGAAATTTTTATGTTCATAGAGACTATGAACATATGTTCACCTATAGGACTTTCAGTAACCTGGTGAGCACGAATCCAACATGGTGGCGACGCGAAATATAAATATTTAAATGGACGTTTCTCGCGAATTAACTATCCGAGTGCCGTGAAACGTTGCACGTTAAATGCTTACACAAATGTTGATCCACTGGCATCTAATTTATTTCAATTGTTTGCATAATCCCTCGGGGGAGCCTGTTAACCCCTAGAGGGCGCGTCCCCAGGTGGCCGATAGGGGGCTCACAGAAATGTGTGCTGGTTCAAATACCTCGGAAAATGAACCCGCGGACCAACAGGCAGCCCAGTTCCTGGGGGCTTTAAAATGCTGGGACACCCTCTCTCCAGGGGTCATAAATATGGAGGGCCCAAGCCCAGGGTTATGGGCGAAGCCCCAACGGTATCAGCGGCGGAGAGGATGGACTTCGGTACGGCGTCGATGGCGGAAGAGGGAATTCTGTAGCGTCTGTACTCAGAGGAGCGGCTACAAAAGGCGTCTGTTATCCAGTGGATCGGCCTAGAACAATACCTGGCAGTAGGTCATAAAATGCCCTTGAGTGTGGCGAACTCATCGTACTAATAGCCTATAAAATGAGTGAGTGTGAATTGAGGCCTCGGAAAGTGCTAGGGCGTCCCCTGCAGGCGACGCGCAGTTCCCAGGGGTCTGGGGGAACTGTGAGAAGTAGGCTACCAGACACCACAAACATCGCCTTCATAAACGTGATGAGCCTAAATGGCAAGACAGAAGAATTGGTGGACTACATGGAAAAGAAGGAAATAGCAATGATGGGAGTCAGTGAAGCGAAATGGAAGGGAAAAGGTGAGAAAGAAGTCAAGAAAGGGAAGGGATATAGAATATATTGGAGTGGAGGAAAGAAGGCAATGAATGGTGTAGCAATAATATTGAGAGAAGACTTAGTGCAGTAATTTGAGAAAGTAGACCAAATTAATGACAGAATGATGAAAATTAGACTAGGACTTGAGAGTGGAACAAAGGATTTTATACAGATTTACGCACCCCAGACAGGGAAGGTAGATGAATGTTTAGAGGATTCCTTAGAAGAACTGGAAAAGTGTATAGAAGACAAAGAGGTTATAATAATGGGGGATATGAATGCACATGTGGGAACAGATAGGCAGGGAAAAGAAGAGATAATTGGCCCATTTAGCTATGGAAATCAGGATGAAGAAGGAGAATTGTTAATAGATTTCTCTAGAAGGAATGGATTAATAGTTGGAAATACATAGTTTAGGAAAAAGAACTCCCAAAAAATAACTAGGTATGGATGGGTAGACAGAGACAAAAACAATGATCGATCTTATCCTAGTGGAAAAGGATAAACGTAGACAACTGGTAGATGTGACAGCTATGCCAAGAGGAGATTTTGAAGGAGACCATAAAGTGGTGATAGCCAAATTAAGGCTTGGGAAAATCACAAAGCTTGCGGAGAAAAGGGAAAGAAAAATAAAGGTGTGGAAGCTAAAAGAGATAGAGGCAATGGAAAAGTTCCAAGAAGACTTGAAAAAGGAAATTCCCAAAGACGAAGCAAAAAGTGTCGAACAGGAATGGGAATGTTTTAGAAATTGTTTTGCGAAGTGTTCAGTAAACACTTGTGGAAGACTATCAGGGAAGAAAAAGGAAAGGGAGACTCCTTGGTGGAACAACAGGGTAAAGGAAGCTGTTAAAGAAAAACAAATGGCATGGAGGAAGTGGATAGGCAGTAAAAATGCAGAGAAATGGCAAAAATATAGAGAAGCAAAGAAGGCATGCCAAAAAATTGTACAAGAAGAAAAAAGGAAAAGTTGGGAAGGTTTCATGGAAACTTTGAAGGAGGATATCCAAGGAAGTAAAAAGGTTCTATATGGATTGGTGAAAAGCAGTGTAAAAGGTAGGGAAAACACAAAATTTGTAAAAACTGAAGCAGGACAGATATTGTATCAAAGAGATGATATATTAAAAAGATGGGAAGAATACTTTTCAAAGCTCCTAAATGTTAAATACATCGAACTGAAAGATGAAAAAGAACAAGAAGAAACAATGGAAGAAGAAGAAGAACAAGAAGAACAAGAAAAGGAGATCACTATGCTAGAAATAGAGGAAGCCATTCAGAAGATGAAGAGCGGTAAAGCAGCAGGAGAGGATGAGGTGTCCGCGGAAATGATAAAATCAGCGGGACCAATAGGTGTACAGTGGTTGTATGGATTATTTAGAATAATTTGGAAGAAGAAAGAGACTCCAGAAGAATGGGGAAAGGGATTAATTATCCCGATTTTTAAGAAATGTGACAAAAAGGAATGCAATAACTACAGAGGGATCACTCTTATCGCTCATGTAGCTAAGATCTTTGAGAGAGTTCTGGAAGGCAGACTGAGGAGGAAGAAGGAGAGATGGAAGAAGAACAGTATGGTTTTAGGAAAGACAGATCAACATTTGACCTAATCTTTGCATTAAGGCAAATCATGGAGAAAAGATGGGAATTTGGAAAAGACATGGTGATGACATTTATTGATATTGAGAAAGCGTACGACAGTGTGCCTCGACAGGTGGTTTGGAATGTATTAAGGAAAAGGAGAGTTAACGGAGCTGATGTTCAAATGTTAAAAGCTATGTATAAATATTGTGTGAGTAGCGTGAAGACCAGTATAGGAGAAACAGAATGGTTTAAAGTGGAAACAGGTCTCCAACAGGGAAGTGTATTGTCCCCCTTACTATTCATCATAGTCATGGATGAAATTCACAAGAATGTTAAACAGAGATTGGGACAAGAGGCAACAAAGGCCATGTTGTTTGCAGATGATATAGTGATATGGGGCGAGGATGAAAAGGAAGTACAAAAACAACTAGATGTATGGAATCAAGAAATAGAGAAATAGGGGATGAAAGTAAGCACAGAGAAGAGCAAGACAATGGTAATGTCAAGAGGAAGGAAAGAAGGAAGAGGAAAGACAGAATTGAATGGGAAAATTCTAGAAGTGGTTTAAAGTTTCAAGTACTTGGGAAGTGTGATCACAGAAGATGGAAGAATAACTGAGGAAATTGGAAAGAGAATACAACAAGCGAACAGTTTTTACCAGAGCATAAGGGGTATTCTGTGGAACCGAGATGTCCCAAGGAAATGTAAAAATGTATTATATTCAACCTACTACAGATCCATACTAACATATGCAGCTGGAGCGTGGACTACTACAAAAAGAGAGGAGAGTAGAATACAAGCCGCGGAGATGAAATTCCTAAGAGGTATAGAGGGCAAGACCAGAAGAGATAGAGTTAGAAATGAAGAGATTAGAAAAAGGACAGGAATCTTGAAGCTGCAGGACAGGATAGAAACAACAAAGTTAAAGTGGTATGGACATATGATGAGAATGGGAGAGGAGAGAGTACCAAAGAAAACTTTCTGTGAAAAGATGACAGGGAAGAGACCACGAGGAAGGCCCCGAAAGAGATGGGCAGATACAGTGTGGGAGTGTGTAGAGAAGAGAGGAGGAAAACCTGAAGAAGTACTAAAAACAGGAGAGGAGTGGTGGAGTGACAGGAAACGTTGGAGGTCCTTAATTCACATCCCGACCCAGGAAGCTTGAAACGGGAAATGAAGATGATGATGATGATGTTTGCATAATCACAAGATGGCTGCTGTGCGTAATTTTAAAATCTCGTTTTTACTTCTTGTGTTCTAATCATGCGATTGAAGTTTGAATACCACACGTACACAATAATCTTAATATAATAGTACAAAAATAAAAATCCAGCCTGGCGACCATCTGAAATATTTAGACGGTTCTCAATATCTACGAATCGGTTACAGCAATTAAACTGAAATTTTGTATGTTGATAGAGGCAATTAACATGAGCAGGATATATGAAAATAGGCTGTACAGTTCTTCACGGAACTACTTGTTATACTTGTGGTCACACTGTCCTTATGCAAGGTTTCGACACTGATTTGTAACTATGTAACGGTCTGTTACTTCTTCACCCAAAATTATATCTCCCGCAGAGATGTTGGTTGGTTCCTCAGTTTAGGGACTGCGACAACGCGGTCATATAACCCCGTGTACTTTGGGTGAGTGTAGAATCTGTCTGATAAACGGTGTGAATTGTGATGGCTGTATTAGTCTGTAATTCAGGTAAGGAATGCAGACGCTAAATTTCAAGCAGTAGTTCCTAATGTTGCTACCAGATACTAACGTCAACGCCACCTAGCTGTGAACTTGGCTACTAGATGCCACCTCAATCAGCAACTCGCAACGAACGTTGGAACTTCCCCTCCAAAGGAAAGTTTACTGAGGGATTTTTAGCGCTCTTAGAAAATCCGACGACTTTGGCCGGATTTGAACCCGCGACCTAGGGCATAGAAGTTCAGCATGCTACCAGTTACGTCACCGAAGCCGCTTCACACTTAGTCAGATGGAAATCTGAATCTGATCTCGCGCAAGTGCGTTGTCATGGCAACGTCTGATGGCTCATCCCTCATCAATTTAGTAGTGTTGCATGTCAACCACTGATAGCTCTTGGCATTTTCTTATAATTCCGAAATCATTTTTCTCATCCCTTGGCGCAATGGTGGCTCATATCAAAAATTCTTTCAGACAAACGTTTTAGGTAATTATTAGGGGAATATTGTCCATTTTGTACGGTTTTGATATTGTGCCTATTAACTGAGAAATGATTAATGTTTCCCGAAAAAAAAAAAACTTTTTCCCACCCCTTTGGTCAATGGTTGGTGCTATCAAAAATCGTTTCAAACATAAATTTCTGAGCTTTATCCGACACATAGTATGAACTTTGTTGTTGTTTGAGTCTTCAGTCTTTTGACTGGTTTGATGCAGCACTCCATGCGTCCCTGTCCTGAGCTAATCGTTTCATCTCTACATAGCTACCACACCCTACATCCGAGGCAATCTGTATAACATATTCTAACCTCGGTCTACCCCTACAGTTCTTGTTCTCGACCCTTCCTTCCATAACTAAGCTTGCTATTCCTGGGTGTCTTAGTATGTGTCCTACCAACCTATCTCTTCTCTTCATTAGCAGTCGCCAGAAACATCTCTCCTCTCCCACTCGCCTTAATACCTCTTCGTTTGTAACCCTATCTACCCATCTGATCTTCATCATTCTCCTGTAACACCACATTTCAAATGCTTCAATTCTCCTCTTTTCTGCTGCACCAATAGTCCAAGTTTCACTTCCATAGAGCGCCACGCTCCAGACAAAGGCTTTCAAAAATGACTTCCTAATACCTAAATCTATATTCGATGTCAACAGATTCCTTTTTTGTAGAAAGGCTTTCCTTGCCTGAGCCAACCTACTTTTTATATCCTCTTTGCTTCGTCCATCACTGGTTATTCTGCTTCCTAAGTAACAGAAGTCTCCTACTTCCTTCAGCTTTTCACCTGCCAATTTGATCTCCATTGAGGTTTCTGATTTATTTCGGTTGCATTCCAGTATTTTTGTTTTACATTTATTAATTTTCATCATGAAGTCCTTCCGTAAGACGGAATCCATACCATTCAAAAACGCATTCAAATCCTCAGGCTTGTCGGCCAAGATGACGATGTCATCAGCAAATCTCAGAGTTGAAATTATTTCTCCTTGAATCTTCACTCCCACTTTAAATTTTTCTCCAATTTCCTTCATTGCTTGTTCAATGTAAAGATTGAAAAGTATGGGTGATAAGTTGCAGCCTTGCCTTACACCTTTCTGAATACCAGCTTCTCTCTCATATCCTTCAGCTCGAATGACTGCTGTCTGGTTTCTGTATAGATTGTATATCACCCTCCTATCCCTGTACTTTATTCCAATTGATTTCAAAATGTCAAACAATTTAGTCCAATCAACGTTATCAAAAGCCTTTTCTAAGTCTACAAATGCCATGAACGTTCTCTTATCTTTCCTTATTCTACCTTCCAAAATCAGCCTAAGACTTAGTACAGCTTCCCTTGTTCCTACATTTCTCCTGAAACCAAACTGGTCTTCACCCAACTCCGTTTCGATCTGGCTTTCAATCCTCTTGTAAATTATTCTAGACAGGATCTTTGAAGCATGAGTAATCAAGCTGATTGTACGGTAATCTTCACATCTGTCAGCTCCCACTTTCTTTGGTATAGGGATGATAACATTCTTCTTGAAATCAGGGGGTACCTCACCTGTCTCATAAATCCTACACACCAAGTGAAATAACCTGATCAGACCTCATCTCCTATGCAGCGTAGCAACTCAATCGGTATATCATCTATGCCTGGTTCTTTGTTCCTGCCTAAGTCCTCTAATGCTCTGTCAAATTCTGATCTCAATATTAAATCTCCTTTTGCATCCTCATCAATTTCCTCCTCCCTTTCCATTACATGATTCTCAATCTCCTTTCCCTTATACAAGCACTCTATGTAAGCTTTCCATCTCTCAAGCTTCTCTTCCCTATCTGTTAGAGGCTTTCCATTTGTGTCCCTAATATTACAGCACTTAGTCTTCTTTTCCCCAAAAGTATTCTTAATCCTTCGATAAGCTGTGTCTACTTTTCCTAATTTCAGACACTTTTCTATACCTGCACATTTCTCTTTCAACCATTCTTCTTTTGCTTCCTTGCACTTCTTGTTAACCTCATTTCTCAGACGTCTGTATTCTGCTTTCCCCTCTTCATCTCTTAGATTCTTGTGTTTCCGCCTTTCATCCATCAATTCTAGTATATCCTGAGTGATCCACGGTTTTCTACCTATTCTTTCTTTCCTACCAATGTTTTCTTCTGCGGATTTTGTTATTTCATTCTTCAAAAGTGCCCATTCGTCTGCAATTGAAGTTTGTTTAGGGGTTTTGATTAGTCCTTCCTTTATACTCTTCTTGAATCTTTCGTTTACATCCTTTACTTTCAGTCTGTCTATTGCCCACCTTTTTGGCTTTTGACTTTTCTTCAGTTTCTTCAACTTTAATCTGCATTTCATTACAACCAGATTTTGGTCAGAGTTTATGTCAGCACCAGGATATGTTTTACAATCCAAAATCTGGTTTCGAAACCTCTGCTTGACCATAATGAAGTCGATTTGGTAACGCCCTGTATCTCCTGGTCTCATCCATGTGTATATTCTTCTATTGTGGTTATTGAATAAGGTGTTAGCTATGACCAACTCATGTTCGGTGCAGAATTCCATCAGCCTGCTTCCTCGATCATTCCTTTCACCTAATCCGAAATCTCCTACTATCTTCCCTTCTCTCCCTTTTCCTACCACAGCATTCCAATCTCCCATTACTATAACATTTTCATCACCCTTGATATACCTCAGAATGTCATCTATTTCTTCGTAGATCTTTTCAACATCCTCATCATCAGCTTGACTGGTAGGCATATAGACTTGTACCACTGTGGTGCACGTAGGTTTAGTATTGATTTTTGCTACAATAATCCGTTCACTGTATTGCTCGTAATATTCTACCCGCTGTCCAAGTTTCCTACTCAATATGAGACCAACTCCTGCTTGGCCATTGTTTGATTTAGTGCTAATGACCCTATAGTCTCCTGACCAAAAGTCCTGTTCTTCCTGCCAGCGCATTTCACTAATCCCAACCAAATCCAACCTCAACCTATCCATTTCCCTTTCTAAGTTTTCTAACTTTCCACTTCCTAGCAGACTTCTAACATTCCACGCTCCGATCCGTAGAATGTCAGATTTCCTCTTTGTCACTTCTGTGATGTTAACCCCCTCTCGAGTAGTCCCCACCCGGAGATCCGAACGGGGGACTAGTTTACCTCCGGATTGAAATTTTACAAGGGAGGAGGCCATCATCACATGTATTTATGCATAGAGAGGTGCATATCCTCGGGAATAGCATTACGGCTGTAGTTTCCCGTTGCTTTCAGCCGTGCAGCAGAACGCAGTGTAGCCATTAGTTGGCTTATATTATCAATATCTTAACCGTCTATTAGACTAGTAAAGAATTGATTTATTCTGAAAGGCTGCTACTCCCTTTCAGAATAAGTAAAGAGCAATTCTACTACAAAATACTAACCTTCTACTAACAATTAAATACCAAAATTCTACTAACGAAAAAAATACAACAAATACTACTACTAAAACAGTCCGTCACCAGGCCCACTCACATGCACCCTCACCAGACACACTCACACACCACAGTCTAATAGATCAATGACATATATCTAATAAACAAATTAACTTCATATAAAAGGAAAAATTATTTATTAATAATTCATTTAAAAATGAAATTGGAAAAGAAAACAGTTACATTAAACATGTTTATTAGGGCTTGAACGGATTCGATATTTCACATATTAAGAGAATTATAGCAATATTTCATTTTTTCGAAAAAAAAAAGTCCCCCATTTTCATCCCCTTCGACCGATTTAGCCCAGTAACGAACTCGTCCGAGATTTTATAGGTATACATATTCCGTAAAAAATTCAAAGTGATTGGTGCAAAATTACGGCAGTTATCGTGTCCACAAGAAACTGATATACAAATATACATATATTACATAAATTATATATAAACTTTTGAACTGACGGTGGTTTTGGGGTCTGGGGGATGTGAAACGCGAAGATATGTCGAAATTTTCCGGAAATAGAAACATGGTACCCATTGCAATAGTTAGCTTTCTAATGAAATCTACCTAAAATACTACCGTCAACGACACCTAGCTGTGAACTTGGCTACTAGATGCCACCTCAATCAGCAACTCGCAACGAACGTTGGAACTTCCCCTCCGAAGGAAAGCAAACTCAGGTTTTTTAGCGCTCTTAGTAAATCCGACGACTTCAGCCGGGTTTGAACCCGCGACCTTGGGCATAGAAGTTCAGCATGCTACCAGTTCCGATACCGAAGTCGCTTCCCACAGACATATGAAAACTGAATGTGATCTTGTGCAGTGGCGTTGTCATAGCAACTGCTGATGGCTCATCCCTTATCAATTAAAAGTAAAGTTGTCATGGCAACCTCTCTTGGCCCTTGGCATTTTCTTATAATTTAAATCATTTTGTTCACCCCGTGGCGTAATGGTGGGTCATATCAAAAATTCTTTCAGACAAAAGTTTTAGGTAATTATTGGAGGAATATTGTCCATTTTGTGCGGTTTTGATATTGTGCCTATTAACAGAGATATGATTAATGTTTCCCGAAAAACCACCTTTTCCCACCCCTTTGGTCAATGGTTGGTGCTATCAAAAAACTTATTTGACATAAATTTTTGGCACTTATCCTACACATATTATGAACTTTGAAGGGATTCGATATTTCATGTATTAAGAGAGTTATAGCGATATTTCACATTTTCGAAAAAAAAACCCATTTTCACCCCCTTTGACCGATTTTGCCCATTAACGAACTCGACCGAGATTTTATAGGGATACATATTATGTAAAAATTCAAAGTGATTGGTGCAAAATTACGGCAGTTATCGTGTCCACAAGGAACTGATATATATATATACATAAATTATATATAAACTTTTGAACTGACTGTGGTTTTGGGGTCTGGGGGATGTGAAACGCGAAGATATGTCGAAATTTTCCGGAAGTCGAAACATGGGACCCATTGCAATAGTTAGCTTTCTAATGAAATCTATCTAAAATACTATCTCAGAAACATTCACGGGAGCGTGATCAACAACTCACGAAAGTTACATCGCAATGAAATGAATGGTATATGAACGCATACGGGACTGCTGAAACGATTAGAGCGCCGTCACCCATTTGTTGAATATACTGGTACGCTACCTATTGTAAAATGGATTTAATGACTCGAAAACCTTTCCTGGCGTGTACACAACAACTCATCAAAGTTTAATCGCTATCGGATGAATGGCATATGAACGCATACGGGATTTTGTTTAAACGATTCGTGCCGTGACTCATTTGTTGAATATTCTTGTGCGCCACCCATTGAAAAACGGACTTACTAATAAATGAACCATCGCAGGACTGTACTCAGCTCTCCAAAGTTTTATCACACTCGGATGAATGGTATAATGATCGCATAAGGGACTTTATTGAAACGATTCACGCGCTGTCGCTTATTAGTTAAATCTACCCGTTTGCTACCAAAATGTAAAATGGATATACTAAATCAGAAACCTTCCCTGGAGTGTACACAACAACTCACCAAAGTTTCATCTCTATCGGACGATTGTATATGAACGCATACGGGACTTTGTCGAAACATTTCGTGAGTCGTCGCTCATTTGTTGAATCCATTCGTGCGCTACCTATTGTAACATGGATTTACTAAGCCAGAAATCTTCCCTGAAGTGTACACAACATCTCACCCACGTTTCATCGCTATCGCACAAATGGTATATGAACGCATACGGGACTTTGTTGAAACAATTCGCGCGTCATCGTTCATTTGTTGAATCTACTCGTGCGCTACATATTGTTAAGTGGATTTACTAAGCCAGAAACCTTCCCTGAGTGAATACAACATCTCACCCAAGTTTCATCGCATTGGGGTGAATGGTATATGAACGCATGTGGGACTTTGTTGAAACAAACGCACGCCATTTTGTTGAAGTTACTCGCGCGCCATCTATTATTAATTGAATCTACTATGCCTATAACTTTTCCTGGCGTATGCACAACAACTCACCGAAATTTGATTGCAATCCGATGAATTGTATATGAACGCATCACCAACACTCATTTGTTTAAACTACTGGTGCGCTATCTATTGTTAATCGGATTAACTATGCATATAACCATCCCGGAAGTGTGCCAAACAACCCACCAACATTTGGTCGCAATCGGATGAATTGTAAGCTACAGTATATGAACGCATCGCCAACACACGTTTGTTTAAAATACTCGCGCGCTGTCCATTGTAAATTGGATTGACTATGCCTATAATGATTTCGGAAGTGTTCATAACAACTCACCAAAGTTTCAGACCAATCGGATGAATGGTATATGAACGCATACGGGACTTGGTTGAAACGATTTGCATGCCGTCGCTCATTTGTTGAATCTACTAGTATGATACCTATTGTAAAGTGGATGTACTAAGCCAGAAACCTTCCCTGATTAGTACACTACATATTACCCAAGTTTCATCGCTATCGGACGTATGGTATATGAACGCATATGGGACTTTCTTGAAACGCTTCGCGCGACTTCCCTCATTTGTTGAATCTACTTGTGCGCTACCTATTGAAAAATGGTTTTACTAAGCCTAAAACATTCCCTGGAGTGTACACAACAACTCACCCAAGTTTAGTCGCTATCGGACGAATGGTATATGAACGAATACGGGACTATTTTGAAACACTTCGCGCGTCGTCGTTCATTTGTTTAATCTACTTGTGCGATACCTATTGTTAATTGGATTTACTAACCCAGAAACCTTCCCTGAAGTGTACACAACATCTCAGCCAAGTTTCATCACTATCAGACGAATAGTATCTGAACGCACACGGGACTTTTTTGAAACGCTTCGCGCGTCGTCGCTCATTTGTTGAATCTACTCGTGCGCTACCTATTAAAACATGGATTTACTAAGTCAGAAACCTTGCCTGTAGTGTACACAACCTCTCACCCAAGTTTCATCGCTATCGGACGAATGGTATGTGAACGCATACTGGTCTTTCTTGAAACGCTTCGCCCGTCGTCGCTCATTTGTTGAATCTACTTGTGCGATACCTATTGTTAAGTGGATTTACTAAGCCATAAACCTTCCCTGTAGTGTACACAACATCTCACCCAAGTTTCATCGCTATCAGACGAATGGTATATGAACGCATACGGGACTTGGTTGAAACGCTTCGCGCGTCGTCGCTCATTTGTTGAATCTCCTCGTGCGCTACCTATTATAACATGGATTTACTAAGCCAGAAACCTTGCCTGTAGTGTACACAACCTCTCACCTAAGTTTCAACGCAATGGGATGAATGGTATATGAACACATGTGGGACTTTCTTGAAAGAAACGCACGCCATTATGTTGAAGCTACTTGCGCGCCATCTATTGTAAATTGGATTTATTACGCCTATTACTTTTCCGGGACTGTGCACAACAACTCACCAAAATTTGATCGCAATCGGACGAATTGTATATGAACGCATCGCCATTACGCATTTGTTTAAACTACTCGCGCGCTATCTATTGTGAAATGGATTAACTATGCCTATGATCATCCCGGAAGTGTTTACAACTCACCAAAATTTGATCGCAATCGGATGAATGGTTTATGAATGCATAAAAGACGAACACACAGACATTCTTTATATATATATATATATAAGATTAGAGAAACTCTCAAATATCAAATCATTTAGTCCTGATGGTCTCCCACCAATTCTATTAAAATCTTGTCGATTCATTATAGCAGAACCATTATTAATCTTATTTAACCTCTCTCTTGGAACTAGTAAATTTCCTGATAGATGGAAGAGTAGCTACGTAACTCCTGTCTTGAAATGTGGTGACGAATCCAATGTTAAAAATTATAGAGCTGTTTGTAAATTTTCCTTAATACCCAAATTATTTGAATCTATAATATTACTGACAAAATTACACCCCAATTTTCTTCCTACATAATTGAACTACAGCATGGCTTTATGCCAGGTCGTTCAACATGTACAAATCTCCTAGTTTATTTGGAGTACTTACTGAAAGCAGTAGAAGAGCACAATCAAGTGGACTGCATCTACACTGATCTAGCCAAAGCCTTTGACTCTCTCGACCATAAAATCCTTATTTCAATATTACAATCTTATGGTATAAAAAACTCTATTTTCATGGCTGTCCTTATATTTAGATGCAGAACTCATATTGTCAAAATACTCAATTTCTTATCTCAACCAAAAACTCTCTCTTCTGGCGTTCCGCGAGGTGCCCATATTTCTCCTTTGTTATTTCTAATCTTTATTAATGATATCAATACAGTTTTCAAACATGCCAAAATCCTCCTGTTAGTCGATGATACAAAGTTCTTTATGAAAGTTCAATCTCTACAGGACTGTATACTTCTTCAGGAAGAACTTTGGCGTCTAGAGGAGTATTGTTCTTTAAATGGGATACTGCTCAATGAAACTAAATGTAAACTAGTTAGATTCTCAAAGAAGAAACAGAATATTGAATTATCTTATCACATTCTATCGTCTACTCCGCTTGATGCTGTTAGAAGTATTTGTGACCTGGGAGTAAAATTCTCAGACACACTTAATTTTAATGAGCATATGGAAAATATATATTTAAAAAATGCTTTGCAGAGATTAGGTTGCATAACTCGCTATTCCAAGGAATTTCGTGACTCAAATATATATTTCCTACTGTATTTGACCCTTGTAAGACCCTTAATTGAATATTGTACACCGATTTGGAGCCCTTTCAATAAAACACAAATTGAGAGTTTAGAGAAAGTACAACACAAATTCCTACGAATTTATGCGTATCGTTTCCTATACCCAATAACGAATCATAACTACACTGAAGTAATGATGCAATTGAAGATGCCAACTCTTAAATCCCGTCGTGATAATTTTTATATTCTTAATATGTTCAAGATTGTAAACTCTCACATAAACTGCCTAGAATTACTAAATGAAATCCATATCTATGTGCCACCTCGTTCGATGCGCAAGAATCATGTCTTTGAAACAAACTGGCATCCGACTTATTATGGTCTAAGTAGTCCCATTGACAGAATGATGCGAATCTCAAATGGGGTCAGCATAGACTTGTTGAATACCGATGAAAGACCCCTGTGAAAATACCTGTTTTCCTCTTCATTAGACAATCTGTATGAATATAGTTGATTGTACTAGTAGGGTACTCGTATTAACTCTAAATGTCTTTTATCCTGTGTAAAAGAAAATGGTGAAAGCCGTCAATAAATATGTATGTATGTATGTATGTAATCCCTGACTTGGTCAACTGGAAGCAGGCTGTGGATTTTTTTCATTTAGCATTTGGGGATGACATTGCATTACTTACTGACTCACTGGATACTGCCAAGAACAAATTAGAGTGTTGCAAAAACAGGCAGCCAAAGTCGGACTACAAATATCATTTGAGAAAATTAAGTTCTTGGCAAGCATCACCAATGCCCCGAAAGTATCACAATTCATGACAGTTCAGTATGTAAAACAGATTCCTTTAAATAACCAAGAGAGTGGATAATGAACGACTCACAGGAAAAGACAGCAATGCAAACGCGTATGCATAAACTACAAAGTGTTTTCATATGACAACTGATATATATATATATATATAATAAAATAACCTTACCCTGGAACACTAATGAAGGCACTATCGGACGTTGGTCAGACCTTAAACTGTGTGTGCGGCAGAAACACTTACATTAACCAGATTTGGCGAATTAAGCAAATTAGAAATGACTGAAAGACGAATTCTGAGAAAGATACTGGGAGCTAAACGAAATAATAACGCAGAATATAGGTTATGACTAAATAGAGAGTTATATTTGAAATATGAAAAATCAACTGATTTAATGAAAAAGAGAAGATAACAGTTTTTCGGGCACATTTATAGTGACGCACCCCTCCTATACCCTTGTTACTTGGAAGGACCGGACCCACCTCCTACCGACAGAGGACTACCATACAAAATGTTATGTTGACGAGCTTATGTCTAGAAATGACACACGGTACTCAGTAAATTCCAACATCTATTGAACAACCAATCTCAGTACAATAATCTCAAACCTATATAAACATATAATCATAAACAATAACAAACACAAGATCATACAAGGTGCGAAAATGTGTACTAACCACGTACTGTACCCGATAATCCGGAAAGGATCCTGTTGGAATATCCATTGCCCCCACTGGATTGCCTATTTCTAACAGCACCGGCATATACTACATTAGAAATCGCTTCTAACATGGCCTTTAGGGATTTACAGACAGCAGTTACCAGAATATTGTGGATCAACAACCAACTACACGGGGCACTCACCTTTACTTACCTCTCGGGGACCGGGAATTCAGCTTCGCCTACACTACATCCACAATATTCTTCACCTTATATTTAAAATGAATCACACACCAACAACAATGGAAAACAATCTGAATAAAATGTATTAACAATATGGTAAACTAATCTAGTATAAACATAATAACAATAAACGAATTTAACAATAGACATTAAATTTAAAAACACGCAATCATTCACACCTCCTTTCAACTCTACATCTTACTACAATGCTGTATTAAAAATTATGAGCATAACATCTTGGCTTGTTCTTAAGCCTACACTGCGTAAAAATTAAAACGTTTAATGAAGTCTCTTAATGGCATTCCAGACACATGGTTTCATTCACAAGCCCGTGTTGTATAACGCACGTGCGGAAACTTTGTTTCATCAATGAAATACCGGCACCACGCTGTACTCGAAACTGTTTTACAATTTATATAGCAGGCGGAGAGATTACACCTGCTTATATTATGTCATCGCTCTCCAATGCTGACGATGAATCATTCTCGCTAGCCCACAGAGACTGCTTGTGTGTGCGTTTATAAAAACACGTAAAAATTTACATTTAGATCTTACAAAAGTTCACATAACTACCCTGTTTCTTAAACAATCATTCTAAAAATTATTATACACTCTTTCATTCGCACCCGGCAATTGTTCTAGACCAATTCGGTTCCACATTTCTCTTAACAACGAACAATCATTCATTCCCAAAACATCTGCTCATAAACACACGCTATTCCAAAACAATTGATTAATAAATCCTACTTAATTATTTAACTAATTAAATCATTTCCACAAAATTATGTACATGTAATATGTTTATAATAATATCCATTATCTAGTGTTGCTAACGCGACACTTTCGAGATTCTAACTTCTCGGTTACAATATAATTCTTAACTAAATATATACACTGGTTTTTCACATAACCATCCTTCTCTAACGTTCTGTAGTTTTATATACTGCTTACACATCGTCGTATATAGGTTTCATTACACTGTCGGAATAATACAGTCGACTAATTAAGGTAAACTGTACGTAATTACATAACTTCGGGTTTAATAAAATTTAATAATTGTATTATAAACATGAAAGCCTCCGTGGCTTAGGCGGCAGCACGCTGGCCTCTCACCGCTGGGTCCGTGGTTCAAATCCCGGTCAATCCATGTGAGATCTGTGCTGGACAAAACGGAGGCAGACAGGTTTTTCTCCGGGTACTTCGGTTTTCCCTGTCAAATTTCATTCCAGCAACACTCTCCACTATCATTTCATTTCATCTGTCATTCATTTAATCAGTGCCCCAGAGGAGTGCGTCAGGCC
The DNA here is from genome assembly GCA_946902985.2 of Meconema thalassinum. Classification (NCBI taxonomy): domain Eukaryota; kingdom Metazoa; phylum Arthropoda; class Insecta; order Orthoptera; family Tettigoniidae; genus Meconema; species Meconema thalassinum. The sequence continues at coordinate 64,761,695 of OX336390.1, read as the reverse complement.
TCGGCGGCCGGCACAGTTCATATCCTCGCCGCTAGATGGGGGCTTCATTCATTCCATTCCTTACCCGGTCGGAGACTGGAAGCAGGCTGTGGATTTTCATTTCATTATAAACATTAGTAGACAATCCTACTCAAGTTGGTATTTCCACTGAAACCCTCCTGTTAACACAGCTAAATCGTTAATTCACAAGAACTGGACTACTTGTATACAACGGCTCTTATCATGATACATGCCTTTTTTATCAAAGAACAACAATAGTTTGACTTCCTTAAAATGCGGAATTCCCTCGCATGAGCATTCTTCATAGCTCTACAAATCCACATATAACAGTATATATGGCATAAACAATTATCATCTACTATGTTAAACAATAATCAAAAACGGATTAATTGTTATTAACATATTTCATGTAGGAACTTCTCTGAAATACTGGCATGACCCTCAGTATCATTGCACATGACTACTGGACTAGAATTATACACGCGTAAGTTCTTCAAACGAAACTTCCAATTGTAATGAACGATATTAGACAGTCGTGATTAACCTCCTAAAATTTATTCCACAACAAGATAATTAACTGTTAACTCGTCTGTCGCAAATACATGTAATAAAAATAATACTCCTGGCTCATCTCACTTGTCAAGCTTTAAATTGTTTATCGTTGTAATATCATATCAACAAAATGATGTGATGTTACACAAATAGAATAAAATAACACACATGTTATTTATAATGTCAGATAGAATTCAATCTTGACCGGGGTAAACTAGCTTTGAATTCCTAGCCAAAGATTTGAATAATCTTCTTTCAAAAGGTATTTCCTCTAACATATTAAATGAACAAAGCTCTTAGCTTTACAAATAATAGGAAAGGTTTGTCAATGTCGTAATGTTTTTCCACTCTACACAAAGAATGTTCATAGGGATTAAGACTTCGGTCTTATCAAACGACTAGTATTTCTTAGATCGTCGATAGATTATGTACAATAATGATATAACAATATCATTCGATGTTTCTTCTGTTCTTGATGTTATATGTCGTTACATTAAAGTGCTCAAATTAAATTTAATAAGAATTTAATTTGAAGCCATGACACAACGTCAGAATACTTGGTTTAAATGAAATTATTAAAATTCGAGAGTCGAAACGACTAGTCTCCTATGTGGCAATATAATTCCTCAAACAAAATTTTAATGTCAGTTCCACAACTGATCCGTAGAATAAAATTGAAAAAGAGATGAAAGGAAATCATCTTCTAAATAATCTTACAGCATTAAAATCTCAACACAAATCTGAAGTGTAAAATACATAAAAGCACTGAAATACATGAAATGTGAAAAGATCGCTGAAAATATGGAATAAGATCGCTGAAAATATGGAATAAGATCGCTGACTCAGAATGTTACCAATCAAGCTCTATATAATAATGAAGATACACTAATACCTTATTTGGACGAAAACTTGAAGATCTATGTAAGTATTCCTACAATACTTTAGATGTTTCCTCAGTACAAGACACTGAGATGGATCTGCATTCGAACCTCGGATCTGCGACCTCAGAGATAAGAAACGTCCCTCTCTGGAATTCACCAACATTCGCCTGGGCTCGAACGACATCCTTCTGGCAAATTCTTCTGTGTTGTTGGGCTACCTTTCCCTAGCATCTTGACAAATCTCTTCTGTTAAGTCTTCATTCTCCGTCGTAAATATGTATCAGCTTCATCATTGGAATATAATTATGGACATATTCATATAAATGGTGAATGAAATATTTCCATTGCTAATTGATGTTATATTAGTGTTCGTAGACTGACGAAAATGCACAAGATGGACCGTACACTACGTCTGTATTCAAGAATACGTTGTCTAACGAAGCTCCATCGTTGTATCTTAACTTCTGTTATCGAATATGTTTCTGGCGCATGACAATTTATTTCATCATATCAACAATGTTAATTATGCTGAATGATAACTTTTGAAGAATAATAATAGTCATTCTATTAATGTTTATGTGTTGCGCCAATATTAAAAGCTCTCCGCCACTGTTCACTTGAACTGCGTTCGCCAACTTCACGTTGCAATTTATAATGATATTCAGCTTTATTTCCAACACATTTGGAAATCTAACTTGACAGGCTTATATTGTCGAAACGGTAAGATTTTAAAGCGCTCGACTTTTCACAATATATAGTATGCTACCTGTTCTTAATATATATATGCTTATTTAACTTCAGATCTCAATTATATAAGAGATATTATCAATGCAATGTTCCTCGCAACTTCACGTAGAATGGAAGTGCGGTGACCTCCAACGTTCCACCTAGCTATCCTCGCGTCTCCACAAGTCGACAGTCGTCGCACTCGGAATAAGCCTTGGGATCTCTGTTAACCCAGTAAAAACACTTCCTCACTCTTCAAAGACTGCTGGAATAAGAACATCGATCCTTTAATCTCCCACTCCAAGTCGAATTTTTTGCGGCCATATCAATCTCCCACCATAATTTTAGCGCGTAGATTACTAATGCTTATTACTGCGTTGATTGACCGATCTGCGCTTTTTAAAGTATCAGACATAATTTCTCTTAATATTCTCTTCATTACCAAATAAGAAAATCTTCTTCTAAGGGCCTAAATGCATAATTTCGTCATATTGTGTAATTCAAGTTGATCCCGTCTTCAACAATAAGACCTGTTCTCATTGGCTCTGGGCTGGGATCCAATAGCATTATTTATAACAATATTTATAATATTAATCTCCAAACTCGCTGTTGCTATGCTAAATATAGCCTTCTTGAAGCGTCCATTGTGCAATATATCACGTGATCGGTCTCTCCCACAGTCTCGGGCTTGTAACACTACACTCCTGTGTCACATTCCAGAAATTATATTTGCTAGTTAAATTTTATCATGGGGACGGAAAATACTCTCATTTTGTCCCTAAATAATTCAATTTACGGGGGCAGTACTTACTTCAGATATGAAATACAAATCAGTATGAGGGTACGGTAATTGTAACAACTGTTTCCCATTTATTAATACGTAGGCCTTCAAATCATAAAGTAATAGCCTACTACATCTAGCGATCCATCCTTCGATTTACTATCATAATTTAATGATACCACATGCAGAATATGTGTGCTTGATGCCGTTATCATTCATAACCAGTATATAACTCGATAAGTCAATATAATTCATTAATAAATCATGAAGATTGGGGAGCAATTTCCAAAACATGTCATATTTTTGTTTACTATCAGCTGGCAGTCTCGCATGGTTGACATACTTCAAATAGAATAAAAGGAAAACAAAGCGAAACTAACTACAATCTGTATTGCCTGAGTACTCATAACAAGAAGAAAGTTTTCAATAAAAATTATTACAGGTCCCGACGGACATACTACATGTGGATTAGGTATAGCGAAATAAACTATTAAAAGAACAAATATTTTATACCCTAAATCCACGTTCCAAATTGTAGGCCTACCACATCGCTAGACATTACGAGGGTGACTTTTAAATATATTAAACCACACGGACACTGGACTCACATATTCACGGAATATTTACTAAAACATTATATTACCTTCAGAGCCGCCTTCATTACAAACCACACCTTAGTTCCACGAAACTAGTGACTTGCCAATACATATCTACTTCTAGAATTCTATCCTCTTCAGTGCCCATATTGACACATATTTATAAATAAGAATCTTTCCAACATTTCAGCAGACAAGCTTCAATAGACGATCTCTCTCTCAGCTTCATAATATCTCTATTCATTCCAATATACACGAGGCCAGTACTCAGATGATATTCTCTTCTCCAGTATATAACAAACCACATCTTATTTCCACGAAACTAGTGACTTGCCAATGCATATCTATTCCAAGTTACACGATCCCAGTACTCCGATGACATTTCCTTTTCCAGTATAAATTCAATCATAACAAGAAGTTCCGTGACGAACTAAAGAGCCTACGTTTCTTAAAATTAAAGATCCATGGCAATGATTAATCTATATGGATCTATCTAGAATAATGACGAAATTAAGTTTGTAATATCGAAATTTCGAATTATTTCGAAATACTGTATACCTGGTATAATGTAGCCAAATAGAGAACTACAGTTGGCAGCCCTGGTGACTGAATATATTCTTAGTTCCATCTCTTAAGGTACAGAATACAAAATTTGGTTGAAGTCCAATGGATAGCATGGACGTTACATGCAGTTAAACATTGGATCTAACAGCGCGCGTAAAATCATGTTGGCACCAATGACATACATGTATAGGTCAGAAATAATCTGAAATAATATGATCTATTGTTGTGTCAATTTGTTATGAAATCCATTAGATAGTATAGAAGTTACATGCATTTTAAAATTGGACCTATCAACAGGCTTAGAATCATGTTGGCAGCACTGACGTTTATAAGTTACTCCAAATTAATCTAGAATGTCAGGTACTATTCGTGTGCAAAGTTTAGAGCTGTTGGCTTGGATACTTTCTGATATATTGATATTATGAAAAACGAATAGAGACAGCATTTATTAACAGTTGGCAGCCCAGGTTGCTCCTAAGAATGCGCATAGTAATGTCTGTTACGGTACACATTGCACATAAGAAATGTGATTGAAATCCAATTGATAGTATAGAAGTTTCATGCCTTTAAAATCGGAACTCTCTGCAGGCTTAGAATCATGTTGGTAGCACTGATGTATATACGTTACTACAAATTAGTATAGAATGTCAGGTACTATACGTGTGCATAGTTTTAAGCTGTCAACTTGCATACTTTCTGATATATGGGTATTTGGATTTAAAAAAATTGAGAGCATTTATTAACAGTTGGCAGCCCTGATGGCACTTAAGAATACACTCAGTCATATCTGTTTATGTACGCATAGTACATACGAAATGTGGTTGAAATCCAATTGATAGTGTAGAAGTTATATGCATTTAAATTTTGACCTATCAGCAGGCTTATAAACATTTTGGCATCACTGCCATGTATGGCCTCCTGGAAATTAAACTGCAATATTACTATCTATACGTGTGCCAATTTTGAAATAGCTCCCATTCATACCTTTCAAGATATCCAACATGGAGCTCAAATTTCAATTGCGATTTTTCAGCAGTTGGTAGCACTGACATCATTTTCAAATATGTCCGTGAGATATTCAGGTATAGATCTTTACTCCTACCAAATTTTGTTTCGATTGCTGCAGCCGTTTATGAGTTGATAGGGGAGGAGACACACACAGCCAGACAGACAGAAGGACAGACAGACAGAAGGACAGACAGATAGACACACATTTGCCCGATCTCATAAGTCTACTTTTTCCTCATTTTTGCAAAATGTGAAAAGTAGGCTAAGAATCTTAATGTTGTCACGACGTATAATATGTTGGTACAGTACACTTCCTCAGATGAAGTTGAAGTAAATAAATAGTACCCAATAGCCCTAGGCTATCTAGTTCCCAACGGAACTCTCCGCTAATGTATCTCACATCTTATCAGTACGGTGGTCAATTTTACACTCCTTTTTATATAAATTAGAACACAATAATCGTTGTTATGATACTAAGATGACAAAAGCCTACCATCTTGTGGACTGCAAACTTTCTCCCAGAATCCACAACAGCTGTTGACCCAAAAGAAGTTCTTACCTTGCCGTGAGGTGCAGCGCCCTATCAGTAAATCATGGAACTATCTCCACACAGCTACTGCAAGACATAAACCTAGAGGATACGAGGAGCAAGACTGTCAAAATGTGACGTAGAAACGGCACATATAGAATGGAAAAAAGTAGACTAACTAAACAGATCTTTAACTTACTGAATAGTTACAAATCCAAACCCACACAGTTCATTGAATTTGACAAAGATTTGACAAACGGCAGAATTCAGACACGATAGCAAACAGATCACTCTTCAGAGAAGCTATTCAAAAGGTAGAAGTTCAAGAAAGGAAGAAAGAAAGAAAGAAAGAAAGAAAGAAAGAAACAACTCCCAGAAAGTGGGCTCAAGAGGAGAAATATCGACACTCTAGAAAGATGAAGGAAATTTGGAAACAAAGGAAATTGAACACAATGGACAACAGCCAAAGTTGATTCAACGTTCCCTCCAAATGGGCTATTCGAAAGAAGAAGTAGAAATAGGGCCTCAGATTTAGGCACAAGTTAACGCCGCTCTGCTCCTGGATAAAGTATCCATACTACCGACACTTGTAGAACATTCCCAATATTGGAGTGTGGGGCGGCACAAGTACCCGCCAACCCAGTCTGACAAAAACTGTCCGGATTCCACTCACTCGTAAATGCAAACGTTTAGTGAATTTTATTAATAGCTCACTCCCAGAGGTGAGATATATGAATGACGCTTACATACTGAAGAGTTCAAATATCTGCTTGGATCTGAAATCCGATCGTAGGATTAATTAAAAGTCCATTGCATGTTATAGTCCATACGCGGGAAAGGGGTTTACCCTATATTACGTGATTTCTTGCTTCGGCGACTGGAGTGACCACGGAAGGTTTCTGGCTAACAAATGTTCATTAATAACTCCACCTATTATTATTATTATATACAATTTATGGCTCATTGCGGATTTCTCATTAATTTTCTTTCCATTGATTATATTCTCTTAATTCCTTAAAAGAAATATTATTAAACTAGCAGTAGTGCCCGGCTTCGCCCGGTGGATTTATTTGTTTATGGATGATAATTAATACTACTACAGAACTGGCACATGATACTTATACTAACAGAAAACAATATTTTAAAAATATATTTTTTGTGGTGGCGGTGGTGGTGGTGGTTGTTGTGGGGGGTGATAAATAGTACAGTATAATGGACGTAACGTTCAGGTCATTTTCCTGTAATGATAATGATGAATAGGGAAACAGCTATTTACTACCTACAGCACTGACACATGTAATTTACAAACAAATTTAAAAAATATATAGAAAGAGGAGTAAGTGAAATAAAAGACACTGCCTACGGCCTATATCTCATTGGCTCTTAGAAATGTAGCGCCCAATAGTGTCGTCTTTTGTCGCATAGCGCCGCAGGAAAATAATCAGAACACTTTGGAAAACTTCGGCTTCCCGAGTTACTGAGGTAGCAATAGCATCATTTATCACCACAAAGCGCTCAACGATAAGTTTCGGAATAAATGAAGGTAAATTTGTAAACACCATCGCTTATTGCAGCTGATAACCTCAATGTACTGCACCAACGCCATTGCACTTATACAGAGGCATAATAATTTCATGATGATAACTTTTAAAAGGGGCATAAGAAATCTTTTTGCACTAATTTCCCCCCGTGACTGCAATTTATAAACAGCGCAAGATGCAACTATTTTCGCAATTCTGCACCAGAACACTGGTAGGGGTGACGTGATGCAGCCCGAACTGCCCGTCAACAATCGACTTATTATTATATATATATATCGTATGGTTGTACAAGTATACAAAAGTTTACAATTATTTAAATTGAAATGTCCAAATTTGACAACCATTCCAGAGCACTTGGTGTCACTTGGTCTTCAGACCACCATCAAATGCACGGAGTGGGCACTCCTGAACAATGTGTTTTATAGTTTGGTCCCCCACTCCACAGTCACAGGCAGCAGATGTACGGAAACCCCATTTCTTCAAAGTGTGACCACACCTTCTTTGACCTTTCTAATGCGGTTCAGCTTCAACCAGGATTGGCGTGGGAGTTGGAATCCCTCAACCTTCTTTGTAGGATCTTTAACCAGGTGAGCATTGTTGGGTGGATGCTCGTTCCAACGTTGTTGCCACTTGGAGGTCATGTTGAAAGAATTGATACCTTCTAAATAAACCCATGGTGGCTTGCGTGATTTCAGACGTATTGTTGGTGGATCTTGCAGGGCAACATACAACAGAGAGTTCTTATCAGAAGTGGTCTTCTTGAGCAAGCTTACCTTAGCTGCTTTCCTCCTTAGATCTTGCGGAGCGATATTAGCTAGGACTGGTAGCCATTGTGTGGGAGTAGATCTAACAGTACCAGTGATGACTCTTATGGCCTCATTGAGTTGCACACCAATCTTGGTGGTATGAGCACTGTTTTCCCATACAGGGGCACAGTATTCACCAGAAGAATGCGCGAGTGCAGCAGAACGTAGAGTATTAGCGTCTGCACCCCAGCTGCTTCCGGCAATCTTGCGAAGTAGATTCACTCTCGAGCCAAGTTTCTTCGATAACTTGATGCACTGTTGTTTGAATGCCAAGAACCGATCCAGAGTGATTCCAAGATATATTGGATTGTAGTTATGGGGTACTTCGATTCCGTCAAAAGTAACATGCAGCTTCCTTTGGGCTTCTTTATTATTTAGATGGAATGCAGTAACCTCAGTCTTGTTCGGGTTGGGTTGAAGTCTCCATTTATGGAAGTAATCACTCAGTTTCGTCAGATCACTAGTTAGGGTATTCTCACAGTTCATAAGGTCTTTATTTTGGATAATTAATGCAAGGTCGTCTGCATACTGGATTTGCAAGGAATCTGTGTGAGGCATGTCATGAATATATAGATTAAACAAAATGGGGGCCAAAACTGAGCCTTGAGGTAGGCCATTGTTTAATGTCCTCCACCTGCTAGTTTGCCCATTCAGGAACACCCTAACGCCTATCAGAGAGCATGTTGTTCATTAAAAGTGCCAACTTTTGACATGGGATGATTTCAATAAACTTGGACATCAAGCCCTCCCTCCACACAGTGTCGTAAGCTGCTGTGAGATCCACAAAAACCGCAGCTGATTTTAGACCTCGTTGAAATCCAGCTTCTACTATAGTTGTCAATGTTTGGACCTGGTCGCAGCAACTCCGTTGTTTCCTAAAGCCACCTTGTTCAATGGGGATGATTTGATCAACGGCCTCTTGAATGCGATTTAGAATAAGCCTTTCTGGTAGCTTATAGGTCATGCTGAGTAGTGATATCGGTCGGTAGTGAGAAGCATCAGATCCGTCTTTTCCCGGTTTCAGGATAGCAATTATCTTAGCCTGTTTGAACAGCTTTGGTAATTTTCCAGTTTTCAGAATCTCATTGAAAAATTCAATAAGCCACAACTTTGTTTTTGGTCCGATGGTTTTAAGAAACTCTGGATATATGCCATCAAAGCCAGCGGCTTTGTTTACCTTTAGCGTACTCAAGGCTTTATCAAGTTCCTCAATGCAGAAATCACGAGAGTAGACTGGGTGTGGTTTTAGTTGGGACGTCTTTATGTACAGTTCATTATTCACAGTTCGTGTCTGTTCTTTGTCTATTTTAGTTTTTGAAATATTCATCAGTCTGGATGCAACAGCATTAGCATTCACATGTGTATCTGTTCTTGACAACCTGGGATCTGTACCAAGTTTTCTAATAAGATTCCAGGCTTTCCGACTAGAATTTGTGAAGTTGAGTCCTGCCGTTGTTTTATGCCATTTTTCTCTTCTGTTCTTGTTCAGAGCTCTCAATAGGTCATCAGCTGTTACCTTGTCGTGAGATTCTTGATATTTGGCGTATAACTCATCGCATTCTTGGGACCATCCAGCAATGTACTCCTTCCGAAATCCACGTGGAATATATTTTCTGGCATTTGTTTTAATCGCGCCCACAAATCGTTCATAATTGGATGGGACTGGAGGAATCCATTGAACGGTATTATCTAGACCTTTCTGAAATAGTTCCCAGATTGCAAGTTGAAAATTCCATCGAGGTTGAGGTATGGAGGTGACTAACGGAATTTCAGTACAATAATTAATTATGACTGGCCTATGCTGGCTGTGTGGGAAAGACTTGATGACTTTTCGTTGTGTCATTTCGTTATTTCCAGATCTAGATGTGATGCACAAATCAGGAGAATAATCTTTTAACCATCTGCCAGATCGGAACGTTCCTGGATCTTTAGCATTGTACACAAGCTGGAGATCGTGCATATCCATCCATTCATTTAGAATACCTCCATTTTGGTCTTCATTCTGATATCCCCAGACATGACTGTGGCTGTTGAAATCACCAACATACGCAACTGGATGACCGAAGGATCTTACAGGTGGATTTGGCCAGCTAACTTGCGGTGGTTTGTAAATATTTCTACCGTGGTGCCGGCAACTTCTACAGCCAAAACAAAAATATCTGTCGTTCTGTCTTGGTAAGTTAGTTTGTAGTAAGTGAGATGGGATCTGACATATGTTGCAATGCCATACTGTTCATCATTTACGGCCCCAACCAGAACGTATCCTTAAATTCTACCTCTTCTGTAAAGATCAGCATCATCCTTTGTGTGAGTCTCCTGTATTGCAATAACATCTATTTCATTCTGCAGCATCAGACGTGAGAGGTATTGACTCTTAGCAGATGAAATCGATTCAATGTTCAAGTGACATATTCGTAAGCTGTTACCAATAGGAATTGATGAGTGTTCTGTGCATGGTTGGTCCTGAAAAGGACTTATCATTGGTAAGTTCTCTTGCATACTTGTTGCTGTGTAGCAGCACCTTTGTATTGAAAGAATCAGCCGGTAAATTTTACAGTGTTTTTTACCGTTGCCCAGGGGACGCCCGAAGGCATGTAATTAGTGCATTCTTCTGGGAGGCTTCTTTCGTGACCCCCATAGACTTATTAAAATAATAATTTCATGATGATAACTTTTAAAAGGGGCCTAAGAAATCTTTTTGCACTAATTACTTATTACACTTACAGTTATACAACTACGGACATGAATGGTTCTATGGCCTTAATACGTGGTTTTCAAGTTCATTTTGTCTGTTATTCTAAATGTAGGGACTGGGGAGCGTTGTCCAAAATATCAAGTGGACAGTGTTACCAGCAGGGTTTCAAAGTGTGTGTAAAATTTGGTGCAATTAGGAGAAACTGTGTAGATTTGTGATGAAGGGCCTAAATTCAGGGAATGGAGTGTTCTGTCCAAAATTTAAAGTGGACAGTGTCACCCGCAGGGTTCCAAAGGGTAAGTATACAAAATGGTGTTCAAATCGGTGAAACGGTGTAGATTTGTGCCAAAGGGCCTAAATGCAGAGAATGGAGGGGTCAGTCCGAAATTTCATGTAGACAGTGTTACTCGTAGGGTTCCAAAGGGTAAGTATACAATTTGCCGTTCAGATCGGTGAAATGGTGTAGATGTGTGCCAAAGGGCCTAATTGCAGGGAATGTAGTGATCTGTCCGAAATTTCATGTAAACAATGTTACTCGCAGGATTCCAAAGGGTAAGTATAAAACTTTTGGTTCAGATTGGTGAAAGGGTGTAGATTTGTGCCAAAGGGCCTAGGCCTAAATGCAGGGAATGGACTGGTCTGTCATAAATTTCATGTAGGCAGTGTTACTCTCAGGGTTCCAAAGGGTAAGTATACACATTTTGGTTCAGATCAGTGAAACGATGTAGATTTGTGCCAAAGGGCCTAAATGTAGGGAATGGAGTGGTCTGTCAGAAATTTCATACAGACTGTGTTACTCACAGGGTTCCAAAGGGTAAGTATACAAATTTTGGTTCTGATCGGTGAAACGGTGTAGATTTGTGCCAAAGGGCCTAAATGCAAGGAATGGAGTGGTCTGTCCAAAATTTCATGTAAACAGTGTTACTCGCAGGGTTCCAAAGGGTAAGTATACAACATTTGGTCCTGATTGGTGAAAGGGTGTAGATTTGTGCCAAAGGGCCTAAATGCAGGGAATGGACTGGTCGGTCATAAATTTCATGTAGGCAGTGTTACTCTCAGTGTTCCAAAGGGTAAGAATACAAATTTTGGTTCAGATCGGTGAAACGGTGTAGATTTGTACCAAAGGGCCTAAATGCAAGGAATGGAGTGGTCTGTCCGAAATTTCATGTAAACAGTGTTACTCGCAGGGTTCGTAAGGGTAAATATACAAATTTTGGTTCAGATCGGGGAAAATGTGTAGATTTGTACTGTACCCGATACCTATTTTAGGCTATCGGCTACGCCAGCTGACATTAAGCTATAGTTGAGGTTTTGGAAGGCAAGCTGATAAGATAGCGCATCGATCGCGTCAAGAAGAAAGCCAAGATGACGTAGGAGGTCAAGAATCAAGGAGGCATTGAAATCTGTGAGAAGATAGAATTATGAATAAAGATGTGAAGCTTTATTGAAACATATATGGGATTATAATAAGTTAAAACAACTTAGAAGAGTATATATAACATGCATTATATGTGGAAATAATTTTATGGAAATAAGTTATTGTATAACAGAACAGCCGAGAGGATTCGGGTTCGAGACTATCTTCGTGACGTGGGAGCACTGTATTGGGGAGAATTAGCCACGTGCCGCACGGAGCTCATAAGCTAAGACACAGCGCTAAGCAGTTCAGTTGGGCTCTATGAGACGAGCAGTACAGAGCAGCTCTATAGCACAGCGAGACGGGCATTGAAGGTCACGCAACACACGTAAACCGTCACGGCAAGTGTAGGCGACATTTCTCGTATCACCGAGCAACAGAGGCCGAGCGGATCGTTGATACAGGCGACCTAACCGAGAAGACAATTGTAGATAGCCGGGGTATTTCAAAACCACACTGATCGCATATGAAGACTTTATTTCAAGCTTCATTTCGACGCTGTTCGAACACAGGCTTTCACAAATAACCTTATAACCATGCTGTTATATAATACATTCAAAGCGACTTTTTACTGTTTCAAGTAAACTGAATGTTTAGCATAGGCTCTGATGAACATTACAGCGTGCATTTATAAGATTTTTATCTTATGCAATTTTCATGGATTACAAATTACAGACAGATACAGGGTGTATCGTAATCTTGAACACTATCTAGTAAAATTTTTATTTTACTCAAGTAAAACTTTGCAGTAAGTTGAGAATGGACTTACAATTCTCAAACTGAACATTTATCGGAACAGTGGCGTATATTAGAAGAAGAGTAGGGGGTCCGCTGTTTCCATGAACTTTTCGAGAAGGAGTTGGACGATATCCGCTATGGGTAATCCGAGGTTCAACATGATCGAGTAAACGTGAATAGAGACAAGATGGCACCACAGAGCGATGGATTCGGTTCCTGACGAGAGGAGTCCAACAGCTGATTCGCTTGGGATTTCGAAGGAAATCGTCATTTCATGGATGAAATGATATTCACGCCGATCTTACGAGAAATCTTTAGGTAGGGAAAATCGACGATCTTGGAAATTATATTACAACTGATAATGAAAGGTATTGTAAGAGTTCTATCTACCTGATACGATTATTTTCATGAATACTGGGCACACATGTATATTTTTCTAATAGGAGTGATTTGATTATTAAGACATGGTTTGAATTTATATACTTCGAATTTGCTAGAATATGGAGTGACCATATGATATGGCAGGCATCATTAATCGAAATTCTCACCGTTGTTTGGCTTTATTAAGAAGATGTTTGGTCTTATAGACATTTTTCCAGCTAGGGTATTTTTCATGGATAGTTTTTTTGAGTAACGAGTATTTCTAACTCGTGATCTGCAATTGATTATCAGAAACTACTTCGTCAGTTCATTGCATACTAGCGAGTGTGTATTATTCATCAGTAGGGAGTTTTTTTCCATTGGATTGTTTGGAGATATTAAGAAGTTATTCACTTTAGTGAATGAACGTCGCTTTTATATGACAACTAGAAACTTGTTGATTCCTTTCTAGTACATTCACTCATATAGCCTACGAGGTGGGGTCCTTCGTATTTATACGATTGTATGGTGGCTACTCACCTTACCCACCGTTCAGGGAACTATCATCGAAGTCGACGGGGCGAGGTCCTTCGTATTTATACGATTGCACGGTGGTTACACATCTTACTCGCCATTGAGGAACTCATTTTATCATCCGAATGTACACGAGATGTAAGTGAATTAAACAAGGAACTACTAGTCACATATCAGTCGAAATTTTGTTAAATAAAGTAACGATAAATGTCAACAGGATTGCATTTAGTAATTCTTGTTTGCCAATCCAATATTTTGTTGCTATACTCTTTTGAGAGTAATTTCAGATTTAACAGCTGTCACAGCTGATGCTTTGATGATTTTTATAATTGTGTTTGATACCTTTGAGAAGGATTTAAAGTAATTTAATCTTGTAAGATTAATCATTAATGGTCATAATTATTTTAAGGCAGATCAGTATTGCAGATTTTGATGTGAGAGATTATAGCACATTGGTGTTTTTCTACGATGTGAATTATGAAACTTGTGAAAGAGAATTTATGCTATTTGAAAGCAAATATTAAATTACTGAAGTAATGTTTTTCCAATTGTTTAAGAAGTTGTCTAGATGTGATCAGAGTAATTACAGTCATTGGAGATTATGTGCGTTAATAATTTGAAGCCATTTATATATTTTTGTAGATCATGCAACGTGGTTAAATGAAGTTTGTGATAGGCATTTTGTGGAATTTGCCATTTGATAGTTGCAACGTTGATAATGTATTTTGAAGGCGGACATGAGGTCGTTGTACCCAGTCTAGCGTTATTGTTGAGATTCATGCTGTATGTGCTGAATATTTATGGAGTTTTTGTAGCAATTCTTATATTCAAATGTGATATTTGGAATATTGAAGAAATATAATGTCGTTGTGGATAGTTAGATCCAACGTGATGTCGTGGAGACAATAATATTTTTGGCATGATAATTAAATACGAGATATAACTTGGAAGTAATAAAACTGTAAGACAACGTTCTATAAACCTTATTAAACAATTTGTTAGGAAATTAAACAAATAAATGAAGTTGATAATACAAGATTTTCTGAAATTAATAATTAATGAAATAATAATCTGAGATTTAAGCATATTAACGATCTGACCTAATGAAATAAAAATCAGAATGACTAGATGAAATAATAATTTAAATAACCAGATGATTGAAATTTAAATAAGTTGATAAATTAAATTTTGAAATAAATCGATGAATTAAATAAGTGGATGAACTAAAGATTGAATTAATTAAACTGATTGAAATAAATTATTAGACGATTGTAATGATGATGAATAACTGAATTAGAAGGTGATGATTAATTAAAGAAGCTGATGATTAATTAATTTTTATGTGGAATTAAATAAATTTAATTGGGAGATAATTCGAAGGAATTGCAACTTGAAATGTGAATTTAAATGATGTAATGGTGATGAATTAACGATTCTGACAGGAATATTTGTAATTTTGAAGTGAGAATTAATGTGAGAAATATTTAATTTGATAATAATGATGAGGATGACCAATGAGAATTTGAATTTTCTGTAATTCACAGATAAGAGATTAATGACAATGTAAATAATGTAAATTAATTAGTAAATGTTTAGGAACATTTGTTTAACATGTTCTACGTTCAAATTATACCATGCAAACCATAATTTATATGATATTTAACATGAGTGATTATTATATGTGTATGTTTAGTCAGATTAGTAACTTAATTAAATCCACATTGATGTTAAATTAAAGAGAATAAGGTCTCAGGCTTCACGAATGTCAGTGACGAAAGACATAGTGCGACAGTGATCCTGAGAACCCAAGAGAACTTTATACATTTTCTTGTTATGTGGATTGAAATAATTTTGCATTAGAAAGGAGATGGTTCGATTTTTGGACAATGACAATTTAACTTTGCATTCGACCATACTCTTAGGTAGGATTTATATTTAAAATGTCTGTCTGACTATCAAAGTAAAATAAATTTGTTTTTATCTTAGTTGTGATCTGAAGATGGTGTGATGTTCCTTTTTCTTTCCTTGTCTTGAGTAAGGCTTATCCGGAAAGGAAGTGGTTTTGCTAGGAATTCAGTTGATGGCGCCCATTTATAATTGAATTATTTTTATTAACTTAAGCCCGTAACGACCCTAGAGATACTTTGTCTCGTGAAACCCACTGCTTTTTCAAGAACTCAGCTGAATTTCCGACACATTCCTTATTTTGACTAGAGGTTCATTTAACTCCGCTCTGTCCTGGAACTCCAGGGATGTGATGTTATAGCAGATGGGTCATCGCATCCCCAGGACGAACGGGCACAGAGAGAGAGGGAGAATTGGCTTTATCCAACTAGTGGGGCCTTTTCGATTTTGTTAATTCTATGGAATCACATCAGATTTAGATTACTGAGAGATTGATCTCAAGTTCATTTAAGTATGTTACAAAATTTATTATACTTAGTCAGACAATGTGCTTGTGTGCCCAATCCAGTGTTCATGTTAATCGTATTAGTAATATCATGTTAGTTATAAGATATTTTTCCCTATACCCAAGTGAATGCAGGAATTGAGACATTGTGATGTGTTGTTGTCTAACGTCTCTATATAATTCTATATTGAAATATAATTATGGTGCCAGAGGATTTAGCGAAGGTGTTAGGAGAGTTACAGACGGGTATGTCTGGAATTGCAGAAACTATTTCTAAGATGGAAACTGAAGTTAAAGAACAAATTAATAATTCAGAAGCTAGATTAGAAGCTAAATGTAAAGAGAATGTACAAGCATTACAGGCTAATAGCGAAGGCAATCTGAAGGATAATTTAAAGTCATTAGAGACTAGGTTGCAGTCAACCAATGAAGATAATTTAAAATTATTAGAGACTAGGCTACAGTCAAATAGTGAAGCTAACTTAAAGAACAATTTTAAGTTATTAGAAGAAAGGTTACAGTCAAATACTGAAAGTCATTTAAAAGCTAGTGAAGCTAACTTGAAAGACAACTTCAAATCGTTGGAAGAGAAATTACAGTCTCGTAGTGAAGAAACTAATACTGAATTAGAAATTAAGTTAACCAGATTAGAGAATAGTTTAACTTTAAAGAACAATGAGATGTTGAAAACTTTACAATTAGACATAATTGCAGTAAACATGAAAGGAGAGGAAAATGTTCAGATATTAAGGAAAAATATTATTGAGTTAGAAAGTAGAGGGGAAGAAAATATTTTTACTTTAAGAACAGACGTTATGACCATACAGAAAGACATTAAGTCAGATGTATCGAAGTTGAGATTCGACATCGATGGTTTAGTGGCAGATGTAGGAAAAATTCAAGATTGGTCTACCGAAGTATCTTTCGAGACTAAGATTAAGGGTCTAGAAACGAATCTAGGTAACGAAATAAAAGATTTGAAGACAGTAATTGGGACCATTAAAGATGAAGTCTTGGGAGAGGTCAATTCTAATATAAAGTCGTTAGAAAATCAATTGCAGAAGGATATTAGGAAGATAGACGACGATATAGAGCAAAAGGTTAACGAAAACTTAACTTTATTTAAAAATAGAGTCGGAGCAATCGTGGAAGAACGATATAATGAGGTCGATGCCGAAGCAAAAGAGAAACGCGAAGGGTTAGATGAAAAATTAATCGCAGGAATGGCAAACTTAGAAGCTAGGTTTACGGAAAGCAAGGAAGCGATGAAAATAGATTCAACACTATTTAGAACAGATGTGGATCTGTTGAAAGAACAAGTCGCGTTAGTAAGGAACACGTGCGAAGGAAAAATTGACAAGTTGAGGAACGATCTAGACGAAAGTAACAAGACGCAGGATGTTACATCGTTAGATGAGTTGAAGACTCAGGTCAAGAGATTAGCAGAAGACAGGGTGACTAAACTAGAATCCATAGTTAACAGTTTCACCAGTCATAATGTAACATCAGGGGAAACATTGATGAATCAAACAGCGATAGACCGCAGTATGACGAATCAAGACACGAGCATGGTAGAAGACCGTCAAATGCAACCGAATGTGACATTCGAAAGGGTCAGTTCAACCCCGCAGGAGAATCCAAGTTCGAGTAGGAGTACGTTAGGTCCAAGTGAACGATACTCAGGTCCAGTCACAATTATAAGGAACCTAGATGACAAACCGAGAAAGTTTTCGGGAAATACAGGAGTTACACCAGTAGAATTTCTGCGAGATATTCGAGACTACATGGCGGAACACAGGGTAGCCAAAGAAAGAGAGCTAAGGATAGTAGAACGCGCCTTAGATGGATCTGCACTTACGTGGTTTAGAGCGTTCAGAAGCAACTTTGCGAACATGGAGCAATTTGCCATGGCTTTCTTGAGGAGATTCTGGAGTGCCGAGGATCAACTCAACGTAAGAGCGGAGATGTACTCCAAACGCTATTCTACGTCACATCCGACGCATTACGCCAACTACTTCACGTCACAGCTGGCTAAATTACAGTTCCTTATTCCTCCATTGCCAGAAGAAGAGCTTTTGCAAGCTATAGCGCGACAGTTACCGATAGAGGTACAGCGATCTTTGATAGCATCGGGAGCCAATACGCTGGAACATTATGATGACATATTGCGGCGATTGGATTATACGAGCGCACAGGTTACACCGAGAAGTAATAGGAACGACAACAGAAACACGCAAGAAGTAAATGCGGTAGTCGTGGACAATGTAGCTCAAACGGACAGAAGGGATTCCTGGGAAAACCGACGGAACGATGGGAATCGAGGAAACATCCGTAATGCAAGAGGAAATGATCGATATAGAGGACCATATGAAAGGCCATACGATCAAGAAGCGAGAGATAGCCGGTATAGGAATTATAACCAAAATTCCAGGTATCAGGACAGGAATCGGTATAATAACAGATATCGGGGAAGGAATAACTGGAACCAAGGTCAACAGTTTAATGGAAACGACCGACAGGAAGGCCGAAGAAACGATCCTAACGACAGAAGGGAAAATCGTGGACATGAAAGGTCAAGACAAGAGGATAGACAGCCTAGTGCACCACTCGAAGAGACAGTGAGAGATGTCAATCGAGCCAGCACGAGTGAAGACAGAAGGAATAAACGTCAGAATAACACAGAATCAAGACGTTAATCATTGGAAGTCATCATTATAGAGAGTCAGAAAGAACCATCATGCTGAGTAAAGGAATTATAGAGCTATCGTGTACATGTATAATATATTGAATGCCTGAGAGTGTATTTTTTTTCTCAATCCTGATAAAAAAAAGAGATGTACGGGAGAGATGTACCCGATACCTATTTTAGGCTATCGGCTACGCCAGCTGACATTAAGCTATAGTTGAGGTTTTGGAAGGCAAGCTGATAAGATAGCGCATCGATCGCGTCAAGAAGAAAGCCAAGATGACGTAGGAGGTCAAGAATCAAGGAGGCATTGAAATCTGTGAGAAGATAGAATTATGAATAAAGATGTGAAGCTTTATTGAAACATATATGGGATTATAATAAGTTAAAACAACTTAGAAGAGTATATATAACATGCATTATATGTGGAAATAATTTTATGGAAATAAGTTATTGTATAACAGAACAGCCGAGAGGATTCGGGTTCGAGACTATCTTCGTGACGTGGGAGCACTGTAGTGGGGAGAATTAGCCACGTGCCGCACGGAGCTCATAAGCTAAGACACAGCGCTAAGCAGTTCAGTTGGGCTCTATGAGACGAGCAGTACAGAGCAGCTCTATAGCACAGCGAGACGGGCATTGAAGGTCACGCAACACACGTAAACCGTCACGGCAAGTGTAGGCGACATTTCTCGTATCACCGAGCAACAGAGGTCGAGCGGGTCGTTGATACAGGCGACCTAGCCGAGAAGACAATTGTAGATAGCCGGGGTATTTCAAAACCACACTGATCGCATATGAAGACTTTATTTCAAGCTTCATTTCGACGCTGTTCGAACACAGGCTTTCACAAATAACCTTATAACCATGCTGTTATATAATACATTCAAAGCGACTTTTTACTGTTTCAAGTAAACTGAATATTTAGCATAGGCTCTGATGAACATTACAGCGTGCATTTATAAGATTTTTATCTTATGCAATTTTCATGGATTACAAATTACAGACAGATACAGGGTGTATCGTAATCTTGAACACTATCTAGTAAAATTTTTATTTTACTCAAGTAAAACTTTGCAGTAAGTTGAGAATGGACTTACAATTCTCAAACTGAACATTTATCGGAACAGTGGCGTATATTAGAAGAAGAGTAGGGGGTCCGCTGTTTCCATGAACTTTTCGAGAAGGAGTTGGACGATATCCGCTATGGGTAATCCGAGGTTCAACATGATCGAGTAAACGTGAATAGAGACAAGATGGCACCACAGAGCGATGGATTCGGTTCCTGACGAGAGGAGTCCAACAGCTGATTCGCTTGGGATTTCGAAGGAAATCGTCATTTCATGGATGAAATGATATTCACGCCGATCTTACGAGAAATCTTTAGGTAGGGAAAATCGACGATCTTGGAAATTATATTACAACTGATAATGAAAGGTATTGTAAGAGTTCTATCTACCTGATACGATTATTTTCATGAATACTGGGCACACATGTATATTTTTCTAATAGGAGTGATTTGATTATTAAGACATGGTTTGAATTTATATACTTCGAATTTGCTAGAATATGGAGTGACCATATGATATGGCAGGCATCATTAATCGAAATTCTCACCGTTGTTTGGCTTTATTAAGAAGATGTTTGGTCTTATAGACATTTTTCCAGCTAGGGTATTTTTCATGGATAGTTTTTTTTAGTAACGAGTATTTCTAACTCGTGATCTGCAATTGATTATCAGAAACTACTTCGTCAGTTCATTGCATACTAGCGAGTGTGTATTATTCATCAGTAGGGAGTTTTTTTTCCATTGGATTGTTTGGAGATATTAAGAAGTTATTCACTTTAGTGAATGAACGTCGCTTTTATATGACAACTAGAAACTTGTTGATTCCTTTCTAGTACATTCACTCATATAGCCTACGAGGTGGGGTCCTTCGTATTTATACGATTGTATGGTGGCTACTCACCTTACCCACCGTTCAGGGAACTATCATCGAAGTCGACGGGGCGAGGTCCTTCGTATTTATACGATTGCACGGTGGTTACACATCTTACTCGCCATTGAGGAACTCATTTTATCATCCGAATGTACACGAGATGTAAGTGAATTAAACAAGGAACTACTAGTCACATATCAGTCGAAATTTTGTTAAATAAAGTAACGATAAATGTCAACAGGATTGCATTTAGTAATTCTTGTTTGCCAATCCAATATTTTGTTGCTATACTCTTTTGAGAGTAATTTCAGATTTAACAGCTGTCACAGCTGATGCTTTGATGATTTTTATAATTGTGTTTGATACCTTTGAGAAGGATTTAAAGTAATTTAATCTTGTAAGATTAATCATTAATGGTCATAATTATTTTAAGGCAGATCAGTATTGCAGATTTTGATGTGAGAGATTATAGCACATTGGTGTTTTTCTACGATGTGAATTATGAAACTTGTGAAAGAGAATTTATGCTATTTGAAAGCAAATATTAAATTACTGAAGTAATGTTTTTCCAATTGTTTAAGAAGTTGTCTAGATGTGATCAGAGTAATTACAGTCATTGGAGATTATGTGCGTTAATAATTTGAAGCCATTTATATATTTTTGTAGATCATGCAACGTGGTTAAATGAAGTTTGTGATAGGCATTTTGTGGAATTTGCCATTTGATAGTTGCAACGTTGATACTGTATTTTGAAGGCGGACATGAGGTCGTTGTACCCAGTCTAGCGTTATTGTTGAGATTCATGCTGTATGTGCTGAATATTTATGGAGTTTTTGTAGCAATTCTTATATTCAAATGTGATATTTGGAATATTGAAGAAATATAATGTCGTTGTGGATAGTTAGATCCAACGTGATGTCGTGGAGACAATAATATTTTTGGCATGATAATTAAATACGAGATATAACTTGGAAGTAATAAAACTGTAAGACAACGTTCTATAAACCTTATTAAACAATTTGTTAGGAAATTAAACAAATAAATGAAGTTGATAATACAAGATTTTCTGAAATTAATAATTAATGAAATAATAATCTGAGATTTAAGCATATTAACGATCTGACCTAATGAAATAAAAATCAGAATGACTAGATGAAATAATAATTTAAATAACCAGATGATTGAAATTTAAATAAGTTGATAAATTAAATTTTGAAATAAATCGATGAATTAAATAAATGGATGAACTAAAGATTGAATTAATTAAACTGATTGAAATAAATTATTAGACGATTGTAATGATGATGAATAACTGAATTAGAAGGTGATGATTAATTAAAGAAGCTGATGATTAATGAATTTTTATGTGGAATTAAATAAATTTAATTGGGAGATAATTCGAAGGAATTGCAACTTGAAATGTGAATTTAAATGATGTAATGGTGATGAATTAACGATTCTGACAGGAATATTTGTAATTTTGAAGTGAGAATTAATGTGAGAAATATTTAATTTGATAATAATGATGAGGATGACCAATGAGAATTTGAATTTTCTGTAATTCACAGATAAGAGATTAATGACAATGTAAATAATGTAAATTAATTAGTAAATGTTTAGGAACATTTGTTTAACATGTTCTACGTTCAAATTATACCATGCAAACCATAATTTATATGATATTTAACATGAGTGATTATTATATGTGTATGTTTAGGCAGATTAGTAACTTAATTAAATCCACATTGATGTTAAATTAAAGAGAATAAGGTCTCAGGCTTCACGAATGTCAGTGACGAAAGACATAGTGCGACAGTGATCCTGAGAACCCAAGAGAACTTTATACATTTTCTTGTTATGTGGATTGAAATAATTTTGCATTAGAAAGGAGATGGTTCGATTTTTGGACAATGACAATTTAACTTTGCATTCGACCATACTCTTAGGTAGGATTTATATTTAAAATGTCTGTCTGACTATCAAAGTAAAATAAATTTGTTTTTATCTTAGTTGTGATCTGATGATGGTGTGATGTTCCTTTTTCTTTCCTTGTCTTGAGTAAGGCTTATCCGGAAAGGAAGTGGTTTTGCTAGGAATTCAGTTGATGGCGCCCATTTATATTTGAATTATTTTTATTAACTTAAGCCCGTAACGACCCTAGAGATACTTTGTCTCGTGAAACCCACTGCTTTTTCAAGAACTCAGCTGAATTTCCGACACATTCCTTATTTTGACTAGAGGTTCATTTAACTCCGCTCTGTCCTGGAACTCCAGGGATGTGATGTTATAGCAGATGGGTCATCGCATCCCCAGGACGAACGGGCACAGTACCAAAGGGCCTAAACGCAGGGAATGGACTGGTCTGTCATAAATTTCACGTAGACAGTGTTACCATCAGGGTTCCGAAGGGTAAGTATACAAATTTTGGTTCAGATAGGCGAAATGGTGTACTTATCACTAACCATAACGCCAGCGCATGGGGATAGAGCTGTTCGGGAGCACTTGTTCAACCGACTTACTGAACAAAAATCAATCTTTAAGGTTACCTGAGAGGTGTAGCCTAATGCTACATAGCCTAATCTATTCCTCTTGTATCTGCCTATCATATAAAGAAAGAATGTTTCGAATCGGACTAGTAGTTCCAGAGATTAGCGCGTATAAACACATAAACACACAAACACACTAACTCTTCAGCTTTATTATATTAGTATAGATTATAACATAGGCTATTTGATTGTATTTGCTTTATTGAAACGCTAGAAATCATCTCCCCTCAATTACAGAAGATTGAAGAAACATTTTTTAAAACCTAAAAGTTCGGTCATTTTTATATTGTTAGCACTTAACTGAAATAACTGTTCACTTGTTTGGTGACCCTCTTCCTATCACACACTTATTGTACATGAATTTAATTTACACATGATCTACTGTGTCAAATTTATGCTAGCTTAGTTTTGTACTCAATATCAATTAAGTATAAATTAATAAAATATTAGAGGAATTTTCACACACTTATTATCCTACTAGCAGAAGTACCCGTTCTTCGAGTGGTCTTCGGTGTTAACACCAGGCATTATCAATTGAGTTACTGTTGCAATGGTTAGTGGTTTGTCATTCCTTCATAAGTTTATCAGAATGGAGTTAGTTTTCTGGGAATATCACACACACTGTTAATTTAAGGGCCTTAAAATGTGGTTTAAGGAGACCCTTTATAGACTCCCGAATTTTGTGTCTCACACTGAGAAGCGCAACATATGCTTTGGTCGTCCTTATAGGATAATTTTTATATTTCGCATATTTTAGCATGT
This sequence comes from Meconema thalassinum, assembly GCA_946902985.2. Taxonomy (NCBI): domain Eukaryota; kingdom Metazoa; phylum Arthropoda; class Insecta; order Orthoptera; family Tettigoniidae; genus Meconema; species Meconema thalassinum. Next base: position 64,737,623 of record OX336390.1, on the reverse strand, counting down.
AGTGAGAAGTTTTTCACTATATCCACCCTTCTACTGTATGACAAGTACGGTGAAGAGTTTTATAAATGATTGGTCTATTGACTCTCATGGACACCACACCTACTTTGACGAAGCGATGCAACAAGCATCCGGACACGAATTATATGCGTACCGTACATAAAGATACACAGCAAGACAGACATACAATTCTATTGTCTACTTCATATCACCCAGATATCCAAATATGGGAATATCTACCACACAGTATCAAACAAAATGATCCAAAAACATCATGTCCACAAAAAAAAAAAAAAAAAAGATTAGTTAATATGTGCTCTCAAACTAAATTCACCTAACGTGTACTCCCTGTCGTGAAAAAAAAATGAAAGCCTTTTAGACGAAACGCAATACACGTCCCTTAAAAACTGACCCTCTACGTTGTGTTAGGTCCCCATACACAGGAAGACACCTTTCATAAATTATAAAGGCATGTGGTGTAAAAAAAATTCAGGTTCATTAGCCTCAAATGGCTCACATTCCTAAAAGCCGCAAAAAATGCTGATTCAATTCAGGAATTTTAGAAAATAATGTTGCTGTTTGGAGATATAATAGACTTTCTGTACTATATGTCACACGTGAAAATTGCGTGAAAAAATTCTAGGACACCCCTTGACCCCCTTAATTGCCTTGATGAATTATACAATCTAAGTTGGTTCCGTGATAACCTTATAGCCATTTGCAAACTTTCACAGAAATATATTAAATGGAGTGACATTGCTTCTTTCAGAAATAGATGGAAAGTTGGATGTCACCCCTTGTGATACTGTTGTCAAGGTTACCGATTTGCATCCCTTCATTAGTTTGTTAAATTAAATCAAATTAGTTTTCTAGGAATATCTCAGAAACTGTTGGTTTTAAAGCCTTATAATGTAGTTTTCGAGGACCCTTTAGGGCCCCCGAGTTTTGTTTCTGGCACCGAGCATCATTGTCTCGTCGTTGTACGCCATAATATAATACTAATAATACTAACACTAATAATATAATATAGGGATAGGAATATAATAGACCTGCCGTACCACAACCGCAGGTGTAAATAGCGTGAAAAATTCTAGAGTACCCCTTGACCCCCTCAAGCGCATTATACGTATTGATGAATTTTACAGCTTTATTTGGTTCCGTGATAACCTTCTAGAGCTCGCGTCAGCTCGGAAGGCGGCCGGCTCTCTGGGGTTTGCGCAGAGAGAGAAAGAGATACATGTCCACTGTTGCAACAGGTCCACCATGCCGAGCCCCACACCGCAGGCTGCTGCCATGAGTTCCTGCGGTATGGCAACACCGTCCCTTAGCTCATCGAGCCCGTCTCTTTCACGCTGCTTTCCACTTGGCTTTTCTGACAACACACTAGCTCAGATTCTCAAGACAGACTGACTGTGATTGGTGCGATGGAAGTGAGGCATGACGTAATGGTAGCGTTGTGTTCTGCGCACCGCCATCCCGGCTGGCTCGAGCTCTAGCCGTTTGCAAACTTTCACACTAATGTAATTAATCTAATTGCATTGCCTCTTACAGCAATAAATGGACCCGTGAGATTCTGTTGCCATGGATACCGGCTTGCATTCGTTCATTAGTTTATTAAATGAAATTAGTTTTCTGGGAATATATCAAAAACGGTTGGTTTTAGGGCCTTAAAATGTGGTTTTCGAGGACCGTTTAGGGACCCCGAGTTTTGTCTCTCACTTTGAGGGGCTGAAAATGAGCTTTGTCTCGTTCTTCTACGCCTATTTTAGCATGTATTTTAAGGGGATAGGCCTACTTTTGTGAGCGGTACGGAGAAGAGTTACATCAATGATTTGTTTCGTGCCTCTGATGGATATCTGTACCAAATTTTACGTTGATACACCCAGCCGTTCTCGAGTTATAAGGGAACAAAGTTGTCCACAGACAAACAAACGAACAGACAGACAGACGGACAGACAAAAACATTATTATCACGCGCACCCATCATAAAACAGTCTGAAACACGTAAATAACGCAAATTTCCGTAGAAATTCAAACAAAACAGACAAACTTTCATTTTCATGTATATATAGATATACTGCACCGCTCGGCGTTGACCGTGTTTTATAGCACAAATTTAGGTTTTACTCGCTAACCGTTGGGGATACACGAAAAGTGATAAGAACCTTTCGGATAGAAAATAAAATTTTAAAGCTCGTGTATGCCAACAAAGGAGGTGCTATTTCTTAGCGTTCTCTTTTTATTCGAAATGGAAATATGAAACTTTGAAGCCAAACGGTGTAGTGACGTCAATAAAATGGTCGCAATTTTCCAATAGTGCAAAATATCGAAATCTAGAGTAGCCTATATGTAAACCTGGTAAATCAGCAACATCCATTCAAAATTTCATTTAAATCGGACCAGTGATTCTCGCGTTATTGAGTAACAGACAGACAGACAGACACACCATCTCATATTTATATATTAGTATGATTATTCATATAATTTACACATTAACTAACATTAAGAATATTCATTTAATTGTGTCTGTTCTGTTAAACACTTGAAAATCATCGTATTGTCTCTGTCATTCGGTGATCAACCTAACATAAATTGTCTATATCAAATATCAGTGTTGGCCACTGAATGTCAACCAAAAACCTGCGGTCGGCCTTCGAGGGGACCACACGACTTATAAACTCATGAAAGTATTTTACAACTTATTCTGAACTATACGCCACATTACAGTGTAGAGTCAAATAAAGTGGTGGAATTGTTTTGGTGCACATGCGCCTTTTGGGATCATATACTGTGCACCTTGAGTGAACAGGCGGCCACATAGCGAGGTGGCATGAGAACAGTGCCAGCACGAAATCTTATCTCAGGGCGTTCTGGGCTTGCCATACAGACGCTCAACACTGCCCCCATGCCCCACGTAAGGATTTAGGGTAATACGTTCAACACACAGAAATGAGAAATATGGAAAGAAAAATGGGTTTCACATTTTTATGCAACAAATAGACCAAAACAAAATAAACAAACACACTCCCCAACGATGAGAAAGGAAACGAATGTACCAAAAAGTGTGCACCTTTGCAAAGAAAAGAAATGAGCACCGTATTTCCTGATGCAAGTTTAGATACCCTTAACAAATTTGAGTACGGAACTCTATACACAAGAGGGAGCAAAACCATATAATAAAATTACCTAACACAAGCGGCTTTAGGTGGCTGTCCTGCTTGACAATCAATTGTAGTCAAATAATCTTTTATCGTATTTACACTGGTTGCATTAATTATTCTGCATATTTAGAATTACGATGCCATAATCCAATGTTCAGATTTATATTGCTTCTGTCGGCATCGTTCATATTTACCATATTTACATTTCACTGTTTATTTTTCGCATCTTCACATATTATATTTGCAAGAGACTCACTGTTTGTTTCACAAGTTAATTTTCTTCGGCCACAGGCAAGACGTCATAACATAGGCAACGGGATGAATTATATATATATAGAGAGAGAAAATTCCTGTCTAATTCACAATATTCCCTATTTGACAAGGCATTCTCAGTAATTATTATCCCTATTCAGAGAACATACTCTCGCGGGATAACAATTTATTAACGTGGGAAGCCTCCAATAATTATTAATAATAGCAATGGAGGACACTAATAAAATATGTAGATTGATTCCTAACCATTTAAATTAATCAGGCCAGGGCGTGGCGTGTAGTTAACATAATATTTTAGCAACATATTATTTTATTTCTGGCAAGTGACTACAATTAATTACACAACGTGGAAGACGGGTAGTGGATCAATATTGAGTATTCATAAATTTGGACAGGGTTGCCACACATGCAACCCATCCTCATCTGCAACTATGGGAGTATCAATCCCTCAAATATATAACCTTTAAACATGGGAGTCTTAATCCCTATCAATTATCACTTGTAAACATGGGAGTTTTAATCCCTATCAATTATCACTTGTAAACATGGGAGTCTTAATCCCTATCAATTATCACTTTTTTGTATAAATAATGATCTTTACCTCATTCATGCATCCAAATACCTCACTTATGAATCTGCGATCCCTCACATCTTGTGAATTTCAACCTTTGTCACTTGAAAATTATTCCTTTGGTGTCCATATAGGCCTACTTGACAAAATTTACCAGGTTTAATCATTATTAGAATTACGAAATTAATTATAAATTTCTATTAATGTCACATGTCAACTAGAGCTTTAATATGCCGATAATCATGTTGGTTCATTAAGCAGTCATCTACTCAAGTATAGAAATATCGATAGAAGATAATATTTACATTTATAGTGAATATGCATCTCACTTCCTACACAATTGGTGCTTTCTGTTCGAAGAATGGGCTCTAATAATCGCATCGCAGAGTGTTAATATCATGGTTAGGATATCCAAGGCCGAGTTACTAATAAACAAGACTTTCTACCTTAGTGCTGGCTGATGGAGTGATCCCTCGGTGTGGAAAATATCCATGGACCACCTTCCTCTTCGACGTCTTCTTCGTAGGAAGGCCCCATTCAAGCATCCACGTATTCCATGGAAACAACGCCGATTGGCGTTATCCACTCGTCCATCGTAACGTCAGGTCCCGTCCATCCTCGTTATGGCTGCCTAGCCGAGAATCATCTCTCCTTGAAGGTGTGACGTCATGAGGTTCCAATTAACCTGTCCGTTGTTGGTTGTGGAATGTAGCATGTTCTCGAACATGCGTAGTGGTGGAAGGCACATCAAGGATATTTACTTCATTATAAGCTGGTCAGCAACTTTGCATTCCATGCGATGGGCTTACAATTTTTGCGTACTTTATATTGAGCATATTTGGCGCCTATCCTCGTCCGTACTGACGATGCAGCAGGCCCCAGACTTCCGTAGTTTCTTTGTACCAAGAAGTATCCAATTTTGACGTAGATATTACGTTGCATATTCTTTTAGTCAGTCTGGTGTCGTTCATTCCGACGATATTTGTAAAGAACTTCACTCTGCATTTTCTATTATTATTGTATTCAATCTTCTGGTAATCTGGTACTTGGTATGGCATGAATGTGGGTCAAGAGGTATTCCCTTGTCCGTACTGACGATGCAGCAGGCCCCAGACGTCTGCTTAATCCTATCCTGGGTTAAGAGGTATTCCCTCGACCGTACTGACGATGCAGCAGGCCCCAGACGTCGGCTTAATCCTATCCTGGGTCAAGAGGTATTCCCTCGTCCGTACTGACGATGCAGCCGGCCCCAGACTTCGGCTTAGTCCTATCCTGGGTCAAGAGGTATTCCCTCGACCGTACTGACGATGCAGCAGGCCCCAGACGTCGGCTTAGTCCTATCCTGGGTCAAGAGGTATTCCCTTGTCCGTACTGACGATGCAGCAGGCCCCAGACGTCGGTTTAGTCCTATCCAGGGTCAAGAGGTATTCCCTCGACCGTACTGACGATGCAGCAGTCCCCAGACGTCGGCTTAGTCCTATCCTGGGTCAAGAGGTATTCCCTTGTCCGTACTGACGATGCCCCAGACGTCGGCTTAGTCCTATCCTGGGTCAAGAGGTATTCCGTCGACCGTACTGACGATGCAGCAGGCCCCAGACGTCGGCTTAGTCCTATCCTGGGTCAAGAGGTATTCCCTCGACCCTACTGACGATGCAGCAGGCCCCAGACGTCGGCTTAGTCCTATCCTGGGTCAAGAGGTATTCCCTCGTCCGTACTGACAATGCAGCAGGCCCCAGACGTCGGCATAGTCCTATCCTGGGTCAAGAGATATTCCCTCGACCGTACTGACAATGCAGCAGGCCCCAGACGTAGGCTTAGTCCTATCCTGGGTCAAGAGGTATTCCCTCGTCCGTACTGAAAATGCAGCAGGCCCCAGACGTCGGCTTAGTCCTATCCTGGGTCAAGAGGTATTCCCTCGTCCGTACTGACGATGCAGCAGGCCCCAGACGTCGGCTTAGTCCTATCCTGGGTCAAGAGGTATTCCCTTGTCCGTACTGACGATGCAGCAGGCCCCAGACGTCGGCTTAGTCCTATCCTGGGTCAAGAGGTATTCCCTCGACCGTACTGACGATGCAGCAGGCCCCAGACGTCGGCTTAGTCCTATCCTGGGTCAAGAGGTATTCCCTCGACCGTACTGACGATGCAGCAGGCCCCAGACGTCGGCTTAGTCCTATCCTGGGTCAAGAGGTATTCCCTCGACCGTACTGACGATGCAGCAGGCCCCAGACGTCGGCTTAGTCCTATCCTGGGTCAAGAGGTATTCCCTCGTCCGTACTGACAATGCAGCAGGACCCAGACGTCGGCTTAGTCCTATCCTTGGTCAAGAGGTATTCCCTCGACCGTACTGACGATGCAGCAGGCCCCAGACGTCGGCTTAGTCCTATCCTGGGTCAAGAGGTATTCCCTCGTCCGTACTGACGATGCAGCAGGCCCCAGACGTCGGCTTAGTCCTATCCTGGGTCAAGAGGTATTCCCTCGACCGTACTGACGATGCAGCAGGCCCCAGACGTCGGCTTAGTCCTATCCTGGGTCAAGAGGTATTCCCTTGTCCGTACTGACGATGCCCCAGACGTCGGCTTAGTCCTATCCTGGGTCAAGAGGTATTCCCTCGACCGTACTGACGATGCAGCAGGCCCCAGACGTCGGCTTAGTCCTATCCTGGGTCAAGAGGTATTCCCTCGTCCGTACTGACGAAGCAGCAGGCCCCAGACGTCGGCTTAGTCCTATCCTGGGTCAAGAGGTATTCCCTCGTCCGTACTGACAATGCAGCAGGCCCCAGACATCGGCTTAGTCCTATCCTGGGTCAAGAGGTATTCCCTCGTCCGTACTGACGAAGCAGCAGGCCCCAGACGTCGGCTTAGTCCTATCCTGGGTCAAGAGGTATTCCCTCGTCCGTACTGACAATGCAGCAGGCCCCAGACGTCGGCTTAGTCCTATCCTGGGTCAAGAGGTATTCCCTCGTCCGTACTGACGATGCAGCAGGCCCCAAACGTCGGCTTAGTCCTATCCTGGGTCAAGAGGTATTCCCTCGTCCGTACTGACGAAGCAGCAGGCCCCAGACGTCGGCTTAGTCCTATCCTGGGTCAAGAGGTATTCCCTCGTCCGTACTGACAATGCAGCAGGCCCCAGACGTCGGCTTAGTCCTATCCTGGGTCAAGAGGTATTCCCTCGTCCGTACTGACAATGCAGCAGGCCCCAGACGTCGGCTTAGTCCTATCCTGGGTCATGAGGTATTCCCTCGTCCGTACTGACGATGCAGCAGGCCCCAGACGTCGGCTTAGTCCTATCCTGGGTCAAGAGGTATTCCCTCGTCCGTACTGACGAAGCAGCAGGCCCCAGACGTCGGCTTAATCCTATCCTGGGTCAAGAGGTATTCCCTCGTCCGTACTGACAATGCAGCAGGCCCCAGACGTCGGCTTAGTCCTATCCTGGGTCAAGAGGTATTCCCTCGTCCGTACTGACGATGCAGCAGGCCCCAGACGTCGGCTTAGTCCTATCCTGGGTCAAGAGGTATTCCCTGGTCAGTACTGACGAAGCAGGAGGCCCCAGATGTCGGCTTAGTCCTATCGTGGGTCAAGAGGTATTCCCTCGTCCGTACTGACGATGCAGCAGGCCCCAGACGTCGGCTTAGTCCTATCCTGGGTCAAGAGGTATTCCCTCGTCCGTACAGACAATGCAGCTGGCCCCAGACGTCGGCTTTGTCCTATCCTGGGTCAGGAGGTATTCCCTCGACCGTACTGACGATGCAGCAGGCCCCAGACGTCGGCTCAGTCCTATCCTGAGTCAAGAGGTATTCCCTCGACCGTACTGACGATGCAGCAGACCCCAGACGTCGGCTTAGTCCTATCCTGGGTCAAGAGGTATTCTCTCGACCCTACTGACGATGCAGCAGGCCCCCAGACGTCGGCTTAGTCCTATCCTGGGTCAAGAGGTATTCCCTCGACCGTACTGACGATGCAGCAGGCCCCAGACGTCGGCTTAGTCCTATCCTGGGTCGAGAGGTATTCCCTTGTCCGTACTGACGATGCAGCAGGCCCCAGACGTCGGCTTAGTCCTATCCTGGGTCGAGAGGTATTCCCTTGTCCGTACTGACGATGCAGCAGGCCCCAGACGTCGGCTTAGTCCTATCCTGGGTCAAGAGGTATTCCCTCGACCGTACTGACGATGCAGCAGGCCCCAGACGTCGGCTTAGTCCAATCATGGGTCAAGAGATATTCCCTCGACCGTACTGACGATGCAGCTGACCCCAGACGTCGGCTTAGTCCTATTCTGGGTCAAGAGGTATTCCCTCGTCCGTACTGGCAATGCACAAGACGTCGGCTAAGTGGTCGAAGCGTACTTCGGACTGGTATCATGCAGGAAGCTTAGTTAGTTTATTGTGCGGGCTCTGCTCGCTAGAACTGCGCTGAGTCATGTAATGGGAACTCGCCTTGCTCGGGCTCACGACTGCGCCGCTCATCTGCGCAACTGAAACTGGAAATGCATATATCTCAGCCATCTGTAAGTGAACTTTCTTGAAACCTTTTCCAAAAATTCATAATAAAATAAACCAATAATCCCTCGATGAAATATTCTTCAAAATTGAGAACATTGTGTCAAGAGTAAGGTTCCACTGACCTGCCGCGAGCACACTCACGCTCTCTATACGCCGACCTGCACAATGCCAAGCGGGCGCGGGTTTCAAATGCCACGATGCTCACTCCAGCTCGGTGACATGTGCTATAAGGGCACAGTAATGACACTCTATGTAGTACACTTAATGCTGATCGACTACAGGTAAATGATCAAACCATAATTGACAAATATGATATCTGGTAAAGATCTGAATATATTTTTACTTCGTGATATGTCACCTAGATTTCTACCGTATAAGCTAGATTGCCTATCCCATGATTGGTAGCCTACGTAAGCCACAATGACGTAAAAACACCGAAATATTGGTGACACATATGCTTGTGCTGGATGTCTGAAACTGATGATGCCGGCCTAATCTTATTATATACATTTATTATACATATCACGAGTAAGGTGAATTGCATACCACAATGTACAGTGTACGTAAAACTGTTATCTGATGTAACGGAACAGACACGGCGCGATGACTTGCTTCAACATTGGTACCCGGCCTTATCAGAAGTCACGATCCAGTCTGTCTGAATTGTAAGCATGCCAGTCTGACTGCCTTATGTAACACTTGGCTGTATTTAGTCGAGTACAGTTCATGAATACAATTACGTATTCTACCAATATCAATCAGTTCCCAGGACCAACATCGCATTACAACAACACAACAAGAAGTTCCGTGACGAACTACAGAGGCTACTTTTCTTAAAATTTAAGATTCATGCCAATGTATATAGACCTATTTAGAATAATGACGAAATTAAGTTGGTAATATCGAAATTTCTAATTAGTTCGAAATATACCTGGTATAATATAGCCTAATAGAGCACTACAGTTGCCAGCCCTGGTGACTGAATATGTTCTTAGTTGTATCTCTTAAGGTACAGAATACAAAATTTGTTTGAATTCCAATGGACGTTACATGCAGTTTGACATTGGAACTATCAGCGCGCGTAAAATCATGTTGGAAACAATGGCATGCATGTATTGGTCAAAAATAATCTGAAATATTATGATCTCTCATTTTGTCAATTTTGGATGAAATCCATTTGTTAGTATAGAAGTTACATGTATTTTAAAATTGGACCTATCAGCAGGCTTAGAGTCATGTTGGCAGCACTGACGTTCTCCAAATTACTTTTCTTAAAAGGCTCCAAATTAATCTACAATGTCAGGTGGGTAGATTATTGGCTGAGGAATAACCTAACCACCAAGGGAAGATGATAAAGAAAAGGAGGTGGGTTTCGGACTGGAGAAAAAGGATAGAGAAATAGGAGGAGAGTCCCACAAAGTTATAAATTTAACTTGAAATGCACTCAAAGGCGGTTGCCACTGCAAATCCGCTCCCTGATACCTAAAGTGGGTAAGGACCTGGGCAAAGCTGACGGGAAACGCAGCTAGGACTTGGGCGGTTTGCAAGAGAATGGCTTTAGCGTATTCCCTCTCAAGCATGCATTTGCCTACTATGGGGAAGGGTGATGGTCTGGCAAGACAAAGAGTAACAGACTTATTGTATGTCTGTTCAAAGGAATTAGTTTTTGAACAAGTGATTCGAAGAATGTCAATAATTTGAATAGGTTTTGATATTTCCAGTTTTCGAAGTTGTAGAGTTTCTGAAAAGCGACCAAGTGCTTCCAAAAAGGATAGTGATAAAAGAATTATACCTTTGGGAATAATTTTGGTAAGTGCACCAATAGTTGCATTTGGAAATGGCTAAGCTTTTACCCAGCCAGGAGCCGACTAAAAGTTTAGGCAAAGAGAAACACTTATCTTTTGGAAAACCAACCATAAGTTTTTGGAGAGGATCTCCTCAAGCAGGAAGCTAGCGTAGAGAGCTGTACTTGCCTTACTGGCCACTTAGAATTAGCTATTAAAGCTAAGAGAGACTTTACCAAGATAACCACTAAGAGTCCTTGCTCAAATGCAACAAGTGGTGAAAACCCTATCACACGATTTATTTGCATTAACGAGGGCATGAACCTAGGAAGAGTCAGGAAAGACAGGATCTTGCCTAACTGTAGTATTAGAGAAATGATGAGTCAAAAAAGGAACTTGAATTTATTTTAACAATGCAAAAGAGCGTAATGAATTTAACAAATATGTAGTAGTTTTTTGCCAAATATATAATTTAGACTTTTTAACAAATGGGGTCAGAGACCTCCGAAAAAACATCTAAAGTTTGCGCCAGGCAATTAACAATTCTATTGGTTTCAAACCTTTATATGTTTTAAAATCCTCGCAAGATTTTAAAATAGAGAGGATAAAGTACAAAGTTAAGAACAATAAAAGTGATTAAAGTTAGACAGTAAATAGAGTACAAGGTGTGTACTTCTAGAAATTTCTGAGAAAATATTCTAGAAAGAGTAACAACTTTGAAAATAACAATAACAAAAACAGGAAGAAAAAAATAGAAGTTCCTAGCTTCTTATACTTAAGCGGAATTAGCTATTTTTGTTTGTTTATAAAAATAGGACAGGTCACTTAATGTGAAACCTGAAGAGAAAGTCGACAGGAAGGTTCTAGACCTCCTATGTTTAAGTAGGGATCACGAGCCAAATGGGGCAAGATTCCCTTTCGTGAAACCTAGAAATAACTCACTTATAAGTTAAAAGAATAGTATTCCCTAATTAGAAGGGAGAAACAAGATCATTTTAAACGTGTACAAGACACGTAGTTATGCAGAAGTTAATTAATTAAATGTAAGCAAAAGTGGGAGGGCACGTCTTTAGAGTGACACCTCATTGAAAAAGACCTAAAGTAACAATTTTATTATGGTTTGTTATTAAGAGGTTTAGGAAAGATCAACTGGGATGGAAGGTAAATGTTTATGGCCGTATTTATAATAATCGGACGAGCGCGACGCGGAAGAAATACTGAAAGAACACTGTTTTTCACTATAGTCTGTTGAAATGGATGAAAAGTTCACTGTAGTAGCGCAAAAGTTTATGGCAAAGAAAGTTATTGCAATTATGGAAAATAACTAGTTGCACTAGGTAGGCAAAAGTCTATTGCTTGAGAAAGTTGTGGATTACAATTAAATGCGCCATAGAAAATCCCAACAGTGGAAGAAAATTTAGCTATTGCAGCAATTTATAAGGAAGGTTCCTTAATTTAAAATAGTATCCCCACATGAGAGTTGAAAGTACATGACGGCGAGACTGGTAGATAGAGTGCAGATTCTGGAAGGTTCCAGAACGATCCTAATAGAAGAATAGGGCAAAGTTATTCCAGCGGTGGAACGAGCTTAATGTTTTATAGACAGTGGGTATTCAATAATATCCCACGTTGTGAGAAGATCTCTCATTTAACAAGCATAAGAAATGTTGCTTTTTACGAAGATTGGCTTAGACAGACAAAGCTCAATATGGAAAATCCCGCGAAGGATGATTATTGCCACAAATAAGTAATCTCACACTGCCTATAAATGATTATTAATAGCATGTAGATATTAAATCCGATGAAGATGAGGTTAAAACTTGAAGTCTGTACTTATCTTTGCTGCATGGCGATGGTGAAGTTCCCTTTGACGGATAAACTTAAAGTTCCAACATGGCGTGGAATGAAGAGAATGCCTCTTGGTTTGAGGAGGCTAGCTCTAGTTGAGCCTTGACTGACTAAGTCAACTGCCGACGTACAAGTGAGACCCACTCAGCGAAGCGCAGAGGGACCAGGAAAGGGAAAAGAGTGGGGGATAGGAGACAAAAGGAATACATATCAGAATAGACAACCTTGCAAAAATAAATGTTTTTCTTGATGAATGGTCTTCAAAGAGTTGATAGTAGGCGACGCTATCGCAGCATGGTGGGTGAAAAATAGACGAAGTTGTCTTGACCACGGAGATGATAGCTGGCGATGGCGACGAGATCTGGTGGCCAGATTGATAAGGAAGTCCTCTTGCACCTGGAAGAATTGAGGATCTTCAGAGATTCGCTGCTAGATGACGCTAGGTGAGTCTTGGAAGATATATATCTCGAACAGACTCACGAATAACATGAGAACCCTAAACAGCAAAGAGAACATAGGAGATCACTGTTGGTGTTTGAGAAAAAGGAAGGAATGAACAAGCAAAGAGCATTAAAAATACTCTATCTACCGTCTATTCCAAGAATACACCACAAGGTGATATACGTGTGCAAAGTTTAAAACTGTTGGCTTACATACTTTCTGATATATTAATACTAGGGTAAAAAACACAGACAGCATTTATTAACAGTTGGCAGACCTGGTTGCGCTTAAGAATAAGCATATTCATATATGTTATGGTACACATAACACATACGAAATTTGATTGAAATCCAATTGATAGTATTGAAGTTACATGTATTTAAAATTTGTCCTACCAACAGGCTTAGAATCATGTTGGTAGCACTGACGTATATAAATTACTCCAAATTAATCTAGAATGTCAGGTAATACACGTGTGCATAGTTTAAAACTGTCTGCTTGCATACTGTCTGATATATTGGAATTTGGATTTAAAAAAATACAGAGAATTTATTAACAGTTCGTAGCCCTGGTGGATGTTTAGAATACGCTCAATCATTTCTATTTATGTACACATAGTACATACGAAATTTGGTTGTAATCCAATTGATAGTGTAGAAGTTACATGCATTTAAAATTGGACTTATCAGCAGTCTTAGAATCATTTTGGCAACACTGCCATGCATGGCATCCTGGAAATTAAACTGAAATATTATTATGTACAGGGAGCGGCAAAACGATCTGACGGTTTTAAATCACAACAACACAAACATTTTAAATGATACAAACTCTTTTAATACTTATAACAGCAAGGTGTATATGTCAATTAATGGAAAACATGAAAGAACAATAGATTTTACTTTTAAGATTTGAAGAGAACGTCTTTAAAATGATGCCCATCTTTTGCCATACGGCATAAAGATCTGACGGTTTATGTCGTTGTACGGCTGAGCGAGTCGAAGAGGATGCGTTCCATCTCGTAACACAATTTTGTTATGGGTGAGTAATTTTAAGCTACAGGTTCAGCCTTAAAACGTACGTAGACAGGCTGTCCAAGGTCAGCCAGGACACCAGAATATGTTGAGCGAGTGAGACAAGTTGTGGAAACCAGTCCACGGCAGCCGGCTCGTAAACAAGCTGCTGCTTTGCAAATGTCTGATCGAACAGTGAGACGAATATTGCGTTTCGATTTGCATTTTCATCCGTATAAAATGGTTAATGTCCAGCAGTTGAAGCCTAATGACTATGCAAAGCTTCAGTGCAAGACTAGAAGTATGCATGGCAAAAGATGAGCATCATTTGAAATACGTTATCTTCAAAGCTTAAAAGTTAAAATCTATTGTTCTTTCATGTTTTCCATTAATTGACATGTACACCTTGCTGTTGAAAATGAAAATCCACAGCCTGCTTCCAGTCTCCGACCGGGTCAGGAATGGAATGAATGAAGCCCCAATCTAGCGGCGAGGATATGAACTGTGCCGGCTGCCGAGGCCTGACGCACTCCTCTGGGGCAATGATTAAATGAATGACAGATGCAATGAAATGATAGTGGAGAGTGTTGCTGGAATGAAATTGTGACAGGGAAAACCGGAGAACCCACAGAAAAACCTGTCTGCCTCCGTTTTGTCCAGCACAGATCTCACATGGAGTGACCGGGATTTGAACCACGGACCCAGCGGTGAGAGGCCGGCGTGCTGCCGCCTAAGCCACGGAGGCTTACCTTGCTGTTACAAGTAATAAAAGAGTTTGTATCATTTAAAATGTTTGTGTTGTTGTGATTAAAAAAAAAAGTCAGATCTTTTTACCGCTCCCTGTATAAGTGTGCCAATTTTTGAATAGCTCCCATGCATACCTTCCAAGATATCCAACATGGAGCTCAAATTTCAATTGTGATTTTTCAGCAGTTGGTAGCACTGACGTAATTTCCAACAATGGGCTTGAGATATGCAGGTATAGAAATACCAAATTTGGATTCGATTGCTGCAGCCGTTTAGGAGTTGATAGGGAGAGTGCGGGAGACACACACCCAGCCAGACAGAGAGACAGACAGAAGGACTGACAGACAGACGTACAGACATTTGCACGGATCGATCTCTTAAGTCTACTTTTTCCTCATTTTTGCAAAATGTGAAAAGTAGGCAAAAACCTACACTCGTAAATCTGAATACCCATAACCGTGATTCAGCGTGATCATTCCAAAAAATTGTTCACAGTGCAATGTACTTCAATTTATTCACAATATAATCAGACATTCTAAGTCCATACGAAGAATGAGAAAATCTAGGTCAGTCAACTCTCTGATATAATTACTCCTCACAAACTCGACCAAGTATCAAATTGCTCCGTCGCGTTGTTCATTCTCCCACTCCAAGTGTACTGTCCAATTTGATTACAAGCGTAATAACGCTACCCCCAGATCAATTCACAATAAAGACGCTAACTCAATTCCTGAAACCATGGTTGGAAACCTCGTTGTTCCATCAACTGAACAACCCATAATTGACTGGGTCTATCTTCGTCAGATATTAAGCAATAAAATTCCCCGACTATAATGGTACACGAAGGAAGATTAATAATAGCTCCCTAAAGTAATACACTTCCCTGGCACAAATCAGACTCTAAACGAAGACAATGAAATATATAATGTTACAATCTAAGTAATGAGATGATAAAAAAACATACGCGAAATTGATGAAATAAAACACAATTAATAAATTCTATAGACAAGCGAAATGGAATTATGAAATACATATGTGGAATGGATGGAAATGAAATACATTAAATTGGGCAAATATAGCCTATACATCTGTTTTGGGGTGGTGAATTACTGGGGTTCGATCTCATTGTAATCCAGAAGTTACAACATATTAGGATCTTTCATGTAATACCACATTCAATTACTATGTAACGTTCACGAAATGCAACCTAGAAATGCAACTGCATGTACTGTACGTATTCTGTCGTATTATTTCTATAGAAACATATTGTTGAAGCGGTCAAGAGAAACCATATAACATAACGAAAACAAATTATTAGAATACTCCCCATATGAAGTATCGAACCCCAATCAATTCCTTCTTTAGTACAAAGCGTGATTCAGCCACGGAGACCCTCATGCTATGTTAGAAAATTTCAAGAAGATAGAGAGTGAGAACTTTTGCGATAGACTGTCTTTATCTAAAACGATCCTTCCGGTTCGAATACTGTTCTCTTATCGGCAGCATTCTTTCAAGAATAAGAAGGATTGCTTTTTCTTTTGTTGTGGTGGCTTTGACATATGTAGCGGTTCTTTTTATCCACTGCCATTTTGGTCGCATCTCTAGCCTCGTGTTCATACATTGCATCATGGGTAGCGATAGCAATATTACTTTGTGAACCTATGAAATTGGAGACTATCGAACAAGACTGAGGAGTATTAGGCATAGTGATATTCCTCACACTCAAATCGTCATATCATTGGCATCTCTAGGTGAATCAGTGAGGTGTTTGCAATGGCATGATAAATATACCTCAGTCCACACATTGATGTTGCTTTCAAGCACAAAATCAGAGTTTTAAGTTGCTAAAATTGGCTGGAAATTATCCTGTGAAATTTTTCACAGGGTTATTTTCACCATCGTAACCAATGTTCAAAATATAGTTGCCACAAAGAACAGCCAGTGGAGAGGAAGGTTCAAAGTTTCACTTAAATTAAATTCCGAGCCAGTATGACAAATTGTGCATGAGCAATTGGCCAATGTACGTGAGACTTTCATTTGGCCGTTCTCATTGCGTCAATATTCAAGATTTCTTTTTGAACTTTATGGGCTTGGATGTCGGTATCATCACATTGATGCGTGTGTGTAAACGTTGTCTCATAAGCTATGTTATTATGGTGTCAGTAGTGCTCTGTGTATTTGTAAATGAAGGTAGGAGTGTTAAGGAGGTGGCAGTTTTTCTTATTTACTAAATGCTCCATGTCGTCTATTTATAAGCTCGTAACTTTCAAAATCAAGAAGCAAATCAGTAATTTGGATATAAATTAGACGAAACAACATAGGCCTACTTGTGAAATACACCTTTCTGAAAGGGTAATATTGTTTTTATAATTTCCATGGAAATGACTGTAATAGAGGGCCGATTAGGTTGAAAATGGCCTGAATGAGCAGTACCTGCAAGATATGAGATTCTATTTAAAAACAAAGAAATCTACATGTGACTAATATTATCACACGCACATATTATAAAAGGGGTAGAAATATGACACGTTTCATTCGTCAATTGAACTTTATCATAACCGGGTCACATAAATCAACCAACTATCTATATACTGTATATAAAGCACAAAGTTTGTCTGTTATGTATACAAATCTAAACTGTTTCACAAATCTGAACCAAAATTTGTATACCTAATTTTTGGAACCCTGCGGGTAACCCTGTCAACTTTAAATTTCGGTGAGGCCACCCCATTCCCTGCATTTAGGCCCTTTTGCACAAATCTACACCGTTTCACCGATCTCAACCAAAATGTGTAAACATACCGTTTGGAACCCTGCAAGTAACACTGTCCACTTAAAATTTCGGACAGACCACCCCATTCCCTGCATTTAGGCCCTTTGGTCCAAATCTACACCGTTTCACCGATCAGAACCAAAATTGGTATTCCTACCCTTTGGTACCCTGCGAGTAACACTGTCTGCTTGAAATTGCGGATAGACCACTTCATTCCCTGCATTTAGGCCCTTTGGCCCAAATCTACACCGTTTCACCCATCTCATCCAAAATTTGTATATATACCCTTTGGAACACTGCGACTAACACTGTCTGCTTGAAATTGCGGATGGACAACTCCATCCCCTGCATTTAGGCCCTTTGGCAAAAATCTACACCGTTTCACAGATCTCAACCAAAATTTGTATACTTACCCCTTGGAAACCTGCGAGTAACACTGTCCACTTAAAATTTCGGACAGACCACCCCTTTCCCTGCATTTAGGCCCTTTGGCACAAATCTACACCGTTTCACCGATCAGAACCAACATTCGGATACTTACCCTTTGGTACCCTGCGAGTAACACTGCCTGCTTGAAATTGCGGACAGACCACTCCATTCCCTGCATTTAGGCCCTTTGTCCCGAATCTACACCGTTTCATCGATCTCAACCAAAATGCGACTAACTCTGTCTGCTTGAAATTGCGGAGAGGCCACTCAATCCCCTGCATTTAGGCCGTTTGGCACAAATCTACACCGTTTCATCGATGTGACCCAAAGTTTATACACTTACCCTTTGGAACCCGACAAGTAACACTGTTCACTTTAAATTTCGGACAGACCACACTATTCCCTGCTTTTTGGCCCTTTGGAACAAACCTACACCGTTTCACCGATCTCAACCAGATTTTACATAATTACCCTTTGGAACTCGACGAGTAGCACTGTCTACTCGAAATTTCGGACAGACCACTCCATTCCCCGCATGTGGGCCCTTTGACACAAATCTACATCGTTCACCGATCGAAAACAAAATATGAATACTTACCCTTTGGAGCCCGATGAGCAACACTGTCCACTTGAAATTTCGGACAGACCACTCCATTCCCTGCATTTAGGCCCTTTGGCTCATATCTACATCGTTTCACCGATCTGAACCTAAATTTGTATACTTACCCTTTGGAACCCGACGAGTAACACTGTCCACTTAAAACTTTGGACAGACCACTCCATTCCCTGCATTTAGGCCCTTTGGCAAAAATCTAACGTGTTTCACCGATCTGAACCAAATTTTACATACTTACCCTTTGGAACCCGACGTGTAACACTGTCTAAATGAAATTTCGGATAGACCATTCCATTTACTGCATTTAGGCTCTTTGGCAAAAATCTACATCGTTTCACCCATCTCAACCAATCTTTATGTAAGTTACTTACCCTTTGGAACCCGACGAGTAACACTGTCTGCTTGAACTTTCGGACAGAGCACTCCATTCCCTGTATTTAGATCCTTTGTTACAAATCTACATAGTTTCACCAATCTGGACCAAAATTTGTACACTTACTCTTTGGAAACTAACGAGTATCACTGTCCACTTTAAATTTCGGACAGACCACCCCCTTCACTGCATTTGGACCCTTTGGGAAAAATCTACACCGTTTCACTGATCTAAACCAAATTGTTTATACTTAACCTTTGGAACCCGACGAGTAGCACTGTCGACATGAAATTTCGGACAGACCAATCTATTCCCTACATTTAGGCCCTTTGGCACAAATCTATACTGTTTCACCGATCTGAACCAAATTTTACATACTTACCCTTTGGAACCCGATGAGTAACACTGTCCACTTGAAATTTCTGACATACCACTCCATTCCCTGCATTTAGCTCAGGAATTCCTCGGGGTTGCCAGCTTCCTAACTTACCAGCCATGAGCCCTTGAGGGTGTACCAGAAGTGGAGGGGCTACACACACCCTGCCTCTTTGAGGGCCTTGTGCAGAAGACAGGAGATATTATGAAAAGGAAAAGAAGGCAGACCCCTCGAAGAATGAGGGTATCAGGAAAGAGGAGACAACTGCCTATTAAGGCGAGAAATTGAAAGACTCCCTAGCCCTTGGATACCCCAATACAGTCGGGATCGGAATAGAACAAGAGTTGACCAAGGGAGGCCGACAGGAAAGA
This sequence comes from Meconema thalassinum, assembly GCA_946902985.2. Taxonomy (NCBI): domain Eukaryota; kingdom Metazoa; phylum Arthropoda; class Insecta; order Orthoptera; family Tettigoniidae; genus Meconema; species Meconema thalassinum. The sequence continues at coordinate 64,718,358 of OX336390.1, read as the reverse complement.
GAACTGAAAGGAGCCCGGCACCAGGAAGTAGAAGCGATGTCAGACTCAGCTGGGGTCCCGTGGTCGCCAACCCACGTCCCACAAGTTGTGAGACCCTGGGGGGGGGTCAGTTGTGAGAATAGCTTGTTGATTCATCGCGAGTTGACATGAGAGGACTTTCCAGAGCCCGCCGTGTTATCTGATGTCTATGCTGATGCCAGCACAGGGCCGTTGCGAAACAGTGAGTGATTCCCGGCCAATCTGAATAGGACGGGGAACCCCGACCGTATGTCAGCATATTTCGTCATCATCTGTGATCATCTAAGGTTCGTGCAGCTTGTACCCATATTCATTGCCGAGCAGTACGCCATAAGCTCTACCACTAGACGCATCGAGTACAAGCCTAAGACAGAAAATAAGGTTGAGACTTTGGAAGACATCGAAGCTAGACATCTGAATTACCTATATCAGTTTTAAAATAACACCATGTTCGTTTAGTAGTCATTTTTTCATTACCTTATTATTAATATTATCATAAGTGCAAATGACTTAGATGTTACGCGCATCATACCACTAATCACCGCCGCATTAAATCATTCTCGACTGTGATTTTTAAAATATTTATTTTTATTACAGTACATTGTGTACGTTATAAGTTGAAGTGTCAATTCAATACCGGTAGTAGTTTCCCTTATCATCCTCATGATAAGAGGAAATGACCTAGATGTAACGCCCATTACACCTTTAATCCCCACACACAATAAGTCTTCCTTGCCTGTGTATTACGAAATATGTATTTCTATTACGTTAGTTTGTAACCTTGAGGTGTCAATTCAACAGTAGTTTTTATTATCATCCTTATCAAAAGGGCAAATGACCTAGATACTACGCCCTCATTGTCTTTGGGGGCAAATTACCTAGATTTTAAGTCCATTATATTTCTAAGGAGACTTTAAGACATTATCATCATTCCACCGGGTGAAGCCGGGTACTACTGCTAGTATCTAATAAACAAAAACAAATTGATAGATCTGGTTGTCTACCTAAGCGGCACTGAAAGAATAAACGCATTTGTGTCAAATTCAACATAATCAATTAAATTATTAAGCTATTAAATCTCTTTGCAATACGTTGTGACCTTATAATGACGTATTAATTACACAGTAACACACCATTATCTATCTGTATATACTGTAAAGCTGAATGTTGGTTTGTCTGATTATCTGTTTTGAACTGATTTGTGTTTGAATATAAATACATTTTGATAGGCAGAATTCAATTAATAAAGCTAAATAAAAAAACGAGAGTTTAAAGAGTTAAGGAACCCCAGATCAATTATTCTAGCGATTAACTACACGTACAAACACAAATCAGCTTGGTCAAACAAAAACTTTGATGCAAGGGACTTCTTATGGGACCACTTTTTTAATACAAAAAAAGTTCAAGAGGTGAAAAACGAATGAAACTAATCTAATATATAAAAGTGAAAGTCTGTATGTATGTGGGTATGTATGTATGTATGTATGTATGTATGTATGTATGTATGTATGTATGTATGTGGTTTGTTTCGTATACAAATCTACACCGTCTCACCAATCTCAACCAAATTTTTAATACACAGAGTTCAGGACCCAGAAGAAACCGCTGGCTATATGAATTTTCGATAGTCTTTCTCATCCTTCTGATTTCGGCCTTTTGGCATCCGAGCAGAGGTTACTAAAGACAGGAAATTAACTCATGGTGGAATGGCAAGGCCGGTTGTTTTCATGGCAACAATAGCTCAAGATGTGAAGACCAAGTATGCATCTATCTCTGTAAGAGAACATGCCACTCCATTTTCTCGACGTTAATAGTAGTTCATGACATGACTACCAGGTCTCCATCTATCTATGTAAGAGGGCATGACACTCAATTTTCTATCCAAACCACGATAAGAACATTAAGGGTGGAATTCAGAAACATTTATTGAGGACACTTTGAGGAGACCTTGACTAAGGGAGCCTCGAGCCTTCCTCCAATCTGAAGGACTCCTTGAGATTGATTTAACCTTCAGTGTAATTTCCTTATGGTCACCTTTCTCAATGCATCCTTAAGGCTTCCTCGAAAGTAAGATTCACTGGTACCAATCGCATACGAAAAGTTTCACTAGCGTCATTCGAATAAGAATTAAAGCTGACGTGACTTACAATATAATCTGATGTTGCATGATATTAACTTTGATTTGTTAAACATTATAATTGATGGTATATTGGCTTTCACGGCCGGTGAATTAAAACTCAGCAATTCTTCTAGGCTTGTGCCGTGTCTGCTTGAGCTTTTGGCTCTCGCAGTCAAGTGGTGCAGTTGCACCTAATATAAAGGGAGGTGGCGTGTAGTTCGTTACTCCTGTGGGGGTCCGGTCGGGGACAACAAGAGCCCGCCGATGAGCCAGCTTGGTGTCCTAGGCGAAACCCCACACAAGACACGACACAAACCTAGAAGAATTGCTGAATTATAATTGTCAGCTAGTCACGTATGATACATGTGTGATTAGCGCGTGCTTATTCCAACATTATTTTTGAGACGTTTGCGCATGACAAATAATTACACATTAATCAAGTCAGGGAAAATAATATGAAGTTAAAGGAGCAGAAATTGAGAGTACAGGAGCAGTTACTCTAAGTACAGGTGCAGGAATTAATTCTGAAACAGCAGACTTCCTTTCCCAAATGAAATGTATTTATAATTGTACATTATGTAAATAAATACTGAACCCGCTGAGCTAAGGTTCATGTTATATTTTTCATGACAACACAATTATGATGGGATGTACTACCTTTGAACACACCCAGAAAGCTACGAGAAGCTGAGAGCTTATACAATTCTTTTTGGAGTAGCGGAGGATCGCACTTTTGACTTTGGTGAAGTCTGCTAATTATTTATCTGAGGTCTTATTAATCAATTTTATCTTTCTACGAGACTCAGAATATTCCATTTTGTCATTCAGTATTATTGAAACATTTTGGAGAATGTTTTTTCACTTTAAGGTATGGTAATATCATTGCAGATACGCAAATAGGAATGTAAGTAGTCGCTCAACGACATAGTTTGACGACTTGATTCCACGAGGAACACAGTTCCGTGCACTACGTCTTGGGAATCTGCCCGATTGAGGCGTGTTATAATACCCGTCGTGTAAGACGTGGAAACAGTCCGCTTTTCAGCGAGGAAACATTATCAAGTGTCATCGAGCACCATTGTATTGCGAGTCACGATTTATAAAGTGTAGTGATTAGCACGAATAGTAAAGTGAACTTATTTGGCAAGTATTGTGAATTTACGACGATTCTGTAGCACCACATTTTTATACCCACGTGATTTGTGGAGGGCCAAGAGCCTGGTGCGAAATATACAGGTAATTGTGATATTGTTACATTAGACAAGTGTTATACTAAAAATACATTGTATATAAATTGCTACGGTGGATTTATCCACAAGAAATCGACGCCCATTTCACGGATGCCACGTGATTGAAAAAGTAGAATCTGTGCACGTGCGAAACAGCAGATCAGTGCATGGCCATTTATTAATGATATCTGCAAAGTGTAGAGGCTGTGTTACCAGATATATGTTTAACGCCTATGATATCTACGAAGCATACTGTAATTTTCAAATAATAATGAACTACATGATGTCTAATATTACCGACCACGTGTTCGACATTTACAACACCATGTTCGAGTCGGAGATAATGGGCTAAGTACCATTATGGTATGAGGGTGATGTCTCGGACGGAACGAGCATGATTATGGAACTTCAAGAACGTCGAACGAGAAGGAAGGAATCGAGGATGCCTTTCCTAGGCATGTCCAACCCATTCACGATGTCAACTACAGGGACAGACCGAACCCTGGTATTTGGGAGAGCCAAGATGGAAGTTCTGATAAGGACGATGCCAATTCTGAAAGCCAGAGGTGCTTTTGTTCAACCCTTGTCGTTGGACAGAGAGCTTAGTGTGGGCTCCTTCATATCGTGAGTTTGTACAACCCATCTTTGTTCTAGTCATTGGTGGTATAGTTAGATTAGTGTAGATTGTAAATCAGTCGAACTTAGTGACAGCCATTTCATAGGTAGGGAATGTAATTAGTATAATTAGATGTCATTTATTTACAGTGATTGTGAGTCACCCTTGGGTTTGATATTTTGTTCAACCCTGGTGCAACATGATGGACGTCATAGGACGCCGATTTCTGTCTATTGCTAAACGTGACTGTAGTCATTTCAAGGCTACTTTGTTTAACCCTATCTGGGGTGATTTTCAAGTCTTAGCAGACTCTTTTTATGGCAAACTGATGCCATGTTCATGATTCTTTAACTGCACTTTTTGCAGCCAGTCAATATTACGCCCCTGACTTCATTAAAGTAGTCGTATCATTTGGGTAATCGACTGTAATTACCAGTCTTGTAACTGCATTTACATTTCATTCGAGATGTGCTCAGAGGCCATCCAGGTCAAGTGTGGACCTTGCAAGTAAAAGGGATGTTTCGTTGTTGCCTAGCATCGAACCCAGTTTCCAACGTATCATTAAGCAGATCCAGCAGAGTGGTGTTTGCGCCATAATATTATTTTGTTGGTGTCAAATGTGATGACACGTGATTTATTTGATGTTTGATACAAGGAACAAATGAAGTATTTTATCTTTGAGAGCAGAGAGCTCCATCAATGAGTGACATTGCTATCTTTTAAACGTCTTTGCTATGAAAGACAGAGTTATATGTTTGTATTCAGCTTTATGGCGTGCTTTTGATGCACACATTCTTCGAGGTTTAAAACCTATGGTAAAGGTATTATTATGAGGCCAGTTTTACAGTTATTTTCTTGCTTAAACTGCCAGCCCAGTCAATGTGTTGTGTCTAATAGCGCAGGGAGCTTGTAGCCCGCTGTGACACGAACAGGTTTTTGAATACTTCCCAGCGCCCGACTGAGAGCGCTTGCTTCTAAGTGAGACAGACTGATGTTAACACAGAACAGAATGCTTGTAGCATTCATTTGTTTTTCATTGCATTGATAGCTCATGGAACCCAGTGTCCACTTCTGTATCTGCTCATATGTTCTTTAGATTGTCATTTGTTAGTTAAACGCCTTTTGCGTGTACCGTTGTTTCAACGAGTACAGTTATGTCAGGTTTCTTATAGTGTGTTGAAGGCCAGCCCCGTGAAGAGGGTTTTTCATGTATGAAGGTATTTTGTGTACCATGTCCGGGACTGTTCCCGTGGACCAGATATTTAAGGAGGGTAACTGATGTGTCCAGGCCCGTCCCAGAGTTATTGAACGCGAGCTGTGCGCCGCTGGTAACTTGTGTTATTGTGTGTCCGAGTTGTTATTGCTCGTTGATTGTATTCCGACTTTTGAGTCGAGGCTTTTTGGCAGAGATGATCTCAGGGAGACGCTCCGTGCCAAGGCTTGTCAGCTATTATTCGCCATAAACCAACGATAATCTAAACCGACATCTTAATAATAAAACGCATAATTTTGATAAACAAAATATAACTAACGAATCCTTTCTATTTAACCTTGTTCATTTGCATTTGGAACCTGCTGACATAGCCGTGCTAATGAAGGTATTTCCTGGAGGAAATGACTTGAGGACAGCTGACACTCTTTTTGTAGCGACTGAAGCTTGCTCGAACCTTTAGTTCGTAGCTTGTGGAGCGCAGGCCATACGATGTGAGACGTAGTCTTCACTACGCAGTCGTCACCGTAATTACACACGTTAAATGACTATGGCTTACAAACAGTAAACCAAGGTGTAGGCAGGCCTTGAATAAAACTGTGGTCTTTTATTTATTTATTTATTGATGTGAAAGTGTACGAATCCTCTATGTTACCCTTTTGTGTGCTGATTAGCACCTAGTTCGTAAGAATGTCTTAGATGTTTTTTTTATGGCTTGTCACATAGCTTTGATTGTAATCGTTTGATATTACGGACGTCACCGCCGTAATTTTTTTAACTAATTGATAGGACTTAGCTAGATGAATTAATATGAAATGTAAATGTGGAGATGGTATCATCCTAACTTAGATTTGTTTTGCTACCCTGTTAAATGTAAATTCCGATATTAGCTTGATCTTGTAACTTGACCTAGGGTTTTTCGTCGTACCATTTTCCTAGTGTTGCTGTTGTTGCTTTATTATTGTGAGACAGATCTTTCGCGAGGGTTTACTGTAACTTCTCAGGTAGGGACTTGCTCTTTATTTTTGATTATTTATTAGCTTGCGGATTAGCCGATGGAAACCCTCCGAACTAGGACAGGGGTTTGTCAATTTCACAAATAATTCTCACGATGTTTTACATAAGTCTGGATGTTTCTTTTCTCAGTCTAGCTTTTAAGGTGAACCTTTCCTTAGGCAGTCTATGACCTTTCGTCACCATGTACCACGATCCCCGTGGACGATAGTTTCTCGTGCCGCTTTGGCCTGTTTGGAAGTTCACCTGATCCTCTCGGCAGTTAGGTCTGGCAGATGAGATGTTAGGGAAGTCATTTCGGTAGTTGGCTGTCCTGGCAGCTCCTCTGACGGGCTCAGTACCTATTAAAATGAAACCTTGCATTATGTATTTAAAATAAAAAGTAATCTGTAGAACATTGCAAACAGCCGCTGAACTTGTAGGCTATTATTGTCGATGTACCTTATCCGTTAGAGTAAAGAGATAGGGGCGAATCCCCTCGCTGTCCCACCCCTTTAAACAATAATAATAATAAACAAACTAGGAAGAAGGATTACTCACAAATAGTTTATTCTTTATCCCATAAAGGTTTGCCATTGTTGCACTGTGACTGAATAAGGCTCTAGCCTTTTTGTAGCATGTTGAAATAAAGAATGTGATTGAGAAACCAGAGTTTTAAATAAATGTAACTTACATATGGTTATTGGTTAGGAGGCAGAACATTGAGAACAACTGGTCCTTGAAACAAGTTAAATTTCAATTTTGAATATTTAGAAATGTTGAGATATGCATAATTAAGAAAACTGCCTACTATAAATAGAACTAGCAATAATATAATAGTAACATTAAGGCATAGCCGTAAGTGTTAAATCAGAGATCGGATCCTGGCTCTGGCAGCGACTGTCCTGACCATGGATCATGTCATTATTAGTTCAGTCTGTCACTCTTGTGTGAATACGAGCCTAGAGACGAGGCCACCTCAGGTTATGATGCATTCTGGCAATTCTGCCAGCACAAAGACACTTTCTCGGGATTGAGCCTGTTGTCCTCATTGATGGGTGCATGTGCGTTGATAAGAGTATACTCTTCGCTCCTGTAGCGAAGAGGTAGAAGAGATAACATTCTTATTTACAGCAAAGGGCGTGCCAAACACCAGCATATTTTACCTATCTTCACTAACTCCTTTATAGATTCTACTGTATAATAATATATTACATCGTTGTCCTGATATCGCGTTTCTTGCAATGCTAGTATCGATATGTTATGTTCATGCATCATCGTCGTCAGTACTTTATGGCTATCAAACTTGAGTAGTGAGTTGAAGTTTAGCGTCCCAAAATAGCATTTTTTTCTTCGTCCTGAGTTGTGTAGGTTTAGTCATAGAATTCCTAATAGGTTTCAGTTCCCATAAGCATCAAATAGGTGTACGCTTCCCAGAACCCAAAGACCTACGTGCAAGTTCATTGAATCTTAACTTGATGAAGCTGTTTTGAATATTCATGAATCGTGAGCTAATCCAGGCCACCCAATGTTTAGAGAAAAGGAACCTTTGTGGTTTCTATAGACTTCTGCCATTGGTCCACCACGGCTCTTGATAGGTATGTGGGTACAGTCGATGATTTGGGAAATGCTCCATTTGGTAGAATTTCCTTTGCCTCCTATCATATTCTTCCTGAGAGTTCAGGATTCTTATATACATTCGAAGTTACTGTGCCCAATGCTCGGATATAAGACAGCCTTTCATGTGCTAGATTGGCTTACTATCCGAAGTTCACCACATACAGTCTGATAAGAAAAAGGAGAGGCAGCTTAGTTACAGTATTGTTTTCATACGATTCAGAGTTTAACGACACGGTTTCATTTTGGTGAGGCATAGCCAACACATGGTCAATTTTCAATAAAATGTTATTGTGTCATTAATCATAAAGTTATTATATGTTTGTGGTACTGAAGGTAAGTCCACATTCATTTTCTCAGATAATGTAAATTATCAACTGGAAGTTATATGTAACTAGTCTCTAACATTGCCTAGCTGTTTTGGTGGAACACTGAGGTCATCTCTCCCAGAAAGATATCCCATTGAACTACCTAGATACATGCTTTTACACATATGTTATTGATCGATTGACCAACGGTATATGGACCATGGGCTTCGGATTAGCCTACTACATCTGTTATATTTTAATGTGTAGATAAATTGGAACATCTTGGCGTATGTACTGGGTCAGAATCCAGTTCCTAAGGTTTTCTTATTCACGCCTGCGGTTTGGAACAAGGTACTCGCACCTTATGAGGAGAAACAGAAGAGATGGGTTCGATCCCCATGTAAGCCATCTTATATGTGGTTTCCTGTGATTCTCCAATTCAATTCCAAATACACAGACACACAATAACCCATGATATCAGACAGAATATTATACACATACCGGTACTTAAGTACTTGATGTCCAAGGCCCTGAATAAAACAGCGACAGCCTGTTTCATGACTTTCACCTAGGCTAGAGTATTATTAAGTCACTCATTTTTCATAGGAAATCCAAAGATGCCTTGAGGGACTTTCCTGAATCCAAAATATAGCATTATCCAAGATATAACATTTATTTGAATTCATTAACTTCATTTCTAAGGGCAAACAAAAGTGGCAAAAATCTACATTTTTCATCCAATAATGTCTCCATTTAATGTCTGGGGTGTCTCTCCAATTAATTCAGTCAGAAGCAAACTGGGGTTCACTACAGAAATTCACTATTTTGTTTTTTATTTTGTTAATTCATTTTAGGGTCTTGGGACATCTTGGTAATCAGTCTCATGCAGTATATTGCGTATTATACCCCTATCAGTAGTGTGTATGTTTGTATCTAACCACTTTTAATCCAATAATGAGGTCAGGAAAAAGGATTATTACGAGAAGTCATATTGTGTGAGTTTCTTGCAAATCCCTAAGGTGCAGTATATGGGCTAATGCAATAGGATACGGTATCGTACATTACATTACCAGTACCGCTATTGTAGGTTATTTAGGGCCGTGTATCAGTACGGTACTGGAAGTATGAAAGTCTTGCATCAAAATAGGCTAACAGGCTAATCGTGTAACTTATGCATAACGTAATTAATAATAAGCACGTAGGCCTACATATCAACCTGATATGGTACCGGTATATAAGCAGTCGGCCTACGATATAAATTACGGTTCTTTTCCTGTGGAAAATACAGATTTCAATCTCTCAACAAACGGACGGGAGCCAAATTATCGTGGGTGATGAATATTAATTCAGTACAGTCAAAATAATTTTAAATATTAAAATAATACACCTTAAAAATGATGATGATGATAGCAAACACTCGTCTCGAGTAGGTTGGCCTTCCAATGCTGAATGACTCTTCATCGATGAGTCCGGAGGTGACTAAAAAGCCCAATGCGGGAGAGACACAGTTTCCCGCAGTGATGACAGGTAGTATCAGGTCCAGGTGAGACATCCGCATTCATTCCCTGTCTTCTAATGAACACTCTGTTCTTTCTGCGTTGCCTCCGATCTTCTATCATACGTCGGCGGTTTTCTTCAAAAAGTATCGCACCACGATGAACAATTGATCTCCAGGATGAGCGATCAAGAGCTAAGGTCTCCCAGTTGTTGATATCAATATGGCACAGCTGACGTTTTAAAAGCATGGCTTCAACACTAGTAGTCTGTGCTTCTTCGAGAATGCTGGTGTTTGTGCGTTTGTCTTGCCATGTGACACGAAGAAAATACAGATTTCAATCTCTCAACAAACGGACGGGAGCCAAATTATCGTGGGTGATGAATATTAATTCAGTACAGTCAATATGATAATGCTCCAGCTTTTTAAAATGACGTCTGTAGCATGTCCAGGATTCAGATCCGTAAAGTAAGGTGGGAACTACAACCGAGTAGTACACAAGGATCTTCGTTGCAGCATTGATATCATGGTTGTCAAAAACTCTAGACCTTAATCTTGCAAAGGATGCCCCAGCACGGTTAATCCTGTGTTGGATTTCGGAATCTATATTTGTACTTGATGACAGGGTCCTGCCAAGGTAAGAAAAGGTGTTAACTTCTTGAAGCTTCGCTCCGTCGATGGTGACATTGATGTTTCTTTGTCCTTGTCCAGGGGCTGGTTGTAGAGGACTTGGGTTTTACTGGTGTTAAGTTTCAGCCCAATCTTTTTGTATGCTGATGAAAAAGCATTCAGGATTTTCCTAAGTTCGTCCTCTGATTGAGCTACTACTGCATTATCATCAGCGTACTGTAACTCTACCAATGCAGCAGGAGATGTTCGAGTCCTTGCCTTTAGACGGCTCAAATTAAAGATCTTCCCATCCATCCTGTAAGTTATCTGTATGCCTGTAGGAAGATCATCTTTGACTAACTACATGACAGTGGCAACGTACAGAGAAAACAATGTAGGGGCAATCGCACAGCCTTGTTTAACGCCGGTATTTATATGAAATGGTTCTCCAATAGAGTCGTTACCAATGACATTTGCCTTCATATCAGTGTGGAGTAGTCTTAAGATGGTAATAAATTTCAGTGGAAAACCATACAATGCTAAAATCTTCCACAAGGCTTCACGGTTTACCGAGCCAAATGCCTTACTGAGGTCTATAAAGGCAATAATAAAGAGGTCTATTTTGCTCTCTACATTTCTCCTGAAGCTGACGAACAGTGAATATCATATCTGCAGTTCCTCTAGAAGGCCTGAAACCACATTGGCTCTCTGGGAGTATTTTCTCCACCAGGGATAGAATACGATTCGCCAAAATACGAGCAATAAGCTTTCCAAGGCATGATAACAAAGATATACCACGATAGTTGTTGCAGTCTGCACGATCACCTTTCTTAAATATAGGAACTATCAGACTATCTCTGAAATCAGGAGGCATTTTTTCAGTTCTCCAAATTTTAATGATAAGATCATGTATGTGGCTTATGAGTTCCTCACCTCCTTCTTTGAGAGCTTCCGCTGGTATTCCATCACATCCAGTGGCTTTGTGTCGCTTTGCTTGATTAATAGCACATTGAACCTCATCTAGTGTTGGCAGGGTACCGAGTTCTTCCTTGATGGGTGCATGTTCTAATATATCATACACCTGCTCATCAATAACTGAGTCCTGGTTCAAGAGGTATTCAGAATGCTCCTTCCACCTATTCATGATGGAGTATTGATCTTTTAGAAGTCTACTTTTGTCACTGGACCAAAGTGGATTTCTACCAAACGTGGAGGGACCATAAATCGCTTTTGTGGCTTGGAATAACTGTCGCGAATCTTTGTCTGCTAGATATTGCAGCTCTTTAGCTTTGGATGTCCACCATGCATTTTTGAGCGCACGAGTTCCTGTTTGGACACTTGCCTTCGCGAGACAAAATGCTTCTTTCTTAGTACGGGAGTTCATATCTCTTCTCCAAGTTTGCAAGACTTTTCTCTTTTCTGAGATTAATGCTTCAATTTCTTCATTATTTTCATCAAACCAGTCTTGATGTTTCCTGGTCTTATATCCCAGCGTTTCCTTGCAAGCATTCTGAATAGCGGTCTTCAGACTCTCCCAGTGCAGTGTTACATCTGGATGGTATTCCTGTGGCAGTGTCTGGCTAAGCAATTCTTTATATTGGGAGATATGCTCTTACTTACCAAACTTCTCGGTATCAAAAATATGTCTACAGCTCTTCTGTTGCTTCCTCCTGTGTGTGGATAATGGTATACGCATAACTGATCTGATAAGCCGGTGATCTGTCCAACAGTCATCGGCTCCTTTCATTGCTTTGGTGATAAGAACATCTCGTAAATCTTTCTTGCGTACAATCACATAGTCAATAAGATGCCAGTGCTTCGATCTAGGGTGCTGCCATGATGTTTTAAAGCGATTATTTTGGCGAACGATAGTATTGGTGATTACCAATTCATGTTCAGTGCATTTGGAGAGCAGTCTGATACCATTGGAGTTTTCGCTCCCAACTCCCTCCTTACCAATGACACCATTCCAACCATTGTAGTCCCTGCCCACTCTAGCGTTAAAATCTCCGAGTACGATGATCCTATCTTCACGGTTGATGTTTGATAGGACGGTATCCAGATCTGAATAGAACCTTTCCTTAATGTCATCATCAGCATCTAGTGTGGGGGCGTATGCGCTGATCACCGTGGCATGCTGGTTGTTATATATCCGAAGTCTTATTGTCATGAGGCGTTCATTTTACCCAGTTGGAAGCTCTGACAGATCCTTGAGAAGCTTGCTCTTAATGGCAAAGCCAACTGCATGTATTCTGTGTTCGTCCCCACGTTTACCCTTCCAAAAGAAGCTGTACCCTGCACCTTGCTCATTCAACTGACCTTCCTCAGCAAGACGGGTCTCCTGAAGTGCTGCTATATCAATGTCATATCTCCGTAGCTCTCTGCCCACAATAGCTGTTCTCCTTTCAGGTCTCTTATTTGCGGGGTCATCAGTGAGTGTTCTTACATTCCAGATTGCAAAATAAAATTTGTTACTTATACATTTTCGACCGCATGGAGGTGACACTTTTGGACGCGGCTATCCAATCGGTAGTATAAGTGGCTGACTATGTTTAGGGCACCTTTTGTAGCCCCTTCCCCATGTGGGGTGACCAGAGTGGACCCTAAATAGGACTGCTCAGTCGTAGTTGCAGCGGCCGAATTGCTCTACAGCCACAACCCTAAGCAAGACGACCGATCACACATCTACCGCCTACGTGCCAAGTTATCACTAGAGACTCCTAGACATCACAATCCTGCCCCCGTCGCAACTTCTTGATCGCCGCAGGACTTTGAAGAAAGTCAAATGTTGTTGGAAGACTGCTGTGCGTGAAATCTTTTAACGTGAGAATGTTGCTGCACATCAACAAACGCACATTCCTTGATGACTTAGGAAAGATGTTCAATGGCAAGCAAATGCAAGACGATTGAATAAATCCTAGTCACTGCAGCCTTCTTCCGCCATTCCAGCCAAGGAGGGACTCATTGCCCTTATGACTGGTCCGCCGTTGAGGACTTTCTATGCCGTTGACCACAGGTGGTTCATCCGCCTTTAGGGAAAGTTTCCTGTCCCAAGGGCAAGAGAGTGCCCTAACCCCTAACAGCTCATTCGCCTCCCTGGGGAGCCGGTGGCATGGTAGTGGGGGACTCCTTATCCCGGGAGTCACTCGGTCGTCAGAGCCTCGTTAGTCTAAAGCAGGGTGCACCACGTGCAGGTGAGGTTGACAATTGAGTAGAAAGCCTACCCCTTACACACCTTAAAAATATAACCTTCACTATAGTACCGTACCTAACCAACGAAAGAATGGGCACTTACCTATCTTAATTAGGAACTTTTCGTACCGCTATATGGTTTTATTTCGAATGTTCCTCTTACCTTAAAGTTTATTGTGGCATAAAAGCGTAGAATATTTGAAATCTGTAACATTGGAGAGAGTGTAAGTCATCTTCTGCTTCGCCGTCTTTCAAACTGAACTAACGGCAAAATCACGATTGTCACAACATTCTTTGAAGAATGGCAGCTGCGAAAATAATTTCTATGGATTCCAGAAATCTCTTATTTATCGTCTTGGCACGTCTTCGTCTTCAAAAAATGCTTCATTGTAATCAAAAAAGTCGTCGTACGCCATTTTTCTTGTGATAAGAATTCCTTAAGGTAGCTTGTCCCCTACCTTAGCACATGACCTGTCGTGCGCAGTCGTGAAGGCTCCCTTGAGGCCAAGGCTTCCTCAAGATAGAACTGTGAATAGTATTTCTGCTCAAGAAAGCCTCAAGGGAGCCTTCAGATGGCTTCCTCAAGGAAGCTTTCTGAATGCAAATAGCTTCCTTAAGGATTCCTCAAGGTGTCCTCAGGAAATGTCTCTGAATTCCACCCTAAACAATTTAAATTCGACTGCAAGAGACTACTACTACTACCCAACATAACCTAACCTAACCAGAATAGGGACTCATGAAAGAAAATCAATAAGACACACGGTCTGTTATCAGGTTGGCAATTGACACAATACGTGATGATGTGCTACCGAAACAAAGAACAATGTGACGAAATAATTACAGTACATTATACAGGAAAAACATGTGTTCTAAATGTAGCTTGTATCTCCATGGGAACACTGGTCGATTATTAGTAGTGGACATTCATTTATAGTAGATCAATACAGCATAATGCAGTTCTCTCCTGTGGGACACACGCAAATCACAAACGGCGTCGGATAAAATATCATGGTTTGAATTAGTGAGGGAAGAAGCTCAAATAAACTATACGAGTTGCTCAATTCTCGTTCTCCAAATACTCAAGAAGACGTAAGTTTCGTGTTTTAACTTTTATACTATTCAAATAATCACATTAATATACCTCTATTATTACCGTACTCTTTTATTTCCTAATAATATTTGAAAACGATGTCATCACCACCTGATTCGTTGTTTGCTTATTTTAGTACTTTGAGCTTAGCCGTGACAGGATGGGAGATAGGTCTGCATATAAAAGGTATATTTCCAAGATTTGGTGAATAATAGCATAACAATATAGATTATTCTCACCATAAGGTTTTGTAGTAAATAAGTAAAGTATCGTCTATCGGTCTTATGCCATTTGGCATAAGCAGGAAATGGTACACGTGACCACACGACCGTATTATGTTATTTCTTTTGAAGGTGACAGGAAGATGACCTCGCTGCCCTTCCCCTTAATAAATTCAATATTAAAATTCTTTCTTTGAACTCTAGTGTCTATGCTTTTAGGTTTGCCCCAACTTAGATCTATATATTTCCTTTCTTAGTAAACTAATATTTAAATGTAACCTTACTGGCTTCGATGACGTAGTCGGTAGCATGCTGATCGCGGGTTGAAACCCGGCCAACGTCGTCGGATTTTTAAGAGCGTTAAAATCCTTCAGTGTGTCGGTGATAGTGGCATCTCTGCTAGCGAAAGTTGGAACTACTTAAAATTGAACTTTTAGGTGAGCCTACGGGCATTCAATTAAAATACCCCGCTGTGGTCATTTGACTGCAAATCAAACTATTAAATGTAACCTTGGATACGGTACGCCATTATTGCACTATCTTCTTCTTCTCCTTCTTCCTAGCGTTGTCCCGCTGGTGCAGGGTCCGCTTGGTCATTGACTTCCATTTTGTCCGGTTTTGTGCGTCAGCTGGATTTAGGCCGGTAATTTTTAAGTCACCATTTATTGTGTCTTGCCAACCTGCTTCGGTCGTCCTCTGGGGCGTAGGCCTTCAACCTCAAAATGAAGGACAGAGTTAGTAACAGTATCAGGCCCTGCACGCAGGGCATGGCCATACCATCGGAGCCGTTTCTCTCTCATTTTGTCCACAATTGGGGCGACACCCATTTGCTCCCGAATTGTGTCGTTTCTTACATGGTCAATAATGGAGATGCCCATTGTCCAACGGAGCATTCTAATTTCCATGGCGTGTAGGTGACGTTCTGAAATTTTGTCGGATGATCGGCTTTCAACTCCATACAGCGCAACTGGCCGTACCACTGTCCAATATATCTTGGATTTGAGACGAAGTGGCATTTTCTTGTCGCAAAGCACACCCGTGACCTCCTTCCACCGCAACCAGGTTGCGCTTACCCTGACTCTTACTTCATCATTGATGTTGCCATCACTCTGCTGACGAGATCCAAGTTACCTGAAGCTTTCTGTCTTGACTAGATTTTGTCCAACGACTTGAATGGTACCGTTGCTTGGGTTTAACTCCAGATACTCCGTCTTTTTCACATTCAGACATAGGCCATACTGGGAGAGGCGGTTATTCCTGTCTTCAACTTGACATTGGAGTGTTTCTCGGGTGACATCTGCAACCATTATATCATACGCATACAGAAGGGTCCAAGGAACATTCCTTTGCAGGTCACGAGTGATGGTGTCCATCACAAGAACAAAAAGGGACAGTGTTAGTGCTGAGCCTTGGTGGACGCTGACATTTACAGGAAACTGTTCCGAGGTGCCAACAGCACAACGTACACTACTGCTGGTGTTCGTGTATAACAGCTTGATCACATTTACAAATGACCCTGGCACACCATGGTTGCGAAGCGCATACCAAATAAACTCATGAGGAACACGATCGAAGGCCTTTTCAAGGTGAAGAAAGGCAATATGCAGAGGCTTTCCTTTCTCACGGTGCTTCTCCATGAGTAATCGCGCTGCGAATTTGGTGTCAGCGGTTCCAGCCCCCTTGACAAACCCGTATTGGTTGGAGCTGATTTCGGTGATGACACGTAGGTGTCGATCAAGAATTCTCTCAAAGATATTCATTGTATGTGATAGAATACGTACTGGGCGATAGTTCAAACTTTCCGCTGGGTCTCCTTTGTTCTTGAAAATCGGTACTGTAATGCTTGTAGCCCAGTTAATGGGCATGTGGCCAGAGTCAAATATGGCATTGAAAGAGGTAACTAGCCAATCTATCGTAGTAGATTGCAGTTCTTAAAGTTTCCAGAAGTCAGCGGGGAAGTTGTCTGGCCCAGGAGATTTATGGTTCATCATGCTTTTTAGGGCAGTAGTAACTCCCTGTGCAGTTATTTGGGGGATAAGCCCATAAGTTGGGACATTTTCTGGGATTGTTGGATGCGGAAACTCTATGTTTGGGATCTCCTCGAAATGCTCTTTCCATCGCTTGAGAATAGCATGTTTGTTCTGTAGTCTTTGGCCTTCCTTGCTCTTTATGCACACGTAGTGTTCAATATTCCTTGCTGTTCTTGCTCGGGCTATGGCCTGACAGTAAATATCATTTTCATCTTCCTTGGTGTCCATGTTAAGATAGAGGTTGTTGTAGTGATTGACTTCTTGCTTCAGCCACGGCTTTATTTCCTCTCGTTTAGCAGTGACGTACTTTTCTCTGTTCACTCTGTCTTTAGTGAAAGCCAGCTTTTATATGCTTTCTTCTTATCACGGACCTTTTCTTGTACCTGATCTGTCCACTGCACAATCTGCTTTCATAAAAGCACCTCAAATTACAAAAGTTAATCTTGATTTGCGAGTGGTTACATATACAGATCTTTTAAACCTGAATACATTGGTTGTCATGAACAGCTTGTGGACATTCCTTATCAGACCTTTAAATTTATTATTAGTAGAAAAATGCTGATCTTTAATGTTTCAGTTCCAATGAATTAACATTACCTCAGCGGAGTACTCATAGGCCATTTCCGAATATTAATTTATAATATTTGTTTGAGGTCTATTGCTTAACTGTTGTGAGACAATTATCGATTGTGTATATGTTGGTACTGTACCCGATATCCGGATAGTAGGCTGTCAGATATCCGCCCCCTCAATCGGATTGCCAATAATCAAACGCACCGGCACAGCTACATCAATGAAAATGGCACTGACAGATACTATCGAGATTAGAGCACAATAGTTAACAAGAAATTATTGTGGAACACACCAAAATATACGGGGGTTCATACTTACCTTTACTTACCTCTTAAATTTATCTCGGGGACTGGGTTGTCAACTGGATCACTTAAAGTATGCCCTCACAATAACCTCCACCATGATATTTAAAATGAACCAGAACGAAGACGAGAAACTTTAAACTGCACAATAATTTATTTCACATAAAGAATTATTTTAACAAAAATAAAACAACAAAATATACGTGGCAATCAGAAGCCATCGACCATATAATCATGTCCTCCTGTAGGACTTGTATACTCTACATACAATGTTTCAGCTTTCTCAAGCTCATAGCAACGTAAAAATAATAATGCACTTGGAATGGAAACGGGATTTGGGACGAGACACATATATCAATTGTTTTGCGTGTTTATATACTTCACATTTTATTTATAGCCACAAGGCTATTATGGATACGTCCTTGGCCTCTGTCATACAGTTGTCCGGGCCAGCTGCAATGCACCTGCATCGTCAAAGTGGACTCTCCGTTCGTTCAACCCTAGCATAAGCGAGTTACCTTAGAGCTCAGCTCTCCTTTTCAAAACACGTAAATGTTCACATCTCAACTGAAATATTATCACGCAAATCTTTTAAATGCTCCATTCAAACACCAGTGGATTCCTCCAATAATCCCACATCATGTTTAATTGTTCAAACCACTTGCTTAACTAGTGTTGTTTAGAGTATAATAACAAAACTCTTAATGTTAATAACAAAAGTTCATTAATTATTTATAACAATAATAAATTGTTTATAACAATGTCAAATGACAATTGAAAATTTATACACGCCTCTATTAATCACTATCATTTCAAATTATTATCAAAGATATTTACATAATTATTTACAATATTATATTTTTTATATTATTTATACAAGAAATACATTAAATCACACATTTATCCGGTTGATAATTACTCAAATCGTGGTGATATAATCGACCAATGAAGGTTAGTTATATGTAACTGTCAAATTCAGGTTTAATAAGGTTTAATAAGGTTTAATAATAATTATTAATATTTGTGACGGTAACCTCCATTCAACATCTTCCTCTCAAATTATTTAACACTCTTGTTAATTTTAACAGTATCTTCATATGAATAACTTTCAAAGAACCAGAACAATACATTCAGCGGGAAAATACTTCGCTCAAAACGCACAAAATTGCACAACAATTGGCCCAAAATTCATCATATATCTTCATATATATGGCATAAAAATCTTCCAAACTACATACAAAAACCTCCAGTTATAAATTCATCAACTTCATTTATTACTGTGGGAACCTCCTTCATTATTCAGGGGCATTATTCATCAGCGACTTTTACATGTCCACTGAACTAACGATTATACATCCATTGTTCCTCTTTAAAAATTCTTATATTCATCAATTGTTATAATGACTGTTATTATTTAACCTTCGTGGGTTTCATTCATGAATCGATATGAAGTAAAAATTTGCCAATCACAAATAAATTTAATAGCAAATACGATTAGACACTCCTCCCTGGTCTATCAAAATTGAGATTAATATCTTCAAAGTAACGCAGTATAAAAATACTATCTTCAATCAAAGTTCATCTAAACTGCATAAATAGTCGAATAGAATACAATTAGACTGTGGAATGCAAACATTATTGTTCCAATCTATAATTGAGAAAAACTCCTATCAAATGTTCATTACTATAGTGTATTCAATAAATCGTAATCAAAGTTCATATTTCATAAAATTGTCTATAATGCAATGATAAATGTCTATGTTGCAATCATGTTCATAAGACGACTAGTATTTCAAAGATCGTCGATATCGTAATAGATTTTAACGCTCTAAAATCATTTAATCATTCTTCTTTCTTGAGGATGACAGAAAATTGGTCAAAGTAATTTACTGAATAGAATTACTTTAATAAAAAAATCCTCTCGGCACGCCGGAAGGCGGAGGTAGATTTCACCGGGCAAACTAGGGGATTGGCTATAATAGGCAAAATATGCAGGTTTTCGTAGGAGGATCAGACCTCATTGATTGCAAGAAAGTATTTTACATTTGGAGGTTAAAAATCAACTTTTTTTCGTTTTTGTATGCATATTTTTATCATTTTATTGTCTTATGGGGATGGTAACCTTCTTGTCATTCGGGGTTCATTTTTATACTTCTGATCATACTGTCCTTATGCAAGGTTTGGAACTGATGTGTAACTATCAGACAGTCTGTTACTTCTTCTCGCAAAATTTTATCTCCCGCAGAGATTTTTGTTGGTTCCTCAGTTTAGGGGCTGCGACAACGTGGTCATGTAACCCCGGGTGTGTAGAATCTGATAAACGGTGTTAATTGTGATGACTGTTTTAGTCTGTAATTCAGGTAAGGTCTGCAGCCGGTCAATTTTAAGTAGTAGTTCCTAATTTTGTACCATATCCTAACGTGAACGACACCTAGCTGTGAACTTGGCTACTAGATGCCACCGCAACCAGCAACTTGCAACGAACGTTGGAACATCTCCTCCAAAGGAAAGCATGCTGAGGGTTTTTTAGCGCTCTTAGAAAATCCGACGACTTTGGCCGGCTTTGAACCAGCGACCTTGGGCATATAAGTTCAGCATGCTACCAGTTAGCCGCTTCCCACAGTCAGATGGAAAAATGAATGTGATCTCGTGCAATGACGTTGTCTTGGCAACTTCTGATAGCTCATCCCTCATCAATTTAGAAGCGTTGTCACGGTAACCTCTGATGGCACTTGGCATGTTCTTTAATTCCGAAATCATTTTTCTCTTCCCTTGCCGTAATGGTAGGTCAGATCAAAAATTCTTCAGACAAAGTTTTAGGTAATTATTAGGGGAATATTTTCCATTATGTACGGGTTTGATATTGTGCCTATTAAGAGAGATATGATTAATGTTTCCCGAAAAAAACACTTTTACCACCCCTTTGGTCAATGGTTGGTGCTATCAAAAAACCTATTTGACATAAATTTTTGGCACTTATCCGACAAATATTATGAACTTTGAATTGAGTCGATATTTCACGTATTAAGAGAGTTATAGCGACATTTCACTTTTTCGAAAAAAAAAAGCCCCCCCCCCCCCCGCCCCTTTAACCGATTTTGCCCATTAACGAACTCGACCGATTTTTAAGGGGTTACATATTATGTAAAACATTAAAGTGATTGGTGAAAAATTACGGCAGTTATCGTGTCCACAAGAAACTGATATATATGCATATATATAGGCTACACACACATATATATAAACTTTTGAACTGACGGTGGTTTGGGGTCTGGGGGATGTGAAACGCGAAGATATGTCGAAATTTTCCGGAAGTCGAAACATGGCACCCATTGCAATAGTTAGCTTTCTGATGAAATCTACCTAAAATAGGCAACATAATTTAAAATACTACCATCAACGACACCTAGCTGTGAACTTGGCCACTAGATGCCACCGGAACCATCAACTCGCAACAAACGTTGGAACTTCCCCTCCGAAGGAAAGCATACTCAGGGTTTTTTGGCGCTCTTAGTAAATCCGACGACTTCAGCCGGGTTTGAACCCGCGACCTTGGGCATAGAAGTTCAGCATGCTACCAGTTCCGATACCGAAGTCGCTTCCCACAGACATATGAAAACAGAATGTGATCTCGTGCAGTGGCGTTGTCATAGCAACTGCTGATGGCTCAACCCGTATCAATTAAAAGTAAAGTTGTCATGGCAACCACTCTTGGCACTTGGAATTTTCTTATAATTTAAATCATTTTGCCCACTCCGTGGCGTAATGGTGGGTCATATCGAAAATTCTTTCAGACAAAAGTTTTAGGTAATTGTTGGAGGAATATTGTCCATTCTGTACGGTTTTGATATTGTGCCTATTAAGAGAGATATGATTAATGTTTCCCGAAAAACCCACTTTTTTCCACCCCTTTGGTCAATGGTTGGTGCTATCAAAAAACTTATTTGACATACATTTTTGGCACTTATCCGACACATATTATGAACTTTGAATGGATTCGATATTTCACGTATTAAGAGAGTTATAGCGAAATTTTACTTTTTCGAAAAACGCCCCCCATTTTCACCCCCTTCGACCGATTTTGCCCATTAACGAACTCGACCGAGAATGTATAAGGATACATGTTATGTAAAGAATTCAAAGTGATGGGTGCAAAATTACGGCAGTTATCGTGTCCACAAGAAACTGATATATATATATATATATATATAGATAGATAGATAGATACATATATACATAAATTATATATAAACTTTTGAACTGACGGTGGTTTTGGGGTCTGGGGGATGTGAAACGCGAAGATATGTTGAAATTTTCCGGAAGTCGAAACATGGTACCCATTGCAATAGTTAGCTTTCTAATGAAATCTACCTAAAAATGACACGCTGTCTGAATTCAAATCTGCCATAGCAAATTGTTAACTTTACAGTTAAATTGTGACTACAAAAATATGCAAATTACTGAAAGAATTTAATTATCAGTCTCAACTGATCCAACATTATTTAAGTATGCCAATGACATAACAATGTCTCAACAAATCGTAGAAAAAGGCATAAATCATCGAAGAGTACTGAGTACAGAAATATTAATCAAGAAAATGGGGCAAAATAAAGGACAGAATATATGGGAAAATGGTTGCTCAGATATCGCTACAAGACTCAAATAATACAAGAAACGTTCACGACTACCTTATCTGTTGATTGAAGTTCTAGAGGAAAGTTTTCAAAGAAAACTGCTGTTGGTTCCAATTCACCAGCGTAAAGATGTGCTCCGACCTCGAACCTGGAATCAGCGTCCTCGGAGAATCGAACTGCTTCCTTCTCCGGAAATTGCACTGCTCCATGTATACGAAAAACATCCTTCTGGCAAAACTCTTCTTTGTGAGCCGGGTCCACCCTGGCCTCTCTTGAAAGTTCCCTGAAGTTCCGGTCGTAATTCTTCATGAAGTTTATTGTAGTTATTTCCGCAGAAATATTCATAGTTGTGGAATATGAAAATATTTCCACTGTCATTTGATATAATTCAGCGATGGATTCACGATGCATGAGTGTAGTTGGATGTTCACTACATGCTCGCTTTTGTAGAATGACGATTAACGAAGTTCCATGCTGCTATTTCACTCAATCGATATATGTCGCAATTGCATTAAAGCCTTAGCCTTCCATCTCAACTACTGTTATAATCATCGAAAGCACTGCAAGATTATAATGTTCCATAGTAGACTGTATCGTTGTATTACCAAACGTATTCTCCAATATCACTGTTGCAATCCACGTGTCAGCCGTATTGTATAATGTGGAATTTTAAAAGTGTTTCTCATGTGGCGAGAAAATCACTTTTGTTGGCAGCCTTAAAGTGCCAATATCTTTCGAAGTATAACTGTGAAATTGTTCAAATCTTCTACACACCTCAATGTTGTACTGCCCAATTGAATTATAATGCAGGCAGAAGTTAACTCTTGATATCTTATCTGGTGGAAACGTTAATGTGAGCGTTTCAACTTCACCTAGTTTCGAGCAGCGTAAAATGGAACTGCTCCGTGTTCGTTCGATGCGCCGGGCTTTAACCACACGCTAAAGACAACTTGCTTCACTTATTCACTCGAAAATGACTATATGACCTCTGAAATATATATGCGGTATCAGCGGTATGATCCGTATGAGTTCTGAGATTATGAGTTCTGAGAGCTCCTCTATTCTGTGCACGACCTTTTATCAACTTCTTAAGGGGCGTATCCATCCCTTCCATAGCCTGTTGCTGCGTCATTGCTAGAAGTTTTAACTTTGGCTATACTTGACGGATTTTCAAATTTCAAAAACTCAAAATTAATTTCTTCAAAATTCCAAATCAATGCCATAACTGAAAATAGATTTCCACAAATCTGCATGCCAAAAGTAATTAAATATCGTAGTTTCAGCAATCTCCGTCATTCTTCCAAACTATCGTTCATTGGTTCGAGTCTCTCCTCCAATAGCGTAACTTCTTCCTTAGCACAATACCTTGTTACCTGCGACTGCGTCGTAAATCTCCGATCTTTCTCGAACAAAATCATGACGTCACCAAGAATCTCAGCTCAACCAGCCTACTTGCATGAAATCTGCGTCATCCGTGCCTACGTCATGAATATCCACGTCACAACTATGACATCCATAACTTTATTCACATATGCCAATACAGCCATCGTGGTCTCAATATAATTCAATTTACGGGGGCATTCTCCCTTCACCACGTTTTAAAAACAGTTGCAAATTGTTTTTAAACTCTGTGTTATAAATATCTCAATTCACTTGAACACGAAATTGAATTATTATTGGCTTACTCTAGTATGATATTTCTTCTATGTTCCTTAATCATAAGTCTCTTCTTCTCTGGGTTGTGTGTGGCTAATGCATTCTCTCCTCTCTACTGTCTTTTCTGTCCTGAATTCCTGTTTTCCAAGTTCTGCTGACTTGTAGAAGGACCAGGATCGATCACTACATCCTGTCTTTTCTTTTGGTTTTCAGCTTCCTTTTCTCGTAATTCCTTCAGATACTGCTGACTTTCTTTCTCTCTCTCTTGATACTTGTCGGGTGTCATAACCTGACCTTGAGAATTCTGATTCTGATTCTGGTACTGGTTATTTCAATTGTAGTTTCTATTATAACCATTGTTGTAGTATCTACCTCTTCCGTTGTTGTAATTCCCTCTATTATTATTCCAGCCTCGTCTTTGCTGATATGGACGGTAACCTTGGGATCTGTTGTTGCGGAAATAATTATTCCTGTGAGGACCTACATTTTCAGTTTTTCCTTCCTCAGGCTTATCAGTTTGCTGCACTTGATCCATGTAGACTGTATTAACGTCTTTGAATTCGTGCCTCTGACCTTTTTGTACCAAATTTGGCATTGGACTCGTGTAGTCAAGCCTTCTCAACCATTCATCCATACTTGTCAAATCTCTGATATTTGACGATATGATCAGTCTTCTTACCTCCACAGGCAGCATACGTGAAATCGCATCTATCAACTGCTCTGTTGACAATGGGGGTTGCAAAAATCTCAAGCGTGATAGTTGGCTCGTGAAGAAATCAGCGTACCGTGTTGGAAGAGTACCTGAATACTTCCTCGAGTATACCTCAGCTCTTAATGAATTCTCAGCTTCTATTGACCAGAATCGTTTTATCAGTGCATCTGCGAATTCTTCAAAATTGCTGAAAGTGTACCGAAATGCTCTGAACCATTCAAGGGGTCCTCCAGCTAGAAATCTCTCTACGATTCTCATCTCTCTCTCTCTAGGAATGTGGGCTTCAATGAAGCAGTCTTTAAGATTCCTGATATATTCTATCGGTGTGAGACTATCAGTGTTGCTAAATTTTTGAGGTTTGTCTTCAAAATTCCGGATGACTGTCACATTTCTCGGATATGAATCCATATAATGTTTCCCACTATCACGATACTTCCATTCGGGTTCAATATTCCGATCCTCTTCTTCTTCCCTGAATCTGGATATACGTTCCTCAGGACTAATATCTCTCTCTTCTGTAGTAAGGTTACCTCTTCTCACGTAATTTCTATCCTCTTCACCAGTCAATCCTTCGGTATCCTTGTCTGTGATTTCCGTGATGACTTTCCTAATCAACTCTTCCTTATAGGTTTCCATCATGCTAGCTTCTCCTAGTTTCAAATTCTGCAGTTTGCTCGTAGTTTCATTAACATCAGAGACAACCTTATGAATCTGTTCCTCTAACGCAGTTTTTAATGCTTGCACGTCCTGACCTATTTGAGTTCTATCTTCTACCTGCTTTTCGGATAGCGAATCCATCCTTACATTCAAGTCTTTCCTAATCTGAACTACTTCATTATTAATGTCTACTTGTGTACTGGCAAGTTTTCTTTCAATTCGTTCCTGAATCTGATCTACATGTTCCCCACTTGACCTGTTCCATTCCTCTTTCCACACCGTTACATTTGCAGTTAACATTTCCGCAATATCTACTTCGATGTCCTCCTTAAGTAAACGATTGTGATCTAATACTTGGGTTCTCATGACCTCTACATCGTATTTTAAACCAGCTAAAGAAGCTGTTGTCCTAACAGACTCGTCAACTAATCGAGTTGTTAATGCACTAATGTTACGAGTACAAAGTGTTTTTGAAGTTTCAATTTCCTCCCTAACTTTGTTAACATCAGTCTGAACTTTAGCAATGTCTATAAAAACAGTATTGACTTCTACTTATATTTTATTGATATCGCTTTGCATATCGTTAACATCTGAATGAATATTATTGATGTCTACTTGAACATTTGACACATCAGTTCGAGCATTTCTAACCTCTTTTTGAACTTCCTCTACTTTGTCTTGTACTGAAGCAACATCATTCCTAACAACAATTACTTCAGCTCTAGCACATGAAATATCACCCCGGACATTAGCAACATCAAGATTCAACATGGTAAGATCTTTCTGTACCTTAGAAACATCAATTTTAACATCAGAAACATCTTTGTGAATGTCACTCACGGCATTCTCGATTCCCTGGGTACTGGTCTGTAAACGCGACACATTATTTTCTAAGTTTGCAGAACTGGTCTGAAGAACTTTCAAACTTTCATTCATGCTATATTTCAAATTAGCAGACATGTTACTAGCATTCTCCTCCATTCGACTAGTATTCCTAGCTCCATCTCCCTCATACTTTCATCCAGCCTAATAGACAAATTAGCTGACAAAATACTAGAATTCTCCTCCATCATCTGCTTCATGCTGTTGGACATCTCCTCCAACATCATTTTCAAACTCTCATCTGCCATTTCAATAATATTTCAATAATAAACTGCTTTAGGGACATACATCAAACAGAGCAAAATAACAACATCTGAGCAACATTTTTCACCATATATAAATTTGAGCAATTTTCTGTCTTAAATCTAACTTATAATTACCTTATAATTAACTTTCGTAGACACTTCATGTTGAAATGAACTCAAGCACATGTTCAAGTTTCTTTGGTTCATTTTAAAGTATCCTAACACAAATAATTTACATTTACTATCCAAATAGTTTAATTTTATCTTTAATATGACTAAACATGTCATAAGCCGGTCAAATAAAATAAGACTCCAGATCATAGGCGATTTTTCTAAGTTTCCAGCCTATTTAACCTCTCTCAAGTTGTATAAGATCTGATCTTTTCTGAGTGTAATTTTCCTAATACAATACAACATTTTATTCCTATATAATCACACTCTCAAATTCTACAATTGGTCAAGACATCTAACAAAGAATCAACCTCTTTATTTGAGTCTTCACAATCCCTTTGACATCGATAACTTGGTAATCCAATGTTATTCGCACACTCCACAAAAATTGTGGTGTCAATTCTACTGCAATAACTTGGTAATCCAATGTTACTCAGTCGAACGTGCCAATCGAGCCAATCGTGCCCCACGTTTTAGGGTTGCCAATCCTACTGGCGTTCAACCTGGTAATCCAGTTTTGTTGAACATGCCCCACGTTATAGGGTTGCCAATCCTACTGTACCTGATATCCGGATAGTAGGCTGTCAGATATCCGCCCCCTCAATCGGATTGCCAATAATCAAACGCACCGGCACAGCTACATCAATGAAAATGGCACTGACAGATACTATCGAGATTAGAGCACAATAGTTAACAAGAAATTATTGTGGAACGCACCAAAATATACGGGGGTTCATACTTACCTTTACTTACCTCTTAAATTTATCTCGGGGACTGGGTTGTCAACTGGATCACTTAAAGTATGCCCTCACAATAACCTCCACCATGATATTTAAAATGAACCAGAACGAAGACGAGAAACTTTAAACTGCACAATAATTTATTTCACATAAAGAATGATTTTAACAAAAATAAAACAACAAAATATACGTGGCAATCAGAAGCCATCGACCATATAATCATGTCCTCCTGTAGGACTTGTATACTCTACATACAATGTTTCAGCTTTCTCAAGCTCATAGCAACGTAAAAATAATAATGCACTTGGAATGGAAACGGGATTTGGGACGAGACACATATATCAATTGTTTTGCGTGTTCATATACTTCACATTTTATTTATAGCCACAAGGCTATTATGGATACGTCCTTGGCCTCTGTCATACAGTTGTCCGGGCCAGCTTCAATGCACCTGCATCGTCAAAGTGGACTCCCCGTTCGTTCAACCCTAGCATAAGCGAGTTACCTCAGAGCTCAGCTCTCCTTTTCAAAACACGTAAATGTTCACATCTCAACTGAAATATTATCACGCAAATCTTTTAAATGCTCCATTCAAACACCAGTGGATTCCTCCAATAATCCCACATCATGTTTAATTGTTCAAACCACTTGCTTAACTAGTGTTGTTTAGAGTATAATAACAAAACTCTTAATGTTAATAACAAAAGTTCATTAATTATTTATAACAATAATAAATTGTTTATAACAATGTCAAATGACAATTGAAAATTTATACACGCCTCTATTAATCACTATCATTTCAAATTATTATCAAAGATATTTACATAATTATTTACAATATTATATTTTTTATATTATTTATACAAGAAATACATTAAATCACACATTTATCCGGTTGATAATTACTCAAATCGTGGTGATATAATCGACCAATGAAGGTTAGTTATATGTAACTGTCAAATTCAGGTTTAATAAGGTTTAATAAGGTTTAATAATAATTATTAATATTTGTGACGGTAACCTCCATTCAACATCTTCCTCTCAAATTATTTAACACTCTTGTTAATTTTAACAGTATCTTCATATGAATAACTTTCAAAGAACCAGAACAATACATTCAGCGGGAAAATACTTCGCTCAAAACGCACAAAATTGCACAACAATTGGCCCAAAATTCATCATATATCTTCATATATATGGCTTAAAAATCTTCCAAACTACATACAAAAACCACCACTTATAAATTCATCAACTTCATTTATTACTGTGGGAACCTCCTTCATTATTCAGGGGCATTATTCATCAGCGACTTTTACATGTCCACTGAACTAACGATTATACATCCATTGTTCCTCTTTAAAAATTCTTATATTCATCAATTGTATTAATGACTGTTATTATTTAACCTTCGTGGGTTTCATTCATGAATCGATATGAAGTAAAAATTTGCCAATCACAAATAAATTTAATAGCAAATACGATTAGACACTCCTCCCTGGTCTATCAAAATTGAGATTAATATCTTCAAAGTAACGCAGTATAAAAATACTATCTTCAATCAAAGTTTATCTAAACTGCATAAATAGTCGAATAGAATACAATTAGACTGTGGAATGCAAACATTATTGTTCCAATCTATAATTGAGAAAAACTCCTATCAAATGTTCATTACTATAGTGTATTCAATAAATCGTAATCAAAGTTCATATTTCATAAAATTGTCTATAATGCAATGATAAATGTCTATGTTGCAATCATGTTCATAAGACGACTAGTATTTCAAAGATCGTCGATATCGTAATAGATTTTAACGCTCTAAAATCATTTAATCATTCTTCTTTCTTGAGGATGACAGAAAATTGGTCAAAGTAATTTACTGAATAGAATTACTTTAATAAAAATGACACGCTGTCTGAATTCAAATCTGCCATAGCAAATCGTTAACTTTACAGTTAAATCGTGACTACAAAAATATGCAAATTACTGAAAGAATTTAAATTATCAGTCTAAACTGATCCAACATTATTTAAGTATGCCAATGACATAACAATGTCTCAACAAATCGTAGAAAAAGGCATAAATCATCGAAGAGTACTGAGTACAGAAATATTAATCAAGAAAATGGGGCAAAATAAAGGACAGAAAATATGGGAAAATGGTTGCTCAGATATCGCTACAAGACTCAAATAATACAAGAAACGTTCACGACTACCTTATCTGTTGATTGAAGTTCTAGAGGAAAGTTTTCAAAGAAAACTGCTGTTGGTTCCAATTCACCAGCGTAAAGATGTGCTCCGACCTCGAACCTGGAATCAGCGTCCTCGGAGAATCGAACTGCTTCCTTCTCCGGAAATTGCACTGCTCCATGTATACGAAAAACATCCTTCTGGCAAAACTCTTCTTTGTGAGCCGGGTCCACCCTGGCCTCTCTTGAAAGTTCCCTGAAGTTCCGGTCGTAATTCTTCATGAAGTTTATTGTAGTTATTTCCGCAGAAATATTCATAGTTGTGGAGTATGAAAATATTTCCACTGTCATTTGATATAATTCAGCGATGGATTCACGATGCATGAGTGTAGTTGGATGTTCACTACATGCTCGCTTTTGTAGAATGACGATTAACGAAGTTCCATGCTGCTATTTCACTCAATCGATATATGTCCCAATTGCATTGAAGCCTTAGACTTCCATCTCAACTACTGTTATAATCATCGAAAGCACTGCAAGATTATAATGTTCCATAGTAGACTGTATCGTTGTATTACCAAACGTATTCTCCAATATCACTGTTGCAATCCACGTGTCAGCCGTAGTGTATAATGTGGAATTTTAAAAGTGTTTCTCATGTGGCGAGAAAATCACTTTTGTTGGCAGCCTTAAAGTGCCAATATCTTTCGAAGTATAACTGTGAAATTGTTCAAATCTTCTACACACCTCAATGTTGTACTGCCCAATTGAATTATAATGAAGGCAGAAGTTAACTCTTGATATCTTATCTGGTGAAAACGTTAATGTGAGCGTTTCAACTTCACCTAGTTTCGAGCAGCGTAAAATGGAACTGCTCCGTGTTCGTTCGATGCGCCGGGCTTTAACCACACGCTAAAGACAACTTGCTTCACTTATTCACTCGAAAATGACTATATGACCTCTGAAATATATATGCGGTATCAGCGGTATGATCCGTATGAGTTCTGAGATTATGAGTTCTGAGAGCTCCTCTATTCTGTGCACGACCTTTTATCAACTTCTTAAGGGGCGTATCCATCCCTTCCATAGCCTGTTGCTGCGTCATTGCTAGAAGTTTTAACTTTGGCTATACTTGACGGATTTTCAAATTTCAAAAACTCAAAATTAATTTCTTCAAAATTCCAAATCAATGCCATAACTGAAAATAGATTTCCACAAATCTGCATGCCAAAAGTAATTAAATATCGTAGTTTCAGCAATCTCCGTCTTCCTTCCAAACTATCGTTCATTGGTTCGAGTCTCTCCTCCAAATGCGTAACTTCTTCCTTAGCACAATACCTTGTTTCCTGCGACTGCGTCGTAAATCTCCGATCTTTCTCGAACAAAATCATGACGTCACCAAGAATCTCAGCTCAACCAGCCTACTTGCATGAAATCTGCGTCATCCGTGCCTACGTCATGAATATCCACGTCACAACTATGACATCCATAACTTTATTCACATATGCCAATACAGCCATCGTGGTCTCAATATAATTCAATTTACGGGGGCAGTACCAAGACCGACTACAATATATCAGACCGTAATACGACAATCGATTGGGCAAACTGGTGGTAATTTTAGGGGAAGCTATCGAGAAACGGCTGTTTGTTTACTTTCGTTGATCAGATATAGAGTGGCGTCTACTGCTAACAATTCCTATAAATAGTATATTTCTCGAGTGATCTCGTACTGATTATCATGTTAACAGTGCACCGTAGGTAGTGTAGTACATTGCGAATATTAATAAAAACCGGTATTATATAATCTGAGCAGTGTTGTGATAAATCACGAACCGGGTCGCACATGCTTTGTGACGAGCTGTAGATCGAATTATACTGTAGCAGGTTATTTCAACATTTACATTTCATAAAACATTAAAGAAGAAGTGGATAAGAAATATACACAGGGATTATTTCGAAGTTTAAGCGCCAATAGTCGTGTGTGTTTTGACAGTTTGAACATACAGTACATTCATGGTTAGGGAAAGAGTTTCCCCTACTAAAAATGGTGAACCAATTTGCATTCCCAGGAAAATTCTTAAATTAACACCAGGTGCTATTCCCACAAGTTTCCCTTATCAACCATCTTACTATATAATTACACTTCCCAAAGACAGAAAAAAATCCAGGAGAATCTTTACTTACAACATGTGTTATTAGGTTATGGGGAAATTTCTCAGAGTGCTGTGGACAGGATGGAGATTCTACTTTCGATATCTTTGTAAATAAGCTTGATAATAGCTAGATGGTTCTTTTCGCAGTTATAACGATAGATGATGATGGCAGGCGTAACCACATACCGTCAGTGTGAGTTTTAAAGTGTCTAATTCTTTGGACGTAAATTCATTCTATAAGAATATTACCTATATTCATGAGGAGAAATGTAAATGGACACTGCAGATGACAGGTGGACCTAGCAAGACAATCATCTTTCTAATAACAATAACCTATAGCCTATCTACTTTTGATAAGATGCAAATGTTGGTAAGGGAAACCTTGTGTCTTGATTGTGACCTTGGTATAGTGGAAATTAAGTTTCCTTGCAACTCAAATCCAGTATTCGTTAGAGCTTTTAATAAGGGCTATTCTCAGGAGGAGTATCAGTCAAAACAAAGATATATCATGATCATCTGTTTCTAAGAGGACGTGGTATTGGGTGTTCTCAGGTATCATTCTTAATGTTAAAATGTAAACTCTACCATTATGATAAGGTTGTAACGGTATGTTCCGCATTATGTGGTCTCGGGGATCGCACTGAGACTGTGGATCCAAAGGTCCTAGGTTTGATTCCTGGCTCTGCCAATAAATTTAAATCTAGTCTGAAAGTTGGAACGGGGCACGCCCAGCTTCGTGAGTCAAAACTGAGAAGAGACGGATCGAGTCCCAACTCAGCTGCCCTTAAAGTGATTTTCCATGTTTTCTAACATCTACTCCAGGCAAATGCCGAGAAGGACAGATGACCTCGTTGTTTTGCCCCTTAAAACAATAACTAGCGAATGTCGAGATGGTTCCTAGCTTAAAACTACGGCCACCTTCTTCAAATTCCTAGCTTCAATTACAAATATACACACTGCTACAGCCATTGCAATGAAACAGGTTATCAGACAGAGTCTACACACATCTAAGTACAAGGGACAACATGACCACGATGTCGCAAAGGCCTTAAAAGAATCAACATCAATGCAACAGTCTATGACGTATGACAGGCATCAATGAAACTCCTTCTGATCTCCAGAAATGGAAGATTTGTGTCATTTGAGCCGTGGATTGGACTGACATACACATTGCGAAGAAATTTAATTCTGGTGTGATGACTGGAACGGGGTGCACTCAGCCTCATGAGGCAGCTGAGTAGAGGAGGGTTCGATGCCCACCTCAGCCATCCTGGAAGTGGCTGTCTGTGGTTTCCCCACCTCTACCACAGGCAAATGCTGGGATGGTACTGTCCCCGATATCCGGATAGTAGGCTGTCAGATATCCGCCCCCTCAATCGGATTGCCAATAATCAAACGCACCGGCACAGCTACATCAATGAAAATGGCACTGACAGATACTACCGAGATTAGAGCACAGTAGTTAACAAGAAATTATTGTGGAACACACCAAAATATACGGGGGTTCATACTTACCTTTTACTTACCTTTTAAATTTATCTCGGGGACTGGGTTGTCAACTGGATCACTTAAAGTATGCCCTCACAATAACCTCCACCATGATATTTAAAATGAACCATAACGAAGACAAGAAACCTTAAACTGCACAATAATTTATTTCACATAAAGAATGAATTTAACAAAAATAAAACAACAAAATCCATGTGGCAATCAGAAGCCATTGTCCACATAACTATGTCCTCCTGTAGGACTTGTATACTCTACATACAATGTTTCAGCTTTCTCAAGCTCAAAATAACGTAAAAATTATAATGCACTTGGAATGGAAACGGGATTTGGGACGAGACACATATAGCAATTGTTTTGCGTGTTTATATACTTCACATTTTATTTATAGCCACAAGGCTATTATGGAGACGTCCTTGGCCTCTATCATACAGTTTCCTGGCCAGCTGCTATACACCTGCACCGTCAAAGTGGACTCACCCGTCCGTTCAACCCCAGCATATGCGAGTTACATCAGAGCTTAGCTCTCCTTTCAAAACACGTTAAATGTCCACATCTCAACTGAAATATTATCACGCAAATGTTTTAAATGCTTCGTTCAAACACCAATGGATTATTCTAACAATCCTAAATCATGTTTAATTGTTCAAACCACTTGCTTAACTAGCGTTGTTTAGAGTATAATAACAAAACTCTTAATGTTAATAACAAAAGTTCATTAATTATTTATAAAAATAATAAATTGTTTATAACAATGTCAAACGACAATTGAAAATTTTATACACGCCTCTATTAATCACTTTCATTTCAAATTATTATTAAAGATATTTACATAATTATTTACAATATTTATATTGTTTATATTGTTTATATAAGAAATACATTAAACCACACGTTTATCCGGTTGATAATTACTTAAATCGTGGTGATATAATCGACCAATGAAGGTTAGTTATATTTAAATGTCAAATTCAGGTTTAATAAGGTTTAATAATTATTATTAATATTTGTGACGGTAACCTCCATTCAAAATCTTCATCTCAAATTATTTAACACTCTTGTTAATTTTAACAGTAACTTCCCATGAATAACTTTCAAAGAACCAGAACAATACATTCAGCGGAAAAAAACTTCGCTCAAAACGCACAAAATTGCACAACGATTGGCCCAGAATTCATCATATATCTTCATATATATGGCATCAAAATCTTCCAAATTACATACAAAAAACCTCCACTTATAAATTCATCAACATCATCCATCTTACTGTGGGAACCTCCTTCACTATTCAAGGGCATTATTCATCAGCGACTTTTACACGTCCACTGAACTAACGATTATACATCCATTGTTCCTCTTTAAAAATTCTTATATTCATCAATTGTATTAATGACTGTTATTATTTAACCTTCGTGGGTTCCATTCATGAATCGATATGAAGTAAAAATTTGCCAATCACAAATAAATTTAATAGCAAATACGGTTAGACACTCCTCCCTGGTCTATCAAAATTGAGATTAATATCATCAAAGTAACGC
Source organism: Meconema thalassinum (assembly GCA_946902985.2). Lineage (NCBI taxonomy): Eukaryota > Metazoa > Arthropoda > Insecta > Orthoptera > Tettigoniidae > Meconema > Meconema thalassinum. Next base: position 64,683,654 of record OX336390.1, on the reverse strand, counting down.
AGTATAAAAATACTATCTTCAATCAAAGTTCATCTAAACTGCATAAATAGTCGAATAGAATACAATTAGATTGTGAAATGCAAACATTATTGTTCCAATCTAGTATTGAGAAAATTCCTATCAAATGTTCATTACTATAGTGTATTCAATAAATCGTAATCAAAGTTCATATTTCATAAAATTGTCTATAATGCAATGATGTTCATAAGACGACTAGTATTTCAAAGATCGTCGATAACGTAATAGATTTTAACACTCTAAAATCTTTTAATCATTCTTCTTTCTTGAGGATGACAGAAAATTGGTCAAAGCAATTAACTGAAAAGAATTACTTTAATAAAATGACACGCTGTCTGAATTCAAATTTGCAATAGAAAATCGTTAACTTTACAGTCAAATCGTGACTACAAAAATATGCAAATTACTGAAAGAATATAATTTATCAGTCTCAACTGATCCAAAATTATTTAAGTATGCCAATGACATAATAATGTCTCAACAAATCGTAGAAAAAGGCATAAATCAACGAAGTGTACTGAGTACAAAAATATCAAGCAAGAAAATGGGGCACAATAAATAGGACAGAAAATATGGGAAAAATGGTTGCTCAGATATCGCTACATGACTCAAATAATACAAGAAACGTTCACGACTACCTTATCTGTTGATTGAAGTTCTAGAGGAAAATTTTCAAATAAAACTGCTGTTGGTTCCATTTCACCAGCGTGAAGATGTGCTCCGACCTCGAACCTGGAATCAGCGCCCTCGGAGAATCGAACTGCTTCCTCCTCCGGAAATTGCACTGCTCCATGTATACGAAAGACATCCTTCTGGCAAAACTCTTCTTTGTGAGCCGGGTCCACCCTGGCCTCTCTTGAACGTTCCCTGAAGTTCTGGTCGCAATTCGCCATGAAGTTTATTGCAGTTATTTCCGCAGAAATATTCATAATCGTGGAGTATGAAAATATTTCCACTGTCATTTGATATAATTCAGCGATGGATTCACGATGCATGAGTGTAGTTGGATGTTCACTACATGCTCGCTCTTGTAGAATGACGATTAACGAAGTTCCATGCTGTTATTTCACTCCATCGATATATGTCCCAATTGCATTAAAGCCTTAGCCTTCCATCTCCAATTCTGTTATAATCATTGAAAGCACTGCCAGATTATAATGTTCCATAGTAGAATGTATCGTCGTATTACCAAACGTATTCTCCAATATCACGGTTGCAATACACGTGTCAGCCGTAGAGTATAATGTGGAATTTTAAAAGTGCTTCTCAAGTGGCAAGAAAATCACTTTTGTCTGCAGTCTTAAAATGCCAATATCTTTCAAATTATAATTGTGAAATTGTTCAAATCTTCTACACACCTCAATGTTGTACTGCCCAATTGAATTATAATAAAGGCAGAAGCCAACTCTTGATATCTTATCTGGTAGAAACGTTATTGTGTGCCTTTCAACTTCGCCTAGTTTCAAACACCGTATAATGGAACTGCTCCGTGTTCGTTCGATGCGCCGGGCTTTAACCACACGCTAAAGACGACTTGCTTCACTTATTCACTCGAAAATGACTATATGACATCAGAAATATATATGCGGTATGAGCGGTATGAGAGCTCTTCTCTCCTGTGCACGACCTTTTATCAACTTCTTAAGGGGCGTATCCATCCCTTCCATAGCCTGTTGCTCCGTCATTGCTAGAAGTTTTAACTTTGGCTATACTTGACGGATTTTCAAATTTCAAAACTCAAAATTAATTTCTTCAAATTTCCAAATCAATGCCATAACTGAAAATAGTTTTCCACAAATCTGCATGCCAAAAGTAATTAAATATCGTAGTTTCAGTAATCTCCGTCTTCCTTCCAAACTATCGTTCATTGGTTCGAGCCTTTCCTCCAATAGCGTAACTTCTTCCTTAGCACAATACCTTGTTTCCTGCGACTGCGTCGTAAATCTCAGATCTTTCTCGAACAAAATCATGACGTCACCAAGAATCTCAGCTCAACCAGCCTACTTGCATGAAGTCTACGTCATCCGTGCCTACGTCATGAATATACACGTCACAACTATGACATCCATAACTTTATTCATATTTGCCAACACAGCCATCGTGGTCTCAATATAATTCAATTTACGGGGGCAGTACCTAATGTAAGAATACGGCTGCTACCTCTTCAAATCCTTGAAGTGGTTTCCGTTGTTTCCCCACTTCTACTCCAGGGAAATACCAGGATGTTTCTTCTCCTTCCCAAAGCAATCTCCAATTTTCAAACCCACTAGTTCAGTCATAACAATAACACAGGTCATCACACAAATTCCACATACAAATACATGGGGCTATAAGACCAAGATGTCGTAGGACCTAATATAAGCAACAACAACAACAACAATATTTATTTTCATTCTTGTAGCTCGATTTAGAAATATTTGCATTTTTATATATTTGGCTTATCTTTGCTTTATTTGTGCCTGTAATTTTAGCTACTGTCTGTTCGAGTTGCTTTTAGCGGAGTACATCACGGTTTCATTTTGAATGTGTGCCTAATTACATAAAATCCTGTAATTTCTGGTGGAATTTAATCAATTATGCGAATGTTTGTCTTCGAATTTGCCGCTATTTTGATGGCGCCATGCCCGTCAGTGTCAACAACTGTTCCCCTACGATTGCCACCATCTTAGTTTTGTTGTTATGGTCTGAGATATTGCAGTCGGTCTTGGTTGGTTCCGTATCCATGTGTTCACGTATTCTTTGAACACTCTATTTCAATGGCTACCATGAAAGTCAATAATGTAATGAAAAGTCCTTATTGATGAAGTTTAAAATACTCACTAAATTGAAACCTTAAGTCAATAACCAGTTGTTCTTCAATCACAGGACTGGTTTCGGCCTGGTTACATCATAATTATATATATTCACTCACATACATGTTCACATCAGTCGTTAACCAACACATTTCCAAGCACATATAACAGTGTTTCTATTGTTTATATTTCCCTCTTCTTTCTGACTTCTTTTAATTTGTGTCTCATTTCTCTCTTCTCTCCTATTCTTCTTTTTAGATAACTCTTTTAACGTCAAGCTGTTTTTTTTATCAAGATTTATATCTTTCATTTTATAACACATCGTAATAGATCTTATTATTTTATCTAAAGTGTTTTTTCAGCCTTAAGACTGTTAGTATTTTAAGTACGGTAGTTATTTTGATAACAACTTTTGATAGCCTAAGGACATTTTTGTATGCAAGTCTTGCTTCTTTACGTATTTTATAAAATAACTCTGTGGAAGGTCACAAAGTGGCCAAACCGGAACTGTGATTAAAGTACAACTGGTTATTGACTTAAGGTTTTAATCGACAGAATATTTCAATAATGTAATGTTGTATGTAAATAAATTGTGCTTCTGTGTCTCCTTAGAAAGGGTCTTCTCGTTAAGTCATTATTTAGTATATTCCCACAACTGTATCACAGGAATAGTAGTTACGCATGATAAGTTGGTCGAGGGAGACTGATTGTGGATGGGATCATCATTTCTTTGTAGATATTATAGTAAATAGGCTAGTTTTTTTTATCAGGTGCGTAATACCGGTACTTTAGTAATTTATCAGTAATACGTTCCACACTTTCTAAATTTTTGCCGTGAATTACCGTTTACGAGTGGCATTGTGGGTTGATATAATTTTGTAGCGTTATTTTTGTTAGTAACACTTCGGGAATGATGAACCAACTACACAACTACTTAAATTAGCCGAAATGCCTTGTGTAATGATGAATAATTATTGTGGAAACGATGTCGTTATGGATGTTCCTTCCACCGCTGTCTATAACCCACCCACCATCCCCTCTTTATAACACGACTTATATAGCGAAGTTCTAGTTGTGTCGGCAATTGTGGGCTTGATTTACACGATAAATAAAATGTTGCTAACCCCAAACATAGGCCTACGATACCGTGTGGTGTTCGTTTTATTCTGCGCTCGCTCCATTCGGTCACTTCGTTGTGTAGCAATATTAAAAATCCTTTACATACAAACCCTTGCTTGAAGTAGCCTACAAACAGTAATTATCGGCCAGACAGAAGAGAATAGTATCTCTCTCCGCTTCGTGAGCCATATACTAGCTATGTGCAAATTAAGGATCCTGGTTCGTCACTACCGAAGAATTACTTTCTCAACTCTGTCAAGTAATATCTAATGCAATGTGGTAACACGGTGGAGCGTACAAGATGGCCGCCTATTTCCAGGGCCAAACATTTCATCAAGTTATATTTCAACTCTTCAGTCTGTCAACTCAATATACAGTAAACCCAATTACTGGGACACATTACATGTCATTAGTATATAATATGTGTATATATACTGTATTTGTTATGGGATGCAAAAGAGGGAGAAAACTATAGCATTACCGTTGAGAGGGGGTTCGGGTCAAGGCCATTGTGGGGAGACATTACATACAATCTTTTACAGCGTATGATACGGAGAGTTAGATATGTTATTGTTGTTTTAGGGGCGGAACTACGAGGTCATCTTCCCCAGATACACAGTTACCTTCAAGTGATTCTGTGTGTACTAAAATGAATTATAAGCATCATTATCATAATAATTATTATTAGTGTCATGATCCTATATCAGAATGCTTTGTTCGTTTGTTACAGATTTTCAACTTGCGTACGATGATGTGTGCGACAGCGTTCTACCTCTTTCTATCCACATTAACGAACCAGGCTCCTACAAATAATACCTTCAATACACAGACATATCAACCAAATTATAATATTATGAGTCACGCATTACTGACCACAGCATTACTTGAAAACATTGGTAATGAATTCAATAATACTTTAACGGTCTACAGGGACAGACATAACCACAGCTCTATCACCTCGACATTGCTAAATTTCATACACCAGAGATGTTACACTGGTGTGCAGTTGGTAAATGGTGAGGAAGATCTGAGGATGGAACAGTTCTCCAAGAGTAACACATATCTCGTCTTCCTTCACCAGTGCTCCATGGAGGTTGTTAATCAGAGTGTTGCCCTTCTGAGTCAACTGAGTGGTTGGAACCCCCGAGGACGGTTCCTCGTGTTCATTGTCTCTCCTGTGACCAGCTGTGAATCCCCTGTGTTCCAAGTATTGCGGCGATACAAGATACTAAATGTGGTGGTCTCTATATCTACCTCAGCGAGCAATGAGAGAGAACACATCAAGACATTCACCTACAATCCTTTTGGATCAGGAGGCACAATTGTTATTCACGATGTAACCAACGAAGCTGTCAATAACCTGTATGCCCGAAAGCCACTTAATATGCACGGCAATGTTATAAAACTCACAACAAGTTCCAAGTCACTTTTACCAGAAGCCCTTCACAGCAACAAATTTCAAGGACTGAGGGGAAAAGTTTTGAGATATTTTCTTTCACGCATCAATGCGGTACCAACGTTTATTAGATATGATTACCCCAATGACTATAGCGCTATTCAAAATAACATGGTGGATTTTTCACTGCAATTTTTTGATACTGGGTTCAATGATGTGTCTGAACCTGTCTATCCACACTTGTTTGGGGAGCTCATATTTCTTGTGCCGAAATCCAATCGCTCACCTAAATACCAGAATATAGCCCTGCCATTCGATGTATTGACTTGGACTTTCATAGTTTGTAGCATACCTTTACTAACCATTATATGGTACCTCATTCAATGTCACAACAGAACAGCTGCGAGTTTCCCAAAATATCTTCTATACAGCTTCTCAACACTCCTTTCAGCTTCCTTACCAAAACTGCCTCGTGAGCTGTCTGAAAGACTTCTTATTAAATTCTATGTGATCTTCAGTCTGATAGTGACCAACGCTTTTCAAGGAACCCTTACTAGTATTCTGAGTGCCACTAAATATGACCCTGAAATTGGCACGTACGAAGCGCTGTATGATTCTGGTCTGAAAGTGGTCTATCCAGATGGTTTCTACGAGTGGATAACACCTTCATTAGATGCTCATTTCCCAAAGCTAATTGACAGACTGTCACTGCAAAATGAAAATAGAAGCTGGAGCCAATATCTGGATGATGTTTCTATCTACAGAAATGTATCCTTAGCCCTTGATGACTCTTCTGCCGAAGAGGAATTGAGGAAGAAGGTGAATGGGAACTACGTGAAAAGTCTCATTCATGTAATGGAGGAAAGGGTGAATGGATTCTGTTTTGGTTTTGTTACTCGTATATATTCACCTCTTACTCCAGAGCTCTCTGCGACTGTCATGCGCACTGTGGAAGTAGGACTCTACAATAAGTGGGCCGAGTTAGATCTAGAGAGAATAACCATGCGCAAGCATCTAGATGCACCAAGGAAGGATCCCTCTGAAACTGAACAGTTTACACTGAATCACCTACAGACAGCCTTCTACTTGCTGGTATTGGGACATGTTCTATCTTTGTTCAGTTTTGTGGTGGAGGTCATGACAGTGCGAACACAATGACAATCCTCTGATGAACACGGTCAAAGTTAACAAGAGTTTTTAATATAATTTCACTTTAGTGCTTTAGAAGTAATATTAATGTTGTTTTACGTCCCTTTTGACTACTGTGGCTTTTAGAGACGCTGAGATGCCGGAATGTAGCCCCAAAGGGGATATTTAACGGGACAGTAAATATACTGACAAGACTCCCTCGCATTTGCGCACCCTCAAATGCCAGCTGACTGCGCCAGGATTCGATCCTGCAACCTTGAGCACAGCAAGTGAGAACGTTACCGCCGTGCCACGCAGCCAGCCTGCGCAGAACTTCAGCATTATTTGAAATCTCGAGGAATATCCTCTCACGTTACTGGATCGATATTACCTGTTGCCGAGAAAGGTGTGGTACATAAAGCATTATTAATGAGCTCAGGGATTCGTGATACATTTTGTAACATTCTCATTCCTCTTCAGGTTTAGCAGGTTACGTTCCGTAGAGCAAGCACGCCCTTTCACACTACTGTTTATCACAGGGGCAGTACCAAATATATCTCAACACTGGTTGTTTTACCCTGCGTTGCCCGGGTAATGTTTAAGCCTTTATAAGTTAGTGGTCTATATTCTGTATTAACCACTTACCATAAGGACAATTTATGATGATGCTGAGGGTTGGATCTTACAGCGATATAAGTGTTAATATTACTGAACACTAAACAATATCGCTTTATGTCCTCGACCTGAAGTACATGAGACAATTAAAAAAACAATTTATATTAAGAAGTTTCAAAAATGGCAGGCGTAATAAAAGTATAATAAAAAATAAATAAATTCTTAAAAATTAAAGTTATAATACTTTTATATCTTTAATTTTTAGAACAATAAAACGCTAAAGAAAAGTAAAATTAACATTTAAATTATTATTATTAATTAATATTATGGTGAAACAATTAAAATTAAGAAGTTAAAAAATATAATAACATTTTAATTAAAAATAAATCAGCATATAAAAATTAAAATCATATTCTATTCTAATATTAATTTTAATTACATTAAATATTGAATAAAAGAAAAGAAATAATGACTAGGAATAGTGCCCGGCTTCGCCCGTTGGATTTATATGTTTTATGGATGATAATGAATACTAATACAGAACTGCCACATTATACATAAACTAATAGAAAAAACAAATGTAAAAATGTAACTTTTTGTGGTGGTTGTGGGGGTGATACGTAGTACGGTATAATGGACGTAACATTCATGTCATTTTTCCGTAATGATAATTATAATAATTAATAGGGAAATAGCTATTTAGAGCCTCCGTGGCCTTGGCGGCAGCACGCCGGCCTCTCACCGCTGGGTCCGTGGTTCAAATCCCGGTCACTCCGGCTTCGGTGGCGTAGTCGGTAGCATGCTGAACTGCTGTGCCAAAGATAGCGGGTTCAAACCCGGCCGAAGTCGTCGGATTTTTTAAGAGCGTTAAAATTCCTTCAGCATGCCTTCCTTCGGAGGGGAAGTAAAGCCGGCGGTCCCATGTCATAGATTTATGGCATGTAAAAGATCCTTTCACAGACTAAACTTGTGTAAAGCAAAATTTGTTAGGTTAGATTTCGTCAGAACGCTCTATCAAAGTTCCAACGTTCACCACTAGGTATCATTGATATCTGATGGCGAAAGTTGGAACTACTTGAAATTGAACGGAACTTGTAGCTCACCCTTTATGGTGTCCGCTGGAAGCAGCTACAGACTCAGGCGAGCCGAACATGTCCTCGGACACTCCCGGCACTAAAAGCCATACGATAAATAAATAAATAACTCCATGTGAGATCTGTGCTGGACAAAACGGAGGCAGACAGGTTTTTCTCCGGGTACTCCGGTTTTCCCTGTCAAACTTTCATTCCAGCAACACTCTCCACTATCATTTCATTTCATCTGTCATTCATTTAATCATTGCTCCAGAGGAGTGCGTCAGGCCTCGGCAGCCGGCACAGTTCATATCCTCGCCGCTAGATGGGGGCTTCATTCATTCCATTCCCTGACCCGGTCGGAGACTGGAAGCAGGCTGTGGATTTTCAATAGGAAAATAGCTATTTACTAACTACATTACTGACACAATAAATGCCATTTTCAAACGAATTGAAATATATGATTAGAAAGAGGAGTAAGTGAAATAAAAGACACTGGCTAGGGCCTATATCTCATTGGCTATTAGAAAAGTAGCTCCTGAGGTAACAACAGTGTCATTCAGCGCCTCATAGCTCTGAAGGATAAGGATAGGAATAAATGAAAGTAAATTTGAAAGCACCAACGCTTATTGCAGATGATCTACTCCTCAATGTACTGCACCAACACCATCGCACTTATACAGAGGCATAATATTTTCATGATGATAACTGTTTTCAGGGGCCTAAGAAATCTTTTTGTACAAATTATTCCCCGTGACTGCAATTTATAAACAGCGCAAGATGCAACTCTTTTCGCAGTTCTGCTCCGGAACACGGGTAGGGGCGGCGTGATACAGACCGCTTGGTCAGTCTAACAATAGACTTGTTAAAATATTCTTACAGTTACCCTACTACGTACATGAATTGTTCTAGGGCCTTTAAATGTGTTTCTCAAGATCCTTTGGTCGGTTATTCTAAATATAGTGAATGGAGACGGTTGTCATGAATATTAAATGGACATTGTTACCAGCAGTGTTTCAAACGTTATGTAAAATTCGTTGTAATTAGGTGAAACGGTTTAGATTTGTACCAAAGGGCCTAAATGCAGGAAATGGAGTGGTCTTTCCGAATTTTCAAGTAGACATTTTTACTCGTCGGGTTCCAAAGGGTAAATAAATAAAGTTTGGTTCAGACCGGTGAAACGGTGTAGATTTGTACTGTACCCGAAATCACTAACCAATACCTGATGAAATCCCTCGATGACAACTGAAAATATCCGGCTAAAGAACCCCCAGGTCCTACCACCAAGTAAAGGAGTAATAGGGTATCTAGTCTTCCTAACAGGTTGTATTAAGGATGACCATGGCTTCAGAAGAAAATTACTAGCTCAAGAACACCAAAAACTTCTCAAAAGAGAACTATCTCAAAGGGTGGTATACCCTTTAATTACCAAGCGATGGCCTTCTTAACACGACCTCCCATCAGTTCGTTAAAATATCACGCAATGAAATTTTAAAATAAGAAAACAAACTTTATTCACAAGGAACATGACAACAATAAAAGAAAAGTGCCGGTCGTCAAAATGACCAAAAGAACAGTAACAACTGTCACAAGAAAATCCAAATATTGATAATAAACATCACCTTCCGCTGGGGTGATCATAATAGACATAACTTGCAAAGAAATGAAAAAATCTAAGTACCAATCTCAGAATCATAATTAGAAATTTAAATAATAGACTGGACTTTGAATAAACATGAATTATCACGCAAGAATCTTAAATATATAACATTTGGGGCGATGCCCTAACGCTGTAGCATCCTTTGAATATTATGTACAATAATGTACAAAAATCTAAACAGGATTGTGTTACTGGACACTCAAATTGGTCCCAATGATGTCCTGAATCATATCATTCGCATTAGTTCGATTCATTGAAAATAATCTTTAAATATGGTTTAATTTCACAAAGCGATCAAGCTAAGTGAAATATTAATTGGCAACGGTCATGTTGCATATAATGACAAGATTGTATAAATTTGTAAAGGCTTCGATTAACAGCTGTGGTAATACCTTCGTTAACATACACAAATTATCCAAACAGCTCAGAATTAGTTAATATGAAAGAGAGACCTAGGCCTGATCCAGAAATGATAAACATCTGACTATGCCTCTATAGACATGAAATACAGAAAAAGAACACCTAGGTTTACACTACACCAAACTCCGGGTGCTAGACCATTCGTAGTCTAATAATGATTGGCACTCACTAGCCCACAAGTTCTTACTGGCCCAATCGTTTGTACCAAATTGCTTCAAGAAGCATAATACCTCAAAAACATATCATAATTAAGAGTATGCAACTGTGCATCTTAATACAGGTGACCACAAAATCACATAATGATCTGCATTACACCTTGAAATGTTACACCATTCTTCAAATAATTGTTACAAATTCTAGTTACTTTCTCAAAAGAACCTACATTCGTGCTTGAAAATAAATAACCAACCTAAAGCACGTTGTTCAAAGATATGGAATTAAAGTATTCCTTAAGCCTATCAGTCTTGCCTCACAAAAGTGTACATCAAGTATACTGCTTATATTTCTTGACTTAAAGTCATTCCTCCCTGGGAATAATTCATACAAAAACTTTGATATTTGTCAAGAATGCTTTACTCATTTAACACACACAATTGCACTAACTGCAGTCATTTACGTTACGTTTATAAAATATACATGTCTCAGCATGATATCCAATATTAAATTATTCTCAAATTAATGCCAAGTAGAAAGTTAAAATGATCCTTTCCCAAACTAGGATAGCCTTCAACATCTGTGAATTCAGAAATATTAATGGATGACACCTACACCATGAACGCAGGACAACTTCGCTGGTTAATCCACATACTATCCATTTGGGCAATCCATCAATAAATCCTCACGCACAGAAGCTAAGTGCTTTCCATGAAAATAATCCAGAAAAGTGGATCAAAATTATCAAGGCAATGAACATCGATAAACTTCCAAGTGTCAACTCGATGCAAGGAATAACAAAGTTCCTAACTCAAAACGCTGTATAAATAGTACATGCTAATATGTACTAGCCACTAGTAAACTGTCAATCAGTGTTTTAATACTGTTAAACCAAAATTCGATTAAAGCTATTCTTATATAAATATCTGGAGATCTTCCCCTAATAATGGTCTTCTCGGCTATAAAATTACACATATCTAATTAAATGACTACACTGAATTTATTAATTAAGTAATATATCAAATCTATAAAATACACAAGGGATGAACTCATTAAGTGAACAATAATCCCGGATATACATCAAGTCAGTATCGACAGAAACATCGAACCTAAACTTGTGCATGTCCATTTATACTACTAAAAGAAAATTTGATGGCAATTGTGCTGGCTAACAAATGCTCCACTAAGCTACGATAAATGAGATGTCGATCCAGTACTTTGCGTTGCCTCTTGAAGCGTCGTAAAAGGATATAAATGACTGACTAGCCTCCACGCTAAAGTCGGACAAACCATACTTCCTCCATAGATCTCCCATTCGAACCCAGGAACGCACCGCACTCGACCAGCTGACGGTTGACATCTCACTCCGTCACAGTTCACGCCAGGATTGTCCGCACACGCTTGTGAAATCGCATAGTTCCAGACATAGACCGACATCATGTCATAGCCCGTAATAGCATTCGCTAACAACCACTGATGTATTCCGAAAGAAAAGTCTTTTTCTTACAGGGTGATGCATTCCGTAGATTGTGTGCTGCATCTCGCCAGCGCCTCACATGCAGTTATCCCATTCACATTAGCCTGCCATACTGGGAACTGTTAAAAAAGTGAATGTTCCCCACTGATATCTCGAACGAAAATATGTCTCTTAAAATAAGCATATTGCACTGGACATAAAGTCTTGACGCTGGCATGTGTTATATTCAAGAATGCACATTAGCACGTGAAAGTTTCCACACTAATATCAAGTAATGGCGGCTTGGATCGTGAACACAGCTGGATATGGAAAAATCAGTCCGCGTGCCAACTATACAATATTCCGTCTCTCCCAATTCGACACAATGCAAATGGATTTTACTGAAAGTTTCAATTCCATTGCTGAATTGTAACTGCATTAAACAATGTCACACGTTATAAGTTCACTCGTGAATACACAATATTCCGACCGGCGAAAGTGTAACTCGCTTCACGGTGGGACATACTGGTGTATTCTTTGGAATACACGGTCAGTCAGAGTTAGCTTTTGCTGTTCTTTGATCTATTTGTTTCATTTAATTTTTTTCCCCTGTTCGCAGACACCAACAGTGATTCTTTACGATATATTTTTTCCGTGTCCTTGTTTATGATTTTTGTATGTCTGTTCTAGATATATATCTTCGATGAACAACCTAGCGACACTAAGCAGCTAACCACTGAAGTTCCTCAACATCCCCAATCTCAAGAGGACTTTCTCACTAATCTACTAGGCGTCGTCATAGTCGCCAGCTAACATCTCCATGAAGACTGATTCCTGAAGAAACTTCGCATCTATGAAGAGTTTTTTATTTTTGTAATGTTGGTTATTATGATGCACACATTCTTGTCTAATAAACGCACTCCTTTTTGCTTCCCCTACCACCCCTCACTGACCTTCCTCTGCCGTGGGAGTTGAAGGGCAAGACTAGCAGACAATGGATACCTGAGGCAGGCCGTCAGAACACTGATCCTTCCAAGAATGTGGGAAGGGGAGACGGAACAGTAGCAAGGGAATCCCAGCGCGCGACCAGCAGGGGCGAGAAGAGTGAACAAAATAAGGAGTCACAGCGGAACCTTACCGTATCCGTGAGGCGGATTGGGATTGGAGAAAAAATCATACGTCCCATATCGATTTTTTCCCCGTGCTAGAGGATAATGTGACATTTATGAATTTGTGATGGCATAAATTTCACATGTTATTTCGATATAATTTTGTTCATGTTGGAACTGGAAGAAGGAAAGCGTTGCTTGCAGACCAGAGTAGTAACAAAGAGGCTACTCGTACGCGCTCATTGGAAACTTTCACCGCGCGCTGACAATATAGAGGAACGCAAGGATCAACATCTGGAGACCAGACATCGAGCAACAAGGAAAATATGTCGTTCAAGTCGGTAAGGAGAGGCCAGAGTTTTAACGACGAAACTACCGGATAAGTTCCGCCCACTTGAAAGAAATTAGAACAACAATTAAATGTCAGGAACGCAAGTTATATCATCATGAAGAAGACGATCCCAGGCTCTCAAAAGTATTTTTGAAATGTAAATTATGCTAAAGTGTGATACCGTTCTGAAGTAAAAGCAAAACGAGGGCTGGATTTGAAACAACCAATCGCAGCCGAGGACGCGAGACGCGGTCAAATCCCGCGTAAATGGATGAACAATGAGCCAATTTACGGAGCTATTTATCTGAGAATCTAACGATCCAATTTTGAAATAATAAGGAGCACTGAGACATTGAAAACGAACGCATTTAAATGAACTTCTTTGCATATCTGGGCGGATGATATTATAGAATTAAATTTTGGAGGCTCCCCACTCTTGCGGATTTCTTCGCGAAACATATTGTTACGTGCCACCCCCTAGTGGCACTTTTGTTAACTGGATTTCGGTGGGGGTACAAAGCACAACACCAATTACTGCTTAAAGAAATAATTAACTTTATTGTGGCCAGAAAATTACACTAATCAGCAAATACAAGCACTTAGGAGCCTTCTCCAGTTTCCTCAAGTCTCTTCCTTATGCGCTCTTGGCCCCTTTCACTTGCAACAGACCACAGAAGTTAATCCGTCCTAATGAGTCCGGTGGCCTTGGCAGAAGATACCTGCCCCTCTTCCTCAGGTACAACAAATACAGTTACTTACGAGCACTTGATGTACGCTGTTCACAAGCTGGGAGAAACAATGTCACAGGATTTCGTAACTCGCACAGCACTTCGTCACCACACTTCTGTCGCACAAGATAATCGCTCGCACTAGCACGTTAAACACAACAACAACCACTGCTTGACGGGTCACTCTTATATAGCCGGCCGGTGACTCAATAAATGCTTCTAGATCCATCCAGAGTCCACGGCTTCTCGAGGTTTCCAGCGCTGGTCCAGTCACGAATGTTCTGGACTATCCCTTTGTCCTAGTAGCCCTGTTGCATAAGGCGCGCGCAATACAGGAGGCAGGGCACAGCCCAGCCCTGGGGCAGTTGTGACTCACGCGGCGACTGATGACACAAACTCACAGCCGTAACACCACCCCCTTCCTCAAAAGGCTGATCGTCCCGATCAATCATTGGTCCGTCTGTGTCCCTCCGTAGGCTGCCAGGCGATCTCGATGCACGATCTTCATCTTCGCCCTCGGGCTCCGCTGGATCCTGTAGACGACATCGTTGATCCGTTTCACGACTCGGTACGGGCCCTCCCAGGACATCTGCAGTTTGGATGACAGGCCTTTCTTCCGTAATGGGTTGAAGAGCCAGACCAGGTCGTCCTCGTGGAATCCGTCGGCATCCGTCTGCTGGTCGTATCGGGTCTTCATTCGGTCGGTCTCGATCCGCAGTTTCCTCCTCGCGAACGCGTGTACGTCCTCCAGTTGGTCGACCAGTTCTTGACAATACTGGCTTACCGGGATCGGATCATTCCCAGGTCGGCCGAAGGCAAGATCGACAGGTAGACGGAGCTCCCTCCCAAACATGGCCCGGGCTGGTGTGCACCCGGTGGCTTCATGCACGGCGGCGCGGTAAGCCAGGAGAAATAGTGGAAGATGCTTGTCCCAATCCCTCTGGTGCTCGCTGACGACTATTCGGAGATGGTTCTCGACGGTGCGATTGAATCGCTCTACCATCCCGTCGGACTGAGGGTGTAGCGGCGTTGTCCTTGTCTTCCGGATCCCCAGCAGCTGGCATAGGTTCTGGAACACCTGCGACTCGAAGTTCCTCCCTTGGTCGGAGTGCAGCTCCAGGGGTACTCCGTACTGGCTGACGAATTCCTTCACCAGGGTCTCTGCGATCGTCGCGGCTACTTGGTTAGGGAGCGCATACGCCTCCGGCCATTTGGTAAAGTAGTCGCTGACGACTAATATGTAGCGGTTCCCTGCCTCGCTTAACGGGAATGGCCCAGCAACGTCGATGGCCACTCTCTCCATGGGGCCGCCCACGTTGTAAGTCTTCAGTGGACCCCGTCGTCTTCGTCCTGGGCCCTTGCTGGCTGCGCAATCGTGGCACCTCGCGCAGTGGTTCTCCACGTCTGTTCGGCATCCGATCCAGTAGAACCGCTCTCTCAGCTTCTCCAGGGTCTTCTTTATCCCTAGGTGTCCACCAGATGATCCTCCATGAACTTCCTTCAGGACTTCCTCCGTCATAGCCTTTGGAACGACGACTTGTTCCCGAGATGTCTTCCCGTCGGTGCTCTCCCAGGTACGGCAGATGAGGCCATCCCTTACAATCAGCGAGTCCCACTGTGCCCAGTAGGACTTAAACTTTGGGCTGCAGTCACTCACAATGTTCCACCCGGGTCTGGGGACACAGGCCCTCTTCCATTCGGCTATCAGTCTCAGGTCATCGTCTTCCGCTTGCGCCCGCGTGAAAGATTCGCGGCTCCAGCTCCCTTGAAGTTCCACGGTAGTCCTTCGGCACTGTATCCCGGTGTTCTCCTCCCTTCGGGCACAGAAGGTGCAGTCTTCGGGGCACGGTCTTCGTGACAGGGCGTCGGCGTTAGAATGCAGTTGGCCTTTCCTGTGCTGAATCTCAAAATTATACTGTTGAAGCCTCTCTAACCACCGCGCGAGTTGACCCTCGGGCTGCTTGAAGTTCAGGAGCCACCGCAGGGATGCATGGTCGGTCCTGATGAGAAATTCTTGCCCGTACAGGTACTTGTGGAAGTGTTCAATGGTCTTCACGATGGCGAGCAGCTCCTTCCTGGTGACGCAGTAGTTCCTTTCTGGCTTTGACAAGGCCTTGCTGAAGTAGGCCACTACTCTTTCCTCGCCGTCCACTACCTGCGACAGGATTCCCCCTATGCCAAAGTCGCTGGCATCGGTATCGACGATGAACCGTGTTCCAGGTCTGGGGTAGGCCAGAATAGGCGCGGTGCACAGAGCCTGCTTGAGTTGTTCGAAGGCACTGTGGCATTCTGCTGTCCACGTGAAGAGTTGGTCCTTCTCAGTCAGGCGATGTAAAGGTTTGGCGATGTCGGCGAATCCCCTCACGAAGCGACGGTAATAAGTGCAGAGTCCCAGGAAGCTTCGTAGTTGGGACTTGTCCTTCGGAACTGGCCACCCCCTCACAGCTGCGGTCTTCTCTGGGTCGGTGCGCACCCCTTCCTCGGAGACGATATGCCCAAGGTACTGGACCAGCTTCTGGAAGAGCTGACACTTCTTGGGGCTCAACTTCAGCTGGGCAGCCCGTAGCTTCAACAAGATCTCCTTCAGGTTGCTGTAGTGCTCCTCGAAGCTTCTCCCCAGAACGATGACGTCGTCTAGGTAGACCAGGCAGGTCTTCCAGTGTAGTCCCCTCAGAATGGACTCCATTAGCCTTTCAAAGGTCGCAGGGGCGTTGCATAGACCGAATGGCATGACGGTGAACTGCCAGAGCCCGCTGCCCACAGAGAACGCCGTTTTCTCGCGGTCCTTAGGGTGGACCTCCACCTGCCAGAAGCCACTCTTCAAATCCAAGGTGGAGAACCATCTTGACCCTGATATGGTGTCCAGCGTGTCGTCGATCCGGGGTAGAGGGTAGCCGTCCTTCTTTGTGTCGTCGTTCACCCGCCTGTAGTCCACGCAGAACCTGGTGGAACCGTCCTTCTTCTTCACAAGCACGACCGGAGAACTCCAAGGACTATGTGATGGCTCGATCACCCCTTGCTCCTTCATCTCTTCTACCATCCGGTCGACTTCGGCTTGCTTGGCGAGCGGGACACGTCGGAATGGGGCACTAATCGGTGCGCTGTCCCCAACGTCGATTCTGTGCAGGACCAAGCTTGTCCTGCCGAAGTCTTTGCTCCCCACGGAGAAGACATCCTGGAATTCGCGTAGCAGGTCCTGAAGTTGGCGTGATTGTTCCTCGTCTAAATGGTCCTGGGATCCTTGGTACAGCTTCTGTAGTTCTTCTGGCAGTGTGCGTCTTCTTCGGTTGTCCGTCTGCAGGTGTCCGTCCGTCGTGTCGGTGATGCGGGCAATCCAGGTAACGGGCTCGCAGACTCCTAGGTTGGTGTCCCGGTGAACCGTAATGTCATAGTCGTTCAGGTTGGACAGGCGGACGTACGGCCGAGACATCGTGTTGATGAGGGTCTTGGCAACTAGCAATCCTTTTATCTGGATGTCCTCATATTTTGGCTCGATGACAGCCGCCACTCCCTCAGCAGTTCCGTCGACAATTACGGCGGCGCTGACCTCCGTCCTGGCAGGAACGATGACGTCCTCTCTCAGCCTTACTCGTCGTGCGGTGACGGCCTCGTGTGCTGGTTGCAAAGCAAGTTCCTCACCTCCGAAGTGCAGAGTGTTGGTACTCAGGTCCAAGATGATGTTGTTCTGGTCCAGGAAGTCCAGTCCGATGATCATTTCGTTTGATACGTCAGCCACAAGCACTGAATGCTTTATCACCGGTCGACCAATGACGATCTCCAGTGAGGCTTCGCCATGTACCGGTGCGGTCTCTCCGGTCGCGGTTATTAGCTGGAGGTTCCTTTGTGTGGGTTGCACTCTCCACTTCGGGATCACAGTGGGATTGACGATGGTCCTCGATGCTCCCGTGTCGATCAGCATGGGCCAGCTCACTCCGTTGATGACTCCGTCGACCATCAGGCTGCTATTGTCCCTCCGTAACTTCGTCACACGCACTTGGACTGCCGGGGCTTGACGACTGTCACAAGCCAACCTTTGCCCCCCAAGGCTGGCTAATACTCGTTTCCCTGGGCCGCGCGGTTTTCAGACGACTGATTTCCCGTCGGATACCCTCGGCGGCGGCGATCACCGCAGTCCTTGCTCAGGTGGCCTTTCTTACCGCAGGCCCAGCAGGTCGGTAGTCCTCATCCAGGCCGCCTCTCCGGTTGTCTTCCGGCTGTGACTTTGCTGGTGGTGCCGCGACTATCGAAGAAACGGCTTAGCGCCTCCATCAATTCGTTGGCCA
Organism: Meconema thalassinum; assembly: GCA_946902985.2. Taxonomy (NCBI): domain Eukaryota; kingdom Metazoa; phylum Arthropoda; class Insecta; order Orthoptera; family Tettigoniidae; genus Meconema; species Meconema thalassinum. The sequence goes on along the minus strand of OX336390.1, from coordinate 64,665,373 downwards.
GGGGCTTGGTCTCGTTGGTTTTTGCTGGTTCATCGACGTCCACTTGACGCACCCGCGCGTGCATTCTGGATGCCTGTTTTGCCGTCTCGAATTCAAGTGCGTGGCTCAGCGCATCTGCCAGGGTCTTATTGCGCGCGAGTCGCAGCGCCTGTTGAGTGTCCGAGTCCCGTAGCCCGTCGGTGAAGGTCTGCGTCGCTATCTGCTCCGGAAAGTCGGCCGGCGCTGTTGGGTAGGCAAGCCTTACGAGGCGTGCGATGTCCATCTCGAACTCCTGCAGGGTTTCCGCGTTCTTCTGTACCCGGGTCCGGAGCTGCATCTGGTAGGCCTGCTGAAGATGGCTATCTCCATATCGGGACTCCATATGGGCGATCAGTGAAGCGTAGTCCTGGGATCCAGTCGGGATGGCCTGAAGGACGTTAAGGGCGTCACCTCTCAGCGCTACAATGAGAGCTGTAGCCTTTTCTGTGTTGTTCCAGTTATTTATGGAACAGGCCGCCTCGAACTGACGTAAGTAGGTGCTCCACGGGACCTTTCCGTCGAAGGTTGGGGGCGTCACTCTGCTATGTCCCGTTCCTGATATTCCCGGTGTAACGGTGGGCGGGCGTTGGCGCAGCTCGGCAACTTCCTCTTGTAGGGCTTTGACTCTCTCATCCACCCCGGTCGCCGGGCGTCGGCGCAGCTCGGCGACTTCCTCTTGTAGGGCTTTGAATCTATCTTCCATCCCTGTCGGCGGGAGTCGGCGCAGCTCAGCAAATTCCTTTTGTAGAGCGTTGAATCTCTCTTCCACCCCCATCAGCGGTCGTTGGCACAGCTCGGCAACTTCCACTTGCAAGGCGTTGAATTTCTCCTCCACCCCCATCAGCGGGCGTTGGCGCAGCTCGGCAACTTCCACTTGCAAGGTGTTGAACTTCTCCTCCACTGCCGCGACTTCCTCACGTAGGCCCTGTTCTAATTTCCTTTGGCTCTCCTCTAATTTCGTCAGCAGACACTCTTCCAGATTTTTCTGGCCATCCAGAAATTTGGCGGTTAGGTCCTCTGCTAACTTATTCTGGCTGTCTTCCATCTGCTTCAGGTCCTCCGCTAACTTATTTTGGCCTTCTTCTAATTTGGAAGTTAGGTCCTCTGCTAACTTATTTTGGATGTCCTTCAGGTCCTCTGCTAACTTCTCCTGGCCATCCTCCATCTTCATTTGGCCATCCTCCATCTTCTTCTGGCCGTCTTCCATTTTGGCAGTTAGGTCCTTGGTTAAATTCTTCTGGCCGTCCTCCATCTTGGTTTCCATGCCATTTAACTTTTCTAGCAGTGCTGCCAATTTCTCCTCCATTTTAGTTGTTTGTCTTGTAAAGGGCATGCACTCACAGGAAAATTAGAGAAAATGACCTGCTCGGGTTTTGAAACCAGGACCATCAGGTGTTGTGCTTGAGTTCGTAATCTGGCTTCTGACACCAGTTGTTACGTGCCACCCCCTAGTGGCACTTTTGTTAACTGGATTACGGTGGGGGTACAAAGCACAACACCAATTACTGCTTAAAGAAATAATTAACTTTATTGTGGCCAGAAAATTACACTAATCAGCAAATACAAGCACTTAGGAGCCTTCTCCAGTTTCCTCAAGTCTCTTCCTTATGCGCTCTTGGCCCCTTTCACTTGCAACAGACCACAGAAGTTAATCCGTCCTAATGAGTCCGGTGGCCTTGGCAGAAGCTACCTGCCCCTCTTCCTCAGGTACAACAAATACAGTTACTTACGAGCACTTGATGTACGCTGTTCACAAGCTGGGAGAAACAATGTCACAGGATTTCGTAACTCGCACAGCACTTCGTCACCACACTTCTGTCGCACAAGATAATCGCTCGCACTAGCTCGTTAAACACAACAACAACCACTGCTTGACGGGTCACTCGTATATAGCCGGCCGGTGACTCAATAAATGCTTCTAGATCCATCCAGAGTCCACGGCTTCTCGAGGTTTCCAGCGCTGGTCCAGTCACGAATGTTCTGGACTATCCCTTTGTCCTAGTAGCCCTGTTGCATAAGGCGCGCGCAATACAGGAGGCAGGGCACAGCCCAGCCCTGGGGCAGTTGTGACTCACGCGGAGACTGATGACACAAACTCACCGCCGTAACAATATAAATAATAGCTGGACCTGTAGTGAAATAACTTTAGGCATTGCAGGAGGCGTGAGCCCTAGCCCAATACGGTCAGGAATTGCCGCAAATTTATAAGTCCAATCAGTCGACTTAACGCTGTTAACAATCATAATTATTCGCAAGCACGAAGAGGAACAGTGTTACGCGAAGTGCATACTGTAATTAGTGAAAAACGGGAAATAAGTTATAAATTGCCATCCGGGCTATACGCGATGTCAGTGAGGCAGGAAGTTATGAACTGTCGGCCGAATTGAGTAGGTTGACATAATAACTTAGAAGTTAGGAGCTCCATACACGAACCGTGCATTGTTCTTTAAAAGCAAAGTCACAGTGGGCCTTTGTTTTTGGTGATTTAACCGTGTGTAAAATCATCCTCCTTCTTCAAGATGACGCTGAAGAGTCGGAAGAGTGAACTCCTGGAACTAAACGACATCATGGCATATGTGAGATAAGTAGAATCAGCATGGGGCTTGCACGCTTAAAGCTACCCATCCTGGGAATAGGATACGTTTTCTCCATTATGAGCAATTATAATACAATAGGTAATTTTTGGGCACAGCAGGCAATAGTGTGCAAGTTTGTATATATTTTAATGGTGATTTTATTTATGTTTTTTTAGAAGATAGGATTTTGACATGGTCATCAAATTTTGTATTATTTTTGTTTCTTTGAGGGTTTCATTAATGATGTTTCGAATGCACTGTAAAGGGATACGGGGTGTGAGTGTTTGAGCATGACCCGCAAAGTTATAAACCAGGTATGGGGGAAAATAGCCAGACATTGAGACAAGCCAGTGGTGATGCAGCCATATTATGCACAACTCGTAAGTAAGGTACTGATGACCAAACCCAAGGTAAGAAGGTAATGCCTAGGTGACAGTCTAAATTTCAGAGGAGAGTGAGAATGACCCTGGTGGAGGATTCAGTTCCCGCAGTCTACGATGATATAAAATGGTAATAATCGGAAAATAATGATTGAATTCATTGTGTGATGAGAGTACGTGATGACTCTGTCAGAAAGGAAACTGTACAACTCATGCCCAGGGCGGTCAAGTAGGGAAGCAGGTATACAGGACTTTGGCCGACTGTCTGGATCTTGGGGGGTGAGGCGAAGGTCGTTGCCCACCAGGCGGGTTTGTTGTGAAATGAGAACGGCTGTGCGATGTCAGGTATTGCTTATCTTTGTAGAGGGAAGGAGGTTGCACTTTCCTGGGTTCTTTTGTTTCCCTGCCGCTTCAGAAGCGATGTAAAGTAATATTATTGTCATTTTAGTGCATTCATTGTAATTAATGAGTATTTATTTCACGGGGCGCAGGCCACCGCGTTGTTCGTTTATTTGATGCCTCATGTGTTTTTTTGACTTGTATTTGATTACCTTAGCTTGGCAGAGCTGTGGCTCTGAGTTGAGTTAAATGTTTTTGTAAGATAAAAAGTGATACACGCACTGCCTGCGACCGAAAAAATAAACCTGTGCCTTCATTTTCGGACTCTTGAGAGGAAGAAAATGATTGCAAGAGAGAGCTTGTCCGAAACCCTAAACCCACTATAATTGTAAAAAATAGTGCGCTATTGTTTGATAGAATGGCTGGACTTTTTAGGACACAGTTTGAATTAAGTCTGGTGACATATTGGAACTTGGAGCAGTGGACTGCTACTAGACTTTTCTTTCCTGGTTTCAGCCAGTGTGATTAGAGACTTTATTTTTGAGCAGATCTTTAGAATCTTTAATTTGTGTTTATAAAGTAATATTAAGGGAGTTGTTGTTTTGTTGTCTGTGGACGGGAGTAAGAGGGAAGATGTGCTTTTCCTGAATAAATAATTTCTATTAGGATTCTTCTGTCATATTGATTTCAGTTGTAAGCTTCCTGAGATCCGTCATAAAAATCCCCAGGATGTATAGTTAAGTAGAGCCCGCGAACAGTCCATTAACCCGATGATAGAGTCAGCATCCTGGAAGACCTTAAAGGGTACAATACAGACAGCGCAACCTCATGATACATATTCAAGACCTTTCTCCGTACAACAAGGTTTCACTTCATAATGGAAAGGCAGCAGGTTTAGATGGTATTCACCCAGAATTATTAAAGAAGTGTAGCCCGGCTGCGAAACAATGGTTAGCACTGTTTTTCAGCAGAATACTGGAAACAGGAAAGTTACCCTCAATATTTAAGAAGACTAAAATCATTGCACTCTTAAGCCAGTAAAAGATCCCAAATTACCTCAAAGGTATCAGAAAATAGCCTTGCTGTTACATACAAACTTCTAGAAAGATTGATCCTGAATAGAGTAGCTCCAACAATAGAAGCTATACTTCTAGTCGAACAAGCGGGATTCCATCCTGGCCGTGATTGCAGTGACCAAGTCCTTTCCCTTACCACCTTTGTGGAAGTAGGTTTCGAGATGAGGTTGAAGAGCGTCTCTTCGTTTCTAGATCTCACTGCAGCATGTGATACTGTGTGAAAGGAAGGTCTTTTACTAAAACTGATCAAGGCTGTTCCTTCTCTGAAGATAATAAAGTTGATAGATAATCTGCTAAGTAACTGAATGTTCCATGTTTACTCTGAGAACAACAGAAGTAGTTTCCGCAAACTGAACAATGGTTTGCCACAAGGTTCGGTTCTCTCCAGTTCTGTTTAATTTGTACACTCATGATCTGCCTAAAACAGTGTCCCGTAAATTCATATATGCAGATGATATCAACCTCACAGTTCAGCGCACCAATTTTGCAGATGCTGAGAAAATTCTAACTCAAGATCTTCTAGTTCTGGATGACTACTTTAGGAAATGGCGCTTACAGCCGAATCCTAGCAAAAGTGAAGTAACCGCTGGACAATAGACACGCAAATTATCAGCCCAGAATCTAATTTAGAGGCAAAGCACTACCGTACAATGATGCCCCTACATATTTGGGAATGACTGTTGATAGAACCCTAACATACAGAGGCCACTTAGGTAAATCTGCTGCGAAACTGAAGAGCCGCAATAACCTTCTTCAGCGCCAAGCTGGAACATCATGGAGGGCAGATGCCAACACACTACGTACGACTGCTTTAGCACTTGTCTATTCTTCAGTAGAGTACTGCTCTTCGGTATGGATTAAAACCCACCATACTCATCTGGTGGATGTTCAGCTCCATCACGGTATGGTTATACACACACCAAAAAAAGTTTTGCATCACCTCGGTTCCAAGAGTTCCGGAACCTTTAAATACAAAGGGAATAGAGATCAACACAAACAACATTTCAGCTCGTTTTATTGCTCATGAGACCCACACATTGCATGTTGTACCATCATACAGCTAGACTTTCAGCATTTGTGGTCCAGATTGCAGTACACACCACTACCTCTAATACCCAGTAGCACGTCCTCTTGCATTGATGCATGCCTGTATTCGTCGTTGCATACTATCCACAAGTTCATCAAGACACTGTTGGTCCAAATTGTCCCACTCCTCAACGACAATTCGGCGTAAATCTCTCAGAGTGATTGGTGGGTCAAGACGTCCATAAACAGCCCTTTTCAACATATCCCAGGCATGTTCGATAGGGTTCATGTCTGGCGAACATGCTGGCCACTGTAGTCGAGCGATGTCGTTATCTTGAAGGAACGCATTCACAAGATGTGCACGATGAGGTCGAGAATTGTCGTCCATGAAGACAAATGCCTCTCCAATATTCTGCCGATATGGTTGCACTATGGGTCGGAGGATGTCATTCAGGTATCGTAAAGCCGTTTCGGAGCCTTCCATGACCACCAGTGGCGTACGTCGGCCCCACATAATGCCACCCCAAAACATCAGGGAACCACCACCTTGCTGCACTCGCTGGACAGTGTGTCTAAGACGTTCAGCCTGACCAGGGTGCCTCCAAACACGTCTCCGACGATTATCTGGTTGAAGGCATATGCGACACTCATCGGTGAAGAGAACGTGATGCCAATTCCGTGGGGTCCATTCAGCATGTTGTTGGGCCCATCTGTACCGCGCTGCATGGTGTCGGGGTTGCAAAGCTGGACCTCGCCATGGACGTCGGGAGTGAAGTTGCGCATCATGCAGCCTATTGCGCACAGTTTGTGTTGAAACACGACGTCCTGTGGCTGAACGAAACGCATTATTCAACATGGTGGCATTGCTGTCAGGGTTCCTCCGAGCGGCAATCCGTAAGTAGCGGTCATCCACTACAGTAGTAGCCCTTGGGCGGCCTGAGCGAGGCCTGTCATCGACAGTTCCTGTATCTCTGTACCTCCTCCATGTCCGAACAACATCGCTTTGGTTCACTCTGAGACGCCTGGAAACTTCCCTTGTTGAGAGCCCTTCTTGACACAAAGTAACAATGCGGACGCGATCGAACTGCGGTATTGACCTTCTAGGCATGGTAGAACTACAGACAACATGAGCAGCGTACCTTCGTCCTGGTGGAATGACTGGAACTGATCGGCTGTCGTACCCCCTCCGTCTAATAGGCCCTGCTCATGCATGGTTGTTTACATCTTTGAGCAGTTTTAGTGACATCTATGAACAGTCAAAGGGACTGTATCTTGGATACAATATACACAGTCAACGTCTATATGCCGGAGATCTGGGAACCGAGGTGATGCAAAACTTTTTTTGATGTGTGTAGTTACAGGAACATTGCTTTCCACTCCAGTTCGGTGGCTCCCAGTGTTGAGCAACATACCACCTCCTCACATCACAAGACACAAACATCTTGTTCATCTGTGGTCAAGAATGCTCAAGAACAAAACACTCCCAATTCATGAGGATGTGAGTCAATTAGGATCATCCAGGCTGAAGTCCCGCAAACCTGCATGTAAAACTGCATTGGAACTGATAACCAATCTTAAAGACACCTGGCGGAATGAGTGGACTCGTTCCCCACCACATGACATTATAAAAATCGCAAATCCAACTGTGAAAATAAATGGTTTCACTTTGTCAAGGAATGTTTGGTGTAGACTTAACCGCATCAGATGTGGCTTAGGAAGAACCGCTTTGGTTCTTTATAAATGGGGTTGGAGAGATTCACCACACTGTGATTGTACTGACATCCCACAATCAATGAAACACATAGTGGTGGAGTGTCCTCCTCGTGGCTTCCCTGGTAGTTAGGAGGGCATGCACTCTGCTACTCCAGAGGCGGTGTGTTGGCTCAACGGATTAGATGTAAAAGTGTAACTTTCAGTGTGAGCATAATGTGTCTGTTGTTGTTGGAACTGTATTCTGTATTCTTCCCCAGTGTTGTGTAGCAACATACGCCACATAAATTGTTTAAAAAACACCTTCCATTTTCATTCATCTTCCATCATTCATTCCTCTCTGACATTGGCATCGAGAAGGGCCTGTGTCCGTAAAACTGGCACTACATTGATGTTCAGCGTGTCCCATCCCCCCCCCCCCCCCCGTTATGGTTGGTTGGTTCCTTAGTTTAGGTGCTACGACAACGCTGTCATGTCACCCCGTGTACTTTGTGTGTGTGTATTTGTCTGATAACTGGTGTCAATTGTGATGGCTGTACTAGTGTGTCTTACCTGTGATTCAGGTAAGGACTACAGACGATCAATTTATCAAGTAGCTCCTACTTTTGCTACCACATGCTAACGTTCACGACACATAGCTGCGGACTTGGCTACTAGATGTCTTCGCAGCCATCACCTGGCTGGGAACGTTGGAACTATTATAGCGTTATTAAACTAACCTGCAAATTTTAGCTTCATAAATTGTAGTTAGTGGAAGGTTCTTCTTAGAGCTGTCGATTTAATCGGTTAACCGACTAATCTAAAATTACGATTGACCGATCAGTGTGCTTTAGTCGACTAATCGAATCGATTAGAATAGTAGTGTGGTGTAGGAAAAATAACTGTTTAACGTAGCACAAAACCTGCGTATTGTATTATTATTTGCCACTTGGCGCGCTAGCGTCAGCTATTGGAAGATTGACAGGTCTTTAAAGTTAGCTGATTCTCTTGCCTTTGCTTCAGAAAGATAACAGCGATACTATCTCCTTATTTGCTTTCTTCTAAACTGAGGGACCTGCCTATCGCTTTTACAAACGATAGGAGACAGGCTATTATTGTGGTATTACTGAAGTCGACAAGTCATTGGTGGAACTAGAAGATGACTTCGCAGTCCCTCTGCATTGGTGGAAAATACATTCAGTCCAACTTCCACATCTAATAAGGCAGAGCGAAATAAAGCTTAGAATTCCGGCTACTTCAGTTCCGTGTGAGAGAGTGTTCAGTGACACTGGAAATATTGTTAATAAGAGAGGGCAGCCCTTAGATCTACTCATGTCAACTTACTGACATGCCTGAAGTCCTGGAGCAAACAAGTGTGACTGTAGGTAACTGCTAAATTCAACTTCAAACTTTTGTGTCACTAAACAATGAATATTGAAATATATTTTAAATAATATTATTAACTTAGTAGCTTTTGAATTTATTTAGTTTTTACTTGAACGCCACCAGTACAATTAAAATTTAAAATTATATCTTCCTCATAGCAAATGGGATTGTGAACATTTTGAAATATAGGTTTCTTCTTCTCCATCGGAACTGTGTGAAACCGACTACACTTCGATTTATCGACCGATTAACCGATTAAAGACATTCGAGTAACGGATCAAAATCGATCGACAGCTTTATTTTTCATGCCATAAATCTGTGACATGGGACCGCCGGCTTTTCTTACCCTCCAAAGGAAGGCATACCGAGGGATTTTAAAGCTCTTAAGAAATCCGACGACTTCGGCCGGGTTTTAAACCGCGATCTTGGGCATAGAAACTCAGCATGCTACCAACTACTCCATCGAAGCCGCCTTATCTCCCTCTGAGGACGGAACAATGGAATAAGAAAAATGTATAGGCTGCAATTGTTGTATTTGCTACCTTGCACATTCAATACACTTGGAAAATAAAGAATAAAATTTACATTTTGGTGATAATTTGGAAATTTCTTGGTTTGGTTAATATGTTACTGAGATTTTATTTTACGAAATTACCTGGAATGGTTTTGATATCTATAGCATACCCATACGTCTCGAACAGGGTTCACCACTGAAATGGTCAAAACGTTCGTCAAACTCGTAAGAGAATAATGACATTAAACTGTGAAATAGTTTATATAATGGGCTAGTTTCCCACATTGGCAAAAACAAAGCAAACTTTATTAGAGAAATAAAGTTCTGAATCACTGAGCACTGTTTCTCAATTAAGAGATAAAATATGGCATTTCAACACATTCTGTGTCCTAGTGATGACCTGGTGAGTTATGATTCAAAGTGAAGTTCTCTCACACAATATTGGTTTGTGCTGTACAGTACTGTGGTAAATTCACCCTTTCTTGCAATAAATAGCAAGGTCTACTGTAACAAGAGCGGAGAGATGTGAGGGAAGGTTAGAAGCTGTGCACATGTTCAAGTGTTTAAGTATGAACTTGGCGTCTTTGTTACACTAGGCCCGGATTACATTCAAAACGCGGGTTCAAGTTCATAAAGTTAAGTATGTTCATCAGAGGATTCTAACCGTAACAATGTCCACAACAAATCCGAAGACAGAGATTTTTAGCCTATTTTCAATTTTGAAAAAATAGGCTTATGAGATCACCTTTTGTCCGTGTGTGTGCGTGTGCGTGTGTGTGTGTGTGTGTCCCTAATAAAATCTAAACGGCTGGAGAGATTTCAATGAAACTCGGTAAGTTCATAGCACTATTCCCGGCGACCTCGACCGTGTCATTCAAATTTTGTTAAGTCTCACCAATCCAACATGGCGGCTGTGCGAATTATTTCACTAGCATTCAATATCACCGAAGCTATTACCGATATCGCCCTGTAATTGTGTACGGTAATAAAGGGCACTACTAGAAGTTCACCTATGAGACTTTCAAAAACCTGGTGACTACAAAACCAACATGGCGGTCAAGCGAATTTGAGACTTTTAAATAGACTTTTCTCGCGATTTAACTATCCAAACGTAATGAAACTTGGTACAGCAAATGTATATACACATTGCAATGCACTGGAGTCTAATTTAGTTCAATTGTTTACATAACCTCAAAATGGCGGCTGTGCGAAATATTTCACTGACATTCTATATCTCCGAAACTATTACAGATATCACCCTGCAATTTTGTACGGTTATAAAGGGTACTGATACAAGTTTACCTATGTATAACTCATAAACCTGTAAAGTACAAAACGAACATGGCGACCAAGCGAATTTGAAATGTTTTAATAGACTTTTCTCGTGATATAACTCTCTGAGCGCAGTCAAATGAGGTACAGTAAATGTTTTTGCAGATTGTAATGCACTGCCATCAAATTTAATTCAATTGTTTACATAACCTCAAGATGGCGGCTGTGCGAAATTTTAAAATTAAGTTTTTATTTCTTGTGTCGTAATCATGCGATCGAGGTGAAAGTTTGAATAATGAACCTAGGCAATAATTGCCCTTGAATGGTACATAATTCTATGGCCTATACATATAACAATCCTAAATGGCGAGCTTCCGAAATATTTAGACAGTTCTCAATATCTATGAATCTTTTACAGCAACCAAACTGATTTTTTTTATGTTCATAGAGACTATGAACATATGTTCACCTAAAGGACTTTCAGTAGCCTGGTGAGCACAAATCCAACATGGCGGCGACGCGAAGTATAAATATTTAAATGGACGTTTTTCGCGGATTAACTATCCGAGTGCCGTGAAACGTTGCACGTTAAATGCTTATACAAATGTTGATCCACTGGCATCTACTTTATTTCAATTGTTTGCATAATCACAAGATGACTGCTGTGCGTAATTTTAAAATCTCGTTTTTACTTCTTGTGTTCTAATCATGCGATTGAAGTTTGACTACCATACGTACACAATAATATTAATGCAATAGTACAAAAATAAAAATCCAACCTGACGACCATCTGAAATAATTAGACGGTTCACAATATCTACGAATCTGTTACAGCAATTTTGTATGTTGATAGAGGCAATTAACATTAGCAGGATATATGAAAATAGGCTGTATAGTTCTTCTCGGAACTACTTGTTTTTTTTCGTGTAGCCTCCAGAGAGGCCGAGTGCAGGTCTTTCAAGTCGACGCCCGTGGACGACCTGCGCGTCAGAATAAGAGATGGAATGGATGAAGATGAATTAAATTGGGCAAGGATGTGGAAGGAAGCGGCCGTGGCCTGTCAGAAGGTACCGTCCCAGCATTTGCCTGGTGTTGAAAATGGGAAACCACGGAAGACCATTTCAAGGACAGCCGACGGTGGGGCTCGAACCCACGCGTCTACCGAGTCAGCAGAGTGCTTGGCCCCATGACCTAAGGCTGCGCTTTAGCCAGCGTAGCCACTACTGTCGGTAAGACAGAGATGATATGCCATAGTAGAGGCAAATAGAATGCTGTCTGCAGATGATCCAGCGTGGACAGCTCAGGGCCAGGAGATTCCTTTTGTTGTGAGTCCAAGAACCTTTACTTAGTCTGCCTCTCCAATTCTAATTCACTCCACTTGAAATAGAGTCCTACTTCCCTTGTGTGCATGACTGTCTTAGAGAGAACTGCAGTAAAAGGAGAATACGCTGGAGTAGTCTAATATAACTGTAGTAGAAACCACCAATATTCTGTTTCATTACATGGATTGAATTTTTGTCTTCGTTGGCATTCTCCTTAGCCCTAATCTCCATATCAGCCCAAACGGAGTCAAGGGTTATGGATACATTTTTGTGGAGGTAAACATCGTCCACATTCTTGCTCCAACTTTTGGTTTGGTTTCGCACGGACAGTCTTTCAATTAACTCTGGGCAATGGGCATTCATTGACGGTTCTATACTCTTGTTATAGCGGTTGGACAAACCACATGGAGTCCAGATTCATAGAGCGCTTTGTAGGAGTCAATTTCAGGGTAATATTTAGTAATACTCAGTAAACTCGTAAGACTGCCTTGAAACGCATTGGTCACTGTAAGACAGAATATTACATAGAATATTATGAGAAGTTTTCCAGACAGCATATGTGGAAACGTTTGTAAGGAACATGTAGAAATTAAAGAGAAGGTGTAGAAAATATTGGTGAGGAAACTTGAAGGTGTTTGGTTGAGACGCTGAACAATATACCACGAAATGGCAATTAGTGGTATGCTACCTTTTTTTTCGCTATCGTTTTACCCTCCAGGGTTGGCTTTTCCCACGGACTAAGCGAGGGATCCCACCTCTACCGCCACTGAGGGCAGTGTCCTGGAGCTTGAGACTCTAAGTCCGGGATACAACTGGGGTGTGTGACCAGCACTACGCCCAGGCGGCCTCACCTGCAAAGCGAACAGGGGGCCTGATGAAGGGATGGGAAGAGTGGTTCGGTTAGGCAAGGAAGTGGGAAGGAGGCGGCCGTGGCCTTACAGTAGGAACCTTCCCGGCATTTGCCCGAAGACGAAGTGGGAAACCACGGAAAATCACTTCGAGGATAGCTGAGGTGGGAATCGAACCCCCTCTACTCATTTGGGCCACCCGAGGCTGAGTAGACCCCGTTCCAGTCCTAATACCCCTTTTCAAATTTCGTGGCAGAGCCGGGAATCGAACCCAGGACCTTCGGGGCGGCAGCTAACCATGCTGACCGCTACGCTACGGAGGCGACGTGGTATGCTACATAACACAAAAGTCCAAGTCAATAGGTCGAAGGGCAAGAATAAGTTCCGGTATTGAGGTATACGCTCGGATTTAGGCACAAGAAATACTAAGGTGTCAAAGTCGTGTGGATAAATGGATTCTGACTGAGTACTAATTAAGGGTCCATATAAGAAGAGCGAAATATCAACCAAACCTCTAATGACTGCTACGTATTCATGAACTCTGTGTCTAATAGGCAATGGAGTCACGTAAATGTAGGAAAGAGAAACTCTTAGAACTCCTTCTTGAAGCCCTGAAACTTTACACCACGAGATGTCTCTTTGTCTGCAGGTCTTGAGTAAGCAGCAAATTTCACCGCATTACCGTGCACATTGAGAGGTTTACTGGTGAATAGAATACTTGTATCTTCATTCGATACATCATGTACAACAAACACTCCCCCACTTCCAAAAGGATTGTAGGCGAAAGTCTTGACGTGTTCCTTCTCACCGCTCGTTAAGATAGATATAGAGACCACTACGTTCAGTATATTGTATCTCCACAATACTTGAAACACAGAGGACTCACAACTGTCCATAACAGAGGTAATGAACACGAGGAACCTTCCTCGCGGGTTCCAAACACTCAGTTGCCTCAGATTAAAAAGGTCGTTGGAACATTGATGAAGGAAGAGGAGATATGAGTTACTCTTGGAGAACTGTTCCTTTTAACAACAAATTGTATATCCGCCTTAGTCAATACATAAGGCGGATATACAATTTGTTGTTAAAACTATTTAGTACGTCAATACGGAACCATTATGGAAACTAGTTTAAATAATAGAACTGTTCCTTGGCCAGCAATTCCTCACCGCTTACCAGCTGTACACCGGTGTAACATCGCTGGTGTATAAGGTGTAGTAATGTTGAGGAGACAGTATTGAGATTATATCTGTCCACGTACACCGTAAACACGTTACCTACTTCATAGTTGTTATAGTCATTCAGTAATGCAGAGGATAGCAGCGAGTAATCCATGGCATCATATCCTGGTGGATATTAATTTGGTTCGAGGATACTGTTTGTTGAAGCCTGACATATCAATGTAACAAACAGGATACTGAGAGATCCAAAACGCATCCTAATGTTCAGTAAATCTGTAACAAACGATTGAAAGGTTATGGTTAGTATCCAGAACCTAACTAGCACAGAATATGTCAGAGTTCAATTTGATATGTGATACAGGGACCTGCCAAATGATTGGTTCCAAACATTCTATATATTTAGTATTATAGCAAATGCTTTTATCACCGTAGCATTCTACTTCTTAAAATTACGTATGAAGAGTACGGTATGCGAGGCGTCTGACGAAAATCCTTAACCTGCATTTGGCAGAGAAGCATTGTTTTACCAATAGAAATGAGGTACTGTCCCCGTAAATTCTAGAGGCGGTCTGTTGGATATCCGAAGCGGCAGCTGGATTCGTAGACCCTGACTTCTCCAGCGCAAAATACTAGTCAAGGATCTACCTCCAACTAGACCCTCGCGAATATACGTGGCGGAAATTACAATACAACTGTGAATTACATGAAAAATACATTATTGCTCGCGGTAAAACACCTACCTTATTCTCGAGAATCTCATGGTCAACCTCTCTGGACCTAAAATGGGTCTCACAGTTGCATCTCCTTATATCTAAAATAATTCTTGACGACACGGCTTATAATAAAACTAAACGATTTAATAACAAAATGTAAACTAGGGCTAAATATTCACACAAGAAAATAAAATACACACTCCCGTTCGCTCATCTCAACACTCACGCCACTGACAAAACTGCGTTCTATGAACATAATGACAAAATTATGTGAAGCTTGTGTCCATACATCAAGCTGTACAATGGTTACACACCTCTGTGTATTTACATTCTTATGGCACGCTCCCAAGCACATATGGGCACTCGGCGCACGCGACCCTCGCCACGTGTCCGATGATATAACATTCACCGCTACATTCCCAGTCTGGCTGGTTTAAAAAAGAAAGAGTGCGAGCCGTGCGGTTCGCAACATCTCTCCCCATTTGTGCGGCCTGGCCGAGCAATGGCCTTGGCTAGAAACGAAATTAAAGAAGTCCTCGCTATTCCCGCCTGGTCCATAAATGTGCTCTCCATAACAATAAAAGCTGTGTTACAATGAAACAGATTCACGTCAGACAAATACGTGAACTGTACTCAAATCCTACATGCTACTGGCATAAAACTTCTACACACACTCTCATTCATACTCTCGCATTGTGACGTCCCAATGGAGTTCATTTCATTCGCACTGAACAAGAAACAAACCACATATTGTCACATACTCATTCATACTCTAACCTCTACGTTAAACATACTATAAACTTCCTATTCTTAACATGTTATACACTCAATTGGCAAATAATAAAGGTTAACACTAAATGAATTTATAATGACGCTCATAGCATCAGCTGTAGTCCTTTCAAAGTAATAGCGTCTCAATACACTCGAGCCTGCGCTCGGATCTAGCAGTTATGTAAAATACAATGAACTGTGATACTTAAAATCTTCTACATCACCAGAAATAACCACCACCAGTCTCTCCTATCTGATCTTGTGTCAAAATAGTTTAAATACATTCGACAACTTAAGGTGAAACATATGCTGTTCCATGTTTAGGTTTAATAATCTCGATAAAATTATAGCATAACAGCTGTCATCATCAATTTCCTGTTCCAATTTCAACCGTGACCCTTCCTGTCCTCTCTAAATCTCAGGTCGTGTATAACAAAATAAGGAGTACTCTCTACTAACCCATTAATGCCTTGCCAATCCTAGTCATGCCCACGAAATGACTGTACTATAAAATGGGGAACACAACTTCGCAATAACCTCGTACGCCAACTATATACGGAAATACATCAAAAACCACTATCAAAGGGTTATCAACTCCACTTCTTTCAACCTGGCATTCCTTACAAAAGGGCATAATTTCTCAGCGTTGTCACCACAATCGCTGGTCTCATGAACAATAACAACAATTGTTAAATTATTAATTTATACATCTTAACGACCTCTGGAATTCACGATACTGACCTCCTCACTTAATACTCGTGAAACAATACTCTGATAAGTATAAACTGTCGTGCATACATTTGATAAAAATACCACAACTCATCTTCACACATCTGGGTTCGACTTTAATCGAGGAAGGAATATTATATCTACAACGTGACATGATATTACTCCTCGTAAATATTTAATCACAACATCATATCTATGTGTTTGTGTCCAACAAGAATCTATCACGACGAGGATATCGAACGATAACTACCCTAACGTCGGATAATAATTAATCTTCCAAGAAGATTCTAGCTTCCAATAAATTGAATGACTGAAAGTTCAAAGCTTTCTTCAATAAAAACATACAGTTAGTCATATTCGTATTCTCTTCATTCAGAACGAATGTCTACGAGTTCTGACGATAATAATCGTGTCCACGTTAAATGTTTCTTTTCCACAATGTGACATGATATTTCACAATATATCACTACCAAGATCTTCTTTCTTGACGTTTCTTCTCGACGGATAAAATGCCCAAATTAAACTAATAAAAATTAATTTAATGGGTAACATAGACGAAAATGTCTATCACCTGCATTCAGAATGAATACAAAAACGCCGAAAATAAAATACTGTTCGTTAAAGGAAATTACAAAAACTTGTTCCTCGAACAAGTCAATAATCTCAGTTCAGAAACTGGATTCCTAACAAACTATGTTAATAGCGTCACAAGACGATCACTATAATAAATTTCGAAGAATAAAAATGCTATACATGGAGTACATAAATACTGTATCGAAATATGGATAAAGGATTTGCTCAGAAAATGTCACTACAAGCTCTAACTACAAGGTTAGTGAACACTGCTACCTGGTCTCGAAGTCTAGAAGATCAAGATAGAGTATAACAAAATACTCGGATGTTACATCTCCCAAAGATCTGGGCTGGATCCTAGCTCGTCTCCACGAACTCGTGACCTCAGGAAAGGAACGAATTCCCCCATTGGAAACAGCAAGCTCCGACCGGAATGGAACTGCGGGCCTCCAATCATCATCTTCCTTGTGACCGGGATAACCCTGGACCACTTGATAATCTTGATGTTTCTTCTATCTCCGCCACAGCACAGTCTCATCATAACAGTGAGTAGCGTCGAAAGTTCTGCTTTCCACTTCAAAAGGCAATACAATCACGTGACAGAATTTCCTCCCTTGCTCGACGTCGCCTTACGACTGGTTTCTGCCAAGTTCTAGCCATCATATTCCATGGTTAAATTTTATCATGGGCTTCGAAAAACAATGTAATATACCCATTTTCATCCCTTATAATTCATTTTACGGGAGCATTCCCCTCCCATCTCAGTTTAAAAAAAAGTTGCAAAATTGTTTTTAACCACTTCGAATCAGGACCTTAGACATGTCACTGAACTCGAAAATGAATTATAATTTTCAGCCTACTTTCTTAAAATATTTCTTCAAGTTCTTCGCGTTGAATTTTCCCAAAATGACATTGTTCTCTTCATCATACAGCTCATAACAATTATTCCCATAGACAGTCTCAATTCGGAACGGTCCAATAAATATATCCCCGAACTTTGGGTATATTTTCTTGGTTACGTCCGCTTTAACAGGTCGGCGCAATAACACCATGTCTCCTACTTCTAAGGGCTTACTAAATCTCTTCCCTTCTACTCTTTTCATGCGTTTATCGGCCGCCTTCTGAAGCTTTTCCTTCGCTCTGTCTATTCTCTCTTGTCTTCCTACATCCGGGTCTTGAGGAATAAAGTTAAATGCGTTGTCCCAAGGTCTTTCTGGTTTCCTTCCTAAATGTAAGACGATTGGAACTTCTGCCGTGCTCTCTTGAAATGAGGAGTTCAAACATTCTTCAATGATAGGCACATACTTAACCCAACTGGGGTGATCCTGAGGGCAGAAAATTTGACAGAATTTACTAAATTCAGCCATATAATATCTCTCACTAGAATTTGATTCAGGATAACGCACGCTGGAAAATATGTGTCGTATTCCTAATCCCTCCATGTCAGCTTCGAATTCCACTGAGGTGAACTGGGCTCCGTGATCAGATAACGAATATTCTGGTTTCCAGCTTTCCGAAATCAGAATTCTCCAATCTGCTCACTACATTTCTTGTATTTGCTTTCTGAATGGGGTCCATCGTCACAAATTTGGAAAAGACATCCACTGTCACTAACAAGAATTGGTTCCCTTGGTAACCCTTCGGACAGGGGCCAAAAATGTCCGCCGCCATAAGCTCATGTGGTCTAGAGGGTATCATAGGCCTTGGTTTGTCTTATAACAATTTGGAGGTGAATTTCCCTCTTTGACATTTATCGCAAGATCTTATTATCTTCCTAATGGTGGATCTCATGATGGTCCAAGTGAATCTCTCTTTCAGATTGCTGAGAGTCTTGTATAAACCACCGTGTTCTATTGAGTGGTGTGCTAGCCATACCAACTTCGAAACCAAAATAGGGGGCACAACTATGCGTGGCTTTGTATGCTCGGCGTCAAAATACTTGCATACTAGATCTCCGCTCAAAACAAAGTGGCGCGATCGTCTCTGGGTTGCGATATAATCCTCATCAGCTATGACCATGAAACCTTTTAGGAACCTGTACATTTTCCTGATTGGAGCGTATCTCTTCTGTGATACACGGATTCGGGCTAATCTCCTAACGGTTTCTTGATCTTCTTGCTCCAATTGTACATGGTTTACCTGCACATTTTTAATAGTGTTTCTCGATAATGCATCAGCCAGTAAGTTATCTTTCCCTGGCTGGTGGACAATAGTTGCGTTGTACTGTTGAGTGAAAAGGGCCCATCGTGTTAACCTGTCACTCGACATTTCAGTTTGAAGCATAAACTGCAATGCCTTGTGGTCGGTCACGATAATGATCTGATGACCAATCAGTATCTTTTCCAAGTCTGCAGAGCTGTAACAAAGGCTAACGCCTCCAGTTCTCTTGTAAAATAGTTATCCTCATGTCGTTTCAACTTTCTACCAGTGAAAGCGATATAGTGCCTTCTTCCAACCTCGTCCTTCTGGTACAGAACAGCACTTATACCTACGCGGGAGGCATCGGATTCGATATAAAATATACGGTCAAAATCCGGGTATTCCAACTTGACATTCTGCCTCAACATTTCCTTCGCGTTTTCAAAGGCCTCGTCAGCGGCACTCGTCCACTTCCAACGATTGTTCTTCTTCAGTAATTCATAAGAGGTGCCATGATCTCAGAGTATTTCGGACAGTGACTGCTAATAAACTGTCAAGCTTCCACAAACTCGCGTACTTGCTTGACCTTGGTGGGCTTAGAGAATCTAGTTATAGCCTCTACTTTCTCAAGGTTTGGGTGGTAACCTCCCCGACCGATGGTGTGACCTAGGAAATTAATCCGTTCGTGCATGAAGCGGCATTTACCAAAGTTCACTTTGATATTCGCATCCCCTAAGTTCTCGAAAAGTTTACGTAAATGCACCATGTGTTCCTTAACATCAGGAGATGATATGAACAGATCATCGATGTAACATATCACGTTCTTCTTGACCTCATCAGTGAGCTTACCATCAAGGGCTCTGATTAGCGCTGGACCGCTATTTACTATACCAAAAGGTAGCCTTTGAAATACCCATGAAGTTTGGTCGAAGAGAAAACCGGTGTACTGTTTACTCTCCTCCTCCAACTCAATTTGGTAAAACGACGCTGTTAAGTCCAAAACGGAAAAGCAGGCCTTTTGCCTTTGAATTTCCTTAAGACAGCACGAATTTTCGGGGGCCTGACTGCCTCAGGAAGAATTTTCAAGTTGATCGAACGTGCATCGAGACATAGGCGTAGCTGTCCATTATTCTTCTTCACTACAGTGATGGGATTGATATATGAAGACGCCTGTTTCCTAATAATGCCATCTGCTTCCATCTTTTTGATTAACCCTCTTACTTCTTCATAATGTTTCTCTGGAATGGGGTATATCCGCTTCTGATAAGGGTTTTCATCGGTCAATCTAATCTTCTACTTGTAATCCTTGATTAACCCAGGTTTGTCGTCAAAAACATCCTTAAATTCCACAATTATTTCTTCAAATTCCTCTTGAATTTCATCAAACCCTTCAACTTTGAGGATAAGCTTTTCTCTAGCATTCTCTGCCTCCTCAATAACATTAGTTAGAATATCTTCCCTATAATCCGTATCTGGACTCTTATTCAGTTCCTGTTTTTCTAACTCTTCTGTGTTAATAATCCCCTCGCTAAATTTAATAATCCTATTCTTCATATCAATAATGGCTCCTACCTTCGTGATAAAATCAATCCCAAGCACTATGTCAAAATTTATCTTGTCCAGCACGATGAAAATATTTTCATAAGCACGTGCATTTATTTCAAAGTTCAGCAAAACTTGAATCTTACACTTCACTGCTTTATCTTGAAAGATGCCACGCACTTTCACAGCAGATGCGGGCAAAGCCGTCATCTTGTCACTACCCAATAATCTCTGGTAACACTCATGAGATATTATAGACATAATAGCTCCCATGTCCATCAAATACTTGCATGTGTGATCATCAATATTTATACATATAATTGGTAATTCATATGGCCTTTCCTCTCTTATGATCTCGTCTTCTAACAATAGGTCCTCATCCGTCACCTCGTATACTTCATTTATCAAAATCTGGTGTAATGTGGTGATATTTCTCTCTTCCTCTAGTTCTGTTTCGAAAATGGAGTTTTTTTTGTCCCTGAGCGTTATTCTCTCGGATTCCTTGCTAGCTAGTACCGGGTTTAGATTCCACGCTCAAGTTCGAATTACTTCCGTTTCCGCCCTTCATTCTCCTAATTCCTTCAAGTATCGTTTTCCTTCTTGATGGCGATCATCGTAATTCTCTTTGGTCATAACCTCATTTCTTTGTGGTCTATTGCGGTTCTGATTCTGGTAATTGCGGTTGTTTCGACCAATATAATTATTGTTATTGCGATAATTAGTATTGTTGTGGAAGAAACCGCTTCTTCGATTCTCCTGGTAGTCTCCTCGTCCTTGCTGTTGTTGATAGGGACGGCCACATGGAACCCCCTATACCTTGGTTCAGGTCGCCTATCTTTAAAATAGGTATTTCATTCCGGACCTACCTTTCCTTTCTCCTCTTCTTTAGGGCTTTCTGTTTGCTGTGTCTGATCAATATACACAATATTAATATCTTTGTAGTCCTGACGTTGGTTTCTAGCTAGTTCGTCCATGCCGGCCAAATCGCTGATTCCTGACGAAATTATCAGTCTCCTCACTTCAACTGGCAACATTCTGGCAATGGCATCTATTAATTGTGCCGTAGATAGAGGGGGTTGCAAAAAACGTAGCCAGGCAAGTTGCGCTGTGAAGAAATCGGCTTAACGCGTCGGTAATGTACCCGAATACTTCCTCGAGTATACTTCTGCGCGTAAACTGTTCTGCGCTTCTACGGACCAATTACGTTTCATGAGGGCTTCAGCAAACTCCTTGAAGTGCACAAAAGTGTACCTGAAGGCTCGAAACCATTCAAGGGGGCCTTCTCCCATATAGCGTTCCACTATCTTCATCTCTCGTTCTCTCGGAATGTGAGCCTCCGCAAAATACTCACGGATATTCCTGATATACTCAATTGGGGTGTAAGAATCGAGGTTGGTAAATTTACGCGGTTTGTCCTCAAAATTACGGATTACCGTCACGTTTCTCTGTTGAGAATCTTGGAAACTGGGACGATATTCCTTCCTTTCTCTTTCAGGTTCTCTATTCCTATCCTCGAGTCCTTCATGGTGTCTTAACATCCTTTCTTCTGGTCTCACTTCTCTATCTCCTGTTTCCGTACTGAATTTTCAACGATAATCTCCATAGTCCTTCGTTTCTATCTTCTCCCTCTCTTCTATCTCCGCAATCAACACTTTCACTTGTTTCTCTATCTCTTTCTTCATATCCTCCTTATAGACTTCAAGATCTGCCACGTCTCCTAAGCTTAGATTTTTCAATTTCCCACTAATGTATTCCTCAATATTAGTGGATTTTCCTTCCTTAATCTCATTTACGACGGTGACTACTGAGTCTATCCTTTCATCTAACCGTTTACTAAGTCTTTCTAACGTCCCTTTTAACGCTTGATTTTCCTCGACCGATTGATTCTTGTCCTCAACCTGTCTCTGTAATAGTTGACCAATGCGCTTCCCTAGATCTGACCTAACAGACATTACATCACGGTTGATCTGTAATTGTGTATTGGCAAGCTTACTTTCAACTTTACCCTGAATTAGCATAATATGTTCTGCGCTCGACTTATCCCATTCGTCTTTCCAAATGACAACATTAGCCTTCAACATTTCAGCTATATCTAGTTCAATGTCCTCCTTCAAAATTTCATTGTGGTCTATCACCTGACTACGCAGAGTATCAACATTTGTTTTCAATTCGGCTAAAGAAACAATGGTCTTTAGAGAATCGTCAACAAATTGCGATCTCAAAGCACCTATACCTTCTGAACATTGTGTTTTAGGCTCTTCCACTTCCTTCCTGATCTTATTAATGTCCCCTTGGACCTTATTTACTTCAACAAGCTTAGAATTAACCACAGACTGTACTTTACCGATATCATTTTGTACACTAGTTATTTCTGTCTGGACATTATTAACATCGATTTGCATATTGTTTACATTCTCCTGAACCTTATCTACTTTTGTTTGAACATGGGACACATCTGACCTTACATTGGCAACTTCTGATTGTACATTAGCAACATTAGACATTACAAGAGACACATCATCTTTAACAAAAGTCACATCATCTTTGACTAGGGCTACATCAGAATGCACACCCTTAACATCCTCCTTCAATTCAGCGGAGCCGGTGTGCAATCCCTGTAAAGAATTTTGCATACCCTGAATATCTCCTTTGAAACTTTCACCCACCTTGACAACAATCGTGTCAAGATCTACCTGTCGATCTTTCTTCAGCTGCTCTCGGTCCTTCCTTGCCTCGTACAATTTCCTCTGTAAATCAATAACATTTACTTTTAGATTCTCTTTAATTTAATTTTCCACTCTATTTAATTTCTCCTTCATGCTGATGTCCATTTTCTTCATCATCTCTCCCATCATCTTACGGACATCACCTTCCGCCATATTTGCCATTACAACAGTATCAATAATAAAAGTGCTATAGGAGTACAAACAAGTAGAGCAATATAGCAACACTTTAGAGCATCCTTTCAATCCATGTATTTGGGCATCTTATCGTAGTAGTGTGTTTTGGATGGTTCTATACCCACCTCCACCTCCCCACCTCACAAGATGGCGGCAGTGCGATATCTCTCGAACTTATGGTCGGATTTTGACAAATGAGGTGTCATTGAACTCGGGCAGACACTCCCTTTCCAATGGACAACATATTTCAACCCCAAAAATAAAACCTACCCCTACTAGAGGGTGAAATTAAATTTTTTAGAGAATCTGTTTTTCCAATTGCAACATGTGAGAGTTTGAATGCCGATATGGAATGTAACGTTGTTCCGCAAACCAATAATCAAAGAGGGGCATGTTAGGCCTTGAGGTGAGAGCCCCTGTTATTGTTGACGAGCCCCCTGCTGTCGGGCCCCTGTGGATGGGTTATTGTTGACAAGTCCTTGTGGACGAGTCCTTATGGGCAGGTCCTTATGGACAGGTCCTTGTGGACAAGTCCTTGTGGACAAGTCTGTGTGGACAGGTCCTTGTGGACAAGTCCTTGTGGACGAGTCCTTGTCCCTTTGGACTGATCCCTTTGGACGGGTCCCTTTGGCTTGGTTCCTACGGACTAACCCATGAATTTATTTAAATTATATCAAAGAGCCTAACTACATTTGTGTGTGTTGAATTGACGTTGTTCACCACTACTATAATGGAATAACGATATGGAAGGAAAGTAACGAAATACATGTGAACACGTGTGAAATGACCTTATTACCGTCCTCCTTGTGAAACAAGTCACATCCTGTTCTGCTTCATACGTGAGAAAATGTGAGTTCGAACCCGTGGTCGGATTTTGACGAATGAGGTGTCATTGAACTCGGGCTGATACCCCCTTTCCAATGAACAACATATTTCCACCCCAAAATAAAACCTACACCTACTAGGGGGTGAAATTGTAATTTTTTTAAGAGAATCTCTCTTTCCAATTGCAACATGTGAGAGTTTGAATGCCGATATGGAATAAAACGTTGTTCCACACAAGAGATATGTGTTTGGTGGATAGCCACTATGAATTAACATGCTTGTTTTTGTTTTTTTGTTTTTTAAGCATGCCCACTCATCGCTTTTGTAAGAGGGCAGGCTTTTTAAAAGATGGCGGCTGTAGTGTAACCTAACCTAACCCAACCCACGAGTGGTGATCAAAAAGTATTTTAAGTGACGCTTGTCGATTGGCAAACCAATAATCAAAGAGGGATATGTCAGGCCTTGAGGTGATAGCCCCTTTTGATTGATCCCTGTTGATTGATCTCTGTTGATTTGTCCCTTTGGACTGGTCTCTGTTGACTAGCCCCTTTTGGACGGGCCCTTTTTGACAGGGGGTCATTTTTGATGGATCCTTTTTGACAGGTGCTTTTCGACGGGTCCCTGTTGACGAGTCATTGCTGACGGGTCCTTGTTGATGAGTCCCTGTGGACGGTTCATTGTTGACGGGTCCCTATTGACAGGTCATTGTTGACAGGTCATTGATGACAGGTCATTGTTGACGGGTCATTGTTGATGGGTCCTTGCTGACAAGTCCCTGTTGATGGGTCCCTATGGAAGGGTCCCTTTAGTCCGGCCCCTTTGGACTGGTCCCTATGGACCGGCCTATGAAATTTATCCAAATTATGTCAAAGGGCCTAACTAAATTTGTGTGTAAAGCAGTGTGTTGAACTGACGTTGTTCACCAGTCCTTTCTACTACAATTGGATAACGATATGAAAGGAATTGATAACTAGACATGAGTTAACTACCAACGAAACACTTTGGCGACTCTGCTTGTTATTGACCAATGAGTAGGGTTTTAGAAAAACTGTTTGCTATTTTGGGTTATATACAAAAAATGCTTAGACCTTTTGAGTGACTATGTTTGCTAAACAAGACATTATACCAGACACGATTAGGAATCTTATGTAGCTCAGACAAGGAAATAATTTCTACAGGATCTGTTGACATTGAATATAGATTTAGGTAATAGGAAGTCATTTTGAAGGCCTTTGTCTGGAGCGTGGCACTCTATGAAAGTAAAACTTAGACAATTGGTGTAGCAGAAAAGTGGAGAATTGAAGTGTTTGAAATGTGGTGTTACAGGAGAATGATGAAGATTAGATGGGTAAATAGGGTTACTAACAAAGAGGTATTAAGACGAGTGGGGGAGAAGAGATGTATCTGGCGACTGTTAATGAAGTAAAGAGATAGGTTGGTAGAACACGTACTAAGACACCCAAGAATAGCAAACTTAGTTAAGGAAGAAAGGTTCGAGGACGAGAACTGTAGGGGTAGACCAAGTTTAGAATATGTTAAACAGATAGCCTTGAATGTAGGGTGTGGTAGCTATATAGAGATGAAACGATTAACTCGGGACAGATAGGCGCTGAGATCTGCATCAAACCAGTCAAAGGACTAAAGACTCAAACAACAACATGTATGTTCACTAAAATAATGTTGTGTAACGGTATATGTTAGTCAACGAACAGTAATGCATTACTAAAACCCATGACACGATACCTAAGAGCTTTTCTAAAATGATTTTAAAATGCCTTTAACCCTATATTGAACACCCAGTTCACAAGACTCATAACTGCAATGTTATGGTAAAACAAAAACAAAATCTATATTTCAAAACAAGCAAGTGGTTTAGTCAATGTATACTGGAAAAAGTTTTGTAAACACTCAAGTCCTCAAGACTAATTAAATTAGTAAGTGTCAGGTTGACCGAGTGGTTAAGGTGTTTGACTTAAAATCAAATTTTCTGTATAAGGAAGCAAGGGTTCGAATCCCTTACCTGACATAACTATTGCCTGGACATGGCTTGGCCACACTGCATTATTATGACACTCGGTACACAAACCATAGCTATAGTGTATTGTTTAAGGCCACTCTCTTTCTGAACATAGTCAGAGACTGTTGATGGTTAACAATTGTATTAATAGTGGGACATGGGGATAGTAATTAAGAAAAACAGACAATACCCATACAATATTTTTATTAAATTCATTTTATAATAGTTACACACTGAATTCAAGTCTATCTCTTTACCATTGTTCTATATAGATTTTTAAACACAACGCTTGTTGTAGATCCTTTTACAACTTTCTCCAGGTACTCTTGCTCTTAAAAACTGGGGAAGCCGCAATGGTTTTATAAACATAAAACCCTCATCCTCTTCTTTTTCATAATTATCATCATCATCATCATCATTATGAATATTATCATCAAAATTATTATAGTCATTGTCACCATCATTATCATCATCATCATCATTCTCAACATCACTAGAACTATCCAATTCCTCTTGTTTGTTTTCCACAGGGACCTCTTGTAGAGTCTGCGTTGCTTTTGATAGTGTTAAGGGTTTTTTGAACGATGGTATTTGTCCTAACATGTCTTTTTGAGGTGATGATGAATGCTTTTTAACAAACAATGCACTATCTTGAGCAGCAATATATTTTTCTTGGACTTGCTTTTTTTTACCTGGGTTAGAGTATTTTGCGTATTTAAATGTGTATTAATTAGAGATTCGCAATGATGTTCTTTTGAAGTAAGTACGTTGGAGTCTTTTGTTTTAATCATTCCTCGACACTTTTTGATCGTTGTTTTGAACATCGCCAAATAACAGTTCCATCTTTATTGGTTGTTTTTACAATATATGTATATCCTTTATAGAAGACACATGGCTTGCCATGACTGGTTGTTGAGACTTCCATATCAACTAATACATATGAATTAAATTTAAGTAAAGTCACATGAACAATCTTTAGATTACAAGTGATTTACACACACACACACTTTCCTAAATGGAGACTGGTAGGTAGGTGAGACGGTCTTTCACGATGTGAACACTGTAACAGGCAGTAGTCAACTGACAATATTCTTATACCCTAGTCAAGGTTAACAGGTACTTACTGCGTATGACAAGACCGTACACTCGTAGGTTAGACCGTATTTGTTGTTTGTTGCTAAGGATCCCATATATACCCTAGACATGTTAGTTCTGAACACTTAGTGGTTAATTGTATATATTGAATTTAAATACACAGCTCATACAAGCACGTTTTGCGGATGGGAGGGGTGAGAGGCTGGCAAAAAAGGAAATGTTTTAGTTTAATGAAACGTCATGTCCTAGTAGGCGTGATTTATAGTAGACGCAATTGATAGTAGACGTAATTGATAGTAGGTGTAATCGATACTAGACGTGATTAATAGTAGACGCAATTGATACTAGACGTGATTGATAGTAGGCGTGATTTGTAGTAAGCGCGATTTATAGTAGACGCAAATGATAGTAGGCGCGATTGATAGTAGGCGTGATTGATAGTAGACGCGATTGATAGTAGGCGCAATTTGACATGGGCGCGACTCAGATCATTTTTGATATCATAAAGTTACAGTGTCAATGTTTATACAAAGTACAAGGTAGAGGGTATTTTAAGACATAACCTCAGCTCACTTAACATAACCTAACTTTACCTAACCTAACTTTGTCACGTGACATGTTCCACAAGTTTAGACTTGCTTTAAGACTGATTATGACGTCATAGATTGATGGGAGGGGTGAGAGGCTGACAAAAAAGGAAATGTTCTGGTTTAATGAAACGTCATGTCCTAGTAGGCGTGATTTATAGTAGACGCAATTGATAGTAGGCGCGATTAATAGTAGACGCAATTGATAGTAGACGTGATTGATAGTAGGCGTGATTTGACATGAGCGTGATTTATAGTAGACGCGAAAGATAGTAGGCGCGATTGATAGTAGGCGTAATTGGACATGGGCGAGATTTATAGTAGACGCAATTGATAGTAGGCGCGATTGATAGTAGGTGTAATTGGTAGTAGGCGCGATTTGACATGAGCGCGATTTATAGTAGACGCAAATGATAGTAGGCGTGATTGATAGTAGACGCAATTGATACTAGGCGTGATTGATAGTAGGCGTGATTTGTAGTAAGCGCATTTCATAGTAGGCTCAATTGATTGTAGATGCAATTGATAGTAGACGTGATTGATAGTAGGCCCGATTGATAGTAGACGTGATTGAT
This sequence comes from Meconema thalassinum, assembly GCA_946902985.2. Lineage (NCBI taxonomy): Eukaryota > Metazoa > Arthropoda > Insecta > Orthoptera > Tettigoniidae > Meconema > Meconema thalassinum. The sequence continues at coordinate 64,637,280 of OX336390.1, read as the reverse complement.
ATGGACGCGACTTAGATCATTTTTGATATTACAAAGTTACAGTGTCAATGTTTATACAAAGTACAAGGAAGAGAGGGGGTATTTTAAGACTTAACCTCAGCTCACTTAACATAACCTAACTTTACCTAACCTAACTTTGTCACGTGACATGTTCTACAAGTTTAGACTTTCTTTAAGGCTGACTATGACTATGACGTCATAGATTAATGAGAGGGGTGGGAGGCTGACAAAAAAGGAAATGTTTTGGTTTAATGAAAAGTCATGTCCTAGCAGGCGCGATTGGTAGTAGACGCAATTGATAGTAGACGCGATTAATGGTAGGCGCAATTGATAGTAGGTGTGATCAGATACTTACTGCATATCAAAAGGCTGTACACTCGTGTGTTAGACACTCTATCTTGTTAAGGACCCCTATATATTCCCTATACAAGGCTATACATGTTAGTTCTAAACACTTAGTGGTTATTTGTATTTTAAATTTACATACAAAGGTTATACAAGCACGTTTTTTCACACAGTAAAACTTTGTCAAATAGCCACATGCGACACGCAAAGTATGTTTCCACTATCTAGGGGTGACTATGGAAACTACCTGAACATATCCTAATCCAATCCTAGCTAACTTCACCTGACGTGACCATACCGGTTTGTAAGCAACAACAACAACACACTAAGATTCCATGAATTCCAGAGTACTTTTAGATTAATTATCGACTCTCAACTCTTATAACTATGTCTATCCCACTCTGTCAAAAACACGATATTTTTTTTTAAATTTTTGCTTGATGTCAATACTAAAGTGATAATGGGTTTTCCGATCCTATCACTATAAATTCATTACCCCCACTCTTATCCCGGTCTCGACAACAACCATGCCTATTTTAATTATGTCAGATGATGTAATGTTCGAGTGCAAAGTGGGTGTAAAAGTGAGTGCAAAGTGAGTGCAAAAGTGAGTGCAAAGTAAGTGTAAAAGTAGTTGTAAAAGTGAGTGCAAAGTGAGTGCAAAAGTGAGTGCAAAAGTGGGGTGTAAAAGTGGTACCCTATTTGTAATGGCTTATTTGACAAGTTATTTTGTGGTACCCTATTCGTAATGGCTTATTTCACAAGTTGTTTTTGTCAATGTATTTAGAGGATATTTCTCTTGTTCATGGAAAGTATCTGAGCCCTTTTTATGATAGCATAATGCTTACCGTCATGTTTGTAAGCAACAACAACACACTAAAATTCCAAGAATCCAAACTACTCTAAGGTTAATGATGGTCTCTCAACTCCATTCCACGCCTAGTCAAGAACATTATACATTTCAAATTTTTCAAAGAAGGTAAATTGAGAAAGTAGGCTATATATTTAAACTAAAAAATCATATGCTAACTCCAACACCTACGTCTATCCCATTCTCAGTCAAAAAAAAAATATATATTCTTTAAATTTTTCCAAAAAATATTTGGTAAGTAGGCTATAATTTGAAAACTAATCATCCTAAAAAGTCATATATAGACTCAAACCAATGGCTTTTATGTCCTTAATCGTTAGAACAAAACATGGAATTTGACATTTTTCCAAATATTGATCATTTTTAAAAATGGGCTATATTTTGTAAACTATGAATTTCACAAAAAAGGTGTTTGACATAAAAATGACAGGTATTTACCCCCTCTACCCACAAACCAAGTCCCAGGTGTCTGGGACAAAATCCAAAAAGGTTCAATTTTGAAAGTAGACGATATTTTGAAAACTAATCATTCTAAAAAGTCATATATAGACTCAAACAAATGTCCTTTATGTCCCTTAACGTTAGAACAAAACTTAACATTTTTTTCATTTTTTCAAAAAAAAGTCCAATTTTCAAAATTGCCTATATTTTGGAAACTAAGAATTGGTTCCAAAATGGCGGTTGTAGCTTAACTCAACCTAACCTAACCCTACGAGGTGTGATCAAAAAGTTCCAAAATGGCTGCCTAAGCTTAACTTAACATTTGATTGATCCCTGTTGATTGACCCCTTTTGATTGATCTCTGTTGATGTATCCCTTTGGACAGGTCCCTGTTGACTAGCCCCTTTGGACGGGTCTTTTTTAAAGGGGGAGTCATTTTTTTACGGGTCCCGGAGGACGGGTCCTTGTTGACGGGTCCCTGTGGGCGGGCCCCTTTGATATAATTTGGATAAAATGCACGGGCCAGTCCATAAGGATCAGTCCAAAGGATTCCATTCAGGCCGTGATTGCAGTGACCAAGTCCTTTCCCTTACCACCTTTGTGGAAGTAGGTTTCGAGATGAGGTTGAAGAACGTCTCTTTGTTTCAAGATCTCACTGCAGCATATGATACTGCGTGGAAGGAAGGTCTTTTACTAAAACTGATCAAGGCTGTTCCTTGTCTGAAGATAATAAAGTTGATAGATAATCTGCTAAGTAACAGAATGTTCCTTGTTTACTCTGAGAACAACAGAAGTAGTTTCCGCAAACTGAACAGTGGTTTGCCACAAGGTTCTGTTTAATTTGTACACTCATGATCTGCCTGAAACAGTGTCCCGTAAATTCATATATGCAGATGATATCAACCTCACAGTTCAGCGCACCAATTTTGCAGATGCTGAGAAAATTCTAACTCAAGATCTTCTAGTTCTGGATGACTACTTTAGGAAATGGCGCTTACAGCCCAATCCTAGCAAAAGTGAAGTAACCGCTGGACAATAGACACGCAAATTATCAGCCCAGAATCTAATTTAGAGGCAAAGCACTACCGTACAATGATGCCCCTACATATTTGGGAATGACTGTTGATAGAACCCTAACATACAGAGCCCACTTAGGTAAATCTGCTGCGAAACTGAAGAGCCGCAATAACCTTCTTCAGCGCCAAGCTGGAACATCATGGGGGGCAGATGCCAACACACTACGTACGACTGCTTTAGCACTTGTCTATTCTTCAGCAGAGTACTGCTCTTCGGTATGGATTAAAACCCACCATACTCATCTGGTGGATGTTCAGCTCTATCACAGTATGGTTATAGTTACTGGAACACTGCTTTCCACTCCAGTTCGGTGGCTCCCAGTGTTGAGCAATATACCACCTCCTCACATCACAAGACACAAACATCTTGTTCATCTGTGGTCAAGAATGCTCAAGAACAAAACACTCCCAATTCATGAGGATGTGAGTCAACTAGGATCATCCAGGCTGAAGTCCCGCAAACCTGCATGTAAAACTGCATTGGTACTGATAACCAATCTTAAAGACACCTGGCGGAATGAGTGGACTTGTTCCCCACCACATGACATTATACAAATCGCAAATCCAACTGTGAAAATAAATGGTTTCACTTTGCCAAGGAATATTTGGTGTAGACTTAACCGCATCAGATGTGTCTTAGGAAGAACCGCTTCGGTTCTTTATAAATGGGGTTGGATACATTCACCACACTGTGATTGTGCTGACATCCCACAATCAATGAAACATATAGTGGTGGATTGTCCTCTTCGTGGCTTCCCTGGTAGTTTGGAGGACCTGCACTCTGCTACTGCAGAGGCGGTGTGTTGGCTCAACGGATTAGATGTAAAAGTGTAACTTTCAGTGTGAGCATACTGTGTCTGTTGTTGTTGGAACTGTATTCTGTATTCTTCCCCAGTGTTGTGTAGCAACATACGCCAAATAAATTATTTAAAAAACACCTTCCATTTTCATTCGTCTTCCATCATTCATTCCTCTCTGACGTTGGCATCGAGAAGGGCCTGTGTCCGTAAAACTTGCACTACATTGATGTTCAGCGTGTCCCATCCCCCCCCCCCCCACCCCCCGTTATGGTTGGTTGGTTCCTTAGATTAGGTGCTACGACAACGCTGTCATGTCACCCCGTGTACTTTGTGTGTGTGTATTTGTCTGATAACTGGTGTCAATTGTGATGGCTGTATTAGTGTGTCTTACCTGTGATTCAGGTAAGGACTACAGACGATCAATTTTTCAAGTAGCTCCTACTTTTGCTACCACATGCTAACGTTCACGACACATAGCTACGGACTTGGCTACTAGATGTCTTCGCAGCCATCACCTGGCTGGGAACGTTGGAACTATTATAGCGTTATTAAACTAACCTGCAAATTTTGGCTTCCCCAATTGTAGTTAGTGGAAGGTTCTTCTTAGAGCTGTCGATTTAATCGGTTAACCGACTAATCTAAAATTACGATTGACCGATCAATGTGCTTTAGTCGACTAATCGAATCGATTAGAATAGTAGTGTGGTGTATGAAAAATAACTGTGTTACGTAGCACAAAACCTGCGTATTGTATTATTATTTGCCACTTGGCGCGCTAGCGTCAGCTATTGGAAGATTGACAGGTCTTTAAAGTTAGCAGATTCTCTTATTATTTATTATTGATTTAAGCCCACTACGGAGCGCTTATGACTAGTTCTTCGATGCTCTTTTCCGTTCCCAATATCTCTTGAGCCCTGCTGATAATTTCTCCTTTCTCTCCTGCGAAAGGGGCTTCCGACATTTAGAGACTCTAGGTGGTGGGATCCAAGATTCTACCATAGCACAAAATTTAGAACGATCTTCTACATCAAGGTCAGCAATTCCAGCCGAATCCAAGTCCTTTAGTACTTCATTAAGCCACAGGCTTCCAGTCTTGTAGCTTTTAACCAAGGAGAAGATCTTCTTGGTAAGTCTGTTGCTGTTCATTCGTTGTAGGTGCCCATAGAACTTTAGCCTCCTACGTCGCATACTGGTATTGGCTGATTCTAACTGTCGATACAGGTCAGAATTGGATTTCAAACGGTAGGTTCCATCTGGGAGCAATCTCGGGCCATGGATTTTCCTGAGGATACGTCTTTCGGCTTTCTCCAGGTCATCCATGGTGTCTTTTCTGTTCATCAAGAGGGTCTCTGCGGCATACAGAAACTGTGGTCTGACAGCAGTTCTGTAGTGACAGATCTTAGCATTCCTCGAAATGCATTTCTTGTTGTACAAATTGTGGGATAGTTGGTATGCTGCGTTGAGTTTGGTACGCCTTGCTAAGATGGAGGTGCCATCTCTACCATTGGGGTGGACCCATTCACCAAGATAACGAAAGCGATTGACTCTTCCAATCGTTCCATGTATGGTCGTCAAAGGGGTGTTTCCGTAGTGACGATTTTCAAAGTACTTGGTCTTATCGTAAGATATCTGTAATCCAGATTTCACCGCTATCTCGTGCAGGGCTTGGACAGCTATGCCAGCATCCTTAGAGTTGTTGGCCAAGATTGCAATGTCATCTGCGAAGGCAAGGCACCTGATCTCGATTCTTCGGGTTCCAGCTCCAATGGCAACTGGTTTGATTCCTAAATTCCTCAATGTGCATTCCCAGGTCTTGATGACTTGATCAAGCACCAGATTAAACAGAATGGGCGAGAGACCATCACCCTGTCGTACTCCGGTTTTGATCTTGAAACTCCGAGATAGTTCTCCTCTGAACTTCACCTTAGAGGTTGTATCCGTGAGAGTCTGTTTGATGAGGGTGCGTGTGTTATAATCCACACCTCGTTCTTGCAGTATTGAGAACAGTGTCTGGCGGTCGATGGAATCATAAGCTTTTGAGAAGTCGACGAAAACCACGGTAATGTTCGTACTCCTTACTTGTTTTAGCTGGAGAATGGTTTTCAGATTGAAGATCTGCTCGGTACAGGACCTTCCACGCCGAAATCCTCCTTGATATTCACCAAATGTATGGTCACATTGACTTTCTACATTATCCAGTAAAATCCTGGAGAGCACTTTGTATGCTGTTGACAGCAGAGATATCCCCCGGTAGTTGTTTACATTACTGTGATCGCCTTTCTTATGTAAAGGGTGTATGACAGCTGATTTCCAGTCATCAGGGATTCTGCCAGTCTCCCAACATTCGATTAAGATCTGGTGTAGGGCCTCTGCGATCGTATTTCCACCTGCTTTCAGGGCTTCTGCAATGATTCCATCTTCCCCGGGTGCCTTGTAGTTCTTAAGATGGTTGATGACATTAGCAACTTGCTGCAAAGTTGGTGGGTTAGATGCCAGGTGTATCTCTGGAGGATCTTCAACAGGCAATCTGTCCGTGGGCTCTTCGCAATTAAGCAATTGTTCAAAGTAGTTTGCCAAAAGTTCCACGTTCTCGCGGTTGCTGGTGACCAGCTCCCCGGCTGTATCCTTGAAGTGAAGGCATTGTGGTCTATACCCAGAGAGTTCCTCTTTGAAGACCTGATAAAAGTTTATGGTGTTATACATTTTAAATTCTTCATCCAACTTTTCCAGTCTTGACCTATCGTAAGATCTCTTCACACGCCTTATGGTCTTGCTCGACAGTTTCCGCACCACTGTGAAATTCTCCCAATCTTCTTGTCGTTTTGTCGAGTTCCACTTCATCCAAGCAGCAGCACGCTTATCAACTGCAAGGTCACATTCAGAATTCCACCATCTATGGCGTCGCTTCCTTCGAGGTTGTCCGAGATTGTTGGTCGATTCGCATATAGTGGACCTCAGGTGGTTCCAGTCTTTCATTTCATTTTGCATGATGTCAGATTTAAAGCGTTCTCTATTCTCCATAAGGAATTGAGGATCAATCCGTGGTGGAATTATGGTAGGAGGTATCTTTCGTTTAGGTAATAATCTGGTCTTAATTTGTGTGAAGAAATGGTCAGAGTCAACATTCCAACCTTTTCGAACTCTCACATTCATGATCTCTTTCCTACTCTTTACACTGATTGCAACGTGATCGATTTGAAATGATCCCATAGCAGTGTTCGGTGACTGCCAGGTGGTCTGGTATCTTGCCTTTCTAGGAAAAACTGTGGACATGATCTTTAATTGGTACAACCTACACAGTTCAATTAAGCGTTTGCCGTTGGTATTGGTTCGTCTATGTGCTGTATATGGCCCCAGTATGTCTTGGTACTGTCGTTCTTTGCCCAGTTGAGCATTGAAGTCACCTACCAGGAACTTGACGTGGTGATCGGGGATCTTACTGATCTCGTCTTCTAGCAACTGCCAGAAACTTTGGACCTTTTCAGGGTTCTTCTTGTTGTCATCATTAACTGGAGCGTGTGCATTTACAATAGAGTATCCCTTGTTGCCGCATCTGAGAGATAATACGGAGATACGTTCGCTAGCTGATGTGAATCCGATGACAGAATCTATCACATCACGTCTTATTAAAAAGGCTGTTCCAAAAACGCTAGAGCCTTGTTTATACTTAGACGCCGGCTTCCCCTTAATTACTCTATAACCTTCTCACTCAAAAGCCACATCATCAGTAAATCTGGTTTCTTGGACTGCTGTTATTGAAATTTTGCGTTTATTCAGGATATCGGTCAATTGCTTGAGTTTTCCGGTCTTACAAAGAGTTTGAATATTGATAGTTCCAATGTGTGTGATAGTTTTGGGTCTCAATCGGTTGACAGTATTGGGGAACTCCGACTTTCCCCGCACGATGAGGTCAGGCTCCCCAGAGTCCGAAGGCCTGAATGCGCCACCATTGGTGACGGGAGATTGGATACTCCCTGGGGTAGTGACATATGCGTCGTTGTTTATCATCGTATGTGAACTAGTAAAGAGATATACTAGGGGTGAAGACTGAACGCCTTCAAGGTTGGCCACTCCGAATCTTATTCAGGAGCGTTAATTACAATGGGGTCGCCACTCCCAAAGGCATTTTAGAGCTACTGCCAGCAAGTATTCAGGCCGCCCCTTACATGGAGAACAGACGCCTTTGCAGCCGCCCCTAACATGGGAAACAGACGCTGCTGATGCTTAGTGCACTCACATTATTCCCTGAGTACTGGGCTGCCTCGTCCGCAATCTCCACCGTTCCGAAGTCCATCTTCTCCGCTGTAGATTCAGTTGAGGTCTTCACTCGTAACCCTGAGCTGGGACCCTTACCAGATGGTACACACCGGGCCAGTATGCTCTGGGACTCACATAGGCAGGGGCGCCAATCCCTGGGCAGGGCTACCTCCGAAGAGGGTCCCTACCTGCTACCTTTCTGATTCTCTTACCTTTGCTTCAGAAAGATAACAGCGATAATATCTCCTTATTTGCTTTCTTCTAAACTGAGGGACCTGCCTACCGCTTTTACAAACGATAGGAGACAGGCTATTATTGTGGTATTACTGAAGTCGACAAGTCATTGGTGGAACTAGAAGATGACTTCGCAGTCCCTCTGCAATGGTGGAAAATACATTCAGTCCAACTTCCACAGCTAATAAGGCAGAGCGAAATAAAGCTTAGAATTCCGGCTACTTCAGTTCCGTGTGAGAGAGTGTTCAGTGACACTGGAAATATTGTTAATAAGAGAGGGCAGCCCTTAGATCTACTCATGTCAACTTACTGACATGCCTGAAGTCCTGGAGCAAACAAGTGTGACTGTAGGTAACTGCTAAATTCAACTTCAAACTCTTGTGTCACTAAACAATGAATATTGAAATATATTTTAAATAATATTATTAACTTAGTAGCTTTTGAAATAATTTAGTTTTTACTTGAACGCCACCAGTACAATTAAAATTTAAAATTATATCTTCCTCGTAGCAAATGGGATTATGAACATTTTGAAATATAGGTTTCTTCTTCTCCATCGGAACTGTGCGAAACCGACTACACTTCGATTTATCGACCGATTAACCGATTAAAGACATTCGAGTAACGGATCAAAATCGATCGACAGCTTTATTTTTCATGCCATAAATCTATGACATGGGACCGCCGGCTTTTCTTACCCTCCGAAGGAAGGCATACTGAGGTATTTTAACGCTCTTAAGAAATCCGACGACTTCGGCCGGGTTTTAAACCACGATCTTGGGCATAGAAACTCAGCATGCTACCAACTACTCCATCGAAGCCGCCTTATCTCCCTCTGAGGACGGAACAATGGAATAAGAAAAATGTATAGGCTGCAATTGTTGTATTTTCTACCTTGCACATTAAATACACTTGGAAAATAAAGAATAAAATTTACATTTTGGTGATAATTTGGAAATTTCTTGGTTTGGTTAATATGTTACTGAGATTTTATTTTACGAAATTACCTGGAATGGTTTTGATCTCTATAGCATACCCATACTTCTCGAACAGGGTTCACCACTGAAATGGTCTAAACGTTCGTCAAACTCGTAAGAGAATAATGACATTAAACTGTGAAATAGTTTATATAATGGGCTATTTTCCCACATTGGCAAAAACAAAGCAAACTTTATTAGAGAAATAAAGTTCTGAATCACTGAGCACTGTTTCTCAATTAAGAGATAAAATATGGCATTTCAACACATTCTGTGCCCTAGTGATGACCTGGTGAGTTATGATTCAAAGTGAAGTTCTCTCACACAATATTGGTTTGTGGTGTACAGTACTGTGGTAAATTCACCCTTTCTTGCAATAAATAGCAAGATCTACTGTAACAAGAGCGGAGAGATGTGAGGGAAGGTTAGAAGCTGTGCACATGTTCAAGTGTTTAAGTATGAACTTGGCGTCTTTGTTACACTAGGCCCGGATTACATTCAAAACGCGGGCTTAAGTTCATAAAGTTAAGTGTGTTTATCAGAGGATTCTAACCGTAACAATGTCCACAACAAATCCGATGACAGAGATTTTTTTTCGTGTAGCCTCCAGAGAGGCCGAGTGCAGGTCTTTCAAGTCGACGCCCGAGGGCGACCTGCGCGTCAGAATAAGAGATGGAATGGATGAAGATGAATGAAATTGGGCAAGGCTGAGGAAGGAAGCGGCCGTGGCCTGTCAGAAGGTACCGTCCCAGCATTTGCCTGGTGTTGAAAATGGGAAACCTCGGAAAACCATTTCAAGGACAGCCGACGGTGGGGCTCGAACCCACGCGTCTACCGAGTCAGCAGAGAGCTTGGCCCCTTGACCTAAGGCTGCGCTTTATCCAGCGTAGCCACTACTGTCGGTAAGACAGAGATGATATGCCATAGTAGAGGCAAATAGAATGCTGTCTGCAGATGATCCAGCGTGGACTGCTCAGGGCCAGGAGATTCCTTTTGTTGTGTGTCCAAGAACCTTTGCTTAGTCTGCCTCTCCAATTCTAATTCACTCCACTTGAAATAGAGTCCTACTTCCCTTGTGTGCATGACTGTCTTAGAGAGAACTGCAGTAAAAGGAGAATAAGGTGGAGTAATATAACTGTAGAAGAAACCACCAATATTCTGTTTCATTACATGGATTGAATTTTTGTCTTCGTTGGCATTCTCCTTAGCCCTAATCTCCATATCAGCCCAAACGGAGTCAAGGGTTATGGATACATTTTTGTGGAGGTAAACATCGTCCACATTCTTGCTCCAACTTTTGGTTTGGTTTCGCACGGACAGTCTTTCAATTAACTCTGGGCAATGGACATGCATTGACGGTTCTATACTCTTGTTATATGCGGTTGGACAAACCACTTGGAGTCCAGATTCATAGAGCGCTTTGTAGGAGTCAATTTCAGGGTAATATTTAGTAATACTCAGTAAACTCGTAAGACTGCCTTGAAACGCATTGGTCACTGTAAGACAGAATATTACATAGAATATTATGAGAAGTTTTCCAGACAGCATATGTGGAAACGTTTGTAAGGAACATGTAGAAATTAAAGAGAAGGTGTAGAAAATATTGGTGAGGAAACTTGAAGGTGTTTGGTTGAGACGCTGAACAATATACCACGAAATGGCAATTAGTGGTATGCTACCTTTTTTTTCGCTATCGTTTTACCCTCCAGGGTTGGCTTTTCCCACGGACTAAGCGAGGGATCCCACCTCTACCGCCACTGAGGGCAGTGTCCTGGAGCTTGAGACTCTAAGTCCGGGATACAACTGGGGTGTGTGACCAGCACTACGCCCAGGCGGCCTCACCTGCAAAGCGAACAGGGGGCCTGATGAAGGGATGGGAAGAGTTGTTCGGTTAGGCAAGGAAGTTGGAAGGAGGCGGCCGTGGCCTTACAGTAGGAACCTTCCCGGCATTTGCCCGAAGACGAAGTGGGAAACCACGGAAAATCACTTCGAGGATAGCTGAGGTGGGAATCGAACCCCCTCTACTCATTTGGGCCACCCGAGGCTGAGTAGACCCCGTTCCAGTCCTAATACCCCTTTTCAAATTTCGTGGCAGAGCCGGGAATCGAACCCAGGACCTTCGGGGCGGCAGCTAACCATGCTGACCGCTACGCTACGGAGGCGACGTGGTATGCTACATAACACAAAAGTCCAAGTCAATTGGTCGAAGGGCAAGAATAAGTTCCGGTATTGAGGTATACGCTCGGATTTAGGCACAAGAAATACTAAGGTGTCAAAGTCGTGTGGATAAATGGATTCTGACTGACCACTAATTAAGGGTCCATATGAGAAGAGCGAAATATCAACCAAACCTCTAATGACTGCTACGTATTCATGAACTCTGTGTCTAATAGGCAATGGAGTCACGTAAATGTAGGAAAGAGAAACTCTTAGAACTCCTTCTTGAAGCCCTGAAACTTTACACCACGAGATGTCTCTTTGTCTGCAGGTCTTGAGTAAGCAGCAAATTTCACCGCATTACCGTGCACATTGAGAGGTTTACTGGTGAATAGAATACTTGTATCTTCATTCGATACATCATGTACAACAAACACTCCCCCACTTCCAAAAGGATTGTAGGCGAATGTCTTGACGTGTTCCTTCTCACCGCTCGTTAAGATAGATATAGAGACCACTACGTTCAGTATATTGTATCTCCACAATACTTGAAACACAGAGGACTCACAACTGTCCATAACAGAGGTAATGAACACGAGGAACCTTCCTCGCGGGTTCCAAACACTCAGTTGCCTCAGATTAAAAAGGTCGTTGGAACATTGATGAAGGAAGAGGAGATATGAGTTACTCTTGGAGAACTGTTCCTTTTAACAACAAATTGTATATCCGCCTTAGTCAATACATAAGGCGGATATACAATTTGTTGTTAAAACTATTTAGTACGTCAATACGGAACCATTTTGGAAACTAGTTTAAATAATAGAACTGTTCCTTGGCCAGCAATTCCTCACCGCTTACCAGCTGTACACCGGTGTAACATCGCTGGTGCATAAGGTGTAGTAATGTTGAGGAGACAGTATTGAGATTATATCTGTCCACGTACACCGTAAACACGTTACCTACTTCATAGTTGTTATAGTCATTCAGTAATGCAGAGGATAGCAGCGAGTAATCCATGGCATCATATCCTGGTGGATATTCATTTGGTTCGAGGATACTGTTTGTTGAAGCCTGACATATCAATGTAACAAACAGGATACTGAGAGATCCAAAACGCATCCTAATGTTCAGTAAATCTGTAACAAACGATTGAAAGGTAATGGTTAGTATCCAGTACCTAACTAGCACAGAATATGTCAGAGTTCAATTTGATATGTGATACAGGGACCTGCCAAATGATTGGTTCCAAACTTTCTATATATTTAGTATTATAGCAAATGCTTTTATCACCGTAGCATTCTACTTCTTAAAATTACGTATGAAGAGTACGGTATGCGAGGCGTCTGACGAAAATCCTTAACCTGCATTTGGCAGAGAAGCATTGTTTTACCAATAGAAATGAGGTACTGTCCCCGTAAATTCTAGAGGCGGTCTGTTGGATATCCGAAGCGGCAGCTGGATTCGTAGACCCTGACTTCTCCAGCGCAAAATACTAGTCAAGGATCTACCTCCAACTAGACCCTCGCGAATATACGTGGCGGAAATTACAATACAACTGTGAATTACATGAAAAATACATTATTGCTCGCGGTAAAACACCTACCTTATTCTCGAGAATCTCGTGGTCAACCTCTCTGGACCTAAAATGGGTCTCACAGTTGCATCTCCTTATATCTAAAATTATTCATGACGACACGGCTTATAATAAAACTAAACGATTTAATAACAAAATGTAAACTAGGGCTAAACATTCACACAACAAAATAAAATACACACTCCCGTTCGCTCATCTCTACACTCACGCCACTGACAAAACTGCGTTCTATGAACATAATGACAAAATTATGTGAAGCTTGTGTCCATACATCAAGCTGTACAATGGTTACACACCTCTGTGTATTTACATTCTTCTGGCACGCTCCCAAGCACATATGGGCACTCGGCGCACGCGACCCTCGCCACGTGTCCGATGATATAACATTCACCGCTACATTCCCAGTCTGGCTGGTTTAAAAAAGAAAGAGTGCGAGCCGTGCGGTTCGCAACATCTCTCCCCATTTGTGCGGCCTGGCCGAGCAATGGCCTTGGCTAGAAACGAAATTAAGGAAGTCCTCGCTATTCCCGCCTGGTCCATAAATGTGCTCTCCATAACAATAAAAGCTGTGTTACAATGAAACAGATTCACGTCAGACAAATACGTGAACTGTACTCAAATCCTACATGCTACTGGCATAAAACTTCTACACACACTCTCATTCATACTCTCGCATTATGACGTCCCAATGGAGTTCATTTCATTCGCACTGAACAAGAAACAAACCACATATTGTCACATACTCATTCATACTCTAACCTCTACGTTAAACAAACTATAAACTTCCTATTCTTAACATGTTATACACTCAATTGGCAAATAATAAAGGTTAACACTAAATGAATTTATAATGACGCTCATAGCATCAGCTGTAGTCCTTTCAAAGTAATAGCGTCTCAATACACTCGAGCCTGCGCTCGGATCTAGCAGTTATGTAAAATACAATAAACTGTGATACTTAAAATCTTCTACATCACCAGAAATAACCACCACCAGTCTCTCCTATCTGATCTTGTGTCAAAATAGTTTAAATACATTCGACCACTTAAGGTGAAACATATGCTGTTCCATGTTTAGGTTTAATAATCTCGATAAAATTATAGCATAACAGCTGTCATCATCAATTTCCTGTTCCAATTTCAACCGTGACCCTTCCTGTCCTCTCTAAATCTCAGGTCGTGTATAACAAAATAAGGAGTACTCTCTACTAACCCATTAATGCCTTGCCAATCCTAGTCATGCCCACGAAATGACTGTACTATAAAATGGGGAACACAACTTCGCAATAACCTCGTACGCCAACTACATACGGAAATACATCAAAAACCACTATCAAAGGGTTATCAACTCCACTTCTTTCAACCTGGCATTCCTTACAAAAGGGCATAATTTCACAGCGTTGTCACCACAATCGCTGGTCTCATGAACAATAACAACAATTGTTAAATTATTAATTTATACATCTTAACGACCTCTGGAATTCACGATACTGACCTCCTCACTTAATACTCGTGAAACAATACTCTGATAAGTATAAACTGTCGTGCATACATTTGATAAAAATACTACAACTCATCCTCACACATCTGGGTTCGACTTTAATCGAGGAAGGAATATTATATCTACAACGTGACATGATATTACTCCTCGTAAATATTTAATCACAACATCATATCTATGTGTTTGTGTCCAACAAGAATCTATCACGACGAGGATATCGAACGATAACTACCCTAACGTCGGATAATAATTAATCTTCCAAGAAGATTCTAGCTTCCAATAAATTGAATGACTGAAAGTTCAAAGCTTTCTTCAATAAAAACATACAGTTAGTCATATTCGTATTCTCTTCATTCAGAACGAATGTCTACGAGTTCTGACGATAATAATCGTGTCCACGTTAAATGTTTCTTTTCCACAATGTGACATGATATTTCACAATATATCACTACCAAGATCTTCTTTCTTGACGTTTCTTCTCGACGGATAAAATGCCCAAATTAAACTAATAAAAATTAATTTAATGGGTAACATAGACGAAAATGTCTATCACCTGCATTCAGAATGAATACAAAAACGTCGAAAATAAAATACTGTTCGTTAAAGGAAATTACAAAAACTTGTTCCTCGAACAAGTCAATAATCTCAGTTCAGAAACTGGATTCCTAACAAACTATGTTAATAGCGTCACAAGACGATCACTATAATAAATTTCGAAGAATAAAAATGCTATACATGGAGTACATAAATACTGTATCGAAATATGGATAAAGGATTTGCTCAGAAAATGTCACTACAAGCTCTAACTACAAGGTTAGTGAACACTGCTACCTGGTCTCGAAGTCTAGAAGATCAAGATAGAGTATAACAAAATACTCGGATGTTACATCTCCCAAAGATCTGGGCTGGATCCTAGCTCGTCTCCACGAACTCGTGACCTCAGGAAAGGAACGAATTCCCCCATTGGAAACAGCAAGCTCCGACCGGAATCGAACTGCGGGCCTCCAATCATCATCTTCCTTGTGACCGGGATAACCCTGGACCACTTGATAATCTTGATGCTTCTTCTATCTCCGCCACAGCACAGTCTCATCATAACAGTGAGTAGCGTCGAAAGTTCTGCTTTCCACTTCAAAAGGCAATACAATCACGTGACGGAATTTCCTCCCTTGCTCGACGTCACCTTACGACTGGTTTCTGCCAAGTTCTAGCCATCATATTCCATGGTTAAATTTTATCATGGGCTTCGAAAAACAATGTAATATACCCATTTTCATCCCTTATAATTCATTTTACGGGGGCATTCCCCTCCCATCTCAGTTTTAAAAAAAGTTGCAAAATTGTTCTTAACCACTTCGAATCAGGACCTTAGACATGTCACTGAACTCGAAAATGAATTATAATTTTCAGCCTACTTTCTTAAAATATTTCTTCAAGTTCTTCGCGTTGAATTGTCCCAAAATGACATTGTTCTCTTCATCATACAGCTCATAACAATTATTCCCATAGACAGTCTCAATTCGGAACGGTCCAATAAATATATCCCCGAACTTTGGGTATATTTTCTTGGTTACGTCCGCTTTAACAGGTCGGCGCAATAACACCATGTCTCCTACTTCTAAGGGCTTACTAAATCTCTTCCCTTCTACTCTTTTCATGCGTTTATCGGCCGCCTTCTGAAGCTTTTCCTTCGCTCTGTCTATTCTCTCTTGTCTTCCTACATCCGGGTCTTGAGGAATAAAGTTAAATGCGTTGTCCCAAGGTCTTTCTGGTTTCCTTCCTAAATGTAAGACGATTGGAACTTCTGCCGTGCTCTCTTGAAATGTGGAGTTCAAACATTCTTCAATGATAGGCACATACTTAACCCAACTGGGGTGATCCTGAGGGCAGAAAATTTGACAGAATTTACTAAATTCAGCCATATAATATCTCTCACTAGAATTTGATTCAGGATAACGCACGCTGGAAAATATGTGTCGTATTCCTAATCCCTCCATGTCAGCTTCGAATTCCACTGAGGTGAACTGGGCTCCGTGATCAGATAACGAATATTCTGGTTTCCAGCTTTCCGAAATCAGAATTCTCCAATCTGCTTACTACATTTCTTGTATTTGCTTTCTGAATGGGGTCCATCGTCACAAATTTGGAAAAGACATCCACTGTCACTAACAAGAATTGGTTCCCTTGGTAACCCTTCGGACAGGGGCCAAAAATGTCCGCCGCCATAAGCTCATGTGGTCTAGAGGGTATCATAGGCCTTGGTTTGTCTTATAACAATTTGGAGGTGAATTTCCCTCTTTGACATTTATCGCAAGATCTTATTATCTTCCTAATGGTGGATCTCATGATGGTCCAAGTGAATCTCTCTTTCAGATTGCTGAGAGTCTTGTATAAACCACCGTGTCCTATTGAGTGGTGTGCTAGCCATACCAACTTCGAAACCAAAATAGGGGGCACAACTATGCGTGGCTTTGTATGCTCGGCGTCAAAATACTTACATACTAGATCTCCGCTCAAAACAAAGTGGCGCGATCGTCTCTGGGTTGCGATATAATCCTCATCAGCTATGACCATGAAACCTTTTAGGAACCTGTACATTTTCCTGATTGGAGCGTATCTCTTCTGTGATACACGGATTCGGGCTAATCTCCTAACGGTTTCTTGATCTTCTTGCTCCAATTGTACATGGTTTACCTGCACATTTTTAATAGTGTTTCTCGATAATGCATCAGCCAGTAAGTTATCTTTCCCTGGCTGGTGGACAATAGTTGCGTTGTACTGTTGAGTGAAAAGGGCCCATCGTGATAACCTGTCACTCGACATTTCAGTTTGAAGCATAAACTGCAATGCCTTGTGGTCGGTCACGATAATGATCTGATGACCAATCAGTATCTTTTCCAAGTCTGCAGAGCTGTAACAAAGGCTAACGCCTCCAGTTCTCTTGTAAAATAGTTATCCTCATGTCGTTTCAACTTTCTACCAGTGAAAGCGATATAGTGCCTTCTTCCATCCTCGTCCTTCAGGTACAGAACAGCACTTATACCTACGCGGGAGGCATCGGATTCGATATGAAATATACGGTCAAAATCCGGGTATTCCAACTTGACATTCTGCCTTAACATTTCCTTCGCGTTTTCAAAGGCCTCGACAGCGGCACTCGTCCACTTCCAACGATTGTTCTTCTTCAGTAATTCATAAGAGGTGCCATGATCTCAGAGTATTTCGGACAGTGACTGCTAATAAACTGTCAAGCTTCCACAAACTCGCGTACTTGCTTGACCTTGGTGGGCTTAGAGAATCTAGTTATAGCCTCTACTTTCTCAAGGTTTGGGTGGTAACCTCCCCGACCGATGGTGTGACCTAGGAAATTAATCCGTTCGTGCATGAAGCGGCATTTACCAAAGTTCACTTTGATATTCGCATCCCTTAAGTTCTCGAAAAGTTTACGTAAATGCACCATGTGTTCCTTAACATCAGGAGATGATATGATCAGATCATCGATGTAACATATCACGTTCTTCTTGACCTCATCAGTGAGCTTACCATTAAGGGCTCTGATTAGCGCTGGACTGCTATTTACTATACCAAAAGGTAGCCTTTGAAATACCCATGAAGTTTGGTCGAAGAGAAAACCGGTGTACTGTTTACTCTCCTCCTCCAACTCAATTTGGTAAAACGACGCTGTTAAGTCCAAAACGGAAAAGCAGGCCTTTCCTTTGAATTTCCTTAAGACATCACGAATTTTCGGGGGCCTGACTGCCTCAGGAAGAATTTTCAAGTTGATCGAACGTGCATCGAGACATAGGCGTAGCTGTCCATTATTCTTCTTCACTACAGTGATGGGATTGATATATGAAGACGCCTGTTTCCTAATAATGCCATCTGCTTCCATCTTTTTGATTAACCCTCTTACTTCTTCATAATGTTTCTCTGGAATGGGGTATATCCGCTTCTGATAAGGGTTTTCATCGGTCAATCTAATCTTCTACTTGTAATCCTTGATTAACCCAGGTTTGTCGTCAAAAACATCCTTAAATTCCACAATTATTCCTTCAAATTCCTCTTGAATTTCATCAAACCCTTCAACTTTGAGGATAAGCTTTTCTCTAGCATTCTCTGCCTCCTCAATAACATTAGTTAGAATATCTTCCCTATAATCCGTATCTGGACTCTTATTCAGTTCCTGTTTTTCTAAATCTTCTGTGTTAATAATCCCCTCGCTAAATTCAATAATCCTATTCTTCATATCAATAATGGCTCCTACCTTCGTGATAAAATCAATCCCAAGCACTATGTCAAAATTTATCTTGTCCAGCACGATGAAAATATTTTCATAAGCACGTGCATTTATTTCAAAGTTCAGCAAAACTTGAATCTTACACTTCACTGCTTTATCTTGAAAGATGCCACGCACTTTCACAGCAGATGCGGGCAAAGCCGTCATCTTGTCACTACCCAATAATCTCTGGTAACACTCATGAGATATTATAGACATAATAGCTCCCATGTCCATCAAAGACTTGCATGTGTGATCATCAATATTTATACATATAATTGGTAATTCATATGGCCTTTCCTCTCTTATGATCTCGTCTTCTAACAATAGGTCCTCATCCGTCACCTCGTATACTTCATTTATCAAAATCTGGTGTAATGTGGTGATATTTCTCTCTTGCTCTAGTTCTGTATCGAAAATGGAGTTTTTTTTGTCCCTGAGCGTTATTCTCTCGGATTCCTTGCTGGCTAGTACCGGGTTTAGATTCCACGCTCAAGTTCGAATTACTTCCGTTTCCGCCCTTCATTCTCCTAATTCCTTCAAGTATCGTTTTCCTTCTTGATGGCGATCATCGTAATTCTCTTTGGTCATAACCTCATTTCTTTGTGGTCTATCGCGGTTCTGATTCTGGTAATTGCGGTTGTTTCGACCAATATAATTATTGTTATTGCGATAATTAGTATTGTTGTGGAAGAAACCGCTTCTTCGATTCTCCTGGTAGTCTCCTCGTCCTTGCTGTTGTTGATAGGGACGGCCACACGGAATCTCCTATACCTTGGTTCAGGTCGCCTATCTTTAAAATAGGTATTTCATTCCGGACCTACATTTCCTTTCTCCTCTTCTTTAGGGCTCTCTGTTTGCTGTGTCTGATCAATATACACAATATTAATATCTTTGTAGTCCTGACGTTGGTTTCTAGCTAGTTCGTCCATGCCGGCCAAATCGCTGATTCCTGACGAAATTATCAGTCTCCTCACTTCAACTGGCAACATTCTGGCAATGGCATCTATTAATTGTGCCGTAGATAGAGGGGGTTGCAAAAAACGTAGCCGGGCAAGTTGCGCTGTGAAGAAATCGGCTTAACGCGTCGGTAATGTACCCGAATACTTCCTCGAGTATACTTCTGCGCGTAAACTGTTCTCCGCTTCTACGGACCAATTACGTTTCATGAGGGCTTCAGCAAACTCCTTGAAGTCCTCAAAAGTGTACCTGAAAGCGCGAAACCATTCAAGGGGGCCTTCTCCCATATAGCGTTCCACTATCTTCATCTCTCGTTCTCTCGGAATGTGAGCCTCCGCAAAATACTCACGGATATTCCTGATATACTCAATTGGGGTGTAAGAATCGAGGTTGGTAAATTTACGCGGTTTGTCCTCAAAATTACGGATTACCGTCACGTTTCTCTGTTGAGAATCTTGGAAACTGGGACGATATTCCTTCCTTTCTCTTTCAGGTTCTCTATTCCTATTCTCGAGTCCTTCATGGTGTCTTAACATCCTTTCTTCTGGTCTCACTTCTCTATCTCCTGTTTCCGTACTGAGTTTTCAACGATAATCTCCATAGTCCTCCGTTTCTATCTTCTCCCTCTCTTCTATCTCCGCAATCAACACTTTCACTTGCTTCTCTATCTCTTTCTTCATATCCTCCTTATAGACTTCAAGATCTGCCACGTCTCCTAAGCTTAGATTTTTCAATTTCCCACTAATGTATTCCTCAATATTAGTGGATATTCCTTCCTTAATCTCATTTACGACGGTGACTACTGTGTCTATCCTTTCATCTAACCGTTTACTACGTCTTTCTAACGTCCCTTTTAACGCTTGATTTTCCTCGACCGATTGATTCTTGTCCTCAACCTGTCTCTGTAATAGTTGACCAATGCGCTTCCCTAGATCTGACCTAACAGACATTACATCACGGTTGATCTGTAATTGTGTATTGGCAAGCTTACTTTCAACTTTACCCTGAATTAGCATAATATGTTCTGCGCTCGACTTATCCCATTCGTCTTTCCAAATGACAACATTAGCCTTCAACATTTCAGCTATATCTAGTTCAATGTCCTCCTTCAAAATTTCATTGTGGTCTATCACCTGACTACGCAGAGTATCAACATTTGTTTTCAATTCGGCTAAAGGAACAATGGTCTTTAGAGAATCGTCAACAAATTGCGATCTCAAAGCACCTATACCTTCTGAACATTGTGTTTTAGGCTCTTCCACTTCCTTCCTGATCTTATTAATGTCCCCTTGGACCTTATTTACTTCAACAAGCATAGAATTGACCACAGACTGTACTTTACCGATATCATTTTGTACACTAGTTATTTCTGTCTGGACATTATTAACATCGATTTGCATATTGTTTACATTCTCCTGAACCTTATCTACTTTTGTTTGAACATGGGACACATCTGACCTTATATTGGCAACTTCTGATTGTACATTAGCAACATTAGACATTACAAGAGACACATCATCTTTAACAAAAGTCACATCATCTTTGACTAGGGCTACATCAGAATGCACACCCTTAACATCCTCCTTCAATTCAGCGGAGCCGGTGTGCAATCCCTGTAAAGAATTTTGCATACCCTGAATATCTCCTTTGAAACTTTCACCCACCTTGACAACAATCGCGTCAAGATCTACCTGTCGATCTTTCTTCAGCTGCTCTCGGTCCTTCCTTGCCTCGTACAATTTCCTCTGTAAATCAATAACATTTACTTTTAGATTCTCTTTAATTTAATTTTCCACTCTATTTAATTTCTCCTTCATGCTGATGTCCATTTTCTTCATCATCTCTCCCATCATCTTACGGACATCATCTTCCGCCATATTTGCCATTACAACAGTATCAATAATAAAAGTGCTATAGGAGTACAAACAAGTAGAGCAATATAGCAACACTTTAGAGCATCCTTTCAATCCATGTATTTGGGCATCTTATCGTAGTAGTGTGTTTTGGATGGTTCTATACCCACCTCCACCTCCCCACCTCACAAGATGGCGGCAGTGCGATATCTCTCGAACTTATGGTCGGATTTTGACAAATGAGGTGTCATTGAACTCGGGCAGACACTCCCTTTCCAATGGACAACATATTTCAACCCCAAAAATAAAACCTACCCCTACTAGAGGGTGAAATTAAATTTTTTAGAGAATCTGTCTTTCCAATTGCAACATGTGAGAGTTTGAAAGCCGATATGGAATGTAACGTTGTTCTGCAAACCAATAATCAAAGAGGGGCATGTTAGGCCTTGAGGTGAGAGCCCCTGTTATTTTTGACGAGCCCCCTGCTGTCGGGCCCCTGTGGATGGGTTATTGTTGACAGGTCCTTATGGACGAGTCCTTATGGGCAGGTCCTTATGGACAGGTCCTTGTGGACAAGTCCTTGTGAACAAGTCTGTGTGGACAGGTCCTTGTGGACAAGTCCTTGTGGACGAGTCCTTGTCCCTTTGGACTAATCCCTTTGGACTGGTCTCTTTGCCTTGGTTCCTACGGACTAACCCATGAATTTATTTAAATTATATCAAAGAGCCTAACTACATTTGTGTGTGTTGAATTGACGTTGTTCACCACTACTATAATGGAATAACGATATGAAAGGAAAGTGACGAAATGCATGTGAACACGTGTGAAATGACCTTATTACCGTCCTCCTTGTGAAACAAGTCACATCCTGTTTTGTTTCATACGTGAGAAAATGTGAGTTCGAACCCGTGGTCGGATTTTGACGAATGAGGTGTCATTGAACTCGGGCTGATACCCTCTTTCCAATGA
Source organism: Meconema thalassinum (assembly GCA_946902985.2). Classification (NCBI taxonomy): domain Eukaryota; kingdom Metazoa; phylum Arthropoda; class Insecta; order Orthoptera; family Tettigoniidae; genus Meconema; species Meconema thalassinum. Next base: position 64,614,970 of record OX336390.1, on the reverse strand, counting down.
ACAACATATTTCCACCCCAAAGGAAAACCTACCCCTACTAGGGGGTGAAATTGTAATTTTTTTAGAGAATCTCTCTTTCCAATTGCAACATGTGAGAGTTTGAATGCTGATATGGAATAAAACGTTGTTCCACACAAGAGACATGTGTTTGGTGGATAGCCACTATGAATTAACATGCTTGTTTTTGTTTTTTGTTTTTTAAGCATGCCGACTCATCGCTTTTGTAAGAGGGCAGGCTTTTTAAAAGATGGCGGCTGTAGTGTAACCTAACCTAACCCAACCCACGAGTGGTGATCAAAAAGTATTTTAAGTGACGCTTGTCGATTGGCAAACCAATAATCAAAGAGGGATATGTCAGGCCTTGAGGTGATAGCCCCTTTTGATTGATCCCTGTTGATTGATCTCTGTTGATTTGTCCCTTTGGACTGGTCTCTGTTGACTAGCCCCTTTTGGACGGGCCCTTTTTGACAGGGGGTCATTTTTGATGGATCCTTTTTGACAGGTGCTTTTCGACGGGTCCCTGTTGACGAGTCATTGCTGACGGGTCCTTGTTGATGAGTCCCTGTGGACGGGTCATTGTTGACGGGTCCCTATTGACAGGTCATTGTTGACAGGTCATTGATGACAGGTCATTGTTGATGGGTCCTTGCTGACAAGTCCCTGTTGACGGGTCCCTGTGGAAGGGTCCCTTTAGACCGGCCCCTTTGGACTGGTCCCTATGTACCGACCCGTGAAATTTATCCAAATTATGTCAAAGGGCCTAACTAAATTTGTGTGTAAAGCAGTGTGTTGAACTGACGTTGTTCACCAGTCCTTACTACTACAATTGGATAACGATATGAAAGGAATTGATTAACTAGACATGAGTTAACTACCAACGAAACACTTTGGCGACTCTGCTTGTTATTGACCAATGAGTAGGGTTTTAGAAAAACTGTTAGCTATTTTGGGTTATATACAAAAAATGCTTAGACCTTTTGAGTGACTATGTTTGCTAAACAAGGCATTATACCAGACACGATTAGGATTCTTATGTAGCTCAGACAAGGAAATAATTTCTACAGAATCTGTTGACATTGAACATAGATTTAGGTATTAGGAAGTCATTTTGAAGGCCTTTGTCTGGAGCGTGGCACTCTATGAAAGTAAAACTTAGACAATTGGTGTAGCAGAAAAGTGGAGAATTGAAGTGTTTGAAATGTGGTGTTACAGGAGAATGATGAAGATTAGATGGGTAAATAGGGTTACTAACAAAGAGGTATTAAGACGAGTGGGGGAGAAGAGATGCATCTGGCGACTGTTAATGAAGTAAAGATATAGGTTGGTAGAACACGTACTAAGACACCCAAGAATAGCAAACTTAGTTAAGGAAGAAAGGTTCAAGGACGAGAACTGTAGGGGTAGACCAAGTTTAGAATATGTTAAACAGATAGCCTTCAATGTAGGGTGTGGTAGCTATATAGAGATGAAACGATTAGCTCGGGACAGATAGGCGCTGAGATCTGCATCAAACCAGTCAAAGGACTAAAGACTTAAACAACAACATGTAAGTTCACTAAAATAATGTTGTGTAACGGTATATGTTAGTCAACGAACAGTAATGCATTACTAAAACCCATGACACGATACCTAAGAGCTTTTCAAAAATGATTTTAAAATGCCTTTAACCCTATATTGAACACCCAGTTCACAAGACTCATAACTGCAATGTTATGGTAAAACAAAAACAAAATCTATATTTCAAAACAAGCAAGTGGTTTAGTCAATGTATACTGGAAAAAGTTTTGTAAACACTCAAGTCCTCAAGACTAATTAAATTAGTAACTGTCAGGTTGACCGAGTGGTTAAGGTGTTTGACTTAAGATCAAATTTTCTGTATAAGGAAGCAAGGGTTCGAATCCCTTACCTGACATAACTATTGCCTGGACATGGCTTGGCCACACTACATTATTATGACACTCGGTACACAAACCATAGCTATAGTGTATTGTTTAAGGCCACTCTCTTTCTGAACATAGTCAGAGACTGTTGATGGTTAACAATTGTATTAATAGTGGGACATGGGGATAGTAATAAAGAAAAACAGACAATACCCATACAATATTTTTATTAAATTCATTTTATAATAGTTACACACTGAATTCAAGTCTATCTCTTTACCATTGTTCTATATAGATTTTTAAACACAACGCTTGTTGTAGATCCTTTTACAACTTTCTCCAGGTACTCTTGCTCTTAAAAACTGGGGAAGCCGCAATGGTTTTATAAACATAAAACCCTCATCCTCTTCTTTTTCATAATTATCATCATCATCATCATCATTATGAATATTATCATCAAAATTATTATAGTCATTGTCACCATCATTATCATCATCATCATCATTCTCAACATCACTAGAACTATCCAATTCCTCTTGTTTGTTTTCCACAGGGACCTCTTGTAGAGTCTGCGTTGCTTTTGATAGTGTTAAGGGTTTTTTGAACGATGGTATTTGTCCGAACATGTCTTTTTGAGGTGATGATGAATGCTTTTTAACAAACAATGCACTATCTTGAGCAGCAATATATTTTTCTTGGACTTGCTTTTTTTTACCTGGGTTAGAGTATTTTGCGTATTTAAATGTGTATTAATTAGAGATTCACAATGATGTTCTTTTGAAGTAAGCACGTTGGAGTCTTTTGTTTTAATCATTCCTCGACACTTTTTGGATCGTTGTTTTGAACATCGCCAAATAACAGTTCCATCTTTATTGGTTGTTTTTACAATATATGTATATCCTTTATAGAAGACACATGGCTTGCCATGACTGGTTGTTGAGACTTCCATATCAACTAATACATATGAATTAAATTTAAGTAAAGTCACATGAACAATCTTTAGATTACAAGTGATTTACACACACACACACTTTCCTAAATGTCAAGATTTATGGATGTTGTTTTCCGCCAACAACTGCTTACTGCGTATGACAAGGCTGGAGACTGGTAGGTGAGACGGTCTTTCACGATGTGAACACTGTAACAGGCAGTAGTCAACTGACAATATTCTTATACCCTATTCAAGGTTAACAGGTACTTACTGCGTATGACAAGACCGTACACTCGTAGGTTAGACCGTATTTTTTGTTTGTTGCTAAGGATCCCATATAAACCTTAGACATGTTAGTTCTGAACACATAGTGGTTAATTGTATATATTGAATTTAAATACACAGCTCATACAAGCACGTTTTGCGGATGGGAGGGGTGAGAGGCTGGCAAAAAAGGAAATGTTTTAGTTTAATGAAACGTCATGTCCAAGTAGGCGTGATTTATAGTAGACGCAATTGATAGTAGACGTAATTGATAGTAGGTGTAATCGATACTAGACGTGATTAATAGTAGACGCAATTGATACTAGACGTGATTGATAGTAGGCGTGATTTGTAGTAAGCGCGATTTATAGTAGACGCAAATGATAGTAGGCGCGATTGATAGTAGGCGTGATTGAGAGTAGACGCGATTGATAGTAGGCGCAATTTGACATGGGCGCGACTCAGATCATTTTTGATATCAGAAAGTTACAGTGTCAATGTTTATACAAAGTACAAGGTAGAGGGTATTTTAAGACATAACCTCAGCTCACTTAACATAACCTAACTTTACCTAACCTAACTTTGTCACGTGACATGTTCCACAAGTTTAGACTAGCTTTAAGACTGATTATGACGTCATAGATTGATGGGAGGGGTGAGAGGCTGACAAAAAAGGAAATGTTCTGGTTTAATGAAACGTCATGTCCTAGTAGGCGCGATTTATAGTAGACGCAATTGATAGTAGGCGCGATTAATAGTAGACGCAATTGATAGTAGACGTGATTGATAGTAGGCGTGATTTGACATGATCGTGATTTATAGTAGACGCGAAAGATAGTAGGCGCGATTGATAGTAGGCGTAATTAGACATGGGCGAGATTTATAGTAGACGCAATTGATAGTAGGCGCGATTGATAGTAGGTGTAATTGGTAGTAGGCGCGATTTGACATGAGCGCGATTTATAGTAGACGCAAATGATAGTAGGCTTGATTGATAGTAGACGCAATTGATACTAGGCGTGATTGATAGTAGGCGTGATTTGTAGTAAGCGCATTTCATAGTAGGCTCAATTGATTGTAGTTGCAATTGATAGTAGACGTGATTGATAGTAGGCGCGATTGATAGTAGACGTGATTGATATGGACGTGACTTAGATCATTTTTGATATTACAAAGTTACAGTGTCAATGTTTATACAAAGTACAAGGCAGAGAGGGGGTATTTTAAGACTTAACCTCAGCTCACTTAACATAACCTAACTTTACCTAACCTAACTTTGTCACGTGACATGTTCTACAAGTTTAGACTTGCTTTAAGGCTGACTATGACTATGACGTCATAGATTGATGAGAGGGGTGGGAGGCTGACAAAAAGGAAATGTTTTGGTTTAATGAAAAGTCATGTCCTAGCAGGCGCGATTGGTAGTAGACGCAATTGATAGTAGACGCGATTAATGGTAGGCGCAATTGATAGTAGGTGTGATCAGGTACTTACTGCATATCAAAAGGCTGTAAACTCGTGTGTTAGACACTCTATCTTGTTAAGGACCCCTATATATTCCCTATACAAGGCTATACATGTTAGTTCTAAACACTTAGTGGTTATTTGTATTTTAAATATATATACACAGGTTATACAAGCACGTTTTTTCACACAGTAAAACTTTGTCAAATAGCCACATGCGACACGCAAAGTATGTTTCCGCTATCTAGCGGTGACTATGGAAACTACCTGAACATATCCTAATCTAATCCTAGCTAACTTCACCTGACGTGACCATACCGGTTTATAAGCAACAACAACAACACACTAAGATTCCATGAATTCCAGAGTACTTTTAGATTAATTATCGACTCTCAACTCTTATAACTATGTCTATCCCACTCTGTCAAAAACACGATTTTTTTTAAAATTTTTGCTTGATGTCAATACTAAAGTGATAATGGGTTTTCCGATCCTATCACTATAAATTCATTACCCCCACTCTTATCCCGGTCTCGACAACAACCATGCCTATTTTAATTATGTCAGATGATGTAATGTTCGAGTGCAAAGTGGGTGTAAAAGTGAGTGCAAAGTGAGTGCAAAAGTGAGTGCAAAGTAAGTGTAAAAGTAGTTGTAAAAGTGAGTGCAAAGTGAGTGCAAAAGTGAGTGCAAAAGTGGGGTGTAAAAGTGGTACCCTATTTGTAATGGCTTATTTGACAAGTTTTTTTGTGGTACCCTATTCGTAATGGCTTATTTCACAAGTTGTTTTTGTCAATGTATTTAGAGGATATTTCTCTTGTTCATGGAAAGTATCTCAGCCCTTTTTATGATAGCATAATGCTTACCGTCATGTTTGTAAGCAACAACAACACACTAAAATTCCAAGAATCCAAACTACTCTAAGGTTAATGATGGTCTCTCAACTCCATTCCACGCCTAGTCAAGAACATTATACATTTCAAATTTTTCAAAAAAGGTAAATTGAGAAAGTAGGCTATATATTTAAACTAAAAAATCATATGCTAACTCCAACACCTACGTCTATCCCATTCTCAGTCAAAAAAAAATATATATATTCTTTAAATTTTTCCAAAAAATATTTGGAAAGTAGGCTATAATTTGAAAACTAATCATCCTAAAAAGTCATATATAGACTCAAACCAATGGCTTTTATGTCCTTAATCGTTAGAACAAAACATGGAATTTGACATTTTTCCAAATATTGATCATTTTTAAAAATGGGCTATATTTTGTAAACTATGAATTACACAAAAAATGTGTTTGACATAAAAATGACAGGTATTTACCCCCTCTACCCACAAACCAAGTCCCAGGTCTCTGGGACAAAATCCAAAAAGGTTCAATTTTTAAAGTAGACGATATTTTGAAAACTAATCATTCTAAAAAGTCATATATAGACTCAAACAAATGTCCTTTATGTCCCTTAACGTTAGAACAAAACTTAACATTTTTTTAATTTTTTCAAAAAAAAAGTCCAATTTTCAAAATTGCCTATATTTTGGAAACTAAGAATTAGTTCCAAAATGGCGGTCGTAGCTTAACTCAACCTAACCTAACCCTACGAGTTGTGATCAAAAAGATCCAAAATGGCTGCCGTAGCTTAACTTAACCTTTGATTGTTCCCTGTTGATTGACCCCTTTTGATTGATCTCTGTTGATGTATCCCTTTGGACAGGTCCCTGTTGACTAGCCCCTTTGGACGGGTCTTTTTAAAGGGGGAGTCATTTTTTTACGGGTCCCGGAGGACGGGTCCTTGTTGACGGGTCCCTGTGGGCGGGCCCCTTTGATATAATTTGGATAAAATGCACGGGCCAGTCCATAAGGATCAGTCCAAAGGAACCGCCCACAGGGACCCGTCAACATGGACCCGTCCTCCGAGACCCGTAAAAAAATGACTCCCCCTTTAAAAAATACCCGTCCAAAGGGGCTAGTCAACAGGGACCAGTCCAAAGGGATACATCAACAGAGATCAATCAAAAGGGGTCAATCAACAGGGATCAATCAAAGGTTAAGTTAAGCTACGGCAGCCATTTTGGAACATTTTGATCACACCTCGTAGGGTTAGGTTAGGTTGAGTTAAGCTACGACCGCCATTTTGGAACTAATTCTTAGTTTCCAAAATATAGGCAATTTTGAAAATTGGACTTTTTTTTGAAAAAATGAAAAAAATGTTAAGTTTTGTTCTAACGTTAAGGGACATAAAGGACATTTGTTTGAGTCTATATATGACTTTTTAGAATGATTAGTTTTCAAAATATCGTCTACTTTCAAAATTGAACCTTTTTGGATTTTGTCCCAGAGACCTGGGACTTGGTTTGTGGTTAGAGGGGGGTAAATACCTGTCATTTTTATGTCAAACACATTTTTTGTGTAATTCATAGTTTACAAAATATAGCCCATTTTTAAAAATGATCAATATTTGGAAAAATGTCAAATTCCATGTTTTGTTCTAACGATTAAGGACATAAAAGCCATTGGTTTGAGTCTATATATGACTTTTTAGGATGATTAGTTTTCAAATTATAGCCTACTTACCAAATATTTTTTGGAAAAATTTAAAGAATATATATATTTTTTTTGACTGAGAATGGGATAGACGTAGGTGTTGGAGTTAGCATATGATTTTTTAGTTTAAATATATAGCCTACTTTCTCAATTTACCTTTTTTGAAAAATTTGAAATGTATAATGTTTTTGACTAGGCGTGGAATGGAGTTGAGAGACCATCATTAACCTTAGAGTAGTTTGGATTCTTGGAATTTTAGTGTGTTGTTGTTGCTTACAAACATGACGGTAAGCATTATGCTATCATAAAATGGGCTGAGATACTTTCCATGAACAAGAGAAATATCCTCTAAATACATTGACAAAAACAACTTGTGAAATAAGCCATTACGAATAGGGTACCACAAAATAACTTGTCAAATAAGCCATTACAAATAGGGTACCACTTTTACACCCCACTTTTGCACTCACTTTTGCACTCACTTTGCACTCACTTTTACAACTACTTTTACACTTACTTTGCACTCACTTTTGCACTCACTTTGCACTCACTTTTACACCCACTTTGCACTCGAACATTACATCATCTGACATAATAAAAATAGGCATGGTTGTTGTCGAGACCGGGATAAGAGTGGGGGTAATCAATTTATAGTGATAGGATCGGAAAACCCATTATCACTTTAGTATTGACATCAAGCAAAAATTAAAAAAAAAATCGTGTTTTTGACAGAGTGGGATAGACATAGTTATAAGAGTTGAGAGTCGATAATTAATCTAAAAGTACTCTGGAATTCATGGAATCTTAGTGTGTTGTTGTTGTTGCTTACAAACCGGTATGGTCACGTCAGGTGAAGTTAGCTAGGATTAGATTAGGATATGTTCAGGTAGTTTCCATAGTCACCGCTAGATAGCGGAAACATACTTTGCGTGTCGCATGTGGCTATTTGACAAAGTTTTACTGTGTGAAAAAACGTGCTTGTATAACCTGTGTATATAAATTTAAAATACAAATAACCACTAAGTGTTTAGAACTAACATGTATAGCCTTGTATAGGGAATATATAGGGGTCCTTAACAAGATAGAGTGTCTAACACACGAGTTTACAGCCTTTTGATATGCAGTAAGTACCTGATCACACCTACTATCAATTGCGCCTACCATTAATCGCGTCTACTATCAATTGCGTCTACTACCAATCGCGCCTGCTAGGACATGACTTTTCATTAAACCAAAACATTTCCTTTTTTGTCAGCCTCCCACCCCTCTCATCAATCTATGACGTCATAGTCATAGTCAGCCTTAAAGCAAGTCTAAACTTGTAGAACATGTCACGTGACAAAGTTAGGTTAGGTAAAGTTAGGTTATGTTAAGTGAGCTGAGGTTAAGTCTTAAAATACCCCCTCTCTGCCTTGTACTTTGTATAAACATTGACACTGTAACTTTGTAATATCAAAAATGATCTAAGTCACGTCCATATCAATCACGTCTACTATCAATCGCGCCTACTATCAATCACGTCTACTATCAATTGCATCTACAATCAATTGAGCCTACTATGAAATGCGCTTACTACAAATCACGCCTACTATCAATCACGCCTAGTATCAATTGCGTCTACTATCAATCACGCCTGTTATCATTTGCGTCTACTATAAATCGCGCTCATGTCAAATCGCGCCTACTACCAATTACACCTACTATCAATCGCGCCTACTATCAATTGCGTCTACTGTAAATCTCGCCCATGTCTAATTACGCCTACTATCAATCGCGCCTACTATCTTTCGGCGTCTACTATAAATCGCGCTCATGTCAAATCACGCCTACTATCAATCACGTCTACTATCAATTGCGTCTACTATTAATCGCGCCTACTATCAATTGCGTCTACTATAAATCGCGCCTACTAGGACATGACGTTTCATTAAACCAGAACATTTCCTTTTTTGTCAGCCTCTCACCCCTCCCATCAATCTATGACGTCATAATCAGTCTTAAAGCAAGTCTAAACTTGTGGAACATGTCACGTGACAAAGTTAGGTTAGGTAAAGTTAGGTTATGTTAAGTGAGCTGAGGTTATGTCTTAAAATACCCTCTACCTTGTACTTTGTATAAACATTGACACTGTAACTTTATGATATCAAAAATGATCTGAGTCGCGCCCATGTCAAATTGCGCCTACTATCAATCGCGTCTACTATCAATCACGCCTACTATCAATCGCGCCTACTATCATTTGCGTCTACTATAAATCGCGCTTACTACAAATCACGCCTACTATCAATCACGTCTAGTATCAATTGCGTCTACTATTAATCACGTCTAGTATCGATTACACCTACTATCAATTACGTCTACTATCAATTGCGTCTACTATAAATCACGCCTACTAGGACATGACGTTTCATTAAACTAAAACATTTCCTTTTTTGCCAGCCTCTCACCCCTCCCATCCGCAAAAGGTGCTTGTATGAGCTGTGTATTTAAATTCAATATATACAATTAACCACTAAGTGTTCAGAACTAACATGTCTAGGGTATATATGGGATCCTTAGCAACAAACAAAAAATACGGTCTAACCTACGAGTGTACGGTCTTGTCATACGCAGTAAGTACCTGTTAACCTTGACTAGGGTATAAGAATATTGTCAGTTGACTACTGCCTGTTACAGTGTTCACATCGTGAGAGACCGTCTCACCTACCAGTCTCCAGCCTTGTCATACGCAGTAAGCAGTTGTTGGCGGAAAACAACATCCATAAATCTTGACATTTAGGAAAGTGTGTGTGTGTGTAAATCACTTGTAATCTAAAGATTGTTCATGTGACTTTACTTAAATTTAATTCATATGTATTAGTTGATATGGAAGTCTCAACAACCAGTCATGGCAAGCCATGTGTCTTCTATAAAGGATATACATATATTGTAAAAACAACCAATAAAGATGGAACTGTTATTTGGCGATGTTCAAAACAACGATCCAAAAAGTGTCCAAGAATGAATAAAACAAAAGACTCCAACGTACTTACTTCAAAAGAACATCATTGCGAATCTCTAATTAATACACATTTAAATACGCAAAATACTCTAACCCAGGTTAAAAAAAGCAAGTCCAAGAAAAATATATTGCTGCTCAAGATAGTGCATTGTTTGTTAAAAAGCATTCATCATCACCTCAAAAAGACATGTTAGGACAAATACCATCGTTCAAAAAACCCTTAACACTATCAAAAGCAACGCAGACTCTACAAGAGGTCCCTGTGGAAAACAAACAAGAGGAATTGGATAGTTCTAGTGATGTTGAGAATGATGATGATGATGATAATGATGGTGACAATGACTATAATAATTTTGATGATAATATTCATAATGATGATGATGATGATGATGATAATTATGAAAAAGAAGAGGATGAGGGTTTTATGTTTATAAAACCATTGCGGCTTCCCCAGTTTTTAAGAGCAAGAGTACCTGGAGAAAGTTGTAAAAGGATCTACAACAAGCGTTGTGTTTAAAAATCTATATAGAACAATGGTAAAGAGATAGACTTGAATTCAGTGTGTAACTATTATAAAATGAATTTAATAAAAATATTGTATGGGTATTGTCTGTTTTTCTTAATTACTATCCCCATGTCCCACTATTAATACAATTGTTAACCATCAACAGTCTCTGACTATGTTCAGAAAGAGAGTGGCCTTAAACAATACACTATAGCTATGGTTTGTGTACCGAGTGTCATAATAATGCAGTGTGGCCAAGCCATGTCCAGGCAATAGTTATGTCAGGTAAGGGATTCGAACCCTTGCTTCCTTATACAGAAAATTTGATCTTAAGTCAAACACCTTAACCACTCGGTCAACCTGACACTTACTAATTTAATTAGTCTTGAGGACTTGAGTGTTTACAAAACTTTTTCCAGTATACATTGACTAAACCACTTGCTTGTTTTGAAATATAGATTTTGTTTTTGTTTTACCATAACATTGCAGTTATGAGTCTTGTGAACTGGGTGTTCAATATAGGGTTAAAGGCATTTTAAAATCATTTTAGAAAAGCTCTTAGGTATCGTGTCATGGGTTTTAGTAATGCATTACTGTTCGTTGACTAACATATACCGTTACACAACATTATTTTAGTGAACTTACATGTTGTTGTTTGAGTCTTTAGTCCTTTGACTGGTTTGATGCAGATCTCAGCGCCTATCTGTCCCGAGCTAATCGTTTCATCTCTATATAGCTACCACACCCTACATTCAAGGCTATCTGTTTAACATATTCTAAACTTGGTCTACCCCTACAGTTCTCGTCCTCGAACCTTTCTTCCTTAACTAAGTTTGCTATTCTTGGGTGTCTTAGTACGTGTTCTACCAACCTATCTCTTTACTTCATTAACAGTCGCCAGATACATCTCTTCTCCCCCACTCGTCTTAATACCTCTTTGTTAGTAACCCTATTTACCCATCTAATCTTCATCATTCTCCTGTAACACCACATTTCAAACACTTCAATTCTCCACTTTTCTGCTACACCAATTGTCTAAGTTTTACTTTCATAGAGTGCCACGCTCCAGACAAAGGCCTTCAAAATGACTTCCTAATACCTAAATCTATATTCAATGTCAACAGATTCTGTAGAAATTATTTCCTTGTCTGAGCTACATAGGAATCCTAATCGTGTCTGGTATAATGTCTTGTTTAGCAAACATAGTCACTCAAAAGGTCTAAGCATTTTTGTATATAACCCAAAATAGCTAACAGTTTTTCTAAAACCCTACTCATTGGTCAATAACAAGCAGAGTCGCCAAAGTGTTTCGTTGGTAGTTAACTCATGTCTAGTTAATCAATTCCTTTCATATCGTTATCCAATTGTAATAGTAAGGACTGGTGAACAACGTCAGTTCAACACACTGCTTTACACACAAATGTAGTTAGGCCCTTCGACATAATTTGGATAAATTTCATGGGCCGGTCCATAGGGACCAGTCCAAAGGGGCCGGTCTAAAGGGACCCTTCCACAGGGACCCATCAACAGGGACTTGTCAGCAAGGACCCATCAACAATGACCCGTCAACAATGACCTGTCATCTATGACCTGTCAACAATGACCTGTCAATAGGGACCCGTCAACAATGACCCGTCCACAGGGACTCATCAACAAGGACCCGTCAGCAATGACTCGTCAACAGGGACCCGTCGAAAAGCACCTGTCAAAAAGGATCCATCAAAAATGACCCCCTGTCAAAAAGGGCCCGTCCAAAAGGGGCTAGTCAACAGAGACCAGTCCAAAGGGACAAATCAACAGAGATCAATCAACAGGGATCAATCAAAAGGGGCTATCACCTCAAGGCCTGACATATCCCTCTTTGATTATTGGTTTGCCAATCGACAAGCGTCACTTAAAATACTTTTTGATCACCACTCGTGGGTTGGGTTAGGTTAGGTTACACTATAGCCGCCATCTTTTAAAAAGCCTGCCCTCTTACAAAAGCTATGAGTGAGCATGCTTAAAATACAAAAAACATAAACAAGCATGTTATTTCATAGTGGCTATCCACCAAACACATATCTCTTGAGTGGAACAACGTTTTATTCCATATCGGCATTCAAACTCTCACATGTTGCAATTGGAAAGAGAGATTCTCTAAAAAAATTACAATTTCACCCCCTAGTAGGGGTAGGTTTTTATTTTGGGGTGGAAATATGTTGTTCATTGGAAAGAGGGTATCAGCCCGAGTTCAATGACACCTCATTCGTCAAAATCCGACCACGGGTTCGAACTCACATTTTCTCACGTATGAAACAAAACAGGATGTGACTTGTTTCACAAGGAGGACGGTAATAAGGTCATTTCACACGTGTTCACATGTATTTCGTCACTTTCCTTCCATATCGTTATTCCATTATAGTTGTGGTGAACAACGTCAATTCAACACACACAAATTTAGTTAGGCTCTTTGATATAATTTAAATAAATTCATGGGTTAGTCCGTAGGAACCAAGCCAAAGGGACCCGTCCAAAGGGATCAGTCCAAAGGGACAAGGACTCGTCCACAAGGACTTGTCCACAAGGACCTGTCCACACAGACTTGTCCACAAGGACTTGTCCACAAGGACCTGTCCATAAGGACCTGCCCATAAGGACTCGTCCACAAGGACCTGTCAACAATAACCCATCCACAGGGGCCCGACAGCAGGGGGCTCGTCAACAATAACAGGGGCTCTCACCTCAAGGCCTAACATGCCCCTCTTTGATTATTGGTTTGCAGAACAACGTTATATTCCTTATCGGCATTCAAACTCTCACATGTTGCAATTGGAAAGACAGATTCTCTAAAAAAATTAATTTCACCCTCTAGTAGGGGTAGGTTTTATTTTTGGGGTTGAAATATGTTGTCCATTGGAAAGGGAGTGTCTGCCCGAGTTCAATGACACCTCATTTGTCAAAATCCGACCATAAGTTCGAGAGATATCGCACTGCCGCCATCTTGTGAGGTGGGGAGGTGAAGGTGGGTATAGAACCATCCAAAACACACTACTTATCGTCTCGCCTTAACATTAACTTAATGCAAAATCACCATACATCTTATTCTAAAATACCAGTACCTAAACGTTCACGTGTGATTTATTTTAGATATACTGCCATAAAGAACAATCACATTTATCACCATTAAACAAGTTAGCTTTACATTAGCATGGCTGCCAATAACCATGAGCCGGTAAAATGAAAATAGATTCAGATCATAGGTCATTCTGAAAAATATAACCTATTACTCCTCTCTCAGGCTATCCATAAGATCTGATCTCTCATTTGAATGCAATTTTATTAAAAACAAAGCAAATATAACCTATATAATTACACTCTAGCTCATCGCAGATGATATGGTTCATTAATCCCATAAACTTAAAAATTAAGCTGTCATCTGGATAGCTTCTAAATGGTCTCACGAAGCTATTTTCGTGGCCCCAAAGTCTAGGGTGCCATCTTTCCACTGTCCCCGTATATTTTAGAAGCGGTCTGTTGGATATCCGAAGCGGCAGCTGGATTCGTAGACCCTGACTGTTCCGGCGCAAAATACTAGTCAAGGATCTACCTCCAACTAGACCCTCGCGAATATACGTGGCGGAAATTACAATACAACTGTGAATTACATGAAAAATACACTTAGCTCGCGGTAAAACACCTACGTTATTCTCGGGGATCTCGTGGTCAACCTCTCTGGACCTAAAATTGGTTTCACAATTGCATCTCCTTACATCTAAAATAATTCATGACGACACGGCTTCTAAAAAAACTAAACGATTTAATAACAAAATGTAAACTAGGGCTAAACATTCACACAACAAAATAAAATACACACTCCCGTATGCTCATCTCTCTACTCACGCCACCGACAAAACTGCGTTCTATGAACATAATGACAAAATTATGTGAAGCTTGTGACCATACATCAAGCTGTACAATGGTACACACCTCAGTGCATTTAAATTCTTCTGGCACGATCCCAAGCACATATCGGCGCTCGGCGCACGCGACCCTCGCCACGTGCCCGATCACATAACATTCACCGCTACATTCCCAGTCTGGCTGGTTTAAGAAAGAAAGAGCGCGAGCCGTGCGGTTCGCAACATCTCTCCCCATTTGTGCGGCCTGGCCGAGCAATGGCCTTGGCTAGAAACGAAATTAAGGAAGTCCTCGCTATTCCCGCCTGGTCCATAAATGTGCTCTCCATAACAATAAAAGCTGTGTTACAATGAAACAGATTCACGTCAGACAAATACGTGAACTGTACTCAAATCCTACATGCTACTGGCATAAAACTTCTACACACACTCTCATTCATACTCTCGCATTATGACGTCCCAATGGAGTTCATTTCATTCGCACTGAACAAGAAACAAACCACATATTGTCACATACTCATTCATACTCTAACCTCTACGTTAAACAAACTATAAACTTCCTATTCTTAACATGTTATACACTCAATTGGCAAATAATAAAGGTTAACACTAAATGAATTTGTAATGACGCTCATAGCATCAGCTGTAGTCCTTTCAAAGTAATAGCGTCTCAATACACTCGAGCCTGCGCTCGGATCTAGCAGTTATGTAAAATACAGTGAACTGTGATCCTTAAAATATTCCACATCACTAGAAATAACCACCACCAGTCTCTCCTATCTGATCTGGTGTCAAAATAGTTTAAATACATTCGACCACTTAAGGTGAAACATATGCTGTTCCATGTTTAGGTTTAATAATCTCGATAAAAGTATAGCATAACAGCTGTCATCATCAATTTCCTGTTATAATTTCAATCGTGGCCCTTCCTGTCCTCTCTAAATCCCAGGTCGTGTATAACAAAATAAGGAGTACTCTCTACTCACCCTTTAATACCTTGCCAATCCTAGTCATGCCCACGCAATTACTGTACTATAAAATGCGGAGCACACCTTCGCAATAACCTCGTATGCCAACTACATACGGAAATACATCAAAAACCACTATCAAAGGGTTATCAACTCCACTTCTTTCAACCTGGCATTCCTTACAAAAGGGCATAATTTCTCAGTGTTGTCACCACAATCGCTGGTCTCATGAACAATAACAACAATTGTTAAATTATTAATTTATACATCTTAACGACCTCTGGAATTCACGATACTGACCTCCTCACTTAATACTCTTGAAACGATGCTCTGATAAGTATAAACTGTCGTGCATACATTTAATAAAAATACTACAACTCATCTTCACACATCTGGGTTCGACTTTAATCGAGGAAGGAATATTATGTCTACAACGTGACATGATATTACTCCTCGTAAATATTTAATCACAACATCATATCTATGTGTTTGTGCCCAACAAGAATCTATCACGACGAGGATATCGAACGATAACTACCCTAACGTCGGATAATAATTAATCTTCCAAGAAGATTCTAGCTTCCAATAAATTAAATGACTGAAAGTTCAAAGCTTTCTTCAATAAAAACATACAGTTAGTCATATTCGTATTCTCTTAATTCAGAACGAATGTCTATGAGTTCTGACGATAATAATCGTGTCCACGTTAAATGTTTCTTTTCCACATTGTGACATGATATTTCACAATATATCACTACCAAGATCTTCTTTCTTGACGTTTCTTCTCGACGGATAAAATGCCCAAATTAAACTAATAAAAATTAATTTAATGGGTAACATAGACGAAAATATCTATCACCTGCATTCAGAATGAATACAAAAACGTCGAAAATATAATACTGTTCCTTAAAGGAAATGACCAAAGCTTGTTCCCCGAACAAGTCAATAATCTCAGTTCAGAAACTGGATTCCTAACAAACTATGTTAATAGCGTCACAAGACGATCACTATAATAAATTTCGAAGAATAAAAATGCTATACATGGAGTACACAAATACTCTATCGAAATATGGATAAAGGATTTGCTCAGAAAATGTCACTACAAGCTCTAACTACAAGGTTAGTGAACACTGCTACCTGGTCTCGAAGTCTAGAAGATCAAGATAGAGTATAACAAAATACTCGGATGTTACATCTCCCAAAGATCTGGGCTGGATCCTAGCTCGTCTCCACGAACTCGTGACCTCAGGAAAGGAACGAATTCCCCCACTGGAAACAGCAAGCTTCGACCGGAATCGAACTGCGGGCCTCCAATCATCATCTTCCTTGTGACCGGGATAACCCTGGACCTCTTGATAATCTTGATGTTTCTTCTATCTCCGTCACAGCACAGTCTCATCATAACAGTGAGTAGCGTCGAAAGTTCTGCTTTCCACTTCAAAAGGCATTTGAAGAGAAAGTCTAGGACCTCACTCGTATAACGAACATTCATGTAGATGGAATCTAAACATCGTTCTGTAGACTCTGATGTTAATGTTGAGCTCATGTTTGAGAAGAATACACTAGAATAGAGTTGTGCATCAGGTCTCATGATCGCTCACTAAGACATTCACGAACAGTCTCCTCTAACGAAGCTCCATCGTTGACTATATTGCTTGTATATGCTTATACTCCTGGCGCACATAATAATTTAGTCCACGAACTAATCTTCATAATACTAGACTGAATATTGTTCTTCACTATGGATTACATCTCCATCCTAAGTGTTGTAATACAGTTCCACACAAACAATATTAATATGCTCTTGTACTCACTCGTGGCTGTTGCCTGAGCTGCAGTCGCTTGGACAAAGTGCCTTATCGCGCTGGAAAGAAACACTTTTCTCGCGCTACAGAAAACTGCTTATAATTGCTGAAATACTTCTCTCAAACTTCTGATGATGATAATTGTTGTTTTAAGGGGCCTAACGTCTAGGTTATCGGCCTCTCAAACTTCTGAAAGTTCGTAATATACAATATCTGCTAGTCAGCTACAATATGTTGTTGAAATAAAATCTCTGATGCCGATCAGACCGAAGTGATTGCGGTATATGTGAACCTCGCAACTTCACCTAGATTCAAGGCGCGGTCGTCTCCTAGTTCCTTCCTTGCTTAAGCCTTGACTCCACGAGTCACCTTCTACAAGACCGGTGAAATACTCGGAACTCCTTTCTCTTCCAATCGCACACGTCTGACCTCTTCGACGTTCAGATACACAAGAGCGCCGGTGCTTGGCGTCTCCCCTCCAAGTCTACCGATTCTAGCCGCCTTTTCGAGTTCCCTCTCGAATTCGCGTGGGCTCTAGCAAATCGCTTATTCCTTCCAATAGCGACCTGATATTGATTTATAAAATATTTCCAATATTTTATTATCATATTCTTCTCTTTTCCAATATATAAATTCACTCTCAAAGGGCTTAAATGAATTAAATATCCATAAAAATGTAGTTGCTGGAACTCCCGTCTTCTCTAAAACGTCTTCCTATTGGCTGTAAGCTCATATCCAATGGGATAATTTATAACAATATTTAAACAAATCCTGGGAATATTCGCTGTTGCAATGTCGATTCCAAGCTTCTAGAAACTTCAATTGCGCAATACAATCACGTGACGGGATTTCCCTCCTTGCTCGACGTCGCCTCACGACTGGTTTCTGCCAAGTTCCAGCCATCATATTCCATGGTTAAATTTTTGCTTAAAAAAAATGTAATATTCCCATTTTCATCCCTTATAATTCATTTTACGAGGGCAGTACCAGACGATTTTGCCACTTTCCCCCGTTCCCAATTGCCTGGACAACCATTTATAGATATCATACTGCTCTTTCTTTATACGTATGAATATTAAGCTTTTTAGAAACTACATTTTCAAAATTAATTTCAATATGTTCCACACGCATCACATTTTGCCTTAAGGTAAAAGATCCACCTTAAGAGGAATACAATGTCAATATTCCTTCAATTGTTGAACATGCTACTACTTTTGTTGGGTACAAATGATACTCATAACAGAGTAATGGCATGCTTGTGGCAACCAAAAGCAAATTTTATAATGTCAAAATTCTTATCAAAAGAGTACTTCAGAAAATTTTCAACATTAGCCATTTTTTATCGTGTATCATCGTTTCCCTTACATCTCCCAAGTTTATATGATATGCCCTACTTTTGTTTTTTGAAGGTTGGTATTACATCTGCACCTACAAAATGTACCTCAATCACTAACAGAAACTGTAAATTAAGTACTTTTATTGCATTTGAATTCAGAGGAGCTGAAAATAGAATAAATACGGTGTTCAAAAACAAAACTATAAATCCCAATGACCTGAATGAGGTTCTTCTCTCTTTTCTATCTGACCCCCAATTTATCCGTCAAGCCTCTTTTATTCATTGACAGACACTCCAATTGAAGAATGTTTTACTGACCAGATTGTAAAGTATCCATTTCCAATCTAAGTTTTGCTGTTTTTATTTATTTATTTAGCCTATTTATTTCATCATCATAATCGATTTAGGACAACTAAGTACCAAGTAAATAACCCCTCGTGATTTCCGTTTTCTTTTGCGCCAGTATTCCTCCATTCTCTTGCTTACAGCTTCTTTCTTTTCAGCTGTCCAATGTTGTTTCTTCTTGGTCGCTCTTTCTGGCTCTAGGAACCCCACAGAGGTGTGTATCTTATTTGTGAAAGTGGTTGGAAGCCTTGATCACTGATGGTCATTTCTTGTATATCCTTCTTGGTATTAGCAAACCATTTTTCATAAGAGTTGCCTTTTCTATTAGGCTTGTTGAAGTGGTTAAAATTTTTCTTCGTGAGACTGTCGTGAAGCATCCTTGAAACATGTCCAACATGTCTGCTCCATGTTTTATGGTCTGATTTTTTGTACGTAATCGCTATGTGTCAGCACATTTATTTATTTGTTTATTTATTTATTTATTTATTCATTTTTGAAATTGGGTGAATCTTCGCATAGTGTTAGGATCGTCCATGTTGAAAGAGGGGATGTTTTGAAGATTTACATGAAGCTGTAATAGGATATCCCTCTTCGGAATTCAACCTGTTCGGCTGATTGTCAACATCTCGGGTGGACTTGACTAAAGGAGGAGGGACTACCTACCCCTTGGATTACTGGATAGTCGAAGGAAACTTTGAAGAATATTTCACAAAATACCCATTTCCAATCTACGTTTGACTGTTGTTATTTTCAGAGACGACTCATTGGTACTGCATGAAATAAAAGAGCTCTCCGATCGTATTAAATAAAATGAAAATCCGCTGCTTGCTTCCAGTTTACCGACCGGGTCAGGGAATGGAATGAAAGAAGCCCCATCTAGTGGCGAGGATATGAATTGTGCCGGCTGCCTGTTGCACTCCCCTGGGGCAATGATTAAATGAATGACAGATGAAATGAAAGTCAGTGGAGAGTGTTGCTGGAATGAAATTTGTGACAGGGAAAACCGGAGTACCCGGAGAAAAACTGTCTACCTCCACTTTGTCCAGCACAAATCTCATATGGAGTGACCGGGATGTGAACTACGGAGCCAGCGGTGAGAGGCCACCGTGCAGCCGACTAAGCCACGGAGGCCTCCGAACGTTTTAAAGAAAAATTAAAAAACATTCACCCTCATATTTTGTATGTCCCATTCTCTTGAACGTACTAAACCTATAAATAAATTTTCACTAGAGGTCTGTGCTCGGCCCGAAAAGGAACAGTTTCCTTTAGTGTATAAATTGATAACAGGTCAGTAATTAGAGTATACAAACATAGCCTGTGCCTATCTTTCCAGATTGTGAATGGTTCCGAGCGTCTCTGTCTTGCTGGGACTAAATATGCTCTATAGTCTGCCAGTTGTATTTTGTTTGGCCTATAATTATGAGAACTGTTCCTTATGGATGGAACAACGCTTTCTGTTAGTGTTGAATGTTAAATTACAGTTGCTTACTTGTAGATACTGCCATTGTCCTCCCAGCTGTAATTAACTCAATATCAAACATATTCTACTGATATCTGGAGTTACTATCTCTAAGTAATTACATAACCAGCCGACCACTCTTAGTACTGCATAAACGGAGTAATTATTATAATGTGTTCAACTTGTTGCACGCCACAAACAGCTATTGACCAGTTAATGTGGGTCATTTCAGGGGGAACGGTGCAGCTTAAAGACATCTCTGGCGCAGCGGTCAAGCTGTTTGCCTCTCACAACGGTGGACCGTGTTCAAATCCCAGTCAATGCATGTGAGATTTTCGAAGTGAAATACCATATCCTGTGTTTCGTATTCCACGTAAAAGAGGTCCCATGGCTCATGAATCTGAAATTAACGGCCACGTTAAACTACAAGCTTCCTTCCTTCTTTTACAGCTTAAAGAGCCAACTGAGGAACAATAATGATCACTGTACATCAGTGTGCCTGTAGAACAGTAATGCACATTTACAAGGAAACACGAACAGCTTTGCTACAAGAAACTACTTCTAAATAATATCAACATTCTAGATATTACAATATGCAAAATTTGGCTTTGCTTTGAGCTGCCTTTTGCCATGTTCCTCATATCCCCCTGGTTGAAAGGAAATGTGTAAGTTTCCATTTTGACCCCTATAGTGCCAAGGTGCAATATATCGGCCACGTAATTTATACATTTATTTTATTATGATTATTATTATTATTCCCAGCCGCGTAGTGCTATCAGTGATGTAACCAAGACAATAAAAGAATCATTCACACTCTGCATTTTATATCGATGTTCCGTGAATAATTGGATTCATAATAAGTACTCATTGAACATGATGCAATCAGCTGACATCTTGCGCTTGTTATGTTTTGAAGTCGTGTTTGTTTACGTTCTTGCTCTGAGCTAATTAAGATAGGTCCTCTTTGAACAAAGAGGAAATAAATAAGTTTTTAAAAAGGTTGCGTAGGCTGTCAAAATTAGGCTACCGTAAATGAAAATTACATTTTTTCATTTCATGAAATTGAAAATGATTGTAATGAAACAAGTGGTTCATAGTATTAATTATTTATTATCGAATAATCTAATGAGGTAATTGTGAGGTTTGAAGCCATTTTTCAGTGTTGCCTAAGTAAACAAAAGTTTGGTGCTTTTCAGTCGGTCAACACGATTTATTAATCTCATGTAATTTATTTCAGGATTAGGGCACAACCCAGCTCTTTTTGGGTCCATTCGTGTTGACCGACTGAAAAGCACCAAACTTTTGCTAATGAGGTAACATGTTGAATTTCCTGTCTCTTCGATCTAATACGCACAATCAAATACAAGATGTTCAGCAAAGAACATATAGCCTACTTTCTCCAAAATGCATGGGTATACTTATAACTCTTTGTCCTTACCCCTTAAACAATAGCCTCCACCACCATGTATTTTTTTTTTTTTTTTAGATTGATAATTAGCCAGTAAGTGTCTAAATCAATATTAAGTTATATATTTTATGATGATTAAATATCAAAACTACTAACTTTCTGTAATTGCATTTACATCCTTTAATCTCGATATTAAGCCTCCAAACTTAAGAATCCTTCGTCTTAGATATCTTCCCCTACAGAAATATGCGGCGATCACAGTAGTTCGGTGCTGCAACCACTTGCGTCTAGCTACTAGTCTTGTGTAGTTCGCGAACGAACTACACTGGTCAAAACAATTAGAGGATCAGTTGAGATATCTAGGTTCCGACGTATTGTCATCGGCAGAATGACCTAAAATGGTTCGACGTCTTTTTGTCGGTTCTACGGAATGGAGACAACAATATTACGGCGCCCGAGATAGTGATAATAACTGAAAGTTGCTGCAGAGGCGGTTGGTGTGGACGTGTGTTTACTCTACCAAACCAATGACACCAGCAGTTAGGTTCAGATGGTGTAGTGAGCAGCCAATGCAATGCAACAACAACGTAACTTACCCGAAGGTATGCCATGAAGAGCCATAGGATGGTTGGAAGCGGGTCCGACACAGAGGGAGGTGGATGCAGGTATTGGAGTGTCCCAAAGTGTAATTTCCAGTACCTGGATGCGACTTCAGACAACAGGAACCGTTAAAAGAAGGCCAGGCCAAGGTCGTCCACGGGTAACATCTGGGTAGATTATTAGCTTTGGAATAACCTGACCCCCAAGAGAAGATGAAGAAGGAAAAAAGTGGGTTTCGGACTGGAGAATAAGTGTGGATAATAGGAAGAAAGTCCAACACTAAATAGAACCCATTTTTTAAAGTAATGTGTCACCGCAAAGCCCGAGAAATCACCAAAGTGAGTGGGGACCCGAACACAACTAACGGGAAACGCAGCTAGTGGTTGGGCTATTTGCGGGCGAGAGGAGTGGGTACCTTACATCCAAGCCAAGATTCGGCTACTATGGGGAAGGATGGTGGTCTGGCAAGACAAAGAGTAACTGATTTACTTTGTATCCCTTCAAAGGAGTTTGTTTTAAACAAATATTTTGAAGAATGCAAATAATTTGAATAAGACGTGATGTTTAATTCTTGAAATTGTATAATTTCTAATGAGTGAAAGAATGTTTCCAAGAAGGATAGGGATGAAGCAATTATACCCTTGAGAATAATCTTGGTAAGAGCACCAATAGTTGCCTTTGTGAACGGCTAAGCTTTTACCCAGCAAAGAGCCGACTAAAAGTTTAGACAATGAGAAAAACTTAAATTTTGAAAACCAACCATAAGTTGTAGAGAGAAGCTCAAAAAGCAGGAAGCTGGCGTAGCGATCTATGCTTGCCTTACTGGCGAGTTGGAATTAGCTATAAAAGCTGAGAAAGACTAGGAAACAGATTTGGTGAAGAGTTTCTGCTCAAATGCAACAAAAAGTGGAACCGTTGTTAATTTTATTTGTAAGGTTTTTAAAGTTAAACCCATAGGAAGAATAGGGGAAGACAGGATCTTGCCTAATAGTTATTTTAGAGAAATGATAAAGCAAAGAAATAAATCTTGATTTATTTAACAATGCAAAAAGGAGTAATCCATTTAACAAATATATAATTTTAATTTTGTTAACAATTGGGGTCGCAGACCTCCTAAAATCATCTAAAGCTTGCACCAGGCAATTGACAATTTTTTGGTTGAAAAACATTTATAGGCGTTAAAATCTTCTTACGATTTTGAAATGTTGTTAAGATTAACAAATGGGAAATTTAAAGATAATTAACGTAATTAAAGTTAAACAATAAATCAAGTACAAGATGTGTACTTTAATAATTTCCAGATGGATATCTTAGAAATATGAACAAATAACAACTTCGAAAGTAACAACAACAAAAAACAGAGAAAGGGAAAATAGAAGTTTCTATAACTTCTTTAATGACACAGAATTACGCTTTGAGGTTATACAAATAGGGCAGGTCACTTATTGTGAAACCTGAAGAGAAAATTTAAATGGAAGTTTCTAGAAATTCTATGTTTAAACAGGATCACAAGGAAAAAATGGGGCAAGTTACCCTTTCGTGAAACCTGGATTAAAGAGATTAATGAAAGCTTTGGTAGACAATAACTAATTCTTGTGCTAGCAAGAAAAGAAATAGATTAATACGCAGTTTCTAACTGCTGATATTTTTGCAGAATGACTTAATGATGCGTGGAGAAAATTGGGAGGGCGCCTATGGTTTGGCGAGGCCTCATTGCAAAATACATAAATTTAAAGATTAACCTAATCTGTTAGTAAAGAGGGGTAGAGGTAAAGGGAATAGGAAATTTGTAGATAAAGTTTTTGGCCTATTTTATTTATTTCGGACGAGCGCGACGCGGTTGAGATATCGAACGAGCAGTGTTTCACTATAGTTTGTTGACGTGGCTGAAAAGTTCACTATTGTAGCACAGAAAGTTTATAGCCAGGAAAGTTATTGCGATGGTGAAAAATAATTAGTCGCCCTAGATTTGCGAGAGTCTATTGAGCTGAAAAACTTGTAGGATATAATTGAATGCAGCAGAAAAGTTCCACGGAGGAAGAAAAATTAGGTATTGATTAGCAGTTCATAAGGAAGATTCCTTAGTTTGAAAAAGTATTCCCACATGTGAGTGGAAAGTACTAGAAGGTTTAACTTGTAGATGAATTGTTTGGCATGGAACATTCCAGAACAATCATGACTGAAGAATAGGGCAAAAATTTAGTCCAGCGGTGGAACGAGCTAAGTATTTTATAAACAGTGGGTAATTCAACGGTGTCCCACGTTGTGAGAAAATCTCTCATTTAATAAGCATAAGAAATGCTGCTTCATGTTAAAGTTAGCTTAGATAGACAAAGCCCAACATAGAACATCACGCGAAGGATGATTATTGCCCCACATTAGAAATCTCACACTGCCTATAGAATGATGATTAAAAACATGTAGCTATTTTAAATCCATTAAAATAAGGTGAAGAACGTCGAAATAGTTCTTAGCTCATTTCTGATGAACGGCGATTCCTTGCTGACCGTTAGTTACGATCTGGGCATGGCGTCCAATTTGAAAGTTTGTCTCTCGAGGTGAGCAGACGAGCTCTAGTTGAGCTCCAACTGACTGGTTTGACTTCAGACGCACAAGTGAGGCCAGCTCAACGGAGCGCGGAGAGACCAGGGAAGGGAAAAATGTGGGGGTAGGAGACAAAAGGAATACACATAAGAATAGCCAACTTTAAAACAATAATTTCTCTTGATGAAATGGTCTTCTAAGAGTTGATAGCATGCGTCACTAACGAGGACTGGTGGGTCAAAAAGTAGACGAAGTCCTCTTGATCAGGGTGATGATAGCTGGCGATAGCGACGAGATCTGGTGGCCAAATTGGTAAGGAAGTCCTCTTGTGCAGGGAATAATTGAGGAACTTCAGAGATTCGCTCCTAGATGACGCTAGGTGGGTCTTGGAAGATATATATCTAGAACAGACTTACAGGTAGTGTAAGAAAAATACACCAGCAAAGAGAAATAAGGAGATCACTGTTGGTGTTTGCGAAAAAGGAAGGGATGAACTAAAGCAAAGAGACGAAAAAGCTTACTCTGTCTTACCGTGTATTCCAAAGAATACACCAAGCTGGGTGGAGAAACACCAACAGAGAACAAGAGACATGAAATTAAGGACTTGAAGGTAAAGGAGCAATCAAAGACAGTGGTCTTATAATATACCCATTAGTGGTCAAGATCTTGGCTACCCTACTCTCCTATCCCTTCCAGGGTAACACTCGGTCACTCTACCAGAGATCCAGACCAAGGGAGGAGAAACATCACTAACCAGGACCAAGTCCCCCACTTTAATGTCGGGATTAGAAAGAAACCACTTCTGTCTCCGTTGCAAGGAGGTTAAGTATTCCAAATTCCACCTCTTCCAGAAAGAATTACGGAGGGCTTCAAGTTTACGCCAAACAATAAGTAAATTAGAATCTCTGTAAGAGTTGGGAAGGGGAGGAGGGATGGAAAGAGAAGTGCCTATAAGGAAGTGACCAAGGGTGAGTGGAAGCAGGTCATCAGGGTCGTGGGAAAGCGGAGTTAAAGGACGAGAATTAACAACACCTTCAATCAGAATAGACAGCTAATTAAATTCTTCATAAGTCAGAATGCGATTACCTAAAACCTTTCTTAGGTGACGTTTAGTGAGCTTTACGCAGGATTCCCACTTTCCACCGTGATGAGGGGCGTAAGGAGGTGTAAAACGCCATTTGAAACCCTTTGAGTAGGAAAAATTAGAAATCTGTTCCATGGCAGGAGAAGATGTGAGAGCTTTCTTCCACAAGGAAGCTGCGCCTTGAAAAGTGGGAGCATTATCAGAGAACATCTCAGAAGGAACACCACGCCTAGCAGCGAAGCGAGAGACGGCTGACAAAAAGTAAGAAGTGGAGACATTCGTTACTAGTTCCAAATGGATCGCACCAGTAACCATGCAAACAAAGAGATAAACATAGAGCTTACCAAACAATTTGCGTTTAGCTTCAGGGGAATTGCTTTGATATTGGAACGGACCCATATAGTCCACACCAGTTAAAGCAGAAGGACGTGTAGGAGAAGAGCGAAAAGAGGGCAGATCGCTCATTAATTGAGTATTGACTTTAGGTTTCGCTTTGAAGCAAGGAATGCATTTGTGAATTACAGAGGAAACTTCATGAATTCCATTTATGATCCAATACTTTTCCCTTAGTAAACAAAGCAATGTACGAGTACCAACATGTAGATTACGATAATGAAAGTCACGTATAATTAAAGAAGTTACGTTATGTTTTGGAAGGCAAAATAACAGAATGCTTTTTGTCCTCAGATAGCAAATATTGCGATAGCCTACCACCTACCCTGAGTAACCTATTGTCATCAAGGAACGGGGCTAAGGCACGAAGACGACTAGATTTCGGCAGATACTTTTTCGCAGAAAGCAAAGACAATTCACAAGGAAAGGCTTCTTGCTGGGTTAGTTGCAAAACCTTAATGGTAGCGAGATTCAATTCATGATTGGTAAGATGTGGTTTGGGGAGAAGAGGTTGGTCAACCACAAGATATTTCCATCTGAGAAGATAGGCAACAATTCGAATTAATTTGTGAAAGGAAGAATAGCGTGACAACAAGGGATGAGAAACGTTGGAAACAAGACACGAAGCAGTAGATTTAGATACTTAAGCGTCAGGCAAGTTGGAGTTTGTAACTGGAGGGTTAGAAGGCCAGCAAGGAGAGTCTTCGATTAATCACGAGGGCCCATGCCAGTACAACTGAGAAGTTGCCAATTGAGAGGGTGAACATTCACGAGAAATGATGTCGGCGGGGTTGTCAGCGCTGGGCACATGCCTCGATTGACATCCCGAAGAGAGAGTTTGAATTTTGGAAACCCTGTTTGCAACAAAAGTTTGCCAATGAGCGGGGTTTTGGCAATCCAAAAAAGGGTGATCACGGAATAGCTCCAGAGATAGATTTGCGAAAATTCGAACTTTAAGACTTCCCGTAATTTCTTAATAAGTTCTGCGGCCATGAGTGCAGCACACAATTCAAGCCTAGGCAAAGTAATAGTTTTAAGAAGAGCCACCTTCGATTTGGCACAAACAAGGTTGGAAACTGAAGATTCATTTAACGAACCGCAATAAACCAAATATGCACAGCAACCGTAAGCGTTTTCGGAACCGTCTGCAAACACATGAATGTAAAAAAGATGTATTAGGATGAGCGTTAATTAAATTCCTAGGAATTTCAATAAGAGAATGATCTAGCAAATTTCTACGAAAAGAGAGCCATTTGTTGAGAAAAGAAAGGGGAACAGTTTCGTCCCATTCACATTTGAGAGACCATAGCTCTTGCATGAAAAGTTTGGCTATAACAGTAACCGGAGCAAGGAATTGAAGCGGATCAATTTTTTTTGCAATTTCAGAGAGAATTTGCCTTTTTGTTTTAAGGAGCTCTTCGGCAAGTGAAACTTTATAGATGAGAGTATCAGTGCTAGTGCACCAATTAACTCCAAGAGTTTTTATGGATTCGGAATTTCCACAAATTTCAACAGAGGAGGGGTCTACATCTTCAATAGGAAACTGGGCGAGAAACTAATGGGAGTTGGAATTCCACTTAAGAAGTGGAAATCCTCCATTCTTTTACAATGCCTGAAGTTCTAGTGACACGAAAGAAGCTTCCTCCAGAGTGGGGAAGGACTGCAAGTAATCGTCAACATAGAATGATGTAGTTAGGGCTTCGGAAGCTTTAGTGTCTAATAACTGATCATCTAGAGAGGCTAACATGTGTAAGGAGCGAATAGCAAGGAAAGCGGATGGTTTTAAGCCATAAGTGACCGTATTTAAGCGAAATATCTTAATGAGCTTGCTGATTTCATCGCGCCACAAGATTCTTTGGTGATCTTGTTGTTCGGGCTGAATTAAAACTTGACGGTACATCTGTTTGATGTCCGCTATAACAGCTATGGGAAATAATCGAAAGTTTAAGAGTATAGCAGATAAATCTGACTGAATAGCGGGACCAGAGTAAAGAGTATCGTTAAGACTGTTGCCATTAACGTCAGGGTTTTTCCACACGGGATGATGATTTAAGAAAACAGTTTCGCTTGGGGGGTGCAATTCGTCATCAGATTTGCTGACAACTTCCATATGATTTAAGCTTTCATACTCATCCATGAAATCAGTATACTGCTGTTTAACGAAAGGTTCTTTCTTGAATTTACTCTCGATAGCAAAGAGAGCTTTTCGAGCTTTGGGTTGAGAATTAATAAGTTTGGGGGGACTGAGTAATCTCGGCATCTGAACAATGAACCGACCTTCAGGAGAACGAGTGGTAGTGTTCAAGAAAAGTTGCTCACAGAATTCGTTTTCTGAAGAGGTTACGTTAGGAGAATCAACGCTGTCGAGCCTCCAGAACTGCTCCAAATCAGTATTAGCAAAATAACATTGAGATACGGGTTGGGGAGAATAATTAGGAAGTTGACCGGTAACGATCCATCCAAAATTAGTGTCTCTGGCATCCACGTTTGAGGATAACTTACGAACCTGTTTACGAAGGCAATTCCAGAAAACATTGGCACTGAAGAGTATGTCAATGGGGCTTTGTACATTGAACAGAGGGTCAGATAACCTTAAATGCGACGGAATGTTTAAACCTGAAATATCGATAGAGTGACTTGGAGTGTCCTCTCCGATACTGTTGAGGATGAGGCAATTAAGTTTTAGAAAATTATTTCTGTGACAAGTGTCTCTTAGGGTTAGCTTTGCAAACTGTAAAGCTTGCGATTTTGAGCTGTTAATGCCTGATACATTGATAGAAGTGGGGTTCACAGGTAGGCCTAATTTTCTAATCAAAGAATTAGACACAAAATCATGAGTTGCCGCTGAATCAAGAAGACCGCGAGCACTGACCCAGTTGCCGAATTTGTCTTGGACTTCGACTTGAACAGTGGATAACAATACTTGAGCACTACGCAAAGACTTAGCGTTTTGAATGTAAGAAGACGCACTAGGATTGCTAGTATTATCATTTTTCTGAGAAGTAGATGCTGCTGATGACCTCGATTGATCATGACGATGCAGTAAAGTGTAGTGCAGTTTTTCACAATCGTAGCAAAGTCTTGAAGACTTACAATTAGAAGCAGAATGCTTAGGTGATAAGCAGTTAAAGCAATGTTTATTCTGGGAAACTAATTTTCTCCTGTCATCGACTGACAGTTCTTTGAAAGATTTGCATAGATATAAAGCGTGGAAATCATTGCAAAGTATGCACTTTAATGGTTCATTTAAAATTTTACGGAGTTCGCTCTGAGTGTTTAAAGCGAGAGAACTGGCAAGACGGCGTTCACTGGACCTAGTCGGGTAACCAGTGGCGTTTGACTATAGTTTAGACGAACTGGAGCCAGGTTTTTGGCTACTAGACGCTAAGCGTTCGCTTTTAGATTTAAGAGACAATGATTCAAATTTAGAACTAGGAGATGAGGGTTCACTTTGGTAGGCTAAAGCAGTTAAGAGTTGGCATCTAGCATTTATGAAGGTGACTAAATACTCATATGAGTAATTATCGTCTTTGGAAAGTTCCATTTCCCAAGCTTTGAGGGTAGCAACATCGACTTTGGAAACCACTAAATGTATTAGGAAAGTGTCCCAGTGATCAGTGGGTTTGTCTAATTGGGATGAAGTTGTGTTGTATCGATGAGGGTACACAGACTAGTGACTTCATTGAGCTGTGATGCAGGCAAATTGAATAAAGCTTTCATGTGGCGTTGAATACGTAGCCGTAAATTACCGTATCTTTCCTTCAACAAGTTAAAAGCAATGGGGTAGTTTTCGACACTTAATGGGAGTGCTTCAACTAACTTCAGGGCTTGACCTCGTAGAATAGATCGTAAATAATGAAACTTGTAAATGATTTTAATATCTTCATTTTCATGAACTAGAGAACAAAATAGTTCGTAAAAAGAATCCCAAGTAGATTCGTCTCCTGAGAAGTGGGGTAAATTAATCTTAGGTAGAATTGGTTTGGGCTTGCGAGTGCCCTCACGTGAAGAGGATTGTTGTTCGTGAAGGGAACCAAGAACGGAACCATCCCTTTTCTGCTCTTCCTCAAGTTGGCGAATTATTTTAAAGGCGGAGGATATACCGTCGTAATATTGATTTGCCACCTCTACTCGATCATCAGTTTGATTGAGCATGCAGGTTTCGATTTCGGTTGGATAGTACAATAGTTTTCATAAGAACGTTCATAGACCTTTACGCGATGTTTTAACAGATCTAATTGCGCTTCTGAGGGATCTAATTCCTTGATGTATTTTCGGAATCGGGTAAGTTGCCCGTTATAAGAATCTCGTTTGGAAGTAAGTTTTTCATCCTTGCCATCCTTATATTTATCTGGGGGAGCCATGACGTAATAAGTAAATTCAAGTATAACTTACGCGAAAGTGGAAACTTGGAAATGCTGTCAGACTGGCAGCAGCAAACATGATGAAAGAAAGGGACACACCAAAGGAGACAAGAGCGGCCTCTTTCCCCTTCACAGGCTTTGCACGGTTAAGCTATAGCTGAAAAATTCAAAGTAGATATTAATGATTTCCAAATATTGTCAAATGAATCTTGACAAATAAAGCCTGATAAGTAAAATATCATGAATGGACTTTCCCTGGTTTCGGCACCAAATTTTGGGTAGATTATTAGCTTGGGAATACCCTGACCCCCAAGGGAAGATGAGGAAGAAAAGAAGTGGGTTTCGGACTGGAGAATAAGTGTGGATAATAGGAAGAAAGTCCAACACTAAATACAACCAATTTTTTCAAGAAAAGTGTCACCGCAAAGCCCGTGAAATCACCAAAGTGAGTGGGGACCGAACACAACTAACGGGAAACGCAGCTAGAGCTTGGGCTATTTGCGGGCGAGAGTAGTGGATCCCTTCCCTTCCAAGCCAAGATTAGGCTACTTTGGGGAAGGATGGTGGTCTGGCAAGACAAAGAGTAACAGATTTACTTTGTATCCCTTCAAAGGAGTTTGTTTTAAACAAATATTTTGAAAAATGCAATTAATTTGAATAAGCCGTGATGTTATAGTTCTTAAAATTGTAGAATTTCTAAAGAGTGAAAGAATGTTTCCAAGAAGGATAGGGATGAAGCAATTATACCCTTGAGAATAATCTTGGTAGGAGCACCAATAGTTGCCTTTGGGAATGGCTAAGCTTTTACCCAGCAAAGAGCCGACTAAAAGTTTAGACAATGAGAAAAACTTAAATTTTGAAAACCAACCATAAGTCGTAGAGAGAATCTCAACAAGCAGGAAGCTGGCGTAGCGAGCTATGCTTGCCTTACTGGCGAGTTAGAATTAGCTATAAAAGCGGAGAATGACTTGGAACCAGAATTGGTGAAGAGTTTCTGCTCAAATGCAACAAAAAGTGGAACCGTTGTTAATTTTATTTGCAAGGTTTTTAAAGTTAAACCCATAGGAAGAGTAGGGGAAGAAAGGATCTTGCCTAATAGTTATTTTAGAGAAATGATAAAGCAAAGAAATAAATCTTGATTTATTTAACAATGCAAAAAGAGTAATCCATTTAACAAATATATAATTTTAATTTTGTTCACAATTGGGGACGCAGACCTCCTAAAATCATCTAAAGCTTGCACCAGGCAATTGACAATTTTTTGGTTGAAAAACATTTATATGCGTTAAAATCTTCTTACGAATTTGAAATGTTGTTAAGATTAACAAATGGGAAATTTAAAGATAATTAACGTAATTAAAGTTAAACAATAAATCAAGTACAAGATGTGTACTTTAATAATTTCCAGATGGATATCTTCGAAATATGAACAAATAACAACTTCGAAAGTAACAACAACAAAAAACAGAGAAAGGGAAAATAGACGTTTCTATAACTTCTTGTAATGACAAAGAATTACGCTTTGAGGTTATACAAATAGGGCAGGTCACTTATTGTGAAACCTGAAGAGAAAATTTAAAAGGAAGTTTCTAGAACTTCTATGTTTAAACAGGATCACAAGGAAAAATGGGGCAAGTTACCCTTTCGTGAAACCTGGATTAAAGAGATTAATGAAAGCTTTGGTAGACAATAACTAATTCTTGTGCTAGCAAGAAAAGAAATAGATTAATACGCAGTTTCTAACTGCTGATATTTATGCAGAATGACTTAATGATGCGTGGAGAAAATTGGGAGGGCGCCTATTGTTTGGCGAGGCCTCATTGCAAAATACATAAATTTAAAGATTAACCTAATCTGTTAGTAAAGAGGGGTAGAGGTAAAGGGAATAGGAACTTTGTAGATAAAGTTTTTGGCCTATTTTATTTATTTCGGACGAGCGCGACGCGGATGAGGTACCGAACGAGCAGTGATTCACTATAGTTTGTTGACGTGGCTGAAAAGTTCACTATTGTAGCACAGAAAGTTTATAGCCAGGAAAGTTATTGCGATGGTGAAAACTAATTAATCGCCCTAGATTTGCGAGAGTCTATTGAGCTGAAAAACTTGTAGGTTATAATTGAATGCAGCAGAAAAGTTCCAACGGAGGAAGAAAAATTAGGTATTTATTAGCAGTTCATAAGGAAGATTCCTTAGTTTGAAAAAGTAATCCCACATGTGAGTGGAAAGTACTAGATGGTTTAACTTGTAGATGAATTGTTTGGCATAGAAAATTCCAGAACAATCATGACTGAAGAATAGGGCAAAAATTAGTCCAGCGGTGGAACGTGCTAAGTATTTTATAGACGGTGGGTAATTCAACCGTGTCCCACGTTGTGAGAAAATCTCTCATGTTAAAGTTAGCTTAGATAGACAAAGCCCAACATAGAAAATCCCGCGAAGGATGATTATTGCCCCACATTAGAAATCTCACACTGCCTATAAAATGATGATTAAAAGCATGTAGCTATTTTAAATCCATTAAAATAAGGTGAAGAACGTCGAAATAGTACTTAGCTCATTTCTGATGAAAGGCGATTCCTTGCTGACCGTTAGTTACGATCTGGACATGGCGTCCAATTTGAAAGTTTGTCTCTCGAGGTGAGGAGACAAGCTCTAGTTGAGCTCCAACTGACTGGTTTGACTTCAGACGCACAAGTGAGGCCAGCTCAACGGAGCGCGGAGAGACCAGGGATGGGAGAAATGTGGGGGTAGGAGACAAAAGGAATACACATAAGAATAGCCAACTTTAAAACAATAATTTCTCTTGATGAAATGGTCTTCAAAGAGTTGATAGCAGGCTTCACTAGCGAAGCCTGTTGGGTGAAAAAGTAGACGTAGTCCCCTTGATCACGGAGATGATAGCTGGCGATAGCGACGAGATCTGGTGGCCAGATTGGTAAGGAAGTCCTCTTGTGCAGGGAAAAATTGAGGAACTTCACAGATTCGCTCCTAGATGACGCTAGGTGGGTCATGGAAGATATATATCTAGAACAGACTTACAGGTAGTGTAAGAAAAATACACCAGCAAAGAGAAATTAGGAGATCGCTGTGGTGTTTGCGAAAAGGGAAGGGATGAACTAAAGCAAAGAGAAGCAAAAGCTTAATCTGTCTGACCGTGTATTCCAAAGAATACACCAACATCAGCTAGAGATGACCGTTATCTCCGGTTAACAGCCCGTCGAGACAGGAGGGTGAATGCAACTCAGCTGCAACGCACCCTCCCGGCGGAAACAGGACGCGCAATATCAACACAAACACTCCGAAATCGCCTTCGGGAAAGTGGCCTCTACGTACGGAGGCCTATGGCGTGTGTCTCATTAAAACCACGACACCGTTTAGCCCGCGGAAACTGGGCGGAGGAACATCAGGATTGGCGTCGTGACGAATGGCACCGGGTTCTGTTCACAAATGAGTCAAGATTTTGTGTTCAGCCGGACAATCGTCGTTCCCTCATCTGGAGGGAACGTGGAACTTGGAACAATCCCGCTTATGTGCAGGAAACTGCACCATATCATGGTGATAGACGAATGGTGTGGGCAGGATTCAGTATTGGCGGACTTACGGACCTCTTATATCGTTCAGAATGGCGCTTTGACTGCCGAGAGGTATCGAGACGAGATCCTTCGACCGTTTGTTCAGCCCTACGCTGGTGCCATAGGCGATGGATTCATTCTGGTGGACAATAACGCACGTCCCCACAGGTCTGCACTGGTGGACAACATGCTTCACGACGAGGGCATTGAATGAATGGAGTGGCCAGCTTGTCCACCGGACTTAAACTCGATTGAGCAGGTCTGGGATTCACTTGGCAGACGCATTTCAGCCAGACCAGCACCTCCCATAACGGTTGCCGTGCTGGATATTGCACTCATGGAAGAATACCCAAATATCCCTCAAGAGCTGATTGATAACCTCATACTGTCCATGCCACGCAGGTGTGGAACTGTCCTGCCCGTCCGAGGTGATCACACACCATATTGGAGGGCAACGAGAATGACTTTTTCACTATTATGGCAGCCCCATGGTGCCTAGCTCTAAGTAAACACCATGTAAACCTCCTGTAAAAAGTTGAGACAGCACAATATCGTACTGTAGCACACACACATTACAATATTGTAACTGTACTCTGAATAAAAGACGTTACCATATGTATCTTGTGTATGATATCTCAGCTGATCCCCTAATTGTTTTGACCAGTGTAGTTCCCAGATCCCTCGCTTGTTAGTTCGTTCGATCTTTTTCCGCTGACCGACTTGTAACAGCGCGAGAGCGCGGGTCCACCGTAGCTCGTCACGTCATCACTCATTGCACAATCACACACATGCGCTTCGTTCAGTCAGTTCAGTTGATTGAGTGTATCTATTGTTAGTGGCAAGATTGTCAAGTTTTGGCGCGGCAATTGTCAATGTTGGTTTATAATAATAAAAGTACAACACACTTCTAGTGCTAACACGCTAATAGGTAATAACTACCTTATATTTGTAATGTAATACAGTGGCGGTTCATAAATTGAAGTTACTGATAGTTAACTGATTTAGATGTGGGGATAATTCCACATTTTTATTTAACATAGTCATTTTGGATTATTTGGAAATGTGTCCAATTATTTAGAAAATCGGCGAACTGGATTAACATTACCATTTTAATGAACTGGTTGATAAAAGTTTGGTGCTTTTCAGTCGGTCAACACGAATGTACCCTAACATAGCTGGGTTATGCCCCAATCCTGAAATAAATTACATGAGATCGATAAATACATGTACTTTAAGAATGTATTTCAGGATTGAGGCATAACCCAGCTCTGTTTGGGTACAATCGTGTTGACCGACTGAAAAGCACCAAACTTTTGTTTACTTAGGCAACACTGAAAAATGGCTTCAAACCTAACAATGAACTGGTTGATATTTATTTTTCTCGATACATGGTGATACAACTACTTTTACCTGTTTTAAGGAGGTTCGAATCCCCACGCCGGCAACCTTGAAGATGGTCTTCTGTGGTTTCCCATCTTCCTTCCAGGCAAATGCCGGGGTTGGTCCCTAACTATAGGCCACAGCCGCTACCTTCCAACTCCTCGTCCTTACATTCCAACTTCCCTCCTTCCCTCCCCAACGGTACTTGTAGCTCACCCATTGGGTGTCCGTCTCGAAGCAGCTACAAAACTGGCGAGCCGAACATGTCCTCGGACACTCCAGGCACTAAAAGCCATACGCTAAAAAAAAACCTGTTTTTAAGAAATAAACATTATTACGATGATTCACAAAGAAAAGCGAAACTCTATGGACAAACACTCTGAACTAAAAAACCTATTCCTCCCATTCATGCCATAAAGATAATGTTCCCAACGGTTTCAGAGCAGGCAAATTATGAATATCACGAAGCAAGTAAGAAATGAAACGAAAATTACGTGTCTTATCATCACAGAGTGACAAGTAGGAAATGGAATCGGATGTTGATATACGCGAAAAATGATGAAGATGATAATTGTTGTTTTAAGGGGCCTAACATCTAGGTTATCGGCCCCACGCGAGAAAGAAAATAAAGTGAATAATAAGTGTATGCTTCTACGAACACATCGTCCATACTGTTATTCCTTTAGGTACGGTACCGGTATTTCACTAATGATAAAAAATGACGACTTTTGGCTTTATAAACAATAGAAAGAGAAATTGTCACAGAAGGAAAGACATGGACCCTAATTACAAGGATGGCCAACAATAGAGTGAGATGGAAGAAGTTTGTAGCTACCCTATGTTCCTACAAGGAATAAAAGGAAATAAGGAAGGAATAAGGAATTTCACTAATGTTTCAATACTCATATTTTTTATATTCGAATATCAAAATGTAAAACGCATTACTACACACGCAACATGGCAATATTTAATACACGAACTGCACGTGAAGCGACCATAGTAACTATTACAGTAGCCTACAATATTGCTTGAAACGAGAGCAATGTGAATGAGCAATCACTGGTGACGAACGAGTAATGAGTGGTGACAGACTGCTATAACAAACAAGGAGCGCGTGCAGTGGCAGTAGCAAGACGAGCGAACGATCTGTCTTCGAGATGGGAACTAACGAACTAAAAGAGCCAACTTGTTCGCTAAGGAGCTGCGAACTAAACTGATCGCTCCCAGCCGCGAACTATTATGCGCAAGACTACTAGCTACCAAGATGTCAGCGGTGCTTCGGGATCCTTCGCCTGCTATCGGCAAACCTCGCGTTAGCTCGGATTTTCCCTCCATTGTCAGTTAAACACGTGCCACTGTTCTAGTGGAAGGCAAAAAATCTAATGTTCTGTTCTCTGAAGTATTTCAAGTTATTCGTGCTACAGTACAAGCTTTGTAATTCTTCTGTGATTCAATTGTTTAGTTAACGAACTACCGTAACGTATTGATTGATGTAATGGAAAATTATTATTATTCAAGTCAAGTGTGCTAAACCTACAATAAAGTCTCTGTTTGCCACGAAGATGCCACCAAAGATGCTCCGTAAATTGACTTTCGTTAAGCCTGACGGAAAGGAGCGAGATGATATAAAATCTTAATTAATAGAAACGACTTGTATGTCCCTATAAATCACACCAAGGACTCATTTTGGTACATGTTTTATTCATTCATGACTTGTGTTATGAACCCTAGCGTTAAATTTGTAATTATACTGTGATTAATTTGTTTAGTTGACGAACTACCGTGTTAATTGATGTAGGCCTAATTGAAAATTATTATTATTCATTTATTTACAGAGTGTTATGAATGTAGTTTTAATTTAAAGTACATAATATAGTGTACTAAACCTACAATAAAAGATCTAAGCTCAGTGCAGTTCCACAGCCTGTTTTTTATTTGCACGCTGAGCACTGAGAGTACCTAGCTACCGTGAAGTACTGCAACCTAGCAGTGAATTAATATAAGCTATATCTTGTACGCCTCTGAGTGATGATTGGGCAGGCAGTTTAAAACGACCAGGAGGGAGACGATCCAGTTGGCAGTGCATAAAGGGAATCGGAGCTTGGTCGTGGCTAAAAATTGAACTATTACGAACCATACTTCAGGGGGCATTTGCAAAGCGGAATGTCTGGAACAATTACCCACGTAACCTACAAGAGGACAGCGCCGTAAAGAGGCATTGAGAAGGCTGTGGTTGATGATAACTTGTATTTTGTACTTATTAGAATCTCCATTTTCTAATGGCTTCTATTTATGTGCGATGCTGGAGCAGTAATTATTAATAAACGAGTGTATACATTAGCCTCTCCTTTGAGCTAAATGGCATTTTATTTAGTATATATGTAAAGAGCTCGTCCACAACATTTGTAAAAGAATTCAAGGTAAAAAAAGTCACCTATAGTAGGATTCGATCGCCAGTCAACCGCGTGAGAGACGCTAGCCCAGAGCTATCCCAGAGCCAAATGCGACCTTAAAACAATAGTGTTATTAACTGAATTAGATACAACCTATTTGCAAATCATGTCTTGAAATAAACAATTTCTTCACTGCAGTACATCTTCATTATAAATCATTTCATACAAAGTTTATATTAATACTATCAGTAAGCTATATCACATACAATATACTCAAATTACTGAAATATAGCACAGGCACAAGAGGCCAGCTGCCATCTTGTCATGTGACAGAGACGGCTCAGCTCTTACCCTTTATAGGGCAAAAGACTGGGGGTAATTTTTTTTGCACATTTGTAATTGGGGGTTATAGATGAGTAGGAATATGCAACAAATTTATGGGTGTGGATTCTATTTTATGAAATATGGGGTGGGAAATTATTATCCCACTGCCCACACCCGACATTATGTTTTCTTAAATGAGCAATGGTGTAATATATCTCCCACCTCCAAATTATGATGATACTGTGTTTAGCACTCAAGAATGAGGTACATTTAACAAGATATACTATATAAAAACACATAACATGCTCTATAATTTAAAAAGAATTAACTCCCACTCAAAACAAGGTCAGTGACCTATATCATCTTTGCCGAAAACTCCACAAACAACATAAAAATAATTTTGGATTGTTAAGTTAGAGATGAGGATAAATTCTGACATCACGACTAGTTTGACAGTCAACGGAAAGGACATTGAGCGAGTTGAGTCCTTCCTCTAGCTTGGAAGTATAGTCACAAATGATGGGGGAGCAGAGGAAGATGTTCGAAGCCGTATCAGGAAGGCAAATGGTGCCTTTGTCCAGCTCTACCCAATCTGGAGAAATAGAAACATTTCCAGGAAGACCATGCTCCGCCTTTTCAATAGCAACGTAAAGTCGATTCTTCTCTACGGCTGTGGAACATGGAAAGTCACAAAACCGATCAACAACCAGCTACAGGTGTTTATTAACAGATGTCTGCGTCGCATCATGAATGTGAGGTGGCCGGACATAATCTCAAATGAAGATCTTTGGAACATCACCAATCAACAACCGATTAGCATCCATATCAAGGGGAGGAAATGGCGCTGGATTGGTCACACACTAAGGAAGCCGGACGGAGCTATTGAGAGGGCGGCGCTAGACTGGAATCCTCAAGGCGCCAGGAAGCGAGGTCGACCTAAGAAGACCTGGAAGAGGACGATCGAAAATGAGATTGCAGAGGTGGACAAGAACTGGAATCAAGTGAAGAGAATGGCCAGGAACCGTACTACGGGGAGAAATTTCGCCAAGGCCCTATGCTCCGGAAGGAGCGGCAGGAATTAAGTAAGTTAAGTAAATAAGTTAGTATACTCGAATATAATTCAATAATTTAAAAATTGTATTTACTAAAAACACAGAAAATTAATTTTAAAAATCTCCTATTCTATGGCAAACATCCTGAGCAGGATAATTATTTCCATTCTAGCTGAAATAGTGACCAAAACCATTATTAAAATTGTATTTCAGTTATATACCTACGTTTACAAATCTCTTATATTCAATAAAAACACTTTCTTCTGTAAAACAATGCATTACTTTCACTCAACACAACCGATCTGGCGAGCACGTGTACTGTGGAGACCACTGCGATATGCTTCCCACCTTCGGTTTCTGATGACAGTATACATCAAATTAATGGGTTTTCAGTATTTCTCTGCACCTAGCTTGTGGACGCATGTGGAACTGCTTGAAATGAAATGGGTGGGAATATTCTATCCCTAACACCGTTCTATAATTACATGGTGGGATGATAATATCCCAAGGACCAATAAAGGGTTAGTCCCTAATACAGTATAATATTATAATATTAAAATATAATAATTAATGGATTACGTCCTTTAGGATAGCTTAAACCACCCTTGGCTCGCTAATCGGAACTGGTGGGTCCCATATTATGAATTATAAAGTTTGCATAATTCACACGGCCGCCATACTGAAATGGTACGACTGATGAGCTTACAGTTAGGATATAAGACGCGTCCCATATGAAGGTATGTTGCAGGGGCGGCTGGCTCTAACGGACCAGTGGGCCAGGGCCCTCTTTACCATTAACCTACATTAGTAATCCATTTTTAATCCTTAACGCTCGAAATACTGGCCGAGTTGTGCGCGCCTCACTAGGAAAATGTACCAGCATGTTTGGATAACGCGCTACATATCTTGTCACGTAATTCGCCTTGCTGCGGGCTACTCGGGGCCCAGGCGTTACTGGGCCCAAGAATCCATTCAACTACAAACTAGGAGAGGTCTATTGCGCGTGCGCGCAGACGCTCTTCAAACGTCGGCTATGGGCCCAGAGATTGCGAGCCCACGGTTACAAGGTGGAATAACAATTGAGCAGTTGTATGAGCTCTGGAGAGAACGTTGGAATGCTGCGGGAATGCTGAACTGCTACGTTCAACTCGAACTTACATCTATGGCCATACCCTGCCCCTTTCCTCCCCTTCTTCCGATGCTGTTTGAAATGATTCGCAAGACGACCACTAGATGGAAAACAGGACACCACCCTGGTGTCATTAGCCCAAGGTTATTAGGTAAAAGGAAAACGAACGGAGGAATAATTTAAAGCTGCAGTGACAATATCATTCATGCCTAGTGTCAAGGATAGGTTAAAAACAAGATGTTCAGTAAAGAACATATAGCCTACTTTCTCCTAAATGAAAGAGTATAGTTATAACTCGTTGTTATTATCAAAGAGTATAATAGAACTATTCTTTGTTGAAGACCTTAGAAACGATTTACCTCTACCAAACGCCACAACCTAGATAAAAACTGCTACCATCATTGAAGAAAGAAGGATAAGAAGTATCTAAAGAATGTTATGGATCTGGAGACATAATCGACCGGACTGGCGGCGTGGCTCAGCGGTAACGTTCTCGCTTGCTGGACCGTACGTTTCAGGTTCGTATCCCGGCGCAGTGCACAAATGCGAGGGAGCCGTGTTAGTAGATTTACTGGCACGTTAAAGATCCCCTTCGGAACAAAATTCTGGCAACCCGGCGTCTCTAAAAGCAACAGTAGTTAAAAGGGACGTAAAACCAATAACATTACTATTATTATTATTATTATTAATATTATTATTATTATTATTATTATTATTACATAATCGGCCTGACGTGGGCAACATCCAACTTTGAGTTGAGGCATGTCTTTACACGTCTGGCTGCGTATGACTTAAACAACCCTAATTGAATTAACAAATCTTTCCATGACCCTACAGAGACGTGTGTATACCAACTATCTGGATATTTTCGATTGCTATTGGGCTGAAATAAAAGTATTAATTAATATCCTGAACTAGCACCAACAGTAGAGTTCAGATACTATGTGAAATCGTTTTGTTCTTTACTTCAATTAACATTTTCAAATAACGCACAATAGGCTGTTACAAACCCTTTAAAATAAAAAGTAAAAATGTATCGTAGTATCATCTTGTCATTCTTCAAATTCGATGCGCATAGAATGCCAATGGTATAATAATCAATGGAGCCCCACGTAGACTAGTCGTGACATCTAGTGGTGAAATATCGAACAATATAATCCTAACAGAGCGAGTGCATTCTAGCGGCCAGAAGAAGAAACTTTTCAATAAAATCTGGAAGTTAATAAGTAGGTCGTCGTGCAGTTACCTTTTTGGCAGCTAGATGTCTCGAGTAAATCTGCTGGCGAATTATCTTTTAATTAAATATATATTTTACACCATAATATGCACAATATAACGCTTAATTTTAAAATATCTGAGTCATTACAAAACAATAAACATATAACATTTCAAGCAAAAAAACTAGCTCTGATCGGGTTTGAACCATAAGCATTTGAGCGATAGGCTAACGCTCTACCACTGAGCTAAATGTGTCAACGAATATCGTTCTATATAAAATGACTTACATAGAACTTGTTAGCAAATAATGATTTATACTAAACGATTTCATCACTGGAGTATGTTATTTATATACAAAGCATTTCATACAACGTTTATTTATTTATTTATTTATTTATTTATTTTGTATCAGTACGCTATATTGCATGCAATACTCAAATTAGTGAAATATAAGTCAGGCACAAGATATCCGCTGCCATCTTGTCTTATTACTGAATCAGCTCAGCTTTTTAAAATCACGTCTGCACTATAGTATTACAAAATAAACTTTTAATTTCGAACGTGCCTCTTCCTTTAGAACAGTTAAAACGATTGTCGGCTCGATAATCGGAACTGGTGGGCCCCATGATATGGATTATAAAGTTTGCATAATTCGCACGGCCGCCATCCTGAAATGGTATGGCGGACGACCTTGTAGTTTGGTCACAAGACGCATCCTATACGAAGGTATGTTGTTACCAAATTTGGTAGAGATCAGATGATTTGGTTATTCGTTATTTGATTTTACGTTTTGAACGTTTGAGTGGCCGCCATTCAGTTTTAGTAAAGATGGCGGCAATATGAAACATGACACTGAGGTGTCCTTTGCTAGTGCTACCTTTGTACCAAATTTCGTTCAATTCGCATTCACCGTGTTCGAATTGATAGGGGGGGACAGACATTCAGAGTACACACACTCACACACACACAGACACACACACACACAGACTCACACACACACATACACACACACACACATACACACACACAGACAGACACACTTTTTTCGCCCTGTGTTGATCTCATAAGTCTACTTTCATTTTTTTGCAAAAATCGAAAGTAGGCTAATAAACTTCCCATTAACTATCAATGTAACTACTTTTTAGCAGGACGTGGTAAGATAATTTCGTTTTTTTTTTTCGTTTCAAATTAAAAGACAGTCCATTGTGTGCGTCTGAAAATGAAGAACAAACTGTTGATCATTTATTATTTACAAGCGTGTAACTGGAAAAAGAAAGACAGTTGTTTAAGGACAATATGGTAAATAAACATGGAAAATGGACGTTCGAAAAAATTAAGCTAATGAAGCACTATATAATTAATTTTATATTTTAATTTAATAGATT
This sequence comes from Meconema thalassinum, assembly GCA_946902985.2. Taxonomy (NCBI): domain Eukaryota; kingdom Metazoa; phylum Arthropoda; class Insecta; order Orthoptera; family Tettigoniidae; genus Meconema; species Meconema thalassinum. The sequence goes on along the minus strand of OX336390.1, from coordinate 64,571,720 downwards.
TAGAAAGAATGTCAAGTAGTTGAACAGTTTCTTAATATTGGTGTAGCTCTTAAAAACAATAAGTTAATAGATTTAGACAGTTCCTAGTAGTGGTTTTGTACGGGTTCTACACCCACCGCCACCGCTCCACCGCTGGAATACTAAAATGGCAATATCTCGCGAAGAAATCAGGCTAGAGACTTGTACGAGGTGTCATTGAACTCGGGCTGACACCACCTTTCCAATGGACAACATTTTTCCACCCCATAATAAAACCTACCCCTACTAGAGGGTGAAATTTAATTTTTTTTAGAGAATCTCTCTTTCCAATTGCAACATGCGAGAGTTTGAATGCCGATATGGATTTAAACGTTGTTCCACATAAAGTGCATGTGTTCGGTGGATAGCCACTATGAATTAACATGCTTGTTTTTTGTTTTTACGCATGCCCACTCATGGCTTTTGTAAGAGGGTGGGGGAGTGGATCTCTGTGGACGAGTCCTTGTTGACAGGTCCTTGTGGACAGGTCCTCGTGGACGAGTCCTTTTGGATGAGTCCCTTTGGACTGATCCCTTTGGACCGGTCCCTTTGGCCTGGTCCCTATGGACTGGCTCATGAATTTATTTAAATTATGTCAAAGGGCCTAACTACATTTGTGTGTGTTGAACTGTCGTTGTTCACCAACCCCCACTACTATAATGTGATAACGATATGAAAGGAAAGTGACGAAATACATGTGAACACGTGTGAGATGACCTTATTACCGTCCTCCTTGTGAAACAAGTCACATCCTGTTTTGGTTCATACGTGAGAAAATGCAAGTTCATCTGTAATATGACCTAACACACAAGTGTACACATGTGCACGTGCACGATAAGAGCTAACAAGTCACAACCTGTTTTGACAGTGGTGGGAATAAGGCTAGAGACATGTACAAGTAGTCAAATTACTCCGGCAGACAACCCCTTTCCTATGGATAACTTATTTCCACTCAAAATTAAAATCTACCCCTACTAGGGGGTGAAATAATAATTTTTAGGTAAAAGTCGCTTTCCATGTGCAACATGTGGGAGTTTGTATGCCAATATGAAATTAAACTCGTTCCACATAAAGTGCATGCATACAACTGTATGCCGCTATGATTTATAATTTTTGTTTTTTGTTTTACGAATGCGCAATTGTTTTTTTTGTAAGAGGGCGGGCTTTTTGAATAATGATTCATAGATACGTTTTTTTTTTACAAATTAACCAAAGATCCAAAAACTAATAGGTCATCGGCTTTTTAATATCTTATGAAATAAGAAAGCTAGGGACTTGTATGAGGGGTCGTTAGACTTGGGGTGACGCCCTGTTTTTGAATGTATTATTCATTTTTTGTCAAAAGGGCCTAACTGCACTTTCGTTAATATCTCGCTAACTAATAATCACAGAGGGTCAAGTGAGGTGTCATAGGACTTAAAATGGCCAACCCCTCCCCATGACCAATGAATTTACCCAAAAAAAAAACAGCAAGGTCATTAACCTAAGATTTTATCAACTAATAATCAGAGAGGGACAAGTGAGGTGTCACAAGACTCAGGATGGCCAACCCTTTTCCATGACCAACGAATTTACCCAAAATACCCAAAACAGCAAGGTCATTGACCTAAGATTTTATAAACTTATCAGTAGAGAGGGTCAAGTGAGGTGTCATAGGACTACGAATGATTAAGCCTTTCCCATGACCAATGAATTTACCTCAAAAATTCAAAACAGCAAGGTCATTGACCTGAGATTTTATAAACTAATAATCGGATATCAACATGTGAGGTGTCATAGGACTTAGAATGGTCAACCCTTTCCCATGGCTAATGAATTTACCCAAAAATACCCAATACATCAAGGTCATCGACCTGAGATTTTATAAACGTATAATCGGATATGGACATGAGAAATGTTTACAGTGAGTGATGAAACATAGCTAGGTAGTGAAAGAATTATTGTAGGCTACATGTATGGTGACTGACAAATCTTTCACCATTGGAACTTGTTCTTAGATCAAACTGCAGTACAGAGAGAGTATAGGTTGTAGGTATGGGATAATAAATGTCAAATGGTGTATACAAAATCTGATTTATCGATTCAAGAAATAAGAGTAGAAAATCTTTAATTGATTTGTTAAAGAGGATAGCTAAAATCCAAAATGGTGACTACATTGAACTAAACTGAACCAAGTTGAATCAAACCCAACCAAACAGAACCAAACTTAATCAAAAACAAGCCAATGGTTTAAGTGTAAAACTTGTGGGTGAATGTGGTCATTGGTAATGTCAGAAAGGAAAGGGATAACGCTCTACCTATAGAGGGTAAGGTAAAGCTAGTGCATGATGTTAATGCACACACACAAGTACATGAACCACACACAACTATCCTATGCAGTTATTACGGGTTGACTGTTAAAACTTGCTCAGTGGTTACTGGGACAAGATGGTCGCTACACAAAACAAGCTTTAAATACCTGAGGCTAATAATCTATACACACACTCACACACACTTGTTCTAAACTAAACTGTCTTGCTGGCAGAGCTCACACAGTAGGTAAATGACAGAAATGCTTGGCTAACAGAAATACAATCATTTTCGGTTGTCTAATGTTACCAGCTAAACATTACATGCTATAGTGGTGAGCACATGTGCCTCTTTCACTGGAGATCTTAACTTGATTTCTAGCTCTAAGGCCTAGAACGAATCAAACTAAGAAAAAGGGTATGGTGACGCAGTGGCTAAACTGTTAGCCTTTCACTAAGGTAGACTAGGGTTTGATTTTAGGTTAATATGCATGTCATAAACCAACAAATAAAAGCAGAGATAATGTTTAAAACTGATTACACTTGTCTCTTTTCAAATTATTACTTAGATTACAAATACAAACGTGGACTGGGTTTGACATACAGTTAATGCTTCCTATCACATACTAGACTGTAAGAAAGCCAAACAAGCAAAAGGCGTAGGTAGAGCAGTGGTAAAATCGCTATGTGTAGAGAAATACCTAACGGTTTTATGAACTGGCAAAGGTATGTCGCATAAACAGTGCAGGATACAATCCAGCAACCATAATTTTTATCTCGTGGACAAGAGAAAACATATATATAGAGAGATATATATAGAAAGCTTGTGTGTGTGTGTGGGTAGCATTGGTCGTTTGACCAGAAAAAATACGGTGAGGTAGGGTGGGGAGAGGGAGAATTAGCACTTATATATGAATGGAAAATAGATTTTTTCAATCGTTTTGTTTTTCAAATGCAATGGTAGATAGTCGTTTTTTGTAAAACATTCTTATTTGCAGTAGTAATAAGCCTCTATGGTTCCGCTAACACATAGATAGACTGTATTATTGCCATGGTCAAGCACTCACATTAAGATCATTTACAAAATTATAAAATGAAAAATAAAAAATCTTGTTTTGGAAATATCGTTTTTTAACATACACACAAAATTAATATATAAAAAAAATTGTAAACAGCAAAATGGAAAATCCATGTTTCCATATAGACAAAATTTAAAAACCTTAAACGGACATTTAAGAAAATATATGCAAATGGGAATTGACAAATGTGTAAATATGAAAATAAAAAAAATCCATGTTTCCATATCATAAAATTGAAAAACATCAAACTGTCATTTTAAAAAATGCAAATGGAAAATTGACAAATTGCAATGTGTGAAATGTGAAATTGATACAATTGGCTATCATTATTTAAAAAAAAAGAACATGGTGCTCTATGGTTGAGGTGTGAATCAAACCCTCTCTACTTATTTGGACCACTCGAGACAGAGAAGACTAGTTTTAGTTGTCATACCACTTTTAAAAGTTTGTGATAAATGTAGGAATTGAACCCAAGAGTTAGTAGGGGGGATCCAAGGTTATAATATATTAAACAGATAGCCTTGAATGTTGGGTGTGGTAGTTATATAGAGATGAGACGTTTCGCTCAGGACAGGGAGGCATGGAGATCTGCATCAAACCAGTCAAAAGACTGACGACTCAAACAACAACATGTAGAGCTCACCAAAATAATGTTGTGTAACGGTATATGTTAGTCAACGAACAGTAATGCATTACTAAAACACATGACACGATACTTAAGAGCTTTTCTAAAATTATTTTAAAATGCCTTTAACCCTATATTAAACACCCAGTTCACAAGACTCATAACAGCAATGTTATGGTCAAACAAAACAAAATCTATATTTCAAAACAAACAAGTGGTTTAGTCAATGTATACTGGAAAAAGTTGTATAAACACTCATGTCCACAAAAATAATTAAATTAGTAACTGTCAGGTTGACCGAGTGGTTATGGTGTTTGACTTAAGTTCAAATTTTCTGTAAAAGAAAGCAAGGGTTCGAATCACTTACCTGATATAACTATTACCTCAACATGGCTTGACCACACTATATTATTGTGTACTCGGTACACAAACCATAGATAGAGTGTATTGTTTAAGGTCACTCTCTTTGCGAACATAGTCAGAGACTGTTGATGGTTAACAATTGCATTAATAGTGGGACATAGGGATAGCAATTAAGAAAAACAGACAATACCCATACACTATTTTTATTTATTTAATGTAAGTACTTGTACAATAGTTATATACAAACTACAACTCTCTTTTGTCTATTACTATCTAATCCTTTTCGATCCACTTGCATAACAAGGCAGATGACTTTGTAGTTCAGCCCCTTAAAACAACAACAACACTACCTCTTGCATAGTCTGTGATGTTGATGACACTTGAGGCGTGGAAGATGGATACAACATAACTTTAACAACAGGGGTTAAACGTTGCTCAACAAACAATGCACTATTTTGAGTAGCAACATCTTTCTCTTGTACTAACTTATTAGCATTCTGATGATTTTTTGCCAACACCATCAGTGTTTTGTCTGGAGCACTACATTGATGATCACTCACACTTAAAACCACACCATTTCTACTTTTCATATTGCCTCGGCATCTTGTTGACCTCTGTTTTGAGCATCGCCAGAATATTATTCCTTTTTCATTTTGTCATCTATAGTTATAAGAGTAGCCTTTATAGAGTACACGTTGTTTACCTCGGTTAGTTGTAGTAAGTTCCATAGTAGTAACTAACCTGTTAGTATGATTTGCACACTACAAAGGTTATCTCTGTTCTGGTAATAGAATTATTTAGCGTTGGCTTTTATATTTAATATGTACAGTTAAAAGTGATAGAAAAGTGGTAGAAACGTGGTAGCAAAGTGGTAGACAAGTGGTAGACAATTGGTAACATATTGGTAGAAAAGTGGTAGCAAAGTGGTAGCAAAGTGGTAGGAAAGTGGTAGAAAAGTGGCAGAAAAGTAGTAGAAAAGTGGTAGCAAAGTGGTAGAAAAGTGGTAGCAAACTAGAAAAGTAGTAGAAAAGTGGCAGAAAAGTAGTAGAAAAGTGGTAGCAAAGTGGTAGAAAAGTGGTAGCAAAGTGGCAGAAAAGTAGTAGAAGAGTGGTAGCAAAGTGGTGGAAAAGTGGTAGCAAACTAGAAAAGTGGTAGCAAACTAGAAAAGTGGTAGCAAAGAGATAGAAAATATTACATGTATTGTTAAGAAATAGTTTAAGCGGTTACATGGATTCATTACACTATAATTTTAGCATCACGAAGCTCATTTTCTATATCCAAAAGTTCTTCCTCATATTTAGTATGACCTGCCTGTTTACAGGTATGCAAGTACTGAAGCCGCTGGATTAGCTTATTGGGATTGTTCCAGTAAACAAATTTAACAAATGATTTTTTTGGGTGTAAACCATTATCATCATCATCATCATCATCATCATCATCATCATCATCATCATCATCATCATGGTTATCATCATCAATATAATCATCATCACTATTACTATCTAATCCTTTTTGTTCACCTTGCAATGCAACAACCTTTGGCATAGTTTGTGTTGTCTTCGATAGTGTTAGAGGTTTCTTAGACGTTAACGACTGTCCTAACATGTCTTTTTCAGTAGATAAAAAATGCCCTTTAACAAACAAAGCACTATCTTGAGCCACACTACTTTTTTCTTGGTCTTGCTTTTTTACTTTGGTTAGAGTATTTTGTCCATTTAAATGAGTATTATTTTGAGATTTACAATGATGATCGATTGAAATAGGTATGTTTGAGCCTTTTGTTTTAATCATTCCTCGACACGTTTTAGATCGTTGTTTCGAACAGCACCAAATAACAGTTCCATTTTTATTAGTTCTTTTTACAATATATGCATATCCTTTATAGTAAGCACATGGCTTACCATAGCTAGTCATTGATACTTCCATGTCAACTGTTAAGCATAAACTAATCTCTAGTAAAGTTAACTCGATAATAAAAATGATAGTTTGTAGTATGTGCAGTTTAAAGTAAGATCAAAAGTGAGAGTCAAATGGTAGAAAAGTGTTAGCAAAGTGGTGGAAGAGTGGTAGCAGTTTATAGTAGTCATGATCTTTTTTACCAGAATGTGATTTGAGTAAATGTAATTTCTAAACCTTAGCAGTGAGTAGTCAGTTAGTCTTGGTTCAGACAAGCGTAAACAGTTCTACAATGAATCAGAGATCAAGATTTTCATTATGAAACAGTTGTGTAACCAATTATGTATCGGTACTTGATAGCTTCACACATGAACAAAAATTCCAACATATCTAACATGAATTACATGATTTGAAAGTTGACAAAGAATATCCAATCAACCATTGTAGTTGCAATGTCAAACACAAAGACAAAATCAGCATGAACTTTTAAGTTACAGGAAAATTCTATGAAATAGACTATGCAGGAAATTTGGAAATACACATCAGAAGTTTGCAACACCATCCTTCTAGCCTATATAAATTATCGACATGGAAAGTGTGCACTGCCCCTAACATTAAACCAATTTATCAATAACGCAAGTCAACAATCAAAACATTTTGTGTTGAGTCTATCATTTAATGTATATATTCTGTCTACATTGAACAGTAACAAAAAACGCCATTCATAATTAATTAAGATTGCTTTAATTCTTTATGTAATGATAAATACATATTTAAAGTTATGGCTGACTGTTCAGGGTGAATCGGCTTTGAACACATAAGAGAGGGGATATTTTAAGACTTAACCTCAGCTCACCTAACATAACATAAATTTACCTAACCTAACCTTGTCATATAGGTAAGAAACGGGTCGAGCTATGCTTTCGACTACCGAGTTTCAGCTACTTTTCAAGGTTACTCTCTCGAACATTGCCGGAGACTGCTCATAAACACCTATGTTCCCACGGCGGCGGCGCGCAACGACTTACATGACGCGCTTCCCCCTTTTCATTGATCCCTGTTGATTTGTCCCTTTGGACTGGTCCCTGTTGACTAGCCCCTTTGGAAGGGCCCTTTTTGAATGGAGTCATTTTTGGCGGGTCCCTGTGGACAGGTCCTTTTGGCTGATCCCTTTGGACCGGACCCTTTGACATAATTTGGATAATTGCATGGGCCAGTCCATAGGTACCAGTCCAAGTACCGATACCTAATTGGTTACACAACTGTTTCATAATGAAAATCTTGATCTCTGATTCATTGTAGAACTGTTTACGCTTGTCTGAACCAAGACTAACTGACTACTCACTGCTAAGGTTTAGAAATTACATTTACTCAAATCACATTCTGGTAAAAAAGATCATGACTACTATAAACTGCTACCACTCTTCCACCACTTTGCTAAAACTTTTCTACCATTTGACTCTCACTTTTGCTCTTACTTTAAACTGCACATACTACAAACTATCATTTTTATTATCGAGTTAACTTTACTAGAGATTAGTTTATGCTTAACAGTTGACATGGAAGTATCAATGACTAGCTATGGTAAGCCATGTGCTTACTATAAAGGATATGCATATATTGTAAAAAGAACTAATAAAAATGGAACTGTTATTTGGTGCTGTTCGAAACAACGATCTAAAAAGTGTCTAGGAATGACTAAAACAAAAGGCTCCAACATACTTATTTCAATCGATCATCATTGTAAATCTCAAAATAATACTCATTTAAATGGACAAGATACTCTAACCAAGGTAAAAAAGCAAGACCAAGAAAAAAAAGAGTGTGGCTCAAGATAGTGCTTTGTTTGATAAAGGGCATTTATTATCTCCTGAAAAAGACATGTTAGGACAGTCGTTAACGTCTAAGAAACCTCTAACACTATCGAAGACAACACAAACTATGCCAAAGGTTGTTGCATTGCAAGATGAACAAAAAGGATTAGATAGTAATAGTGATGATGATTATATTGATGATAATTATATTGATGATGATAACCATGATGATGATGATGATTATGATGATGATGATGATGATGATGATGATGATGATGATGATGATGATAATGGTTTACACCCAAAAAAATTGTTTGTTAAATTTGTTTACTGGAACAATCCCAATAAGCTAATCCAGCGGCTTCAGTACTTGCATACCTGTAAACAGGCTGGTCATACTAAATATGAGGAAGAACTTTTGGATATAGAAAATGAGCTTCGTGATGCTAAAATTATAGTGTAATGAATACATGTAACCGCTTAAACTATTTCTTATCAATACATGTAATATTTTCTACCACTTTGCTACCACTTTGCTACCACTTTTCTAGTTTGCTACCACATTTCTAGTTTGCTACCACTTTTCTACCACTTTGCTACCACTTTTCTACTACTTTTCTGCCACATTGCTACCACTTTTCTAGTTTGCTACCACTTTTCTACCACTTTGCTACCACTTTTCTACTACTTTTCTGCCACTTTTCTAATACTTTTCTAGTTTGCTACCACTTTTCTACCACTTTGCTACCACTATGTTACCAATTGTCTACCACTTGTCTACCACTTTGCTACCACGTTTCTACCACTTTTCTATCACTTTTAACTGTACATATTAAATATAAAAGCCAACGCTAAATAATTCTATTACCAGAACAGAGATAACCTTTGTAGTGTGCAAATCATACTAACAGGTTAGTTACTACTAAGGAACTTACTACAACTAACCGAGGTAAACAACGTGTACTCTATAAAGGCTACTCTTATAACTATAGACGACAAAATGTAAAAGGAATAATATTCTGGCGATGCTCAAAACAGAGGTCAACAAGATGTCGAGGCAATATGAAAAGTAGAAATGGTGTGGTTTTAAGTGTGAGTGATCATCAATGTAGTGCTCCAGACAAAACACTGATGGTGTTGGCAAAAAATCATCACAATGTTAATAAGTTAGTACAAGAGAAAGATGTTGCTACTCAAAATAGTGCATTGTTTGTTGAGCAACGTTTAACCCCTGTTATAAAAGTTATGTTGTATCCATCTTCCACGCCTCAAGTGTCATCAACATCACAGACTATGCAAGAGGTAGTGTTGTTGTTGTTTTAAGGGGCTGAACTACAAAGTCATCTGCCTTGTTATGCAAGTGGATCGAAAGGGACTAGATAGTAATAGACAAAATAGAGTTGTAGTTTGTATATAACTATTGTACAAGTACTTACATTAAATAAATAAATATAGTGTATGGGTATTGTCTGTTTTTCTTAATTGCTATCCCTATGTCCCACTATTAATGCAATTGTTAACCATCAACAGTCTCTGACGATGTTCGCAAAGAGAGTGACCTTAAACAATACACTCTATCTATGGTTTGTGTACCGAGTACACAATAATATAGTGTGGTCAAGCCATGTTGAGGTAATAGTTATATCAGGTAAGGGATTCGAACCGTTGCTTTCTTGTACAGAAAATTTGAACTTAAGTCAAACACCATAACCACTCGGTCAACCTGACAGTTACTAATTTAATTATTTTTGTGGACATGAGTGTTTACACAACTTTTTCCAGTATACATTGACTAAACCACTTGTTTGTTTTGAAATATAGATTTTGTTTTGTTTGACCATAAAATTGCAGTTATGAGTCTAGTGAACTGGGTGTTTAATATAGGGTTAAAGGCATTTTAAAATAATTTTAGAAAAGCTCTTAGGTATCGTGTCATGGGTTTTAGTAATGCATTACTGTTCGTTGACTAACATTTACCGTTACACAACATTATTTTGGTGAGCTCTACATGTTGTTGTTTGAGTCGTCAGTCTTTTGACTGGTTTGATGCAGATCTCCATACCTCCCTGCCCTGAGCGAAACGTCTCATCTCTATATAACTACCACACCCTACATTCAAGGCTATCTGTTTAACATATTATAACCTTGGATCCCCCCTACTAACTCTTGGGTTCAATTCCTAGTTTTAACACAAACTTTTAAAAGTGGTATGACAACTAAAACTAGTCTACTCAGTCTCGAGTGGTCCAAATAAGTAGAGAGGGTTTGATTCACACCTCAACCATAGAGCACCATGTTCTTTTTTTTTAAATAATGATAGCCATTTGTTCAATTTCACATTTCACACATTGCAATTTGTCAATTTTCCATTTGCATTTTTTAAAATGACAGTTTGATGTTTTTCAATTTCATGATATGGAAACATGGATTTTTCCATTTTCATATTTACACATTTGTCAATTTCACATTTGCATATATTTTCTTAAATGTCCATTTAAGGTTTTTAAATTTTGTCTATATGGAAACATGGATTTTCCATTTTGCTGTTTACAAATTTTTTATATATTTATTTTGTGTGTATGTTAAAAAACAATATTTCCAAAACAAGATTTTTTATTTTTCATTTTATGATTTTGTAAATGATCTTAATGTGAGTGCTTGACCATGGCAATAATACAGTCTATCTATGTGTTAGCGGAACCATAGAGGCTTATTACTGCTGCAAATAAGAATGTTTTACAAAAAACGACTATCTACCATTGCATTTGAAAAACAAAACGATTGAAAAAATCTATTTTCCATTCATATATAAGTGCTAATTCTCCCTCTCCCCACCCTACCTCACCGTATTTTTTCTGGTCAAACGACCAATGCTACAGACACACACACACAAGCTTTCTATATATATCTCTCTATATATATGTTTTCTCTTGTCCACGAGATAAAAATTATGGTTGCTGGATTGTATCCTGCACTGTTTATGCGACATACCTTTGCCAGTTCATAAAACCGTTAGGTATTTCTCTACACATAGCGACTTTACCACTGCTCTACCTACGCCTTTTGCTTGTTTGGCTTTCTTACAGTCTAGTATGTGTTAGGAAGCATTAACTGTATGTCAAACCCAGTCCACGTTTGTATTTGTAATCTAAGTAATAATTTGAAAAGAGACAAGTGTAATCAGTTTTAAACATTATCTCTGCTTTTATTTGTTTGTTTATGACATGCATATTAACCTAAAATCAAACCCTAGTCTACCTTAGTGAAAGGCTAACAGTTTAACCACTGCGTCACCATACCCTCTTTTCTTAGTTTGATTCGTTCTAGGCCTTAGAGCTAGAAATCGAATTAAGATCTCCAGTGAAAGAGGCACATGTGCTCACCACTATAGCACGTAATGTTTAGCTGGTAACATTAGACAACCGAAAATGATTGTATTTCTGTTAGCCAAGCATTTCTGTCATTTACCTACTGTGTGAGCTCTGCCAGCAAGACAGTTTAGTTTAGAACAAGTGTGTGTGAGTGTGTGTATAGATTATTAGCCTCAGGTATTTAAAGCTTGTTGTGTGTAGCGACCATCTTGTCCCAGTAACCACTGAGCAAGTTTTAACAGTCAACCCATAATAACTGCATAGGATAGTTGTGTGTGGTTCATGTACTTGTGTGTGTGTGCATTAGCATCATGCACTAGCTTTACCTTACCCTCTATAGGTAGAGCGTTATCCCATTCCTTTCTGACATTACCAATGACCACATTCACCCACAAGTTTTACACTTAAACCATTGGCTTGTTTTTGATTAAGTTTGGTTCGGTTTGGTTGGGTTTGATTCAGCTTGGTCCAGTTTAGTTCAATGTAGTCACCATTTTGGATTTTAGCTATCCTCTTTAACCAATCAATTAAAGATTGTCTACTCTTATTTCTTGAATCGATAAATCAGATTTTGTATACACCATTTGTCATTTATTATCCCATACCTACAACCTATACTCTCTCTGTACTGCAGTTTGATCTAAAAACAAGTTCCAATGGTGAAAGATTTGTCAGTCACCATACATGTAGCCTACAATAATTCTTTCACTACCTAACTATGTTTCATCACTCACTGTAAACATTTCACATGTCCATATCCGATTATAAGTTTATAAAATCTCAGGTCGATGACCTTGATGTATTGGGTATTTTTGGGTAAATTCATTAGCCATGGGAAAGGGTTGACCATTCTAAGTCCTATGACACCTCACAAGTTGATATCCGATTATTAGTTTATAAAATCTCAGGTCAATGACCTTGCTGTTTTGAATTTTTGAGGTAAATTCATTGGTCATTGGAAAGGCTTAATCATTCGTAGTCCTATGACACCTCACTTGACCCTCTCTACTGATAAGTTTATAAAATCTTAGGTCAATGACCTTGCTGATTTGGATATTTTGGGTAAATTCGTTGGTCATGGAAAAGGGTTGGCCATCCTGAGTCTTGTGACACCTCACTTGTCCCTCTCTGATTATTAGTTGATAAAATCTTAGGTTAATGACCTTGCTGTTTTTTTTGGGTAAATTCATTGGTCATGGGGAGGGGTTGGCCATTTTAAGTCCTATGACACCTCACTTGACCCTCTGTGATTATTAGTTAGCGAGATATTAACGAAAGTGCAGTTAGGCCCTTTTGACAAAAAATGAATAATACATTCAAAAACAGGGCGTCACCCCAAGTCTAACGACCCCTCATACAAGTCCCTAGCATTCTTAGTTCATAAGATATTAAAAAGCCGATGACCTATTAGTTTTTGGATCTTTGGTTAGTTTGTAAAAAAACGTATCTATAAATCATTATTCAAAAAGCCCGCCCTCTTACAAAAAAAACAATTGCGCATTCGTAAAACAAAAAACAAAAATAAAACAAAAATGATATATCATAGCGGCATTCAGTTGTATGCATGCACATTATGTGGAACGAGTTTAATTTCATATTGGCATACAAACTCCCACATGTTGCACATGGAAAGCGACTTTTACCTAAAAATTATTATTTCACCCCCTAGTAGGGGTAGATTTTAATTTTGAGTGGAAATAAGTTATCCATAGGAAAGGGGTTGTCTGCCGGAGTAATTTGACTACTTGTACATGTCTCTAGCCTTATTCCCACCACTGTCAAAACAGGTTATGACTTGTTAGCTCTTATCGTGCACGTGCACATGTGTACACTTGTGTGTTAGGTCATATTACACATGAACTTGCATTTTCTCACGTATGAACCACAACAGGATGTGACTTGTTTCACAAGGAGGACGGTAATAAGGTCATCTCACACGTGTTCACATGTATTTCGTCACTTTCCTTTCATATCGTTATCACATTATAGTAGTGGGGGTTGGTGAACAACGACAGTTCAACACACACAAATGTAGTTAGGCCCTTTGACATAATTTAAATAAATTCATGAGCCAGTCCATAGGGACCAGGCCAAAGGGACCGGTCCAAAGGGATCAGTCCAAAGGGACTCATCCGCAAGGACACGTCCACAAGGACCTGTCCACAAGGACCTGTCAACAAGGACTCGTCCACAGGGATCCATTCCCCCACCCTCTTACAAAAGCCATGAGTGGGCATGCGCAAGAACAAAAAACAAGCATGTTAATTCATAGTGGCTATCCACCGAATACATGCACTTTATGTGGAACAACGTTTAAATCCATATCGGCATTCAAACTCTCACATGTTGCAATTGGAAAGAGAGATTCTCTAAAAAAAATCAATTTCACCCTCTAGTAGGGGTAGGTTTTATTATGGGGTGGAAAAATGTTGTCCATTGGAAAGGTGGTGTCAGCCCGAGTTCAATGACACCTCGTACAAGTCTCTAGCCTGATTGGTTCGCGAGTTATTGCCATTTTAGTATTCCAGCGGTGGAGCGGTGGCGGTGGGTGTAGAACCCGTACAAAACCACTACTGTTCCTAGAACAATATATCTCCAAACAAATAGCCAGAGAACAATAATGAATAATGTAAATGTATGGTATATTGGCTTTCACGGCCGGTGAATTAAAACTCAGCAATTCTTCTAGGTTTGTGCCGTGTCTTGTGTGGGGTTTCGCCTAGGACACCAAGCTAGGCTCATCGGCGGGCTCTTGGTGTCCCCGCCCGGACCCCCACAGGAGTGACGAACTGCGCGCCACCTCCCTTTATATAAGGTGCAACTGCACCACTTGACTACGAGAACTAAAAGTTCAAGCAGCCTTAACCTCCCTATGAAGGCTTCCAAAAAGATGGTATATTGGCTTTCACGGCCGGTGAATTAAAACTCAGCAATTCTTCTAGGTTTGTGCCGTGTCTTGTGTGGGGTTTCGCCTAGGACACCAAGCTAGGCTCATCGGCGGGCTCTTGGTGTCCCCGCCCGGACCCCCACAGGAGTGACGAACTGCGCGCCACCTCCCTTTATATAAGGTGCAACTGCACCACTTGACTACGAGAACTAAAAGTTCAAGCAGCCTTAACCTCCCTATGAAGGCTTCCAAAAAGATGGTATATTGGCTTTCACGGCCGGTGAATTAAAACTCAGCAATTCTTCTAGGTTTGTGCCGTGTCTTGTGTGGGGTTTCGCCTAGGACACCAAGCTAGGCTCATCGGCGGGCTCTTGGTGTCCCCGCCCGGACCCCCACAGGAGTGACGAACTGCGCGCCACCTCCCTTTATATAAGGTGCAACTGCACCACTTGACTACGAGAACTAAAAGTTCAAGCAGCCTTAACCTCCCTATGAAGGCTTCCAAAAAGATGGTATATTGGCTTTCACGGCCGGTGAATTAAAACTCAGCAATTCTTCTAGGTTTGTGCCGTGTCTTGTGTGGGGTTTCGCCTAGGACACCAAGCTAGGCTCATCGGCGGGCTCTTAATGCTGAAAGTCTAGCTGTATGATGGTACAACATGCAATGTGTGGGTCTCATGAGCAATAAAACGAGCTGAAATGTTGTTTGTGTTGATCTCTATTCCCTTTGTATTTAAAGGTTCCGGAACTCTTGGAACCGAGGTGATGCAAAACTTTTTTTGATGTGTGTACATTATTAGTCACATAATGAAGAACACGTTTGAATCATATGTGTAATCATCATTGTTAAGGCAGAAGACCTTAGAGGTAGACACGTTATATTTATTTATTTATTTATTTATTTATTTATTTATTTATTTATTTATTTATTTATTTATTTAGCGTATGGCTGTTAGTGCCGGGAGAATCCGAGGACATGTTCGGTTCGCCACAGTTTGTAGCTGCTTTTATGCGGACACCCATTGGGTGTGCTACAAGTGCCCTCAGGTGTGGATGAGATGAAATGGATGAATATGGTAGGTTGGTTCCTTAGTTTAGGGGCTGCAACAACGCGCTCATGTAGCCCCGTGTACTTTGGTTGTGTGTTGAATCTGTCAGAAAACATGTGTTTATTGTGATGACTGTATTAGCGTGTGTTATCTGTGTTTTAAAATTCAAGTAAAGACTGCAGATGATAATTTCAAAACGTTCCTACTTTCGCTAACAAATGCTACAATCCACGACACCTAGCTGTCAACGTAGCCACTACTAGATGGCATCGCAACCACCGCCTGGTGACGAACGTTGGAACATAAGAGTATTAATCAAACCTAACCTACAAATTTTGCTTCACACAAGATTAGTTAGAGGAAGGTTCTTTTACATGCCATAAATCTATGACATGGGCCCGCCGGCTTTACTTTCCCTCTGAAGGAAGGCATACTGAGGGATGTTTAACGCTCTTAAAATATCCGACGACTTCAGCCGGTTTTGAACCCGCGACCTTGGGCATAGAAGCTCAGCATGCTAACAACTACGCCACCGAAGCCGCCATGACTGAAGGTGAATAGGAAATTTCAATTTCAAGTAGTTCCAGCTTCTGCTACCAGATACCACTGACAACTAGTGGCGAACGTTGGAACTTGATAGAGCATTTCTAACGAAATATAACCAGAAAATTTGGCTACACACTATTAATGGTAGTGGTAGGTTCTTTTACATGCCATAAATCTATGTCATGGGCCCACCAGCTTTACTTCCCTTCCGAATGAACGCTTTAAAAATCTGACGACTTCAGCCGGTTTTGAACCCGCGACCTTGGGCATAGCAGTTGAGCGTGCTACCAACTACGCCACCGAAGACGCGATATAAACCAATACGAACATAACTTTACCGGAATTAATGAGTTGACCGACTGAAAGGCAACCTCGTTATTATTTTTGGTTATGTATAGTTAACTTTAATGAAACGTTAAGTTACCTTCACGAGGTGACTTAGCCTACTCAATTTTAATTCGAACACAAAATGAAGCTGACTAATCCGTTAGATAAAGCTTTATTCCGTTTCGTTTACGGTTTACCCTCGAGGTTTGGCTTATCCCACGGATCCCACCTCTACTGCCACTGAGGGCAGTGTCCTGGAGCTTGAGACCTTGGGGAAACAACTGGGGAGTGTAACTAGCAGTTCACCCAGGCCGCCTCATATGCAAAGCGAACAGGGGGCCTCATGAGGGGTAGTACGGGATGGGATGGCAGCCATAGGCAAGGAAGAGGGAATGGGAAACTACGAACAACCTCTTCGAGGATGGCTGAGGTGGGAATCGAACACCCTCCACTCATTTGCACCACCCGAGGCTGAGTAGACCCCGTTCGAGTCCTCATACCACTTTTCAAATCAGGAATCGAACCTCATTCCTCCGGGGTGGCAGCTAAGCATGCTGACCATTAGATCACGGAGGCGACGAAGCTTTATTTATGCACCCTTAATACCATTGCGTGGGAAGAAGCAACAGGTGTGTGCTCACGAGTGGTTTGAAGGCCCATTATCAGAGTGCTGATCCTAATGTGTCTCACACGCTAGCTGTTACTACACCCATTATCAAGTGTTGTTCAAACAAGCATAACCACTTAATGTTCACGATCATATCTCATTCTAACCTCCACGCGGTGTAGTGGCTAGCGGAGGTCCAGTTTCGACTCCCGTCTCTGCTCTGCCATGAAATATTAATTCTGTTGTGAGGGCTGGAACAGGGTACACTCAAACTCGAAAGGTGTAACTAAGAGGAGGAGGGTTCGATTCCCACCTCAACCATCCTAGAAGTGGTATTCCGTGGTATCCACCCTCTTATGTTCCAAGCAAAGGCTACGATGGTTCCTAACTAAAGGCCACGGCCGCCTTCTTCCAAATCCTATAACTAATTTAAATATACGCACACTAGTACAGTCATCACAATAACACCGGTTATCACACAAAGTCCATACACTCACACACACAAATACACGGAATTATTTGACCACTATGTCGCAGTCCTTGAAATAAGCAACAACAACAACTGTCTGATTCTGTAATTTTCATCGCCAAATTACGTTCGTGTGCGACTAATTTCTGTGGGTATAAAAACACGAATGTACACCAGCACGCGTAGAACTGGACACGTTTCTAGGAGTCAGTCACAGCTGGAGCAAGGGCTTTGCGACTTCCTGGTCATGTGGCCCCATGTACTTGCGAGTGTCTGATAACCTATGTAATTGTGATGCCCTGACAGTTGACTGGTGAAGAAGTAGTAAATCCACTCCTAAGATGGCTGAGATACTTATCGGACCTACTACTTATCAGTTCTGGCCCGCATCCGCCCGCATCCGCACGACTATTATCCGCATCCACCCGCATCCGCACGACTGTTATCCGCATCCGCCCCACATCCACACGACTATTATCCACATCCACCCCACATCCGCACGACTATTATCCGCATCCACCCCGCAACCGCATGACTGTTATCTGCATCCACCCCACATCCGCACGACTATTATCCACATCCACCCCACATCCGCACGACTATTATCCGCATCCACCCCGCAACCGCATGACTGTTATCTGCATCCAGCCCACATCCGCACGACTATTATCCGCATCCACCCCGCAACCGCATGACTGTTATCCGCATCCGCCCCACATCCACACGACTGTTATCCGCATCCGCACGACTATTATCCGCATCCGCCCCACATCCGCACGACTATTATCCGCATCCACCCCGCATCCGCACGACTATTATCCGCATCCACCCCACATCCGCACGACTATTATCCGCATCCACCCCACATCCGCACGACTATTATCCGCATCCACCCCACATCCGCACGACTATTATCCGCATCCGCACGACTCTTATCCGCATCCGCCCGCATCCGCACGACTATTATCCGCATCCACCCCGCAACCGCACGACTATTATCCGCATCCACCCCACATCCGCACGACTATTATCCGCATCCACCCCACATCCGCACGACTATTATCCGCATCCGCCCCACATCCGCTCGACTGTTATCCGCATCCGCACGACTCTTATCCGCATCCGCCCGCATCCGCACGACTATTATCCGCATCCACCCCACATCCGCACGACTCTTATCCGCATCCGCCCGCATCCGCACGACTATTATCCGCATCCACCCCGCAACCGCATGACTGTATCCGCATCCGCCCCACATCCACACGACTATTATCCACATCCACCCCACATCCGCACGACTATTATCCGCATCCGCACGACTCTTATCCGCATCCGCCCGCATCCGCACGACTATTATCCGCATCCGCCCGCATCCGCACGACTATTATCCGCATCCGCACGACTCTTATCCGCATCCGCCCGCATCCGCACGACTATTATCCGCATCCACCCCGCAACCGCATGACTGTTATCCGCATCCGCACGACTATTATCCGCATCCGCCCGCATCCGCACGACTATTATCCGCATCCGCACGACTCTTATCCGCATCCGCCCGCATCCGCACGACTATTATCCGCATCCACCCCGCAACCGCATGACTGTTATCCGCATCCGCCCCACATCCACACGACTGTTATCCGCATCCGCACGACTATTATCCGCATCCGCCCACATCCGCACGACTATTATCCGCATCCGCCCCACATCCGCACGACTATTATCCGCATCCACCCCGCAACCGCATGACTGTTATCCGCATCCGCACGACATATATCCGCATCCGCCCTACATCCGCACGACTATTATCCGCATCCGCCCCACATCCACACGACTGTTATCCGCATCCGCACGACTCTTATCCGCATCCGCCCACATCCGCACGACTATTATCCGCATCCACCCCACATCCGCACGACTATTATCCGCATCCACCCCGCAACCGCATGACTGTTATCCGCATCCGCCCCACATCCACACGACTATTATCCGCATCCACCCCACATCCGCACGACTCTTATCCGCATCCGCCCGCATCCGCACGACTATTATCCGCATCCACCCCGCAACCGCATGACTGTATCCGCATCCGCCCCACATCCACACGACTATTATCCACATCCACCCCACATCCGCACGACTATTATCCGCATCCGCACGACTCTTATCCGCATCCGCCCGCATCCGCACGACTATTATCCGCATCCACCCCGCAACCGCATGACTGTTATCCGCATCCGCACGACTATTATCCGCATCCGCCCGCATCCGCACGACTATTATCCGCATCCGCACGACTATTATCCGCATCCGCCCCACATCCACACGACTATTATCCGCATCCGCCCCACATCCGCACGACTATTATCCGCATCCGCACGTTTGTTATTCGAATCTAATGGCATCACAATAATATGTTTAATTAGATAAAATAATTAAGCGACACATTTAGACGATTGAGGAGAAAGTCGCTCCCCTAGTCTATGTCATGGGCTGTGTTTAAAATGAATGTTCTACAGCCAGAGTTGTAGCCTTTTTCAGTTCGGAGTGTTAATTGTGCTTAATAACATAATTTAAATGAGATTACCGTAAATGATCATCTTACATTAATTTGTCATGGATAAAAGATAACGGAAAAAACATGACATGTCATAAACATCCGAGTCCTAGTAATGATATTAAAGAAGTTCGGATTATATTCTAAAAATGATCCGCAAATTTCCTCCAAACATTATCCGCAGCTTCTCCGCTATCCGCATAGCCTTGCAAACTATATCCGCATGCCGAAAAATTTCGCAGATATCCGCGGGTTTATCCGCAGGGCTTTACCTACAGATAAAATAAAATAATGTTGCATTCCATTTTATCAGTAGGCTAAACCAGAGTGTAGTGCAATTTGATTAGTAATGCATTTTGTCTGTCTTTGGCCCTGGAGAACCCGGTTGGGCACCACTATGTTACTATATTAGACTATTATTTTAGCACACATGCCCTTATCAAACCTCCAATTTCAATGCGTTCATTCTCGTTATATTCGACCGCTAATAAAGGAGTATTACCCATTTGAGATACGAGTGCCGCGGCCAGGTTATGAACTATTCATTGTTTACGTGTCAGTTTGCGCTGTTGTCAGGTAGCCTACAGTCACGTGGGTAGGACATCACTCAGCTCCAGTAGTGCTTTTATGTGGTGATATGTGCTCCTGTTACGCTAAGCAGTGCTGTATTCCATTACCACTACCGGAAGTCTCCACCTAACACGATCAACAAACGCTAGCACAACCAAGCTCAGCTCAACTCGTTCCTCCAACGCATAATGCTATATTCATTGGCTATCAATAAATTATTAAGAAATATCGCCATTCGATTACGGGACAAGATGGTGGTCAGAGGGCGGTAACCGTTCACGCTACCCAGAAGCACCGACTACAAGGGGGGATTATAAACAGTTTGTTACAGCGCAGCGGTTACTTCTATCCGGAGAGGATATTCGTGTAATGTGATATTTTTAACGATTACTTAATCGTGACCAGATCAGTTTCATTGTATGTTTTCTCAAGTTAAACAACTACAACAACAACAATCAAACGAATATCATGACCGAATCGATCAACTGTGAGTTAAATTTGCTCATATGTGAAGTTATAAGCTGAAAACGTTTTTCGTATGACTTTTACATAGATGGCAGGACTGGGCTTTACTTCCTTACTCCTTGCGCTGCGAGTTCAACAATGTTTAATGAGATGGACAAGATGGATGGGGAATTGAAAAAGATATCACTATTGAAGGGACAGAACTAAAAAGTATAAATAATAAGTGACGGGACCTCGGTCCGATTTCGTTATTACTCTAACAATCTTTTAAAGGTTATATGAATGGATCCAATTCAACACAACACTGATGACATTATTCCAGTACGTTAATATTGGACTATTCATCTTATGTGTATTGAATTAATCAGACGTCTAGTGTTTCCTTTAATCTCCTCACAAGTTCCCTATCTATTGCTCTAATCCTGACTGATGTAGTGTATTTCCCCACACTCTGCTCATAATTTTCACTTTCCAGAAAATTTATCTCGATCTTCCTCTTCCTAACTTATTTGTAGTTAGGAAGGGTGAGTTACCTGTTGAGGTGCCTTTTACCACTGTTACATTTTCCTATTGTTTTGACGATGTGCGGTAATATATTAATAATTCAACAAATGGTAATATAAATTACTTGACTCTATAAAACGGTAGAAGTCACTGAAAAAATCAAAGAAAAACATAATGGGTTCTTCAAATATTGATTTTCACCACCACAACGATTAGATGTGATGGCTTTAGAATCTTGGAATATAGCCTATTCATAGCCACACCGAGCAACAATTCACAGTTGGTACAGGGCAGTGGGATTGATATATCAAGTGTGAATTAAAGTGCACCCCAAGGCTCCAGTGCTCATAACAACGGAGAAATAAACCTGAGTTCACGGGTTTGAGTCCTACTGGGGTAGGATACTATAATAATCTTCATGGCTTGCTCCGTTAGTGCATTACACGACCCAATAGCTTAAAGTCTTAGTTTCTCATTCACGGCTCCAGTGATTAATGAAATGGAAATCCACAGCCTGCTTCCAGTCGTCCGACCGGGTCAGGGAATGGAATGAATGAAGCCCCCATCTAGCGGCGAGGATATGAACTGTGCCGGCTCCCGAAGCCTGTCGCACTCCCCTGGGGCAATGACTAAATGAATGAGGGATGGAATGTTAGTGGAGAGTGTTGCTGGAATGAAATTTGTGACTGGGAAAATCGGAGTACCCGGAGAAAAACCTGTCTGCCTCCGTTTTGTCCAACACAGATCTCACATGGAGTGACCGGTATTTGAACGACAGACCCAGCGGTGAGAGGCCGGCGTGCTGCTGCCTAAGCCACGGAGGCTTCCATTGATTAATAATGGGCAATATTTAATTAGGAAGTACTGTAAACCTCTGATAGTATATAAGCAGTAAGGAATGATAAATGGATGTGTAGAAGGATACATAGCCTTCACGTGGGCGTTGAGTGTGAATATTTAATGCGCTCATGACAAGTATTGAGAGGGAGGGATGTCAGGCCACACACGCACGCAGTACAGGACATCGTTTTACTGAATGGGCACTGGAGACATGTACAGTCAAATATGTATACGTGCGAACAGTATAATAACTCACTTTCAAGTTGTTTACAGTACCATTTATAATAATTAAGGTGAAACTTATCAGCGTTACTGGTCCCAACAAATACAATATAGGCCTATACGTGTTTCCTTTATGATCGCCAAACATCAAACTGGCTGTTCAAAATGTTTAAAATAACGTTATTTTCCTCGTGTCCGAAAGTCTAAACACGCGATAGAAATGTAGGTTGGTAAAATGAGCCTAGATTATAATATTCATCTGCTGGCATATAATTTTATAGCACATAGGCTATATCAAGCAATCCAAAGTAGCGTCCAATCGATGCATTTCAACGGTTCTCAACATTTCCAAAACTATTTGAGCCTTCAAACTGAAATGTTATATGGTGGTAGAGGACTGTTAAGTAAGGACAAATATGTGGCTTTCCCTAATCCGGAAGAACACACAACATGATTGTGGCAAAGTGATTTTAAAATTTTGCAAATTACTTCAATAACCTGATGAACAGGGTGTAAGGGGTAGGATATACCCTAATGTCATCCTCACCTGCATGTGGTGCACCCTGATTTAGACTGACGAGGCTCTGACGACCGAGTGACTCCCGTGATAAGGAGTCCACCTCTACCCAGTCAACGGCTCTCTAGGGAGGTGGACTAATGGTGGAGGTTGGGACACACTCTTGCCCTTGGGGTAGGGAACTTCCCCTAAAGGCGGATGAACCACTTGTGGTCAACGGCGTAGAAAATGCAGTGTCTGTTCTCCAGGTTAGGGGTGGCTGCGCAAGGCGTCTGTACTCCAGAGGAGCGACCTTATTATCACATCTCTGGATCACATCCAGAGTTGTACCTTGGGACCTAATCCCTTATCGGTGTTACCGTGAGAGTCAACCACGGAAGGACTTTTAAGGAATACTCCATCGGTTGACCCTAGAGTTCAGAGAAGGCAGCATTCGGATCCGGTGGGCTGCAACCTACGAGATACCGTGATCTCGGAGGCACGGAAACATCCCAGTACAACGCACACGAAAAAGACGAGATCTAGAATTAAACCAATGCAAATAACTTACTTCTCTACGCATAACGTGAACTCCCTCATGCAAACTGGTAAGCTAAAGGTTAACACTGACATAATGGATCAGCACAACATTCTTATCATGGGATTACTGGGACGGAGTAACACTGACCAGGATGCTTTGGAATCTCAAGGGTATCGACTATATAAGGGTATACCGGGGAAGGGAGTGATGAAGAATGTTCCACAATTTGGAACAGGATTTCTGGTCAAACTTAAAATTATAAATTCAGTTCAAGAATTCCGCTCACCATCTCCTCGAATCTCATGACTCACCTTTAAAGCATCTAATAAAATGTATACTATCACAAATGCCCATGCTCCCACTAATGATAAAATCATCTCCCCCAAGACTGTGTAGAAACAGAAGAATTTTGGGACCTATTGGATCAAACCATAGATAACTTCTCCAAACACCATGTAATATTATTAATTGGCGACTTCAACGCTCAGCTAGGTAAAGAAAGAAAATACCGTGACATCATCGGAAAATGGCCAGCACACAATAGAACAAATAAAAACGGAAAGCGACTTATTGACCTGTGTCGAAACCATAACTTAATCTCAAAATCTACATGTTTTAAACGAAAACCTCAAAAATTTAAAACATGGAAACATCCTGACTACACTAAGGGAGAATGGCAACTGGACCATGTGTGCATGGATAAACACCACCACAAAGAGATCTATAACGTCAAAGTCCTCCGCGGAATTGACACTGTTTCTGATCACTACGTAGTCAAAATTAAAATTAAACTCACGCCCCAGAGGAGACAACAAAGGAAGACCTCCAAAACTAAAAGAACAATAGATCCTACCCAGTTATTCAACAATGAACATCACCAAAAAGCAACTGAAAGCAATAAAATTACTGATCAACTCGAAAACTTGGTTCAGAACCTACAACAAATTGCCGAAGACCTGGCTCCAATTAAACTTTGGAGAAAACATCAATAGTGGAAAAATGAATGTGATGAGATGATTGAAAAAGACACCGAGCGTGGTTAATACACAAATAACAACAATTTGAAATATTTGTTTTCAAAATTTAGTTACACAACGAAAAGAAACAACTAAAACTTTAAGAAGAACAAAATGGCAATAGCATACTGACATCCTGCAATCAATTGAAGGGGAATTCAGAATTTCACAATCACGGAATTATTACAAAATCTTTAAACAACATCTGGAAAAAATATAAAGCACCAATCTCATTGTAAAAGATGAAAACGGTGAATTGGCACACAACAACTAGGATAATGCACAAATTATGGCTAAACAATATCAGACACTCCTAAACTGCGAAGAACCCATAGAATTTCTTCAATTGAATGTTGACACTCCAATAACAACACCTTCAGAGAACATTAACCCGCCCACATTAGAATACGTTTACATAGCACTGAATGATATGAAGAATTTCAAAGCCCCTGGAGAAGACCAGACTTTTGCGGAGATTTGGAAGTATACTGGAAATTCGGCAAAAATTGTCCTTCTCCACCAACTAGTCAAAATCTGGATCACAGGAAAATTCCCTGAACACGAGACATCAGTTATCATCCATCCACTACATAAAAAAGGGATAAGACAAACCCTAACAATTGTCGAGGGATTTCATTCATGGATGTTACCTATAAAGTTTTTTCTCGAATTCTTCTCAATAAAATTAAAGTACAACTTGAAAATGAATTAGGAGAATATCAGGGAGGTTTCAGACCATGGAGAAGTTGCCTGGATCAAATCATGAGCCTAAATCTGATAATGGATTATAATAGGTAAAGGAATAGAGATAGGGTGATAACATATATCGACTTCTAAAACGCATATGATTATATTCATAGAGAATCTTTATTAGAAATTCAAAGACACATGGGATTACACCCAAAATTGACAAATCTCATAAAACTCTTACAGGTACTAAATAAAAAGTTAAATTCAGAGGGGAATTATCTGACCCGTTTGAGGTCACAACCGGTTTACGACAAGGTGATAGCTTATCACCATTACTATTTAATTGTGCATTAGAAATGGTAATGCGAGAATGGTCTAAGAAATGCCCTCCAAATATAAAAATAGTTTGATAAATTCAAACAAACTGTCTTCGTTTTGCAGACGACATGGCATTATTGGCGAAAGACTTAGAGGAAGCCAAAACACAGATATCAGAGCTTCAAACCATTGCAAATAAAATTGGCCTTAAGATATCATTTGGAAAAACAGACATCTTGCCACAAAAACTTACAACATTAAAAGAAATACAAATTAAAGCTACAAAAATTAAAATGTAACACGATTCAAATATCTAGGAGAGTTAATAACAAACAACTTAAATGAAAAAGCATCGATTCAAATAAGAAAAAAACAACTTAAATGAGAAAGCATCAATTCAAATAAGAACAAACAAGTTATCTAGGGCACAAAAATTAACATGGGAAACTTACAAAAAGAAATGTTCATCAATTATGGCAAAAAATTAAACATTACAATACAGTCTTAAAACCGGAAGCCACATAGGCAACAGATACATTATTCCATGTAAATTCACATTTTAAAACCGACAGATTACAAAAGAGAGAAAGGCGAATTGGAAGAACTTGTATAAATCAAGGATATAAAAAGATGGGCAATGGGAATTAATAACTAACAATGTTGTCTATAACAAACTAGAACACATTACTGATACCATGCGAAAGAAAATACTCGTATACTTTGGGCACGTCATGAGAATGCCAGATTCACGTCTTCTAAAACAACTAGTACAGTGCACTCTTGCTTCAAAAAACACAACAACTGGATGCGGATCGTTAAAAGAAATCAGAGAGGTCTTAAAAGAAATATGCCTAACAACCGAAGATGCTACAAATGAGTAAAAATAAAAATATGACATTTCATTTCCACTCATAAAAAAGAAAATTCCTACATGAATCTTTTCCGCCCAAGAAAGGGCAAGACGATCAATACGCATGAAGAAGTACTGGGAGGACCGCAAGGCTCGTACAGTTCCTACAAGTCAACAAACTAATGATTGGTTAAAGTGATGCTGTGTGGTCTCAAAAGGCGTAGAAGAAGAAGAAGAACCTGATGAGCCCAAATCCGACATGGTGGCGATGCGAAATTTACATCTTTATACAAATGTGTCTCGTGGCCTATTTATCCGTGAGCAGTGACACTTAGCATGGTAAATCTCCATACTTAACCGTTCTAATTACTCGAGTGCAATGAAACTCGGCACAGTGAAACTTGATTCAGAACTAAGTATAGAGACATCTAAGGATGTTCAATTGTTTTTAAAACTTCAAGATGCATGAGTTCAAAATTTCACCATCTTATTAGCCTACTTTCGATTTTTGCAAAAAATGAAAGTAGACTTATGAGATCAACACAGGGCGAAAAAAGTGTGTCTGTCTGTGTGTGTGTATGTGTGTGTGTGAGTCTGTATGTGTGTGTGTGTGTGTCTGTGTGTGTGAGTGTGTGTACTCTGAATGTCTGTCCCCCCCCCCCCTATCAATTCAAACACGGTGAATGCGAATTGAACGAAATTTGGTACAAAGGTAGCACTAGCAAAGGACACCTCAGTGTCATGTTTTATATCGCCGCCATCTTTACTAAAACAGAATGGCGGCCCCTCAAACGTTCAAAACGTAAAATCAAATAACGACTAACCTAATCATCCGATCTCTACCAAATTTGGTAACAACATACCTTCGTATAGGATGCGTCCTGTGACCAAACTACAAGGTCGTCCGCCATACCATTTCAGGATGGCGGCCGTGCGAATTATGCAAACTTTATAATCCATATCATGGGACCCACCAGTTCCGATTATCGAGCCGAGAATCGTTTTAACTGTTCTAAAGGAAGAGGCACGTTCGAAATTAAAAGTTTATTTTGTAATACTATAGTGCAGACGTGATTTTAAAAAGCTGAGCCGATTCAGTAATAAGACAAGATGGCAGCGGATATCTTGTGCCTGACTTATATTTCACTAATTTGAGTATTGCATGCAATATAGCGTACTGATACAAAATAAATAAACTTTGTATGAAATGCTTTATATATAAATAATATACTCCAGTGATGAAATCGTTTAGTATAAATCATTATTTGCTAACAAGTTCTATGTAAGTCATTTTATATAGAACGATATTCGTTGACACAATTAGCTCAGTGGTAGAGCGTTAGCCTATCGCTCAAATGCCTATGGTTCAAACCCGATCAGAGCTAGTTTTTTTGCTTGAAATGTTATATGTTTATTGTTTTTTAATGACTCAGATGTTTTAAAATTAAGCGTTATATTGTGCATATTATGGTGTAAAATATATATTTAATTAAAACATAAATCGCCAGTAGATTTACTCGAGACATCTAGCTGCCAAAAAGATAACTGCACGCCGACCAGATTTTATTGAAAAGTTTCTTCTTCTGGCCGCTAGAATGCACTCGCTCTGTTAGGATTATATTGTTCGATATTTCACCACTAGATGTCACGACTAGTCTACGTGGGGCTCCATTGATTACTATACCATTGGCATTCTATGCGCATCGAATTTGAAGAATGACAAGATGATACTACGATACATTTTTACTTTTTATTTTAAAGGGTTTATAACAGCCTATTGTGCGTTATTTGAAAATGTTAATTGAAGTAAAGAACAAAACGATTTCACATAGTATCTGAACTCTACCGTTGGTGCTAGTTCAGGATATTAATTAATACTTTTATTTCAGCCAAATAGCAATCGAAAATATCCACATAGTTGGTATACACACGTCTCTGTAGGGTCATGGAAAGATTTGTTAATTCAATTAGGGTTGTGAAAGTCATACGCAGCCAGACGTGTAAAGACATGCCTCAACTCAAAGTTGGATGTTGCCCGCGTCAGGCCGATTATGTAATAATAATAATAATAATAATAATAATAATAATAATAATAATAATAATAATAATAATAATAATAATGTTATTGGTTTTACGTCCCTTTTAACTACTGTTGCTTTTAGAGACGCCGGGGTGCCAGAATTTTGTCCCGAAGGGGATCTTTAACGTGCCAGTAAATCTACTAACACGGCTCCCTCGCATTTGTGCACCCTCAAATGCCAGCTGACTGCGCCAGGATACGAACCTGAAACATACGGTCCAGCAAGCGAGAACGTTACCGCTGAGCCACGCCGCCAGTCCGGTCGATTATGTCTCCAGATCCATAACGTTCTTTAGATACTTCTTATCTTTCTTTCTTTCTTTCTTTCTTTCTTCAATGATGGTAGCAGTTTTTATCTAGGTTGTGGCGTTTGGTAGAGGTAAATCGTTTCTAAGGTCTTCAACAAAGAATAGTTCTATTATACTCTTTGATAATAACAACGAGTTATAACTATACTCATACATTTAGGAGAAAGTAGGCTATATGTTCTTTACTGAACATCTTGTTTTTAATTTCTCGAATACTATAAATTTTGTAGCTTATTTTTCGTAAATCAAAGAAGCCGTGCATTTGACTTTCCTAAAAATTAATTCCCGCCGTATCGTTACTGAAAGATGCTATTTCAAGGGAGGAGTATTAATCACCGATATTGAAAGCTATGTATTCTAGCACATAACTTCTCATTGTAATTTATTTATTTTATTTAGCGCATGGCACATTAAAACATTAAATTATCACATACATGAAATTTGAAACAAATTCCAGCTCATAAAGTACAACTATCTACATAAATCTATGTACAAATATTCGATTTCATTTTGTAATAGGATTTTTTAGTACTTGACATTTATATCTACTTATGCCTTCCATGGTTCTTAGCTGGAACACTCTGAGAAGGGCTATTTGTTTTCACGTTTTGTGACATCAAGCATTATTTTGCGTCAGGAGATCACTGAGATTGTCCGGCTGCCTAAACTCCTTGGTGTAGATGTTTCCCAAGGAATGACCGCTCCTTAGCATCGCCCAGGGTCATGTGTAGCTTAAGGAATGCTACGGACGTGAACAGTCTTTGTCCCTCTCTCATTGTAATGATGTTGGTGAAGACACTTGTGAAACAAAAGCTATTTAGTATATCACGAGGAAAATCATTTTAACAGGGGTTTTAATGGGAAAAGACAGTTGGATATATGAAAATAGGCTATTTAGTTCTTCATGGAACTACTTTTTGTTCATCAGTGTGCAGGAGACATCCAGAAAAAAGCCGAGCACAGAGAAGATATATCCTAGAACCAACAAGTAGAAGGCTGTCTGTAGGTGATCCAGAGTGAACTGCTCAGGATCCGGAGATTCCTTACTTGACATTTCCAAACGATGGCTAAGATTGAGACTTTCCAATTGACAAACCCTCCATTTTGCGTACAGTCCAGCTTCTAATGAACCCATGACCGTAGAATAGAACGCAGGCTAATAAGGAGAATATAACGGAATTGTATAGCTAAAATATATTCCCTCAACCTCTTGCTGCCTCATGTGAATGAGTCCTTGCTGGATTTATGCAACATCCTAATGAACACAGGGGATGTTGTTGTTGTAAATTCCCATTAGGGACTTGGGACATCTTGATTATCAACCCCTTTTTCACTTAAGGAGAACCAACTCTGATATCTTAGGAATGCTAATTTCAGCAATTTTAGTGCACTTTTGTTAAAAACAGTGGGTTCTAAAATCCTCATTGATAAGATCAAGCACAATGTGGATACCAGTGAGCGCTTTATCACTTGGATTACTGTTGGAGTATTTTACGGAAATATTTCAATTTTGAGCTTTGCATGTTTTCCCAATTTCTAATGTGTAAATTCTAAACGAAAGAACGAACCGAAAATGTTAAATGTTTAGTGCCTCCATCACCAATAGTTTCTGAGTAAAAGTGTCCTGTGTTTCAGAAAGAAAGATCCCCCTCCCCCTCCTCATCTTATGATTGTTTGAATTTTTCACTACAATAATGTGTCAATATTCAGAAGTACACTTGCCCCATTTCACACTAAAAGCGTGGCAAGGCAAGTTTAAGGTGCAGTATTATAGAATTATAGTATTTCATATAGCATGTCCCCTTTGGACATGAGTTCAAACATTCATTTCGTACGCTTTCAAGAGAATATTTCATACAATATATCAAGCCAATCAGGAAATTACACACTATTTTCTTGAACCAAAAACATAAATTGGCATTTCTTATTTCTGGCGTATTTGCGATCTTTTCAAACTAATCCATTTCAGATGTTAAATTGCAAATTGAAGCCTTATCTGACAGCTTCAAAATAGCATCGTTTCAATGTCGATATTATATATGAATTGCATCCAATGGCCATAGCTGGATATTTTGATTGTACGCCCGACTGCTCAAAACAGGTTGAATTTCAAGTAGTTCCAAGTTTGGCTACCAGATGCTACTGTCACTAACACCTAGAGGCGAACGTTGGAACTTGATTCAGCGTTTCTAACAAGCGAATTATATCCTACAATTTTGCTACACACTTCTAATTACAGTGGTGCGTTCCTCTACGTGCAATAAATCTACGGCATGGGCCCGCCAGCTTTACTTCCCCTCCGAAGGTAGGCATACTGAAGGAATTTAACGCTCCACGATTTAAGGGCAATGCTAATTACAGTTAGTAGCGGCTCTCAAACACCGATCCACAAAACTGAGACTAAATCTTAATTAAGTGCGGCTATAACAAGTTACCTGCTATCACATAATTACACTAAGCAAGCAAATTTAAAGTCAGTCACCCCTTTCAGTAAAATCTCACCCAACTAACAACATTAATATTGACTAGTTGATTTAGTTTAACAAATACTACAACTAAGTAAGTGTACATCACTCATACTTGTAGACAAATATTTAATAGCTTATGTGTAAAGAATCTGATGATGACCGCTTGACGATCGAAACTTGTCATCCCAGTGTATTTATTAATCTCATCTTAATTGATTCAGGATTAGTGAACCACCCATTACAATTGGCTGCGATCGTGTTGACCGACTGGAAAGCGTTACATTTTGATTACTAAGGCAACACTTGACAAGTAGTTACGTGAAGAAATAAATAGCCTATTTTCATATACCCTACTCATGTTAAATGTCTCTATCAACATACAAAATTTCAATTTGATTGCTGCAATAGATTCGTGGATATTCAGAACCGTCGAAATACTTAATATGGTCGCCATGGTGGATAGATTTATATAGATATATTTATATAGATATATATAGGCCATAGAGTTACCGGTATGTACTATTAGATGACGATCATTGTGTAGGTTCATTATTCAAAAGGTTGACTTCCATCGCATGATTAGAACACGAGAGATAAAAACTTGATTTTTAAAATTTCTCACAGTCACCTTCTTGGGATTATGTAAGGAATTGAACTAAATTAGATGTCAGTACATTGCAAAATTGTGTAGTGATTTACTGTACCAAGTTTTACTGCGATCGGATGTTTAAATCGTGGGAAAATCTATTTAAAGTTTTATGTTTTTGAAAGTCACATAGTTGAACGTGTAGTAGTGCCTTTTATAAACGTATATAATTTCAGCTAGATATGAGTAATTGTTTCGGAGATATAGAATGCCGATGAAATTCCCTATATTGATTGTTAAATCACTCTAGTAAATACTACGTCTCAGATATATGATTTCTATTGAATTGTCAAGTATAATGGCATGTTATCACATCAATGTACAGGAATACCAAAGGTGGGAGTTATCTGTCTCAGCCTGTTGGAGAAATTCTTATCTTCATCAGATTGGGTGGGGTTGTAGACTCATTTATATTCCCAGGGCATATCGAATTCTTTGTATTAATATAATCGAGTGTCTGTTTCATACAGGTCAATACATACAGACAGTTGGGAGCCTGTCTATGTGGCGACTGGACACGGACATTTCCAATCAGTAAACACTTTCAGATAATTACCATACGGAAAGTGTTGAACCAAGATCCGTACTTAGATTAATAATTGTTTTCATAAATTCCGGGCAATTGAAATACACAACGAGGCCTATAAACGTAAGTTTTGGAGTAAACAGTCGAATGTATTGTTCGTCTGATGTGTGTAATAAGGTGACTAACGTACATTACACATCGTAGACTAATAGTAATTCTAAGAGAACATTATGAGCTGAGGGGTTTTGGAGCAAATAACCTCGATGATCCTCGCCTAAAATATCATTCACGATCACCAAACATACAATTATTAAGTTCTTGTCCAGTGTAACTTATGTTGAAAGTGTCTGTCAACAAACGTTCATCAAACGGTAAGTTACAATACTACTTTTATTGTTCTCAAAGACGTAGTATATTATTTTGTTAAGATACCTACACTTTTCCATGTAGCAATACGAGTTTCCTATTGGTATGCTTCTGTTGAGTCTTGACCCACTCTGAGAACACCGGGAAAGTGTAAGACTGAGAATCTGTATTGATCGAGACTTGTAGAGTTCGCGTGAAGTTAATACTTGCTCATCGTTAACTTTCAGTCGGTCAACACCAATTTTATTAGGCGGAAGATATAAGAATCTATGCACATGTTGTTACAAGGTTGACATATTCCTGTCGTCAAGTGATCATCATGGACAACAACTCAAAAAGTTTACTTTACGAAACACGATATAAAGGCAATGTTAATCACATTTAGTAGGGGCTCTCATACACCGATCTGAAAAACTGAGACAAAATCCTAATTAAGTGCGGCTAGAACGTATTACCTGCTATCACATAAACACACTAAGCAAGCACATTTAAAGTCAATCACCACTTTCAGTACCTTAAGAAACTATCTCATACAACTAACAAAATTAATGTTGACTATTTGATTTAGTTTAACAACTACTACAACTAAATAAGAGTACATATTGTAAATACTATCACCCATACTTGTAGACATAGGTTAAAGAGCTTATGTGTAATGGATCTGATCATGACCGCTTGATGATCGAAACTGGTCATCCAAGTGTATTTATTAATCTCACGTAAATTGTTTCCACGGTTGGTGAACCACCCATTACAATTGGCTACGATCGTGTTGACCAACTGGAAAGCATTAAATTTCGATCATTATGACAACACTAAGCAAGTAGTTTCGTGAAGAACTAAATAGCTCTTTTCCATAAATCCTACTTAAGTTAATTGCCTCTATCAACATACAAAAATCCAGTTTGATGGCTGTAATAGGTTCATATTAATTCAGAACCGTCTAAATATTTCATATGTTCTCCATGTTGGATTTTATAACATTTTGGCCTTAGAGTAATGTTCTAATACATGATACATACTGCCTAGGTGTGTTATTCCAATTTCAGTGGCATGATTTTGACACAAGAAATAAAAACGCGATTTTAAAATTTCGAACAGCCGCCATCTCGTGTTTATAAAAACACCAGAAATAAATTAGATGTCAGTGGATTAATATTTATATAACATATACCGTACCAAGTTTCACTGAACTCGGACGGCTAAACAGCGAGAAAGGCCAATTTGAATATTTAAAATTCGCGTCACCGCCATGTTATATTTGTGCTCATCAGGTTATTGAATTTCCCATAGGTGAACTTATGTTTATAGCCTTTATCAACATACAAAATTTCATTTTGATTGTTGTCATAGATTAATAGATATTGAGAACAGTCTATATATTTCGGATTTTTGTCATGTTGGATTTTAATCAATGTAGGCTATAGAGGTACAGTATGAACTATAAGATGACGATGATTGTGAAGGTTCATTATTCAAACGTTGATTTCCATCGCATGCTTAGAACACAATATATAAAAACTAGCTTTTAAAATTTTGCACGGCCACATTCTTGAAGTTAAGTAAAAAATTGAACTAAATTAGATGTCAGTGCATTGCAATTTGTATAGTCATTTGCTGTACCACGTTACACTGCGGTCGGATGGTTAAATCACGAGAAAAGTCTATTAAAATTTTTAAACTTCACTTGGCTGCCATGCTCGTTTTGTCGTCAATTGTTTTATTATCAAATTTGATTTCTAGTAGTGTCCTTTATCACCGTATACAATTTCAGGTTGATATGAGTAATAGTTTCGGAGATATAGAAATCCGGAGAAATATTTCGCACATCCGCCATGTTAGATTGGTCATACGTAATACAATTTGAAGGGCACGGTCAAGGTCGGCAAAATAGTGATATGATTTTGCCAAGTTTCATTTAAATCGCTCCAGCCATTTAGAAGTTATCAGGGGGGACACACGCATACACACACGGACAAAAGATGATCTCATAAACCTATTTTTTCAATTTCAAGTAGTTCCAACTTCGACAACCAGTTGTTACTGTCACTGACACCTAGTGGCGAACGTTGGAGCTGATAGAGAGTTTCTAACAAGCGATTATAACCTTCAATTTTTCTACACACAACCAATTGCAGTTTTAGGTTCCTTTACGTGCCAAAAATCTACTGCATTGACCCGACTGCTTTGCTTTCCCTCCGAAGGAAGGCATACTGAAGGATTTTATCGTCTCAAATATCAGACGACAAAATATATCATGCTCAGTAAAGGCCCCGTGGTCGCCAACTCATTCCCTATTTTGAGTGTAAACCACTCTAGTTAAAAATGAATTATTGGTTACGCCCCTGACATATAACTTCTATTGAACTGTCAAGCATAATGGCATGTTATCACATCAAAGTACAGGAATCCAAATTTTTCTCTGCCTGTTGGAGAAATCCCTATGTTCATCAGATTGGGAGGAGTTCTAAACTGATTAATTTTCCCAGGGCATATCGAATTCTTTGTACTAATATAATCAAGTGTCACATTCATATAGGTCAATACATACAGACAGTTGGGAGCCTGTCTATGTTGCGACTGGACACGGACATTTCCAATCAGTAAACACTTTCAGATAATTACCATACGGTGAGTGTTGAACCAAGATCCATACTTAGATTAATAATGGTTTTCATAAATTCTGGGCAATTGAAATACACCACGAGGCCTACAAACGTAAGCTTTGGAGTAAACAGTCGAATGTATTGTTCAGCTGATGTGTGAAATAAAGTGACCAACGTACATTACACATCGTAGACTAATAGTATTTCTAAGAGAACATTATGAGCTGAGGGGCATTTGGCGCAAATAACCTCGATGATCCTCGCCTAAAATATCGTTCACGATCACCAAACATACAATTATTAAGTTGTTGTTACTTGTGACTTATGTTGAAAGTGTCGGTCATCAAACATTCATCAAACGGTAAGTTGCAATACTATTTTTATTGGTCTGAATGACGCAGTATTTTATTTTGTGAAGATATCTATACTTTTCCATGTAGCAATACGAGTTTCCTATTGGTAAGTTTTGTTGAGTCATGACTCACTCGGAGAACACCGGGAAAGTGTAAGACTGAGAATCTGTATTGATCAAGACTTGTAGAGTTCGCGTGAAGTTAATACTTGCTCATCGTTAACTTTCAGTCGGCAAACACCAATTATAATAGGCGGAAGATATAAGAATCTATCCACATGTTGTTACAAGGATGACATATTTCAGTCGGTAAGTGAACATCATGGACAACAAATCAAACATATGTTTACTTTACGAAACACGATTTAAAGGCAATGTTAATCACAGTTAGTAGCGGCTCTCATACACCGATCCGAAAAACTGAGACAAAATCTTAATTAAGTGCGGCTAGAACGTATTACCTGCTGTCACATAATCACACTAAGCAAGCACATTTAATGTCAGTCACCTCTTTCAGTACCTTAAGAAACAATCTCATGCAACTAACTAAATTAATGTTGACTAGTTGATTTAGTTTAACAACTACTACAACTAAATAAGAGTACATATCGTAAATACTATCACCCATACTTGTAGACATAGGTTAAAGAGCTTATGTGTAATGCATCTGATGATCACTTGACGATCGAAACTGGTCATCCAAGTGTATTTATTAATCTCCTGTAAATTGTTTTCATGGTTAGTGAACCACCCATTACAATTGGCTACGATCGTGTTGACCGACTGGAAAGCGTTACATTTCGATTACTAAGGCAGCACTGAACAAGTAGTTCCGTGAAGAACTCTATAGCCTATTTCCATAAATCCTACTTATGTTAATTGGCTCTAACATCGTACAAAATATCAGTTTCATTGCTGTAATACGTAGATTCGTAGAAATTCAGAACCGTCTAAATATTTCATATGGTCGCCATGTTGGATTTTTATATATGTAAGCATAGAGTAATGCACTAATACGTGATGCTTACTGCGTAGGTGTGTTATTCTAACTTCAATCGCTTTATTTTGACACAAGAAATAAAAACGCGTTTTGTAAATTTCGCCCAGCAGCCATCTTGCGTTTATAAAAACAATTGAAATAAATTACATGTCAGTGGATTGCAATTTATATAATCATAATACGTACCAAGTTTCACTGCAGTTGGACGGCTAAATTGGGAGAAAAGTTAATTTGAAAATATATATTGCACGACGCCGCCATGTTAGATTCGTGCTCACCAGGTTATTGAATGTCCCTTAGGTGAACTTATGTTTATATTCTTCATCATCATACAAAGTTTTAGTTAGATTGCTCTCATAGATTAGTAGATCTTGAGAACCGTCTAAATATTTTAATATAATGTAGGCCAAAGAGTTATGTACTATTAGATGACGATGATTGTGTAGGTTCGTTATTCGAACGCTGACTTCCAACGCATGATTAGAACACAAAAATTAAAAGTTTGATTTGTAAATTTCGCACAGCCGCCTTCTTGAGGTTATGTAATCGACCTGCATTAAATGTCAGTGCATTGCAATTTGCATAGTCATTGGCTGTATCAAGTTGCACTGTGGTCGGATGGTCAAATCGCGAGAAAAGTCTTTAAATATTTCGTCTTCGCTTGGCAGCCATGTTCGTTTTGTAGTTACAGTAAATGTTATTCAAAGTCCCATAGTTGAACTTCTAGTAGTGTCCGTTATCACCGTACACAATTTCAGGTTGATATGAGTTACGTTT
Organism: Meconema thalassinum; assembly: GCA_946902985.2. Taxonomy (NCBI): domain Eukaryota; kingdom Metazoa; phylum Arthropoda; class Insecta; order Orthoptera; family Tettigoniidae; genus Meconema; species Meconema thalassinum. The sequence continues at coordinate 64,534,183 of OX336390.1, read as the reverse complement.
CGGTGAAATATTTCGCACAGCCGCCAAGTTAGATTGGTGGGACGTAAAAATTGATGGGTACCTTCGGGGTCGACCCAAATACTGCTATGACCTTACCGAGTTTCCTTGAAATCACTCCAGCCGTTTAGAAGTTATTAATAGGGGGAGGGGGGATACACACATAGGGACGCACACACACACATACACAGACACACAAACGCGGACAAAAGGTGATCTCTTAAGCATACTTTTTCAATTTCAGGTAGTTCCAAATTTGCCATCTAGGTGTTACTGTCACTAACTTGATAGAGAGTTTCTAACAAGCGAATTATAACCTACACTATACCAATTGCAGTGGTAGGTTCCTTTACGAGCCATAAATCTACGGCACGGACCGCCAGCTTTACTTCCCCTCCAAAGGAAGGCATACTCAAGGATTTTAACGCTCTTTTAATCCCATGACAAATATATCACTCTCAGTGGAAGCTCCATGGTCACAAACACATTCCCTATATTGAGTATTAAATCCCTCTAGTTAATAATGCATTATTGGTTACGCCTCAGACTTATGACTTCTATTGATCCGCCAAGTATAATGGCATGTTATCACATCAAAGTACAGGAATACCAAAGGTGGGAGTTATTTGTCTCAGCCTGTTGGAGAAATCCTGATCTTCATCAGATTGGGAGGAGTTGTAGACTCATTTATTTTCCCAGATAATATTGAATTCATTGTACTAGTATAATCGAGTGTCTCTTTCATACAGGTCAATACATCAGACGGTTGGGAGCCTGTCTATGTGGCGACTGGACACGGATATTTCCAATCAGTAAACACTTTCAGATAATTATCAAACGGAAAGAGTTGAACCAAGATCCGTACTTAGATTAATAATTGTTTTCGTAAATTCAGGGCAATTGAAATACACCACGAGGCCTACAAACGTGAGCCTTGGAGTAAACAGTAGAATATATTTTTCGGCTGATATGTGAAATAAGGTGACCAAGGTACATTACACATTGGAGTAAAATAATAATTATAAGAGAACATTATGAGCTGAGGGACATTTGGCGCAAATAACCTCGATGATCCTCGCCTAAAATATCAATCACGATCACCAAACGTACAATTAGTAAGTTCTTGTTCAGTGTAACTTATGTTGAAAGTGTCGGTCATCAAACGTTCATCAAACGGTGAGTTGCAATACTACATTTATTGTTCTTAAAGACGGAGTATCTTATTTTGTGAAGATATTTATACTTTTCCATGTTGCAATACGAGTTTCCTATTGGTACGTTTCTGTTGAGTTATGACAGACTCAGAGAACACCGGGAAAGTGTATGACTGAGAATCTGTATTGATCAAGACTTGTAGAGTTCACGTAAAGTTAATACTTGCTCATCGTTAACTTTCAGTCGGTCAACACCAATTATATTAGGGGGAAGATATAAGAATCTATCCACATGTTGTTACAAGGATGACATATTCCAGTCGTCAAGTGAAGATCATGGACAACAAATCAAGAATCAAAAACTTAAAATATTAACTTTACGAAACAGGATTTAAAAGCAAATCTAACACAGTTAGTAGCGGCTCTCAAACACCGATCCGCAAAACTGAGACCAAATCTTAATTAAATGTGGCTAGAACGAATTAGCTGCTATCACATAATCACACTAAGCAAGCAAATTTTTAGTCAATCACCACTTTCAATACCTTAACCAAAAAACACATAAAACTAACAAAATTAATATCGGTAGTTGTCTTAGTACTGCAACTAAATAAGTGTACATATTGTATATATTACCACCCTAACTTGTAGATATAGATTTAATAGCCTAAGTGTAATGGATCTGATGACGATTGCTTGACGATCGAAACACCTCATCCAAGTGTATTTATTATTCTTACGTAAATTGTATTCAGGGCCATTACAATTGGGTACGATCGTGTTGAACACCTGAGAAACATTAAATTCCGATTACTAAGGCAACACTGAACAAGTAGTTCCGTGAAGAACTAAATAGCCTATTTTCGTATATACTACATATGTCAATTGCTTCTATCAACATAAAACATTTAGGTTTGATTGCTGTAATTGACTCGTAGATATTCAGAACCGTCTAAATATTAAATATTGTCGTCATGTTGGATTTTCATATGTGTAGGCCATAGAGTTCTGTACTATTACATGGCGGTGTGTTATTCAAACTTAAATCTCGTGATTTTGACACATGAAATAAAAACGCGATTTAAAAATTTCTCACAGCCGCCTTCTTGTGTTTATAAAAACAATTGAAATAAATTAGATGTCAGTGGATTAAGGTTTATATAAGCATATACCGTACCTAGTTTCACTGCACTCGGACTGCTAAATCGCGAGGGAGGTCAATTTGAATATTTATATTTCGCGTCACCGCCATGTTAGATTTGTGCTCACCAGGTTATTGAATGTCCCGTAGGTGAGCGTACTGTACCCGTAAAAATCAAGGAGGTACTCGCTAGACATCCAAAGCAAAGCTGTATTTTAGAATAGTGAAAGTCCCGGCTAAATGATTTTATCACAGTCCCGCCAGCGAGCTCTCCAAGATTATACACAGTGTACTCGAAACTTGTTATGGATAAAACAAACTAGCTTTTATACTTACAGTCTTTTCTCGGGGCTTTGTTGGATACAAAAATTCATCCTATATATTTTAGGCTGTTCCATAACACGTCTCCATTTATAGAATAATAAAGGAACTCCGAACAAATCGTATAAAAATATGAATTTATTAATATAACTAGATAACAATCACAAACTACATAACACCGTATAATAAATATCCATATATGCCACTGAAGCTTACAAAACTTCTCACATTCATACTAACATAATAGGTTGAAAAATAAAATTATTCTGCCGTCTACAATTTTAAAATTAGATCTAAACATTCTCCTGGTACTCCTTTGAGATGAGCATTCCATTTAAGATATTTGACATTCCTTGTCGCGTGCTTGTCAATATAGTAGGACTGGTTATATAATGGCCTGATCGTCAGGCCTCCACATACACAGCTGTGAAGACTGGACTCATTTGTATACTGCTCGACCTTGCTATGAACGCGACTTGCCTGCTTGCCACCTGCTGAGGTCTCTGCTCTGAGCACACACAATGCGAGAGAATGAACTGCGTTAAAGCATTTCGCGTATCAAACAATAACATTTTACATAAACGGCTCTATTTAACGTAATACTCATTTAATCTCATTCATACTCAAAAACAATCTTCCTCAAACTAGATACTGTCATTCATGATCGACAAAGCCTTCATACACTCAATATTAAAAATTAAATTCAAAAACTCGTATCAAAACACTCGCTGTTACAAACTATAATCCAATTCAAAAACATTAAAAAATATTAATAATTGCAAAAATTCAAAACCCTCAATATAAACAAATATAAATCTGTATCCACTATTTACAAGTGTCTATCGCTTCAAAGACTTACTCTTGAGCGATACAACCGTGTTAATACAATTATTAACGCTCCTTCCTTATAGTTTTCATTTACTATAAATTTCTATTTACAAATGCTAAACCACTTTCTGTCATATCAGGTTAATAGACATTATCGATATGTATCTTATAGTGTATAACTTAAAGTCGGGCCTGCCCACTGATTATTTAAAGGGCCGCAGTATTTTCACTGTGCAAAGGTAGCATACTCATTAATTTTTTAATTGAAGGCTAGAATGAATGGTTTGACGAAATATTGACTGTCTCAACATAAAATATAGAATTTAACTTTTCAGTCAAAAGGCTTAAATAGAAATGGAGGAGCTTCATATATTATAAAAGTATTTAATTTAGGATTATTGGGAATATTTTTAAGATTAACCCATTGATGTTACAATTCCAGATTAATATGATTTAATAATGGTTTAGGGAACAAGGATATAATATCTTTTCCCATCGAAGTTCCGCCTATAAATGACTTTCGTGTCGCAGATCTGATCATATTTAGGAGTCTTCCATGACTCTCCTATAATACAGCAATGCTTCTATTATTCAAACCACAGTACTTCATGACAATGAATACGGTAACACCCTCGTATTCCAAACAACTATATACGACAAAAACCTCCGTATATCTCCACTACAAAACTCACATTACATCAACACAATTAGTCTCAACAATTGTTCCACCGTACTGGTATAAATTCCATGTAGCATTGATCTTAATGTGGTTACAATCCACTGCTTATTAATGAACAGCAATATCTGTTCTATAATTACATTGGTCGTCGTCAAACGATTATATTGATAGAACTTTAAAGGTTTACTAAACGAAGTTACTGGAACATAAAACACCATGTCTCTAGACATTTAATAAAATACACATATTTCTTCACACTGGTCATTCCTAAAAATATGCACGGTTGCAATACTACATTGAAAAATAAAGTAGTGTTACATTTGTGCATTAATAATACCACGTGTTATTTCATCGCTCAATAAGGATCGATCACGACCAGATAAGATTTTATCAAACTTTTCTAAGGTCGGACGAATTATCTTTCAATAGATATGTCTCACATAATTTACATTTAATGAAGAGCAAAGCCTTCCTTCATTTCAATATTGGTTTGTCGTTAACTGAATGTATCTTCATTCTATACAAAGAATGTTCGTAAATGTTTAACTTCGCGTCGTAATCATAACGAATGTAACTTGCTAGATCGAAGAATTGTTTTAAATATTAGGTGATATTTCACATTATATCACGCGTAGATTTCTTCTCCTAACTATGAACTCTTCTTACATAAAGAGTGCCCAAGTTCATTTTAAACAAAATGAATTTACTCAAAATATCAAAGACTAAATGTCTGAAGTCTTGAATAAATATCGAAATCGTCGAATAATAACTTCTCTAAAGATTTCCCAATGGAAAATAAATTTCTCACTTCAGAATCTGAATCATGAAAATTACTATCATCCTATACAATCTTGAAGAATAAAAATGAATAAACATCGAAGTGAAAATACATGAAATAAATATGGAGAATTGTTGTTCACAAATGCCGTCAAACATACTCAAACTGTAAAATAATGAAAAACATTTCTACCTTAGTCTCGCGGAAAATTGAAATTCATTGTCAGGTATTAGAAAATACCCAGCTGGATCATCATCCAGGTGTGATATGTTGATATAAAACCCATTCCACTCCATCGGATAAGAACTGCGACCTCGGGAATGGAAATATTTCCTTCTCGGCATATTCGTCTCTTCCGGGCATTGAACATCGTTCCTCGAACATGGATTCCATCTCGAACAATCATCGGGCCTAGTATCTTCTATCTTCTCTCTTTCCGTTGATGATTCTTCAATAGTCGACATCACTCGAAAGTCCTCCATAATTATCGAGCAATAATTTCTTAAAAGCATCATCGTTACAAATAAATTTGTTAATTGAACTTCGATTCACTATCGTAGATGTTAATGTTCATTTCTTTGGTCAATGAAATATTATATCTGCTCATAGTCGAGAATGAATGCACATGAAAGTACATTATATGTACTGGATGGATGTGTACATAATGAATCATGTTGTCTCGGCATTATATCATTCTAGATGTTATAGATATTCTCGTTGTTCCTTAACGCTGTTTCATGTTGCTATTCACAACCCTGTCTCGACATATCCCAATCGCGTAATAGTTTTAATCCATCATCTCACACATACTTAAAAAGTCATAAACCATTTCCACTTTATAATTGTCTGTAGCCATCATAGTGTTCATATACAATAAAGTCACAATGTTCACACAATCCCACTCTACTTACATGTTGCTGCAACGTGAACTTGCCTGTGTTGAAGTCTCACTGCACTAAAATGATTCTGTCTGCGCTGAGATAAGTAACATTCTCTGACAACACAATGTGTCCTATAACTTTCAAATTCCTCGATGAATTTCCTTAAATATTTTTATGGTGAAGCCTTATCACTTGATAAGTATAATGTATACTGTTTAGTTTCCACAAAGTCGAACGCTTGTTCGCTATTTAACTAATTATCCTCCGCTCAACTTCACTTAGTTTCAGCGGGGCTCTCAAAACTATTGGCCGGTATCGCCGCAGTCTCTTGTGTCGCGTAGGACCGCACTCAGTATCGTGTCTACGGGAATGAACTACCCCGGGTAACACGTCTTGTAGCTTCGAAGTCAGTTGAGAGAAGAACACTTCTAGAAGCCGTACCCCCTTCAACTCGTCTGAAATTCGGCGCCATTGCTGGTCACACGTAATTATGGGCGCGCACTTGTAATAAAACTTATTGCAGTGAAATTCTTCCCTTTTGCGTCATTCAAAGTAGTAATACCTTCTTTTAATGTTCTTGATGTGTTCAATGGAATAAAATTGATACATAGGTCTTAAATGGCACAGTTAATCACATTAACTAGGTACAAATCCATATCTGCTTCCATAAACCGTCCTCTCATTGGCTGGAAGCATATATCCAATGATATATTTTATAACAATTAACTGGTAATATTTCACGCTATTTCCTTGTTGCTAGGCACTTAGAATATTCTGGGGCGTCTCTGATCACGTGATGGGTTTCTCCCACTGCCTGCGTTCGCTAACAAGGTTCTCTTGAGCCAACTTCCAAGATTTATATTGCAGTGTTAAACTGTATCATGGGCTCGAAAAATAACGTAATTTTCATCATGAATCATCCAAATTTCGGGCGCAGTGCCTTTATAGCCTTCTATCAAAATACAAAAGTTCAGTTTGATTGCTGTCATAGATAAATAGATATTGAAAACCGTTTAAATACTTCGGATGGTCGCCATGTTGGATTTTAATATATAAAAGGGCATAGAATCATGTACTATTAGATGACGATTATTGTGTAGGATCATTGTTCAATCGTTGACATGCATCGCATTATTAGAACACCAGAAATAAAAACTTGATCTTAAAATTTCGCACAGCGGCCATCTTGAGGCTATGTAAGCAATTGAACTAAATTAGATGTCAGTGCATTGGAATTTGTATAGTCATTTGCTGTACCAAGTTTCAGTGGTTAAATTGCGAGAAGAGTCCATTTAAATTTTTCAACTTTACTTGCTTGCCATGTTCGTTTTGTAGTTAAATGCTTTTGAAAGTCACATAGTTGAACTTCTAGTAGTGTCCTTTATCACCGTACAAAATTTCAGGTTCTTATGAGTAATACTGTAGTATCGGAGATATACAATGCCGGTGAAATATTTCGCACAGCCGCCATGTTAGATTGGTGAGACGTAATACAATTTGAAGGGTAGGGTCGGGGTTGGCCAAAGTAGTGCTATGACCTTACCGAGTTTCATTGAAATCGCTCCAGCCGTTCAGGAGTTATTAGGGACACACACACACGCACACACATACACACGGACAAAGGGTGATCTTATAAGCCTGTTTATTTTTATTTCAAGTAGTTCCAACATTGACAACCAGATGTTACTGTCACAGACATCTAGTGGTGAACGTTGGAACTTGATAGAGAGTATCTAACATGCGAATTATAACCAACAATTTTGCTACACACTACCAATTGCAGTGGTAGGTTCTTTAACATGCCATAAATCAATGACATGGGGCCGTCAGCTTTACTTCCCCTCCGAAGGAAAGCATACTGAAGGATTTTAACGCTCTTAAAAATTCGAGGACAATATATCAAACTCAGTAATGGCTCCCTGGTCGTCAACACATTCCCTATATTGAGTGTTAAATCACTCTAGTTAATAATGGATTATTGATTACACATGACTTCTCTTGAACTGTCAAGTATAATGGCATGTTATCACATCAAAGTACAGGAATACCAAAGGTGGAAGTTATTTGTCTCTGCCTGTTGGAGAAATCTTTAGCTTCATCAGATTGGGAGAAGTTGTAGCCTCATTTATTTTCCCAGGGCATATCGAATTATTTGTACTAATATAATCGAGTGTCTCTTTCATACAGGTCAATACGTACCGACAGTTGGGAGCCTGTCTATGTGGCGAATGGACACTGACTTTTCCAATCAGTAAACACTTTCAGATAATTACCATACGGCAAGTGTTGAACCAAGATCCGTAATTTGATTAATAATTGTTTTCATAAATTCAGGGCAAATGAAATACACCACGAAGAATATCAACGTAATCCTTGGAGTAAACAGTAGAATGTATTGTTGAGCTGATGTGTGTAATAAGATGACCAGCGTGGACAAATAGTAATTCTAAGAGAACATTATGAGCTGAGGGGCATTTGGCGCAAATAACCTCGATGATCCTCGCCTAAAATATCAATCACGATCACCAAACGTACAATTATTATTAAGTTCTTGTTGATTGTAACTTATTTGAATGTGTCGGTCATCAAACATTCAGCATATCATACGGTAAGTTACAATACTATTTTTATTGCATGCTCAGCTTCTATGCCCAAGATTGTCCAAGTTAATAAACAAACAAGTAAAATAAATAAGTAAATAAAAAGTAAATCAATAAGCAAATAAATAAGTAAATAAATAAGCAAGTAAATAAGTAAATAAATAAATAAGTAAATAAATAAATAAGTTAATAAACAAACAAGGAAAATAAATAAGTAAATAAATATGTAAATAAATAAGCAAATAAAAAGGTAAATAAATAAGTATATAAGATAGTAAATAAATAAGCAAATAAATAAGTAAATAAATAAATAAGTATATAAGAATGTAAATAAATAAGCAAATAAAAAGGTAAGTAAATAAGTATATAAGATAGTAAATAAATAAGCAAATAAAAAGGTAAATAAATAAGTATATAAGATAGTAAATAAATAAGCAAATAAATAAGTAAATAAATAAATAAGCAAATAAATAAGTAAATAAATAAATAAGTAATTAAATAAATAAGTTAATAAACAAACAAGTAAAATAAATAAGTAAATAAATAAGTAAATAAATAAGTAAATAAGAATGTAAATAAATAAACAAATAAATAAGTAAATAAATAAATAAGTTAATAAACAAACAAATAAAATAAATAAAAAATAACTAAGTAAATAAATAAGTAAATACATAAATAAGTAAATACATAAGTAAATAAATAAGTAAATACAAAGTAAATAAATAAGCAAATAAATAAATATGTTAATAAACAAACAAGTAAAATAAATAAGTAAATAAATAAGTAAATAAATAAGCAAATAAATAAGTAAATAAGATAGTAAATAAATAAGCAAATAAATAAGTAAATAAATAAGTAAATAAATAAATAAGTAATTAAATAAATAAGTAAATAAACAAACAAGTAAAATAAATAAGTAAATAAGAAAGTAAATAAATAAGTAAATAAATAAATAAGTAATTAAATAAATATGTTAATAAACAAACAAGTAAAATAAATAAGTAAATAAGATAGTAAATAAATAAGTAAATAAATAAATAAGTAATTAAATAAATATGTTAATAAACAAACAAGTAAAATAAATAAGTAAATAAGAAAGTAAATAAATAAGCAAATAAATAAGTATAAAATAAGCAAATAAATAAGAAAATAAATAAGTAAATAACTAAATAAATAAATAAATAATAAACAAACAAGTAAAATAAATAAGTAAATAAATAAGTAAGTAAATAAATAAGTAATTAAATAAATAAGTAAATAAACAATAAAATAAATAAGTAAATAAGTAAGTAAATAAACAATCTGTCCAAAAAAAAGGAAAAGTTTATAATAGAGCCATCACAAAAGACGGGTTATCAGACAAATTCAACGCACACCCAAATACATGGGGCTACATAAGCACAGTGTCGCAAAGCCACTGGATAAATCAATAACCCATTTTTCGGGGCCGGAGGCATTTCTTTTCCCTGGCTTATATTGCGCTTATTCTATTCTTTCCATCTCCTCATGTATGTAAGTTCGATTTAAGTCAGTTGGAAGTAGTGGTAATTTTTTTATTATTATTATTGAAAAAGCGCACAATGTGCAAAATACGTACAAAACTGAGTGACCAGCTGTACATTATTCCAATCCCAATTGGGTTATTGATGTATGTCTTTGTCGGCAATATTTTGCATGATATCGTGTACAGCATTCACTGTATAGATCACACACACATTCTTCAGTTGGCTGGTGGAATCTCTTGTTTTTGCAGAACTTGTAGTGAAAGCCATGTGTAGCCTATCGTGTCATTACGTGTCGTAGTTCGTAGTTAGCCTGTTTCCATTCGTCAGTCATTATGGCGTCAGTTGAGAAGAAATCATCCCAGATAGGGTTTTGCTTTTCTTTTAGTACTTGAAGGGCATTCTCATAGGCCTCGTTGCACGGAAGTAACATCTGCAGTCTAATGTCTTGTACGAAGAAAATTTATTTTGTGAAGACATAAGTAAGTCTTGAGAGCGCTGTCTTCCCGATACCCAAAACTCTTTTCATATAGCGGGCTTTGTCTTTCTCTAATGTTAATAGGTCGTTCTCTTTTAGTTTGTTTAGTCGCTATTGGTGCTATGGCCGTTTTAAATAATGCCATAGCCGATTTTATTGAGAGTTTTTGAGTCTGTTGAATGTGGTAAATTGCTCTTATCGCGGCTGTTGCTCTTTCTTTCACATGAATGTTGAATGATGTCAGTGTTGTTTGGAGAATAACTCCAAGATATTTGAATTTTGAAACTACTTCTTGGTGATTATTTTGAAGGGTCGGTGTGTCCTTTGGGAGAATTTTCCACCTCTTCTGAAAATCATTTGTTTAGTTTTGTCGTGATTTATTTGGAAGTAATTTTCAGAGCCCATGAGGTGAGACTGTTTAGTACCGTTTGTAGCTCTTCTTTATCTTCTGAGCCTATTACCATATGATCGGCATAAAGTATGAGTGTTGCTGAGGTGTCCATAATAATTTTTGTGATGTCAGCCGTTATGACATTGAATAGGATCGGAGTGATGGGTCTCCTTGTAGAACTACGTAAGTTAGCGTTATTGTCTTGGATAGTGTGATATCATCAAATATTTGGATGTGATTTTATCTAACTACAAACAGCTGGAGGAACTCGAAAAGGTGAAATCTAGGTTCCTCAAAAGAGCCCTCGGAGTCTCCAAGTCAGCCAAATCTCGGCTGGTATATGAACTGGCGAGAGAAACGTTCCTAATAGAGGACCTTCGGTCACTTTTACCGTTGCCTTCCACAGAAAGCTTCAGAAAATTACTCCAGGATCTGCAAAGCAAAAGGCTTGACATTCCGAAGGAATTCTACGCGACTGATGCCATGGTGGACAAAAGATGGATGCAACCCATATCCGAAATGAGACACGTCGCACAGTGGTCCGGATTCGAAAAAAAGCGGACAAAAATATTTTCCGTTAAAATAAATTAAATACTTTTGTGTAAAACTTTAAATTAGATGTTACTATGAGGAAAATTTGTCGCAGTGCATAAAATTACTTACTTTTTCATCCTCTGATCCGGATGAGTCGACTTCTTCCCCTTCCTGCTCCGTCTCGTCCTCGGGTACTGACAATAAATTACACACCTCCTGAGGCAACTGTCTTCTTTTCGTCTTCGGTAGACCTCCCGTGCTTGAAATTACTGGATCAGAGCTTAGCAATAGTCTATGGAACAAGTTAACATTGTTGGAAATTCTTGAGGATTTTCTGGTATGGTATTCCCTATATTTTCTTAATGTCTTTGTTTCTAGACTCTAAGGCCTCTTCTGAAAGTTCTCCAATCGGCAAAATAGCTGCTTCTATAATGGAAGATCCATGGATAAGTATTTTATGGAGTGTTGGAGGCATGTAATACCATGGATATAGCCGTACATATAAGCTTGCTGTTTCACTGCAGTAGGAATTGAACTCTGAACTATCAATTTCATGACCAGATGTAATTGCTTTTAAAATTATTCCGAAACGAGTTATTAACTCATAGTCTACCCCAGTTATTTCGGATGCTACTTGAGGTTGTTCAAAAAACCTTCGGGCAGTGTTGCCATCATTGGTTGTTCCATATCCAGGCTTCGGAATATCAACTAGAAGACCTAATCTCGTTCTGAATGAGTCTTGCACATTTTTTTCTTTCTTTCGAATAAGTCTCGATTACCATCTTTCACGCTCACTTTCCACTTTTTAAAACCCAGGCGGTATGAAATATGCAGAAGACTTTCAAAAAATTAGATGTGGCGTGCAGAACTGAAATTCCAAATTAAAGCTGTAAATTGTCGACGGGCTTTTGTGCCATTTTTTGTAGATTGTTAATTTCTGAAATTTTCGCACCACAAATGCTTGAAGACTGTGCTAAAGCATTGTATATTTTTCCATCTATCATTGACAATATTAAGAAATACTGCACTTCGGTGTTGTTTATAACCAAATTATGTAAATTCTCAATTTGATCATCTAGATACATCCTTTCCGTCCGTGTAATTTCCGATGTTTCATGAACCCACTGCATTCGAATAGGCCTGCAGAATCGTGTAGATGATGTTCTTGAATTTTTCCACGCAATAATACATGTTTTACTGTCAACGAGGCGCAGAGGCACGACAGATGACATAAATAAGCTCTGGTCACTCTTTTCAGCATCTGACCAGGTTTGTTTATATTGGGAATGGCCGGAGCTGCCATTAAAGCCTCATTTACAATATATTGTATAGCTCTTATGAGTCACATCTGGTAACATTGATAAAATTCTGGAGGAAGTGTTGTCCAGCAAGTCTTGTATTTTCACTTTACATTCATTTTCCTTAATTATTACATTTTGTGGATAAGTAGCCTTTTTAGCATTCAAAATAGCATAATATCATAATAGAATGGTTATGTTTATTAGCTAATTTTCTCATTGTCACATACTGGTGCTTGGATAACTTTGCGTTAATTATGAATGATAAGGCTTCTTCCACTGACATTTTTGTAGATCGTTGACCCCCCTTTCTCCATGCATCCCGTATTCGTTTGCCCCTTGTTGGTGTAGTCGTGGTAGCTTTTTTAATAGCTTGGCTGATGAAACGTCGCATAGGCAAGCTCTGATGAAGTGGCACTCTCCCTTAGGTCTTTATTTTTTTTCTTTTGCTTCTCTCCGTTAGCTCTTCAAATTCTTTTGAAGGACGACCTCGATCTTCTGATTTTGCATGCTCGGAATTGAAATCACAATTTCTTTTTTCAGCCAGTCTGAATATTTCTTCAAAAAAGCATGTTCTAAGAAGTGACACTTTCTCTACCGGTCAAAATAAGGCAAAAAGAAAAAGGTTCTTATATTCTTATACACTGTTTTCTCGACACTCTCGTCAACATTTAATTGGAATTTGTTAATGACATATGTTACCACAAACTTTTCTTGGCGAACGCGAGATTGATTTTTGTTTTCTCGAATCTTGTTTTGAAGTTCACTGCGACTAACAACGAAATTCATTTTTCACACTTCACAACACACACAACTACCACTAATCAATTACTTCTCGCGACTGAAGATTATTTTTGGTTTCCTGGCCTAGAGATATCCCTTGCTTAGCATAAAAAAATGTCTCAACAGGCCCTTATCTCGCGCGAGTGTTTATCCTCAGAGCGCGCAATAATGTTCTCTTCCTTCTCAATCACGCATCTGGCGTGTTCTGGCGATGAAACCTTTAAGGATATATTCTCCAGTCTTCATTTTAAAACTTGCATAAGTTTCATGCTATACATATGTATACATCTTTTTGTAGGTCAAGCAAAATTTATTTTTCTTGAGATAAATAATGCACTATAAAAGTAAGTATAAGAGTCTTTATAAGTGATCTGAAATTGAAAATAATGCTATAAACACATATATCAGACCCAAAACTACATACTGATAAAGTATTAAAGACCCCGAGTTTCATTTTGAAGTTAGAATGATATTTCAAAGTTCACTTAACGGAGTGCGGAGTTCAGAAAAGAAGAGTTGTATCACTTTTGTTGTAATATATCTGAGACACACAGAAGCAATTTACAAAGAAAAAGTGAAATTAATGTACACTGATTAACATACTTCACTTGGAAGGTAGTTTGGCGTTTCTAAAGTGAAGTTGAAAAATCGATTTTGACCGCTTTTTTACGGATCCGGACCACTGTGCGTCGTGACGAGACTCGCAGTTCATGGGTTCCACCATAAGGTCTGCTCACGAAAGACATTTCATTACCCGGATGAGAGGTGTATTTGTGAGCTGTGTAGGAACGAATGCGGCAGGTACCATATCTCGACATGCCCCAACTGAACTTTATCAATAGTGGCTTATAGTAAGGACTAGAAGCGAACCATAGTATCTAGTAAGTGTACATATCTGTAATATGTAATATGGCCAACTGGCTGCAATAAAGGCTATTATTATTTTATCTAAGGATGTCTGGGAGTATGTTTGTAATTGGATGTGTGTCACCAATCATCTGGCCGAGTTTTCGAAGGAGTGTTTTCCTGTTAATAGAGTCAAAGGCTTTACTGTGGTCTATAAAGACTACAAAAAAACTTTATCATCTGTATAATTACGAGAAAATGAGCTAGACATTTCGTCCCTTAAAAACAATCACCTCTACCACCATGTATTTTTGCTTTCCTATATACTAATAATTTGCCCGTAAATATGTGTGTAAATACTTTCAGATATTGAATAGCAAAAGAAGTAGCTTAATGTAATCTTTTCACGTCCGTCAATCTCGATATTAAGCCTCCAAATTTAACAATCGTTCGTTTCAGGTATCTTCTCCTTTAAAAAGCCGCGGCGATCTCAGTGGGTTGGTGCTGAAACCTAGAGGTGAATTAATATATATCTTGTACGTCTGTGAGTGTTGAATGGGCAGGCAGTTTAAAGCAGCCAGGAGGGATGTGATAGAGTTGGCAGGACATAAACACACCAGGACGTCATGGAGGAAGCAGGCGTTTGACATTAGTACCACGGATATTATAATCCAACTCTCTGTTCAGTAAATGGTTTTCTTAAGCGAAACTTTTCCGCCAGATGTCATAACTGTTCTGTTTGGGAGTCAATTGATTTGCCTTCGGTTGGCATTCTATACGCATCGACTTTGAAGAATAACTAGTTGATAAAACGAAACATTTTAATTTCAAAGCGTTTGTAACGGTCTATTTTGTGTTATTTGACCAAATTAAGAAAATGATCCAACATAGTACCTGTGCGCTATCTGTTAGTGCTACTTAAGGATAAACTATGTTTCAAAGCTTTGGAATTCGTTATTGGGTAGAGATCAAATGCTGAGCCCACACAATTCCCAAGAAGAAGAATTCAACCGACGGAATCGCGACCCATATTTATGAATATTTATGTTAGAACATATAATAAAGTTATAATTATCGTCGAACCTAAACGGTTGTATGCTACTCTCCTATAATGGTAATTAAGACACTTCGATCGTTTTATAAACATACTCGTGTCTTAATTATTGCCATTATAGGCTCGTTGCATAATGTACTATTCCAAGAGTGGGCGTGGCAGCCCACTCTGATCTTTGATGGGGCATGATTATATTCCGTGAGCGTGGAAGGTCTAGCCTCCACTGAGCGAAACAAGTGTAAGTTCTGCGTCAGGTGTGGGGAATGCGTTAAACGACACCCAATTAGCCTATAAGTTGCTTTATTTCAGATATAAATATGTTGCCTCTATCCTACAATATGGTGGGGAATAATCTCTGAGCACTCTAACCACGTATGGTGAATAAGCTGTGATATCGGTGTATTTGCTCACTATTTTGATCAGTGTATCAATGGCCTAGTCATGCAGTTCAGAACAGCCAGTTTTTGATTTTATTTTGTTTCATGTCCGCTGACATGAGCGGTCAGTTCTTAAGTTGAATTTGTTGTGTTTTGAGTTTCGTTCCTGTTTTTAGCCTATTTTCATTTTATGAAAAAAAAATAGGCTTATGAGATCACCTTTTGTCCGTGTGTGTGTGCGTGTGTGTGTGTTTGTGTGTGTCTAATAACTTCTAAACGGCTGGAGCGATTACAATGAAACTCGGTAAGATCATAGCACTATTCTGGCCGACCCAGACCGTGCCCTTCAAATTTAATTGTGTCTCACCAATCCAACATGGCGGCTGTGCGAAATATTTCACCAGCATTCAGTATCTCCGAAACTATAACCGATATCGCCTTGAAATTGTGTACGATGATAAAGAACACTACTAGAAGTACACCTATGAGACTTTCAACAACCTGGTGACTACAAATCCATCATGACGGCCCAGCGAATTTGAGACATTTAAATATACTTTTATCGAGATGTAACTATCCAAACGTAATGAAACTTGTTACTGGAAATGTTTATACACATTGTAATGTACTGGAGTCAAATTTACTTCAATTGTTTACATAACCTCAAAATGGCGGCTGTGCAAAATATTACACTGACATTCTATATCTCCGAAATTATTACAGATATCACCCTGGAGTTTGGTACGGTGAAAAGCGGTACTGATACAATTTTATCTATGTAACTTTCATAAACCTGCAAAGTACAAAACGAACATGGCGACCAAGCGAATATAGAACATTTTAATAGAATTTTCTCGTGATGTAACTCTCAGAACGCAGTGAAATGTGGTACAGTAAATGATTTTACATATTGTAATGCACTGGCATCTAATTTAGTTCAATTGTTTACATAACCTCAAGATGGCGTCTGTGCAAAATCTTAAAATTAAGTTTTTTTCTTGTGTCGTAATCATGCGATTGAAGTGAAAGTTTGAATAATGAACCTAGGCAATAATTGTCCTTGAATGGTTCATAACTCTATGGCCTATACCCGGTACATATAACAATCCAAAATGGCGAGCATCCGAAATATATAGACGGTTCTCAATATCTATGAATATTTTAAAGCAATCAAACTGAAATTTTTTATGTTCATAGTGGCTATGAACATATGTCCACCTATAGGACATTCAGTAACCTGGTGAGCGCAAATCCAACATGGCGGCGACGCGAAATATAAATATTTAAATGGACCTGGTGAATAATCGGGCATGTAGACATTGTTCGCTTCGGCATGGCGCTGGTACAGCGACACAAAGCCACTGCGAATGCCCTTTTCTAAAAATTGAACCATGTCTACATCAGTGGGTAAATCCAATTCCACTTGAGTGTGTTTCAAAGCGACATTGAACGAGAGCCCAGAACTCGTATAATAGTGAGCCGGGTCAAGACTATAAATGTGCTGACACAACTCACGGAATTTTTGAAACACATCAGTGAGCAGCAATATATCCAGTTTTAGGTAATGCATAGCATATTCACCTAACGTCTTAATGCCAAACACTCGCCAAACTTGACATGCATGTGCATATTCTTCATCGGAAACGGTACTACGTGTGAGTTTCGAGTAAAATTTGTATTGTGGTGGGAGAGTTTTTTGCTTTAACACGTCCCAGCTGTTTCAGAAATAGTACGGGAATATACCTTTCCGAACGCACAACTGAAATTTTTCAGGATCTTTAAATTGCATTCTGCCCAACTGGCATGTCAGGGCTGAGAAACGCTCATGGCGTTAGGGGATGATGGAAAACGAGCCCTTGTTGACACGACCCAATTCACGAATCAAAAACTGAATGTCATAATTGGCCTGATTGTGGAAAATCACACTGATATATATATAGGAGCTCGATACTTTAAATTGCATTTCTGTGTGCAGCTCCCCGAAACTCTCCCGTAAAGTGCAAGTGATCACGAACGGTGTCTTCAGCACTGATCAGTGGCTTTTCGCAAATATGGCATGTGGTCCCATGCTCATATTGCTGCTGCTATTTTGGAGTTAGCCTCAAGGGTACTGGGTGGTCCAGTAATCCCTGTACATGATGAGTCAAATTAACAAGTTTATCCAAAAACCGTCTGGCACAATCTGGGCCCTACGGGATTTGTAAAAGGATTGAGTGGGGTCATAGGCACACACCACGTTAAAACCTATGGCAAAGGGTTCATGTCTTTGAATGGGTGTGGTTGAACTGATGGTGGGATCTGGTTCACATCCCGCCATGGGTGTGGTGAGAGCTTCGAAATCCGCATACACCACATAGGGGACGGTGTCGCGCTTATGAATGTTCTTGAATTTCAACACAGCTTTATCCCCTTGTGGCAATATCAATCTCACCGCTTCCTGAGAAACACAATCTAACCTATGGCGTTCCAAAACTGTAGGGGTGGTAAAATATTGCAGACAACGATCACAAATATGTTTTACCCTGTGCTTTGGACACTTGACTGATTAGGAATCTGCTCAACCTTTATCTAGGCAATAGTGATTCACCTCTCCTTAAGACAGATATAAAAGATGAATGTGGTGTCGTTTCAGTTCATTTGTTGCATAAAGTGGGCCCACAATCCCATCACCATCAAGGCCTTACACCATGAACGAAAAGTTCTGGTTGTCTTGTTCAAACCTATGGATTTCCGTTAAGTCCATAGGGAACGACACTCGAGTTAAATTTTGTTTTAATTCCTGAAACTTGGCCTTGTACATTCTAGATCTCTCAACATGACGATGTACCGGCTGCAAATAGGCGGCAACAGACCACAGAAAACAATCATTTTCAAAATTTTCAATATTCACCACAGCTCTCCGGCAGGCAAACGCTGGTGGTGTTTTAATAAAGCTAGACCCAGCAATCAACAGGTTGAAATGACAAATGTTGATTTGCAGGTGATGAATTTTGCCTAATGCCCGTTGCTCACGGTAAAATATTCCTTCAAATTTATTGTACAATAATTTAATTTTATAAAATTTATGTTGCTCACGGTCAAATTCAACTTTTATAAAACCTTTGATAAAACTTTCCAGAAAATAGGACATGTTCTATTCCGTAAAATTAATTTTACGAAACGAAACAATCATGGAAGCTGATACGAAGATGATGCTGGCGCCACGTGGTGAGAAGATTGTGAAGCTCGCTTGTAAACAAACACTTCGGAAATGGCAGGCTCCGGCTGGACTAAGGAAGCTGTTAGTGTTTTACTGGACGAGTACCAGAAATATCAGTGTTTGTATGAGGCTAAAACGCCCATAACCAAATAGGAATGCAAGAAGAGAGGCAGAAATCTCAATCGACGAATATGTTACACAAATTTGACCGAACACAAGCCAGGCTGATGTGAAGGCGAAGATAAACGGGCTTCGAACTCACTTGCAGTCTCATTTCAGGAGAAATGGCTTGCCTCATGTTAGTGTCTTGTCAAATAATGTTGGGATAAACAAGATCTAGGAGTTTTTTAAAACTGTTTTCCTCCATTCTTAGAAAATTCTT
Source organism: Meconema thalassinum (assembly GCA_946902985.2). NCBI lineage: Eukaryota > Metazoa > Arthropoda > Insecta > Orthoptera > Tettigoniidae > Meconema > Meconema thalassinum. The sequence continues at coordinate 64,514,960 of OX336390.1, read as the reverse complement.
CTAACCTCAACTCATTTTCGACCAAGGACAGCATTCCTCTACTCATCTCTTCTTTTTGTCCATTCCCGAGTCTAGGACTTCCTAGCATTTCTTTTCTTCCTTTTTACCACTGTACGACATATAATTGTAGCTAAAGAAGCAATTTTTGTAATTTTTGCTTTGTTTGTTGGAGCTATACTCTCAAACCAATGTGTGTTGAACAGCTGATTCTTGGTTCAGAAGTTTATCGGTAGATGGCGATCCTGATACATCCACGGATTTTATAAAATAATTTTACCGTGAACAACACAGCTTGCCTTCGTCAAATTTTTATAAAATTAGTTGTAAAATTAATTTTAAGAAACATTTTACCGTGAGCAACGAGCATAATGCTAAACCAATGGGTCCTTGTTGCAGTTTATCAAATTTTGATAGCAAGGCATTTATCACTTTGGATTGATACCACTCTTTCAGATTATCGGCTATCAAGAGCTCTTGCATTTTACTGCCAATATAAAATGATTTTTTATGCTCACCGTCCTTGTTTTATAGATGAAATCGCACACGAGTTGTGTATTGACCTTTAAAGCCGTATGTAACCTTTGCGCTGTACAAATTTGTTCTTTAAAAATTTCGAAACACGATTCGATAAAGTCTTGTGGGATTAAACTCTCTCTAACATTCACCACGCGGCTGGAGCTGACACGTTTCTTAAAACAGGATTCAAGGGGTTCCCAAGTTAAGGTATCGGTAGCAGTAAAAGTCATTAATAATATAAAAAAAATCTCACCAAAGTTTTCAGACGTAGATTGCCTGGTAAGCAATGTTCCCAAACACACACGATCCTGGTTTTCAACAGCGACTGCTACAGTGGTTGACATAGTCATACTCTAAAATAAACCATCAAAAGAGTATCCCTTCAAATAGCACATTTGTACAGCCTAAAATAAAAACACAGGTTATATATATAAGAAAACAAATCCTTACCTTGCTCTTTATAAAAGCCTTGCGTTTGCCTTCTCTCGTAGGATTCAGTGGAATGGTTTGTCACTGTCTCTCTCTCTCTCTCTCTCTCTTTGGCCACAACAGGTAGGCGGATTACCTAAAACAAACAAATATAAAAACAATCCATCAATAAAATTCAAAACCAATAATAATTTCAACAATGATAAGCATTAAAATACAATAAACAGCATTTAATGATACACCTACCTCAAATATATGATGTATCCAATACGGTCACAAACTGCATTGAGCTCACGAATGCATTCACCTTTCACATGGTTAATATACAGTCTATGTGCACAGTGTAACGTTTAAAACAGGAATGAGGCACAATGCGCTATGACAAGCTGAACATACTATTACTTCGACTCTCCCCGCTCCTTTTGCCCCTCCCCCCTCACCGCTGTTGTCGAGGTCTTGGTATAGCAATCACATGATTCCATGATCTGTGTGCAGGTTTCTCTCATCTACCTTCCCACTCTCTGCGGGGGCCCTGCTCGCTGCTGCTCTGCTCGGCAGTCTGTCTGTTATCACCGTTACAGAGTTGCCACATTGTTCCACCTCGTATCGCCACCCAGCTGTGTTGTCAGCTCAACTAACATTCCTGGAGCGCAATAAACATTTGCATCTCTGCTAGCCGTGTCTTAGTCGGCCGGCCAGCCAGCCTCCAGCAGATTTTCTGTTTGCCGTTCCGGCTGCCAGTCAGACATACAAAGCAAGTTCTTGTTGTTGTTGACTATCAAAGCTTCGCTTTCTTTCGCCTCATACAATTATTATAATTTGATCAGCAATTACTAACATGTTTAAATATCGCCATGAGGGATTTTGAAATATTCGCCTTCATTCATCCGTCATAAGAAAAAAAAGTCGGAAAGCGACCGCCCGTGCTGTCGCCCCGTCAAAATAGCCATTGTTCTGTTAGGAATACCACCACCGCGGCCGGCGATAGGCTCGTTCAAACACACACCCAGCACTACCGGCTCTCTGCCTACGAGCACGTTTCATTTAAAAAATAAATAAATCATTATTTAAAATAATAATCATATTTAAAGCGTTAACCCCTTTGTAATTTTTTTTGGAAAAAAATAACCATCACATTGGAAACAGGGCGTTACCTCGAGTCCTAGGACACCTCATTTGTTAAAATCCGACCATGCATTCGCGAGATATAACAAAAAGTTTGAAATCACGTTTTTACCCTAAAATGGGTTTTCGCTTCTACTCGACACAAGTATCCTCAGCAAAAGGGCAACGCGACAAAAATAATGGCATGTCAAGCTTTGTTCTAGCTTCATGGGTTCGTGAGATATTAGTCAAAATATCAAAAAACACATATTTACCCATAAAAAACGAGTTTCCAAGTTTTTTTTAAATATAATGAATGGTCCATAGGAAATAGAACTTTACGCCGACTCCTACAACCCATAACACATCAAAATCCGACCACGCGTTCGCGAGATATCGCCCAAGTTCACCAGAAAGTAGGCTATCATTTTATTTGTCCTACACATTTCAAGACTTGCTTTCTGCCTAAAGGGCCTAGGGACCTTTTATTCACGTCAAATCAACTTCCTTGTCAACGTCACAGTTTCAAAAATCAAAAATTTTCAACAACTTCAAAAAAACTAAATACCAGCACACATTCTTAGGAAAGAGGACGTTACCCCAACGCCAGCAACACCTCGTTCGTTAAAATCCGATCATGCGTTCGGGAGATATCGCCAAAGTTCGTAGGAAAGTAGGCTGGTAAGTAGAAGCACCATCATCCCACTCCTGTTAGTTTTTGTCCTAGAGGCCTGAAACTTGGTTTACAGTTAGAGGGGTTAAAGACCATTCATTTATGTCAAACAAACGTTTTTGTAGAATTCCTAGTTTCCAAAATATAAGAATATCAAAAATGGACTGTTTTCCAAAAAAAAAGTTTTATTATAAAAACAAGAATACAGACCTTTCGTTTAAGCTATTGCACAACGTTCTATCGTGTTTGGTTTTCAAACTATCACCTATTTTGCGTAGGTTCATTATTCAAACTTTCACTTCGATCGCATGATTCCGACACAAGAAAAAAAACTTAAATTTAAAATTCGCACAGCCGCCATCTTGAGGTTATGTAAACAATTGAACTAAATTAGATACCAGTGCATTACAACGTTTATAAACATTTGCTGTACCAAGTTTCATTGCGCTTGGATCATTAAATCGCGAGAAAAGTCTATTTTTACTTACTTACTTCCTCGGCGCTACAGCCTGGGTTAGGTTTTGGCCTCTCTCACGATTCCTCGCCATTCGTCCCTTCTATGAGCTTTCTCCCACCATCTTCCAACCCTCATAGTTCTCAGGTCTTCTCCTAAGTCTTGTAGCCATCTTTTGCGCGGTCGTCCACGTCTCCTCTTCCCTTCCATAGTTCCATGTAATATCTTCCTTGGTGTTCTTTCTTCATTCATCGTCTCTACATGACCAAGCCAATCCAGACGTCGGGACATAATCCATTTCACAATATCTTCACCTTTGATTATCTCTTCAATTTCTTTGTTTGTCCTGATTCGCCACCCTTCATCCTCCTTTACCGGGCCATATATCCTTCTTAAAACTTTCCTTTCAAAAATTTTGAGATCATTCTCATCATTTGTTGACATTGTCCACGTCTCAGATCCATAGGTCACCACTGGTCTAATAAGGGTCTTGTAGAGTTTAACTTTCAAGTACCTACTTAACAGTTTTGATTTTAAGAGCTTAGTGTTAGCATAGTATGCCCTGCTTCATGATCCGTTTATGAATCTCCTCTGATACCGAATTCTCACAATTTAGTATAGTACCAAGGTAACTGAAGCATTTTACATTCTCAAACTTATACTGACCAATTTCTACATTTCCTCTTGCTCTTCTATCTTTTCCCGCTGACATTTTCATATATTTCGTTTTCCTTTCATTAATTCTCATTCCCATCTTTCCACTCTTCTCCTCCAGAATCTTGAACATTTCTTTAAGAGATTCCCAGTTCCGTGCCATCAACACAATGTCATCCGCATATGCATACGCCTGCTTGGACTTGCTTAGTATCATCCCTCCCAATCCCAGTTATTTCATAACTTCATTCAGTGTCAAGTTGAATAACACTGCAGACACTGAATCTCCTTGCCTCACTCCGGTATTCACCTCAAAATTCCTGCTAGTTTTGCCTCCTACATAAACCTTGGCCCGCGATCCTTCCATTGTCATTGCTATTAGTTTGATCAACTTCTTTGGCACTCCACATGCTTTTAGGGCGTTCAACATCTTAGTTCTGTTAATGCTATCAAACGCCTGTTGGAAATCAATGAATAGCAAATGCAGATCAACACCATATTCATAGCATTTCTCCTTAGATTGTCTCATAACAAATATTTGGTCAGTAGTTCCCCTTCCTGGCCGGAATCCACACTGGTTCTCATCCAGTATTTCTTCAGCGTAGTCGCTCAGTCTCCTTTGCAATATACTTGAGAATATCTTATATACAACACTTAGTAATGTTATCCCTCTATAATTTCCACATTGTAACTTATCACCTTTCTTGAAGATGGGACAGATAAGGCCAACCTTCCAATCCTGAGGCATTATCTCTCTTTCCCATATCTCCCCAATCAGTTCATGTAGGTTCCTAGCTATCCCTTGTCCTCCATTCTTTATTACCTCCGCTATGATCTAATCCTCTCCTGGTGCTCTTCCATTTCGTTGACGCTTCACTGTCTCCATAACTTCATCTCCGGATGGTTTAGTGATCTGTGGCTCTACATTCATGTAGACCTGGCTCTCATTCATCTCGTCCTTACGTTCTATATTTAACGTATCTTTAAAATGCTCCGCCCATCTTTCAAAAACTCTCTCTTCCTCTCCAATCACTTTTCCATCTTTATCCTTACACGAGTTCTCCCGTGGTTGAAATTCCTTTGTCATTCGTTTCGTTGCTTGGTACAATTTCTTACTTTCATTCTGGCTGTTCAATTCTTCAATTCTTTCCATTTGTATTCTTAGATACATTATCTTCTTCCTTTTCAGAACTATATTTGCTGTTCTTCTACTTTCTTTATATCTTTCACAATTCCATCTTGTCTCTCTTTGAATCATAATCAATCTGTCTGCATTCTGCTGCTCTATATATTTCCAACATTCATCATCAAACCATTCTTCATTCCTGTTCCTCTTCTTCTCCCCTATAGTTTATTTTACAGTCTCTTCCAATGCTTTCTTTATTCCAGTCCATCTCCTCTCTACAGTGTCATCCTCATTCATATTCTTTAATCTCTCTTCCAAATTATTGTTCAGTGTGTCCTCATATTGCTTGACAATTTGTGTTTGCTGAAACGTTTCCACGTCCCACTGTATCCTCTTAATTTCTCTGTCACATTCTACATTCGCAATTCGTTCTCTAAACAGAGCTTTCACCAAAAATGATCCGAATCACAGTTGGGGCCCCTTGCAGATCTGACGTCAATCATTGAAGGTGCATGTCTTCTTGAAATCAAGACATGGTCAACTTGGTTTACCACTCCAGTGCCTGGCATTTTCCAGGTTCCTTTGAGTATGTCCTTATGTTTAAAACAAGTACTTTTGATTACCATTCTATACTTTCTGCAAATTGACATAGACGCTTCCCATTTTCACTAGTATTAGTATGTACAGAATGTTTCCCTGCTACATACTGCAAGAAGTCCTCTCTACCTATTATGGCATTGAAGTCCCCATGAAGTATTATCACATCATATTTTGGTATCATACTACATTCCTTTTTCAACTGGTCATAGAATGCATTTTTCTTCTCTTCACTATCGTCTTCTATAGGTGCATACGCTGATATAAGTGTCAGATTTCTGAATCGTCCCTTTAGTCTCGTTTTACACATTCTATCTCCTAGAGGCTCAAATCCAAGAAAACTTCTTTTTATCTTTGAACTAATGATAAAGCCTGTTCCGCACTGACCAGTTCTTACTTCAGGACCACGGCATAACATTGTATAGTCCTTCTTGTCAATCCTACCGTTTCCCCTCCATCTCACTTCCTGTAGCGCTACTATATCCATTCCATACTTCAAAACTTCCTCAGCTACTTCTGCCATTTTTCCTATCTGCAACATCGTTCGTACGTTCCATGTTGCCATTGTCAAAATCATATCCTTTTTCCTTGTCCTTAAACATTTTCCAGGTTCATCATCGTTAATACCGTCCAAATTCCGAGGCTTTGTTGAGAGTTTCGTAACTTTTGAGGTTTTAGAGTGTGGGGTTGTTAGCCCCACGCCCAACCCCCAACCTGGAGGACCAGGGTACCGCTCTTATTCTGGCTCATCACTTTAGACCTGTCCAGCTTGGGTGACCCTACCAGGAGCTTAAGCTCCCACTGGTATAGCTCTGAAGATCATTTGAGCTCGCAAGCCGCAAAAACACCCGGCAATAACAAATTGCCTTCTTCAAGGTGGCAGTACCGGCGGGGGGATAAAGTCTATTTAAAACTTTCAAATTCGCTTGGACGCCATTTTCGTTCTTTAGTTAACCGGTTTTTGAAATGCTCATAGATGTACTTCCAGTAGTGCCCTTTATCTCCGTACAAAATTCCAGGGTGATACCGCTAATAGTTTCGGAGATATAGAATGCCGGTGAAATATTTCGCACAGCCGCCATCATGAGGTTATGTAAACAATTGAACGAAGTTAGATGTCGGTGCATTACAATGTGTGTAGACAGATATTGTACCATGTTTCATTGCGTTTGGTTGGTTAAATCACGAGAAACGTCTATTTAAAAGTCGCAACTTCGCTTGGCCGCCATGATGTTTTTGTAGATACCAGGTTTTCAAACGTCACACAGTTAAACTTCTAGTAGTTCCGTTTATCACCGAACAAAATTCCAGGGTGATATCGGTAATGTTTTTCGGAGATATTGAATGCTGGTGAAATAATTCGCACAGCCGCCTTGTTGGATTGGTGAGACGTAACAACTTTTGAAGGGCACGGTCGGGGTTATCCAAAATAGTACTATGAACTTACCGAGTTTCATTGAAATTGCTCAAGCCGTTTAGATTTTATTAGGGGGACACCCACACACGAATCACACACGTACACCCAGACAGACACACGGACAAACGGTGATCTCATAAGCCTAATCTATATATATATAACAAGTGGTTCCGTGAAGAACTATACAGCCTATTTTTATATAGCCCACTTATTGCAACTATCAACATAAACAATTTCAGTTTGATTGCTGTAATAGATTCGTAGATATTGAGAACCGACTAAATAATTCGGATGGTCGCCATGTTGGATTTTATATATGTAGGTCCTAGAGTTATGTACTGTTACATGCAGATTATTGTGTACGTGTAGTATTCAAACTTCAATCGCATAATTAGGACACTAGAAGTTACAAGGAGATTTTAAAATTTTGCACAGCTGCCATCTTTAGGTTATGGAAACAATTGAAATAAATTAGATGCTAGTGGATTACCATTCGTATAAGGATTTACTGTACCAAGTTTCACTGCTCTCGGATGGTTAATTTGCGATAAACGTCCATGTGGTTATTTATACTTCGCGTCGCCGCCATGTTGGATTTGTGATCACCAGGTTATTTAAAGTCCTATAAGTGAACTTGAGTTCATAGCCCCTATGAACAATAATAAATTCAGTTTGATTGCCACAATAGATTCGTAGATATTGAGAGCCGTCTAAATATTTCGGATGGTCGCCATGTTGGATTGTTAAATGTATAGGCCATAGAGTCATGTACCATTATAGGAAAATTATTGGGTAGGTTCATTATTCAAACTTTCACTTCGATCGCATGACTACATCACAAGAAATAAAAACTTAATTTTAAAATTCGCACAGCCGCCATCTTGAGGTTATGTAAACAATTGAACTAAATTAGATACCAGTGCATTACAATGTGCATACATATTTCCTGTACCAGATTTCAGTGCGTTTGGAGCATTAAATCGCGAGAAAGTTATATTTAAAATTTTCTAATTCGCTTGGCCGCCATGTTTGTTTTGTATATAACCGGTTTTTTAAAGTCGTATAAATGGACTTCCAGTAGTGCCCTTTATCTCCGTACAAAACTTCAGGGAGATACCGCTAATAGTTTCAGAGATACAGAATGCCGGTGAAATATTTCGCACATCCGCCATCTTGTGGTTATGTAAACAAATGAACGAAGTTATGCGTCGGTGCATTACAATGTATATAAACATATACTGTACCAAGTTTCATTGCGTTTGGTTGGATAAATCGCAAGAAACGTCTAATTAAATGTCGCAAATTCGCTTGGCCGCCATGTTGGTTTTGTAGTTACCAGGTTTTCAAAGATCACATAGTTCCCTTTATCACCATACATGATGTCAGGGTAATATCGGTAATCGTTTCGGAGATATTGAATGCTGGGGAAATATTTCGCACAGCCGCCATGTTGGATTGGTGAGTCGTATCGAAATTTGAAGGGCACGGTCGAGGTCGGCGGAATAGTGCTATGAACTTACCGAGTTTCATTGAAATCGCTCCAGCCGTTTAGATTTTATTAGGGGGGGACACACACACGAATCACACTCACACACACACACACACAAACACACACGGACAAAATGTGATATCATAAGCCTATTTTTTCAAAATTGAAAATAGGCTAAAAATCAATGTAACGTGATAGATTGTCTGTGGGTATGTATGTCTCCTATGCGTTCATATACCATTCGTCCGATTGCGATGAAACTTGGGTGAGATGTTGAGTACACTCCAAGGAAGGTTTCTGACTTAGTAAATCCATTTTACAATAGGTAGCGCACGCGTAGATTCAACAAATGAGCGACGATGCGCGAAGCATTTCAACAAAGTCCCGTATGTGTTCATATACCATTCGTCCCATAGCGATGAAACTTGGGTGAGAGTTGTGTACACTTACGTGAAGGTTTCAAAATTAGTGAATATATTTCACAGTAGATAGCGCACAAGTAGATTCAACAAATGAGCGACGACACGCAATGCGTTTCAACAAAGTCCCGTATGCATTCATATACCATTCGTCCGATAGCTATGAACTTGCGTAAAATGTTGTGTACACTGCAGGGAAATTTTCTGGCTTAGTACATCCACTTTACAATAGGCAGCGCACGAGTAGATTCAACAAATGAGCTACGACGCGCGAAGCATTTCAACAAAGTCACGTTTGCGTTCATATACCATTCGTCCGATAGCGATGAAACTAGGCTGAGATTTTGTGTGCACTCCAGGGAAGGTTTCTAGCTTAGTAAATCCCTTTAAAAATAGGTAGAGCACGAGTAGAATCAACAAATGAGCAACGGTGCGCGAAGCGTTTCAACAAAGTTCCATATAATTACATATACCATTCATCCGATAGCGATAAAACTTGGGTGAGATGTTGTGTACACTCCAGGGAAGGTTTCTGGCTTAGTACATACATTTTACAATAGGTAGCGCACCAGTAGATTCAACAAATGAGCGATGACACGCGAAGCGTTTCAACAAAGTCCCGTATAAAGTCATATACCATTCGTCTGATAGTGATAAATGTTTGGTGAATTGTTGTGTACACTCCAGGAAAGGTTTCTGGCTAAGTAAATCCATTTTACAATACGAAGTGCACGTTTATATTCAACAAATGAGTGACTACGCGCGAAGCGTTTCGACCACGTCCCGTATACGTTCACATACCATTCATCCGATTGCGATGAAACATGGGTGAGATGCTGTGTACACTCCAGGGAAGGTTTCTGGCTGAGTACATCCATATTACAATATGTAGCGCAAGAGTAGAATCAACAAATGAGCGACGACATGCCAAGCGTTTCAACGAAGTCCCGTATGCATTCATGTACCATTCGTCCGTAGCTATGAAACTTGGGTGAGATGTTGTGTACACGTCATGGAAAATTTCTGGCTTAGTAAATCCACTATACTATATGCAGCGCACAAGTTGATTCAACAAATGAGGGACGACGCGCGAAGCGTTTCAACAAAGTCCCGTATAAGGTCATATACCATTATGCCGTTAGCGGTGAAACTTGGGTGAAATATGATGGACACTCCAAGGAAGGTTTCTGGCTTAGTAAATACATTTCACAGTAGGTAGCACACGAGTAGATTCGACAAATGAACGACGACATGCGGAGCGTTTCAATACAGTCCCCTATGTCTTCATATCCCATTAGTCCGATAGCGATGGAACTTGGGTGAGATATTGTGGACACTTACGTGACGGTTTCTAACTTAGTAAATACATTTTACAGTAGGTGGCGCACGAGTAGATTCAACAAATGAGTGACGGAGCGCGAATCGTTTAAACAAAATCAGGTATGCGTTCATATACTATTCATCCGATTGCGATGAAACATTGATCAGTTATTGTGTACCCGTCAGGGAAGGGGACTTAGTAAATCCATTTCACAATAAGGAGCGCAAGAGTAGATGCAACAAATGGGTGACGACGCACGAAGCGTTTCAACAAAATCCCCTATTGCGTTCATATAACATTCTTCGATTGCGATGAAACCTTGATGAGTTATTGTGTACACGCCAGGGAAGGGCTTCGACTTAGTAATACATTTCACAATAGGTAGCGCACGAGTAGATTCAACAAATGAGTGACAGCGCACGAATCGTTTAAACAAAACCCCGTATACATGCATATACAATTCATCCGATTGCGATGAATCATTGATGAGTTATTGTGTACACGCCAGGGAAGGGTTTCGACTTAGTAAAACCATTTCACAACATGTAGCGTACGAGTAGATTCAACAAATGAGTGACAGCGATGAAACTTTTGAAAATTGTTGTGCACGCTTCCACGAATGGTTCTAAATTAGAAAATCCATTTTACGATAGCTTAGAGGCAGTTAACATGTGTATCCAAAAGCACTTCAAGAAACAGAATTTCAACGCCAACACTTTCTTTGATTGGCATTGCAACGCATGCCGGGTACAGCTTGTCTATATATATAACAAGTAGTTCCGAGAAGAACTATACAGCCTATTTTCATATATCCTACTTATGTTAATTGCCACTATTTAACATACACAATTTCAGTTTGATTGCTGTAATAGATTCGTAGATATTGAGAACCGACTAAATATTTCGGATGGTCGCCATGTTGGATTTTATATATGTAGGTCCTAGAGTTATGTACTGTTACATGCAGATTATTGTGAACGTGTAGTATTCAAACTTCAATCGCATAATTAGGACACAAGAAGAAACAAGGAGATTTAAATTATTTTCACAGCTGCCATCTTGAGGTTATGGAAACAATTGAAATAAATTAGATGCCAGTGGATTAACATTCGGATAAAGATTTACTGTACCAAGTTTCACTGCACGCAGATGGTTAAATTGCGAGAAACGTCCATGTGAATATTTATAATTCGCGTCACCGCCATGTTGGATTTGTGATCACCAGGTTATTTAAAGTCCTATAGGTGAACTTAAGTTAATAGCCCCTATGAACATAAAAAAAAATGCAGTTTGATTGCTAAAATAGATTCGTAGATATTCAGTATCGTCTAAATATTTCGGATGGTCGCCATGTTGGATTGTTAAATGTATAGGCCATAGAGTCATGTACCATTAAAGGAAAATTATTGCGTAGGTTCATTATTCAAACTTTCACTTCGATCGCATGACTACATCACAAGAAATAAAAACTTAATTTTAAAATTCGCACAGCCGCCATCTTGAGGTTATGTAAACAATTGAACTAAATTAGATACCAGTGAATTACAATGTGTATAAATATTTCCTGTACCAGGTTTCAGTGCGCTTGGAACATTAAATCGCGAGAAAGGTCTATTTAAAATGTTCAAATTCGCTTAGCCGCCATGTTCGTTTTGTAGTTAACCGGTTTTTGAAAATCTTATAGATGGACTTCCAGTAGTGCCCTTTATCTCAGTACAAAATTTTAGGGAGATACCGCTAATAGTTTCAGAGATATAGAATGCCGGTGAAATATTTCGCACATCCGCCATCTTGTGATTATGTAAACAATTGAACGAAATTATATGTCGGTGCATTACAATGTATATAAACATATACTGTACCATGTTTCATTGCGTTTGGTTGGTCAAATCGCGAGAAACGTCTATTTAAAAGTCGCAAATTCGCTTGGCCGCCATGTTCGTCTTGTAGTTACCAGGTTTTCAAAAGTCACATAAGTGAACTTATAGTAGTTCCCTCTATCACCATAGAAAATGTCAGGGTAATATCGGTAATAGTTTCGGAGATATTGAATGCTGGGGAAATATTTCGCACAGCCGCCATGTTGGATTGGTGAGTCGTAACAAAATTTGAAGGGCACGGTCGAGGTCGCCGGGAATAATGCTATGAACTTTCCGAGTTTCATTGAAATCGCTTCTGCCGTTTAGATTTTATTAGGGGGGGACACACACACGAATCACACACACACACACACACACACGCACACACACACGGACAAAAGGTGATCTCATAAGCCTATTTTTTCAAAATTGAAAATAGGCTAAAAATCAATGTTACGAATAGTTTGTCTGTGGGTATGTGGGTATGTCTCCTATGCGTTCATATACCTTTCGTCCCGTTGCGATGAAACTTGGGTGAAATGTTGATTACACTCCAAGGAAGGTTTCTGACTTAGTAAATCCATTTTACAATAGGTAGCGCACGCGTAGATTCAACAAATGAGCGACGATGCGCGAAGCGTTTCAAGAAAGTCCAGTATGTGTTCATATACCATTCGTCCGATAGCGATGAAACTTGGGTGAGATGTTGTGTATACTTACGTGAAGGTTTCAAAATTAGTGAATACATTTCACTGTAGATAGCGCACGAGTAGATTCAACAAATGGGCGACGACACGCAAAGCGTTTCAACAAAGTCCCGTATGCGTTCATATACCATTCGTCCGATAGCTATGAATCTTGCGTAAAATGTTGTGTACACTGCAGGGAAATTTTCTGGCTTAGTACATCCACTTTACAATAGGCAGCGCACGAGTAGATTCCACAAATGGGCTACGATGCGCGAAGCATTTCAACAAAGTCCCATATAAGGTCATATACCATTCATCCGATAGCGATGAAACTTTGGTGAGATGTTGTGTACACTCCAGGGAAGGTTTCTGGCTGAGTACATCCATATCACAAAACGTAGCGCAAGAGTAGAATCAACAAATGAACGACGACACGCGAAGAGTTTCAAACAAGTCCCGTATGCATTCATAAACCATTCGTCCGATAGCTATTCAACTTGGGTGAGATATTGTGTACACATCATGGAAGGTTTCTGCCTTAGTAAATCCACTATACAATAGGCAGCGCACAAATAGATTCAACAAATGAGGGACGACGTGCGAAGCGTTTCAACAAAGTCCCGTATAGGGTCATATAGCATTCTGCCGTTAGCGGTGAAAATTGGGTGAAATATGGTGGACACACCAAGGAAGGTTTCTGGCTTAGTAAATACATTTCACAGTAGGTAGCACTCGAGTAGATTCGACAAATGAACGACGACACGCGGAGCGTTTCAATACAGTCCCCTATGCCTTCATATCCCATTAGTCCGATAGCGATGAAACTTGGGTGAGATGCTGTGGACACTTATGTGACGGTTTCTAACTTAGTAATTACAATTTACAGTAGATAGCGCACGAGTAGATTCAACAAATGAGTGACGGGGTGCGAATCGTTTAACCAAAATCCGGTATGCGTTCATATACTATTCATCCGATTGCGATGAAACATTGATCAGTTTTTGTGTACACGCCGGTGAAGGGTCTCGACTTAGTAAATCCATTTCACAATAAGTAGCGCAAGAGTAGGTGCAACAAATGGGTGACGACGCGGGAAGCGTTTCAACAAAATCCCCTATTGCGTTCATATAACCTTCTTCGATTGCGATGAAACCTTGATGAGCTATTGTGTACACGCCAGGGAAGGGCTTCGACTTAGTAATACATTTCTCAATAGGTAACACACGAGTAGATTCAACAAATGAGTGACAGCGTACGAATCGTTTTAAGAAAACCCCGTATACGTACATATACCATTCATCCGATTGCGATGAAACATTGATGAGTTATTGTGTACACGCCAGGGGAGGGTTTCGACTTAGTAAATCCATTTCTCAATAGGTAGCACACGAGTATATGCAACAAATGGGTGACGACGCGCGAAGCGTTTCAACAAATTCCTCTATGCGTTCATATAACCTTCTTCGATTGTGATCAAACCTTGATGAGTTATTGTGTACACGCCAGGGTAGGGTTTCGACTTAGTAAATCCATTTCTCAAGTAGGAAGCGTATGATAGAATCAACAAATGAGTGACAGCGCACGAATCGTTCAAACAAAATCCCGTATACGTTCATATGCCATTCATCCGATTGCGATGAAACATTTGAAAATTGTTGTGCACGCTCCCACGAATGATTATAAATTAGAAAATCCATTTTCTGATAGCTTACAGGCAGCGAACGGAAATTGAAAAACATGCTGTGTATCCAAAATCACTTCAAGAAACAGAATTTCAACGCCAACACTTTCTTTGATTGGCATTGCAACGCATGCCGGGTACAGCTTCTATATATATAAAAATCAATGTAACGTGATAGTTTGTCTGTGGGTATGTATGTCTCCTATGCGTTCATATACCATTCATCCGATAGCGATGAAACTAGGCTGAGATTTTGTGTGCACTCCAGGGAAAGTTTCTAGCTTAGTAAATCCCTTTAAAAATAGGTAGAGCACGAGTAGAATCAACAAATGAGCAACGGTGCGCGAAGCGTTTCAACAAAGTCCCATATAATTTCATATACCATTCATCCGATAGCGATGAAACTTGGGTGAGATGTTGTGTACACTCCAGGGAAGGTTTCTGGCTTAGTACATACATTTTGCAATAGGTAGCGCACCAGTAGATTCAACAAATGAGCGATGATACGCGAAGCGTTTCAACAAAGTCCCGTATAAACTCATATACCATTCGTCTGATAGTGATAAATGTTTGGTGAATTGTTGTGTACACTCCCGGAAAGGTTTCTGGCTAAGTAAATCCATTTTACAATACGAAGCGCATGTTTATCTTCAACAAATGAATAACTACGCGCGAAGCGTTTCGACAACGTCCCGTATACGTTCACATACCATTCATCCGATTGCGATGAAACTTGGGTGAGATGTTGTGTACACTCCAGGGAAGGTTTCTGGCTGAATACATCCATATTACAATATGTAGCGCAAGAGTAGAATCAACAAATGGGCGACGACATGCGAAGCGTTTCAACGAAGTCCCGTATGCATTCATGTACCATTCGTCCGTAGCTACGAAACTTGGGTGAGATGTTGTGTACACGTCATGGAAAATTTCCGGCTTAGTAAATCCACTATACTATATGCAGCGCACAAGTTGATTCAACAAATGAGGGACGACGCGCGAAGCGTTTCAACAAAGTCCCGTATAAGGTCATATACCATTCTGCCGTTAGCGGTGAAACTTGGGTGAAATATGATGGACACTCCAAGGAAGGTTTCTGGCTTAGTAAATACATTTCACAGTAGGTAGCACACGAGTAGATTCGACAAATCAACGACGACATGCGGAGCGTTTCAATACAGTCCCCTATGTCTTCATATCCCATTAGTCCGATAGCGATGAAACTTGGGTGAGATGTTGTGGACACTTACGTGACGGTTTCTAACTTAGTAAATACATTTGACAGTAGGTGGCGCACGAGTAGATTCAACAAATGAGTGACGGAGCGCGAATCGTTTAAACAAAATCAGGTATGCGTTCATATACTATTCATCCGATTGCGATGAATCATTGATCAGTAATTATGTACCCGCCAGGGAAGGGGACTTAGTAAATCCATTTCACAATAAGTAGCGCAAGAGTAGATGCAACAAATGGGTGACGACGTGCGAAGCGTTTCAACAAAATCCTCTATTGCGTTCATATAACATTCTTCGATTGCGATGAAACCTTGACGCGTTATTGTGTACAAGCCAGGGAAGGGCTTCGACTTAGTAATACATTTCACAATAGGTAGCGCACGAGTAGATTCAACAAATGAGTGACAGCGCACGAATCGTTTAAACAAAACCCCGTATACATGCATATACAATTCATCCAATTGCGATGAGTCATTGATGAGTTATTGTGTACACGCCAGGGAAGGGTTTCGACTTAGTAAATCCATTTCACAACATGTAGCGTACGAGTAGATTCCACAAATGAGTGACAGCGATGAAACTTTTGAAAGTTGTTGTGCACGCTTCCACGAATGGTTCTAAATTAGAAAATCCATTTTACGATAGCTTAGAGGCAGTTAACATGTGTATCCAAAAGCACTTCAAGAAACAGAATTTCAACGCCAACACTTTCTTTGATTGGCATTGCAACGCATGCCGGGTACAGCTTGTCTATATATATAAAAATCAATGTTACGAATAGTTTGTGTGTGGGTATGTGGGTATGTCTCCTATGTGTTCATATACCTTTCGTCCCATTGCGATGAAACTTGGGTGAAATGTTGTTTACACTCCAAGGAAGGTTTCTGACTTAGTAAATCTATTTTACAATAGGTAGCGCACGCGTAGATTCAACAAATGAGCGACGATGCGCGAAGCGTTTCAAGAAAGTCCCGTATGTGTTCATATACCATTCGTCCGATAGCGATGAAACTTGGGTGAGATGTTGTGTATACTTACGTGAAGGTTTCAAAATTAGTGAATACATTTCACTGTAGATAGCGCACGAGTAGATTCAACAAATGGGCGACGACACGCAAAGCGTTTCAACAAAGTCCCGTATGCGTTCATATACCATTCGTCCGATAGCTATGAATCTTGCGTAAAATGTTGTGTACACTGCAGGGAAATTTTCTGGCTTAGTACATCCACTTTACAATAGGCAGCGCACGAGTAGATTCCACAAATGGGCTACGATGCGCGAAGCATTTCAACAAAGTCCCATATAAGGTCATATACCATTCATCCGATAGCGATGAAACTTTGGTGAGATGTTGTGTACACTCCAGGGAAGGTTTCTGGCTGAGTACATCCATATTACAATACGTAGCGCAAGAGTAGAATCAACAAATGAACGACGACACGCGAAGAGTTTCAACCAAGTTCCGTATGCATTCATAAACCATTCGTCCGATAGCTATTCAACTTGGGTGAGATATTGTGTACACATCATGGAAGGTTTCTGCCTTAGTAAATCCACTATACAATAGGCAGCGCACAAATAGATTCAACTAATGAGGGACGACGTGCGAAGCGTTTCAACAAAGTCCCGTATAAGGTCATATAGCATTCTGCCGTTATCGGTGAAAATTGGGTGAAATATGGTGGACACACCAAGGAAGGTTTCTGGCTTAGTAAATACATTTCACAGTAGGTAGCACACGAGTAGATTCGACAAATGAACGACGACACGCGGAGCGTTTCAATACAGTCCTCTATGCCTTCATATCCCATTAGTCCGATAGCGATGAAACTTGGGTGAGATGCTGTGGACACTTATGTGACGGTTTCTAACTTAGTAATTACATTTTAGAGTCGGTGGCGCACGAGTAGATTCAACAAATGAGTGACGGGGTGCGAATCGTTTAAACAAAATCCGGTATGCGTTCATATACTATTCATCCGATTGCGATGAAACATTGATCAGTTTTTGTGTACACGCCAGTGAAGGGTCTCGACTTAGTAAATCCATTTCACAATAAGTAGCGCAAGAGTAGGTGCAACAAATGGGTGACGACACGCGAAGCGTTTCAACAAAATCCCCTATTGCGTTCATATAACCTTCTTCAATTGCGATGAAACCTTGATGAGTTATTGTGTACACGCCAGGGAAGGGCTTCGACTTAGTAATACATTTCTCAATAGGTAGCGCACGAGTAGATTCAACAAATGAGTGACAGCGCACGAATCGTTTTAAGAAAACCCCGTATACGTGCACATACCATTCATCCGATTGCGATGAAACATTGATGAGTTATTGTGTACACGCCAGGGGAGGGTTTCGACTTAGTAAATCCATTTCACAATAAGTAGCACACGAGTATATGCAGCAAATGGGTGACGACGCGCGAAGCGTTTCAACAAAATCCCCTATGCGTTCATATAACCTTCTTCGATTGTGATGAAACCTTGATGAGTTATTGTGTACACGCCAGGGTAAGGTTTCGACTTAGTAAATCCATTTCTCAAGTAGAAAGCGTATGAGTAGAATCAACAAATGAGTGACAGCGCACGAATCGTTCAAACAAAATCCCGTATACGTTCATATGTCATTCATCCGATTGCGATGAAACTTTTGAAAGTTGTTGTGCACGCTCCCACGAATGATTCTAAATTAGAAAATCCATTTTACGATAGCTTAGAGGCAGTGAACGGAAATTGAAAAACATGTTGTGTATCCAAAATCACTTCAAGAAACAAAATTTCAACGCCAACACTTTCTTTGATTGGCATTGCAACGCATGCCGGATACAGCTTGTCTATCTATCTATATATATAAAAATCAATGTTACGTGATAGTTTGTCTGTGGGTGTGTATGTCTCCTATGCGTTCATATACCATTCATCCGATTACGATGAAACTTGGGTGAAATGTTGAGTACACTCCAAGGAAGGTTTTTGGCTTAGTAAATCCATCTTGCAATGGGTAGCGCATGAGTAGATTCAACAAATGAGCGACGGCGTGCGGTGTGTTTCAACAAAGTCCCGTATGCGTTCATATAGCATTCGTCTGACAGCGATGGAACTCGGATGAGATATTGAGTACACGCCAAGGAAGGATTCTGGCTTAGTAAATCTACTATACAATAGGTAGCGCACGAGTAAATTCAACAAATGAGTGACGAAGCGTTTCAAAATAGACCCGTATGCGTTCATATACCATACATCAGATAGCGATGAAAATTGGGTGAGATGTTGAGTATACTCCAAGAATGGTTTCTGGCTTAGTAAATCCACTTAACAATAGGTAGCGCACGAGTAGATCCAACAAATGAGCGACGACGCGCGAAGCGCTTCAAAAAGTCCCGTATGCGTTCATATACCATTCGTCCGATAGCGATGAAACTTGGTTGAGATATTGAGTACACTCCAAGGAAGGATTCTGGCTTAGTAAATCCACGATACAGTAGGTAGCGCACGAGTAAATTCAACAAATGAGCGGCGACGCACCAAGCGTTTCAACAAAGACCCGTATGCGTTCATATACCATCCGTCAGAAGATGAAAATTGGGTGAGATGTTGAGTACACTCCAAGGGAGGTTTCTAGCTTAGTAAATCCATTTTACAATAGGCAGCGCACGAGTAGATTCAGCAAATGAATGACGGCACGCGAATCGTATAAGTAAAATCCCTTATGCGTTCATATGCCACTCATCCGATTGCAATGCAACTTGGGTGAGTTGTTGTGCACACTGCAGGGAAGGTTTCTGACTTAGTAAATACATTGTTCAATAGGAAGCGCACGGGTAGATTCAATAAATGAGTGTCGGTGAGCGAATCGTGTAAATAAAATCACGTATATATTCATATACCATTCATCCGATCGCGATGAAACTTGAGCGAGTTATTGTGTACACTGCAGGGAACGTTTATGATTTTGTAAGTCCATTGTATAATAGGTAGATAGCACACGAGTAGTTTCAACAAATGAGTGACGGCGCGCGAATAATTTCAACAAAGTTCCATCTGCGTTTATATAGGCCTACCATTCATCCGATTGCGATGACATTTGAGTGAGTTATTGTGTACAATGCAGGGAACGTTTATGATTTAGTAAATGCATTGTGCAATAGGTAGCGCACGAGTTGATTCAACAAATGAGTGATGGCGCGCGAATCGTTTAAACATAATCCTGTATGCTTTCATATGCCATTCATCCGATTGCGTTGAAACGTTGATGCTTTGTTGTGTACACGCCAGAAAAGGTTTTTGGCTTAGTAAATCCATTTTACATTAGGTAGCACACGAGTAGATGCAACAAATGAGTGACGACGCGCGAAGGGTTTCAACAAAGTTCCATCTTCGTTCATATACCATTCATCCGATTGCGATGAAGCTTTGTTGAGTTGTTGTGCACGCTCCCACGAATGTTTCTAAATTGGTAAATCCATTTTACGATAGCTTAGAGGCAGTTAACGGAAATTGAACAAAATATTGTGTATCCTAGAGCTTTTCAAGGAACAAAATTACAACGCCAACACTTTCTTTGGTTGGCATTGCAAGGCATGCCGGGTACAGCTTGAATATATATAAATCAATGTAACGTGATAGTTTGTCTGTGGGTATGTATGTCTCCTATGCGTTCATATACCATTCGTCCGATTGCGATGAAACTTGGGTGAGATGTTGAGTACACACCAAGGAAGGTTTCTGACTTAGTAAATCCATTTTACAATAGGTAGCACACGCGTAATTCAACAAATGAGCGACGATGCGCGAAGCGTTTCAAGAAAGTCCCGTATGTGTTCATATACCATTCGTCCGATAGCGATGAAACTTGGGTGACATGTTGTGTACACTTACGTGAAGGTTTCAAAATTAGTGAATACATTTCACTGTAGATAGCGCATGAGAAGATTCAACAAATGAGCGACGACACGCAAAGCGTTTCAACAAAGTCCCGTATGCATTCATATACCATTCGTCCGATAGCTATGAAACTTGCGTAAAATGTTGTGTATACTGCAGGGAAATTTTCTGGCTTAGTACATCCACTTTACAATAGGCAGCACACGAGTAGATTCAACAAATGAGCTACGACGCGCGAAGCATTTCAACAAAGTCACGTTTGCGTTCATATACCATTCACCCGATAGCGATGAAACTAGGCTGAGATGTTGTGTGCACTCCAGGGAAGGTTTCTAGCTTAGTAAATCCCTTTAAAAATAGGTAGAGCATGAGTAGAATCAACAAATGAGCGACGACGCGCGAAGCGTTTCAATAAAGTCCCATATAATTTCATATACCATTCATCCGATAGCGATGAAACTTGGGTGAGATGTTGTGTACACTCCAGGGAAGGTTTCTGGCTTAGTACATACATTTTACAATAGGTAGCGCACCCTTAGATTCAACAAATGAGCGATGACACGCGAAGCGTTTCAACAAAGTCCCGTATAAAGTCATATACCATTCGTCTGATAGTGATAAATGTTTCGTGAATTGTTGTGTACACTCCAGGAAAGGTTTCTGGCTAAGTAAATCCATTTTACAATACGAAGCGCATGTTTATCTTCAACAAATGAGTAACTACGCGCGAAGCGTTTCGACAACGTCCCGTATACGTTCACATACCATTCATCCGATTGCGATGAAACTTGGGTGAGATGTTGTGTACACTCCAGGGAAGGTTTCTGGCTGAGTACATCCATATTACAATATGTAGCGCAAGAGTAGAATCAACAAATGAGCGACGACACGCGAAGCGTTTCAACCAAGTCCCGTATGCATTCATGTACCATTCGTCCGTAGCTATGAAACTTGGGTGAGATGTTGTGTGCACGTCATGGAAAAATTTCTGGCTTAGTAAATCCACTATACTATATGCAGCGCACAAGTTGATTCAACAAATGAGGGACGACGCGCTAAGCGTTTCAACAAAGTCCCGTATAAGGTCATATACCATTCTGCCGTTAGCGGTGAAAATTGGGTGAAATATGGTGGACACACCAAGGAAGGATTCTGGCTTAGTAAATACATTTCACAGTAGGTAGCACACGAGTAGATTCGACAAATGAACGACGACACGCGGAGCGTTTCAATACAGTCCCCTATGCCTTCATATCCCATTAGTCCGATAGCGATGAAACTTGGGTGAGATGCTGTGGACACTTATGTGACGGTTTCTAACTTAGTAAATACATTTTACAGTAGGTAGCGCACGAGTAGATTCAACAAATGAGTGACGGGGTGCGAATCGTTTAAACGAAATCCGGTATGCGTTCATATACTATTCATCCGATTGCGATGAAACATTGATCAGTTATTGTGTACACGCCAGTGAAGGGTCTCGGCTTAGTAAATCCATTTCACAATAAGTAGCGCAAGCGTAGGTGCAACAAATGGGTGACGACGCGCGAAGCGTTTCAACAAAATCCCCTATTGCGTTCATATAACCTTCTTCGATTGCGATGAAACCTTGATGAGTAATTGTGTACACGCCAGGGAAGGGCTTCGACTTAGTAATACATTTCTCAATAGGTAACACACGAGTAGATTCAACAAATGAGTGACAGCGCACGAATCGTTTTAAGAAAACCCCGTATACGTGCATATACCATTCATCCGATTGCGATGAAACATTGATGAGTTATTGTGTACACGCCAGGGGAGGGTTTCGACTTAGTAAATCCATTTCACAATAGGTAGCACACGAGTATATGCAACAAATGGGTGACGACGCGCGAAGCGTTTCAACAAAATCCTCTATGCGTTCATATAACCTTCTTCGATTGTGATGAAACCTTGATGAGTTATTGTACACGCCAGGGTAGGGTTTCGACTTAGTAAATCCATTTCTCAAGTAGGAAGCGTATGAGCAGAATCAACAAATGAGTGACAGCGCACGAATCGTTCAAACAAAATCCCGTATACGTTCATATGCCGTTCATCCGATTGCGATGAAACTTTTGAAAGTTGTTGTGCACGCTCCCACGAATGATTATAAATTAGAAAATCCATTTTCTGATAGCTTACAGGCAGTGAACGGAAATTGAAAAACATGTTGTGTATCCAAAATCACTTCAAGGAACAGAATTTCAATGCCAACACTTTCTTTGATTGGCATTGCAACGCATGCCGGGTACAGCTTGATTTTTATAAATGAAAATAGACTAAAAATCAATGTTACGTGTATGTCCCCTATGCGTTCATAAACCATTTCATCTGATTGCGAAGAAACTTGGGCGAGTTGTTGTGTGCACTCCAGGGAAGGTTTCTAGCTACGATGTAACACAAAAGTGTGAGAGACTTAACTGGAACCCTAAAATATCACAGTAACCCAATTGCACGATCTGCAAGGTGTGAGAATAGCTCGCTGATTCATCGCGAGGTGGCATGAGGGGACTGTCAGCATCCCGCCGTGTTATCTGATATTGCTGTCTATTCCAATATTGTTCACGCCATGACTTTTGATCTGGAGTTCATAAAACTGACCTCATGCTTGGCCGCCGGTTCGAATACGGTCATGGCATGCGAATCGTTTCAAGTCCCTTATGCGTTCATATACCATCTCCGATTGCGATGAAACTTTGGCGAGTTGTGTTTGCACTCCAGAGAAGGTTTCTGGAATAGTAAATCCATTTTACAATAGGTAGCACACGAGTAGATTCAACAAATGAGTGACGGCGCGCGAATCGTTTCAACGAAATCCTGTATTCGTTCATATACCATCATCGATTTCAGTGAAACTTGGGTGAGTTGTTGTGTGCACTCCAGGGAAGGTTTCTGGTTTACTAAATCCAACTTTCAATAGGTAGCGCACGAGTAGATTCAACAAATGAGTGACGACGCGCGAATCGTTTCATCAACGTCCTGTATGCGTTCATATACCATTCATCCAATTACGATGGAACTTGGGTGAGTTGTTGAGTGCACTTCAAGGAAAGTTTCTGGCTTAGTAAAACCATTTCACAATAGGTAGCGCACGAGTAGATTCAACAAATGAGTGGCGGCGCGTGAATGGTTTCAACAAAGACCTGTATGAGTTCATATACCATTCATCCAATTGAGATGGAACTTGGGTGAGTTGTTGTGTACATTCCTAGGATAGTTTCTGGCTTAGTAAATCCATTTCACAATAGGTAGCGCACGAGTAGATTCAACAAATGAGTGGCGGCGCGTGAATGGTTTCAACAAAGTCCTGTATGCGTTCATATACCATTCATCCAATTGCGATGAAACTTGTGTGAGTTGTTGTGTACACTCCTAGGATAGTTTCTGGCTTAGTAAATCCATTTCACAATAGCTAGCTCATGAGTAGATTCAATAAATGAGTGAGGGCACACGAATCGTTTTAACAAAGTCGTGTATGCGTTCATATGCCATTCATCCGACTGCGATGAAATTTAGGTGAGTTGTTGTGCACACTGCCGCAAGAGCTTCTAAATTAGATAAACCATTTGATAGTTGGTAGCATACGAGTAGTTTCAACGAGTAAGTGTTGGTCAGCGAATCATTTCAGGAGAGTCCCGTAAGCGATCATATACAAAACCGCCAATTGGAATGAAACATTGGTGAATTGTTGTGCACACTCCCACCATTGTTTCTGAATAAGTAAATCCATTTACATTAGATGGCGCACGAGTAGTTTAAAAAATGCTCACTTGGTCTGCTGTATGTGGCGTGCTCGCGCGTCAGAGAGCCTTTGGATTTATTTATATACACACCATAGAGAAAAACAAAGAATACTGTTTATGCAAAGACTATTCGGTAAACGAAATTACAATTCAAACGCTTCTTTCTTTCTTTCTTTCTTGGGCTGGCGGCGTGGCTCAGCGGGAACGTTCTCGCCTGCTGTGACCAAGGTTGTAGGATTTAATCCTGGAGCAGCCAGTTGGCTTTTGAGGGTGCGCAAATGTGAGGGGGCCGTGACAGTAGATTTACTGGCACGTTAAAGATCCCCTTCGGGTCAAAGAATCTGTCGCTTCAGAGTCTCTAAAAGGCGCAGTTGTTAAATGGGACGTAAACCCAACAACATTATTATTATTATTATGTTGCTTTCTGTCCGTGATTGGCCTTGCAACGCATGTCGGGTGTAGCTAGTATAATACTGAACTGCATTCATTTACATAATCATTATTATTACCGTGTTTCTTCTTAGAAAGTCCGTGCGTGTGAATTAATTTTAGGGGCATAGGATACTTTGGTCATAAGCACCATGTAGTTAGGTGTGTGTTGAACTTATCTCATAACCTTTATTTATGTGAGGACTGTAGTAGAGTGTAATAGAGAAAGTTTTTTAGTCGGTCAACAGGAATTGTGTCCATTTACATTAAGTGGAAAACAAGTATTTACAACCCTTCAAAGTAACACGCTCTTTATGTACAAATACCTACTGAATTGGATGACATGTTTCGAGCCTCACGCGCTCATCCTCAGATCCTGTTCACTTAGACCCAACTAGTGTGCGATGTTTATGAATCACAATTAAACAAATAATAAATGTATACAATATTTTATTACATACGTCTGTAAACAGTTGTGTAGCGTTTCAACTATCTACAAACAGTATAATACACCTCTATAGTTGTTGGGTTATTATTATTATTAATGTGGATTAAGTATGTTTCCTGTTGTCTATTGAAATGTTATTATGAATAATTTCAGTGTTGAAATTGTCTGCCTTTTTCTTTAATATTGTTCTAAATCAAGCGTTCCTATTTAAACTATTGCAATGTCTCGCGTGGCGAATACACAGTTACACAATGCACTGGAAGCAATGAAGCTATGTCAAATTATCTGGTGTTTAGAGCTGATCCTTGTGGTCCGGTTCCACTGCGTACCTACAGCATAGGGTAGAATGTGTAACTGTATTACGAACAGGATAAGATAGGGGCCCCGGGACTAGAGGTAAGGTACTATCCCTACATTTGCCTGGAAGGAATGTGTAAGCCCACTCTAACGATAGACATTATCCGATCTAATATTGGAAACTCTGATTTCAGATGCCTTCGCGGTCGTGGTGCTCGATTTAATAAGGTGGCTACGCCGCAGATTAATAAGAAAGTTTCTAGGCGAGAACTGTGTTCCGGCGTAACACTAAATATTCCGTAGGATTTTTCTCTCTGAACAAATGTTGTTATCAATACAATAAATCATATTATTACAATTTCCGTGATAATTATGGTAAATAGATGCGTAAGTGGAAATTAATTCACACATAATGTTAACAAGCAATTATGTTATTCCTTGTGGTAATTTGTGTCTGTCGGTGATCAAAGACTTGTAACTACTTATGACGTCATAATATCAGTCATTAATAAACCGAAGCCGGAGCTTCAACAAGTGCCTAGGCTGATATGTAAAATAATTTCTTAGACCATCAACCTAAATAGTTCCGGCACTTCATGAAATCACGCAACAGGTAGTGCAATTAATCATTCCTACACTAAATGCCGGCTTTTCATGAAATGAGTAATGTATTCATGAAGTGACGGATTTCACTATCTGCCTACGACATATGCATTAACCTTGGCTTCAAACTCTGTAATGTTCCTTTCTCTCTTTGCATCCTTTTTCACTGTTGTTAGTGTAACATTTGTAATCCGATATACATGAGCCAAGGGGACAATTATCAGGTATTGTATAAAGTCTTGTTATCTGTAACGTAGATAGTCATTTACGCCATAAACTCTAAAAGGAAGGTTCTCCTTAAACAGCTGTTTTTTTATTGTCTGTTGCAGATAATATCCAGAAGCAACACGTTCACCAGAGAGGATGCATGTGCCCACGCTCGGATTCCTAACTATCGCATTGATCGACATAATATCTACCTCGAACATATTCCTTGATCCAAAAGAACGCCAGCTGATACATGATGTCAAACATTTCTCCCTGCTGATCTCAGTATTATTGGATGGCCACAGCAATAAAGTCAATAATATTTTAACGGTGTACATGGACAGATATAATGTTAGCTCTATGTCCAAAACATTACTACATCTTATACATCAGCAATGTTACACTGGTGTACAGTTGGTTAATGGTGAGGAAGTGCTGCAGAAGGAAGAGTTCTCCAAGAGTAGCTCATATCTCGTCTTCCTTCACCAGTGTTCCAGGAAGGTTGTTAAAGAGAGTGTTGCCCATCTGAGTCAACTGAGTGGTTGGAACCCCCGAGGAAGGTTCCTCGTGTTCATTATGTCTGCTATGGACAGCTGTGTGTCCTCTGTGTTTCAATTATTGTGGCGATACAAGATACTGAATGTAGTGGTCTCTATATCTACCGTAACGAGCGGAGAGAAAGATAACATCAAGACATTCACCTACAATCCTTTCGGAGATGGAGGTGGCATTGTTGTTCACGACAAGACTAATGAAGATAAGGGTAGTTTATACTCTCAAGAACCTCTTAACCTACAAGGTGACCCAGTAAAATTCACTTCATTAGAAAACATATTACCAAACACCACAACACCTCCAGGTACAACATATCAAGCACTTCACGGAGAAATTCTCATGGCTTTTCTATCTCTCGTAAATGCAACGCCTGAATTTGTTCGTGTTGAGCGACATCGTGTAGTAAACGCAGCCTGGAAAAATTTGATAGATATTGTATTCATTATGTTCCGACCTCTATCTAATTTAGATAGGAATTGTATCTACCCACATCACTTCGACAGTATCATCTTTCTTGTGCCAAAATCCACACGGATTCCTCAGTACCAGAACTTATTTTTGCCTTTTGACCGATTAACATGGACACTGATTGCATGCAGCATACCGTTGATGTCCATTTCATGGTATCTCTTTCAACGTGACAATGGAACAGCTAGAAAATTCCCAGCATTATTTTTCTACACTTTCTCTACTTTACTATCAATCTCCTTAGTGAATCTGCCTCGTGTGCTGACTGAACGGTTTCTATTTATATTCTACGTGTTGTCCGGTCTCGTAGTGACCAATGCGTTTCATGATGATGATGATGATAATTGTTGTTTTAAGGGGCCTAACATCTAGGTTATCGGCCCCTGAAATGCGTTTCAAGGTACCCTTACGAGCTTACTGACTATTACCAAGTATTATCCAGATATTGATAGTTATGAAGAGCTCTACAACACCGGGCTTAATGTGGTCCATCCTCCCGGTTACGAAAAGTGGGTGTCACCATTATTGGATACAGAATTCCCACTGCTTAATAAAAGACTTACAGAGCAAATCGAAAACAAAAGCTGGAGCCAATATCTGGAAGATGTTGCACTCCACAGAAATGTATCCATAGTAATTACACAGTTGATTGCCGATAAGTTGTTTATGCTTACGAATATTTCTAATTTTGCTAGGAATCAGATTCACATCATGAAGCAAAGGTTTGGAGGATTTTACTTTGGTTACCGTACTTCACCATATTCTCCGTTCACTCAAGTGCTCTCTGCGACTGTCATGCGCACAATAGAAGCTGGTCTCTATACTAAGTGGGCCGAATTAGACATACGTAACGGTAAACAGAAGCATTTCAAAGCAACACTTATGGATTCAACCGATCCTTTACAATTCACTATAGATCACCTACAGACAGCCTTCTACGTTCTGGTCTTGGGTTATACCCTCAGTGCGTTCATATTTGTGGTGGAAATCGTGAAACAACAAGTAGTTCCGGGATGAACTCAATAGCTTATTTTCATACATCCTACTTATGCTAATTGTCTCTATCAACATAATACATTTCAGTTTGATTGCTGTAATAGATTTGTAAATAATGAGAACCGTCTATATACGTATGTATATAAATGTATGTAGCCCATAGAGTTATGTACTATTACATGAGGATTATTGCGTAGGTGTATTATTCAAACTTCAATCGCATGATTAAGACATAATAAATAATAAAATGAACGAGATATTGAAATTTCGCACAGCCGCCATCTTGAATTTATGAAAACAATTGAAATAAATTGGATGCCAGTGGATTAAAATGTGTATAAGCATTTACCGTACCAAGTTTCACTGTGCTCAGATGGTTAAATCGCGAGAAAAGTCCATTTAAATAATAAAATTTTGCGTCGCCACCATGTTGGATTAGAACACACCAAGTTATTCAAAATCCCATATAGTCCAGTCATTTGGTGACGGAAAGTAGTCGATTCAGGAAAAAATAGCTGAAGAATTTTTCTCGACGGTTCTATATGTTTTTGGGGTGCTGAATCTGAAAATCCAGTTATCGACTAGATACGGATATGGTCTCACAATAAAAATGGCGAAAACCCATAAAATTTCGGAAGTTGTTTTAGTTTTTCACTTATAACTCCAAAACGATGAATGCTCAATAAAAATCACTTCTTATCAAAAGGGAAGCTCATAACATTTCCTATGAAATAAGACTAGAACCAGCTCGCAAGCATTTTGTATTTGGCCGCTAGAGCTCGCCAAAAATTGACCATAGTTTTCAAGTTATCCAAAATCTTCGCATTTCAGTATTTCAAAGCCTAGTGTACCCCACCAGTCTAGTGAATTCCGCCATTTAGCACTCTGCCACCCCCCTCCCACCTCCCTAAAAAGGTATCTCCGGTTCCCAAACCCAAACAGTCACACAGTGAGTTACCTTCCAATTACCAAGTGAGTTGCTTCAATTGTGAGTTATTTTTGCATACAACCTTAGCCAAAAATAGTTCTGTAAGCAATGGAACTCAGGTCGTCATCATTGTCGGAAGTGTACATCTGAGCGTTGCTGCAGTGGCCCTTACAGGCTTTCGCACATTTTAGAGCAGACCAACCTGGCATTTTTGCAGCCGCAGTTTAGTTTGCAATCCTGTGTGCACTTGCAGGCAACAAGACGCAACAGCTTGTCCGATACACTTGGTTGCACGGTTGTTTCCAGCATCAGTCTGTTGTTGGTCAAGTACCAACCCCAGAGCAAAGTGTTTTTTGGTGATGCCAAGCAATGCCTGAACTTAGTGATATAGCCTGCGACGGTGCTGCTGGTGTGCAGCGGACTCTGTTGGAGGCAGCGTAGCAATATTGAACCTCGTCATGAATGCGGACTTTATACGCGTATAATGCCTGTAATGCTCAGCATTAAGAGACCCTTCGGACATTGCATCACCGTAGAGAGCGACGAGGCACTGTTCTCCTGATTGGTCAATGGTCTCAGGATCGCAGATCGAGTCCTTGAAGGCCTTGAGAGTGGTTCCAAGAACACGGTTCTTAATGAGAACCTTGACGAATTTACTTTTCCCCTTGTTATATAGCGCAGATGTCGTGTCACAACCACTCATAGCATGGAGCAGAATATGTTCTGCTACAAGTGGTATGACAGAGTCTGTTGGGAGCCCAATCATATTCACCAACAAGTCAACGTCCTCACCTACAAGTATCCCCCCCCCCCCCCCTGTCAAATTTAGACGAGAGACTGTTGGCAGTAATAACTATGAGATAGTCTGCATCTTCTGCCATCTGCTCACACTTGATTTCCTTGTCAACTTGTTCAAACTTCTTCGTCAACATCTCAATTAGCCGAGCCTTGTTTTTCAGGATTTGACAAGACATTTTCTTGAGATACTGTTATAGTCGTGTTCTCATTGATGATGTCTGTTCAAATTTTCTTATTTTCTCTTCTCAAGCGCTACATATTTTTGGTGTTCTGTTTTGGATCAGGATATCCATCGAATACCACTGCAGTGGTTGATGACGAGTAGTGGGTTTTTACATAATCCACACACCGAGAGAAAATCTCTCCGAAGGTTAAATCTTTCTGCTAAACCACGCGATGAAGCAAGAAGCGCCCATAGATAACAAAGGCACACCCTTCCTGGAACTGTATTCCCTCGACAGGTTTGAAGGATATATACAACGTGGATTTGGTTCCTTTCCTAATGCCTCCCTCATCAAAGAGGGGCACAGGATACAGTGCGAGCTCGAAGCATAGGAAATCTTTGAGTTCTTCGTCCGATTCTTTAACAACTGCCATTCTGTGGAATATGACAGTTGGGTTAATGACAACTGGTTGATCGTGCACTGTTCTTCATGGCTACAAGATCGCACTCTGTCATTACATTTAGAGTTTTGGTTCACCATCTGCTTTATTCCTTCACTCCCTACTTCTCTTGCACAACTCGAGATTCTCGACTGTCCACCTGCTGTTCTGAGGTACTGACATTGAAACCACAAAATCTCTCCATCACCTCCCAAACGTGGTACAGTGCAGGCATTGCCAGAGTCCTTCTTGACAAAACAGCTGCATTGAAGCCTCTAAGCCGACTCAAGCCACTATCCCTTATGATATATTTCATAAGGGCGCTTTCGATCGTGAAATCACTCCAGGTGCCACACTACACCTTATCTGTTCGACGAACAGTGAAGACTCCATTAGTGGTAAAAGCTTTATACTCTTCTGGCGTCATAATTTTGTTGAGATCCTTCATGTCTTGGAGGTACAGATGACTGCTTTTAGCATATTAAAATGTACACTGGCATGGAAGAAAGGAGGCATGTTGTAAATAGTTTGAAGATGAAGTTTCCAATCACCTAATCTATCTGCCTCGATAAAACTTTTATTGAGGGTAACCATCTCAAAATATTGAACCCACAGTTTTGCTGTGGACTCCTGCTGAGCCAGCTGTTGAAGTTTATCAGCAATTTGATCTGAGAATCCTCTTAGAATGTCGTCTTCAGGTGCACAGAGAACATCAGTCATGTCACAGCTAAACAACAGTTTCATTATTTTATTGTTTTCTTCAGGGCAATTTCCATTTATTTCAGAGCTATTTTGGTTAAGGTTGTATGAAATAATAACACGCATTTGAAACAACTCACTTGGTAATTGGAAGGCAACTAACTGTGTGACCGTTTGGGTTTGGAAATGGGACCTAAAACAAATGAAGGCGGAGAGGGAGAGAGAGGCAACATGGCGTCCTTGACAAAAGAAAGACCTGCGTTCTATCCATAAAAAAGAAAGAACCAGAATGATCTGTTTAGGGGGGGGGGGGATCAGGGGGCTAAATGACGGGATTCACGCACAGCCACTATATCGGTTTGGTGTGACGCACGGTCGTGGTCGGCCTAAATAGTACTATACCGTTACCGAGTTTCATTCAAATCGCACCAACAAATTAGATTTTATAAGTGGGACACACACACACATACACACATACACACACATACACACACACGGACAAGTGATGATCTCATAATCCTATTTTTTAACCTATTTTCATTTTATGAAAAAGACAAGAATATCCGAGACGAAATAAAGATAGACTTTTCTTAAAATATAAGATTCTGGCCAATGATTAATCTATATGGATCTATTTAGAATAATGACGAAATTAAGTTGGTAATATAGAATTTTAAATTAGTTCGAAATACTTTATACCTGGTATAATGTAGCCTAATGTAGCCTAATAGAGCACTACAGTTGGCAGCCCTGATGACTGAATTTATTCTTAGTTCCATCTCTTAAGGTACAGAATACAAAATTTGTTTGAATTCCAATGGTTAGCATGACCGTTACATGCAGTTAAACATTGGATCTAACAGTGCGCGTAAAATCATGTTGGCAACAATGTCATGCATGAATTGGTCAGACAAAATCTGAAATAATACGATCTATTGATGTGCCAATTATGAATGAAATCCATTAGTTAGTATAGAAGTTACATGCATTTAAAAATTGGACCTATCAGCAGGCTTAGAATCATGTTGGCAACACTGACGTATATTAGTTACTCCAAATTAATCTAGAATGCCAGGTACTATACGTGTGCAAATTTTGGAGCTATTGGCTTGCATACTTTCTGATATTTTTATATTAGGGTAACAAAAATAGAGACAGCATTTATTAACAGTTGGCAGCTCTGGTTGCTCTTAGGAATACGCATAGTGATATCTGTTATGGTACACTTAGCACATACGAAATTTAGTTTAAATCCATATGATAGTATAGAAGTTACATGTAATTAAAGTTGGACATCTCAGCAGGCATAGAATCATGTTGGTAGCACTGACATGTATAAGTTACTCCAAATGTATATAGAATGTCAGGTACTATACGTGTGCATAGTTTAAAGCTGTCAGCTTGCATACTTTCTGATATATTGGTATTTGGATAAAAGAAATTGAGAGCATTTATTAACAGTTGGCAGCCCTGGTGGATCTTAAGAATACGCTTAGTAATATCTGTTTATGTAAACATAGCACATACAAAATTTGGTTGAATTCCAATAGATAGTGTAGAAGTTATATTCATTTAAAAATTGGACCTATCAGCAAGCTTATAATCATTTTGGCAACACTACCATGTATGGCCTCCTGGAAATTAAACTGAAATATTATTATCTATACGTGTGCCAATTTTGAAATAGCTCTCATTCATACCATACATGATATCCAACATGGAGCTGAAATTTCAATTGTGATTTTTCAGCAGTTGGTAGCATTGACATCATTTTCAAATATGGGCTTGAGATATTCAGGTATAGACCTTTACTCCTGCCAAATTTTGTTTCGATTGCTGTAGCCGTTTAGGAGTTTATAGGCGGGGGACACACCCAGAGCAAGACAGACAGAGAGGCAGAAGGACAGACAGAGAGACACACACTTGCCCGGATCGATCTCATAAGTCTACTTTTCCCTCATTTTTGCAAAATGCGAAATGTAGGCTAAAAAAAAATGTTTATGAGATCATCTTTTGTCCGTGTGTGTGTACGTGTGCGTGTGTGCGTGTCTGCCTGAGTGTGTCCCTGATAACTTATAAACGGCTGGAACGATTTCAATGAAACTCGGTAAGGTTATAGTACTATTTTGGCAGACCCCGACCGTGCCCTTCAAATTTTATTATATCACACCAATACAAAATGACGACTGGGTGGATTATTTCAACGGCATTCTATATCTCCGAAACTCACTGATATCACCCTAAAATTTTGTACAATGATAAAGGGCACTACTACAAGTTTATATATGTAAGTTTCAAAAGCCTGTAAAGTACAAAACGAACATGGCCGCCAAACGAATTTGAAACATTTTAATAGACTTTTCTCGCGATTTAACCATCTAAGCGCAATGGAATGTGGAACAGTAAATGTTCATACAGATTGTAATGCACTGGCATCTAATATAGTTCAATTGATTACATAACCTCAAGATGGCGGCAGTGCGAAATTTTAAAATTTAGGTTTTTTGTTTCTTGTGTCGTGATCATGCGATGGAAGTCAAAGTTTGAAAAATGAACCTACGCAATAATTTTATTTTAATGGCGCATAACTCTATGGCCTATTTTTACAACAATCCAACATGGCGACCATCCGAAATATTTAGACAGTTCTCAATATCTACGAATCTTTTACAGCAATCAAACTGAAATTTCATATGTCCATACACGTTATGAACATAAGTTCCCCTATAGGAGTTTCAATAACCTGGTGAGCACAAATCCAACATGGCGGTGACGCGAACTATACATATTTAAATAGACGTTTCTCGTGATTTAGCCATCCGAGTGCAGTGAAACATGGTACGGTAAATGCTTATACAAACGTTAATCCACTGGCATCTAATGTATTTCATTGTTTTCATAACCACAAGATGGCAGTTGTGCGAAATTTAAAAATATTGGTTTTTACTTCTTGTGTCCTTTGTGGTGTTTGAAGCCATATTTTCAGTGTTGCCTTAGTAAACAAGAGTTTAGTGCTTTTCAGTCGGTCAACACGAATGTACCCAAAAGAGATGGGTTATGCCCTAATCCTGAAATAAATTACATGAGATTAATAAAACACTAGGATGACCAGTTTCGATCGTCAAGCGATCATCATCAGATCCATTACACTTAGGCTGCAAAATCTATGTTTGAAATACAGGTGAAAATATTTACAATGTGTACAATTATTTAGTTGCAGTATTGGTACTGCAACTGTCAGTGTATGCTAAATGCAGTATATATGTTATGTGAAATGCTAAATGGTGATAGCTATCCGGAGATTGTACTTTAGAGAGATTATATGGTTGTAAACTATGGTTAAACTATAAAATTTTAGGCTAACTACTTATCTGATTGTCTTCCGTATTACAGCTACTCGCAGTTTTCGTGCTCACTGGAACTCACTGTGCGGTCGACTACGGTGGTTATCTTAACGACTGGTTTTTCCCTGCCTTCTCCCCCCTGTCCCTACGTGCTGTGGAGAGTGATAGCGATGTGTTTATGTGAGGTGTTGCCAACCTATATAAGATGTATGTTATTGAATGAGGTAGGTCTACAACTATTAAAGACCGTGGATTAGCCCTCGCCACGCGTGGAGCATAACCCATTCGAACTAAGCGTTGACGGTCTTATGAGGACGTCCCGTTACCTTTAATACTGCCGCGAATATGGGCCTTGGTTTATTGCAGAAGAAAAGTACATCGTACACCTGATCCAGATAACATTTACCTATTAAAAACCCCCTAATTTCCCCCCTTTTTTATCTAGCTTGGCTGTGTCGCTAAATTGTGTTTTGTTTCCGACAGGGTGTGTTTTTTAGTAGCGTGAAGAGGGGTGAGCTCTCCATGAACGTGTGTTCATTTAGATTGTTGGGATTGTTTCGTTTGGGTAGGTGTATCTCGATTTATTAATCTCATGTAATTTATTTCAGGATTAGGGCATAACCCATCTCTTTTGGGTACATTCGTGTAGACCGACTGAAAAGCACTAAACTCTTGTTCTTGTGTCCTATTGATGCGATTGAAATTTGAATACCACACGTAAACAATAATCTTCATGTAATAGTACATAACTCTAAAATCTACATATATACAAATCCAACATGGAGACCCTCCGAAATATTAGACGGTTCTCAATATATACGAATATATTACAGGAATCAAACTGAAATTTTGTATGTTGATAGAGGCAATTATCTGGCTTTAGTTCTTCACGGAACTACTTGTTTATAAATGAAAATAAGCTAAAGAATATGCGTGGAACCTACGAAGAATGGTAACAATCTTATTACGAGATATTAAGAGAAATATGTCAATATAAAATCCCTTTATATTGTATGATTAATATTTTATCACCTGATTATAAAATACGCTATGTAGATTATAATGTAAGTCTACTAATGTTTCACTTGTTTATAATTAAATTCTAGGAACTCTTTTTCGGTTTAGAATCTAATCTAATCTAATCACTGCTTTTAAATGAAGTCTTACTAATATATCCCTAGTTAATGTAGTAAATCCATCTATGTATAAAGTAGAACTGCTAATGTTTCACGTGTTTATAAAGTAAAACTACTTATTTATCGTTAGTTTATACTCTAAGACTGTTGTTTAGAATCTGAGAATGCTAATTTATCACTATTTTATAACGATAATGAATACTAGATTATCATCGGTTAGTATAGATTGTAAATTTTTCACCAGTTTATAGTGTAAGCCTAATATCTCCGATCCAGTTTCTAATGTAAGATTACTAACTTATCACAACTTTATCAAGGAAGTCTGGTACTGTAATTTATTATCAGTTTATAATATCAGACTAATTATTTGTCATCAGTTTAATATGTACACTTACTAAATTGTAACCCGTTTATAATATACTACTATTGTATCACTGATTTATAAATTAATTCTACTAATTTATCGCTAGTTTTTAGTTAATGTCCACTAATTTTCATCCACTGTTAATGTATGTCTACTAAAGCATAACCAATTTACCATCGCCGTCTACAATTCTCAAGCCGTGTCATAAGGTTTGGCAGCAACGCCCGTCTGTCATAATTATGGGAGGCCTAGCGCAAGCACATGGTAAATGCTAACACTGCCTAAACACATAGATTTTGACGCCGAATGTTTCCGAAAATACAACAGAACATAACGTCCACTAAATCTACACACACTTATATCTCAAATAAAATACACATAGGCCTATTATCAAGCTATGTACTGTCGATTCCCGATAAGGTAATAATAAAAGACTGTACTGTACCTCAATGTCCCAATATCAGAAGTTTCCTTCTATTGCTGCTATGTTCACTGCCGTCATTGGCGCGCTCAGAAAAATATTTAAGACTATTCTTAACATAGAGACTACCTTTGATTTTAAAAAAAACTTCATTTTTGTCCACACATGCACTCATCGTAGTCACAATAGGCCTCCAAGTTTAATGCTGACAGTCCAGCAATAATGCTCTACTGGTCACTTAAATTAAAAGTAGGTATTTTTCTGATGAAATCTACCTAAAGGCACTTGCCAACTGAGTTCAGTTCATAATGTACTGGAATATAGAAGCCACATTGAGATATATACCAAAACTAAATTACTAGGCACTGAAAGTCCACCTCGCTCTAGTGATCAAAACGTAGTGATATAACCAGTTATTTTAATAGTGCTGGCATAATTGGACTTAGAGTCAGGCACACAACACTTCCTAGGCATCTGAAATAGTTTAATGAAATATTAGTGAAGAATTTGTTGGTTAAATTCATTAGTAGGTATTAGTTACACATGCAACTTAATACGGGAAATAATCACTTCTACAACATTCAGCAGGTCTGATTTACCACGAGGAATTTCACGGGTGTTGAAATAGTTAGTACGAACTGCTTTCAGATGCTGTCATATCAAAATAAACGATATTTACGAATAAAACTTAGCAAGTGGTCTTACGTGTTTATAGAACTTACGCACTCTTCTAAACATTGGCAATTCTACCAACAGCACGGCTTGAGAATTATAGACGGCGATGAATTTACTGTATAATGAATGTCTACTAATTTATCACCAGTTTATAATTTTGGTGTAGTAATTTATCACCAGTTTATAATGCAAGTATGCTATATTTTAAACCGCTTATATAAGGTGCGTTAGTAGGTGAGCAGGGAGGGTTATGACTCAAATACCGTTATTTATGCAAATTAGGGAGGCGTGGCAAGGTCAATGACCTTGAGGTAGGTCATTGATCCCCAAGGTCGCCGGGACCCCGGAAGGTAAACAAACCTTGGAGGGTCCAGGAACCGGTTTGAGGGGGTGTGGGTGGAGGGGGTGGTAGGGAGTAGGAGTAAGGTGCGGGGGTTGGGTTTCAATGAACTGCAAGGTAAACAAAGGGGTGAGGGAGGGGGGGGGGAAGGATTGAAGAGGATCTGCTTGAGAGACCCTCTTTGGTCCAGCCTGTTGGTCGACTGAACAACTGCTCTGCTGGTCACTTGTCTTATATAGCTTTGTGTTGTAGCCGATTGGTTCCGAATGCAGCCGAAGGATTCCGATTCTCCATTTGTGCTGACCCGGGAGATTTGAATGGCTTACATTCACGTGTCAGAATAATCAGATTTGAATGGTCAACCGGTGTGTGACGTCACAGCGGAGTTGACCCCTGAGCTAAGTTTCAAATTTGCCTTTATTATTATCATCACCATGTTGTTTGTGGGAGAGGGGTTGAATGACCTCAAAGGTAAACAAACATGACTGATGCTGGACTGGGTTTTATTGAATCTAATGAACAGGGATGTGGAACTATGTGGTAATTGAACTAATAAGCCGGAGCTGGCACAGGGGCAAGTGGGCAAGATGGTCGCTGTGCGCAACTCCCTCATGTTGTTCTTATGGAGGGCGAGGTAAAGCTAGAACAGTGTCTGCTGGGCAAGATGGCAGACACAGAGGCAAGTGGGTAAGATGACTGCTATGCGCAACTCCCCCATGTTTTTTTTCAATGGAAGATGTAAAGCCGGCTCAGGGGCTACAGCGCAAGATAGTCACCATGTCCAGAGATAGTAGGATGACGTCATCAATAACGTTTACAAGGAGACGTGTGTGTGTGTGACCTCCTCAGAGGCCGAGTGCAGGTCTTTCTATTCGACGCCCGTTGGCGACCTGCACGTCGCGACGAGAGATGAAATGCATGAAGATGAATGAAACTGGGTAAGGATGTGGAAGGAAGCGGCTGTGGCATGTTAGAAGGTACCGTCCCAGCATTTGCCTGGTATTGAAAATGTTAAACCACAGAAAACCATTTCAAGGACGGCCGAAAGGAGTCTGATGACCTAGTAGTTGATTAATTGGAGGATAAGGTAAATCTAGCACGCGTTCCTGGCTGACAATCTGGAGATCTGGGTTCGATCTCTAACTGCTAAGAAAATAAATTAGAGTTTGAACGGGTTACACACAGCCTTGTAAGATGAAAGACTGGTGATGATAATTGTTGTATTAAGGGGCCTAACATCCAGGTTATCGGTCCCTAATGGTTTGGGTGATTGTGAAGATGATAATGAAATGTAAACTATAATTAAAACTAACTACTAATTTATATACGAGAAGAAGAAATGGAAAACAAAAGGAGTATAAGGCAAATAAAGGACAGGAGGAAAAGAAATGCCCTCAACCCTCGAAGAAGGCGGATTGAGGAACTAGGAAGGAAGGAGAGCCATAAAAGGCAGATAGGAAAGGGAAAGAGGAGAGGGTCCGCCCCCAGCTCAGGAATCCTCGGGGTCGCCAAATCGCGGACTCACCAGCTGTGAGCCCCTGAGGGTGTAGCAATGTCTAGGGTGCACCAGAAGTGGTGGGGCTACATACACCCTGCCTCCTTAAGGGCCTTGAACACAAAGCAGAATGTAAAAGGAAATGAAAAAGAAGGCTGACCCCTCGCAGAAGGAGGGTATCAGAAAAGATGAGACAAGGGCTAATTAAGGCGGGAAAAGAAGAGACACCCTATGCCTCGGATACCCTAATACTGTCGGGGTCGGAAGAGAACAAGAGTTGTCCAAGTGAGGTCGACAGGAAAGAAGACGGAGAGGAGCCCGGCACAAGTAAGAGGAAGCAATGCCAGACTCAGCAGGGGCCCCGTGGTCGCCAACCCACGTTCCACTGGATGTGAGCCCCTGGGAGGAGATGAAGAACTGAGCAGAGGCGGGTTTGATTCACATCTCGAGCATTTTGGAAGTGGTTTTCTGTGCTTTCTTCCAGGCAAATGCTTGGATGGTACCTAACTTAAGGTCACAGCCACTTCTTTCCCAATCCCCACGCAAATTACAAATACATAAACTACTACAGACATCACAATTACGCAGGTTAACACACATGTTAGTACACGGGACTAATTGCCTATGATGTCACAAGCCCTAAATAAGCAACAACAACAACAAGGCCTTAAAACCTGTGTGTTAGACATTAGTCATTTTTTTTTGTGGATGCCCTGTTTTGACTGTGGTTCAAGGAGTTAGGTAGGTTGAAGCGTTCTTTAAGAAATCCTTTACAAGAAGGAATAACTTGAGCTGTCTTTTGACAGTGGTGGGTATAGGGAGAACAGAAGCTTGTAGCAAGCAAACCAGATCTGTAACTGCGAGCGAGCCCTCCAAGTAGGTCATTGGCCATGAGAAAAAGAGAGTGCTATTGAACACTCACGTGTGGACAGGGGGCTGTATAACATTGACGCACATGGCTGGGCCGCATTGTAATACACGGACAGTGTCTTAGAATGTTGTTGTATTAGTAACATTTGAGAGAGAAGGGTTTTGATATTGAGATTATTCATCCCTGTGTACTTGGGTGTGTTACAGTTTTGATTGATAACCTGTGTTATTGTGATGGTATTATTAGTGTGTGTGTGTGGCTCACAAGGTCAAGTGCACCCCGTTCTAACCCTCAGACTAGAATTACATTTCTTGGTAGATTTGGAAATCAAACCTTGACTTCCAGGATAGATCCTATGTTAAATAGTATGTTTATAACCACCTTGAGGTTTAGCGGCTAGTATAATTGGCACTCGCCTCATAGATACGGGTTTGATAATTATTGGGATCATTCATCCCTGTGTACTTGGGTGTGTTACAGTTTTGTTTGATAACCTGTGTTATTGTGTTGGTTGTATTAGTGTGTGTGGTTTACAAGGTTGTGTGTACCCTGTTCTAATCCTCAGACTGAAATTACATTTCTTGACAGACAGTACATTCAGCCTTGCGAGATAAAACTGAGAAGAGGTGGGTTCATTTCACACCTCATCTATTCTGGAACTGATTTTCCATGGTTTCACATTTCTACGCCAAGCGAATGCTAGGATGGTTTCCAACTTTAGGTTATCACTGTTTCTTTTTTTCTAATCCCAAGTTATAAATACACACACTACTACAGACACCACAGTAACACATGTTACCAATAATATAGGACATACAGTACATCATTTAGACCTAAAGGCTAATGAGATAAGACAATTAAGCGCAATAACTTGTAAATGTTAGTCATTAGTACAATAACATGTGTTATCATGCAAAAAAATTACAAACACCCAAGTACACAGGGGTGAATGAACATGATATGGCACTGGGGTACACTCAGCCTTGTGAGGCAAAAACTGTGTAGATGTGGGTTTGATTACCATTTAGGCTGGCTGTGTGGCTCAGCGGTAATGTTCTTGCTTGCTGGGCCCAAGGTTGCAGGATCGAATTCTAGTGCAGCCAGCTGGCATTTGAGGGTGCGCAAATGCGAGGGAGCCGTGTCTATAGATTTACAAGCACGTTAAAGATCCCCTTTAGGGCGAAATTCCGGCACCCCGGCCTCGCTCAAAGCCCAATTTCAGTATTATTATATCTATTTTAATACTGTATAGCCTTGGGTGCCGGGTGCAAATTTTGTTATTTGCGCCCAAAGGGCAGCTTGCATGTCAAAGTTTGTTGTTCCTTGGAGCGCTCTGAAAGTTATGGAGATTATATATATACGCTCCTAGACACTATAGCGCTTTCTAGTAGAGAAAGGAGGAATTTTTTGTGTTGGCGGAAAATCCAAAGATTAGTTAGTTAGTTATTGTTGTTTAAGGGGCGGAACTACGAGGTCATCTGCCCCTAAAATCCCGAGATTAATGTTGCCATTATGTACATGGCCTACTGAATTCAAATGTTTTTTTTAACATGCCAACAACGTATAAAGGGAGAAACTGCAAGCTTGGGGTTGGTAGCCTGATACGGTAACCACTCACCCACAGTGGCAATTATTAGATTATCTTTATCCTAAAATGCGTTCTTAAGTATTTGGCAACCTCCTAGTGCAGCGGTTAGCATTCTTGGCTGTCGCCCGCAGAGGTCTGGGTTCAATTACCGGCTCTGCCAAGAAATTAATTCTGTTTTGAGGGCTGGAACGGGACAGCCTCGTGAAGCAAAACTGAGAAGAGGTTGGTTCGATTCCCTCCGCAGCAATCCTTGAAATGGTTTTCTGTGGTCTCCCCACTACTACTCGAGGCAAATGCTGGATTGGTTCCTAACTTAAGGCCACGGCCGTCTCCTTCCCAATCCTCTCTCAAATTACAAATACACACAATAGCATAGGTTATCAGACAAACACGCACACTCGCACGTCTAAAATACACGGGGCTAAATAACCACTGTGTCCAAGCCACTAAAATGAATTAACAATTGAAGTATTTTGGCTGAAACATAGTTATGTATAAATGTAATGTCTGTTCTGAATCGTTTTTAATGTAGGAGGAGGAAGTTGTTGTTGTTGTTTCACTGAGGGGCTACGATATTGTGGTCATTTCAGACTTGTGTGTACTTTATGTGTGTGTAGATTTTGTCTCATAACCTGTGTTATAGTGGTTTCTGTAGTAGTAAGTGTCCACGTTGTGTAGCGGCTAGCATTCCTGGTTGTCGCCCCGTAGGTCCAGACTCTATTCCTGACTCTGCCAAAAAATTTAATTCTGATCTGAGGGCTGGAACGGGGTGCAGTCAGCCTCATGAGGAAAAATAAGAAGAGGTTGGTTCGAATTCCCTTCATCCATCCTGGAAGTGGTTTTCTTTTGTTTCCCACTTCCACTCCTGCCAAATGCTTGGGTAGTTTCTAACTTGAGCGCATGGCCGTCTCCTTCCTAATCGTCTCTCAAATTACAAATGCACACACTACTACTACTGCAGATACCATAATAACACAGGTTACTAGACAAATTAAAATACAGGAAGAAAGCCTCTTGTTGTGTAGTGGCTAGTATTCTTGGCTGTCATTGTGGAGGTGAGGGTTCAATTGGCTCTGCCAAGAGATTTTAATTCTGATCTGACAGCTGGAATGGGGTTTGATTCCTACCTTTGCCATCCTGGAAGTGGTTTTCTGTGATTTCCCACATCAACTCCAGGCAAATACAAGGGTGGTACCTATCGTAAGGCCACGGAAGATTCCTACCCAAATCCTTCCTGAATTACAAATACACAAACTAGTACATACATCACCGTAACACATGTTATCAGACAATTTATACAAAATCAAGCACACAGGGCTACATGACCACGATAACCAAGGCCCTCAAATGAAACAACAACATGAAACTAATAGCTGAAATTCTTCATTTGTATAATTTGTGTTCGTGAAAAGTCATTTCTTAGATTACAGAATAATTGTGTAAATTAAGAAGTTGTTAGTGGATGCCTTATTTCAGCAGCTTGGGTGGCGTAGTAGGTCGCGGATTCAAACCAGACCGAAGTTGTCAGATTTTTTTAAGAGCATTAAAAATCTCTTGGTGTGCCTTCCTTCGGAGGAGAAGTAAATGTCAGAGATGTATGGCATAATAAAGAACCTTCCACTAATTACACTTGTGTGAATATAAATTATAGTTTATATTTGACTAACGCTCATAGGGTCCAACATTTGTCGCCAGGAGACGTTTGCGGTGGCATCTAATAACGACGTTCAGAACTAGTTGGTTGTTGACGGTGGCGTTTGGTAGCAAAAGTTAGAACTACTTGAAAATCTAATGTCTGCAGTCCTTATTTGAATTAAAAACTGATAACACACTCTAATACAGCCATCACAATTAACGCCGGTTATCAGACAGACTCCACACGCACCCAAAGTACACGGGGCTATATGACCGCGTTGTCGCAGCCCCTAAACTGAGGAACCAACCAACCATGACTTCTTTCAGGTCATAACTAGATTTATGGCATGATAAAAACCTTCCACTAATTACACTTGCGTGAAGTTAAATTATAGGTTATATTTGACTAACGCTCTTTGGCTTCAAAGTTTGTCGCCAGGAGACGTTTGCGGTGGCATATAGTAACGATGTTCAAAACTAGTTGGTTTTTGACTGTGGCGTTTGGTAGCAAAAGTTAGAACTACTTGAAAATCTAATGTCTGCAGTCCTTATTTGAATTAAAAACTGATAACACACACTAATACAGCCATCACAATTAACGCCGGTTATCAGACAGATTCCACACGCACCCAAAGTACACGGGGCTACATGACCGCGATGTCGCAGCCCCTAAACTGAGGAACCAACCAACCAACCATGACTTCTTTCAGGTCATTACAGAAATGCGATTAATCAAAGCAATCACAGGAGAAGCATCTGAAGCTGACAACTAAAGAAATCTGAAAGCAATCACAGGAGAAGCATTTGAAGCTGAAAACTAAAGAAATCTGA
This sequence comes from Meconema thalassinum, assembly GCA_946902985.2. NCBI lineage: Eukaryota > Metazoa > Arthropoda > Insecta > Orthoptera > Tettigoniidae > Meconema > Meconema thalassinum. Next base: position 64,470,909 of record OX336390.1, on the reverse strand, counting down.
AAGAAAATAGGCAGTTGTAGTTGAAAAGACAAACAAATCAACTTATTTGCCAACAAAACAAATTCAAAGGAAATACGTGCACAATAGAACTACAGTATGTTTTTTTTCAGCAGATAAGTAAATCACTTGAAATTTGCAATAAAATGTGGATGTGAAAGTCATCTCCTGTATATTATTATTTCTAGGGGCTTGGACATCAGGGATATGAGTTACACGTACTTGGATATTTATATGAGTTATGTGTTAACAAGTAGGCCTATTATTGTTGTTTTTAGTATTAGTAACAATGTTATGTGGAGCTCAACTTTGGAATAACGCGACCATGGCATTATGTTAGAAGCCATTGTGGAAATTTGCCTGTAGTACAGGGGAGAAAGAATGGAAGAACACTTCTAGGTTTGAATGTGGTTTGAATCGAACCCACCTCTTCTCAGTTCTGACATACAAGGTTGAGTGAACCCCGTCCTATTCCTCACACTAGAATTACATTTCTTGAAAGAGACGGAAATCTAGCACAGACCTTTGCAGTAATAGCCAAGAATGCTAATCACTACACCATGAGGCGGTCAACTTATTTCTTTTAGTGTGATCAAATGTGCATATGTTGACGGTTGATGTGTTGGCGAATGATGGTTAGCGTTATACAATCTTTTATACATTGACATACCCTTGAGAAAATGAAAGTTGTTTACCCTTCACTAGACGTTAGCTGGGCGTTAGCCGGTTTAAAATTTGTAAAAATAGCAACATCCTTGTTGCATAGAATCAGTTGTGTGGACCAGTTCGAACGCATCAGAGATGGTTGTACTCATCAGTTGTGAGTAAGTAAGATGTAATGTATAACAGCAAAATGAATCAAATTGTTTAAAAGTTTCCAGTTTCAAATCATAGTTAGAAACTAAACGTGTATGAATGTTTCCCTGTTTATGCAAGGTATGATCAGAAACTAAGGGTTACAATGCTTGCGGTGAAAAGTGTACATTTTATGTCATAAAACCTATTCAGCCAATAAATAGTACATACAGTAAGTTATTATTCCATATTTTTAACGGTTTACCCAGCGTAAGCTTAAAAAAACGCACAGACAGCAGGTTTTTCTTCAACTTGATTCACTGAAATTGTTAGGCTACTGCTCAGTCATAAATGAACGTTTTTCTACAGAAACCTTCCTCGAGAAATCTTTTACAGAATGATGAAAAACACACAAATATTCATCTAATGGTTCTCGGGATTGCCCCTTGCATCCAAGGATTGGGGACTTTGCTTTATACTATGTAGAGATTAAAAAATGGGCCTTACATATTTTTGTAATGCTGTCCACCATGTGGTGTAGCGGCAAGCGTTTTGACTGCGATTCCCAGCTCTGTCAAGAAATTTAATTCTGGTCTGAGGGTTAGACCGGGGTACACTTAACTTTGTGAAGTAAACCTGAGAAGAGGCGGTTTCAATTCCCACCTCAATAGTTCTGGAAGTGGTTTTCTGTGGTTTCCCACTTCTACTTTAGGCAAATGATAGGATAGTTCTTCACTTAAGACCTTACGACCACCTTCTTCCCTATCCTCACATGAATTACAAATACACACACACTAATACAGCCATCGCAATGCCCCAGGTTCTCGGAAAAAATAAACAATCAACAAAGTACACAGAGCTAAATGACCGCAAGTACGTTGCTGAAATCTTGAGCCACAAGACCTGATTTTTGTGTGGAATCCAAACAACAGGACAAGACAAATCACTTAAAAAATCTCACATGTACTAACCGGGAACCAAACCCAGTCTACCTTGGTCCGAGGCAAGCAGCTTGTTCATTGTGCCACGGTGCCCTCAATTGTGGTGTAGTGGCTAGCGTTCTTAGCTATCACCCTGGAGGCCTGAGATCAATCCCCAACTGCTAAGAAATTAAATTAGGGGTGTTAAAATTTCTTGCCAAGGTCTGCGCGTGAGGCCTTTAGGCTGCGGAATGTGCACTCTACTGCGAGTAAGTGGGTCATTGCTTGACTCGACCTATAAACCGGTAGCCAAGGATGGTGTGTGTGGGCCATCAAGTAAAGCAGTTTATTATGTGTTGTATGGCTTACTGCCCGGAGTGTCCAACGACATGTTTGGGTCGCCAGAGTCTGTAGCTGCTTCCAGCCGGACACGCAAACGGTGAGTTACATGTTCAGTTCAATTTTATGTAGTTCCAACTTACACATATATAACTATGTTTCAGCCAAAATACTTCAATTGTTAATTCATTTTAGTAGCTTGGACACAGTGGGTATTTAGCCCCGTGTATTTTAGACGTGCGAGTGTGCGTGTTTGTCTGATAACCTATGCTATTGTGTGTATTTGTAATTTGAGAGAGGATTGGGAAGGAGACGGCCGTGGCCTTAAGTTAGGAACCAATCCAGCATTTGCCTCGAGTAGTAGTGGGGAGACCACAGAAAACCATTTCAAGGATTGCTGCGGTGGGAATCGTACCAACCTCTTCTCAGTTTTGCTTCACGAGGCTGTCCCATTCCAGCCCTCAAAACAGAATTAATTTCTTGGCAGAGCCGGTAATTGAACCCAGACCTCTGCAGGCGACAGCCAAGAATGCTAACCGCTGCACTAGGAGGTAGCCAAATACTTAAGAACGCATTTTAGGATAAAGATAATCTAATAATTGCCACGGTGGGTGAGTGGTTACCGTATCAGGCTACCAACCCCAAGCTTGCAGTTTCTCCCTTTATACGCTGTTGGCATGTTAAAAAAAAACATTTGAATTCAGTAGACCATGTTCATAATGGCAACATTAATCTCGGGATTTTAGGGGCAGATGACCTCGTAGTTCCGCCCCTTAAACAACAATAACTAACTAACTAATCTTTGGATTTTCCGCCAACACAAAAAATTCCTCTTTCTCTACTAGAAAGCGCTATAGTGTCTAGGAGCGTATATATCTAATCTCCATAACTTTCAGAGCGCTCCAAGGAACAACAAACTTCAACATGCAAGCTGCCCTTTGGGCGTCAAATAACAAAATTTGCACCCGGCACCCAAGGCTATACAGTATTAAAATAGATCTAATAATACTGAAATTGGGCTTTGAGCGAGGCCGGGGTGCCGGAATTTCGCCCTAAAGGGGATCTTTAACGTGCTTGTAAATCTATAGACACGGCTCCCTCGCATTTGCGCACCCTCAAATGCCAGCTGGCTGCACTAGAATTCGATCCTGCAACCTTGGGCCCAGCAAGCAAGAACATTACCGCTGAGCCACACAGCCAGCCTAAATGGTAATCAAACCCACATCTACACAGTTTTTGCCTCACAAGGCTGAGTGTACCCCAGTGCCATATCATGTTCATTCACCCCTGTGTACTTGGGTGTTTGTAATTTTTTTGCATGATAACACATGTTATTGTACTAATGACTAACATTTACAAGTTATTGCGCTTAATTGTCTTATCTCATTAGCCTTTAGGTCTAAATGATGTACTGTATGTCCTATATTATTGGTAACATGTGTTACTGTGGTGTCTGTAGTAGTGTGTGTATTTATAACTTGGGATTAGAAAAAAAGAAACAGTGATAACCTAAAGTTGGAAACCATCCTAGCATTCGCTTGGCGTAGAATTGTGAAACCATGGAAAATCAGTTCCAGAATAGATGAGGTGTGAAATGAACCCACCTCTTCTCAGTTTTATCTCGCAAGGCTGAATGTACTGTCTGTCAAGAAATGTAATTTCAGTCTGAGGATTAGAACAGGGTACACACAACCTTGTAAACCACACACACTAATACAACCAACACAATAACACAGGTTATCAAACAAAACTGTAACACACCCATGTACACAGGGATGAATGATCCCAATAATTATCAAACCCGTATCTATGAGGCGAGTGCCAATTATACTAGCCGCTAAACCTCAAGGTGGTTATAAACATACTATTTAACATAGGATCTATCCTGGAAGTCAAGGTTTGATTTCCAAATCTACCAAGAAATGTAATTCTAGTCTGAGGGTTAGAACGGGGTGCACTTGACCTTGTGAGCCACACACACAATAATAATACCATCACAATAACACAGGTTATCAATCAAAACTGTAACACACCCAAGTACACAGGGATGAATAATTTCAATATCAAAACCCTTCTCTCTCAAATGTTACTAATACAACAACATTCTAAGACACTGTCCGTGTATTACAATGCGGCCCAGCCATGTGCGTCAATGTTATACAGCTCCCTGTCCACACGTGAGTGTTCAATAGCACTCTCTTTTTCTCATGGCCAATGACCTACTTGGAGGGCTCGCTCGCAGTTACAGATCTGGTTGGCTTGCTACAAGCTTCTGTTCTCCCAATACCCGCCACTGTCAAAAGACAGCTCAAGTTATTCCTTCTTGTAAAGGATTTCTTAAAGAACGCTTCAACCTACCTAACTCCTTGAACCACAGTCAAAACAGGGCATCCACAAAAAAAATGGCTAATGTCTAACACACAGGTTTTAAGGCCTTGTTGTTGTTGTTGCTTATTTAGGGCTTGTGACATCATAGGCAATTAGTCCCGTGTACTAACATGTGTGTTAACCTGCGTAATTGTGATGTCTGTAGTAGTTTATGTATTTGCAATTTGGGTGGGGATTGGGAAAGAAGTGGCTGTGACCTTAAGTTAGGTACCATCCAAGCATTTGCCTGGAAGAAAGCACAGAAAACCACTTCCAAAATGCTCGAGATGTGAATCAAACCCGCCTCTGCTCAGTTCTTCATCTCCTCCCAGGGGCTCACATCTAGTGGAACGTGGGTTGGCGACCACGGGGCCCCAGCTGAGTCTGGCATTGCTTCCACTTACTTGTGCCGGGCTCCTCTCCGTCTTCTTTCCTGTCGACCTCACTTGGTCAACTCTTGTTCTCTTCCGACCCCGACAGTATTAGGGTATCCGAGGCATAGGGTGTCTCTTCTTTTCCCGCCTTAATTAGCCCTTGTCCCATCTTTTCTGATACCCTCCTTCTGCGAGGGGTCAGCCTTCTTTTTCATTTCCTTTTACATTCTGCTTTGTGTTCAAGGCCCTTAAGGAGGCAGGGTGTATGTAGCCCCACCACTTCTGGTGCACCCTAGACATTGCTACACCCTCAGGGGCTCACAGCTGGTGAGTCCGGGATTTGGCGACCCCGAGGATTCCTGAGCTGGGGGCGGACCATCCCCTCTTTCCCTTTCCTATCTGCCTTTTATGGCTCTCCTTCCTTCCTAGTTCCTCAATCCGCCTTCTTCGAGGTTTGAGGGCATTTCTTTTCCTCCTGTCCTTTATTTGCCTTATACTCCTTTTGTTTTCCATTTCTTCTTCTCGTATATAAATTAGTAGTTAGTTTTAATTATAGTTTACATTTCATTATCATCTTCACAATCACCCAAACCATTAGGGACCGATAACCTGGATGTTAGGCCCCTTAAAACAACAATTATCATCATCAGTCTTTCATCTTACAAGGCTGTGTGTAACCCGTTCAAACTCTAATTTATTTTCTTAGCAGTTAGAGATCGAACCCAGATCTCCAGATTGTCAGCCAGGAACGCGTGCTAGATTTACCTTATCCTCCAATTAATCAACTACTAGGTCATCAGACTCCTTTCGGCCGTCCTTGAAATGGTTTGCTGTGGTTTAACATTTTCAATACCAGGCAAATGCTGGGACGGTACCTTCTAACATGCCACAGCCGCTTCCTTCCACATCCTTACCCAGTTTCATTCATCTTCATCCATTTCATCTCTCATCGCGACATGCAGGTCGCCAACGGGCGTCGAATAGAAAGACCTGCACTCGGCCTCTGAGGAGGTCACACACACACACGTCTCCTTGTAAACGTTATTGATGACGTCATCCTACTATCTCTGGACATGGTGACCATCTTGCGCTGTAGCCCCTGAGCCGGCTTTACATCTTCCGTTTAAAAAGCATGGGGGAGTTGCGCATAGCAGTCATCTTACCCACTTGCCTCTGTGTCTGCCATCTTGCCCAGCAGACACTGTTCTAGCTTTACCTCGCCCTCCATAAGAACAACATGAGGGAGTTGCGCACAGCGACCATCTTGCCCACTTGCCCCTGTGCCAGCTCCGGCTTATTAGTTCAATTACCACATAGTTCCACATCCCTGTTCATTAGATTCAATAAAACCCAGTCCAGCATCAGTCATGTTTGTTTACCTTTGAGGTCATTCAACCCCTCTCCCACAAACAACATGGTGATGATGATAATAATAAAGGCAAATTTGAAAATTAGCTCAGGGGTCAACTCCGCTGTGACGTCACACACCGGTTGACCATTCAAATCTGATTATTCTGACACGTGAATGTAAGCCATTCAAATCTCCCGGGTCAGCACAAATGGAGAATCGGAATCCTTCGGCTGCATTCGGAACCAATCGGCTACAACACAAAGCTATATAAGACAAGTGACCAGCAGAGCAGTTGTTCAGTCGACCAACAGGCTGGACCAAAGAGGGTCTCTCAAGCAGATCCTCTTCAATCCTTCCCCCCCCCACCCTCACCCCTTTGTTTACCTTCCAGTTCATTGAAACCCCACCCCCGCACCTTACTCCTACACCCTACCACCCCCTCCACCCACACCCCCTCAAACCGGTTCCTGGACCCTCCAAGGTTTGTTTACCTTCCGGGGTCCCGGCGACCTTGGGGATCAATGACCTACCTCAAGGTCATTGACCTTGCCACGCCCCCCTAATTTGCCTAAATAACGGTATTTGAGTCAGAACCCTCCCTGCTCACCTACTTGCGTTCAAAAAGTAAGGGACCAGAGGCATAATTACAGAATCCAGTACCTGTATGTTAGAAGTATTGGCCCTGGCTGTTGAGGCACTTCTCCCACTGTGACACGAGGCGGTGAATGGCTGTCTCATAAAATTCCTTGGGCTGCGATGTGAACCAGTTCCGCACGTACAGCTGGACGTCGGCGTCCGAGGTGAATCGTTGGCCCAGCAGAGCCCTTTTCAGAGGACCAAACATGGCGCAATCACAGGGAGAGAGGTCTGGACTGTGTGGAGGGTGGCCGAGAACCTCCCATTTGAATTTCTGCAGGAGTGCCGCGACTGTGTTGACCGTATGAGGTCGTGCATTGTCCTGGAGCGATCACGGCGGCTATGGCGTTCACTGTCACTCGGCGGTCCTGGGTAATGAGGGCATCAACCAGCTGGACATTGTCATCGGTAAAGCAGGGGGGTGACCCATACCGGGCATCATCGGCTAACGACACCCGTCCTTCCCTGAAGCGCTTGTGCCACGTCTTGCCCCTTGGAAGGGACATGCAGTGTTCGCCGTACACTTGTGACATTCGGCGATGAATATCCGTTCCCCCTAGGCTACTCCTTCCGCTCTCAGAAAACGAACAACACCTCTTTGCTCTTCGGTTGACGCCTCCATATCACTGTTTGCAATGCGACTGGCAGCGTTGGATGATTGATGCATGCTGCTGCTCGCTTTGTATCGTCACGTGACGTGCACACGTGCCCTCTAGCAACGGGCTGTGACCTTCCACGCTCTGGTCGGAACCACACCTCGTTACACACGCCACGATTAGCCGATGTAGTCACTGGTTTGCGCATTCCAGCCTCCGGCTCGTTACTTTTTGAACTTACCTTATAATTAATGTCTACTAATGTATCACTGGTTCAAAAATGACCTCACCAAAGGCAATCGACAAGATCGGTGAATGTGTACTGTAAATACTTTAAATATCCCGAGAGCTGCTGGTTAACTGTTCTCAACCGGACTGCGCACGACTCAACCAGATAAGTAGCCTGTACAATAGAATATGAACTGACCGTTTAACGAAAAACATATTGACACTGAGCAAGCAAATTTGGAGGTCAGTCAACACTTTCAGTATCTTAAGAAAACATCACATAGATTATAAGCAACACGTATTGACTATTTGCACGAAACGAGCGAAGCGTGTTTTATAATTTCCATACGAGTGTCTTAATTACCATTATAGGCGAGATGCATACGACACTTTATGTTCTACGATAATTAGCACTTTATTATATGTTCTAACATAAATATTCATAAATATCTGTCGAGATTCTGCCACTTGAATTCTTCTTGGGAATTGTGTGGGCTCAGCATTTGATGTCTACCCAATAAGGAATTCCAAAGCTTTGAAACATTGTTTATCTTGAAGTGGCACCAACGATGTTGGATCATTTTGTTATTTTGGTTAAATAACACAAAATAGGCTGTCACAAACGCTTTAATATTAAACTGTATCGTATTATCAACTAGTTATTCTTCAAATTGGATGCGTATGGAATGTCAACGGACGGTCTTTTCGGGTATAGGTGTCCACCTCTAAATTTTAAATTCCATTCCAATTTGTATACGTGTTACGAGGGGCAGATGACCTCGTAGTTCCGCCCCTTAAAACAACAATAACTTTCTAACTAGAATGTAAACGGAAGGCAAATCAATGGAGTCGCAAATAGAACAATCATGGCATCTGTCGGAAAAGTTTCGCATAAGATATCCCTTTACCGAACAGAGAACTGGATTATAATTTCCGTGGACCTAATGTCATACGCCTGCTTCCTCCATGACGTTCTGGTGTGTTTATGTCAACAACAGCATTCATTAAAATTGTCGGCGAAATCATACGAATGCAATGCTCTGTGTAGAAATTGAAGTTACGGATATAAAGGTACAGTGCTATTTATTTTGCAATATTACGCAGTTTGTTTACGCAAACATTAAGGACGGAGCACACTTTCCATGTCGGTATAAAGACTAGGGTCGAAGGATTGTGTGTTGCAAACTTTTTGACGTAGATTCCATAATTTTAAGCATATTTCATGGTATTTTCTTGCTACCGTAACAGTTCGTGCTGATTTTGTCCTTGTGTTTGGGATTGTAACTACATTGGTTGATCCAATATACTCTACATTGTCAACTTTTAATTCATGTCCGACATGTTGGATTTTGAGCCCATGTGCGACGCTATCAAGTACCTAATTGGTCAATGAATGAGCTCTGATTGGTTGGAAAAACTGTATCATAATGAAAAGTAGTACTTTAATGACCTCCATTATGATACAGTTTTCTGACATTATAATATTTACATTTCGACATCGTCGAACATAAGTATATATCTTTAATAAGGGTAGTAGGCCTATATACTTTTAATGTAGGCCTATAAGAAGCGTTTGTACATTTTACTCAGTCCATTCAGTCACCAGTCAATATATTTGGAACTGTAAAATAATATATTTGTCAGATGGGTAGTAGCGCTGTTAGGCTGCACCTCACATTTCTCATTACTTCCTATGTAACAGGGTTGGAAGGCGTGGTTTAGAAAACTCCATTCATTTCCATTGCAACTTGGCTCAGGCGACCAGAGCCTAAGCCAGGCTTGCCAACACCGACAGGATATTCGTAATTAGCAGAATATATTGAAAGTTGTTCAAGAAGACTTAACCTTTCCTCTTGAAGGTTTCACTTTTCCCTCTTTCGCTCTCGAGGGACATTTAATTGACAAGTTACCAGAAACACTCTCAGAAGACAAATACGTGATATTCATTATTGACAACTCAAATGGTATCCCTTGAACTGTAATTAAAATATTTCCGCCAGAGAGCAGCATGATGTGGTAGAGGTAGCAGTAGGCCCACCATCTACTGAGTCTGGGAAATATTGAGTTTAAAATCCAGCCATGCTATATGTGTTGGTTTCCCTATATCCCTCAACTACGGTTTCACTCTTGAACAATATTGCAGATCAAGTCTTTAGCACAAAGGTACTCTTGCGGTTGTATTGTTGGGTACATTTGCGAATCAGGCCTCCTCTGAACAGGTCTCATTAGGATGGGGAGCAGGTTAAATTAATATTACGAAAAAACAGTAGATACCGTAAGGCAATCCGTTTAAATAGAAAATTAAAAATTCATCAGTTCATAAAATAGCATGACTTACTTGACGTATTTCCTGTTACCCCAGGTGGAGCATAGGGCAGCAGCATCGCCGTCTATAATTCTCAAGCCGTGCTGTTGGTAGAATTGCCAACACTGAGTAGAGTCCTTTAGTTCTATAAACACGTAAGTCCACATGCTAAGTTTTATTCATAAATATCGTTTATTTTGATATTAGGGCATCTAAAAGCAGTTCGTACCAACTATTTCAACATCCGTGAAATTCCTTGCGGTAAATCTGACCTGCTGAAAGTTGTAGAAGTGAGTATTTCCCGTGTTAGGTTGCATGTGTAACTAATACCTGCTAATGATTTTAACCAACGAATTACCCACTAATATTTCATTTAACTATTTCAAACGCCTAGAAATTGTTGTGTGCTTGGCTGTAAGTCAAATAACTGCGAGATGGCCTTTCAATGCCTAGTAATTGTTTTGGTATATACGAGTATCTTCATGTGGTCTCTATATTCCAGTACTTTATGTACTGTACTCAGTTGTCAAATGCCTTTAGTTAGATCTCATTAGAAAGCTAGGCTACCTATTTTTATTAAGTGAACAGTGAAGCATTATTATTGTTAGACTTGTCAACATTAAGCTTAGAGGCCTATTATGTCTATTATGAGTGCATCTGTGGACAAAGAGTGAAGAATTTATTATCAAAGGCAGTCTCTAAGTTAATAATAGCTTTTTTTTTTGAGCCCGTCAATTACGGAAGTGGGCATAGCAGCAAGAAAAGAAAACTTCAGACATTGGGACATTGACGTACAGTACAGCCTTATCGGGAATGGACAGTGCATAGCGTGATAAAATGTGATATTTGTGTGTAGATTTAGCAGACGTTATGTTCTGTTGTATTTTAGGAAACTTTTGGCGTCAAAATCTATGTGTTTTCACAGTGTTAGCAATTACATGTGCTTGCGCTAGGCCTCTCAGATGACAAATGGGCGGTGTTGCGAAATCTTATGAGATGGCTTGAGAATTGTAGAGGGCGATGGCAGCAGTGAAGACCTTCCATCTGGTTCTGTTGGCAGTCAATCGTTTCACCTCACTCCAAGTTCCATACCTTCTACTAACACCGTTCTTTTCCATGTTATAAAATAGCATTATAGAAGTAATGTATGTATCAACAGAAGTATATTCCGGACTCTCCCTCCCCCTGAAATATTATCTCGATTCAAAATCCTGCCAACGCGTAGGCTTATGCGTGTTGTATGCATTAAATGAGCATTTGCCAATACGCGTTGAGCTAAGCTGGTCTGTTAATACCTAGCTATAAGTAATTACTCCAAATTACATTCAGGTTTTTGGTAATTTGCAATCTTTCCCAACCGCAACACCACGAGACGCGACTGGGTTTATTTCGTATAATTGTATACGATTAGGGAGCTACGTAGTTTCTAACTAAAGGGTGTGAGTTCGATTGAAACGAAAGTGGTCCTGAGGTTCACCAGGTTTACAACAGAAATGAGTACCAAGGTGTACAATATACTGGAAGCAAAGGGGGCCGGGCATGGAGATCATAACTCCATCCCATCTAGTGCCGATGTTACGGAGAGTGGAAGCCTCTACCATAAACTGGCCGGCAAGGTCTTATCAAGACTGGCTTCGTTTCTTGAAAATTCATATTGCTACTTTTCAATCGGTCGACGCAATAAAATCCAAATCACTGGGACATGCGAATAAATAACCTGAAATTTATATACATCTTTTTAAAATCCGTTATTCTCCCAGCTCGGCTTCACCCATGGACTCTGCGAGGGATCATTCCTCTACCGTCACAAGGACGGTGTCTGGGAGATGAACACACTTTGTCAGCAGATACAACTGGGGATGATGTCAGGCGACCGCTAATTAGGTCTAACTTAGGAAGTACCAAGGAAAGGATTTTGGATCGAATTTGGCCATGGACCTTTTGAATGAAACCGTCCCAACATTCCCCTTGTGGTGTAAATGGAAAATCATGAAATTTATTTTCAGGTGGGATTCGAACCCACGCTCTCTCGATACCATTGATGCATGAGGTAGCACGGTAACCCTCCGCGGTGGGTTAAAAAAATAAAGTAAGTAATTTTAAAAAAATACAAGAGATTAAAAACTATGGTTGGTTCCTCATTTTGGGGTCATTTAGACCCGTGTACTGTGTGTGTGTGCAGGATCTGTCTGATAACCGGTGTTAATTGTCAAGGCTGTATAAGCGTGTGTTATCTGTAATTCAGGTAAGGACTTCAGACGGTCAATTTCAAGTAGTTCCTACTTGTGCTACCAAATGCAGCCGTCAACGACACCTAGCTGTGAACTTGGCTATTAGATGTCACTACAACTGGCACTTAGTGGTGAACGTTGGAACTTGAAGAGCGTCAATCAAATCTAACCTAGTCTACATATTTTTCTTCACACAATTATAGTTACTGTAAGGTTCTTTTGCATGCCATAAATCTATGACTTGGGCCCACTGGCCTTACTTACCCTCCGAAGGAAGGCATAGTGAGTGATTTTTAACGCTCTTAAAATCCGAAGGCCTCGACTGGGTTCGATCCCGCGATCGTTGCCATATAAACTCAGCACTCTACCAAGTATACCACAGAAGCCACTTTGAAAATGTATATTGTTATGCCCCAAGCCCCCGTGGGGAATAATCATCCCCTTTTTTACGCCACAACCCCATAAGGCAAAGCAACATCAACAATCACAGTAGACAGGCGATCTACCTCATACATGATGCAACATTTCGACATAAAACTACGTTATCTAGAGCTCAGAAACACTTACAAATTCTGACTCAAGTTGCAACACTACGAGGATTACTATAAATAATCCCGCCAACAAGAAGTGGGGATCTCTCGCCTGAGGAATCGCTGCCCGTCGCCGTCGCTGCAAATCTACAGATTAGGTGAGTGTCACTCTTAAGGCTAATCCCTTAGACTCTCCTTCCAACTCCCCACCTAGTTACTCTGTAATCGCCCTTCATTGCGTCCCACGCCACTTTATTACGTTTCGTGTCACTAGAGACCTTCTAGTGACCGGCACTCACTACATTTGTGGAATCAACCACTAATACAACCTTAGATTGCTCCCTTGTGTTTCTGAACATCCCACTCAATCTCCTGACTCCCGGCACGCTCCAAGTAGCCAGTTCCTCTAAACAAGCTGGCAGCCCTATCGGCCTGCCTGCCTGCCTGCAAACCACCGCGTCAGCCACTCTACACTCGCTCGCCCACAGAAGCAGGGCCACAACTCAACCTTCAATTCAGCACATACACGTCACATGCTCAGTACAATCACACTCACGTATCACCCTCCAGATAGCTCACTGCCCCTTACACTAGATACCGCCCTTACTCGAGCTACACCCCCAAGGGCAATACAAATTGGTGGAAGCGCCCGCCCGGCACTGCCATAAGACACAATACAAATTGGTGGAGCGCCGGGGTAGAGCCTTTTAAAGACAGCTCAACTCGGACCCGGGTAGACGCCTCTAGCATCTGCCGAAATCCTTCATTCATCCCTATACACAACCCTCCACACTACACTCATCCCGTAAGGGAAGCACAAGTGCCGAAGACGCCCACCCAATACAAATCGGTGGAGCGCCGATGTTAAACCGAAGATAGAACGGTTAATCTTGGTCCTGACGGCTCACTTGCGCCAAGGAAAGAAACGCACACTTAAGACACGATAAAAGTTAATGGAGACGCCCACCCTGAGCAAAACAACTGGGAAACCCACAGTAGTTCACCTCTCGCTGCCATACACATCAAGTAACACATACATACAGTAACACTCTATGATATCACGCAAACGGATCAATCACTCACACTCACAAACACATCATGGGTCCACGTTCAGAACCATCAGTTCTTCCCACCATCACCAAAACAGTCGTAACCTATGTAGGGTGGACATCATACTGACAGGTCAGTTACTACTATGGAACATACTACAACCAACAAAGGCAGCCAACGTGCACTCTATCAAGGCTACTCTCATAACTATAATCGTCAGAATGTAAATGGAATAATATTCTGGCGATGCTCAAAATAGAGGTCAACAAAATGTCGAGGCAATCTGAAAAGTAACAAGAAGTTCCGTGAAGAACTAAAGAGCCTACTTTTCTTAAAATTTAAGTTTCATGCCAATAATTAATATATATGGATCTATCTAGAATAATGACGAAATTAAGTTGGTAATATTGAGATTTCTAATTAGTTCGAAATACTGTATACCTGGCATAATGTAGCCTAAGAGAACTACAGTTGGCAGCCCTGGTGACTGAATATATTCTTCGTTCCATCTCTTAAGGTACAGAATACAAAATTTGGTTGAAGTCCAATGGATAGCATAGGCGTTACATGCAGTTAAACATTGGATCTAACAGCGCGCGTAAAATCATGTTGGCAACAATGACATACATGTATTGGTCAGAAATAATCTGAAATAATATGATCTATTGTTGTGTTAATTTTGAATGAAATCCATTAGTTAGTATAGAAGTACCGACAGTAGTGGCTACGCGCGCTAAAGCGCAGCGTTAGGTCATGGGGCCCAGCTCTCTTCTGACTCGGTAGACGCGTGGGTTCGAGCCCCACCGTCGGCCGTCCTTGAAATGGTTTTCCGTGGTTTCCCATTTTCAACACCAGGCAAATGCTGGGACGGTACCTACTGACGGGCCACGGCCGCTTCCTTCCACATCCTTGCCCAGTTTCATTCGCCTTCATCAATTCCATCTCTCATCCCGACGCGCAGGTCGCCCACGGGCGTCACTTAGAAAGACCTGCACTCGGCCTCTCAGGAGGTCACACGAAAAAAAAAAAAAAAAAAAAAAAAAAAAAAAAAAAAAAAGTTACATGCATTTTTAAATTGGACCTATCAGCAAGCTTAGAATCATGTTTGCAACACTGGCGTAGGTCTATATTAGTTACTCCAAATTAATCTAGAATGCCAGGTACTATACGTGTGCAAAGTTTAGAGCTATTGGCTTGCATACTTTCTGATATATTGATATTAGGGTAACAAAAATAGAGACAGTATTTATTAACAGTTGGCAGCCCTGGTTACTCTTAAGAATCGACATAGTCATATCTGTTATGGTACACCTAGCACACACGAAAATTTGGTTGAAATCCAAATGATAGTATAGAAGTTACATGTATTTAAAGTTGGAATTCTCAGCAGGCTTAGAATCATGCTGGTAGCACTGATGTATATAAGTTAATCCAAATTAATATAGAATGTCAGGTACTATAAGTGTGCATAGTATAAAGCTGTCGGCTTGCATACTTTCTTATATATGGGTAATTGGATTAAAAAAATGAGAGCATTTATTAACAGTTGGCAGCCCTGGTGGCTCTTAAGAATACGCTCAGTCATATCTGTTAATGTACACATAGCACATACGAAATTTATTTAAAATCCAATTGATAGTGTAGAAGTTATATGCATTTAAAATTTGGACCTATCAGCGGGCTTATAATCATTTCGGCAACACTGCCATGTATGGCCTCCTGGAAATTAAACTGCAATATTATTATCTATACGTGTGCCAATTTTAAAATAGCTCCCATTCATACGCTCCAAGATATCCAACATGGAGCTCAAATTTCAATTGCGATTTTTCAGCAGTTGGTAGCACATACATATTTTTCAAATATGGCCTTGAGATATTCAGGTATAGATCTTTACTCCTACCAACTTTTGTTTCGATTGCTGCATCCGATTAGGAGTTGATGGGGGGACACACACACAGCCAGACAGACAGACAGAAGGACAGACAGACAGAAGGACAGACAGACACACATTTGCCCGATCTCATAAGTCTACTTTTTCCTCATTTTTGCAAAATGTGAAAAGTAGGCTGAAACGGAAAGGTTTTAAGTGTGAGTGTTCATCAATGTAGTGCTCCAAATGAACAACGGTTGCTGTTTACAAAAATCAAAAAAGCAAGTTCAAGAAAACGATATTGCTGCTCAAGATAGTGCAGTGTATGTTCAAAAGCGCTTATCATGTCCTCAAAAAGTCATGTTAGGTCACTTGTCAACGTCTAAAAAACCCTCAACACTATCAATGTCAACACAGACTATGGAAGAGGTCTCTGTGGAAAAGGAACAAGGGGGATTAAATAGTCTTAGTGATGTTGAGGATAATGTGGAATACGATGATATGGTGATTATAATGATAGTGATAAAGAAGATGATGATCATATTCATGATAATGATAATGCTCTGTTTACCTCTAAAATTTATTTGTTAAATTTGTTTCCTGGAACAATTCCGGTAATCTAATCCTGCGACTTCAGCACTTGCATGCCTGTAAACAGGCTGGTTATACTGAATATGAGAAAGAACTATTGGATATAGAAAATGAACTTTGTCGTTCCAAAATTATTGTGTAATGGATTCACATAACCGCTTAAACTATTTCTTAACAATACATGTAATATTTTCTACCACTTTTCTACCACATTGCTGTCACTCTAAACTGTACATATTAAAAATAAAAAGCCAACGCTAAATAATTCTATTACCAGAACAGTTATAACCTTTGTAAAGTGCAAATCGTACTAACAGGTTAGTTGCTACTATGGAACTTACTACAACTAACCAAGGTAAACAACGTGTAGCCTACTCTATAAAGGCTACTCTTATAACTGTAAACGACAAAATGTACATGGTACGATATTCTGGCAATGCTCAAAACAGAGGCCAAAACAATGTCGAGGCAACCTGAAAAGTAAAAATTGTGAGGTTTTAAGTGTGTGGTTTTAAGTGTGAGTGTTCATCAATGTAGTGCTCCAGACAAACACTGTTAGTGTTACCAAAATCTCATCACAATGTTAAAAAACTAGAACAAGTAATAGATGTTGCTACTCAAGACGGTGCATTGTTTATTCAACAACCTTTAACCCCTCTCCTAAAATTTAAGTTTAATCCATCTTCCCCGTCTCAAGAGCCTTCAACATCACATACTATGCAAGAGGTAGTGTTGTTGTTGTTGTTTTAAGGCGCTAAACTATGAGGTCATCTGTCTCTGATATGCAAGAGGTAGTATTGCAAAAGGATCAAAAAGGACTAAATAGTAACAGTGATGAAAATATGGTTTTTACATGTTTACAGAACGTTTCTCCAGTGTACATCGACTCAACCACTCGTTTGTTTTTGAATGTAGAATTTTTGTTTTTCTAGTAAAGCTCTGTCTGTTTTTAAAATCATTGGTCATTGCTACCCATGAAAAAAAAAGTCATCTCGGCACGCCGGAAGGCGGAGGTAGATTTCACCGGACAAACTTGGGGATAGGCGGAAATAGGCAGAATATGCAGATTTTCGTAGAAGGATCAGACCTCATTTATTGCGAGAAGGTATTTTATAATTGGAGCTTAATTAACTTTGTTTTTCGTCATTTTATGCTTATTTTAAACATTTTATTTTCTTATGTGAACGGTAACCTTCTTGTCATTTGGGGTCCATTTTTATACTTGTGGTCACACTATCCTTATGCAAGGTTTCGACACTGATGTGTAACTATGTAACGGTCTGTTACTTCTTCACGCAAAATTATATCTCCCGCAGAGATTTTGGTTGGTTCCTCAGTTTAGGGGCTGCGACAACGCGGTCATGTAACCTCGTGTACTTTGGGATGGCTGTATTAGTCTGTAATTCAGGTAAGGACTGCAGACGGTCAATTTCAAGCAGTAGTTCCTAATGTTGCTACCAGGTACTACCGTCAACGACACCTAGCTGTGAACTTGGCTACTAGATGCCACCGCAACCAGCAACTCGCAACGAACGTTGGAACTTCCCCTCCAAAGGAAAGCATACTGAGGGATTTTTAGCGCTCTTAGAAAATCCGACGACTTCGGCCAGCTTTGAACTCGCGACCTTGGGCATAGACATTCAGCATGCTACCAGTTACGTCACCGAAGCCGCTTCACACTTAGATGGAAATCTGAATCTGATCTCGTGCAAGTGCGTTATCTTGGCAACGTCTGATGGCTCATTCCTCATCAATTTAGTAGTGTTGCCATGGCAACCACTGTTAGGTCTTGGCATTTTCTTATAATTCCGAAATTATTTTTCTCATCCCTGGGCATAATGGTGGGTTATATCAAAAATTCTTTCAGACAAAAGTTTTAGGTAATTATTAGGGAAAATTGTCCATTTCGTACGGTTTTGATATTGTGCCTATTAAGAGAGATATGATTAATGTTTCCCAAAAAACCCACATTTCCCACCCCTTTGGTCAATGGTTGGTGCTATAAAAACTCTTCAAACATAAATTTTTGGGCTTTATCCGACACATAGAATGAACGTTGAACGGATTCGATATTTCACATATTAAGAGAGTTATTGCAATATTTCACGTTTTCGAAAAAAAGCCCCCCATTTTCACCCCCTTCGACCGATTTAGCCCAGTAACGAACTAGACCGAGATGTTATAGGTATACATATTCGGTAATAAATTCGAAGTGATTGGTGCAAAATTACGGCAGTTATCGTGTCCACAATAAACTGATATACATATATATATATTCTAGCAGAAGTACACATTCTTCGAACGGTCTTCGGTATTAATAACCAGATGTTATCAAATGAGCTACTGTTGCAATGTTTAGAGGCTTGGAACCTGTTTGTTGGCAAAGAAAAATTATTAGTTAAAATGTGCTCTCAAACTAAATTTACCTAACGTGTTCTTCCTGGCGTGAAAATAAAATTGAAAACCTCGTAGACGAATCGCAATACACGTCACATACGAACTGACCCTAATCGTTGTGTCAAGTGCCCAACTACAGGAAGACCCCTTTCATAAATTATAAAGGCTTGTGGTGCATGAAAATTCAGTTTTTTTAGCCTCCAATGGCCCAAATTCCTAAAATCAGCAAAAAACAGTCTACTATTTCAAATCAGGAATTTTTGAAAATAATGTTGCTGTTTGGAGATATAATAGACCTTCTGTACGACATATCCCACGTGTAAATCGCGTGAAAAAATTCTAGAGTACCCCTTGGCCCCTTAAGCGCATTGGATGTATTAATGAATATTTCAGCTTAATTTGGATCCGTTATAACCTTATAGCCGTTTGCAAACCTTCACAGTAATGTAATAAATGGAATTGCATTGCGTCTTACAGAAATAGATGGACCTCTGAGATTCAGTTGCCATGGTTACCGGCATGCATTCATTCATTCATTTATTAAGTGAAATTAGTTTTCTGGGAATATCTCAAAAACTGTTGGTTTTAGGGCCTTAAAATGTGGTTTCGCTTCTCACATTGATGGGCTGAAAATGAGCTTTGTTTCACCCTTCTAGGCCTATTTCAGCATGTATTTTAAGGGGGTAGGGCCCCTTTTATGAGAGGTACGGAGAAGAGTTACATCAATGATTAGTGTGGAGCCTCTGATGGATATCTGTATCAAATTTTACGTTGATCCACCCAGCCGGTCTCAAGTTATAAGGACTCGAAGAAGTTGTCCACAGACACACAGACAGACAGACAGACAGACAAAAAATTATTTTTGCGCGCATCTGTCATAAAACAGCCTGAAACGCGCAAATATCGCAAATTTCCGTGGAAATTCAGAAAAAACAGACAAACTTTCATTTTTATATATCTTCTTCTTCTTCGTCTTTTCCCGTTCATGCGGGGTCGACGTTTCTGACAAGTCGTTTCCATTTTCCTCGGTCCCAAATAGTGTTTTCTGTTAACTGCTTCTCCCGGAGATCATTCTGCACGCAGTCCATTCCATCTTCTTCTAGGCCTGCCTCTTTCCCTTTTGCCTTCCACCTCCAGACCAAGCACTCGCCTTCTTACATAACTCTCATCCCTGCGCTTAATGTGGCCATACCAGAGCAAGCGTCTTTCTTGCACTTTTTTTGATATTTCAGTCACTTTTACGCTGCCTCGTATGAAGGTGTTTTTGATGTGATCGTTCCTTGTAACACCACACATCCATCTTAGCATCTTCATTTCAGCTACTTCCAGTCGCTTGCACTGTGACTGCACTGTTGGCCAAGTTTCTGCTCCGTATAGCATTGCAGGTCTCACTGCACATTTATAGGCTTTGCCCTTTACTTGGATATTCAGTCTCCTGTCACAGAGAATACCAGATAACCTTTTCCAGTTTAACCAGGCAGCCTGGATTCGGTGGGTAATTTCCAGATCTAGATTGCCATCGTTAGATACAGTGGATCCCAGATACTTGAAACAGTCCCTTGCCTGTAGCTGGCTACCATCCATCTGAATAGTTTCATTTCCAGTTCCTCCAAGGCACATGTATTCGGTCTTATTCCTACTGATTTTAAGGCCTCTGTCCTCTATGGCTCTTCTCCAGCATTCCAGTTTATATTCAAGCTCTTCCCTGTGTGTGCTACATAAGACAATATCATCTGCAAATAGCATGCACCAAGGAGCTGGTTCACTTAAGTTTTCAGAGAAGACATCCATTATTAGATCAAAAATATAGGGGCTTAGTGCAGATCCATGGTGAAGACCTACTTGAACCGGTATAGTATCTGACAATCCTACACTGCTTCTAATTCGTGTCCTTGCTCCACGGTACATATCCTGAACAATGCGCACATACTTCTCCGGTACTCCCTTGCATCTCATGCATCTCCATACCTCTTGACGGGGCACTCGATCATACGCTTTCTCTAGGTCTATGAACACCATATGTAGTTCTTTTCTCTTCTCCCTGTGCTTTTCCATGACCTGCCTAAGTGCAAAAATAGCATCTGTTTTTCCCTTTCCCGGTATAAATCCAAACTGTTCATCTCCTATTGTCGTCTCCACCCGAAGCCTACTTTCAATAACTTTCTCCCAGATCTTCATTGTGTGTGACATGAGTTTTATTCCTCTGTAATTTGCACAATCCTGAATGTCACCTTTCTCCTTATAAATGGGAATTATGGTACTCTCCCGCCATTCCTTGGGCATTATTTCCTCTTGAAGTACCTGTTGGAATAGATTCCACAACATATCTATGCCCTCTTCATCCAGACATTTCCAAGCCTCCACTGGAATTTCAACGGGGCCGGTTGCTTTTCCACATTTCATTTTCCTAATAGTAGTTACAACCTCTTCCCTGCATATGCCAGTTGTTACGTTGTGATTTGGGATACCATCCTCAAACACAAGACGGTTATTTTCCTCATTAAGCAACTTTTCAAAATATTCCTCCCATCTCTTCTGAATATGCTCTTCATCTTGAATTACAATTCCTTGTTCACTTTTCATCTGCCTGATGTGTGTGAGATCTTTTGAAGCCCTGTCTCGTGCCTTAGCGATTCTGAAAAGCTTGGCCTCCCCTTCTGTGGTCTCTAGTTCTTCATAGACTTCCTTCCATGCAGCTGTCTTTGCTTTCCCTACAGCTCTTTTCACAACTTTATTTGCCTTTCTGTAGTGTTCTCTATCTTCGTCATTTCTAGACTCATCCCATTTCTTTTTTGCCTGTCGTTTTGCCTTGATGGCATCCTGAACCACATCATTCCACCACCATGTTTCTTTATCCAGGGGAGCACCTTTCCCAGACGTCTTCCCCAAAACTTCTACACCTGCTTTCCTGATTGCTTCGGCATTTACTGTCCACCATCTCTGAACTCCTTCCACTGGCCATGTTCCTTGCAACACATTTTCCTTGAATTCACTTCTCAAAACAGGATCTTTCAATTTCCACCATTCAATTCTTGGAGTAATTTGCCCGTGAATTCATAATCAATAACTAGCACTCTGTGTTGTGGTGTAACATGTTCCCCCACAATAACTTTACAATTCTTAACCTCCTTCAAATGCATTCTTCTGCACAAAAGGAAATCTATTTGGCTCTCTCTTCCTCCACTTTTGTAGGTCACCAGTTGCCTTTCGTTTTTCTTGAAGAAGGTGTTACATATTGCTAGATCTAATGCCAAGGCAAAACTTAGCACTCTCTCGCCCTCCTCATTTCTCGTACCAAATCCCCAGCCTCCATGCACTCTCCTCACTACTTCCCCTTCCACACTGGTGCCAACATGTCCATTTAGATCTCCACCCAGAAATACCCTTTCATCTGCTGATATACTAGAAAGTTCCTGCTCCAGGTCCCTCTAAAAACCATCCTTTTCTTCCTCCTCACAGCCAACTTGGGGAGCATAGGCACTTACAATGGTAAACCCTTCCCCAAGGCACAGCTTCACACTCATCAAGCGATCACTTCTTCTGTTTACACTGACTAGGGAGGGGATCAAATCGTTAGCCAGGATAATTCCAACACCATTTCTTCCCGCTCTGTTTGCTCCACTGTACAACAATTTAAAGCCACTTCCAAGCTCTCTTGCTTTATTACCCTTCCACCTAGTTTCTTGGACACACAGAATTCCAATTTTTCTTCTCATCATTAGGTCCACAACCTCTCTTCCTTTCCCAGTCATCGATCCAACATTCAGGGTTCCAATTCTAATCTGGACTTGCTTCTTCAGCCGATCCCGCCCATGACTCGGTAGCCTTTGCTCATTTCTCAAAAGGGGTAGGCGGGACCATTGCGCGTCGCTTCCGGGGAACGCCCTAGCAGTTTCCGAGGCTAAATTTACAGAACTTGTCATATTTGTACGGTTTTGGCAGTTTGTTTTATAGCCGGATGCCCTTCCTGACGCTAACCCTTTACTAATTTCTGGGATAACAGAGAATAAAGCTATCTATAATAAAACAAGTATTAAGAGAAAAAACCATAGCCTACATATAAAAATTGTAAGTAATATATAAACGTTAGGGATCGACAGCTACTTCACGGTGGACGCATAGAAGCGTACGCTATTTAATCGCTTAGTATGCATGCGATGAATCGGGTAATGACAATAGCTTAAGGCTATATATATAGAGATATATACATATACATACATAAATTATATATAACTTTTGAACTGACGGTGGTTTAGGGGTCTGGGGGATGTGAAACGCGAGGATATGTCGAAATTTTCCGGAAGTCGAAACATGGTACCCATTGCAATAGTTAGCTTTCTAATGAAATCTACCTCTGGTTGGTTCCTCAGTTTAGGGGCTGCGACAACGCGGTCATCTAACCCCGTGTACTTTGGGTGAGTGTAGAATCTGTCTGATACACGGTGTGAATTGTAATGGCTGTATTAGTCTTAATTCAGGTAAGGACTGCAGACGGTCAATTTCAAGCAGTAGTTCCTAATGTTGCTATCAGGTACTACCGTCAACGACACCTAGCTGTGAACTTGGCTACTAGATGCCACCCCAACCAGCAACTCGCAACGAACGTTGGAACTTCCCCTCCGAAGGAAAGCATACTGAGGGATTCTAGCGCTCTTAGAATCGGCTTTGAAACCGCGACATTGGGCATAGAAGTTGAGCATACTATCAGTTACGTCACCAAAGCCGCTTCCCACTTTTTCAGGCGGCTTCGGTGGCGTAGTCGGTAGCATGCTGAGCTTCTATGCCCAAGATAACGGGTTCAAACCCGGCCGAAGCCGTCGGATTTTTTAAGAGCGTTAAAAATCCCTCAGTATGCCTTCCTTTGGAGGGGAAGTGAAGCCGGCGGTCCCATGTCATAGATTTATGGCATGTTAAAGATCCTTCCACTAATTGCACCTGTGTGAAGCTAAATTGTATAGGTTAAGAATGTATACAACGCTCTTAGGTTTCTATGTTCGTTGCCAAGAGCCGACTGCGGCGGCGTCTAGTAGCTCAGTTCTGAACTTGGCTTCGTAGTAGTTGACAGTGGCGCTTGGCGGCAAAGTAGGAACTATCTGAAAAATTGTTAGTTGCAGTACTTAAATTAACAAACAGATAACACACACTAATACAGTCATCACAATTAACACCGGTTATCAGACAGATTCTACACACACCCAAAGTACACGGGGCTACATGACCGCGTTGTCGCAGCTCCTAAACTTAAGAACCAACCAACCAACCAACCAACCACTTAGTCAGATGGAAATACTGAATCTGATCTCGTGCAAGTGCGTTGTCATGGCAACATCTGATGGCTCATGACTCATCAATTTAGTAGTGTTGCCATGGCAACCACTGATAGCTCTTGGCATTTTCTTATAATTCCGAAATCATTCTTCTTAGCCCAGTAACGAACTCGACCGAGATTTTATAGGTATACTTATTCGGTAAAAAATTCAAAGTGATTGGTGCAAAATTACGGCAGTTATCGTGTCCACAATGTATACATATATGCATAGATAAATTATTTATAAACTTTTGAACTGACGGTGGTTTTGCGGTCTGGGGGATGTGAAACGCGAAGATATGTCGAAATTTTCTGAAAGTTGAAACATGGGACCCATTGCAATAGTTAGCTTTCTAATGAAATCTACCTAAAACATCTACCGCTAGCTTTGTGTTTAAAAAACTATTACCAGCAATGATAAAAAATAAAAAGAGAATTGTATTTTGTATGTAACTATTGTACAAGTACTTATATTAAATATATAAAAATTTTGTATGGGTATTTTCTGTTTTCTAAATTGCTACCCCCATGTCCCACTGTTAATGCAATTGTTAACCGTCAACAGTTTCTAGCTATTTTCAGAAGGAGAGTGGTCTTAAACAATACACTCTATCTATGGTTTGTGTTCCGAGTATCATAATAATACAGTGACGCCAAGCCATGTTCAGGAAATAGTTATGTCAGGTAAGGGGTTCGAACCCTTGCTTCCTTGTACTGGAAATTTTAACTTACGTCAAACGCCTTAACCACTCGGCCAACCTGACAGTTACTAATGTAATTTGTTCTGTGCACTTGAGTGTTTACAAAACATTTTCCAGTATACATTGTCTACACCACTTGCTCGTTTTTAAATGTAGAATTTGTTTTTTCCATAACATTGCAGTTATGAGTCATGAGAACTGGGTGTTTAATATAGGGTTAACGGAAACTTAAAATAATTATAGAAAAACTCCCAGGTATCGTGTCATGGGTTTAGTAATCACTGTTCTTTGACTAGCATTTACCGTTACACAACATTATTTTGGTAAGCTCTACATGTTGTTGTTTGAGCCTTCAGTCTTTTGACTGGTTTGATGCAGTTTTCCATGCCTCCCTGTCCTGAACTAATAGTTTCATCTCTATATAGCTACCACACTCTACATCCAAGGCAATTTGTTTAACATATTCTAAAGTTGGTCTATCCATACAGTTCTTGTCCTCAACCCTTCCTTCAATAACTAAGCTTGCTATTCCTGAGTGTCTTAATATGTGTCTTACCAACCTGTCTATTGTATTTATTAGCAGTCACCAGAAACATCTCTCCTCTCCCACTAGTCTTAATACCACTTTGTTTGTAACCCTATTTGCCCATCTTATCTTCATCATTCAACTGTAACACCACATTTCAAACACTTCAATTCTCCACTTTTCTGCTACACTATAGTCCAAGTTTCTCTTTCATAGTGTGACAGATCATAGATATGAACAGACACTCCTCATTACTGTTTATTGTTATATATATATATATATATATATATATATATATATATATATATATATATATATATATTATAGTTCATGTTTATTCAATCGGAAAGTGCCCAGATATATAGCGTAGAAGTAGTTCCTAGGCTGTTGCCTAATGGCCTTGTGTCATATGTTATGAAACTGACTAGAAGCGACACGGCAGAATGTCGAACTTATGATTGGTTTGAATTTCATATGGATTTAGGTGGCGGTGAAATGAGATATAGATACTCTGGTTAAAGTATGGTTGGTTGATTGTTTGGCATCGAAATGATGCATTCTGATATAAAATACAACTAGCTGCTACAAGTATTTGTGAATAGAATCGTATACTAGAAAGGATTCACATTCTGTGATTATGGAGAAGTTTCCGTAAATTTGATTCTTATAAAAGGAACCAGCGAAATCGTATTGGATGAAAATAAAGAACACCTATAGGAATATTATGCCCCAAAGACCAAGTAAGACAAGGTTAGCTATAATATAAAAGTAATGTACGGCGCTTTCCGATCAGTAAATATAGTCCAATTCATGAAGTATTATAAAGTTATGTTGCAATTAGAGTGCGATGAGTTTATTTTAATAATTACCTTTGAGACATCTGATTAATAGGACAGGGTGGAAGAGCGAATTGCCATTAGCAAGCTCATTGTCCTGCTGCCCGAGAATACAGTCTTGTGTGTTTTGCTTTTTTCTCATTATAGTGATGAATGGCGCCCAACAGAGTTTATTTAAGGGTCTGAGCAATTACATAGTGACGCTGCATTACGTGGGGATCGATTTATGGCAATTTACCAAAATACAATATTGAAAATGCACATAATAGGTAAGGTGATTAAGATAAATAGTAATATCAAGAGTGATCTCTGGGGGAATGTCACAGATTGTACTAAGAACACGTACTATTCAGCGTGAGGTTAAAATGAAATCTGGAGATAAACTAGTGCTGGTACGTAATGAGGGGGAGATGACGGAAAGGTCAAGTAGTGATGAGAATGTGGTTTCATGAGAGAGTATAGAGGGGGATTAACCTTGTCTGGCTCCAATTATTGATGAATAAAATTGAGGAAATGAGAAAGAATACTAATACTAAAATTGAAGAAATGAGTAATAGTAAGAACACTAGAATTGAGTAAATGAATAATAGAATTAACATTAGAATCGAGGAAATGGATAAGAAGATTAACTGTCGGATTGGTGAAGTAGATCAAAGTATTATGAAAGTGAAAAATAAGGCAGGTGAATTGAATGATAAACTAGGGAAGGTGGAGGAGAAATTAGATTCAGAGTGTTAGAAGATAAGAGTGGAAATGGTTGTAAATAAAACTATATTACAGACACAGATAGATGAGATTCAGAAAGAAAATGGTGATAACAGTCATAAGATTGAGATGTTGGAAAGAAGAATAGGTACAAAATGTGAAGCAATAGAAGGTACGTTAAAGGAGAGGATGGATAGGGTGGATAGTATGGTAGAGAAGAATACTAAGGAATGTTTTAGTAGAATAGAGGGAATGGAAGAAAGATTTAATCAAGTAACAGAAATGAAGAAGAAACAAGATGCTGTATTACAGAAAATGGACGAAAATAAGAAAGAAATAAACGAAGAATTTGAGAGGATAGAGAAGAAAATGGAAGTAATAGTATAAAAGAAAGTTTTGAATAGCCGGAAGGAAATTAGGGAGAATAGAGGCGTATATGTCAACATGGATATGAATAGATTAGGCATACTAGGTAGAGAAGTTTACAGGAAAACAGAATAATCCTATGGAATTTATGAAACTGGTGGAAAATAAATTCAAGCGTCAATTGGAAGAGGAAATTATTGATTGGGATAGTGTACTAGAAATGTTATCAGTAGCTTTTGTAGGCGAATCTAGATATTGGTTTCAAGTGTATAAAAGTAGTATGACAAGTTTAGAGTATTTTAAAGAGAAGTTTACAGGTAAGTTTTGGAATGAAACTATACAAGGAAGAGAGAGGAAAAATATTATTTTTGGGAAATACAGGGCACAGACGGGGATCGCATTAACAGAATATTTCCTATCACATGTATTTATATGGCAGAATTTAGATGGGTTAGGGACAGATACCGATATTATTCGGCTGATGTTACGTCACTTCCCAGATAGAATTAAGAAAGCGGCGTATGTACAAAAAGTTTGTGCTATAAAATGTTTTGAGACACTATTAGAGAATTTTGGTGCTCTAAATCAAAATAGTGATATAACTGGTAATGGAATGAGGACATCCGGAAGAGGTAATCAGAATTATTATGAAATAGGGCATGGCCAACAGAATAATAGGAATAGCAATATAATAGAAGCCAAAGAACTATGATAATAGACAAGGAAATGATTCAAGAGATGGGGGCGTGGTAATAATCTACACAATAATCATACAATTAGAAGACAAGATAACCAACAATATGTTAATGAGAGGGAAGACTGGAGAAGAAATGAGAGAGAGAGTAGACAACCTCAACAGCAAAAATCGGATAATGGAAATGATTTAAACTCCGTACGGGCCACTCAGCAGGGTCAATGAGTCAGTCTGATAATAATTTAGTTCACAGTTGTATATTTAGATCAGGTAATAATATTCTTGATTAAGACATAAGAGATGAACTGATGTATGACCTAAAACTAAGCAATCTTGACGAAGTGGATAGTGAGGTGGTACTACCTATTATTGAAGTGGATGTATGGGGTAGGAAGGTAAATGCTTTGGTAGATTCGGGTAGCGAGATGTCGTGCATAAGTGTGAGGTTTTACGAATTGATAAAGGAAGAACATAGATATATTGAAGAAATACCTATACGTAGTACTTTTATTGTAACTGCTGTGAGTAGCAAATCCCACAAGGTATCTAGGCAGGTGGCTGTTCCTATTATTACAAAAGAGGAATGTGTATTTCAGCCTTGTTTAATTGTACCTAACATGGTATAAGCAATTATATTGGGAATGGATTGGCTGACTAGTCACAAGGTTAAGCTGGATTTTGTTTTGGGCAATGTTTGGCCAAGAGAATAACGAAGTAATTTTAGAATATAATATCGCAGATAAAGATCGGGCAACTACATTATGTTGTATTCAGAGAAAATGGGAAGATGAGGTATTATATGATGACTATTTTGGTTATATATCATATGTTTTATGTGGTCTTATGTCGAAAGATACGGATTATGGGGCAGAGGTAAATTAAATTGAATATAAAGCGGTGTTAAATGACAAGCCTGGTAGAACGCATCTATATGAGCACAAGTTTATACTTCATGATGAAACTACATTTGTAGGACCCCGATTTCCTATAGCGCATGAATATGCTAAAGCAGTAGAAGATCAAATTAATATTATGTTGGATTATGGGATTATCGAACCTTCTTGTAGTAAATACTTAAATCCTTTGGTAGTGATTCCAAAAAAGGATAATTCGGTAAGATTATGTATCGATGCACGATTATTAAATCTTAGAATTCGATCAGATCAACAACGTACTGAAACGGTAGATGAGTTGATACAGCGTTTTGAGGGGAGGAAGTGGTTTTCGATTGTTGATTCATCGGCATCATTTTGGCAAATTCCGCTTAGGATTGAGGATAGACCTTTGACCGCTTTTGCTTACAAGAATAGACTATTACAGTTTTCTAGGGTCCCGTTTGGTATTAAAACTTCATCAGCAGCATTGATAAGGGCAATGATCATTGTTATGGGAAAAGACACAGGGAATTTTGTCACTAGTTATATTGATGATTTAGTGATGGCATCCTGTACGTTTGAAGAACATATTTTTCACTTGAAGGTTGTCTTTGATAAGTTAAGGAGAGGGGGTTTCACATTAAAATATTAGTAAATCGACATTTTGTACACAACAAATTACGTTTTTGGGACATACGTTATCTATGCATGGAGTTCGACCTGAACAGTCTTGGTTAACCAAAATCTGTAATACTCCTAGACCTCATACCATAAAACAATTACGGTCATTTTTGGGAATTTGTAATTATTTCCGACGTTTTGTCCTCCGTTATTCAGCGTTGACTGAATATTTTAGGGATCATCAGAAAATCAAGTCTAAATGGAGGTGGACTACTGAACATGATGAGGTATTTGAGAAGGTGAAACAGGGTTTTAATGAAGCGGTCATGCTTCAGTAACCTAGGTTTGATCGTAAATTTATTCAGTTTACGGATGCATCTGAAATTGGTTTGGCTGGATGTCTGTGTCAAGAAATGAAAATGGTGTTTTAGGTAATGTATTGTTAGCTATTCTTGGACTTATCGTAGCAGAAAAACGATATATTATTATTTAAATAGTGTTCCTTGCAATTATTTATTCACTTAGTAAATTTCGGATGTATGTAGTGGGTAGTAAGCTAGAAATACGTACGGATCACCAAGCCCTCGCTTTTGTGAAATCATGTAAGCTTACAAGTAATCGTATGACGATATGGATCTTAGCTTTAAGTGAATATGAATATACTATATGTCATGTGAAAGGTAAAGACAATGTATTAGCTGATTATTTGAACCGGTCTACTGTTGCGAATGGTAACGGTAATCCTATTGTTTTGAAAGATGGTATTCTGATATATAATGCTACTGTCGAAGTGTACACTGATGAACGTTCAAGGTTACGGCGTTTATTGGAAGAGCAGGAAAGTGATAGTGAATTGTCGGGGGTTATTATCCAATTCTGGAAGATGGAAGTAGATGATACTGTGATTGTTGGAAAATATACATATAAACTTATAAGTGGATTTGTAGCCACAAAGTGCCGAGAGGGCGAATGGAAGATATGTGTGCTCAAGTCATTACAAGTAGATATGATATGGTTTTATCATAAAGAGTTGGGTCATTTTGGAGCCAGTAAGGTTTCACATGCTATTCAGTCATATTTCATTTGGAGACAAATGGGTACTATAATTAGGAAAACCTTAGCTACATGTGATCTTTGTCAGCGTAGTAAACATCCTAATAGATTGTTAAAAGGACCTACACAAACTATTCTAGTAAATAAGCCAAGGGAACTTGTCTGTGTGGATCTATTTGGTCCTTTAGTGAAAACCCGATACAGGTATCAAATTAAACTTGTCGTTATGGATGCTTTCAGCAAATATGTCAAGCTGTACCCTTTGAGCGAGGCTACGGGGAAGGGTTGTGTCCAGAAAATTAAAGAAAAATATATTCCTGAATTTGGTACCCCAAGTAGTATACTTTCCGACCACGGTAGTCCATTTACAGCTAAAATTTGGACTATTAGGTATCCACAGGAAAATTTAGTGGAGAGAGTGATGAAGGAGATAGGGAGAATTTTTAGAGCTTACGTTCATGAAAAGCATAATTTATGGTATGCAAGATTAGCTGATGTTGAAAGATGGTTGAATACAACTGTTCACGAGTCCACGGGATTTTCACCGTATGAGATTTGTTACGGCAGAAAACCTTCAGATGAAATAGCTAAGGTGCTGGGATTAGATGGGGGAGAGGGTATATCTCACGAATTAGTACTCCAGTTGGCTAGGACGAATTTATAGAAGGCAGGAGCTAGGAGTATTAATCGACAAAAGAAAGGTATTCCCGATGAATTCAGCGTAGGAGATAAAGTTTTGCTCAAGAATCCATTTCCGTCTTCCGCTGAAGATGAACAGATATCTAAATTTTTCTAGCTCTATTATGGTCCGTTCTCAATTGAGAAACGTGTTGGTGAATGTGCATATTCTTTAATGAAATCAGATGGCACTATATTGGGTACATATAATATTTATAATTTGAGGAAATATAGATCGTAGCTCCGCTACATTACATGTTCTATAATGGTACTTTGCCGAGCACACTTTGTCATAGATAAACTGTTATATAATGATTACATTATGCTGATAGACTGAGAAGATCTAATTTGGGCGTATTGAATCTTGTGCCTGAAATTAGTAATGGATATCAAGGATACAGCCACGTATATAAATGGGTGGAACAGGATATATGGATACAATACATTGGTCTATATTGAAGACTTTGTCAACAGCTATACATACCGCTTCTTGGAGATGTATCATAATAGATATTGTATATTCTATGATAATCAAGAAAAGGCTTCGATCGCAGTTGTTGGAGTCTTGGAGTTTCTTCGTAACATTTGAATGTGTGTTTTGACCACACCATATTCTACCAAGGTGGTAATGAGACTTTCTTGGGTGTTACGGGACTAGGTGTTATGGCTATGCAGAAAGGTGACTTCAGAAGAGGATGCTTAACAGATGATTTGGATGGTGGAGTCCAAGGATATTATTGGGAATGACTAATATGAAGAAAGTGATATAGTGATTATGTTTAGGTTGTGTATATATGCTGTTATGTTTTGGTGAGGAGTGTCCTAGTATTAGTTTCATTAGTGTTTATTGTTATATATGAGGGAATCTGAAAATAATGAACGTTTTTGGGCTTCCGCCAGCCTCGACCCTGCCCGGTGGCGCCGTGTAGAGGAGTCAAGTGGAAGTCGCGAGAAACTAAGACGATCAGTTAGAGTTTTGTGTCGAGTCATGTCACGTCAAGTTATATTAAATCTCATCTTATGTAATCTTACGTTTAAATGCAGTTTTTATACTTAAAACTACTTCAAAACGTATTCGGTTTATTCGCTTGCCAAAATCCCTTCCCACATTTGGGGGCTCGTCCGGGATATTAAGGATTTTGAGTGCGGAACGGCAATTTTGGCTAGGCCTACAGCGATAAAACCAAAGACGACAAGGCGTGAATTGACGAAATTTTTCTGGCAATATTTACGACGAAGACGTGGGTCCGTGGAATATAGAAGACGAGCAGCTCTTCAACCTCCAATGACGTGGTGGTTTGAGCAGGCTACAAAAGACGAGCTCAAGGATCCTGAAGCCTAAGGCGACGACGAAAAGAAAAGTGTTCAGCGCGAGTGCCGAAAGACAAAGAAAAATGGCGGACAAAGTGGCGTGTTTACAAGATATTGAAAAAGTGAATAATAACATTAAGACGGCGCCCACGGCCGTGATTAAGACGTTACATAACCTCATTTTCAAAAAACTGCCATGTGATCGAAAGAACAGACAGCGCTTAAGAGAATTCCCAGGATTCGAGTTTGAACGTGACTCACCAGAACACCTGGTGAAATTGAAGTTCATTGAGACCGAATTCACCGAGGCTGACCTGATTGCCATGTGCATAGTATTAAAAATTGAATATACGGGAGATAAACCTGTGCTTGTGCAACGCGTCTGTGATAACTTAATGGACCTTTCGAGGCTGGGGATGGGTAAAGACGAAGAAGGTGAAGAAGAAGAAGAGGAGACGGGTAAAAATAAAGATGCAATGAGCAAGATGAAAGAGGCAAATGAAGCACTGGCGGAGGAATTACGCGAGTTAAAGGAGAAAATGGCTGGGATGAAATCCTCGAAACATTCAACCTCTAGCACGTCAGGATCATCATCGGATTCATCTAGCTCTTCCGAAGACCAGAAACTCTCCAAAGCAATAGGAGGTAAACAAAAGAAAATAATGACCAAACAAAAAGCAAAGACTGTAGAAAAAAGCTCAAGTGAAGGGGAAGTCGACCAGGACGTGGTGGACTTGGGGCACACTGAAAACCGCGGAGTCGCACACGCGTTTGCTTTGACATTCCAAGATGTAGAGGGCTCTGTCAGAACCGATGACGGCAGTGACAACTATCCGGTGCGACGTTGGATTGAGGACTTTGAGGAAACAGCAACGTTGATGGGCTGGGACGAGATGAAGAAATACGTATTTGAAAAAAGTCGCTGACAGCCCTGTTTAAGTTGTTCGTGCAGAGTGAACGTGGCATCACATCCTGGCACAAGTTGAAGAAAGCCCTGAAGAAGGAATTCCGAGATGATACCAGCGCAGCAGAGATTCATCGACTGCTAACCAACCGACGCAAAACAATAGTTGAAACTCTTCACGAATATTTCCTGGTGATGCGAGAAATAGCCAGCAGGTCGACAATCGATGATAAATCACTGATACAATACGTCATCGATGGCATCGAGGATGACACTGGATCGAAGATGATTCTAAATGGAGCAAGGGACATCAAGGAATTCAAGGACAAGTTGAAGATCTACAAGAGTGCTTACGCACGAAACTCCCAGAAGGTGACGATAAATGAGAAGACGACAATCAATCATACACCAAGAGAAGACAACAGGCAGAAGCAGACCTCGTCTGTAAAGACATGTTACAATTGTGGTCAGAAGAACAGTCATGAGTCCAGAGAATGTCCACTCAAGAGTCAGGGTCCAAAGTGCTTCTATTGCAGCAGTTTCGGACACATAGCTTCCAAGTGCCCAAACCCCGAGCAGAATGCCGAGAAGAAGACAGTGAACGTCGTTTTGGGAACCAAGTCGATTATGAAGATGAAGGAATTGTTGCTCCAGGGCCAGATGATCAATGCATTGGTTGACACGGGCTGCCCAATCAATCTGATCCGTGAAGACATTTACACAGAGATGGACGATCCGGAGTTGAAGACTACCGCCATAGTACTCAAGGGTTTCGGAGATAGTGAGGTGTGTCCCCTAGGATATTTTCCAACCGACGTCCAGGTTGACGACGACACTTACTTGACTGATTTCTATGTGGTGTCTGGAGATGTACTAAAGTTGCCAGCTATCATAGGTAGCGACTTGCTGGACCAAGCCATAACTACCATCAGCAAAACCGGTGTCAAGATGTCCAAGGACCGAATCGACGTGGTAGCAGCCGATGAGACGGACATAGGAAAGGCATCGGAAGAGGCGAAGAGTACTAGCGTTGAGATGAGCATCACGATGGAACAAGGACTATTGCATCCCTTATTTAAAGAAAGCACACCATTTCACACCTGCCATGCTGACCATCCTGAACCCTTGGATTCAATGAAAAAGGGATACAAGCATATTCTCGCAATAACGGATAGCTTCACAAAGTTTGTGTGGCTATATCCCACTAAAACGACGATCACGAAAGAAACTATGGAGAAACTGGACGTGCAAAAAGGATAATTTGCTAATCCTGCGCAGATCGTCACCGACCGTGGAACCGCGTATATTTCACATGAATTCGAAGGGTATTGCACTGTCAACAACGTCACCTTCTCGCTGATCACGACCAGACTCCCTCGTGCCAATGGCCAGATAGAAAGGATGAACTCCACGATCATTTCGGTGCTGGCCAAGTTGTCCATCGAATACCCCGGAGATTGGTACAAACACGCCGAATCTGATCGAAGAGCCATGCATTCCACTTACAACCGCAGTATCAAGCAGACGCCGTTCGAAATTTTGACAGGAGCCAAAATGGACTGTGAAAATAACCTGAGAATAGTTGAGTTGATCAATGAAGAGATGGTAGTCGAGTTTGAGACCAGGAGAGATCAACACCGTGAAGAAGCGAGAGCACAAATCCGGAAAGTGCATCAAGAAAACAGGGTGTCGTTTGATCGAAGTCGACGGCCTGCTTGCCAGAACCAAGTTGGCGATATCGTCACCATCAAGAGGACCTAGTTTGAACCAGGCCTTAAATTGAAGAAAAGGTACCTTGGGCCTTACAGAATCTCCAGAGTCAAGCTGAATGACAGTTATGACCTCTGTCGTGTAGTGAATCACTTAGGCCCCAACGGAACAACTACTTGTGCTCAATTCCTCAAACCCTGGGCTGAAGTCTTCTCATCATCCGAGGCGGATGATCGGCAGGATGGCCGATTGTGGGAATCTGAAAATAATGAACGTTTTTGGGTTTCCCACCAGTCTCGACACTGCCCGGTGGCGCCGTGTAGAGGAGACAAGTGGAAGTCGCGAGAAACTAAGACGATCAGTTAATTTTTTGTGTCGAGTCATGTCACGTCAAGTTATATTAAATCTCATCTTATATAATCTTACATTTAAATGCAGTTTTTATACTTAAAACTACTTCAAGACGTATTCGGTGTATTCGCTTGCCAAAATCCCTTCCCATATATATATATATAGTTATAGTTCATGTTTATTCAGTCGGAAAGTGCCCAGATGTATAGCGTTGAAGTAGTACCTAGGCTGTTGCCTAATGGCCTTGTGTCATATGTTGTGGAACTGACTAGAAGCGACACGGCTAAATGTCGAACTTATGATTGGTTTGAATCTTATATGGATTAAGGTGGCGGTGAGATGAGATGTAGAAACTCTGGTTAATGTATGGTTAGTTGATTGTTTGGCATCGAATTGATGCATTCTGATATAAAATACAACTAGCTGCTACAAGTATTTGCGAATAGAATCGTATACTAGAAAGGATTCACATTCTGCGATTACGGAGAAGTTTCCGTAAATTGGATTCTTATAAAAGGAACTAGCGTAAGCGTATTGGAAGAAAATAAAGAACACCTATAGGAATATTATGCCCCAAAAACCAAGTAAGACAAGGTTAGCTATAATATAAAAGTAATGTACGGCGCTTTCCGATCAGTAAACATAGTCCAATTCATGAAGTATTATAAAGTTATGTTGCAATTAGAAAGTGATGAGTTTATTTTAATAATTACCTTTGAGACATCTGATTAATAGGAAAGGGGGGAAGAGCGAATTGCCATAAGCAAGCTCATTGTCCTGCTGCCCGGGAATACAATATTGTGTGTTTTACTTTTTCTCATTATAGTGAAGAATGGCGCCCAACAGAGTTTATTTAGGGGTCTGAGCAATTACAATAGAGTACCACGCTCCAGACAAAGGCCTTCAAGAAAATAACTTCCTAATACCTAAATCTATATTCAATGTCAATAGATTCCTTTTCTATAGAAATGCTCTCCTTGCCTGAGCTACATAAGTATCCTAATCGACTCTGGTATATTGTCTTGTTTAGCAAACTTAGTCGCTCAGTAGGTCTAAGCATTTGTTGTATATAACCCAATATAGCAAACACTTTTCTAAAACCCTACTCACTGGTCAATAACAAGCATAGTCGCCAAAGTGTTGCGTTGGTAGCTAACTCATGTCTGGACAGTCAATTCTTATTGCAAGGCCTGTCAAGACCTAAAAATTCATCTTAACATATAGTTTAATCATCTTTCTATCTACATACTGCGCCCGAAGAAACCCATCGGTACTTATATCCATTGCACTATAAAGGATTGCAGACATGTAAATTACCCAGCTCACAAACTTACCATGCCTACTAAGTAAAATTGGGAATTTCAGGAACATACAGGATAAATGTTATTCGTAAAGAAAATAGTACTACTAGCCAAGGTACAAATTTCTACTATCATTTACATTTAGAGCAAATCGAGAAACTCCAATCTCGAGGGGTGATAAGGTCTAATCTATAGTGAGCGCCTGTATCTATACCTCGTAGTACTATTTTCGACGATGACGACAATGACAACGGTATCAGCTTAGATAAAAGTTGACTGAGTCGCTAAAAAGCGCCAGCCGTTTATTAAGCTAAAAAACAAGTATAAAAACTGGCTTCCTCCCTGAATATGGTGTCTCCCTGACACTCTAACAAAAGTAACTCCAAAAATAAACTTGCACGTGGCACTGATATAGTTAGGAAAGTGAAACGGCGTGATACTAAGTATTGCCCTACTTTATACAGATCCGCTTCAACTCTGAACCGTAGTTCCATATCTAAGCAAAAATTATTCATGAATATGTGCATGTATACATTCATTATGGTTCTCACAAATTGTACACTTTATTGTGTTGAAAAGATTAAATTGTCTATCCTTCAATGAGTCTTTCATCTACTCAACTTTCTTAATAATCAAATAAGAAACATACACCGCAACTATCGTGTTGAAAGTAATAAATACTCGTCTTAATCAATTGAACATAAGTGACAAACATTTAAGCTAAGCACTGTTCCTTTTTACCTTTTATCTATTTGTCATGAAATACTGAAATAAGTTATGAAATTCTTAACTGTGTTAATAATTTTCTGATAAACGTGAATACTAGAAGTGCACGGCATTAACCTTCGTTTCTCACACTCCTCTTCCATAATTATACAACAATTACCCTTCTCTCTTAAACACCCTGTACAGAATCTTCCTTTAATACACTCACAAAACTTCACAATCATTGCGATCAATACTAGAAAAACTTAGAGACTCCTCAGCCTCCATTCGTAAAAATACGTAACTCATTTACGTTTATATCTCCTTAATTTGCACGGTAATTCAACTATAAACTTCCACTTCAATACATATACTTCCTAACTTTAACATTCTTCTCTATATCCTGATATAACTTCGCCTCGTGCTTATAATTCCATTTCTGCAATAAATCTCTGTACTTTTCACTTTCTGATCACCCTGTGATTTAACTTTGTTAACTTTCTTTTTCACGTGTCTAAATTCAGCTTTACATTTTATTACAACTTTTCAAGAAATATCAGTAAATATTCATATTCTTAACAAAAGATATAAGTTTGACTTCCTTCCATAAATATATTTGTTTAACAAATTCATCTATGCTTTTTAATGCTCTAAATCTCATTAGACATATGTGTATACGCTTTTCGTAATACTTTCGTTCATATATAGTTGAAAATAAATTTCTGACACTCGAATCAACATC
Organism: Meconema thalassinum; assembly: GCA_946902985.2. Classification (NCBI taxonomy): domain Eukaryota; kingdom Metazoa; phylum Arthropoda; class Insecta; order Orthoptera; family Tettigoniidae; genus Meconema; species Meconema thalassinum. Next base: position 64,432,942 of record OX336390.1, on the reverse strand, counting down.
ACGAGTTGTCGAAATATTCTTTACTCTTCGTGACATAACTTCTTAAATATGCTGTACTTAAATTTGCTCCAATAAACTTCTTTTTACTTCATTTACAATTTTACTCCTTCTTTAGTTCGTTCAACGTTCTACTCCTTTTAAATAGTTCACTCTACATTCTTTTAAATAATTTACTCTACATTCCTTTAAACAATTTGTTCTATATTCCTCTAAACAATTCATTCTACATTCCATCGCTGCGATAAAACAGATTTAATTAGATTAAATCTAACGCAAATATGAAAAATTCTACGCGGTTTTATTCTGATATGACTTTTAGTGTTAATAGCATCATCATGCCAAAATTTCGTCCAAGTGACTGAAATTTTCAAGAACAAGGAAAATAACTCCGAAGAAAAATACGAAAAATTACTACTACACAAAAACTACACAAATTTAATTACTTTGACAAAATTATACGGTTGAAATAATGCTGATGAAAAATGCTGTTGAAAAATAATGCAGTTAAAAATAATGCAGTTGAAAAATGCTGTTAAAAATAATGCCGTTAAAAATAATGCAGTTGAAAATAATGCCGTTGGTCAATTGGATAATCACAGAACATAACTACAATTCTACATGATATAAAGCAATTTCTTCACTACCTTGAGTTGACTTCTGGTCTGGAGAATACCTGCGTCTCGCCTGCCAAACCAAACGTGTCGTGGAGCTCATCGTATCGCCCACAGCTATGAAGACCGGTTTGTGTCAGAACCAGCTGGCCTCGTCTCCCAGTAGAACAAGGTCGATGATGTCCTCGGTGAATGACCTCGCCGTGAAACAGCTCGCTCTGCCAACACTCCGTCCCCCGTGCACTGCTAGTAGTCCGGCTTCGACTCTCCATCTCTTCAGAATTGACATCTCGGTTCTTCAGAATTGACATCTCGTTTCTTCAGAACTGACATCTCGTTTCTTCAGAATTGACATCTCGTCTCAGGTTGAATATTGTCGTTTATGCAAGCGTTTGTGAATATTCAAGATGTGTTAGAACTCTTGTAGAAAAGTATAAGTTTTGTTCGGTGATGTTGCGCGTCACGTAGATATTCTGCTGCGCCTTTCATGATATTGAATTCTGGAATTCAACTGTACATCTTTGTAGTCTCCACTTCCCTATGCATTTGCTTAGCACATAGTAATTCTCATTTCTCTGATGATATAATTAAGACTTCCCCGTTGCTGACTTCTAACTTGCATTTTTAATGTAATGTTCAAATATGCGTTCACACGTAGTAATACTGAATATCTTCTTGTCGAAATGTTTCAAGCAATGTGGAACAACTTTGCATAAGCACTGTAATATTTGGTTATACTGTTCCGTTCTGCATTTTAGATGTAGCTTGCACCTCAAGTTACAGTCTTACTGTACTGCACTCTTCTTTGCTTTCAACTCTAATGAAACGTAGCACTGTTATAAGAATACTGGTTTCTTCTCGAGGTCTTGACTCGATGAAATCTCAAATTGGATAGAACTCTCTCGTCCGGTTCTCCACACTCGGCAAGTTCCAGTCTCTCTGCCTCCCCTCTCGTGGTGTGACGTAACTTCTACCACCTTTCCTCGTTTCAGTCCGCAGTTCGACCTTCGTCTCTTCCCCTCTTTCATGACGTAACTCTCGCTTCAAGTGGCGTGATGTCTCTCGCAATATGGACCTCCCACATTCATATAATAGAATATATGTCCATCTTTAAATCATTCCTTCTTCCTTGCCTTTCATAATTGCATAAGATGTATAGTATTTCACTCATTTCCATACAGTTTTTCCCATATTTCACGAATTTTTAATAAATAAAAATTTTCATCCACTCTTTTATTTTTTCTGGGGTCTTGGTTCATATCCAGATTGGTTCTTCGGTAATGACCTTAAATAAATTCTGGCGCAATACCAGTGTCTAATAAATAGTCAATATTATTTTGGTCTTTACCTAAAATCTAAAAACCAATATCTAAATTCCAAAACTAAAATCTAAAAAAAATATATAGTATAGAAAACATAATTTCAAATAATACAAATCCTTATATGTCTTTCTTTAATAATTAGTTACCAAACATTTTCAGTTAATGACATTATGGTTTGATCTTTTTGCAAAACCTAAAATCAAAATAACATAACATATAAATTATTAAATCTAATATGTAGAATTTAAAATCTAAAATCTAAAAATAAATAATTTATAGTAGAGGAAATATAATTCCAATTAATACAAATCATTTTATGTCTTTCTTTAATAATTAGTTATCAAAAATTTTAAGTTATGACATTATGATTTGCTCTTTTTGCAAAATCTAAATACTGAAATCAAAAATCTAAAATGTAAATTCTAAAATCTAAAGTCTAAAATCACAAAAAAATCTTATATGCATTAACTCTATATCAAACCTAATACATATTTGTATTTGTAATCCAAGTAATAATAAAAAACAAATGTAATCGGTTTTTATCATTATCTCTGCTTTTTGTATGTTTATGACATGCGTATTAACCTAAAATAGAACCCTGGTGTACCTTACTGAAAAGGCTAACAGTTTAACTACTGCGCCAGCATGCCCCTGTTTCATAGTTTGATTTGTTCTAGGCCTCGGAGCTGGAAATCAAGTTAAGACCACCAGTGCAAGAGCCAAGAATGCTTGCCACTGCAGCACAAAACGGTAAGCTGGTAACATTAGACGACCGGAAATGATTGTATTTCTGTTAGCGATGCCTTTCTGTCATCTGCCTACTGTCTGAACACTGACTCAAGACAGTTTAGTTTAGTTTGTTGTCAGTGTGTGTATTGATTATTAGCCTCAAGTACTTAAAGCTTGTTGTGCGTAGCGACCATCTTGCCTAGTAACCCCTCAGCAAGTTTAACAGTCAACACATAAAAAAACACCATAGGATAGTTGTATGTGGTTCATGTACTTGCGTGTGTGCATTAGCACTATGCGCTAGCTTTACCTCACCTTCTAAAGATAGAGCGTTATCCCTTCCCTTTGGACATCGCCTATGACAGCATCCACCCACAAGGTTTACACTTAGACCCTTGGCTTGTTTTCGATTAGGTTCGGTTCTTGGCTCTTAATTCTTGCATCGAATAACCAGATTTTGTATACACTGTTTGTCATTTATTAACCCATGCCTGCAACCTATACTCCCTCTTACTACAGTCTGGTTTGAAAACAAGTTCCAATGGCTAAAGACGTGTCAGTCTCCATACATGTAGCCTACAATACTTCTTTCTCCACCTAGCTAGGTTTCATCACTCACCGTAAACATCTATTATGGGTTTGCAATAATTTGGGGGAAACAAAAGTCCATAACCTTGTCGTTTTAGGTCTTTTGGAAAAAATCATAAACAATAAAAAAGGGCGTCATGTCAAGTCCTAGGATAGCTCATGTGTCCAAATTCCATTGTTAGTTTATAAAGTCTCAAGTCAATGACCTAGCAGTTTTGGGATATTTGAGGAAATGTGTGTACCATAGCAAAGATAATGTCATGTCAAGTCCTAGGACACCTCATGTCTCCAAATCTGATTATTAGTTTGTAATATCTCAGGTCAATGATCTAGCAGTTTTGGGTTATTTTTGTTCACCAGTCTGCCATAAGAAAGATCGGAAAACAAACCATATAATGACGTCCAGCTGACCTGTTGAAATATCCATTATTTTGGAGGGTCATGGCTACCGTGGCCGGTAACAGGCTCGTTTAAACACATGCACATAGCCCCCAGCCCCTCCCTTCCTCTCTCCGTCACCACAGCTGTTAACACACCGCACTTGTCCAACAATTGGCTGTGGCAATGGAAGGGGGAGAAGTTGTAGTCGCTTACTCCGTTATCTCTCTGACACGGTTGCCAGCTTGTTTGACCTCGATCTGCCCTATTATCGCAAGCTAGCGGCGTTGCCAAGTGTCGTCCACACATTCCTGAGATAGCGATATCAAGTTTTGAACGTGGGAACTGGGCTCGGTTCAGCAAGCTAGCACAGCAGGTTTGTTCTTTTCAGCCTTAAAGCTATAAAACAATTAGGGGATTGCTAGCAGGCTTCCAGCTACAAGTGTTAAATCATACATTTCATTTAACCAAAGCTTGCGTTCATCCTAAATCTATCTCATCACATAATTATCCTTCGCATTAACGCTATTGTCTTGCCTTCATACAAATTGCTTGGTCGATCGAAAGTTATAGCTTCATATCCTACAACTGTCCGCTGGCCTATGAGCATGCATGAATTCCACAGAGCTGTGACACTACATCGACTAGCACGTTAAAGATCCCATTCAGGGGGAAAAACTCCTAGCACGCTTGACACATTTTGGAATATAAGCCTCCATCCGTTGGTCATAAAAGATATCGGAAAACGAACCGTCATAAACCGCCCTACTGTCCGGGCAAAATATCCATTGTTCTATTGGGATATCACCACCGTGGCCAGAAACAGGCTCGTTGAAAAACACAACAGCGGTACCGTCTCACTGTGTACGACCACGTTTCATGAAAATTTTAAAGCAGGTAAACATTTGTTTTCATAATATATGGCGTTAGGCCCATTGTGAATTATTTTTATGCAAAAAATAACTACCACATTTGAAAGGGTATGTCACCCCGAGTCTTACGAGTCCTCGTACACGTCCCTAGCAGCATTAGTTCGCGAGATATTAAAAAAGTGCAGTTAGGCCCTATGGCAAAAATCAAAATAAATTCACAAACGGGGCGTCATCCCAAAACAACGACCCCTCATACAAGTCTATAGCCTTATAGGTTCGCAATATAATAACAAAAGTGTAGTTAGGCCCTTTTGACAAAAATCAAAATACATTCAAAAACGGGGCGTCATCCCAAGTCCAACGACCCCTTATACAAGTCCGTAGACGAATTGATTCGCAAGATATTAACAAAAGTGCAGTTAGGCCCTTTTCACAAAAAACAAAAACACATTCAAAAACGGGGCGTCATCCGAAGTCCAACGACCCCTCATACAAGTCTATAGCCTTATTGGTTCACAAGATATTAAAAAGCACATGACCTATTAGTTTTCGATCTTTTAGTTCAATTAAAAAAAAACTCTCATCCATAAATCATTATTCAAAAAGTCCGCCCTCATATAAAATCTCCAAGTGCGCATGCGTAAAAACAAAAAACAAAAATGTTAATACATAGCGGCATCCAGCTGTATTCATCCGCTTTATGAGGAACAACGTTTAATAGCATCCTGGTATGGGGCCTCATGTCTGTCGCATTTGGAAAACGACTTTTACTAAAAAAAAAACAATTTCACCCCCTAGTAGGGTAGGTTTTATTTTGGGGTCAAAATATGTTGTCCATGGGAAAAGGGGTGTCAGCTCGAGTAATTTGACACCTTGTACACGTCTGTAGTGTTATTGGTTCGGAGGATATCAGGTTAGAGGCCGATACGAGGGATGTTGGGAAGTTGTGAGTTAGTACCCCCACTGCTCCCCTACTGTGCTACGATAGATTTCAGCGAAAAGTATTTATTTCAGCCGTGTAAGGCTAGTGCATCATTATTTAGCAAGTGTGAATTTATTTGTGTGAATTTGTCATATTTTTCAGCAGACCACGAGGGCCGTCCGATGTCAGAGAGGAAATATTAAGGCTACAGCTCGTTTAATAGCCTAGTGAATACAGCGAGTAAAACTAACTATGGAAATGCAACGCAACCCACGTGTGTAATAGTGATTACGCAGATTTTTAGTGATCTAACCAGGTGTAGAATCTGTGAGGGATACCACTTGTATCACAAAGCCTGAGGCAGGTAAAGCAGAGCTATTCTTCAACCACCTGCAAAATTAAAGCCAGTGATAGCATTTGTACTACGTAATTTATTTATAGAAGCAGTGATATTAATTGCCACGATGCAGTTTGAAACACGCCACGAGATCACCATATTTCAACATCACCGTAAGAACGTCCAGATGGAGTAACTCGTTATGATGAGGGAGGAACCAAGGAAATAAACCCGACCACCATGGGAATGTTTAACCAGCACCCTGAGGAACAAGCCACGTACGAAGTGAAGGAGCTAGAGGACAGGCTAGAACCATTGGCCTTATCCATGAACATGTCATGAGCCGCAGACGCATCTTACCCCTTCCAACGGGATGTTTGGAAGGTGAACAACATGAAACCGTAATCGTGAGTCCAGTACCTTCATCATGTACAAGGTTTGTCCAGGTGGAAGTAATTTTGAAGTATTTTAGCCGAAACTATGATATTTGACCACTCAGGCAGGATAAGTGCACATTTTTCTTCTTTCCACTGGGACAATCTTTAGTTAGACGCGAACCCGTGCTCTGTACGGCAGGTGAGCATTTCATTTGTATATTTTTTTTGCAGTGTAATTATAAGCCAGCCAAGTGAAGGTTGTATTTTATGTCATGTAAACGACATCGTCAAACAGAAGATGTAGACTTCTGATATTTAGGGAACGCCCCATAATCTAGGCCCTTCTTTTCAGTTAAAATACCATCATTAGCGTATCATTTCTCAGCCGACAGATGCTGAAACATTTGTTATGTACTCTTTGTTTGACATTTTTGTGAGTACCATTTACCACGAGAAGTTCCATGAGGAGGAACGAACCCATGTACAGTAAGAATGGTGGGTAAATCTACTTCGTATCATTTTAAACATCGTAGGCGAAGTTAGATGTTGTTATTTGTTTATGAATGTGCCAAGCCATGCACATAAACCAACGTGTTCAAAGAATAGGATGAGCGACATCACTCTCACGTCAATGCAGTTAGACTGCAGAAGTGTACAGTCTTTATTTTACTCTTCTTTGGAATTATTGAAACGTTATATGATATGAAAGGGTGAAACACGATAAGAAACACTATTAGGGAAGTGATAATCTATTTGAATGATATCTGCAGAGAACACCAGGACTTTATTTAGTGTCTGTGACAGATAAAAATGAACAGTTTTTGTAACACAATTTGTACGAAGGCAAGTCGTACGCCATGCTATGTAAAGCTTGTTTGACACGCGATAGCTAGTGGTAGGAACCTGTTACTACCCAGAATTCAAAGCGAGACGACTACATTGACATGTTACTAATGCTAATTTACGTCACAATCATAGGAATTTGAAGGTCAGTGTCAATGATATAACCATGCTTTGGGGACAGCTACGTGAGCTGTGAAACACCTGTTATTTGTTTACCATTTTTAGCTTATTTTCAATTTTGAAAAAATAGGCTTATGAGATCACCTTTTGTCCGTGTGTGTGTGCGTGTGTGTGTGTGTGATTCGTGTGTGTGTCCCCCCTAATAAAATCTAAACGGCAGGAGCGATTTCAATGAAACTCGGAAAGTTCATAGCACTATTTCCGACGACCTCGACCGTGCCCTTCAAATTTTGTTACGACTCACCAATCCAACATGGCGGCTGTGCGAAACATTTCACCAGCATTCAATATCTCCGAAACTATTACCGATATTACCCTGACATTTTCTATGGTGATAGAGGGAACTACTATAAGTTCACTTATGTGACCTTTGAAAACCTGGTAACTACAAAACCAACATGGAGGCCAAGCGAATTTGCGACTTTTAAATAGACGTTTCTCGTGATTTGACCAACCAAACACAATGAAACTTGGTACAGTATATGTTTATATACATTGTAATGCACCGACATCTAACTTCGTTCAATTGTTTACATAATCACAAGATGGCGGATGTGCGAAATATTTCACCGGCATTCTATATCTCTGAAACTATTAGCGGTATCTCCCTAAATTTTTTTACGTAGATAAAGGGCACTACTGGAAGTCCATCTATAAGACTTTCAAGAACCGGTTGACTACAAAACGAACATGGCGGCCAAGCGAATTTGAAAATTTTTAATAGACCTTTCTCGCGATTTAATGTTCCAAGCGCACTGAAACCAGGTACAGGAAATATTTATACACATTTTAATCCTCTGGTATCTAATTTAGTTCAATTGTTTACATAACCTCAAGATGGCGGCAGTGCGAATTTTAAAATTAAGTTTTTATTTCTTGTGATGTAGTCATGCGATCGAAGTGAAAGTTTGAATAATGAACCTACGCAATAATTTTCCTTTAATGGTACATGACTCTATGGCCTATACATTTAACAATCCAACCTGGCAACCATCCGAAATATTTAGACGATACTGAATATCTATGAATCTATTTTAGCAATCAAACTGCATTTTTTAATGTTCATAGGGGCTTGGGTAGATTATAGGCTAGGGAATAACCCACCCACCAAGGGAAGATGATTAAGAAAAGGAAATGGGTTTCGGACTGGAGAAAAAGGATAGAAAAATAGGATGAGAGTTCCACAAAAATTATGAATTTGACTTTCAATACATTTAAAGGTGGTTGCCACCGCAAATCCTTGTTCGGATACCTAAAGTGGGTACGAGCTTGGTCAAAGCTGACGGGAACCGCAGCTAAGACTTGGACAGTTTGCCAGAGAGAGGCTTTAGTGTATTTCCTCCCAAGCACGAATAAAAGTACTATAGGGAAGGGTGATGGTCTGGCCAGACAGAGAGCAAACGATTTATTGTATGTCTTCTCAAAGAAATTAGTTTTTTCGAAATGATTCGAAGAATGCCAATAGTTAATCAAGCTTGGTATTTTCAATTTTTTGAAGTTATAGAATTCCTGAAAAGAGCGACCAGGAGCTTCAAGGAAGGGGAGTGACGAAAAAATTATAACTTGGAAAGTAATTTTGGTAAGTGACCCAATGGTTGCATTTGGAAATGGCTAAGCCCTTACTCAGCGAGAGGCCGGCTAAAAGCTTAGACAAAAAGGAAACACTTATCTTTTGGGAAATTGACCATAAGTTTTCGGAGAGGATCTCCACAAGCAGGTAGCTGGCGTAGCGAGCTTTACTTGCCTTACTGGCCAATTAGAATTAGCTATTAAAGCTAAGAGAAGCTTTGACAAGATTACCACTAAGAGTTTTTGCTCAAATGCAACGAGTGGTGAAATCCCTATCAATAGATTTAAGGGCATCGAGTAGGGAGAGCCAAGGAGTACAGGACCTTGCTTAACCGTTGTATTAGAAAAATGAGAATCCAAAAACAAATATTTAATTTATTTAACAATTCAAAGAAGCGTAACTTCAACAAATAAATATGTTCTATGTAGTTAACAATTTGGGGTCGCGGACCTCCAACAACGTTCAGAAATTGCTCCAGGCAAATGACAATTTTTAAGGTTTTTAAACCTTGTATTAAAATCTTGGTAAGATTTAATAAAATAGGCAAAATGAAATAATTAAAGTTTTAACATTTACAGGAGTACAAGCAGTGTACTATAAGAAACCTCTGAAAGAACATTCTAACGAGAATAACAACTTCGAAGCTAACAAAATAGAAAACTTAAAGAATAAAAAGGAAGTTCCTACAACTTCTTATATTTAAACAGAATTACTTTGTGAGAATTATACAAAGAGAGCAGGTCACTTACTGTGAACCTGAAAAGTTAATCAAAAGGAAGGTTCTAGACCTCCTATACTTTAAATAGGACTCGCAAGTTAAATGAGGCAGTTTTCATTTAGCGAGACCAAAAAATAACTCACTCAAGAGTTGAGAGAATTGTTTTCCCTGCTTTTGAAGGGAGGAACAATGTAAGTTTGAAACGTGTGCTAGACACGTAATTATACAGAGATACTTAATGATAAACCAACAAAATGGAAGGGCACTTCTTGGAATGACACCTTATTGGAACAGGCCTAGATTAAAAGTTTATTGCACATTGTTAGTAAGAGGTTTAGGAAAGAGAAATGGGAATTAAGGAAAATGTTCATGGCCTTATTTGAATATAAGCGGACGATCGCAACGCGGTAGAAAAGTTGAGCAAGCACTGGTTTTCACTATAGTTCATTGAAATGTATGAAAAGTTGACTGTGGAGACACAAAGTTTATGGAAAAGAAAGTTATTGCAATGATGAAAATAACTGGTTTCACTAGATAAGTGAGAGTCTATTTCTTGAGAAAATTGTAAATTACAATTAAATGCGCTATAGAAAATTCCCGCGGTGGACGAAACTTCACTATGTAGTAATTTAGAAGTAAGATAATTCATTTTTAAATAGAATTCTCACAAGTACGTGAGAAATACATGACGGCAGGACTTGTAGATTGAGTACAGAATCTGGAAGGTTCCAGAACAATCTTAGCAGTAAAATGGGGCTAATGTAAATCCAGCGGAGGAACTAGCTTGTAGAATTATAGACAGTGGGTAATTAGATAATATCCCACGTAGTGAGAGGATTTCTCATTTGAATAGCTTAAGAAAAGCTCTTTATAGTAAGGTCGGCTTATACAACCGAAAGCTTAACATGGCAAATCCCACGAAGAATGATTTTTGCCCCAAAATAAATACTTTCACACTGTCTATAAAAGTATCATTGAAAACACGTGGAAGTTAAAACCATGAAGATGAGGTTAAAACTTGAAAAAGTACTTATCTTTGTTGCATGTCGAAGTGAAGTTCCTCACTGATGCCTAGAGTTCCAACATGGCGTGGAATTTAAAAAATGCCTCGTTAGGTCAGGAGGCTAGCTCTGGTTGAGCCTTAACTGATTGATTCAACTGCCGACTGAGAAGTGAGACTTGCTCAACGAAGCACAGAAGGTCCTAGGAAGGGAAGAGAGTGGGGGTAGGAAACAAAAGGTATACATATCAGCATAACCAACTTATCAAAAATAAATGTTCTTCTTGATGGATGGTCTTCTAAGAATTGATAGTAGGCGATATTAGCGCAGCATGGTGAGTGAAACAGTAGACGTAGTCCTCTTGCTCAAGGAGAAAATAGCTGGCGATAGTAACAAGATCTGGTGGCCAGATGGATATGTAAGTCCTCTTGCACGATGAGGAATTGAGTAGCTTCAGAGGTTCGCTACTAGATGACGCTAGGTGGGTCACAGAAGTTATGTATCTGAAACATACTTATGAAGACATAAGAGATTTGCCCAACAAGGAGAAAACAGAAGATCACTGTTGGTGTTTGGCAAAGAGGAAGGAAGAAATGAACATGCAATGAGCAGTAGACATTATATCTCAGGTACCGTGTATTCAAAGAATACACCATACTGGGGAAAAAACACCAACAGAGAGCAAAATAAGCAGTTACACATTTAATGGCAGCGGGGCGATCAAAGACAGTGGTCTTGTGATCGGTCCATTAGTGGTCAAGATTCTGGCCACCCTGACTCTCCCATCTCTCCCAGGATAACACTCGGTCACCCTACCAGAGATCCATACTAGGGGGGGTGAGACATCCCTAACCAAGACCAAGTCCCCCAACTTAATGTCGGGACTGGAAAGAAACCACTTCTGTCTCCGTTGTAAGGAAGTTAAATATTCCAAGTTCCAGCTTTTCCAAAAAGAATTACGGAGGGCTTCAAGTTTCCGCCAAGCGATAGGTAGATTAGAATCCCTGTAAGAATTGGGAAGAGGAGGAGGAGCAGAAAGAGAAGTGCCTATAAGGAAATGACCAGGTGTAAGTGGAAGCAGGTCATCAGGGTCATTGGACAGCGGAGTTAAAGGTCGAGAATTAACAACACCTTCAATCAGAACAGACAGTGAATTGAATTCTTCGTAAGTCAGAATTCGATTACCTAAGTCTTTTCTTAAATGACCTTTAGTGAGCTTTACGCAAGATTCCCACCTACCACCGTGATGAGGTGCGTAAGGAGGTATAAAGCGCCATTTGAAACCCTTTGAGTAGGAAAAATTAGAAATTTGTTCCATGGCAGGAGAGGAAGTAAGAGCTTTCTTCCACAGGGAAGCTGCGCCCTGAAAAGTGGAAGCGTTATCAGAGAACATCTCTGAAGGCACACCACGCCTAGCAGTGAAGCGAGAGACAGCTGATAGAAAATAAGAAGTAGAAGCATTCGTTACTAGTTCCAAGTGGATTGCGCCTGTAACCATCCAAACAAAGAGAGAAACATAAAGCTTACCAAACAATTTACGTTTAGCTTCAGGAGAATTTCGTTGATATTGAAACGGACCCATATAGTCCACACCAGTTAAAGCAAATGGGCGTATAGGAGAAGAGCGAAAAGAGGGCAGATCGCTCATTAATTGAGTATTGATTTTAGGTTTCGCTTTAAAGCAAGGAATGCACTTATGAATTACAGAAGAAACTTCATGAATTCCATTTATAATCCAGTACTTTTCCCTTAAAAGGCAAAGCAGAGTGCGTGTACCAACATGCAGATTACGATAATGAAAGTCACGTATAATTAAAGAAGTAACGTGATGTTTGGAAGGCAAAATAACGGGATGCTTTTTGTCCTCAGAGAGTAAAGATTGCGAGAGCCTTCCACCTACCCTGAGTAACCCATGGTCATCAAGGAACGGGGCTAAAGCACGAAGACGGCTGGATTTGGGAAGATCTCTTTTAGAAGAAAGCAAAGACAACTCAGAAGAAAAGGCCTCTTGCTGTGTCAGTTGTAAAACTTTAATGGTGGCGAGATTCAATTCATGATTGGTAAGGTGTGGTTTGGGGAGAAGAGGTTGGTCAACCACAAAATATTTCCATCTAAGGAGATAGGCGATAATTCGTATTAATTTATGAAAGGAAGAATAGCGTGACAACAAAGGATAAGAAGCATTAGAAACCAGACACGAGGCAATAGACAGAGGTACTTTAGCGTCAGGCAAGTTGGAGTTTGTCGCTGGAGGTTTAGCAGGCCATGAAGAAAAGTCTTTGATTAACCACGAGGGCCCATGCCAGTACAATTGGGAAGCTGCCAAATGAGAGGGTAAACAACCACGAGAGATAATGTCGGCTGGATTATCCGCACTGGGAACATGCCTCCATTGACATCCAGAAGAAAGAGTTTGAATTTTGGAAACCCTGTTTGCGACAAAAGTTTGCCAGTGAGAGGGGTTTTTAGCGATCCAAGAAAGGGTGATCATGGAATCGCTCCAGAGATAAATTTGCGAGAATTCGACTTTTAATACTTCCCGTAATTTCTTGACAAGTTCTGCAGCCATGAGTGCAGCGCACAGTTCGAGCCTAGGCAAAGTGATAGTTTTAAGAGGAGCGACCTTCGATTTGGCGCAAACAAGGTTGGAAACTAGAGATCCATAAAATGAATCATGGTAAACTAAATATGCACAGCAACCGTAAGCTTTTTCGGAACTGTCCGCGAACACATGGAGGAAAAAGAATGCATTAGAATGAGAGCTGATTAAATTCCTGGGAATTTCAATAAGGGAAAGATCCAGCAAATTGCTGCGAAACGAGAGCCAACGATTCAGAAAAGATAGAGGGACAGTGTCATCCCATTCACATTTAAGCGACCACAGCTCTTGCATGAAGAGTTTGGCTATAACGATAACTGGGGCAAGAAATTGAAGCGGATCAAAACTTTTTGCAATTTCAGAGAGGATTTGTCTTTTTGTATTAGGAAGCTCTTCTGCGAGCGTAACTTTATAGATAAGAGTGCCAGTGCTAGTGCACCAATGAACTCCTAAAGTTTTTATAGATTCGGAGTTTCCACAAATTTCGACAGAAGAGGGATCTACGTCTTCGATGGGAAATTGGGCGAGAAACTCAGGGGAGTTGGAGTTCCACTTATGAAGTGGGAAACCTCCATTCCTTAGTAATGCTTGAAGTTCTAAAGACACAAAAGAAGCTTCCTCCAAAGTAGAGAAGGACTGCAAGTAATCGTCAACATAGAATGACGTAGTTAGTGCTTCAGAGGCTTTGGGGTTAAATAAATGACCATCTTGTGAGGCTAGCAAGTGTAGGGATCGGATAGCAAGGAAACCAGAGGGTTTTAAGCCATAAGTAACCGTTTTCAAGCGAAATACCTTAATGGGCTTATTGATTTCATCACGCCACAAGATTCTTTGAAGATCTCGTTGTTCTGGTTGAATTAACACTTGACGGTACATCTGTTTTATATCGGCTATGACAGCTATGGGAAATAATCGAAAGTTTAAAAGTATAGCAGATAAATCTGATTGAATAGCAGGACCAGAATAAAGAGTGTCATTAAGGCTGTTGCCATTAACGTCGGGTGATGAACCATTGAAAACAACTCGGATTTTATCTTTTACAAGAGGGTTTTTCCACACAGGATGATGATTTAAATAAACCGTTTCGATTGGGGGGTGCAATTCATCATCGGATTTGTTAACAACCTCCATATGATCTAAGCTTTCATACTCATCCATGAACTCAGTGTACTGCTTTTTGACAAGGGGTTCCTTTTTGAATTTGCTCTCGATAGCAAAGAGAGCTTTTCGAGCTTTAGGCTGAGAGTTAATAAGTTTGGGGGGATTGTGTAATCTTGGCATTTGAACAATGAACCGGCCATCAGAAGAACGAGTGGTCGTGTTCAAAAAAAGTTGCTCACAGAATTCATTTTCTGAAGAAGTTACATTAGGAGAATCAACATTTTCAAGCCTCCAAAACTGTTCCAGATCAGTATTGGAGAAGTAACATTGCGATGCAGGTTGGGGTGAATAATGGGGAAGTTGCCCTGTGACAATCCATCCAAAATTAGTGTCTCTAGCGACCACGTTTGAGGATAGCTTGCGAACCTGTTTCCGAAGGCAGTTCCAAAAGACATTGGCACTAAAGAGTATGTCAATGGGATTTTGTGTGTTAAACGAAGGATCGGCTAACCTTTAATGCGAGGGAATGTTTAACCCTGAAATATCAACCGAGTGACTAGGAGTGTCTTCTCCAATGCTATTGAGAATTAGACAATTAAGTTTAAAAAAGTTGTTTCTATGACAAATATCTCTTATGGTTAGTTTTGAAAATTGTAAAGCTTGCGATTTTGAGCTGTTGATGCCCGACACATTGATAGAAGTGGGGTTTACGGGTAGGCCTAGTTTTCTAATCAAGGAATTAGACACAAAATCATGAGTTGCAGCTGAATCTAGAAGGCCGCGTGCACGGACCCAGTTGCCAAAGTTATCCTGAACTTCAATTTGAACAGTAGACAACAATACTTGAGCACTGCGAATAGACTTAGCATTTTGAATGTATGATGAAGCATTAGAACTGTTAACACTATCATTTTTAGGAGAAGTGGATGCTGTTGATGACCTTGCCTGATCATGACGATGTAGCAAAGTATGATGAGCCTTTTCACAATGGTAACAAAGTCTTGTGGACTTACAATTAGAAGCAGAATGCGTGGGCGCTAGACAGTTGAAACAATGTTTATTTTGAGCAACTAGTTTTCGTCTGTCATCGACTGACATATCTTTAAATGATTTTCATAAGTATAGGGCATGGGAATCTTTACAAAGTATGCACTTTACAGGTTCGTTTAAACTCTAGCGAGGTTCGCTTTGCGTATTTAAAACAATAGAGCTAGCAACACGACGTTCACTAGACCTAGTTGGGTAACCAGTAGTGTTTGATTTGAATTTGGATGAGCTGAACCCTGATTTTTGGGTATTAGACGCTGAGCGTTCGCTTTTGGGTTTGATGGACATTAATTCAAATTTGGAACTAGGAGATGAAGGTTCGCTCTGATTAGCTAGCGCGGTTAAAAGTTGGCATCTAGCGTTTATGAAGGTGACTAAATGCTCGTAAGTATAGTCGTCTTCTTTAGAAAGTTCGATTTCCCAAGCTTTGAGGGTAGCAACATCAACTTTAGAAACCACTAAATGTATTAGGAAAGTATCCCAATAATTAGTAGGTTGATCTAATTGGGACAAAGCCTTTACGTGAAGCTGTGTAGTGTCAACTAGAGTGCGCAGACTAGTGACGTCATTATGCTGTGACGCAGGTAGATTGAATAGAGCCCTTATGTGGCGTTGAATGCGTAATCGTAAATTTCCATATCTATCCTTTAATAAGTTAAAGGCAATGGAATAATTTTCGGCACGAAGAGGAAGTGCTTCGACCAACTGCAAAGCTTGACCTCGGAGGATAGATCTCAAATACTGAAACTTGTAAATGACTTGAATGTCTTCATTGTCGTGAACAAGGGAGCAAAATAATTCATAAAAAGAATCCCAAGCGGATTCATCTCCAGAAAAATGGGGCAAATCAATTTTCGGTAAAATTGGTTTGGGCTTGTGAGTACCCTCACGGAAAGAAGTTTGTGGTTCGTGAAGGGAACCAAGAACAGACGCGTCCTTTTTCTGCTCCTCTTCGAGTTGGCGTATTATTTTGAAAGCAGAATCTATGCCTTCGTAATATTGGTTTTCTACTTCAACTCGATCTTCGGTTTGATTGAGCATGCAAGTTTCTATTTCAGATTGGATGTTACAATAATTTTCGTAAGACCGTTCATAATCTCGTACGCGATGTTTTAACAAGTCTAATTGAGCTTCTGAGGGATCTAGCTCTTTTATGTACTTTCTGAAACGGGTAATTTGTCCTTTGTAGGATGCTCGTTTAGAAGTAAGTTTTTCATCTTTATCCTTCTCAGTAGGAGCCATGTTATAAAAAATAGATTGAAATGTAACTCACGATACTGTGGAACCTTGGAAATGCTGTCAAGCTGGCAGCAGCGAATGGGTAGAAAGCACGGGACCCACCAAAGAAGACAGGAGTGGTCTCGTTCCCTTTCACAGGCTTTGCACGATGTAATTATAGCTGAAAAATTCAAAGTAAATATTAATGATTTGCAGAATATTGCCAAATAGAAAAACTGAAAAAAGGACTCTCCCGGGTTTCGGCACCAATCTTTGGGTAGATTATAGGCTAGGGAATAACCCACCCACCAAGGGAAGATGATTAAGAAAAGGAAATGGGTTTCGGACTGGAGAAAAAGGATAGAAAAATAGGATGAGAGTTCCACAAAAATTATGAATTTGACTTTCAATACATTTAAAGGTGGTTGCCACCGCAAATCCTTGTTCGGATACCTAAAGTGGGTACGAGCTTGGTCAAAGCTGACGGGAACCGCAGCTAAGACTTGGGCAGTTTGCCAGAGAGAGGCTTTAGTGTATTTCCTCCCAAGCACGAATAAAAGTACTATAGGGAAGGGTGATGGTCTGGCCAGACAGAGAGCAAACGATTTATTGTATGTCTTCTCAAAGAAATTAGTTTTTTCGAAATGATTCGAAGAATGCCAATAGTTAATCAAGCTTGGTATTTTCAATTTTTTGAAGTTATAGAATTCCTGAAAAGAGCGACCAGGAGCTTCAAGGAAGGGGAGTGACGAAAAAATTATAACTTGGAAAGTAATTTTGGTAAGTGACCCAATGGTTGCATTTGGAAATGGCTAAGCCCTTACTCAGCGAGAGGCCGGCTAAAAGCTTAGACAAAAAAGAAACACTTATCTTTTGGGAAATTGACCATAAATTTTTGGAGAGGATCTCCACAAGCAGGTAGCTGGCGTAGCGAGCTTTACTTGCCTTACTGGCCAATTAGAATTAGCTATTAAAGCTAAGAGAAGCTTTGACAAGATTACCACTAAGAGTTTTTGCTCAAATGCAACGAGTGGTGAAATCCCTATCAATAGATTTAAGGGCATCGAGTAGGGAGAGCCAAGGAGTACAGGACCTTGCTTAACCGTTGTATTAGAAAAATGAGAATCCAAAAACAAATATTTAATTTATTTAACAATTCAAAGAAGCGTAACTTCAACAAATAAATATGTTCTATGTAGTTAACAATTTGGGGTCGCGGACCTCCAACAACGTTCAGAAATTGCTCCAGGCAAATGACAATTTTTAAGGTTTTTAAACCTTGTATTAAAATCTTGGTAAGATTTAATAAAATAGGCAAAATGGAATAATTAAAGTTTTAACATTTACAGGAGTACAAGCAGTGTACTATAAGAAACCTCTGAAAGAACATTCTAACGAGAATAACAACTTCGAAGCTAACAAAATAGAAAACTTAAAGAATAAAAAGGAAGTTCCTACAACTTCTTATATTTAAACAGAATTACTTTGTGAGAATTATACAAAGAGAGCAGGTCACTTACTGTGAACCTGAA
This sequence comes from Meconema thalassinum, assembly GCA_946902985.2. Taxonomy (NCBI): domain Eukaryota; kingdom Metazoa; phylum Arthropoda; class Insecta; order Orthoptera; family Tettigoniidae; genus Meconema; species Meconema thalassinum. The sequence continues at coordinate 64,414,997 of OX336390.1, read as the reverse complement.
AAGTTAATCAAAAGGAAGGTTCTAGACCTCCTATACTTTAAATAGGACTCGCAAGTTAAATGAGGCAGTTTTCATTTAGCGAGACCAAAAAATAACTCACTCAAGAGTTGAGAGAATTGTTTTCCCTGCTTTTGAAGGGAGGAACAATGTAAGTTTGAAACGTGTGCTAGACACGTAATTATACAGAGATACTTAATGATAAACCAACAAAATGGAAGGGCACTTCTTGGAATGACACCTTATTGGAACAGACCTAGATTAAAAGTTTATTGCAGATTGTTAGTAAGAGGTTTAGGAAAGAGAAATGGGAATTAAGGAAAATGTTCATGGCCTTATTTGAATATAAGCGGACGATCGCGACGCGGTAGAAAAGTTGAGCAAGCACTGGTTTTCACTATAGTTCATTGAAATGTATGAAAAGTTGACTGTGGAGACACAAAGTTTATGGAAAAGAAAGTTATTGCAATGATGAAAATAACTGGTTTCACTAGATAAGTGAGAGTCTATTTCTTGAGAAAATTGTAAATTACAATTAAATGCGCTATAGAAAATTCCCGCGGTGGACGAAACTTCACTATGTAGTAATTTAGAAGTAAGATAATTCAATTTTAAATAGAATTCTCACAAGTACGTGAGAAATACATGACGGCAGGACTTGTAGATTGAGTACAGAATCTGGAAGGTTCCAGAACAATCTTAGCAGTAAAATGGGGCTAATGTAAATCCAGCGGAGGAACTAGCTTGTAGAATTATAGACAGTGGGTAATTAGATAATATCCCACGTAGTGAGAGGATTTCTCATTTGAATAGCTTAAGAAAAGCTCTTTATAGTAAGGTCGGCTTATACAACCGAAAGCTTAACATGGCAAATCCCACGAAGAATGATTTTTGCCCCAAAATAAATACTTTCACACTGTCTATAAAAGTATCATTGAAAACACGTGGAAGTTAAAACCATGAAGATGACGTTAAAACTTGAAGAAGGTACTTATCTTTGTTGCATGTCGAAGTGAAGTTCCTCACTGATGCCTAGAGTTCCAACATGGCGTGGAATTTAAAAAATGCCTCGTTAGGTCAGGAGGCTAGCTCTGGTTGAGCCTTAACTGATTGATTCAACTGCCGACTGAGAAGTGAGACTTGCTCAACGAAGCACAGAAGGTCCTAGGAAGGGAAGAGAGTGGGGGTAGGAAACAAAAGGTATACATATCAGCATAACCAACTTATCAAAAATAAATGTTCTTCTTGATGGATGGTCTTCTAAGAATTGATAGTAGGCGATATTAGCGCAGCATGGTGAGTGAAACAGTAGACGTAGTCCTCTTGCTCAAGGAGAAAATAGCTGGCGATAGTAACAAGATCTGGTGGCCAGATGGATATGTAAGTCCTCTTGCACGATGAGGAATTGAGTAGCTTCAGAAGTTCGCTACTAGATGACGCTAGGTGGGTCACAGAAGTTATATATCTGAAACATACTTATGAAGACATAAGAGATTTTCCCAACAAGGAGAAAACAGCAGATCACTGTTGGTGTTTGGCAAAGAGGAAGGAAGAAATGAACATGCAATGAGCAGTAGACATTATATCTCAGGTACCGTGTATTCAAAGAATACACCAGGGCTATGAACTTAAGTTCACCTATAGGACTTTAAATAACCTGGTGATCACAAATCCAACATGGCGGTGACGCGAATTATAAATATTCACATGGACGTTTCTCGCAATTTAACCATCCGAGTGCAGTGAAACTTGGTACAGTAAATCCTTATACGAATGTTAATCCACTGGCATCTAATTTATTTCAATTGTTTCCATAACCTCAAGATGGCAGCTGTGAAAATTTTTAAAATCTCCTTGTTTTTTCTTGTGTCCTAATTATGCGATTGAAATTTGAATACTACACGTTCACAATAATCTGCATGTAACAGTACATAACTCTAGGACCTACATATATAAAATCCAACATGGCGACCATCCGAAATATTTAGTCGGTTCTTAATATCTACGAATCTATTACAGCAATCAAACAGAAATTGTGTATGTTGATAGTGGCAATTATCATAAGTAGGATATATGAAAATAGGCTGTATAGTTCTTCACGGAACTACTTGTTGAGAGTGAGGGCGGGCGCATTCGCTATCACGAATTCTTTAAATGTTTGAGCTGATGAAAAGGAATCATCTAGCTTGTTATGAAAAGGTATAAATCATTTGTTAATCGACCCAGTTTTTGTATAAAGTCAGGCTAGCCAATGTTATTGTTGTGTCTGAGAACACATTATGATATTTAGGCAGGACGGCTTAATGTTCAACTTATTGGTTTATTCTTGCGTCTATTTGAGCTGCGGCCAAGGCGACCGATGATAATTGCGTGCAGTTGGTGTAAGACGCGCTATCTTGTGCTATTGTTGACTTATAGGAGTGAATCTCAAGTGAGATCACATGCTGCCGACGGCTGGTGTCCTAAACTGAACTATCTAATACAGTACTTAAACCTTATGATAAATCAAAAGCATAATTATTCTAAACCAACGGATTGATTAATTAAATAATAACAGCCATTACATTTTGCAACCATTTGCTTGTTGTTGATTGACACCGTGATTTCGCATCATTTCCTGAAGGAGTTGACTTCTAATTGAGCTGACACTTTTTTTTCGACGATATGAATCTTCCGGGACCAGTAGTTCGTAATTTATGGCCCGCGTGATTCAAAGCTTGTAAGTCGCAGTGATGATTGGGCATTGCCACCCTGATTTACATGCATGAGATGACGACTGGGTACAAAGAGTATCTCAGTTCGCGAAGGCAAGCTAGCACTAAGTGTTCATTGATTATTTCCAAGTGTATTCACCCTATTGTACCCTGTTTAGATGTAAGAGTGTTATGCAATGTTTTTTTTTTGATAGTTAGTGGTCAATCTATCCTTCGATTTGGTAATAAGCATTTGATTACGACACGTCTCGTCGCAATACTTTCGTTCACACAGGATTTAGACAAATGTAAAATGTAATTGTAACTGTGGACGTGGTACCATCCTAATCTGGAGCATGGTTTGCTTGATGTTAAATGTAACTTGTACCGAGTCATTTCTTGTAACTTTGCTCCGCGTTAATTCTCTAAGTACCACGCGCCTAGCTAAGTTGTTGCTTTGTTTCTTGTAACTAGGACTTCGCGAGGGTACTTAACGTCATTGTAGGAACCGACTCATTATTGTATTTAGATCAGCGGACTAGCCGATTTTGACCCTCGGAAGTAGTTTAGGGGTCTTTTTTGAATACATCATTCACGAATCTTTACTTAAGACTGGATCTCTTTATTGTTAGCTTTGTATTTAAGGATGTGTTTGTTTGAGCGTGTATGACAGGTTTCCGTACACAAATGACCCAGATCCCCTGGATGAAGCCTCTCGTGCTATGCAAGCCCTTAAAGAAATGCACCCGATCCTCTCAGGTTGTGGTTTCGAAGGACGGGGTCATTCGAAGTACCATTTCTTTCGGCGGATGGTACCCGGATGACCTCCTCTCACGGGCTCAACACTAACACAGATGTTGTATCCCTATAGAGGGATACACCCCCGGAATACACTTTCACCCCATATTTGCACATCATTAAACACTTTCCCCAAATGCAATACAAGATACAATTTAACACACCTCAGTAAACTCTAATAACCTCATACATGACCCCTGTTGAACCTTCTTGAACTCACACGACCCCCAGTCCAGTAGCTGTTAGCTCGGAATGTGCCAATTACGCACACCTTGCATTACCACATTTATAAAAGGAAGACACTGAACTCACTCTACGTCTGTGTCTAGGGGAAGTGCTGCCAGTCAACACAACGACGTTTGCCGTCTAGGGGTAAGTGTAACTGCGAGGGTCATTTCCTTTTACATCCATACACCATTTTACACTCTACCCTTTTTGTACATTGTTATTGCCTTGTTAAAACGCTCAGACCAGTAACACTAAAGCCTCGTCTGTTGGATCATTGCACCTCTCTAAAGAGGTAATAATTAAACACTGCTATTAAATTAATTTGGTCTTATATTTGTTTGTAGGATAATCCCCTATCCTCCCATATGACCCTTTGAGGCCCTGTATTGTTTAATTGTTTTACAAGCGTTAGACAAACAGCTCAGCTGACGACACGCCATAGTGCTGCAGTCAGCAGGTTTACTCATAACAGTTACTTGAACACGCTGCCCGCACGAGTTGAGGCTCCGTCACACAGTAACAGGTTATCAATTAATCCAGCAACCCCTTTAATAATTAGCCACCCCTGAGCTCACCAGTCACCCCCCGAACACTCGGTAGCCCTTCCTCAAGCTCATCTAAGCTGAGTAGGCCCTCTCTTTACCCCACCTCACACACAACACATACTCAAACGTCCCCTATCCACATAACACTCCGACCATCCCCTAACACATTGTAGAAACCCTTCCAGGCCCATACAATTGGTGGAGGGCGCAGGGTACCACGTTGTTGAAGGACTACAAACAACGTATTTCTGTGGTTAGATCTCGAAGTACCCCTATCAACAAGCAAACGCCAAGCCCAAAATTAGTAATACGTTTTTCTGAGTAGACAATCGCGGGTACATAAAAGGCAAGCGAATGAGCAAGAGCAAGATATAGGAATTTTTCCTCCCCTTGAATACATTACAGGGACAGGTTAGAAACATTTATGCTATATACCCAGGGCAAGATTAGACGCATGGTTAGGGACCTAGCCCATCACCTTGCCGCTAGAAGCAAACATCTGCGCCGTAAATCCGTATTGTCCACGCCGACCTCATAAACAATCATAACGCAGGTCGATTACTTGCCTAACTTGAAGCTGGAGCTTTTGAGCTCAGATTAAAATACCCTGACGCAATAGCACACGCACCTCCCCTCACTAGGGCGCAGGCACAGAACGCTCAACTATCATCCTCCGATAATCACACTAGCGAGTAACTAACCCCCACATTACCCCCATAGCGTACTACAGCAGATAATCGATACACATCAGGCATATAATAGCCTGTACACACTCATACAACAGTTAGAAGAGACTGTGCGCCGCAGAAATTACAGCGCCAATTACAGACATTAAGGCCGCAACTGAAACGGTAGAGCAAACTATCAATAAAGCACTTTCCACAGTACAAGCAGCGCAAATTGATCACAATTTATCCCTAGATAATATTGGGAAAACTGAGCCATTTGACCCACAGTACGCAATAAAAGCTACACCAAATGAACCGTGTACCTCTCAGGATAGGCGTACATATTTCACACGATCGGAAACCAAAAATCTATCACACACTTTGGAAGGATCAAACGCTTCATCACACAGCAATAATCAAGGTAGCCCAAACATTCTCACCCCATTAAGCGGCCACGAGGTATCTTACGCAGAAAACATGGCCATGCAAGCCAAGTACCCCATGATCCAGCCTGCAAAGTATTCAGGGGATAAGCAAGATCCCGAGGAATACCTCAAGGCGTTCAACAGAACGGCAAAAAATTAACGTAGTTCGAACTCAATGAGGCCACTTTGACTGACGCCACATGGGAAGAACTCTCCGCATCCCTGATACACGAGTTTAAACTCACGCCTGATGAGGTCGACTTGTACGATCGCATCAGGGAACGAACCATTGGCCCAGCGGAAAGTGCACAAGCATATATAAATGCTAAACTCTTGATGTGTGATAAATATAATAGAGCAATGCCAGATAGACAGATTATTCGCCTCATCGTGCAAGGCCTTAAGCCATCACTAGTGGATAAGTTGTGCACTATGCGAAGCCAGACGGTGCAGGACCTGCAGCAGAATATTAAATTAATAGAGGCAGGTAACAAAATGTTGATCAACACTTCCGAACAGATAACACTGATTTGCATCAGCAAATACAGGATCTCACACAGCAAATGCAGGAAATGCAAATCACTGCCATTCAAACTCACACAGGAGGAAGAGCACAGAAGGATGATCAAGATGGCCGGTGGCGGTCACAGTATAGTGACAGGCAAGAAGGTTATAGGGATAATTACAATCACAAACAGCGCAGGCAAAACAACCCTACTTGGCACAACTCACCCCTACAGAGACCAGCGTATTATCACTCACAATGCAGATAGGATATGCCTCGGCGGGACGGTCCACACCCACCTAGGCACACACACCACCCCGCGCAATACAGGGAGGACATAACTCCACGGGACAGCCCACCCCCATGTCGCTCAGTATACCGCCCCCCACAATACAGGGAGGATATACTTCGGCGGGATAGCTCACCTCCACTTAGACAGGCTTACGATTCCCGACGGTATGGACGATACGAGTCCCAGAGTGGCAACTCACCCCCAAGAAACCAGTCATGTACCCCCTCAACATCGCAGGCAGAATAGTTCGCCACAGCATAATCGGAATCGACCAACCCCACCTCGCGCACATAATGCCCCTATGCAACAGAGGCAGGGATCGGAGCAATACCCGACCGATGAATGTACACAGGGATCCAGACAGTACGCACCCCAACAGGATAGAAGGGTCTTGCTGCCTACACCCGCATCCAACCCCTAGACCAACAATTGGTGGAGCAATGTGCCCAGGGGGAAACACGGTATATAGAAAGGCGGGGAAATACATATCAAAAAAACTACTAGGGAAAGGGAACCGACAGTAAAATCGGTTGAAACCCCTTCCCCACAATTATCACAACACAACGTGCTTACCCAAAGAGAGACCCCCCACTTATTCCAGCACAGGAAAATACATGAAACTATAATCCGCCCCCGCAAAAAGACACTCACAAATGCCCCGTTAAATTGAAGCCACCCCTCACCCCCACGCGCGGGAACACGCTTGAAAAAACTTTACCCCGTTCAGATCTACAGCCCCTCACGGTCCAAGGGGACGGAAACTACTTATTTAGGGCAGTTAGCTTCTTAACACATAAGGGAGGGGACAAGCACAGGAAGCTGCGAACGGAAACAGTTATGCACATTAAGTCCCATTGGGACGAATACCAGTAGTTTGTCGCGGACGGGAACGATAAACTATTCCCTAGCAAATACGCTTACGGGGTATATATGCACACAGATGGGGTATATGCGGGCGCGAAGAAAGTCACCACATTATCCAAGGTGATAAAATGTAACATACATGTTTACACGGTGGATGAAATGAGCCCCAGACTCTCCACGACAGGATTTCTTTAGAATATCCATTTATATTTTACGGGAAGTCCCAATTCAGGACATTACAGCCCTCTCACACCCAAAGCGAAACACAAAATCGAACCTACTGCCCACCCCCCTGGTGGGAAAGTGACTATTGCTTCCAAACAGGAACCGGAACTGGAACACACATCCACCAGGAACAATGACACACCTTCTACATTGATGCCACGCGCAGGAATCGAACTCACGCTAGCTCAGCCGGTGAGTGCAAAGCGCGGCAGCCACTAAACCGAGCGGAGACAAGCCGATACCTCGCCAAGACACCAAAACCGTTAACACAGTATTACAGAACAAGAGAACAAATTTTACAACGACACGCGGGACAGGCGACGAGCCCATGCCCTCCGAAAACGGAAAAGGAATTAGCGCGCATGCACAGAAGCAGAGATTAGAACTCACACCCGCCAGAAAGAATAAAATCACTAGGACACAAAGGCGGAGGCTAGGAATCGAACCCTTGCAATGTAGAAATAATAGGGAAGGTGTTCCATTAGAACGGACGTTGAAACGAGAGTATAGCGAGCTGCAGGTCAGCATTTCGCAAGGCGAGCCAGAGGCACGGGTTAAGGAAGTGGCTGACGTAGCCAAGCGTATAAAACGCAATGACCGACTGGCAACTAAGCAGCGCATCGACACAAATCCTCGGCAGGATGCATGCACAGCAATAAGACCCAATGTAAACATGAATAGACACACTTCACAGCCCCAGGGACCAGCAGTAACAATGACATACACTCTCAACAATACACATATCACACAAGCGGGGAATACCATTGCGGCTTTAACAATACCCGCTACTATAAATGGACACCGAGTACACATGTTACTTGATACCGGGGAGGCCATATGCTGCGTAAGAAATAAATATACCACCGACGCATAAATATACAGGGTGGGTAACAGCACTCGGCTTATAGCAGCCAATTCACAAAGTCTCACATACTTAGGAATAGCAGACATACGGATCCAAATAGGCGAATTTAGGGTAAGCCACCCCATGTTTGTAATACAAGACTTATCAGTGCTAGGCATAATAGGTACGGATTTCCTTGCAAAATTTGACGCGAATATAAGTTTCGCCAACAATGAAATACGCCTAGTAAATGGAGACCATGTGACTACTCATTCGATAACACCCACTAGAAACACAGACAGTATGCGAGCGCAGCGAGACACACACGAGCACCAGGTCTCCCCGTTGGCCACAATACATGCACAAACCAGCATAGATGCCAGGATGGCAACAGGCGAAGACACTTCTACACAAGAATTGACACCGAGCAGAATAGGAGGCTTACGGACCTTTTACAGAAATATAGCGACATATTTGCCTACTCACTAGCGGATCTCGAGGTAACGGATCTAATAGAGCATCACGTGGACTTAACCAGTGATAACCCGATACACCAGCCTCCCTCTAAAGTTAGCGCAAGGGAAAGACAAGCTATTGACAGCCAAATTCAGGAGATGTTACACGCTAATATCATCACACCCGTTATATCGAATTATAGTGCTCCAGTGATCCTTACTAAAAAGAAGGATGGATCGCATCGATTTTGTACAGATTATCGGCGACTGAACAGATTAATTAAATGCGACAATTACCCGCTTCCACGTACAGACACCTATCTCGAAACGCTCAGTGGTGCTAGGTATTTCACCACCGTCGACTGTCATTCTGGATTTAATACGATACCCGTCTATGAGCCTGGCAGGCACAAACTCGCATTTGTTACAGAAAACTGTCTATACACCTATTTGATGTTGCCCATGGGATTGAATAATGCTAGCCAGACATTTAAGAAGCTGGTAGATAAAGCATTTGCGGGGCTTAAATACCGATCAGTACTTACATGCATTGACGATATTATGATATTCTCTCAGATATTTGATGAACATATCAAACACTTACAGAAGGCTTTTGACAGAATTAGATACACGAAACTAAAATTAAAGCCAACCAAATGTCAGTTTGCACAACAGAAGGAACATGTTCTAGGATATATTGTCAGCAAAGAGAGCATTATAGCCGACCCAGCAAAAACCGCTCCCATAACCGATATTCCAATGCCAGTGAACGTTAAGCAGCTTAGAAGTTTCATGGGACTTGCAAGCTATTATCGTCGATTAATATTTCGTTTTGCACACATTGCCAGTCCATTAGCGGACCTAACACACGAGAAAACACCATTCGTTACAACAGAACAACATAGGGAAGCTTTTGAGACCCTCAAAAACTAATTAATCAGACCGCCACTCCTTCACCACTTCCAGGACGATAACCCACGTTTGTGCATTTAGACGCAAGTCAATTCGGAATAGGCGCCGCACTATTACAGGAGGATGATAATAAACAACAACATCCGTTAGCTTAGGCGAGCAGAAAACTGACACCGGCTGAAAGTAGATACTCTGCCACAGAACGGGAAATGTTAGCATTTTTCTGGGCCGTAAATTATTTCAGGACATACCCATACCGCATACACTTTTCGGTAGTTACAGACCACACGAATCTCCTTTTAGGGGCAAATTAAAGAACCCCAATTCCCGGCTTAACCGATTCATTTTCAGGCTGTACGATTACACATTCGATGTTAAACACAAGAAAGGTATTGCCAGATTGCCAGTACTCGAACCCCCTGACGAGAATATGGACCAAGATTGGGATACTTTGCCAACGTATGCTATTATACAAGTAGACATGAGACAAGAGCAAGTAGACGATCCATTCTTAGGGCAAATAAGGATAGCATTAGAAAACCTAGATAAGGTCGATATTAAATTTGCGCGATATCTAGAGGAATTTTCATAGATAATACCCATATGCTACGATGCAAGCCAACAGCCACACATGACTTTGCGCCGATTGCACTTCCAACAACACTGAAAAATCATATTATGACAGAATATCATAATCCACCTATCAATGGTGCACACATAGGCGTATATAAAATATATCAGAGGGTCAGGACAAAGTATTACTGGGAAAATATTAAGAAGAACATAGAGGAGTATATAATCCATGTCACACATGCCAAAGATACAAAAATAGACCCGGTAAACCACACGGACTACTCCAGCCGGTTCCGGTGGGAGAGTTATTTCATAGGGTCGGAACTGACGTTAAGGGGCCAATTACCGTATCCGACTGGGGTAACAAATACATACTTGTAGCAACAGAGTATCTCACACGATACATAATCACTAAGGCCGTGCCTAAAGCAACTGCTCAGCAGATTGCGGAATTTCTTCTTGAAATTATCACCCGGTATGGCATGTTCCGCACATTATTATCGGACAGGAGGACAGTTTTCACCTCGCGGGTCACAAAACAGCTACTCACACTGCTCAAAATACGGGCGTATACAACAACAAGTTTCAGCCTGCTGACCAATGGCCTGACGGAAGCCATGAACAGAAGTATTGGCGGAGCCTTAGCTAAATTCACCAATAACAGTGGTAATGATTTGGATAATTATCTGCAGGCTGTAACTTTCAGTTATAACACGTCAGTATCGCGAGCTACAAAATACACTCCGCATTTTTTGCTGCATGGATATCATCCGCGAAGTCCCATCGACAATATTTTATTGCACAGGATACTCTCCCCAGCAATGCTGAGCGGTTACAATATTTACAGACATCGAGCGTCGCAGCGCAACAGAACATCCGTGCGGCATGACAGAAACAAAAACACGCTTATGATTGGAAGCACAAACATCACGAATATAAAGCCGGAGAGTTAGTTATGATTTGGACCCCTACGCGGATAAGGAACTTGTCGGAATTCCTTATTCCGAAATGGACAGGTCCATTCAAGGTACATAGGAAGCTATCAGACCTTAAATATATTGTCAATATACGGCATAACCACAAAATCATAAAGATACAGTTCACATGCGTCGAATGAAACCCTACCATACACGGGAAACGATTCCTAAAGCCCGGGCTCACGAGGCAAAAAAGCGAAAACGCTAGATCACATTACAGCCACACAGTTTCGAAAACATACTCACATGAACAAAGATACTTGCAATAACACGAGAAGGGAAGACACAGATCAGAATAGCCACCACAATAACACTGGTTCGGGAAAACACAGTTCGTAATAGTCATCACAATAACACTGGTTAGGGACAACACAGTTCAGAATAGCCACCACAATAACACTGGTTAGGAAAAATACAGTTCAGAATAGTTACCACAATAACACTGGTTAAGGAAAACACAGTTCAAAATAGGCACCACAACAACACTGTATATCATATACTCAAGAGATATGAAACACAGATACAAGGTGTTAAGATACTCAAGTACAGTAGGTGAAAAGGACAGATAATACATACATGTGCAGGAAATCCACATAGAATATATTTTCCAACATAAAGTTCCACACTTCTCACCGGCCGATGCATACACTTACAGTATTCACTAGTATTCAGACAAGATGCACACATGTATCCAGGAAGTCAGGGAGCTGACGTTTCAAAAACGCACATATCTCCACAACCACACAGCACGTAAAGAATAGGGAGACCAAACTAACCAGGCCATGCGCGACACACTCGCTAGTACAGATACATCTTTACACACATTTATATATTTTCCCCTCCTATGGGATCTTTTATATTTTATTAAGTCAGAATGACAAACCTATATCGGCATAGGGCTACACAGTACGGCCAGTTCCTAATTAAGGCGTTATCATTAGCCGTCGATTAGAGAACCTCATTCAAATCTCCCAAAATCACCCATATATAGTCTTGGAAGCGAGGCCTTGTACCATGTGTGCTTGGCTTGTATTAACCGCATAACTCGCTACAAAGGGAATTCATTATAATCAGCTAACGCCAATTTATGAACTCACCGTAACAGACAGCCATATGACGAGCAAATATGATGTAATTTAATAGCACCACATCTCTATGAAGGCCACAAGGCTACACGAAGACAGATCCCATACCACATACACGCTAGATTACATTTTTATACAGAATCATTTATTGACCTCAATAACAAATATAAAATATTAAAAACAAATTAAAATTAACATCGGCAACAACGCCATGGCAGAGATTATCTTTTGTTTTAACAGTAATGCTCGTGTCTACACGTTAGATAATCACGCATGTGTCCATAATAAAACATTAAGAATGCCATTTATATGACATTTGGTAACCAATGAATGCGTCTCGTTAATGCCCTCGTGGAGCACTGTATGTGGCATCGTTTGATTCAATAAGAAGCAACAGTGGTACCCACATGTCAACAGTTTTCTGAAAGTGCAGCAATAAATTACTAATAACAGAAAGGCAAATTGATTCTATTCAAATTACTCGTCACATACTTGCAAACACAGACAGATACACTACTAGAAACATGTTCTCTTCTTACAGATCCCTTCAGTCTCATACACAGACATTTGACAACTAAACAATAGTAATTTTTCCGGTAGCAGCGACATAGATAACTACATATAAGGGCATAACAATGCGAACATCCACTTGGCTACTCTAAGAAACGATCCGTCGAGAGCCAGATAAGAGATACCCGGATACAATATCTTTATATACAAGTAGTGGTTTTGTGAGAGTTCTATATCCACCGCCACCGCTCCACCGCTGGAATACTAAAATGGCAATATCTCGCGAACCAATCAGGCTAGAGACTTGTACGAGGTGTCATTGAACTCGGGCTGATACCCCCTTTCCTATGGACAACATATTTCAACCCCAAAGATAAAACCTACCCCTACTAGGGGGTGAAATTGTATTTTTTAGAGAATCTCTCTTTCCAATTGCAACATGTGAGAGTTTGAATTCTAATATGGAATGAAAAATTGTTCTACACAATAGACATGTGTGCGGTGGAAAGCCACTATGAATTAGCATGCCCACTCATGGCTTTTGTAAGAGGGCGGGCTTTTTAAAAGATGGCGGCTGTAGTGTAACCTAACCTAACCCAACCCACGAGTGGTGATCAAAAAGTATTTTAAGTGACGCTTGTCGATTGGCAAACCAATAATCAAAGAGGGATATGTCAGGCCTTGAGGTGATAGCCCCTTTTGATTGATCCCTGTTGATTGATCTCTGTTGATTTGTCCCTTTGGACTGGTCTCTGTTGACTAGCCCCTTTTGGACGGGCCCTTTTTGACAGGGGGTCATTTTTGATGGATCCTTTTTGACAGGTCCTTTTTGACGGGTCCCTGTTGACGAGTCATTGCTGACAGGTCCTTGTTGATGAGTCCCTGTGGACGGGTCATTGTTGACGGGTCCCTATTGACAGGTCATTGTTGACTGGTCATTGATGACAGGTCATTGTTGACGGGTCATTTTTGATGGGTCCTTGTTGACAAGTCCGTGTTGATGGGTCCCTGTGGAAGGGTCCCTTTAGACCGGCCCCTTTGGACTGGTCCCTATGGACCGGCCCATGAAATTTATCCAAATTATATCAAAGGGCCTAACTACATTTGTGCGTAAAGCAGGCTTTTGAACTTACGTTGTTCACCAGTCCTTACTACTACAATTGGATAACGATATGAAAGGAATTGATTAACCAGACATGAGTTAACTACCAACGAAACACTTTGGCGACTCTGCTTGTTATTGACCAATGAGTAGGGTTTTAGAAAAACTGTTTGCTATTTTGGGTTATATACAAAAAATGCTTAGACCTTTTGAGTGACTATGTTTGCTAAACAAGACATTATACCAGACACGAATAGGATTCTTATGTAGCTCAGACAAGGAAAGCATTTCTACAGAATCTGTTTACATTGAATATAGATTTAGGTATTAGGAAGTCATTCTGAAGGCCTTTGTCTGGAGCGTGGCACTCTATGAAAGTACAACTTAGACAATTGGTGTAGCAGAAAAGTGGAGAATTGAAGTGTTTGAAATGTGGTGTTACAGGAGAATGATGAAGATTAGATGGGTAAATAGGGTTACAAACAAAGAGGTATTATAACGAGTGGGGGAGAAGAGATGTATCTGGCGACTGTTAATGAAGTAAAGAGATAGGTTGGTAGGACACGTACTAAGACCCCAAGAATAGCAAACGTAGTGATGGAAGAAAGGTTCGAGGACGAGAACTGTAGGGGTAGACCAAGTTTAGAATATGTTAAACAGATAGCCTTGAATGTAGGGTGTGGTAGCTATATAGAGATGAAACGATTAGCTCTGGACAGATAGGCGCTGAGATCTGCATCAAACCAGTCAAAGGACTAAAGACTCATACAACAACATGTAAGTTCACTGAAATAATGTTGTGTAACGGTAAATGTTAGTCAACGAACAGTAATGCATTACTAAAACCCATGACACGATACCTAAGAGCTTTTCTAAAATGATTTTAAAATGCCTTTAACCCTATATTGAACACCCAGTTCACAAGACTCATAACTGCAATGTTATGGTAAAACAAAACAAAATCTATATTTCAAAACAAGCAAGTGGTTTAGTCCATGTATACAGGAAAAAGTTTTGTAAACACTGAAGTCCTCAAGACTAATTAAATTAGTAACTGTCAGGTTGACCGAGTGGTTAAGGTGTTTGACTAAGATCAAATTTTCTGTATATGGAAGCAAGGGTTCGAATCCCTTACCTGACATAACTATTGCCTTAACATGGCTTGGCCACACTGCATTATTATGATACTCGGTACACAAACCATAGATATAGTGTGTTGTTTAAGGCCACTCTCTTTCTGAACATAGTCAGAGACTGTTGATGGTTAACAATTGTATTAATAGTGGGACATGGGGATAGTAATTAAGAAAAACAAACAATACCCATACAATATTTTTATTAAATTCATTTTATAATAGTTACACACACTGAATTCAACTCTATCTCTTTACCATTGTTCGATATAGATTTTTAAACACAACGCTTGTTGTAGATCCTTTTACAACTTTCTCCAGGTACTCTTGCTCTTAAAAACTGGAGAAGCCGCAATGGTTTTATAAACATAAAACACTCATCCTCTTCTTTTTCATAATTATCATCATCATCATTATGAATATTATCATCAAAATTATTATAGTCATTGTCACCATCATTATCATCATCATCATCATCATTCTCAACATCACTAGAACTATCCAATTCCTCTTGTTTGTTTTCCACAGGGACCTCTTGTAGAGTCTGCGTTGCTTTTGATAGTGTTAAGGGTATTTTGAACGATGGTATTTGTCCTAACATGTCTTTTTGAGGTGATGATGAATGCTTTTTAACAAACAATGCACTATCTTGAGCAGCAATATATTTTTCTTGGACTTGCTTTTTTACCTGGGTTAGAGTATTTTGCGTATTTAAATGTGTATTAATTTGAGATTCACAATAATGTTCTTTTGAAGTAAGTACATTGGAGTCTTTTGTTTTAATCATTCCTCGACACTTTTTGGATCGTTGTTTTTAACATCGCCAAATAACAGTTCCATCTTTATTGGTTGTTTTTTCAATATATGTATATCCTTTATAGAAGACACATGGCTTGCCATGACTGGTTGTTGAGACTTCCATATCAACTAATACATATGAATTAAATTTTAGTAAAGACACATGAACAATCTTTAGATTACAAGTGATTTACACACACACACACACTTTCCTAAATGTCAAGATTTATGGATGGTGTTTTCCGCCAACAACTGCTTACTGCGTATGACAAGGCTGGAGACTGGTAGGTGAGACGGTCTTTCACGATGTGAACACTGTAACAGGCAGTAGTCAACTGACAATATTCTTATACCCTAGTCAAGGTTAACAGGTACTTACTGCGTATGACAAGACCATACACTCGTAAGTTAGACCGTATTTTTTTGTTTGTTGCTAAGGGTCCCATATATACCCTAGACATGTTAGTTCTGAACACTTAGTGGTTAATCGTATATATTGAATTTAAATACACAGCTTATACAAGCACGTTTTGCAGATGGGAGGGGTGAGAGGCTGGCAAAAAAGGAAATGTTTTAGTTTAATGAAACGTCATGTCCTAGTAGGCGTGATTTATAGTAGACGCAATTGATAGTAGACGTAATTGATTGTAGGTGTAATCGATACCAGACGTGATTAATAGTAGACGCAATTGATACTAGGCGTGATTGATAGTAGGCGTGATTTGTAGTAAGCGCAATTCATAGTAGGCTCAATTGACAGTAGATGCAATTGATAGTAGGCGTGATTGATAGTAGGCGCGATTGATAGTAGACGTAATTTGACATGGGCGCAACTTAGATCATTTTTGATATCATAAAGTTACAGTGTCAATGTTTATACAAAGTACAAGGTAGAGAGGGGGTATTTTAAGACTTTACCTCAGCTCACTTAACATAACCAAACTTTACCTAACCTAACTTTGTCACGTGACATGTTCTACAAGTTTAGACTTGCCTTAAGACTGATTATGTCGTCATAGATTGATGGGAGGGGTGAGAGGCTGGCCAAAAAGGTAATGTATTAGTTTAATGAAACGTCATGTCCTAGTAGGCGTGATTTATAGTAGACGCAATTGATAGTAGACGTGATTGATAGTAGGTGCATTTGATACTAGACGTGATTAATAGTAGACGCAATTGATACTAGGCGTGATTGATAGTAGGCGTGATTTGTAGTAAGCGCAATTCATAGTAGGCTCAATTGATAGTAGATGCAATTGATAGTAGGCGTGATTGATAGTAGGCGCGTTTGATAGTAGACGTAATTTGACATGGGCGCGACATAGATCATTTTTGATATTATAAAATTACAATGTCAATGTTTATACAAAGTACAAGGTAGAGAGGGGGTATTTTAAGACTTAACTTCAGCTCACTTAACATAACCAAACTTTACCTAACCTAACTTTATCACGTGACATGTTCTACAAGTTTAGACTTGCTTTAAGACTGATTATGTCGTCATAGATTGATGGGAGGGGTGAGAGGCTGGCAAAAAAGGAAATGTTTTAGTTTAATGAAACGTCATGTCCTAGTAGGCGTGATTTATAGTAGACGCAATTGATAGTAGGCGCGATTAATAGTAGACGCAATTGATAGTAGGCGTGATTGATAGTAGGCGTGATTTGACATGAGTGCGATTTATAGTAGACGCAAATGATAGTAGGCGCGATTGATAGTAGGCGTGATTGATAGTAGACGCGATTGATAGTAGGCGCAATTTGACATGGGCGCGACTCAGATCATTTTTGATATTATAAAGTTACAGTGTCAATGTTTATACAAAGTACAAGGTAGAGAGGGGGTATTTTAAGACTTAACCTCAGCTCACTTAACATAACCTACCTTTACCTAACCTAACTTTGTCACGTGACACGTTCTACAAGTTTAGACTTGCTTTAAGACTGATTATGACGTCATAGATTGATGGGAGGGGTGAGAGGCTGACAAAAAAGGAAATGTTTTAGTTTAATGAAACGCCATGTCCTAGTAGGCGCGATTTATAGTAGACGCAATTGATAGTAGGTGCGATTAATAGTGGACGCAATTGATAGTAAGCGTGATTGATAGTAGGCGTGATTTGACATGAGCGCGAATTATAGTAGACGCGAAAGATAGTAGGCGCGATTGATAGTAGGCGTAATTAGACATGGGCGCAATTTATAGTAGACGCAATTGATAGTAGGCGCGATTGATAGTAGGTGTAATTGATAGTAGGCGCGATTTGTCATGAGCGCGATTTATAGTAGACGCAAATGATAGTAGGCTTGATTGATAGTAGACGCAATTGATACTAGGCGTGATTGTTAGTAGGCGTGATTTGTAGTAAGCGCATTTCATAGTAGGCTCAATTGATAGTAGTTGCAATTGATAGTAGACGTGATTGATAGTAGGCGCGATTGATAGTAGACGTGATTGATATGGGCGCGACTTAGATCATTTTTGATATTACAAAGTTTCAGTGTCAATGTTTATACAAAGTACAAGGCAGAGAGAGGGTATTTTAAGACTTAACCTCAGTTCACCTAACATAACCTAACTTTACCTAACCTAACTTTGTCACGTGACATGTTCTACAAGTTTAGACTTGCTGTAAGGCTGACTATGACTATGACGTCATAGATTGATGAGAGGGGTGGGAGGCTGACAAAAAAAGGAAATGTTTTGGTTTAATGAAAAGTCATGTCCTAGTAGGCGTGATTGGTAGTAGACGCAATTGATAGTAGACGCGATTAATGGTAGGTGCAATTGATAGTAGGTGTGATCAGGTACTTACTGCATATCAAAAAGCTGTACACTCTTGTGTTAGACACTCTATCTTGTTAAGGACCCCTATATATTCCCTATACTAGGCTATACATGTTAGTTCTCAACACTTAGTGGTTATTTTTATATTAAATTTATATACACAGGTTATACAAGCACGTTTTTTCACACAGTAAATCTTTGTCAAATAGCCACATGCGACACGCAAAGTATGTTTCCGCTATCTAGAGGTGACTATGGAAACTACCTGAACATATCCTAATCTAATCCTAGCTAACCTCACCTGCCGTGACCATACCGGTTTGTAAGCAACAACAACAACACACTAAGATTCCATGAATTCCAGAGTACTTTTAGATTAATTATCGACTCTCAACTCTTATAACTATGTCTATTCCACTCTGTCAAAAACACGATATATTTTTTTTAAATTTTTGCTTGATGTCAATACTAATGTGATAATGCCTTTTCCGATCCTATCACTATAAATTCATGACCCACACTCTTATCTCGGTCTCGACAACAACCATGCCTATTTTTATTATGTCAGATGATGTAATGTTCGAGTGCAAAGTGGGTGTAAAAGTGAGTGCAAAGTGAGTGCAAAAGTGAGTGCAAAGTAAGTGTAAAAGTAGTTGTAAAAGTGAGTGCAAAAGTGAGTGCAAATGTGGGGTGTAAAAGTGGTACCCTATTTGTAATGGCTTATTTGACAAGTTTTTTTGTGGTACCCTATTCGTAATGGCTTATTTCACAAGTTGTTTTTGTCAATGTATTTAGAGGATATTTCTCTTAATTATGGAAAGTATCTCAGCCCTTTTTATGATAGCATAATGCTTACCGTCATGTTTGTAAGCAACAACAACACACTAAAATTCCAAGAATCCAAACTACTCTAAGGTTAATGATGGTCTCTCAACTCCATTCCACGCCTAGTCAAAAACATTATACATTTCAATTTTTTCAAAAAAGGTAAATTGAGAAAGTAGGCTATATATTTAAACTAAAAATCATGCTAACTCCATCCCCTAAGTCTATCCCATTCTCAGTCAAAAAAATATATATATATATATTCTTTACATTTTTCCAAAAAATATTTGGAAAGTAGGCTATAATTTGAAAACTAATCATCCTAAAAAGTCATATGTAGACTCAAACCAATGGCTTTTATGTCCTTAATCGTTAGAACAAAACATGGAATTTGACCTTTTTCCAAATATTGATCATTTTTTTTAAAATGGACTATATTTTGTAAACTATAAATTACACAAAAAATGTGTTTGACATAAATGACACACAAACCAAGTCCCAGGTCTCTGGGGCAAAATCCAAAAAGGTTCAATTTTGAAAGTAGACGATATTTTTAAAACTAATCATTCTAAAAGTCATATATAGACTCAAACAAATGTCCTTTAAGTCCTTTAACGTTAGAACAAAACTTAACATTTTTTCATTTTTTTCAAAAAAAGTCCAATTTTCAAAATTGTCTATATTTTGGGAACTACGAATTAGTTCCAAAATGGCGGTCGTAGCTTAACTCAACCTAACCTAACCCTACGAGGTGTGATCAAAACGTTCCAAAATGGCTGCCGTAGCATAACTGATTGATCCCTGTTGATTGACCCCTTTTGATTGATCTCTGTTGATGTATCCCTTTGGATTGGCCCTTGTTGACCAGCCCCTATGGACGGGTCCTTTTATGCATTTTTTTACGGGTCCCGGAAGGACGGGTCCTTGTTGACGGGTCCCTGTGGGCGGGTCCCTTTGACATAATTTGGATAAAATGCATGGGCCAGTCCATAGGGATCAGTCCAAAAAATCAAAAATATCAAAATTGATCTAAGTCGCGCCCATATCAATCACGTCTACTATCAATCGCGCCTACTGTCAATCACGTCTATTATCAATTGCAACTACTATCAATTGAGCCTACTATGAAATGCGCTTACTACAAATCACGCCTACTATCAATCACGCCTAGTATCAATTTCGTCTACTATCAATCAAGCCTACTATCATTTGCGTCTACTATAAATCGCGCTCATGTCAAATCGCGCCTACTATCAATTACACCTACTATCAATCGCGCCTACTATCAATTGCGTCTACTATAAATTGCGCCCATGTCTAATTACGCCTACTATCAATCGCGCCTACTATCTTTCGCGTCTACTATAAATCGCGCTCATGTCAAATAACGCCTACTATCAATCACGCCTACTATCAATTGCGTCCACTATTAAACGCACCTACTATCAATTGCGTCTACTATAAATCGCGCCTACTAGGACATGGCGTTTCATTAAACTAAAACATTTCCTTTTTTGTCAGCCTCTCACCCCTCCCATCAATCTATGACGTCATAATCAGTCTTAAATCAAGTCTAAACTTGTAGAACTTGTCACGTGACAAAGTTAGGTTAGGTAAAGTTAGGTTATGTTAAGTGAGCTGAGATTATGTCTTAAAATACCCCCTCTCTACCTTGTACTTTGTATAAACATTGACACTGTAACTTTATAATATCAAAAATGATCTGAGTCGCGCCCATGTCAAATTGCGCCTACTATCAATCGCGTCTACTATCAATCACGCCTACTACCAATCGCGCCTACTATCATTTGCGTCTACTATAAATCGCGCTCATGTCAAATCACGCCTATTATCAATCACGCCTACTATCAATTGCGTCTACTATTAATCGCGCCTACTATCAATTGCGTCTACTATAAATCACGCCTACTAGGAAATGACGTTTCATTAAACTAAAACATTTCCTTTTTTGCCAGCCTCTCACCCCTCCCATCAATCTATGACGACATAATCAGTCTTAAAGCAAGTCTAAACTTGTAGAACATGTCACGTGATAAAGGTAGGTTAGGTAAAGTTTGGTTATGTTAAGTGAGCTGAGGTTAAGTCTTAAAATACCCCCTCTCTACCTTGTACTTTGTATAAACATTGACACTGTAACTTTATGATATCAAAAATGATCTAAGTTGCGCCCATGTCAAATTACGTCTACTATCAATCGCGCCTACTATCAATCAAGCCTACTATCAATTGCATCTACTATCAATTGAGCCTACTATGAATTGCGCTTACTACAAATCACGCCTACTATCAATCACGCCTAGTATCAATTGCGTCTACTATTAATCACGTCTAGTATCGATTACACCTGCTATCAATTACGTCTACTATCAATTGCGTCTACTATAAATCACGCCTACTAGGACATGACGTTTCATTAAACTAAAACATTTCCTTTTTTGCCAGCCTCTCACCCCTCCCATCTGCAAAACGTGCTTGTATAAGCTGTGTATTTAAATTCAATATATACAATTAACCACTAAGTGTTCAGAACTAACATGTCTAGGGTATATATGGGACCCTTAGCAACAAACAAAAAAAATACGGTCTAACTTACGAGTGTATGGTCTTGTCATACGCAGTAAGTACCTGTTAACCTTGACTAGGGTATACGAATATTGTCAGTTGACTACTGCCTGTTACAGTGTTCACATCGTGAAAGACCGTCTCACCTACCAGTCTCCAGCCTTGTCATACGCAGTAAGCAACTGTTGGCGGAAAACAACATCCATAAATCTTGACATTTATGAAAGTATGTGTGTGTGTGTAAATCACTTGTAATCTAAAGATTGTTCATGTGTCTTTACTAAAATTTAATTCATATGTATTAGTTGATATGGAAGTCTCAACAACCAGTCATGGCAAGCCATGTGTCTTCTATAAAGGATATACATATATTGTAAAAACAACCAATAAAGATGGAACTGTTATTTGGCGATGTTCAAAACAACGATCCAAAAAGTGTCGAGGAGTGATTAAAACAAAAGACTCCAACGTACTTACTTCAAAAGAACAACATTGTGAATCTCAAATTAATTCACATTTAAATACGCAAAATACTCTAACCCAGGTAAAAAAGCAAGTCCAAGAAAAATATATTGCTGCTCAAGATAGTGCATTGTTTGTTAAAAAGCATTCATCATCACCTCAAAAAGACATGTTAGGACAAATACCATCGTTCAAAATACCCTTAACACTATCAAAAGCAACGCAGACTCTACAAGAGGTCCCTGTGGAAAACAAACAAGAGGAATTGGATAGTTCTAGTGATGTAGAGAATGATGATGATGATGATGATAATGATGGTGACAATGACTATAATAATTTTGATGATAATATTCATAATGATGATGATGATGATAATTATGAAAAAGAAGAGGATGAGGGTTTCATGTTTATAAAACCATTGCGGCTTCCCCAGTTTTTAAGAGCAAGAGTACCTGGAGAAAGTTGTAAAAGGATCTACAACAAGCGTTGTGTTTAAAAATCTATATCGAACAATGGTAAAGAGATAGAGTTGAATTCAGTGTGTGTAACTATTATAAAATGAATTTAATAAAAATATTGTATGGGTATTGTCTGTTTTTCTTAATTACTATCCCCATGTCCCACTATTAATACAATTGTTAACCATCAACAGTCTCTGACTATGTTCAGAAAGAGAGTGGCCTTAAACAATACACTATATCTATGGTTTGTGTACCGAGTATCATAATAATGCAGTGTGGCCAAGCCATGTTAAGGCAATAGTTATGTCAGGTAAGGGATTCGAACCCTTGCTTCCATATACAGAAAATTTGATCTTAGTCAAACACCTTAACCACTCGGTCAACCTGACAGTTACTAATTTAATTAGTCTTGAGGACTTCAGTGTTTACAAAACTTTTTCCAGTATACATTGACTAAACCACTTGCTTGTTTTGAAATATAGATTTTGTTTTGTTTTACCATAACTTTGCAGTTATGAGTCTTGTGAACTGGGTGTTCAATATTGGGTTAAAGGCATTTTGAAATCATTTTAGAAAAGCTCTTAGGTATCGTGTCATGGGTTTTAGTAATGCATTACTGTTCGTTGACTAACATATACCGTAACACAACATTATTTTAGTGAACTTACATGTTGTTGTTTGAGTCTTTAGTCCTTTGACTGGTTTGATGCAGATCTCAGCGCCTATCTGCCCCGAGCTAATCGTTTCATCTCTATATAGCTACCACACCCTACATTCAAGGCTATCTGTTTAACATATTCTAAACTTGGTCTACCCCTACAGTTCTCGTCCTCGAACCTTTCTTCCTTAACTAAGTTTGCTATTCTTGGGTGTCTTAGTACGTGTTCTACCAACCTATCTCTTCACTTCATTAACAGTCGCCAGATACATCTCTTCTTCCCCACTCGTCTTAATACCTCTTTGTTAGTAACCCTATTTACCCATCTAATCTTCATCATTCTCCTGTAACACCACATTTCAAACACTTCAATTCTCCACTTTTCTGCTACACCAATTGTCTAAGTTTTACTTTCATAGAGTGACACGCTCCAGAGAAAGGCCTTCAAAATGACTTCCTAATACCTAAATCTATATTCAATGACAACAGATTCTGTAGAAATTCTTTCCTTGTCTGAGCTACATAAGAATCCTAATCGTGTCTGGTATAATGTCTTGTTTAGCAAACATAGTCACTCAAAAGGTCTAAGCATTTTTTGTATATAACCCAAAATAGCAAACAGTTTTTCTAAAACCCTACTCATTGGTCAATAACAAGCAGAGTCGCCAAAGTGTTTCGTTGGTAGTTAACTCATGTCTAGTTAATCAATTCCTTTCATATCGTTATCCAATTGTAGTAGTAAGGACTGGTGAACAACGTCAGTTTAACACACTGCTTTACACACAAATGTAGTTAGGCCCTTTGACATAATTTGGATAAATTTCATGGGCCGGTCCATAGGGACCAGTCCAAAGGGGCCGGTCTAAAGGGACCCTTCCACAGGGACCCATCAACAGGGACTTGTCAGCAAGGACCCATCAACAATGACCCGTCAACAATGACCTGTCAAAAATGACCTGTCAATAGGGACCCGTCAACAATGACCCGTCCACAGGGACTCATCAACAAGGACCCGTCAGCAATGACTCGTCAACAGGGACCCGTCGAAAAGCACCTGTCAAAAAGGATCCATCAAAAATGACCCACTGTCAAAAAGGGCCCGTCCAAAAGGGGCTAGTCAACAGAGACCAGTCCAAAGGGACAAATCAACAGAGATCAATCAACAGGGATCAATCAAAAGGGGCTATCACCTCAAGGCCTGACATATCCCTCTTGGATTATTGGTTTGCCAATCGACAAGCGTCACTTAAAATACTTTTTGATCACCACTCGTGGGTTGGGTTAGGTTAGGTTACACTACAGCCGCCATCTTTTAAAAAGCCAGCCCTCTTACAAAAGCTATGAGTGGGCATGCGTAAAAAACGAAAAACAAAAACAAGCATGTTAATTCATAGTGGCTATCCACCAAACACATGTCTCTTGTGTGGAACAACGTTTTATTCCATATCGGCATTCAAACTCTCACATATTGCAATTGGAAAGAGAGATTCTCTAAAAAAATTACAATTCACCCCCTAGCAGGGGTAGGTTTTATTTTGGGGTGGAAATATGTTGTTCATTGGAAAGGGGGTATCAGCCCGAGTTCAATGACACCTCATTCGTCAAAATCCGACCACGGGTTCGAACTCACATTTTCTCACGTATGAAGCAAAACAGGATGTGACTTGTTTGACAAGGAGGACGGTAATAAGGTCTTTTCACACGTGTTCACATGTATTTCGTCACTTTCCTTTCATATCGTTATTCCATTATAGTAGTGGTGAACAACGTCAGTTCAACACATACAAATGTGGTTAGACCCTTTGACATAATTTAAATAAATTCATGAGCCAGTCCATAGGGACCAGGTCAAAGGGACCGGTCCAAAGGGATCAGTCCAAAGGGACAAGGACTCGTCCACAAGGACTCGTCAACAATGACCAGTCCACAGGGACCCGTCAACAATGACTTGTCAACAAGGACCTGTCAACAATAACCCGTCCACAGGGAACCACTCCCCCACCCTCTTACAAAAGCCATGAGTGGGCATGCGTAAAAAACAAAAAACAAGCATGTTAATTCATAGTGGCTATCCACCGTACACATGCACTGTATGTGGAACAGCGTTTAAATCCATATCGGCATTCAAACGCTCACATGTTGCAATTGGAAAGAGAGATTCTCTAAAAAATTACAATTTCACCCCCTAGTAGGGGTAGGTATTACTTTTGGGGTTGAAATATGTTGTCCATTGGAAAGGGGGTGTCAGCCCGAGTTCAATGACACCTCATTTGTCAAAATCCGACCACGGGTTCGGGAGTTATCGGACTGCCGCCATCTTGTGTGGAGGGTGTGGAGGTGGAGGGATCTGAACTGTTACAAATACACTACTTATACAGGATGAGGAATACAATTACACAAGCTTTCCATCTTACACAGGTACATACCCGCATTTTCCGCCTTACAAAGAGTTAACATTGGACACTCCAATACACTTTAGCAAGAGAACGAAGGTCACACGTACACATTATATATATTTTCAACAGGTAGGATGGAGAACACAACTACACAAACATTCCGTCTTACAAAGGTAATGATGTGAAAAAAAAGTCAACCCCTGGCACTATCCAGCCCATGATGGGCTAAGGCCGACCAAGCGACCGCTGCCCAGCCATTTGGCCTGCAGATATTGGGGTGACGCGTGATCAGCGCGTCGGGTCACCTCGGCCGTTAATCCTGGTATTCGTGATCGGGGCGCCGTCTCACTGTCAGACAGCTACTCAATTGTCCTCACGAGGCTGAGTGCACCCCGTTCCAACCCTCACGTCAGTTTTAAAATCCCTGACGGAGCCGGGGATCGAACCCGGGGCCTCCGGGTGAGAGACAGGCGCGCTACCCCAACACCACGGGGCCGGCGGTAATGATGTACACAAACATAATTTTCCGCCATACACAGGAGCTAACAAATGAGACTCCAAATACACTTAAGAAGAGAATGAAGGGCACACCTACACATTATATATATATATTATCGACAGGTATGGAGGATATCCTCAACTAGAAGCCGTTATATACTGTGCCCTTGTGGGGTGCACAAGATTCGTATTCATGATCTTTTAGTTTGGAAAGAAAGTAAACTTTAGAAGACTTCAGTACAGTTTAAAATTAGCAAGAGGGATATGTGAGATCACCTCTGCGTGACGCATGGAGGATGGCACAACAGTTGAGTCAATGCACACAGCTGCATATGAGATCATCGGCCCGCTAGGTCGAAAAATGCTTGCATTGAAGGGGCAATCGCCGAGGGAAATTTTTTATTGAGAAGAGCGAGAGAGAAGATTCACTGAGAAGTCCTTACTCAGCTAGGAAATGGCAACACTGTTTGGTAGGTGGGACGAGAAGCAATTGCAAATTATTGAAATTAGCAACAAATATGCATTAATCTTAAAGGATTTCACCGGCAATGTTAGTCATCCTGGAAATTAGGAATTGTCTGGTTATAAAAGCTTTTAATTATTGAACAGTTTAGAAATGCAAGGTCAGCGCTACCTCATAGGATTTCACCTAACCGGTAGCCTGGAGTGAGGGAAAAAAGGAGTTGTACGCCCACCTAATACAGGAGTTATTTTAATTTTTTATTCAAACTTCTAACAATCGATTTTCGAAATTTTAGTATCGTTGAGACGTTCAGGTCATGAGCTACAAGGAGGTAATATTTTCGAGAACGTGCGACGCTTACTTTGGAAAATAATTTTTAGCCGAATCAAATATAAACCCACTGAGCGCAAGGGAAATCATGCAGTCTACGAGTACTCCTTGGGGGAGTTGCTGGGTCAATTATCAATCAGCGGGAAGCGCTGCTTCACGAAGTCGTAATCATACAGTCTACACCGGAACATGAGTGGTCATACCGTATTATTGTACAGCAAATCTTCGTAATTTTGTTAAAAGAAACCATCGTCGTGCTGCGAACAGTCATAATCAATTTTGAACTTTGGAAAAGTACAGTATTATAGGCCAAGAAAAATATTTTCAGCCGACGGAGGCATGTAAAGCCTCAAGTACAATATCAGTTATCCAAGAAACACTGTATTATCTCGAGAGTGAAACGAGAACTTTCAAAGAGTAGTGAAGCTCTAAACTTTATCCAGAGCGTTAAAGAACCCTATCAGGTTAAAAAGTAGGATAATAGCCTAATCTTCCTGTGCTTAGGAGATTAGCACTTAAGTGACGTCAGGTTAAAGACATCAAAAGCAGGACAGTAACTGCCTAGGAAAAGTGTCAAAACTTCATAAATCGTGCCACGAATATAATACAGTAGTATTCATAAATCAGGTCCAAACGTGGACGAGAAAGAAACATTGTTAGAGGACATTGTAACTTTAATAGCGACTTTAGGAACGAACTAAGTAAAGACTTTCTGCAAGATATTCATTTGCATTCTGAACGAGTGTAGTATCGTGCAATAAACTGCCCAAGTGCCGATTACTATAGGAAAACCGGAGCAGGATAGGAGTATCCATACCAGTCAGGCGAATGCTGAGAAAGAGACTTTCAATCGACCCAGTTAGGAGTCTGATGTAGGGGAAATAGCTGGTATCTGCACCCTTGGAAATAGGGAGAAAGGAATGTGTCAAAAACGTGTGAAGGAATAAGTGTAACCACAGTGTTATAAAGTGTAATTTTGTATATCATATTTGTCAAGTGTTAATTATAATTTTCCAGCGTTTTGTTTAGTGTTCTAATGTGTTAATAGAAATATGATTTGGATACCTCAAGTAGAGGATATTAGTGTATTTAATATGTTAAAAGTTAGGAAAGAATTAGTGTATAACGCGAGTTTTGTGAAGTGTAAAATGGAGGCTTTAAACCCAAAGATGTGGGCTAAGAGGCTAATTTATTGGGAGCCTGGAGCCAGCAGCTCGAGGAATAATCTTGTTAGTAGAACAATTTGATTATGTGTTGCTTTGGAGGAAAGGATTCAAGCAAACTAATATATGAGAAGGTATTCTCATACAAACAGGGATAATGAAAATGAAGTGTATAAAATGAAGCGTACGGGTTTTCTGAACGATAAATTGATCATGAAATAACCAATTAAATAGTGTACAATATAAATACTCAGTGGAGTTGTACTCTTTTGAAATCACGTCATATGGCGATGTAACGTAGAAGTAACATACGTCATAAAAGCAAGAAATAAAAAAATGTAAAAGTAATCGTTGTATTATAACAATAAATGTAATAATGTTGGAAGCCGTTGAGGTTCCATGAATAAATTATTATAATGATAATTAATTATTTAACAATAATGTTCTAATGAATGTAATGTCAAAAGATTGAATTAATATTTATGCCAGGCAAATTTTAAAAGTGCTAATAATGTAATGAGACGGAGATCAATTGAAGTTAAAGCAGTAAATGTCTTACTCGAAATATCACACACATATAACTGTAACAAAAGCTAGGATAGCTTACTTGACTTTCCCGCTAAATAGTCCTGTGATTTCGTGCCAGGTTTTAAATTGATCGCCAGGTGTAGTTGGGCGCTGTTCTATGGAATTGAAGTTGTTTGCAGTGAATCAAATTTGAATACGGTTGCTATATTTTTGGTGTACGCGCAGCGGACAGTGCATTATGGCCGCTCAAAAGTCGCTAATTTAAAGAGGTTTGGAGTTAAAAGGTCCAACTCCTGTGTCGTGTCGGTAAGACCTCCGAAAATGGAATACTACCTAGGTGGCAGACTCATTTTGTGAACCCAGGTTCATCCTCGACGAAAGCTCCGTCATTATTGATATATGAATGTTATACCCACCAATGATAATTCCTCGCAATCAATGAAATCCACCTGTGCCAATACGAGCAGAAAACTATGGCCGGGTAATGTAAATGGTGAACGGAGCTAGTGTGTGAGTTTTCGAGTTTAGGAAGTGATTCTTATAGAGCCAGATGGCGAGAGGGAAGGACAGCCCTGTCTGCCTGAGCTGGGAGCCCACCCGATCCCGGCTTATAAATAAGTCTGAAGCACTTTTGACAAGCTCTAAAGGAGACCATTAATTGCCTTGTGGTAGGTCTGGGGACAGCCCGCCCGTATGCGGTGGAAGTTATATGTTTTTGAGCCAAGCCGTTCATCAGTACCGTGATCTAAATGTTATCATTTCTTTCCCAGAATCGTTCCGAGACCCTATAAGCTTAAATAAATAGCCATGGACTACTGTAAAAATCCCTTATTGTTAACAACAATATAAATGTTACTCCACAGTAAAAATGGAAATTTTAAGATTGTCTGGGGAGGCTTTCTTAATTTGAATTATTCAGTATTTTTCCTATACTCAAAGGAATGCACGAATTCTTTTCCCAACGACACCAAGATTGTAGAGTTGTTTGGAGAGGGTGAATGATTTTGAAACTCAAGTGAACCTTAAAAAGGTAATTGTTATAAACAAATTAGCACAACTCAAAGTAAAAACTCCAAATGGGAGTTAAGAGTGCTTTATTTTTGATGATAAATAACTGTGTAAATATAATATTAGAGCCATGTGATGCTCATATTTGCAATTTCAAAAATTTGCTTTATGGAAGTGAGAATTTTGTTGATTTTTGTTAGGTTAGTTTGGAACCTTCATTATTGATTTTGGTGGTTTAGTTTTAATGATTCATTGTCTAGTTTTAGGCAAGTGTGAACATTTTATTTTAAATGTAATTGTTGTAGCGCCTAATTTTTGATATTTTTTCATTTGATATTCATTGGAGTGTTATCCTATGCTTGATCCTAAATATGTGAATTATACAGTGGGAGAACATACCATGCCTCGAATATCCTATTGAGCTAGCGGACTGTGATTTGCATATTTCTTGTTCGCAAGGCCACAAAAGAGCGACGGAATACACTCCAAAGAATACATACACTTTCGCGATAGACATTCCACAAAAAGAACAGTATACCATAGGGGAAGGAGCAAACCGACCGCAGTCCCAGGTATTCTACCAACAAAATGCAATATCACTACCATTATCACATCGTCCAATTACATTGTTGAGAACATTACCAAGAGAACAGCGCGAGGCAGCATTTACATTCACTAACACAACGGGATACAGGTGTACGCGCAGCTACCTAGCCACACTTACACACTTGGGGACACACACTAACCCAATTCATCATTACAAACAATATACTAATAGGCGCACATTCATTGTGGACACACATGTTTCATAAGTATCATTAGCTAAGCTACGATATACAATTACCGGCGTACACAGGATATAAAAGGAACACGACTACACGCATTTCCCTAGATTGCATAGACATATGGAGCAACCAGAGACACTCGAGTGAATATTTACATTTCCCTTGAGTAGACACGTGAAACAACGGCAATGATAACATACACGAGGAACACGGGAAAATACATAGGAGTTACATGGAGTACTCGGGGAAAAACGATGAAATCCTACACACACACTACAGACACACACACTCTGGTAACTAAAAGGGAACATTTTCCGAAAAATGAGATTCCAGCCGACAATTGAAAACATGAGAGATAATATCTACTACAGTGGAAAGAAAATAACTTCACGGCACTTATATTACACTCACATACATTACTGAATACGGTAGAAATGCAGACGATATTCTCCAAACATTTCACTGGAGTAGAAGACACAAAACGCGGAAATACCAGTTCCATATCGACACTATCACAGACACGCGCAGTATAGGGCATCCGCATATCTAGATACTAGACTTATACACCATGAAAATGGGACAATATCATTATACGAGGCTCCTCATTTGCACGAGGATAGCCATGTCAACAAACAACCACCAGCGCTATTTCCCAACACGAGTACACACTATCGCTCAAGCGGCCAGTCAGACGAGCTTCTGAAGATACACAATGTAGGTTGATTAGATACCACACGTCATAAGGTGGAGCGGCACGAAATCAGTATATGACCACGCCCACGAGCTAAGATTACAATCCTTTACGACAAGCTAGTTAACACGTAACCTAACCTCGGCAGCCATCATTTGTACTACTGCCATTCACAGATCAGTGCGCCATTAATGATAATAACACACTACACAGATTAGATTTGAGCTAACATATTATACCAGTAATTACACATCCCCTCTCCAACCCCCCCCCCCCCCCCACTAGTGACAAATAGTCACTATTGATAAACGATTGCTTACCTAGGGTGGAACCACGACAGGGCATCAGCATTTAGGCGGAAATAGCGGAGATACGCTAAATCCGAATATATTTACGATTACTTAGAAAACAGAATAAACAGTGATGGACGAAGCACAGAAGACTTCCAAAATAGATTACCGCAGGAAATGTAAACATTCATACTGTGCCCGCATCTATCATGACGCCCGCATGTCGAAATCCCAAGATGGAGAATGGATCGAAGATTCTCGAAGGCCCCGGCTCAAAACCTAGAAGATTTTCCGACAGGCACCTCAATGATAAATACACGGAGGAATGTTGTGTTAGGAGCAAACTACACTAAAAGCTCGAGATCCTTACCATAATCTCAGGTCGGAAAGGGTAAAGGAAAGCGCCACAACCAAAGAAAACCCCATCCCCTAACACAATGCTAGCTATAATTAAATGAAACCGCGGACCACTGACGTATAAAAGGATGAAATAAAGTTTATTGTCGAAAACAACAATAAAACAAAATAAATGTAACAAATATTAAAGTAGAATATACAAGAGACTCGAATGCCTCCCTGGTCAAAGTGTTCAGATCGCAAATGATCCACACTCATCAGCTGCCTTTTATCTAAGAAGTTCTTTTGATAAAAAAAATATTACTGTTACCTTTTCCAGACAAGACGATTCAAAAAAAAATTAACAAAACTATCGAGAAATCTATACAAAGTAGAACTTCCGTACAATAAAGAACATTAAAACTTGGCTGGACTTCATTCCCCAAACGATCAGCTGTTTGTTAATGCAAAACTACCTATCAGCGTCAGCTGTTTCTCATACAAGGGCTCCATTCACACTTGTGATTGAACCCATAATCATACATTCCTACAGTCCGCAAATACACAAACATTTACAAAAAATATTACTGTTCACAAGTTCTGAAACAACAGAGGAGAACAATATATTTCTCCACAATCTATTTATTTAGATAGTGTTAAGTGTTGTCTGTAGGTTACTCTTTGCATTATTTGATTTTCGAATGCCGATTGTTTTCATACAGGGAAAATGGCATCCAGAAGTATTAATAAATTGTACCTTTTGAATTGATATCTTCTCCTTATAGAAATAAGATAAGAACCTGCGATACACCGGTGAGTGTAAAACTAACATGTTGGCGACCAGTAACAGGACGCTTTTACGGCACGTAAAATAACATTAAAGGAAGAAACATGGACCGAATAGTGCGTCGGAAAAGAGCTTTTCCAGAGACGTTTACGAGAGCTTTAAATAAGTTGATAGATGCAATGGAAGCATCGCAGATGGATATGATTGCTGTGCAAGTCTCTTTCACTGTGCTTGAAGAAAGAGCCGAGGAACTGCAAGAATCAGATGCCAAAATCATGGACTTGATGCTAGATGACGACGAGGTTTATTTTGATAATGAAATGGAGCTGGCAGAAGATTATCTCAGTAAGTTTCTTGTTATGAAGGTAAGAACGTCACAGATACTCGCTAATTATGACTGTTATGGAAGATTTCCCAGCGCTAATCATCAAAAAGAAAGAAAGTTTAAGTTGCCCAGACTGGAATTAAGAAAATTTGGAGGTGATGTAAGGGAATGGTTGCCCTTCTGGAGCCAGTTTGAAAACATTGATCAGGATGATAATATTGCACCTGGGGACAAATTCCAATACCTAATTCAATCTACTACACAGAGATCAAGAGCCAGAGAAGTTGTGGATATTTTTCCTCCTACAGCTGAAAACTACTCCAAAGCAGTGACTAGTATGAAATAGAGATTAGTAAGGGACGACTTGTTAGTTGAGGTGTATGTTAGAGAATTTTTGAAGCTAATTTTGTTTACCCATCAATCAAAGGAATCAATAGTTTTGGCTTCACTGTATGATAAACTTGAATCATATTTGAGAGCTCTTGAAACACTAGGTGTCACGACAGATAAATATTCTGCTATGCTATTCCCTTTAATAGAGTCATGCTTCCCTGAAGAGTTTTTGAAAGTATGGCATAGAAGTGCTAGTAGGGGGACGATGAAGGATGCTAAAGAAAGACTCAGCAACTTGATGGAGTTTCTGAGAACAGAAATAGAAGGGGAAGAAAGAATTACACTTGCTCAGACTGGTTTTGGTTTAGGACACTGTGAAGCTAAAACTAGTGTCAATAAGAGATCAATTCACAAATTCTACCCTAAGGAGAACGTACCTAAAGCAGCCGGATTATTTTCAACTGGAGATGTTAAAGAAGCGAAGAGGACTTGCATATTTTGTGACAAGTCTCATAATAGTTCTGACTGTTTTACAGCTCAGAGCATGAATGTAGCAGAGAAGCAGAAAATACTGAAACAGAGAGGTTGTTGATTTTCTTGTTTGAAGCCAGGGCATGTAACTAAAAAATGTCGATCTGTTTTAAGATGTTGTGTGTGTGGAAAACATCATGTGACTTTGATGTGTGAGGAATCGAAGCCTCATATTGACACAACAACTAAGTCAGATATTGGAAATGTAGCATTGGCGAATTTCTCCCACAGTCTCAAAGTTTTCTTACAAACTTTGAGGGTAAAGATAGCATCTGACTGTCAAGAATCTTATGTACGGGCTCTCATTGACACAGGATCTCAGAAGTCCTATATATTGAAGGATATTGCGAAAGAAATGCAGTATTTACCTTAACGGAAAGTGGCTGTAATCCATTCATCGTTTGGAGGTATAAATACTGAAAGTTTCAAACATCATTGTTACCAGATAAGGTTAGGTAACTTTAGCGGAGGTTTCTTTTGCAACTTTATGGCTTTAGATCAGCCTGTTATATGTCAAGGGATTCCTTCCGTTGAAAATGGACCATGGATGACAGAATTAAAGAAGAATGACATTTCACTGACGGATGTTGGCTGCACTGATGACCCGATAGCAGTTCTTATAGGAGCAGACGTTGCAGGAAGATTACTAACAGGTCGTCGTGAAGAGTTAGCATCAGGCCTTGTTGCCATTGAAACTCATCTAGGTTGGACCTTAATGGGGAAGGTGCCCAGTGGATCGAGAGCTAAGAATACTACTATGATGGTGAATTCTCTGCTTGTTAAAGGCGATAGCATATCAGACTTATGGAGCTCAGATGTACTTGGAATTACAGATCCTGTGGAGAAGAAATGCAAAGAAGAGTTGGCAGCTGCAACAAAGAAACACTTCCTGGATACAGTGTGTCAATTCAGAAGGTCGTTACGAAGTACATATGCCTTGGGTAGAAGGACACTCCCCATTACCAAGCAATTACAACATTACAAGGAAAAGGCTGAAGTCAACAGTGCATAAATTAAAGTCTGATAGTTGTTACGAGGCTTACCACCAGGTGGGAGTGGAAGCTCAAAGACTAATGGCTGTTCGGAAATTTGATTTGAGGGGATGGGCGTATACGATACCTACGGAGATATTAGCAGTGAGCCCTGTTGACACATCACATGTTTTAGGACTTACCTGGAATCGATATGCAGATACACTGCAGATAGATCCTAAATGTTTTAAGGATATTCACATAGAAGTGATAACCAAAAGAGTGATTCTTTCTGTTGCTCAGCGTATATATGATCCTATAGGATTTTCGTGTCCAGTATCTATATGTCCCAAGATCTTATTGCAACAAACTTGGGAATCCAAAGTAGCGTGGGATGCTGAGGTTGATGAACACATCAAACAGAAGTTTAAAGACTGGCTCAATGATTTAAAGTATGTAGCTTGTGTTCAAGTTCCTAGATGGATAATCAGTTGGGATTGTACATATTGGTGAATGTAGCGTGCTAGTCAGGCTGCTTTTGCAGCAGCAGTATTTATTCGAGTTCAAACGAGTCTTGGAGTATGCATAGAGTTAGCGCAAGCCAAATCTCGGGTGGCATCTGTAAAGAAAATGACTATTCCCCGACTCGAGCTGCTACAATAGAGGCTAGGTTATGTGCTTTTGTGGTTAAGGATATTTCAATCCCAGACATGACTGTTTATTATTCGAGTGACTCCTCCACTGTCCTATCTTGGATTCGTAGAAATGAAGAGTGGGGAGTATTTGTCTACAATCGAGTGACGGAAATTAGAAGATTGACTGGACAAGGGCAATGGCGACATCTACTTGGTAGTATGAACCCAGCTGATCTCCCATCCAGAGGTTGTTCAGGACATCATTTGCTCGAGTCCAGATGGTGGGAGGACCCTGTTTGGCTTAAGCAACCATCTACTATGTGGCCTAGTGCTAGACCCATCTCTGATGAAGAAGAGGTAAGAAATGAAAGAAAAAACGTGTGACTTCTTCTGCAAACTGTACCAACATGGATGAGCCAAACAATGTAAGGTGGTGGTATGAGTATTTTTCACGATATCGGAAAGTGATACGCATGAAAGCTTGGATATGTCGTTTCGTGATCAATTGTAAGAAAGACAATCACAAAAGGCCGGGAGATCTTTCAGTATAGGAATTTAATGATGCTGAAAAGATAGTACTGAAATATATTCAGCGAGAAACAAATGTTGATGTTGAGAGTCCTCGCATTTCATCTTTAAGACCCTACACAGATGAAGATGGAATTGTACGGATGAAAACCAAGATTACGCAAATAAAAGACAGAATTAACTTCAGATATCCTATTATTTTGCCTGCAAATCATGAAGTTGTAAAGATGATTCTAGAGAAGCACGAAGAGATGTGTCATGTGAGTGCGCAAAGATTATTGAGTGCTCTTAGAGAGAACGTTTGGATACTTGGAGGACTTGTTGAGTTGTCCTGCAACTCAAGGTGAGAGGATGTTAAGTTTTGTCTGTAGGTTACTCTTTGCATTACTTGATTTTCGAATGTCGATTGTTTTCATAGTAGGCCCTAGGGAAAATGGCATCCAGAAGTATTAATAAATTGTACCTTTTGAATTGATATCTTCTTCTTATAGAAATAAGATAAGAACCTGCGATACACTGGTGAGTGTAATACTAACAGATAGATTTGCACTTAATGTCTGTCCCAGACATTCCTTCACCTATCTTGGAGTGTTCAAACCCCTCCAGCATTTTTCGAATTGTCTTATTCCTCAAGAATAATTCTCAAACTCCTTTTCTTCAATCTTCATGCAACTTCAAACCTATTCATGACGTTGCGATTCGCCAATTAAAATTAACTGACGTTTACACAAAAATCTCAATATCTATGTTGTTTTCATTCCACAAGTTTAGATAAATTATCAGATTGCGTTAATATTTGTTAATAATATTTTCATTATATTAATTTAAATAAACATCCAACGCTGTTTATGAGAGTAGGTTAATCATTATGACAAACCGCTTCATAATTTAGTTTATAGGAATTATAATTAAACCACCTTCGTTAATTATTAAGATCACTCAATATTTATCTTTATACTGCAAGTTTAGATCGGTTTAAATGTTTATATCAGTCTAATATGGTCGTACAATTAAGTAAAGCTCATATGATTATTATGTCAATTATTGGAGTTAATAGTTTAATAATAATTAGATCACATGGTCACCAAAATTTCATCTTACTTTTTCACAGACTTCACCTAACTATCAGTATTTTGTCATTTTCCAACAATATAAATGAGTTCCAACTAACTCAAATTCCATAAATGCAATGCGCCAAATAGCATGCATGTTTCTCTTTACAGCAATTTCAATGCAATACCTCTAAAAAAATATCCATCGTATTTCATACTTCAATAAGCTCACATTAGCTACTTCCTTCCTTTTTAATAGTTTCACGCATAATACGGACATTACCATATTATTTCACCTTAATATATCCTCGTAGTTTCTTTTCCGTATTGAAAAAATAGTATTTTCATTCTCACTCGTTATCACAACGGTATTTGTTGATTACATATTTATATGGGTTAACAAACTTTAATACTTGTACTGATTTATTGTTGGTAGCAGGTTTACTTAGTATAAATTTAGTAGAGTGAACAAATGTGCCCAATTTAAAATAATAATACAATTGTACCGAAGTACTGGTCTATACTTCAGATTCTAATACCTTTGCAAAGTTATGAAAACAACAATCGGTAACGTTGCAACATAAAAGAAATAATGCCATGAGAAATTTGGAAAACGACTCCTCTAAGCATAAACTGGATTCAGACGACCCTATTATACCAAAAGCTCTGAAAAACCAAACCTGGAAAGATTTGATTAAATCCTACTATTTGTTAAAGATAGAACAATACTAATTGACCTCAATAAAATAGTTACTTGACACGACGAATATCATTAAGAGTTCAATGTCAAGTCTTTCAAAATCCACGAGGTTTCACTAGGAAATAAAAATTTCATTCACCAAATCATATATATATCCGGAGTTGAATTCATAAAAAAATTGATAAGATCGGCGAGTTTTTCCCCTACAATAATTCAGTCTTGTTACAAGAAAAATACCCAAGATCGCATTATTCCAAGTATATGGTAACATTTTAGAATAGTTAATGACAATCGTCGAGAAGCAAAATGATAATGCTTTTAAATTCTAAAGCAATTCAACTGGGTTGAATTATAGAAGTATCCAAAAGATCTCCGCAGAGGAAAGAAAATGTTATATAGATAACCACAATGTTCCTCCTCAGAACAATCGATGACAAAGCTAGCATGAAAACCTTAGCATCCAACTACACATCGAGCTGTAAAAATCTTGAAGAATGAATGACACACAAAATAATGGAATATTTGCTGCTCAAAAAATTGTCAAAAACTCAAACTACAAGTAGTAAAAATCGTTGATTCTACCTGGTGATGAATCTGGCAGGTTCAGAAGGACTGAATATATATATATATATATATATATATATATCCTGATGGACTGGTATTACCGCCCGGGTGGAAACTCGAACAGCGGTCAGCTACATCTCTGGGGATCGAAATGCATTCCCCTGGGCTGGGCCTGCTCGTTCTGGAAAACGAACCGCTTCCTCCTCGGCTCCGGTAGACTCTTCTGGATTCGGTGGGATAACCCTTGACAATTCTAGCAGTATCATGACGAATCTCCGGCGATATTTAAAGTTGATCATCGTAAATGAGTAATATCGTTGATAAACATTCATGGTGAGAGAATGTAATAAACTTCGAAAAATATGAAGTCATATCATTTCAATGGACGTTCAACCAGACTCGGTACTACGTTGGAATTGTTCCAAGACGAAATATCATTCACTCGTAATGACATCTACTCTCTGCTATCTGTATTCCAAGTGCACGTAGGCCTAATTAGTTCAAACCATCATCCCAACTTCATGTCGCTGTAAAATATCACTCGAAATCATTCTAATGTACAACACATCGTGTATAATTGTTCAATGCGGCTATCAGTTTACTATGCTGACTCAATGATCCTTCACACTGTTCTGTAACAAGGCACGATCTGGCAGCTGTACCGTAAGTTCCTATTGTACACACTCTTGCTTGCTTGCACTGCATATATGCTGTTACGAACGTGACGTTTTTCAAACCCGCACTGTTTCTAAGTTGACTACCAATATCTTCTTACTAGACTCGCTAAAATACACAGCTGACTATCTATAGCTCCATTACACACACGCATTTAGTCGTGGAATTGCTTCATTGTCTGTACTTTTACTGTTATAAGCCTTGATCCAACATCGCCTAGTTTTGATATACTGCAAGGCTTGCCCGGCCTTCTAACCTCAGCCTGGCCCACGGTGAAGGTGGCTCGATAGGGTAGACAATGCCCGCTACTACAAGTTTTAACCTTGAGCGCTACATTGGGAAACACCTCCGTTAGCTCACGTCGCGATTTCATAAGCTCGACTCACCTTCCCCTCTCTCCACTCCCGTCTAGAATTCTCCATAGCCTCAACTGGCTAGGGGAGGGGGGTAGATTTCGCGTACATGTAGAAAAGCAATTAAACATAGTACAGCGATTATCCATGTCTTTATAATCAAATCAGAAGCTTTCTCATGAATATAGACGTCTTCTCAAGTGAAATAATCTTCTTAATGATGCTAATTATTGGAAATACAAATAATGTGATGACGTTTCAGAATCTTACGTGTAGAGCCATGCTTCCTGATTGGTCATCGCGTTACCTTCTCAGAACTCGTAGATACCACAATAATCTCAATATATGCGCAGTCCAGTTCATTACCATAAGAACATGACTTTCTCCAGCCGTCCCAAGATACAATTGAAATTACTCAACTTAGCACAAACTCAATTTTTAGTATGAATCCAATATCATTTCTCCCATACAACACCAATTACCATTGGGGATAAAAATGACCACAAATATGACCTGAAATAAGCCGAATTCGGGCTCAGTACCAACGAGCAATCTATTCATATTCCTCATACATTTAGGTATAATGAAGAACGTTAACGTGATTTACTCCCATTACAGTAAAAAGACACTCATAGTATCCGTAAGGCTATATCACACATGAGAGAGATAGCAATTGGACGAGTAGACAGAATTACGGACGGAGAAATATTGATACTAGGGGAAGGAGAGAATTGCTTCCCACAACTACTCATGAAACGAAATGATAGGTTGGCAGGACACTTACTAACACACCCAGGAATAGGAAGCTTTACTATGGATGTCAGGATTGACGATCAACACTATAGAGATAGACCAATATTACCACAGAATATACACATTAGGTTAGACATAAAATGCCATACATGCACAGCGATGAAACGATCAGTTCAGGGCAAGGAAATATGCATTCCCGTTTTCAACCAACCCAAGGAATGAGGATTCTCAAAGAGAATTTACCCAACAACCCCATTCTAAGACAGGTGGAGAAACAGAGCGGCCTTTACCAACCTGTACCAAACGGACTCCCCAGAGTGCTACCTATTAACTACTACGTATACTCCTCCACTCAGCAACCCTTATAACCACACGATGCCATCCCCTATAATGGGAAACACCGACACACTCGTAAGCCACATAAACCCATATACGGATCTCCCTGAAATACTATACGCACGGATATGAACATGACACACCCTTTTCTACTCTTCTATTCTTACGCACACAGGGATAGCTGCATCAAACCCCCAAAACGCACAGAGCCGGCGCCTGAATTCAAGGGGCGCGCGGAAATAATTAACAAACGCCTAATAGACCACATACGCCAAGGCTAAAGCAATACTAACAAATTATTTTAATTTACCTGCATGAGATAACCTGCCTGTACCACGATAACTCACCTATATCCTCCATTAGAGCATAACTAACTCTCGCTCGACTCACATCCCTCTGCATGCGATCCCCATAATGAAAATCCTGAGCATACTAGACAAAACAGCCAGAAAAGTATGATAAAATGGCTCACTGAACTACCTTCCTCACCTGCATGCTAATCCTCCCACTTCAACCCTTGCATGCCAACGAAAACCACCCCATTCTAACATACCAATATTACCTAATAATTAACCTATGCATGTCACCCAACCTACTAAAATCTACAGGCCTTACGTACGTAGTAGCGGCGTAGAAGTCCGTTAGGCTCAAAGTGCAAAACGCAGCGCGAGTTACACTATTCCTCACACTTTCTACAACACTATTACACACACACACAACACTATACACCATTCACAACACTATACATTATCACCAAACCCATATTCATAAGCCCTGTACACTATTTATACACATATTATCTAACACACTCCACAATATATAGAACCACAGCACCTCATCTTTTACCAGCCATCCCCGTACCTGGTATTGATCCTATTCAAACGTTTACACTTCCCCACTTATTAGGGAAAAATTTCCCCAATCCCGGCATTTCACCTCACTAGTAGGTGCGCAGATAAACGCCTACGGATAATTTAGAATCTGATAATCGGGTGCAATGATGCACACCGATTTCATCCCTAATAATATACATTGAACTCTAACACTACCACACCCTCGCAAGTGCACTATACTTAGATGGTAAGTCCAAGGTGTATACATTTTAAATAACAAAGACGTTAAATTAAAAATTGGAGATTTTTCTAAAGAAAAAGAGAAAATCATTATAAATTCTAAGCGTAAATTTTGACACGACGAACCACGAGACCAGACGAGTCGGGGAAGACTTAGTTTCGGATAGGAAAATAGCTCCTCCGTTTCTGAAACGTCGTTGACTCTGACAAGGCCAGAACACCATGCTCGCTGAGTTATGACGACATTACTGTCCAGCCAGCACAACATTAACAAACATTAAGTCTTTTTCTATCCAACACACTACACAAAGCAAGGGGAAGAATAGACGGAGAGAGAGAAGTGAAAATACGAATACACCGTGGAACATTATTATTACTATCATTATAACTATTATTGTTTAATTATTATTATGCCACTCGCCAACAAATACATAACGTACGTCAAACATACATACATAAGCTTTCCACATACCAGAAACATTTAGAGGAAACACATGAGCATTGCAGGGCCTCACAACAATAGGAACCAATGACAATATCACAGGTCACCCACAACCGAACAGGTTAGCAAACAATCCTACACACGATTCAGTACACTATGTAAAGAAACATACACAAGATAAGCGCGATCAATCCCACAAGTAGTGCTTTTTGGATGGTTCTACAGCCTCCTCCTCCTCACCCTCCTCACAAGATGGTGGCGGCGCGATATCTCTTGAACGTATGGTCGTATTTTGACAAATGAGGTGTTGTTGAACTCGGGCTGACACCCCCCTTCCATTGGACAACATATTTCCACCCCAAAATAAAACCTACCCCTACTAGGGGGTGAAATGGTTTTTTTAAATCTCGCTTTCCAAGTGCGACAAGTGAGAGTTTGAATGTTAATATGAAATTAAACGTTGTTTCACACAAGAGACATGTGTACGGTGGAAAGCCACTATGAATTAACATGCTTTTTTTTTGTTTTTTCGCATGGCCACTCATTGTTTTTGTAAGAGGGCGGGCTTTTTAAAGATGGCGGCTGTAGTGTAACCTAACCTAACCCAACCCACGAGGGGTGATCAAAAAGTATTCCAAGCAGCGCTTGTCGATAGGCAAACCAATAATCGAACAGGACATGTCAGACCTTGAGGTGAGAGCCCCTGTCATTGTTGATTTGTCCCTTTGGACTGGTCCCTGTGGACGGGTCCCTGTTGACAGGTCATTGTTGACGGGTCCTTGTGGACGGGTCATTGTTGACGGGTCCATATGGACGAGTCCTTGTTGACGGGTCCTTGTTGACAGGTCCTTGTTGACGGGTCCCTTTGGCCTGATCGCTACGGACTAGACCATGAATTTATTCAAATTATACCAAAGGGCCTAACTACATTTATGTGTAAATCAGTGTGTTGAACTGACGTTGTTCGCCAGCCCTCACTACTACAATGTGATAACGATATGAAAGAAAAGTGACGAAATACATGTGAACACGTGTGAGATGACATTATTACTGTCCTCCTTGTGAAACAAGTCACATCCTGTTTTGGTTCATACGTGAGTTCATGTGTAATATGACCTACCACAGGTGTTCACCTTGAACGTTAGCTGCGCACGTGCACGATAAGAGCTAACAAGTCACATTCTGTTTTAACAGTGGTGGGAGGTGAAGGGAAGGAGAGGGAGAGAGTCGGTGTAAGAGACAACATACGTGAAGAGAGAGAGAAATACATATTGCTCATAATACATGAAGCGCTGAGGACTGCACACACACACACGCACAAACACACACACACAGGGCTATAGGTTAAGTACAACATGAGTGAATAAATAAATACAAGGCATACAGGTTCACACAACATGTAATTTATTAATCCAAGAATTAAAGGCAGAGGTAAATCCCAACCATTTTACATATAGTTTATTTCCTTTTTGTTTCAACACTTTTTCCACCAGGTAATGTTTTGGAGTTCTTGGAGATAAAATCTGCCTTTTATGGGTTGATGGTTGAGGTCCTCAAGTAAATAGGTGACTGGGCTGTTTAGGTTTACTTGACGAATTTGAAATAGTTCAGTTCCCCAGTTTGGTGTGTAACCCTTGTCGAAGACGGACTTAAATTTGCTCATACGAACATGGTCCCCAATGTTAAGGCGATGACGTTTAGGGACCGTTGTTTTTATGGGGTTAAACAGTTTATCCAGTCGAGGAATATTTTTGACCACAAGTCGTGGTTTGATCCCAATGGTTCTGTGTTTGGTGTCATTGTAACGTGACACTAGCCCGGGTAACAAGTCCAACCAGCGATATGAGCCTTGAGCGGTATACGCTTTCCACATATGGGTTTTTAATGTTCGGTTAAACCGCTCGACCACGCTGGCTTTGAGAATGCTGTACGTGGTGTAATGGTGAATGTCCTTAGATTTGAGAAAACTGGAGAAATCCTTGTTGAAAAATTCTTTCCCCTGGTCGGTTTGTAGCAACTGAGGTTGACGTTTGGAGTGTTGAATAATATGTTGAAAAGCCTTGGTAACTAGTGGACCAGACTTGCGACGCACAGGTTCAACAAAGGCCATTTTGGAATAGACATCAATGACTGTCAACATATAGCGTACACCGTCGTTAACGCCAGCATAGGGTATCATTTCAACCAAGTCAGCCTGCCAAAGTTCATCCACACCTCGTTAAATCACCTTGAGTCGTGGATAGTGACGCCTAGCTGGGCGATGCAACTCGTGAGCAATACCCATTTTAATGAGTGAGGGCTTAAACAATAATTT
The DNA here is from genome assembly GCA_946902985.2 of Meconema thalassinum. Taxonomy (NCBI): domain Eukaryota; kingdom Metazoa; phylum Arthropoda; class Insecta; order Orthoptera; family Tettigoniidae; genus Meconema; species Meconema thalassinum. The sequence goes on along the minus strand of OX336390.1, from coordinate 64,370,732 downwards.
TGGCATTTCGAAGTTCTTCTTCAATTTCTTGAATTTCCCAATCGTGACTGGTATGGCCGGCTTGACGTGAAGCATGCAACAGCTGTAGTCGCTGGACTAGTTTATTGGGATTGTGCCAGTAGGTAACATCCACAAGGGATTTTAATTGTTTAAATGTCACCCCCGAAGCGGACACTTTACGAAGACCTCTTTGACCAGTGGGGAACATTTTTGCAATGATGGTTTTATATTTTTGAGATATATTGGCATTCACTTGTTGAGTGGGATCATACTCTCTTTTGTGGGCATGGATGTCCAATAAAATGGATTTATATTTACCAAGGTCCTCTGGTGTATAACCTTGGGAAGAGGGAGTCCGAGAGAATAGCAGCTTTAACAGTCCTGGTGTTAATTTATAGTTGATCTTTTTAATGACAGTTTTAGTACGACCAAATTTAATCGATGAATCACCAATTTTAAAACTATCATCCTCATAGCGAACACCATACGTCGTATCTGTGTTTCCAATAAATAGATTGGTGAAATAGGGTTCCAGTGTTGATCCATAATATTTTATTAAAATGTTTTTCAGTTGAGCTTTATGTTGTGGGGTGGCCAAGAGTTGTGAAAACGGAGACGATCTGGAAGGGCAAGGTGTTTCGACCATGACCAAGGATTTCTTTTTTCATAAAAACTCTGCAAGGGGTGAGGCCTTTTTTTGAGGCGTAAACACTTGTTCCTCTTCATCCTCAACTTCGCTAACACTAGTTAAATCTTCCTGTTCCTGTTCCTCTTCCTCTTCCTCAGGGTCCTCGTGATGCGTCTGAGTGGCTTGTGAAACGGTAGTTAGCGTTTCAGATGGCTTGAAAGAGGATTTCAACATAGCTTTTAGCGGAGGTGCTAAATTTAGATGAATAAACAAAGCATGATCCGCACGTGATCGTTTCAATTGACGGAACTTATGGCGAAATAGTATTTTTTGCTCTAATAATATGCTTTTTCAATTGATTCTCTGCTAACGCCATGGTGTCTTGACAAATGACTTGAGAGGGAATGACACAGTGCCTTAAATAGCAATAAAATGATCAAACCCTAAGCGATACCGCCCTTGGTTGAGTTCACTTTGTTTGTCAATCACTAAACAGGCATGACGTTGAGAGTTCCAGCACTTAGCAAACAATTTTGTAAACATTTTAAAGGTCATATCCGGATTCACATGTTCATTATAAATGTGACAACTGTTCCTTTCGTCCTGACGAAATAAAACAATGACATTGGCATTGTCACGAATCAACTGTTTGGGCATTTTAGAATACGTTTGTCCAAGATAGAAGCAATCGATATGTTTGTGTCGACCCATGCTGAAATAGCTTTGAATGATGCTTTGTTGTTCAGTGGATACATCATCGAAAATCATGAGTGAATCAGGCTTTACCTCATCCGGTGAAATAACATTTTCTTGCATGGAAAATGTGAAATAACCCATATTCTCATTTTGTAATCCAGACATGACTTAATCCAGAAACACGTAGAGGGGTTGCTAGAGAGATATTGCAAAAAAAATATTTTGAAAACGCAGACCATTGGGCGCTGTAATAAGTGTCAGCAAAAGATTAGTCTTTCCACATCCCGAAGGCCCCACAATGATGCAGCGAATGGAAGATGGAAACAGTGAACCATGACGTTGTTCACGTGATGTGGGACAGAGATGGGAAACCGTGTCCCCAACGGGGAATGACTCTTGCTGCTTAATAATCTTCATTTCAACTAAGGCTTAGAGAGGCTAGCAAGCTGTCTATATACATGGAACCGAACCTTGTCATAGAAACAGTAGACTCGTACTACAGGTTGACGGTGAATGTCTTTGGACGTGCATTGATGGACAAAGCTAGGTCTGTTCCCATACATGATCCTAAACAAGACACAGATCCTGCTGATAAACACTATGTGGATAGGTCTGTAGTGCCACGCACAAAACAGGAAGATTATGACTTTAAGAGAAAGCGGTCAACCCATGTGAAACATCCTCAAGTGTCTACAGACGTTACTACAAAAAAGTATGTGGATAACAAGGTGCATGAGTTATATAACAAAGTGCCTCAGCTTACTGTGGATGGCTATACAGCTAATCATCACCGCATTATTCACGTGGAAGACCCACAAGAAGATGAAGATGTCTGCACTAAACGCTACCTCACCTACCAAATGAAAAGCTTTTATACATTTATTCCATCTATATTTTTAGTGTATCTGACAAATGAAAAACCTGTGAATGATAGGAACCATTTACCGCTATTCCATGACCAGCACCTGACCTATGTGTTTGCTTCGGGTTTAAACCACTATCGATTACACTACGAGGGAACCATTCACATGAAATACGCGATGCCTGATGAAAACCATTTACATGTAGAGATAAACGGTCATAGGATGATGGTCCATAATCATGAAATGGTCAAAGGAGGTGACGAATTATCCTTTCAACTCATGCTGACATGGGATGAAAAGCAAGCTGGAAAAACCATAAACGATTTCCCGCTTTATGTGGAATTGGAATATACAGCCATGAAATAACAAGCTGACGTTAGTTATGACTTAGACTTTCTTGTGAAAGGTTGTTGGTCATCATCATGGTGAAACAAAGATATGTGGTAAGAAAGAATAAAAAGACTAAAAATAAGACCCTCTCATTGGCAAAGCATGGACATAAGGCATTTGCGGACAAGCCCTCGCGAAAGAAAAAAATAAAAAATAATGTGTTGACCATAAGGAAAGCTCTTCGAGCGGCACAGAGACATGTTATTCCAAAACGTCAGCGACAGGGTTCAAAACAAGGGCGAGTGATTCCCGTACCCAAACGAGCTGGATTTTTACCTGCATTATTCGCTGGTCAGGCTGCTCTGGGTTCACTTTGGGCGGTGCCAGTGCAGAGGCAAAAACTATTAAAACTGCACAGCAGGGCAGGCAGCAGCTAAAAGAAAGTCAGCGACACAATGAAACAATGGAAGCCATTGCTATGGGGGCTAGAAATGCTAATTTGAAGCCAGCCTTTTATCAACAAGGATTTGGAATTTCACCTTTTCGAAATTAAAAAAACATTTTTAACCTCAGCCATAGCAAGACATGCCCTGACACATCAACAAGAGGAAAGCTATGCTAAACAACTGAAGCTTTCTCATTTTCAAGGTGTGTTTATGCGAAACCAATTACCCCCACGACCCTGGAAACAGGAATGTGCTGTTGTCAATTTGGATGATCACCGAGGACCAGGAACGCACTATGTAGCTTATGTCAAAGAGGGATCCAACGTATGGTATTTTGACAGTTTCGGGAACTTGCCCTGGAACTAGTGACCTATTTTGGAAACAGGATCAAGATATATTATAATGTGAAACGTGAGCAAACATTTAACAGTCAAAAGTGTGGACGTTTGTGTTTAATTTTTTATATAAGACGCAGCATAAGCAAAAACGTCAACAGTATGCCAGCGGAAAGTAAAACGTTTACACTGCATGGACGCGGACCTGAAGTCAGCCTAGACTTTTACCCGCTTATTGAATTGAGTGAAAGACCTTATGGTTTAGTACTTGTTTCACTTGAAACGTACAATCGAATATACAACATACGTGAAAATGTGAACAATAAGTTTTACTATGATGATTGTGTGCTCACCCTGAACTCTGGTGGATATACGATAGATGACATTTATGAACACATTTATGTGATGTTGATCAATGAATATGGTTTAAAGTCAATTCTCGATGGAATGCACAAGATTGAACTTGTAGGAAATACCAACACTCATCGCTGCAGTAATTTTTCTACATTCAAAATTGACTTTAAAACACACCTCGATTCCATTGGTCCTTTACTAGGATTTAAACCACGCGTGTTGGAGCCCAACAAAAAACATGAATCAGACCATGAAGTGATATTCATTGAGGACCATCACGTGTCGGTGACGTGAAATATTATTAGCCAAGTGTACACCAATCAAGAACCATCGCATTCGCTTTATGACTTTATTGTGACATCGCCCAATAGTTATATTATTCGTGAAAACCCTCCAGTGGTGCTTTCTCATTTTGTGGCTGTTGATGTTATTAGTAATATAACATTAAGACTGATCAATAGAGATCAACAAGTCATTGATCTAGATTCTACCACACCAGTGACTTACAAGTTGGTGCTAAAGCCACTATGAAGTTTGTGTATAAAGCAACAACACCGTCTAGGAATGGTGTTTGTTGTATGCCACGTGAATACACGTTAACATCTAAGGACAAGCAGATTTTACAGCATTTGGGTTACCACGTCAACCTCCATGATGAATTCTATCCTAGAGGTAGCGAACCACATCGAGGAGCAACTAGGAGTGGTAAGAATTGGTCTCCATTCCTATCAAGCTCAAATATCTGGACTCAATAACAATGATGAAATTCAATTTGTTATCAACAACCAAGATATTTACACCCTACCGCATGAAAGTGTCATTCAAATTGAAGGTCGGCTCACCAAAGCCGATGGCTCTACACCTACCACATCCAAGTTTGCCAACCATGCTTTTGCTTTTCTGTTTTCTGAGGTGCGGTATGTCATTAACGATATTGTAGTGGATAGCACTCGAAATGTGGGAATTTCCAGTGTCATGAAACTATATCCCTCTTATAGTGAGGAAGAAGGTAAAACACTTTGCATGGCGGGTTGGTGCCCTGACTCGACCAATGACTGGATGGTACACACGGATGGCACCTTTACTGGATTTTTACCTCTTAAACTGATTTTAGGCTTTGCTGAAGATCACCAGCGCATTGTGGTGAATGCAAGGCAAGTGCTTTATTTGGTGAGAGACAGGAGTGATAATAATGCACTCAAGGGAGCCCACAATGCCCCCATAGATTCAAAAATTCAACTACAACGCTTGCTATGGAAAGTGCCTCATGTAACCCTTAATGATAACAAAAAACTGGACATACTCAAAATGGTAAAGAGAGATATGCCTCTACCCATGGAATTTAGAAGCTCGGCCCTCCATGAGTACCCACTATTGCCCACCACCAACACACACAGTTGGTCTGTATAAACAGCCTGCTATACAGAGAGACCTCTCTACATGATCGTGGGTTTGCAAACAAATCGCAAGTATCAACAAACCAAAGATGCTACGCAATTTGATCACCTGCAATTAAGAATTGCACGTCATTTCCTCAACGGTGCTGTGTTTCCCTATGAAGGACTGGATTTGGATTTTTCAAAAAATAAATTTGGCCCCCTGTGCGACTTGTTTTCTAAATTTCATTGGTCGTATTATCAAAAAGAGAATTGCCTCATGTTGTCACCCCAAGTGTTTAAGACAAGGGCACCACTGATTGTCTTTGACTGTTCCTATTTGGAAGAGTCTGTCAAGCCATCCAATATTGACATTCGACTAGATTTTGAAACACATGGTAATGTTCCAGCCAATACGACGGCCTACTGTTCGATCATTCATCACAAACAAGTCAACTATTATCCACTGTCCAACCAAGTGACACGTGTATAAATAACAGGTCAACCTACGTCCAGCTGCTCAGTCATGTCTTGCTTTAAAGTCTCACGAGACGTTACATCCATGAATTTAAAATTGAGGAACAACGTCTCAAGACCTTTGCGACGTGGCCGGTGCCTTTCATAAACCCTCAAGCCTTGGCGGCCGCTGGATGCTATTATTTAAAAACAAGATATGAAATGAAATGTGTGTTTTGTCCCATCATCACAGACCAATGAAAAGAAAGTGATGAACCCATGAAAGAACATCAGCGCTGGTCACCCGCCTGCCCCTACCTGTGTAGAATGGATGTGGGTAATATACCCTGTCATTCAAGTTACCCCTCACGGGTGCCTCTGAGTGATGAAAAAAGTCATGATACGTGTGGACTTTATGGTGTCAACAGTCCTTCAGTGAGCAGCTCACATTCAAAAACACCCAGTTTAGAGACATTGGGCTATCATCGGTGTTATGGACGCCATAAACATAAAAGAATTTTTTGTTGTATGAGTTGGTACCTCCCCTATCCTAGAATGACAAAAGAATGTAAAACTTGTTATGCTAATAAAATAATGCAATAAAAAATTGGTTGTTGTTGTTATATTATTATTTTTATGTCCCCTGTCATACCCTAATCTCAATAGTGAGTAGTCAGTGACTTTTTTTTTTTTTACTAGAATGGAATGTAAGTAAATGTCATGGGTACGCCTTACTGGACGATAGTCAGTCTGTGGTCAGTTGGACTTGATCCAGACAAGAGTGAACATGTTGCGTACACTGATTGTCGACTGTTTAAAATTGGAGATAACAAATTTATATTTAAAGAAGTGGCCATCATCGATTGTTCCACTTTTTGGATATCGCAAGCTACCCATTTGGTGTTTAAACCACCTTATGCATTTGATTTATTGTGTGATAAAGACCGTAAACAAACCCAGTGGTTTGAAACTCATATGCAACTAGACTGGAAGCAAGGAACCATTTCATATAAGCACCTGGACATGGTCATGAAAGCCCACTTGTCTTCTGCCCATGTGGTATTTGTGAAAGGTAGTGAAGAACGTCAATGGCTACAACCATTTTTGGCGTCTTACTGTCAATGTATCGATTTAATGGACTTGGGCTGTTTCTCGCTGCAAACACTCATGGACCGCTGCCCCTGTGACAATATTACCCATAAAGCCTTGGCACAGGTGTGGCAATTGTTTCATTGGCTAACTACCAATGCCTGCTGGGAGTTGTTAAATGAAATTAAAACTCTAGGTTTACCTGTGAATGACACCAGTGAGATTTCTACAAGCGACGTGTAAACATCTACATTATTCCATGGAGAAAGGGGATGCTACCGATAAATCGATTGGAAAGTTCTTTGTGTGTAAAAAGAAACTAGACAGTTTTACCAAAGAAGAATTATTGGCTCTTCCAAAATCGTTCATTTATTATGTGGCAGCAAATGCAGTGAAATAAATCTGGCAACATGTACCAAAATCATGGACTCAAGACCCCGTGTTAAGTGAATTGCAACCATGTACAGATTATGATCACCATAAGCAAGTGGCCATGGCAAAAATACCCTCTATGCGACAGTATGCTACTTGCCAGCTGGTCAAACTCTATCACGGTCATAAAAGTCAATGTAAGGACTTTGTTTCCTCATTCCACGGGTGTGATGGCGAGAAAAAATCGACAACATCAGCATCGTCTACAGATGAAGAGGAAAATCAAACCTTTCCTCCACCTATGGAAAAGGATATGTCAAACTTGTACTGGTCATGGCGTCATTGACAAAGTCATTCAATACTTACCTTTTGAAATCCATCTTCCTGGTTATCGTTTTTGTGGTCCTGGAACAAAGCTGAATCAACGTTTGCAACGTGGTGATGTACCTATTAATCCTTTGGATCAAGCGTGCAAAGAACATGAATTTTCTTATCGCCATGGACATCCAGCATTAGGACGTGTGGCGGATAAAGTGTTGTTGAAAAAATCTAAACAACGTTTGACATTCTGCGATGCCTCAGTGGGAGAAAGGTTGGCAGCCCTTATTGTAATTAGTGCTATAAAAGGAAAGTTAATAATGAGTGGACATGGACATTGAAAAGGATAGAGGAATTGGTATTTTCTTTGTATTCTATTTTGTAATGCCCTATTTGTTGTAAAATAAAAAACAAGTTTTATCAGATCACAATGTCTTTAAATTTTTAAAATGGTGATAGCCATTTCTTTCTTTTTTCACACATGGATATTTACAATTTTCACTTTAAATTTTTTACAATACCCTTGTTTAGTTTTACATTTTGTACAATTTTTAAAAATAATTTTTAACCATTTTTCACACATGGTTATTTACAATTTTCACTTTACATTTTTACAGTGTCTTGTTCAGTTTTTCACATTTTGTACATTTTTTAAATCATGTGTTTAACCAGAATATAAAAAGCAATTTTTTTTAAATAAAATGTGTTATTTTAAACTAAAACTATAGTAGTCTAACATTATACATTCTACGTGCAGTTTTTACAAAAATATCACATTATAAAACATACTACAAATAATACAATATGGTGAACATTAGACTTAAGGAAAGTAGTAGTCATCAATGCGACGGTTCCCCCACGCAAGAGTATCAAATGTGTTGGGTATAATGAATCGTTTGTTGTCTTCATTACTTAAAGCAACTTTGTTCAGCAAATTGGTATGTAGTTGAGGATTTTTACCACTAAATACAGACATTTTTTATATAATATAGGTGGGTTACTGACTATGCAATTCTTATAATCACTTATATCTAACTCTTTACTAACAACATTCTTCTTTACTCCTTTTAATTTTTGTATTACTACATCATCAATTGTCATATAGCTGTATGATTTAGATTTTGTGCCTACAAAGGTGTCTATAACAACACCAGCACATTCATCCTTAAAATTTCCAAGAATCTTCTTGTTTACAAGAGGTAAATGGTAAATATTATCCTTGGGATAGTCACTTCCTTCAAACTTATTTAGCTCAGTTTTGATATCCTCATAAAAATCATAAGTTTTAAACTCATAAATAAAAGAATCTGTGTCTGCGTAGAGTAATTTTTCATTATCATGATAATTTTTCTTAACATAATCATAGTGAAATTCATACATAAGTGTTTTTGATAATTCCAGAATGGTGTAACCCACATATATAGGTTTGCTGTAAGTTACTTTAAGGCGATTCATTTGTATTACAACTAAATCCTCATGAATAATTGAACAGCTATAGAAGTTATGTATGCTTATTAAGTTGCTAGCACCATACCTTTTACCATCATTTTCCCACTTTGTTATCAGCTTTACATCAACTCGCTTATCAACATTCTCCATAGTCTTTCCAAAAACACTATTATTCATGAGTTTGTAAAAATCTTTTTCAAAAGCATTTGTTGATAGTGTTCTTAAATTATTGTTCAGATCAATATATGGTTTGAGCCCTGCTGACTGATAAAATTGTAATAGGCGATGAATTTTAGTTAATTTCAATCCATGCTGTAGACACTGTTTCAAGTTTTGATAATGTATTACATATTTGCATTTATCATTCAAATTAGCAATTAACATTTTTGTTTGTGATGTGATGTACGGGGATTTCATATTCTCAGGACAAAATTGTAAATCATTATGTTCATCATGTAACTCTTAAGGTACTCAAGATTTACCTCTAAAATATATCCTTTTTCATCGTCATCATTTAAAGTGTTAACATGGAAAACATCAATTTCAGGTTGTGTCAGCCAGCGAAAATCTTTCTCTGACAGATATTGACTCATAGCCCAACCATATTGGTTATTTGCATCGAGGTAGACAATATACTTTGACTCTTCACAAGGGTTGTAGCTAGGCATGTATTTATTATTCATAATGTTGAATTTTGGGCTTATGCCGTGTTTTATTATATTGCAATTCGACGCGTTTCGAAAGAAACCATGTCTTTCATCGTCAGGAATAATCTGGAATACGACAATGTTGCTAAGAGAAAGCAACGAAGAACATATGGAAGGTGCCCAAAGATGGACGCCATTATAGCCCCATGTTAGGGACAACGGAAAGCAGCAGTGAATTACTTTCTCAGGGTTCTGATAATAGGTAGCCAGGATTCACTGAGATTGTAGCCGGTGTCGCGGTTGAAATTATCTGGGTGTTTACGTATTTCAACCGCCTCCCTGATGATTCTGGGACGATATTGCTTTATATGGGCAAGAACATCCACCCCTTGGAACATGACATCATGGCCAGGTGTTAAAGCATGATCGGCAACAGCTGATTTATCAGGTTGAATGAGCCTGATACATCTATTATGTTCCTTAATGCGAGTGCATATTGTTCTCGAAGTCTGCCCGATGTAAACCTTGCCACAAGTACAGGGAACTCTGTAGATACCCGGTTGTTGCAATTTAGGCAAACTGTCCTTAGTTGGTCGCAGGAGTTGCCTAATCTTAACAGAAGTTCCAAATACAGTCCGTATGTTGTATCGACGTAGGATTTTAGCAATACGATCCGTTGTGTTATGTATGTACGGAAGGTAAGCAGTTCCTCTTACATCTCTTTTCTCAACTGACGTCCTATTATTATTTGTTGGTTTCAGAACCGTAGAAATCAAAGCCTTGCTATAACCGTTCCTCTCAAAGGTGGTTCGCAGGGTGTTAATTTCTTCTTGTAAAGAAGACACTTCACAAATCCTCCTAGCCCTGGTAGTTAGAGTTGTAAGGATACCATGTTTCTGGGCAGGGTGATGGTGAGAACTTGCGTGGAGATATCTATTGGTGTGTGTTGGCTTACGAAAAACGCTGTGTCCTAAAGATCCATCCTCTTTCTTGGTGACGAGAACATCTAAAAAAGGTATTTTGCCGTCAGATTCCTTTTCCATGGTGAAACAAATAGAAGGGTGCTGGAGATTAAGGTGATCCAGGAAATGGCTAAGATTTTCCTCACCTTCCGTCCAAACAACGAACGTGTCATCCACATAACGCCACCAGATCTTCGGTTTGAAAGGAGCCGACGACAAAGCTTTCTCTTCAAAGTTCTCCATGAAGAAATTAGCCACAACAGGAGAGAGAGGACTACCCATGGCCACACCATCAGTCTGCTCATAAAAATTCCCATTCCATAGAAAGTAGGAGGAGGTCATGCAGTGATAAAAAAAAAGTCTTGTGATGTCTTCAGGAAAAAAAGCCATTAATGATAGACATAACACCATCAATAGGTACTCTCGTAAACAGAGACACCACGTCGAGACTCACTAGAATATCACCCGGCTGAAGTGTTATAGCTTTTAACTTTTCCACGAAGTGTGTGGAATCCTTAATGTACGAAAGCGTGTTACCCAGAAGCGGCTGAAGTAGTCTACCTAAGTATTTGGAAAGGGCATATGTAGGAGAACCAATCGTACTAACAATAGGTCTAAGAGGAACATCTTCCTTATTTATTTTAGGAAGACCATAGAGTCTCGGAGGAATAGCATCCCCTGGAAGGAGAGTCTTCGCTGCATCCGCTGGAATAGATGATTGCTTGATCAATTTGACGGTGACATTTGAGTAGCGAGTAGTAGGATCACGACGATTAATCCTATATACAGGATCTGATAACAAAGACGAGATCTTGGAATCATAATCAACCTTATCCAATACCACTGTCGCGTTACCCTTGTCAGCGGGGAGAACGATAATATCAGAATTGTCACTTAGATCTTTAAGTGCCCGGATTTCGCCTTGTTTTAAGTTGGTGTTAGGTGGCTTAGCTGTCTTGAGAACTCGGGAACATTCTTGCCTGGCTTCCTCGGCCTCTTCAGGTGTGAGGTGATGTACTGAGTATTCTACGGATGTAATAAATTTTTCAATAGGAATTCTTCTAGGCGCTACAGCAAAATTGAGACCTTTAGCGAGAACTGCCTGTTGAGTATCACTTAGGGGCTTGCTGGACAAATTTACGACAACCTTGTTAGCATCAAGTCTAAAGGCTTGAGATTTCTGCAACTGACATAACCTATCATATTTGGAAATATGTCTGTCCCTCACCTGATCTAGAACGCTGTTAGCTTGCACTGAAGAAATACGATCAGAGATATTCCATAATTCCTCACTTACGAAGTTTGAGAGGCGTAGATGTAGCTGTAGTAACTCCCTCGAAATAAAATCCAACTGCTTAGGAGTATGCTGTAACCTCTCTATCAATAACGCCTTGCTTGCACGACGATAGATTCTCGTTGCCTTAGGTGTTCTGAAGGAATGCTTCAACATAACAAAATTCGGTAGAATATCATGATCCCGGCATTTTAGGAGAAAAGCGAGTGAAGAGATTAGACACACCTTCTTGCGTCGTAACCTACTGAATCTAGACATCAGTCGGAAAATATCCTCCCCATAGAGGTTTCTAATATTGTCATTTAGACTTTCACGGCCCGTGTTATTATTCATAATGTTGAATTTTGGGCTTATGCCGTGTTTTATTATATTGCAATTCGACGCGTTTCGAAAGAAACCATGTCTTTCATCGTCAGGAATAATCCGGAATACGACGCAAGAAGGTGTGTCTAATCTCTTCACTCGCTTTTCTCCTAAGATGCCGGGATCATGATATTCTACCGAATTTTGTTATGTTGAAGCATTCCTTCAGAACACCTAAGGCAACGAGAATCTATCGTCGTGCAAGCAAGGCGTTATTGATAGAGAGGTTACAGCATACTCGTAAGCAGTTGGATTTTATTTCGAGGGAGTTACTACAGCTACATCTACGCCTCTCAAACTTCGTAAGTGAGGAATTATGGAATATCTTTGATCGTATTTCTTCAGTGCAAGCTAACAGCGATCTAGATCAGGTGAGGGACAGACATATTTCCAAATATGATAGGTTATGTCAGTTGCAGAAATCTCAAGCCATTAGACTTGATGCTAACAAGGTTGTCGTAAATTTGTCCAGCAAGCCCCTAAGTGATACCCAACAGGCAGTTCTCGCTAAAGGTCTCAATTTTGCTGTAGCGCCTAGAAGAATTCCTATTGAAAAACTTATTACATCCGTAGAATCCTCAGTACATCACCTCACACCTGAAGAGGCCGAGGAAGCCAGGCAAGAATGTTCCCGAGTTCTCAAGACAGCTAAGCCACCTAACATCAACTTAAAACAAGGCGAAATCCGGGCACTTAAAGATCTAAGGGACAATTCTGATTTTATCGTTCTCCCCGCTGACAAGGGTAACGCGACAGTGGTATTGGATAAGGTTGATTATGATTCCAAGATCTCGTCTTTGTTATCAGATCCTGTATATAGGATTAATAGTCGTGATCCTACTACTCGCTACTCAAATGTCACCGTCAAATTGATCAAGCAATCATCTATTCCAGCGGATGCAGCGAAGACTCTCCTTCCAGGGGATGCTATTCCTCTGAGACTCTATGGTCTTCCTAAAATACATAAGGAAGATGTTCCTCTTAGACCTATTGTTAGTACGATTGGTTCTCCTACATATGCCCTTTCCAAATACTTAGGTAGACTACTTCAGCCGCTTCTGGGTAACACGCTTTCGTACATTAAGGATTCCACACACTTCGTGGAAAAGTTAAAAGCTATAACACTTCAGCCGGGTGATATTCTAGTGAGTCTCGACGTGGTGTCTCTGTTTACGAGAGAACCTATTGATGGTGTTATGTCTCTCATTAATGGCTTTTTTCCTGAAGACATCACAAGACTTTTTTTTTATCACTGCATGACCTCCTCCTACTTTCTATGGAATGGGAATTTTTATGAGCAGACTGATGGTGTGGCCATGGGTAGTCCTCTCTCTCCTGTTGTGGCTAATTTCTTCATGGAGAACTTTGAAGAGAAAGCTTTGTCGTCGGCTCGTTTCAAACCGAAGATCTGGTGGCGTTATGTGAATGACACGTTCGTTGTTTGGACGGAAGGTGAGGAAAATCTTAGCCATTTCCTGGATCACCTTAAGCTCCAGCACCCTTCTTTTTGTTTCACCATGGAAAAGGAATCTGACGGCAAAATACCTTTTTTAGATGTTCTCGTCACCAAGAAAGAGGATGGATCTTTAGGACACAGCGTTTTTCGTAAGCCAACACACACCAATAGATATCTCCACGCAAGTTCTCACCATCACCCTGCCCAGAAACATGGTATCCTTACAACTCTAACTACCAGGGCTAGGAGGATTTGTGAAGTGTCTTCTTTACAAGAAGAAATTAACACCCTGCGAACCACCTTTGAGAGGAACGGTTATAGCATGGCTTTGATTTCTACGGTTCTGAAACCAACAAATAATAATAGGACGTCAGTTGAGAAAAGAGATGTAAGAGGAACTGCTTACCTTCCGTACATACATAACACAACGGATCGTATTGCTAAAATCCTACGTCGATACAACATACGGACTGTATTTGGAACTTCTGTTAATATTAGGCAACTCCTGCGACCAACTAAGGACAGTTCCTAAATTGCAACAACCGGGAATCTACAGAGTTCCCTGTACTTGTGGCAAGGTTTACATCGGGCAGACTTCGAGAACAATATGCACTCGCATTAAGGAACATAATAGATGTATCAGGCTCATTCAACCTGATAAATCAGCTGTTGCCGATCATACTTTAACACCTGGCCATGATGTCATGTTCCAAGGGGTGGATGTTCTTGCCCGTATAAAGCAATATCGTCCCAGAATCATCAGGGAGGCGGTTGAAATACGTAAACACCCAGATAATTTCAACCGCGACACCGACTACAATCTCAGTGAATCCTGGCTACCTATTATCAGAACCCTGAGAGAGTAATTCACTGCTGCTTTCCGTTGTCCCTAACATGGGGCTATAATGGCGTCCATCTTTGGGCACCTTCTATATGTTCTTCGTTGCTTTCTCTTAGCAACATTGTCGTATTCCAGATTATTCCTGACGATGAAAGACATGGTTTCTCTCGAAACGCGTCGAATTGCAATATAATAAAACACGGCATAAGCCCAAAATTTAACATTATGAATAATAACACGGGCCGTGAATGTCTAAATGGCAATATGTATTTCTTAGTTGCTTTAGAATATCGTCCACTACATTGGCTTAATCCACCTCGAATTGATAATTTCATAAAATTAATCATGTCTATATCAGTCATCAATTCTAAATTTACTTTTGTTTTTTTCAACATTGAACTGAAACTTAACCCAGGAGCAGTAAAATACTGACAAGGATCAAGGTCATAAGTTTTCATACAAACATTCCGGAAATTTTCAAAAACATCTGCTAATAACAACACATCTGTCTTCAAGTATATGTCTGAAAATGCACCTAAAGTTTGAATGTTAAACTGTGTCCATACACGTTGTGCATGTAAATATTCCTGATCACTGATATGACTTGTGTGGTAAAGAACACTCCTCCAGACGTTCCACACAGTTAATATATTCATAAGGGAATATACCCTTTTGTCGAATCAAATTAAAATCATCTTCTTTAGGAAAGACATGTTGAATTTCACGAAACTGATCTGATTTTAAATTACTAGCAAGCTTATCAAGACTACTTGGCATAAAGCGGAATGAATCTAAAAATCGCAGTTTTATAGTTTTCTTATTGTTAGTTTTGATATATTTTGTGAACGATATGTATTGCTCCTAATTATTTGGAATCACATCGATTTTTACATCTGAAGCTCCAAATTCTTTAACGATAAAGTGGTTATCGTATTTGCTACCGTTATGTAGAATGACTGGAATGAATTTAGTTGCTCTATACTTTAAATTACATTCTTGGTGAGCAGCACCACGATATTTTCCTGTTAAATGGTCATGATCGCGAACCCTGTCTGTATATAAACATTCACCACATATAAGACAATTGGTTTCAGTTTCAAAACCCATTTGCTGTGATGATGTTAATGGCTCAATTGGAATGATAGTATTTAAAATAGAGGATATACGGATGGAATCTTTTTCAAATCTTTCCATAAAAACTTTAGGTGCATCAGGTCCTCAATAGAGCTCAAACTAATTTAAAGAGTCATCGTAACTACATTTAATATAATATGCAAAGCTAAAAGGTTCATGAATGTGGGTAGTATTGGTAAAAGGTTTGGATGGATTCGATGAACATGTATTAAAAGTCTTTAAGAAAGCCTCAAAGTCAGCATATACAAACAAAAGGTACTCGAAGCTGCTTCACAAACTCCTTAAATTTTAGATTGTTATTTCCAGGAGTAGGTAATACCGTACGAACATGATTACTTCCCCCTTTTTGATGTTGAGTTAGTTGATCCTCTCTTCTAAAATATAGCAAACAGCCATCACACAGCCACTTCCTATTATTACGTTTTGTTATCTGACTACCGACAAGTCTACTTAAATGTTTTATCCAACAATAGTGAGCATTTTCACTTTCGGTTATGTATAGTAAATTTACACGAGTATCCATTTTTTCCTGACTATAATGTAGAGGACCTACTATACTCATGTTTTCAATTCCATACACATTAATACTTATATTGTTTAGCTCTTCAAAACGCTTAATATCTTTAATCTCCATAGGAATTTCCATTTCTTTTAAATCTAACACTGAGGAATAGTGAGGATAAGATGATGTTCTCTTTTCATTCATCACTGATGGATGGAGAGCTGAGGTTACAGCCCATGCAAAACATGCTTGATCACTATTCATAACGTTTACACAAGCATTCTTACGTTTGATCCATGCTGGCAAATCAATATATGATGATGCTCGAAGGGGGTTATATTTATTCATGTTGGTTTCTAAATAAAGCACTTCAACCAACGCCCAGCCTGACTCCCTTTCCTGGAACTCTTCACTCTTCACAATGATAGCACTTGAAATATTTTGGTATATATCACTAATATTAATTGATTCACTAACAATTATGGTTTTTGTATTAAAAGATTTGATATCCTTAATTTCACCTTCGCCCCTAGTTTTTACATAGAGTACAAAAAGTTCAAAATTCATTTTAATTGTTTTATGCTCTATTAAAACATTACCTACCAAGCCAAACACGGTAGGTTGAACATTTTTTTTAAATGATTCAATACTTTGAGTTTTTTCTTCACTATGAAGTCTATAACTAGAAATTCGACTTTTAAATGCACTACCAATTTGCTGAATATTTCCAGAATTGTTTTCACGACAAGCATTATTTTTATGATTAATATTGCGCAAATGCCCCTGCATCATTGAAAAGGGTATATCAATATTGCATACATCACAATGTGTTATTGGAGGTTCACCATTTGTCTTCCTTTTTGATGCACAACTATTTTTACAATCTATAGAACGTTTACGCTTTTGAGCATCATATTTGTTTAAAGGTTCTGTACTAATTGATGGTTTTACAGTTTTTAATTCCTGTTGTTCACCATGCACTTCAACCATGTGGAATTGATATCGCTTTACAGCAGTAAAACCAAGATCACGAACTGAACACGAAATGGTGCTGAACTAACATGTATTAAATTTACATGACGTGCAAGATTATCCTGTCTGTTAAATGTGGTAGAACACTAACTGCACACAAGAATTTTAAGATTATGTTTTGTACTTGCATGACGTTGAAAGTTGTCAGGTCTTGAAAACTGCTTTTTACAATCACTACACTTGAACATAATGATTATCAATCACTTTCCAAATTACCTATAAAAGAAAGAAATCATAAATATTAATAAAAATAAAACAAAGTAAAAGAAAAATATGTTAATTAAATTACAGTCAATGGTCATAGTAGATTATTTTAATTATACGTCTGTGGACTCTCAGCAAGTCTAATTTCAAGTAGTCCCAACTTTGGTTAACAAATATCATTGTCACTGACACCTAGTGGTGAACGTTAGAACTGATAGAGCGTTAATCAAATCTAACCCACAAACCTAGCTTTACACAATTGTCAAGTAGTTCCGAGTTTTTTTTTAACAGATATGTCTGTATCACTGTCACCTAGCGGTGAATATTCAGAGTCGAGCGTGAATCAAATCTGACCTACAAATTTAGCTTCACACCATTGTCGCGTAGTTCCAACTTTAGTTATCAGATACCATTGTCACTGACACCAAGTAGTGAACGTAGGAACTTAATAAAGCGTTAATCAAATCTAACCTACAAATTTAGCTTCACACCATTGTTGAGTAGTTCCAACTTTAGTTACCAGGTACCATTTTCACTGACACCAACTAGTGAACATTGGAACTGAATAAAGCGTTAATCAAATCTACCTAGAAATTTAGCATCACACCACTGTCAAGTCGTTCCAACTTAAGTTACCAGGTACCATGACACCTAGTAGTGAACTTGGAACTTGATAAAGCGTTAATCAAATCTAACCTAAAAATTCAGCTTCACATAATTGTCGAGTAGTTCTAAAATTGGTTAACAAATATTAATGTCACTAACACCTAGCAGCGAACGTTGGAACTTAACAGAGTTTTAATCAAATCTAACCTACAAATTTAGCTTCACACATCATAGTCAAGTAGTTCCAACTTTAACTATCAAATAAACCATTGTCATTGACATCTAGCAGTGAACATTGGAAAATATCGCTCTAGCTGTTTAAAAGTTATTAGAGGGGGTACTTACCTTTAATAATTTATCAACTGCTGCCACTGACTGAACTAGGTACAGGAATCTGCTAACCTACAGGTACGCCAATTATCTGTAAACAAATCAATCAATCAATCAATCAATCAATAAATAAATACATTCCAATCAATAACTTGAACATCGATTAGTAATAAAAGACTACAATCCATTAATAATAAGTACTTACCTTGCAAAATAATTTAATGATTTTCCACCTAAAAGGCTTTTGCAAATGTTTAGCAGTAATAGAGCACTGTTCACTTGTAGCGAGTAATTAAGACAGACAGTAGGGAAATATATGACACCTCCCTTATATAGGCTTACATCACTCGTGTCAGCAGTTTTTTGCTGATCATTGCAATTCCTTTCCTGTACACCTGCCAGTCCAAAGTGCGCTAGGATCACCTGTGCGGTATCAGATTACTGCTGACTTTGCATGATCATCACCCATTGTCTTGATGAACACCTGTGGTTTTAAATTACTGCAGCGTTAGTCATATCAATAGAACTGTACGCTCTCTGCAATGTCAGCAATATGACACAGGGAATGAAAAGTTGGCTTACTGCACGTACAATCTCCTCAGTTATAACACGTTAAAAACGTGCATTATTCTCTTTCAACTACAAATGACACATTCATCCACCAAGTTAGACCCCTTGACCTGTCCTCAAATTGCATGTGCCCCGTGTAGTTGAGTGTGTTCATTAACCCCAGCACTAGAACATATTCATCCACCAAGTGTTTGCACTTAACCCTCGACATGTCCTCTATCTACCAAATTTTACACTTATACGAACCAAAACAGGATGTGACTTGCTTCACAAGGAGGACAGTAATAATGTCATCTCACACGCGTTCACATGTATTTCGTCACTTTTCTTTCATATCGTTATCACATTGTAGTAGTGAGGGCTGGCGAACAACGTCAGTTCAACACACTGCTTTACACATAAATGTAGTTAGGCCCTTTGGTATAATTTGAATAAATTTATGGGCTAGTCCGTAGCGATCAGGCCAATGGGACCCGTCAACAAGGACCTGTCAACAAGGACCCGTCAACAGGGACTCGTCCATAGGGACCCGTCAACAATGACCCGTCAACAATAACCCGTCCACAAGGACCCGTCAACAATGACCCGTCAACAGGGACCCGTCCACAGGGACCAGTCCAAAGGGACAAATCAACAATGACAGGGGCTCTCACCTCAAGTCCTGGCATGTCCTGTTCGATTATTGGTTTGCCTATCGACCAGCGCTACTTGGAATACTTTTGATCACCCCTCGTTGGTTGGGTTAGGTTAGGTTAGGTTACACTACAGCCGCCATCTTTAAAAAGCCCGCCCTCTTACAAAAACTATGAGTGGGCATGCGTAAAAACAAAATATAAGCATGTTAAATCATAATGGCTTTCCAACGTACACATGTCTCTTGTGTGAAACAACGTTTAATTTCATATTAACATTCAAACTCTCACTTGTCGCACTTGGAAAGCGAGATTTTCAAAAAAATACCATTTCACCCGCTAGTAAGGGTAGGTTTTATTTTGGGGTGGAAATATGTTGTCCAATGGAAGTGGGGTATCAGCCCGAGTTCAACAACACCTCATTTGTCAAAATCGGACCATGCGTTCGAGAGATATCGCGCCGCCGCCATCTTGTGAGGAGGGTGTGGAGGAGGAGGAGGCTGTAGAACCATCCAAAATCCACTACTCCCACAATCAAACAGCCAGGAAAGCAATTGCAATCTACCTCACTAATCATCTTATCACGCAAACACAATTACATATAAACGGATAAACCGGATAGCTGCGTTGTTAATTATTGGTGGAGTGTAAGTGAATCCAGGCCCTGTTACTCCAAATGTGAATCAGGCAAATGATCCAGTGGCAGCATTAAAGTGATCGACGTGCAGTAAAACATTGATGAACGGTGTTCAGTGTGATCTATGTGAGAAAAGGTTTCACTTCGGCTGTATTAAGGATTGTGATGTCGGGAATTGGTTTTGTAAAGTATGTGGTACGCCGGAGGGTGCAAATGAAAGCAAGGGATCAAATAATACAGGAACATAGAACAAAGCTTCGTAAATCAGAGGAAACGGTGAAGGATGCGACTGAACGGCTTTCTACTGGGATCAGTGTGGAAGAGGGCGTGCAGGAGCAAACTGAGGATGACGTTATCATAATGGGTGATTCTATGATACGATGGAATGCGAATATCTCGAGCAAATCATGTGCGAAAGTGCGGTGTTATTCGGGGATTGAAATTGACCAGCTTGCCCAACAAGTGGTAGAAGCAAATCTAGAGGACTGTGACAAAGTTAAAGTGTTGTTGCTCCATGTTGGGACGAACGATTTGAAGAAGAGGGCTACAGTTGATTTCATCATGGGGGAGCTCTACGAACTAGGCAGAAAAGCTAAAAGCAAGTTTAGAAATGCAAAAAATACAATGAGTGGCATTGTTCGGTGGGGAGATGTTCCGTTAAGGCGAGTTAAGACTGTAAATGACCGCATGGACTGGGTTTGTTCACAACTGGGATTAGTGTACGTAGATGCTGACTGCTGGATTGGTGGCCGTGACTTCGCCCGAGACAGGCTGCATTTAAATCGTCGGGGCGCTTTCAACCTAGGGAGCCTACGTGACAGGGTCATCGGATCGTGTCGGCCATTGTGAGGAGGAGCAGGTGCAGAGGTTGCCAGCCGACGGGAAAAGAAGGAGTTACTTCGGGATATTTGCTGCGGACGTAAGACTCTAAGATTACTGCAGGTTAATTGTCAGAGTTTAAGAAATAAATTAATTGAAATTTGGAATCTTGTAGAGACGTATTCTCCCGACATTGTCATTGCTACTGAATCTTGGTTATATGAAGATATAAATAGTAATGAAATAATACAAGGGACCTACGAAATGTACAGAAGGGATCGGGGGGAAGCGAGGTGGTGGGTTATTTATTTGTGTGCGCAAAAATATATCTAGTTTCTTAAAGTGGGCTGATACGGATCATGAAATGTTATGTGTACAAATTTCGGATAAAGGGAATAAATTCCCTCTTCAGGTGATAGGGGCGTATAGAACACCGAAAGATAACTTTTCGCTTCTCGACACATTGTATGATATTTCAGTATTGCAGGGCGGATCAGGGCAAATTTCAGGGGTATTTGAATGAGCTATTTGTAGGATGGGCATTGGAAGGAAATCACATTAATATCCTGTGGACTAACTTTTAGAAAATTTTAAATAAAGCTATTGATAAATTTGTTCCATTTAAATTACTGAAACATAACCCAGATCCTTAGTATTATACACGGGAAATCAGGAGCCTTAAACGGAAAATTAGGAAATTATACAATAAAAGACATGATAGTGACAAGTATATGTTGACATTTAAGTCCTTATCAAGAGAGCTCGTCTTAAAAAAGAGGGCTGCTCATGACAATTATATGCAAGGTTTACTTGGTTCGGGAGGCGATAGGTGGAAAATATGTTACTGTTATGTTAGGAGAAAAAAGGGAAATTCAAATAATTTGTCGATGATAATGTCCGGTGACGGTAAATTAATTACTGAGAAACACGCCATTCCTAATGAATTAAATGTCTTTTATGTAGTGTGTTCAATAAATCCAATAGCTGTGTGTTGGACCTTAACTGTGAATCAGGGGCTCCACTTCTCCAAATAAACCTGTCAGCACTTGTAAAGCTAATACAAAAATTACGTTACAATATATCGAAGGGTCCTGATAATATTGTTAGTGAAGTACTTAAACTAGGAGGTAGGGCCGTGGCACGATACTTAGAGGTGATGTTTAATGTGTCCATAAACAATGCGCAAATCCCAGATGACTGGAAAAGAGCTACGGTAGTCCCAATATTTAAGGGAGGGAGCAGACTTGAATTGGGCAACTACAGGCCGGTTAGGCTTACGTCTATCTTTTGTAAACAGATGGAGCATCTCATTTGCGACTACTTGAGGGAACAGTGGGAAACATTATCATGGTTTAATGATAGGCAACATGGATTTCGGAAAGGTTACTCATGCAAAAGTCAGATGCTATCACTTTTTCAAGATATTAGCGAATCGTTAGACGATGGAGTTTCAGTCGACGCCGTAGTTATAGATTTTGCGAAGGCATTTGATGTCGTACTGCATGATATGCTACTCCATAAATTAGCTTCGACGAAGATTGATAGAAGAGTAATTTTATGGATCCTTGAATTTTTGACGGGTCGT
The DNA here is from genome assembly GCA_946902985.2 of Meconema thalassinum. Classification (NCBI taxonomy): domain Eukaryota; kingdom Metazoa; phylum Arthropoda; class Insecta; order Orthoptera; family Tettigoniidae; genus Meconema; species Meconema thalassinum. The sequence goes on along the minus strand of OX336390.1, from coordinate 64,348,406 downwards.
TCCCAGAAAGTGAAAGGTGAAGGCCGATTCTCGGATGAAATTACCGTAACGTCTGGTATCCCTCAGGGCAGCGTAATTGGAACTTTGTTATTTTTCGCGTTTATAAACGACTTACGAAATGGGATTGGCAGTGACTGTCGATTTTTTGCGGATGATTGTGTAATATATCGAAAGATATATGACTCACAAGACAATGCAGTACTCAAGATGACCTGAACCTGGTCTATAAGTGGGCGATTGAAAATAAAATGAAAATAAACACAAGAAAATATAGTCTCATAAAAATAGGGAAAGTGCGAAGGCAAGATTTTCAATATAACATTGGCTCAGAAATACTTGTAGAAGAAGATTCTTGCAAATATTTGGGCGTTCACGTAAGAAATAATATGAAATGGAGTAGTCATATAGGCTGTGTAGTTTCTAAAGCTTACAAATCCCTGCACTTTGTAATGAGGGTATTAAAAGTAAGTACTACCTCTGCTAAAGAATTAGGATATTTGTCACTTGTAAGACCTATTCTGGAATACGCCTCGGCGGTTTGGGATCCATATCAAGTAGAGCTCATAAATGAGTTGGATATGGTACAAAGAAAGGCCACTAGATTTGTGCTCAGTGACTTTAATCCCAGGAGCAGTGTGAGCCGTACTTTAAAGAAACTTGGGTGGTAATCACTTCAGGCTAGGAGGATGAAATCTAGACTCTGAGCTATGTACAACACGTATACAAATCAACCAGCATGGGGTGAGCTTAGCAAACGTATGGAAAAGCCTACTTACATGGGTAGGAGCGATCACCCTTTCAAAGTTAAGGGCCGACCACAGCGAACAAATTATGGTAAATATTCTTTCGTAAACCGTGCCATTGATAATTGGGACTCTCTACCTGCCACAGTCTTAGAGCCTTTTCCCAAACATATAGGTGTGTTTAAGAAAAGACTGACTATTTGTGTAAATACTCCAGTTTAATTGTTAGTGAATTGGTATGTACAATTATTTATTTGTTATATATATCTAATTTGACACCGGGGGACACACCCCTAATTGCAGATAAACGAATGAATGAATGAATTTTCAATAACACTGCTGGCATGGGTTCACTAACTGGCCGGTATAAAGCGCAGCTCGCATCATGTAGGCAGTGGATTGCCCCGCATACAGTTGCAGGTATATGTCACTACTGCAGATGTATTGGAGAATCCTTTTATGTTTGCTGGTACAAGATAGCACTATGAGTTCATTCTAAAAAAAAGCGAGTAAGTAATATGGAATTATTCGAATAACATGTCATATGTTACACATCATATGCGACTACTGTAAGGCTCGTATTTGTTTAGTCTTTGGAATACTTGTTATCAGTCTAGTCATTTATGCTTCAAGTACTGGTGTAAGTTACTTTTCATTCGCGTTTATATCAAGTTATATTTAATAAATATAATATTGTGAATTCTTAGTTCTCATTGTTTCAAGGTTAATGTTTTATGCTCCTTCCAACTTTGATGTTCGGTCCTTTTGCCTCAATCAACCTTCCATTTTCCCTATGGCGTGCACCTCGCCAATATGCTCTGTGTGCCTCAACGATCCATGAACTGACTGTACATTGTGTCTCTGTGTCGTGTAGTAATCAGTGCGATCGATATCACATCAATTCTTGCTCAAAAGAGTAAAATTCTTATGTGTGAATATGTATACTCTGATGTGTACTATTCTGGGCAAGTGACCTCGTAGTTCCACCCCTTAAAACAACAACAATAACTAACTAACCACCTGTTGTTTACTATATTCTATATCTGATCTTTCCGAACAGGGTGTCACGTGCTACCATCGTGGTTGTAAACCAATATGACTGAATAAGAAATCATTTTGCACCCTCCAGCTCTTGTGAACTTCAGCTCATCAAAGAGGAGGAACTGGCGGAACAACCAGAGAGTTAAAACTTAAGTTTCTAGTCAACAAGAGTTTCCTCTCCTGAGTAAACGAGCCCTCATCGTTTTTGTTGCAGTTTTCTACGACATATTCGTGTGTAAATGCGTTTTCTGTTATGGTTAATACAAAAAAACGTGGAAGTTTGAGAATATTAGATGTAGAAATGCTTGAGAATTTGTCCTGTATCCGAACCAATATAAAGCAGATTTGTAATGATCGCCAAGCCCATAGCAGTCATTGAATTGGAACATCGAGGTGCACTTATTGTATCTAGGAGAAAGGTGTCTATTATAGCATATGACATAAAAATCACCAATTACTTATTGGCGGATTAATAATTCGTCATGCAAGCTAACCTCTGGGTGTCAAAGTACAAAGCTTGCACCTGGCATCCGAGGCCATACGATATTATTATTAATAATAATAAACTGGGGTGGTTTGTTGGTTCCTAAATTAGGGGCTACGACAATGCGGTCATGTGCCCCATGCACTTTGGGTGTATGTAGAATCTGTCTGATAATAATGGCTTAAACACATTGAGTGGGCAAAAATGAAACATCGCTGGAGAATTCGGTCGGTGACAGTAATATCATATGAGTAACGATTTCATTATGTTATGTGTTGGGGAAGGTTTGCGTACAATCCACCTGAGAACGAAAGAATAGGGATGTTTTTGAATAACAAATAACAGAATAATAGCGCGATCTGAACGATTAAAATTGAGAAAGTATAAAATAATTATGTGTAATAAATAAATCCCTTGGGGAATATGTCTGAAATAAAATATCAGTGTATTGGATAAATGATTTAAATACGGGAAAGAAAGCGTAATAATAATAATAACAATTATATAAATTAATAAAAATTATGATGAATTATAGGAAAGTAGTAGCTTATGAGCTCCTTTAAAAGAATTAATACATGTTGTGAACACATGTTCTTAAGATAAAGAGATTATTGTCACGGGAGAGGATTAATATAAAATTGAGACGTACAATCAAATGTTGATTTTGAATTATCAGTTCATTGAAGGCAACTTGGCATTAAAGTAAAAGCGCAATGTAGCGCATTGAAGTAATTTGTCACGCTAGGAAGGCGTTGAACCTAAATATACTCATTAACACTAATTATGAGGGGCAGTTGGTCGTAGTAATTGAACTATGGTAAGCCCTCTAAATAGTGATGTGATCACGAGGCCACGTGTGTATTGTATTGTAAAAGGGTGCGAAATATTTATTGTATTATGAGCGCAGGTTCAAGGTTAAAGGCCGCCCTAAGTCGCTAATGTTATAAGTCCTCCAGTATGGGATATGGATCTCGAGGCAGTTGAAAGAATCGAACCCAGATTCGTCTATGTTGAAGCCCCTAAATATTTGTTGTTGTATTGAATTATTCTTACCCGCCAATGAGGACACGTCATAATTCATATTAATAAATGCCGAGTTTAAGAGAATAGGTCTAGTGAACCTAAATATGTTGTTTAATTAAGTAGAATGAAAGCCTTGCTTGTTCAAAGAACTGCATTTAAGAAACAGCTGTATAAAGCTGGGGGTAGCTCGTCTCTTGTGAGAGAGACCATGAAGTTCCTGCTCCCGGCAATAAATCACGCTAAGTGGCTCAGGCCAGACCCTTACCATTGAGATGTTGTGGTAGGTTTAAAAGCTGTCTGTTGAATTATAGTACACAAGAGTATTCAGAGTTGATTTTAACGACCCGGTCTTCGAACCGAGGTTCTTTTAGATGAAGATTACCGCTTGCAAGTTCAGATCATTGCTTTCTTATGAGATAATGGTCTTTTAAGACAAATAATGATAAATCCCTAATGTAATGTTATATATTGTAATGATTCACGCGTTTAGTGAAGACAATTCGATTCCGGGAGTGATCTTAATTTTTGACGTGTTCAAGTAGACTTCTGTAGCTCGGGAGTACGCAAATGTTTCCCAATCACGGTATTGAATTGTTGACTTGAGAGAGATGGTAACATGAGAACATTGTGAAAGCCCAAAATTTAAGTAAAAGAGTAACAGTACTTTAATAAGAATTATATATTTTTTGATTATAAGATACTCATATAATAGGAAGTGATGTGTTGTAAAATAATAACACAGTGTATATAAAAAGTATTTAGCCATTTGGAGCTCTTGATTTTATGGAATTTTAAAAGGACACTATATGGAAGTGAGAAGTAATATGAGTTTGTTGGTTTATGAGAAACCATTTATTATGATTTAATCTGTTTCATTATGTATTCCTTGTTCACTTTGAACAAGTAGAATTAACGGGTCAGTATTTTATTTATTTAATTTGTTGTAGCGCAATATATTTGAGTAATTAAATGTTTTTATAGTAGGAGTTGAGTTTGTTTATTATTTTTGAAGTGTATCCTCTATTTAATCCAAAATGTGTAAGTTACAGAGTGGGAGAACATACCATAACCCCGATAATCCCGATTTGAGCATTGCTGGCATACTGTGTTTTGCCTATTTCATGCTGAATGGGCACAGTACTTAAGTTCGACACTACCGGTACTGAAGTGTACTAAGCTATTATTATATTGTCACTTAACTAGCAAATCATTGCGGTGTATATTCTTGAGACACTTCTATAGATGCTTTAGTCTTAGGTACTTCAACATCTGCAGTAAATGACACAATGACATCGGTCGACTGAACAATCATCACACAATCGAACCAGTCCATAATAAGCGTATTATCACATATTTACACACGATCGCAGTACATTAACGCGAAATGGACTTAACAGACATACTTACAGATGAGCAATAGTTTATCCCAACTTTCATCAAACGAAGCTAATCATAGCTAGTATTGTATCCCAGCAACGAATGTAAACAAACAATATCTCGGGCTTCCGCATACGCCATTTTCACACTTTCGATACCTTCAGTAAGGTCTGAGTATTGTAGTTGGTCTTGGTTGATGGCAGAGTATAGGCAAAGTCCCAAGCAAAGAGGATTAATAATCAAGTCAAAAATCAAAGATAACCTACATTTTTTATAACTTCCTGGTACAAGTCGACAAGTCGGCCAATCTAGCACACACTTTCGTTTACTAGCTACTACAGATTTGATTGCTATGTGCTAAGCACCTTTGGATCACGACTTGTGACGTCACATCCGGAATATTAATCGACAAATCTAGTTCACTACGGCTGAAAATGTAGCTTTGGGACACAGCCTTAATAACGTGGTCGAAATGGATAGCCTAGATGGAAAGGATAATATGGATGGATACGAACAGAATGTTGCCTGGATTCTAGTATCTAGAAACCTCCTATAGAGAGCATGTTATGAAAGAAGCTTGTCAGAAGTCCCGTTACCATAGTGGCGTTGCATGCTAAAACAAATGTATTTGGAGAAGGCTGCTTGTGCTGAAGTAATATGAGGCCGTATACATGAAGAAAACTGGAAAAAAAGTAAAAACGTGTTACCTTCAGTATAGGAGATTAATTATACGAATATAGCGGGAAGAATGACATGTGAACAGCAAGTTATATAAAATCACCATATGATTGTGTTATATAATTCAATTGAAAACGTTATTATTCTCATTTTTTTAATAAAACGTAAACAATCCGGATTATCTGTTCGAATGATTTCATTAATATTCTTGTCAGGGTATGTTTCTTGATATATAAAGACCTCTGGATTTTCCTTTCTGCAAATTGTGTAGCATTGCCATGTCATTTGTAAAACTATGTCTGTTGTTTGACATATGAACGGCCATATACGCTATATACAATGAAAAATTTAAATTTCCTTCAAATTAATCTCCTTTGTTAAAATAGTCTATGTTTATAATTAAAATAATTCATTGGGTGTCTTGTAGAATTCTGTGTTCTAATAGGGTGTCGCCATGACAACAAGCTCTGTTCTATATTGTGGTCATTTGGTTGAAAAAAAGTTATTATGCCCTGCTCTTGTAATTACGACACAGTTCTGTTATATTAATGGATAAATAAAAACACTAAACGCTATTATAATGATACTATGTTATCCAATTGTAATTATTGCCAGAACCAATGAGTTACCTAATATTCATAACAGCACGCTATACAATGATCAACATACAAACAATAGACGCATGTCCAGATGTCATACACAGACGAACGGTGGAATATGACGGCTGTATCAGAATATTCAGACCTAAAGAGACTGGCGTGAGTTTGGAACCGTTGAGACGCCAAAAAATTAGTATTACATGACTTTGTATGTGACCATAAAACCGCCTGTGGGCCATCGAACTATCTTATTGTGCCAACTAATGCAGGATTGATTTTATTAAATCTTTTGAGACGGGTAAGTCAATAGTTCATCACATAAAGTTGTACTTTAGAACAATCTCTACCAGCCTACTGTGTTCACTATTAGAAACAAATGATAATGTTATGTATTTTACACAGTGCCATATTGTGAAAAACCAACGCCGTGGGCTATGCTCCAGCGCTTTCCCTTTCAGCGCGAGTTGTGTGCTAACAAGGGAAGTGTCAGGTAAGACAGGTCGCAACCAACGCTGTCTGCTATGCTCTAGCGCCTTCCCATTCAGCGCGAGTTGTGTGCTAACAAGGGAAGTGTCAGGTAAGACAGGTCGCAACCAACGCTGTCTGCTATGATCTAGCGCCTTCCCATTCAGCGCGAGTTGTGTGCTAACAAGGGAAGTGTCAGGTAAGACTGGTCGCAACCAACGCTGTCTGCTATACTCTAGCGCATTTCCATTCAGCGCGAGTTGTGTGCTAACAAGGGAAGTATCAGGTAAGATAGGTCGCAACCAACGCTCTCTGCTATGCTCTAGGGCCTTCCCATTCAGTGTGAGTTGTGTGCTAACAAGGGAAGTGTCAGGTATGACAGGTCACAACCAACGCTGTCTGCTATGCTCTAGCGCCTTCCCATTCAGCGCGAGCTGTGTGCTAACATGGGAAGTGTCAGGTAAGACAGGTCGCAACCAACGCTGTCTGCTATGCTCTAGCGCCTTCCCATTCAGCGCGAGTTGTGTGCTAACAAGGGAAGTGTCAGGTAAGACAGGTCGCAATCAACGCTGTCTGCTATGCTCTAGCGCCTTCCCATTCAGCGCGAGTTGTGTGCTAACAAGGGAAGTGTCAGGTAAGACAGGTCGCAACCAACGCTGTCTGCTATGCTCTAGCGCCTTCCCATTCAGCGCGAGTTGTGTGCTAACAAGGGAAGTGTCAGGTAAGACAGGTCACAACCAACGCTGTCTGCTATGCTCTAGCGCCTTCCCATTCAGCGCGAGTTGTGTGCTAACAAGAGAAGTATCAGGTAAGGCAGGTCGCAATCAACGCTGTCTGCTATGCTCTAGCGCCTTCCCATTCAGCGCGAGTTGTGTGCTAACAAGGGAAGTGTCATGTAAGACAGGTCACAACCAACGCTGTCTGCTATGCTCTAGCGCCTTCCCATTCAGCGCGAGTTGTGTGCTAACAAGGGAAGTGTCATGTAAGACAGGTCGCAACCAACGCTCTCTGCTATGCTCTAGCGCCTTCCCTTTCAGCGCGAGTTGTGTGCTAACAAGGGAAGTATCAGGTAAGACAGGTGGCAACCAACGCCGTCTGTTATGGTCTAGCGCCTTCCAATTCAGCGCGAGTTGTGTGCTAACAAGGGAAGTATCTGGTAAGACGGGTCGCAACCAACGCTGTCTGCTATGCTCTAGCGCCTTCCCATTCAGCGCGAGTTGTGTGCTAACAAGGGAAGTATCAGGTAAGGCAGGTCGCAACCAACGCTGTCTGCTATGCTCTAGCGCCTTCCCATTCAGCGTGAGTTGTGTGCTAACAAGGGAAGTGTCAGGTAAGACAGGTCGCAACCGACGCTGTCTGCTAAGCTCTTGCGCCTTCCCATTCAGCGCGAGTTGTGTGCTACCATGGGAAGTGTCAGGCAAGACGGGTCGCAACCAACGCTGTCTGCTATGCTCTAGCGCCTTCCCATTCAACGCGAGTTGTGTGCTAACAAGGGAAGTGTCAGGTAAGACAGGTAGCAACCAACGCCGTGTGCTATGGTCAATCGCCTTCCCATTCAGTGCGAGTTGTGTGCTAACAAGGGAAGTGTCAGGTAAGGCAGGTCGTAACCAACGCCGTCTGCTATGCTCTAGCGCCTTCCCTTTCAGCGCGAGTTGTGTGCTAACAAGGGAAGTATCAGGTAAGACAGGTCGCAACCAACGCTGTCTGCTATGCTCTAGCGCCTTCCCTTTCAGCGCGAGTTGTGTGCTAACAAGGGTAGTATCAGGTAGGACAGGTCGCAACCAACGCTGTCTGCTATGCTCTAGCGCCTTCCCATTCCGCGCGAGTTGTGTGCTAACAAGGGAAGTATCAGGTAAGACAGGTCGCAACCAACGCTGTCTGCTATGCTCTAGCGCCTTCCCTTTCAGCGCGAGTTGTGTGCTAACAAGGGAAGTATCAGGTAGGACAGGTCGCAACCAACGCTCTCTGCTATGCTCTAGATCCTTCCCTTCCAGCGCGAGTTGTGTGCTAACAAGGGAAGTATCAGGTAGGACAGGTCGCAACCAACGCTCTCTGCTATGCTCTAGCACCATCCCTTTCAGCGCGAGTTGTGTGCTAACAAGGGAAGTATCAGGTAAGACAGGTCGCAACCAACGCTCTCTGCTATGCTCTAGGGCCTTCCCATACAGTGTGAGTTGTGTGCAAACAAGGGAAGTACCAGGTAAGACAGGTCGCAACCAACGCTGTCTGCTATGCTCAAGCGCCTTCCCTTTCAGCGCGAGTTGTGTGCTAACAAGGGAAGTATCGGGTAAGACAGGTCGCAACCAACGCTGTCTGCTATGCTCTAGCGCTTTCCCGTTCAGCGCGAGTTGTGTGCTAACAAGGGAAGTGTCAGGTAAGACAGGTCTCAACCAACGCTGTCTGCTATGCTCTTGCGCCTTCCCATTCAGCGCGAGGTGTGTGCTAACAAGGGAAGTATCGGGTAAGACAGGTCGCAACCAACGCTGTCTGCTATGTTCTAGCGCCTTCCAATTCAGCGCGAGTTGTGTGCTAACAAGGGAAGTGTCATTTAAGACAGGTCGCAACCAACGCTGTCTGCTATGCTCTAGCGCCTTCTCATTCAGCGCGAGTTGTGTGCTAACAAGGCAAGTGTCAGGCAAGACGGGTCGCAACCAACGCTGTCTGCTATGCTCTAGCGCCTTCCCATTCAGCGCGAGTTGTGTGCTAACAAGGGAAGTGTCAGGTAAGACAGGTCTCATCCAACGCTGTCTGCTATGCTCTTGCGCCTTCCCATTCAGCGCGAGGTGCGTGCTAACAAGGGAAGTATCGGGTAAGACGGGTCGCAACCAACGCTGTCTGCTATGCTCTAGCGCCTTACCATTCAGCGCGAGTTGTGTGCTAACAAGGGAAGTGTCAGGTAAAACAAGACGCAACCAAGTGCTGCCTGCTATGATCTAGCGCCTTCTCATTCAGCGCAAGTTGTGTGCTAACAAGGGAAGTGTCAGGCAAGACGGGTCGCAACCAACGCTGTCTGCTATGCTCTAGCGCCTTCTCATTCAGCGCGAGTTGTGTGCTAACAAGGGAAGTGTCAGGTAAGACAGGTAGCAACCAACGCCGTGTGCTATGGTCAATCGCCTTCCCATTCAGCGCGAGTTGTGTGCTAACACGGGAAGTGTCAGGCAAGACGGGTCGCAACCAACGCTGTCTGCTATGTTCTAGAGCCTTCCCATTCAGCGCGGGTTGTGTGCTAACAAGGAATGTGTCAGGTAAGACGGGTCTCAACCAACGCTGTCTGCTATGCTCTAGCGCCTTCCCATTCAGCGCGAGTTGTGTGCCAACAAGGGAAGTGTCAGGTTAGGCAGGTCGTAACCAACGACGTCTGCTATGCTCTAGCGCCTTCCCATTCAGCGCGAGTTGTGTGCTAACAAGCGAAGTGTCAGGTAAGACAGGTCGTAACCAACGCCGTCTGCTATGCTCTAGCGCCTTCCCATTCAGCGCGAGTTGTGTGCTAACAAGGGAAGTATCTGGTAAGACAGGTCGTAACCAACGCCGTCTGCTATGCTCTAGCGCCTTCCCATTCAGCGCGAGTTGTGTGCTAACAAGGGAAGTATCTGGTAAGACAGGTCGCAACCAACGCCGCCTGCTATGCTCTAGCGCCTTCCCATTCAGCGCGAGTTGTGTGCCAACAAGGGAAGTGTCAGGTAAGGCAGGTCGTAACCAACGCCGTCTGCTATGCTCTAGCGCCTTCCCATTCAGAGCGAGTTGTGGGCTAACAAGCGAAGTGTCAGGTAAGACAGGTCTCAACCAACGTCGTCTGCTATGCTCTAGCGCCTTCCCATTCAGCACGAGTTGTGTGCAAACAAGGGAAGTATCAGGTAAGACAGGTCACAACCAACGCTGTCTGCTATGCTCCAGCGCCTTCCCATTCAGAGCGAGTAGTGTGCTAACAAGGGAAGTATCAGGTAAGACAGGTCGCAACCAAGGCTGTCTGCTATGCTCTAGCGCCTTCCCATTCAGCGCGAGTTGTGTGCTAACAAGGGAAGTATCAGGTAAGACAGGTCGCAACCAACGCCGTCTGCTATGCTCTAGCGCAATCCCATTCAGCGCGAGTTGTGTGCTAACAAGGGAAGTATCTGGTAAGTCAGGTCGCAACCAACGCTGTCTGCTATGCTCTAGCGCCTTCCCATTCAGCGCGAGTTGTGTGCTAACAAGGGAAGTGTCAGGTAAGGCAGGTCGCAACCAACGCTGTCTGCTATGCTCTAGCGCCTTCCCATTCAGCGCGAGTTGTGTGCTAACAAGGGAAGTACCAGGTAAGACAAGTCGCAACCAACGCTGTCTGCTATGCTCTAGCGCCTTCCCTTTCAGCGCGAGTTGTGTGCTAACAAGGGAAGTATCGGGTAAGACAGGTCGCAAACAACGCTGTCTGCTATGCTCTAGCGCCTTCCCATTCAGCGCGAGTTGTGTGCTAACAAGGGAAGTATCAGGTAAGACAGGTCGCAACCATCGCTGTCTGCTATGCTCTTGCGCCTTCCCATTCAGCGCGAGGTGTGTGCTAACAAGGGAAGTATCGGGTAAGACAGGTTGCAACCAACGCTGTCTGCTATGCTCTAGCGCCTTCCCATTCAGCGCGAGTTGTGTGCTAACAAGGGAAGTATCAGGTAAGACAGGTCGCAACCAACGCTGTCTGCTATGCTCTAGCGCCTTCTCATTCAGCGCGAGTTGTGTGCTAGCAAGTGATGTATCAAGTAAGACAGGTCGCAATCAACGCGTGCTATGGTCTAGTGCCTTCCCATTCAGCGCGAGTTGTGTGCTAACAAGGGAAGTATCAGGTAAGACAGGTCGCAACCAACGCTGTCTGCTGTGCTCTAGTGCCTTCCCATTCAGCGCGATTTGTGTGCTAACAAGGGAAGTATCACGTAAGGTAGGTCGCAACCAACGCTGTCTGCTATGCTCTAGCGCCTTCCCATTCAGCGCGAGTTGTGTGCTAACAAGGGAAGTGTCAGGTAAGGCAGGTCGCAACCAACGCTGTCTGCTATGCTCTAGCGCCTTCCCATTCAGCGTGAGTTGTGTGCTAACAATGGATGTACCAGGTAAGACACGTCGCAACCAACGCTGTCTGCTATGCTCTAGCGCCTTCCCTTTCAGCGCGAGTTGTGTGCTAACAAGGGAAGTATCGGGTAAGACAGGACGCAAACAACGCTGTCTGCTATGCTCTAGCGCCTTCCCATTCAGCGCGAGTTGTGTGCTAACAAGGGAAGTATCAGGTAAGACAGGTCGCAACCATCGCTGTCTGCTATGCTCATGCGCCTTCCCATTCAGCGCGAGATGTGTGCTAACAAGGGAAGTATCGGATAAGACAGGTTGCAACCAACGCTGTCTGCTATGCTCTAGCGCCTTCCCATTCAGCGCGAGTTGTGTGCTAACAAGGGAAGTATCAGGTAAGACAGGTCGCAACCAACGCTGTCTGCTATGCTCTAGCGCCTTCTCATTCAGCGCGAGTTGTGTGCTAGCAAGTGATGTATCAAGTAAGACAGGTCGCAATCAACGCGTGCTATGGTCTAGTGCCTTCCCATTCAGCGCGAGTTGTGTGCTAACAAGGGAAGTATCAGGTAAGGTAGGTCGCAACCAACGCTGTCTGCTATGCTCTAGCGCCTTCCCATTCAGCGCGAGTTGTGTGCTAACAAGGGAAGTGTCAGGTAAGACAGGTCGAAACCTATCTTGAAACTTTGTGGAAGAAATCCTTGTACTATAAGAGGACAACGTGCGGAAAATCAACCGCTAGTTTGAACTGCAAGGCTCCGAAATCGTACTTTACATCCTGTTACGGCTGGCAGAGCATGTGGCTGCTTCCCACGAGCCTTGTGTTGGGCTGTCAGGGCTGTCCCTTCCAACAGGTATGGTACTCGCTACTTCCCATTGATTTATATGAGAGATTCGACACAAGTTGTTCGAACCTTGCAGTTCAATCTGGCGGATGATTTTCCGCAGGTTGTCATTTAATTAATAGTCCAACGATTGCGTCCGCAAAGTTACAAGATAGGTTTCGAACTGTCTTAGAGCAGACGCAAGGAAAGCTTGCCAAAACTCAACGATGCGCAGACCAATATCAATCGGCGTATCTTAATGCTCATTGCAGGGCTCCTGTGTGTTCCCCGAATGCTGATTACCGGGCCCACAGCACACTCCATTCTTCAACAACGCGGCTCGCTCCGTGACGCGGTCTACAGCAGTAAACCAAGCGTAAACCCAGTCGCAGTTCAGCCTGCCAAGCCTGGGCAGACGATCCGTTCAGAACTGCTGCTATCGAGCTACTTCCGCGAAGTGGGAGGGGCGTTGTATGCCATTACCTAGCATACCCGAACCCCGGAATATGGCCGAAGATCTGCGCAGCATTCTTCGGCAAGCTTTTCTTGCGTCTCCTCTACCAGATACTGCTTGCCACGGTGAGTGAGTGGTCAACGTGTCGGTCTACAAACCCCAAGCTTGCAGGTTCGCTCCTGGCCGTGGTAAGTGATTTTCGAGAGGCGGAAAAAATTACGACACCATGTCATACGATATTGCCATGCCAAAGAACCCATTTGAATTCAGTAGGCCATGCTCATAATGGCAAAATTAATCCCGGGATTTTCCGCCAGCACAAAGTTCATTTATCTACTATAAAGCGCTTTAGTGTTCAGGGAGCTTAGATATCTAACCTCCTAGACTTTCATAATGCTTCAAGGAACAACGAAATTTGAGATGCAAGCTACCCTTTGGGTGTCAAATAACAAAGCTTGCACCCGGCAAATGCCATACGATATTATTATACGAGATACTTCCTTTGTAAGCAACGAACATCCCCTACTTGACGATCTTACCGACAGTAGCGCTGCTAGGTTGAACCGATTGTGAGCCTGTCCAAGCGCGCAATGATAATTTTAATATCTGACACATTTGTTGTTTGTTCCATGAGTTGAGTAATGTGAGAAGTGCAGTGGTGTTCACTAAGTGTTGGTGCTGATGCGTTGATATTATGTATTACAGTAGTAACAGCATTCTCACTACGACTCCATAATTTTGTCATGCCTAAGGAATTTACAGACAGGTACAGTATGTTTATTAATTTTAAATGCCAATGTCAGGTTGTGCCGACGAAATCACTGGAATATCAACATACTAGCGCTGCGTGGAGATTGTTAGTACTCCTGCATGTTCGCTGTAGGGAGTGAGGTGAGGAGGCGTTAGAGCAGAGCAGATGGCGGTGGTCAACCAAAGCCAGGGAATCAATAGCGAATTTAGTGGGATCCATAAACTGTTGTAGCAAATGATCGTTATTGTTGTAGTTTGAGTCTTCAGTCCTTTGACTGGTTTGATGCAGCTCTCCATGCTTCCCTGTCCTGAGCTAATCGATTCATCTCTATATAGCTACCGCACTCTACTTCCGAGGCAATCTGTTTATCATATTCTAACCTTGGTCTACCCCTACTGTTCTTATCCTCGACCCTTTCTTCCATAACTAAGATTGCTATTCCTGGGTGTCTTAGTACGTGTCCTACCAACCTATCTCTTCTCTTCATTAGCAGTCGCCAATAACATCGCTTCTCTCCCACTCGTCTTAATACCTCTTCATTTGTAACCCTATCTACCCATCTGATGTTTATCATTCTCCTGTAACACCGCATTTCAAACTTTTCAGTTCTCTTCTTTTCTGCTGCTGCAACAGCCCAAGTTTCACTTCCATAAAGTTCCACGCTTCAGACAGAAGGCTTTCAAAAATGACTTCCTAATACCTAAATCCTTATTCGATGTCAACAGATTCCTTTTCTATAGAAATGCTTTCCTTGTTTTATATTAAAACTGATTTATATAAATTATATTCCAGGGCAAAAGGATGTACTATAATTAATTAATTTCTGAATATTCTAATGTTAGTAAGTACTTTATTCTTCACGGAACATTGAGTTATTCGCTTATTTAGAAGTCAAGGCTGTTCAAGCACACACACAGTCGGACTTGGAAAAGTTGAACTTCCATAACCTAATTCGTCGATAGTTCTGAGATTTGTGTCGGTCCCTTGAACTTCATACCAAGTCTATGGAAAAGATTTGTGACTAATTCGAAGTTTAGCTTCCTTAATTCCAATTCTTTGTACACAGTTACTACAATATAAGTCAAAATTGAATGGAAAAGTTCCCACAGTATTCACTGATAGAATAGAAAGGGTGACATTTCACACCTTACACCATTACCAGCAGCCCGCCCCAGCTTCGCCCGGTAACTTGAACGGTTTACCCAGCTTAAACTTATAAGGTGCACGGACGGCAGGTCGAAGACGTAATTCACAAAAGCCGAGGTGAATAACGAAACTCCAAACACATATTACTCTTCTCTGAAGTCTTAACTCGACATGACTCAAAAGCTTGATGCTGGCCGAAGTTAGGATGATAGGCTCGCTCCGAAGCTAGTAATTAAAATTGCCATTCAATGGCGTTATATACTGTCCGTTCAATCGATTAATCGGCTAACCTAATAGATTGATCACCTATCCGATGATTCGATTAAATGATTAGTAGACACGAGATATGAAAAGAAGATTAAATGTGAGGTTATCGCTTAAGTCGAGTTAATGTGATCACGCCAGGAGATGGCAGTTCAACACTCTAGACAGGGAAAGGGGGGGGGGGGGGCTATTCCAAACCTAAACATATCGGCTGGCAGTCAGTTGCTGCTACTTCCTGCATGATAATTTCTTATCGGGCTTCACATGTGTGTGTATTGTTACCATCCTTCCTACTGTCGATATTCTTACAAGCCTTTGTGTTTACTTTCAACAGTGCGGCAGTATCAGGTACAGTATTGGAAACAGTGACCAACTTAATGTTTTTGGAATGCGCGATACGCAGTGAGCGGGAAGACAACTGCAGTTCAAACCCGACTGCCATCTCCTGACGAGATATTTGTACGTTTATTTTCGGATTGATGTATAGAATTCCATAAAAGTTATTTTTTGCCTGAGTTGTTCTTCACATAGTGTTTGAAGCTTGTGGAGCATGTCTCACAAACAAATGACAGACTTACCTGGATCACGTAGTTCAAGATGTCTAATGCGCTACTAACCAAAGTGTCCTTTCTTGTTTCTGTTAACAATAACCAAATAAGAGTCAGTGACAGTGGAAGGACAAATATTCTATCAAACTGGGAATGTTTCCGAAAAAAGGAAAAGGAGAGTTTTCAGATAAGCTTTTGCATTCTTGTTCAATGGCTGCAATTTAGGACAGGAAGATTCTTGTTTTGCTTTGTTTTAGCCTAGTTTTCACAAAGTAGGTACATTATACTAAAATACATGATAGAATATACTGTATCTTAATTAATTAAATGTATGTTTTGCTTCTGAGAGAACTTAGTGAAAGGAGCGAAGCACATCGATTAGTCGACAAACTGATTAAACGAACTATCAGTTAAATGCACAAGCGATTAATTGTTATTTTAGCAATTAATCGATTTTTCTGCCTTGAATGATCGATTATTAAATAATTGAAATTAACCGATTAAAGGTACCAGGCCTAGCTGGAGCCTCAATATTTACTTTAAATTCAGTCTTCCTTAATATTGGTGATCACTTCGCACTCTTCAAACACCGTCTGAATATTAACTGGCATATTAACAGCGGAGAATCGTGGATTAGTAATATTGTTAGGTACTGCTAGGCCACTCATAATTTGTTTCAGTGCATAGAGGACCTTGTTTATACATAGTGTAATTGATATACACTCAGGTTGTTAATTTGCTCCTAGATTTAGCCATTCAATGTCGATTATTTCAGGAGCATTTTTATCTTTCAATTTCAAATTAGGTTATAAAAACATTGTAAGGTTTGAAGCCATTTTTCAGTGTAGCCTAAGTAAACAAAAGTTTGGTGCTTTTCAGTCGGTCAACACGAATGTACCCAAAAAGAGCTGGGTTATGCCCTAATCCTGAAATAAATTACATGAGATTAATACATACACTAGGATGACCAGTTTCGATCATCAAGCGATCATCATCAGATCCATTACACTTAGGCTATAACATCTATGTTTGAGAATACAGGTCAAAAATATTCACAATATGTACAATTAGTTGCATTATTGGTGATGCAACTGTCATCCTAGTGTATTTATTAATCTCATGTAATTTATTTCAGGATTAGGGCATAACCCAGCTCTTTTTGGGTACATTCGTGTTGACCGACTGAAAAGCACCAAACTTTTGTTTTTGTAGGTTATAAAAGTCGATGGTTTTTGAATATTAGTAGAATTTTATACATCTTGCTTAGATGCACGTAAAAATGCAGATTATGTATCCTCGAACGTACGGACCTAAATAAGAAAATATTGCAGCGTGACTCACAACATAACCTCACTTGCCTTGAGTTCAACCGACTCAGCTTATATTGATTACACCCAGTATAAAGGCCATGAAGAATATTTAATATGTGTTCTGATGGGCTGTGGAAATCTCGAGGACAGCCACCGAGAAATGATAGGTATTTATTTCGTGAGAAATCACTGCTTCTTAAACTCCTTGGGAGCCATCTTAATTTTGACATGGGTGAACATCGTAGATATTGAACAGATAGAAACACCAAATACATGCCATCGTAATAACTCTGAGTTTTTCTTCACAGATTGTTTTACGCTTGCGGAGCATGTCTCACAAAGAAATGGCAGACTTACCAGGATCACGTAGTTCAAGATGTCTTAAGGAATACTAACCAAAACGTAGTTGGCTGTGCTTGGTAAATAGTAAACGATGATCACCATCATCATGATAATGTTATTGTAAGAGTGTTTGTGATAAACAGAATACTAACATGCATCGTTTGTTTACAGTACCCCTTGATACAATATTGAGTAGAGTACACTACAATTGTGAAATTTTCTTCATTTGTTACAGATTATCCAGAACATTCACTTTACTAACGAAGATGTGTGTGGCAACGTTAAGTATTCTGACTTTAACATTAATAAATCAGACCTCAACGGAGAGTATCTTCGATATGAGGTCATATCAATCAAAACAGATTGTCCAGAATAACTCCTTGCTAATCTCCAGATTACTTGACAACCGCAGCAATGAAGTCAATAATATTCTAACAGTGTACATGGATAGACATTACCTCAACCCTATATCTACAGCATTGCTACAGCTGATATACCAGCGATGTTACACTGGTGTACAGTTGGTAAATAGTGACGAAGTGCTGAGGAAAGAACAGTTCTCCAAGAGTAACTTATATCTCCTCTTCCTTCACCAGTGTTCTAGGGAGGATGTTAATCAGAGTGTCGCACATCTGAGTCAACTGAATGGTTGGAACCCCCGAGGAAGGTTCCTCGTGTCCATGATCTCTGAAATTGACAGCTGTGAGTCCTCTGTTTTTCAAGTATTGTGGCGATACAAGATAATGAATGCAGTGGTGTCTATATCTACCTTTACGAGCGTAGAGAAAGAACCCATCAAGACTTTCACCTACAATCCTTTTGGAGCTGGGGGTGTGATTATTGTACAGGATGTAGGGAATGGAGCCGTTAGTACTTTATACGATCAGAAACCTCTTAATATACGCGGTAATGGTATCAGGTTTGCTGAATATTGGAGGCCAGCGTTAAATAAAAGTGGAGAGGGTGGCAAATTTCGAGGGCTAAGGGGAGAACTTATTAATGCCTTCCTTTTGCACATCAACGCGGTCCCTAATTTTACTCGGAACGAAGTTCGCGGTGAAACTTATGCTATCACAAATAACTTGGTAGATATTTCTCTGTTTTTGACAAGTACGAGCTTTTCTCGTATTTCCGAGGTTGAACCTATTTATCCACATGTATTTGACGAGTTCATTTTTATTGTGCCGAAATCCAAACGTACTCCTCAATACCAGAACTTATTCCTGCCATTTGATACACTGACTTGGAGTTTCATTGCTTGCAGCATACCTTTAGTATCCATTTCCTGGTATTTATTTCAATGTTTCAACAGAACAGCTGAGAGTTTTCCTTCATATTTTTTCTTCTCTTTTTCAACCTTCCTTTCAGTTCCGTTACAAAATATGCCTAGTGTTCTTTCTGAAAGGTTTCTCATTATGTTTTATGTATTCTTTGGTCTCATTATTACAAACGCATTTCAAGGCACCCTTACAAGTATTCTGAGTACTGTTAAATATTATCCTGAAATTGCCACCTACGAAGCGCTGTATGAATCTGGGCTCAAAGTGGTTCATCCACCTCCTTATGACGTGTGGATAAGACCGTCATTAGATGTTCATCTCCCAAAGTTAATTGAAAGACTGACTCCAGTAAACGAGAACAGAAGCTGGAGTCAATATCTGGATGATGTTGCGTTCCACAGAAATATAACAATAGCCAATGACCGCACTTGGGCCAATAGGGAGTTCAGAAACAGGGGTGATGTGAATTTTGTAAAATATTTGATTCATGTAATGGAGGAAACGATTGGAGGATTCTATTTTGGTTATACCACTCCAGCATATTCTCCTTATAATCCAGAGCTTTCCGCGACTATCATGCGCACAATAGAAGTTGGACTCAACGGTAAGTGGACCGAATTGGAGATGGACAGACTAACACGGCACCGACACTTGAAAACCTCAAAGAATAAATCCCCTGAACCTTATCAATTCACACTGGGTCATCTTCAGACAGCCTTCTTCTTGCTGGTGTTGGGATATGTTCTCTCTGTGTTTGGGTTTCTGATTGAGTTCATTGCTGACAAATTACATCTTGAACAGTCAGTTAAATATGGACGACCCCATCAACCTTTTAGAAAATAAATACATTATTACCCTTGATTTAGTAAGATAAGACTCACAAGCCTTGACTACTCTACAACATGTGCCATGGATTCATGGTAAATAGCAAATGTCCTTAGTGAAATTATGACTAATCTACAACATAAGCCATGATAAATAGCAGATGTCCTTGGTGAAAATGTTAAAAATCCACACTTCAGGCAAGCAACTCAATGTTTCATAGGCTAGACCTTCCATGAACACGATTCCTTTTTCGGTGGATTTGAAATTAATTATCGTCGTTTCCTCCACTTTTCAGAACGTAAAGTACACATAAAACGTTTCTTACGAGGTGCCGACATGATGACACGCCGTAGTCTGTTGATTGTTCAGCGAAAACTCAACCAAATCCGGTCATTTAGATCAGCAGTTTGCCTTTTCCTACCTCTACGAGCGCTAGTGTGAGTTAATGAAACACAACCATATCCGGTCGATTATCTCAGCAGTTTGCCTTTTCCTTCCACTACGAGCGCTAGTGTAAGTTAATGAAACACAACCATATCCGTTCGATTAGATTAGCAGTTTGCCTTTTCCTTCCACTACGAGCGCTAGTGTAAGTTAATGAAACACAACCATATCCGGTGGATTATCTCAGCAGTTTGCCTTTTCCTTCCACTACGAGCGCTAGTGTAAGTTAATGAAACTCAACCAAATCCGGTGGAATAGCTCAGCAGTTTGCCTTTTCCTACCGCTACGAGCGCTAGTGTGAGTTAATGAAACACAACCATATCCGGTGGATTTGCTCAGCAGTTTGCCTTTTCCAACCTCTACGAGCGCTAGAGTGAGTTAATGAAACACAACCATATCCGTTCGATTAGATTAGCAGTTTGCATTTTCCTACCACTACGAGCGCTAGTGTGTGTTAATGAAACACAACCATATCCCTTTAATAAGATTAGCAGTTTGCCTTTTCCTTCCACTACGAGCGCTAGTGTGAGTTAATGAAACACAAAGATATACGGTCGATTAGATCATCAGTTTGCCTTTTCTACCACTACAATCGTTAGTGTGAGTCAATGCAGAGTTTCACATCCTTTATAACTATTTCCAGTGTAAAGATTTTTCACAGAATCAAAAAAAAACCTTGATGGTATTGAACCAAGGAACTCATTAATGAAATGTAAATAAGTAAATTTGGCTGGGGATTGAATCAAAACGAAAACTAGTAAAGAAACAAGCGATTTTAGGCTGTTTTTCCGAAACTGCATCCAGGTCGGAAGTGATTTTCGAAATTTGGTGTTTTAGTTAATTAGAGTTCTCCAAGATTCACAATTTGAAACCATTCCGGGCTCTTTAACGTTTGGCACAATTAATTAAGGAAAATGCTTAATTTTACGTTTTTGCTTATATGGGGACCCCTAGGCTATTTTGTCTGATAGATGTATGCAATGTAATTTTAAATATGTCTAATCCTTTATTTGAGGTGGCCGTTAATACATTGTAGTAAAGAAAGCTTTTCAGTCGGTCAACAGCGAGGCACGCTGTGGAACCGCTCCATAAGGATGAGCTCTAAATATACAGAGAAGTTGAAATAACTCCAATACTTCCAGTGCGTTTGTGTATTTTAACTGTGTATTCGCCAGGCGAGACATTGCAATACAATTAGGCCAATAGTTTAAATTTCCACTGAAAGGAGATTGTGGGAAGAAATGAAAACTTAAAGCCACTTACAGTCGGTGATGTATTAAAGCATATGCTGTCCCGGACTCTTCTGTGAAACTTTCCATGCTGAACAATAATTCATAGTAGATATTTTAACGGTTTACCCAGCGTAAGCTTAAAAGGCGCACGGACGGCAGGTTTTTCTTTAACTCGATTCACTGAAATCGTTACTGCTAGGCTTCCTTTGGTCATAAATGAATGCGCTTCTACAGAAACCTTCATCGATAAATCCTTTAAAGAATGGTGGAAACCGCATCAAAATCTATCCAGTGGTTCTCGTGACTGCCCGTTACATCGTAGAATCGGGGACTTTGTTTTATATTACAGTTTGCAGAGATTCTGTTTCGTTGTATGGTGTATGTTCGTGGTTATTTAGGACATGTAAAGATGTCTCCTAGGGTCAGGTCATGGAGTCCAGGTGATGAGCGAGCTCAGTTATCCTAGTTTCAATAGAATTACATTTTCGTAGTAGTGCATTCTTATTGTTTTTATTGTATCGCATTATGTTTTCAGCTGTGTCCTTAACTATGAATTACTATTAGAATTTGTTCGTAATGGCTTTTTCACCATCCTGATTGTATAGAGCAATAACATTTACCATGTTAGTAGAATGTATGATAGGGGCAGATGACCTCGCTGTTCCGCAACAATAAATAACTAGCTAAGAATGTATGATATTTCCCGTATTGATTGGTATGCAATTCTTAAAAGTATTACGCCATAAACATCATCATCAGTTGATCTGCCTGATGGCTGGTTTCCTCATGACGGACTCTCCACCTTATCCAGTCTTCAGCAGCACGTTTCATCAGCTCATAACATTTATCAATCCTGATGGAATCCAGCATCTGAATCCTTCTTCTTCCTCTTCGAACTTTCCCTTGGACTGTCCCTCCTAATGCACTTTTCACAAAACCATCTCCCCTTAGGCAGTGTCCAATCCAATTAATTTTTCTTTTCCTTATCTTCTTTAGAATCATTCTTTCTTCTCCTACTTTCTTTAATGTTTCCTCATTTCTCACTTTGTCCTTCCAACTTATTCTCTCCGTTCTCCTCCATAGATACATTTCGAAAGCCTCCATTCTTCTCTCGTGTTCTTTCCTAAGCGTCCAAGTTTCCGCTCCATACAGTCCTACATTCGATACAAAACATTTCACTAACATTCCCTTAGGCTTACTTTCATTGCTCCACAAAATAATTATATTTTCTTACTGAAGGCTTCTTTTGCTATTGCAATCCTTGTTTTTATTTCTTTAGTGCATATAACTTCTTGTGTAACCCAACTTCTTAGGTATTTACAACTATCTACTTGTTCAAATTCATCTTCTAATGTTGTTGTAATTGTTTCACCTTGTCGCCCTACGAGCATCCGCCAAACAATATAAATTAAGAAACAACTGTTCAATTGTTGAACAACTATTTAATTGTCTAATTGTACAGGTTTCGGCTTGACAATGAAGCCTTTTCCAGCTAAAAGTTGTGTCAAATGTACAATTAACTGATTGATTACAAAGAACAATAATTTTGCTGTGAGTAAATTTCAGAAATAAATAGTAAAGGAAATAAATATCCCTACAAACAATGGATTAAAATATATTTGACACTATGTATTTGGATAATTATGAACACCGGTACCTCATTAAAATGAAGTTCTAAATGTTAAAGCCTAATGTTGCAGTCATCAGAAAATCTTATGTCTTGATTTTCTTAACATGAACAAAGCGTTAACCAGTTAACACTATCAATCCAGTTAACAGAAACATAATTCAATATGAACAAACCGTTAACCAAGGTTTCTTCGTAAATCAGCAACATTCACACACTCGGTTAAAATGCTGGCCACGGTGGAAACGGTTCCACAGGTACAAAGGGGGGTCTTCCCTTGTCATTAGGTATGAGTGGGTGGATCTTGCATGACCTATCCTTAGCTTACACAAAATGACGGACTCCCTCCGTGACCAGAAAGAGTTCCGCCACACGTGAGTAGTTCTCAATTTGCGAGGCATTGGGTTAGCTAACCACTGACTCTCCCAGAATGCCAGTACTTGTCGGCTTAACTGAGAGCGAGTATCTCTAACGGGCACCTCCATTGGCCGAGGTGGTAGTGATACAGTAGACCTAACGCCTCTTACGTAGTTTGATCCGCTAACTCATTTCCTGCAATTTCACTTTCAATTATTGTAATCTATCCACAAATCCACGGTGGGTGAGTGGATAGCGTGTCGGGCTACCAACCCCTAGCTTGCAGGATCGCTCCTGGCCATGGTAATTGATTTTTGAAACGCGACAAGAATAAAGACACGCATGTCATACGTTGTTGGCTTGTTAAAGTACCCATTTGAATTCATCAGTCTGTGTTCAAAATGACAAAATTAATCCCTGGACTTTCCGCCAATACAAAAGTTTCTCCATTCTCTACAGTCGCCGACTTAAGACCAAGATAGCGTATCTACAAAAATATCCAAATTGGCTTTTTGCATGGCTTTTCTTAGTTAGAGTGAAGCATACTTACTGCCAAAACAGCGTAAGTGTTATTTTAATACTTTTTAAAATAAGCCTATAGCGTAAGTTACTTCCGCAAGATACCATTTACACCTAAAAATCGTAAGTTAAGTTACGTCACTTTGCTTCTATGGATTACGAGAAGAATGTTAGAGCTGTATCAGCTCAAGTGTACATACGCTACTTTGGTTCGAACTGAATTATTGGCGCGAACTAAAGTTTTGTTATGCCTACCGCCTTTTTCCTACTACTTAATTGTATCTCAAGTTCTTGTGGAGTGAGGTAACGTGGGAGGTAGGAAGAGACGGACCAGCCCGTCGTGTTATCTAGAATTCCCGTCTATTCCAACACTGCTAACATAGGGTCGTTGCCTATACTAGTGTGGTGTTGCAAATGAGTGAGAGATCGTCCAATGTATTTTGTTCTGTTACTACGCACGGACCGGGAACCCCCTACATCTCTCATTATCGTCCGCTATCCACATTCCTCTCAGGTTCACAGTGCTTGGACTCGAGTAGTGCTGTAGTAGCTTAAATTTCTTTCAGTTGTTGGTGAGTTATTGAGGCCGAGCTCAGACGATTATGGCTGCATAGAATATACCAGGTAAGTAAATGTAAAATAAATGACTGATGTCCGACACATGCGGCGATCAGAACAGAAATGTGATTATTGTTGCTTTGTTGATACACTGTGTGCAATGTTTTGACATTTCCATTATTAACAATACGTTTTTTGAATCGGGACACTCGCAGATGCAGGTTGATAGCGTACAAGCACAGATTGAGGGGAAAAAGCGTGATGTCAATATATTCGATCCATGGGGATTTTATACTTTAGTCAGTTTGGTTCGGAAAAATAACCCTTTGAAGTCATAGAAAAAAGACACATTTATTGACTTCGCCCATCTGAGGAATGTAATGGTGAACAAGATGATCAGTAAAGAACATATAGCCTACTTTCTCCTAAATGCATGGGTATTGTTATAAACCTTTGTCCTTTTCTAGGCGTATAATTGAATGTTGATTGCAGTAGCTTGTTGAAATACAACGTGCTATATGGATATTAAACATGTATATGAGGTGCCCTATGCTAGCGCTACCTCAGTAAAAAAATGTCATTCAATTTGATTTCACCGTGTTTGAATTGATATGGGGAATCGATTTGCACACTTACAGGGGCGCTATCTGCAAACTATTGTGCTGATGACATTGTAGTTCAGTCAAAAGATGCTTCCCACAGAAAGATATGTTACGGCAAAATTTGGTAGAGATCAAATAAATAGTTTGGGCGTAATTTGATTTAAACATTTAACATAAGGGTGGCCACCATTCCGTTTCCGTCAAGATGGCGGCGATATAAAACATGAATGTGAGGTGCCCTTTGCTAGTGCTACCTCTGTACCAAATGTCGTTCAATTCAGTTTCACCGTGTTTGAATTGATAGGTGGAATCGATTTGCACACATACATGGCCGCCATCTGCAAACTATAAGGCTGATGACCTTGTAGATTAGTCAACAGACGCTCGCCATACGAATAAATGTTGTTGCAAAATTTGGTAGATATCGGATGATTAGTTTAGACATAATATGAATAAGCTTTGAACATTTGGGTAGCCGCCATTACGTTTCCGTCAAGATGGCGGCGATATAAGACATGACACTCAGGTGTTCTTTGCTCGTGCTACCTCTGTACCAAATTTCGTTTAATTCAGTTTCACCGTGTTTGAATTGATAGGGGGAATCGATTTGCACACCTACATGGTCGCCATCCACTAAGTATTGAGACGATGACCTTGTAGGTTGGTCAAATAAATTTTCATACATAAAGGTATCATGATGCAAAATTTGTTTAGAGATCAGATTATCAGGTTGGTCGTAATTTGATTTAAGCTTTTAACATTTGGGTGGCCACCATTACGTTTTAGTCAAGACGGCGGCGATATAAAACATGACAATGAGGTGTCCTATGCTAGTGCTATTTCTGTACCAAATTTCGTTTAATTCGGTTTCACCGTATTTGAATTGGTAGGAGGAATCCATTTGCACACATACATGGCCGCCATCTGCAAACTATTGGGCTGATAACCATGTAGTTTAGTCAAAAGACGCTCACTTTTCACTGATTCACTATAATCCAATGAACTAGAAAATAACATGTTTAAACAAATATAATATTATGAATTATTTTATCAATTAATCGTATGGATTTTAGTGCCGGGAGTTTCCGAGGACATGTTCGGCTAGCCAGAGGTTGTAGCTGTTTCAAACAGACACCCCTGGGGTGAGCAACAAATTCCGTTCCATTTCAAGTAGTTCCAACTTTCGCTACCAGATGTCAGTGATACCTAGTGGTGAACGTTGGAACTTTGATAGAGCGTTACAACGAAATCTAACCAAGAAATTTAGCTCCACACAAGTTTAGTCTGTGGAAAGATCTTTTATATGCCATAAATCTATGACATGGGACCGCCCGTTTTACTTCCCCTCCGGAGGAAGGCATACTGAAGGATTTTAACGCTCTTAAAATATCCGACGACTTCGGCCGGGTTTGAACCCACTATCTTGGGCACAGCAGTTCAGCACGCCACCGAAGCCGTAACTTACAACACACTTTGGAACATAACCATAACTGGTGGTGACGTGAGGACGGCCAGTCCACTTGAAAACTTCAACCTTACGAGGCGAGCTGACCAGGGCCACTAAACATTCAGCAACGAGGGCGTGAAGTGTCAGCATGAGCACACAGATATGAAGTCAACATAAACAACAGCTCCGTGCAAGATTTGATTAAAGAAGCACAGATGTTTTTATTTATTTTATTTCACGCCACCACTTACAGGTTAAGAAATATAATCAAATAATGCTTTATGGTCATTAAATGATTCATAAAAAATTACTCCTACACTCAAGTTACTTACATAAGCCAATGTAAAATGATCTCAATAGAAAATCATTAGAGCCAAAATAGCGTATCTCTCTAAATGACCTTAAAGAAAATTATACCGTGATTCTATAACTCTTTATGTAAGAAATAAGTGCACAATGATCTTTGGAAATATATTGGTAATATATAAAAAACAGCGACTTCCAAATCAAAATATATAACCAGTTACATGCTAATCAACAATAATTTTATTAGTTTTTCTTGCTTCCTGAAAAGTAGTGATTTAGTAGATACGCTATTCTGGTCCTAAGCCGGCGTACTAGAAAGCGCTATAGAGTCAAGGAGCTTAGTTATGTAACCCCATTGACATTCATAGCGCTCCAAGGAACAACAAAATTCGACATGCAAGCTGCTGTTTGGGTGTCAAATAACAAAGCTTGCACCCGGTACCCAAGGCCATACGATAGTATTATTATTATTCTGTCATCGTCATGCCCGACTAAGGAGCGCTATTGAACTTATTTAGCTGATGGCATTGGCTTTCTCTTCTCCCAAAAGCTCTTTATCTTCTCGCTTTTGCGATCTGCTGACCAGGTTTTGTTGGATGGTCTGCAAAGCGGTGATTATCGAGTAATTCTCTGAATTAGCTCTGTCTAGTACAATGTCATCTGTGATGCATATTTCCTGAAGATCTTTTCCAACTTCAAGCTGCCAGTTGTTGTTAACTTTCATTGACAGGGCAAGGTTAAGAATCCTTTTGGTCAGTCTCAGATTGTCCCTCCTGAGGATATGCCCGTAAAATGTCAATCGTCTTTACCTAAATGTGTCTGAGATTTTCTCCGAGTGCTGGGATTTTCTTTCCATCCCGATTCCCCCTGTACAGACTGGTCCAAAAATGTTTCTTAGGATTTTCCTCTCTTGCTTTTCCACATCTTTAATTAATGATCTGCCCCCAATAATCAGCGTTTCAGAAGCATGTAGTGCTTCAGGCTTGATTGCTGTGTTGTAATGCCGTAATTTTGCATTTCTGGACATTGGTTTTTTAGCCTATTTTCATTTTATGAAAAAATAGTCTTATGAGATCACCTTTTGTCCGTGTGGTGTGTGTGTCCCTAATAAATTGTAAACGGCTGGAGCGATTTCAATGAAACTCAGTACGATCATAGCACCATACTGGCCGACCCCGACCGTGCCCTCCAAATTTTATTGTGTCTCACCAATCCAACATGGCGGCTGTGAGAAATATTTCACCAGCATTCAGTATCTCTGAAACTTTTACTGATATCACCCTGAAATTTTGTACGGTGATAAAGGGCACTACTACACGTTCACCAGTGAGACTTTCAAAACCCCAGTGAGTACAAAACCAACATGGCGGCCAAGCGAATGTGAGACTTTTGAATAGATTTTTCTCGTGATTTAACCATCCAAACGTAATGAAACTTGGTACAGCAAATATTTATACACATTGTGATGCACTGGTATCTAATTTAGTTCAATTGTTTACGTTACCTCAAGATGGCGGCTGTACAATATTCGAAAATTAAGTTTTTATTTCTTGTGTTCATTTCATGCGATCGAAATCAACATTTGAATAATGAACATACACAATAATCATCATATAATAATACATAACTCTATGGCCTACATATATTAAAATCCAACATGGCGACCATGCAAAATATTTAGACGGTTCTCAATATCTATTAATCTACTACTAATATCAAACTGAAATTTTGTAAGTGTATAGAGGCTATAAGCATAAGTTCACCTATGGGACGTTCAATAACCTGGGTGGGTAGATTATTGGCTGAGGAATAACCTACCCACCAAGGGAAGATGATTAAGAAAAGGAGGTGGGTTTCGGACTGGAGAAAAAGGATAGAAAAATAGGATGAGAGTCCCACAAAAGTTATAAATTTAACTTTAAATACACTTAAAGACGATTGCCACTGCAAATCAGTTCTCCGATACCTAAAGTAGGTAAGGACCTGGTCGAAGCTGACGGGAACCGCAGCTAAGACTTGGGCGGTTTGCCAGAGAAAGGCTTTACTGTATTTCCTCCCAAGCATGCATAAGACTACTATGGGGAAGTGTGATGGTCTGACAAGACAAATAGTAACAGATTTATTCTGTATTAACGATGGCATGAACTTAGGAAGAGTTAGGAAAGCCAGGATCTTGCCTAACTGTAGTATTTGCGAAATGATAAATCCAAAAACAAATATTTAATTTATTTAACAATTCAAAGAAGTTTAATGAATTTAACAAGTATGTAATATCTTTTTGACAAATATAGATCATTTAAATTCTTTAACGAATGGGGTCGCAGACCTCCTAACATTTAGAGATTGCTCCAGGCAAATAACAATCCTTTAGGTTTCAAACCTTTATATGTACTAAAATCTTAGTAAGATTTTAAAAAGACAAATGAAGTGATCAAAGATAAACATTAAATTGAGTACAAGGTATGTACTTTAGGGAATTTACAAGTATCTATCTTAGAAAAAGTTACAACTTCAAAAATAACAAAAAAAAAGAAAACAAGTATAATGAAAGAGAAGATCCTATAACTTGTTATGTTTGTGCAGAATTCATTTTATGACAATTATACAAAAGAGGGCAGGTCACTTACTGTGAAACCTGAAGAGAAAATCAAAAGGAAGGTTCTCGACCCCCTATGTTTAAGTAGGAATCACGAGCCAAATGGGGCAGTTTCCATTTCGTGAGACCTAGAAATAACCTTATTCATATGGTTTGTTAGTAAGGGGTTTAGGAAAAAGAAAGTGGGATGGAAGGTAAATGTTCATGGCCTTATTTAATGTAAACGGACGATCGCGACGCGGTAGAAAAGTGAAAGCACTGTTTCTCACTATAGTCTGTTAAATAGATGAAAAGTTCACTGTAGAAACACGAAAGTTTATGGGAAAGAAAGTTATTGCAATGATGAAAATAACTGGTTGCACTAGGTAGGCGAAAGTCTATTTCTTGAGAAGTTTGTGAATTACAATTAAATGCGCCATAGAACATTCCAGCGGAGGAAGAAAATTCGCTATTGCAGTAATTTATAATGAAGATTCCTCATTTTAAATAGTATTCCCACAAGTGAGTGAAAAATACATGACGGCAAGACTTGTAGATAGAGTACAGAATCTGGAAGGTTCCAGAACAGTCCTAATAGAAAAATGGGGCCAAAGTTAATCCAGCGGAGGAACTAGCTTGGTGATTTATAGACAGCGGGTATTAGATAATATCCCACGTGGTGAGGAGATTTCTCATTTAATTAGCTTAAGAAAAGCTACTTTCTCTTAAGGTTGGCTTAGGCAGACAAAAGCTCAACATGGCAAATCCCGCGATGAATGATTAACGCCCCAAATAAGTAATCTCACGCTGTCTATAAAATAATCAACAAAAGCATGTAGAGAATAAAACTGATGAAGATGAGGTTAAAACCTTAAAGCTGTACTTATCTTGGTTGCATGTCGAAGGTGAAGTTCCCTTTGACGGATACCTAAAGTGCCAACATGGCATAGAGAGTAGAGAGTACCTCTTGGTTTGAGGAGACTGGCTCTAGTTGAGCCTTAACTGACCGAGTCGACTGCCGACTTAGAAGTGAGACCTGCTCAGCGAAGCGCGGAGTGTCCAAGGAAGGGAAAGAGTGGGGGTAGGAGACAAAAGGAATACATATCAGAATAGACAACTTATCAAAAATAAATGTTCTTCTTGATGAATGGTCTTCAAAGAGTTGATAGCAGGCGATACTAGCACAACATAGTGAGTGAAAAGGTAAACGAAGTTCTCTTACTCATGGAGATAATAGCTGGCGATGGTAACGAGATCTAGTGGCCAGATGGAAAAGGAAGTCCTCTTCCACCAGGAAGAATTGAAGAGCTTCAGAGATTCGCTGCTAGATGACGCTAGGTGGGTCATGGAAGATATATATCTAGAACAGACTCACAAAAGATATAAGCGACATGACCATCAAAGAGAAAATAGAAGATCACTGTTGGTGTTTGATAAACAGGAAGGAATGAACAAGCAACGAGCAGTAAACTTTATATTCTCTCGTAGAGTGTATTCCAAGAATACACCACTTTGACATACAACGAACATATCCCCGAAATGCCAGTTTGATATTAGTAGTAGATTAATAGATATTGAGAACCGTCTAAATATTTTGCATGGTCGCCATGTTGGATTTTAATATATGTAGGCCATAGAGTTATGTATTATTATATGATGATTATTGTGTACGTTCATTATTCAAATGTTGATTTCGATCGCATGAAATGATTACAAGAAATAAAAACTTATTTTTCGGATATTGTACAGCCGCCATCTTGAGGTAACGTAAACAATTGAACTAAATTAGATACCAGTGCATCACAATGTGTATAAATATTTGCTGTACCAAGTTTCATTACGTTTGGATGGCTAAATCACGAGAAAAGTCTATTCAAAATCTCAACTTCGCTTGGCCGCCATGTTGGTTTTGTAGTTACTGGGGTTTTGAAAGTCTCACTGGTGAACTTGTAGTAGTGCCCTTTATCACCGTACAACATTTCAGGGTGATATCAGTAAAAGTTTCAGAGATACTGAATGCTGGTGAAATATTTCGCACAGCCGCCATGTTGGATTGGTGAGACACAATAAAATTTGGAGGGCACGGTCGGGGTCGGCCAGAATGGTGCTATGATCGTACTGAGTTTCATTGCAATCGCTCCAGCCGTTTACAATTTATTAGGGACACACACACCACACGGACAAAAGGTGATCTCATAGGACTATTTTTTCATAAAATGAAAATAGGCTAAAAAACCAATGTCCAGAAATGCAAAATTACGGCATTACAACACAGCAATCAAGCCTGAAGCACTACATGCTTCTGAAACGCTGATTATTGGGGGCAGATCATTAATTAAAGATGTGGAAAAGCAAGAGAGGAAAATCCTAAGAAACATTTTTGGACCAGTCTGTACAGGAGGAATCGGGATGGAAAGAAAATCCCAAGACTTATTATACCAGCACTCGGAGAAAATCTCAGACACATTTAGGTAAAGACGATTGACGAGATATTTTGCCGAATTTGGTTGTCATTGGTAGTTCATCTAGGTGCCGAAGTGATCCCCCTTGTAGTCTGTTTTCTGGTATGAGATCTGGAGTCCTGTTCTGGATGCAATTTCGTGAAGTTTTTCCGTGGAGGCAATCGCTTCCTGTCTGTTATTGGACAACATTGCGAGATTATCAGCGAAGGCCAATCTTCGTAAATTAATTTTGTTATTTCGTAGTCTGCCAAGGGTTATTCCTTTAACTTCTTTCTCCCAGGTCCTAATTACTTCTTCTAGAACAAGATTAAACAATAGAGGGGACAACCTATCTCCTTGTCGGACTCCTGCTTTAACATCAAAAGGTTCAGATAATTCCCCCAAGAATTTAGTTAGTGTTTAGTTAGTGTTTGCTTGATTAATTCTTTAGTTTTCCTGTCTACTTTGAATTCTTCCAGAACACGAACGAGGGTCGATCTGTATATCGAGTCACAAGCCTTTTTAAGTCTACAAAAGTAATCACCGTTTTCCTGCCTTTACGAATTTGTAGGATGGTCTTAAGGTTATGAATCTGTTCTGTAAAATACCTACCTTTTCTGATCCCTGCCTGATATTCTCCAATTGCATGATCTGTTTGCACTTCAAGTCTCTTGATTAGAATTTTGGAAAGAATTTTGTAAGTGACTGCAAGTAGAGAAATACCACTGTAGTGGTATTCAGTCTGAGGTCTAACGCCTTATCACAGGTATCGTTCCACCTCTTATGCTTACGTGTCCTGGGTTATTGCACACTTCCAATCTTCTGGAATTGTTTCATTACTCCAGATATCTACAAGCTTTTTATGGATTTTCTGAGAGAGAATTCCGTCACCTAATTCCCATATTTCGGCTTTTATATCACCTTCCCCTGGAGTTTGTTAGTTTTTAACTCAAGTATTGTTCGCACAACTTCTTCTATTGTTGGAGGTTCTGAATCTGGATTTGATTCTGATGTTCCAAAGTGAGTTGGTCTCAGGAGGGGGCTCACAATTTAGAAGGTTCTTGACGTTATCTGCCAAAAGCTTAGAGTTTTCATTGTTGTTTGTTTGCAGAGTCCCATCTGGTCATTTAAAGCATAGCGTGGGTGCCTTATAGCTCGTCTGTTCTTCTTTAAACGTTCTGTAAAAGTTCCTGGTGTTGATTTTCTTGAACTCTCGGTCAATTTCTGCCATTCTGCTCTGCTCATAGTAACGTTTTTGGACTCTTAAAAGCTTTGATGTCTCCTTCTGGACTTGAAGGAAGGCATGCCCCTTCTCTGTGGTTTTCCGCGAATTCCAGTCTTACCACGCATTCAGTCTGAGGTCTAATGCCTTATCACAGGTATCGTTCCACCACTTATGCTTACGTTTCCTTGGTGGCATGCCGGTGCATTTGGCTGCTTTTACCAGTTCGTCTTTAAGTTCTGACCAACTGGTAGCATTTTGCTCGGGGTTATTGGCTAGAAAAGTGCTTCAGTTTATTATTATTATTATAAACCTTAACAAGTTGCATGACGTCAAGTTCCTTTCCTTTCTAATTTCCACAAGCACTAAAGATATGAATGTGTTTACCAACCTGTTACAAGAAATATAAGTAAACACGCGATCGGGCAATTTGCTTGCGTGTACATCACCATGTGACACATATCAAATAACTTCTGAAAACCTACGCTAACCTATTTGTTGATTCCTCGGAGGACCACATCTTACGACGATTAAAACAATATATAAATGTTTACAAATCACTATAATGAAATTCACACACACACACTATGCAAGGAAGTACTTTTCAGAGAAGCTTTATAAATGCCATAATATGCTTGTCTCTCCAAGCCACTCATAGCAATCCCTACGGGGATACGAGTAACTGACAACACGGGTACTTCACCAGCACCCCACTACGAGCGCTGCTATGCAAAAGGTCGCCTCGTAATTGGTTGGCCCTCTTATACTAGGTGCTCTGTGTTGTTGATAACATGGCGGCTCCGCATGCTTGAAACTCGTTGCGGTAACTGTTTATTATCCTGATTTGGAGAGGCATTTAAGTCACTAATACGTTCAAATTACTCGCAATAGCAAATATTGTTCCTGTATAACACGATACTGTCGTATTTCTTCGACTCCATACTTTTCATTCGTAAAACGTATTTGTCAATTGCGGGTGTTGCTCACGCCAAAGAATATGGGTCATACGACATCGGCGTGAACAGCTCTGGATAAAACCATCCAGTCCAAAGTTTCAAGTCGGTGCGATCTTTTTAAATGGAAACGTGTCCTTAAATAAAATACGGATTGGAGTGACCCGGTTAAATAAAATAATAAAAAAATATAAGAAATAAATTGAGAGCTAATATTTCCATACTGGTAGTTGGCTGCCACACCACTAGCAGTGCTGCAGTAGTTTCTTGTTTCCATGCTTTACCATCCGTCATTCACTTCTATTATATTTGGTGTTCTGAGGCAATCCCCTTGCTCGCCTGTTTCCTGGCCAACCCCCGGGGTGGGCGAAGCTCAGCGTTCATTCCCCGCACTTCCTGTTTTGTGGCAATAGTAGTTTCTTGTTTCCATGCTTTACCATCCGTCATTCACTTCTATTATATTTGGTGTTCTGAGGCAATCCCCTTGCTCGCCTGTTTCCTGGCCAACCCCCGGGGTGGGCGAAGCTCAGCGTTCATTCCCCGCACTTCCTGTTTTGTGGCAATAGTGTCCGTGAAGTGCTGCCTTCTGTAATGTGTGACCAGAACATGAACCTGTCATAGCAATCCCCTTGCTCAGCTGTTTCCTGGCCACCCTCCGGGGTGGGCGAAGCTCAGCGTTCATTCCCCGCACTACCTTTTTGAGACAATAGTGTCCGTGAAGTGCTGCCTTCTGTAATGCGTGACCAGATCATGAACCTGTCATAGCAATCCCCTTGCTTAGCTGTTTCCTGGCCACCCTCCAGTGTGAGCGAAGCTCAGCGTTCATTCCCCGCACTACCTGCTTGAGACAATAGTGTCCGTGAAGTGCTGCCTTCTGTAATGTGTGACCAGATCATGAACCTGACTCCTAGTTTAGTGGTCTGAACATACTCCCCACCGTTAAATCTCCAGATTCAAAAGGACGATACAATACAAAAGAACACGACGTCGGAGAGTCTCCTAAAGCTATACAAAAGTAAATATTGAAAATATCATACTGAGAAACGTGAACCAACAAGTAGAGACACTGAGTAAAGTCTAGTCATTGACTGGTAACGGGATGAGTTTAGTTACAGGTTGTTTTAGGTTGTCTAAAGCTGTCCTTATGGTAGCAACACGCACGAGTCCATCTGCCCTCGGGTGAACATCCTTCACTATAGCCAACATCCAAGAGAGAGGAGGAAGGTTGTCTTCTTTGACCAGGAAAATAACATTGGGTTTCTGGTATTCCTCAGAGGTGGTCCATTTACACCATTGCCGAAGCGTGTTAAGATAATCGAAACACCACCGGTTCAAAAGTTGCTGGTTTAGAAATTGGACCCGCTGCTATCTTGACAAACGATTTAAGGGCAGGTCTGTTAGATCAGGGTCAGGTAAAGGAGTCAGTGGGCCACCAATGAAGAAGTGTGTGGGGGAAAGGTAGTTCAGTGTTGGAGAGCGCAATCATGGGGCGAGAGTTGAGACACGCTTCAATCTGATAAACAAGTGTTGAAATTTCCTCGAATTCCCAGCCAATATTCTGAGGTGATGTTTCGTGTATTTGACGGCAGCTTCCTTAAGACCTCCAAATTGTGGGGAGCTGAGAGGTATGAAATGCCAGTTCAACACTTCAGAGGCTGCGAAGTCTTGTAGACTATTGTTGAAGCTGGAAGACAAGAAGAATCTGCGAAGTTCCTGTAGTTCCTTGTCTGCACCAGTGAAGTTCGTTCCGTTGTCGCTTTAGATAGTGACATTTCCCTCGTTGCGCCATTAACCTCCTCTGCTGCAATAAGGACCTGTGTGGTAAGGTTGCTGACAACTTCTTGGTGAACAGCTCTGGTAGCCAAACGGATGCATACACTAATGTACCATTTCGTTGTTACCTTACTTCTCACACTTGCATGTTTTATAGACAGGGGTCCTGCGTAATAAACACCGACGCGACGTTCAGGAATGGGCGGGTAGGTTGTAGTCTCATCAATTGCACCCATTAATTGCGCCGAAGCTGATGTCTTGAGTCGAAAATAAGGTAAGCAATTGTGGAAGATATTACGAACAGCCATCTTCGGTGTTGGAATCCAAAACCGTTCTCGAAGAAAAGAGATAACATACTGTGAACCAGCAAACAGTATTCTCAAATGTTCTGCCTGTCTGTTAGGTGGTATAATTTGATGTCTCACATCAAACGGTGGCTTTGAATTGTCAAGACACCCACCGACTCTCAGCAAGTCGCCTTTGTCTATGAATGCGTGAAACTCAAAGATCTTGCTCTTTTTAGAAACATTCTTATTGACCTTCAACTCCGCTATGTCCTGAGTGATGCAGACTTGTTGAGCAATTCTAACGCAGACATGTAACTCTGCGTATAGTTCTGGGGAAGACAGTGGACCTGCAGATTTGGACCTTGGGTTCCTGGCATTCTTGGAGAAGCGTAACCAATATGCAGTCACCCGTGTGAGACGAGATAGTGAAAAATACTTGTGAAGATATTGATCCATATCAGTAAAACAGAACAACGTAACAGGTCTATTTTCTCTTAACTCTACTACTTCTGTTGACAAATCAGGGCCAATGGGCCACAAGTGTGATGGTCTTGTAGCCAAGTCGGGCCGTGCCACCAAAGACTCTCATAGTGTAGATCTGCTGGGTTGCTGAAGGTTGGAACTTGTATCCAGTTAGCTGCGTGTGTGTAGTCTTGAATGGTGGCAACTCGATTAGCAACAAAGGTTTTCCAACGTGTTGCTGGTGCAGCCAGCCAAGAGAGCACTACAGTTGAGTCAGTCCATAGGTAAATCTTGCTAATAGGCAGGTCTAGCGCAGGCAGTACCTTGTGAATCAGTTCATAGGTAAACCTTGCTAATAGGTAGGTCTAGTGCAGGCAGTACCTTGTGAACCAGTTGTGCGAGCAACAGTGCTCCACACCACTACAGTCTAGGAAGCTTAACCCGTTTCACAGGAGCTACTATTGACTTCGAGCACAGACGTTCAACGAAAGTCATTACTTGTTGGTCACGTGAGAGGACGTACTGGAATGCTCCATAGGCTTGCTCTGAAGCATCTGAAAAACCATGAATTTGAATGTCTGCTGTGTATCCATGGCAAGTAACAAGACGTTTGAGTTGAATATCCTTGATAGCTGAAAGCTGCGAATAAAGATGTTCCCACTTTGCATTTAAGTCCAGTGGAAGTATGTCATCCAAGCCTTGACCAGATAACCATAAACTCTGCATGAACACCTTGTACGACATCACAATTGGGCTTACTATGCCGAGAGGATCAAATATAGATGCTACAATGGAGGACATTTTCCGTTTTGTCAGTCTTAACGTCGTTTCAGGAGCAGGATTGTTGCAGATTAGGAATATGTCTGATGCAGGTTGCCACAGTATACCAAGTGATTTGACTCCGTTGTCATGATCCAGTGGTAGAGGCAACTGTGTTTCCCTGTATTTTTCAGGAATAGCTTCTAATAATTCTGGGTGATTAGCGCACCATTTACTTAGAGGAAATCCTCCAGCTTGCATGAGTGTGATAAGATCAGACTGTAAAATCAAGGCGCCTTAAAGGTCATGAGAACCACTCAATGCATCATCTACATACAAACGCTTCTGAAGCACGTTCGCATCTCTGGAAAACCGTAATGATTCATTTTCTGCAAGATGTTGCAGACACCTAATAGCCCAAAAGGGAGCTGATGCTGTTCCGTATGTAATTGTAGACAGTTCATAGCACGAATAGGGATCCTGGGGTGAATTTCGCCAAAGAATTCCTTGAAGTCGTCTGTCTTCAGGACTTTCAATTATCTGCCGATGCATTTTCGTTTCATCAGCTGTGAAGGCATATTGTGTAAGTATGAAATCTAAGAATGATAGAGAAAATATCATCTTACTTTGGGTCCGATCGTCATCAGGTCATACAGTGAAAGGTTACTTGACGTCTTTGCTGACGCATCAAAACCCACTCTAGCCTTAGTTGTTTGTACTCGAAGGCTTAACTACTGGGTGGTCTATAACAAACCTTGATCAGTAATTATAGAATTGTCCACTGATCTGCTCGGTTATTCTGGCCAGTAATAACCCACAAGAAAAGAGAACAATTCCGATAATTGACACGCCGAAGAAAAGAGGAAAAAAAGGAAGACTACAGGTGAAAAAAAAACGGTTCATAATATATCTCATCGCCATCCCCTACATTTTTATCAGAAACCAACTTCATTCATTCATTATTAGCAATTGGGGGTATGTCCCCCGTTGGAAAATTGGATATACATAACAAATAAATAATTATACATAACAATTCGATAACAATTAAATTGGAGTATTTACACAAATGGTCAGTTTTTCTTAAACACACATATGTTTGGGAAAAACCTCTAAGACTGCTGCAGGTAGAGAGTTCCAGTTATAAATGGCCCGCCTAACGAAATAATATTTACCATAATTTGTTCGCTGTGGTCGGCCCTTAAAAATATTTATGACATTGTAGGGTATCGCAATATTTATTCATATTATATATTTATTTATATATATATATATAAATTTATATTGTAATATAATTAAATATACTATATATATAACAACCTATATAGTTTATTTATTTTTATTAGTAGATTGAAGTATTTTATTAAAGTGGGCTTTCCCATACGTTTGCTAAGCTCACCCCATGCAGGTTGATTTGTATACGTGTTGTATATAGCGCAGAGTCAAGAATTCATCTTCCTAGCCTCAAGTGATTCCCACCCATGTTTCTTAAACAAATGGCTCACACTGCTCCTGGGATTAAAGTCACTGAGTACAAATCAAGTGGCCTTTCTTTGTACCATTCCCAACTCATTGATGAGCCCTACTTGGTATGGATCCCAAACCGCCGAGGCGTATTCCAGAATAGGTCTTACAAGTGACAAATATTCTAATTCTTTAGCAGAGGTACTACTTCTTTTTAATACCCTCCTTACAAAGTGCAGTGATTTGTAAGCTTTAGAAACTACACATCCTACATGACTACTCCATTTCATTATCATTCCTTACGTGAACGCCAAATAATTGCAAGAATCTTCTTCCACAAGTATTTCCGTGCCAATGTTATATTGAAAATCTTGCCTTCGCACTTTCCCTATTTTTATGAGACTACATTTTCTTGTGTTTATTTTCATTTTATTTTCAATCGCCCACTTACAGACCAGGTTCAGGTCGTCTTGAAGTACTGCGTTGTCTTGAGAGTCTTGTATCTTTCGATATATTACACAATCATCTGCAAACAATCGACAGTCACCGCGAATCGCATTTGGTAAGTCATTTATAAACGCCAAAAATAACAAAGTTCCTATTACGCTGCCCTGAGGTATACCCTACGTTACGGTAATTTGATCCGAGA
Source organism: Meconema thalassinum (assembly GCA_946902985.2). NCBI lineage: Eukaryota > Metazoa > Arthropoda > Insecta > Orthoptera > Tettigoniidae > Meconema > Meconema thalassinum. Next base: position 64,309,559 of record OX336390.1, on the reverse strand, counting down.
ATCGGCCTTCGACTTTCTTTTTCTGGGAACGACCCGTCAAAATTACTTGGATTCATAAAATGACTCTTCTATCAATCTTCGTCGAAGCTAATTTATGGAGTAGCATATCATGTGGCAAGACATCAAATGCCTTCGCAAAATCTATAAATACGGCGTCGACTGGAACTCCATGGTCTAATGATTCGCTAATATCTTGAAAAAGTGATAGCATCTGACTCTCACATGAGTAACCTTTCCGAAATCCATGTTGCCTATCATTAAACCATGATAATGTTTCCCACTGTTCCCTCAAGTAGTCGCAAATGAGATGCTCCATCTGTTTACAAAAGATAGACGTAAGCCTAACCGGCCTGTAGTTGCCCAATTCAAGTCTGCTCCCTCCCTTAAATATTGGGACTACCGTAGCTCTTTTCCAGTCATCTGGGATTTGCGCATTGTTTATGGACACATTAAACATCACCTCTAAGTATCGTGCCACGGCCCTACCTCCTAGTTTAAGTACTTCACTAACAATATTATCAGGACCCTTCGATATATTGTAACGTAATTTTTGTATTAGCTTTACAAGTGCTGACAGGTTTATTTGGAAAAGGGGAGCCCCCGATTCACCGTTAAGGTCCAACACACAGCTATTTGATTTATTGAACACACTACCGTAATAGACATTTAATTCATTAGCAATGGCCTGTTTCTCAGTAATTAATTTACCGTCACCGGACATTATTATCGACAAATTATTTGAATTTCCCTTTCTTCTCCTAACATAATTGTAATTTTTTCTCCACCCATCGCCTCCCGAAACAAGTAAACCTTGCATATAATTGCCATGAGCAGCCCTTTTTTTAAGACGAGCTCTCTTGATAAGGACTTCAATTTCAACATAAACTTGTCACTATCATGTCTTTTATTGTATAATTTCCTAATTGTCCGTTTTAGACTTCTGATTTATCGTGTGTAATACTCAGGATCAGGTTTTTGTTTCATTAATTTATCAATAGCTCTATTTAAAATTTTCAAAAATTTTGTCCCCAGGATATTATTGCGATTTCCTTCCGATGCTCATCCTACAAATAGCTCATTTAAATACCCCTGAAATTTGCCCTGATCCACCCTGCGATACTGGAATATGATTTTTTTGTTACATCAGAGTCTAATTTTGTAATGTCACCGTATCTAATATTTAAATCAACCCCAGAATGGTCACTTGATTCCTGGTACTTTCAGACATTTAATATACAGCTCTACAGGCCTTACGAGATAAACATCTAAGGTAGTATGGTCTCTAATAGGGAAGTCAACTACTTTTTTCATTCATTCATTCATTCATTCATTCATTCATTCATTCATTCATTCCTTTATTTGCAATGGAGGCGGGGGGGTGTCCCCCGGTGGCAAATTGGATATACATAACAAATAAATAATTATACATAACAATTCAATAACAATTATAAAACAATTAAACTGGAGTATTTACACAAATAGTTAGTCTTTTCTTAAACACACCTATATGTTTGGGAAAAGGCTCTAAGACTGCGGGAGGTAGAGAGTTCCAGTTATCAATGGCACGGTTTACAAAAGAATATTTACCATAATTTGCTCGCTGTGGTCGGCCCTTAACTTTGAAAGGTTGATAGCTCCTACCCATGTAAGTGGGCTTTCCCAATCGTTTGCTAAGCTCACCCCATGCTGGTTGATTTGTATACGTGTTGTACATAGCGTACAGAGTCTAGATTTCAGCCTCCAGTGATTCCCAACCAAGTTTCTTTAACATACGGCTCACACTGCTCCTGGGATTAAAGTCACTGAGCACAAATCTAGCGGCATTTCATTGTACCATTTCCAACTCATTGATGAGCCCTACTTGATATGGATCCCAAACTGCCGAGGCATATTCCAGAATAGGTCTTACAAGTGACAAATAGCCTAATTCTTTAGCAGAGGAACTACTTCCTTTTAATGCCCTCATTAAAAAGTGCATGGATTTGTAAGCTTTTGAAACTACACATCCTACATGACTACTCCATTTCATATCATTCCTTACGTGAACGCCCTAATATTTGCAAGAATCTTCTTCTACAAGTATTTCCGAGCCAATGTTATATTGAAAATCCTGCCTTCGCACTTTCCCTATTTTTAAGAGACTACATTTTCTTGTGTTTATTTTCATTTTATTTACAATCCCCCACTTATAGGCCAGGTTCAGGTAATCTTGAAGCACTGCATTGTCTTGTGAGTCATGTATCTTTCGATTTATTACACAATCATCCGCAAACAATCGACAGTCACTGCGAATCCCATTTGGTAAGTCATTTATAAACGCCAAAAATAACAAAGTTCCGATACCCGACGTTACGGTTATTTCATCCGAGAATATGCCTTCGACTTTCACTTTCTGGGAACGACCCGTCAAACATTCTTGGATCCATAAAATTACTCTTCTATCAATCTTCGTCGAAGCTAATTTATGGAGTAGCATGTCATGCGGCACGACATCAAATATCTTCGCAAAATCTATAACCACGGCGTCGACTGAAACTCCATGGTCTAACGATTCGCTAATGTCTTGAAAAAATGACAGCATCTGACTCTCGCATGAGTAACCTTTCCGAAATCCATGTTGCCTATCATTAAACCATGATAATGTTTCCCACTGTTCCCTCAAGTAGTCGCAAATGAGATGCTCCATCTGTTTACAAACGATGGACGTAAGACTAACCGGCCTGTAGTTGCCCAATTCAAGTCTGCTCCCTCCCTTAAATATTGGGACTACCGTAGCTCTTTTCCAGTCATATGGGATTTGCGCATTGTTTATGGACACATTAAACATCACCTCCAAGTATCGTGCCACGGCCCTACCTCCTAGTTTAAGTACTTCACTAACAATATTATCAGGACCCTTTGATACATTGAAACGTAGTTTTTGTATTAGCTTTACAATTGCTGACTGGTTTATTTGGAACAGGGGAGCCCCTGATTCGTCGTTAAGGTCCAAAACACTGCTATTGGATTAATTGAACACACTACCGTAAAATACATTTAATTCATTAGCAATGGCCTGTTTCTCAGTAATTACTTTACCGTCACCGGACATTATCATCGACAAATTATTTGAATTTCCCTTTCTTCTCCTAACATAACTGTATTTTTTTTCCACCTATCACCTCCCGAACCAAGTAAACCTTGCATATAACTGTCATGAGCAGCCCTCTTTTTTAAGACGAGCTCTCTTGATAAGGACTTACATTTCAACATATACTTGTCACTCTCATGTCTTTTATTGTATAATTTCCTAATTTTCCGTTTTATACTCCTAATTTCTCATGTGTAATACTCAGGATCTGGGTTTTGTTTCAGCAATTTAAATGGGACAAATTTATCAACAGCGCTGTTTAAAATTTTTAAAAAGTTATTCCACAGGATATTAATGTGATTTCCTTCCGATGCCCATCCTACAAATAGCTCATTCAAATACCCCTGAAACTTGCCCTGATCCGCCCTGCGATTTTGGAATATGATCTTTTTTGCTACATCAGGGCCTAATTTTGTAATGTCACCATATCTAATATTTAATTCAACCCCAGAATGGTCACTAATTCCTGGTACTTTCAGAGAGTTAATATACATCTCTACAGGCCTTACGAGATAAACATCTAAGGTATTATTGTCTTTAGTTGGGAAGTCAACTACTTGGGAAAATCCCCCCTCCCTTAAGAATTTATTTTCAGCGCTCTGAGCTTTACCACAGCTTGTTGACTCACCAGACCAGTCTACTTTGGGGAGGTTTAAATCTCCAGCAATTATTATGCTCTTTTTCATAGTATTACCCGTAGAAGTTTTACCATACAGTGTTTCGAGGAGAGAAAAGTTATATTTCGGTGTTCTATACGCCCCTATCACCTGAAGAGTGAATTTATTTCCTTGATCCGAAATTTGTACACATAACATTTCATGATCCATATCAGCCCACTTTAAGAAACTAGCTATATTTTTGCGCACACAAATAAATAGCCCTCCACCTCGCTTCCCCCGATCCCTTCTGTATATTTCGTAGGTCCCTTGAATTATTTTGCTACCATTTATGTCCTCATATAACCAAGATTCAGTTGCAATGACAATTGTCGGAGAATACGTCTCTACAAGATTCAAAAATTCAATTAATTTATTTCCTAAACTCTGACAATTAGCCTGTAGTAATCTTAGAGTCTTACCTCCGCAGCAAATATCTCGAAATAGCTCCTTCTGTTCCCATCGGCTGGCAACCTCTGGACCTGCTCCTCTTCACCAAAGCCGGCACGAACCGATGACCCTGTCAAGTAGGCTCCCTAGGTTGATAGTGCCCTGTCGATTTAGATGCAGCCTGACTCGGGCGAAGTCACGGCCACCAATCCAGCAGTCAGCTTCTACGTACACTAATCCCAGTTGTGCACATACCCAGTCCATGCGGTCATTTACAGTCTTAACTCGCCTTAACGGAACATCTCCCCGCCGAACAATGCCACTCATTATAATTTGTGCATTTCTAAACTTGCTTTTAGCTTTTCTGCCTAGTTCGTAGAGTTCACCCATGATGTAATCAGCTGTAGCCGTCTTCTTCAAATCGTTCGTCCCAACATGTAGCAACTACACTTTAACTTTTTCACAGTCCTCTACATTTGATTCTTCCACTTGTTGGGCAAGATGGTCAATTTTAATCCCCGGATAACACCACACTTTCGCACCTGATTTTCTTGAGATATTCGCACTCCATCGTATCATAGAATCACCCATTATGATAACGTCATTCTCAGTTTGCTCCTGCACGCCCTCTTCCACACTGATCCCAGTAGAAAGCCGTTCAGTCACATCCTTCACCGTTTCTTCTGATTCACGAAGCTTTGCTCTAAGTTCCTGTATTACTTGATCCCTTGCTTTGATTTGCACCCTCAAACAGTCCGGCGTATCACATACTTTACAAAACCAATTTCCGACATCACAATCCTCCTTCTTGACCTTAATACAGCCGAAGTGAAACCATTTCTCACATAGTCCACACTCAACACCATTCTTCAATGTTTTACTGCACGTCGAACACTTTAAAGCTGCCACTGGATCATTTGCCTGATTCACATTTGGAGTAACAGGCCCTGGATTCACTTACACTCCACCAATAACTAGCAATGCAGCTATCACTAGGGCTATGAACCACAAGTTGCTAGGTCCCGTACGCTCACACAAACACCGGAAATCCCGACTACCCTTCGCATACCACAGACTGATCCTCACCCGATAACACTCCAGAGAACAACCCATTTCAGCACACCTGAGAGCTCGGGAAAAACACGACCTTTCACTTTGACTGCCAACTGATATTGAATTCCCCCCTCCCTTAAGAATGTGTTTGCAGAGCTCTGAGCTTGATCACAGCTAGTTGACTCACCAGACCCGTCTACAGTCCGGGACAGCTTGAATAAGTTACTTGACCAAAACATTTAATCAATATTAACAGCCGTCCTCTATACCTACATAAATGTTGGTTTATGCTTGAATTTCTTGAAGGTAAGTTGTTTTCATGTGCCAGCATATTGTCGCCAACCTTGCTTAAAATCTCGCCATCTCCAAGGACCATAATACTACTAAAATTTCGTATTACACAGTTGCCGACATTTTTCTGGCTATAACTCCCAGAATGCATTTTCCACACAGTCTCCCAACATTATAATAACGATTTTCACTAATGTCGATTATTTGTATAATTTCACAGTTTTCTTTGGAATTTCAAGTCTAATGAAGTTATAACAAGTTGTACAAGGTAAGTACTACTAATATACATCGATTAAAACAGTTTTTACAGTTATTATAGACTCTTGATTATGTAATAAGTGCGTGTTTTACCCACTCGTCTGAGAAGTTTGGAAGCTATTATTTAATTCATTTTTGGATACATTCTTATTTAGATTTCATCATGACGCCTAAAAACACGAGAACAAGATTGGAGATGGATTGGAGAAACTCTACGAAGATTACTGGCGAATAGACTTCGATATCAGTAAGTACAAAGTTATTTAATCATTGTTTTATTTATTTTTATATTCAGTCAGAGAACAACTAACGTAATAAAGAACCGTAATGGTGTTTGGAAATTTTGAAATAGTCTTCTGACTGCATTTTTCGTATAATACAAACAAAACATAACCTAAAATATAGCCTATGTAAGTTCACTCCCTGGAACATATTCTTAGGTTCAATTTGCCTTCTAATATTGTAAAGTATCTTATTCTCGACTTCCAAGTGCCATCAGCCATAATATTATAATACATTGCATATGTTACTCGTAAGCTTGGAAGAATCTGATTCACACTGGGCTAGTGGTAGTGTGAATGTATTGGTGATTATTTCTGTAGTTGGCTGCTGACCTATAGCCTACTTAGTAGTAGGCAGATAAAATATTTATATTCGGCATATTAGGTAGATTTCATTAGACAGCTAACTATTGCAATGGGTACCATGTTTCGTCTTCCGGAAAATTTTGACATATCATCGCGTTTCACATCCCCCAGACCCCAAAACCACAGTCAGTTGAAAAGTTTATATATAATTTATGTTTGAATATATATATGTATATCAGTTTCTTGTGGACACGATCACTGCCGTAATTTTTCACCAATCACTTTGATTTTTTTACCGAATATGTATACCTATAAAATTTCGGTCAAGTTCGTTACTGGGCTAAATCAGTCGAAGGGGGTGAAATTGGGCGGCTTTTTTCGAAAAAGTTAAATATTGCTATAACTCTCTTAATATGTGAAATATCGAATCCGTTTGAAGTTCATACTATGTGTCGGATAAAGCCCCAAATTTATGTTTGAAGAGTTTTTTATATTTGACCAAAGGGGTGGGAAAAAGTGGGTTTTTCGGGAAACATTAATTATATCTCTCTTAATAAGTGGGTAGATTATTAGCTTGGGAATAACCTAACCCCCAAGGGAAGATGTTGAAGAAAAAGAAGTGGGTTTCGGACTGGGGAAAAAGGATGGAGAAATAGGACGAGAGTCCAAAAGAAGTTATAATTTTAACTTTAAATATAATCAAAGGCAGCTGCCACTGCAAATCCGCTCTCCGATACCTAAAGTGGGTAGGGACCTGGGCGAAGCTAAAGGGAGACGCAGCTGGAACTCGGGCTATTCGCAAGAAAGCTGCTGTGGTGTATTCCCTCTCAAGCATACATATGCCTACTATGGGGAAGGGTGGTGGTCTGGCAAGACTAAGAGTAACAGATTTATTGTGTATCTGTTCAAAGGAGTTTGTTTCTAAAAAAGTAATTTGAAGAGTGCAAATAATTTGAATCAGCTTCGATATTTTAGTTTTTGAAATTGTAGAATTTCTAAAGAACGACCAAATGCTTCCAAGAAGGATAGGAATAAAGCAATTATACCTTTGGGAATAATTTTGGTAAGTGTACCAATAGTTGCATTTAGAAATGACTAAGCTTTTACCCAGCGAGGCGCCGACTAAAAGTTTAGACAATGAGAAACACTTATATTTTGAAAAACCAACCATAAGTGTTAGAGAGAATCTCTACAAGCAGGAAGCTGGCGTAGCGAGCTATGCTTGCCTTACTGGCCAGTTAGAATTAGCTATTAAAGCTAAGAGAGACTTTACTAAGTTAATAACTAAGATTTCTTGCTCAAATGCAACAAATGGTGGAAACCCTATAAATAGATTTAGTTTTCTTAAATAGGAAGAGTCAAGGAAGACAGGATCTTGCCTAACCGTTATGTTAGAGAAACGATAAAGCAAAGAACAAATCTTTAATCAAACCCGACCGAAGTCGTCGGATTTTTTAAGAGCGTTAAAAATCCTTCAGTATGCCTTCCTTCGGAGGGGAAGTAAAGCCGGCGGTCCCATGTCATAGTTTTATGGCATGCAAAAGATCCTTTCACAGACTAAACTTGTGTAAAGCAAAATTTGTTAGGTTAGATTTCGTCAGAACGCTCTATCAAAGTTCCAACGTTCGCCACTAGGTATCATTGATATCTGGTGACGAAAGTTGGAACTACTTGAAATTGAACGGAACTTGTAGCTCACCCTTTACGGTGTCCGCTGGAAGCAGTTACAGACTCAGGCGAGCCGAACATGTCCTCGGACACTCCCGGCACTATGAGCCATACGATAAATAAATAAATAAATTTATTTAACAATGTAAAAGGAAGAAGTTTTTGTAACAAATATATAATTTTGATTTTTTATAAACAATTGGGGTCGCAGACTTCCGAAAACATCTAAAGTTGGCGCCAGTCAATTGATAATTCTTTTGGTGTTAAACATTTTATATGCCTTAAAATCTTCGTAAGATTTTGAAATGGCTAATATGAATAAATGGAAAATTTAAAGATAACTGACGTAATTAAAGTTAAACAATAAATCAAGTACAAGGTGTGTACATTAAGGATTTCTAGATAAGTATCTTAGAAATATGAACAACTTCGAAAGTAACAACAACAAAAACAGGAAGAAATGAAATAGAAGTTTCTATAACTTCTTGTATTAATACTGAACTACGTGGGTAGATTATATATAGGAGATTATATAAATAGGGCAGGTCACTTATCGTGAAACCTGAAGAGAACAATTGAAAGGAAGTTTCTAGAACTCCTATGTTTAAGTAGGGATCACTAGAAAAATGGGGCAAGTTTCCCTTTCGTGAAACCTAGAGATAACTCACTTATGAGTTGAAAGAATTGGATTCCCTCATTAGAAGGGAGAAACAATATAATTTAAGGCGTGTACTAGACACGAAGTTTTACAGACATGAATTCGTTATACATGGATCAAATAAGGGAGGGCACTTATGTAGAGTGACACCTCAATGAAAAAAGACCTAAAGTAACAATTTTATTATTTTGGTTTGTTAGTAAAGTGATCGGGAAAGATCAAATGGGATTGTGGAAAAGTGTTCATGGCCGTATTTATTGTACTCGGATGAGCGCGACGCGGATGAAAAGTTGAACAGGCACTGTTTTCACTATAGTCTGTTGATATAGTTGAAAAGTTCACTGTAGTAGCACAAAAAGTTGATGGCAAAGAAAGTTATTGCAATGGTGAAAAATAACTAGTTACACTAGATTTGCGAGAGTCTATTGCTTGAAAACTTGTAGGTTATAGTTGAATGCACCAGAAAAATCCCAACGGAGGAAGAAAAATTCGATATTGATTAGCAGTTCATAAGGAAGATTCCTTAGTTTGAAAAGGTATTCCCATATGTGAGTGGAAAGTACATGACAGTATAACTGGTAGATAGAGTGTAGGATCTGGAAGGTTCCAGTGCAATGATGGCTTGTTTAAATTGGGTATAGAATCCCTCGGTGGAAAACTAGATTATATAGACAGTGGGTATTTTGGAAATAACCCTCGATGTGAGATAGCATCTCAGAAAATCTTTCATATTGAAAGTTAGACTTGATAGTTTAAGTTTGATCAAGAAGATCTCTTGAAAGAAGTTATTATCACATAGCAACTTTCACTGTCTATAAAATCCAAGTAAAAGCATTGAGCCTTTAAAAGCGATGAGAATGAGGTTAAAACATGAAGTCGGTACTTATCTTTGCTTCATGAAGAAGGCGATGTTGCTGTTGACGGTTGGATCTAAAATTCTAACATGGCGTCGAATTTTAAAGTTTGCCTCTTGAGGAGAGGAGGCGAGCTTTAGTTAAGCTCCAACTGACTGGATTGACTTCCGACGTACAAGTGAGATCCGCTCTACGGAGCGCGGAGGGACCAGGGAAGGCAAAAAGAGTGGGGGTAGGAGACAAAAGGAATACATATAAGAATAGCCAACTTTACCGTAATAAAAATCTTCTTGATGAAATGGTCTTCAAAGAGTTGATAGTAGGAATCACTAGCGCAGCCTGGAGGGTGAAAAAGTAGACGAAGTTCTCTTGATCACGGAGATGATAGCTGACGATGGCGACGAGATCTGGTGGCTAGATTGATAAGGAAGTCCTCTTGTACAGGGAAAAATTGAGGAACTTCAGAGATTCGCTGCTAGATGGCGCTAGGTGGGTCATGGAAGATATATATCTAGAACAGACTTGCAGGTTGTATGAGAGACATATACCAACAAAGTGAAATCAGGAGATCACTGTTGGTGTTTGCGAAAAAGGAAGGGATGAACTAAATCAACGAGAAGCAAAAGCTTACTCTGTCTTAACGTGTATTCCAAAGAATACCCCAATAGGCACACTATCAAAACCGTAAAAAATGGACAACATTCCCCTAATAATTACCTAAAACGTTTGTCTGAATGAATTTTTGATATGACCCACCATTACGCCAAGGGATGAGAAAAATGATTTCGGAATTAAAAGAAAATGCCAAGAGCTATCAGTGGTTGCCATGGCAACACTAATAAATTGATGAGGGATGAGCCATCAGACGTTGCCATGACAACGCACTTGCACGAGATCCGATTCAGATTTCCATCTGACTAAGTGTGAAGCGGCTTCGGTGACGTAACTGGTAGCATGCTGAACTTCTATGCCCAAGGTGGCGGGTTCAAAGCCGACCAAAGTCGTCGGATTTTCTAAGAGCGCTAAAAATCCCTCAGTATGCTTTCCTTTTGGAGGGGAAGTTCCAACGTTCGTTGCGAGTTGCTGGTTGCGGTGGCATCTAGTAGCCAAGTTCACAGCTAGGTGTCGTTGGCGGTAGTATCTGGTAGCAACAGTAGAGGGAGTAGTAGGGGTTCTAACGAGTGTCATTGCCGCCGTGTGAGTCCAAGCCAATATCTCGTGAACCCAAGTTCGAATGTTGACAAATGAGGTGTCGTTGGACTCTGGCTGACGTCCTCTTTCCTATGGAACACGTATTAAGTTTTAAAAAAATTGAATTTTTGTTGTTGTTGAAAGTAGGCGATAGTTTGAAAACCAAACATGATTGAACGTTGTGCCATAGCTTAAACGAATGGACTTTACGTCCTTTATATTTTATAATGAAACTTTTTTATTTTTGATGTTTTTTTTGAAAAAAGTTCAATTTTGAAATATTTATATTTTGGAAACTAAAGAGTTTACAAAAATTTTTGTTTGACAAACATGAATGGCCCTGATCCTCTCTACCTGCAAAATAAATTTCAAGCCTCTAGGACTAAAACTGTGCAGTAGTGGGGTAAGGCCAGTTCTACCCATAATTGCGTGTGTGCTTGAATACGTATGGCTATGTTGGAAAAAGTTCGTGGTGGGGGAGGACTAGGGTCGAGTGAGGGGTCATTTAGATGGTATTTCTTCCGCTCTATTTGATGGTGAGGTTATTTTTTTTACAATGGGCGGAATTTGGAAACGCAATTTGCGGTAAACGTGCGTTTTTGACATTTTGGTGATATTTAATGAGCTTGTAAGGCTAGAATGATGTGTTGTTTAGGAACGGGGTGACGTTCTCTTTGCTAAGAATGTGTGTTGATTTTATTTTTAATTTTGAAAATTCTTGTTTTTTTGGATTGGCGCTATTTTAGAAACGGTGAATGTTGGAAAAAAATTGTTTGACGTTAATGAAAGGTGGGTATGCCCTCTAGGCGGGAAGCAAGTTTCAAGGGTGTAGGACGAAAAACAAAATGATAGCCTACTTTCTCGGGAACATTGGTGATCATTGGCGAACGGATGGTCGGATTATAACAAATTAGGTGTTGTTGGACTCGAGCTGATGTCCTCTTTCCTATAGACCACTCGTTATATTTTTCATTTTTTTTTTTTGAAAAATTTTGTTTTCGAAAGTAGGTGATAGTTTGAAAACCAAACACGATAGAACGTTGTGCCATAGATAAAACGAATGGTCTCTATGGCCTTTATTTTTAATAATAAAACTTTTTTTGAGATTTTTTGAAAACACTCAAATTTTGAATTTTTTTTATTTTGGAAACTAACACTTCGACAAAAAAAAATATTTGACATAAATGAAAGATTCCTATCCCCTCTACCTCGAAAATAAATGTCAAGTCTCTAGACAAAAAACAAGGCATTTTAATTTTTTTTAAATAAAAGCGTGTTTGTAGACAGAGAGCCGGTAGTGCTTGACGTATGTTACAACGAGCCTATGATAGGCCATGGTGGATATGGGAAATGACTATTTCGACGGGGTCGATGTATGGCAAAACGAGGGGTTGCTTTTAGAAATTTTTAGCCTATTTTCAATTTTGAAAAAATAGGCTTATGAGATCACCTTTTGTCCGTGTGTGTGTGCGTGTGTGTGTGTGTGTTTCGTGTGTGGGTCCCCCCATAATAAAATCTAAACGGCAGGAGCGATTTCAATGAAACTCGGAAAGATCATAGCACTATTCCCGGCGACCTCGACCGTGCCCTTCAAATTTTGTTACGACTCACCAATCCAACATGGCGGCTGTCCGAAATATTTCACCAGCATTCAATATCTCCGAAACTATTACCGATATTACCCTGACATTTTCTATGGTGATAGAGGGAACTACTATAAGTTCACTTATGTGATTTTTGAAAACCTGGTAAGTACAAAACCAACATGGAGGCCAAGCGAATTTGCGACTTTTAAATAGACGTTTCTCGCGATTTGACCAACCAAACGCAATGAAACTTGGTACAGTATATGTTTATATACATTGTAATGCACCGACATCTAACTTCGTTCAATTGTTTACATAATCACAAGATGGCGGATGTGCGAAATATTTCGCCGGCATTCTATATCTCTGAAACTATTAGCGGTATCTCCCTAAAATTTTGTACGGAGATAAAGGGCACTACTGGAAGTCCATCTATAAGACGTTCAAAAACCGGTTAACTACAAAACGAACATGGCGGCCAAGCGAATTTGAAAATTTTAAATAGACCTTTCTCGCGATTTAATGTTCCAAGCTCACTGAAACCTGGTACAGGAAATAATTATACACATTGTAATCCACTGGTATGTAATTTAGTTCCATTGTTTACATAACCTCATGATGGCGGCAGTGCGAATTTTAAAATTAACTTTTTATTTCTTGTGATGTACTCATGCGATCGAAGTGAAAGTTTGAAAAATGAACCTACGCAATAATTTTCCTTTAATGGTACATGACTCTATGGCCTATACATTTAACAATCCAACATGGCGACCATCCGAAATATTTAGACGATACTGAATATCTACGAATCTATTTTAGCAATCAAACTGCATTTTTTAATGTTCATAGGGGCTATGAACTTAAGTTCACCTATAGGACTTTAAATAACCTGGTGATCACAAATCCAACATGGAGGTGACGCGAATTATAAATATTCACATGGACGTTTCTCGCAATTTAACCATCCGAGTGCAGTGAAACTTGGTACAGTAAATCCTTATACGAATGTTAATCCACTGACATCTAATTTATTTCAATTGTTTCCGTAACCTCAAGATGGCAGCAGTGAAAAATTTTAAAATCTCCTTGTTTTTTCTTGTGTCTTAATTATGCGATTGAAGTTTGAATACTACACGTTCACAATAATCTGCATGTAACAGTACATAACTCTAGGATCTACATATATAAAATCCAACATGGCGACCATCCGAAATATTTAGTCGGTTCTTAATATCTACGAATCTATTACAGCAATCAAACAGAAATTGTGTATGTTGATAGTGGCAATTAACATAAGTAGGATATATGAAAATAGGCTGTATAGTTCTTCACGGAACTACTTGTTTCCTATGACGAATGAATGGAGGCGAATATTTTGAAATGTGACAGGCATGCTAAGATTTTTACCCCTGAAGGGGATCGTCAACGTTTTAGTTAACGGTGATGGGCGAGATCTCTCTCCGACACAACAGACGGTTATAGGATATGACGAAGTGATTCTTAGACGTTGGCGATCTCTGTGACCGTGCCCGGAAGAAATGAATTGCTATTTTGGTAGGATGGCGGGGGCAGCTTATGACGGTTGGTTTTGTGACATTTCCTATGAAGGATAGAGGCGAATATTTGTAAATGTGTTAAGTGTGCTCAGAATTTCTTTTTACCCCTGAAGGGGATCTTTAACATGCTAGTAAACGGTGATAAGCGAGACTGCTGTCTGGCACAGTAAATGGTTTTAGAATATGGAAACCTATAACAATTGCTCGACCAAGTCATGTGCATGTACGCAAAGAGCCAAAACGGTAAGGTCATTGGCCTGAAATGTTATAAACTAAATATTGAACTGGGTCAAGCATGTGTTTTAGGATGAAAGTATGTGGTTAACATGATCATGTATTGAGGATGGCCGCTTGCTTGTAATTATTATTACATTAAAATGTTTGGTAATAATAATAATAATAATAATAATAATAATAATAATAATAATAATAATAATAATAATAATAAGACACACACACATGTTTTGAATGCTAACACGCACACAGTCCAGGTCACTGGTGACTGAATATTGTACCTAGCTAGAGGACTCGTGAGAGCTGTTGCTGGTGCTGACGAGGCAGGAATGTCTACGTTAGCAGGAAGTGTGATATCAGCTTACTTGCCTCGTGGTGGCTAGCGGGTGTGCTGTTTAAGCAGAGACCGCCATTTTGGTTCTGAGGCAGTAGGACTACCGATGTATAAGAGGTGGCCATATTGGTTCCTTATTAAAAACATGAAACTAGTATAAGGTACACGAATCTTATTCAGATTGAGGAATGTGAAGAGGCGTGAGAACACGTGCGAGAGAGAGACAGAGAACCATTCAAGGTCAAAACGCTGAGAAAATACAACTCTCTCTGTTGCTAGGCTAACTGATAACGATTGCGTTAGTCATGCACTTGCCATTTTAGCACACGGACGTATACAGTAGAGCTGTGGAAGAAAAATCCTTTTATTTTTTTGGTAAGTACATATGAATGATTATTTTAATAATGTCATGCTAATGAACCTTAAATTTGTAGTTATTGATTAGGTAATTAATGATTTTTATTAATTTATTTGTTTGCAGATAACCGGTATACCTTACATGTCAGAGATACAAGAAACCATTGCGCTTCTGGGCCCACTAGAAGGAAACTGTAACAAGCCAGTGCAAGTGAAGGTGAGATAATTTTTTTAAACTAACTTGTTTGATTTTTTTTGATTGATATTATTTTATTTTATGAAATGCATATATTAACCTGAATTTAGGTATTTATAGAGGTTTATTTTATTTATTTTTAGAAACTTGGAATGAAAAGCCTTACCACCGTAGCAGTTCCTAAAAACCCAAAACGCAGTAGAGTGCAACCATTGTTTCCAGGCAGTGAACTATTGAAAACCCAGTTAAGTCTAACTTAAAAATGCTATTCCATTTTACCACTAATGAAAAACCATAGACAAAAAATATTAATTACCTGTACATGACTGGTACAATGATTGCTTTCTTGAATAATAGCCATGTATTGACAAACTGTACAAGACTATACTGGTTGTTGACTGGGAAAAGTACAAGGCCACATTGGATTTTCTAAAAAACAAGAAACAAAACAATATTATTTATAGGTGGTTCCCTATGGACTCAACAAATATCCACAGGCTTGAACAAGATAATCTGAACAAACTGACATGATATTCATTTTTGTTTATATCTTGATTAAAGGGGGATGTAAATGACTAAGGCTTTATAAAAAGAAAATAAGTGCATGGGTTACTGTTAGTGCCAACATACAGTACATTTTTAATTGTGTTTTGATATATTAATGACAATTAACGTTAAAGTTTAATTACAAGTATTGATTGATTGATTGATTGAGTGATGAGTTATTTTGTTTGTTTTTAGTTGTGGTCATGCGCCATTAATGTAGTGAACAGGCAGTGAACAAGCATACATTATGAGTAGGGGGGTAGTGGCGTTTCCAACTCACTCCCTCCAGAACCCTCCTCGACCCACCACTAAGCCTCAGCCATGTTAAATATCTCTTGAACGCATGGTCCGATTTTGACAAATTAGGTGTCGTTGGACTCGAGCTGACGTTCTCTTTCCTATGGACCACTCGTTATATTTTTTGAATTTTTTTTTCAAAATTTTCTGTTTTTGAAAGTTGGTGATAGTTTGAAAACTAAACATGGTAGAACGTTGTGCCATGGCTCAAACGAATGGTCTTTATGACCTTTATTTTCTATAATAAAACTTTTTTATGTTTTATGTTTCTTTTAAACACTCGAATTTTAAAATCCTATATTTTGGAAACTAGGAAGTTTACAAAAAAGTTTGTTTGATGTAAATCAATGATCCCTACCCCGTCTACCCCCAAAATAAATTTCAAGTCTCTAGGATGAAAACCTGTAGTAGTGTGGTAACGCGGGTTCTGATCCAAAAGCAAGTTGTGAGCCCCTGCGACCTTGGAATGTAAGGAGTCATGCTAGGGGTGCGTGCTTGGATTCGTTATTTCGTCTCGTTGTGCTCTTTACGGGAATGTCGGAGCCGAAAAGGTGAAATGTTGAGAACATGTTTTTTGGGGGCAAAACCGTGATTTTAGACTTTTTGTTATATCTCGCGAACCAATCATGCTAGAGGCATGTACGAGGGGTCCAAGGACTCGGGCTGACGTCCTCTTTCCTATGGACCACTAGTTATATTTAAAAAAATTGGAAACTCGATTTTGGGGTAAACACGTGTTTCCTGTGATTTTTGCTGATAACTCACGAACCAATAAGCCTAGAGACAAGTGCGAGGTGTAATTTTTTTCATTGCGTTGCCCTCTTGCCGAGGATGTTCGTGATGAGCAGGAATGAAAAACCATGTTGCGGTAAAACCATGATTTTAGACTTTTTGCTTTATCTCGCAAACCCATAACGCTAGAGACGTGTACGAGGTGTCCTAGGACTCGGGATCACACCCTCTTTTAGAAACTATGTTTGACATTTTGACAAAGGGCCTAACGCCATACATGTTGAAAAAAATTCTTTACCGATACCTGTTTATAATGTTCATGAAGCGTGGTGGTTGAGAGAGACGATACTGCAGGATGTGTGTGTTTCAACGAACCTGTCGCTGACCACAGTGGCTGTTCTCAATAGATTAATCGCTATTTCGACAGGTCGGTTTATGACAGAGCGAGGGTGCGTTTTTTCTGATACTTTACCCCGAAGATGATCTTTAACGTGTAAACGGTGATGAGAACTTGGTTCTATGTTGGTCGAAGCGAGTACAGAAAACAAACTTCCAGAGGAGCAGGATGTGAATGTCATTTGAGCTTATTGGAATGCGCTGATCTGGCTTGACAACAGGTGCAATGGAAAATGACTAGGACGCAGAGGACACTTGAAGGTGAAATAATCTGACCATCGTGGTGGCAGGGACGAGCGAATACACGTGTGAGATGACATGTACGCTAAACAAGTTACATCTTGTTTGCTTCGTACGTGACAAAATGCAAGTTCATGTGAAATTTGATCCGGCACAGGTGTTCACTTTGGGCGTTAGCTGTCCACGTGACCGATAACAGGATGTTCAAAGCGTGGGGAAAAATGATTATACATGCAATGTAACATATATAAAGACATGTCGTTATCATTTCCACTCTCACTTAGGTGACTACCTTTGAACACATTGCGTTGCGTGAAACCCCTGGTCTTGTTTAACAGTTTTGGTGTTGGTGGAAAATACTTAACCTTGTTGTGGGGTAGGTATTTATTTATATATTTATTCATTTATACATTTATTGATTTATATGTATATTTACAAGCAATTATTTATTGATTAGGTAATTAATGATTTTATTTATTTATTTGTTTGCAGATAACCGGTACACCTTACATGTCTGAGAGAGAAGAAACCATTGCACTTTTGAGCCCACTAGAAGGAAACATTAACAAGCCACTGCAAGTAAAGGTGAGATGAATTTTTTTAAACTAACTTGTTTCATTTTTTTGTTTTCTGTTTTATTTTATGAAATGCATGTATTAACCTGAATTTAGGTATTTATAGCGGTTTGTTTTATTTATTTTTAGAAACTTGGAAAGAAAAGCCTCACTGCCGTAGCAGTTGCTGAAAAATCCCGAAACGCACTAAAGCGAAACCACTGCCCAAGAGTGAACTGTTAAAACTCAGGTAAGTCTAACTTAAAAATGCTATTCCATTTACCACTACTGAAACTCGTAGACAAAAAAAATCATTACCTGTACATGACTGGGACAATGATTGCTTTCTTGATTAATGGCTATGTTGTTGTTGTTGACTGGGAAAGGTACAAGGCCATGTTGGATTTTCTAAAAATAAAAAAAATAAAATTAATTTATGGGTGGTTCCCTATGGACTCAACGAATATCCACAGGTTTGAACATGATAATGTGAACAAAGTGACATGACATTCATTTTGGTTTATATATTGGTTAAAGGGGGGGGGGGGGGTGTAAATGACTGTAGATTTATAAAAAGAAAATGAGTACATGGGTTACTGTTATTGCCAACATACAGTTTATTTTGAATGATGTTTTGATATATTAATGTCAATTAACGTTAACGTTTTATTTACAAGTATTGATTGATTGATTGATTGATTGAGTGATTGGTTATTTTGTTTGCTTTTAGGTGTCGTCATGCGCCATTAACGTAATGAACAGACAGTGAACAAGCATACATTATGCTTTAAAGTACTCTGTGCAACGTTAATAACTTACAATAAGGAAAAGTTTTATTATAACACATGGCGTTAGTACCAAATAAAACAAGCGAGCAAGTTGGTTTACCACGTGGGTTAAATTTAAAATCAGAACATGACCGTTGGTTAACATTTGAATCCTGGCCTGTAGGCTTTTTGTCGACACATGAACTCGAAAAAGCAGATTTTTTTACTTGAACCGAGAAGATGTGGTGTGCTGTGTGTTTTGTCGTATTGAACTTTCACACTGGGAAGAAGGGGATGATCCCTTTAGAGACCATTTGCGATGGTCTTCTCATTGTCCTTACATGCTTGGAAAGCAAGTGGGTAACCTAACCGTGCATTCATTTTACCGAACCACAAGACCATTGGCCGCTACTTACGTTGCTGAATCACAAATAAATAATAATTATGTATTACCAGCCAACAACGGTAGTGTCGATATATGTGGTCCATATGCCATAGACAGTGTTGAATTGCCATGTGCTTTTGAAAAATTGGGAGTTTGCAAGACTAAAGCACTAGCACACCCAGAGTACAGCTCTGTTGAAAAACGTTTAGAATCTTATAAAAATGTTTGGCCATTAATATTAAAACACCTTACCAAACAGCTAAGTGAAGCTGGATTTTTTTATACTGGTGAAGGGGATAATACAATATGTTTTTATTGTGGATTTGCTTTAAAGGATTGGCAAATGACTGATGACCCTTTTGTGGAACACGCTCGTTGGTTACCTAACTTTAAATACATGGTGTTGCTTAAACGTCAGGAATTTGTGAATACTATTCGTAAAGAAAACATGATTGCAGCACAAGACTTAAAAGTGCCTTTAGAGTTAGAACACGCGGAGCAAATACACGAGGCTGAAAGAAAAGACTTGTCTCACGAACAGATACAAAAGTGTGACCAACAATTATGTAAAATTTGTTATCAAGATGAACTAGGTGTTGTATTTTTGCCTTGTGGACACATGATAGCCTGTGTCAAGTCTGCATTAGAACTTAACACTTGTGCTATATGCAGAAAAGTAGTATCTGCTACAGTTAGGGCATTTCTTGCAAAACTAGTATAATTTATTCACCATGCATAGTGCAAATTCCCTAATTGAACAATATTATTAAAGCTGTTTTAGAGTGTAATAGGTATGCTTTTGTTTTGTTTATAGACTACTACAATGAATGTTCTGAATGCTGTGGGACAATCATGTGGCTTAGAGACAAAGAAGCTCAGCGAATTGCCAACGCATATTCCATTCCGCATTATCAAGATTCGGAAATTGAAAACAGCATTTGGTGATCGTATACTTTGTGTATGTGAAAACTTTGAGACATTTCTGCCTATACGGTTTAATTATATGTCGGAAAGTGTTTTTGATGAAGTCAATAATGCTGTGCAACCTGTAACTTAATTTATGAAGGTTCT
The DNA here is from genome assembly GCA_946902985.2 of Meconema thalassinum. Classification (NCBI taxonomy): domain Eukaryota; kingdom Metazoa; phylum Arthropoda; class Insecta; order Orthoptera; family Tettigoniidae; genus Meconema; species Meconema thalassinum. The sequence goes on along the minus strand of OX336390.1, from coordinate 64,289,572 downwards.
AAAAACTTTAGGTGCATGATTCGTTTAAATAAAATAAAAAAAGTCAAATAATAATGGATGATATAAGTCATGACAATGGACTGAAAGAAAAATATGTGTATAGAATAATAATGTCTTAGTGTTTAGTATTGTCTTAAAAAATATTATCATGAAACCAAAAAAAATGTATATAAAGTTTGTAAATAAATGAAAATAATGGTACAATGATGTTTTATTTTCTATAGAAGTCAGAATATTTAACATTGCAGAGTATACATGATTATGACAATAAAAAGCACACTTAATACAAGTCTTTGCCTTTACGATAGTGTGTTATAGTTTTAAAAACAAAGCTTGTTGTGGATCTTTTTTCTTCCACGGTAAACAATAGGCATGAAAACGTTATTGTCCTGTTTTGGATCATTATCACTATCATAATCATAAGCAGCATGATCTATATCACTATTATTATAATCACTATAATTATAATCAACATTATCCTCAACATTACTAAAACCAGTTAAATATTCTTGGTTCTCTTCCTGTTCCTCTTCCTCTTCCTCTACAGTGTCCTCATGTAGAGTCTGCGTGGCTTTTGATAATGTTAAGGGTTTTTTGAACATTGAATTATTTTCAATAGTAGTATTGTTTTGTAGCACTTGCTTTTTAACATTTTCATGATTTTCTGTTGACAGCAATAGTGTTTCATGTAGTACACTACATTGATGATCACTGACACTTAAAACCACACTATTTTTGCTTTTTAGCTCACTGCGACATTGTTTTGAACGTTGTTTTGTACAACGCCAAATAACAGAGGTATTGGGTTCCAACTCGTTTATGCCCAGAATTTAATTATCATCTGAGAGTTGAAAGGTTATGTTAGGTGAAGATAGGTTAGGTTAGGTTAGGTGAAGTTAGGTTAGGTACAGTTGGGTTAGGTTAGGTTAGGTGAAGTTAGGTTAGGTTAGGTTAGTGAGCTAAAGTTAAATCTTTAGTTATTCCCTCTCTTTCAAATACTTTCCAAAACTAAGAAAAAATCCACTGAATATATTGACAAAAATAACTTGTCAATTAAGCCAATACAAAAGCCAACACAAAAAGCCAACATAAAAAGCCAACACGAAAAGCCAACACAAGAAGCCAACTTAAAAAAAGCCAACACATAAGCAAATATATATAAGCTTATGGTAGGTCACTCCATCAGCAAAACAGTTGTAAACTTTGTAGTGTGAACATCGTACTGACAGGTCAGTTACTAATATGGAACTGACTACGATCAACAAAGGTAGGCAACGTGCACTCTATCAAGGCTATTCTTATAACTATAATCGTCAGAATGCGAAAGGAATAATATTTTGTCGATGCTCAAAAGAGAGGTCAACAAAATATCGAGGCAATCTGAGAAGTAACAAATAGTTCCGTGAAGAACTATTCAGCCTATTTTCATATATCCTGCTTATGTTACCTGCCACTATCAACATACAAAATTTCAGTTTGATTGCTGTGATAGATTCGTAGATATTGAGAACCGACTAATTATTTCGGATGGTCGCCAAGTTGGATTTTATATATGTAGGTCATAGAGTTATGAACTGTTACATGATGATTACTGTGTACGTGTAGCATTCAAACTTCAATCACATGATTAGGACACAAGAAGTAACAAGGAGATTTTAAAATTTCGCACAGCTGCCATCTTGTGGTTATGGAAACAATTATTGAAATAAATTAGATGCCTGTGGATTAACATTCGTATAAGGATTTAGTGTACCAAGTTTCACTGCACTCGGATGTTCAAATTGCGAGAAACGTCCATGTGAATATTTATAATTTGCGTCGCCGCCATGTTGGATTTGTGATCACCAGGTTATTTAAAGTCCTATAGGTGAACTTAAGTTTATAGCCCTATGAACGTTAAAAAAAATCAGTTTGATTGCTATAATAGATTCGTAGATATTCAGAGCCGTCTAAATATTTCGGAGGGTCGCCATGTTGGATTGTTAAATGTATAGGCCATAGAGTCATGTACCATTGAAGGAAAATTATTGCGTAGGTTCATTATTCAAACTTTCACTTCGATCGCATGACTACGACACAAGAAATAAAAACTTAGTTTTAAAATTCGCACAGCCGCCATCTTGAGGTTATGTAAAAAATTGTACTAAGTTAGATACCAGTGCATTACAATGAGTATAAACATTTCCTGTACCAGATTTCATTGCGTTTGGAACATTAAATAGCGAGAAAAGTCTATCTAAATTTTCATATTCGCTTGGCCGCCATGTTCGTTTTGTAGTTAACCGGTTTTTGAAAGTCTTATAGATGAACTTCCAGTAGGGCCCTTTTTCTCTCTACAAAATTTCAGGGTGATACTGCTAATAGTTTCAGAGATATAGAATGCCGGTGAAATATTTCGCACATCCGCCATCTTGCGGTTATGTAAACAGTTGAACCAAGTTTGATGTCGGTGCATTACAATGTGTATAAACATATACTGTACCAAGTTTTATACCGCTTGGTTGGTTAAATCGCGAGAAACGTCTATTTAAAAGTCGCGAATTCGCGTGACCGCCATGTTGGTTTTGTAGTTACCAGTTTTACAAAAGTCACATAGGTGAACTCCTAGTAGTTCCCTTTATCACCGAAATAAATTCCAGGGTGATATCGGAAATAGTTTCGGAGATATTGAATGCTGGTGAAATATTTCGCCCAGCCGCCATGATGGATTGGTGAGACGTAACAAAATTTGAAGGGCACGGTCGGGGTCGCCCGGAATATTGCTATGAACTTACCGAGTTTCATTGAAATCGCCCCAGCCGTTTAGAATTTATTATGGGGACACACACACACACCTCTCTCTCACACACACACACACACACACACACACACACACACACGGACAAAAGGAGATCTCATAAGCCTATTTTTTCAAAATTTAAAATAGGCTAAAAATGGGAAGGTTTTAAGTGTGAGTGTTCATCAATGTAGTGCTCCAAACGAACCACGATTGCTGTTTACAAACAATTATCAAAATGCTAAGAAGCAAGTTCACGAAAACGATATTGCGGCTAAAAATAGTGCAGTGTTTGTTCAAAAGGAATTATCATGTCCTTAAAAAGTCATGTTAAGACAGTTGTCAACGTCCAAGAAACCTTTAACACTATCAAAATCCACGCAGACTGTAAATGAAGTGGTATTGCAAGAGGATCAAAAAGGACTATATAGTAATAATGATAATGGTCATGATGATCATGATGATGATAATGATGATGATGATGATGATGATGATGATGATGATGACGATGATAATGGTAATGCTTTGTTTACACCTAAAATTCATTTGTTAAATTTGTATACTGGAACAAACCCAGAAAGCTAATTCAACGGCTTCGACACTTGCATGCTTTACAACAAACTCGGCATACCGGTCACGATTGGGAAATCAAAGAAATTGAACAAGAGCTACGTCGTGCAAAATTTATTGTGTAATGGGTCTACCACTTTGCGACCACTTTTACCCCCACTCTTTGTTCTGATATTTGCTTATTTGGTTCCACTTTTACCAGCGATCTTTGGATCCATATTTGCTCTCACAATAAACTATTATTCTTATTACCAAGTTGACTTTACTAGAGCTTAGTCTATGCTTGACAGTTGACTGGAAATATCAGTGACTAGGTATGGTAAGCCTTATGCATACTGTTACGTGCAATGCCCGTCCCAACGTTATTAAATATGCATCTTCCCTACATATATGTATCCCGACCTTTATAGCGCCCGCCTTGATGGTTTGGTTTCGCTTATGAACTCGAGGTGGCAGCATCTATCGGCACCTCTAGCCGGGGTTGTATCTTCGACCGCTAGAGTGTGTGAGTGGTGTCTTCTGATCTCGTCTAATTGAGACATATTTGAAGGATGTTGTTTTATACGTCATTAAACAAAAGACTATATATACTTCATGCCGCCAAAATAATTATATAATATGCACATTGTTACTTGATGTGTCAATCTGTGAGTGGACAATTACTATTAACATTGATGCACTGCGGCCTATACTCTTGGGTCCCCGCCATGTTGGCATCTTCACAGTCTGTCGTCGAGAAGGCAAGAAGCCAGTTGGTCGTGAAAGGTGTCGCCGCTGCCCGGGGGCTTGGCCCCCTGGCCTCCACGAAATATGGATGTATTCTAAAAAAGGAAATGCCTGAGCTCTTAAGGCTATAATTTCGCCATTTCGCCTTGAAGATGAAGTGTGACATATTATCGCAACTTGCTGCAAACAAAAGTGCTTGTTACCAAAACGACGCATGTGCGGGGTTAGCCATTTTGAGGCAAATCTAGTACCTTATAATATTATTTAATTTGTGTGTTAATGATTTTGTTATTATTGTGTCTCCACAGAGAAGGATTTAAGGTACGTTGTTTAAAATATTTATATTTATATATATTGTTATGGGAGCTCCGATATTGGCCTTGTATTGATGTTTAAATAATGTATTTTGTTTCGCCTTGTAGGCCAAAGTTTTCTGTTTCGCTAATATTACCTGATATGTAAATTTTGTTGTTTTCTTTCAAACCTTCCGGAGACACGTTTCAAGTTTATCTTACATTGTAGTTGATTATTTATTTAGTTTATTTTATTTTGGTAATCTTAGGGATTCGTCTTTATTAATTTGCTTTACGATCCGTAGCATTCTAAATTACCTCGTTGTAATTGTGTTAAGATGTAATCATTTCCTCCTTTCCTTTCTCTCTGGTGACCTTCTATTTTAAAAGTAATTGTTTGCCGCGATTCGACTGAACATGCAAGCATCTGTTTCGTGGCCATGTTTTGTTTTTGTTTTGCTGGAGTGCATTCTGGTCTGGTAGTGTAATTCTCTAGGCGTCGAGTGGGACACTCAAACGTGTTGTGGTGGTAGATCAATATGTTTTTTGTTAGTCTTGTTGATTTAACTTTGTGTTTTTGTGAGTGTTCCTGAGTATTTCTCTGCCACAAAGTTGTGGATTTGTAAATTGGTCCTATTTTATTTTATTAATTTAATTTTAAACCTTTCGTTTCCTCGTGGCCTTGATGCTTGCATGTCGAGTCAGTTTTGCGGACCTTAGTGGTTTATCAAGTCCTTTCTCATTTGGTGATTCCTGTCTGCTGATTTTCTTTCTTTTGAGCTTTATTATATATATATTTTTTAAATTAAGTGTTTTCGTTTTTGCTCAGCAAACTTCCATGTAAAGCCTTATCTAGTTTTCTTAGGTAATTGCCTTGTTTTGGCCTTAAGCCATTGTCCATCGCCAGAGAGGTTGTTTTTGTGGCAGTAATAGTCTTTTTAATTTTTTTGTGGCTGAAGGATTTTATTAATTTTTATTTTCTTGGCCCCTTTTGGTAATTAAATATTCTTTTAAATACTAAGCAACTGTTGTGGCATCATTTCGTTGGTGGCAGTCCTATGGGTTATCGGACTGTGTCTGTAGACGAGCCTGTGCGTTTCCCTCTTCCCCTCCTTCTTCCATCTATAGGTGTTCTTCTGTTGTGGCATGTCTTCTGGCGGTGATTTTGCAGTTAGCGTTGCGGACCTCTGAAAAAAGGTAAGTTGGCCCATTCCATCCCCATCCAGGTGTCGCACATACTATAAAGGATATTCATATTGTTATGGCTGTGAGTTTGTTTCATAGCTCGCCGCATGAGTCACAACTGCCCCAAGGCTGGGCTGTTCGGCCTCAGTGTATTGCGTGCGCCTTATGCAACAGGACTACTAGGACAAAGGGATGGTCCAGAATATTCGTGACTGAGCCAGCGATGGAAACCTCGAGAAGCCGTGAACCCTGGATGGGTCTAGAAGCATTTATTGAGTCCCCGGCCTGCTATATAAGAGCAACCTGTCAAGCAGCAGTTGTTGTGTTTTACGAGCTAATGCGAGCGTTTATCGTGAGCGACAGAAGTGTGGTGACTTGCGAAACCCCTAGTGAAGCCGTTTCTCTTGACAGCGAGGAAGTGAGAAGCATACAGGGGACTGCCTGTGTTTTCGTAAGTAACTGTAATTTGTGTACATAGAGGAGAGTTGCATGTAGTTCTGTCAAGGCCACCAGACTCATTAGCGAGAAGATTAACTGTTGACAAGTGAAAGAGGGCAAGGGCTCTCCATAAGCAAGAGACTTGAGGAAACTGGAGTAAGGTTCCAATTGCTTGTATTTGCTGATGAGTAGTGTATCTTCCTGCAAGCAATAAAGCTAACTTCTCTTTAAAGCAGTAATTGGTGTTGTGCTTTCTACCCACCGTAATCCAAATAACAAAAGTGCCACTAGGGGGGTGGCACGTAACAACTGGTGTCAGAAGCCGGATTACGAACTCAAGCACAAGCACAACACCCGACGGTCCTGGTTTCAAAACCCGAGCAGGTCATTTTTTTTACATTTTCCTGTGAGCGCATGCCCCTTACAAGACAAACATCTAAAATGGAAGAGCAATTCGCAGCATTGCTAGAAAAGTTAAGTGGCATGGAAACTAAGATGGAAGACGGCCAGAAGAATTTAACCAAGGACCTAACTGCCAAATTAGAAGACGGCCAGAAGAAGATGGAAGACGGTCAAAATAAGTTAGCGGAGGACCTGAAGAAGATGGAAGACGGCCAGAAGAAGTTGGCCGAGGACCTAACTGACAAACTAGAAGACGGCCAGAAGAAGTTAGCCGAGGACCTAACTGCTAAATTAGAAGATGGCCAGAAGAATTTAATCAAGAAGACAGAGGACGGCCAGAAAAGATGGAAGACGGGCAGAATAAGTTAGCACAGGACCTGAAGAAATTAGAACTGTGTCTGCGTGAGGAAGTGGAAAAGAAGTTCGACGCCTTAAAAGAAGAAGTTGCCGAGCTACGCCGACGCCCGCTGACGGGGGTGGAAGAGAGATTCAACGCTCTACAAAAGGAATTTGCTGAGCTGCGCCGACACCCGCCGACAGGGATGGAAGATAGATTCAGAGCCCTACTAGAGGAAGTCGCCGAGCTGCGTCGACGCCCGCCGACCGGGGTGGATGAGAGAGTCAAAGCCCTACAAGAGGAAGTTGCCGAACTGCGCCAACGCCCACTCACGGGGGTGGAAGAGATATTCAACGCTCTTCAAGAGGAAGTTGCCGAGCTGCGCCGACGCCCGCCCACAGCTACACCGGGGACATCAGGAACGGGACAGAGCAGAGTGACGCCCCCAACCTTCGACGGAAAGGTCCCGTGGAGCACCTATTTAGGTCAGTTCGAGGCAGCCTGTTCCACAAACAACTGGAACAGCACGGAAAAGGCTACAGCTCTCATTGTAGCGCTGAGAGGGGACGCCCTTAACGTCCTTCAGGCCATCCCGACTGGATCCCAGGACTACGCTACACTGATCGCCCATATGGTGTCCCGATATGGGGATAGCCATCTTCAGCAGGCCAACCAGATGCAGCTCCGGACCCGGGTACAAAGGAACGCGGAAACCCTGCAGCAGTTCGAGATGGACATCGCACGCCTCGTAAGGCTCGCCTACCCAACAGCGCCGGCCGACTTTCTGGAACAGATTGCGACGCAGACCTTCACCGACGGGCTACGGGACCCGGACACTCAACAGGCGCTGCGACTCGCGCGCAATAAGACCCTGGCAGATGCGCTGAGCCACGCACTTGAATTCGAGACGGCAAAACATCCGACCGTAGTGATGTGTCGTGTGATCGGGAAGTTCGGTGGTGCTGTGCAGAGAGACACTTTATATTCTCTACCGCGGCGGCTTGTGGTCTCCCAGTTCTGCGCCATGCCCCCGCCACACCTCATGGACCGGTACTGCGTTGCCGTGCTTCCTCCAGAGCGGTATGCTTGACACTGCTACTGTTATCAGGTGACATACATCTAAACCCAGGCCCCCTTAACCTCTACTATCAAAACGCACAGAGCATCAAAAACAAACTAACAGACTGTTTAGCAAATGTAACGGAAGTTAATCAATTTGATATCCTCTGCCTCTCAGAAACATGGTTGTCAGACCGTGTCATGTGGGGAACTTCCGTTTTCGTCTGAATTCAATGTGTTTCGGCGCGTTAGGGATTCAAGGGGTGGTGGAGTTGCAATCGCAGTTCATAACAAATTAAAGGCAAAACATCGGCCTGATTTAGAAACTTCCTGTGAAATAATATGGGTTGAGATTAATATCCCAAAAAGGAAGAATTTACTCGTAGGATGCTTCTACCGTCCACCTACCAGCAAAATTGACACCTTAGAAGAATGTTTCAACTCTACTGTTCATGCCCTCAACCAAGAAAATGAAATAGTGTTAGTAGGTGATTTTAACTCCCATATCTCCTGGACATCAATAGACAACGTTACCATACACTATCCCCCAATAGATACCTTCATCTTATCAAATTTTATAAACGGTCTACATCTGAAACAGTTCAACCTGCACCCAACAAGGAAATACGAAACACTAGACCTCATATTTTCAACCCTACGTAATGTCACTGTGACCGTTGGAAGAAATATCCTGAACACCGATCATAGTTCAATAGAAGCTACCCTCTCCGTCCCAGCCAGCAGACATAAAACTGCCCACCCGCCGAGAAGAAAGCTTTCCCTCTTTGGAGAAAAGTCGACTGGCAAGCTGTCAATCAGGATTTACAATCTCTGCCCTGGTGCCTCCTAACAGCTGAGAGAGACGTAAATAGCGCTGTGACCTTGTTTGAGAATTTACTCTACTCGGCTATTAAACAACATGTTCCTTTCTCCCTACCCAAATCCAACAAATATCCGCACTGGCTTAGTCAAAACACCAAACTTCTTCTCCAAAATAAAACTCGTGCATGGTCGCTCTGGAAATCTGTTCCTAATCCTCATACACGGAAAATATCAAGAGTTCATATGACAGAAGATTACAACCGCTACATTTCTTCCATAACAGGAAATCTCAAGAATAACCCGAAGAAGTTCCGGACACTTATATCATCCCGTAGAAAGACTCCTAGGATTACACTTAACCTAAACCTCCATAATGAAGAAATCCCATTTGAATCGAGGTCCACACATTTCAATGAATATTTTCACTCAAACTTTTCAGTTCCCATACCAATCCCCAGTCCCCCTCAACTTACTAGCGTCTGTTCTGATTCATCGTCTCAAATTTCAACGACCCCCGATGAAATCCAAAATATTTTAAAAAATCTGCCCACAAGCCGATCTACTGGACCATCAGACATAAGCCCTATATTCCTGAAAAACACCTCTGCATCTCTCAGCATCCCCTTGTCCATAATACTCAACTGGTGCATGACTTCCGGCACTTTTCCTGAGTCATGGAAGAGAGCTGATGTCACACCTGTCTTTAAATCAGGCAGCAAGCACGAAATTTCCTCGTACAGACCTATATCTATCGTCCCTATACACTCCTCAGTCTTCGAAAGAATAATACATTGCCGTCTCCTCACTTTCACCAAACCATACCACTCAGAAGAACAACATGGCTTCGTCCCTGGAAAATCATGTTTAACAAATCTGTCTGTTCTGAACCATCACATAATTTCTGCATTACATCAAAAATCTCAGCTAGATGTAATCTACGTTGACATGGCCAAAGCATTTGATTCAATGAACCATTTCCTTCTCCTCCACAAGCTTGCTTCACGATACAACGTACATGGATCCTTCATATCCCTAATACAAAGCTTCCTGTCCAATAGGCAACAACGGGTAGTGCTTCCAGTGTCTGTATCATCCTGGCTCCCAGTCTTATCACTAGTAACTGAGGGAAGTATCCTGGGACCCCTTCTCTTCGTGCTGTATATGGATGATATAAACACATGCGTGCAAAATTCTCCGTGTTCCCTTCTTCTGTACGCTGATGACCTCAAGATATTCAGAGAAATGTCCAGTTCCGACGACCACGCTGAGCTCCAGGAAGCAGTGAATGCATGTACTGATTGGTTCAACAAATGGAGGTTATAACCAAATCCCAAAAAGTGCTTCAAAGTTTCTTTCTCACTACTGAAATCTGGAAATCAAGCGGACTATAAAATATGTGGAAATAAATTGGATACGGTTTCTCAGGTAAGAGATTTAGGTATTATTCACGATGATAAATTGAAATTCTCTCCCCACATTGACCATATCAAATCTCGCGCAATGCGCAGTCTCGGCATTCTATACAGATTCACAGAAATTAAAGACCTCACTGCACTTAAATTATACTTCACCACATATGTTCTCCCTAACCTAGATTTCTCTTCCCCAATTTGGTCTACTTCGGCTATAACCAATATTTCTAAATTGAACAGTGTCTTTAGTTTCTTCATATCAATAGTCAAAGCTCGCAATGCTTCGCTAAGGCAGTTTGCCAAATCCGACATTCTAAATCAGCTCAATATACTCGACCTGAGAAGCCGCTTACAATTTACTGACCTGTGTTTCCTACATAAAGTTATGAATTGTTAAACAAAATGTAACATGCTCTTAAGCTACTTCCCACTCCATGTCTCCTCCCGTTCAACACGTCAGAACCATGTACACCATATACCCCGCCCACGAATTGAAGTACAGAAGTGCTCTATATTCCACCGTCTACCTACCCTTAGTAACTCCCTTCCAAATATTGACATATTCTCTCCCTATAGAACATTCAAACATAACATTAGAAGATCCCTTTCATCCTCGATTCCTACCCCCTCACCCTCCTAATCACCCACTACCCCAATCACTCCCTGCATTTTACCCGAGACTTGTCCCTTGCTGCCATCACTGCCATTGTTATTGTTGTTATTTATGTTAATACTATTTGAAATTGTTAAAATATTAGTGTAAAATGACATATCATGGTTGTATCTAATAATTATTAAATAAATAAATAAATAAATCCGGAATGCACGCGCGGGTTATTTATTTATTTATTTATTTATTTATTTATCGTATGGCTTTTAGTGCCGGGAGTGTCCGAGGACATGTACGGCTCGCCTGAGTTGTAGCTGCTTCCAGCGGACACCCTAAAGGGTGAGCTACGAGTTCCGTTCAATTTCAAGTAGTTCCAACTTTCGCCACCAGATATCAATGATACCTAGTGGTGAACGTTGGAACTTTGATAGAACGTTCTGACGAAATCTAACCTAACAAATTTTGCTTTACACAAGTTTAGTCTGTGAAAGGATCTTTTACATGCCATAAATCTATGACATGGGACCGCCGGCTTTACTTCCCCTCCGAAGGAAGGCATACTGAAGGATTTTTAACGCTCTTAAAAAATCCGACGACTTCGGCCGGGTTTGAACCCGCTATCTTGGGCACAGCAGTTCAGCATGCTACCGACTATGCCACCGAAGCCGACGGGTGCGTCAAGTGGACGTCGACGAACCAGCAAAAACCAACGAGACCAAGCCCCTGGCCGACGAGTTGATGGAGGCGCTAGGCCGGTTCTTCAAGAGTCGCAGTACCACCAACAAAAACATAGCCGAACGACTTCCGGAGAGGCGGCCCGGAAGAGGACTACCGACCTGCTGGACCTGCCGTAAGAGAGGCCACCTGAGCAAGGACTGCGGTGATCGCCGCCGCCAAGGGTTTCTGTCGGGACAGTCAGTCGTACGGAAACCGCGCGGCCCAGGAAAGCAAGTATCAGCCAGCCTTTGGGGGGCAAAGGTTGGCTTATGACAGTCGTCAAGCCCCGGCAGTCCAAGTGCGCGTGACGAAGTTACGGAGGGACAATAGCAGCCTCATGGTCGACGGAGTCGTCAACGGAGTGAGCTGGCCCATGCTAATCGACACGGGAGCATCGAGGACCATCGTCAACCCCACCTGGATCCCGAAGTGGAGAGTGCAACCCACACAAAGGAACCTCCAGCTAATAACCGCGACCGGAGAGACCGCACCGGTACATGGTGAAGGATCACTGGTGTTCGTCATTGGTCGACGGGCGATAAAGCATCCAGTGCTTGTGGCTGACGTATCAAATGAAGTGATCATCGGACTGGACTTCCTGGACGAAGAACAACATCATCTCGGATCTGAGTACCAACACTCTGCACTTCGGAAGTGAGGAACTTGCTTTGCAACCAGCACACGAGGCCGTCGCCGCACGACGAGTAAGGCTGAGAGAGGACGTCATCGTTCCCGCCAGGACGGAAGTCAGCGCTGCCGTAATTGTCGACGGAACAGCTGGGGGAGTGGCGGCTGTCATCGAGCCAAAATATGAGGACATCCAGACAAAAGGATTACTAGTTGCCAAGACTCTCATCAACATGACGTCTCGGCCGTTAGTCCGCCTGTCCAACCTGAACGACTACGATATTACGGTTCACCGGGACACCAACCTAGGAGTCTGCGAGCCCGTTACCTGGATTGCCCGCATCACAGACACGACGGACGGACACTTGCAGACGGACAACCGAAGAAGACGCGCCCTGCCAGAAGAACTACAGAAGCTGTACCAAGGATCCCAGGACCATTTAGACGAGGAACAATCACGCCAACTTCGGGACCTGCTACACGAATTCCAGGATGTCTTCTCCGTGGGGAGCAAAGACTTCGGCAGGACAAGCTTGGTCCAGCACAGAATTGACGTTGGGGACTGCGCACCGATTAGGGCCCCATTCCGACGTGTCCCGCTCGCCAAGCAAGCCAAAGTCGACCGGATGGTAGAAGAGATGAAGGATCAAGGGGTGATCGAGCCATCACATAGTCCTTGGAGTTCTCCGGTCGTGCTTGTGAAGAAGAAGGACGGTTCCACCAGGTTCTGCGTGGACTACAGGCGGGTGAACGACGTCACGAAGATGGAGAGCTACCCTCTACCCCGGATCAACGACACGCTGGACACCATATCAGGATCAAGATGGTTCTCCACCTTGGATTTGAAGAGTGGCTACTGGCAGGTGGAGGTCCACCCTAAGGACCGCGAGAAAACGGCGTTCTCTGTGGGCAGCGGGCTCTGGCAGTTCACCGTCATGCCATTCGGTCTGTGCAACGCCCCTGCGACCTTCGAAAGGCTAATGCAGTCCATTCTGAGGGGACTACACTGGAAGACCTGCCTGGTCTACCTAGACGATGTCATCGTTCTAGGAAGAAGCTTCGAGGAGCACTACAGCAACCTGAAGGAGATCTTGATGAAGCTACGGGCTGCCCAGCTGAAGTTGAGCCCCAAGAAGTGTCAGCTCTTCCAGAAGCAGGTCCAGTACCTTGGGCATATCGTCTCCGAGGAAGGGGTGCGCAACGACCCAGAGGAGACCGCAGCTGTGAGGGAGTGGCCAGTTCCGAAGGACAAGTCCCAACTACGAAGCTTCCTGGGACTCTGCACTTATTACCGTCGCTTCGTGAGAGGATTCGCCGACATCGCCAAATCTTTACATCGACTGACTGAGAAGGACCAACTCTTCACGTGGACAGCAGAATGCCACAGTGCCTTCGAACAACTCAAGCTGGCTCTGTGCACCGCCCCTATTCTGGCCTACCCCAGACCTGGAACAAGGTTCATCGTCGATACCGATGCCAGCGACTTTGGTATAGGGGGAATCCTATCGCAAGTAGTGGACGGCGAGGAGAGAGTAGTGGCCTACTTCAGCAAAGCCTTGTCAAAGCCCAAAAGGAACTACTGCGTCACCAGGAAGGAGCTGATCGTCATCGTGAAGACCATTGAACACTTCCACAAATACCTGTACGGGCAGGAATTTCTCATCAGGACCGACCATGCATCCCTCCGGTGGCTCCTGAACTTCAAGCAGCCCGAGGGTCAACTCGCGCGGTGGTAGGAGAGGCTTCAACAGTACAACTTTGAGATCCAGCACTGGAAAGGCCGACTGCACTCTAACGCCGACGCCCTGTCACGAAGGCCGTGCCCCGAAGACTGCACCTTCTGTGCCCGAAGGGAGGAGAACAACGGGATACGGTGCCGAAGGACTACCGTGGAACTTCAAGGGAGCTGGAGCCGCGAATCTTTCACGTGGGCACAAGCAGAAGATGATGACCTGGGACTGATAGCGGAATGGAAGAGGGCCTGTGTCCCCAGAGCCGGGTGGAACATTGTGAGTGACTGCAGCCCAAAGTTTAAGTCCTTCTGGGCGCAGTGGGACTCGCTGATTGTAAGGGATGGCCTCATCTGCCGCGCCAGGGAGAGCATCGACGGGAAGACATCTCGGGAACAAGTCGTCGTTCCAAAGGCTATGATGGAGGAAGTCCTGAAGGAAGTCCATGGAGGATCATCTGGTTGACACCTAGGGATAAAGAAGACCCTGGAGAAGCTGAGGGAGCGGTTCTACTGGATCGGATGCCGAACCGACGTGGAGAACCACTGCGCGAGTTGCCACGATTGCGCAGCCAGCAAGGGCCCAGGACGAAAACGACGGGGTCCACTGAAGACCTACAACGTGGGCGGCCCCATGGAGAGAGTGGCCATCGATGTTGCTGGGCCATTCCCGTTAAGCGAGGCATGGAACCGCTACATATTGGTCGTCTCTGACTACTTCAACAAATGGCCGTAGGCGTATGCGCTCCCTAACCAAGAAGCCGCGACGATCGCAGAGACCCTGGAGAAGGAATTCGTCAGCCGGTACGGAGTACCCCTGGAGCTGCACTCCGACCAAGGGAGGAACTTCGAGTCGCAGGTGTTCCAGAACCTATGCCAGCTGCTGGGAATCCGGAAGACAAGGACGACGCCGCTACACCCTCAGTCCGACGGGATGGAAGAGCGATACAATCGCACCATCGAGAACCATCTCCGAATAGTCGTCAGCGAGCACCAGAGGGATTGGGACAAACATCTTCCTCTATTTCTCCTGGCCTACCGCACCGCCGTTCATGAAGCCACCGTGTGCACATCAGCCCGGGTCATGTTTGGGAGGGAGCTCCGTCTACCTGTCGATCTTGCCTTCGGCCGACCTGGGAATGATCCGGTCCTGGTAAGCCAGTATTGTCAAGAACTGGTCGACCAACTGGTGGACGTGCACGCGTTCGCGAGGAGGATACTGCGGATCGAGACCGACCGAATGAATACCCGATATGACCAACAGACGGATGCCGGCGGATTCCACGAGGAAGACCTGTCACCCAAACTGCAGAGGTCCTGGGAGTGCCCGTACCGAGTCGTGAAACGGATCAACGATGTCGTCTACAGGATCCAGCGGAGCCCGAGGGCGAAGATGAAGATCGTGCATCGAGATCGCCTGGCAGCCTACGGAGGGACACAGACGGACCAATGATTGATCGGGACGATCAGCCTTTTAGGAAGGGGGTGGTGTTACGGCTATGAGTTTGTTTCATCGCTCGCCGCATGAGTCACAACTGCCCCAGGGCTGGGCTGCTCGGCCTCAGTGTATTGCATGCGCCTTATGCAACAGGACTACTAGGACAAAGGGATGGTCCAGAATATTCGTGACTGAGCCAGCGATGGAAACCTCGAGAAGCCGTGAACCCTGGATGGGTCTAGAAGCATTTAATGAGTCACCGGCCTGCTATATAAGAGCGACCTGCAAAGCAGCAATTGTTGTTGTGTTTTACGAGCTAATGCGAGCGTTTATCGTGAGCGACAGAAGTGTGGTGACTTGCGAAACCCCTAGTGAAGCCGTTTCTCCTGACAGCGAGGAAGTGAGAAGCATACAGGGGACTGCCTGTGTTTTCGTAAGCAACTGTAATTTGTGTACATAGAGGAGAGTTGCATGTAGTTCTGTCAAGGCCACCAGACTCATTAGCGAGAAGATTAACTGTAGACAAGTGAAAGAAGGCAAGGACTCTCCATAAGCAAGAGACTTGAGGAAACTGGAGTAAGGTTCCAATTGCTTGTATTTGCTGATGAGTAGTGTATCTTCCTGCAAGCAATAAAGCTAACTTATCTTTAAAGCAGTAATAGGTTTTGTGCTTTCTACCCACCGTAATCCAGTTAACAAGAGTGCCACTAGGGGGGTGGCACGTAACAATATATTTTGAAACGAACCAATAAAAACGGAACTGTTATTTGGTGCTGTTTTAAACAACGTTCGTTGTTTGTCGTGGTGACCTAAAAAGTTAAAAAAGTGAGGTTTTAAGTGTCAGTGATCATCAATGTAGTGTACTGCATGAAACACAGTTGCCGTCGACAAAAAAATCAAGAAAACCATATTGCTACTCAAAATAGTGGATTGCTCAATGAGCAACGTTTAACCCCTGTTTTAAAAGTTATGTTTAATCCGTCTTCCCCACCGCAAGAGCCACCAACAACACAAACTATGCAAGAGGTAGTGTTGTTGTCGTTTTAAGGAGTGGAACAACTAGGTCATCTGCTCTTGATATGCAAAAATGTACCGTATTCTTGCAAGAGGATCAAAGTGACTAAATAGTAATAACAATAAGGGTTTTATGCCTATAAAACTATTGCGGCTTCCCCAGTTTTTGAAAACAACAGTGAATGGACATTGCTATTAAAAGATCTACATCAAGCCTTGTGTTTAAAAACTATAACAGACTATTGTAAAGAGAGAAAGAGTTGAATTAAGTGTGCATCTATTGTCATAATCATGTATATTCTGCAATGTTAAATATTCTAACTTTTGTATAAAATAAAACAACATTGTAACATCATTTTGCATTTCTTTACAAACTTCATATACATTTTTTTGGTTTCATGATAATATTTTTAAGAAAATACTAAAAACTAAAACATTATTATTCTATGCACATTTTTTTCTTTCAGTCCATTGTCATCACTTATATTTCCCATTATTATTTCACATTTTTTTCATTTAATTAAAACGGACCATGCATCTATTGTTTTTAAAACCTTCATAAATTAAGTGTACAGGTTGCACAGCATTATTGACTTCATCAAAAACACTCTCCGACATATCATTAAACCGTGTAGGCAGAAAAGTCTCAATGTTTTCACATACACAAAGTACACGATCACCATATGCTGTTTTCAATTTCCGAATCTTGATAATGCGGAATGGAATATGCGTTGGCAATTCGCTGAGCTTCTTTGTCTCTAAGCCACATGCTTGACCCACAGCATTCAGAACATTCATTGTAGTAGTCTATAAACAAAAGAAAAGCATATCAATTACACTCTAAAGCACCTTTAATAATATTGTGCAATTAGGGATTTTGCTCTATGCATTGCTAATTAATTATAGTATTTATGCAAGGAATGCCCTAACTGTAGCAGATACTGCTTTTCTGCATATAGCACAAGTGTTGAGTTCTAATGCACACTTGACACAGGCAATCATGTGTCCACAAGGCAAAAATACAACACCTAGTTCATCTTGATAACAAATTTTACATAATTGTTGGTCACACTTTTGTATCTGTTCGTGAGACAAGTCTTTTAGGTAGATTTCATTAGAAAGCTAACTATTGCAATGGGTACCATGTTTCGACTTCCGGAAAATTTCGACATATCTTCGCGTTTCACATTCCCCAGACCCCAAAACCACCGTCAGTTCAAAAGTTTATATATAATTTATGTATATATGTATATATATATATATATACTAGCAGAAGTACCCATTCTTCGAACGGTCGTCGTTATTAATGACTAAACGTAATCATTTGAGCTGCTGTTGCAATGGTTAGGGGCTTGGAACCTGTTTGTCGACAAAGATATGTGATTAGTTGAAATATGCTCTGAAACTAATTTACCTAACGTGTACTTCCTGACGTGAAAATAAAATTGAAAACCTCGTAGACGAAATGCAATTCACGTCAAATAAAAATTGACCCACACTGTTGTGTCAAGCGCGCATCCAGAGGAAGACCTCTTTAATAAATTATAAAGGCTTTTGGTGCATGAAAATTCAGGTTTTTTAGCCTCCAATGGCCCAAATTCCTAAAAGCAAAACAATAAAATAAAAAATAAACTATTTCAATTCAGGAATTTGTTAAAATGATGTTGCTGTTTGAAGATATAAAAGACCTTCTCTACGACACATCGCACGTTTAAGTCTTGTGAAAAAATCCAGGGTACCTCTTGACCGCCTTAAGCGCATTGATGAATTTTACAGTTTTTGTTGGTTCCGTGTTAACCTTATAGCCATTTGCAAACTTTCACAGAAATTTAATAAATGGAGTGGCATTACTTCTTGCAGAAATAGATGGAAAGTTGGATGTACCTTTTTGAGACACTGTTGTCATGGTTACTGGCTTGCATTCCTACATTAGTTTATTAAATTAAATTAGTTTTCTGGGAATATCTCAGAAACTCTTGGTTTTAGAGCATTAAAATGTAGTTTCCGGGGACCCTTTACGACTGTTTAGGGGCCCCGAGGTTTTTTTACTGACACCAAGGGGTTGAAAATGAGCTTTGTCTCGTCGTTGTAGGCCGTAGTATCATCATCATCATCCTCTTGCACAGTTTTCAGCCGTTGGCCGGGTCTGTTTGGAACACAGGCCACTCCAACGTCTTCTGTCTTCCCACCATCTCTCAGCTTCCACCCCTGTCCAGTCTTCTCCTCTCTTCTTCACGCTTTCTTCCATCCCTTTCAGCCACCTGTCTCTCGGTCTTCCTCTCGGTCTTCCTCTCGGTCTTCCTCTCGGTCTCTTTCCTTCCCACTTCGTCTCGTGTATCCTCCTGGGTATCCTCTTATCCTCCATTCGTTCTACATGTCCATGCCATCTAAGTCTAGATTTCTCTATACCATCCCGTAATGGTTCCTCTTTTATTAATTCTCTGGTCCTCTCATTTCTTATTCTGTCCATCATTGTAACTCCAATACTGCTTCTCAAGAAGCTCATCTCACTGGCCTGTATTTTGCTCTTCTCCCTTCCTTTCATAGCCCAGGTCTCCGAGGCATACGTCAGGATAGGGGCATAGTACGTCCAATATATGATCTTTTTTCTGTTCTGAGGGACATCCTTGCTCCATAACATGCTTCTCACACTCCTCCGGAATGCTTCTGCCTGTCTCCCCCGCTCATTTTTTCTCTATAGTTTCTTCCATTATCTTGTATCAGGCTTCCCAGATACTTGAAACTCTCCACTTTCTTCAGCTGTTCCCCACCAATTGTTATTCCCGTTGTGGTTCTTTCCTTCTTCCTTGTTGTGATCACCATCTCACTCTTATTTATGCTAAATTTCATCCCATATCCTTGTCTTATTCCTTCCCACACGTCCAACTGTTCCTGTACCTCCTCCTCCTTGTTTCCCCAAATCATCAAATCATCCGCTAACACCATTGCTTTCATCTTTCCTTCCCCAATTACTTGTGCCACTCGGGTCATTATGTCATCTATCACCACAATGAAAAGTAACGGTGCCAGTGCACTTCCTTGTTTCAGGCCGTTTCTCTGTTCCATCCCGTTCCGATCTCTATCTTCCCACTTTCACACAGCTCACGCTTTCCTTTTACATCTCCTTTATCCTCCTTATAGTCCATTTTTCTACTCCTCTATCCTCCAGGGACTTCCATACTTTGTTTCTGCAAACACTGTCATATGCTTTCTCAATGTCCAGGAAGGCCATTATTAGATTGTTCCATACTCATAGTGCTGTTCTTGTAACTGCCTTACAGCAAAAATCAAATCCACTGTGGACCTTCCTGCTCTGAAGCCATGTTGTTCTTCCCTCATCCCTCCTTCTATCCTTTTCCTAATTCTCCTTCCGAAAACTTTCTCAAACATCTTTGCACAATGACTCATCAGTGTTATTCCCCGATAGTTTCTGCATTCTGTTCTACTACCTTTCTTGAAGATCGGGACAATTATTCCCTTTTTCCTGTCCTCTGGGGTCTTCCCTTCAGTAGTGTAATAATAATAATTATAATAATAATATAACAATATAGGGACCAGATATAATAGACCTTCCGTACCACACCAGCACGTGTAAATCGCGTGAAAAAATTCTACAGTACCCCTTGACCCCCTTAAGCGCATTATATGTATTGATGAATTTTACAGCTTAATTGGTTCCATTATAACCTCATAGCCGTTGTCAAACTATCTCAGTAATGTAATAAATGGAATTGTATTGCGTCTTATATTACAGCAATATATGGACCTGTGAATTTCTGTTGCCATGGTTACCGGCTAGCTTCCTTTCATTATTGTATATATATACACCGCGGACAGGCCAACAAGGACCACGCAAATATCACTTCTTTATAGGTCTAGTTTCCTTCTTTCTCTTCCAGAAGTCTTTCATCCTGGTCGACTGTGCAGCTCTTCTTTCAGCAGTCCATTCTCCTCTGTTGAGATTTTTCTTCTCCCCGACAAGAATTTTGAGACCAAAAATTTTTTTTCTGTACTCTATTCGATTTAGACAATCTTCTTCAGTAATTTTGAATTTTTGAAGTTCTTCTTTCATTTGTTTTACATAGCCTCCTTGTCCTTTATAGTTCCAGATTTTATCAAAAATTTGTTTGTTTAACCTTGAGCAATCCATGCGGACCATATGTCCGTAGAACTGAAGTCGCCGTTTTCTGATCATCACTTCAAGGTTGTCGATTTTACTATAAATTTCTGCATTCGATCTCAGTCTATAACCTTCCTGTGTTTTCCTAGGACCATAAATCCTTCTTAAAATTCTTCTTTCTATCTTGAGCAAATTCTCCATTCCGGTTATATTTGTAGTTTCCATGCCGTACAAGATGACTGGTCTAACAACAGTATTAAAATGTCGTAATTTTGCATTGATAGACAGGTTCTTTTTATTGTATATATTTTTTGTACAAAAATTTAATCTTTCCAATTTCCCTTTTTTGTTCTCGATTGCCAATTTATCCGTCCCATTGCTACTAATTATTTCTCCAAGATATTTAAATCGGTCAGTGACCCTGGTGCTCCCATAATTTGTTTTTATCATTTTCTTAGTGTATTTCTGATCACTTGTCATCATCTCTGTTTTTACCAACGAAATCTGTAAGCCCGCTTTTTCCGCCGTTTCTTTTAACTGATCAATTTGGTTAATAGCTTCTTGTTCTGATTCAGCAAACAACGCTACGTCGTCAGCAAATGCTAAACCTTTGACTCTGAGGTTCTTATTCTTTGTACCAATTTTAGCACTTGAATCGTTCTTCTCCCAAAACGTCCTCATGACTTTATCCAAGACCAAATTGAAAAGCAGTGGTGATAGACTGTCCCCTTGTCTTAGCCCAGTTTTTACCTCGAAGGGCTCGCTAACTTCATTTAAAAATTTGACTCTGGAAATCGTATTAGTTAATGTAAGTTTTATTAAATTTATGGTTTTTTGATCAACTTGGTATTCCTTCAATGTGTCAAAAACAGTATCCCTATCCACTGAATCATACGCTTTCTGAAAATCAACGAATGAGATAAAGATATTCTTTGGCCTGTTGTTGTAATATTTTAATATCAATTTTAAACTAAGAATTTGTTCTGCACACGATCTATTCCTTCTGAAACCTCCTTGGAACTCGCCAAGCTGTGGTTCGATCTGTGGTTCAAGTCTGTTTAAAAGTAATTTGGCAAATATTTTATATGTGACAGACAACAATGAGATCCCCCTATAACTATTGACATCAATTTTTGAGCCTTTTTTATGTAGTGGATGAATTAAGGCGATTAACCAGTCTTCTGGAATTGCTTCCTCAATCCAAATTTTCTGGAATAGATTTGTCGTCGCTATTAAAAATTCATCATCTACAAGCTTCCACATTTCTGCAATTATTCCATCCTTGCCTGAGGCTTTATTGTTTTTAAGTGAGTTGATAATACATTTAACTTCATTTACATCTGGGGGCGTAGAGTCAAAATTTTGTGTTGTAAATTTGAAACTCAACTTGTCTGTCGGTTTTGGACAATTTAACAACTTCTCAAAATACGCAGCCAAGATATCACAATTTTCCTTGTTGTTTAATGCTAGCGTACCATCTTCCCTTTTGAAATTTAAACTCGGCGCTGAATATCCAGTGATTTCATTCTTAAATGCTCTATAAAACAATCGGGTGTCATTTTTCTTAAAATTGTCGTCCATTTCCATTATTTGGTCCTTCATATATTTTCTTCGAATCGTTCTTAAAGTCTGGTGGGCCATTTTCCTTAATCTTTGTACTTCCTCTAAATTTTCTGGAGTCTTGTTCCCGTTCCACTTGTGCCAAGCACAATTATTGTATTAAATGAAATTAATTTTCTGGGAATATCTCAAAAACTATTGGTTTTAGGGCCTTAAAATGTGGTTTTCGGGGTCCCTTTAGGGCCCCCGAGTTTCGCTTCTCACATTTAGGGGCTGAAAATGAGCTTTGTCTCGCCCTTCTACGCCTATTTCAGCATGTATTTTAAGGGGGTAGGCCCTCTTTTATGAGAGGTACAGAGATGAGTTACATCAATGATTGGTGTCATGCCTCAGAAGGATATCTGTACCAAATTTTACGTTGATCCACTCAGCCGTTCTCGAGTTATAAGGACACAAAATTGTCCACAGACAAACAAACAGACAGACAGACAGACAGACAGACAAAAATTTCTTTTTCGCGCGCATCCGTCATAAAACAGTCTAAAACGCGTAAATAACGCAAATTTCCGTAGAAATTCAGAAAAAACAGACAAACTTTCATTCTTATATATATAGATATATATATATATATATATATATATATATATCAGTTTCTTGTGGACACGATAACTGCCGTAATTGTGCACCAATCACTTTGAATTTTTTACATAACATGTATCCCTATAAAATCTCGGTCGAGTTCGTTAATGGGCAAAATCGGTCGAAGGGGGTGAACATGGGTTTTTTTTTTTCGAAAAAGTGAAATTTCGCTATAACTCTCTTAATACGTGAAATATCGAATCCATTCAAAGTTCATAATATGTGTCGTATAAGTGCCAAAAATTTATGTCAAATAAGGTTTTTGATAGCACCAACCATTGACCAAAGGGGTGGAAAAAAGTGGGTTTTTCGGGAAACATTAATCATATCTCTCTTAATAGGCACAATATCAAAACCGTACAAAATGGACAATATTCCTCCAATAATTACCTAAAACTTTTGTCTGAAAGAATTTTCGATATGACCCACCATTACGCCACGGAGTGAGCAAAATTATTTAAATTATAAGAAAATTCCAAGTGCCAAGAGTGGTTGCCATGACAACTTTACTTTTAATTGATACGGGTTGAGCCATCAGCAGTTGCTATAACAACGCCACTGCACGAGATCACATTCATTTTTCATATGTCTGTGGGAAGCGACTTCGGTATCGGAACTGGTAGCATGCTGAACTTCTATGCCCAAGGTCGCGGGTTCAAACCCGGCTGAAGTCGTCGGATTTACTAAGAGCGCCAGAAAACCCTGAGTAAGCTTTCCTTCGGAGGGGAAGTTCCAACGTTCGTTGCGAGTTGATGGTTCCGGTGGCATCTAGTAGCCAAGTTCACAGCTAGGTGTCGTTGATGGTAGTATTTTAAATTACGTAGCCTATTTTAGGTAGATTTCATCAGAAAGCTAACTATTGCAATGGGTGCCATGTTTCGACTTCCGGAAAATTTCGACATATCTTCGCGTTTCACATCCCCCAAACCACCGTCAGTTCAAAAGGTTATACTGTATATATGTGTGTGTATATATATGCATATATATCAGTTTGTTGTGGACACGATAACTGCCGTAATTTTGCACCAATCACTTTAATGTTTTACATAATATGTAACCCCTTAAAAATCGGTCGAGTTTGTTAATGGGCAAAATCGGTTAAAGGGGGTGAAAATGGGGGGGGCTTTCTTTTTTTTTGCGAAAAAGTGAAATGTCGCTATAACTCTCTTAATACGTGAACTATCGAATCAATTCAAAGTTCATAATATTTGTCGGATAAGTGCCAAAAATTTATGTCAAATAGGTTTTTTGATAGCACCAACCATTGACCAAAGGGGTGGAAAAAAGTGTTTTTTTCGGGAAACATTAATCATATCTCTCTTAATAGGCACAATATCAAACCCGTACATAATGGAAAATATTCCCCTAATAATTACCTAAAACTTTGTCTGAAAGAATTTTTCATCTGACCTACCATTACGCCAAGGGATGAGAAAAATGATTTCTGAATTAAAGAACATGCCAAGTGCCATCAGAGGTTACCGTGACAACGCTTCTAAATTGATGAGGGATGAGCTATCAGAGGTTGCCAAGACAACGCCATTGCACGAGATCACATTCATTTTTCCATCTGACTTTGGGAAGTGGCTAACTGGTAGCATGCTGAACTTATATGCCCAAGGTCGCTGGTTCAAAGCCGGCCAAAGTCGTCGGATTTTCTAAGAGCGCTAAAAAATCCTCAGCATTCTTTCCTTTGGAGGAGAAGTTCCAACGTTCGTTGCAAGTTGCTGGTGGCGGTGGCATCTAGTAGCCAAGTTCACAGCTAGGTGTCGTTCACGTTAGGATATGGTACAAAATTAGGAACTACTACTTAAAATTGACCGTCTGCAGACCTTACCTGAATTACACACTAAAACAGTCATCAAAATTAACACCGTTTATCAGATTCTACACACCTGGGGTTACATGACCACGTTGTCGCAGCCCCTAAACTGAGGAACCAACAAAAATCTCTGCGGGAGATAAAATTTTGCGAGAAGAAGTAACAGACTGTCAGATAGTTACACATCAGTTCCAAACCTTGCATAAGGACAGTGTGATCAGAAGTATAAAAATGAACCCCGAATGACAAGAAGGTTACCATCCCCATAGACAATAAAATGATAAAAATATGCATACAAAAACGAAAAAAAGTTGATTTTTAACCTCTAAATGTAAAATACTTTCTTGCAATCAATGAGGTCTGATCCTCCTACGAAAACCTGCATATTTTGCCTATTATAGCCAATCCCCTAGTTTGCCCGGTGAAATCTACCTCCCCTTCCGGCGTGCCGAGAGGATTTTTTTTTCAGCCTCATGTATTTGCTCCACGTGTCCTAACTCTAAAGGCACTTTTATGTCTTGTGCTGCAATCACGTTTTCTTTACGAATAGTGTTCACAAATTCCTGACCTTCAAGCAACACCATGTATTTACAGTTAGGTAACCAACGAGCGTGTTGCACAAAAGGGTCATCAGTCATTTGCCAATCCTTTAAAGCAAATCCACAATAAAAACATATTGTTTTATCCCCTTCACCAGTATAAAAATCCAGCTTCATTTAGCTGCTTGGTAAGGTGTTTTAATATTAATGGCCAAACATTTTTATAAGATTCTAAACGTTTTTCAACAGAGCTGTAATCTGGGTGTGCTAGTGCTTTAGTCTTGCAAACTCCCAATTTTTCAAAAGCACATGCCAATTCAACACTGTCTATGGCATATGGACCACATATATCGACACTACCGTTATTATTATTTATTTGTGATTCAGCAACGTAAGTAGCGGCCGATGGTCTTGTGGTTTGGTAAAATGGATACACGGGTATGTTACCAACTTGCTTTCCAAGCATGTAAGGACAACAAGGAGACCATCGCAAATGGTGTTTCATGTTTTTTTTTCCAGTGTGAAAGTTCAATATGACAAAACACACAGGGCACCACATCTTCTCTGTTCAAGTAAGAAAAAAAACGGCTTTTGCAAGTTTATGTGTGGACAAAAAGCCTACAGGCCAGTATTCAAATGTTAACCACCGATCATGTTCTGATTTTAAATTTAACCCACGTGGTAAACCAACTTGCTCACTTGTTGTATTTGGTACTAACGCCATGTGTTATAATAAAACTTTTTTTTATTGCAAGTTATTAACGTTCCACAAGAGTACAGAGCACTTTAAAGCATAATGTATGCCTGTTCACTGTCTGTTCACTACGTTAATGGCGCATGACCACACCTAAAAAACAAACAAAATAACTCATCACTCAATCAATCAATCAATCAATCAATCAATCAATACTTGTAATTAAACTTTAACGTTAATTGTCATTCATATATCAAACTCAATTAAAAATAAACTGTATGTTGGCACTAACAGTAACCCATGCACTTATTTTCTTTTTATAAAGCTTTAGTCATTTACATCCCCCTTTAACCAATATATAAACAAAAATGAATGTCATGACAGTTTGTTCAGATTATCTTATTCAAGCCTGTGGTTATTAGTTGAGTCCATAGGGAACCACCAATTTTTTTGTTTTGTTTTTTTGTATTTTAGAAAATCCAATATGGCCCCGTACTTTTCCCAGTCAACAACCAATATAGTCTTGTACCGTTTGACAATACATGGCTATTATTCAAGAAAGCAATCATTGTACCAGTCATGTACAGGTAATGAATATTTTTTGTCTATGGTTTTTCATTAGTGGTAAAATGGAATAGCATTTTTAAGTTAGACTTAACTGGGTTTTGAATAGTTCACTGCCTGGAAACAATGGTTGCACTCTACTGCGTTTTGGGTTTTTAGGAACTGCTACGGTGGTAAGGCTTTTCTTTTCAAGTTTCTAAAAATAAATAAAATAAACCGCTATAAATACCTAAATTCAGGTTAATACATGCATTTCATAAAATAAAATAATATCAATCCAAAAAAATTAAACAAGTTAGTTTAAAAAAATAATCCCACCTTCACTTGCACTGGCTTGTTACAGTTTCCTTCTAGTGGGCCCAGAAGCGCAATGGTTTCTTGTATCTCTGACATGTAAGGTATACCGGTTATCTGCAAACAAATAAATTAATAAAAATCATTAATTACCTAATCAATATCTACAAATTTAAGGTTCATTAGCATGACATTATTAAAATAATCATTCATAGGTACTTACCAAAAAAATAAAAGGATTTTTCTTCCACAGCTCTACTGTATACGTCCGTGTGATAAAATGGCAAGTGCATGACTAACGCAATCGTTATCAGTTAGCCTAGCAACAGAGAGAGTTGTATTTTCTCAGCGTTTTGACCTTGAATGGTTCTCTGTCTCTCTCTCGCACGTGTTCCCACGCCTCTTCACATTCCTCAATCTGAATAAGATTCTTGTACCTTATACTAGTTTCATGTTTTTAATAAGGAACCAATATGGCCACCTCTTATACATCGGTAGTCCTACTGCCTCAGAACCAAAATGGCGGTCTCTGCTTAAACAGCACACCCGCTAGCCACCACGAGGCAAGTAAGCTGATATCACACTTCCTGCTAACGTAGACATTCCTGCCTCGTCAGCACCAGCAACAGCTCTCACGAGTCCTCTAGCTAGGTACAATATTCAGTCACCAGTGACCTGGACTGTGTGCGTGTTAGCATTCAAAACATGTGTGTGTCTTATTATTATTATTATTATTACCAAATATTTTAATGTAATAATAATTACTAGCAAGCGGCCATCCTCAATATATGATCATGTTAACCACATACTTTCATCCTAAAACACATGACTTGACCCAGTTCAATATTTATTTTATAACATTTCAGGCCAATGACCTTACCGTTTTGGCTCTTTGCGTACATGCACATGACTTGGTCGAGCAAATGTTATAGGTTTCCATATTCTAAAAACATTTACTGTGCCAGACAGAAGTCTCGCTTATCACCGTTTACTAGCATGTTAAGATCCCCTTCAGGGGTAAAAAAAAAATCGTAGCACACTTAGCACATTCTCAAAAATTCGCCTCTATCCGTCATAGGAAATGTCACAAAACCAACCGTCATAAGCTGCCCACGCCATCCCACCAAAATAGCAATTCATTTCTTCCGGGAACGGTCACCGAGATCGCCAACGTCTAAGAATCACTTGGTCATATCCTACAACCGTCTGTTGTGTCAGAAAGCGATCTCGCTCATCACCGTTAACTAAAACGTTGAAGATCCCCTTGAGGGGTAAAAATCTTAGCATGATTGTCACATTTCAAAATATTCGCCTTCATTCATTCGTCATAGGAAAAAAATATCGAAAAGCAACTCCTCGTTTTGCCATACATCGCCCCCGTCGAAATAGTTATTTCCTATATCCACCATGGCCAATCATAGCCCCGTTGTAACATACGTCAAGCGCTACCGGCTCTCTGTTTACAAACACGCTTTTATAAAAAAAAAAATTAAAATGCCTATTTTTTGTCCTAGAGACTTGACATTTATTTTCCTGGTAGAGGGGATAGGAGTCTTTCATTTATTTCAAACAAATGTTTTTGTCGACGTGTTAGTTTCCAACATATAAAAATTTCAAAATTTGAGTGTTTTCAAAAAATCTCAAAATATAAAATGTTTTATTATAAAAAATAAAGGCCATAGAGACCATTCGTTTGAACTATGGCACATCGTTCTATCCTGTTTGGTTTTCAAACTATCACCTACTTTCGAAAACAAAATTTTTCAAAAATTTTTGAAAAATATAACGAGTAGTCTATAGGAAAGAGGACGTCAGCTTGAGTCCAACAACACCTCATTTGTTAAAATCCGACCATCCGTTCGCCAATGATCACCAATGTTCGCGAGAAAGTAGGCTATCATTTTGTTTTTCCTCCTACACCCTTGAAACTTACTGCCCTCCTAGAGGGCATACCCACCTTTCATTAACGTCAAACAAAACTTTTTTCCAACATTCACCGTTTCCAAAATAGTGCCAATCCAAAAAAAAAAAAGAATTTAAAAAAAAACACACATTCTTAGCAAAGAGAACGTCACCCCGTTCCTAAGCAACACATCGTTCTAGCCTTACAAGCTCATTAAATATCACCAAAATGTCAAAAACGCACGTTTACCTCAAATTGCGTTTCCAAATTCCACCCATTATAAAAAATAACCTCACCATCAAATAGAGCGGAAAAATACCATCTAAACAACCCCTCACTCGACCCTAGTCCTCCCCCACCACCAACTTTTTCCAACATAGCCATACGTATTCAAGCACACGCGATTATGGGTAGAACCGTCCTTACCCCACTACTGCACTGTTTTAGTCCTAGAGGCTTGAAATTTATTCTGCCGGTAAAGGGGGTCGGGGCCATTCATTTATGTCAAACAAAATTTTTTGTAAACTCTTTAGTTTCCAAAATATAAAAATTTCATAATTGAACTTTATTCAAAAAAACATCAAAAATAAAAAAGTTTTATAATAAAATATAACGGACATAAAGAACATTCGTTTAAGCTATGGCACAACGTTCTATCATGTTTGATTTTCAAACTATCGCCTATTTTCAAAAACAAAAATTTTCATTTTTTTTTTGGAAATGTAGTAAGTGGTCCATAGGAAAGAGGACGTCAGCCAGACTCCAACGACACCTCATTTGTCAACATTCGACCTTGGGTTCACGAGATATTGGCTTGGACTCACGCGGCGGCCATGACACTCGTTAGAACCCCTACTACTCCCCTAATAGCAACATTAGGAACTACTGATTGAAATTGACCGTCTGAAGTCCTTACCTGAATTACAGACTAATACTGCCATCACAATTCACACCGTTTTTCAGACAGATTCTACACTCACCCAAAGTACACGGGGTTACATGACCGCATTTTCGCAGCCCCTAAACTGAGGAACCAACCAAACTCTCAGCGGGAGATATAATTTTGAAAGAAGAAGTAACAGACCGTTACATAGTTACACATCAGTGTCGAAACCTTCATAAGGACAGTGTGACCACAAGTATAAAAATGAACTCCAAATGACAAGAAGGTTACCGTCATCATAAGACAATAAAATGTTTAAAATATGCATAAAATGACGATAAACAAAGTTAATTAATCTCCAATTATAAAATACTTTCTCGCAATAAATGAGGTCTGATCCTTCTATGAAAACCTGCATATGCTGCCTATTTTCGCCTATCCCCAAGTTTGTCCGGTGAAATCTACCTCCTCCTTCCCGCGTGCCGAGAGGACATTTTTTTATTTGTTTCAGTCATGGTTGCGACAGATTAGTCTGGTAGCCTTCAACGAACTTCAAGGGTTGTGCAACATGAATCAATCATCATTCTGAAGAGTCATATACTCTCATTTGCATGGGATATGCACTGCGCTTGAGTCACAGAGGCACATTTTCAGAGAATACCAACAATATCTCTTGGCTCTCTTTTAGTTCTCGACATAAGTTACTGCACCACTGAATGTCTGGGTGAAAATTACTGATGTACATAAGTTGGGTGAGACTAAACCATTGTTCGCTACTTGGTTAGATGACACAGTTTGGGCTAAGCCACTGGTTGCAATACGTTATAAATATTGCTCGCAACTATAGCCTATTTGTATTATTAATTCTGAATGAAAGAAGAACGCGGCTTATACACTTGCATCGGACATAAATGTGACTTATATATACCTTGTGTCCTTGTTTCATCTTCTGGGCGATATTTCGTATTGAAATTTGGAACCCTGGTCACTACTGCACGTCATATGGTGCATAAGAACTTAAATATCCGTTTTTATTTATTGCTCTTTAAAGAACGGCTGCCATGTTCCCACAGCGCTTGCATCTCATTGAACTGTCAACAAGGCGCACTCTAGCGGCACACACCGATGCGCACACATTGTTGCCAGCATGTGGGATACAAAATCGGCTTTCTTTGGTCATAAATGAATATTTTGTCTAAAATAACCTACCTCGAGTATAATGCAAACCGCATCAAAATCCATCCAGTGGTTCTCGAGATTACCCGTTATATCCAAGAATCGGGAACCTTAGTTGTTTTATACTCTGTAAGGATGTGCACCGAAAAATGTAAGCACTTTGAATTTTTAGAAACCATTTGAGTAGGCCTAACACTTTCATAATAATGCTATTAATATTACGATCATGCCCAAATGAGAGGATGAGTGGTGGACGTAAGCACATTGTAGGCGTAGCCAGCAGCATTCATGGCAACGCTTCCTTCAGTTCAATGGCTTATCCGCCGAACTGACAGAACATATCTCTGAAAAATGCAAGTCTAGAATAGACGACTGTCTGGACGAAACCATTGCCCGTTACTAGGCCAGGTGACTGTGTGGATAAAAATTACTGCTTTTAATACAAGCAAAGGGGTCTGGGGTATGAGCCCCAGGTTTGGTTTGTATGTAAAGCCTCATTCCGCGTTCACCACGCCCGAAATAAGAGGCAAGACCAGCGCCTAACAATAAAGTAGGCACTGCTGGAAAATGCAATAACACCCTTCAGCGATAAAATGTTCAACTCTTGTATCTTAGTCACATTACATAAGTTACTGTAGAAAATTTTCCAGATTTTGATGGAGGTTGACTCGTATATTCCTCTCTCGTAACTTAAATATCTCAACTTTCCACAGAAAATGGATTTTTGTTGGTACCTTCTCGTCCCATCTGCTAGGTAACTTCCCAGCGCAGGCATATTGTCAAAGGTACGGACGTAGTCGAAATCCTGCGATCCAAGAATGTATTTCCTAGGTATTTTATCTCCTTAAGGGCCTGTTTTTCAATCGCTAGGCAAAGTTCAGAGTAGCATACTCCCAGCATCAAACGCCATATTGAGTTTTTCAATCGCTAGGCAGCGCTGCCAAGGGAATTAATGTGGTGGGCAAGTTGGTCATATTTAGTCGGTGCTATTTGTGCTGAATAAGCATTAAACGTTCGGAGTAGTGACACTCCGAAGTTGCTTGTTGTGTTTCTCCTACCAGCTGTGAACACTATGATTTGTGTCATTGATTTGTATGTTAATTGCAAGAATGTTTATTTCATGGCTTGTTTTCTTTTATCGAAAAGTGTTGTGATGATTGACCAATAATTGTTAGGTCGTTAGGCCATACAAACACCCCTGGTGTTTATCACGCACAGTGGGGCTTGACACGCGTTAATAATTTTCATCCAAACCAATGGTTTGTGCCTAAACCAATAATTTTTAGGCAGAGAAGCGCTGGTTTTGCCGATTAGTTCGAAACATGGAATCCTTGCGATCAGCGTTCATTACAGTGGCAAATACGGTTCTACATACAAAACGAACCTAACCTGGGGCTTACGCCCAGACCCCCTTCCTTGTAGTGAGTAGTGGTTTTGTGGGGGTTCAGGTACCACCTCCACCTCCCCACCTCACAAGATGGCGGCAGTCCGATATCTCTCGAACGCATGGTGGGATTTTGACAAATGAGGTGTCGTTGAACTCGGGTTGATACCCCCTTTCCTATGAACAACATATTTCAACCCCAAAATAAAACCTACCCCTACTAGGGGGTGAAATTGTATTTTTTTGGAGAATCTCTCCTTTCAATTGCAACATGTGAGAGTTTGAATGCCGATATGGAATGAAACGTTGTTCTACATAAAGTGTATATTTTCGGTGGAAAGCCACTATGAATTAGCATGCCCACTCATGGCTTTTGAAGAGGGGGGGGGGGGGGAGCGGATCTCTGTGGACGGGTCCTTGTTGACAGGTCATTGATGACAAGTCCTTGTGGACAAGTCCTTGTGGACGAGTCCTTGTGGACAGGTCCTTGTGGATGAGTCCTTGTTGACAGGTCCTTATGGACGAGTCCTTGTGGATGAGTCCTTGTTGATGAGTCCCTTTGGACTTATCCCTTTAGACCGGTCCCTTTGGATTATAATAATAATAATAATATCGTATGGCCTCGGGTGCCTGGTGCAAGCTTTGTTAATTGCCCTTTGGATTGGTCCCTATGGACTGGCCCATGGTCCCTAATGCTATGATGAAATTAAACGTTGTTCCACATGAAACGCATGTGAAGAGCCGATTGCTACTATGAATTAACATGTTTGTTTTTTGTTTTTACGCATGCGCACTCGTTTTGTTTGTAAGCGGGCGGGCTTTTTGAATAATGATTTATAGATGAGTTATTTTTTAAAAATTACCAAAAGATCCAAAACTAATATGTCATGAATCAATAAGGCTAGGGACCTGTATGAGAGGTCGTTGGACTTGAGGTGACATTTTGTTTTTGAATATATTATTTATTTATGTCAAAAGGACCTAACTGCACTTTTGTTAATATCTCGCTAACTAATAATCAGAGAGGGTCAAGTGTGGTGTCATAGGACTCAGGACGGTCAACCCTTTTCCATGACCAACGAATTTAACCAAAAGATCTAAGGTCATTAGATTTTTAATATCTCATGAATCAATAAGGCTAGGGACCTGTATGAGAGGTCGTTTGACTTGAGGTGACATTCTGTTTTTGAATATATTATTTATTTATGTCAAAAGGGCCTAACTACACTTTTGTTGATATGTCGCTAACTAATAATCAGAGAGGGTCAAGTGAGGTGTCATAGGACTCAGGATGGTCAACCCTTTTCCATGATCAACGAATTTACCCAAAAGATTCAAAACAGCAAGGTCATTGACCTATGATTTTATAAACTAATAATCAGAGAGGCTCAAGTGAGGTGTCATGGGACTCAGGATGGTCAACCCTTTTCCATGACCAACGAATTTACCCAAAAGATTCAAAAAACAGCAAGGTCATTGACCTAATATTTTATAAACTAATAATCGAATATCTACATGTGAGGTGTTATAGGACTTAGAATGGTCAACCCTTTCCCATGGCCAATGAATTTACCCAAAATACCCAATACATCAAGGTCATCGACCTGAGATTTTATAAACTAATAATCGGATACGAACATGTGAGATGTTTACCATGTGTGTGTGATGAAACATAGCTAGGTAGAGAAAGAATTAATGTAGGCTACATGTATGGTGATTGACAAGTCTTTTACCATTGAAACTTGTTTTTTCAGATCAAACTGCAGTATAGAGAGAGTATAGGTTGTAGGTATGGGTTAATAAATGACGAACGGTGTACACACAAACTCTGATTTATCGATTCAAGAATTAAGAGTAGACTATCTTTAATTGATTGGTTAAAGAGGATAGCTAAAACACAAAAATGCTCAGTGGTTACCGGGGCAAGATGGTCGCTACACACCCACAACAAGCTTTAAATACTTGAGGCTAATAATCCATACACACACACTCGCTTGTTCTAAACTAAACTGTGTTGCTGTCTGTGCTCAGACAGTAGGCTGATGACGAAAAATGCATTGCCAACAGAAATATAATCATTTCCGGTTGTATAATGTTACCAGCTATCCATTTTGTGTTGCAGTGTTAAGCACTTTTAGCTCTTGTACTGGTGGTCTTAACTCGATTTCCAGGTCTGATGCCTAGAACGAGTCAAACTAAGAAACAAGGGCAAGGTGGTGTAGTGGTTAAGCTGTTAGCCTTTTCACCAAGGTTCGATTTCAGGTTAATATGCATGTCATAAACATATTAAACAAAACAAAACAGAGATAACGTTAAAAACTGATTATATTTGTGTCTTTCCAAATTATTACTTGGATTACAAATACAAAGGTGAACTGGATTTGATATACATTAATGCTGTCTATCACACACAAGACTGTAAGAAAGCCAAAAGAGCAAAATGCGTAGGTAGAGCAGTGGTAAAATTGCTATATGTAGAGAACTACCTAGCGGTTTTATGAACTGGCAAAGCTATATATCGCATAAACAGTGTAGGATACAATCCAGCAATCAAATTTGTATCTTGTGGAACAGAAAAAATGCACTTTTACCTTGATGGATAGCAAATGAGTGCAGATGAATGACCTATGCATTAGCCTACCATAGGGTTATAACCACGAGGTGGAGGTGTGACTTCTATATTTTATTGTGTAGAGACATGGCTTTTTTTTGTAACCAGTAGATTTAGTATTTTGTAAATATTCATTTTTGTAATTGTAAAAATAGTGGAAACATTTTTTGTAATAGTAAATGTTAAATGTATAACTAAAAGTTATTTGGGATTAGTGTGCATGTCAAGGATAAGTAGCGTGGTTGTATTCGTTTTCGAAGACAGGTATGGTTGTGCGAATGTATGACTATAGATAGAATGATAGAGAGAGAGAAAGTGTGTGTGTGTGTGTGTGTGTGTGTGTGTGGGTAGCATTGATTGTTCAACCAAAGCAAACACGGCAAGGTAGGATGGTGGGGTAATTAATGTATATAGCAAATGGTAAATAGTATACTGTAGTTTTTTTAACACTTGTGTTTCTTTTAAATGCAGCGGTAGATAGGTGTTATTTTGTAAAACAGTCTTACCTACAGTAGTAGTATTAGTAGTAGTAGTAGTAGTAGTCCTATACGTTTTTGGAAACAAACAGAAAGAGAATGCACTATTGCCATGGCCAAGCACTTCCATTAAAATAATTTCAAGAAAATTTTAATCAGCAAATGTGTGTTTTACAAAACTAAACTTTCAGCACGGACTAAATCATAAACGTGTCGTCTGTGATATGGAAAAAATAGGAAATCCATGTTTCCATATCAACACAATTTAAAAACTTAAAACTGACCTTTAAAAAATGTAAATGGGAAATTGACAAATGTGTAAACAACAACAAAATTGAAAATTCTTGTTTCCGTATCATGAAATCCAAAAACTTATACTGACATTTTCAAATCGTGTACATGGAAAATTGACAAATGGCAATGTGTGAAATGTGAAAATGAAGAACAAATGAACAAATGGCTATCATTATTTAAAAAAATAAAAAAACCGTCGTGTTCTATCGGTAAAGTGTGAATCAAACCTCATCTACTTATTTGAATCACCCGAGACTGAGTAGACCTGTTTTAGTTCTAATATACTTTTAACATTTTATGTTAAATCACGAATTGAACTCAAGAGCTTTAGAGTGCCAGCTAACTATTATAACCGTTACGTCACAAAGACAACTTTACACTACTCTTAATGAACTATAATAATAAAAAGAATAATAAATATTGATTTTTTTAAGAATAAACATGGTGACACTGTTTCTGTTGCACTGTCTGCTAGCTACTAGCCACCAGCTGGGGTCTTAGAAAACGATATAGTTGACATTTTGTAATGAGATGTGACATGTTTCAAAGTATAGTATTATGGGTTGCTGTTGAGTAAAAACTAATCCTGTACAAGGAAGCAAGGGTTCGAACCCCTTACCTAACATTACTATTGCCTGAACATGGCTTGACGACACTGTATTATTATGATACTCGGTACACAAACCATAGATAGAGTGTATTGTTTAAGATTACTTTCTTTCTGAACATAGGTGGAGATTGTTGATGGTTAACAATGACATTAATATAGTAGGACGTGGGTATAGCAATTAAGAAAAAACAGACAATATCCATACAATATTTTTATTTATTTAATATAAGTAATTGTACAATAGTTACATTCAAAATATATTTCTTTTTTCTCTAATACTATTTAGTCCTTTTTGATTCTCTTACATATGAAGGGTAGATAACCTTGTAGTTAAGCCCCTTAAAACAACAACAACAACACAACCTTTTTGCAAAGTTTGTGATGTTGATAACTCTTGAGATGTGGAAGAGGGATTAAACATAACTTTTACAGCAGGGGTTAAATGTTGCTCAATAAACACTGCACTATTTTGAGTAGCAACATTTTTTTCTTGTACTAGCTTTTTAGCATTGTCATGATTAATTGTTGACACCAATAATGTTTCATTTGGAGCACCACATTGATGATCACTCACACTTAACACCTTACCATTTCTACTTTTTAGATTGCCTCGACATTTTTTTGACCTTTCGTTTGAGCATCGCCAAAATATTATTCCTTTTACATTTTGACGATTATAGTTATAAGAGTAGCCTTTATAGAGTACAAGTTGTTTACCTTTCTTAGTTGTAGTAAGTTCCATAGTAGCAACTAACCTGTTAGTATGATTTGCTCACTACAAAGGTTATAACTGTTCTGATAATAAAATCATTTAGCTTTGGCTTTTATATTTAATATGTACAGTTTGAAGTGATAGCAAAAGTGAGAGCAAAATGGTAGCATAGTGGTAGAAAATATAACATGTATTGTTAAGAAATAGTTTAAGCGGTTATGTGGATCCATTACATAATAATTTTAGCACGACGAAGCTCATTTTCTATATCCAATAGTTCTTCCTCATATTCAGTATAACCAGCCTGTTTATAGACATGCAGTTGCTGAAGCCGCCGGATTAGCTTACTTGGATTGTTCCAGTAGACAAATTTAACAAATGTTTTTTAGGTGTAAACAAAGCATTACCATTATCATTATTATCTTCATCATCAACATCATCATCATCATAACCATTATCATTATCATCATGATCATCATCATCATGATCATTATAATCCTCATCACTATTACTGTATAGTCCTTTTTGATCCTTTTGCAATACCACATTTTGCACAGTTTGTGTTGCCTTTGATAATGTTGGGAGTTTTTCAGACATTGACAACTGTCCTAACACGACTTTCTGAGGAGATGATACATGCTTCTTAACAAACAATGCACTATCTTGAGCTGCAATATCTTTTTCTGGGACAAGTGTTTTAGCATTTTGAAGAGTTTTTTTAAACAGCAACGATGTTTTATCTGGTACACTACATTGATGATCACTCACACTTAAGACATCACTATTTTTACTTTTCAGCTCACCTCGACACTGTTTTGAACGATGTTTTGAACAACGCCAAATAACAGTTCCATTTTTATTGGTTCGTTTTACAATATATGTATATCCTTTATAGAATGCGTATGGCATACCATTGCTATTTGTTGATACTTCCATGTCAATTGTCAAGCATGAACTAATCTCTAGCAAAGTTCACTCGATAATATAAATAATAGTTTAATGTGAGAGGAAAAGTGGGTGCAAAAGGGGGTGCAAGAGTGGGTGCAAGAGTGGGTGCAAGAGTGGGTGCAAGAGTGTGTGCAAGAGTGGGTGTAAAAGTGGGTGCCGCTTATAGTAGGCATGAATTTTACTAGAATGTGATTTGAGTAAATGTAATTTCTAAATCCAAGTAGTGAATAGTCAGTTGGTTTTGATCTATGCAAGCGTAAACATGTCACATACACTGGTGATGGATACTCAAAGGCTTTAAGGTCAACGAAAACAAGTACAGTATATATTTAAAGAGGTGGCTATCATTGATTGCACAACACGCGCGTTACCATATCTTTTTTTCGGACTAGTGTTTTAACATTTGAAGTATTTTTTTAAACAGCAACGATGTCTTATCTGTCACACTACATTGATGATCACTCACACTTAAGACCTCACTATTTTTACTTTTTAGTTCACTTTGACACTGTTTTGAACGATGTTTTGAACAACGCCAATAAACAGTTCCATTTTATTGGTTCGTTTTGCAATATACGTATAACCTTTATAGAATGCGTATGGCATACCATTGCTCTTTGTTGATACTTCCATGTCAATTGTCAAGCATGAACTAATCTCTAGCAAAGTTCACTCGATAATATAAATAATAGTTTAAAGTGAGAGGAAAAGTGGGTGCAAAATTGGGTGCAAGAGTGGGTGCAAGAGTGGGTGCAAGAGTGGGTGCAAGAGTGGGTGTAAAAGGGAGTGCAAGAGTGGGTGCAAAAGTGGGTGCCGCTGATAGTAGGCATGAATTTTTCTAGAATGTGATTTGAGTAAATGTAATTTCTAAACCCAAGTAGTGAATAGTCAGTTGGTTTTGATCTATGCAAGCGTAAACATGTCACATACACTGGTGATGGATACTCCAGGCTTTAAGGTCAACGAAAACAAGTACAGTATATATTTAAAGAGGTGGCTATCATTGATTGCACAACACGCGGGTTACCATATTTTTTTTTTCGGACTAGTGTTTTAACATTTGAAGTATTTTTTTTAAACAGCAACGATGTCTTATCTGTCACACTACATTGATGATCACTCACACTTAAGAACACACTATTTTTACTTTTTAGTTCACTTTGACACTGTTTTGAACGATGTTTTGAACAACGTCAAATAACAGTTCCATTTTATTGGTTCGTTTTGCAATATACGTATAACCTTTATAGTATGCATATGGCTTACCATAACTATTCGTTGATACTTCCATATCAATTTTCAAGCATGAAATAATCTCCAATAAATTTCGCTCGATAATAGAAATAATAGTTTAAAGTGAGTGCAAATGTGGGTGCAAAAGTGGGTGCAAAAGTGAGTGTAAAAGTGAGTGCAAAAGTGGGTGCAAAAGTGAGTGCAAAAGTGAATGTAAAAGTGAGTGCAAAAGTGGGTGTAGTTTATAGCAGGCATGATTTTTACTAGAATGTGATTTGAGTAAATGTAATTTCTAAACCCAAGTAGTGAGTAGTCAGTTGGTTTTGATTTATGCAAGCGTAAACATGTCTCATACACTGATGATGGATACTCAAGGCTTCATGGTCAACATAAACAAGTATATAGTTAAAGAGGTAGCTATTATTGATTGCACAACACTGAATCTATTTTTGAAATTTTGACAAAGGGCCTAAGTACACTTTTGTTAATATCTCGCGAACCAATAAGACTAGGGCATTTTATGAGGTATAGTTGGACTTTTGCCGAAGACTGCTGGTAAACACCTATGTTCCCACGACCTTTTTAAAGATGGCGGCTAACCCACGAGGGGTGATTAAAAAGTAATCCAATCGGCGCTTGTCGATAAGCAAACCAATAATTAAAGGGGGGCTAAATGCATGGGCCAACCCATAGGGATCAGTCCAAAGGGACCGGTCCAAAGGGAATAGTCGAAAGGACCTGTCAACAGGGACCCGTCCACAGTGACCCGTCAGCCGGGGCCCGTCAAAAATGAATCCCTTCAAAAAGGACCCGTCCAGAGGGACTAGTCAACGGGGACCAGTCCAAAGGGGCAAATCAACAGGGATCAATCAAAAGGGGTTATCGCCTCAAGCACTGTCATACCCCCCCCCCCCCCTTTGATTATTGGTTTGCTTATCGACAAGCGCCGATTGGATTACTTTTTAATCATCCTTCGTGGGTTAGCCGCCATCTTTAAGAAGGTCGTGGGAACATAGGTGTTTACCAGCAGTCTTCGGCAAAAAGTCCAACAATACCTCATACAATGTCCTAGTCTTATTGGTTCGCGAGATATTAACAAAAGTGCACTTAGGCCCTTTGTCAAAATTTCAAAAATAGATTCAGTGTTGTGCAATCAATAATAGCTACGTCTTTAACTATATACTTGTTTTTGTTGACCATGAAGCCTTGAGTATCCATCATCAGTGTATGAGACATGTTTACGCTTGCATAAATCAAAACCAACTGACTACTCACTACTTGGGTTTAGAAATTACATTTACTCAAATCACATTCTAGTAAAAGTCATGCCTACTATAAACTACACCCACTTTTGCACTCACTTTTACATTCACTTTTGCACTCACTCTTGCACCCACTTTTGCACTCACTTTTACACTCACTTTTGCACCCACTTTTGCACCCACATTTGCACTCACTTTAAACTATTATTTCTATTATCGAGCGAAATTTATTGGAGATTATTTCACGCTTGAAAATTGATATGGAAGTATCAACGAATAGTTATGGTAAGCCATATGCATACTATAAAGGTTATACGTATATTGCAAAACGAACCAATAAAATGGAACTGTTATTTGACGTTGTTCAAAACATCGTTCAAAACAGTGTCAAAGTGAACTAAAAAGTAAAAATAGTGTGTTCTTAAGTGTGAGTGATCATCAATGTAGTGTGACAGATAAGACATCGTTGCTGTTTAAAAAAAATACTTCAAATGTTAAAACACTAGTCCGAAAAAAAAAATATGGTAACCCGCGTGTTGTGCAATCAATGATAGCCACCTCTTTAAATATATACTGTACTTGTTTTCGTTGACCTTAAAGCCTTGAGTATCCATCACCAGTGTATGTGACATGTTTACGCTTGCATAGATTAAAACCAACTGACTATTCACTACTTGGGTTTAGAAATTACATTTACTCAAATCACATTCTAGTAAAATTCATGCCTACTATAAGCGGCACCCACTTTTGCACCCACTCTGACACTCCCTTTTACACCCACTCTTGCACCCACTCTTAAACCCACTCTTGCACACACTCTTGCACCCACTTTTGCACCCACTTTTCCTCTCATTTTAAACTATTATTTATATTATCGAGAGAACTTTGCTAGAGATTAGTTCATGCTTGAAAATTGACATGGAAGTATCAACAAAGAGCAATGGTATGCCATACGCATTCTATAAAGGTTATACGTATATCGCAAAACGAACCAATAAAATGGAACTGTTATTTGACGTTGTTCAAAACATCGTTCAAAACAGTGTCAAAGTGAACTAAAAAGTAAAAATAGTGAGGTCTTAAGTGTGAGTGATCATCAATGTAGTGTGACAGATAAGACATCGTTGCTGTTTAAAAAAATACTTCAAATGTTAAAACACTAGTCCGAAAAAAAGATATGGTAACCCGCGTGTTGTGCAATCACTGACAGCCACCTCTTTAAATATATACGGTACTTTTTTACGCTTGCATACATCAAAACCAACTGACTATTCACTACTTGGGTTTAGAAATTACATTTACTCAAATCACATTCTAGTAAAATTCATGCCTACTATAAGCGGCACCCACTTTTACACCCACTCTTGCACCCACTCTTGCACCCTCTCTTGCACCCACTCTTGCACCCACTCTTGCACCCACTCTTGCACCCTCTTTTGCACCCACTTTTCCTCTCACTTTAAACTATTATTTATATTATCGAGTGAACTTTGCTAGAGATTAGTTCATGCTTGACAATTGACATGGAAGTATCAACAAATAGCAATGGTATGCCATACGCATTCTATAAAGGATATACATATATTGTAAAACGAACCAATAAAAATGGAACTGTTATTTGGCGTTGTTCAAAACATCGTTCAAAACAGTGTCGAGGTGAGCTGAAAAGTAAAAATAGTGATGTCTTAAGTGTGAGTGATCATCAATGTAGTGTACCAGATAAAACATCGTTGCTGTTTAAAAAAACTCTTCAAAATGCTAAAACACTTGTCCCAGAAAAAGATATTGCAGCTCAAGATAGTGCATTGTTTGTTAAGAAGCATGTATCATCTCCTCAGAAAGTCGTGTTAGGACAGTTGTCAATGTCTGAAAAACTCCCAACATTATCAAAGGCAACACAAACTGTGCAAAATGTGGTATTGCAAAAGGATCAAAAAGGACTATACAGTAATAGTGATGAGGATTATAATGATCATGATGATGATGATCATCATGATGATAATGATAATGGTTATGATGATGATGATGTTGATGATGAAGATAATAATGATAATGGTAATGCTTTGTTTACACCTAAAAATCATTTGTTAAATTTGTCTACTGGAACAATCCAAGTAAGTTAATCCGGCGGCTTCAGCAACTGCATGTCTATAAACAGGCTGGTTATACTGAATATGAGGAAGAACTATTGGATATAGAAAATGAGCTTCGTCGTGCTAAAATTATTATGTAATGGATCCACATAACCGCTTAAACTATTTCTTAACAATACATGTTATATTTTCTACCACTATACTACCATTTTGCTCTCACTTTTGCTATCACTTCAAACTGTACATATTAAATATAAAAGCCAAAGCTAAATGATTTTATTATCAGAACAGTTATAACCTTTGTAGTGAGCAAATCATACTAACAGGTTAGTTGCTACTATGGAACTTACTACAACTAAGAAAGGTAAACAACGTGTACTCTATAAAGGCTACTCTTATAACTATAATCGTCAAAATGTAAAAGGAATAATATTTTGGCGATGCTCAAAAGAGAGGTCAAAAAAATGTCGAGGCAATCTAAAAAGTAGAAATGGTAAGGTTTTAAGTGTGAGTGATCATCAATGTGGTGCTCCAAATGAAACACTGTTGGTGTCAACAATTAATCATGACAATGCTAAAAAGCTAGTACAAGAAATAAAAGTTGCTACTCAAAATAGTGCAGTGTTTATTGAGCAACATTTAACCCCTGCTGTAAAAGTTATGTTTAATCCCTCTTCCACATCTCAAGAGTTATCAACATCACAAACTATGCAAAAAGGTTGTGTTGTTGTTGTTGTTTTAAGGGGCTGAACTACAAGGTTATCTACCCTTCATATGCAAGAGAATCAAAAAGGACTAAATAGTAATAGAGAAAAAAGAAATGTATTTTGAATGTAACTATTGTACAAGTACTTATATTAAATAAATAAAAATATTGTATGGTTATTGTCTGCTTTTTCTTAATTGCTATACCCACGTCCTACTATATTAATGTCATTGTTAACCATCAACAATCTCCACCTATGTTCAGAAAGAAAGTAATCTTAAACAATACACTCTATCTATGGTTTGTGTACCGAGTATCATAATAATACAGTGTCGTCAAGCCATGTTCAGGCAATAGTAATGTTAGGTAAGGGGTTCGAACCCTTGCTTCCTTGTACAGGATTAGTTTTTACTCAACAGCAACCCATAATACTATACTTTGAAACATGTCACATCTCATTGCAAAATGTCAACTGTATCGTTTTCTAAGACCCCAGCTGGTGGCTAGTAGCTAGCAGACAGTGCAACAGAAACAGTGTCACCATGTTCATTCTTTAAAAAAATCAATATTTATTATTCTTTTTATTATTATTGTTC
This sequence comes from Meconema thalassinum, assembly GCA_946902985.2. NCBI lineage: Eukaryota > Metazoa > Arthropoda > Insecta > Orthoptera > Tettigoniidae > Meconema > Meconema thalassinum. The sequence goes on along the minus strand of OX336390.1, from coordinate 64,246,298 downwards.
ATTAAGAGTAGTGTAAAGTTGTCTTTGTGACGTAACGGTTATAATAGGTAGCTGGCACTCTAAAGCTCTTGAGTTCAATTCGAGCTTTAACATAAAATTTTAAAAGTATATTAGAACTAAAACAGGTCTACTCAGTCTCGGGTGATTCAAATAAGTAGATGAGGTTTGATTCACACTTTAACGATAGAACACGACGGTTTTTTTATTTTTTAAAATAATGATAGCCATTTGTTCATTTGTTTTTCATTTTCACATTTCACACATTGTCATTTGTCAATTTTCCATGTACACGATTTGAAAATGTCAGTTTAAAGTTTTTGGATTTCATGATACGGAAACATGAATTTTCCATTTTGTTGTTGTTTACACATTTGTCAATTTCCCATTTACATTTTTTAAAGGTCAGTTTTAAGTTTTTAAATTGTGTTGATATGGAAACATGGATTTCCTATTTTTTCCATATCACAGACGACACGCTTATGATTTAGTCCGTGCTGAAAGTTTAGTTTTGTAAAACACACATTTGCTGATTAAAATTTTCTTGAAATTATTTTAATGGAAGTGCTTGGCCATGGCAATAGTGCATTCTCTTTCTGTTTGTTTCCAAAAACGTATAGGACTACTACTACTACTACTACTAATACTACTACTGTAGGTAAGACTGTTTTACAAAATAACACCTATCTACCGCTGCATTTAAAAGAAACACAAGTGTTAAAAAAACTACAGTATACTATTTACCATTTGCTATATACATTAATTACCCCACCATCCTACCTTGCCGTGTTTGCTTTGGTTGAACAATCAATGCTACCCACACACACACACACACACACACACACTTTCTCTCTCTCTATCATTCTATCTATAGTCATACATTCGCACAACCATACCTGTCTTCGAAAACGAATACAACCACGCTACTTATCCTTGACATGCACACTAATCCCAAATAACTTTTAGTTATACATTTAACATTTACTATTACAAAAAATGTTTCCACTATTTTTACAATTACAAAAATGAATATTTACAAAATACTAAATCTACTGGTTACAAAAAAAAGCGATGTCTCTACACAATAAAATATAGAAGTCACACCTCCACCTCGTGGTTATAACCCTATGGTAGGCTAATGCATAGGTCATTCATCTGCACTCATTTGCTATCCATCAAGGTAAAAGTGCATTTTTTCTGTTCCACAAGATACAAATTTGATTGCTGGATTGTATCCTACACTGTTTATGCGATATATAGCTTTGCCAGTTCATAAAACCGCTAGGTAGTTCTCTACATATAGCAATTTTACCACTGCTCTACCTACGCATTTTGCTCTTTTGGCTTTCTTACAGTCTAGTGTGTGATAGACAGCATTAATGTATATCAAATCCAGTTCACCTTTGTATTTGTAATCCAAGTAATAATTTGGAAAGACACAAATATAATCAGTTTTGAACGTTATCTCTGTTTTGTTTTGTTTAATATGTTTATGACATGCATATTAACCTGAAATCGAACCCTGGTGAAAAGGCTAACAGCTTAACCACTACACCACCTTGCCCTTATTTCTTAGTTTGACTCGTTCTAGGCATCAGACCTGGAAATCGAGTTAAGACCACCAGTACAAGAGCTAAAAGTGCTTAACACTGCAACACAAAATGGATAGCTGGTAACATTATACAACCGGAAATGATTATATTTCTGTTGGCAATGCATTTTTTGTCATCAGCCTACTGTCTGAGCACTGACAGCAACACAGTTTAGTTTAGAACAAGCGAGTGTGTGTGTATGGATTATTAGCCTCAAGTATTTAAAGCTTGTTGTGGGTGTGTAGCGACCATCTTGCCCCGGTAACCACTGAGCATTTTTGTGTTTTAGCTATCCTCTTTAACCAATCAATTAAAGATAGTCTACTCTTAATTCTTGAATCGATAAATCAGAGTTTGTGTGTACACCGTTCGTCATTTATTAACCCATACCTACAACCTATACTCTCTCTATACTGCAGTTTGATCTGAAAAAACAAGTTTCAATGGTAAAAGACTTGTCAATCACCATACATGTAGCCTACATTAATTCTTTCTCTACCTAGCTATGTTTCATCACACACACATGGTAAACATCTCACATGTTCGTATCCGATTATTAGTTTATAAAATCTCAGGTCGATGACCTTGATGTATTGGGTATTTTGGGTAAATTCATTGGCCATGGGAAAGGGTTGACCATTCTAAGTCCTATAACACCTCACATGTAGATATTCGATTATTAGTTTATAAAATATTAGGTCAATGACCTTGCTGTTTTTTGAATCTTTTGGGTAAATTCGTTGGTCATGGAAAAGGGTTGACCATCCTGAGTCCCATGACACCTCACTTGAGCCTCTCTGATTATTAGTTTATAAAATCATAGGTCAATGACCTTGCTGTTTTGAATCTTTTGGGTAAATTCGTTGATCATGGAAAAGGGTTGACCATCCTGAGTCCTATGACACCTCACTTGACCCTCTCTGATTATTAGTTAGCGACATATCAACAAAAGTGTAGTTAGGCCCTTTTGACATAAATAAATAATATATTCAAAAACAGAATGTCACCTCAAGTCGAACGACCTCTCATACAGGTCCCTAGCCTTATTGATTCATGAGATATTAAAAATCTAATGACCTTAGATCTTTTGGTTAAATTCGTTGGTCATGGAAAAGGGTTGACCGTCCTGAGTCCTATGACACCACACTTGACCCTCTCTGATTATTAGTTAGCGAGATATTAACAAAAGTGCAGTTAGGTCCTTTTGACATAAATAAATAATATATTCAAAAACAAAATGTCACCTCAAGTCCAACGACCTCTCATACAGGTCCCTAGCCTTATTGATTCATGAGATATTAGTTTTGGATCTTTTGGTAATTTTTTAAAAAATAACTCATCTATAAATCATTATTCAAAAAGCCCGCCCGTTTACAAAAAAAAAACAAGTGCGCATGCGTAAAAACAAAAAACAAACATGTTAATTCATAGTAGCAATCGGCTCTTCACATGCGTTTCATGTGGAACAACGTTTAATTTCATCATAGCATTAGGGACCATGGGCCAGTCCATAGGGACCAATCCAATGGGACCGGTCTAAAGGGATAAGTCCAAAGGGACTCATCAACAAGGACTCATCCACAATGACTCGTCCATAAGGACCTGTCAACAAGGACTCATCCACAAGGACCTGTCCACAAGGACTCGTCCACAAGGACTTGTCCACAAGGACTTGTCATCAATGACCTGTCAACAAGGACCCGTCCACAGAGATCCGCTCCCCCACCCTCTTCAAAAGCCATGACTGGGCATGCTAATTCATAGTGGCTTTCCACCGAACATATGCACTTTATGTAGAACAACGTTTCATTCCATATCGGCATTCAAACTCTCACATGTTGTAATTGGAAGGAGAGATTCTCCAAAAAAAAAATACAATTTCACCCCCTAGTAGCGGTAGGTTTTATTTTGGGGTTGAAATATGTTGTTCATAGGAAAGGGGGTATCAGCCCGAGTTCAACGACACCTCATTTGTCAAAATCCCACCATGCGTTCGAGAGATATCGGGCTGCCGCCTTCTTGTGAGGTGGGGAGGTGGAGGTGGTATCTGAACCCCCACAAAACCACTACTGTAGTGCAATCAGTAATTTTCGTCCAGACAGTCGTCAAACCAAGTAGCGACCAATGTTTTCGTCCAGACAGTCGGCTACCTAAGAAGAGCCCGATTATTTCTTTTTTTTTTTCTTCACATAATTGCAACATTACATGTGTCGTCTAATGTAGGCCTATTTTGTATCGGATATGTTGGTAACGACGTCAATGTGATCGCTGCGGCAGTTTCACATACTAAATATGCTGTCAAACATGGCTGCGGTTGTTAACTTTACAATAAATAAAAACACATATTTAAGTGATTTAGCACATATATCCGGTGCAGAAGTGGTCAAGGATAGTAGTTACAATTGATAATGTTGCCGCCCCCCCCCCCCCCCCCGCCAAAAGCTGAAATAAGGTGTGAACATTATATATTATCAAAGTGAAAGCGAAAAGGAAAAGAGTGATACGTGGTAGAGAATTAATCTGAAATTTCATTACGGTATATGTCGTTTTATAAAAGGGGATAGCAGGTGGGTTACAGACATCGAAGGAGAAAACAACTAATACTACATCATTTCCACAATTATTATTCATCCTTACACATGGTATTTAGGCTAATTGAAGTATTCTACTTGGTTCATCACTCTTGAGGTGTTACCTCGATTACGTATGTCGTTTTGCCTTGAAGATTTTTGCTTGAAGATGGGCTATTACTTTATTTTAGAATATGCACTAAACTTTTAAGCACTTTGGTTTTTTAGAAACCATTTGAATATCACTATCATAATAATGCTATTATAATTATGATCATGTAAAAATGAGCGGAAGAGTAGAGGACGTACGCACATAGTAGGCATGGGCAGCAGCATTCGCGACAACGCTGCCTTTAGGTCAATGCTGACACCGTATTCCCTCTCATATATTCCGCTCTCGCAAGTTAAATATCTCAGGTCTCCACAGAAAATTGTTATGTGTTGGTATTTTATAATTAACATTTTCGAGATATTACTCCGTCGATAAAGCTTGCCTTTCAACGCGTTCCCAATCAGTCAATTTGTCAGTGAATTCAGTGAATTTCTGCAAGTGCCTTTTAATGAGCCAGGTGACAAGAGGTCAGGAGAGTATTCTACCAACCATCTCGCGCTGTGCGGCTAGCATTTTTTGGCAGTTGGTCCAGGTTCGATTTCCGGCTCTGCCAAGAAATTTTAATTTTGGTCTGAGGGATGGAACAAGGCACACTCAGCCTCGTGAGGCAAAAATGAGAAATGGAGGGTTCGATTCCCATCTTAGCCATCTTGGAAGTGGTTTCCGCACTTCTACTCCAGGCAAATGCCGGGATGGCTCCTAATTTAAGGCCATGGCCGCCTCGTTCCCAATCCTCATCTGAATAATAAATGCACACACTAATACAGCCATCACAATAACACAGGTTATCAGAAAAATTCCACATGACCAAGTACACAGATCTACATGACCATGAAATCGCAAAGCCCCAAAATCAACCAACAACTGCTGCTTTCTACCATTCCAAGAAGAAATCTTAGAGTTGTCATTTCAGTCTTATGCCCCTAAAATCCACGTTTAGTTCGAATGGTTTTAGGCCTAAGCATTGGATCAACCATCTTATTGCATCTCAATAGGGATTTGCCAATAGGATTTCAACAGCTTGTCTCAATTCTGCCTCCATATATGTAGGCCTATACATGCAAGAAATGAGTACGGTACTTATCATAAATAAAAACAAGAAGTTCCGTAACGAACTCAAGAGCCTATTTTTCTTAAAATTCAGATTCATGCCAATGATTAATCTACAGTATATGAACCTATCTAGAATTATGACGAAATTAAGTTGGTAATATAGAAATGTTTAATTAGTTAGAAATATACCTGGTATAATGTAGCCTAATAGATAACTACAGTTGGCAGCCCTGGTGACTGAATATATTCTTATATCCATATCTTAAGATAGAGAATATAGAATTTGGTTGAAGTCCAATGGACGTTACATGCAGTTAGACATTGGATCTATCAGCACGCGTAAAAGCATGTTGGCAACAATGTCATAAGTGTGCTGGTCAGAAGTAATCTGAAATATAATGATACCTTGTTGTGCCAATTTTGGATGAAATCCATTTGTTAGTATAGAAGTTACATGTATTTTAAAATTGGACATATCAGCAGGCATAGAATCATGTTGGAAGCACTGACTTATATCAATTACTCCAAATTAATCTAAAATGTTAGGTAATACGCGTGTGCATAGTTTAAAGCTGTCGGCTTGCATACTTTCTGATATATTGGTATTTGGATAAAATATAGAGAGAGCAATTTTTAACAGTTGGCAGCCCTGGTGGCTCTTAATAATACGCTCAGTCATATGTGTTTATGTACACATATTACATACAAAATTTGGCTGAAATCCAATTGATAGTGTAGAAGCTATATGCATTTAAAAATTGGACCTATCAGAAGGCTTAAAATTATTTTGGCAACACTGTCATGTATGGCCTCCTAGAAATTAAACTGAAATAGTATTATCTACATATGTGCCAATTTTGGAATAGCTAACATGCATACCTTCCATGATATCCAACATGGAGCTCACATTTCTAGTGCGTTTTTTCAGCGGTTGGTAGCACTGACATCATTTTCAAATATAGGCTTGAGATATTCCGGTATACATCTTTACTCATACTAAATTTGGTTCTGATTGCTGCAGCCGTTTAGGAGTTGATAGGGACACACACACACACAGCCAGACAGCCAGACAGACAGACAGAAGGACAGACAGACGACAGACAGACAGACAGAAAGAAGGACAGACAGACACACATTTTCCCGGATCGATCTCATAAGTCAACTTTTTCCTCATTTTTGCAGAATGTGGAGAGTAGGCTAAAAATAATAAGCTAATATGTACCGTACTATTCTATTTCTCTCCTACTCTTAAATCCTTCTCTGAACACTCATCTAAAAACAGAATGGTCTGCATTTATGGACTAATGATAAATATGTAGCCTATAAGAAGAAATGAACATGCTCATCTTTACCTGCCCGGCGAGACTGGAAAAAACCTTGAGTAAGTATTAATGTTTCTGTTCGCATGCATTTTATATGATGCTTTAAAATCAATCTAGAAGAGATAATTGAAGTTAACTTCACTACCATAATACTGCCTAAGAGTTAGACTGTTGAGGACTGATGACCAAAATGTCCCTAACTTGAGCAAGGATGCTTCACAACTTTATGTAAAATGTATTTTTGTAAAAGGGCCTTTACTTAGTTTGGATCATTTGCGATACGTGTTACATGGATGTGTGTGCTGTAAGATCGCAACACCAAATGTGGCGGCCAAGTTGGTTTACTAGTTACTTATTTAAGGTGGCCCGCACTGTACTTTGGGGAGGTTTAAATCACCGGCAATTATTATGCTCTTTTTCATAACATTGCTCGTACAAGTTTTATCATACAGTGTGTCGAGGAGCGAAAAGTTATCTTTCGGTGCTCTTTAAGCCCTTATCACCTGAAGAGGTAATTTATTTCCTTTATCCGAAATTTGTACACATAGCATTTCATGATCCGTATCAGCCCACTTTAATAAACAAGCTATAGTTTTGAGCAGACAAATAATTAGCTCACCACCTCGCTTCCCCCGATCCCTTCTGTACATTTCGTAAATCCCTTGAATTACTTCGGTATTATTTATATCCTCATATAACCAAGATTCAGTAGCAATGATAAAGTCCGGAGAATACGTCTCTACAAGATTCCAAAATTCACTTAATTTATTTTCCTGTACTCTGACAATTAACCTGCAGCAGGGACGGCTCCTGATTTTTTTTAAGGTGGCCAGATGATACTATTGTTGTTACATATTAAATATTGTTTTATATTTGGCATTTATTGTTGCCAATATTGCCATTATCATAATTCCACACAACACAATATTTGTAACAAGTTTTAATAAATAGTTGATACATTAGAAACACTCAGCTGTAAAAAACTTCGCAAGGTGAATTCCGGCTTGTTTCTGTTCACGCCCTGCGCACTGCAGTTCCTGACGGCGCGTGACGCGGCCACAAATTTTCTCGCCTTGACGTTTGCCAAGAACAACAAGGAGACTAGAGTGGGCCCACGATGACGCAAAGGGGACAGCGGACCGCAGCACCGGCCCAATTCAGGAGTTCTGATGCGCCTAGACCTCGTGATGCAATAAAAGTATCTTCTTTGGAGCGTCGAGCGGGACTGTAAATAATATTTCTTTATTCTTTGTTCTTCATATATTTTGTATGAACTTGTACATGGAAAGTTTTTCCATTGTGTAGTTTTGTTGGACAGGCTGAGGAAGGGGGAGTATTTACCCCCGAAACTAGTCCCTGTAAGTAATAATATTAAACAGTATTGAAGGCGGAAAATACATTATTCTTTCAAAGTTAGAAACTGTACCCACATGGGTCTTTATTATTACATGTATTCTCTCCTGTGCTTGGATGAAGCAAATTTATCCATCAGCTTGGTTGATGAGGTCATAATTATTTAATTTCTAACTTTGTGTTAAGAGCTATAGAAGAAAATGGGTTTGTTTAAAATTTCCACTTTCATTTTCCTATTTCGGCATACAATCGACATATTAAATAACTACGTACCGTGCCACAAATTTAAAAATAAACATTTATACAGTAGAAATTACAGCTTCATCGACGGAACTCACTAACACATTTGTACTGTACTTGGAATATCAGACAACTGAAAAAGTATAATTATATGTTTATCTTATGTCAGCAATCTGCGAACAATAGCTGAATACCTGTTTAAGAGCGTGGGGTGGGGTAAACCCTTCTCCCGTAATCCTGTTTGACAGAGACAGAAGCAGGAATCTTCAAAGCAACGCTATGGATCCAATCCGCTGCCCTTGAAGAGAGAGAAAATACCCTTCATAGCACTGAAGAATTCGCGTGCAAGGCAGTTTCATACTTCCTCATAAAATCACTGAAAGCCTTCTTTAATGAGGGCTGTCAGTTCTGTCTTCTCTCCTGTTGAGCTATTTCCTCACCCGGCCCATGGTGCCATATACTTTACATGGGACTTGCTGTGGAGCGGCCCTCGCTATGACGATACACCGTACGACTCTGTCAGGATCCTAAGCTAGGGATGAGTTATTTATAATGAATTCTCTTTAGAGATTCTAGAAGGGTAAAACACTTATTTTAAGTTGAGTATCTGTAATATAAAGTAATTTTAAAATACATTAATTAAACAAATTCTTTGCAATGCTGCCTAACGGCGTTGGGTGGGCAGGGCCCATTCGGCCCTTAATGACGCACCGTCCCTGACCTGCAGTAATCTTAGAGTCTTACCTCCGCAGAAAATATCCTGGAATAGCTCCTTCTGTTCCCGTCGGCTGGCAACCTCTGGACCTGCTCCTCCTCACAAAAGCCGGCACGAACCGATGAGCCTGTTATGAAGGTTCCCTAGATTGAAAGTGCCCCGTCGATTTAAATGCAGCCCGTCACGGGCGAAGTCACGGCCACCAATGCAGCAGTCAGCATCTACGTACACTAATCCCAGTTGTGCACATACACAGTCCATGCGGTCATTTAGAGTCTTAACTCACCTTAACGGAACATCTCCACGCCGAACAATGCCAATCATTACAAATTTTGCCCAAAGTTTCATACTTCCTCATAAAATCACTGAAAGCCTTCTTTAATGAGGGCTGTCTGTTCTGTCTTCTCTCCAGTTGAGCTAACCTTGATCTTGCTTGTCCGTATGATGAGCCCAGTTTTTCAATGTCTTGCTTAAGGGGAGACGGACTATAAATCTACCATCTTCACATCATGTCGTGTTTTTCTTAAAGTGCTCTTCACACATTAAATCTTCCTTCGTCTTACGCTGAGAGACAAGATCTTCAAGTTCCCAAAATCGTTGCAGTGAGGCCTCTAGGTTGTCTTCTTCCCGAACGAAACATGATGAAAGGGCTGGGTCACTACTATTTACTGAAGGAGATCTCCCTGCTAGGACCCAACCCAACTTGGTCTCCTGAAGTACCGGTTAGTCTGATGACCTTGTACGGTAGCCTGGTTCTAACAACGAAAAGAAATGCTCTGCTACTATCAAAATGTCTATACAACTTGACTGGTAGAACGTATGATCCGCAAGTGTTATGTCGAATGGCAGCTTCCAGTAGTCATACTCTATAATGGAGCTAGGCAGATTTCCAGTTATGCGTGGTAGGACGGAACATGACAGGTTGACAGTAAATTCGTTGAGAGTTGAGCACAGAGAAGTTGTACACTGTTTTTTTTCTGTTAATGAATTGTTTATTCCGCTAATAAGAACTGCACATCGGTGGTTGGGTAACCGTAATCGCTGTGCTATGCTCTCAGTACACATGTTACTTTGACTGCCAATGTCTAGCAAGGCTCTGCAGATGTGGTGCTGGCCGTGAATATCAGCTACCTTTACTAGCGCAGTGGATAATATAACCCGAGTCTGGTGGACATTCTTAGTGTTACAGTGCGATTGTTGCTCTTTGTCAGATTCTGTAGAATTCTGATGCTATTTATCTGGTTCATGCAATAGGGTATGATGTTTCTTTTTGGCATGATCTGTGACCATGTATTTTACATTCACTAGCAGAATGATTTTTGCGCAGACAGTTGAAACACAAACCCTTCCCCTTAGCGAGGTCTCGCTTCTCGTTCAGACTGAGGGCAGCAAACTGATCACACCTGAAGAACGCGTGGTCACCCATGCATAGTACACATTTGTAATTACTCGCATTTATATATGTATGATGCAATATGGCACTGGCATCCATCTTATCAGGATGCTTGTTTGATGAGGTGGGAACGATAGAAGGGATATTCTCAAGGACTTGCCGCTTACGTTCACAAAAAGCCAACAGTTCATTAATAGTCCGGTCAGGAAACTGAAACCCGTGCGTTATATGGGACCTTTTAGTGATTGCTATTCACTTCAGACATGCTAAGGATAAAATTTTGCTTGGGAGCCATTTTTGTAATTTTGGCGTTTGGCCGCCGTGTTGAAAAATGGCGGCCAGTCTTCACGAAATGAGAAAATAGAAAAATATCCCAAATTACTTGGACACTTTTCATGGTTAAGATACCTCTGCATAGGTATTTCATGGCTCTATATGTTTTACAATGTGACTGGTTCCAATCTGACAGGGAAAAAGAAACAAATATGCCTTTTTTATGTTTTTTATGAAAGAATACGTTTGGTGTAATATTACTGATTATCAAATACCGGTAATGTCATTAGTATAATGTCTTCATAGGATATACATATATGTAGTAGCATCAATAAGAATGTTTTGAAATCTGCGTGCATCATTAATTTTTTGTCGGTTGAACATGTAAAAGCCACGTCACATATCCTTCTGTCAATCACTGAACTCGTCCTCTGTGTCGCTGTATTCTATGGATGAATCATGGACAGGTGAATTGGCTTCTTCTTGTATTTCTACGACAGATTCCCCTGCAAGGGTTTCATTGGTTTGAGGAAATGGGACTCAACTTGGAAGTGAGGGTATGGTGTGCGTGATGGATCGCAATCCATCTTGAAGCTGTTCCCATCTGAAGTTAGTAGGGAGCAGTCGTTTGGAAGCCTTGCTTTCATATATTCATAAGCTTGCAAGTGTCTTCGAAGACAGTGTTGTCTAAATGAGACGTCGTCGGGAGGCAATCTAGAAGAATCGTAACATCGCAACTGCCACCATTTACGTGCTCGAACTTCGCACAATCTTTCGTTTACTGGGTCATTGTAGATGATCCTAATTCGGAACAACTGTAGATGAATGAACAGCTCATCGAATAGTTTCTCATTAACTTCAAGTTGCTGTATTATCTGTAGGTGTGTCATATTATGTGGCTGAAGAATGCGCTTCATTGCTTTGACCTTTCCTAAGTCGAAGAAGCCTTCTACTGTTTCACAAGCGGTGAATGTGTAGACTCCAAGAGCAGCACAGGCTTTGTCTTGTTCTCAGAACTGTGACTGACAGTTGTAGAATTCGGTACCATTTCCTGATTTCTTCTTGTACATTTACATATCCTGTTCAGTTATGTGACTGATGTATGAAGCAATAACCTCTACATCTGTGTCCTCGAAATCAAAAGCAATTGGATCAGAACCATCTAACTCTGCTGCTTGGAAAAATGCCCTGGTGTCGGCTTCACATGAACATGGTGCTTCGAATTGAGGATCGCATTCACCAGATGTGAGTTCATAGCAGGAAAGATCCATGGTGCAATACCACGAAAATACCAAAGTGAGCGAAGATTTGGTTGGCTTATGTTCCATGGGTCGGTATCCCATTCATTCAGAGCAAGTTTTACTTCATGAATTACTTGCAAGTCTTTATTAATCCTTGATGGACCCACTGCTGGGTGGCGGTAGAGAGGCTTCTTTAAATTTATGGTCTGTTGTAATCGCTCCCTTAAGTAAAACACAGCAGGACCGCTTGGTATGTTAACAGCAATCATGGGGAGATTCTTGGAGAATCCAACCCAGCCACCACGTCTTCGGTTCTTAGACTGTTTGTCATGGTTATTTCAATAACCTGTTCAGGAGGCAATTTGCTGAAACTCTTGCCAGTCAACGGTAATGAGTATATTGAGGATATATGTATCCTTTCTTCCTTTGTGAAGGTGGACGTTTGCCAGTAGTAGAGAGAGAGGTAGCGTAGATAATTTGTTGCCATTTGCTGCTAGAAGAGGAAGTATTCTGCGACAACTATCTAAGTATTATCCAAAACTTACTCCACTCCACAGACCGTGGTAGTGATGAAACAGGACATCCACGTCGATGATGTAAGAGAGTCAAATTTTTTCCATATCTGTGTCAGACTGGAAGGTATCTTGAAACATCCCATGAACATTTTTTTTAAATAAATCTGATGCAATGAAGTTTTCACTTTCTTGTTCTGCTGTGATATACACTACATATTCTAAACCGTTAAGTAGATCTGGGTGATTCTCAACACCTCTTTGAATCATCATGCATAATTAAGATTCTTCTATAAATTTGTGCAGACGCATTGCCCTGTAGTAGTGTTTTCCAGATAATACTTGCTTCACACTGCCTGCAGCAACAACACCTATAGCAACAGCTACCACTTCACGTGGATCGTTTTCCTAGAGCATTAAGGTATGACACCTCTGTGTGAAATACACCTAATACGCCCTTCACGAGAGACTACCTATTCTCTTCCTCACATAGATATTGATTTTATTTTTTATATATTTTTTTTTGAATTTCATTATTAATTTATTTTTATTATTTGTTTTTTCATTTTTAATTCCAATAATTTTTATTATTCTTAATTTATTTTATGTACATTTTTGTTATTAATTCTAATTTTCATAATTTGACTTTTTCTATTTATTGTTACATTCTTCATTTTTATTTTGTTTTTATCATTTTCTTCTTCTTGTTTCGAATGGACCTACTTTGGACCACGCTTGTTCAACTGTTGAGCTTTGATCTTTGCCCAGTGTTGTCGCATTTTCTGCCGGTGTAACTCCTTCCTTTCATCTGTCCAAGGGGTACCTTTCTTCCGGGGTTTTTCCTGAAATCCATGGACTTCCTTCAGGGCATGTCTCACAGATTGCCTGTCTTGAAGATCTGATATTCCCAGTTCATTAATGTCTTTCTCAGTTTCTGTCAGCCAAGTGGTACGAACCTTCTTGTTCTGCCAGAAAGTGAACAGCCTATTGGTCAGTCTTTTGGGAGGCAATCTTGCCACATGACCATAGAATGCTACTCTCCTTTTCCTAGCACAGTCAGAGAGCCTTTCTATATGTTCGTAGAGCTCGGAATTGTGCCGCCTACGGTATTCCTCATCTTCCTTTACCGGACCTAGGATCTTCCTGAGAATTCTCCTCTCTCTGACTTCCATTTTCTCCATCAGACCACTTCGGTTCAATGAGAGACACTCCATGGCATACAGGGCTTCTGGTCGTATGACTGAGGTGTAGTGCTTCAGTTTCAGGTTGCGTGACAGGCATTTCTTGTTGTAGATGTTCTTTGTCAGTCGATAAGCCAGTTCCAGCTTGTTGACTCTCATGTATAATGATGCTCTTTCTGATAAGTTGGGTTCAATCCATTCGCCGAGATACTTAAATTACTCAATCCTCTTGATTTTTCCCTGTTCTAGTAGCATCTCTCTGTTAGCTTCTTTGATGTTGGTGAAGAATTCTGTTTTTTCCAGCGACACTTGAAGACCCACTTTGGCTGCCTGTCTTCTGAGGCAATTGACCTGCATTGTTGCTGTATCCAGAGAATCGGCAATAAGTGCCATGTCGTCAGCAAAGGCCAGGCAATCTACAACCAGTCCTTCCTTCCTACGCCCCAGGTATATCCCACTCTGGACACCCATATTGGTCAGTTCCTTGCGCCATTCTCTCACAACCTTTTCAAGGACACAGTTGAAAAGAAGTGGAGAAAGTCCATCCCCTTGTCTCACCCCTGTTTTTATCTCGAAGCTTGCTGAGACCTCGCCTCTAAATTTAACCTTGGAATGGGTATTGGTTTTTATCATTTTATTGTTCGTATTTCTAATTTTATAGTTTTTATTTTATATATATTTCCTTAAACTATCAAGCACAGTCTATTCAGCAAAGCTTTAGGAAGAATTGTATATGATACTGACTTCAATATATTTATAAACTGTTTGATCACCAACAAGTTGAATTACTGGCATTTTCTTGTATTCCGCAACTCGTTGACACCAATCCGACTCATCTTTGGCAACGTCAAACGTCTACCATACCCAGGAGGGGGCATAGGGGACATAACCTCCCTAAAAGTCTGATTTGTCTCCCGTTTGAAAGGCCGTTTAGGTAGTCGCTAGATGAGGCAGAAGTGTGTGCGTTTGTAATTGAGGTAGGATTTGGGTGGGAAGCGACCGTTAGGTACCATCTCGGCATTTACCTGGAATAGCAATAATTGTTATTATTATTGGAAACCACAGAAAACCACTGTTAGAATAACTGACGTAGGAATTGGACCCACCTCTTCTCAGTTTTGACTCACGAGGCTGAGTGTACACCGTTCTAACCTTCAGACCAGAATGAATGTTCTTAGCAGAGTTGAGAATCGAACCCAGCCTTCGTCGGTGGCAGCCAAGAATGCTAGCCACTACGCAACAAGGAAATACATGTACATACCTGTTAAAAGGTTAAACATGAAAATTGTCTAAGTAGTTTGTGAGATTTTTTAGTATTTTCTCATATCGCCATTCATCAAAATGGCGGCCACACGCCAAAATTTAAAAAATGGCTCCTTCTCTAAATTTCATCCTTAGCATTTCAAGAATAAATTGCAATCATAAAAAAGAGGTTCCCATCAAAAAACGCACGGGTTTGAGTATCCTGACCGGATTATAAGGGATGGAAACGGATCATCCTTCAATGTCAACTCCCACTCTCGTCTTGTGTTCCTATCGAGCTCTAGAAGAAACAGCTGGCACAGAAATACTTCATGAAGCGGAACGGAGATGTTTAAGGCTTTATGAGCATTCAAGTTTCAGCTAAACGAATTATAGTAACGTGTTCATTCTATTGCTGTCTCACCTTTCATTTGCTTAAGGTACAGAATATTTTTCACGTGCGTTGTAGAGATTAGCCTTTTATTTTCGTACCTTCCATGCAATAGGATAATTTGCCTCAGTGATGGGTAGATTCTGAACCGTTTGACTAGCTGGTCCTTGGATAATAACTGAAGTCAGATAGTGAAATTCCTGATTAGTAGCTAGACCACTGTTGCGGTGGACCAATGCCTTAAAACTGTCGGAAAATGGAAGCCAATTTTCGTACTGTACCCGAAAGTACCTACCATAAGCTTGCTGAAATCCCACGAAGATTACTGGATCGTAGAATCTGGAAAATCCCGGCTGAAAACCCCCAGATACTACCAGCAAGAGATGGGGATAATAGGGCACAGGGAAACCTAACCAGGCAACGTTAAGGAAAACCATGGCTAAACGCTAAAAAGCAACAGCTCAAAGAACACGAGGTCTACCCAAGGGTGTAATCTCAGGCGTAGAAACACTTAGAAATACCCAGCAATGGCTTTCTTAACGTGACCTCCACTCACTTCTATAAATCACCACGATGTCGAATTAAAAGGAATTAAAAATAATGTATTCACAAAAACGACATAGCGAAGTGCTATGTCCTCAGAATGAAAATCTGATTAACATTAGTAAGCTCGGCATGGTCAAGAATAAATCACACAATAACAAGGATAAATCCATCACACAAGAATGGGTTGCAAAATCCCATTAAAAATTATTGATCCAAACACACTTCTATTAAATCAAATATCAGAACTGTCTCGTTCCAGTGGGTAAATTCCCCTGATATACATGTTCATAATGACCCTGAAAAAGAATGTATACACATATGTACAATTGGTTTTAACACCTCTCAGAGTGTTATGGCAAAAGACGAAGATTGTACACCCTCCATGAGTGTAATTCGGTTAATTCAATAGTGGTTTCGTGGTAGTAATATCATAAATGCTTGGTGTCCCTTGGACCCAATAATGTCTCGTGAGAGTAAGCAAAAAATCAAATTCATTCAACGTTGGTCTGAGAATTCATCAGAGGGATGATTATGTAGCTATTAGCATTGCAATTAAATACAGAAATCGGATAATAAAGATCAATTTTTAAATTATACGTGCTCGTGTCTAGAAGTGCACGTTTCCTGATAATACATGATTGCAATCTAGCTCGATGTTTAAATAGTTTAAAATAAAACAATACATTTTCATTGTATGAATAATAAATTATTATTTATAAATATTTAAAAACTAAATAATTTCCCTGACATCTTCATTGACCTTCCATTCAGCAATGGATTTCATCATAATTATTTTAAACATTAATTAATTATCATTATTCAACTATGCCAGAACATGGTCTTATCCGTATGATAAATCTACTCCACTGAGTATTATTTGTTTCAAAATTGCCTTTTATACATTTATAATCATAAGTCACCCTCTATGGTGATACGAATGATTTTATCCATAATATACTTTAATAGTTACAGTTTGCTTTATAATTGCGTTTCAAGAATTATACAGGATCGTTATACTTCATATAGAGTGTCTAAAAATATCTCCAAATAATTATTGGAATAATTGTTAATGCTTTTACAATGGTTTATTACAATCACACGTCTGTTAAAGGACATGCCTCCACATTTGATTATCTGAGATTATCGTTGAAGAAAGGATTGTAAATGCTGTTCAGAATGTCATTAATAGACTATAATTCGCATCGAAAAGTCTGAAAAATACCATAAGAAATGGATTTCTATCAGCTCAAAATTAACATGACATTCGTGTGTCAATACAATAAATTCAATAGGATCAAGATTTTTCAAGCATAAAAAGAAATATTCCTGCTCGATTGGACTATGGAAAATAATATAGGGTTACTGCACCATCGACGAGGGTGATCGAAACGATAAGCACATACATCGTCGATTGAAAAACCCTACTGTCTCCACAATGCAACAAAACTGGAAATATTTCTTAGCAAAAACTAAAAAGAATCCCATCAGGCCAAGGGTGAACTCAAAAACGCCTCAACTATCTAACACGACGTAGAAAAATGTTCAAACGAACACTAACAACTCTTCAACTAACAATGAGAACGATCTCTACAAAATAGATCCGTCGATATATGCGAATGCGAATAAACGTGGCAAAGTGAAAATATAAACCACGATGAAAATTCAAAATCACTATAATAAAAACTTCCCCTAAGTCGATTCTCTTCACTACGACAAAAATGTTCCCATATAAATTACCAAAGTTACCATGACTTGTGTAGAAACACACTACAAAATGGATGCATTCTTTTAAAAAGAATCAAAATCCAGTCGGGAATAGGACCAGCCATGAATAAGACGTCAAGTCTAAGTCCTCCCCATCGACTATACTAATAAAAATAAAAATAAACAAGTAGTTCCGTGAAGAACTATACAGCCTATTTTCATATATCCTGCTCATGTTAATTGTCTCTATCAACATACAAAATTTCAGTTTAATTGCTGTAACAGATTCGTAGATATTGAGAAACGTCTAAATATTTCATATGGTCGCCAGGATGGATTTTTATTTTTGTACTATTACATTAAGATTATTGTGTACGTGTGGTATTCAAACGTCAATCGCATGAATAGAACACAAGAAGTAAAAACGACATTTTAAAAGTACGCACACCAGCAATTTGTGATTATGAAACAATTGAAATAAATTACATGCCAGTGGATCAACATTTGTATAAGCATTTAACGTGCAACGTTTCACGGCATTCAGATAGTTAATTCGCGAGAAACGTCCATTTAAATATTTATACTTCATGTCGCCGCCATGTGGGATTTGTGCTCACCAGGTTACTGAATGTCCTATAGGTGAACATATGTTCATAGTCCCTATGAACATAAAAAAACAGTTTGGTTGCAGTAAAAGATTCATAGATATTGAGAACCGTCTAAATATTTCGGAAGCTCACCATTTAGGATTGTTATATGTATAGGCCATAGAGTTATGTACCATTCAAGGACAATTATTGCCCAGCTTCATTATTCAAACTTTCACTTCGATCGCATGATTACGACACAAGAATAAAAACTTAATTTTAAAATTTCGCACAGCCGCCATCTTGAGGTTATGTAAACAACTGAATTAAATTAGATGGCAGTGCATTACAATCTGCAAAATCATTTACTGTACCACATTTCACTGCGCTCAGAGAGTTAAATCACGAGAAAAGTCTATTAAAATATTTCAAATTCGCTTGGTAGCCATGTTCGTTTTATACTTTACAGGTTTATGAGATATACATAGGTAAACTTGTATCAGTACCCTGTATCACCGTACAAAATTGCATGATGATATCTGTAATAGTTTCGGAGATATAGAATGTCAGTGAAATATTTCGCACAGCCGCCATTTTGAGGTTATGTAAACAATTGAACTAAATTAGACTCCAGTGCATTACAATGTATATAAACATTTTCTGTACCAAGTTTCATTACGTTTGGATAGTTAAGTCGCGAGAAATGTCTATTTAAATGTCTCAATTTCGCTTGAGCGCCATGTTGGTTTTGTAGTCACCAGGTTTTTGAAAGTCTCACAGGTGAACTTCTAGTTGTGCCCTTTATCATCGTACACAATTTCAGGGCGATATCGGTAATAGTTTCGGAGATATTGAATGCTAGTGAAATATTTCGCACAACCGCCATGTTGGATTGGTGAGACGTAACAAAATTTGAAAGGCACGGTCGAGGTCGCCTGGAATAGTGCTATGAACATACCGAGTTTCATTGAAATCGCTTCAGTTGTTTAGATTTTATTAGGACACACACACACACACACACACACACACCTCTCACACACACACACACACACACACACACACACGCACACACACACGGACAAAAGGTGATCTCATAAGCCTATTTTTTCAAAATTGAAAATAGGCTAAAAATGGCAGTTACTAAAACATTATAATATTCATGCATTACTACTTTTTTAGCGTATGGCTTTTAGTGCCGGGAGTGTCCGAGGATATGTTCGGCTTGCCAGTTTTGTAGCTGCTTCGAGACGGACACCCAATGGGTGAGCTACAAGTACAGTACTACTACTGATGAGTGTTAATTTGCTGTACCTTTTCGCCAGACGATGATGGAATCGAAAGCAATGATATGCCTCCCATATCAAGTCTTCCTTATACGTAGAAATGCCCTGGGTCATCCTGGAATGTCGATGGAATCGAACACTGGATTGCCAGCCTCCAACGCACGGGTTCCTGACAGCCACAAGAACAACACCGGTTGTTACTACACTCCACGTACTGTCCATATCGTTCCGAATAAGAATCCGGTCACAGAGTAGTAGTATTCGCCCGAAGCGATAATTGCATCGTAATGTCATTATGTCATGATGGACTGACATGATAGAAGAAATTTAGCACTAGCGATAACGCTTTAAAAAGTCAGTGTCCATTCCGTAGAATGCATAGTGCGTCGCCTACACCGCAGAATTCAAGTATAAAAGTTTAGCCAACCAAAGCTATAGTGTGCTGGTGCATGAAAAACCTTCCTCCCGGCATCTCGTTAATAATCATTGTCGGTAAAATGAGAGGAATGAGTAAAATAGTTCATTTAGTGCTCAAGTGTAACAACACTTGTGTCCATAGAAGTAGCACTATTCTAGAGTAAATGTTCCACTGCAGGTATCACAGTTCACTTGCCAAAGTTAATGTTGCTCATAGCAAATCTTGCCTTAATATGTGTATGACATGATTATGCTTGCACGTTACATGGCACATATTCATCGTGAAAATATCTCTCATTACTGAAATGCCTATGTTAGAGTTTTTCGACACTCAACTCTAACTTATTACCGATGGCCTCGCACACGTTTCAAGTATGCCTCGAACTCGCGATACGTGTTAAAATCACGCAGGTAGGTCGTTCTGCTCTAAGCAGAGATATATAAGAATCTGACTTGCTCGAACTGCCCGCAGATTCACGAGGGTGATCATCCCCCACTCTCACGGTGCGTAGATCGATAAATCAAAACGTTGGCGCATGGTCAAAATAGCTGTCATATATCATGAAGTCTTGCCAGAGAAATCAGCTCTTCAAAAGCCTGTACAATGTTAATACCTCTTGGGTAAATTGCTGAAAATCATAAATAACCTTCTCTTCCTCCTTGTAGTAATCCTTCAATATTCAATCAATAATTTGGTTCTGCGCGGCACACACGTTCTGAGTGTCGATCTCGCGTCTGCCAGTTCGGAGAACCTCGGCTCGGCTCGGCTCGGGCCAGCCTAACGCAATCCGTCAGCTGTCACGCCGTAAGCTCGACAGCCACGTGCTGCGCTAAATTACAAAACAAGTCCTGCAGATCAGAGTACTGCAACTAACGCTTGAGCTGGTAGTTTGATGCTTCCTTTATGTCCCCCTGAACTGCACAAACCGTTTGATTGTGTGGTAGCTTCATTTGTTGTAATAATGTGCACCATTATTCCTCGAGCATGATAAAACTTGCTCTCGAACTCAGTCTTGTGTTGTTCATGCTCGGATTCGTCACCGATATCTCCCAGTTCCAATTCTGTCTGAATGTCGTTGTATTTATGTAACAATGCACTGAGGTCATCAAATCTCAATTTGATTTCATGAAAGTTCGAATCTTGGATCGAATCCAACTTGTCTACAAATATTTGCATGCGTGTGAGCTGTGCCTTTACCGCCGTCAGCGTGCGGATTCAATGTTGGGATGAGAGATGAGGAATAGCCTGAACTAATTTAAACTTACTTGCCCTTCCGACGCAGGTGATAAACACAGAATGTGCATAGTGTTGAACCCTGGACTTACACAGGAGTGTACCACAGGCCGCAGCAGCGTCGACCGTGTGCTTTGTGCCACACCGAAGTTGAAATGAACGCTTGGTTTTTCATCCGGCCCGGCATGGGCCATGTTGGCTCCTCGGAAGATCACGTCTTACGACTATATATAAAAAGCAATATATATATTTACTAATCACTATACTGTAATTTACTTAAAGCACACACACTACACAAGGGAGTAATTTGCTCCGATCTTAAAGCATGTCCCAACCACATCCCCCAACTTCTCTTCGCTATATTGTTGTGTATAGTCCATAGAATATCTTAACTTAGGGCA
The DNA here is from genome assembly GCA_946902985.2 of Meconema thalassinum. Classification (NCBI taxonomy): domain Eukaryota; kingdom Metazoa; phylum Arthropoda; class Insecta; order Orthoptera; family Tettigoniidae; genus Meconema; species Meconema thalassinum. Next base: position 64,224,939 of record OX336390.1, on the reverse strand, counting down.
CCAGGCTCCAAGACAGCCATTTTGTACCCTGAATGTGACTTCTAGTTCAGTGGTCTGAACACCTCTAGTTGATAGAAGACATGTTGATACCCAATAGAAGTTGACATGGTACCAATCAGGATGTCCGGGCCCTTGGACACCAGCCGTAGTCACAAGTTACCAATTAGAACCATCATCCACATCCTGAAACCAAAACAACTATGACAGAACCTATCCATTGTAACTACTTTTACATTATTGGTGTTCAGCACTAATACCGTACATCTTTTGTCAACGTGAAAAGGAACGTCAAAATTGGGGTAGATGGCCTCTCTGTTCCGTCCCTTAAAACAACAATAACTAACTAACTATTCCCTCCAAATAACATTAAATTATTGTAAAGATCAATTTTACTGCCGGCCCCGTGGTGTTGGGGAAGCGGGCCTTCCTCTTACCGGGAGGCCCCGGGTTCGATTCCTGGCTCCGTCAGGGATTTTAGAAACTGGCGTGAGGGTTGGAACGGGGTGTACTCAGCCTCGTGAGGAAAATTGAGTAGTTGTCTGAGAGTGAGGCAGCGCCCCGGTCACGAAAACCAATGTTAACGGCCGAGGGGACCCGGTGCGCTGACCACGCGTCACCCCAATATCTACATGCCAAATGGCTGGTCAGCGGTCGCTTGCTAGGCCTAGGCTCTTCATGTGCTATAGTGCCAGGGGTTATTATTTATTATTATTAATTTTACTGTATTTCCAATTAAGCAATTAGTGAAATAGTTAATAGATAACGACTTAAGTTTAGAATATTTCCACTTTTTAATTGGAAGAGTCACTCCGTTTCTTTAAGATGTATCCTGAAATTTCACTTGCTTAGGGAGTCACTGACTAATAACGTAACAGGAGTTAGAAAAGACTACAATTTTCCTTTTGGCGTACTGTGATTTTCTCCATCACTGACAAATATAAATTCCTTTGACAAAATCGAATCCACAATATTTTATTCATCAAGCGGAATATCGTACTCTGGTCCACAAGGCAGGTATATTATTTGTTCCGGTATCGAACCCATGACGAGGTTCCAATATATGATTTGATTAGTCATTCATTCTAGCACTTCCAAACCCCGCATGTACAGTAAATGAAGTAACAAAGAAAAGTCAATCCATCTAGGTTCTGCCAACAAATTGGAAAACCCTACTTTAAACGAGCTAGATAAATGAAAGATTAAGGCACCATTTTTGTAGTACTTGGACAACAGTTGTTGATAGCATGACAAATATTTGATTGCGTGCTACAATTTAGATGTATACTGATAATAACTTTACATATTCTGGGAATATAAAACTAATTTGTCAGTTGATCGTCTTATCTGTTGTAAATGTTTGATATCGACCATGTTTTAATTAGTTCCCCAATTGGGTCAGCACAGTTTACCAAACGATCAGTAATAACAGTATCTTCTATTGTGAAAAACCCATAGTAGACAGACGTTGTTGTTTGCTTTGACACGTTTACTTTCACAGAGGGACAGACGTTACAATAAGGAAATATCTCCGAACTACCCGATTTCTGGAGATATTATGTGAGTATACCGTAATTACCCAGCTGTTTACATGACATGCTAATCATCCAACTATCTTGGGCACTCGTTTGGTAATAAGGTCCAGGAAGAACATGGTTATAAATGTGTTAAGTCCTACTGGTGTTTGTACTCTAGGCGATTTATTTATTTATTTAGCGTATGGCTTTACACATGAAACACAATAATAATAACAATAACAATAATAATAATAATAATAATAATAACAATAAAAATAATAATAATAATAATAATATAAAGTACATACAAGCACAGATTATATGCAGTCTATTTATCCATTCCAGGCTCGACGGTGTAGCACTGAAAAGGTCGTTAGGGTCACTTAGGTATGTTCTTATTCTTCTACAATGTGCCTGATGGTGTGGTTCTATGTACCACAATCACAGCAGGGATCTGGCCGCTTCCCCTACTTGTGCCGGTTATATGCACAAACTCTATGTCCTGTACGGATGCGGTTAATGGTCGTCCATATATGTCGCGGTTATTCAAAGCCCTTGGTTTTTCTTACGGGTTCAATGAGTACACGTACTTCTGGTGGGGCATTTCTAGTCGATGTTTCACAACATTGAGCCGCAATGTTGAAATTACTGTCAGAGAGATGTTGAGCCAATCACAGGGGTGTATTCATGGACTGGAACCGGTTTATTGGCAAAGCGGGAATGTCGTCATCGATTGGAAGTGCAGGGTGGTTCATTATTTTAGAACATTCCTTCGTCAGTGCATCTTGTCTTCTTATCACCGGAGGGGCTATGTTATGTGGCTGAGTGTTGGGAGCCAGTAGAGTGGAGTAGTTCTTATAACTTACAAACGGAGATGGATCTCATGGCTATGTATACCTTCTTTACGTGGGGGCTGTTCATCCATACCGGCGCAAAATATTCAGCTGTAGAATACACTAACCTGAGCGCTGTTGCTCCACAACTAGTGCTGCAAAATTTTAGGATGAGGTTATTTCGTGTGCATACTTCATGAGATGAAATTTCCAAGTGTTTCTTGAAGGACAAAGTCCTATCCAGAGTCATTCCATAATATTTTGGGGGACTCTGTTAGGGAAACACTGTTTTGTTCATTAGGACTTCCCGTTCATAGTCCGCTGTTCTGTTGTTTAAGTGGAAACTGCTGACTTCAGTTTTGGAATGGTACCAGTCTCCACTTGGTGAAATATTCATGTAATTCATTGAGATCCTCGGTTAGAATGTTTCCAGCAGTTTTGAACTGTTTCATTTATGTGCCAGTAATTTGCCTCCTACGATGATGTTCTTTGGCGATTTGAGCATTAAAGTCTCCAAGCGGTATTGTTGTGTTTTTGGATGGAATTCGATCTAATGTGTTTCAGATTTCTTGCCAAAAACTTTCTGTTTGTTCTTGCTGGGTTCTCCTTTTCTCATTTGTTGGTGCGTGTGTATTTACAATAGTTAGCTTTCTAATGAAATCTACCTAATAGGCCTACTATAAACTTTGTTTACTGATTTAAAAGTTAGTTTGGAAAGTCTTTCAATATTGGATTTAAATTCTAGTATTGAATGTAATATTTTCTGGTTTACAATCACAATAATATTGTTAGTTATTTATAGGGGCTCTGAGACAAAGTGGTCATGTAGCCCCGTTTACTTGGGTGAGTGTAGAACTTGTCTCATAACCTGTGTGACTGTGATGTATGTTCTATAATCATTAACTTTTCAATGCTGATTATGTTCAAATTACCAATTTTAATGGAAATTCTATTTATTGATAAAAATTGCCTACTTAGCTCTTTCTTATGATAAAATCTATTGTATAATACGTTAAGTTCATCCAACAAAAAACTCAAGCTCCTGAACCAGAAGGAGTTAGAATGTGCATTTTGTGCCAATTTCTCCAAATCGCCTCAATAATACTGGAAAAAAAAATTGTATTTCTTGAAAAGGCAACGTAAATATATTTATTTGTTTAAATAGTGTGTTTAAACAAATGAAGAAGACGATAGCCCCTGGCAGAACTGTGTCGCGTCCAGCCCACAAAACACTAGTAACGGGCGGGTAGTCCATACACATGGGGCGCAACAACCCATTTTGCATTGAAAAGAATATTCAAACGGAATGAATTACCCGCAACAGTGATGAATCGCACTATAATTTAATAAATGTCGAAAATTTGTTTGAAAAGTGCGTGTAAACAAATAACAATGTGATTATCGTAGAAAAAATTGCCATACAAATTAACATAAACACTAATCACAACAAAACTTGATCAATGATACATATCTATCTGTACTTGTGACGATATCTGTACTTGTGACGACATGCGGACTGTCTCTGTCCGGCATAACTTATGGTGGGAACCATGCACCGCAAGCCTTGTGACAAGGTGTCTATCTGTACATGTGACGATATCTGTACATGTGGCGACATGCGGACTGTCTCTGTCCGGCATAACTTATGGCGGGAAACATGCACCGCAAGCCTTGTGACAAGGTGTCTATCTGTACATGTGACGATATCTGTACATGTGACGACATGCGGACTGTCTCTGTCCGGCATAACTTAAGGCGGGAACCATGCACCGCAAGCCTTGTGACAAGGTGTCTATCTGTACAAGTGACGATATCTGTACATGTGACGACATGCGGACTGTCTCTGTCCGGCATAACTTATGGCGGGAACCATGCACCACAAGCCTTGTGACAAGGTGTCTATCTCTACATGTGACGACATGCGGACTTTCTCTGTCCGGCATAACTTATGGCGGGAACCATGCACCGCAAGCCTTGTGACAAGGTGTCTTTCTGTACATGTGACGATATCTGTACATGTGACGACATGCGGACTGTCTCTGTCCGGCATAACTTATGGCGGGAACCATGCACCGCGAGCCTTGTGACTAGGTGTCTATCTGTACTTGTGACGATATCTGTATTTGTGACGACATGCGGACTGTCTCTGTCCGGCATAACTTATGGCGGGAACCATGCACCGCGAGCCTTTTGACAAGGTGTCTATCTCTACATGTGACGATATCTGTACTTGGGGCGACATGTGGACTGTCTCTGTCCGGCATAACTTATGGCGGGAACCATGCACCGCAAGCCTTGTGACAAGGTCTCTATCTCTACATGTGACGATATCTGTACTTGTGGCGACATGTGGACTGTCTCTGTCCGGCATAACTTATGGCGGGAACCATGCACCGCAAGCCTTGTGACAAGGTGTCTATCTGTACACGTGACGATATCTGTACATGTGACGACATGTGGACTGTCTCTGTCCGGCATAACTTATGGTGGGAACCATGCATCGCAAGCCTTGTGACAAGGTGTCTTTCTGTACATGTGACGATATCTGTACTTGTGACGACATGCGGACTGTCTCTGTCCGGCATAACTTATGGGGGGAACCATGCACCGCAAGCCTTTTGACAAGGTGTCTTTCTGTACATGTGACGATATCTGTACATGTGACGACATGCGGACTGTCTCTGTCCGGCATAACTTATGGCGGGAACAGTGCACCGCAAGCCTTGTGACAAGCTGTCTATCTCTACATGTGGCGACATGCGGACTGTCTCTGTCCGGCATAACTTATGGCGGGAAACATGCATCGCAAGCCTTGTGGCAAGGTGTCTATCTGTACATGTGACGATATCTGTACATGTGACGACATGCAGACTGTCTCCGTCCGGCATAACTTATGGCGGGAACCATGCACCGCAAGCCTTGTGACAAGGTGTCTATCTGTACAAGTGACGATATCTGTACATGTGACGACATGCGGACTGTCTCTGTCCGACATAACTTATGGCGGGAACCATGCACCGCAAGCCTTGTGAGAAGGTGTCTATCTGTACATGTGACGATATCTGTACATGTGACGACTTGCGGACTGTCTCTGTCCGGCATAACTTATGGCGGGAACCATGCACCGCAAGCCTTGTGACAAGGTGTCTTTCTGTACATGTGACGATATCTGTACATTTGACGACATGCGGACTGTCTCTGTCCGGCATAACTTATGGCGGGAACCATGCACCGCGAGCCTTGTGACAAGGTGTCTATCTCTACATGGGACGATATCTGTACTTGGGGCGACATGTGGACTGTCTCTGTCCGGCATAAATTTGGCGGGAACCATGCACCGCAAGCCTTGTGACAAGGTGTCTATCTCTACATGTGACGATATCTGTACTTGTGGCGACATGTGGACTGTCTCTGTCCGGCATAAGTTATGGCGGGAACCATGCACCGCAAGCCTTGTGACAAGGTGTCTATCTGTACATGTGACGATATCTGTACATGTGACGACATGTGGACTGTCTCTGTCCGGCATAACTTAAGGTGGGAACCATGCACCGCAAGCCTTGTGACAAGGTGTCTTTCTGTACATGTGACGATATCTGTACTTGTGACGACATGCGGACTGTCTCTGTCCGGCATAACTTATGGCGGGAACCATGCACCGCAAGCCTTGTGACAAGGTGTCTATCTGTACATGTGACGATATCTGTACTTGTGACGACATGAAGACTGTCTCTGTCCGACATAACTGATGGCGGGAAACATGCACCGCAAGCCTTGTGACAAGGTGTCTATCTGTACATGTGACGATACCTGTATATGTGACGGCATGCGGACTGTCTCTGTCTGGCATAACTTATGGCGGGAACCATGCACCGCAAGCAATGTGACAAGGTGTCTGTCTGTACATGTGACGATATCTGCACTTGTGACGATTTGCGGACTGTCCCTGTCCGGCACAACTTATGGCGGGAACCATGCACCGCAAGCCTTGTGACAAGGTGTCTATCTGTACTTGTGACGATATCTGTACATGTGACGACATGCAGACTGTCTCTGTCCGGCATAACTTATGGCGGGAACCATGCACCGCAAGCCTTGTAACAAGGTGTCTATCTCTACATGTGACGATATCTGTACTTGTGGCGACATGTGGACTGTCTTTGTCCGGCTTAACTTATGGCGGGAACCATGCACCGCAAGCCTTGTGACAAGGTGTCTATCTGTACATGTGACGATATCTGTACATGTGACGACATGTGGACTGTCTCTGTCTGGCATAACTTATGGTGGGAAACATGCACCGCAAGCCTTGTGACAAGGTGTCTTTCTGTACATGTGACGATATCTGTACTTGTGACGACATGCGGACTGTCTCTGTCCGGCATAACTTATGGCGGGAACCATGCACCGCAAGCCTTGTGACAAGGTGTCTATCTGTACATGTGACGATATCTGTACTTGTGACGACATGCGGACTGTCTCTGTCCGGCACAACTTACGGCGGGAACCATGCACCGCAAGCCTTGTGACAAGGTGTCTATCTGTACTTGTGACGATATCCGTACATGTGACGACATGCAGACTGTCTCTGTCCGGCATAACTTATGGCGGGAACCATGCACCGCAAGCCTTGTGACAAGGTGTATATCTGTACATGTGACGACATGCGGACTTTCTCTGTCCGGCATAACTTATGGCGGGAACCATGCACCGCAAGCCTTGTGACAAGGTGTCTATCTGTACTTGTGACGACATGCGGACTGTCTCTGTCTGGCATAACTTATGGCGGGAACCATGCACCGCAAGCCATGTAACAAGGTGTCTGTCTGTACATGTGACGATATCTGTACTTGTGACGACATGCGGACTGTCTCTGTCCGGCACAACTTACGGCGGGAACCATGCACCGCAAGCCTTGTGACAAGGTGTCTATCTGTACTTGTGACGATATCTGTACATGTGACGACATGCAGACTGTCTCTGTCCAGCATAACTTATGGCGGGAACCATGCACCGCAAGCCTTGTGACAAGCTGTCTATCTGTACTTGTGACGACATGCGGACTGTCTCTGTCTGGCATAACTTATGGCGGGGACCATGCACCGCAAGCCATGTAACAAGGTGTCTGTCTGTACATGTGACGATATCTGTACTTGTGACGACATGCGGACTGTCTCTGTCCGGCACAACTTACGGCGGGAACCATGCACCGCAAGCCTTGTGACAAGGTGGCTATCTGTACTTGTGACGATATCTGTACATGTGACGACATGCAGACTGTCTCTGTCCGGCATAACTTATGGCGGGAACCATGCACCGCAAGCCTTGTGACAAGGTGTATATCTGTACATGTGACGATATCTGTACTTGTGACGACATGTGGACTGTCTCTGTCCGGCATAACTTATGGCGGGAACCGTGCACCGCAAGCCTTGTGACAAGGTGTCTTTCTGTACATGTGACGATATCTGTACTTGTGACGACATGTGGACTGTCTCTGTCCGGCATAACTTATGGCGGGAACCGTGCACCGCAAGCCTTGTGACAAGGTGCCTTTCTGTACATGTGACGACATGCGGACTGTCTCTGTCCGGCATAACTTATGGCGGGAACCATGCACCGCAGGCCTTGTGACAAGGTGTCTATCTGTACATGTGACGATATCTGTACATGTGACGACTTGCGGAAAGTCTCTGTCCGGCATAACTTATGGCGGGATCCATGCACCGCGAGCCTTTTGACAAGGTGTCTATCTCTACATGTGACGATATCTGTACTTGGGGCGACATGTGGACTCTCTCTGTCCGGCATAACTTATGGCGGGAACCATGCACCGCAAGCCTTGTGACAAGGTGTCTATCTCTACATGTGACGATATCTGTACTTGTGGCGACATGTGGACTGTCTCTGTCCGGCATAACTTATGGCGGGAACCATGCACCGCAAGCCTTGTGACAAGGTGTCTATCTGTACATGTGACGATATCTGTACATGTTACGACATGTGGACTGTCTCTGTCCGGCATAACTTATGGTGGGAACCATGCACCGCAAGCCTTGTGACAAGGTGTCTTTCTGTACATGTGACGATATCTGTACTTGTGACGACATGCGGACTGTCTCTGTCCGGCATAACTTATGGGGGGAACCATGCACCGCAAGCCTTTTGACAAGGTGTCTTTTTGTACATGTGACGATATCTGTACATGTGACGACATGCGGACTGTCTCTGTCCGGCATAACTTATGGCGGGAACCATGCACCGCCAGCCTTGTGACAAGGTGTCTATCTCTACATGTGACGACATGCGGACTTTCTCTGTCCGGCATAACTTATGGCGGGAACCATGCACCGCAAGCCTTGTGACAAGGTGTCTATCTCTACATGTGACGATATCTGTATATGTGACGAGATGCGGACTGTCTCTGTCCGGCATAACTTATGGTGGGAACCATGCACCGCAAGCCTTGTGACAAGGTGTCTATCTCCACATGTGGCGACATGCGGACTGTCTCTGTCCGGCATAACTTATGGCGGGAAACATGCACCGCAAGCCTTGTGACAAGGTGTCTATCTGTACATGTGACGATATTTGTACATGTGACGACATGCGGACTGTCTCTGTCCGGCATAACTTATGGCGGAAACCATGCACCGCAAGCCTTGTGACAAGGTGTCTATCTGTACAAGTGACGATATGTGTACATGTGACGACATGCGGACTGTCTCTGTCTGGCATAACTTATGGCGGGAACCATGCACCGCAAGCCTTGTGACAAGGTGTCTATCTGTACATGTGACGATATCTGTACATGTGACGACATGCGGACTGTCTCTGTCCGGCATAACTTATGGCGGGAACTATGCACCGCGAGCCTTGTGACAAGGTGTCTATCTCTACATGTGACGATATCTGTACTTGGGGCGACATGTGGACTGTCTCTGTCCGGCATAACCTATGGCGGGTACCATTCACCGCAAGCCTTGTGACAAGGTGTCTATCTCTACATGTGACGATATCTGTACTTGTGGCGACATGTGGACTGTCTCTGTCCGGCATAACTTATGGCGGGAACCATGCACCGCAAGCCTTGTGACAAGGTGTCTATCTGTACATGTGACGATATCTGTACATGTGACGACATGTGGACTGTCTCTGTCCGGCATAACTTATGGTGGGAACCATGCACCGCAAGCCTTGTGACAAGGTGTCTTTCTGTACATGTGACGATATCTGTACTTGTGATGACATGCGGACTGTCTCTGTCCGGCATAACTTATGGCGGGAACCATGCACCGCAAGCCTTGTGACAAGGTGTCTATCTGTACATGTGACGATATCTGTACTTGTGACGACATGCGGACTGTCTCTGTCCGGCATAACTGATGGCGGGAAACATGCACCGCAAGCCTTGTGACAAGGTGTCTATCTGTACATGTGACGATATCTGTATATGTGACGGCATGCGGACTGTCTCTGTCCGGCATAACTTATGGCGGGAACCATGCACCGCAAGCCATGTGACAAGGTGTCTGTCTGTACATGTGACGATATCTGTACTTGTGACGACATGCGGACTGTCTCTGTCCGGCACAACTTATGGCGGGAACCATGCACCGCAAGCCTTGTGACAAGGTGTCTATCTGTACTTGTGACGATATCTGTACATGTGACGACATGCAGACTGTCTCTGTCCGGCATAACTTATGGCGGGAACCATGCACCGCATGCCTTGTGACTAGGTGTCTATCTCTACATGTGACGATATCTGTACTTTTGGCGACATGTGGACTGTCTCTGTCCGGCATAACTTATGGCGGGAACCATGCACCGCAAGCCTTGTGACAAGGTGTCTATCTGTACATGTGACGATATCTGTACATGTGACGACATGTGGACTGTCTCTGTCCGGCATATCTTATGGTGGGAACCATGCACCGCAAGCCTTGTGACAAGGGGTCTTTCTGTACATGTGACGATATCTGTACTTGTGACGACATGCGGACTGTCTCTGTCCGACATAACTTATGGCGGGAACCATGCACCGCAAGCCTTGTGACAAGGTGTCTATCTGTACATGTGACGATATCTGTACTTGTGACGACATGCGGACTGTCTCTGTCCGGCAGAACTGATGGCGGGAAACATGCACCGCAAGCCTTGTGACAAGGTGTCTATCTGTACATGTGACGATATCTGTATATGTGACGGCATGCGGACTGTCTCTGTCTGGCATAACTTATGGCGGGAACCATGCACCGCAAGCCATGTGACAAGGTGTCTGTCTGTACATGTGACGATATCTGTACTTGTGACGACATGCGGACTGTCTCTGTCCGGCACAACTTATGGCGGGAACCATGCACCGCAAGCCTTGTGACAAGGTGTCTATCTGTACTTGTGACGATATCTGTACATGTGACGACATGCAGACTGTCTCTGTCCGGCATAACTTATGGCGGGAACCATGCACCGCAAGCCTTGTGACAAGGTGTCTATCTGTACATGTGACGATATCTGTACTTGTGACGACATGTGGACTGTCTCTGTCCGGCATAACTTATGGCGGGAACCGTGCACCGCAAGCCTTGTGACAAGGTGTCTTTCTGTACATGTGACGACATGCGGACTGTCTCTGTCCGGCATAACTTATGGCGGGAAACATGCACCGCAGGCCTTGTGACAAGGTGTCTATCTGTACATGTGACGATATCTGTACATGCGACGACATGCGGACTGTCTCTGTCCGGCATAACTTATGGCGGGATCCATGCACCGCAAGCCTTGTGGCAAGGTGCCTATGATCGTAATTCGCCTACTTCCAAATTTCTTTTTCTTTTTCTTGGTGTTCAAGTAGGGCCTACTACTTCTTCATAAGCTAGCGTAGATGGTAGTAGTACTCTCTTTCGATCTTCAATCGCCTAAGCGATTTGATGAAATGGTAGGAGTCTGGTGCCTTAATGGGCTCCTTTCACTCCGACGTAAGTGATTTTTTAGTTATAATAAAAGGATACTTAATTAAGATCCTTTTGTATGGTATATAATTTTCAGTTTTGGATAGTTTGTAGTTTTGATAGGCTAGAAGCTGGAAGAAAGCCTATAGCTGGATAAGCGTATATAAGTAATGGTCTAATTAGGGCTGTATAGGCGAGTATGACATTTTTGGTGCTTAGAGGGCCAGAAGGGTGAATGAGCGGGTAGAGGGTGAAGATCTGGCTCCCGGTCTTTGCTAAAACATTTAGGGTGTGCTGAAGCGTAGATGGTAGCAGCATTTTCAATCGTAGATCTTCAAGCAACATTGTTTCATTCGTCATCTCGTAAACCAATCTGGATGGCGTAAATTTAGAAATCAAAGTGCTCGCTTCAGGAACGTCGCTTTAATTTTCTCAATGCCTTTTAACAAATACACTCATTTAATGGTTCCACGTGTTCCTTAGGGGGTGAACGAATATAATAATGATAAATAAACATATTTATAGAAGCCCGCACAACAGCAAAGCGGGGCGGGTGGTTGAGTAATGAATATGCGAGTTTTCTCGTACAGGTCCCCTTGTTTAATATTATTACGGAAAAACTCAGGTATTATAGGTTCATGATATGAAACACTGATCTATTGAAACGTTAGTTATTCATTACGCTCACGGGGGACTTAATTATCTGTGTTTTTCGTAACTATAACATCCTCCTCCCTTAATTGTAGGGTACGTGTGTAGAAATCCAACGATTAACCCTCCGTCGGGCGTACTTTTGCGACTCCCGAGTTCGGGCGCAGTTCACCTGAGAGGTGCCTGTCGTAACGACGCCATTAACACCCAAGTAACACAATTATATTAAGTGGTAAGTGGCATTAATTAGGGAGTTTATTCAACATTAGGTTTTTAGATACTTACTATAATTTATTGTGCACAAACAAACTTTAAGAAAATAGTTCTCATTTGCAACTCACCACCAAATTGCGTTCAGTTTTCATTAGAAAAAAATCAAACAATCATTAAAATTACAAACAAAACTTAAATAATGTTTCAATCACAAAATGAAACACAGCACAGTACAGCCGTTCTTACTTGGAATCACTATTCGAATGCTCAGCAGCAGCCTAAAGATACTTTGGCCCAGTAAAGTGCAAAGTTGGCAAATCTTACTGTGTCTGTATGGTGCAGTCAGATTGCTTTGTGGCATTCATAGCATTCATTCTTACGTATCCTTTGACCCGGAATAACCACAATCATTGTATTTCTTACTCATAAAATGAGCAAAATAAGCAATATTTCGATAGAATAATCAGGAAATATGAGTTTGGGCGCAATCTGCCTCACAGGCCAGGCGGGTAATTACCGCATTTTACGCAGGCGCCGGGAAACCTAACTGGGAGCATTGGGAACGGGACCTAGAGATAGGAAGGTACTTAAAGGGGCAGGCGCATAGGTGTCCTTGGGGTGGATGGGGGAGCAAGAATAAATTTCCGGCGTCTGTCAGGCCAGCTGCGCCCGACTGAGGATTAATACAACCGGTGCCAACCTGTGCAATGGAATACAAATGGCCACCAAAGTTGACAATATTGCGAAAAGCGCGGTTAAGGTACGCGGGAGGATGACTACTTCTCCAGAACGTTTTATTCAGTTTGGTGCAGGCGATTGGGTGTAAATAAGGGATGGGGGGGGGGGGGGGGGGGGAGGTTTGAAGGAGATAAACACGCACACTGGACCGTATTGATTTTTAAGCCTATTTCCTTTTTAACAAACATCAATAACGCTATTGTTATGATAATTACATTCACGCCACAATATTTTACTATCAGGCACAATCAGGCTCGAGAAAGTTTCCAAACGCTAAACGTAACAGCTCGCAATAATATTCTCAGCGTATTGTACGAGAGACCTGTTACGTGCGGAACTTTATCAATTTAAATAGCTGCTTCTGTTTGGCTTTTTAAAGCAATAAGACGCCAAGACTTCAAGTTGGAGGTTATAATTATTGGAGTGCCCTTGTGTGAATTAATGATTTTTAGCCTATTTTCAATTTTGAAAGAATAGGCTTATGAGATCACCTTTTGTCCGTGTGTGTGTGCGTGTGTGTGTGTGAGGTGTGTGTGTGTGTGTCCCTAATAAATTCTAAACGGATGGAGCGATTTCAATGAAACTCGGTAAGTTCATACAACAATTCCGGACGACCCCGACCGTGCCCTTGATTTTTTTTACGTCTCACCAATCCAACATGGCGGCTGTGCGAAATATTTCACCAGCATTCGATATCTCCGAAACTATTCCCGATATCACCCTGGAATTTTTTGCGGTGTTAAAGGAAACTAGTGGAAGTTCACCTATGTGACTTTGGAAACCTGGTAACTACAAAACCAACATGGCGGCGACGCGAATTTGCGACGTTTAATAAGACGTTTCTCGCGATTTAACCAAACAAACGCAATAAAACTTGGTACAGTATATGTTTATACACATTGTAATGCACCGACATCTAACTTCGTTCAATTGTTTACATAACCACAAGATGGCGGATGTGCAAAATATTTCACTGGCATTCTATATCACTGAAACTATTAGCGGTATCACCCTGAAATTTTGTACGGAGATAAAGGGCACTACTGGAAGTTCATATATAAGACTTTCATAAACCGGTAAACTACACAACGAACATGGCGGCCAAGCGAATTTTAAAATTTTAAATAGACCTTTCTCGCGATTTAATGATCCAAACGCAATGAAACTTGGTACAATAAATGTTTATACACATTGTAATGCACTGGTATCTAATTTTGTTCAATTGTTTACATAACCTCAAGATGGCGGCTGTGCGAATTTTAAAATTAAATTTTTATTTCTTGTGTCGTAGTCATGCGATCGAAGTGAAAGTTTGAATAATGAACCTACGCAATAATTTTCCTTTAATGGTACATGTGTCTATGGCGTATACATTTAACAATCCAAAATGGCGACCATCCGAAATATTTAGACGGCTCTGAATATCTACGAATCTATTATAGCAATCAAACTGAATTTTTTAATGTTCATAGGGGCTATGAAATTAAGTTCATCTATAGGACTTTAAATAACCTGGTGATCACAAATCCAACATGGCGGCGACGCGAAATATAAATATTCACATGGACGTTTCTCACAATTTAACCATCCGAGTGCAGTGAAACTTGATACAGTAAATCCTTATACGAATGTAAATCCACCGGCATCTAATTTATTTCAATTGTTTCCATAACCACAAGATGGCAGCTGAGCGAAATTTTAAAATCTCCTTGTTACTTCTTGTGTCCTAATCATGGACCTACATATATAATATCCAGCATGGCGACCATCCGAAATATTTAGTCGGTTCTCAATATCTACGAATCTATTACAAAAATTAAACTGAAATTTTGTATGTGGATAGTGGCAATTAACATAAGTAGGATATATGAAAATAGGCTGTATAGATCTTAACGGAACTACTTGTTGTACATAAACTAGCAGAAGTACCCGCTCTTCGAACGGTCTTCGGTATTAATAACCAGAGGTTATCAATTGAGCTACTGTTGCAATGGTTAAGGGCTTGTCATTCCTTCATAAATTTATCAGAACGAAGTTAGTTTTTTGGGTATATCACAGATGCTGTTAATTTAAGGGCCTTGAAATGTGGTTTTCGGAGACCCATTATAGACTCCCTACTTTTGTGTCACACAATAAGAAGCTCAACATATGCTTTGGTCATATTTCTAGGATAGTTTTTATTTATCGCCTATTTTAGCATGTATTTTGAGAAGTTTTTCCCTATACCAACCCTTCTATGAGAGTTAGGTGAAGAGTTTTATAAATCACTAGCTGAAGTACCCGTGCTTCGCTACGCGTCATAAATAAATTAAAATGTGAAGGTGACAGTTAAAATAGGGGATAGGCGAGGTGCTGCGCAGAGGGAGATTAAGGATGAAACATTTTGTCCAACTACAACGCTCGGCGTTGACCGTGTTTTATAGCACAAATTTAGATTTTACTCGCTAACCGTTGGAGATACCTTTCGGATAGAAAATGTAATTTTAAACCTCGTATATGCCATCAAAAGTTTGCTATTTCTTAGCGTTCTCTTTTTATTTCAAATGGAAATATGAGTTTGAAACCAAAGGGTGTAGTGACGTCACTAAAATGGTCGCCATCTTTAAATAGTGCAAAGTATTGTAATCAAAAGTAACCTATATGTTAATCAGGTAAATCAGCTACTTCCATGTAAAATTCACGTATATCGGACCAGTGGTACTTGCGTGATTGAGTAATACACAGACACACACCATCTCATTTTTAGCCTTGCTTCGCTCGCGTCATTACTTACATTACTTACATGGGTAGGAGCGATCATCCTTTCAAAGTTAAGGGCCGACCACAGCGAACAAATTATGGTAAATATTCTTTTGTAAACCGTGCCATTGATAACTGGAACTCTCTACCTGCCGCAGTCTTAGAGCCTTTTCCCAAACATATAGGTGTGTTTAAGAAAAGACTGACTATTTGTGTAAATACTCCAGTTTAATTGTTGTATAATTGTTATTGAATTGTTATGTGTAATTATTTATTTGTTATGTATATCCAATTTGCCTCCGGGGGCCACACCCTCCATTGCAAATAAATGAATGAATGAACGAATGAGTGTCATATTGTTATATAATGAAATGCAGTTTTAACCCCGTTAACACCCCTTTAGAACCTGAATATCCAAAAATTTCTCCTTAGTAGACGTTTTCGACACACAACGAACACATCCCCAAAATGTAATTCTTCTAACTTTAATAGTTTTGGTTGGTCGATGAGAGTGAACATCCAAAAATCATTCCTTAGTGGACGTTTTTCTTCCAAAATTTCACCCCTCCCCATAGGCCCCTTAAATTGCATTTATGAAAAAACGGTCGAACACCTATTTATTTTATTTATTTATTTATTTATTTTTAAGCTGATTGATTTCCTCCGAGTTTCAAACTCCTCGCCTATGTCTTTTAAGAGATACACGCTCCGGTAGGAATCTTTCAACCCCCACTTTTCATTCCTTTAACCTCATAACATACACTACATGGAAAAACCATTAGACATGTGTCAGCTTATTTTTAGCCTATTTTCAATTTTGAAAAAATAGGCTTATGAGATCACCTTTTGTCCGTGTGTGTGTGCGTGTGTGTGTGTGTGTGCGTGTGCGTGTGTGTGTGATTCGTGTGTGTGTCCCCCCCTAATAAAATCTAAACTGCTGGAGCGATTTCAGTGAAACTCGGAAAGTTCATAGCACTATTCCCGGCGACCTCGACCGTGCCCTTCAAATTTTGTTACGACTCACCAATCCAACATGGCGGCTGTGCGAAATATTTCACCAGCATTCAATATCTCCGAAACTATTACCGATATTACCCTGACATTTTCTATGGTGATAGAGGGAATTACTATAAGTTCAATTATGTGACTTTTGAAAACCTGGTAACTACAAAACCAACATGGCGGCCAAGCGAATTTGCGACATTTAAATCGACGTTTCTCGCGATTTGACCAACCAAACGCAATGAAACTTGGTACAGTATATGCTTATATAAATTGTAATGCACCGACATCTAACTTCGTCCAAATGTTTACATAATCACAAGATGGCGGATGTGCGAAATATTTCACCGGCATTCTATATCTCTGAAACTATTAGCGGTAAAACCCTGAAATTTTGTACGGAGATAAAGGGCACTACTGGAAGTCCATCTATAGGACTTTCAAAAACCGTTTAACTACAAAACGAACATGGCGGCCAAGCGAATTTGAAAATTTTAAATAGACCTTTCTCGCGATTTAATGTTCCAAGCGCACTGAAACCTGGCACAGGAAATATTAATACACATTGTAATCCACTGATATCTAATTTAGTTCAATTGTTTACATAACCTCAAGATGGCGGCAGTGCGAATTTTAAAATTAAGTTTTTTATTTATTGTGATGAAGTCATGCGATTGAAGTGAAAGTTTGAATAATGAACCTACGCAATAATTTTCCTTCAATGGTACATGACTCTATGGCCTATACATTTAACAATCCAACATGGCGACCATCCGAAGTATTTAGACGATACTGAATATCTACGAATCTATTTTAGCAATCAAATTGCATTTTTTTATGTTCATAGGGGCTATGAACTTAAGTTCACCTATAGGACTTTAAATAACCTGGTGATCACAAATCCAACATGGCGGTGATGCGAATTATAAATATTCACATGGACATTTCTCGCAATTTAACCATCCGCGTGCAGTGAAACTTGGTACAGTAAATCCTTATACGAATGTTAATCCACTGGCATCTAATTTATTTCAATTGTTTAGATATCCTCAAGATGGCAGCTGTGAAAAATTTTAAAATCTCCTTGTTTTTTCTTGTGTCCTAACTATGCGATTGAAGTTTGAATACTACACGTTCACAATAATCTGCATGTAACAGTACATAACTCTATGACCTACATATATAAAATCCAACATGGCGACCATCCGAAATATTTAGTCGGTTCTCAATATCTACGAATCTATTACAGCAATCAAACTGAAATTGTGTATGTTGATAGTGGCAATTAACATAAGTAGGATATATGAAAATAGGCTGTATAGTTCTTCACGGAACTACTTGTTAATGATTAGTATATATGCCAAGTATCACATCCCCAAATGAAACCACTCGTCATATATTGTTATTCAATGAAATGCACGTTTACCCCCTTAACTCCTCTTAAGAACCTGAATATCCAAAACTCTTTCCTTAGTGGACGTTTTCGACATACAATGAACATATCCCCAACATTTCATGTTTCTAATTTTAATAATTTTGGCTGGGCGATGATGAGTGAGTGAGTCAGTCAGGACATTTTTTCATTTATTTTTGATAATTTCACCCCTCCCCATGAACCCCTTAAATTGGATTTATGAAACAAACGGTCGAACGCCTATTTACTTATTTAAAGCTGTTTTCCCCCTGAGTTTGATGAGTGACTAAGTGAGTCAATCATTTAGGACACTTTCTTTCCTGTTTTCCCCCCCAGAATTTCTCCCCTCTCCAAGGGCTCCTGAAATTGGATTTATGAAAAAACGGTCGAACACCTATTTACTTGTATTTTAAGCTGTTTTTCCCGCCGAATTTAAATTTTTTCGCCTATGTCGTTCAGAGATACACGATCCGTTAAGATTCCCTCAACCCCCAATTTTCACCCCTTTCACCTCATAATATACATCACATCGACAAACCCTTAGACATATGTCTGATTATTTTTAATGATTAGTTTCTATACCGAATATCACATCCCCAAAGAAACAAATCATGTGATATCGTTATTCAATGAAATGCACCTTTACCCCCTTAACACCTCTTTAAATCCCGAATAAACAAAAATCATTCCTTAGTTGACGTTATCGACATACAGAGAACATATTCCCAAAATATCATGTTTCCAACATTAATAGTTTTCGCTGGGCGTGATGAGTGAGTGAGTCAGACAGGACATTTTCTTTCAATTATTTTTACCAGAATTTCACCCTTCCCCATGGGCAACTTAAATTGGATTGATGAAAAAACTCTTGAACACCTATTAACTTATATTTTAAGCTGTCCTTTTCCCCTGAGTATGATGAGTGAGTGAGTCAGTCAGTCAGTTAGGACAATTTCACTCCTTTTTCCCCCCCAGAATTTCACCCCACCCCATTGGCCCCTTAAATTAATTTATGAAAAAGAACGGTCGAACACCGATTTACTTATTTATTTAGCTGATTTTCTTTCTCTGAGTTTCAAATTTCTCACCTATGTCGTTTAAGAGATAGGCCTTCACGCTCCATTAGGAATCCTTCAACCCCCATTTTTCACCCCTTGCACCTCATAATAATACACCATATCGAAAGACCCTTAGACACCTGTCTGCTTATTTTTAATGATTAGTTTATATGCCGAGTATCACATCCACAAATGAAACCACTCTTGAGATATTGTTATTCAATGAAATGCAGGTTTAACCCCCTTAAGACCCCTTTAGAGCCTGAATAACCAAAAATCCTCCCTTAGTGTACGGTTTTGACATACAACGAACATATCTCCAAAATGCCATGTTTCCAACTTCAAAATTTTTGGCTGGGCGATGATGAGTGAGTGAATGAGTAAGGACATTTTCTTTCATTTGTTTTTCTTCAGAATTTCACCCCTCCCGATGAACCCCTTCAATTTGATTTATTCAAAAAAAACTGTCGAACAGCTATTTACTTACTTTAAAGCAGTTTTTCCCCCTGAGTTTGATGAGTGAGTCAGTCAGTCAATCGGTTAGGACACTTTCTTTCCAGTTTTTTTCCCCCTGAATTTCACCCCTCCCCATGGGCTCCTTAAATTGGATTTATGAAAAAACGGTCAAACAAATATTTACTTATTTTGTATGCTGATTTCTTTCCGCTCAGTTCCAATCTCCTCGCCTATGTCGTTTAAGAGATACACGCTCCGTTAGGAATCATTCAATCCCTAATTTTCACCCCTTTCACCTCATAATATACACCACATCGAAAAACCATCAGACACGTGTCTTCTTACTTTTTAATGATGAGTTTATATGCCGTGAATCACATCCCCCAATGAAACCATTCGAGAGATATTGTTATTCAATGAAATGCAGGTTTAACCCCCCTAAGACCCCTTTAGAACCTGAATATCCGAAAATCCTCCCTTAGTAGACTGTTTTGACATACAATGAACATATCCCAAAACGGTCATGTTTCTAACTTCAATAATTTTGGCAGGGCGATGATGATGAGTGAGTGAGTGGGTGAGTCAGGACATTTTCTTTCAATTTTCTTTTTTCAGAATTTCACCCCTCCCCATGAACCCCTTAAATTTGATTTATGAAAAAAAAACCTGTCGAACAGCTATTTACTTACTTTAAAGCAGTTTCCCCCCCTAAGTTTGATGAGTGAGTCAGTCAGTCAATCAGTTAGGACACTTTCTTTCCTGTCCCCCCCCCCACCAGAATTTCACCCTTCCCCATGGGCCCCTTAAATTGGATTTATAAAAAAACGGTCAAACACATATTTACTTATTTTTTATGCTGATTTTTTTTCGCTGAGTTTCAAACTCCTCGCCTATGTCGTTTAAGAGATACACGCTCATTTAGGAATATTTCAATCACCACTTTTCACCCCTTTCACCTCATAATATACACCACATCGAAAAACCCTGAGACTCGTGTCTTCTTATTAGCCTACTTTCGATTTTTGCAAAAAATGAAAGTAGACTTATGAGATCAACACAGGGCGAAAAAAGTGTGTCTGTCTGTGTGTGTGTGTATGTGTGTGTGTGAGTCTGTGTGTGTGTGTGTGTGTGTGTGTGTCTGTGTGTGTGTGTGTGTGTGAGTGTGTGTACTCTGAATGTCTGTCCCCCCCTATCAATTCGAACACGGTGAATGCGAATTGAACGAAATTTGGTACAAAGGTAGCACTAGCAAAGGACACCTCAGTGTCATGTTTTATATCGCCGCCATCTTGACGGAAACGTAATGGCGGCCACACAAATGTTCAAAGCTTAAATCAAATTACGACTAACCTAATCATCCGATCTCTACCAAATTTTGCAACAACATACCTTTATGGGGGGAGCATCCTTTGACCAAACTAATAAGTCATCAGCGTAATAGTTTGCGGATGGCGGCCATCTTTGTGTGAAAATCGATTCCCCCTATTAATTCGAACACGGTGCAACCGAATGGAACGAAATTTGGTACAGAGGTAGTACTAACAAACGGCACCTCAGTGTCATGTTTTATATCGCCGCCATCTTGACGGAAACGTAACGGCGGCCACACAAATGTTCAAAGCTTAAATCAAATTACGATTAACCTAATCATCCGATCTCTACCAAATTTTGCAACTACATACCTTTATGGAGGGAGCATCCTTTGACCAATCTAATAGGTTATTAGCCTAATAGTTTGCGGGTGGCGGCCATCTTTATGTCAAAATTGATTCCCCCTATTAATTCGAACACGGTGGAACCGAATGGAACGAAATTTGGTACAGAGGTAGCAGTAGCAAAGGGCACCTCAGTGTCATGTTTTATATCGCCACCATCTTGACTGAAACGTAATGGCGGCCACACGAATGTTCAAAGCTTAAATCAAATTACGATTAACCTAATCATCCGATCTCTACCAAATTTTGCAACTACATACCTTTATGGAGGGAGCATCCTTTGACCAATCTAATAGGTCATTCGCCTAATAGTTTGCGGATGGCGGCCATCTTTGTGTCAAAATCGATTCTCCCTATTAATTCAAACACGGTGAAACCGAATGGAACGAAATTTGGTACAGAGATAGCACTAGCAAAGGGCATCTCAGTGTCATGATTTATATCGCCGCCATATTGACAGAAACGTAATGGCGGCCACACAAATGTTCAAAGCTTAAATCAAATTACGATTAGCCTAATCATCCGATCTCTAGCAAATTTAGCAACAACATACCTTTATGGAGGGAGCATCCTTTGACCAAACTAATAGGTCACCAGCCTAATATTTTGCGGATGGCGGCCATCTTCGTGTGAAAATCGATTCCCCTTATCAATTCGAACACGGTGAAACGGAATGGAACGAAATTTGGTACAGAGGTAGCACTAGCAAAGGGCACCTCAGTGTCATGTTTTATATCACCGCTATCTTGACGGAAACGTAATCGCGGCCACCCAAATGTTAAAAGCTAAAATGTAATTACGACCAACCTAATAATCTAGTCTCTACCAAATTTTGCAACACCATATCTTTATGTGGGAAACATATTCAGACCAAACTGCAAGAACATCAGCCCAATAGTTTGCAGATGGTGGCCAAGTATGTGTGCAAATCGATTCCCCCTATCAATTCAAACACGGTGAAACCGAATTGAACCTCATATTCATGTTTAATATCCCTATAGCACGTTGTATTTCAACAAGCTACTACCCTCAGACACATGTCTTTTAATTTTTATGATGGGTTTATGTGCCGAGTATCACATCCCCCAATGAAACCAATCGGGAGATATTGCTAGTCAATGAAATGCAGGTCTACCCCCTTAACACCCCTTTAGAACCTGAATATACAAAAATCCTTTCTTAGTGGGCATTTGCGGTCCTTGGGGAAGCTGCATACCATATTTCATTCCAATCCGTTCGGTGGTTTCTGAGATTTCGTGATGAATGAATGAGTGAGTGAGTGGTATTTGACAAATATATAGTAGAAGATAGTGTCAAGTCTTTGTTATGCTAAACTCGGTTGACAGTGCTGTGTGAGTAGGTGAGTAACTAACGGGATTTCAAGTGAAGATCCTCATTTTCTATACCGGTAGTGCAGAGCAAAACTGGCATCCAGACGGCCGTGTCTCGACTTGAGCTATGTTGCCATGGAAACTATCTGCCTTGCCATTCCTTCATGAGTATATTTTATGATTTGATTAGCCTGTGCTTGAGTCCAAAAGGGCCTAAATCAAAAGAATGAGAAAGACTATCGAAAATTCATGTAGCCAGCGGTTCCTTCCGGGTCCTAAACTATGTGTATGCAAAATTTGGTTAAGATTGGTGGAACGGTGTGGATTTGTATACGGAACAGACCCACATACCCACATACCCACATACATACAGACTTTCACTTTTATATATTAGATTGGTGTATTGACTCATCGTTACAATACCTAATTTTACGATGCTCCAAGCACCCGTACACGAGTTATCTACAGTATATATATGAAGCACAAAGTTTGTCTGTCTGCCTGTCTGTCTATCTGTTTGTCTGTTATGTATACAAATCCACACCGTTTCACCGATCTGAACCAAAATTTGTATACTTACCCTTTGGAACCCTGCGGGTAACCCTGTGAACTTTAAATTTCGGACAGACCACCCCATTCCCTGCATTTAGGCCCTTTTGCACAAATCTACACCGTTTCACCGATCTAAACCAAAATTTGTATACTTACCCTTTGGAACCCTGCGAGTAACACTATCCACTTAACATTTCTGACAGACCACCCCATTCCCTGCATTTATGCCCTTTGTTCCAAATCTACACCTTTTCACCCGATCAGAACCAAAATTCGTATACTTACTCTTTGGAACCCTGCGAGTAACACTGTCTGCTTGAAATTGCGGACAGACCACTCCATTCCCTGCCTTTAGGCCCTTTGGCACAAATCCACACCGTTTCACCGATCTGAACCAAAATTTGTATACTTACCCTTTGGAACCCTGCGAGTAACACTGTCTGCTTGAAATTGCGGACAGACCACTCCATTCCCTGCATTTAGGCCCTTTGACCCAAATCTACACCGTTTCACCGATCTCAACTAAAATTTGTATATTTACCCTTTGGAACACTGCGACTAACACTGTCTGCTTGAAATTGCGGAACGGCTACTCCATCCCCTGCATTTAGGCCCTTTGGCACAAATCGACACCGTTTTACCGATCTGAACCAAAATTTGTATACTTACCCTTTGGAACCCTGCGCGTAACACGGTTTACTTAAAATTTCGGACAGACCACACCATCCCCTGCATTTAGGCCCTTTGGCACAAATCTACACCGTTTCACCTGTATACTTACTCTTTGGAAGCCTGCGCGTAACACTGTCTACTTAAAATTTCGGACAGACCACTTCATTCCCTGCATTTAGGCCCTTTGGTACAAATCTACACCGTTTCACCTATCTGAACCAAAATTTGTATACTTACCCTTTGGAACCCTGCGGGTAACCCTGTCCACTTGAAATTTCGGACAGACCACCCCCATTACCTGCATTTAGGCCCTTCGGTCAAAATCTACACCGTTTCACCGATCAGAACCAAAATTCGTATTCTTACCCTTTGGTTGCCCTGCGAGTAACACCGTCTGCTTGATATTACGGACAGACCACTCCATTCCCTGCATTTAGGCCCTTTGTCACAAATCAACACCGTTTCACCGATCTGAACCAAAATTTGTAGGCTATACTTACCATTTGGATCCCTGCGAGTAACACTGTCTGCTTGAAATTGTGGACATACCACTCCATTCCCTGCATTTAGGCCCTTTGGCCCAAATCCACACCGTTTCACTGATCTCAACCAAAATTTGTATATTTACCCATTGGAACCCGACGAGTAACACTGTCTGCTTGAAATTTCGGACAGACCTTTCCCTTCTCTGTATTTAGACCCTTTGGCACAAATCCGCACCGTTTCACCGATATGCACCAAATTTTGTATACTTACCCCTTGGTACCCAACGTGTACTTCGGTGAAACTGTGCGGGACCAGAAAATGACGTTTTAAGGCCCTTGAACCAATCGTGTCAGAAGTTAAGCAACACCATACTCTTCCCCGCCTGTGATTTTTTAAATATATTTTTCCATTAGTTTATGAGTTTGATGAACCAGTTCAGTAGTAGTAGTAGTCATCTCACCATATAAAGTCTTGCTCAATAGTGGTAGTGTATACGTGTATGCGTTCATATACCATTAATCCGATTGCGAGGAAACTTGGGTGAGTTGTTGTGTGGATTGCAGGGAAGGTTTCTAGCTACAAATTTTTTATGTAACACAAAAAGGTGAGAGACTTAACAGGAAGTTTTAAATGCCACAATAACCCAATTACAAAATGTCAGTTGTGATGATGATGATGATAATTGTTGTTTTAATGGGCCTAACATCGAGGTTATCGGCCGCTAATGGTTTGGCGGATCGTGACATTGAAACTACAACTAAAACTAACTACAAACAAGTAGTTCCGTGAAGAACTATACAGCCTATTTTCATATATCCTACTTATGTTAATTGCCACTATCACCATACACAATTTCTGTTTGATTGCTGTAATAGATTCGTAGATATTGAGAACCGACCAACAATTTCGGATGGTCGCCATGTTGGATTTTATATATGTAGGTCCTAGAGTTATGTACTGTTACATGCAGATTATTGTGAACGTGTAGTATTCAAACTTCAATCGCATAGTTAGGACACAAGAAAAAACAAGGAGATTTTAAAATTGTTCACAGCTGCCATCTTGAGGTTATCTAAACAATTGAAATAAATTAGATGCCAGTGGATTAACATTCGTATAAGGATTTACTGTACCAAGTTTCACTGCACACGGATGGTTAAATTGCGAGAAACGTCCATGTGAATATTTATAATTCGCGTCACCGCCATGTTGGATTTGTGATCACCAGGTTATTTAAAGTCCTATAGGTGAACTTAAGTTCATAGCCCCTATGAACATTAAAAAATGCAGTTTGATTGCTAAAATAGATTCGTAGATAGTCAGTATCGTCTAAATATTTCGGATGGTCGCCATGTTGGATTGTTAAATGTATAGGCCATAGAGTCATGTACCATTGAAGGAAAATTATTGCGTAGGTTCATTATTCAAACTTTCACTTCAATCGCATGACTACATCACAATAAATAAAATCTTAATTTTAAAATTCGCACTGCCGCCATCTTGAGGTTATGTAAACAATTGAACTAAATTAGATACCAGTGGATTACAATGTGTAAAAATATTTCCTGTGCCAGGTTTCAGTGCGCTTGGAACATTAAATCGCGAGAAAGATCTATTTAAAATTTTGAAATTCGCTTGGCCGCCATGTTCGTTTTGTAGTTAACCGGTTTTTGAAAGTCTTATGGATGGACTTCCAGTAGTGCCCTTTATCTCCGTACAAAATTTCAGGGTTTTACCGCTAATAGTTTCAGAGGTATAGAATGCCGGTGAATTATTTCGCACATCCGCCATCTTGTGATTATGTAAACATTTGAACGAAGTTAGATGTCGGTGCATTACAATGTATATAAACATATACTGTACCAAGTTTAATTGCGTTTGGTTGGTCAAATCGCGAGAAACGTCTATTTAAAAGTCGCAAATTCGCTTGGCCGCCATGTTGGTTTTGTAGTTACCAGATTTTCAAAAGTCACATAAGTGAACTTATAGTAGTTTCCTCTATCACCATAGAAAATGTCAGGGTAATATCGGTAATTGTTTCGGAGATATTTAATGCTGGTGAAATATTTCGCACAGCCGCCATGTTGGATTGGTGATTCGTAACAAAATTTGAAGGGCACAGTCGAGGTCGCCGGGAATAGTGCTATGAACTTTCCGAATTTCATTGAAATCGCTCCAGCCGTTAAGATTTTATTAGGGGGGGACACACACACGAATCACACACACACGCACACACACACACACACACACACACGCACACACACACGGACAAAAGGTGATCTCATAAGCCTATTTTTTCAAAATTGAAAATAGGCTAAAAATTACGGGCTAGAAGAAGAAAAGGTCAAAATAAAGTTATAAGTGAAACAAAAGACAGGAGGAAAGGAAATGCCCTCAACCCTGGATAAATGAGAATTGAGGGACTTGGAAGGAAGGAGAGCCACGATAGGCAGATAAGAAGGGGAAAGAGGAGAGGGTCCGCCCCAAAGGCAATGGAAAAAGGGGTAAAACCGGACCCAGCTCAGGAATCCCTCGGGGTTGCCAGCTCCCGGACTCACCCGCCATGAGCCCTTGAGGGTGTAGCACCATCCAGGGTGCACCAGAAGTGGTGGAGCTACACACACCCCGCCTCCTTGAGAGCCTTGAACAGAAGACAGGAGATATTATGAAAAGAAAAATAAAGCTGACCCCTCGAAGAATGAGGGTATCAGGAAAGATGAGACAAGGCAAATTGAAAGACTCCCTAGGCCTCGGATACCCTAATACTGTCGGGGTCGGAAGAGAATAAGAGTTGACCAAGGGAGGCCGGCGGGAAGGAGAACTGAAAGGAGCCCGGCACCTGTAAGTAGAAGCAATGTCGGACTCAGCTCTGGTCCCGTGGTCACCAATCCACGTCCCACAAGTTGTGAGACCCGGAGGGGAGGGCTCCGTTGTGAGAATAGCTTGCTGATTCACTGCGAGGTGACAAATGAAGACTGACCAGTGAGCCCGCCGTCTTATCTGGTATTGCTGCTATGCTGATGTTTGTACAGGGCCGTTGCTCAAACCACTGTGGTGTTACGAAAGAGTGAGTGATTCACCGGCCAATGTAAATAGGACCGGGAACCCCCCCCCGAAAGTCTGTCATCACCTACGATCCTCTCAGGTGCGTGCAGCTGGGACCCGAGCAGTACGCCATAAGCTCTTTCACTATAGTGCGTCTCTGCCTTAAAAGACAGTATGGAATTAAATGTAGTATTTGCCTCTCACTCGCAATCCTATGTCCTGCAATTAGCTTCGTCCTTTTCTACCCCGGCGATTTTGCCATTTCCCATTGATTGAAAGTGACAAATCTAAGAAAATGTTTTCGTAGTCTTATAGAGAATTTTTCTAAGGCGCTATGAGAAAAAAGACGACACTATTGATCTCTACTTTATTAACAGTCAATGAGATATAGCCCTTGGCAGTGTTTACTGTTTCTCATAGTCCTCTTTCTAATCATATTTTTCAATTCGTTTGTAAATTACATGTGTCAGTACTGTAGTTAATAAATGGCCGTTTCACTATTCATTATTATCATTATCGTTATGGGAAAATGACCTGAATGTTACGTCCATTATACTGTACTACTTATCACTCCCATTACCACCAGCACAAAGAGTTTTATTTTTAAAATATATATTTCTTTTAGAGAATTGAAGCATTTGAAATGTGGTGTTACAGGAGAATTATGAAGATCAGATGGGTAGATAGGGTTACAAACGAAGAGGTATTAAGACGAGTGGGAGAGGAGAGATGTTTCTGGCGACTGCTAATGAAGAGAAGAGACAGGTTAGTAAGACACATACTAAGACACCCAGGAATAGCAAGCTTAGTGAAGGAAGAAAGGGTTGAGGACAAGAACTGTAGGGGTAGACCAAGGTTAGAATATGATAAACAGATTGCCTCTGATGTAGGGTATGGTAGCTATGTAGAGATGAAACGATTAGCACAGGACAGGGAGGCATGGAGCGCTGCATCAAACCAGTCAAAAGACTGAAGACTCAAACGAACGAACTTTTAGTTTAGGTATCAAGTGCCAGTTCTGTAGTAGTATTCATTATCATCCATTAAACAAGTAAATCTACCGGGCGAAGCCAGGCACTACTGCTAGTAGTACATAAACATAAGGATATATCGACCACACCGTGTCAAACAAAATCATCTTTACGATGAACGCGTTTGTCGACAAAAATATGAATAGTTAAAATGTGCTCTCAAACTAAATTCACCTAACGTGTACTTCATGACGTGAAACTAATATTAAAACCTTGTTAACGAAACGCAATATATGTCAAATAAAAACTGACCCTCAACGTTGTGGAAAGTCCCCATCCCCATGAAGACCCATTTAATAAACTATAAAGGCTTGTGGTGCATGAAAATTCAGGATATTTAGCCTCCAATGGCCCAAATTCCCAAAAGCCGCAGAAAACACTATTTCAATTCAGGAATTCTTGAAAATAATGTTGCTGTTGGGAGATATAGGCCTAATAGACATTCTGTACAACATATCCACGTGTAAGTCGCGTTTAGAACATTCTAGGGTACCCCTTGACCCCCTTAGCACATTGATGAATTTTATTGTCAATGTTTGTTTCCGTGATAACCTTATAGCCATTTGCAAACTTCTACAGAAATTTAATAAATTGAGTGGCATTGCTTCTTACAGAAATAGACGGAAAGTTGGAGGTCACCTCTTGAGATACTGTGGCATGGTTACCGGCTTGCATTCCTTCATTAATTTCGTCTTGTTCTTCTTCTTTCGGATGGGCCAGCTAAGGACCACGACGTTCAACTTTTCAGCTTGGCGAGTGACTTGATGTTTGCCCAATAATCGCGCATTTTCTGGCTACGTTTCTCCTTACTCTCTTTTGTCCAGATGATGCCGGTTTTCTTACAGGGTGGTTTGTCCTGAAAACTCTTCTATTTAAGTATATTTCTGAGATGTGATTGGCTTCTAATATCACTTTCCATTATCTTCAGTTCTTGGATGTCCTTTTTAACTTCTGTTAACCGCGGTGTCACGCTCATACTATTCTCCCAGTAGTTGAGAGGCTGGTTGATTAGTCTTCTTGGGTTCATCCTAGGGGCATGTCCGTAGAAAGTCAGACGTCTCTTCGTGGCCACATCTGTGATTTTCTCAGTATATCTGTATACTGTATAGCTCATGATTTGGTGTTCTTCTGTATTCGTCATCTATTTATTAGTTTATTAACTGAAATTAGTTTTCTGGGAATATCTCAGAAACATGGTTATAGAGCCTTAAAACGTAGTAGCCTCCGAACCAGCGAGGGGCTGAAATTGAGTTTTGTCTCGTCCTTGTACGCCATAATATAATAATAAACATAATAATCATTTAATAATATAGGGATATAATAATTTTTAGGGCCACACCCGCACGTGTAAATCGCGTGAAGAAATTCAAGAGTACCCCTTGACCCCCTTAAACGCATTATATACGTATTTATGAATTTTCCAGCTTAAGTTGGTTCCGAGATAAACTTAAAGCCGTTTGCAAACGTTCACAGTATTGTAATGAATGGATTGGCATTGCGTCTTACAGAAATAGATGGACTTCTGAGATTGTGTTGCCATGGTTACCGACCGGCATTCTTTCAATAGCTTAATAAATGAAATTAGTTTTCTGGTAATATCTCAAAAATTGTTGGTTTTAGGACCTTAAAATGTGGTTTTCGGGGCCCGTATGGATCCCGAGTTTTGTTTCTCACATTGAGACGCTGAAAATGAGCTTTGTCTCTTCCTTCTACGCCCATTTCAGCATGCATTTTAAGGGGGTAGGCCCTCTTTTATGAGAGGTATGGAGAAGATTTACATCACTGATTACTTTCGTGCCTCTGATGGACATCTGTACAAATTTTTACGTTGATCCACTCAGCCGTTTTCGAGTGATACGCGTGGAAAGTTGTACACAGACAGACAAACAGACAGACAAAAATTTTGTTTTTGCGTGCAACCGTCATAAACCAGTCTAAATCGCGTTAATAACTCAAATTTCCGTGGAAATTCAGAAAAAACAGACAAACTTTCATTTTTATATATAGAGAGATTTAAGCAATATTATGTCTGATTTGTTGCGTTAACACGTGTAAACCCACATAACTTGGAATACTAGGTCAGTTGTTGAAAAAGGGGAAATTCAAAAGAGTTGTTTGCGAGGATATGCTATTGTGTATACTATTTATTCTGTGGAAAATTACATATTGTATCTGTAAAGCCATACGCCAAATAAATAAATCAGCATAGACCATTTCGGTCTGATTGCTGTAATAGATTCGCAGATATTAATAACCGTCTGAATACGTATTTTGGATGGTCGACATGTTAGATTTTTATACATAGGCCTTAAAATTATGTATTATTACATGAAGATTATTGAGTAGGTGTTTTATTCACACTTCAATCGAATGATTAGGACACAAGAAATAAAGGCTAGATTTTAAAATTTCTCTCAGCCTCCATCTCGTGGTTATAGAAGTAATTTAAATGAATTAGATGCCAGTGGATTAAAATTTATATAAACGTATACCGTACCAAGTTTCACTGCGCTCGGATGGTTAAATCGCGAGAAACGTCCGTTTGAATATTTAAATTTCAGGTCCCTGCCTTGTTGGTTTCTTGCTCACGAGGTTAGTGAACGTCTCATGGGTAAACTTATGGTTATATCATGACGAATAGAAGGACCTAGTGTGAGGACTCCCCCATTATAGCACGGTAGTTTGTGGTCCCGCCGCTACAAGCACTGCAAGCGATAATGTCCAACAACGATTACGTCTCCGGCAGTGCTACCGCAAATGCATTCATAACTTCACAATAACTTCCAAATTACTGCTAAGTGACCAATCTGCCTGAGTAGTTATAGGTGTTACCGGCTTGCCTGGGACGATGGGTCACCAAACCGGTATTTAAACTCAATTAATAAGCAAATTCAGAGGAAACAGACGGTGCAAAATGATGAGTTTTAAAGCTATCTGGATCCAGTTTTTCAACCAATTTATTGTGATGTTTTATGTACGGTATGGTTAATGTCAAACGCAACCAGTGGCGGATCCAGGCCCACAACATTAGGAAGTAAAAACAAGAAGTTCCGTGACGAACTAAAGAGCCTACTTTTCTTAAAATTTAAGATTCCTGCCAATGATTAATCTATATGGATCTATCTAGAATAATGACGAAATTAAGTTGGTAATATCGAAATTTCTAATTAGTTCGAAATACTGTATACCTGGCATAATGTAGCCTAATAGAGCACTACAGTTGGCAGCCCTGGTGACTGAATATATTCTTAGTTCTATCTCTTAAGGTACAGAATAAAAAATTTGGTTGAAGTCCAATGGATAGTATGGACGTTACATGCAGTTAAACATTGGATTTAACAGCGCGCGTAGAATCATGTTGGCAACAATGTCATGCATGTATTGGTCAGAAATAATATGATCTGTTGTTGTGCCAAATTAGAATGAAATCCATTAGATAGTATAGAAGTTACATGCATTTTAAAAAGTGGACCTATCAGCAGGCTTAGAATCATGTTGGCAGCACTGACGTATATTAGTTACTCCAAATTAATCTAGCATGCCAGGTATTATACGTGTGCAAAGTTCAGAGCTATTGGCTTCCATACTTTCTGATATATTGAAATTAGGGTAACATAAATAGAGACAGCATTTATTAACAGTTGGCAACCCTGGTTGCTCTTAAGAATACGCATAGTCATATCTGTTATGGTACACATAGCACATACGAAATTTCGTTGAAATCCAAATGATAGTATTGAAGTTCCATGTATTGAAAGGTGGACCTCTCAGCAGGATTAGAATCATGTTGGTAGCACTGACGTATATAAGTTACTCCAAATTAATATAGAATGGCAGGTACTATAAGTGTTCATAGTTTAAAGCTGTCGGCTTGCATACTTCCCGATATATTGGTATTTGGATAAAAGAAATTGAGAGCATTTATTCACAGTTGGCAGCCCTGGTGGCTCTTACGAATATGCTCAGTCATATCTGTTTATGTACACGTAGCACATACGAAATTTGGTTAAATTCCATTTGATAGTGTAGAAGTTATATGCATTTAAAAATTGGACCTATCAGCAGGCTTATAATCATTTTGGCAACACTGCCTTGTATGGCCTCCTGGAAATTAAACTGAAATGTTATTATCTATACGTGTGCCAATTTTGAAATAGCTCCCATTCATACCTTCGAAGATATCCAACATGGAACTCAAATTTCAATTGCGATTTTTCAGCAGTTGGTAGCACTGACATCATTTTCAAATACGGCATTGAGATATTCAGGTGTAGGTCCCAAATTTTGTTTCGATTGCTTCCGCCGTTTAGGAGTTGATAGGGGGACACACACACAGCCAGACAGATAGAAGGACAGACAGAAAGAAGCACAGACAGACACACATTTGCCCGGATCGATCTCATAAGTCTACTTTTTCCTCATTTTTGCAAAATGTGAAAAGTAGGCTAAAAATAGCAAATGGAGAATAGTTTTGTAATAATAATAATAAAATAAAGAATAGTTACAATATTTTGAATACAATATAGTACATTTATTTTTCATAATATGAAAGAAATCTTTTAGTCCCCTTGAAGAAGATTATGTAAACCACGAAATATTAAAATATTACTTTGCGACTTTTTCCCGGCTGAAGTCTTCTATTAATTCACTGTAATCTAAACTTGCTAAACGGTCACGGGAGGTCATAGCTGCACTGAAAAAGAATATGAATTTATTATAAATTAGTTTGAAAAGTATAATTAATTAATTAATTCAATTTAAAAAATCCATGGCGCGGGGCCCCTCGGACCGCGGGGCCCTGGGCGGTCGCCCTCCTCGCCCTCCCCTAGATCCGCCCCTGAACGCAACTAATACCATTTTATCCATAATGTAGAATTTTGGGCTTATGCCGTTTTTATTTATTCAAACTCGACGCGTTTCGAAAGAAACCATGTCTTTCTTCATCAGGAATAAACGGAAATACGACTAAATTATTGCTAAGAGAAAGCAAAAGAGAAACTAAAAACGGTTCCCTAAGATGAACAATGAAGTGTATCTAACACGTCCTTCGAGAAGTGTATGTGGCATTCTTTTCCAGGCCGAGAAAGTACTTACCGGAAAATTAAACTCAAAATCGATGTGGAGCGAAATATTTATGATTGTATCGATTCCAAAGAAACAATTTCAGTTGATCCTTCAGGAGCTGGCTGCTGTCTTCAGCGTGTCATGGATATTATCCCCAGACTTGTTTATTATGGTTGCCGATTCTTCTTCAGAACGAAGTATATCCGTCGAGATTTGCAATCTCGAACACCCGCCAAGTGTTCACGCAAGCTTTCGAAAGTCCAGTACCGTAGCCGACAAAATTAATTGTTAAGTAGAGTGATACTTTAAATAGTTTATGTGTTCTTGTTTTAATATGCTGGGGATTATGTTTTTTTTATCTGTGTCTGTATACTCCAGGAATCTGTGCGTTCCGTAACATGTAATGAAGACCGTAGTTCTTATTTCTATGAATTATATTTTCCATTGTGCCCTGCCATGCTATTTCAATTGGAACCGTTAATTACTTTTTTAAAAGAGTATTAGTTACAAAAGAGCCTCCGTGGCTTAGGCGGCAGCACGCCGGCCTCTCACCACTGGGTCCGTGGTTCAAATCCCGGTCACTCCATGTGAGATCTGTGCTGGACAAAACGGAGGCAGACAGGTTTTTCTCCGGGTACTCCGGTTTCCCTGTCAATATTTCATTCCAGCAACACTCTCCACTATCATTTCATTTCATCTGTCATTCATTTAATCATTGCCCCAGAGGAGTGCGACAGGCTTCGGCAGCCGGCACAGTTCATATCCTCGCCGCTAGATGGGGGCTTCATTCATTCCATTCCTGACCCGGTCGGAGACTGGGAGCAGGCTGTGGATTTTTCATTAGTTACAAAGTAATTCGTTTCCCTTAGCACCATCCCTAAGACCAGCTGACCCCGGCAGTGTGGAACGTACCCACTCTAGCGCTGCCTGGCGGGGCGCGCTTGAACTTCAGGAGTCATCTCACTTTCTCCTTCTATTCGTCATGGTTATATCATCTATACACATACAAGATTTCATTTTGATTGCTGTCATAGA
The DNA here is from genome assembly GCA_946902985.2 of Meconema thalassinum. Taxonomy (NCBI): domain Eukaryota; kingdom Metazoa; phylum Arthropoda; class Insecta; order Orthoptera; family Tettigoniidae; genus Meconema; species Meconema thalassinum. The sequence goes on along the minus strand of OX336390.1, from coordinate 64,190,436 downwards.
TTAATAGATATTGAGAACCGTCCAAATATTTCGGATGGTTGGCATGTAGGATTTTAATGTATGAAGGCCATTAAGTTATGTAATAGTATATGAGGATTACTGTGTACGTTCATTTTTCAAACGTTGATTTCGATCGCAAGATTAGAACACAGGTAATACAAACCTAATGTTGAGGTTATGTGAACAACTGAACTAAATGAAATGTCAGTGCATTGCAATTTGTATAGTCATTTGCTGTACCAAATTTCACTGCGTTCGGATGGTTAAATATCGAGAAAAGCCTATTTAAATATTTCAATTTTGCTTGGCTGTCATGTTCGTCTTGTAGTTAACAGGTTTCTGAGAATTACATAGCTGAATGTTTGGTATTGCCTTCTATTACCGTACAACATTTCAGGGTGATATGAGTAATATTGTCGGAATATAGAATCTCGGTGAAATAGTTCGCACAACAGCCATATTGGATTAGTGAGACGTAAAAAAATTTAAAGGGCACGGTCAGGGTAGGCTAAAACAATACTATAACCTTTTCGAGTTTAATTGAAATCGCTCCAGCCGTTTAAATGCTATTAGGGACATACACACATGGACGCACACACACACAAGGAAGAAAACAGGCTAAACAAGTAGTTCCGTGAAGAAATATATGCCCTATTTTCATATATCCTACTTATATTAATTGCCTCTATCAACATACAAAATTTCAGTTTGATTGCTGTAATAGATTCGTAGATATTGAGAACCGTCTAAATATTTCGGATGGTCGTCATGTTGGACTTTTATATTATGTAGAGCTGAGAGTTATGTACTATTAGATGAAGATTATTGTGTAGGTGTTTTATTCAAACTTCAATCGGATGATTAGGACACAAGATATAAAACGAGATTTTAAAACTTCGCTCAACCTCCATCTTGTAGTTATGGCAATCATTTAAATCAATTAGACGCCAGTGGATTAAATTTTTTATATGAATAATCCGTACCAAGTTTCACTGGGCCCGGATGGTTAAATTACGAGAAACGTTCGTTTGAATATTTAAATGTCGCGGCCATGTTGGATTTGTGCTCACCAGGTTATTGATCATCCCATAGGTAAACTTATGGTTATAGCCTCTACTCTATAGGCCTACACATACAGAATTTCAGTTGGATTGCTGTCATAAACTAATAGATATAGAGAACCGTCCAAATATTTCGGATGGTTGGCATGTAGGATTTTAATGTGTGAAGGCCATTAAGTTATGTCATATTAGATGAGGATTACTGTGTACGTTCATTACTCAAATGTTGATTTCGATCGCATCATTAGAACATATAAAATACAAACTAATTTTATAATTTTGCACAGCTGCCATTTTGAGGTTATGTGAACAACTGAACTAAATTAAATGTCAGTGCATTGCAATATTTTTTATAGTCATTTGCTGTACCAAGTTTCACTTCGTTCGGATGGTTAAATCGCGAGAAAGGTCTATTTAAATGGTCCAACATATCTTGGCTGCCATGTTCGTTTTATAGTCAACAGGTTTTTGTTGGTTGGTTGGTTGGTTCTTAAGTTTAGGGGCTGCGACAACGCGGTCATGTAGCCCCGTGTACTTTGTGTGTGTGTAGAATCTGTCTGATAACCGGTGTTAATTGTGATGACTGACTGAATTAGTGTGTGTTATCTGTTTTTTAATTTAAGTACAGACTGCAACTTAGAATTTTTCAAATAGTTCCTACTTTTGCCGCCAAGCGCCACCGTCAACTACTACTAGGCCAAGTTCAGAACTTAGCTACTAGACGCCACCGCAGTCGGCTCTTGGCAACAAACGTAGAAACTTAAGAGCGTTGTTTACATTCTTAACCTATCCAATTTTGCTTCACACCGGTGTAATTACTGGAAGGTTCTTTAACATGCCATAAATCTATGACATGGGACCACCGGCTTTACTTCCCCTCCGACGGAAGGCACACTGAGGGATTTTTTAACGCTCATAAAAAATCCGACTGCTTCGGCCGGGCATAGAAGCTCAGCATGCTACCGACTACGCCACCGAAGCCGCTCAACAGGTTTTTGAAATTCACATAGGTGAACGTGTGGTAGTGCCCATTATCACCGTACAAACGTTTAGGGTGATATGAGTAATAGTTTGGGAAATATAGAATGCCAATTAAATATTTCGCACAGCCGCCATCTTGCGGTTATGTAAACAAATGTACTAAATTAGATGCCAGTACATTACAATGTCTATAATCATTTACTGTACCAAGTTCCACTGCGTTAGGAAGGTTAAATCGCGAGAAAAGTCTATTTATTTGTTTCAAATTCGCATGGCCGCCATTTTCGTTTTGTAGTTAACAAGATTTTGAATGTCACACATGAACGTCTAGTATTGCCCTATATCACGTTACAAAATTTCAGGGTGATATGAGTAATAGTTTTGGAGATATAGAATTCCGGTGAAATATTTCGCATAGCCGCCATGTTGGATTGGTGAGACGTAATACAATTTGAAGGGCACAGTGTGTTTCGGCGAAAATGGAACTATGACCATACAGAGTTTCGTTTAGAAGTTATTAGGGGGACACACCCACACACACACGGACAACATAACCTTACTTTTTAGCCTATTTTAATTTATGAAAAAAAATAGGCTTATGATTTCACCTTTGTCCGTGTGTGCATATGTGTGTGTGTCCCTCACCTAGTAACTTCTAGTTAGTTAGTTAGTTATTGTTGTTTTAAGGGGCGGAACTACGAGGTCATCTGCCCTTCTAGTAACTTCTAAACGTCTGGAGCGATTTCATTGAAACTCGGTGAGGTTATAGCACCAGTTTTGCCGCCCCCAACCGTGCTCTTTGGATTTGATTACGTGTCACCAATCGAACATGGTGCCTGGGCGAAGTATTTCACCGGCATTCTATATATCCGAATCTATTGCTGATATCACCCAGAACTTTCGTGCGGTGATAAAAGGCACTAATAGAATTTTATCTGAGACCTTGAAAAACCTGTTAAATACAAATCGAAAAATGCGGCCAAGAGAAGTTGATACTTTTAAATAGAAATTTCTCGTGATTTTACCATCCAAACGCAATGAATTTTGGTACTGCAACTGTTTACACCTATACACATTGTAGTAAACTGGCATCAAATTTAGTTCAATTGTTAGCATAACCTAAAAATGGCTAATGTGCGAAATTTTAAAATTTAGATTTTATTTCTTGTGTATTAATCATGCGATCAAAGTGAACTTTTGAATAATGAACCTACGCAATAATCGTCTACTACTGTAGTAGTACATAAATCTATGGCCTTCATATATAAAAATTCCAACATGGTGACCATCTGAAATATTTGGACTGTTCTCAATATTCAAGATAATTGAATGTTGGATGTAGGAGCTTATTGAAATACAAACGTGCTATACGGATATTATACGTTGATTGATTGAATCCTCTCCTGAGTTGTATAATATATACACACACTAATACAGCCATCACAATAACACAGGTTATCAGAAAAAATTCTTATGTTATATATAACAAGTAGTTCCGTGAAGAATTATACAGCCTATTTTCATATATCCTACTTATGTTAACTGCCACTATCTGTGTGTCTGTCTGTTAGGTAGTCAGCCCGAAGGCTGGCTGGATCCTCAAAAAGCACCACCGTAAATTTATGTGGGTAGATACCACAAAAACCTTAGGCAGCGCTATATTGAGGCGTACTAGGCAAAAAGAGGAGTGAGGTACTTTGCCATTGTTTTCCTCACTGAGTCAGTATAACAGTACTAACCCTATGAGTAGAACCTTTCACAGCATCCACAGGCACTGACTGTGTCCTGAATGTCATTACTAAGCACCACCCATACCTCAGTAGCTTCCATATAATCACAGCCATGAGTGAGACTGAGACATCGGTGAAAAGCCACATTTTACTCTAGCCTGTGCAAACAGACAAATGCAAATATACTGCATTCATCAAAAGATGGCAAACAGGCCACTGCCACTATCAACACACAAAATTTCAGTTTAAATGCTGTAATAGATTCGTGGATATTGAGAACCGACTAAATATTTCGGATGGTCGCCATGTTGGATTTTATATATGTAGGTTCTAGTGTTATGTACTGTTACATGAAGATTATTGTGTACGTGTAGCATTCAAACTTCAATCGCTGGATTAGGACACAATAAGTAACAAGGAGATTTTAAAATTTCGCACAGCTGCCATCTTGTGGTTATGGAAACAATTGAAATAAATTAGATGCCAGTGGATTATCATTCGTATGAGGATTTACTGTACCACGTTTCACTGCACTCGTATGGTTAAAGGGGGAGACCCAGCTTAACAGAGAGAAAAAAGGCCAAAATTCATTCGATTGTTAAATATGCTACACATGTTGTTGTTGTTGTTTGAGTCTTCAGTCTTTTGACTGGTTTGATGCAGCTCTCCATGCCTCCCTGTCCTGAGCTAATCGTTTCATCTCTACATAACTACCACACCCTACATCTGAGGCAATCTGTTTAACATATTCTAACCTTGGTCTACCCCTACAGTTCTTGTCCTCGACCCTTCCTTCCATAACTAAGCTTGCTATTCCTAGGTGTCTTAGTATGTGTCCTACCAACCTATCTCTTCTGTTCATTAGCAGTCGTCAGAAACATCTCTCCTCTCCCACTCGTCTTAATACCTCTATGTTTGTAACCCTATCTACCCATCTGATCTTCATCATTCTCCTGTAACACCACAATTCAAATGCTTCTATTCTCCTCTTTTCTGCTGCACCAATAGTCCAAGTTTCACTTCCATAGAGCGCCACGCTCCAGACAAAGGCTTTCAAAAATGACTTCCTAATACCTAAATCTATATTCGATGTCAGCAGATTCCTTTTTTGTAGAAAAGCTTTCTTTGCCTGAGCCAACCTACTTTTTATATCCTCTTTGCTTCGTCCATCACTGGTTATTCTACTTCCTAAGTAACAGAAGTCTTCTACTTCCTTCAGCTTTTCACCTGTCAATTTGATCTCCATAGAAGTTTCTGATTTATTTCGGCTGCATTCCAGTATTTTTGTTTTACATTTATTAATTATCATCATGAATTCTTTCTGTAAGACGGAGTCCATACCATTCAAAAACTCATTCAAATCCTCAGGCTTGTCGACCAAGATGACGATGTCATCAGCAAATCTCAGAGTTGAAATTATTTCTCCTTGAATTTTCACTCCCACTTTAAATTTTTCTCTAATTCCCTTCATTGCTTGTTCAATGTAAAGATTGAAAAGTATGGGTGATAAGTTGCAGCCTTGCCTTACACCTTTCTGAATACCAGCTTCTCTCTCATGTCCTTCAACTCGAATGACTGCTGTCTGGTTTCTGAATAGATTGTATATCACCCTCTTATCCCTGTACTTTATTCCAATCAATTTCAAAATGTCAAACAATTTAGTCCAATCAATGTTATCAAAAGCCTTTTCTAAGTCTACAAAAGCCATGAACGTTCTCTTATCTTTCCTTATTCTACCTTCCAAAATCAGCCTAAGACTTAGTACAGCTTCCCTTGTTCCTACATTTCTCCTGAAACCAAACTGGTCTTCCCCCAACTCCGTTTCTATCTGGCTTTAAATCCTCTTGTAAATTATCCTAGACAGGATCTTTGAAGCATGAGTAATCAAGCTGATTGTACGGTAATCTTCACATCTGTCAGCTGCCACTTTCTTTGGTATAGGGATGATTATATTCTTCTTGAAATCAGGGGGTACCTCACCTGTCTCATAAATCCTACACACCAAGTGAAATAACCTGTTCAGACCTGCATCTCCTATGCATCGTAGCAACTCAATCGGTATATCATCTATGCCTGGTGCTTTGTTCCGGCTTAAGTCTTCCAAAGCTCTATCAAATTCTGATCTCAATATTAAATCTCCCTTCGCATCCTCATCAATTTCCTCCTCCCTTTCCATTACATGATTCTCAATCTCCTTTCCCTTATACAAACTCTCTATGTAAGCTTTCCATCTCTCAACCTTTTCTTCCCTATCTGTTAGAGGCTTTCCATTTGTGTCCTTAATATTACAGCACTTAGTCTTCTTTTCCCCAAAAGTATTCTTAATCCTTCGATAAGCTGTGTCTACTTTACCTAATTTCAGACAATTTTCTATACCTGCACATTTCTCTTTCAACCATTCTTCTTTCGCTTCCTTGCACTTCTTGTTAACCTCATTTCTCAGGCGTCTGTATTCTGCTTTCCCCTTCTCATCTCTTACATTCTTGTGTTTCCGCCTTTCATCTATCAATTCTAGTATATCCTGAGTGATCCACGGTTTTCTACCTATTCTTTCTTTCCTACCAATGTTTTCTTCTGCGGATTTTGTTATTTCATTCTTCAAAAGTGCCCATTCGTCTGCAATTGAAGTTTGTTTAGGGTTTTTCATTAGTCCTTCCTTTATGCTACACATATTGTTGACAAATGCTGCACATATCCCAGTATTGGTGTGCTTCCTGGCAACCAGAAGCAACTGTAATATTGTAAAAATTCGAATTATAACATTTTATTTTAAAATAAAATTTTCAAAATTTCCCGCCTTTTTAAGAATATATCACTGTTTCCCTTATAAATTCCAAGTTTATAAGAATTTTCCTACTTTCCTTTTTTAAAGTGTGTACCAAACCTCAACCTACAAAATGAACCTCCATCACTAACATACATTGTAAGTGCAGTCAGAGGACAATGAGAGTGGTAATTGTACAAGTACAATATACGATGGACAAGCGCAGTATAGAATATATCTGTTAGACATGGATACAGTATTTAGAAGTGCGCAGGTATAAACATTTTGCTAACACGGGTAACGTATTTTCACATAAGCACCACTTTGATTAACGTTCTGTACGATATGAAAACATATCTATGCTAGTATCGGGAACATACCACTGGATAGGAGTTGACGATCATTGGGAATCACGAGGGATTTTCAAGGATTAGGAATCCACTAGGGAACTTCAAGCAGTGTCACGAGACTCTGAAACGGGATGCAGGGTTATTCGTGGAGGAAAGATCTACAAAACCTGTGTTTCTGAGATTCTGCAAGAAGTGTCAACCAGTGAGAAAATGTAGATAGTTATCGTGTTTTTTTGAGTGATTTGTTATTTAAATATGTGTATTCTACAAGTGTAGTGGTCAATATAATGTGTTTTATGGAAAAAGGAAGCGATAGCTTCAGCATGGAAAAGCAAAGTGCAGTGTATTTCTCAATGGAAAAATTATATAAAGTGTGTGTAAAAAGTGTAAGGATGCCTTGCTAAAATGCAACTATAGCAGGCATCAATGGAGTATGTGTTTGGGCGGTGACGCCAGGATAATACGTAAGTACAAGAAAAACCATGATTTTATTGTAAACATGTAGCCCACTGTATGTCGGTAATATCAAAAGTTATAAAATATGCCAATGAAAATTGAATTTGGAAGGTAGAACCTTCATACATTAATTTTGTGCCGATTTCTGTCAAGTTAAGATGTTCCTTTTACATCAAGTTATATGTAAATCCGTTACAAGTAACGTAGAAATGACATTTAAGTTAATAAGCTTTATAAATTTAATGAACATGGATGTTCAGTTATTAATTATATAACTATGGCTACGTTGTGTCGAGATAAGGGAAGACATGTCAGTAATAATAATAATAAATAAACATCAGGGAAATTGTAAACAAATATATGTTAATTTGAATAACTGTATATCTAAGCAGAATTATTGAAAGTACATGGATCGCTCAGAGAAAATTAATATCAGAGAATCATATGATAATGGACAGAATTATGCAAAGGAGGTCGGAAATGGAAATGTTTGAAAGATAATTGAATTGCAGATTGATAAATAAGCTTATAAGATTAATTGATAGAGATTATCTTGTTAATTAAGGACGGGATCAGCTTCACAAGAGTCAGGCAATTCAGGTAGCTTAATCGACGTATGGAATCTCGTATAGCCAAGGGGCATATGGAGATATAAACTGCAATCGAGCGTAAATAGTGGGATCCCTAGCTCTGATTATTGCTAATAAAGCGTTCCGGATTCGAATCCAGGTGCGTATGGCAGGAAAACGAGGACACCTCGCCATGACGCAGGATAGCGACCGTGAACTAGCTAATTGTGTGAATTAATTCATCTCTTTGGGAGTGAATTTGACGGCAGGAAGTTGTGCCCTGAGCGTGGTCTTTAACAAAGGCGCCGACTGTTCCAAAAACCGACTTTGTGCATATTGAATCTCGTTTCCTTGGCCTGAATTAATTGTGCCTGTTGCGGCCAGCCTTTAAATCCTAAATGATAGGAGTACATGTTTAAACAATTCCGTATTGCATTCTGTAAGAATTAGGTCAGTAATATTTGGTGGGTCGTTATGACGCCACATTGTGTATGTCTGGGAGCAGCTGACAATTGCTTGGAGCGGAGAAAGGGGCAGCGACCATGTTGGTTGACCGCCCGCAGCGAGGGTCCATTGTACTAAGTGGAGGGACAGGAGAGAACTCACCCTTGTATTCTTGGAGAAGGATGTATAAATTTGAAGTCTATGAAACCCTGATTGTTAGAAAATGTTGATTGTAGTAATGAATATATGAGGTGCCTAGAATCAAAACCCGCCAAATCCATTCCTTCACTTTTTCGGCAAAGAGGCAAAAACTGTCACAAACGAACCAATACCCAAAAAGAAATACTTTTTTCACTAAAAAATGAATTAATTATTTTTAAAAACAGTGACGAAGTACGAAGCTGATCCCCGATATAGTTAAAAATGTATGTAGAAAAATATAAAGCAATAATTCGGATTTGTCGGGGTTTGTTACTAAGATTTGGATTTGGCAGGTTTTGATACCAAAGAGCCCTAATACATTTGAAGTTGCGATGAGATTGTAGAAACTGCGTAAGCTTTATTCAGAAATTAATATTTGAATGAAAGTTAACTATATAGATTATAAAATTAAAAAATCGTATAATTTTTGTGTTTGTTGTTGTTGTTATTGTTGTTTTAAGGGGCGGTTTTTGTGATTTATAAACAGAAAAAGAATAAAACTCATATTACCCATTCAGGATTTGATTGCCGCTGAGTGTGGCTGAGCCAGCGTTTATGTTTATTGTAGCATGAGCTCTGCTGGGCGAAGCGGAGGACACAGCGATGACAGAGTGCAATCTGCTCATAGGTCACGCTGCATTGCGTCAGATAAGCGTCACAGGAGCTCATGTCACCATGGACAGTTAAATGATGACTGGGGTACTGGAGCTGAGTCATATCCTACGCGTGCAACTGTACCTGTCAACGAAGCAAGCTGACGTGTGACACAATTACAAAAAGAGTAGTTCCCATCTCCACCGCCGGCAATCAATTCCTGAAAGGGTAATAATACTGTACAGCAAATAACCCCTGGTACTGGAGCCCGTGAAAGGCCTAATCCTTAGCTATTTGGCCTGCAAATATTGGGTTGCCGCATGACCAGCGCATCGGGTCCCCTCGGCCGTTAATCTTGATTTTCGTGATCGGGGCGCTGCCTCACTGTCAGTTACTCAATTGTCCTCACGAGGCTGAGTGCAGCCCGTTCCAGCCCTCATGTCAGTTTCCAAAATCCCTGACGGAGCCGGGAATCGAACCCGGGACCTCCGGGTGAGAGGCAGGCGCGGTACCCCAACACCACGGGGCCGGCAATACTGTAGCTTACAGTACTGAACAATAATAATAAAAAAGAAAAGCGTCAAATTAAATTAATATTCAATTACTTTGGTCCAGGCCTTTAGAGACAAAACTATCGTCATTCAACTATTAAATCACATTATTTACTGGAAGTTATAGCTACACAATTTCTGTTTCTACCTCATCCTCAATAGTAGTTTCTCAATCATCATCATTCTCTTCGTGTTCGCCACCACTTTGCAGATTGCAATAAAACTGCAGCTCTACATTTTCCCTCCATCTTTCTCCAAAATGCTTCGAAAGTAGTCTCGAAACATCTTTCACTTCTTGAGCCTGAAGGACAATCCCTCTGTTTATGGCTTCTGGCTTTACGTTAGTCATATCAAAATCAGGTTTCGTGACACGTTTGTGTTCGCAAATATCAGTTCTGTGGAAAACATCACCCAGACCAAAATGTTATTGTTCTTGTTCTTTGTCAAAATTATCCAAAACAAATTATTATCAGAAAGTACAACAACATAAACCATTCTAATCACGTCAGGCAGAGGTACATTCTCTGACTAATGCACGTAGGTAAAGAGTACACACTTCGCAAAGCATCATGGAAGGTAAGTTGGCGGAACTGGGTGCTCCTATTGGCTGATGTGGATGTGGCGGGTTTTGTGACCAAAAATGGCGAAACTGTCGTTGGACTTGGCGGATATTGCAACTAAGCCTCAACTTTGACTTCGTTTTACAGTAGGATGTAGCGGGTTTTGTAACAAAATGAAATGAAAATCCACAGCCTGCTTCCAGTCTCCGACCGGGTCAGGAATGCAATGAATGAAGCCCCCATCTAGCGGCGAGGATATGAACTGTGCCGGCTGCCGAGGCCTGACGCACTCCTCCGGGGCAATGATTAAATGAGTGACAGATGAAATGAAATGATAGTGGAGAGTGTTGCTGGAATGAAATTTTGACAGGGAAAACCGGAGTACCCGGAGAAAAACCTGTCTGCCTCCGTTTTGTCCAGCACAGATCTCACATGGAGTGACCGGGATTTGAACCACGGACCCAGCGGTGAGAGGCCGGCGTGCTGCCGCCTAAGCCACGGAGGCTTCCTTGTAACAAAATAATAGTTTTAATGAATTCAGCGCAGCAAAAGCTATATGAAACAATGCTTATCTCAATTTTCATAAAATATGGATTTGGCGGGTTTTGATTCTAGGCGCCTCATATAATATGTGTGCAATAAGACACACTGCTAATTAAGAATCGTTCTGATATCTTAATAATTAGCCAAGTTATAAGATGGTAAAAGTTACATTTTTATACTGACTACGACACGTAATTCCGAGAATGGATACTATATCAATTACGCTACGCCCACTTGACGGGTTGCATAAAGTCCCACTCGACACAGCGGTAGCAGAGTAAATATATGGAAGAAAACTCATTACGGCATACAGTGGAGTTACAATTAATAGATTGGTTAATGCATGGTAGGTTCGATTATTTTGGCGGGAAGGAAAGGACAAGGGATGATCTTAGGCACATTGTACATTTGAAAGTGTTCACTATGATTAACGAGAGATTGTAAGATTGACATTGTTTGTGTAAAGTTTACCAGTGCATTACCGCACATGGAAATGATTTTTATGGTAATTTCAAGGTAAAGTAAAATCAACAATTATTTGGATTTGTGTGAGGATAAAGTGCGAATAATAAGTGAGGGTAACAGTATGTTTTGCATATTTTGCGTGTAATATAATTGTGTTGCTGTTTCGATGTGTGTGAAGCCATGATTTAGACTCCAATTAAATCTTTTAGTGTAGAGTTGTGTGTTGTTATTGTTGAGTTGATACCTCCTAGTCTCAAATCCAAAATATGCAACTGTTCAGTGGGTTGAATGGTACACGCCCGAGGACTGCCGCTAGCTTGAGGCGAGAGCATATTTTCCATGGAAATTCTTCACATGGGTACAATATATACTAGCTGTAACCGGCATGCGTTGCAATGCCAATCAAAGAAAGTGTTGGCGATGTGACATTGTTTGTTAAACTGTTTTTGGATTCCCAATATTTTTAGCCTACTTTCGATTTTTGCAAAAAACTAAAGTAGACTTATGAGATCAACACAGGGCGAAAAAAGTGTGTCTGTCTGTGTGTGTGTATGTGTGTGTGTGTGTGTATGTGTGTGTGTGTGAGTCTGTGTGTGTGTGTGTGTGTGTCTGTGTGTGTGTGAGTGTGTGTATTCTGAATGTCTGTCCCCCCCTATCAATTCGAACACGGTGAATGCGAATTGAACGAAATTTGGTACAAAGGTAGAACTAGCAAAGGACACCTCAGTGTCATGTTTTATATCGCCGCCATCTTGACGGAAACGTAATGGAGGCCACTCAACGTTCAAAACGTAAAATCAAATAACGACTAACCAAATCATCCGATCTCTACCAAATTTGGTAAAATCATACCTTCGTATAGGATGCGTCTTGTGACCAAACTACAAGGTCGTCCGCCATACCATTTCAGGATGGCGGCCGTGCGAATTATGCAAACTTTATAATCCATATCATGGGACCCACCAGTTCCGATTATCGAGCCGAGAATCGTTTTAACTGTTCTAAAGGAAGAGGCACATTCGAAATTAAAAGTTTATTTTGTAATACTATAGTGCAGACGTGATTTTTAAAAGCTGAGCCGATTCAGTAATAATACAAGATGGCAGCGGATATCTTGTACCTGACTTATATTTCATTAATTTGAGTATTGCATGCAATATTGCGTACTGATACAAAATAAATAAATAAACTTTGTATGAAATGCTTTATATATAAATAATATACTCCAGTGATGAAATCGTTTAGTATAAATCATTATTTGCTAACAAGTTCTATGTAAGTCATTTTATATAGAACGATATTCGTAGACACAATTAGCTCAGTGGTAGAGCGTTAGCCTATCGCTCAAATGCCTATGGTTCAAACCCGATCAGAGCTAGGTTTTTTGCTTGAATTGTTATATGTTTATTGTTTTGTAATGACTCAGACGTTTTAAAATTAAGCGTTATATTGTACATATTATGGTGTAAAATATATATTTAATTAAAACATAATTCGCCAGCAGATTTACTCGAGACATCTAGCTGCCAAAAAGGTAACTGCATGCCGACCTACTTATTAACTTCCAGATTTTATTGAAAAGTTTCTTATTCTGGCCGCTAGAATGCACTCGCTCTGTTAGGATTATATTGTTCGATATTTCACCACTAGATGTCACGACTAGTCTACGTGGGGCTCCATTGATTACTATACCATTGGCATTCTATGCGCATCGAATTTGAAGAATGACAAGATGATACTACGATACCGTACATTTTTACTTTTTATTTTAAAATAGCAATCGAAAATATCCACATAGTTTGTATACACACGTCTCTGTAGGGTCATGGAAAGATTTGTTAATTCAATTAGGGTTGTGAAAGCCATGCACAACCAGACGTGTAAAGACATGCCTCAACTCAAAGTTGGATGTTGCCCACGGCAGGTCGTATATGTAATAATAATAATAATAATAATAATAATAATAATAATAACAATAATAATAGTAATAATAATAATAATAATAATAATAATAATGTTATTGGTTTTACATCCCTTTTAACTACTGCTGCTTTTAGAGACACCGGGGTGCCGGAATTTTGGCCCGAAGGGGATCTTTAACGTGCCAGTAAATGTACTGACACGGCTCCCTCGCATTTGTGCACCCTCAAATGCCAGCTGACTGCGCCAGGATACGAAATTGCAACCTAGGGCCCAGCAATCGAGAACGTTACCGCTGAGCCACGCAGCCTGTCCGGTCGATTATGTCTCCAGATCCATAACATTCTTGATATACTTCTTATCTTTCTTTCTTCAATGATGGTAGCAGTTTTTATCTAGGTTGTGGCGTTTGGTAGAGGTAAATCGTTTCTAAGGTCTTCAAGAAAGAATAGTTCTATTATACTCTTTGATAATAACAACGAGTTATAACTATACTCATACATTTAGGAGAAAGTAGGCTATATGTTCTTTACTGAACATCTTGTTTCTATTTAAGTTAACCACCTCTAAACCATTATAAAATTGACTTAATATCTCAGAAACATTCATGGGAGCGTGCTCAACAATCAACCAAAATTTCATCGCAGTGAAATGATAGGTATATGAACACATACGGGACTTTGTTGAAACGATTCGAGCGCCGTCACTCATTTATTGAATATACTCGTACGCTACCTATTGTAAAATCGATTTACTAAGTCGAAAACCTTCCCAGGCGTGTACAAAACAACTCATCAACATTTTTTCACAATCGGATAATGGCATATGAACGCATACGGGATTTTGATTAAACGCTTCGCGTGCCGTCACTCATTTGTTGAATCTACTTGTGCGCCACCCATTGAAAAACAGATTTACTAATTCATAAATCTTCGCAGGACTGTACTCATCTCACCAAAGTTATATCACAATCGGATGAATGGTATATGAACGCATACGGGACTTTGTTAAAACGATTCACGGGCTGTCGCTTATTAGTTGAATCTACTCGTGCACTACCAATTGTAAAATGGATTAACTAAGTCAGAAACTTTTTCCTGGAGTGTACACAACAATTCACCAAAGTTACATCGCAATCGGATGAATGGCATATGAACGCATACGGGACTTTGTTGAAACGATTTGCGTGCCGTCGTTCATTTGTTGAATCTACTCGTGCACTACCTATTGAAAAGTGGATTTACTCATCCAGGAACCTTCCCGCATGTGTACCCTACATTTCACCCAAGTTTCATCGTTATCGGATGAATGGTATATGAACGCATACGGGACTTTGTTAAAACGATTCACGCGCTGTCGCTCATTAGTTGAATCTACTCGTGCACTACCACTTGTAACCTTATAGCCATCTGCAAACTTTAACAGAAATGTAATAAATGGAGTGACATTGCATCTTACAGAAATAGATTGAAACTTGGATGCCACCCCATGGTTACCGATTTGAATTCCTTCATTAGTTTGTTAAATTAAATTAAATTAAATTAGTTTTCTGGGAATATTTCAAAAACTGTTGGTTTTATAATGTAGTTTTCGAGGACCCTTTAGTGCCCCCGAGTTTTGTTTCTGGCACCGACGGGCTTTGTCTCGTCGTTGTACGCCATAATATAATACTAATAATAATAATATAATATAGGGATAGGAATATAATAGCCCTGCCGTACCACACCTGCAGGTGTAAATCGCGTGAAAAAATTCTAGAATACCACTTGACCCCCTTAAGCGCATTATACGTATTGATGAATTTTACAGCTCAATTTGGTTCCGTGATAACCTTCTAGCCATTTGCAAACTTTCATAATAATGTAATTAATGGAATTGCATTGCGTCTTACAGCAATAGATGGACCTCTGAAAATCTGTTGCCATGGTTACCGGCATGCATTCGTTCATTAGTTTATTAAATGAAATTCGTTTTCTGGGAATATCTCAAAAACGGTTTGTTTTGGGGCCTTAAAATGTGGTTCCCGAGTTTTGTCACTCTGATTGAGGGGCTTAAAATGAGATTTGTCTCGTCCTTCTACGCCTATTTCAGCATGTATTTTATGGGGGTAGGCCCCCTTTTATGGGAGGTACGGAGAAGAGTTACATCAATCACTAGCAGTAGTGCCCGGCTTCGCCCGGTGGATTTATTTGCTTTATGGATGATAATGAATACTATAAGAATTACAGAACTGGCACATGGTACATAAACAACCAAAAAAATATATTTTTAATCATAACTTTTTGTGGTGGTGGTGGTTATAGTTGGGGGTGATAAGCAGTACAGTATTCCGTATTGATAATAATGATAATAATGAATAGGGAAGCGGCTATTTACTAACTACAGCACTAACACATGTAATTTACAAACAAATATCTAAAAATGATTAGAAATAGGAGTACGTGAAATAAAAGACACTGCCTAGGGCCTATATCTCATTGTCTGTTAGAAATGTAGAGACCAATAGTGTCGTCTTTTGTCGCATAGCGCCGTAGGAAAATAATCAGAACACTTTGGAAAACTTCGGCTGTCCCGAGCTCCTGAGGTAGCAATGGTACCATTTATCGCCACATAGCGCTCAAGGAAAAGTTTCGGAATTAATTAAGGTAAATTTGAAAGCACCAACGCTTATTGCAGCTGATAACCTCAATGTATTGCACCAACACCATTGCACTTCATCATCATCATCATCATCATCATCATCATTTCCCCTTATCCAGCTCGTGCCAGGTCTGGGTATTTATGGCACTTCTCCACTTTCCTCTTTCTTTCCACAATTCTTCTTCCACGATCTTGTTCCAGTCCAGATTTCTTTTTCTTACGCTGTTCTTCACTGAATCGATCCACCTTGTTCTAGGTCTTCCTCTTGCTCTCTTACCCTTGCTCTTTGCCTCCAGCGTCTGTCTTGGTATTCTATTTTCCTCTATCCCCTTTACATGTACAAACCACCTTAGTTTATTCTTCCCTATTCTCTCATTTAGTTTTCCCATCCCTATTCCTTCCTAACATCTTCATTCCTCACTCTGTCTTTCCTTGTCTTTCCTATCATACTTCTTAGAAATTTCATTTCACTGGCTTGGATTCTACTCCCTTACCTGCTTGTCAGGGTCCAAGTCTCAGCTGCATGAGTTAAAATGGACACATAGTACACTTTATACATTACCTCCTTGCTTTCCCTTGGTACTTCCTTATCCCAAACAAGTTTCCTTACACTTTGATAGAATGCATTGCTCTACTGTACCCTCCTGCCAATCTCCATGTCCAACCTACCAGTTTGCATCAATTCACTTCCTAGGTATTTGAACGTGTCCACAATTTCCAGACTCTGACTTCCAATTTTCACAGTGCCCTTTCCTTGTCTTTCCCCTCTTGTCACCACCATGGTCTTCCTTTTCTCTATACTGATTTTCAGGCCGTACTTCTGAATATTTTCGTTCAATGCATCTAGTAGTTTTTTCACTTCTTCGGCCAACGCCGGCCGTGCACTTCAAACTTTATTGTCTCTCACCAATCCAACATGGCGGCTGTGCGAAATATTTCACCAGCATTCAATATCTCCGAAACTATTACCGATATTGAAGTTGTGTACGGTGGTAAAGAGCACTACTATAAGTTCACCTATGAGACTTTCAAAAACCTGGTAACTACAAAACAAACATGGCGGCCAAGCGAATTTGAGACTTTTAAATAGACTTTTCTCGCGATTTAACCATCCAAACGTAATGAAATTTGGTAAAGCAAATGTTTATACACATTGTAATGCACTGGCATCTAATTTCGTTCAATTGTATACATAACCTCAAAATGGCGGCTGTGCGAAATATTTCACCGGAATTCTATATCTCCGAGACTGATACAGATATCACTCTGAAAATTTGTTCGGTAATAAAGGGCACTGGTACATGTTTATCGATATAAAATTCATAAACCTTTAATGTGCAAAATGAACATGGCGGCCAAGCGAAGTTGAAATATTTTAATTGTTTTCTCTCGTGATTTAACTCTCTGAGCGCAGTGAAGTGTGGTACAATAAATGATTATACATATTGTAATGCACTGGCATCTAATTTTGTTCAATTGTTTACATACCCTCAAGATGGCGGCTGTGCAAAATTTTAAAATTAGGTTTTTATGTTCTGTGTCGTAATCATGCGATCAAAGTGAAAGTTTGAATAATGAACCTACACAATAATTTTCCTTTAATGGTACATAACTCTATGGCCTATACATATAACAATCCAAAATGGCGAGCTTCCGAAATATTTATACGGTTCTCAATATCTACGAATCTTTTACAGCAATTAAACTGATTTTTTATGTTCATAGAGGCTACAAACATAAGTTCACCTATAGGACTTTTAGTAACCTGGTGAGCACAAATCCAACAAGGCGGGGACGCAAAGTATACATATTTAAATGGACGTTTCTCGCGATTAACCATCCGAGTGCAGTGAAATTTTGCACGTTAAATGCTTATAAAAATATTAATCCACTGGCATCTTATTTCTTTCAATTGTTTTTATAACCACAAGATGGCAGCTGTGCGAAATTTTAAAATCTCGTTTTTACTTCTTGTGTTCTAATCATGCGATCGAAGTTTGAATATCACACGTACACAATAATCTTCATGTAAGAGTACATAAATAAAAATCCAACCTGCGAACTATATGAAATATTTAGACGGTTCTCAATATCTATGAGTCTATCACAACCTTCAAACTGAAATTTTGTATGCTGATAGAGGCAATTAACATGAATAGGATATATGAAAATAGGCTGTATAGTTCTCCACGGAACTACTTGTTATATATAGAGAGATATACTGCACCGCTCGGTGTTGACCATGTTTTATTACACAAATTTAGGTTTTACTCGCTAACCGTTGGAGATACTTGAAAAGTGATAAGGACCTTTCGGATAGAAAATTAAATGTTAAAGCTTGTGTATGCCTTCAAATGTTTGCTATTTCTTAGCGTTCTCTTTTTATTTGAAATGGAAATATGAAATTTTGAAACCAAAGGGTGTAGTGACGTCACAAATGTGGGTTTTACTCGCTAACCGTTGGTGATACACGAAAAGTGCTAAGGACCTTTCGGATATAAAATTAAATTTTAAAGCCCGTATGTCCCATCATAAGTTTGCTATTTCTTATCGTTCTCTTCTTATTTGACATGGAATTATGAAATTTTGAAACCAAAGGGTGTAGTGACGCACTTAAACGGTCGGCATTTATTAATTGTGCAACATATCGAAATTAGAAGTATCCTATATGTAAACCTGGTATATCAGCTATATCCATGCAAAATTTAATTTAAATCAGACCAGTGGTTCTTGCGTTATCGAGTAACACACAGACAGACAGACAGACAGACACACACCGTCTCATTAATATATATTAGTACTAGCAGAAGTACCCGTTCTTCGAACGGTGTTCGTTGTTAACACCAGACAGTATCAATTGAGCTACTGTTGCAATGGTTAGCGGTTTGTCATTCCTTCAAGTTTATCAGACCGAAGTTAGTTTTCTGGGAATATCACACACACGGTTAATTTAAGGCCCTTAAAATGTAGTTTTCGGAGACCCTTTATAGATTCCCGAATGTTGTGTCTCACATTGAGAAGCGCAACATATGCATCGGTCGTCCTTCTAGGATAATTTTTATATTTCGCCTATTTTAGCATGTATTGAGAAGTTTTTCTCTATATCCACCCTTCTAGTGTATGAAAATTACGGTGAAGGGTTTTATAAATGATTGGTGTATTGGCTCTCATGGTTACCATACCTAATTTTACGATGCACCACGCCTCCGAACACGATTCATAGGCGTACATAAAGATACACAGAAAGACAGACAGACAATTCTATTGTCTACAACATATTACCCAGATATCCAAATATGGGTATATCTACCACACAGTATCAAACAAAATCATCCTTACGATGAACCCGTTTGTCGACAAAAAAAAAACCAGTTAAAATGTGCTCTCAGACTTAATTCACCTAACGTGTACTTCCTGACGTGAAATAGAATTGAAAGCCTTGTAGATGAAACGCAATACACGTCACATAAGAACTGACCCTCTACGTTGTGCTAGGTGCCCATACACAGGAAGACACCTTTCATAAATTATAAAGGCTTGTGGTGCATGAAAATTCAGGTTCTTTAGCCTCAAATTGCCCAAATTCCTAAAAGCCGCGAAAAAAATGCTGGTTCAATTCAAGAATTTTTGAAAATAATGTTGCTGTTTGGAGATATAATAGACCTTCTGTACTATATGTCGAACGTGAAAATTGCATGAAAAAATTCTAGGTTACCCCTTGACCCACTTAATTGCATTGATGAATTGTACAGTCTATGTTAGTTCCGTGATAACCTTATAGCAATTTGCAAACTTTCACAGAAATGTAATAAATGGAGTGGCATTGCTTCTTACAGAAATAGAAGGAAAGTTGTAAGCCACCCCTTGATATAATGTTCTCATGGTTACCGATTTGCATTCCTTCATTAGTTTGTTAAATTAAATTATATTTGTTTTCTGGGAATATTTCAGAAATTGTTGGATTTAGAGCCTTATAATGTAGTTTTCGAGGACTCTTTAGGGCCCCCGAGTTTTGTTTCTGGCACCGAGGGGATTTGTCTCGTCTTTGTACGCCATAATATAATGCTAATAATAATATAATATAGGGAGACATTACAACACCTATTTTTTAAAATTATTAATGCAGCCAATGGACATGTACTTTTATTTTCAGGACGGGTCAGGGAAGGGATATTATTAGAGAAAGAAGCATTCAATCACGCATGAGCAAAATGGAAATGGCCTACCATTTAACTAAGGACATCTATAAGAAAAGGTCAATATCCTTCAACGCAAAACTAAAACATTACTGCAGTGTCATCCGTCCGGAGGTCTTGCATGCTTCTGAATGCCTCACGATGAACAAAAAATGCTTGGTCGAGAAACTGGAGGCCAAAGAAAGAAACATTTTGAGAAAGATATTGGGTTCCATCAAAGACAATTGGGAATACAGAAGACGTCATAACCATGAACTATATACTCATGTGGAGAAGATAAGTAACGTCATCCGGAAGAGAAGGATACCATTTTTGGACATGTGAAACGAATGAGCCCAGCGAGACTGACCAACCGCAACATAACTTACTTTCAGGAGAGGAAAACAAAATGGGCCTGGTTCATAGAACTGGATAAAGATCTGAAAGAAGTGGGGATTACACCAATAGACAATCAGGAGCGCATCCCACACAAAAGGAAACTTCAAGCTTGCAAAGGTTTCCAAGAAAAAAACGAAGCTGAAAACGGAAAAGATTTGAACCCAGGAACGGAAGGAAGTCCACCGAGAACGAATGCGGGCGTACTGGGCAAACATCAAAGCCAGTAGGAGACAGTGGGAATGACGCGGTCCATAGATGGCCTACACGAAATGAATGAATGAATAATATGGGGATAGGAATACAGTAGACCTGCCGTACCACACCCGCAGGTGTAAATCGCGTGAAAAAATTCTAGAGTACCCCTTGATCCCCTTAAGCGCGTTAAATATATTGATGAATTTTACGGCTTAATTTGGTTCCGTGATAACCTTCTAGCCGTTTGCAAACTTTCACACTAATGTAATTAATGAAATTGCATTGCGTCTTACAGCAATAGATGGACCTCTGAGAATATGTTGCCATGGTTATTGGCTTTCATTTGTTCATTACCGTAGTTTATTAATTGAAATTCGTTTGCTGGGAATATCTCAAAAACGGTTGGTCTTAGGGCCTTAAAATGTGGTTTTCGGGTACCCGAGTTTTGTCTCTCACATTGAGGGGCTGAAAATGAGATTTGTCTCGTCCTTCTACGCCTATTTCAGCATGTATTTTAAGGGGGTAGGCCCCCTTTTATGAGGGGGACGGAGAAGAGTTACATCAATGATAAGTGTCGTGCCTCTGATGGATATCTGTACCAAATTTTACGTTGATACACCCAGCCGTTCTCGAGTTATAAGGGAACAAAGTTGTCCACAGACGAACAAACAAACCAACAGACAGACATTAAAAAAATCGCGCGCATCCATCAAAAACAGTCTGAAACGCGTAAACAACTCAATTTTCCGTAGATATTCAGAGAAAAACAGACAAACTTCCATTTTTATATATATAGATTACTGCACCGGTCGGTGTTGACCGTGTTTTATTGCACAAATTTAGGTTTCACTCGCTAAACGTTGGAGATATACTAAAAGTGATACGGACCTTTCGGATAGAAAATTAAATGTTAAAGCTCATGTATGGCATCAACAGTTTGCTATTACTTGGCGTTCTCTTTTATTTGAAATGGAATTATGAAATTTTGAAACCAAAGGGTGTAGTGACGTCACAAATGTCGGTTTTACTCGCTAACCGTTGGAGATACACGTAAAGTTATAAGGACCTTTTGGATAGGAAATTAAATTTTGAAGCTCGAATGTGCCATCAAAAGTTTGCGATTTCCTACCGTTCTCTTTTTATTTGACATGGAAATATGAAATTTTGAAACCAAAGGGCGTAGTGACGTCACTAAAATGGTCGCCATTTTTAAAAGTGCACAATTTCGAAATCAAAAGAATCCTATAAGTAAACCTGGTAAATCTGCTACATCCATGCAAAATTTCGTTTTAATCGGACCAGTGGTTCTTGCGTTATTGAGTAACACACAGACAGACAGAAAGACAGACACACACCATCTCATTTTTAGCCTACTTTCCACATTTTGCAAAAATGAGGAAAAAGTAGACTTATGAGACCGATCCGGGAAAATGTGTGTCTGTCTGTCTGTCGGGCTGTGTGTGTCCACCCCTATCAACTCCTAAACGGCTGCAGCAATCAAAACCAAATTTAGTATGAGTAAAGATGTGCACCGGAATAGCTCATGTCCATATTTGAAAATGATGTCACTGCTACCAACTGCTGAAAAAACGCACTAGAAATTTGAGCTCCATGTTGGATATCTCGCAAGGTATGCATGGGAGCTATTCCAAAATTGGTACACATGCAGATAATACTATTTCAGTTTAATTTCCAGGAGGCCAACAATGACAGTGTTGCCAAAATAATGTTAAGCCTTCTGATATGTCCAATGTTTAAATGCATATAACATCTACACTATCAATTGGATTTCAACCAAATTTTGTATGTAATATCGGTACATAAACAGATATGATTGAACGTATTCTTAAGAGCCACCAGGGCTGCCAACTGTTAATAATTGCTCTCTCAATTTTTTTATCCAAATACCAATATATCAGAAAGTATGCAAGCCAACAGCTTTAAACTATGCACACGTATATTCTGACATTTTAGATTAATTTTGAGTAACTTATATACGTCAGTTCTACCAACATGATTATAAGCCTGCTGATAGTACCAATTTTAAATACATGTAACTTCTATACTATCAGTTGGATTACAACCAAATTTCGTATGTGCTATGTATACCATAACAGAATGACTGTAAGTACTGTAAAGAGCAATCAGGGCTGCCAACTGTTAATAAATGCTGTCGATATTTTTTTACCCTAATATCAATATATCAGAAAGTATGCAAGCCAACAGCTCTATACTTTGCACACGTATAGCACCTGACATTGTAGATTAATTTGGAGTAATTGATACAAGGCAGTGCTGCCAACATGATTCTATGCCTGCTGATATGTCCAATTTTAAAATACATGTAACTTCTATACTAACAAATGGATTTCATCCAAAATTGGCACAACAAGATATCATAATATTTCAGATTATTTCTGACCAGCACACGCATGGTATTGTTGGCAACATGTTTTTACGCGTGCTGATAGATCCAGTGTCTAACTGCATGTAACGTCCATTGGACTTCAACCTAATTTTGTATTCTGTACCTCAAGAGATGGAACTAAGAATATATTCAGTCACCAGGGCTGCCAACTGTAGTGCTCTATTAGGCTACATTATACCAGGTATATTTTGAACTAATTTGATATTTCGATATTACCAACTTAATTTTGTCATTATTCTAGATAGGTTCATATACTGTAGAATAATAATTGGCATGAAAAGTAGGCTGTATAGTTCTTCACGGAACTTCTTGTTATATATTAGTATGATGATTTTCTTTTAGTATTCGTTATTCTCTCAATCAAATGCATATATTATTATGAAACTGGTATTCTAAGAGTTTATCTGAGGATAGCCATTATCCTCTTGAAATGTTGCTGTTCGACAATGCACGCAAAGTCAATACAATGAAGAAAAAGGAATTCATTGGCCCTTAAATTGTAATAGTTATGTTGATAATGCATACATAGATTAAAATAGGCTCCGTAAATATCAGTTATAAGCCTATTAGCGAAATTTCAGGATTAATCTTATTTAAGCTACAAGCAGTTTAGAGCCGTCGTACCCACTTACCTAACAATTTCAACACAATTTTTGATCGGATAAAAAGCTCGTACAAAGACTTGAAGTGGCAAAATATTGCTCATTATAACAACGACCTTCCTCCGGGTTTCACACAATGCGACACAGCGAGGAAAGCTACGATGTCCTAATATATAATTGGGATACCGAGCAACGCAGGGATTAAGAGCTAGTCTATTATATACAGTATATATATAAATGAATGTTTGTTTGTTGATCTTTTATGCGTTCATACACAATTTATGCGATTGCGATGAAATTTTGGTGAGATATTCTGCACCTCCCGGGATGGTTATAGGCATAGTAAATCCAATTTACAATAGATAGCGCGTGGGCAGTTTTAACAAATGAATGTTAGCGCGTGATTCGTTTCAACAAAGTCCCGTATGTGTTCATATGTCATCCATACGATTGCGATGAACTTTTGGTGCGTTATTGTGCCTACTCCCGGGATGGTTATAGGTAGGCCTATAGTAAATCCATTTTAAAATAGATTGCGCGCGAGTAGTGTGAACAAATGAGTGTTGGCACGCGAATCGTTTCATAAGAATTGCGCATTTCACAGTCGGTAGAGCACGAGTAGATACATACCATTTAGAACAAGACAAGTAACACCATCTACTTCAAATTTCGGTCGGCCCTCTCCATTTCCTTCAAGTAGGCCCTTTGGCACAAATACTGAATTTGTTTGTTCGTCTTTTATGCGTTCATACATCATTCGTCCGATTGCGATCGAATTTTAGTGAGTTGTGCACACTCCCGGGATGGTTATGGGCATAGTAAATCCAATTTACAATTGATAGCGTGTGAGTAGTCTTAACAGATTAGTGTTGGCGCGCGATTCATTTCAACAAAGCCCCGCATGCGTTCAGATGCTATCAATCCGATTGCGATGAAACTTTGGTGAGATTTTGTGCACACTTCCAGGTTGGTTATAGGCACAGTAAATCCAATTTACATTAGATAGTGCGCGAGTAGTGTGCTGGTGCGCGATTCGGTTCAACAAAGTCCAGCACGCTTTCGTATACCATCCATCCGATTGCGATGAAACTTTGGTGAGTTTTTGTGCCCACTCCCGGGATGGTTATAAGCTTAGTAAATCCATTTCACAATAGAGAGCGCGCGTGTTTTTTCAACTAATGAGTGTTGGCCCTCGATTCGTTTCAACAAAGTCCAGCATGCTTTCATATACCATTCATCCGGTTGGGATGAACCTTTGTTGAGTTGTTTTGCAAAACAAATGAATGACGACGCGTGAATCGTTTCAATACAGTCCCATATGCGTTCATATACCATCTGAATGCGGTGAAATGTTGATGAGTTGTTGTTCACACTCTTGGGAATGTTTTAGATTTATTAAATCCATTTTACAATGGGTAGCGCACGAATAGATTCAACAAATAAGTAATGGCGTTTGTATCGTTCCAACAAAATCCCGTATGCTTCATATACCATTCATGCGATTGCAATGGCATTTGGTGAATTGTTGTTTCCACTCCCGCGAAGGTTCCTGATTTAGCAAAAATTCATTTTACAATTGGTAGCGCACGAGTAGTTTCAACTAATGAGCCACAGCGCGTGAATCGTTTCAAAAAAGTCCCCTATGCGTTCATATACCATACTTCCGAATGTGATGAAACTCTAGTGTGTTGTGTACACTCCTGCGAAGGTTCATGAATTATTAAATCCATTTTCAATATGTAGGCGCACGAGTAGATTCAACAAAAGAATGACGGCGTGTGAATCGTTTCAACAAACGCCCGTATGCGTTCATATAGCTATTGTGTACACTCCTGAAAAGGTTGATGTCCTATTAAAGCCATATTACAATAGGTAGCGTACGAATAGATTCAACAAATGGGTGATGGTGCGCGAATTGTTTCAACAAAGCCCCGTATGTATTCATATGCCATTCATTTGATTACGATGAAACTTTGGGGAGTAGTTGTGCATGCTCCCAGGAATGTTTCTGAATTAGTAAATCCATTTTACAAAAGTTTAGGGAGAGTTAACGGATAAAGAAAGAAATATTGTGTATCCGAGAGCACTTCGACAAACAAAGTTACAACGACAACACTGTATTTGTTTGGCATTGCAACACATGCCAGGTTATCTCTATATCTATAAAAATGAAAGTTTGTCTGGTTTTTTTTTTCACGGAAATTTGCGATATTTGCGCGTTTCAGACTGTTTTATGACGGATGTGCACAAAAATATATTTTTTTTTGTCTGTATGTCTCTCTGCCTGTTTGTCTGTGGACAATTTTTTGTGTCCTTATAACTCAAGATCGGCAGGGTGGATCATCGTAAAATTTGATATAGATAATTCAGAAGAACGACACTATTCATTGATGTAACTCTTCTCCATACCTCTCATAAAAAGGGGTCTACCCCCCTAAAATACATGCTGAAGTTGGCGTAGAAGGGTGAGACAAAGCTCATTTTCAGCCACTCAATGTAAAAAACGATTTTTAAAGCCCTAATACCAACAGTTTTTGAGATATTACCAGAAAAATAATTTCACTTAATAAATTAATGTAAGGTTGCGCGCCGGTAACGATGGCAACATAATCTCCAAGGTTCATCTATTTCTGTAAGACGCAATGCAATTCCATTTATTACATTACTGTGAAGGTATGCAAACGGCTATCCAAATTTAGCTGAAATATTCATCAATACATATAATGCGCTTAAGGGGTCAAGGGGTACTCGAGAATTTTTCACGCGATTTACACGTGCGGATATGGTACGGAAGGTCTATTATATCCCTATCCCTATATTGTTATATTATTATTATTATTATTATTATTATTATTATTATTATTATTATTATTATTATTATTATATCATTATTATGGCGTCAACGACGAGACAAAGCTCATTTTCAACCCCTTGGTGTCATAAACAAAACTCGGGGCCCCTAAAGAGCCGTAAAGTGTCCCCGAAAACTACATTTAAAGGCTCTAAAAACAACAGTTTCTTAGATATTCCCAGAAAATTAGTTTCATTTAATAAACTACTGAAGGAATGCAAGCCAGTAACCATGACAACAGTATGTCAAGAGGTGACATCCAACTTTCCATCCATTTCTGCAAGAAATAATGTCACTTCATTTATTATATTTCTGTGAAAGTTTGCAAATGGCTATAAGGTTATCACGGAACCAACTAAAACTGTAAAATTCATCACTGCGCTTAAGGGGTTCAAGGAGTACTCTAGATTTTTTCACACGACTTACACGTGCGATATGTCGTGCAGAAGGTCTATTATATCTCCAAACAGTAACATTATCTTCAAAAATGCCTGATTTGAAATAGTAGACTATTTTTTACTGCTTTTAGGAATTTGGGCCATTGGAGGCTGAAAAAACTGAATTTTCATGCACCACAAGCCTTTATATTTTATAAAAGGGGTCTTCCTCTGGTTGGAACTTGACACAACGGTTAGGGTCAGTTTGTATGTGACGTGTATTACGATTCGTGTACGAGGTTTACAATTTTATTTTCACGTCAGGAAGTACACGTTAGGTAAATTTAGTTAGAGAGCACTAATCATTCTTCTTTGTCGACAAGCAGGTCCCAAGCCCCTAACCATTGCAACAATAGCTCAATTGATAACATCTGGTTTTTCATACCGAAGACCGTTCGAAGAATGGGTACTTCTGCTATTCCTAGTATATATATATAATGTTTGTCTCTTCGTCTTTTATGCGTTCATACACCATACATCCGATTGAGATCATACTTTGGTGAGTTGTTGTGCACACACCAGGGATGGTTATATGCATAGTTAAACCAATTTACAATATATAGCGCGTGAGTAGTTTAAACAAATGAGTGTCGGCGATGCGTTCATATTCATCCGATAGCGATCACATTTTGGTAGAGTGGTGAGCACACTCAAAGTTATAGGCATAGTAAATGCAATTTACAATAGATAGGGCGCGAGTAGCTTCAAACAAAATGGCTTGCGATTCTTTTTAATAAAGTCCCACATTCGTCCATATACAATTCATCCCATTGCGATGAAACTTGGGTGAGTTTTTGTGTACACTCGTGTGAAGCTTTCCGACTTAGTAAATCCACCCTAAAAAGGTAGAGCACGAGTAGATTTTAGTAGTAATTTGAATAATAGAAACGAGTAGATTCGTCAAATGAGCGACGACGCGCGAAGCGTTTCAACACAGTGCGTTCATATACCATTCCTCCGATAGCGATGAAAATTGGGTGAGTTATTGTGTATACTCCTGGGAAGGTTTCTGGCTTAGTAAATCATTTTACATAAAGTAGCGCACGTGTAGATTCAGCAAATGAGCGACAACGCGCGAAGCGTTTCAAGAAAGTCGCGTATGTGTTCATATACCATTCGTCCGATAGCAATGAAACTAGGGTGAGATGTTGCGTACACTCCAGGGAAGGTTTCAGGCTTAGTAAATCCGTTTTACAGTAATTAGCGCACGAGTAGATACAACAAATGAGTGACAGCCCACGGATTGTTTAAACGAAATTCCGTATGCGTTTATAGGCCATTCACCCGATTGGGATGAAACGTTGGAGAGTTTTTATGCTCGTTCCCACGAATGTTTCTAAATTAGTTAACCCATTTTACGATTGTTTGGAGGCAGTTAGCGGAAATTGAAAAAAAAATATTGATTATCCAAAAGCACTTTAAGAAACCAAATTACAACGCCAAAAACTTCTTTGTTTCGAAATGCAACGCATGCCGGGTACAGATTGTATATATACTGAACTTGAATTCAGCCCAGCTTCAGCCTTTGTCTGAGCCGAGGATCGAACTGACTTGTGAACCTGAAGGTGTAATAAATGGAATTTTGAACTTGAAAAATATTTTATTCACATAAGTATTTTAGGAAGTGAATAAAGCATATTGGCAACCATTTGGAAAATTTTAGAGTATTTTGAAAGAATTAAATTTGGGAATATTTCAGTGAGTGATAATTTAAACAAGGGAGAGTCTGATCTTACGACACTGGAATATGACCAAGGCTTCAAGTTAGCAAGCCTCAGAACGGTTTTGGTAGGCCGAGGTGACAATAATAAAATTATGCACACGACCCGATTATAAGAGGCTAGAACGAGGCATTTTTTCGTGATAACTCAACAGTCAATCAGATTGGAACACATAATTTTGTGGGAATCGCTATTATATTAAATTTGCGTATATGAAGCGATATTAGCACTTCTACAGATTCAGAAGGGAAAATGAAATTTAATTGTCAAAACAGAATTACATATTTATGGCCAGGAGAGAAAATATGACCGTAATTCAGTTTAATAAGACTCTGTGCGGGGCTAGAAATCCATTCTAGTTTGCCACGCGCGTTATTGTTACGAGTGCAAGGATGACTCCTACTTAGCAGCTTGAAGAGAACAGACCTACATTGCAGCGCGTTCCAGAAGAGCTCAATACTACATTGGAAGTACGGTCAGGAGACTAGACTGAATCGTGAGGAGATACAGCTATCGCCGAGAAAGAGAAGGAGAAGCCGGCACATCATAAAACGCACTAGTTTGCAACAGAGAGAAGCATTTTTATAAATACAACGTTTATTGGAAGAAGACTTCATTTCTACAGCTTCACATTTCTACAGGACTACGACTAGTAGCATTGCATTTACCAGTTACTATATTGCAACAATATATCTTCTGCATAATCATCTTACAGTTTCGATTATAATAATGTCCGTGAGTCAGGGGGATATTCTTATTCAACACTGACTAAGGAGATTGTCATGGAGCACTAAATTATGGAAGGAGGTTAAATCTACATTATGGAGTGGGAATTCAGAGTGATCTTGACGACCATGGATCGATGATACTACGATCATCAACATGCAGTACTCTGAATTTACCGTAAAAAATACGATTCAAACGTCCACTAACAACTTGGAGAGATGTCAACCAGTGACGTTCAAATCTACATTGATGAAGAGATGCTACACGAAGAAGATGGACAGAGGGGTTCGTTTGTCCCGAGTTCTAGTTGCCAGATTAGAGATCGCGAAGCAAGAAGAAATGCCGTTAGCAGGGAGGCGAGACAGCAGCCCAGGTGTTTGCCGAACGAAGGGGGGGGGGGAACCCGGATAGCTGATCGACACGCTCCTAACTGGAACTCGCTTTGAGGCAGGCGACAAGGATGCGCCGTCCCTAGAGAGGAACATCAAGTATATCAGACCAGATATCACGACAGCAGATCATCAGAAAGGTAGAAAATTGAATGTTCTAAGATCTCAGTAATTTGATGCAGTATTTGATAGTATTTCAGGAGTTACCAACTTATAAGTAGATTTTCTTATTCATAACCCATGCTTTTATGTTGTCAAATTTACAGATTTCATCGTTAATTTTATTATACGTCAGCGTGTGTCGTTTTTAACGTAATTTCACTTGTTTTTAACTTAAGATATTCCGTTTTTATATTTTTAAGGAAACGTTTTAATATGCTCACTTTTAAACGAAACTGTTTTATGAAGGGAATGCTTCGATCATTAAAAATGCGTAACAAGCGTAATGTATTTAATGTATTTAAAGGAAACTGTTTGTTGTTGGCTTTCTCAAATTGTTCTTGTTGTTTTCTGCCAACAGGTGCTTACTGCGTATGACAAGGCTGTACACTAGTGGGTTAGACAGCCTTTCTTGCTAAGGGTCTCCTATATACCTTAACATGGCTATACATGTTAGTTCTGAACATTTAGTGGTTAATTGTATATTGAGTTTAAATAGAGAACTTATACAAGCACGTCTTGCATGCGGTTAAACTTCACAAGTGTCACATGCAACACGCAAAGTATGTTTCCGCTACCTAGCGGTAAATATGAGCACTACATGTACTACTAGCATTCTACCTAGCGGAGGATATGAACACTTACTAGTAATATCCAAAGTGAGCTGAGGTTAGGTTAGGTTAGGTAAAGTTACGTTAGCCATCAAAATAAGTCACCAAAATAAGCCTTCAAAAATAATTGGTTTTTACCCCTGAGGTATTGGGTTCCATCTCGACTATGCACAGAATTTAATTAACATCTGAGAGTTGAAAGGTTAGGTTAGGTTAGGTTAGGTAAAGTTAGGTTAGGTTAGGTAAAGTTAGGTTAGGTGAAGTTAGGTTAGGTTAGGTTAGTGAGCTGAGGTTAAGTCTTTAAATATTCCCTCTCTTTTAACTACTTTCAAACACCAAGAAAAAAATCCACTAAATACATTGACTCAAATAACTTGTCAAATAAGCCAATACAAAAGCCAATACTAAAGCCAACACAAAAAGCCAATACAAAAGCCAAAACAAAAAGGCCAACACGGAAAGCCAACACGGACAACCAACACAAAAAGCCAGCACGAAAAGCCAACACAAAAAGCCAACACAAAGGCCAACGCATAAGCCAATATATAAGCTTATGGTAGGTCACTCCATCAGCAAAACAGTTGTAACCTTTGTAGTGTGAACATCGTACTGACAGGTCAGTTACTACTATGGAACTTACTACAACCAACAATGGTAGGCAACGTGCACTCTATCAAGGCTACTCTTATAACTATGATCGTCAGAATGTGAAAGGAATAACATTCTGGCAATGCTCAAAAGAAAGGTCAACAAAATGTCCAGGCAATCTGAAAAGTAAAAATGGAAAGGTTTTAAGTGTGAGTGTTCATCAATGTAGTGCTCCAAACGAACCACGCTTGCTGTTTACAAACAATTATCAACATGCTACAAAGCAAGTTCAAGAAAACGATATTGCGGCTAAAGATAGTGCAGTGTTTGTTCAAAAGGACTTATCATGTCCTCAAAAAGTCATGTTAAGACAGTTGTCAAGTCCAAGAAACCTTCAATACTATCAAAATCAACACAGACTATAAATGAAGTGGTATTGCAGGAGGATCAAAAAGGACTGTATAGTAATAGTCATGATGGTCATGATGATAATGTTGATCATGATGATGATAATGATGATGATGATGATGATAATGGCAATGCTTTGTTTCCACCTAAAACTTAATTTGTTAAATTTGTATACTGGAACAAACCCAGTAAGCTAATTCAACGGTTTCGACACTTGAATGCTTTAAAACAAGCTGGGCATACCGGTCACGATTGGGAAATCAAAGAAATTGAACAAGAGCTTCGTCGTGCTGAAATTATTGTGTAATGGGTCTACCACATTGCGACCACTTTGACCCCCACTCTTGGTTCTTATATTTGCTTATTTGCTTCCACTTTAAACTGAACACTGTGGATCCATATTTGCTATCTCATTAAACTATTATTCTTATTACCAAGTTGACTTTACTAGAGCTTAGTCT
This sequence comes from Meconema thalassinum, assembly GCA_946902985.2. NCBI lineage: Eukaryota > Metazoa > Arthropoda > Insecta > Orthoptera > Tettigoniidae > Meconema > Meconema thalassinum. The sequence goes on along the minus strand of OX336390.1, from coordinate 64,158,457 downwards.
ATGCCTGACAGTTGACATGGAAGTATCAGTGACTAGGTATGGTAAGCCTTATGCATACTATAAAGGATATTCATATATTGTGAAACGAACCAATAAAAATGGAACTGTTATTTGGCGTTGTTCAAAACAACGTTCCAAACATTGTCGTGGTGACCTATAAAGTAAAAATAGAGAAGTTTTATGTGTCAGTGATCATCAATGTAGTGTACTGTATGAAACACAGTTGGCGTTGACAAGAAATCAAGAAAACCATATTGCTACTCAAAATAGTGAAATGTTTAATGAGCAACGTTTAACCCCTCTTCCAAAAGTTATTTTTAATCCATCTTCCTCGTCCCAAAAGCCATCAACATCACAAACTATCCAAGAAGTAGTGTTGTGTTGTCGTTTTAAAGAGTGGAACAACTAGGTCATCTGCTCTTGATATGCAAGAGGATCAGAATGACCAAATAGTAATAACAATAAGGTTTTATGCCTATACAACCATTGCGGCTTCCCCAGTTATCGAAAACAACAGTGAATGGACATTGCTATAAAATTATCTACAACAAGCCTTGTGTTTGAAACTATAACAGACTATTGTAAAGAGAGAAAGGCTTGTATTCAGTGTGCATCTATTTTCATAATCATGTATACTCTGCAATGTTAAATATACTAAATTTGTATAAAATAAAACAGCATTGTAACATCATTTTGCATTTATTTACAAACTTTATATACATGTTTTTGGTTTCATGATAACATTTTCTAAAACAGTATTATTCTATACACATATTTTTCTTTCAGTCCATTGTCATCACTTATATCTTCCATTATTATTATTTGACATTTTTTTTAATTAATTAAAACGAACCATGCAATTATTTTTTTAAAAATCTTCATAAATTAAATGTAAAGGTAGCACAGCATTTTTGACTTCATCAAAAACACTCTCCGACATATCATTAAACCGTACAGGCAGAAATGTCTCAATGTTTTCACATACACAAAGTACACGATCACCATACGCTGTTTACAATTTCCGAATCCTGATAATGCGGAATGGAATATGCGTTGGCAATTCGCTGAGCTTCTTTGTCTCTAAGCCACATGATTGTCCCACAGCATGCAAAACATTCATTGTAATAGTCTATAAACAAAACAAAACAAAAGCATATCTATTACACTCTAAAACAGCTTTAAAAATATTGTGCAATTAGTGATTTTGCACTATGCATGGCTAATAAATTATACTAGGTATGCACGACATGCCCTAACTGAAGCAGATACTACTTTTCTGCATATAGCACAAGTATTAAGTTCTAATGCACACTTGACGCATGCTATCATGTGTCCACTAGGCAAAAATACAACACCTAGTTCATGTTGATAACAAATTTTACATAATTGTTGGTCACACTTTTGTATCTGTTCGTAAGTCAAGTCTTTTCTTTCAGCCTCATGTATTTGCTCCACGTGTTCTAACTCTAAAGGCACTTTTATGTCATGTGCAGCAAACACCTTTTCTTTACGAATAGTGTTCACAAATTCCTGACCTTTAAGCAACATCATGTATTTACAGTTTGGTAACCAACGAGCGTGTTGCACAAAATGGTCATCAGTGATTTGCCAATCCTTTAAAGCAAATCCACAATAAAAACATATTGTTTTATCCTTTTCACCAGTATAAAAAAGTCCTCTCGGCACGCCGGAAGGCGGAGGTAGATTTCACCGGACAAACTTGGGGATAGGCGAAAATAGGCAGAATATGCAGGTTTTCGTAGAAGGATCAGACCTCATTTATTGCGTGAATGTATTTTAAAATTGGAAATTAATTAACTTTGTTTTTCGTCATTTTATGCATATTTTAAACATGTTTTTGTCGTATGATGACGGCAACCTTCTTGTCATTTGGAGTCCATTTTTATACTTGTGGTCACACTGTCCTTATGCAAGGTTTCGACACTGATGTGTAACTATGTAACGGTCTGTTACTTCTTCACGCAAAGTTATATCTCCCGCAGAGATATTGGTTGGTTCCTCAGTTTAGGGGCTGCGACAACGCGGTCATGTAACCCCGTGTACTTTGGGTGAGTGTAGAATCTGTCTGATAAACGGCGTGAATTGTGATGGCTGTATTAGTCTGTAATTCAGGTAAGGAATACAGACGCTCAGTTTCAAGCAATAGTTCCTAATGTTGCTACCAGAGATACTACCGTCAACGACACCTAGCTGTGAACTTGGCCACTAGATGCCACCGCAATCAGCAACTCGCAACTAACGTTGGAACCTCTCCTCTAAAGGAAAGCATACTGAGGGATTTTTTGCGCTCTTAGAAAATCTGACGACTTTGTCCGGCTTTGAACCCGCGACCATGGGCATAGAAGTTCAGCATGCTACCAGTTACGTCACCGAAGCTGCTTCACACTTAGTCAGGTGGAAATCTGAATCTGATCTCGCGCAAGTGCGTTGTCATGGCAACGTCTGATGGCTCATCCCTCATCAATTTAGTAGTGTTGCCATGGCAACCACTGATAGCTCTTGGCATTTTCTTATAATTACGAAATCATTTTTCTCATCCCTTGGCGTAATGGTGGGTCATATCGAAAATTCTTTCAGACAAAAGTTTTAGGCAATTATTTTGGGGAATATTGTCCATTTTGTATGGTTTTGATATTGTGCCTATTAAGAGAGAAATGATTAATGTTTCCCGAAAAAACCACTTTTTCCCAACCCTTTGGTCAATGGTTGGTGCTATAAAAATACTTTTCAAACCTGAATTTTTGAGCTTTATCCGACACATAGTATGAACTTTGAACAGATTCGATATTTCACATATTAAGAGAGTTATAGTAATATTTCATTTTTTCGAAAAAAAAAGTCCCCCATTTTCATCCCCTTCGACCGATTTAGCCCAGCAACGAACTCGACCGAGATTTTACGGGTATACATATTCCGTAAAAAAATCAAAATGATTGGTACAAAATTACGGCAGTTATCGTGTCCACAAGAAACTAATATACATATATATATACATAAATTATATATAAACTTTTGAACTGACGGCGGATTTGGGGTCTGGGGGATGTGAAACGCGAAGATATGTCGAAATTTTCCGGAAATCGAAACTTGGCACTGAGACAGTATTTTGCTATTTACTTGAACCCTGATACGACAGCGAGACGTTTTTTGAAATTATTGCTTGGCATTAGTTTGACTGCAGGCTTGAGACGCAGTACGCTTGTTATTCACTAAGGAGATGGATAGACAATCCCGCCACGCTCTTGATCACGTGCACAGGTCATGCTCACTGACTTGGTCCTGCAACTATTTGATACATATATGACATGATAATCGACAGGGTTCGATTGTCCACCTCGATACAGGAGTGATGCATCTTGGGTAGGCTGCCAGCTGGGACGTGGATGAGCAGTTTTGAAACGACACACACTTGAGTTCAGTGACATATACAGTGAACATGCTATCGCTGTAGTAAGAAAGTTCCGTTTATCACGCAGTAATACGAGCGTTCTCTTCTCGCGGCGCGGATCGAACGGGTGAATTGCTACCATAGCAATATGCGCTTGTCCGTACTTCTGGTGTGTTTGACATAACCCAGAGATTAAATATACACGAGTGAGCTTAGCTATTGCATATACTTGTTAATACAGGCTCCTCGATGAGGAAATCTACTACAGATATGACTGAAATGCAGGAAAGCATTAATATTATCAAGAACAATACGACTGGATTTTATTGTGAGAACCTAGTTGTTGTAGCAATGATGGGCTAAACATATCGTGCAGGAATATAATGCAGATGCAGAGTTGATCATTTGGAGTGACATCCTTATTAACACTACAATGAAGAGAAAGAAACGTTGGGGAACGTTAGTTCTGATCCAGAGGTTTTAAAGTAGCGAAGAATGAAGAAACAACTCCAAATGAGCGAAACTACTTCACTGATAACGTCGAGGGAGCCTTGTACAAGCAATATGCAGGAACTCCGTTTCGTAGACAGTAGTTTTCGAGTTAGGAGGAAGTTGGTTCGGCGACTTGCAGCTCCTGCCATGAACTACTCAGGGATGATGGTTCAGTTCCTGAAAGGAATGTATATTCCTATACTTTCTTCAATCTCAACCAGAACTTCGCCCAAGGTAGCTGGAAAACTTTTCTTCTCTTGTAGACAGTAGACCTTGTCACTTTTAGTTCGATACTTTTCACCAATATTTTATTAATTAGTATGAAATTCATTCGAAGACTAGATTTAGTTCCTTTTTATCATTTCTGTCGGAGAGTGTAATTTTTTGTGTAGTTAACAGTAAACGTGATGCTATTTAGAGCATTACTTTGTTGCTTTTGTTTTGAAAATTTTGGAAATAAAACCAAGCATTCAATTAGGTTGAGAAGATATCTGCAGCATAATTAGGACCAAGACGACGATATCTTTGTATAAGAATAGCAATTAGGAAGAAGATGGCCACACACTCGTGCACTTGAATTATTCCAAAAATAGTTCAGTGATACTATTCGTTTGGACTTATGACATTCTAGTAGAAATTCTTTCTTTTAGAAATGATAGTGCATTTCATCGTTATTTTCCATGGTAATGGAATTATGGAAATCGTCCAGCGAAAACAATTGTGAATTGATTGCCAAGGCATTTGTAGCCTACTTTCATATTCCTTTTGGATTAAAGATTTTTCTTTAAATGAAATATTTTTTTTTGTTCGTTCAGTTGTTAGCTTGTGTTATTTCAATTCGTTTTTGGGATGACTCTTGGATAGATCATCGTTTGATTTAATGGTTTGCGTGTATCTATTGATATGATAATATACTCCATTCCATGGTGTAAGTCTCACGTGTTTTCTTCTGAGTAGTTGAGCCTTTTTTCGAGTTTGGAGAGACGAAACTGAAACGACTATTTTGATAGTGTCTATTTACAATTTTTCTTCATATATAAGTCTTTATGGAAATAATATATATATATAAATATATTGGAATAGTGAACTAAATTTAACAGTTCAAACTAGTATAACAGAATTTGTCGTAGACTTAAATGACGATAATTTATGGAAATAGATAATACAATTTATCTAATGAATTGTTGCTTCTTGTTTAGTGAAGTTAGAAAAGAAGTAATCTGATGCACTTCTATATTCGTCTATGATAGGGCATGATATTTTCAGAGCAATTTTTGAAAGGTTTTGTGTTTAATTACGTTTGGGAATAACTCATCAATCTAACGAACAACACACGAATAACAATGAATTCAATTTCCACAGCAGAGTAAACAACAGAACGAACGTAACCTTTTCTCAAGGTGAAATGAATATGTTAGACAAAGGTTTGAAATACAACTGCACAGACGCACACACGAACCACAATATAAAACAGTTAATCACAGATATTGAGATAGCCAGTCACAAGCTCCCAGCAGAAGACAGGGAATTAACCAAAAATCTCGCCACCAACGAAGCCAAAAAAATCCTCAAACGAGAGGGCGATAGCAATAACATTCAAAACAACAAACAACTCAAAGAAATAAAGTCGTTGAAACAAAAAATAAAAGAACATGACTTAATCATCACAAAAGCAGATAAGGGAAACACTACAGTAATTTTGAACAAAACAGAATACATTGAAAAAACAGTCGAATTCCTAAACAACAACGAAATCAAGGAATTAACAAAAGACCCCACCAACAAATTCCAAAAACAAATAAAAAGTGCGCTAAAAGAAACAGAATACATACTGACCAAAGCCGAAAAATCAAAACTAATAAACATGAACCCGAAAATACCGTCATTGAGGGGACAACCAAAAATACACAAAAAGGAATGCCCAATGAGACCAATAGTCAATTGTAGGAATGCCCCTAATAACAAAATCAGCAAAGAGTTACTAAAAATCTTAAAATGCCGTCTTTCCAACGACAAAAACAACTCTGTAAAGAACACAACAGAACTAGTAACAGCATTGAACACCCTACAAATGAAACCTAGCTTCAGGCTAGTATCCTTCGACGTAACTAACATGTACACCAATATTCCGATTATTGAAGCAATCAACACTATCGAAAACAACTTAAAATCCAACAATTCGGTAAAAGAAATTGAAGAGATTGTGAGATTACTGAGGGTCGTTCTCACCCAAAACGTGTTTCAATTCGACAATAAAATATACACACAGAGAGAAGGCCTAGCAATGGGATCGCCACTAAGTGGGTTAATCGCTGACATCTTCATCAATGTACTAGAAAATGCGTTCTTAGAAAAGACTTCAACAAAGGGAATAGTAATATGGAAAAGATACGTAGATGATGTAATTTGCATCTACGATACTGAACTAACAAGCGAAGAAACAATTCTCCAATCCATTAATAGCCTTCACCATTCTATCAAATTCACTAAGGAATCCGAAATAGACCGGAAAATAAATTATCTCGATATAACTATTGAACGTAAAGACAACGACCTTTCATATTCCATATTCCGGAAAGCAACACAAACCTCGCATGCAATCGAGAATCAGTCTAATCACCCCAGTACGCACAAACTAGCGGGTTTCAATTCAATGGTGCACAGGGCTTTAAACATACCCATGTCAAAAGACAACTATAATAAGGAAATAAGAACTATTATGCAAATAGCAAAGGAAAACAACTTCTCGCCAGCAAAATAAATCAAATTATAGCCAAACATAAAAATAAAGATAAAACGATTCCCAAACCGGACAGTAATGAGAAAAAATTTGCGCGTTTCAACTATGTGAATGCGAATACATATAAAATCACTAACCTATTCAAAAAGCAAGGCATAAAGATAGCTTTCACGACGAAAAACAAAACCGCTAGGCACCTCCTAAATAGTAATCTAAATAAACGTGACCCGTATTCAAGGTCAGGGGTATATTCTATAACGTGCCAAGACACCGATTGTCAAGCTAATTACATCGGGCAGAGTGGAAGGCGAGTAGACACACGTTATAATGAACATAGAAATGCGATAAGATACGGAACACATTCAGCCGTGTGCGAACATATGTGTGACGCAGGGCATAGCTTTACCAACATAGAGTCGGACCTTAAAATAATCCATCACGAATCGAAAGGCAGAGCTCTTGACATAATGGAAGCAATCGAGATACACCTAGCCAAACGAAACAATCCCAACAATCTAAATGAACACACGTTCATGGAGAGCTCACCCCTCTTCACGCTACTAAAAAACACACCCTGTCGGAAACAAAACACAATTTAGCGACACAGCCAAGCTAGATAACAAAAAGGGGGGAAATTAGGGGGTTTTAATAGGTAAATGTTATCTGGATCAGGTGTACGATGTACTTTTCTTCTGCAATAAACCAAGGCCCATATTAGAGGCAGTATTAAAGGTGCCGGGACGTCCTCATAAGACCGTCAACGCTTAGTTCGAATGGGTTATGCTCCACGCGTGGCGAGGACTAATCCACGGTCTTTAATAGTTGTAGATCCACCTCATTCAATAACATACATCTTATCTAGTTTGGCAACACCTCACATAAACACATCGCGATCACTCCCCACAGCACGTAGGGGTAGGGGGGAAGGCAGGGAAAAACCAGTCGTTAAGATAACCACCGCAGTCGACCGCACAGCGAGTTCAAGTGAGCACGGAAACTGCGAATAGCTGTAGTACGGAAGACAATCAGATAAGTAGTTAGCCTAAAATTTTATAGTTTAACCATAGTTTACAACCATATAATCTCTCTAAAGTACAATCTCCGGATAGCCATCACCATTTAGCAATTCACCTAACATATATACTGCATTTAGCATACACTGACAGTTGCAGTACCAATACTGCAACTAAATAATTGTACATATTGTAAATATTTTCACCTGTATTTCAAACATAGATTTTATAGCCTAAGTGTATTGGATCTGATGATGATCGCTTGACGATCGAAACTGGTCATCCTAGTGTTTTATTAATCTCATGTAATTTATTTCAGGATTAGGGCATAACCCATCTCTTTTGGGTACATTCGTGTTGACCGACTGAAAAGCACTAAACCCTTGTTTACTAAGGCAACACTGAAAATATGGCTTCAAACACCACAATGTTCACGGCTAGTCAGGCAAATCGTGAAGCCAAGAAATTCAAATCACTCAGGCTTAAACTCATGAATTTAGACAAGTCAATTTGGTTCAACAAAAAATGTATAGAACTAAACCTCACCCCTAAATACGTACCAATTAAAACCGTACCGAACACACCAGCCTCGATCATTTCAACTAAACAAGCCAAAGCGCTTTGGATAAAAAACGAATTAAGATTTGCATACATAAGAAAGCAAAAAATTAACCAACAATTATACGACATTCAATTGCAACTAAGTAATTTCTGGCACGCAGCCCAATGGGACAGCTTCACCGAACACCTACATGACACCATCAAAATCAGAGCAACGAGGAAGCATGAAACGCTAGAAAATAAATTAAGAAAACTAGGAGAAACACAGAACCATCAATCTAACGAACAACACACGAATAACAATGAATTCAATTTCCACAGCAGAGTAAACAACAGAACGAACGTAACCTTTTCTCAAGGTGAAATGAATATGTTAGACAAAGGTTTGAAATACAACTGCACAGACGCACACACGAACCACAATATAAAACAGTTAATCACAGATATTGAGATAGCCAGTCACAAGCTCCCAGCAGAAGACAGGGAATTAACCAAAAATCTCGCCACCAACGAAGCCAAAAAAATCCTCAAACGAGAGGGCGATAGCAATAACATTCAAAACAACAAACAACTCAAAAAAATAAAGTCGTTGAAACAAAAAATAAAAGAACATGACTTAATCATCACAAAAGCAGATAAGGGAAACACTACAGTAATTTTGAACAAAACAGAATACATTGAAAAAACAGTCGAATTCCTAAACAACAACGAAATCAAGGAATTAACAAAAGACCCCACCAACAAATTCCAAAAACAAATAAAAAGTGCGCTAAAAGAAACAGAATACATACTGACCAAAGCCGAAAAATCAAAACTAATAAACATGAACCCGAAAATACCGTCATTGAGGGGACAACCAAAAATACACAAAAAGGAATTCCCAATGAGACCAATAGTCAATTGTAGGAATGCCCCTAATTACAAAATCAGCAAAGAGTTACTAAAAATCTTAAAATGCCGTCTTTCCAACGACAAAAACAACTCTGTAAAGAACACAACATAACTAGTAACAGCATTGAACACCCTACAAATGAAACCTAGCTTCAGGCTAGTATCCTTCGACGTAACTAACATGTACACCAATATTCCGATTATTGAAGCAATCAACACTATCGAAAACAACTTAAAATCCAACAATTCGGTAAAAGAAATTGAAGAGATTGTGAGATTACTGAGGGTCGTTCTCACCCAAAACGTGTTTCAATTCGACAATAAAATATACACACAGAGAGAAGGCCTAGCAATGGGATCGCCACTAAGTGGGTTAATCGCTGACATCTTCATCAATGCACTAGAAAATGCGTTCGTAGAAAAGACTTCAACAAAGGGAATAGTAATATGGAAAAGATACGTAGATGATGTAATTTGCATCTACGATACTGAACTAACAAGCGAAGAAACAATTCTCCAATCCATTAATATCCTTCACCATTCTATCAAATTCACTAAGGAATCCGAAATAGACCGGAAAATTAATTATCTCGATATAACTATTGAACGTAAAGACAACGACCTTTCATATTCCATATTCCGGAAAGCAACACAAACCTCGCATGCAATCGACAATCAGTCTAATCACCCCAGTACGCACAAACTAGCGGGTTTCAATTCAATGGTGCACAGGGCTTTAAACATACCCATGTCAAAAGACAACTATAATAAGGAAATAAGAACTATTATGCAAATAGCAAAGGAAAACAACTTCTCGCCAAGCAAAATAAATCAAATTATAGCCAAACATAAAAATAAAGATAAAACGATTCCCAAACCGGACAGTAATGAGAAAAAATTTGCGCGTTTCAACTATGTGAATGCGAATACATATAAAATCACTAACCTATTCAAAAAGCAAGGCATAAAGATAGCTTTCACGACGAAAAACACAACCGCTAGGCACCTCCTAAATAGTAATCTAAATAAACGTGACCCGTATTCAAGGTCAGGGGTATATTCTATAACGTGCCAAGACACCGATTGTCAAGCTAATTACATCGGGCAGAGTGGAAGGCGAGTAGACACACGTTATAATGAACATAGAAATGCGATAAGATACGGAACACATTCAGCCGTGTGCGAACATATGTGTGACGCAGGGCATAGCTTTACCAACATAGAGTCGGACCTTAAAATAATCCATCACGAATCGAAAGGCAGAGCTCTTGACATAAAGGAAGCAATCGAGATACACCTAGCCAAACGAAACAATCCCAACAATCTAAATGAACACACGTTCATGGAGAGCTCACCCCTCTTCACGCTACTAAAAAACACACCCTGTCGGAAACAAAACACAATTTAGCGACACAGCCAAGCTAGATAACAAAAAGGGGGGAAATTAGGGGGTTTTAATAGGTAAATGTTATCTGGATCAGGTGTACGATGTACTTTTCTTCTGCAATAAACCAAGGCCCATATTAGAGGCAGTATTAAAGGTGCCGGGACGTCCTCATAAGACCGTCAACGCTTAGTTCGAATGGGTTATGCTCCACGCGTGGCGAGGACTAATCCACGGTCTTTAATAGTTGTAGATCCACCTCATTCAATAACATACATCTTATCTAGGTTGGCAACACCTCACATAAACACATCGCGATCACTCCCCACAGCACGTAGGGACAGGGGGGGAAGGCAGGGAAAAACCAGTCGTTAAGATAACCACCGCAGTCGACCGCACAGCGAGTTCAAGTGAGCACGGAAACTGCGAATAGCTGTAGTACGGAAGACAATCAGATAAGTAGTTAGCCTAAAATTTTATAGTTTAACCATAGTTTACAACCATATAATCTCTCTAAAGTACAATCTCCGGATAGCCATCACCATTTAACAATTCACCTAACATATATACTGCATTTAGCATACACTGACAGTTGCAGTACCAATACTGCAACTAAATAATTGTACATATTGTAAATATTTTCACCTGTATTTCAAACATAGATTTTATAGCCTAAGTGTATTGGATCTGATGATGATCGCTTGACGATCGAAACTGGTCATCCTAGTGTTTTATTAATCTCATGTAATTTATTTCAGGATTAGGGCATAACCCATCTCTTTTGGGTACATTCGTGTTGACCGACTGAAAAGCACGAAACTCTTGTATTGCAATTTTTTGCATACGATTTATTGTGTTAGTGAAGTGAATATTTGACATCATTGGATGGTCAATATTAATGTTGTATATTGTACTCGTAGTCCTTTGAGAAGTCATTAACGTTGTCATTGCGTTTTAGTAAGAGTGAAATTAGCTTTTGAGCTATCACTATTTGGATAGGAAGTTGTAGTTATCGTGAATTGGAATCACGAATGTTTCTCTTAAATGCTTGTTCTATTCAAGTAATCCTACGTTTTATTCTTGCCTAGTTGGATTTGCCGCAGATGAATTGCTTATATCATGACACACATATTTAAGTGACACAGCCACTTCTCGAATAACTTTAATTAATTCATGCAATATAATACATGTGATATTTCAGTAATTTTAGCAAAAATATACTGCATTCATTGAAGCATATAGATTGTTAATAAACTATTTTCACAACTTGTAACACTATTCGATTATCTTAATTGATTGTTGAATGCAACGAATTAAGAGAATGATAACCTTGAAACATACTTGTAAAATTAAATGGAGATGGGCAGCGTTTATAACTAAATCCTAATTGAGGATATAACTTGTATATAAAATGTAAGATATGTATAAATCTTTAATAAGGGTATAACATCAGTGCATAATTTAATATTGTATTTTTCTTGTAATTTGTTCAGCGGATGATATATTTAAACACTGCGATTTAGAGCAGTAAGATGGGGCCTTATTATAGGCATTTATTTAAAACTATTTTTCATCATTTGATCTAAAGAAGCTTTTTCTTTTATTTTGTGTCTAGTTGACGGACATACATCATTTGCCAGTCAATAAACTGAATTTAATTTTAAAAGAATCTTAGAACGACTGGTGTTTTCTATTAGAAAAGGGGACTGCGTTAGGAGGACCAGTGGGCAGTTTTTTTTTCTTGAGTTTGCTTAAACTTAACGCCCGAGATATTTTCATTTTATTTTAGAGTCTCTTGTTCGAGTTCTTTTTGAGCTTCGTTTCATCGTAATTTTATACACCACTGGCATCTTCGTACCGCATTCCTTAATATCGACGTATCCTGATCCCTGGTTGATCCTAGTTGGTAGGTTTTTCAGAGGTCATTTCAGCCGGGAACTTCTAGAATCTACGATCCAGCTTTTCCATCGGATTGCAACAGGTAAGACCATGTGGATTACGGGTACATCTATATATGGCGCCCAACGTGGGGATATCGAATTGGCATTCTCGATTTCTCCAATGCTAAACCCATGTGTGAGAATCCATTTTTATGAGATTATTGAGTTTAGCAGTTTTCGAACGATGTAGTCGTTAGCAAAATTTTCTTTGGCACTGCTACGATTATGCACGTCGAATTCGTTGGGAATTCACGTTTCTTTAAATCGTGAAGATGAGTTTACTCAATCTACCTGGCATACAGATAGAATTATCGCCATTGGTTAAATTTATTTGTTTTGTGCGTGCCTAGTAAAATGTAATTTGATTGATTACGACATGACCATAAAAGAGATTTCTAGGAATTTTTTATGGATCGGCGTGGTCAGATGGGACATGACATGGGGCCATTTTTCACTCCATGCTTGTCGAGCATTTCGTGTTAGTTACCGGCGATGATTATTTGTAGATCATCTGTAATAATAGAATCATTTTCTTTAATAATAAAATAAAAAATTCATCATTTCAACTTTAATTTAAACCGTTTCTAATATAAATCACCGTCGTTGCATTCCTCCTATTTTCTTATAGACTTAATTTATATAATAAGTTTAGAAGAAAAACGAAATTCAATGCTTGTATTGGTGAAAAGGGTCATTCTAAATGTGTCAATTCTGCTATTTATGTATTGCATTCCTGTGTTTTCTATAATTGTATTTATCATGACAGCTGTGTCAATGGAGGACATTGCCAATATGTTGAAGGCAATGCAGGAGAAGATGGGCAGTCACGCCAATGAATTAGCTGAGATCAGGAGTAATTGCCAAACTAGTTTTGACAATATCAACTCCATTGTCAATAAGAATACTGAATTAGTTCAGGAATCTGTAGGGGACATTAATCAAATGCACTTGTCCCTCAAATATCTTCAAGATAGTAATCGTAGGATTGCAGCTAAAGCTAAAGATATAAAAGAAAAGATAAATGATGTAGAAACAGGCACCGACAGTGTGACTGCCGATGTCAAGCTTGTTCAACTTGACATTAGCAGTATTAATGTAGAAGTTAGCCACGTTAGATCTAATGTTGCGTCATTAGAAGTAAGAGCCATAAGCACTGAAGGCAAATTAGATGCAGCTCAAGTTGATATTACTGCAATGCAGGGTAAAATAAATTCAACTGAAAGTAAAATAGATTCAACTGAAGGCAAATTAGATGCAATGCAGGATAAAATAAATTCAACTGAAAGTAAAATAGATTCGACTGAGAAAAAGATAGATGCCACTCAGGCTAAAATTAACCTAACAGAAGGCATTGCAACTGGTATACGAGCTAGTATTTCTACCATAAAGGAGGATGTTAGAAATATTAAATCGGAACTAGATAGTAATCAGAAAGAAAATAAAAATAGCTTAGATGCATTGCAATTGCAGTTTTCAAACGAAGCAATTGCAACGCAAGAAACTCTAACCAAATTAGAGGGTGATATGGCCCAACTTAAGGAAAAGGTTGAAGATCACAACAAGGACTTGAGAAAGGATATAGAGATCGATCTCAAGGCTATTGTTAACGATCAAGTGACCATCTTAAGGGGGGAAATCACAAAAATAAATGAAGATGTCATTAAAAGCATTAAGTCAGATTTTGAATTAAAGATTAACAGAACAGAATTAAGACTTAACCAAGATATTTCCCAGGCTAGAATAGACACTGATAAACGAATCGATTCAGTTCAGACTATGCAGGTCGAAAGCGTTACTGTTCTTAGGGAGGATTTAGAAACGCAGATTAAAGGCGTAATTCTGAAAGTAGACCAAGTTAAGATAGATCTAAACTCATAGCGTGAAAAGAAAACATCGGAATTAAACGAGATTAGACAAGAGTTCCAAACGTTCAGGTTAATGGATCTCATAGACATAAATAAATTAAGAGCGGAAAGCAAGTCACAATTGGACACGTTGGGGAAACCAATAAATTCCGATGGGGAAGGAACGGTACACCATTTAAGGGACAGGATGAATATCACCACGCCAGCTAGAAACTATTTAGCGAGGTTGAATAAGGCACATGAAACAGAACAGAGTCATGCTAGATCAGAGATCCCGAATGAGGCTACGTCAGAAATAAATCCCAGAGATTTTAGGATATCAACGCCTAATGACAGATCTAATGTCATGATAGTGAGGAATTACGAGGAGAAAATTAAGAAATTTTCAAATACGGAGGGCTTGACTCCTATAGAATTCATTAGAAATTTACAAGATCACTTTGCGGAACATCATGTTGCAAGGGACAGAGAACTGCGGATTGTTGAGAAGCATCTGGCAGATGCACCGTTAAATTGGTTCCGCGCTTTCCGATATACTTTCGATAACTTCGAACAGTTTTCGGAAGCATTTATTAAAAGATTCTGGTCGATAGAGATACAACACGCAGTGAGGGCGGAAGTATATTCAAGGAAGTATAGTAGTACTGGACCCACCAGTTATTCTGAATTCTTCACATCTCAGTTAGCCCGCTTTAGATATCTTCAACCCCCATTGAGACAGGAGGAAATTCTCGAGACAATTTCACGCCAGTTACCGGTGGAAGTTAGAAGGAATTTAATCTCATCAGGCGTAGAGGATTTAGCGGCAATGGACGACTTGCTGCGTAGGCTAGACCATACTTCTATGTCGCCTACCATAGTCAAAAGCGGAAGGACGGAAACTAAGACCGTGAACGCGGTAGTCGTTGATCAAACTCAACAAACAGAAAGGTCAAATAGGACAGAATCTAGATGGGAAGGTCCGTTGAGGAACAGTAGAACGTATAGTCGAAGATTTGAAGATAGAAACAACCAGCGACCATATGGAAACTACCAACAGAGATATGATCGAGACCGGGATAGACCTAACCAAACAGATCGAATCAAGAAAGATATAAACCTTACGAAAGTAGAAATAGGAATGACAGGTATATGAATGGAAATCAGGAAAGGGAAAAATACCAACCTAGGAACAACAGGTAACGAGGTTATCAGAACAATAACCGATACTACGATAATAGGGATAGACAAGGCCAGTATCAGCAACAGAATAGAGGTCAACAAGGGTTTGCCAGATACAAAAACTACCGAGACAAAAACTATCTTAACCAGGAAGATAAAGAACAGTCTAGAAAGGACAGGGATAGGCGTGAGGAAAGGAAGGATCGAAGGGACACAGAAAGTGAGCCAGAACCTAACACTAGCCATCACACTAGTGATAATGAAAGGGGTTCACAGGAAGAAAAAAAAACGCCAATTACGAAATCCCGGAAGGATTAAACAGCCAGCCGTCTCCATTTGACATAATTATACAAGATGTTTATGAGGTCACGGACGAAGATTTGTTATACGAAGAAATGGAAGGAATTGTGAGTGAACGTGCTGAATTGCCTATTATTGAAATCTCTGTGGGCAACCTACATTGCAGGTCTCTTATAGACACGGGAGCGGTCATTTCAATCATGTACGAAGATTGCTTTTTGAAATTAGAAAAGGAACAACAATTTACCACATTGCCAGCTTCATCGATTAAAGTTAGAGGACTATTTCAAGATAAATCGATGAAATGCAAATTACAAGTCCAGCTGAAGTTCAGTATAAATGAAAGATGTTTTGAACATATTTTTGTGGTGCTCAAAAATATCAATTTTGAAATAATCCTAGGGATTGACTTTATTACCCGTGCCAGAATTACCATTGACATGGACAGGAGAATTATCAGGTTCCCAGAGAAAACTATTTGGAAGATAATACATGAAGATATTGATTCCAATGAGGATGTGGAAAATTTGATCAGGGAAGAAGTTTTAGAAAATATAATAAATCAGACCGAGCAAGAAAGAGAGCATTATGCACTTTACGTCGAGGGATCTACAGAGAGTATTTTAAGAAAGTGGAATAAACGCAAAATGCTGTTCATTAACGAATACCTAGAATGGTGTAATAAAAGTATTCGCACACTTTTATTAGCTAGGTTGGGAGGAGGATGAGACAGTATTTTGCAATTTACTTGAACCCTGATACGACAGCGAGACGTTTTTTGAAATTATTGCTTGGCGTTAGTTTGACTGCAGGCTTGAGACGCAGTACGCTTGTTATTCACTAAGGAGATGGATAGACAATCCCGCCACGCTCTTGATCACGTGCACAGGTCATGCCCATTGACTTGGTCCTGCAACTATTTGATACATATATGACATGATAATCGACTGGGTTCGATTGTCCGCCTCGATACAGGAGTGATGCATCTTGGGTAGACTGCCAGCTGGGACGTGGATGAGCAGTTTTGAAACGACACACACTTGAGTTCAGTGACATATACAGTGAACATGCTATCGCTGTAGTAAGAAAGTTCCGTTTATCACGCAGTAATACGAGCGTTCTCTACTCGCGGCGCGGATCGAACGGGTGAATTGCTACAATAGCAATATGCGCTTGTCCGTACTTCTGGAGTGTTTGACATAGGCCAGAGATTAAATATAACCGAGTGAGCTTAGCTATTGCATATACTTGTTAATACAGACTCCTCGATGAGGAAATCTACTACAGATATGACTGAAATGCAGGAAAGCATTAATATTATCAAGAACAATACGACTGGATTTTATTGTGAGAACCTAGTTGTTGTAGCAATGATGGGCTAAACATATCGTGCAGGAATGTAATGCAGATGCTGAGTTGATCATTTGGAGTGACATCCTTATTAACACTACAATGAAGAGAAAGAAACGTTGGGGAACGTTAGTTCTGATCCAGAGGTTTTAAAGTAGCGAAGAATGAAGAAACAACTCCAAATGAGCGAAACTGCTTCACTGATAACGTCGAGGGAGACTTGTACAAGCAATATGCAGGAACTCCGTTTCGTAGACAGTAGTTTTCGAGTTAGGAGGAAGTTGGTTCGGTGACTTGCAGCTCCAGCCATGAACTACTCAGGGATGATGGTTCAGTTCCTGAAAGGAATGTATATTCCTATACTTTCTTCAATCTCAACCAGAACTTCGCCCAAGGTAGCTGGAAAACTTTTCTTCTCTTGTAGACAGTAGACCTTGTCACTTTAGTTCGATACTTTTCACCAATATTTTATTAATTAGTATGAAATTCATTCGAAGACTAGATTTGGTTCTTTTTTATCATTTCTGTCAGAGAGTGGAATTTTTTGTGTAGTTAACAGTAAACGTGATGCTATTTAGAGCATTACTTTGTTGCTTTTGTTTTGAAAATTTTGGAAATAAAACCAAGCATTCAATTTTGTTGAGAAGATATCTGCAGCATAATTAGGACCAAGACGACGATATCTTTGTATAAGAATAGCAATTAGGAAGAAGATGGCCACACACTCGTGCACTTGAACTATTCCAAAAATATTTCACTGATACTATTCGTTTGGACTTATGACATTCTAGTAGAAATTCTTTCTTTTAGAAATGATAGTGCATTTACGTCGTTATTTTCCATGGTTATGGAATTATGGAAATCGTCCAGCGAAAACAATTGTGAATTGATTGCCAAGGCATTTGTAGCCTACTTTCATATTTCTTTTGGATTAAAGATTTTTCTTTAAATGAAATATTTTTTTTTGTTCGTTCAGTTTTTAGCTTGTGTTATTTCAATTCGTTTTTGGGAAGACTCTTGGATAGATCATCGTTTGATTTAATGGTTTGCGTGTATCTATTGATATGATAATAGACTCCTTTCCATGGTGTAAGTCTCACGTGTTTTCTTCTGAGTAGTTGAGCCTTTTTTCGAGTTTGGATAGGCGAAACTGAAACGACTATTTTGATAGTGTCTATTTACAATTTTTCTTCATATATAAGTCTTTATGGAAATAATATATATATATATAAATATATTGGAATAGTGAACTAAATTTAACAGTTCAAACTAGTATAACAGAATTTGTCGTAGACTTAAATGACGATAATTTATGGAAATAGATAATACAATTTATCTAATAAATTGTTGCTTCTTGTTTAGTGAAGTTAGAAAGGAAGTAATCTGTGGCACTTCTATATTCGTCTATGATAGGGCATGATATTTTCAGAGCAATTTTTGAAAGGTTTTGTGTTTAATTGCGTTTGGGATTAAATTCTTGACAGCTTTGGAAAGCTGAATTAAAGTATTGCAATTTTGTGCATACGATTTATTGTGTTAGTGAAGTGAATATTTGACATCATTGGATGGTCAATATTAATGTTGTATATTGTACTCGTAGTCTTTTGAGAAGACATTAACGTTGTCATTGCGTTTTAGTAAGAGTGAAATTAGCTTTTGAGCTATCACTATTTGGATAGGAAGTTGTAGTTATCGTGAATTGGAATCACGAATGTTTCTCTTAAATGCTTGTTCTATTCAAGTAATCCTACGTTTTATTCTTGCCTAGTTGGATTTGCCGCAGATGAATTGCTTATATCATGACACACATATTTAAGTGACACAGCCACTTCTCGAATAACTTTAATTAATTCATGCAATATAATACATGTGATATTTCAGTAATTTTAGCAAAAATATACTGCATTCATTGAAGCATATAGATAGTTAATAAACTATTTTCACAACTTGTAACACTATTCGATTATCTTAATTGATTGTTGAATGCAACGAATTAAGAGAATGATAACCTTGAAACATACTTGTAAAATTAAATGGAGATGGGCAGCGTTTATAACTAAATCCTAATTGAGGATATAACTTGTATACAAAATGTAAGATATGTATAAATCTTTAATAAGGGTATAACATCAGTGCATAATTTAATATTGTATTTTTCTTGTAATTTGTTCAGCGGATGATATATTTAAACACTGCGATTTAGAGCAGTAAGATGGGGCCTTATTATAGGCATTTATTTAAAACTATTTTTCATCATTTGATCTAAAGAAGCTTTTTCTTTAATTTTGTGTCTAGTTGACGGACATACATCATTTGCCAGTTAATAAACTGAATTTAATTTTAAAAGAATCTTAGAACGACTGGTGTTTTCTATTAGAAAAGGGGAGTGCGTTAGGAGGACCAGTGGGCAGTTTTTTTTCTTGAGTTTGCTTAAACTTAACGCCCGAGATATTTTCATTTTATTTTAGAGTCTCTTTTTCGAGTTCTTTTTGAGCTTCGATTCATCATAATTTTATACACCACTGGCATCTTCGTACCGCATTCTTTAATATCGACGTATCCTGATCCCTGGTTGATCCTAGTTGGTAGGTTTTTCAGAGGACATTTCAGCCGGGAACTTCTAGAATCTACGATCCAGCTTTTCCATCGGATTGCAACAGGTAAGACCATGTGGATTACGGGTACAGTACCCATTGCAATAGTTAGCTTTCTAATGAAATCTACCTAAAATACTACCATCAACGACACCTAGCTGTGAACTTGGCTACTAGATGCAACCGGAACCATCAACTCGCAACGAACGTTGGAACTTCCCCTCCGAAGGAAAGCAAACTCAGTTTCTTTAGCGCTCTTAGTAAATCCGACTTCAGCCGGGTTTGAACCCGCGACCTTGGGCATAGAAGTTCAGCATGCTACCAGTTCCGATACCGAAGTCGCTTCCCACAGACAGATGGAAAACTGAATCTTATCTCGTGCAGTGGCGTTGTCATAGCAACTGCTGATGGCTCATCCCTTATCAATTAAAAGTAAAGTTGTCATGGCAACCACTCTTGGCACTTGGCAGTTTCTTATAATTTAAATCATTTTGCTCACCCCGTGGCGTAATGGTGGGTCATATCAAAAATTCTTTCAGACAAAAAATTTTAGGTAATTATTGGAGGAATATTGTCCATTTTGTACGGTTTTGATATTGTGCTTATTAACAGAGATATTATTAATGTTTCCCGAAAAACCCACTTTTTCCCACCCCTTTGTTCAATGGTCTGTGCTATCAAAAAACTTTTCAAACATAAATTTTAGGACCTTGTCCAACACATAGTTTGAACTTTGAATGGATTCAATATTTCAGATATTAAGAGAGTTATAGCGATATTTCACTTTTTCGAAAAAAGCCTCCCATTTTCATCCCCTTTGACCGATTTTGCCCATTAACGAACTCGACCGAGATTTTAAGGGGATACATATTATGTAAAAAAGTGATTGGTGCAAAATTACGGCAGTTATCATGTCCACAAAAAACTGATATATATATATACATACATAAATTATATATAAACTTTTGAACTAACGGTGGTTTTGGGGTCTGGGGGATGTGAAACGCGAAGATATGTCGAAATTTTCCGGAAGTTGAAACATGGGACCCATTGCAATAGTTAGCTTTCTAATGAAATCTACCTAAAAATCCAGCTTCACTTAGCTGTTAGGTAAGGTGTTTTAATATCAATGGCCGAACATTTTTATAAGATTCTAAACGTTTCTCAACAGAGCTGTACTCTGGGTGTGCTAGTGCGTTAGTCTTGCAAACTCCCAATTTTTCAAAAGCACATGCCAATTCAACACTGTCTATGGCATATGGACCACATATATCATTATTATTATTTATTTGTGATTCAACAACGTAAGTAGCGGCCAATGGCCTTGTGGTTCGGTAAAATGAATACACTGGTAGGTTACCCACTTGTTTTACAAGCATGTAAGGACAATGAGGAGACCATCGCAACTGGCCTCTAAAGGGATCATCCCCTTCTTCCCAGCGTGAAAGTTCAATATGACAAAACACACAGCGCACAACGTCTTCTCGGTTCAAGTAAAAAAAAACGGCTTTTGCAAGTTTATGTGTTGACAAAAAGCCTACAGGCCAGGATTCAAATGTTAACCAACGATAATGTTCTGTTTTAAATTTAACCCACGTGGTAAACCAACTTGCTCTCTTGTTGTATTTGGTACTAACGCCATGTGTTATAATAAAACTTTTTCTTATTGTAATTTATTAACGTTGCCCAAGAGCACAGATTTCTTTAAAGCATAATGAATGCTTGTTCACTGTCTGTTCATTACGTTAATGGCACATGACGACACCTAAAAGCAAACAAAATAACCCATCACTCAATCAATCAATCAATCAATACTTGTAAATAAAACGTTAACGTTAATTGGTGTTAATATATCCAAATACCATTAAAAATGAACTGTATGTTGGCACTAACAGTAACCCATGTACTTATTTTCTTTTTATAAAGCTACAGTCATTTACATCCCCCCTTTAACCAATATATAAACAAAAATGAATGTCATGTCATTTTGTTCACATTATCATGTTCAAACCTGTGGATATTCGTTGAGTCCATAGGGAACCACCCATAAATTAAATTTACATTTTTTTTTTAGAAAATCCAACATGGTCTTGTACTTTTCCCAGTCAACAACAACATAGCCATTAATCAAGAAAGCAATCATAGTCCCAGTCATGTACCGGTAATTATTTTTTTTTGTGTAACTTAAGAGTTTTTTTCATTAGTGGTAAAATGCAATAGCATTTTACGTTAGGCTTACCTGAGCTGGAAACTATGGTTTCGCTCTACTGCGTCTCGGGGTTTCAGCAACTGCTACAGCGGTAAGGCTTTTCTTTCCAAGTTTCTAAAAATAAATAAAATAAAATGGTATAAATACCTAAATTTAGGTTAATGCATGCATTTCATAAAATAAAATATGAAAGAAAAATGAAACAAGTTAGTTTAATAAAATGATCTCACCTTCACTTGCAGTGGCTTGTTGCTGTTTCCTTCTAGTGGGCTCAAAAGTGCAATTGTTTCTTCTCTCTCAGACATGTAAGGTATACCGCTTATCTGCAAACGAATAAATAAATAAAATCATTAATTAACTAATCAATATATAATTGCATGTAAATATATATAAATCAATAAATGTATAAATGAATAAATATATAAATAAATACCTACCCCACAACAAAGTTAAGTATTTTCCACCAACACCAAACTGTTAAACAAGACCAGGGGTTTCACGCAACGCAATGTGCTAAGTGAGAGTGGAAATGATAACGACATTTCTTTATATATGTTACGTTGAATGTATAATCATTTTTCTCCCACGCTTTGAACATTCTGTTATCGGTCACGTGGACAGCTAACGCCCAAAGTGAACACCTGTGCCAGATCAAATTTCACATGAACTTGCATTTTCTCACGTACGAAGCAAACAGGATGTAACTTGTTTAGCGTACATGTCATCTCACACGTGTTCACGTGAATTTCGCTCTTCCCTGCCACCACGGTTGTTAGATTATTTAGATTATTTATTTCGTTGAAACACACACACCCAGCAATATCTTCTCTCTCAACAACCACGCTTCATGAACATTATAAACAGGTAAAGATTTTTTAAAAAATGTATGGTGTTAGGCCATTTGTGAATTATTTTTTGTAAAAAATATCTACCACATTCGAAAGGGGGCTTTAGCCGGAGTCCTAGGACACCTCGTACACGTCTCTAGCGTTATTGGTTTGTGAGATATAGCAAAAAGTCTAAAATCATAGTTTTACCTCAACATGGTTTTTCATTCCTGCTCAACATGAACATCCTCGGCAAGAGGACAATGCGACGAAAAAATGGCACCTCGTAAAAATCTCTAGGCTTATTGGTTCGTGAGTTATCAGCAAAAACCACAAAAAACACATGTTTACCCCAAAATCGAGTTTCCAAATTATTTTATAACGAGTGGTCCGTAGCAAAGAGGACGTCACCCCGAGTCCTTGGACCCCTCGTACACGCCTTAGCATGATTGGTTCGAGAGATATAACAAAAAGTCTAAAATCAAGTTTTTACCCTCCAAAAACCCATGTTCACAGATTTTCACCTTTTCGGCACCTACATTCCCGTAAAGAGCGCAACGAGGCGAAAAAAACGAATCCAAGCACGCCCTCCTAGCATTACGCCTTCCATTCCAAGGTCGCAGGGGCCCACAACTTGCTAAGTGTAGCAGCTCACACACTACCACACTACTGTCAGGTTTTCATCCTACAGACTTGAAATTTATTTTGGGGGTAGAGGGCGTAGGGACCTTCCATTTATGTCAAACAATTTTTTTTGTAAAATTCCTAGTTTCCAAATTATAGGATCTTCAAAATTCGAGTGTTTTCAAAAAAAACATAAAAAATAAAAAAGTTTCATTACAAAAAATAAAGGACATAGAGACCTTTCGTTTGAACCATGGCACAACGTTCTACCATGTTTGGTTTTCAAACTATCACCTACTTTCCAAAACATAAATTTTCAAAAAAAATATATATAACGAGTGGTCCATAGCAAAGCCCCCGTCAGCCCGAGTCCAACGACACCTCATTCGTGAATCTCCGACCACGGGTTCGGGAGTTATTAATTATGTAATATGAACGCCGCCTGAGCAATGCCAAGTGGCCTAGAACTCCTAGTAGCCCCCTACTTAACCGGTCGAAAAAATACGAAAAGTCAAAATTTTGCATTTAGGATAATAATAAGGGGGCTAAATCTAGCAAAAAAAAATAAAATTTACATTTTCAGAACTATGATCTTGATATGCAATAGATACATGCATTGTGAGGCTCTGATTAATAATCAGTTGACAGAATTGAGCTATTTTAATGCATAAGGGAGAAATGAAAGATTTTAGGTTTATGGCCGCAGTTTTTCGACCTGTTTTTGTCGAATAAATTTTCAAAATTTGTGAACTGAGGAAAACTTTCATATGATTTATTAGGTATTTTTAGGTTGAGAGCCGTAAAGTTATTTTGCTCCTTTTTGAGAATTTCTGTTCTCTGCTTCGGGTAATAGCATTTTTCAAGTGTGAGCAGATTCCTTCTCTATATATTAAGTTTCATCTCTACATAGTTACCACGCCCTACATGCGAGAAAATCTTTTAAACATATTCTAACCTTGGTCAACCCCTACAGTTCTTGTCCTCGGCTCATCCTTCCATAATTAAGTTAGATATTCTTGGGTGTCTTAGTGTCGTACCAACCCGTCTCTTCTCTACACTAGCTGTCGCCAGAAACATCTCTCCTCTCCCACTCGTTTTAATACCTCTTCATTCGTTACCCTATCTACCCTTCTAATCTTCATTATTCTCCTGTAACTACACATTTCAAAGGCGTCTATCCTTCACCAACTGTCCAAGTTTCACAGGAGGCTACGCCAAAAGAAATGTTGTTTATGTTGTATACGTATACTAGCAGGTACCCGCGGCTTCACTCGCGATCAATACAATGCGGACGATGCATTATTGCTGATAATTGGTTTATTCTATTACAACATTCGCGGCTACAGGTGGGTAGATTCAAATTCTGAAAATTCTGTTACATACAGTATATAGATATGAGCAGCAAAGTGGGAATTTTATAGAGTTGTGAACACATATGAAAATTTTATTTTTGGTTTTGCCATCTTCTGCTGAGACATAACGATTTTGTTGTCCGGATACTCGCCAGCACGCCACATACAGTTGTCCATGGGAAAAAATGGTTTTGTCTAAACGTACACCTGGAATGGCAAATCTATCTGAATATGGGGAATTAAAGTATTTTTCCTTAAGCTATTCTGGGTATAATTTTGCCACACTTATTGATGATTTGAACGTCAACATGTCGCTATTAATAGACCTATAGTAAAATATCTCTCACCTTGGTCGCTGATGTACATTATGCAGTCACTTCCAGTGTTACATCCCAGGGATTGAAATTCTCCAAAAACCCTTTTGCCTCACATGCCTCTCTATGTAATTAAAATTCCCGATTGTTGTTGTTTGAGTCTTCAGTTTTTTGACTGGTTTGATGCAGCCCTCCATGCCTCGCTCTCCTGAGCTAATCGTTTCATCACTACATAGCTACCACACCCTACATCCGAGGCAATCTGTATAACCCTGGTCTACCCCTACAGTTATTGTCCTTGACCCTCCCATCCATAACTAAGCTTGCTATTCCTGGGTGTCTTAATATGTGCCATACCAACCTATCTCTTCTCTTCATTAGCAGTCGCCAGAAACACCTCTCCTCTCCCACTCGTTTTAATAGCTCTTCATTTGATACCCTATCTAACCATCTGATCATCATCATTCTCCCGTAACACCACATTTCAAACGCTTCAATTCTCCTCTTTACTGCAGCACCATTAGTCCAAGTTTCACTTCCTTATAGTGACTCAAAAGCTTTCAAAAATGACATCCTAATACATAAATGTATATTCGATGTCAAGAGGTTCCTTTTTGTGTAGAAAAGCTTTCTTTGCCTGAGCCAACCTGCTTTTTATATCTTCTTTGCTTCGTCCATTACTGGTTATTTTGCTTCCTAAGTACCGGTAACAGAAGTCTCCTACTTCCCGTAGCGTTTCACCTGCCAATTTGATGTCCATAGAGGTTTCTCATTTATTTCTGCTGCATTCCAATAATTTTGTTTTACATTTATTGATTTTCATCATGAATTCATTCGTCAAGACGAAGTCCATCCATACCATGCAAAAACTCGTTCAAATCTTCTGGCGTATTGGCCAAGATGACGATGTCATCAGCAAATCTCAGAGATGAAATTATTTCTCCTTGAATCTTCACTCCGAATTTAAATTGTTCTCCAATTTCCTGATTATTGTGTTTTTAGAGATCTTTGAAATGCGTTGCCCTCGCACATGGTGTAGATGCATTGTCAAAGGAAAACATTCCATGTTACGAACATTGGCCGCATAACCTGCCCTAAGCCTATTCTGGACAGCAGTTCCTTGAACTCAGATTTGCCAACATTTTATTGTATCTTTCCATGTGGTATGTCTCTGTACCTCAATATACAGAAGAGTGCTTTAAAAATCATGTCTTGTGTAAATTTTGGAAAATGTAGTGCGTGTGTTTTTTGCCGGAACGGATACTCGCTAGTAGAAATTCTTTTTAGTAAAATAGACTGGTTCACAATTTGGTAAGTGCACATTGAGGTATATGACGGCGGGATGCCTTAAGTGTTAAGGAAACGGCAATAGCCGCCTCAGAGCTTCGTTGCTATTGAAATTATGACCAGACTGATATTTGTACTTAACTATACGGGATTTGTGAGCCCAGTGTTTATGAAATTGGACGTAGCTATATCGCTACCTTTATTTAATAGCCGCTACTGTAGTGTTTAAAAATTAAAGGTGGTATTAGAAGGCGCTTCCCCTATTTTTTTTTACCCCTGACACTACAGCCCATGAAGGGCCTAGGCCTATCATGCGACCGCTTCCCAGCCATTTGGCCTGCAGATATTGTGGTGACGCGTGGTCAGTGCATAGTGTCCCCTCAGCCGTTAATCTTGTTCTTCGTGACCGGCGCGCTGCCTCACAGCTACTCAATTGTCCTCAAGAATCTGAGTTCAGCCCGTTGCAGCCCTCACGTCAGTGTCTAAAATCTCTGACGGAGCCGGGAATCGAACCCGGGGCCTCCGGACGGGAGGCAGGCGCGCTACACTGTTCTTATTGTGTTTATATTGTACCCGATACCTAGTTTAGGCTATCGGCTACGCCAGCAGACATTAAGCCGTAGTTGAGGTTTTGGGAAGAGTTAGGAAAAGATAGCGCACCGATCGAGTCAAGAAGAATGTCAAGATGACGTAGGAGGTCTAGGATCAAGGAGGCACTGACATCTGTAAGAAGATGGAATTATGGATAGAGATGTGAAGCTTTATTGAGATATGTATGGAATATGGTATTTAAACATCTTAGAAGAGGAGATATAACATGCATTATATGTGGAAATAATTTTAAGGAAGGCAGATAACCCTTAAGTTATTTTATAACGGAACAGCCGAGATGATGAGGGTTCGAGGCTAAAATCGTGACGCGAGAGCACTGTGGTGGGGGACAACACCACGTGTCTGCACCAGGCAGATAAGTGAGAAGACAGTGCCAGCACATTCAGTGGAGCTCTGTCAGTCGAGCAAGTAGGATCGAGCTCTGTAGCGCAAGCCAGACGCACGGTGAACGTCGCGTAGCATACCGAAACTGTCACGGCAGATTGTAGGCGACAGTTTCAGCATCGCCGAGCAGCGAACGCCAAGCAGGTCATTGATCCAGGCGGACTTGCCGAGCAAGCAATCACAGACGGCCGGGATATGTTAAAACAGCACTGCAAGTAGTTGGAGACTTTATTACAAGCTACATTTCAACGCAGTTTGAACATAGTTCTTCTGAACAACTTTATGACTATGCTTTTCTTAACGCATTCAAAGTTACTTTAACAATTTCACGCAAGCGGAATGTTGTTAGCATATGCACTGATGAACATTAGATCGTGCATTAATGAAATTTATTTCTTATGCAGTTTCATGAATTACCAAATACAGACAACTACAGGGTGTTTCGTAAACTTGGACACTCTCATGTAAAATTTTATTTTACGAAAGTGAGACTTAGCAGTTGTTGGAGATTGATCTTTCAATACTCAAACTGAACATTTAATGGAACAGTGGCGTAACTTAGAAGAGGAATAGGGGGTCCGCTGTTTCCATGAACTTTTTCGAGAGGAGTTGGACAATATCCGCTATGGGTTATCCGAAGTTCAACATGTCAGAGTAGACGCAGATAGAGACAAGATGGCAGCGCAGAGCGATGGATTCGATTCCTGACGAGAGGAGGTCCACCAGCTGATTCACTTGGGATTTCGAAGGCAATCGTCATTTCATGGATGGAATGATATTCACGCCGATCTTTCGAGAAATTCATTATGTAGGGAAAATCGACGATCTTGGAAATTTAATAACAGCTGATTATGAAAGGTACTGTAAGAGTTATAACTACCTCATACGATTATTTTCATGAATACTGGGCACACATGTATATTTTTCTAATAGGAGTGATACGATTATATAGACATGGTTTGACTTTATATGCTTCGAATTTGCTGGAATATGGAGTGACCATATGATATGGCAGGCATCATTATATGAAATTCTCACCATTGGTTGGCTTTATTAAGCAGATGTTTGGTCTTTTAGACATTTTTCCAGCTAGGATATTTTTCATGAATAGTTTTTTGTGTGTAACGAGTATTTCGAACTCGTGATCTGCAAATGATTATCTAAAATTACTTCGTCAGTTCATTGCATACTAGCGAGTGTGTATTATTCATCAGTAGGGATTTTTTCCATTGGATTGTTTGGAGATATTAAGAAGTTATTCACTTTAGTGAATGAACATCGCTTTTATATGACAACTAGAGAATTGTTGATTCCTATCTGGTACATTCACTCATATAGTCTACGAGATGGGGTCTTTCGTATTTATACGATTGTATGGTGGTACTCATCTTACCCATCGTTCAGGGCACTATCATCCAAGTCGACGGGGCGAGGTCATTCGAATTTATACGACTGTACGGTGGTTACACATCTTACTTGCCATTGAGGGACTCATTTTTATCATCCGAGTGTACACGAGATTGTAAGTGAATCAAACAAGGAACTACTAGTCACATATCAGTCGAGATTTTGTTAAATAAAGTAACGATAAATGTCAGGAGGATTGCATTTAGTAATTCTTGTTTGCCAATCCAATATTTTGTTGCTATACTCTTTTGAGAGTGATTTCAGTTTAACAGTTGTTACAGCTGATGCTTTTGATGAGTTTTATAATTGTGTTTGATACCTTTGAGAAGGATTTAAAGTAATTGAATCTTGTAAGATGAATCATTAATGGTCAGATTTATTTTAAGGCAGATCATTATTGCAGATTTTGATATGAGAGATTATAGCACGTTGGTGTTTTTCTGTGATGTGAGTTATGAAAATTGTAAGAGAATTTATGCTATTTGAAAGCAGATCTTAAATTACTGAGGTAATATATTTTTCCAATTGTTTAAGAGGTTGTCTAGATGTGATCATATTAATTACAGTTATTGGAGATTGTGTGCGTTGATAATTTGAAGCCAGTTATATATTTTTTGTAGATCATGCAACATGGTTAAGTGGAGTTTGTGGTAGGCATTTTGTAGAAGTTGCCATGTGATAGTTGCAACGTTGATAATGTATTTTGAGGCAGACATGAGGTCGTCGTACCCAGTCTAGCGTAATTGTTGAGATTCATGCTGTATGTGCTGAATATTTATGGAGTTTTGTGGAATAATTGTTGTATTCAAATGTGATATTTGAAGTATTGAGGAAATGTAATGTCGTTGTGGATAGTTAGATCCAACGTGATGTCGTGGAGGCAATAATATTTTTTGGCATGATAAATTAAATACGAGATATAACTTGGAAGTAATAAAACTGTAAGACAACGTTCTATAAACCATATTAAACAATTTGTTAGGAAATTAAACAAATAACTAAAGTTGATAATACAAGATTTTCTGAAAATAATAATTAACGAAATAATAATCTGAGATTTAAGCATATTAACGATCTGACCTAATGAAATAAAAATCAGAATGACTAGATGAAATTATGAATAACTAAATAACCAGAAGATTGAAATTTAAATAATTTGATAAATTAAATTTTGGAATAAATCGATGAATTAAATAAGTGGATGAATTAAAGATTGGAATAATTAAACTGATTGAAATAAATTAATAGACGATTGTAATGATGATGAATAACTGAATTAGAAGGTGATAATTAACTAAAGAAGCTGATGATTAATGAATTTATATGGAATTAAATACATTTAATTAAGATATAATTTGAGGAATAGCAACTTGAGTTGAGAATTTAAATTATGTAATGGTGAAGAATTAAGGATTCTGACAGGAATATGTAGAATTTTGAAGTGAGAATTAATGTGAGAAATATTTAATTTGATGATGACGATAACGATGACCAATGAGCCATGAATTTTCTGTAATTCACAGATAAGAGATTATGAATGACAATGTAAATAGTGTAAATTAATTATTCAATGTTTAGGAGCATTTGACTAACATGTTCAACATTTAAATTATGCCATGCAAGCCATAAAATACTTGATGTTTAATATATGTGATTATAATATGTGTATGTTTAGACAGATTAATAACTTTATCAAATCCACATTGATGATGTTAAATTAAAGAGAAATTAGGTCTCAGGTTTCACAAATGTCAGTGACGAGAGACATAGTGCTACAGTGATCCTGAGAACCCAAGAGAACTTTAGAGATTTTTCTTGTTATGTGGATGAAATAATTTTGGATTAGAAAAGAGATGGTTCGATTTTTTGACAATGTCAATTTAACGTTGGCATTCGACCATACTCTCAGGTAGGAGTTATATTTAACATGTCTGTCTGACTATCAAAGTGAAATAAATTTGTTTTTATCTTAGTTGTGATCTGATGATGGTGTGATGTTCCTTTTTCTTTCCTTGTCTTGAGTAAGGCTTATCCGGAAAGGAAGTGGTTTGCTAGGAATTCAGTTGATGGCGCCCATTTATATTTGCATTATTTCTATTAAACTTAAGCCCGTAACGACCCTAGAGATACTTTGTCTCGTGATACCCACTGCTTTTTCGATAACTCAGCTGAATTTCCGACACATTCCTTATTTGACTAGAGGTTCATTTAACTCCGCTCTGTCCTGGAACTCCAGGAATGCGATGTTATAGCAGATGGGTCATCGCATCCCCAGGACGAACGGGTAGAATATATATCTTGAAAAAGATAATAAATGAATTGGCATTGCCTCCTAGAGGGATATATAGAAAATCGGATGTCATACCTTGAGGTAGTGTTGCCATGGAAACGGACTTGCGATTAGTTCATCAATCAGAGCGAAGATAGTTTTCTGCGAATATCTTTGATACTGTTGGTTTTAGAGCCATAAAATGTAGTTTTCGGTGTCCCGTAGGGACCTACTGAGTATTGTTTCTTGCACCGAGGGGAGTAAAATGAGCTTTGTCCGGTCTTTATGCGACAACTTCGATATTTTGTCCTGGTTGAGTATTTTTGGTGACTTTTCAGTTATGTTGCCTATTCCACGGGAATAGTTATTTATTTCCGGACGAAAGGCAGCCTATATGTTATCCCATGGTATAATCTGTCTCCATTTCAAATTTCATCCAAATCCGTCCACCCGTTTTAGTGTCAAGAGGTAACAAACTAACACACACACTCACACACACACTCACACACACACACACGGACACACAGATTTTCACAATTATAATATACTAGCAGGTACCCGCGGCTTCGCTCGCGATCAAGACAATGAGGACGATGCATTATTGCTGATAAAACAATAATAATATCATATGGCCTCGGGTGCCGGATGCAAGCTTTGTAATTTGACACACAGAGAGTAGCTTGCATCGAATTTCGTTGTTCCTTGAATCACTATGAAAGTCAAGGAGGTTAGATATCTAAGCTCCTTGAACACTATAGCGCTTTCTAGTAGAGAAATGAGGAACTTTGTGTTGGCGGAAAATCCCGAGATTAAATTTTCCATTATGAACACGGCCTACTGAATTCAAATGGGTTCTTTGACATGCCAACATCGAATGACATGCGTGTCGTATTTTTGCCGCCTTTCAAAAATCACTTACCACGACCAGGAGCGAACCTGCAATCTTGGGGTTAGTACACCGACACGCTATCCACTCATCTACCTGGCAAGCATTGCTGATAATTGGTCTATTCTATTACAGCAATCGCGGTTACAGGTGGGTCCATTGTAATTCTGAAAATGTTGATACATACAGTACAGTATATTGATATGAGCAGCAAAGTGGGAATTTAATCGAGTTGTGAAAGTCTGCAGGGTACGATGTTACATTATGTGAACACATTTTAGAATTAAGATTTTGGTTTTGCCATCTTCTGCTGACCATTTTTTTGTCCGGATACTCGAAAGCACGCCTCATACAGTTGCCCATGGGAAAAAATGGTTTTGTCTAAATGTACACCTGCTGCTGTTAAGTGTGTGTCATTGCGCTTTGTTAATAGAAATTGCGAATATTGTTTGAAGAGGGAACTGCACTCTTGCACACTGGAATGGCAAATCTATCGGAATATGGAGAATTAAAAGTAGGCGTATATTTCCTTAAGTTATTCTGGGTGTAATTTTGCCACACTTATTGATGATTTGAACGTCAACATGTCACTATTAATAGACCTATAGTAAAATATCGCTCACCTTGGACGCTGATGTACATTATGCAGTCCCTTCTAGTGTTACATCCCAGGGATTGAAATTCTCCATCAACCCTTTTGCCTCACATGCCTCTCTAATTAATTAAAATTCCAGATTGTTGTTGTTTGAGTCTTCAGTTTTTTTGACAGGTTTGATGCAGCCCTCCATGCCTCCCTTTAATGGTCTACCCCTACAGTTCTTGTCCTTGACCCTCCCATCCATAACTAAGCTTGCTATTCCTGGGTGTGTTAATATGTGTCGTACCATCTTATCTCTTCTCTTCATTAGCAGTCGCCAGAAATATCTCTCCTCTCCCACTCGTCTTAATAGCTCTTCATTTGTTACCCCATCTACCCATCTGATCTTCATCATTCTCCATTAACACCACATTTCAAATGCCTCAATTGTCCTCTTTTCTGCTGCACCATTAGTCCAAGTTTCACTTCGTTATAATGTCACGCTCCAGACAAAAGTTTTAAAAAATGACTTCCTAATACCTAAATGTATATTCGATGTCAACAGATTCCTTTTCTGTAGAAATGCTTCCTTGCCTGAGCCAACCTGCTTTTTATATCCTCTTTGCTTCGTCCATCAATGGTTAGCTTGCTTCCTAAGTAACAGAAGTCTCCTACTTCCCGTAGCGTTTCACCTACCAATTTGAGGTCCATGGAGTTTTCTGATTTATTTCGGCTGCATTCCAAAAATTTTGTTTTACATTTGTTGATTTTCATCATGAATTCTTTCCTCAAGACGGAGTCCTTACCATTCAAAAACTCGTTCAAATCCTCTGGCGTATCGGCCAAGATGACGATGTCATCAGCAAATCTCAGACATGAAATTATTTCTCCTTGAATCTTCGCTCCCACTTAAAATTTTTCTCCAATTTCCTGATTATTGTGTTTTTAGAGATCTTTGAAATGCGTTGCCCTCGCACATGGTGTAGATGCATTGTCAAAGGAAAACATTCCATGTTACGAACATGGGCCGCATAACCTGCCCTAAGCCTATTCTGGACAGCAGTTCCTTGAACTCAGATTTGCCAACATTTTATTGTATGTTTCCATGTGGTATGTCTGTACCTAAACATACAGAAGAGTGCTTTAAAAATCATGTCTTGTGTAAATTTTGGAAAAGGTGGTGAGTGTGGTTTTTGCTGGAGTGGATACTCGCTCGTAGAAATTCTTTTCAGTAAAATAGACTGGTTCACAATTTTGTAAGTGCACATTGAGGTATATGACGGCGGGATGCCTTAAGTGTTACGGAAACGGCAATAGCCGCCACAGAGCTTCGTTGCTACTGAAATAACGACCAGACTGATATTTCTACTTAACTATACGGGATTTGTAAGCCCAGTGTCTATTAAATTGAACGTAGCTATATCGCTACCTTTATTTAGTAGCCGCTACTGTAGTGATTAAAAATTAAAAGTGGTATTGGAAGGCGCTACAGCCAATTTCTTTTACCCCTGGCTTTACAGATCATGAAGGGCCTAGGCCTATCATGCGACCGCTTCCCAGCCATTTGTCCTGCAGATATTGTGGTGACGCGTGGTCAGTGCATAGTGTCCCCTCGGCCGTTAATCTTGTTTTTCGTGACCGGCGCGCTGCCTCTGTATCAGACAGCTACTCAATTGTCCTCAAGAAGCTGAGTGAACTCCGTTGCAGTCCTCACGTCAGTGTCTAAAATTTCTGACGGAGCCGGGAATCGAACCCGGGGCCTCCGGTTGGGAGGCAGGCGCGCTACCCTGCTCTTATTGTGTTTATATATATATCTTGAAAAAGATAATAAATGGATTGGCATTGCCTCCTACGGGGATATATAGAAAATCGGATGTCATTCCTTCAGATTCTGTTGCCATGGAAAAGGACTTGCCATTAGTTCATCAGTTTATCAGAGTGAACATAGTTTTCTGCGAGTATTATTTCTCGCATCGAGAGGCGTAAAATGAGCTTTGTCCGGTCTTTATGCGACAACTTCGATATTTTGTTCCAGTTGAGTATTTTTGGTGACTTTTCAGTTATGTTGCCCGTTCCACGGGGACAATGATTTATTTCCGGGTGAAAGGCATCCTATATGTTATCCCAGTGTATAAGCTGTCTCCATATCAAATTTCACCCAAATCCGTCCAGCCGTTTTAGTGTCAAGAGGTAACAAACTAACAGACACACACACACACACGGACACACAGATTTTCACAATTATAATATATATATAGGGATATAGGGATATAGGGATTCATAAATAGCCCCTGGCACTACAGCCCATGAAGAGCCTAGGCCTACCAAGTTTCCGCTGCCCAACCATTCAGCCTGCAGATATTGGGTTGAGGCGTGGTCAGCGCATATGGCCCCTGGGCGTGACCGGGGCGCTGCCTCACTGTCAGACAGCTACTCAATTGTCCTCATGAGGCTGAGTGCACGCCGTTCCAGCCCTCAAGTCAGTTTCTAGAATCCCTGACGGAGCCGGGAATCTAACCAGGGGTCTCCGACTGAGAGGCAGGCACGTATATTCATACTCCCACGATTTATTAGCCTACTTTCGATTTTTGCAAAAAATGATAGTAGACATATGAGATCAACACAGGGCGAAAAAAAGCGTGTCTGTCTGTGTGTGTTTATGTGTGTGTGTGTGTGTGAGTCTGTGTGTGTGTGTGTTTGTGTGTGTGGGTGTGTGAGATTGTGTACTCTGAATGTCTGTCCCCCCCCCCCCCGCCCATCAATTCGAACACGGTGAACACGAATTGAACGAAATTTGGTACAAAGGTAGCACTAGCAACGGACACCTCAGTATCATGTTTTATATCGCCGCCATCTTGACGGAAACGTAATGGTGGCCACACAAATGTTCAAAGCTTAAATCAAATTACGACTAACCGAATCATCCGATCTCTACCAAATTTTGCAACAACATACCTTTATAGAGGAAGCATCCTTTGACCAAACTAAAAGGTCATCATCCGAATAGTTTGCGGATGGCGGCCATCTTTGTGTCAAAATCGATTCCCCCTATTAATTCAAACATGGTAAAACCGAATGGAACGAAATTTGGTACAGAGGTAGCACTAGTAATGGGCTCCTCAATATCATGCTTAATATCGCCACCATCTTGACAGAAAAGTAATGGCGGCCACACAAATGTCCAATGCTTAAATCGAATTACGATTAACATGATCATCCGATCTCTACCAAATTTTGCAACTACATACCTTTATGGAGAGAGCATCCTTTGACCATTCTAATAGGTCATTAGCCTAATAGTTTGCGGATGGCGGCCATCTTTGTGTCAAAATCGATTCCCCCTATAAATTCAAACACGGTGAAACCGAATGGAACGAAATTTGGTACAAAGGTAGCACTAGCAAAGTGCACCTCAGTGTCATGTATTATATCGCCGCCATCTTGACAAAAACGTAATGGCGGCCAGACAAATGTTCAAAGCTTGAATCAAATTACGACTGACATATTCATCCGATCTCTACCAAATTTAGCAACAACATACCTTTATGGAGGGAGCAACCTTTGACCAATCTAATAGGTCATTAGCCTAATAGTTTGCGGATGACGGCCACCGTTGTGTCAAATCGATTCCCCCTATTAATTCGAACACGGTGAAACCGAATGGAACGAAATTTGGTACAGAGTTAGCGCTAGCAAATGACACCTCAGTGTCATGTTTCATATCGCCACCATCTTGACGGAAACGTAATGGCGGCCACGCAAATGTTCAAAGCTTAAATCAAATTACGACTAACGTAATCATTCGATCTCTACCAAAATTAGCAACAACATACCTTTATGGAAGGAGTATCGTTTGGCCAAACTAATAGGTCATTAGCCTAATATTTTGCGGATGGCGGCCATCTTTGTGCGAAAATTGATTCCCCCTATCAATTCAAACACGGTGAAACCGAATGGAACGAAATTTGGTGCAGAGGTAGCACTAGCAATGGGCACCTCAGTGTCATGTTTTATATCACCGCCATCTTGAGGGAAACGTAATCGCGGCCACCCAAATGTTAAAAGCTAAAATGTAATTACGTCCAACCTAATAATCTAGTCTCTACCAAATTTTTCAACAAGATATCTCTATGTGGGAAGCATATTCTGACCAAACTGCAAGATCATCAGCCCAATAGTTTGCAGATGGTAGCCAAGTATGTGTGCAAATCGATTCCCCCTATCAATTCAAACACGGTTAAACCGAATTGAACGAAATTTGGTACAGAGGTAGCACTATCAAAGGGCACCTCAATGTCATGGTTCATATCGCCGCCATCTTGACGGAACCGGAGTGACGTCCACCCAAATGTTAAAAGCTTAAATCAAATTACGACCATCCTAATAATTTGATCTCTACCAGATTTTGCAACAACATGCCTTTTTGTGGAAAGCGTCTTATGACTGAATACAAGATCATCAGACCAATAGTTTGCAAATAGCGGCCATATATGTGTGCAAATCCATTCCCCATATCAATTCAAACACGGTGAAACCGAATTGAATGTTTTTTTTTACAGAGGAAGCACTAGCAAAGGGCACCTCATATTTATGTTTAATATCCCTACAGCACGTTGTATTTCAACAAGCTACTACAACCAACATTCAATTATACTCCTTGAAAAGTACAAAGAGTTATATCAATACCCATGCATTTAGGAGAAAGTAGGCTATATGTTCTTTACTGAACATCTTGTTTTTAAACACGAACCGTGTTTTCATTGTGAACAGCGTTGTTTTGATTATGTAAATCTCATACGGGAATGTGTAGAGATCTTTTCTTTTACCCACTCCGTAAATTCTTAAAACAACGGAATGATGTTCTGGAATTGTTTGCTAAAACACTGAGCTTAAATAAAAACCGAAACAAGCAGATTTAAAAGGTTTAAATATACCTGTGTTGCTGAAAAGATTTTCCTACTTAATTCTCTAGAAACTCATAAATTCATTAATACTTTTCTTTCTCTCTGGCGTTCTTATACAGCATACTACCTCGGGGTGTAGCGGCTAGAATTTCTTGGCTGTCGCCCCGGAGGTCCGGGTTTGTCTCCCGGTTCTGCCAAGACATTTTAATCCTGGTGTATGGGTTGGAACGAAGTACACTCCGAGCTCGTCGCCCCACTCGAATGTTTCCATTGCGTGAGAGATTTCACGAGCCTCTCATCCAGGAACGCCACCAACACCAAGGAGGTTCAGTCATGTTTTTGGGTTGAATCATATTTGGTCGACACACGCCTATAATTCCTATCCACGGTAACATGACTGGGCTGGTGTACAGAGACAATATCCTTGAACCTGTCATTACAGGATTAGCTGCCACAATGGATGAAGGCTTTACACTAGTGGACGACAATGCTCGTACCCATCGAGTTAGAGTGGTCAATCAGTTCCTTCAGATGCCTGTCATACAGAGTAGAGCGGCATGCATATTCTGCGGACATGAACTGTATTGAAAATACATGGAACGATCTCAAGAAGACAATTTCGCACTGTACCAATCCTCCAACCAAGAAACAGCAACTGATTGAAGCTCTTACCCAAGATTGGGATAATCTGCCCAAAACCACGTTGGATTCGTTTGTGCTCAGTATGCCTCGTCTTTTGCAAGCGCGTGGTGACGGATACACTGTATTGATATGCCCCAACATGAAAAGGACGCTTGTGTGCTCAGTCTACATTATCACTTTTGTTATTCGTTGCGTGATTCTGTCTCTTTTGCAGAGCAGATCGCGTGTTGTTTCTCTTTGTAGGCCTATATACCCTGTATTTAAAAACCTGCACGGATGCGGATATAGGTCGCATGGCTGTGCGGATAGCGGATACGCTGCGGATAATGTTAGAAGTAAATTTGCGGATAGTTTTTAGAATCCAATCCTAAGTTGCTGAATATTATTTTTGCAAAAAATGAAAGTAGACTTATGAGATCAACACAGGACGAAAAAACGTGTGTCTGTCTGTGTGTGTGTGTGTGTGTGTGTGTGTATGTGTGTGTGTGTGTGAGTGTGTGTATTCTGAATGTCTGTCTCCCCGTATCAATTCGAACACGGTGAACGCGAATTGAACGAAATTTGGTACAAAGGTAGCACTGGCAAGGGACACCTCAATGCCATGATTTATATCGCCGCCATCTTGACCGAAACATAATGCCGGCCACACAAATGTTCAAAGCTTAAATAAATTACAATTAACCTAATCATCCGATCTATACCAAATTTTGCACCAACATACCTTTATGGGGGAGCATCCTTTGACCAAACTAATAGGTCATCAGCCTAATAGCTTGTGGATTGCGGCCATCTTTGTTTGAAAATCGATTCCCCCTATTAATCCGAACACGGTGAAACTGAATGGAACGAAATTTGGTACAGAGGTATTACTAGCAAAGGGCACCTCAGTGTCTTGTTTTATATCGCCGCCATCTTGACGGAAACGTAATGGCGGCCACACAAATGTTCAAAGCTTAAATCAAATTACGACTATCCTAATCATCCGAACTCTACCAAATTTTGCAACAACATACCATTATGGAGGAAGCATCCTTTGACCAAACTAATTGGTCATTAGCCTAATAGTTTGCGGATGGCGGCCATCTTTGTGTCAAAATCGATTCCCCCTATTAATTCGAACCCGGTGAAACCGAATGGAACGAAATTTGGTATAGAGGTAGCACTAGCAAAGGGCACCTCAGTGCTTTGTTTTATATCGCCGCCATCTTGACAGAAACATAATGGCGGCCACATAAATGTTCAAATATTAAATCAAATTACGATTAACCTAAACATCCGATCTCTACCAAATTTTGCAAAACATTCTGTCCCCGTTAACCGGCATCGAAATGGATGACCCGGCGAAAACATCGCAATTCATGCCGATAACACCAGACATATATCAGATAAACACAAAGAAATGATTGAGGTCTGGGTTCGAATATCAAAAAAAATGCCGGTGGGTACGAGAACTCAAGTAGTTTCAGGGGTGGTTAACAGGATATAGGTGTAACAGGTTAAATCAACCCACTCCCAAACCTAAATCAAAGCAATAGCACAGCAGAAATCAGAAGATAAGCACAATTAAAAAGATAAAATTAGGCATCCATTTATTGGCAACTCTTTGACCAATACAAATATAGGAAACCCCCAAAAAGCCTATCTTGCCTCGGAGATTCGATCTAAATGAAAGCTTGATGTGGACCGAAGAAAAAGAAAAATATTTAGAGTCCAAATAAACATAATTAAGTTTTAAAGCGTCAACGAATCTCCTTGGTCCTATCCTTAGACACAAATAAAATTAGGAGATACTCGAAGAAAATTAAATAAAATATTAAAAAAATTAGATTTAGTCACATTTGACTATCAATATCAACTAATCACGCTAAATTTCTATCAGGTAGTGTCCTAGATTAGTAATATTTTCACTCACTTCAGTTTATAATGAAAGAAAGTTAAATAAATAGCTTGCGAAAAAATAATAGTATTGATCTCCGTTCTAACTAATGAGAGGAAAACAAATCTTATATCCACCAATTATTAATTTAAAATAATTGCTGCAACAATATAGGTCCTACTTGACAACTCAATTAAATTTGCAATCAATGTTTATATTTATCGTACAACGTTATTTCAGAGTCTAATTACTCAAAATATTTCAAGCAAACGTGCACCCATTATCCTACATTTATGCAAAAGTTCAAAGTCATGGCTGATCATAATATCACAACTAAAAGTTCCCATCTATCCCAATTCGATGGTATGCTTGCATTGTATCCACTCCATCAATTACATAGTGATTAGATTATCGCCTGCCTACTCCTGTGAATACTTAATTCACCACCATCTGATTACATTTTGCATAGTCATGCTTATTTAGAATGATATTACACTACTAATTATTATTACATTATTATTTCTTATTCACAAAGTGTTTCATCATGATTAATTCTCAGAAAATTGCCATAAGACGTTCACAGAATATGTGAACTATCATCCTAAATTTATTTTATTACATTCCACTCAATTCTCCCCTCCTTTTTATAAACA
The DNA here is from genome assembly GCA_946902985.2 of Meconema thalassinum. Classification (NCBI taxonomy): domain Eukaryota; kingdom Metazoa; phylum Arthropoda; class Insecta; order Orthoptera; family Tettigoniidae; genus Meconema; species Meconema thalassinum. Next base: position 64,117,934 of record OX336390.1, on the reverse strand, counting down.
ACTACACAAATCAATCTTCCTTTTTGTTGTAGATAAACTCATTATTATCTTTTAATTACCATGAACTTTCAGTTCATCACATAACTAGTGTGCATAAATTATCTTATGCAGGCATGACCTGTAGCAATGTCAAATGGGTAGGTGTTAAAGCATAATGACGAGCATGCTTTTAATAATTAAATTCTCGATATCAATGAATGTGGACGAAGAAAAAAATGGGAATATTTAAAGTTATAATCCTTGATAGTTCACATAATTAGATCCATCGACGCTGAAGTCAATAAAATAAAAAAAATATAAAAAAGAATTTCAAAACACGAACTCCACCCTAGCTCTCGACAGCTAGTCTACCACCTTCATTTATTCCATCATGAATTCAGTTGAGTATCCGCGTCGTATTTCCAATATTATCATCGTAGAAATGAAAAATAAATAATCTTATCATTCGAAGTAGTGACGGATTTAAAAAATTCCCAAAAGAAAATATTAACTGATTCATGATGCAAAGCATGGTGGATTGTTCCTTGCCACGTGTGACAACCCTACAATGTGAATCACTTCCTCATATAATTACCTAAGAGACGAAGAAAAAATGTGGCCATTAATAATAATAATAATTATAAAATAATAAATCAACAAATAAATAATAATTGGTGCAACTCCATGGCATCTAGTACTGCAGAGTAGTGCAAACCACTCACAACTACAAATTGAAGTAATGTTTTAGCTCACCAACTGGCCGAAATTAGAAAATATTGTACAAGCCTAGCATGCTCATAGAATGCAGAATCTCTGGAACCAAATTTCATTCAGGACCATCTCATTCCCATTCGAGAACCAGCAGGATTCAACCTTCCACCATCTTCTTCCTCGCCTCCTCCTGGAATCGAAACTGAGACCTTCACGTTCCATGGTGGCTGCGTCCTCCGACTCCCAGGGTGTGGTTATGTCATGGCAACATCATGGCCTCATCTTAATGTAAATGCCACTCCGTCCAGTCCCCTCACGTATAAGCATAGTGGCACATATTTTCACTGACTAGTTCCATTTCAAAATTCTTCATTGACACTTCAACAACACAGGTTATTAAATGTCCTAGTTCCATTCTGGAAATCATAAGTTCCTGCGCCTCGAACAATGTAGACACAATTCTTCCTCTCAGCAAATTGCCACCAGCTTTACATAAGCAATAATTTACTAGCATTCACAGCTGTTCAATTGCATCTACAAGTCCTCCATCGATGATAAGAGCCTCGTCTATTCTCGAATGTTTACTGCACAAACTATTCCGTATTGTATCTCACGTCTAAAGCTAGTTGCAATGGGCTAGTTCTTTCATTATCAAGCCAACATGCGTTTGTACTACCGGGATTATACACGCTAGACTCGGCCGTCTGATATAGTAATCGCGCCCGGTATAACAGCGGTGATTCGTAGTTATATGGTCTCTCAGGACTCCGATAAAATAACACCCGATACACGATGACACATAGACATGTGGTGGCATAGCACACTCGGCCCTCCACGATCACAATCGAATGTAAAATCACTTTTGCCGCGTGACGGAGTACTGTCCAGTCCGCGCACAAAAAGCATGTGTCTGCGCCTCTCGATGTGACCAGATGCCGGATGACAGAGATGAGCACGTAGTCAGAGACAGCGCGCTCTGCCGGAGATAGAATACAGATATGAGTGATGTTACTCAACCTTGTGGCCGCGCACCCATCGATGACCTACCACGCTGGCGGAGTTGCCAAACCGCGCTATTATGGGGGGACTATGTTGGGAACATACTCCTCTCACCCCGGAAAATAAGCGAGTTAACATAAGCTTATTTTGTATTCTCTTCATTATGTCGCCAATAATGTGCCAAACCTATCCTGCTCGTTCTTCAACAGTAGTATCTCTTAAGGCTGGCAGCATTATACTTTCCTATCCTTGCTCCAGTTCTTATATCTCTGATGTCATAGCAATTGTTTCCATAAGTCTCATGGACTAGGTATGGCCCAAAAAACAGCCTTGCAAATTTGCCGTATATCTTCAGTGGTGGGTTGGATGAAACGGGTCTGCGTATTAACACTCGATCTCCGACACGTAAAGGTTGACTGTATTTCCCTTTTTCGTTCCTTCTGTTCCTCTTTTCCGCTTGTTTCTGAAGTCTTTCGCTGGCCAATTGGATTCTCCTCTCCATGTTGGGTTCTACAACAGGTGGTGTTTTGACAATGTGATCCCAGGGTTTTACTGGTTTGACATTGAAATGGAGTACTTTGGGAATCTCTTGTGTGCTTTCATGCACTGTTGCATTTATGCAAAACTCCAAAATTGGTAAAACATCCATCCACTGGTCATGTTTATGGTGGCAATACAACCGGCAAAATTTCCCAATCTCCGCCTTGACCCTTTCCATTGGATTTCCCTCAGGATGGCGTATGGAATTCAATATGTGCTTGACGTCAAGTCTGATCATGGCCTGATAAATTCAGCAGAGGTGAATTGGGTTCCAAGTTCGGAAAGAATGTAAGTAGGTTTACTCATGGTAGGAAATACACCCTTCTCAAGCCTATTGATCACATAAAGTGACTTAGCCTTCTGAATGGGGAAGAACATTACATATTTCGTGATGACGTCCATAGTAACAACGATGAACTGGTTTCCCCTTTTTGATTTAGGTAATGGCCCTTAAATATCAGTTGAATATAGCTCTCGAGGTTCTGATGGTAATATAGGCTTTGGTCTTTCCTTCAAGAAATGCGAAGCGGATTTACTTCTCTGGCAATCATCACATTTTCTTAAAATATTTCTTGCAGACGTTCGCATCGCCTTCCAAGTGAATTTCTCTTGTAGCACATGGATGGTTTTGTCAATACCACCATGTCCTATGGCCCTATGCGCCAACCAAACTACACGTTCAACTAGGTTCGTTGGTAAAACTGCTTTTAACATGAGATTATCTTCATCCACAAACTTGCATACCACATCTTCCACGATGACATAATCGTTAGACAATCTAGCAGTTGCTTCATATTCTGGATCGATATTGCTCATGCGTCCCTTCAGAAATCTATACATCATTCTCAAAAGAGTATGCCTCTTCTGTGACTGCGTTAGTTCCTTAAGCTTCTCTAAATTTTCCTGATCTTCTCGGATGATTTCTACTTGATGTACTTGCATTTCCTATGTCGGATTTCTACTCAAAACATCGGCTAAGAAGTTGTCCTTGCCCGGTTGGTGTACAATGGACACATCAAATTGTTGCAGAAAGAATGTCCAACGGGCTACCCTGTCACTAGCTAGCTCTGTTTCTAGCATAAACTGTAATGCTTTATGGTCGGTGATTATGACAGTTTTATATCCTAGCAATATCTTCTTCCAACCCTGCAATGTATAAATAATTGCTAATGCCTCTATTTCCGTGGTAGTGTAGTTCCTTTCTGGTTCACGTAACTTTCTACTGAAGAATGCTAAATAGTGATGCTCTTGCTTGTCATCTATCTGAAAAAACACGGCGCTGATGCCAACGCGTGAAGCGTCTTATTCTAAATAGAACGTTCTCTCTAAATCCGGGTATTCAAGTTTAATATTCTCTATCAACATAGTTTTTGCTTTAACAAAGGCCGCTTCGGATTTCTCATCCCATTTCCATTTGTTGATTTTCTTTAGCAGATCTTGTAGTGGCGGCATCGTCTCTGAGTACATGGGACAATGTGCCGAAAAGAATTGGCACATTCCCAGGAATTGCCTAATCTGTTTGGCCTTCCGTGGTCTGGGAAAATTCCTGATGGCCTCAATCTTATCAGGATTAGGTCGATACCCATTTCCATCAATTACATGTCCCAAAAGCCTAATCTCTCTATGGCAAAAATGACATTTATAAAAGTTGACCTTGAAACATGCTTCCCGTAGGTTCTCAAATAATTTACGAAGATGTTCTATATATTCCTCCATGGTTGTAGATGCTATAATTAGATCATCGATATAACATAATACGTTTCCTTTTACTTCTTCCGTCAGATTCTTGTCCAATGCTCTGACCATTGCAGGACCACTATTCTTCACTCCAAACGGTAGTCTTTTGAAAACGTAGGTAATGCCGTTGTACATGAATCCAGTGTATCGTTTGCTCTCCTCCAACAAACGTATATGGTAATAAGGAGCTGTAAGATCTATTGTCGAGAATATGGTCTTTTCCCTAAATCATTTGAGTAGTTCCCTAATCTTGAGATATAAACCGCACTCATTCCAGGTTCCGTATTGACCATGTTTACAAGATGTATAACACAATTTACACTCGCCAAATCAATACTTTACTTTACTAAAAATACTATAGGTACATGTTTCGGAAACTTGATATGTTTCCTTCTTCAGCCCATATGTTGGTGTGAAACATCATATGACATGGTTAGGATTTCGATGTCATATGATGTTTCACACCAACATATGGGCTGAAGAAGGAAACATATCAAGTTTCCGAAACATGTACCTATAGTATTTTTAGTAAAGTAAAGTATTGATTTGGTGAGTGTAAATTGTGTTATACATCTTGTAATCTTGGGATTCCTGTCATATTCTGGCAAAATTCTCTTGTTGAGGCTTCTAACGTCTAGACAAACTCTAAGCCTGCCATCCTGTTTCTTAACAACTTTCAGAGGATTGAGATATGGGGTAGTCATCTTCTGAATAAGGTCATCTTCCATGGTTTTAATGGCTTTGCCTACCTCCTCATTCCACTTCTCTGGAATCGGGTAAAGCTTCCCCTCGAATGGTGACTCATCTTCTAGTCGTATCTGGTATTCGAAATTGCTAATAAGACCAGTTTCTCATCGAAGATGTCTTGAAATTCCGATATTAATTCATCAAATTTCTTCCGGAAGTGTGGTTCTAGTGATTCCTTCTTGGCATATGGTAACTTCTCTGCTTCTACCTCCATTTCATTTACCATGTTATCTAAGGTGTTCCATCCAGGTAATTCTTGGCTATGTGATATACCAATTTCCTCATTCCATTTTCCTTCGTTTCCTCGGAAAGTTGCTATCCCTGCTTGTAAATCAATTACTATTCCATGCTCTGTCAAAAATTCCGCACCTAGAATCATGTCGAACTTAATATATTTTAGTACTATGAAGACGTGTTCAAAATTTCTGTTGGCTAAAGCGATGTTTATCAATGCTTGTAATTTTCAGTTAATAGAACGGTTAGGAACCACTCCTCTAACCTTCATTCCGGATGCAGGTAATATAGTAATGTCTTCTGTCAACCTGATATTCTCAAAACACACCTCAGATATGATACTGACCATGGCTCCTGTATCCAGCAATGTCTTAAATATTCGTCCCCCAACATGTACATCAATCATTGGTAGTTCAGTTCACTCTCTCCTAATGGGATTCTCTTCGTCGTAAATGAGGTCTTCATCTTCAATTCTATGTACCGCGATGATCTCGATGATAGATTCGGAATTACTGGAATCTACAGTGTCTGGTGATTTGTATTTGACGTTTCTTTTTTGCTTGCGAGCCACTTGTACTAGGCCCTAGGTCTACGTTCCATTGCCCTTGCTGCTGCTGAGTTGCTTCTCTCATCTGCTGCAAGTATGCTTGACTTTCTGCATGTCTCTCTTCCAAATTCACGCGATTGTCCCGAGGGTCATCTCTGTTCCACTGCCTATTTTGGGTTTGAAATCTACCTCTTCCTTGCTGCCAAGAGTTTCTTCTCTTTATATCCCTGGGTCTATAAGTTTGTGAATTGAGTTGCTGCTGTTGGATCGCATAGTATGGCCTTCCACCTTGGTTCCATCTCCTATCTCGTTGATTATATCCACGATTCTCATAACGTCCTCTCCAATCTCCTGTATCCTGGAATATTCTTCTTTGTGGTCGTCGAGTCTGTATTTTCCGGTCTGTCACGACTAGATTCACGTCCTGGTGCTCTGATCTAGTGTTTCTCGCGTGCATTAGAGAACTAGTGTGACCTAATTTCCTCAGAATTTCGTCAGGTGTCTTCAAACTATTCGCCCCAGATGCAATAAGTGTTCTCTGAACTTCTACCGGAAACTGCCTCCTTATCGCCTGAATCATCTCCTCTTTGGGTAATGGAGGTTCTAAATATTGTAACCTGGCTAAGTGCGTGGTAAAATACCCCGCATACTGCGTCGGGCTAGATGTGGAATATTTCTTGGAGTTAAGTTCTGATCTGATGCTAAGTTGGTCTTCCGAACTCCAGAAACGCCTAAGGAATGCCTTAGCAAACTCCTCGTAATTCGCAAAGGTGCATCTGAAAGCTCTAAACCAGGTCAGCGCTTGATTCTCTAACGATCTCTCAATAACCCTTATCTCGCGTTCACTTGGGATCCGATTTTCATCCAGATAATGCCTGAGGTCTCGTAAGAACTCAATTGGGGTGATAACTCCCACACCACTAAACTTTTTCGGTTTTTCCTCATGAGTTCTAATGATAGTTACAGGACTAGCCCCATTAAATCCTCTAGGTGTCGAATCCATATCTCCCCATCGTTTCTCCTGATTAATCTCTGGTGAGTTAATTTCCATCGTTTGAACCGGACTGTTCATTTGTATGAAGTTTTCCATACGCGTAATGCGGTCTAGGTGACTCCCCTCTAGTATCTTTATGTTATCATTGACTTACGAAATCGCCCCATCTATTTGTGTGATATTAGCATTGATTGCGTCCAATTTATTTTCTATCTTCATTGTTTCCTCATCCATGCGTTTTCGATTTGCATCCACGTCTTGTGCTAATGTGCCAACATTTTCCTGCATCTTATGGACTTTCGTTTCAACATTTCCTACTTGTTCCGTTAATTCCTTTCGAATGCTGACAGTACTTTCATAACTCTTTCCTTGCTTCCACTATCTCATGTTGGTATTCCCCTTTAAGCTTGTCTACATGAACGGTTATATCAGATCCCAATCCTTTGATGTTTTAATCTAAACGAATTTCTAATGTCCTGACGTGTGTATTCAATGCTTCCTTGTCTTTCTCTACACATTTCTGAATTTTCTGTATACCCTCTATTAAATTGTCCTGCATAGTGGCCTTCAATGCATCAAGTTTTGCGTCCATGCTGCTATCCGTTTCCATTTGACTGTTGGTTATACGCTCTCCTAACTTGATTATATCTGCCTGCGTTTTTAACGCCTGATTAGATGCCTCATTTCGGTTTTGATTAAGTTTTTTGTCCAATTCATCATGATTTTGTTGGATACTATGATTAAGTCTACCCTCTAACTCCATTTGACCTTGCTTAAAGTCGCCTCTTAAATCCACCTGACCCTTCTTTAAATCAGTTTCAAATCAGCAAACAGCTGCCTCAACTCTTCCATATTAGACATGTCAATAAGTACAATAAGACAATACAACATAAGGGAACCATCAAGAGTGACCACACCTAGATTGTACCATACTTTCTACTACCATACCATGGAATTGAATTAATATCAACCAGCTGCATAAATGGATCCTTATCCAATTCTACGCAATTGGATCATTAAACGAAGAACGAAAGAAGATCAAAAGCACCAATCCAAAAGGAAAAAGAACTTCTGATTCTGTTGCCTATGTCATAGAAACTAGGAACAATCTCATTACCAAAGGTAATTAGACCTTCCCAAGAGAAAAAATCATTAGCCTCCCATTCAAGTACCCCAAATGTGGTAATCCAATTTATTTGAGCCACTTAAATGCAAGTGCCAACGACACAACAACACACACTGGCTGTCAAATTACATTAAAAACATATAATTGCTACATCATCGTGTGGTACGATTTCTGAATTCGAGGCCCTGCACGCTGGGCGACATTTTATATGTCCCCGTTAACCGGCATCGAATTGGATGACCCGGCGAAAACATCGCAATTCATGCCGATAACACCAGACATATATCAGATAAAACACAAAAAATAATTGATTGAGGTCAGGGGTTCGAATATTAAAATATGCCGGTGGGTACGAGAACTTAAGTAGTCTCACGGGTGGTTAACAGTATATAGGTGTAACAGGTTAAATCAACCCACTCCCAAACCTAAAGCAAAGCAATAGCACAACAGAAATCAGAAGATAAGCACGAATAAAAAGATAAAATTAGGCATCCATTTATTGGCAACTCATTGACCAATACAAATATAGGAAACCCCCAAAAAGCCTATCTTGCCTCGGAGATTCGATCTAAATGAAAGCTTGATGTGGACCCAAGAAAAAGAAAAATATTTAGAGTCCAAATAAACATAATTAAGTTTTAAAGCGTCAACGAATCTCCTTGGTCCTATCCTTAGACACAAATAAAATTAGGAGATACTCGAAGAAAATTAAATAAAATATAAAAAAATAGATTTAGTCATATTTGAATATCAATATCAACTAATCACGCTAAATGTTCATCAGGTAGTGTCCTAGATTAGTAATATTTTCACTCACTTCAGTTTATAATGAAAGAAAGTTAAATAAATAGCTTGCCAAAAAATGATAGTATTGATCTCCGTTCTAACTAATGAGAGGAAAACAAATCTTATATCCACCAATTATTAATTTAAAATAATTGCTGCAACAATATAGGTCCTACTTGACCACTCAATTAAAGTTGCAATCAATATTTTATTTACCGTACAACGCTATTTCAGAGTCTAATTACTCAAATTATTTCAAGCAAACGTGCACCCATTATCCTACATTTATGCAAAGTTCAAAGACATGGCTGATCATAATATCACAAATAAAAGTTCCCATTTATCCCAATACAAAGGTATGCTTGCAGTGTATCCACTCCATCAATTACATAGTGATTAGATTATCGCCTGCCTACTCCTGTGAATACTTAATTCACCACCATGTGACTACATTTTGCATAGTCATGCTTATTTAGAATGATATTACACTACTAATTATTGTTACATGATTATTTTTTATTGACAAAGGGTTTCATCATGATTATTTCTCAGAAAATTGCCATAAGACGTTCACAGAATATGTGAACTATCATCCTAAATTTATTTTATTACATTCCATTCAATTCTCCCCTCTCTTTTTATAAACAACTACACCAATCAATCTTCCTTTTTTCTTGTAGATAAACTCATTATTACCTTTTAATTACCATGACCTTTCATTTCATCACATAACTAGTGTGCGTAAATTATCCAATGCAGGCATGACCTGTAGCAATGTCAAATGGGTAGGTGTCGAGCATAATGACGAGCATGCTTTTAATAATTTAATTATCGATATCAATGAATGTGGACTAAGAAAGAAATGGGAATATTTAAAGTTATAATCCTTGCGAGTTCACATAATTAAATCCACCAACGCAAAAGTCAAAATCCCCCCAAAAGAAAATTTCAAACATGAACTCCACCCTAGCTCTCGACAGCTAGTCTACCACCTTCATTTATTCCATCATGAATTCAGTTGAGTATCTCCGTCGTATTTCCAATCTTATCATGGTAGAAAAGAAAAAAAACAAGAAGTTCCGTAACGAACTAAAGAGCCTACTTTTCTTAAAATTTAAGATTCATGCCAATGATTAATCTACGGTCTCTAGAATAATGACAAAATTAAGTTGGTATTATCGACATTTCTAATTAGGTCGAAATACTGTATACCTGGAATAATGTAGCTTAATAGTGAACTACAGTTGCCAGCCCTGGTGACTGAATATATTCTTAGTTCCAACTCTTAAGGTACAGAATACAAAATTTGTTTGACGTCCAATGGATAGCATGGACGTTACAATCATTTAAACATTGGATCTAACAGCGCGCGTAAAATTATGTTGGCAACAGTGACATACATGTATTGGTCAGAAATAATCTGAAATAATATGATCTATTGTTGTGTCAATTTTGAATGAAATCCATTAGTTAGTATAGAAGTTACATGCATTTCAAATTGGACCTATCATCAGGCTTAGAATCATGTTGTTAGCACTGACGTATATAAGTTACTCCAAATTAATATAGACTGTCAGGTGCTATACATCTGCATAGTTTAAAGCTGTCGGCATGCATACTTTCTGATATATGGGTATTTTGATAAAAGAAATTGAGAGCATTTATTAACAGTTGGCAGCCCTGGTGGCTGTTAAGAATACGCGCAGTCATATCTGAGAATGTACACATAGCACATACGAAATTTGGTTGAAATCCAATTGATAGTATAGAAGTTATATGCATTTAAAATTTGGACTTATCAGCAGGCTTAAAATCATTTTGGCAACACTGCCACGTATGGCCTCCTGGAAATTAAACTGCAATATTATTATCTATACGTGTGCCAATTTTTAAATAGCTCCCATTCATACCTTCCGTGATATCCCACATGCAGCTCAAATTTCAGTTGCGATTTTTCAGCAGTAGGTAGCACTGACATAATTTTCAAATATGGCCGTGAGATAATCAGGTATAGATCTTTTCTCCTACCAAATTTTGTTTCGATTGCTGCAGCCGTTTAGGAGTTGATAGGGGGGGGGCACACACACAGCCAGCCAGACAGACAGACAGACAGAAGGAGAGACAGACAGACAGATACACATTTGCCCGATCTCATAAGTCTACTTTTTCCTCATTTTTGCAAAATGTGAAAAGTAGGCTAAACATATAATTATAGATTTCATCGCTCCTATAAGCTAATATATTCAACTACAAAGTAAAACAAGAAGTTCCGCGACGAACTAAAGAGCCTACTTTTCTTAAAATTTAAGATTCATGCCAATGATTAATCTATATGGATCTATCTAGAATAATGACGAAATTAAGTTGGTAATATCGAAATTTCTAATTAGTTCGTATACCTGGCATAATGTAGCCTAATGGAGAATTACAGTTGGCAGCCCTGGTGACTGAATATATTCTTAGTTCCAGCTCTTAAGGTACAGAATACAAAATTGGGTTGAAGTCCAAAGGATAGCATGGACGTTACATGCGGTTAAACATTGGATCTAACAGCGCACGTAAAATCATGTTGGCAACATTGGCATACATGTATTGGTCAGAAATAATCTGAAATAATATGATCTATTGTTGTGTCAATTTTGAATGAAATCTATTATATAGTATAGAAGTTACATGCATTCTAAAATTGGACCTTATAAGCAGGCGTAGACTCATATTGGCAGCACTGGCGTAGGCCTATATTAGTTAATTCAGATTAATCTAGAATACCAGGTACTATACGTGTGAAAAGTTTAGAGCTATTGGCTTGCATACTTTCTGATATATTGATATTAGGGTAACAAAAATAGAGACAGCATTTATTAACAGTTGGCAGCCCTGGTTACTCTTAAGAATCGGCATAGTCATATCTGATATGGTACACATAGCACACACGAAATTCGGTTGAAATCCAAGTGATAGTATAGAAGTTACATATCTTTAAAGTTGGACTTCTAAGCAGGCTTAGAATCATGTTGGTAGCACTGACGTATATAAGTTACTCCAAATTAATACAGAATGTCAGGTACTATACGTGTGCATAGTTTACGGCTGTCGGCTTGCATACTTTCTGATATATGGGAATTTGGATTTTAAAAAATGAGAGCATTTATTAACAGTTGGTAGCCCTGGTGGCTCTTAAGAGTACGCTCAGTCATATCTGTTTATGTACACATAGCACATACGAAATTTGGTTGATTCCAATTAATAATGTAGACGTTATGTGCATTTGAAAATTGGACCTATCAGCAGGCTTATAATCATTTTGGCAACACTGCCATGTATGACCTCCTGGAAACTAAACTGCAATATTATTATCTATACGTGTACCAAATTTGAAATAGCTCCCATTCATACCTTCCAAGATATCCAACATGGAGCTCAAATTTCAGTTGCGATTTTTTAGCAGTTGGTAACAGTGACATCATTTTGAAATATGGCCGTGAGATATTCAGGTATAGATCTTTACTCCTACCAAATTTTGTTTCGATAGCTCAAGCCGTTTCGGAGTTGATAGGTGGGGGACACACACACAGCCAGACAGACATACAGAAGGACAGACAGACAGACACACATTTGTCCGATCTCATAAGTCTACTTTTTCCTCATTTTTGCAAAATGTGAAAAGTAGGCTAATAATCTTATCATTCGAAGTAGTGACGGATTTACAAAAATTCCCAAAAGAAAATATTAACTGTTTCATGGTGCCAAGCATGGTGGATTGATCCTTGCCACGTGTGACAACCCTACAATGTAAGTCACTTCCTCATATAATTATCTAAGAGACGAAGAAAAAACTGTGGCCATTAACAATAATATTAATTATAAAATAATTAATCAACAAATTAATAATAATTGGTTCAATTCCATGGCATCTAGTACTACTGAGTAGTACAAACCACTCACAACTACAAATTGAAGTAATGTTTTAGCTCACCAACTGGCCGAAATAAGAAAATATGGTACAAGCCTAGCATGCTCTTAGAATGCAGAACCTCTGGAACCAAACTTCATTCAGGACCATCTCATTCCCATTCGAGAACCAGCAGGATTCCACCTTCCACCATCTCCTTCCTCGCCTCCTCCAGGAATCGAAACTGAGACCTTCACGTTTCATGGTGGCTGCGTCCTCCGACTCCCACGGTGTGGTTATGTCATGGCAACATCATGGCCTCATCTTGATGTAAATGTCACTCCGTCCAGTCCCCTCACGTATAAGCTTAGTGGAACATATTTTCACTGACTAGTTCCATTTCAAAATTCTTCATTGACACTTCAACAGCACAGGTTATAAAATGTCCTCGTTCCATTCTGGAAATCATAAGTTCCTGCGCCTCGAACAATGTAGACACAATTCTTCCTCTCAGCAAATTGCCACCGGCTTTACATAAGCAATAATTTAATAGAATTCACAGCTGTTCAGTTGCATCTACAAGTCCTCCATCGATGATAAGAGCCTCGTCTATTCCTCGAATGTTTACTGTACAAACTATTCCATATTGTATCTGCACGTCTAAAGCTAGTTGCAATGGGCTAGTTCTTTCGTTATCAAGCCAACATGCGTTTGTACTACCGGGATTATACACGCTAAACTCGACCGTCTGATATAGTAATCGCGCCCGGTATAACAGCGGTGATTCGTAATTATGTGGTCTCTCAGGACTCCGATAAAATCACACCCGATACACGGCGACTCTTAGACCTGTGGTGGCATAGCACACACGGCCCTCCACGATCACAATAGAATGTAAAATCACTCTTGCCGCGCGACGGAGTACTGTCCAGTCCGCGCACAAAAAGCATGTGTCTGCACCTCTCGATGTGACCAGATGCCGGATGCCAGAGCTGAGCACGTGGTCAGAGACAGTGCGCTCTGCCGGAGAAATAATACAGATATCCGTGATGTCACTCATCCTGGTGGCCGCGCAACCAGTGTGACGTACCGCGCTGGCGGATTTGCCAAACCGCGCTATTATGGGGGGGACTATGTTGGGCACAATACCTTTGTGGAGGGAGCATCCTTTGACCAAACTAATAGGTCATTAGCCTAATATTTTGCGGACGGCGGCCATCTTTGTGTGAAAATCGATTCCCCTATCAATTCGAACACGGTGAAACCGAATGGAACGAAATTTGGTACAGAGGTAGCACTAGCAAAGGGCACCTCAGTGTCATGTTTTGTGTCACCGCCATCTTGACGGAAACATAATCGTGGCCACCCAAATGTTAAAAGCTAAAATGTAATTACGACCAACCTAATAATCTAGTCTCTACCAAATTTTGCAACAACATATCTTTATGTGGGAAGCATATTCTGACCAAACTGCAAGATCATCAGCCCAATATTTTGCAGATGGTGGCCAAGCATGTGTGCAAATCGATTCCCCCTATCAATTCAAACACGGTGAAACCGAATGGAACGAAATTTCTTACAGAGGTAGCACTAGCAGAGGGCAGCTCAGTGTCATGTTCTATATCACCCCCATCTTGACGGAAACGTAATCGCGGCCACCAAAATGTTAAAAGCTAAAATGTAATTACGACCAACCAAATAATCTAGTCTCTACCAAATTTTGCAACAACATATCTTTATGTGGGAAGCATATTTTGACCAAACTGCAAGATCATCAGCCCAATAGTTTGCAAATAGTGGCCTTGTATGTGTGCAAATCAATTCCCCATATCAATTCAAACACGGTGAAACCGAATTGAATGAATTTTTTTACAGAGCTAGCACTAGCAAAGGGCACCTCATATTCATGTTTAATATCCGTATAGCACGTTGTATTTCAACAAACTACTACAACCAACATTCAATTATACTCCTTGAAAAGGACAAAGAGTTATAACAATACCCATGCATTTAGGAGAAAGTAGGCTATATGTTCTTTACTGAACATCTTGTTCCGTTGTGTGTTCTCCATGACAAATTCAAAATGATGATTTAAGCGTATCTAATTCAAATTATGTCTTTAACACTCATTGTAAACATAACACATGACACACATAACCTAGGCTTGACTGCCCAACCTACGGCCCACGAGACTATTTTCTCCGGCCCGCGCCGTGTCGCCAAAACTTGAAACAACTAAAGCCAACTGGACAAAGAAGTGCGCGCGCAGCTGTACGCAAAGCAGTTCCAGTCGTCGCACTAAACTAAATTATCATGAACTTTATTTCATTATTTGGTTAATAATTGTGTCAAATGAACATGCTGTGTGTCTCTTGAATATCATCGTACTTCTATTTTAGAGGGATTTATTAAGAATATGTAAGTTTATTTTTAATGTTTTATTTTTGTATCCACTACAAACATATAGAAAACTGCAACAATATTATGATGGCGTGATTCATATTAAATATGCCATGCCTGATGAGAAACATTTAAAAATACAAATAAACCGTGATAGACTGTTGGTCCACAACCATCAAAGAGTAAATGTTGGAGATGAATTATCATTTCATCATATGCTTATGTTTGAGGAAAAGGAAGCTGGAAAAACGGTGAATGATTTTTCGCTTTATACAGAAATGGAATATACTGCTATGAAATATGACCAAGTAGTCAGGTCTGTTTATCATCATCATCTGGGCCAATGACCATGTAGTCAGGACTGTTTATCATCATCATCTGGGCCAATGACCAAGGAGTCAGGACTCTTTATCATCATCATCTGGGCCAATGACAAAGTAGTCAGGTCTGTTTATCATCATCATCTGGGCCAATAACCAAATAGTCAGGTCTGTTTATCATCATCATCTGGGCCTATGACCATGTAGTCAGGTCTGTTTATCATCATCTGGGCCTATGACCAAGTAGTCATGTCTGTTTATCATCATCTGTGCCAATGACCATGTAGTCAGGTCTGTTATCATCTTCTGTACAACAATTATCATCATCATCATCTATTAGACTGTGGTGTGTGAGTGTGTCTGGTGGCAGTTGTATGTTTATTAGATATAGTTTCATTGTTTCATTAGACTGTGATGTGTGAGGGTGCATGTGAGTGTGCCTGGTGATGGACAGTTTTAGAGGTAGTACTTGTTGTTGGTGGAACTTAAGTAAATTTTTGATAGTAGAATTTGACTTTACTTGTCTTATAGACGGTTAAGATATTGATAATATAAGCCAACTAATGGCTACACTGCGTTCTGCTGCATGGCCGAAAGCAACGGGAAACTACAGCCGTAATGCTATTCCCGAGGATATGCACCTCTCTATGCATAATTATATGTGTTGATGGCCTACTCCCTTGTAAAATTTCAATCCGGGGGTAACCTAGTCCCCCGTTCGCATCTCCGGGTGAGGAATACTCGAGAGGGGGTTAACATCACAGAAGTGACATCTGACATTCTACGGATCGTAGCGTGGAATGTTAGAAGTAAGCTAGGAGATGGAAGGTTAGAAAGCTTAGAAAAGGAAATGGATAGGTTGAGGTTTGATTTGGTTGGGATTAGTGAAATGCGCTGGCAGGAAGAACAGGACTTTTGGTCAGGTGACAATAGGGTCATTAGCACTAAATCAAACATTGGCCAAGCAGGGGTTGGTCTCATATTGAGTAGGAAACTTGGACAGCGGGTGGAATATTATGAGCAATATAGTGGACGGATTATTGTAGCAAAAATCAATACTAAACCTACGTGCACCACAGTGGTACAAGTCTATATGCCTACCAGTCAAGCTTATGATGAAGATGTTGAAAAGGTCTACGAAGGAATAGATGAAATTCTGAGATATATCAAGGGTGATTAAAATGTTATAGTAATGGGAGATTGGAATGCTCTGGTAGGAAAAGGCAGATAAGGGAAGATAGTAGGAGATTTCGGATTGGGTGAAAGGATTGATTGAGGAAGCAGGCTGATGGAATTCTGCACCGAGCATGAGTTGGTCATAGCTAACACCTTACTCAATAACCACAATAGAAGAATATACACCTGGATGAGACCAGGAGATTCATGGCGTTACCTAATCGACTTCATTATGGTCAAGCAGAGGTTTCGAAACCAGATTTTGGATTGCAAAACATATCCGGGTGCTGACATAAACTCTGACCACAATCTGGTTGTTATGAAATGCAGATTAAAGTTGAAGAAAGTGAAGAAAAGTCAAAAGCCAAAAAGGTGGGCAATAGACAGACTGAAAGTGAAGGATGTAAACGAAAGATTCAAGAAGAGTATAAAGGAAGGACCAATGAAAAACCCTATACCAACTTCAATTGCAGATGAATGGGCACTTTTGAAGAATGAAATAACAAAATCCACAGAAGAAAACGTTGGTAGGAAAGAAAGAATAGGTAATAAACCGTGGATAACTCAGGATTTACTAGAATTGATGGATGAAAGACGGAAACACAAGAATGTAAGAGATAAAAAGGGGAAAGCAGAACACTGACGTCTGAGAAATAAGGTTAACAAGAAGGAAGCGAAAGAAGAATGGTAGAAAGAGAAATGTGCAGGTATAGAAAATTGTCTGAAATTTGAAAAAGTAGACACAGCTTATCGAATGATTAACAGTAATTTTGGGGTAAATAAAAGTAACTGCGGTAATATTAAGGACACAAATGGAAAGCCTCTAACAGATAGGGAAGAAAAGGTTGAGAGATGGAAAGTTTATATTGTGTGTTTGTATAAGGGAAAGGAGATTGAGAATCATGTAATGGAAAGTGAGGAGGAAATTGATGAGGAAGTAAAAGGTGATTTAGTATTGAGATCAGAATTTGACAGAGCATTGGAGGACTTAAGCAGGAACAAAGCACCAGGCATAGATTATATACCGATTGAGTTGCTACGTTGCATAGGAGATGAAGGTCTGATCAGGTTATTTCACTTGGTGTGTAGGATTTATGAGACAGGTGAGGTACCCCCTAATTTCAAGAAGAATGTTATTATCCCTATATCAAAGAAAGTGGGAGCTGACAGATGTGAAGATTACCGTACAATCAGCTTGATTACTCATGCTTCAAAAATCCAGTCTAGAATAATTTACAAAAGGATGGAAAACCAGATAGAAATGGAGTTGGGGTGAAGACCAGTTTGGTTTCAGGAGAAATGTAGGAACAAGGGAAGCTGTACTAAGTCTTAGGCTGATTATGGAAGGTAGAATAAGGAAAAATAAGGGAACGTTCATGGCATTTGAAGACTTTGAAATGGCTTTTGTTAACGTTGATTGGACTAAATTGTTTGAAATTTTGAAATCTATTGGAATAAAGTACAGGGATAGGAGGGTGATCTACAATTTATACAGAAACCATATAGCAGTCATTCAAGCTGAAGGACATGAGAGAGAAGCTGGTATTCTGAAAGGTGTAAGGCAAGGCTGCAACTTATCACCCATAATTTTCAATCTTTACATTGAACAAGCAATGAAGGAAATTGGAGAAAAAATTAAATTGGGAGTGAAGATTCAAGGAGAAATAATTTCAACTCTGAGATTTGCTGATGACATCGTCATCTTGGCCGACACGCCTGAGAATTTGAATGAGTTTTTGAATGGTATGGACTCCGTCTTACGGATTGAATACATGATGAAAATTAATAAATTTAAATCAATAATACTGGAATGCAGCCGAAATGAAACAGAAACCTCTATGGTCATCAAAATGGCAGGTGAAAAGCTGAAGGAAGTAGGAGACTTCTGTTACTTAGGAAGCAAAATAACCAGTGATGGACGATGCAAAGAGGATATAAAAAGTAGGTTGGCTCAGGCAAGGAAAGCCTTTATACAAAAAAGGAATCTTTTGACATCGAATATAGATTTAGGTATTAGGAAGTCATTTTTGAAAGCCTTTGTCTGGAGCGTGGCGCTCTATGGAAGTGAAACTTGGACTATTGATGCAGCAGAAAAGAGGAGAATTGAAGCATTTGAAATGTGGTGTTACAGGAGAATGATGAAGGTCAGATGGGTAGATAGGATGACAAACGAAGAGGTATTAAGGCGAGTGGGAGAGGAGAGATGTTTCGGGCGACTGCTAAAGAATACAAGAAATAGGTTGGTAGGACACATACTAAGACACCCAGGAATAGCAAGCTTAGTTATGGAAGGAAGGGTTGAGGACAAGAACTGTAGGGGTAGACCAAGGTTAGAATATGTTAAACAGATTGCTTCGGATGTAGGGTGTGGTAGCTTGGAGGGCTGCATCAAACCAGTCAAAAGACTGAAGACTCAAACAACAACATAAAGCCACATGGACACATCATGAGAATCAAAAATCAAAGGGTATTTCCCGACCACCTACAGACCTGAAATATGCTATGTAGATAGAACGTTGGTGGCAACCGGTCGAAAAAGTACGAAATGTCAAAATTTTGCATTTGGGATAATATTTAGGGGGCTCAATCTAAATTAAAAATTCAAAATTTACATTTTAAGACCTACAATCTTGATCTGCATTATATGCATGCATTGTGAGGTTCTGATTAATTAATAATCAGTTGACAGAATGGAGATATTTTAATGCATACGGGAGAAATGTACGATTTTAGAGATCTGGCTGCAATTTTTCTAAGTTTTTCTACGTGTTTAAAACGAATAAATTATCAAAATTTGTGATCTTAGGAATATTAAAGGGGTTCAATCTAGTAAATGAAAATTTAGGCTTTACATTTTAAGACTTACGATCCTGATATGCATTATATGCGTGCATTGTGAGTTTCTGATTAATAATCAGTAGAGAGAATGGAGCTATTTTAATGCATAAGGGGGACATTTATGATTTTAGATTTTATTATACGGCGAAAATTAATGGAGATATTTACGATTTTATAATTTTTGGTGGTAATTTTATAGAGTCCATCGAACTGTTATCGAAAGTGAGCCGAATGAATTTTCAGATTTGTGTATTTTAGGAATAATTATATAGGATTTATTTGGTCAATCGGGCGTAATGTTATTTTGCCTTTTGTTTGCTGTTTATTGGATTCATTCCAGTATGATCTGATTATGGGTTGTAATATTTATAGAGGGGTTTGGTGGGGTCGGAAACAATACGTGATTTTGAGTCCAATTTTATAATCTTCGTTCCGCCTGTATAATGTGTGTCTCTGCAGGCGTTTTTAAGAAGGTATAACTCCTAATATTTTCCGCGGTGTGCTTTAATTCTGATAACGTGTTTTATTTTTCGTCAATTGAATATTTGCTTTTGCCAGTTCTTGACTGCTCTTAGCTGTTTTTTTTTTTAAGAAACAGCAACATGATTTCAGAGATTAATGTGACGAATCCTACCGACTTTCAGAGAATTTTATTTTATTTTTCTGCATTGACTTTACGGTTGTATTGCACAAACGTATTTAATGTTACTGGTTTGGTATTATAACTTAGAATGATGAAAGTTGGTTTTGTTTCTGTGACTCTCAGTCATGACATGATACATTTTAAGTACTTTTCTTAATAATATTCACTGCGGATATGCAAATTGCTACCTCATTTCATATATTTTAAGCATACTGCTGTATTTTTTAAATGTATCTTATTAGGACGTTAGTTCAGGGGCATATTTAGATGGGCTCAATATTGTAGAAAGTTTATTTACATTTTACCATATAGAAACTGATATTCAATATATAGACGTATTTTTTTCCTGTTATTAATAATCGGGTGAGTAAAGACCCATATAGTCTACACATCATATTAGTGAAAATGGAAGGAAGTTTATAATTTGACATGACCGTTAATCTCTTGAAAATGAGGCACGGGACCTCCTCTTTTTGTGTGAATTCACAACCACAGCACTTGATATTTCAGATGGTAAATCTCACATGCATTCGATGAGAATTGGACCCAGTCAGCCTTGGTAAGGGGCAAGAGGCGTGACTTCAGCACCACCACGTCCCCTTTATAATAATAATAATAATAACAATAATAATAAGCGGAATAGAAAGTCAAATGTTATTGCCAACCACATAAATAACTGAATGGTGAAAAGAATCTATCTTTGCGAATATGCGTAAAGTTGTAAACTAATTACTGGAGGTTATGCGTTCGTGTACGTTTCTTAGTTCCAAGGTATTTACAGTTTCAGGGATTTGTTACACGGTGATTATATTTCATGTTCTGAACAGCAGCGTATCGGCATTTTGTAACCCATTAGCCACACCACACAATCTAAAACAGACTGTTTTGCTAGGGGACCTGCTTTATTAAATCTTCCCGCCATGTTATACAGTAACTGGCAGTAGGCTAAATGACCTTTTATAATAAAACTCCTGAAAACGATATTACTGGCATCCTAGGGGATCTAGTTTAACGAAATTTCCAGTCATGATATAACTGGTAGTAGGCTAGGGGTCATGCCTTGGCAAAAAAACACCATATTATTATAACTAGAAGTCTACTAGATGACCAGCCATGTCCTAACAGACTTAAAACATAGCAGTGCGCACATTCCTTCATCAATTGGAAAACAATTTAAATAGAGGGAAAAGAGATGTCAAAAAGAGGCAATAGCATTATAGAGAATTGAAATTTGGACTCGTAACCAAACATTATCAGATAAAAAGTACTTTATTTTATGGACTTGAGGGCAAGTGCAAAAAATCCGAAAATTTGACACGCAACAAAAGTGTGGGTCTTCGTACAATGAAAACACTATAAACTTATGGAAAATTATAACAAAGCAAAACTACAATTTTATTCAGACCATTAGCATAATTTATTTTGCTAGGTGACATCGAGGAATCAACTAAAAAATTTACATCAAAGGAAAATACGCATGCAAAATATTCGTCTTAATTTTATTACAAAGTCACAGCAAACATAAAAACCTTAAATTCAGAAATATGTTTTAAGCACTTCAACCCATTACTTTTCCTAAAAATGCATGGTTCGTCAAACGCACCGGGGGCTTGGGGGCGGAGACCCCAACGAGCAAAGCGAGTTATCTATATAAAATTGAATATTTGTTTGTTCGTCTTTCATGTGCTCATATACCATTCTTCCCATTGCGATTCAATGTTGGTGAGTTATTGTGCACACTCCCAGGATGGGTGTAGGCATATTAAATCCAATTTACAATAGATAGGGCGTGTCTAGTTTTAATGGGTGTTGGCGTGCGATTCGTTTCACCAACGTCCCACATGCGTGCATATAACATTCATCCCATTGCGATGCAAGTTTTGGGAATTCTTGTTCCCACTACCGCGAAGGTTTCTAACCTAGTAAATCCGTGTTACATTAGGTAGCGCTCGAGTAGTTTCAGCAAGTGAGTGACGACCTGCAAATCGTTTCAGCAAAAACCCGTATCCGTCCATACACCATTCATTCAATTGCGATGAAATATTACTGAATTGATGTGTGACCTCCTGAGAAGATTCCTTATACACCATATTAAATCCATTTTTAATTTGTAGCGAACGAGGAAATTCAACAAACGAGTGACGGCTTAGGAATCGTTTCAACAAAATCCCGTATGCGTTCATATGCCTTTCATCTGATTGCGATGACATTTTTGTCAAATGTTTTTCCCGCTCCTGCGAAGGTTTCTGATTTAGTAAATCCATTTTGCAATTGGTAGCGCACAAGTAGATTCAACAAATCAGCGACAGACCAAATCGTTTCAACGAAGTGTGTCCGTATACAATTCATCCGATTGCGATGAAACTTTGGTGAGTTGTATACACTCCTGCAAAGGTTTATGAGTTAGTAAATCCATTTTTCAATGGGTGGTTCGGTGCATGAGTAGGGTCAACAAAAGTGTGACGGAACTCGGATGGTTTCAACAAGGTCTAGTTTGCGTTCATAAGCCATTCATACTATTGCGAGATAGTTTGGTGAGTTGTATTGTACACTCCTGCGAAGGATTATGGCTTAGGAAATCCATAGTACAAACGGTAGCGCACGAGTAGTTTCAACAAATGGGTAACGGCACGCGAATCTTTTCAATAAAGTCTCGTAAGCGTTCAGACACCATTTATCCTATTGCGATGAAACTTTGGTGAATTGTTGTGCACGCTCCCACGAATGTTTCTAAATAAGTATATCCGCTTTACAAACGTTTAGAGGTAGTTATCGAAAAAAAAGAAAGAATTGTATTGTGTGTCCAAAAGCACTTCAACATTACAGTTATAACGACAACACATTCCTTGATTGGCATTGCAACGCATGCCGGGGACAACTAATATATAATATTTTCGATTGCAAATACACACTATAATGGTTAACATTATAACGTGTGAGTAAGTATACATTTGGTAGTTATTGATTTGTAACTACTCACACGTTATAATGTTAAGCATTGGGTGTAAGCTGGGTATCGGGATGGTCCGGACGGCACCGGTAGCAAGCCTAACGCCACTATTGTGGATACTGTCCAGCATTTTCAAGGTTGCCGGCCTTGCTGAACAGAATGTCGTTGAATCATAGTCTAGCCGAGACAGGACGAGGGCTTGGTAGAAACGTAGCAGCACCGCATGGTCAGCTCCCACGTGTGCCATTAAGAAACTTGAGAATGTTCAGTTTCCTGAAACACGCCGTTTTTAGTTGCCGTATATGGTGCTGCCACATTAATATGTTGTCAAAATGGAGCCCCAGGAAGCGATAAGTGTCTACCAACGGCAACGTAGCATACCAGAGACGTAGGACAGGGTGCAAATTTAACTTCTGGAGCCGACACCAATGGACGACGGAGGTTTTCGCTACTGAAAAACGAAAACCCCGGTCGTGCGCCCACCTGCCAACCCGGTTAATAGCTAGCTGCAATTACCGTTCCACGATTGCCATACTTCCAGAGCTGTAATGCAGAGCTACATCGTCAGCGATGGAGCAACCGAGGGTACAGAGGCGGAAACAATGCCGTTTATGGCAATCGTGAACAAGGTCACACTCAGCACAAAACCCTGAGGAACTCCCTTCTCTTGGGTATAATATTGCGAAAATGTCCTTCCGACCCTTACTCGGAAGAGTCAGACGTACGTCAAATTCGCAATGAAAATCGGGAGGTTACCGCGGAGTCCATACTCGTAAAGGGTGGAAAGGATCCCGTAGCGCCATGTGGTGGCGTAGGCTATCTCGACGTCAAAGGAAACCGTGAATAAGTGTTGCTTTCGGAGAAGAGCCTCCTGTATAGCGCTCTCATGTCGCACCAGACGGTCGGTGTTTGACCTACGAGAGCGAAAGCCACACTGGTACTGTACCCTTATAACTGGATGATCCATCAATATCCTCCAGCTGGAAATAATCTGGGATTGTAGCATCTTGAAGTCCCGGCTAAAAACGACATGGTGCCACTTGGCGAAACACTTAGAATAAGGGACAGGTATTTTCTCAGTCGGAATGTGCTGCAGTATATAACTACTGAACAGTAGGGTCATCTAACTACTTAGGATAAAAAGTCTATTAAAATCTGGGGCGTAAGGATGCGGATTAGGTCCCTCGGGAACTTCCACCCTACAGCACATTCCTCTACAATCTAACTACAAGTATAATGCCAGTTTCCTATAAAACAATCAGGAAATCGTCAACACGAATCCGTCTATTTTTAAAAAAGCAATACACTTCTCGTGTCATCGAGCTTTGATTAATGGCTCTAAAAAAACAATGAAATAAATATTAATGACCAAGTGTCATTAATCCATATAAAAGTACAAGTCGTTTCATTAAGAAACCGTAAAAACTGTTACGTGTAAGCTTCAATAAGCTTCTACACAGCGAACAACTGCTGTTACCTAGGTGACGGGAGTTTATAACAAGAAAAATATTATAAGCTAAAAATTTTAAATAATCCCAAAAATAAATGACGTTACCCCTGACGTAGATCTCCGTCATTACAAATACGATTCATTACTCTATACAATTTATCTCCCGCACATTACATTAATATTTCTTCCTCTAGGAATCGCAAAATCTCTACACAAAGTTTTAAAGTTTAAATTTAAAATATAAAACACTCCTAAATCTATTTACGAATCTATGTGAAATACATTTAATATAACATTCTATACAATGAAAATAATCACGTCGTAGTTCATCAAATACATACTTAGAATAAAAATACATACAACGCGTTCCTTCCTTTCTTCTGACAATACAACATGTAACTGTCCTTCTACATCACTCCTGCCTCCCAACGGGCTTCAGAAATATATTACTTCACTCTACTTTGTCTTGTTCGTGTTTTACGTTACAATCTGGGATTCTATAATCCAAACAATTAAGTAGAGACTAGTTCAAAAACCTCCTACAACTTATCTGTTCATGTAATAAATGTACTTAATAAAAATACACATTTCCACTCGTCGAATAATTACCATAAATGAAAACATTCGGATAAGAACCATTTAATAGATCTCAGTATACTCTCAGCTTCAACAAAGATCCATTAAATCCTATAATTTCTATCAGATTGAACTTCATCCAGGATCCGCTGTCCTGTGAATTTCAAGGAGTTTCACCTCTATTGAGACTATTTCAATAACATCCACAATTAATAAACTTCCATAACATTTCTTATAACTTCTTACTTTCATGAAATACACGCGTCTGTCACTACAGACATTTCTAAAAAAATAGATCAATGGCTACAAACTGGCTCACTGTCCGGCAACAAATACCTCCGTCTACAACGGGAATAATAAATCTCATCCATCGAGATACTTCGCAAACTTCCATAACATTTCTTTCTTTATACTTTCCAATAATAAACTCTTCTTTCAGTTACCACAATCTTAATGACAATACAATAAAAATACTGGTTCTCTCCATGACTCAATTTAATAGGTAATACTATAAAATGATAATCTTTAAATAACAATCTTATTTCTTTGCTTCACTCACATTTCTTAAAAATATTTCAACAAACTGTAACATTCCTTCCATTCCATCATTACGTTATTTCTTACTTCAAAATATGCTCTCGTTTGCATCTGTTAATTACGCACTACAATTCTTTACAGATTCTTTCTTTACTGTCGGTTCAACAAATACTAATACTTTCGAAAAACATAACTTACAAAATTTCTTCACTAAATCTGTTTCATTATTTCTCAGATCGTGGCGTTATATAGATCTCTACAATAGATCTTTCTGGATCGCATTCTTTGACATATACTTCCTATCACATATTTGGAAAACATTTCCATCATTACAATCATTAATAAAACAACGATATCGTTCGATTTAAAACACGTTTGAATTTTACTATAACTATTCTGAATTAAACTATAAAATCTCCCTTCAAATTTCGAATATCGCAAAACTTTTAAAATCGAAATTAAAAATCCCTAAAATTCCTAAATCTTCGAAAAATACGACCAAACGTCCGCATGATGTTTTTTACGAATATAAGAATGAAAACTGCACTAATCTAATAAACAATATAGAAAAATGACATTCAACAATAGTTGTCGGATATTCAAGATATACAATTCTACAAAGTGGGGCGTTCAATGTAGGTCCGTAGACTACCTTCTGCTGGGTTAGAGTTGACATGAAGCGGACTTCCTTTGGTTACTCATTAGAATCGGAATGTTTCTAGCAGCTTAAGACAGCGTGGTGGTCAGCATTCTTGTCCAATTCTCCCTCCGAATATCTCGTGCGGTCAGGTCCTGGGATACGAACTCGATCAACATCGTGCTGTCGCCTCCTTCCGCCGATGACTCTTCTGATTGAGATGGGATAGCCCTTTCTCTCTTCGGCACCGGGTAATTCCCTGGTCGCCCTCGTCCATGAATAACTTCAAGTCTTCTTCCCCAAAGTTCCCTGTAGATCGTCATTTGAGATGGTAAAATGACTGATAATTGTAGAATTTCTATTACGGGAGAGATGAGATTTTAATCTCCCCCGAAATGTTGATGTTAAGTCATTTCGGATGTTCTTGATGCCATCATAGCGTCGTTCCCATAATTGTTTAAGCGTTCATCACGACGCTTGTAGAATCGTCATGAAGTTCCTCCCTCAACTTTTGGAGTTTTATCATTCTTGAAACTGTAGATTTGTCGTATAAATTTATAATTGTTTCTTCGCTGAAAGTCGATTTTAATATCACTTGCACATTACTAAGTGCCTTCGGTGAATATTTTCTATTTGCTTCTTCAACTTGGAGAGTAGTTTGTTTGAACGCCCTTCTGATTCAAAGTCGAGGTTGATAAGAGTCTCGCTTCCTCTTTTCTTTCCCCCGCGTCTAATTTACAAAAACCGCGTCCTTTCTCAATCCATGGATCTGATTGTTTGCTTATATTAATTGATCAAACTCTTCATTAATTACTTAAATCCTCGGCTGTAATTATCGTCAATCGTTCTTAGTTATCATTTAACACTCTTCATGATGGTTTAATATAATAACTTTTTCCTAGTAATTATATATGTTAATTACTCTGTTGGTATTAATTTTAATAGGCGGCTCCTCATTGGTTCTAGTCGCGTGTCGAACTCGCGCCAGTTCCCCTACTCCTTCTCCTCGCCACACGCTCGGTTTCTCTCTCTAAGATTTGACTCGGGCGTCCTCGTTGCTGCTCGGCCTCTTTGTCATCTCGGCGAAGCAAGTTCTGAGTCCCGTAGCGACTAATAATTTGCTATTGGCCGGTCGAATGAACTCAGTTAATTCCTTCGCTCAACAAAGCTGTTTTGTGTCAGCTTCCAGCATCGATAAATATTAACATGGGCTAATTTAGGAAACTTTCCACTAGATGTATAATTTTCTGTCTCGTCTCTCCCAACAAGTACAATCCTCACTCAATTTTTCAATGCAAAAGTGTGGAACAAAGCTTTTGAAATATCTTCTTTAACACTGAATTAGACCATACTTAACTCACTATTCTACCTTCCTGTAGTAGCGTTTTTAATTCTTGGCATTGTAATTTCCCACAACTTGATTGTCATGAATGTTCACAATTTTGTAATAAGTATTACCATAACTTTCAATTTCTTTGAAGGGACCATAATATGCCTTAGCAAATTTGGGGTATATCTGCTTTGACACATCAGCCTTTATGGGTCTTTTAATAACCACTAATTCATCTGGTCCCAGCGGTGTATCGTAACGTTTTCCTAGCGTGCGTTTTCCCCGTCTCTCCCCTGCTGTGATTAGATTCTGGCGGGCTACCTCAATTCTTCTTTCCCTCGTGGGTAGGTGAACCTTAGGTATATCTATGAAAACATCATCCCATGGTCGTTCAGGTTTTCTGTTGAAATGTAGTAGAGTTGGAATATCTGCCGTGCTTTCGTGTATTGTAGAATTGAGACATTCCTCAATGAGGGGTACAATTCTAATCCATTCCCTGTGGTTATCTGAGCAGTATAATCTTGCGTATTTACTTATCTCCTTGATCGATCTCTCCACCGGGTTCGATTCTGGGTTCCTGTAGCTGTAGAAAATCTGTTTAATCTCGAGCCTCTCCATCGCGCTCTTGAATTCTTCTGACGTAAATTGCGTTCCATGGTCTGTCAAAATACTATCAGGTTTTCCTGCTCTTGGTATTACATTCCTTTCGATGTGTTTGATCACGCTCTTCGAGTTTACTTTCTGCATTGGATTTATAATCACGTACTTTGTAAATACATCGATTGTTATGAGCAAGTACTGATTACCGCGATATGCCTTAGGTCCTGGGCCAAATATGTCCATCGAATACATTTCACGGTTTTTTTCGGGTATTATAGACCTCGGTTTTTCCTTGAGTAACGATGAAGCTTGCTTACTCAGCTGGCAGTTATTACATGTCCTAATAACATTGGCTACGGTAACTCTCATATTAGTCCAATTGAACTGTTCTTTCACGGTGGCCGACGTTTTGTCCACACCACCGTGACCAATGCTATGACGTGTTAACCATATAACTCGGTTGTCAAGGTTCGGTGGAATTACAACTCTAATTTGCGTTTTCTCTGGGTATTTATATCTGCATACAATCTCTCCACAGAGTAGGTGTTTTCGTGCTAGCTTTCTCGTTTCTTCGTAATCAGGATCTTGTTGGTCCATTCTGCCTTTCAGGAATCGAAAAATTCGTCGTGTAGGTGCATGACTTTTCTGCGTGACTGCAAAGTTTTTTAGTCGGTCGATCGTCTCTTGATCTTGCCTTTCAATCTGGATAGCATTAACTTGAATACTGCCCGTCGGATTGCGAGATAATGCATCCGCTAACAGGTTGTCTCTCCCGGGCTTGTGCACAATTGTTGCATTAAAATGTAGGAGGAACAGTGACCATCTGACAAGTCGATCACTAGACAAGTCAGTCTTCAGCATAAACTGCAATGCCTTGTGGTCTGTAACAATGATTATCTGGCGTCCGGTAAGTACCTTTTTCCACTGTTGTAGGGCCGAAATAAAAGCCAAAGCTTCTAATTCCGTTGTGGAATATTTAGCTTCGTGTGCCTTCAATTTCCTGCTATTAAAAGCGATGTAATGTTTCTGACCATTGTTATCCAGCTGATATAAGACAGCACTAGTTCCAATTTTAGATGCGTCTGATTCCACATAGAATGTCCTCTCAAAGTCAGGATATTCTAACTTCACATTTTCCTTACGCATATTCTTGGCGTCTTGAAAATCTCTCTCCGTTTCTGCATTCCATTGCCAACGATTATTCTTTTTCAAGAGTTCATACAACGGTGCCATTGTCTCTGAATAGCGTGGACAATGCTGGGAAAAATACTGGCAAACACCAAGAAAACTTCTCACCTTCTTTGTTTGTGTAGGCTTCGGAAAGTTCATTATCACTTCCACTTTATCCTGGTTCGGTTGGTAACCATCTTTATCTATAGTATGCCCCTAAAAAGATGATTTTCTCTTGGAAAAAGTTGCATTTCTCAATGTTTACTTTGATGTTCGCTTTCCGGAGATTCTCAAAAAGTAACTTGAGATGAATTAAGTGTTCGTGAATCGTAGTCAAAGAAACGATAATGTCGTCTATGTAACAGATAGCGTTCTTCTTTACGTCCTCGCTTAACTGATTATCCAGTGTTCTAATCAGTGCTGGTCCACTGTTTATAATTCCAAAAGGACGACGGTTGAAAATCCAGGCAGTCTGGTCAAATAAAAATCCAGTATACATTTTACTTTCTTCGGTGAGCTCAATATGATAGAAGGAAGAAGGTATATCTAAATTTGAAAAGCCTTCTTTTCCTTCGAACTGCTTTAGTAGCTCCCTAATTTTCGTCGGGCGGTCATTTTCTTTGAGAATGAGACCATTAATCCGTTTGGCGTCTAAGCATAGCCTTAATTGCCCATTTGCCTTTTTTTACCACAGTGATGGAGTTAATATATGACGTAGCTTGTTTCCTAATTATTCCGTCCTTTTCCATCTTCCGAATGATCTCAGCTACCTCGTCATGGTACTTCTCTGGAATTGGGTAAGGTTTTCTCTGATAAGGAGTAGTATCAGTAAGCCTTATGTGGTACCTAAATCCCTTGATTAATCCAGGTTTATCATCAAATATATCTGCATATTCCTGAATTAAATTTCCAAATATCGCTTCATGCTGTGTAAAACCTTTCACTTTCAATCCATAATGTCTCATTTCTGCTTCTACTTCCGCAATGACTTGATTCAGAATAATCTCTCTTGGTTCCTTTTCTGGAAGGTTTTCTTCAGACTCTTCTGTGTCAATCTCGTCATAGAATTTCCCTATTCTTTTCCGCATGTCTATTATTGCTCCTACCTTTGTGATAAAGTCAATCCCAATGATCACATCGAAATTAATATTTTCTACCACACTGAAAATGTGTTCATAACCACGCTTATTAATGGTGAATTCCATTAGAAATTGGATTCGACATTTTACTGACTTATGTCTGAAAATCCCTCGTATTTTCAAACTGGAGACTGGCATGGAGGTAATTTCTTCTCCGTCCTTTAATTTCTCATAGGAATCTTGTGAAATTATCGAAATTGCTGCGCCCGTATCCAAAAGTGTTTTTAACGTGGTTTCAACCACTATAATATTTATAATAGGCAACTCAGCCATTCTCTCTTTCTCTAGGATATCTTCCTCGAATAACAAATCGTCATCCGTCGTCTGATATATCTCATTTACCGTGATTTTATTAGTAGGTGAAGTTTTTCTGCCGTTTATTGTTTTTTCCCATTTGAAGTTTTTTTTTGTCTAGAGGTGTCCTCGTTATTACCTCTATTCTCTTGCCTACTCGTGCCTGGTTTCGGTTCGTCCTCTCTCGGTCTCTCTTCTCTACTTCTCCAATTTTCCTCCTGTTGACCTCGGATATAATCTCTGTTCTCTTGGTTTCTCCTCTGCTGGAAATTCTGACGATTGTTATTATCGTCATTCCAGTTCTTATACCGGGAATATCCTTGGCGATTATTGTTATTTTCGTTGTTATTACTTCTCTGGTAATAATTATTCTGGCGATAATTATTATTATACTGATAACCCGATCTTCTGGCTTGAGTATTGTTTCTGGCGTATCTCGGATATGGCCTGTTATCCAGTTGCCTTAGGTTCTGATACTCGTTTCTCTGATTCTGAGTATAAGCATTTCTTACCGGTCCTCCTCTCCTATTATCGGTGATATTTTCTTCCGTTCATTGTACTTCGTCAATCATTATAGTGTTGACTTCTCGAATGTCTGTTCTTGGGCTACGAAAATTAGAATTCGTTACACTCGAAGTTTAGTCAAGCTGTCTCAGTAGATCATCCATTTCTTGGAGACTCGATACTCTAGATGCAATTATGTTTCTCCTAACATCCGCTGGAAATTGCCGTGAGATAGTTTGTATCATTTCTATGTCTGACGGTGCCGGTTGCAAATATTGAAGACGTGCTAATTGCGTCGCGAAGTAGCTAGCATAGCGTGTGTTATCCGAACCCGCGTACATACGGGAGTATGCTTCTGCTCTAACATTGTGCTGTTCATCTACCGACCAAAATCGTTTTATGAGGGCATTAGCAAATTCCTCAAAACTTAGGAAAGTCCATCGGAACGCTCTGAACCACTGAAGTGCGATATTGCTTAAGTAACGCTCTACCAGTCCTAACTTTCTTTCTTCGGGAACATTATTCTCCAGAAAGTACTCTGAGATATCATTAATAAACTCTATTGGTGTTATTCCATAATTTCCTGGAAACGTGCGTGATTTCTGGTCAATATTCCGAATTATAATAACGTTTGGAACATTCGATGATGTGTTACCACGTGACATGTTTTCCATGGGTGTCGAAAATAGTACTTGGTTCTCCCTAGCTTGCGGTGTATTTAACCTCATAGCTTGGATTAATTCCTCCTCTAATTTATCGATTCTTTCTTGCGAAATTCTCCGTTCTTCTCTGATGCTACTAATTTCTGTCCATTCTGGCATTGACGTATTTCAGTTAGTTAACTCAGTAGTCCGACCTTTAATAACATCCTCCATGATGCGAGAATTGCCTACTTCTAACTCCTGCATTTTACTTTTTATCGATTCGATTTCGTTATTTAAATAGGAGATTTTAACTTTTAGTGCATCATCTATGTGTTCTTTGATCTTATCACTCAGATCTGGTTCTAAATCTACTGACAATATGTCCTGTAAACTATGAATTCTCTAAAAAATCTTTCCTAATTTCTTCAACGTCTTTAGTACTACGATACTCTGACATTACAAGTTTTTTAGAAAAATCATATTCTAAACTTTTAACAGTTATGCCTGAGGCTTCAGTTAACTCAGTTTTGAGTTTATCAACACTTTCACTTACCACATGGTTAATATCAATTTCAATGTCGGCCCTTACAAAATCAGCTTTCTGATTCACCTGTATTTGTAGCATTGCCACAGTTGTTTTCAACTCATCCAGGTTAAAGTTGATACTTGTGTTCACAGATTGGAGCTTGCCTAACTGGAGGGTTATGTTATCCTCAAATTCATTTAATCTTTTACTGTTATCTTATGATTGAATTTCTAAGGCGGCCAAAGAGGTTTGGGTCCTAGCTAAAGTATACTGTGTTTCAGTGGACTGAGTTTGCAAGGTAGCCTAAGTGGCTTGGGTGGTGACTAATGTAGCTTGGGTTTCTGTAGCTCTAGTATGTAGGGTAGCTAACTTATCTTTCGTTTCATTGGAGTTTGTTTGCAGAGTAGTTAGCGTTTCTATGGTTTCATTATTCTGAGTTTGCAGGGTTGTTAATGTTACTTGGGTGTTAGCTAATGTGGCTTGGGAAGTATTTACAATAGCTTGGGTCTCAGCTAACCTTCTTTGGGTCTCGATAGCACTAGTTTGACATTCCCTGGCTATCCTATCTGCGTCAGCTTTCGCTTCTTTCCCAATTCCTTCTGCACTTTTCTTAATTTCTCTCTCTAACTTTTTCTGGTTTTGGTGGGTGGCTTGGTGTAGGGCTTCTAAGTCCTCATCTAATTTGCCTTGGGTCTCCTGCAACGTAGCAAACATTACCTAAATAGCATCCAGGTCTCCTGGCATCTTCTTTCTTGAGAAATAGGGAACATATACTATGACAACAATCAAGAATATCCGAAACAACTACCATTTATACCACTATATTAAAATGAAGGAGATTTTACCGTTTATCAGTTACTTAATCTATTTCATTAATATCTTGCTCCCTGTCTGGCAAATTATCATTTGTAGTCAACGGTCTACGAAAAATAAAATAAACTCACAACAGTCTAAATGACAATATTAATCTAACATGACTTATGTCTTCAAAATAACCATAAAAATCGGTAAATTAAATAAATAAGACCTAGCCATGACCTCTCTAAGGTTATTCCTTCGGACTAGTCTTCTTTAAAACACAATACATGGTTAATTATTCAGGTTAGATTTCTTTCAGAAAATCATTTCTTACCTCGATAAATATTGGTTGACTTTCATTACAAATTTTTAGTCTTCCTCCATTTATCTCACACTCTCGTGTATAATCAACAATGTTCCTAAGGCGATCACATCATGTCAAGGATCCATAATGCGTCTCCCTTCCCCTAATTATCCAAACGAATTGCTTGCCAACAAACTATTGGACTTACCAGTAACTGACATATGGGTAATTCTATAAAAACAAACTAGACACTGAATTTGGGTCAAAATCACTAACCAACATATTCACAGTGCTATTAAAATATTCTACGCTGACAACTGAGGACCTCAAAACTCGAGCCCAAAACGTTGCTGCGCCATTAAAATAACTATACTGGCAACCACGGGACCTCAAATCACTAGCAAACACTTTGGAGCGCCATTAAAATAACTGTACCCTTATAACTGGAGGAACCACCAATAACCTCCGGCTGGAAATAATCTGGGATTGTAGCATCTTGAAGTCCCGGCTAAAAACGACATGGTGCCACTTGGCGAAACACTTAGAATAAGGGACAGGTATTTTCTCAGTCGGAATGTGCTGCAGTATATAACTTCAGAACAGTAGGGTCATCTAACTACTTAGGATAAAAAAGTCTCTATTAAAATCTCGGGCGTAAGGATGCGGATTAGATCTCTCGGGAACTTCCACCCTACAGCACATTTCTCTACCATATAACTACAAGTATAATGCCAGTTTCCTATAAATCAATCAGGAAATCGTCAACACGAATCCGTCTATTTATTAAAAAAGCAATAAACTTCTCGTGTCATCGAGCATTGATTAATCGCTCTCAATAAAAACAATGAAATAAATATGAATGACCAAGTGTCATTAATCCATATAAAAATACAAGTCCTTTCATTAAGAAACCGTAAAAACTGTTACGTGTAAGCTTCAATAAGCTTCTATACAGCGAACAACTGCTGTTCCCTAGGTGACGGGAGTTTATAACAAGAAAAATATTATAAGCTAAAAATTTTAAATAATCCCAAAAATAAATGACGTTACCCCTGACGTAGATCTCCGTCATTACAAATACGATTCATTACTCTATACAATTTATCTCCCGCACCCTAACATTAATATTTCTTCCTCCAGGAATCGCAAAATCTCTACACAATCTTTTAAAGTTTAAATTTAAAATATAAAACACTCCTAAATCTATTTACGAATCTATGTGAAATACATTTAATATAACATTCTATACAATGAAAATAATCACGTCGTAGTTCATCAACTACTTACTTAGAATAAAAATATATACATCGCGTTCATTCCTTTCTCCTGACAATACAACATGTAACTGTCCTTCTACATCACTCCTGCCTCTCAACGGGCTTCAGAAAAATATTACTTCACTCTACTTTGTCTTGTTCGTGTTTTACGTTACAATCTGGGATTCTATAATCCATACAATTAAGTAGAGACTAGTTCAAAAACCTCCTATAACTTATCTGTTCATGTAATAAATGTACTTAATAAAAATACACATTTCCACTCGTCGAATAATTACCATAAATGAAAACATTCGGATAAGAACCATTTAATAGATCTCAGTTTACTCTCAGCATCAACAAAGATCCATTAAATCCTCAGATTTAACTTCATCCAGGATCCGCTGTCCTGTGAATTTCAAGGAGTTTCACCTATATTGAGACTATTTCAATATCATCCACAATTAATAAACTTCCATAACATTTCTTATAACTTCTTACTTTAATGAAATACACGCGTCTGTCACTACAGACATTTCTACAAAAATAGATCAATGGCTACAAACTGGCTCACTGTCTGACAACAAATACCTCCGTCTACAACGGGAATAATAAATCTCATCCATCGAGATACTTCGCAAACTTCCATAACATTTCTTTCTTTATACTTTCCAATAATAAACTCTTCTTTCAGTTATCACAATCTTAATGACCATATAATAAAAATACTGGTTCTCTCCATGACTCAATTTAATAGGTAATACGATAAAATGATAATCTTTAAATAACAATCTTATTCCTTTGCTTCACTCACATTTCTTAAAAATCTTTCAACAAACTGCAACATTCCTTCCATTCCATCATTACGTTATTTCTTATTTCAAAATATGCTCTCGTTTTCATCTGTTAATTCCACACTACAATGCTTTACAGATTCTTTCTTTGCTGTCGGTTCAACGAATTCTAATACTTTCAAAAAACATTACTTACACAATTTCTTCACTAAATCCGTTTCATTTTTTCTCAGATCGTGGAGTTATATAGATCTCTACAATAGATCTTTCTGGATCGCATTCTTTAACATATACTTCCTATCACATATTTGGAAAACATTTCCATCATTACAATCATTAATAAAACATAGATATCGTTCGATTTAAAACACGTTTGAATTTTACTATAACTATTCTGAATTAAACTATAAAATCTCCCTTCAAATTTCGAATATCGCAAAACTTTTAAAATCGAAATGAAAAATCCCTAAAATTCCGAAATCGTCGAAAAATACGACCAAACATCCGCATGATGTTTTTTACGAATATAAGAATGAAAACTGCCCTAATCTAATAAACAATAAAGAAAAATGGCATTCAACAATAGTTGTCGGATATTCAAGAAATACAATTCTACAAAGAGGGATGTTCAATGTTGGTCCGTAGACTACCTTGTGCTGGGTTAGAGTTGACATGAAGCGGACTTCCTTTGGTTACCCATTAGAAACGGAATGTTTCTATCCGCTTAAGACTGCGTGGTGGTCAGCATTCTTGTCCAATTCTCCCTCTGAATGTCACGTGCGGTCAGGTCCTGGGATACGAACTCGATCATCATAGTGCTGTCGCCTCCTTCCGCCGATGACTCTTCTGATGGAGGTGGGATAGCCCTTTCTCTCTTCGGCACCGGGTAATTCCCTGGTCGCCCTCGTCCATGAATAACTACAAGTCTTCTTTCCCAAAGTTCCCTGTAGATCGTCATTTGAGATGGTAAAATGACTGATAATTGTAGAATTTCTATTACGGGAGAGATGAGATGTTAATCTCCCACGAAATGTTGATGTTAAGTCATTTCGGATGTTCTTGATGCCATCATAGCGTCGTTCCCATAATTGTTTAAGCGTTCATCACGACGCTTGTAGAATCGTCATGAAGTTCCTCCCTCAACTTTTGGAGTTTTATCATTCTTGAAACTGTAGATTTGTCGTATAAATTTATAATTGTTTCTTCGCTGAAAGTCGATTTTAATATCACTTGCACATTACTAAGTGCCTTCGATGAATATTTTCTATTTGCTTCTTCAACTTGGAGAGTAGTTTGTTTGAACGCCCTTCTGATTCAAAGTCGAGGTTGATAAGAGTCTCGCTTCCTCTTTTCTTTCCCCCGCGTCTAATTTACTAAAACCGCGTCCTTTCTCAATCCATGGATCTGATTGTTTGCTTATATTAATTGATCAAACTCTTCATTAATTACTTAAATCCTCGGCTGTAATTATCGTCAATCGTTCTTAGTTATCATTTAACACTCTTCATGATGGTTTAATATAATAACTTTTTCCTAGTAATTATATATGTTAATTACTCTGTTGGTTTTAATTTTAATAGGCGGCTCCTCATTGGTTCTAGTCGCGTGTCGAACTCGTGCCAGTTCCCCTACTCCTTCTCCTCGCCACACGCTCGGTTTCTCTCTCTAAGATTAGACTCGGGCGTCCTCGTTGCTGCTCGGCCTCTTTGTCATCTCGGCGAAGCAAGTTCTGAGTCCCGTGGCGACTACTAATTTGCTATTGGCCGGCCAAATGAACTCAGTTAATTCCTTCGCTCAACAAACCTGTTTTGTGTCAGCTTCCAGCATCGATAAATATTAACATGGGCTAATTTAGAAAACATTCCACTAGATGTATACTATTCTGTCTCGTCTCTCCAAACGAGTACAGTACTCAGATAGGAGACCTCCCTCTTCCAAGAACCATACCAGTTGACGGTTCACCATCTTTTCCATCAGCCTACATAGGCCATTTCCTATAGCCCATTGTTTTCCCCATAACCAGTAAAATACAGATTTTAAGTCTCACTTTGACAGAATAGAAATATCCTGCACTAGCACCAATTGATAGCGTACAGGTACTATGTGGCATCGTTTTCTTCTTTAGTTCAAATAACACACAATAAGCTGTTACAAACGCTTTGAAATAAAAATGTATCGTAATGTCAATTGTCATTCTTCAAATTCGATGCGTATGGAATGCCAACGTGCGGCAAACCTATGGAGCCCTACAGAAAAGTCATGATTTCTAGCGGAAAAGTTCCACATAATGCCACAACCTGTTTCTCACATACTGTAAGATAACCCTACTGCTGCAGAGATATAATAAAGATTCTTTGCAGCAAATGGCCAAAAATTGCTCTTAATTACATTACGTTAAACTGATTTTTGTTTGACCAATCTGCCACTTAGTACACATCACAACATGATATTAATTAAACATCTTCTCGCACAACACACATATACATATACGTCAGAGATATTTCCATGCGTTTTCATGTCCTTAAATGGTATCTGTCGCATGGGCCATCGCAAAGTTGGTACCACGGTTGACTGATTGCGATTTGCGCTCTCCTCAATCGGCCTAGACCAAAAGATTTGGTATAAGAATGCCTAGAGATAAAGCTGCCCCAGGCGTTCTAGTAACTCTGCCAACACAAAGACAGACATGCCATATGAATGTGTAATATATCGCACGGTATTTCTTGCAAAAATGGAAATGATTGTAATACTGTATACCTGTATATGCGTGATAAGAAATATGTATGCGTCTCCAAATTAATACTTTGCATATACGAGTAATCTGTGATTTTGGAAAGAAACATAACAATCACTTACTTTAATGTTGGTAACACATTTGCTAAAATTCATAGCACACCCTCCAACCCGGAATGTCTCTTCATCGATGAGTCGCCGCAGGACTTTTGAAGAGAAGATAGAAGGACAAAATCCAGACTATACGCTATGTTTAACACTTACACTAATCGGCCAACATGGGGAGAACTACGCAAGCGTCTGGGAAATCCTACCTAACTGAGCAGAGCAGATCATCCACATAAAGTCAAGGTTCGACCACTGCGTACAAATTATGGGAAATATTCTTTATTAACCGTGGTATTGATAATTGAAATTCATTACCTTCCTCAGTCTTAGAGCCTTTCCCCAAACATATTGATGTGTTTAAGAGAAGATTGAAATTGTGTGTAAATACTACGATGTAATTACTGTAGTTCTTACATTGCGATTTATATATATTGTTTTTGATGTTATTGTTGGCGATTTTCTGTATTTGTACAATTTGCCACGACCGAATTACCCCCTTTTGCAAATATTATATATAATAATATAACATGGCGAGAGTCAATAACTAGGAAGACTGCTATGCGTGTATTCTTTTAGAATGAAAATGTTACTGCACATCAACAAACGCACCTTTCTTGACGACTTAGGAACGATATGCAATGGCAAGCCTATGCAAGACGGTTGGAAGATTCCTGGTCAATTCTGGAGACGAGAAGGGACTCATTTTCCTTACGCCTGGTCCCCCGTTGCTAAAATTAGTTCTCTCATGGCTCTAGCATCTTAATTTAGTCTTATATCAATTTACAGCCACAAGAGGAAACTTTTCAATTGCACCTTTTGGAAGGATTCCAGTCCAGGTCGTTGTAGAGCGCAGCTCGCATCTAATCGGCTGTGGTTGGCACACGCATAATTCATCTGGTTGCTAGTAGATGTCTCTCATGCAGATCTGGCAGCGAACGTTGTTTTAATTAAATATATATCTCTCATTGCAAAATGCAGAATATAACGCTTTATTTTTTAACATCTGAGTAATTAAGAAATAATAAATATTAAAAAATCAATGAAAAAGTAACAACTCTGATGGGTTTTGAGCTCCGGCCAAACGGATAAAAGATCCAAAGCTCTACCACGGAGCCAAACATGTCTCCCGAAGTGCATCGTTGTCAATCGACACACATACAATGTCTTAGCAAATAATGATTTGGACTAAACGATTTCTGCAGGGGAGTACATTTTTATTATAAACCATTTCATACAGAGTTTATATTAATTCAATCAGTGGGCTCTATTGCATGCACCATACTGAAACTAGTGTAATATAGCTCAGGCAAGAGAGATCAACTGCCACCTTGTCTTGTAACCGAGACAACTCACTTATTTAAAGTCACTGCTACAGTATAATATTAAAATATAAACTATTAATATCGAACGGGCCACGATCTTTAGGAAAGTTTAAACTATTCTCGGTTCGATAATCGGAACTGGTGGATCCTATGTTACGGATGTAAATGCTTGCATAATTCACACGGCCGCTATCCTGAAATGGTATAACAGATGACCTTGTAATCTGGGCGCAGGACGCGTCCGATATGAAGGTATGTTTTTACAATACTTGGTAGAGATCCGATGATTAGTTTAGTTGTAATTTAATTTTTAGTATTGAACATTGGAGTGGCCGCCAGTATGTTTTGGTAAACATGGCGGCAATATAGGACAATACATTGAGGTTCTCGCTGCTAGTGATACCTCTGTACAAAATTGCGTTTAATTCGGTTTCGTCATGTTTGAATTGATAGGTGGACAGACAAACACACTCACACACAAACTGATAATTATTGGCCCATGTAGATCTCATATGTCTAATTTTTTTTAAATCAAATGTAGGCTAAAAAATGTAATCTAAGCTTTTCCGGATAGTCTCGCCACGTACATTGCAGCAATAAGGGTCCGTTGAATACTCAAGTCCTCATATCGAAGTTCGGTTGACATTGGTCGTAAGAGATTGTTAATAGATGATACTAGCGCCTTAACTCTTCTCTTTTATAGTTGTTCTGAGCCTTACGTCACGCTTCAGACAACACTGTATTCAGACTTCTCCATAACCTACACATAAAATGTAATATTTCAGCTCCCGTATTATGAATACTCTCCAAATATAAACCATGTACTCTTGTTGCCGTCTATTACTTATTCCTTCCTTCCGTAAGATACAGGCGTAACTTAATTTATTCCAGTCGACCCTGCTATTTGATCCGACAGGACTCTCAGCCATACGTAGCAGAGATAATGAGCACGAGGAATCTTCCTTCCATGCTCATCCTGGCTGACTTTGCTGCCACTCCACGTTAACTTTAAATTCAGCCTCTGCAGGAATGTTGCCGGATCTCATATGTGCATTGTGGCCAGTGGACACATATGGGATCATGTCTTGTCTAGACTTGATATTGTTGGTACTGACCATGAATTCAGAAACGTTTATAAGAAAAGTCTCCTGTGACAGTTATATGTTTCTTATTTTCTGTTACAGATACTGAGAAATATTACGTTCTCTCATTAGGATGAAACTGGCCACGTTCATCTTACTAACTATCGCATTGATACACATGACCTCAACAAACACATTGCTCCATCCAAAAGAATGCCAACTCAAAAGGGATGTCAACCATTTGTCTCAGCTGATCTCCGTAATACTAGACGACCGCAGTGATGAATTCAATAATATTTTAACTGTTCACATAGACAGGCGTAATCTCAGTTCTATCTTCACAACATTACTGCAATTTATACACCAGCGATGCTACACCGGTGTACAGATGGTAAATGGCGAGGTAGAATTGCAGAAGGAACAGTTCTCCAAGAGTAACTCATATCTCATCATCCTACACCAGTGTTCTACGGAGGTTGCTAATCAGAGTGTCGCCCATCTTAGCCAACTGAGTGACTGGAATCCCAGGGGAAGATTTCTCGTGCTCATTATGTCTGCTACGGACGGCTGTGAGTCTTCTGTGTTTCAAGTATTGTGGCGTTACAAGATACTGAACGTAGTGGTCTCTATATACACCCCAACGAGCGGAGAGAAAGAGCCCATCAAGTCATTCACCTACAATCCTTTTGGATCTGGAGGTGTGTGTGTTGTTCATGAAGTAAAGAACGAAACTACAAGTACTTTTAACTCCAAGAAAACTCTGAATCTTCAAGGTAATTCTGTTAAACTTAGTACTTTTTCAAGGACAATAGCAACTATATATTCTCAAGGTGTAATGTATGAATCACGAGGAGGAAGAATTCTATCCGTTCTTCTTTCTCAGATAAACGCAGTTCCTGAGTTTGTACAATGTAATAGATCAAATGAAAAACTTTTCATCGAAAATGGGTCCCTAGATATTTCATTAATTTCATTCAGAACTGAAGAAACTCGACAGTATAATCTTCTCTATCCACATCACTTCGTAGATTTTATATTTCTTGTTCCAAAATCCAAACGCTTCCCTCAATATCGCAATATATTCCTGCCATTTGACCTGTACACTTGGGCCTTAATATTAGCTAGTATACCTTTACTGGCTACTTCATGGTATCTCATTCAAAGTCATACGCAAAGTACTGTGAGTTTTCTCTCTAAATTATTTAATACCATTTCCATGCTATTATTAGTTTCACTACAAAATATGCCTAATATATTTTCCGAGAGAGTTGTTGTTGTCTTTTACATGTTCTTTAGCCTCACAATAATGAACGCTTTTATAGGCAACCTTACAAGTTTCCTGAGTATCACTAAGTATCAGCCAGAACTGAACACTTACGAAGCGCTGTATGAATCTGGCCTCAAAGTAATTCATCCTATATCGTACGACCTATTGTTGACACCTATCCTGGAGGTAAACTTTCCAAAGTTAAATGAGAGACTTTTACTTCAAGATGAAAATAGAAACTGGAGCCAATATATTGATGACATTGCTTTCTACGGTAATGTGTCCTGTGTTGTGGATGAAGAATGGGCTATTACCATGATTAAGACAAAAAAGAATTATAACCAAGTGAGAGGCTTAATTAATATAATGAATCAAAGAATTACAGGAAATTACTTCAGCCATACTACATCAGCGTATTCACCTCTCTGGACTGTGTTCTCAGCTACTGTTATGCGTATTAGAGAAGTTGGACTCTACGATAAGTGGACCGAATTAGATTTGGAAAACGAACTTTCGGATTTGCAATTTGATCCTTTTGAACAGAAAAGCACTGGGCCTGAGCAATTCACACTAGATCACCTACAGTCTGCCTTCTACATTCTGTTTCTGGGATATGCCGTTTGTGTGTTCGGCCTTGTGGTGGAGTTTGTACAACATAAAATATGTCGTTGAGCTTTACAAATGACAGTAGGCTAGGTAGAAACAGACAGTGGCTTGCAGCTTTAATGCGGAGAACAACGACGTCATAAGAGTTATATGGAAATACAATGCCTCTTTATAAAATGGCACTGAAAATACAATTCATATTGCGGATGTTGATAACAACTAAACAGTTATATTGGTTGTATAATGTTCTTTCGCTTGGTGGTCGCAGATTGAAATCCTCAGCGACTGTCTTGTGTGTGTGTTTGAGTCTGCAGTCGTTTAACTAGTTTGATACCTCCCTGTCCTGAGCAAATCGTTTCACATCCACACTTAACATCAGAGACAATCTGTATAACATATTCCAACCTTGGTCTATCCCAACC
The DNA here is from genome assembly GCA_946902985.2 of Meconema thalassinum. Lineage (NCBI taxonomy): Eukaryota > Metazoa > Arthropoda > Insecta > Orthoptera > Tettigoniidae > Meconema > Meconema thalassinum. The sequence continues at coordinate 64,075,216 of OX336390.1, read as the reverse complement.
CTTCCTGTCCACGAACCTTCCTTACATAACTTGGTATGTGCCCTCCAACCTATCTCTTCTCTTCATTATCTGTCGACAGAAACATCTCTCTTCTCCCATTTGTATTAATGCCCCTTTGATTTGTTACGCTATCTACCCATCTGATCTTGTGCAAACTAATTATGGTAGTATTTAATTTCTTTCTTCAATAATCTCCCAATTGGATTAATATGGGCCTCATCAGTACTAATCTTTAAGCATGGACTGATGAGACACGTAATGTGTAAGCCCACATTTGTAATGTTTCTATTCTCCTATTTTCTGCTGCTCCAACAGTCCAAGTTTCACTTCCATAGAGTGCCACAATCCAGACGAAGGCTTTGAAAAATGACTTCCTGATAACTAAATATAAATTCTATGCCAATAAGTTCTATTTCTGTGGAAATACTTCCCTTGCCTGAACCAACTTACTGTCATTTATGAAGTGAATGATAATTTGATGCACAGCATGAAAAGCTCTGATTATCACAATTGCCACGCAATCAATCATTTTACTCCTATCCACAAATTGTTCAAACTAATTATGTTAGTATTTAATTTCTTTCTTCAATAATCTCCCAATTGGATTAATATGGGCCTCATCAGTACTAATCTGTAAGCATGGACTGATGAGACACTTAATGTGTTTTTATGTTCGACGATGGCGAAATGTATATTTTATATGTCAGAAAACTGTATCATAATGACAGTCATCAAAGTACTATTTTTCATTATGATACAGTTTCTTCAACCCACCAGAATTCAATATTTTCATTCATTGATCAAAGGTAAGGATAAATTCACACATGCACTCAAAATCCAACATGTCAGACATGAATTACATGATTTGAAAGTTCGCAATAAGTTATCAGGTCAACCATTGTAGTTACAATCACAAATACAAAGACAAAATCAGCACGAACCTATACGGTAACAAGAAAATACTATGACGTATGTAAGACATTTATCAATTTACGTCCAGAAGATTGCAACACAGCATCCTTCTCTATACATTACCGACATCGTCCAATATGTTCGCTTAAATACACTGGCAAATATGAGAAGAGAAATAGCAATGTACCTTAATATCTCCAACTTCAATTTCTACACAGGGCATTGCTTTCGTACGACTTCGAAGAAAGTTTGAGTGAATTCTGATGCTGATTGGCACTAAACAAACTGCTGGCTGTAATCATATCCCATTGCCAAGCAGACAGAGCGCATGCGTGGGTCAGAGAACTTGTAAAGCACAGACAGCAAACCCTGCGCTTGCACTCCGATCACTAAATTCAAGTAACTTGTTCTCGACAGGTATTTATGAATATTTCTGTTCGAACATAACATATAAAATAAAGTTCGAACATAAACAGTCGTATGCAACTCGCCTAGAAGGGTAATTAAGACACTCGTATGGAAATTATAAAACGAGCGAAGCGTGTCTTAATCATTACCATTATAGGCTCGTTGCATAATGTACTATTCGGTTCGACCCTCACTATTATGTGTCAGAAAACTCTATCATAATGATGGTCTTTATAACACTGCTTTTCATTACGATACAGTTTCTCCAGCCAATCAGAGCTCGTTCATTGACCAATTAGGTAACGATACCTTCGCGCATGCTCTCAAAATCCAACATGTCGGACATAAACACAACATCGAGCTATAATAAATTACCGACATGGAATTCGCACCGTCCATATGTTTGCGTAAATTAGCTGGCGAATATGAGACAAGAAATAGCACTGTACCTTAATATCACCAACCCTAATTTCTACACAGCGCATTGCCTTCAAACTACTCCGGTGACAATATTACTGAGGGACGGCAGATGTAAACATATGGCCTGCATAATATGGCATTGCAAGCAGACTGAGCGCATGCGTCGGTCGGTCAGAGATCTTGAAAGACAGAGATATCATACCCAGCGCTCGCTCTCCGATCACAAAATTCAAGTGGCTAACTCTCAACAGATATTTATGAATATTTATGTTAAAACATATAATAAAGTTATAATTATCGTCGAGCATAAACAGTTGTATGCAACTCGCCTACAATGGTAATTAAGACACTCGTATGGAAATTATAAAACTCGCATACGCTCGTTTTATAAACATACTCGTGTCTTAATTATTGCCATTATAAGCTCGTTGCATAATGTACTATTCTGATTGTGCTGTTTCTATTACCAATGTGATTATGTAAAACGCTATTTCATAAAATGTATCAATCAATTACAGGACATTACTTTTGCCACGTTACATTACGGTACTCATGTGTTTTGGCAAAAAAGTAACTGGTCATGCCAGAATTCTGAAAGGAGTAAGGCAAGGCTGTGTGCTTCCACCAGTACTGTTTAATGTATTTGCTGAAAAAAAATTACAAGAATCCCTAAAACACACCACTCTTGGTGTTAAAGTTGTAGGCAAACCAAATCCGATCACCAAGTCTTCACATAACTAGCAATAATCGCAGTAAGCTCTACCACCCTAACAAAATCACTGATTAGAAAGAAAGAAAGTAGAGGAATGTGGATTGAAAATAAACATCTGCAAAACAAGAGCGATGATGAGCTACAGCCCACATCCGCTGATTGTGAAGATGGATGGCGAGCAGACAAGTGGTATAATCCTAATATATTGGCCTGAAAATAACAAATAATCAAGTGTAATAACGAAGTCAAGCCTTCGATATTAACCAGTCTACTAGGTAGTTAAGAAAGCCTTTCGTTACAAACATACCCTTTAAAGTCTGTATTTATTGTCCCTCAGATTAGGAAAGTGGATCATAGGTTTGGTAGTAGTTTTGAGATCCGGACACTAACCGAGAGGGACATCAAGAAGCATTCGTGATGTAGGAATGGCATCGAATGTAAAAATGAGCTGTGTAAAGTGCAAATCAACACTGAGGTGTAAGATAGTATTCACGAGAGGGGACAGATGCTTCATAATATCACGAAGAGGTGAATTGCGTGGGTAGGGTATGAGTTTGGGGTAAGCGTTTAATGATGTACGTGCCACAGGATAAATACTTGAAAAACGAACTCCAGGATGATTGTGAAAGATCGTTGTTGATAAATCAGGTTTGTAGATTTATCAAGTCCCCAAATTTGCTACACAGTACCGAATTGAATAGAGAAAACTCGTTGTTGGGACAAACCAGTCACAAGACTGAAATGCTCTTGATGATTAATTTATTTTACATTGGTTTAAGGGTTGGTACAGCGGGACTATTTAACATTATTCTTTGTACAGTACATGGACCTGTACATTGTCGCATTTCATCATAACTCATTGGTTTAAGGGTTGGAACAGCGAGGCCATTTAAGATTGTTCTTTATACATGGACCTGTACATTATCGCATTTCATCATAACTCATTGGTTTAAGGGTTGGAACAGCGAGGCCATTTAAGATTGTTCTTTATACATGGACCTGTACATTATCGCATTTCATCATAACTCATTGGTTTAAGGGTTGGAACAGCGAGGCCATTTAAGATTGTTCTTTATACATGGACCTGTACATTATCGCATTTCATCATAACTCATTGGTTTAAGGGTTGGAACAGCGAGGCCATTTAAGATTGTTCTTTATACATGGACCTGTACATTGTCGCATTTCATCATAACTCATTGGTTTAAGGGTTGGAACAGCGGGACTATTAACATTATTCCTTATACATGGACCTGTAAATTATCGCATTTCATCATATCTCATTGGTTTATGGGTGCGTACAGCGAGGCCATTTAAGATTGTTCTTTATACATGGACCTGTACATTGTCGCATTTCATCATATCTCATTGGTTTAAGGGTTGGTACAGTGAGGCCATTTAGCATTGTTCTTTATACATGGACCTGTACATTGTCGCATTTCATCATATCTCATGATGTTTGGTTTAAGGGTTGGAACAGCGGGACTATTAACATTATTCCTTATACATGGACCTGTAAATTGTCGTATTTCATCATATCTCATTGGTTTAAGGGTGCGTACAGCGAGGCCATTGAAAATTGTTCTTTACATATTGAGATGTACATTGTAGTATTTCATCATTTCCCCTGATGTGTGGTTTAAGGTTTCGTACAACGAGGCCATTGAAAATTGTTCTCTACATATTAAGATGCACATTGAAGTATTTCGTCATATCTCCTGCTGTGTGGTTTAAGGTTTCGTACAGCGAGGCCATTGAAAATTGTTCTTTACATGTTGAGATGTACATTATAGTATTTCATCATATCTCTTGATATGTGGTTTAAGAGTTGGTACAGCGAGGCCATTGAAAATTGTTCTTTACATATTGAGATGTACATTGTAGTATTTCATCATATCTCCTGATGTGTGGTTTAAGGTTTCGTACAGCGAGGCCATTGCAAATTGTTCTTTACATACTGAGATGTACATTGTAGTATTTCATTATATCTCCTGATGTGTGGTTTAAGGGTTCGTACAGCGAGGCCATTGAAAAGTGTTCTTTACATATTGAGATGTACATTGTAGTATTTCATCATATCTCCTGATGTGTGGTTTAAGGTTTCGTACAGCGAGGCCATTGCAAATTGTTCCCTACATATTGAGATGCACATTGTAGTATTTCATCACATCTCCTGATGTGTGGTTTAAGGTTTCGTCTAGCGAGGCCATTGAAAATTGTTCTTTACGTATTGAGATGTACATTATAATAATCCATCATATCTCCTGATGTGTGGTATAAGGGTTGGTACAGAGAGGCCATATAAGATTGTTCTTTACATTTTGAGATGTACATTATAGTATTTCATCATGTCTTCTGATGTGGGGTTTAAGGGTTGGCACAGCGTGATATTTAACATTGTTCTCTACACACGAAGCTGTATGTTATTCTATCTCAATCAATTACAGGACAATTTGTATAAACCTGAGTGATCTCACGTGTAATTTATTGTCTTATAGATTTGTCGTCACTAGCTTTGATATATTTATACACAATACACCACTAAGAGCTTCGGCTCAGTTGCATTGGTCTATGAACAAATAAGAAACAATGGTTGTTGTTGTTACCGTTTCTTTCTTTCACTTTAGCCTGTTTGTACAGTTGGTGCTTTCCTTGTGGTGATGTATCAATTCAAGGAATAAAGAGTGTGAAGTGCCATGAAGGGATTGAGACTTCTCTTGTTTTTTTCTAACAGAATACCTAGAAATACTTTGTGTTTCTCCTTCTCTGCTGTGGTAAAAATCAAACCGGTAAGTATGAAGGGCGTAGTTAAAGAGGAAAGCAGGTGATACCCACGCCTACTTTGTTGATTATTGTGAAATCCAAAAAATAAAATTCAAGGAAAGGATATCATTAACATGGAGAAATTAAATGAGTAATATTAATGCAAAACAATATTTTACTAATAACCAAGGAATTAAAGTGCGTTTTGGCCTTTAAATTCGAAGTCCTCCGCGGAAAATAAGCTCCCATTGAAAAGAGATCGCTGATGAGATTTCCCGTTGGACGCAGAAAAGGACTCTGAGGTATTTAATAAAAATTGTACGGTCATATTCGAAAACCAGAACAACAAATAGAATCTGCATAAATTCATCTATATTCTGAAATGCATTACGGAGGGGAAAAATGACTGCGTTGGAAAAATAAATTTGCCCTTTTTAAAATTTATTTTATTTACAGCATGCCCCATTACAATGTAGTAATACTACATGCTTAATAATTACTTATTACTCATTTCAGACTAAAACTACAGTATAAAATTAATATTATAAATATTTTATATCTATGGCCTGTTAAATGAAATTTGTGTCACTAAAATAATACCTGTCAACATTAGCAGTTCAGAAAATATATTTAAAATTATCTATTTAGTGTTTCAAAAGAGACAGAGTTTGCAAAATTAATGAATTCCCTAAGAAAGTTTCCAACAAGTTCATCTTCCTTTATAGGTCAGTTTCCTGATCTTAAAACATGTGATATTAATATATCTCTTTCTTTCCCTAATAACTTACACTCATATAGTAAGTGATCCACAGTTTGGTGACCGTTATTGCATATACATGTTTGACTATCTATAATTTTGGATCTGTATAAGTATGATTTAATATTGCCGTGTCCTGTTGTCATAACATTAAATTGGGCGTTATGTTCATTTTCAATTTTAGCCTGTCCTGTACACTGGAGAAAAATGATTTCGTAATTTCGCCCTTGGATGTATTGTCCTATTCATTATGACACTTTCTCGAACTAAACACATTTATTTCTTGTAGCATTGTATTACTTTTGGGGAATTCTATTACAGCACCCACTTTAACCGCTTAGTGTTGCTTCTTTAGCCAGATGGTCCACCAATTCATTCCCCTCATTTCCGACATGCACCTTAACCCAACTTAAGACAATCACCCAATTCTGTTTCTCCATTTCAATTGCTTTTCTTATAATGTCCTCTATGAGAAATGTATGATTTTTAAGTGTATCTATTTTAATTTGTCTGTCTGTGAAAATGAATGCGGTTCTCTGCTCCGTGTCCATGGATTCTAAATGTTGCAATGCCTTAACGATAGCTAGCTGTTCTGCTTTGTTATTAGAACATCGATTGTTTAGTTTATATTGCAGCTGTTGAATGAAATTGTTTCCATTGTATATGGTAAATCCAGATCCTACTCCATGCACACTTTTACTTCCATCAGTGTAAACATTGAAAAAATGCATCTGTTCATAATTTTTGCCATTTATTTTAACAAAGTCAGCAGGGTGAGACCATTGATTTACTTTAATAAGAACGTAGTATGCTACCGTGTCCTCAATTTCAATATTAATTGGAATTAATCCTGTTATCACACAGAGAGCTTCATTAGATACAGAGCGATAAGCTTTAGCTATTCTGATATTTATCAGCCTTTAGACTATTATCAATTTTACTTTATAGCAAGTCTTGTCTATAACTTTTCTCCATACCGGTGCTCCATACAAAATGAGAGGTAAGAATCCTCCTGTGTATATTACCTTCAGAACTGTATGCTTTAAACCCCAGTTTAGCTTTGCAAATCTTGAGAGACTAAATATCAGTTTCCTACATTTTTCAGTCATATAGTTAATGTGTTCTCTAAATGTAAGTTTGTGGTCGAAAATAATTCCAAGATATTTATTGGAGTCCACCTGATCTAAGCTTTCGTAATTAAGATAAATTTTAATCCCTTTTTCTTCTTTTCTTTTTCTTCTTGACAAGAACATAACTTTTGATTTCTGTTCATTAAATCTGATCTTATTGAGTTTAGTCCAAATTGAAATTTTGTCCATTTCTATATTAGTATAATTTTCTGCCTCTTTAATAGATGTTGCTTTAACAAGAAATAATATGTCATCTGCAAATGCGACTACCTTCGTGCGATTTGTATACTGCAATGCAAGAAGAGAATTGTATTGCATATTCCAAAACCCAGGACCACAGCACTAACCTTGCGGACAACCTTTAGTAAGTTTTCTCTCAATGTTGTTGCTAATGATGGACACGAAAGCTGTTCATCCATGGAAATAGTTGGTTGGTTGTTCCTCAGTTCAGGAGCTGCAACAACGCGGTCATGTAGCCCCGTGTACTTTGGCTGTGTGCAGAATCTGTCTGATAACTGGTGTTAATTGTGATGGCTGTATTCGTGTGTGTTATTTGGTTTCAATGCAAGTAAGGACTGCAGACATTGAATTTTTTCAAGTACTTCCTAAGTTACTTCTGCCACCAAACTCCACCGTCAACGACTACTAGTTCAGGACTTGGTTACCAGATGCCATAGCAGTCGTCTCCCGGCGACGAAAGTCGGAACCTAAGAGCGTTTGGCAAATGTTTAATCTAATTTAGCTTCCCACAGGTGTAATTAGTGGAAGGGTCTTTAACAAGCCATAAATCTATGACATGGGATCGCCGGCTTTACTTCCCCTCCGAAGGAAGGCATACTGAGGGATTTTTAACGGACTTAAAAAATCCGACCACTTCAGCCGGGTTTGAATCCGAGATCTTGGGTATGGAAACTCAGCATGCTACCAACTAGGCTACCGAAGCCGCAAATAGTCTTGAGAGAGTTTGTATAGATTTTTAGGGCGTTCCATATCTTTTAGTCCTTTTAGAATAGCGGGCCACCAAGCGGCGTCAAAACCATCCTTAACGTCCAAGCTGGTCATAATTATTACGTTCCCTTTTCATAATTCTGGTTCTATAATTTGCATCACTTCCATTGCTGCGTCGATTGTGCTCTTCAGTGGTGTAAATCCAAACTGATTATTATTCATTAATTTATTTTTGTACATATGATGCATTATTCTACTAATCAGTAACTTCTCCAATATCTTGCCCGATAGATTCAACAAGCTAATTGGTCTAAATTTTGATGGATCTGTACTCCTTCCTTTTCCTGGTTTAAGTATGAGAATTATTTTTGCTCTCTTCCAAATTTTAGGGAAGCATCCCCTTTTGAGACATGCATTATATATCGACGTTAAAACTTAAGTAAAAGGGCCCCTGAAAATCACATTTTAGGGCCCTAAATCCAACAGTTTTTGAGATATTCCCAGAAAATTAATATTATTTAATAAAATAATGAAAGAAAGCAAGCCGGTAACCATGGCAACAGAAACTCACAGGTCTACCTATTGCTCTAAGACACAATACAATTCCATTTATTACATTACTGAGATAGCTTGCAAACGGCTATAAAGTTATAACGGATCCAAATTAAGCTGTAAAATTCACCAATACATACAATGCGCTTCAGGGGTCAAGGGATACTCTAGAATTTTTTCACGCTATTACACGTGCTGGTGTGGTACGGAAGGTCTATTATATACCTATCCCTATTGAACCCTTATTGATTTGCCGATCAATAAGTCTTCAAGATTTTTATTATTATTATTACTGATGCCCAGGCAGTACATGTTGGAAGTTGACAAAGGGGAGTCAGGTATAGTGTCGCAACGATTACAACAGAAGCAGCTTGGTAGTTATTCCTGAAGATGACCGGTGAAGCCGAGTTCAAGGACAAATTCTGTACGAACGCGCACCTCAATCAGCGTCATTATGGGAGTGTCAGAAGTGAAGTTCCAACCGATCCACGATTGGATCAGCAAATCAGGAGAGAGGAAGCCAAAGCCACGCGGTGGATTGCGTACCCTAGAAAAAGGCGCCAAAACGCGTATCTGAAGAACCGCCGATACGATATATTTCCGCATAAGTCCATTGAGACGTTTGGATGAAAAGAAGAAGATTGATACTAGTCCCAAGTCTGTGAGGTGAAAACTACAGATTATTTTCACAAATTGCCCCCACCTTACCCCATTCTGTCAGTTTCAAATAAATTGATCGGTGATGAGCAGTTTGAGTCACAACTTTATTGAGCTCTGGCGAGCAACGTTCACGCTAGTTTGCGTCACGATTTATCAAGCTCTAGTGAGCGTACTTCACATCTGTTTGACAAACATTTTATCTTGTGCTCAAGGGAGCAGAGTTCACGGTTAGCGGAGATATGCGCTACGTGATAGATATATATGGGACTTGTTAGAAGCCAGTTGCGTGGTGATTGAAGAGTGAAATTTATGTAAATGTTTGTACTATTTTGAGTGATATATTGTGCGTGTGTTAAGCAAATGCAGAGATAGGGCCAGTTCTACGTTAAGTACTGGCCTAGGACTTTATTGTGAGTGAAATTCAGTAGCTCATAGCGATTCTAGCTAGGCAAATTAATAACTTAGAACATTTCTTTCCAAGAAGCAACGCCAAGATGTCTGCTGAAAGGTCGTGTGATCAAATGAAGTGCATCGCCTCTACCAATACGTTGACGATGGACGAGTAGATTTCCCGTAGGGAAATGCTTTGGGATGGAGGTTAAGTTCTACAAGCTGCAAGTTCATTTTTTTTGTAGAAAAAGGGGGTAAATGTTGTAAGATGTTTTGACGAACAGGTTTTTATTCATACTAGGGTTGCCGAGCGCATCAAATTAAGATGTCACTGTAGAACACCTTAGTTCATTTTTTTGGTTTTTTTAGTCCTTTTCAGGTTCTTTAGTCACGGACTAGATTGGGAGCGAAAGTTGGTGGAAAATATTTCATGTCTTTTATTTCAGGTTTCTGTCAAACCCATACGTGTGATTCTGGTGTGTGTTTTGTGTCAGGTGTGTGTATTGATTCTTCGTGATGACGGGTAGAATGTGCTACCGCCCTAAACATTTGTGGTTGTATTTTTTATTGGAAAGGCAGGGCACTCTCAGAGGCTACTGTACCATGCCTAGTGCTGATTCTTGTATTTCCGTGGGAAATGCTGGGATATTTGATTCTTTTTTTTAAATATCGTATGGCCTCGGGTGCCTGGTGCAAGCTTTGTTAATTGACACCCAGAGGATAGCTTGCATGTCGAATTTCGTCGTTCCTTTTAAGGCTATGAAAATCAAGGAGGTTAGATATCTAAACTCCTTGACACTACCGCGCTTTCAAGTAGAGAATGGAGGAACTTTGTGTTGGCGGAAAATCCCGAGATTAATTTTGCCATTGAACACGGCCTACTGAATTCAAATGTGTTCTTTAACATGCCAACAACGTATGACATGAGTATCGTGATTTTTGTTGCCTTCAAAAATCACTTACCATGGCCAGGGGCGAACCTGCAATCTTGGGGTTGGTAGTCCGACACTATAACCACTCACCCACCGTGGCAAGCTATTTGATTCTGACACACACACGTATATTATGTGCTTTTGGGAGCACACTTCTTCGAGACTCGAACCAGTGCCATGGCAGGTCGAGGTCATTGACACGTGGGTTGACAGATGTGCAGATTCCACTTAGTGCCCGTCTATGTCTGGTGATTCATATTTTAGGCAGTCCAGCTGACCGACTGACCCCTGTAAGCTATCAGTAGCAAACCTGTTCTTTGAATGGTCATTGGACCATAATTAATTGGGAGTTCGCCATGTCCGTTACGAATTACCGCATATCGTATGAATGAAATATTGTTTTTATGATGTAAATGTTGGCTTTGAGCCTAGTGATTTCGATGACTCATTTCATGTTAGATTTGTCTGTTGTGACACCGCTGGGTGTATTTTAGTATTTTCCTTGTAAAAAATGGCAAGCGCCATATGTGTATTTTTCTTGTTTGGTCACATGTTAATTTACTTGTGTTGATTTTTTAAAAGTTCTAATTTTAGGCATTAATGGTGTTTGCTTCGGCAGTTCTTTGATTCCAATTTCATGCGGAAATTATTTGTTGTTTTATTTAGTGTAGGAAGTGTCTGATTAATTTAAGTAGTGTTTAGTTGGTTCCCCGTGTCTGTCTAGCTCTAGACAATGCAGATTCGTCCCCTGAAGGTGTACTGGATGGTAACGGATCTCGCATTAATTTGTACACATCGTAACGCATGTAGAACAGCCGCACACGCACAATGTCATTGTAGCAATTTTGGGACATTTGGTCCAGACATTTTACGATCTCTCCAGAGATCAGGCCTAGTTTGGCATTTTATTAATTCAAGTGGGAGTCATTTGGGCGAGCTTGTTTGCTTTGTTTTATTGTAAACTAGCTGAAGTACCCGTGCTTCGCTACGCGTCATAAATAAATTAAAATGTGAAAGTGACAGTAAAAACAGGGGATAGGCGAGGTGCTGCACAGAGGGAGATTAAGGATGGAACATTTTGTCCAACTACACCGTTCGGCGTTGACCGTGTTTTATAGCACAAATTTAGGTTTTACTCGCTAACCGTTGGAGATACCTTTCGGATAGAAAATGTAATTTTAAACCACGTATATGCCATCAAAAGTTTGGTATTTCTTAGCGTTCACTTTTTATTTGAAATGGAAATATGAAAAATTGAAACCAAAGGGTATAGTGACATCAATAAAATGGTCGCCATCTTAAAAATAGTGCAAAGTATTGAAATCAAAAGTAGTCTATATGTTAACCAGGTAAATCAACTACTTCCATGTAAAATTCATGTAAGTCGAACCAGTGGTTCTTGCGGGATTGAGTAATACACAGACACACACCATCTCATGTTTAACCTCGCTTCGCTCGCGTCATAGTCGTGTCATATTATTATTCAATGACATGCAGTTTTAACCCCCTTAACACCCCTTTAGAACCAGAATATCCAAAAATCCCTCCTTAGTAGACTTTTTCGACACACATCAAACATATCCCCTTCTTCTAACTTTAATAGTTTTGATTGGTCGAAGAGAGTGAACATCCAAAAATCCTTCCTTAGTGGACGTTTTCCTTCCAGAATTTCACCCCTCCCCATTGGATTTATGAAAAAAAAACGGTCGAACACCCACTTATTTTAATTATTTATTCATTTATTTATTTTTAAGCTGATTGAAACTCGGAGAAAATCAAACTCCTCGCCTATGTCGTTTAAGAGATACACGCTCCGTCAGGACTCTGTCAACCCCCACTTTTCATCCCTTTCACCTCATAATATACACCACATCGAAAAACAATTAGACATATGTCAGCTTATTTTTAATGATTAGTATATATGCCAAGTATCACATCCCCAAATGAAACCACTCGTGAGATATTGTTATTCAATGAAATGCACGTTTACCCCCTTAACACCTCTTTAGAACCTGAATATCCAAAACTCTTTCCTTAGTGGACGTTTTCCTCATACAAAGAACTTATCCCCAAAATTTCATGTTTCTAACTTCAATAATTTTGGCTGGGCGATGATGAGTGAGTGAGTCAGTCAGGAAATTTTTTTTCATTTATTTTTGAGAATTTCACCCCTCCCCATGAACCCCTTAAATTGGATTTATGAAAAAAAAAACGGTCGAACACCTATTTACTTATTTAAAGTTGTTTCCCCCCTGAGTTTGATGAGTGAGTAAGTGATTCAATCAGTTACGACACTTTCTTTCCTGTTTTTCCCCCCGAATTTCACTCCTCCCCATGGGCCCCTTAAATTGGATTTATGAAGAAATGGTCGAACACCTATTTACTTATTTTTAAGCTGCGTTTTTACCGCTGAATTTCAAACTTATCGCCTATGTTGAATAAGAGATACAGTACACGCCCCGTTAAGAATCCTTCAACCCCCAATTTTCTCCCCTTTCACCTCATAATATACACCATATCGATAAACCTTTTGACATATGTCTGCTTATTTTGAATGCTTAGTTTATATGCCGAATATCACATCCCCAAATGAAACAACTCGTGAGATATTGTTATTCAATGAAATGCAAGTTTAACCCCCTTAACACCCCTTCAGAACATGAATATCCAAAAATCCATCCTTTGAGGACTTTTTCGACATACAACGAACATATCCCCAAAATTTCAAGTTTCTAACTGCAATAGGTTTGCTGGGGGATGATGAGTGAATATCCAAAAATCCTTCCTTAGTGGACTTCTTTCCCCAGAATTTCATCTCACCCCATGAGGCCCTTAAATTGGATTTATGAAAAAACGATCGAACACCTATTTACTACTTTTTCACTGATTTTTCTCCCTGAGATTCGTACTTTTTGCCTCTGTCTTTTATGAGATACTTGCTCCGTTAAGAATCCTTCTACACTCACTTTTCACACATACACCTCATAATATACACCACACCGAAAAACCCTCAGACATGTGTGTTCTTATTCTTAATGATGAGTTTATATGCCGAGTATCCCATCCCAAAGGAAACCAATCGGTAGATTTTGTTATTCAATTAAATGCAAGTCTACCCCCTTAACACCTCTTTAGAACCTGAATATCCAAAATTCCTTCCTTAGTGCACGTTTTCGACATACAACGAACATAGCCCCTTAATGTCATGTTTCTAACTTCAATAATTTTGGCTGGGGGATGATGAGTAAGTGAGTAAGTCAGGACATTTTCTTTCAATTATTTTTCAGAATTTCACCCCTCTCATGAACACCTAAAATTGGATTTATGAAAAAAAAAACCGGTAGAACACCTATTTACTTATTTTTGAGCTGTTCATCCCCCCTGAGTTTGATGAGTGAGTGAGTTAGGATACTTTCTCTCCTGTTTATTCCCCCAGAATTTCACCCCTCTCCAAGGGCCCCTTAAATTTGATTTATGAAAAAACGGTCGAAAACCTATTTACTTATATTCTAAGCTGTCTTTTCCCGACGAATTTCAAACTTCTCGCCTATGTCGTTTAAGAGATACACGCTCTTTTAAGAATCCCTCAACCCCCAATTTTCACCCCTTTCACCTCATAATATACACCACATCGATAAACCTTTAGACATTTGTCTGATTATTTTAATGATTAGTTATATACCGAATATAACATCCCCAAAGAAACAACTCATGAGATATCGTTATTCAATGAAATGCACGTTTACCCCCTTAACACCTCTTTAAAACCCGAATAACAAAAATCATTCATTAGTTGACGTTTTCGACATACAGCGAACATATTCCAAAAATTTCATGTTTCTAACATTAATAGTTTTCGCTGGGCGTGATGAGTGAGTGAGTAAGACAGGATATTTTCTTTCAATTATTTTTACCAGAATCTCACCCATCCCCAAGGGCCCCTTAAATTGGATTGATGAAAAAACGCTTGAATACCTATTAACTTATTTTTAAGCTGTCTTTTTCCCCTGAGTTTGATGAGTGAGTGAGTTAGTCAGTCAGTTAGGACACTTTCTCTCCTTTCCCTCCCCCAGAATTTCACCCCGCCCCATTGGCTCCTTAAATTAATTTATGAAAAAACGGTGGAACACCGATTTACTTATTTTTTAAGCTGATTTTTTTTCACTGAGTTTCAAATTTCTCGCCTATGTCGTTTAGGAGATAGGCCTACACGCGTCGTTAGGAATCCTTCAACCCCCAATTTTCACCCCTTTCACCTCATAGTAATACACCACATCGAAAAACCCTTAGACACATGTCTGCTTATTTCTAATGATGAGTTTATATGCCGAGTATCACATCCCCCAATGAAACCAATCGGGAGATATTGCTATTCAATGAAATGCAGGTCTACCCCCTTAACACCCCTTTAGAACCTGAATACCCGAAAATCCTTTCTTAGTGGGCGTTGGCGGTCCTTGAGAAAAATGCATACCAAATTTCATTCCAATCCGTTGGGTTGTTTCTGAGATTTAGTGATGAATGTGTGAGTGAGTGTGTGAGTGGTATTTGACAAATATCTAGTAGATAGTGTCAAGTCTTTGTTATGCTATACTCGGTTGACAGTGCTTTGTGAGCAGTTGAGTAACTAACGGGATTTCAAGTTAAGATCCTCATTTTCTATACCGGTAGTGCAGAGCGCAAATGGCATCCAGTCGGCCGTGTCTCGACTTGAGCTATGTTGCCATGGAAACTATCTGCCTTGCCATTCCTTCATGAGTATATATTTTTTGATTTGATTAGCCTGTGCTTGAGTGCAAAAGTGCCGAAATCAGAATAATGAGAAAGTCTATCGAAAATTCATGTAGCCAGCGATTCCTTCTGGGTCCTAAACTATGTGTATGCAACATTTGGTTGAGATTGGTGAAACGGTGTAGATTTGTATACGGAACCAACCCACCCACCCACCCACCCACCCACCCACCCACCCACATACATACATACATACATACAGACTTTCACTTTTATATATAAGATAGTGTAATATAGTTGATCTGTTATTAAATGCATTTGTTTTAAGCCGGGTATTCACTTTTTCCTGCATGTTATTTTGTTATAAGAAGCGCTTAACAACAACTTTACGAAATGGACTGTTACACCCCCAGAAACTGAGTCTCATATGCTTCTTTGCAAGGGTTCATATATCAAAAATGGCTGCCCAAGTGGGGATTGTTGTTTTTGTTGTTGCTTTGTTGACCTCATACTTATTTCGCTTAGAAATGATGCCAGGTCAGCAGGACAAGAGTAAATTCAGTAAATTGAGGCGAAGTTGTACCGCCATGTGTATTAGTAAAATCACTGAGTTCTTAAAGTTAGAAATATTGAACAAGGTTAGAAGTTGATATTGTATTTGTTGTTAACTTGTTCTGGCGCCCGGCTTAAAATTAGAAAATTTTAATATTTAGTGAACTCAGTCAAAGCAGGAAGGTGTTGCCTTACTTTACATTTAATTAACTTCGGTTAATTAAAGTGTTGTTCGTAAATTCTGTGAGTTAGGAATTTAAAAGCAGATCACAAGGGAGTTATTTTGTTGTTTGGAAATAAGAGTCATTATTCAGTAATATTTTGATTACTGAAAATGTATTTGAATTAGAATCAATGTAATTTAAATATCAAGACATGTGTGTGTGTACGACTGAAATCCCATTGGATGACCCTGCTTTTCTCAGTATATATTTGTGTGTTTTGCGATGGCCAGCATCGAGGAGATTAAAGCGTTGATGGAGCAGATGTCTGTGCAATTGTCTGCAAAGACGGAAGAACAGTTAAAGAACATGAGTGAACAGAGTGATAAACAATTACAGGATGTGAACAGTAACATTACGGTACAATTGCAGATCTAGAAATTGGATAGTGATAAATAATTAAATGACATAACGACTCAATTACGTGAACAGAATGAACAGAATGATAAACAATTAAATGCCATAACTACTCAATTACGTGAACAGAGTGATGATAATAATAAACAGTTAGCGGAACTAAACCATAAGTTATCAGAGCAGGCAACCTTACAAACAGTTCAGTTAGAAAAGATCACCCTTGAAATAAATCAGAGTACAAAAGTAGAATTAGAGAAACTGGCAGGAGAGGTGGCAGAAAATAATTCGAGGCAATTAGGAGAAATTAAGAATCTAGAATCTAAATTCGACGATAAACTAGCACAGTTAGATGAAATGGTAGCCGCCAAACTGAATCAAATCGAGACAGCATGCGTGAACAACACGGCAGGGATCAAAAGCACACAGGATGAATTACAGGGGCAATTCAATAGAATCGAGGCGAAAAACGTAAACTTACAGGAGCAGATTAATTCGGTCGACAACAATGTGATAGAAGTGATACAGGAACTTGACAAGCTGGAGATAAAAACGGAGAAAGAGCGGATGCACTTGCGCGAAAACCTGGAAGAAAAGTTAACTAAAACCCAAGAGCCAATACGAGAAGAGGTAGGAGAACAATTAATTAAAACTCAGCAGTTGATACAAGAGCAAATAGGGGAATAGCTTGAGAAGAATCAGGAAAGAAACGAAAAAAAAAAAATTTGAAGAGTAGGATCCGGAAATATGGGGAACAGCAGGTGAATGAGACTAAAGGAGATAGGCTGAATGTATTAAAGCGGCTAGGCGAGAATAGCTCTAGAATGCAGGCTCTGGAGGATAGCATGAAGTCCATGTTCCAAGAACACGCAGACCTCATCGTTAAGAACGAGATAAGATCTTTAGAGAATGCCACTTTATTCTCTTCAGAAAATGTAGTAGGGAAACATGGAAGTATTGGAAGTCCTGTGGGTTCGAAGCTAGCTGAGGATACGAGCCGAGGTCAGAGTCCAAAGATAACGTGCGACACATTCCAAAATTACAGAGGGGAGACATCAACTCCACAACCTGGTTTGGCACCTGCCCAAGTCATACAAGTAATTAGGGGAAACGACTTTAAACCCGACAAATTCAGGGAGAATTCAGGATCTACTCCAAAAGCATTTTTGCGCCAGCTGGATTATTACTTTAATGACCAACACGTCAGTCCCGCAAAACAGTTGCGACTGGTGGAGAAATTTTTAGAGGGCCCAAATTTAATCTGGTACCAAAGCTTCAAGTATACGTTTAATGACATGGCCCAGTTTAAAGAGGCATTTCTGAGGACGTTCTGGAGTCCTTCACTGCAGCAGGGGATGAGGATGGATTTATATACCAGGAAATATCATAGCACACACCCTATAAGGTTTTCTGAGTTCTTTAGCCAACAGCTAGTTAAATTCCGGGATTTTGATGAGCCCCCTTCAGAGGAAAACATGGTTTTAACTATCGGCAAGCAGCTTCCGATGAATATTCAGCAATTTTTAGTGGCTGGAAATATCAAATCCGCAGTTCAGGCCGAGGAGATACTCCGCCACTTGAATGAGACGAGTATGGTCAGTCCGCAGACCGGGAGACGGAATATGGAGTGCGTAAACACTGCAGAAGTAGTTCAAGGGCATCAAAACGGTCACATTCAGAATAATCAGACGAAGACACAGTCCACCAGCACACAATTTACGCCCAGACGGCAGGAGTTCAACGGTCGAAACCAATATAATAATAACAATAGGAACTCCAGAATCGCCATGATAATTATAATAATAATCAGAAAAACAATCACAATCAGAGGACGTACCAGCGAGAATATACTAACTGGAGGGGAAACCAAAGGCAGGGAAGACCATACCAAAGGAACGGGGACGGCAGATGGAACAATCAGAGGAATTATCGGCAAGATAACCAGGGAGATTATCGTAATAACGGGAACGAGCGGTACGCTGAGTCACAAAAATATTTGGACGAATTAAATGCAGAAGAAGCAGATAAAGTGAAGTGGGGGCGTGCGATGGCAAATAGACAAAGTCCAGATAATCACCAGGATGTGGGGGCGGAAAGTTTATTACGTCAGCAGGAGAGGCACGATGACAACCGGCGAAACTCAACGAATGGGTCGCAGGATAAAAAAAACACGATTAAATCAAAACCAGATAGCCTGAGAACGGAGGAAACCAGGGAACGGGAGGAGTTGATTGTTGCGAACATTGAAGAGTGGGTAGCATTCCCGGACGATTGCCTGGAGGAAGTGGTGAAGGACCGAGAGAATGTAATCAGACAATTACCAAATATTTATGCTTATATTGGAGGTCTTAGAGTGAGGTGCCTGATCGATACGGGTAGCCAGGTGAGCTTAGTCACGGAGGCATTGTTGAAAGAAATTGGAAATAAACAAACCATTCCAATTATGCCTGTACCATTAATGAAAGTCCGAGGGGTCATTCCTGACAAGACCATAGTTTGCAAGCACCAAGCATATTTAGATCTGGAGATATTAAACCACACATTTTCACAAACATTCATCGTGATACCAAAGATGAATTATAATGTCATTCTGGGAGCCAACTTCATTTGTGATTTTCACGCTATAATTGACCTACATAATAACACTGTAGCTTTAAACAGGTTGAGGGCTTGAGTCACGTTAGTCTGAACATGGAAGAGAGTCCACTAGAGAGTGAGAGGCGAATACTTTGGTCATTGAAGAATGCACTAATGAGGCGGCTGAAGATAAGAACTCGACGGAGGGACGAGTAAGCCGGACAGCAGTCATTGAAATTGACGGTCAAGATATTTCGCAGGAACTTTGGATACATTTGGCGGAGGAAGAAATTAGCGGGTCCAAATTTCAAATTTTACTTCAGGAGAGACTTAAGGAGGCAATAGTAGGGAAACCTGACAGAAGAAAATTAGAAGAGATTTTGAGACATCATAAGGGAGTTTTCGACACGATCCCTGGAAAAGTATTACATTTTCAGTATGCCATGCAAATTACCGATTAGACCCCATTTAAGAGTAAATTGTACCCGATCTCAGAGAAATATTTTGCTGAGGTCAAGGACATTATTACTAACCTATTAGATTCTGGCATGATTAGAAAAGCAGCAACCCCATATTTAAATGCAATATTGGCTGTGGCCAAGCCAAATGGATCAATCAAATTATGCCTAGACGCACGGGTTTTAAATATCAAACTGTTAGTCGAGCACGACCAAGCACCAAGGATCAAGGATGTATTGAAGGGCTTCCATGGAAAGAAGATATATTCTAACGTCGATTTAACGAATAGTTTCCACCTTGTGGAACTTGAGGAAAAATCCCAGTTGTTGACGGGGTTTTTATTTGATAACCAAAGCTATATATGGTCTCGCATGCCATTTGGTGTAAAAACAGCAGGATGTGCATTGATAAGACCACTAGACAGGAATCTAACTGAGGAGGTCAAGAGCTTCACTACAAGATATGTTGATGACATACTCATAGCATCGGAAACAATGGAGGAACATTTGGAAAACCTAAACAAACATTTGGATAATTTGAGAACCATGAATTTCTAAATTGATTTGAAGAAATCGCACTTTTGCCAGAGCGAGATTCTGTATTTGGGTCACATAATTGATGTTGAAGGCGTGAGACCAAATCCGGCAAAAATTGACGCAATTAAGAAATTCCCTACACCAACTAAAGTGAAACATGTTAGAGCATTTTTGGGAGTGACAGGTTTCTTTAAGGAGAATTGTCCTGGGTACACGGAAACAGTAGCACCGATGCAAGAGATGCTAAAGAAATGAAATCGAAGGTCATGGAATGAGGAGTGCGACAGGTCCTTTAGAGCCACGAAAGACCTACTGGAGAATTGTGTGAAGCTAGGATACCCAGACTTCGTGAAGAAATTTGTGATCCAGGCAGACGCTTCATTGATTGGGATCGGAGCCATGCTTTACCAAGAGGACGCTGATGAACCCAAGAATCGATCATATTTGGCATTTACTAGTCGTAAACTTAGGAAGCACGAGAGGAACTACACTGTTACAGAACTTGAGTTGTTAGCGATTTTGTACTCACTTCAACGATGGCGCAAGATGATCTTCGGGTACTCCATTGTTGTCAGAACTGACCACCATGCACTGACCTTCATATTCAAAACAACGATGGCAAGCGAAAGAGTTACGCGTTGGTCCATTTATATACAGCAGTTCGATATTACCATAGAACACTGCCCTGGAAGGATGAACATCATACCATATGCTTTAAGCAGGAACCCTGAAGATGAGAACGAGACAGCAGTAGATGTACAACACATAGCACTAACCCCTAAGGCTCGTGAATTTTTGGACAAGTTGAAAGAAATTCAGAAGGAACAAGAAAAGGACCCATGGATGATGATCAAGTTTTACAAGAGGGAACTACAGCCAGATTCACCTGAATATCGAGAAGCCCGTGCCAAGGAAGCGAAATTCCACTACCTCAACAATCTTCTTCACAAGTTCGTGGATGATGTCACCCCAAACTTCGAATTCTAGTTCCAGCATCGTTACAGAGAGGACTGACGTGGCATGTCCATGAAAGCTTAGCACATATTGGCACTGACTAAACGGAAGCAACAATAGGAGAAACTTTTACTTGGCCAAAGATGCGATACACCATTGTTGAAGTAATTAGAACTTGTGACGCGTGTCAGCGTACTAAGCCCAATAATTTCATACTGAAACAGCTTCCAAAACCTTTATTACCACAGAAACCGTGCGAGCTGGTCGCTATTGACTGTTTTGGTCCTCTAGTTAAGGGAAAACGAGGATGCCGACACCTTCTTGTATGTGTCGATGTATTTTCCAAGATGGTGGTATTATGTCCAATCCAGAAGATGACATCAAAGCAAGTCCTCAGCAGAATCCAGAACAAAGTCATTCCGACGCTTGGTAAGCCGGAATTCATCTTATCGGACCATGGGACATATTTTACAAGCAATGTTTTTAGACAAGGCCTAGTGAACTTAGGAATAAAGCATGTTCTATCTAGCATTCGCCATCCTTGTGGAAATCCAAGCGAGAGAACGATTCGCTGTATTGCCAAGTATTACCGCGTCATGATTCCAAATGATCATAATAAGTGGGTCTACAGAGTAGGAGATATTGAGATGTGCATGAATACTACGAAGCACGAGACGACAGGTCAAGTCCCACTAGTTGTGCACCACAACAGGATGCCTGAGAGATCTTGGGATAAGATTATTCCATGCCCAAGGGATCCGTTATTAGCACATGAACTGCGTATTCAGAGAACCAGAGAACACATGAGGAGCCAAGCGGACCGAAGACTGGGGAGATACAGAGGGAAGAAATTTCTTCGTGAACTACAGGAACAGGAACTAGTACTTGTTCGGAGACCACCGATATCAGATCCTAAGAACGAAGTATTTGCCAAGTTCTGTCAAAATTTATCGGCCCGTTCCGTATTATCAAGAATTTGGGTAATAATGCTTACAGACTTGAAGAATTGAGCACTGGCGCTAAATCTGTTTTCAATAGCACTAATCGCAAGCCGTATTAGAGAAGGGAACCATTTGATGAGTAGTAAGGTCAAAGGAATGCAGAATCATTATTGGAAAAATTTATTTTGAGAACCCACACTCAAATGTACGTGGCTACGTGGTACCTGGGCGAGCGAGCTTTGTTTGTAAACAAGACGGCCGGTCCGGCAGAAGTTATAATTGTGTGAGTGAGAGGGGGAAGGTCTAGCGAGACGTGTGAATGACATTGCAGCAAGGAGCGCGCTCACTAATTGGGTCAGTGGAATGTACACTCAGGAAGACGAGTGAGGTACTTAAGTGATGTTATCTATACTACTGTGGATATTGTTTTTAAAATCCAAATCAATCACTTGCTTCGAATTTCAAAACCTTGCTGAGGATAAATGAACCCTTATTGATTTGCCGATCAATAAGTCTTCATGATTTTTATTATAATTATTATTACTGATGCCCAGGCAGTACTTGCTGGAAGTTGAAAAAGGGGAGTCAGGTAGTGTGTCGCAACGATTACAACAGAAGCAGCTTGGTAGTTATTCCTGAAGATGACCGGTTAAGCCGAGTTCAAGGACAAATTCTGTACGAACGCGCACCTCAATCGGCGTCATTATGGGAGTGTCAGAAGTGAAGTTCCAACCGATCCACGATTGGATCAGCAAATCAGGAGAGAGGAAGCCAAAGCCACGCGGTGGATTGCGTACCGTAGAAAAAGGCGCCAAAACGCATATCTGAACAACCGCCCATACGATATAATTCCGCATAAGTCCATTGAGACGTTTGGATGAAAGGAAGACGATTTATACTAGTCCCAAGTCTGTGAGGTGAAAACTACAGATTATTTTCACAAATTGTCCCCACCTTACCCCATTCTGTCAGTTTCAAATAAATTGATCGGTGATGAGCAGTTTGAGTCACAACTTTATTGTGCTCTGGCGAGCAACGTTCACGCTAGTTTGCGTCACGATTTATCAAGCTCTAGTGAGCGTACTTCACATCTGTTTGACAAACATTTTATCTTGTGCTCAAGGGAGCAAAGTTCACGGTTAGCGGAGGGAGATCTCTAGTCGAGATAAGCGCTACGTGATAGACATATTTGAGAGTTGTTAGAAGCCAGTTGCGTGGTGATTGAAGAGTGTAATTTATGTTAATTTTTGTATTATTTTGAGTGATATATTGTGCGTGTGTTAAGCAAATGCTGAGATAGGGCCAGTTCTACGTTAAGTAATCGCCTAGGACTTTATTCTGAGTGAAAGTCAGCAGCTCATAGCGATTCTAGCTAGGCAAATTAATAACTTTGAACATTTCTTTCCAAGAAGCAACGCCAAGATGTCTGCTGAAAGGTCGTGTGATGGAATGAAGTGCATCGCCTCTACCAATTCGTCGACGATGGACGAGTAGATTTCCCGTAGTGAAATGCTTTGGGATGGAGGTTAAGTTCTACAAGCTGCAACGGTGATGTACAAACCATTGATTTACTCAATATGTAGTTGGATTAGACGCGGGAACGTTGTAAATATTTTATTCATTGTTTTTCTTGTATTTAGATTTTTTTGTGTGCCGACACTGTTATGTTTAAATGTACGTTGGCACGTGGCCAAAGTGTTTGTTGATTATATATTTTTCTTATGAGTCATATTTAGTGTACACGGCGTGTGTATTTGATTTTATCCATGCGAATACGAAAATCGTCACGGTCGATAAGTGGTGCTTTATTCAAGTTCATCTTTTCTTTTGTAGAGAAAGGGGGGTAAATGTTGTAAGATGTTTTGACGAACAGGTTTTTATTCATACTAGGGTTGCCGAGCGCAACAAATTAAGACGTCACTGTAGAACACCTTAGTTCTATTTTTTTGATTTTTTGAGTCCTTTTCAGGTTCTTTAGTCACGGACTAGATTGGGAGCGCACGTTGGTGGAAAATATTTTATGTCTTTTATTTCAGGTTTCTGTCAAACCCATACGTGTGATTCTGGTGTGTGTTTTGTGTCAGGTGTGTGTATTGATTCTTCATGATGAGGGGTAGAATGTGCTACCGCCCTAAAAATTTGTGGTTGTATTTTTTATTGGAAAGGCAGAGCACTCTCAGAGGCTACTGTACCTTTTCCAGTGCTGATTCTTGGATTTCCGTGGGAAATTCTGGGATATTTGATTCTGACACACACACGTATATTATGTGCTTTAGGGAGCACACTTCTTCGAGACTCGAACCAGTGCCATGGCAGGTCGAGGTCATTGACACGTGGGTTGACAGATGTGCAGATTCCACTTAGTGCCCGTCTATGTCTGGTGATTCATATTTTAGGCAGTCCAGCTGACCGACTGACCCCTGTAAGCTATCAGCAGCAAACCTGTTCTTTGAATGGTCATTGGACCATAATTAATAGGGAGTTCGCCATGTCCGTTACGAATTACCGCATATCGTATGAATGATATATTGTTTTTATGATGTAAATGTTGGCTTTGAGCCTAGTGATTTCGATGACTCATTTCATGTTAGATTTGTCTGTTGTGACACCGCTGGGTGTATTTTAGTATTTTCCTTGTAAAAAATGGCAAACGGCCATATGTGTATTTTCCTTGTTTGGTCACGTGTTAATTTACTTGCGTTGATTTTTGAAAAGTTCTAATTTTAGGCATTAATGTTGTTTGCTTCGGCAGTTCTTTGATTCCAATTTCATGCGGAAATTATTTGTTGTTTTATTTAGTGTAGGAAGTGTCGGATTAATTTAAGTAGTGTTTAGTTGGTTCCCCGTGTCTGTCTAGCTCTAGACAATGCAGATTCGTCCTCTGAAGGTGTACTGGATGGTAACGGATCTCGCATTAATTTGTACACATCGTAACGCACACGCACAATGTCATTGTAGCAATTTTGGGACATTTGGTCCAGATATTTTACGATCACTCCAGAGATCAGGCCTAGTTTGGCATTTTATTAATTCAAGTGGGAGTCATTTGGACGACCTTGTTTGCTTTGCTTTATTGTAAATAGTTTAATATAGTTGATCTGTTATTAAATTCATTTGTTTTAACCCTGGTATTCACTTTTTCCTGCATGTTATTTTGTTATATGGTACCCTGCATGTTAAAAGAAGCGCTTAACAACAACTTTACGAAATGGACTGTTACACCCCCCGAAACTGAGTCTCATATGCTTCTTTGCAAGGGTTCACTATATTGTTATAGTATTATTATAGTTATTATTATTTTACTACGGCCTACAACGACGAGACAAAGTTAATTTTCAGGCCCTTGGTTTCAGAAACAAAACTCGGGGCCCCTAAACTGTCTTATAGGGTCCCCGAAAACTACATTTTAAGGCTCTAAAACCGAGAGTTTCTGAGATTTTCCCTGAAAATTAATTTCATTTAATAAACTAATGTAGGAATGCAAGCCAGTAACCATGACAACAGTGTCTCAAAAAGTTATATACAACTTTCCATCTATTTCTGCAGGAAGTAATGCCACTCCATTTATTAAATTTTTGTATAAGTTTGCAAATGGCTGTATGGTTATCACGGAACCAACAATAACTGTAAAATTCATCAATGCGCTTAGGGGGTCAAGGGGGACCCTATATTTTGTCGCAAAACTTAAACGTGCGATATGTCGTACCGAAGGTCTATTATATCTTCAAACAGCAACATTATTTTAAAAAATTCCTGAACTGAAATAGTTTCTTTTTTATTTTATTTTTTGCTTTTAGGAATATGAGCCATTGGAGGCTAAACAACCTGAATTTTCATGCACCACAAGCCTTTATAATTTATGAAAGGGGTCTTCCTCTGGATGCGGACTTGACATAAAAGTGAGGGTAAGTTTTTATGTGACGTGTATTGCCTTTCTTCTACGAGGTTTTCAATTTTATTTTCACGTCAGGAAGTACACGTTAGGTAAATTTAATTTCAGAGCATATTCAATTCAACTATTCATTTTTTTTGTCGACAAACAGGTTCCAAGCCCCTAACCATTTCAACAGTAGCTCAATTGATTACGTCTGGTTATTAATACCGAAGACCGTTCGAAGAATGTGTACATCTGCTAGTACATAATAAATATCATCTAAGAATCAATAAGTCCACCTACACTTAAATAAGAACCACTAATAGGGATGCAGAGACACCTTGTGGCCACGACACAAAATAATCCTATACAGAACACCATATCACCCAGAAGATTAGTAACAAATACTCTGAAGCTATATTTACCAAAAATCCCCTTCTTCAGATTAAATCGATATTGAAACACCTGTAGACTAAAGACAACACACGTAGTATAAAAGAGACACTAAAACAAAAATAGAATCAAATAATGTATGCATAAAGGCAAGGAAAATTACATTTTTCCGCTGATACTATAAAATAACGTATCCTCACCAATGCTGTAAGTCTCCATACTCGTGATGACGCCCTTAAATAAAATTATAAAGCTTGAGGGGCATGGAAATTCAGTATTTGTGCCAAAGGGCCTAAATGACAGGAATGCAGAGAGCTGTCTGAAATTTCATGTAGACAGTGTTACTCGTCTTGTCCCAAATGGTAAGTACGTAAAATTCGGTTCAGATCGGTGAATCGGTGTAGATTTGAGCCACGAAAAACGGTGTAGATTTGTGCCAAAGGGCCTAAATGAAAGGAATGGAGAGGGCTATCTAAAATCATTGTTTCCAAAATCCTTCCTTGGGGTGTGCACTACAACCGTACAACATTTCAAAGCCATCGGTTAAACGGTGTCGGAGTCCAATAACGTCGGCCAGATATCCATTTCCAATTTAGGTGGATTTTATTAGAAAGATAACTATTGCAATGGGTACCATATATCGACTTCTTGATAATTTCGACATATCTTCGCGTTTCACATCCCCTAGACCCCAAAACCACCGTCAGTTCAAAAGTTTATATATATTTTTTCACTTTTTTCTGGACACGATAACTACCGCAATTTTGCACCAATCACTTTGAAATTTTCACATAATTTGTATCCCTGTAAAAACTCAGTCGAGTTCGTTAACGGGCATAATCGGTCGAAGGGGGGTGAAAACGTTTTTTTTTTCGAAAAAGAGAAATGTCGCTATAACTCTCTTAATATTTGAAATATCGAATCCATTCAAAGTTCGTACTATGTGTCGGAAAAGGCCCAAAAATTTATGTTTGAAAAGTTTTATGATAGCACCAACCATTGACCAAAGGGGTGGGAAAAAGTGGCTTTTTCTGGAAACATTAATCATATCTCTCTTAATAGACACAATATCAAAACCGTACAAAATGGACAATATTCCCCTAACAATTACCTAAAACGTTTGTCTGAAATATTTTTTATATGACCCACCATTACGCCAAGGGATGAGAAAAATGATTTCGGAATTATAAGAAAATGCCAAGAGCCATCAGAGGTTGCCATGACAACACTACTAAATTGATGAGGGATGAGCCATCAGACGTTGCCATGACAACGCCATTGCAAGAGATCACATTCAGTTTTCCATCTGACTCTGTGGGAAGCGGCTTCGGTGACTTAACTTGTAGCATGCTGAACTTCTAAGCCCAAGGTTGCGGGTTCAAAGCCGGCCGAAGTCGTCAGATTTCTTAAGAACGCTAAAAATCCCTCAGTATGATTTCCTTTGGAGGGGAAGTTCCAACGTTCGTTGCGAGTAGCTGGTTGCGGTGGCATCTAGTAGCCAGATTAGAGCTAGGTGTCGTTGATGGTAGTATTTGGTAGCAAAATTAGGAACTAAACCTTGAAATTGACCGTCAGAAGTCCGTACCTGAATTACAGACTAATACAGCCATACAATATTAACACCGTTTATCAGACAGATTCTACACACACCCAAAATACACGGGGCTACATGACCACGTTGTCGCGGAACCTAAACTGAGGAACCAACCAAAATCTCTGCGGGAGATAAAATTTTGCGTGAAGAAGTAACAGACTGTTAGATAGTTACACATCAGTGTCGAAACCTTGCATAAGGACAGTGTGACCACAAGTATAACAAGTAGTTCCGCGAAGAACTATACAGCCTATTTTCATATATCCTACTCATGTTAATTGCCCCTATCAACATACAAAATTTCAGTTCGAAGGTTGTGATAGATTCGTAGATATTGAGAAGGGTATAAATATTTAAGATGGTCGCCAGGTTGGATTTTTATTTTTGTAATATTACATTAATATTATTGTGTACGTGTGGTATTCAAACATCAATCGCATGATTAGAACACAAGAAGTAAAAACGAGATTTTAAAATTTCGCACAGCTGCCATCTTGTGATTATGCAAACAATTGAAATAAATTAGATGCCAGTGGATTAACATTTGTATAAGTATTTAACGTGCAACGTTTCACGGCACTCGAATAGTTAATTCGCGAGAAACGTCCATTTAAATATTTATTCTTCGCGTCACCGCCATGTTGGATTTGTGCTCACCAGGTTACTGAAAGTCCTATAGGTGAACATATGTTCATAGCCTCTATGAACATAACAAAATTCAGTTTGATTGCTGTAAAAGATTCATAGATATTGAGAACCGTCTAAATATTTCGGATGCTCGCCATTTTGGATTGTTATATGTATAGGTCATAGAGTTATGTACCATTCAAGGAAAATTATTGCCTAGGTTCATTATTCAAACTTTCAATTCGATTGCTTGATTACGACACAAGAAATAAAAACTTAATTTTAAAATTTCGCACAGCCGCCATCTTGAGGTTATGTAAACAATTGAACTAAATTAGATGGCAGTGCATTACAATATGTGAAATCATTTACTGTACTACATTTCACTGCGCTCAGAGAGTTAAATCACGAGAAATGTCTATTAAAATATTTCAAATTCGCTTGGCCGCCATGTTCGTTTTGTACTTTACAGGTTTATGAAAGTTACATAGATAAACTTGTATCAGTACCCTTTATCACCGTACAAAATTCCAGGGTGATATCTGTAATAGTTTCGGAGATACTGAATGGTGGTGAAATATTTCGCACAGCCGCCATGTTGGATTGGTGAGACACAATAAAATTTAAAGGATACGGTCGGGGTCGGCCGGAATAGTGCTATGATATTAGCGAGTTTCATTGTAATCGCTCCAGCCGTGTAAATTGTATTAGGGACACATACACACACACCTCACAGACACATACACACACCACACACATGCACACACGCACGGACAAAAGGTGATCGCGTAACCCTATTTTTTTTTTTCATAAAATGAAAATAGGCTAAAAATGGACCCCAAATGACGAGAAGGTTACCGTCCCCATAGGGCAATAAAATGTTTAAAATATGCATAAAATGACGAAAAGCAAAGTTAATTACGCTCCAATTATAAAATACTTTCTCGCGATAAATGAGGTCTGATCCTTCTACGAAAACCTGCATATTCTGCCTATTTTCGCTTATCCCCAAGTTTGCCCGGTGAAATCTACCTCCGCCTTCCGGCGTGCCGAGAGGAATCTTATTTTATATCTCTCTATATATAAAAATGAAAGTTTGTCTGTTTTTTCTGAATTTCCACAGAAATTTGCGATATTGGCGCGTTTCAGACTGTTTTATGATGGATGCGCGCAAAAAAAAATATCTCTGTCTGTTTGTCTGTGGACATGTTTTTGTGTTCTTATAACTCTAGAACGGCTGAGTGGATCAATGTAAAATTTGATACAGATATCCTTCAGAGGCACGACACTAATCATTGATGTAACTCTTCTCCGTACCTTTCATAAAAGGGGCCCTACCCCCTTAAAATACATGCTGAAATAGGCGTAGAAGGGTGAAAACAAGCTTTTTTTCAGGCCCTCAATGTGAGAAACGAAACTTGGGGGCCCTTTAGGCCCTAAAACCAACAGTTTTGAGATATTCCCAGAAAACTAATTTCACTTAATAAATTAATGAAAGAATACATGCCGGTAACCATGGCAACTGAATCTCAGAGGTCCATCTATTTCTGTAAGACGCAATGCAATTCCATTTATTACAATACTGTGAAGGTTTGCAAACGGCTATAAGGTTATAACGGATCCAAATTAAGCTGAAATATTCATCAATACATACAATGCGCTTAAGGGGTCAAGGGGTACTCTAGAATTTTTTCACGCGATATACACGTGCGGGTGTGGTACGGAAGGTATATTATATCCCTTCTCTAATATATAAAAACTAGCAGAAGTACCCATTCTTCGAACGGTCTTCGGTATTAATAACCAGATGTTATCAATTGAGCTACTGTTGCAATGTTTAGGAGCTTGGAACCTGTTTGTTGGCAAAGAGAAATTAATAGTTAAAATGTGCTCTCAAACTAAATTTACCTAACGTGTTCTTCCTGGCGTGAAAATAAAATTGAAAACTTCGTAGAAGAATCGCAATACACGTCACATACGAACTGACCCTAACCGTTGTGTCAAGTGCCCAACTACAGGAAGACCCCTTTTATAAATTATAAAGGCTTGTGGTGCATGAAAATTCAGTGTTTTTAGCCTCCAATGGCCCAAATTCCTAAAATCAGCAAAAAACAGTCTACTATTTCTAATCAGGAATTTTTGAAAATGATGTTGATGTTTGGAGATATAATAGACCTTCTGTACGACATATCGCACGTGTAAGTCGTGTGAAAAAATCTAGGGTACTCCATTTGCAACCTTTCACAGAAATGTAATAAATTGAGTGGCATTACTTATTCCAGAAATAGATGGGAAGTTGGATGCCACCTCTTGAGACACTGTTGTCATGGTTAGTGGCTTGCATTCCTTCTTTAATTTATTAAATGAAATTAGTTTTCTGGGAATATCTAAGAAACTGTTGGGTTTAGAGCCTTAAAATATAGTTTTCGGGGACCCTTTACGGCTCTTGAGGGGCCCCGAGTTTTGTTTCTGACCCCAAGGGTTTGAAAATGAGCTTTGTCTCTTCGTTGTACGCCATAATAATGATAATAATTAAAAGAATAGTAATAATAATAATATAACAATATAGGGACAGGGATATAATAGACCTTCCGTACCATACCCGCACGTGTAAATCTCGTTAAAAATTCTAGAGTACCCCTTGACCCCATAAGCGCATTATATGTATTGATGAATATTTCAGCTTAATTTGGATCCGTTATAACCTTATTGCCGTTTGCAAACCTTCACAGTAATGTAATAAATGGTATTGTATTGCGTCTTACAGAAATAGATGGACCTCTGAGATTCTGTTGCCATTGTTACCGGCAAGTATTCCTTCATTAATTTATTAAGTGAATTTAGTTTTTTGGGAATATCTCAAAAACTGATGGTTTTAGGGCCTTAAAATGAGATTTTCGGGGTCCTTTTAGGGCCCCCGAGTTTCGTTTCTCACATTGAGGGGCTGAAAATGAGCTTTGTCTCACGCTTATTTCAGCATGTATTTTAAGGGGGTAGACCCTCTGTTATGAGGGGTACGGAGAAGAGTTACATCAATGATTAGTGTCGTGCCTCTGATGGATATCTGTATCAAATTTTACGTTAATCCACCCAGCCGTTCTCGAGTTATAAGGACACAAAAAATTGTCCACAGACAGACAAAAAATATTTTTGCGTGCATCCGTCACAAAACAGTCTGAAACGGGCAAATATGTCAAATTTTCGTAGAAAAGCCGAAAAATCAGTCAAACATTCATTTTTATATAATAGAGAATGGATATAATAGACCTTCCGTACCACATCCGCACGTGTAAATCGCGTGAAAAAATTCTAGAGTACCCCTTGACCCCTTAAGCGCATTGTATGTATTAATGAATATTTCAGCTTAATTTGGATCCGTCATAACCTTATTGCCGTTTGCAAACCTTCACAGTAATGTAATAAATGGAATTGCATTGCGTCTTACAGAAATAGATGGACCTCTGAGATTCAGTTGCCATGGTTACCGCCATGCATTCTTTCATTAATTTATTAAGTGAAATTAGTTTTCTGGGAATATCTCAAAAACTGTTGGTTTTAGGGCCTTAAAATGTGGTTTTCGGGGGCCCTGGGCCCCCGAGTTTCGCTTCTCACATTGAGGGGCTGAAAATGAGCTTTGTTTCACCTTTCTACGCCTATTTCAGCATGTATTTTAAGGGGGTAGGGCCCCTTTTATGAGAGGTATGGAGAAGAGTTACATCAATGATTAGTGTGGTTCCTCTGATGGATATCTGTATCAAATTTTACGTTGATCCACCCAGCCGTTCTCAAGTTATAAGGACTCGTAGAAGTTGTCCACAGACACACAGACAGACAGACAGACAGACAAAAAAAATATTTTTGCGCGCATCCGTCATAAAACAGCCTGAAACGTGCAAATATCGCAAATTTCCGTGGAAATTCAGAAAAAACAGACAAACTTTCATTTTTATATATATAGAGATGAATGTTTGTCTGCTTTTTTCTGCATTTACACGCAAATTTTACATATTTTCCCGTTTCAGACTGTTTTGTGACGGATGAACGGAAAAATATTTGTTTGTCTGTCTGTCTGTCTGTTTGTCTGTGGACAATTTTTTGTGTCCTTATAACTCGAGAACGGCTGGGTCAAGGGGTACTCTAGAATTTTTAACGAGATTTACACGTGCGGGTATGGTACGGAAGGTCTATTATATCCCTGTCCCTATATTGTTATATTATTATTATTACTATTCTTTTAATTATTATCATTATTATGGCGTACAACGACGAGACAAAGCTCATTTTCAAACCCTTGGTGTCCGAAACAAAACTCGGGGCCCCTCAAGAGCCATAAAGGGTCCCCGAAAACTATATTTTAAGGCTCTAACCCCAACAGTTTCTTAGATATTCCCAGAAAACTAATTTCATTTAAAAAACTAAAGAAGGAATGCAAGCCAGTAACCATGACAACATTATCTCAAGAAGTGGCATCCAACTTTCCATCTATTTCTGGAATAAGTAATGCCACTCCATTTATTACATTTCTGTGAAAGATTGCAAATGGCTATAAGGTTATCACGGAAGCAACTAAAACTGTAAAATTCATCAATGCGATTAAGCGGTTCAAGGAGTACCCTAGATTTTTTTCTCATGACTTACACGTGCAATATGTCGTACAGAAGGTCTATTATATCTCCAAACAGCAACATTATTTTCAAAAATTCCTGATTTGTAATAGTAGACTGTTTTTTGCTGATTTTGGGAATTTGGGCCATTGGAGGCTAAAAAAACTGAATTTTCATGCACCACAAGCCTTTATAATTTATAAAAGGGGCCTTTCTGTAGTTGGGCACTTGACACAACGGTCAGGGTCAGTTGGTATGTAACGTGTATTGCGATTCGTCTACGAGGTGTTCAATTTTATTTTCACGCCAGAAGGAAGAACACGTTAGGTAAATTTAGTTTGAGAGCATATTTTAACTAATCATTTTTCTTTGCCAACACACAGGTTCCAAGCCCCTAAACATTGCAACAGTAGCTCAATTGATAACATCTGGTTATTAATACCGATGACCGTTCGAAGAATGGGTACTTCTGCTAATATATACTGTACAGTGTGGTCCACCCGCCCCTTATTATTTAGTTTTATGAAACCCAACTAACACGGCATTTCTCCCGATGGTCGATATTGCTCTGCGCTCTGACTGTGCGACAGCAATGTAATTGGGCCATGGGTCAAGCAAAGAAAAACCGACCTTAAACTTTTCCCCGCCAAATACTATGCCCCATTCTACTAACATATGACTCACTGCTCCTTGAAATAACACGCATACACGCAATTCGATCGAATTAATAGCTTACGCCACGTGATCTGTATTAGTAGCAAGTTAAATCAACACCATAAATCGTGATTGAAGACTTTGAGATGGACTTAAACGTTTGAGGTGGGACGGCTACTGTAACTACACCACGTTTAGCGTGGATCATCTACCATGTGTTCGTTGCTGAGAGGTTTAAAGCCTGACCGTACTTGATGGCCGCGAGCGGGTTGAATTCAGCTTCTAATCCAGTAGTAGGAATACTTTTTTGAACGAAAGCCCACATTCCATTTTAGTGGGGATGTAACTACATTGCCACATTTATTGCCTTACCACGTATTTTTGTGACGAATACGTTGAATTTTGCTGATTTATTTACGAGAATACGATCGAACTGGTACGTTATGCCATGTGACCTGTAATGGCAGCAAATTTAAAAACTGGCATGAATATTAATATAACATATCAAAGTGTCGCTCCGGAGGTCCGGGTTCGATTCCCAGCTTTGCCAAGAAATGTAATATTTGTCTGAGGGCTGAAATTGGGTACACGTAGCCTCGTGAAGCAAATATGAGAAGAAGTGGGTTCGATTCCCACCTCAGCCACCCTGGAAATGGTTTTCCGTGGTTTCCCACTTCTACTCCGGCCAAATTCCGGGACGGATTCTATCTTAAGGCCACGGCCGCCTCCTTCCCAATCCTTCATTGCAAATACACACACCATTATAATCCCGCAATAACTCAGGTTATCAGACAAATTCTACACACACACTCCCAAGTAAACGGGGCTAAATGACCGCGATGTTCTAGCCCCTCACATCAAACAAAACAACAACATATCGAAGGATATTCTGATCGCCAGTGCTTGCATCGAAGTATACGTATTCCTTAGAATTTCCCGTGGTATTATTAGCATACTTTCGATTTTTGCATAAAATGAAAGAAGACTTATGAGATCTACACAGGGCCAAAAATTGTGTGTCTGTGTGTGAGTGTGTGTGTGTGAGACTGTGTGTCTGTGTATGTGTGAGTGTATGTACTCTGAATGTCTGCCCCCACCCTATCAATTCGAACACGGTGAAACCTAATTGAACGAAATTTGGTACAGAGATAGAACTGGCAAAGGGCACCTCAGTGTCATATTTTATATCGCCGCCATCTTGACGGAAACGTAATGGCGGCCACCCAAATGTTCAAAGCTTAAATCAAATTACGAATAACCTAATCATCCGATCTCTACCAAATTTTGCAACAATATATATTTATATGGCAAGCGTCTTTTGAATAAATTACAAGGTAATCAGTCCAATAGTTTGCAGATGGCGGCCATGTATGTGTGCAAATCGATTCCCCCTATCAATTCAAACACGGTGAAACCGAATTGAACGATATTTGGTACAGGGGTAGCACTAGCGAAGGACACCTCAGTGTTATGTTTTATATCGCCGCCATCTTGACGAAAACGTAATGGCGGCCTCCAAAATGTTCAAAGCTTAAATCAAATTACGACTAACCGAATCATCCAATCTCCACCAAATTTTGCAACAACATATACTTATATGGCGAGCGTCGTTTGTTTGAACTACAAGGTCATCATCCAATTAGTGTGCAGATGGCGGCCATGTATGTGTGCAAATTGATTCCCCCATCCAATTCAAACACGGTGAAACCGAATTGAACGAAATTTGGTACAGAGATAGCACCAGCGAAGGGTCCAGTGCCATGTTTTATATCGCCGCCATCATGACGAAAACGTAATTGCGGCCATCCTAATGTTAAAAGCTTGAATCAAATTACGACCAACCTAATAATCTGATCTCTACCAAATTTTGCAACAACATACCTTTATGTATAGAAAATCTTTTGACCACACTACAAGGTCATCAGGCCAATAAAGTGTGGATGGCGGCCATGTATGTGTGCAAATCGATTCCCCCTATCAATTCAAACACGGTGAAACCGAATGGAACGAAGTTTGGTACAGAGGTAGCACTAGCAAAGGCCACCTCAGTGTCATGTTGTATATCGCCGCCATCTTGACCGAAACGGAATGGGGCCACCGAAATGTTAAAAGCTTAAATCAAATTACGACCAACCAAATCATTTGATCTCTACCAAATTTGTCAACAACATACCTTTTTGTGGGAAGCATCTCTTGACTGAACTACGAGGTCATCAACCCAATAGTTCGCAGATAGCGGCCATGTATGTGTGCAAATCGATTCCCCATATCAATTCAAACACGGTGAAACCGAATTGAATGATTTTTTTTACAGAGGTAGCACTAGCAAAGGGCACATCATATTCAGTATAATATCCGTATAGCACGTTGTATTTCAAGAAGCTACTACAACTAATATTCAATTATACTCCTTGAAAAGGACAACGAATTATAACAATACCCATTCATTTAGGAGAAAGTAGGCTATACGTTCTTTACTGAACATCTTGTTTTGTTATTAAATTTCAACAAATAGTCTTAGCATATCTTTAGGCCTGTATCACACGACACTCGCTGACAAGGAAGCTGCTGTGATCGCTGGTACAAAATCCTGTATGATTCTTTTCTCTTCGTCAGTACACCTGCTTGTATGACCGAAGTGTATCACACGATAGCATTTTGTACGCTAAGTTGTATGAAATAAAACCGAAGGGCTGTCGTTTGAGGGCATTATTTGCAGTTAATTCGCCTTAATAACGCAAAACGGTCGCGAAACTTGCTTTAAGTAAATTAGAAATCATGCTTGGTACTGAATGAATGCATTCCAATCAATATTTAAGATCTAACTGTAATAATTGAATGTTTTACCATACGCGTTAATAAGAAGCGCAACAAAAACCTCCAGAGTGTTATTGCGCCTGATCACTCTTTCGAAGATCCCGGGTTCAAGACTATCCAACGGCAGACTTTTAAAATTCTTTTTAACTATTTTATTATACCCTCCCTACCTCGTACAGCAAGATTTCAACTTGGTTTTGTTCACATTATCTACGAAGACGATAGGGAAAGTTATTTTCTTGTCTCATTTAAATGGCTATTTTCCCTAAATACTGTTCAAAACCATGGATGGATAGTATTCGTTATAATTATTATATCTTTAGTCGATTTTACCCTCTATGTTAGGTTTTCCCACGGACTCGGCGAGGGATCCCATCATTACCGCCTCTACGGGCAGTGTCCTGGAGCTTGAAACATCTCGTCTGGGGGATACAACTGGGGAGGTGGGATCAGCACCTAGCCCAGGTGGCCTCACCTGCAAAGCGAACAGGATCCTCTTGACGGATAGGAAGGGAGGGGAAGATCGGGAGGGACAGGCAAGGAAGAGGGAAGGAGGCGGCCGTGGCTGTACGGTAGGTAATATCCCGGTATTTGCCCGAAGGCGAAGAGGGAAACCACAGAAAACCACTTTGAGGATGGCTGAGGTGGGAATCGAACCACCTCTACTCATTTGGACCACCCGAGGCTGAGTAGACCCCGTCCCAGT
The DNA here is from genome assembly GCA_946902985.2 of Meconema thalassinum. Taxonomy (NCBI): domain Eukaryota; kingdom Metazoa; phylum Arthropoda; class Insecta; order Orthoptera; family Tettigoniidae; genus Meconema; species Meconema thalassinum. Next base: position 64,038,038 of record OX336390.1, on the reverse strand, counting down.
CCTCATACCTCGTTTCAAATTTCGTGGCAGAGCCGGGAATCGAACCCAGGACGTCCGGGGTGGCAGCTAATCACGCTGACTACTACGCAACGGAGGCGACTCTATTCGTGATAATTAGAATTTTAATAGTTCAATATTTATCCCAGAATCATAATACGACACGTTCTGTAATTACTGCCTTGATACGAGGCTCAGCGGTAAAGTTCTCGCTTGCTGTGCCGAAGGTTGCAGGTTCGTATCCTTGCGCAGTCAGCTGGCATTTGAGGGTGCGCAAATGCGAGGGAGCCGTGTCAGTAGATTTACTGGCACGTTGAAGATCCCCTTCGGAGCAAAATTCCGGCATCCCGGCGTATCTAAAAGCCAGAGCAGTTAAAAGGGACGTAAAACCAATCATGTTATAATTATCTGTATTTACTGTATGTTTGGGGCAGATGACCTCGTAGTTCCGCCCCTTAAAACCTCACTAACTAACTATTACTGTAAGTGTATAGCAAGCGCTTTTCGCACGGACGCCGTTGAAAGAAATTATAGTTTCGGTCTGATGTATTTATTCGTGAGCCTACCCACATAACAAATCTATTTCTCATGTGGGTCGTCTGAGTGAGTCGGAGTTTTCCTTTAAACAAAGGTGGTCGAAATTTCGAACACTTGAGTAGTGTGTTTTGGACAGTTCAGATACCTCCTCCTCCTCCCCTCCTCACAAGATGGCGGCAGCCCGATAACTTCCGAACCCGTGGTCGGATTTTGACGAATGAGGTGTCATTGAACTCGTGCTAACACCCCCTTTCCAATGGACAACATATTTCAACCCCAAAAATAAAACCTACCCCTACTAGGGGTGAAATTGAATTTTTTAGAAAATCTCTCCTTCCAATTGCAACATGTGAGCGTTTGAATGCCGATATGGATATAAACGTTGTTCCACATAAAGTGCATGTGTTCGGTCGATAGTCACTATGAATTAACATGCTTGTTTTTTGTTTTTTACGCATGCCCACTCATGGCTTTTGTAAGAGGGTGGGGGAGCGGTTCCCTGTGGACGGGTTATTGTTGACGGGTCATTGTTGGCGGGGTCATGGCTGACGGGTCCTTGTGGACGAGTCCTTGTGGACAAGTCCTTGTTGACAGGTCCTTGTGGACAAGTCCTTGTGGACAAGTCCTTGTGGACAGGTCCTTGTGGACAGGTCCTTGTGGACGAGTCCTTGTCCCTTTGGACTGATCCCTTTGGACGGGTCCCTTTGGCCTGGTTCCTACGGACGAGCCCATGAATTTATTTAAATTATGTCAAAGGGCCTAACTACATTTGTGTGTGTGTTGAATTGACGTTGTTTACCACTACTATAATGGGATAACGATATGAAAGGAAAGTAGCGAAATACATGTGAACACGTGTGAGATGACCTTATTACCGTCCTCCTTGTGAAACAAGTCACATCCTGTTTTGGTTCATACGTGAGAAAATGCAAGTTCATGTGTAATATGACCTAACACACAAGTGTACACATGTGCACGTGCACGATAAGAGCTAACAAGTCACAACCTGTTATGACAGTGGTGGGAATAAGGCTAGAGACATGTACGAGTAGTCAAATTACACCGGCAGACAACCCCTTTCCTATGGATAACTTATTTCCACTCTAAAATAAAATCTACCCCTACTAGAGAGTGAAATTTTTTTTTTGTAAAAGTCGCTTTCCATGTGCAACATGTGGGAGTTTGTACGCCAATATGAAATTAAACTCGTTCCACATAAAGTGCATGCATACAACTGAATGCCGCTATGATTTATCATTTTCGTTTTTTGTTTTACAAATGCGCAATTGTTTTTTTTTTGTAAGAGGGCGGGCTTTTTGAATAATGATTTATAGATACGTTTTTTTTACAAATTAACCAAATATCCAAAAACTAATAGGTCATCGGCTTTTTAATATCTTATGAACTAAGAAAGCTAGGGACTTGTATGAGGGGTCGTTGGACTTGGGGTGACGCCCTGTTTTTGAATGTATTATTCATTTTTTGTCAAAAGGGCCTAACTGCACTTTCGTTAATATCTCGCTAACTAATAATCACAGAGGGTCAAGTGAGGTGTCATAGAACTTAAAATGGCCAACCCCTCCCCATGACCAATGAATTTACCCCAAAATAAAACAGCAAGGTCATTAACCTAAGATTTTATCAACTAATAATCAGAGAGGGACAAGTAAGGTGTCACAAGACTCAGGATGGTCAACCCTTTTCCATGACCAACGAATTTACCCAAAATACCCAAAACAGCAAGGTCATTGACTTAAGATTTTATAAACTTATCAGTAGAGAGGGTCAAGTGAGCTGTCATAGGACTACGAATGGTTAACCCTTTCCCAAGATCAATGAATTTACCCCAAAAATCCAAAACAGCAAGGTCATTGACCTGAGATTTTATAAACTAATAATCGGATATCAACATGTGAGGTGTCAAAGGACTTAGAATGGTCAACCCTTTCCCAGTGCTAATGAATTTACCCAAAAATACCCTATACATCAAGGTCATCGACCTGAGATTTTATAAACTAATAATCGGATATGGACATGTGAAATGTTTACAGTGAGTGATGAAACATAGCTAGGTAATGAAAGAATTATTATAGGCTACAAGTATGGTGACTGACAAATCTTTCACCATTGGAACTTGTTTTCAGATCAAACTGGAGTACAGAGAGAGCATAGGTTGTAGGTATGGGATAATAAATGACAAATGGTGTATACAAAATCTGATTTATCGATTCAAGAAATAAGAGTAGACAATCTTTAATTGATTGGTTAAAGAGGATAGCTAAAATCATAAATGGTGACTATATCGAACTAAACTGATCTAAGCTGAATCAAACTCAACTAAACCGAACTAAACCGAAGCAAACTTAATCAAAAACAAGTCAATGGTTTAAGTGTAAAACTTGTGGGTGAATGTGGTCATTGGTAATGTCAGAAAGGAAAGGGATAACGCTCTACCTATAGAGGGTAGGTAAAGCTAGTGCATAATGCTAATGCACACACACAAGTACATGAAACACACACAACTAACCTATACTGTTTTTATGGGTTGACTGTTAAAACTTGATCAGTGGTTACTGGGACAAAATGGTCGCTACACACAACAAGCGTTAAATACTTGTGGCTAATAATCTACACACACACACACACACACACACACACACACTTGTTCTAAACTAAACTGTCTTGCTGACAGTGCTCACACTGTAGGCAGATGACAGAAATGCTTGGCTAACAGAAATACAATCATTTCCGGTTGTCTAATGTTACCAGCTAACCATTTTGTGCTGCAGTGGCGAGCACATGTACCACATGTACCACTTACACTAGAGATTTTAACTCGATTTCAAGCTCTAAGTCCTAGAACGAATCAATCTAAGAAAAAAGGGCATGGTGGCGCAGTGGTTAAGCTGTTAGCCTTTCACTAAAGTGGACTAGGGTTTGATTTCAGGTCAATACACATGTAATAAACATATAAAAAGGCAGAGATAATGTTTTAAACCGATTACACTCATCTCTTTTCAAATTATTACTTGGATTGCAAATACAAAGGTGGACTGGGTGTGATATACAGTTAATGCTGCCTATCGCACACTAGCTGTAAGGAAGCCATTTTAGAGCTATATATAGAGAACTACCTAGCGATTTCATGAACTGGTATAGCTATGTCGCATAAACGGTGCAGGATACAATCCAGCAACTATAATTCGTATCTTGTGGAACAGAGAAAATGCACTTTTGCCTTGATGGATAACAAATGTGTGCAGACGAATGACCTACTGTACGCATTAGCCTAGCAAGGGGTTATAACCACGAGGAGGAGGTGTGATTTCTATATTTTATTGTTTAGAGACATGGCTTTTGTAACCGGTAGATTTAATTGATTCAGTATGTTGTAAATATTTATTTTTGTAATTGTAAATAGTTATTTTTTTTTGTAAATAGTGGAAACCATTTATTTTTGTAATGGTAAATGTTAAATGTATAATTAAAGTTCTTTGGGATGAGTGTGCATGTCAATGAAGTTTTTAGGGATAAATAGAGTGGTTGTGTGTTTGTTCTCAAAGACAGGCAAGATTGTGTGGATGTATGACTACACAGAAAGAGAGAGAGAGAGAGAGTGTAGAAACAGCCTTACTTGCAGTAGTAATAGTAGACCTCTATGTTTTGCATACACATAGACAGACTGTACGATCGCAATGGCCAAGCACTCACTTTAACACCATTTACAAAATCTTAAAATGAAAAAATCAAGTTTCGCAAATATGAACTTTTGATATAAACAAAATAAAAATAAAATGTGTAAACAACAAATTGGAAAATCCATGTTTCCATATCATGAAATTCAAAAAAACTTTAAACTGACATTTAAAAGAAATGCAAATGGAAAATCGACAAATTGTAATGTGTGAAATGTGAAAATGAACAAATGGCTATCATTATTTTAAAAAAAATAAAAAAATGGTGTTGTATGGTTGAGGTGTGAATCAAACCCTACATATTTTGGACCACCCGAGACTGAGTATACTTGTTTTAGTCCTCAAACCAATTCTAAAATTTTGTGTTTAAGCTAGGAATTGAACCTGAGAGCTTGTAGGGGGAGACAAAGGTTAGAATATGTTAAACAGATAGCCTTGAATGTAGAATGTGGTAGCTATATAGAGATGAAACGATTAGCTCGGGACAGATAGGTACTGAGATCTGCATCAAAACCAGTCAAAGGACTAAAGACTCAAAAAACAACATGTACGTTCACCAAAATAATGTTGTGTAACGGTAAATGTTAGTCAACGAACAGTAATGCATTACTAAAACCCATGACACGATACTTCAGAGCTTTTCTAAAATGATTTTAAAATGCCTTTAACCCTATATTGAACACCCAGTTCACAAGACTCATAACTGCAATGTTATGGTAAAACAAAACAAAATCTATATTTCAAAACAAACAAGTGGTTTAGTCAATGTATACTGGAAAAAGTTTTGTAAACACTCAAGTCCTCAAGACCAATTAAATTAGTAACTGTCAGGTTGGCCGAGTGGTTAAGGTGTTTGACTTAAGATCAAATTTCTGTATAAGGAAGCAAGGGTTCGAATCCCTTACATGACATAACTATTGCCTTAACATGGCTTGGCCACACTGTATTATTATGATACTCAGTACACAAACCATAGATATAGTGTATTGTTTAAGGCCACTTTCTTTCTGAACATAGTCTGAGACTGTTGATGGTTAACAATTGTATTAATAGTGGGGCATGGGGATAGCAATTAAGAAAAAACAGCCAATACCCATACAATATTTTTATTCATTTTAGTTTTTTTTTTTTACAATAGTTACACACTGAATACAACTTTTTATCTCTTTACCATTGTTTGATATAGATTTTAAACACAACGCTTGTTGTAGATCCTTTTACAACTTTCTCCAGGTACTCTTGTTCTTAAAAACTGGGGAAGCCGCAATGGTTTTATAGACATTAAACCCTCATTCTCTTCTTTTTCATCATCATCATCATCATTATAAATATTATCTTTATAATTATTATAGTCATTGTCACCATCATTATCATCATCATCATCATCATCCTCAACATCACTAGAACTATCCAATTCCATTTTTTCCTTTTCAAAAGGGATCTCTTGAAGAGTCTGTGTTGCTTTTGATAGTGTTACGGGTTTATTGAACGTTGACAACTGTCCTAACATGACTTTTTGAGGAGATAAATGTTTTTTCATAAGGAAGTCACTATGTTGAGTAACACTATGTTTTTGTCGGACTTGCTTTTTCTTGTTCTTTTGATCATTTTTTGTTAACACTAACGGTGTTTCATTTGGTATACCACATTGATGAGCACCAACACTTAAGACCTCACCATGTTTACTTTTTAGATGACCTAGACATTTTGTTGTTCTTTGTTTTGAGCACTGCCAAAATATGATGCCATTCGCATTTTCTCGCTTATAGTTATAAGAGTACCCATGATACAGGGCACGTGGTTTACCTTTATTGGTTATAGTATATTCCATAGTAGCCACTGACTTGTATAGTCGATCCGCCTACTACAAAGGTCTGAACACTTGTGGTGAAAGAATGATGTTGTGTTGACGTTTTATGCAGGATAATGTTGGTGGCATATGTGGGTGGCTTATGTTGATGACATGTGTTGTTGGCTGATTTTGGTGGCTTATGTTGATGGTTTATGGTGGTGGCTTATGTTGATGGCTTATGTTGGTGGCTTATGTTGATGACATATGTTGGTGACTTATGTTGATAGCTTATGTTGGTGGCTAATGTTGATGACATATGTTGGTGGCATATGTGGGTGGCTTATGTTGATGGCATGTGTTGTTGGCTGATTTTGGTGGCTTATGTTGATGGTTTATGGTGGTGGCTTATGTTGATGGCTTATGTTGGTGGCTTATGTTGATGACATATGTTGGTGACTTATGTTGATAGCTTATGTTGGTGGCTAATATTGATGACATATGTTGTTGGCTTATGGTGGTGGCTTATGTTGATGGTATATGTTGCTGGCCTATGTTGATGGTTTATGTTAACGGCTTAGGTTAATGTCTTAGGTTGATGGCATAAGTTAATGGCTTATGTTGGTGGCTTATGGTGGTGGCTTATGCTGGTGGCTTATGCTGGTGGCTTATGGTGGTGGTTTATGGTGGTGGCTTATGTTGATGACATATGTTGGTGACTTATGTTGGTGGCTTATGTTGGTGGCTTATGGTGGTGGCTTATGGTGGTGGCTTATGTTGATGACATATGTTGGTGACTTATGTTGGTGGCTTATGTTCGTAGCTTATGGTGGTGGCTTATGGTGGTGACTTATAGTGGTGGGTTATGGTGGTGGTTTATGGTGGCTTATAGTGGTGGCTTGTGGTGGCTTATGATGGTGGCTTATGGTGGCTTATGGTGGTGACTTATAGTGGTGGCCTATGTTGGTGGCTTATTTTTGGTGGTTTACGTTATTACCTTATTTGTAATGGCTTATTTGACAAGTTATTTTGTCAATGTATTTAGAGGATTTTTCTCTTGGTTTTGGAAAGTATCTCAACCCTTTTTTTATGGTAGCATAATGCTTACCGCCATGTTTGTAAGCAACAACAACACACTAAAATTCCAAGAATCCAAAGTACTCTAAGGTTAATGATTGTCTCTCAACTCCATTCAACGTCTGTCTATGTGTATGCAAAACATAGAGGTCTACTATTACTACTGCAGGTAAGGCTGTTTCTACACTCTCTCTCTCTTTCTGTGTAGTCATACATCCACACAACCTTGCCTGTCTTTGAGAACAAACACACAACCACTCTATTTATCCCTAAAAACTTCATTGACATGCACACTCACCCCAAAGAACTTTAATTATACATTTAACATTTACCATTACAAAAATAAATGGTTTCCACTATTTACAAAAAAAATAACTATTTACAATTACAAAAATAAATATTTACAAAATACTGAATCAATTAAATCTACTGGTTACAAAAGCCATGTCTCTAAACAATAAAATATAGAAATCACACCTCCTCCTCGTGGTTATAACCCCTTGCTAGGCTAATGCGTACAGTAGGTCATTAGTCTGCACACATTTGTTATCCATCAAGGCAAAAGTGCATTTTCTCTGTTCCACAAGATACGAATTATAGTTGCCGGATTGTATCCTGCACCGTTTATGCGACATAGCTATACCAGTTCATGAAATCGCTAGGTAGTTCTCTACATATAGCTCTACATATGGCTTCCTTACAGCTAGTGTGCGATAGGCAGCATTAACTGTATATCACACCCAGTCCACCTTTGTATTTGCAATCCAAGTAATAATTTGAAAAGAGATGAGTGTAATCGGTTTAAAACATTATCTCTGCTTTTTTATATGTTTATGACATGTGTATTGACCTGAAATCAAACCCTAGTCCACTTTAGTGAAAGGCTAACAGCTTAACCACTGCGCCACCATGCCCTTTTTTCTTAGATTGATTCGTTCTAGGACTTAGAGCTTGAAATCGAGTTAAAATCTCTAGTGTAAGTGGTACATATGGTACATGTGCTCGCCACTGCAGCACAAAATGGTTAGCTGGTAACATTAGACAACCGGAAATGATTGTATTTCTGTTAGCCAAGCATTTCTGTCATCTGCCTACAGTGTGAGCACTGTCAGCAAGACAGTTTAGTTTAGAACAAGTGTGTGTGTGTGTGTGTGTGTGTGTGTGTGTGTGTGTGTAGATTATTAGCCTCAAGTATTTAACGCTTGTTGTGTGTAGCGATCATCTTGTCCCAGTAACCACTGATCAAGTTTTAACAGTCAACCCATAAAAACAGTATAGGTTAGTTGTGTGTGTTTCATGTACTTGTGTGTGTGCATTAGCATTATGCACTAGCTTTACCTACCCTCTATAGGTAGAGCGTTATCCCTTTCCTTTCTGACATTACCAATGACCACATTCACCCACAAGTTTTACACTTAAACCATTGACTTGTTTTTGATTAAGTTTGCTTCGGTTTAGTTCGGTTTAGTTGAGTTTGATTCAGCTTAGATCAGTTTAGTTCGATAGAGTCACCATTTTGGATTTTAGCTATCATCTAACCAATCAATTAAAGATTGTCTACTCTTATTTCTTGAATCGATAAATCAGATTTTGTATACACCATTTGTCATTTATTATCCCATACCTACAACCTATGCTCTCTCTGTACTGCAGTTTGATCTGAAAACAAGTTCCAATGGTGAAAGATTTGTCAGTCACCATACTTGTAGCCTATAATAATTCTTTCACTACCTAGCTATGTTTCATCACTCACTGTAAACATTTCACATGTCCATATCCGATTATTAGTTTATAAAATCTCAGGTCGATGACCTTGATGTATAGGGTATTTTGGGGTAAATTCATTAGCCATGGGAAAGGGTTGACCATTCTAAGTCCTATGACACCTCACATGTTGATATCCGATTATTAGTTTATAAAATCTCAGGTCAATGACCTTGCTGTTTTGGATTTTTGAGGTAAATTCATTGGTCATGGGAAAGGGTTAACCATTCGTAGTCCTATGACAGCTCACTTGACCCTCTCTACTGATAAGTTTATAAAATCTTAGGTCAATGACCTTGCTGTTTTGGGTATTTTGGGTAAATTCGTTGGTCATGGAAAAGGGTTGACCATCCTGAGTCTTGTGACACCTTACTTGTTCTCTCTGATTATTAGTTGATAAAATCTTAGGTTAATGACCTTGCTGTTTTATTTTGGGGTAAATTCATTGGTCATGGGGAGGGGTTGGCCATTTTAAGTTCTATGACACCTCACTTGACCCTCTGTGATTATTAGTTAGCGAGATAGTAGCGAAAGTGCAGTTAGGCCCTTTTGACAAAAAATGAATAATACATTCAAAAACAGGGCGTCACCCCAAGTCCAACGAACCCTCATACAAGTCCCTAGCTTTCTTAGTTCATAAGATATTAAAAAGCCGATGACCTACTAGTTTTTGGATATTTGGTTAATTTGTAAAAAAACGTATCTATAAATCATTATTCAAAAAGCCCGCCCTCTTACAAAAAAAACAATTGCGCATTTGTAAATCAAGAAACGAAAATGATAAATCATAGCGGCATTCAGTTGTATGCATGCACATTATGTGGAACGAGTTTAATTTCATATTGGCGTACAAACTCCCACATGTTGCACATGGAAAGCGACTTTTACAAAAAAAAAATTATTTCACTCTCTAGTAGGGGTAGATTTTATTTTAGAGTGGAAATAAGTTATCCATGGGAAAGGGGTTGTCTGCCGGTGTAATTTGACTACTCGTACATGTCTCTAGCCTTATTCCCACCACTGTCAAAACAGGTTGTGACTTGTTAGCTCTTATCGTGCACGTGCACATGTGTACACTTGTGTGTTAGGTCATATTACACATGAACTTGCATTTTCTCACGTATGAACCAAAACAGGATGTGACTTGTTTCACAAGGAGGACGGTAATAAGGTCATCTCACACGTGTTCACATGTATTTCGCTACTTTCCTTTCATATCGTTATCCCATTATAGTAATGGTGAACAACGTCAATTCAACACACACACAAATGTAGTTAGGCCCTTTGACATAATTTAAATAAATTCATGGGCTCGTCCGTAGGAACCAGGCCAAAGGAACCCGTCCAAAGGGATCAGTCCAAAGGGACAAGGACCTGTCCACAAGGACCTGTCCACAAGGACTTGTCCACAAGGACTTGTCCACAAGGACCTGTCAACAAGGACTTGTCCACAAGGACTCGACCACAAGGACCCGTCAGCCATGACCCCGCCAACAATGACCCGTCAACAATAACCCGTCCACAGGGAACCGCTCCCCCACCCTCTTACAAAAGCCATGAGTGGACATGCGTAAAAAACAAAAACAAGCATGTTAATTCATAGTGGCAATTCACCGAACACATGCACTTTATGTAGAACAACGTTACATTCCATATCGGCATTCAAACTCTCACATGTTGCAATTGGAAAGAGAGATTCTCTAAAAAATTACAATTTCACCCCTAGTAGGGGTAGGTTTCATTTTAGGGTGGAGATATGTTGTTCATTGGAAAGGGGGTGTTAGCCCAAGTTCAACAACACCTCATTTGTTAAAATCCAACCACGGGTTCGGGAGTTATCGGGCTGCCGCCATCTTGTGTGGAGGGTGTGGAGGTGGAGGGCCATGAACCCCCACAAAACCACTACTCACTTGCTACCTTGAATATACAGGATACCTTGCTTTCGTTCTACTGATCATTATGTCGTCGTCCAATCTGGCTGCGTACCATAGGATAAGTACGGTCCTTTTGAGGACCAAATAAAAAATCACTCGTTGGAACAGATAGGTATGCGTCCATAATTAAAGCCCTGCGCGGATGCGGATATCCGCGGATGAATCCGCGAATATCCGCAACATTTTTCGCCGTGCGGATATACTTTGCATGTCTTTGCGGATAGCGGATAAGCTGCGGATAATGTTTGGAGTAAATTTGCGGATAGTTTTTAGAATACAATCCGAACTTGTTGAATATCATGGGGAAAGTTGGGTAACTGTGCACAGCGGGTAATCGTGCGCACCGATGTTTTTCGAGTTGGTAGTACAACTAGCAACTCCGTTCACTGCTACCCTAAAGCTGTCATCGTACCTATCAGATAGGGACAGTCAGCATGATGCCAGTTGCTATGTGATAACCGGAGGCTTGGATGAAGAAACTTAACACGCTGCATGTTATTTTCTGTAGCCAGCAAATAAGAAGGTAAGCCTACTACAGTTGTGATTCAATTATTTAAAATTAAATGTTGTTTTAAATGCCAGTGTGTACAGTGGTTTTGCATGTATTTATTTTTCAATATAATAGATTAGTTTACCTGGATTCATTGAGTTACGTTTTAAAAGCAGAGTGGGGTATGGTGCGCAGATCATATATGATACAAGTACTACAAATACAATGCGACATTAATGGCAAAATATTTCGTGTTTGTTCTCCAGATGCCAAGAAATTATACGCGGAAAATGGAGAAAAACCTCCTACCCAGCAGAAAATGTGCAGAAATCTCGACGTGCAATTAGGGATGATGGGAGGAAAATAGCGAAAGGGGGAGAAATTTCAACATTCCCCAGTCAATCCTACCAAAGCAGGTGCTGCAAAATTGTCTTGCTCCACCTCGTCTAGTCCGTAAAGCTGTTTTACCAACGAAATGGAGTCATAATTAACCAAATACCTTTTGACATTGGCAAAATTATTTTATGGCTTAACTCCCACAAAGCTCGTCAGACGGTTCGAGTTCTAGTTTGCAGAGGAGAAAAAGATTCCCCATAATTTCCATTAAGTTAAAAGTCTAGCAGGCAAATATTGGTTGTATGATTTCTTGAAGAGATATCCTGAATTAACGTTGAGACAACCTGAAAGAACAAACCTAAATTGGATTGCCTCCTTTAATGCTGACGAAACGAAGATATTTTATTCTAATATCCAAAACTGCAGAACTTTAGTTCATTGCATTGTTATGCTTTTGTAAAAAGCATTGGAATATTCTAATGTTAATGCACAGTGCAAGTTTCTGCCAATTCACATTGTATTATTATGGCTTTCCAACATTCATCCCATGCGCACAATTTCCCAACCCATGCGCATGATTACCCTGCAGGGTGGGTAATCGTGCACAAATGCATATTTGCGAGATTTCGAATTATAGTCCACCAAATTTATTTTTGAATTAAATTTGTTTCTGCACATCGAATATAGAGTTACTAAGGCTCCCTTATTCATAACTGCAGTTGTGTTATCTATTATTTCATCACCACAAGACCGATTCTTGCTTAGGTGCGCACAATTCCCCCACTCTCCCTTACTAGGACCCGGATGTTTATCACATATCATATCTTTCCGTTATTTCTTTCATGACAAATGTAAAATGATGATTTACGCTAATCCCACTCAAATTATGTCATGAAGCACAATCAACACTCCGAACTGAAAAGGGTTGCGATTCTGGCTGTGTAACATTCATTTTAGGCATAGCACATGACATACATAGCCTAATGATTCGACTTGCTGCTCAAATGTCTAGAAGATAAAGTACAAAGCAACACATTGAAAATATTGTAATGCCAGTAGATTCGGATAACAAACGTGTGGGTAGAAGTCGCGTGGATGCGGGGCGGATGCGGATAAAAGTCGTGCGGATGCGGGGCGGATGCGGATAACGGCCGTGCGGATGCGGGGCGGATGCGGATAACGGCCGTGCGGATGCGGGGCGGATGCGGATAACGTTTTGTCTATCCGCGCAGGGCTCTATCCATAATACATCAACAATAAACGACATTAAGAAAAAAAATCACATGTTCAAGGTTAGAACCTACTACAATGCGACTTCGTTGACGCTAATCTGGCACTTCTTGATTTAGCCACCTTAGCTACCGAGAACCATGGTCTATTGCTGGCACGTATTGAGTCTATTCGTAGACACTTCCTGTCCAAATGTAACAAGGTGTCATTCGGAGATCTGATCGTTTCAATCATGCAATATATTTGAGGTCATTGAAAGAACACTGCCACTATTGGTTTCTACTCTATTCGCAAGGATGTACTCAACGGTAAAGTTGTACAATGGTCGTAAAGGAGAAGGTACTAATGTTTTTAGGATGACTGTGATATACGCGTTAGTTGGATTGCCTTCCTCCACACTGGACCACACTGTATATAACTCAATGTTGGTTTGTTTGTCTGCTATTTATACAAATCTACACCGTTTCGCTGATCTGAACCAAAATCTGTATACTTACCCTTTGGAAGGCAGCGGGTAACACTGTCCACTTTAAATTTCGGACAGACCACTTCATTCCCTGCATATAGGCCCTTTTGCACAAATCTACACCGTTTCACCGATCTAATGACTTGACGGACATATTGTCGCTAGGCGACAACGACTAACACTGTATAATGATAGTCAACGCCGCACCGTTGATGGACAGGTTGTCACTAGGCAACAACGATTTACTCTGTATCATGATAGCCCGGTAAAATTTGCTAAAGGACACATGGGAAAACTGACCGATTGACATTCAAGGATTGTATTGGACTGTAGTATCCTCTATGCTATCGTATGCACAGTTATGCACAGCATATTAGCAAAATGTAATGTAATGCTATCCTGTCAGAGAAACATAGTGGCCAACATTCCTTCATTCACCTATTAGCCCAGTCAAATGGTTGTTTTTACAAAAAAAAAAGGTAGAAGGTTTCTCGACGGATTCTTATGTTTATCGGTGTGCTCAATCCGAATCTGAAGTTTGCCAACAAAAAATGACGGCTTCACAGTGAATATAGCCAAAAAAATCGGACTATTTTCACAAAATCGCTTATAAGTTGAAAAGTATGCATCCTAGTGAATTTCGCACTATTTACAAAATTAAAGCAGCGGAAATTTCCTTTGAAGTTCACTGGTCACTTTTAATTTTTTTTTTAAGTGCAGGGCACCACCGCTAGAACGTACTGAAAAAAGAGCAACTTTTTGGCACTTAGGCAAAAACGAGAGAAACTCACCCCCAACTAGCCCCGACGCTTTCTTATCGTGTTTCCTCCATGAATACGTGTTTTATTCATGTTCTATGATGGTTATAAGATTACGGAGCCCTTGAAGAACATTTCCCACAGAGTGGTAGGAATTCATTAAGGACCGATCAAGCCGTTTTATTATTTGCTTCAAAAATTAAATGAAATGAGTGTAATGAAAAGGAATGTGATAGCAATTAACTATTATTACATTACAATTAATTTCAACCCTTTAATTGAGCTTCCTCCTTTCTGTCCTCAATGGAGCAGCCAGCGGTTGCCGGGCAGAAGGCCCCGGCTGGTCGCTATCGGTCGGTAACTCCACTGGAAAAGGAATTGTAGCATACATATTATTGTACACAATACTTTCAGGTGTCTATTTGGAAAACTGTTCAAAACCCAGTGAAATAGGGTGTATTACAAACATGCAGTTTACTTTCTGCTGAAGTCTCCACTATCGTCGTTGGTGATTCGACCGGGATGGAATCGTCAGGATTCTCGGACACCTCTAAAAATGAAATCGTACGAATATAGCGTCAATGGTACTTTTCCTATTCTTGGTTACAGGAAGAACACGTTAGGAGAAGTGCGGCTGCCTATCATGATGACGAGAAGGTCAACATCTTCTCCCACCACTGCAACTGTGCCATGCGTGGAAGCGATGGATTGAGCCGTTTTTATGATGAGGGCATCAGCATCCTCATTGTTTTGTCGTGATTCAATCCCTGCCTCACTCAGTCTACTCCTGAGGAGCTCTATGAATTTACTCTTGTTCTTATCGATTGAAAGAAAGTTTTCCTGCGACATTGTCAGCGCCATAGTTGGTGAAAACTGAACTTCCAATGAGTGCTTCACTTTCGATCTTCTTAACCGCTCCATTGATTTAGTGCCGTCCGGGCTTTCTGGATACCCGTCGAAAACAACTACACAGCCTCCACTTCCAAAATTTGTATACTTACCCTTTGGAACCTTGCGGGTAACACTGTCTACTTATATCACGGACAGACCACGCCATTCCCTGGAATTAGGTCCTTTGTCTCAAATCTACACCGTTTGTCCAATATCAACCAACATTATTTTGTATATCTGTCCTTCGGGACCCTGAGAGTAACACTGTCCACATGACATTTCGGACAGACCACTCCATTCTCTGCATTTAGGAACTTTGGCACAAATCTACACCGTTTCACTGATCTGAACCAAAATGTGTATACTTACCCTTTGGAACCCTGTGGGTAACACTGTCTGCACGAAATTTTGGACAGACCACTCCATTCCCTGCAGTTAGGCCCGTTGGCACAAATCTACACCGTTTCACCGATATCAACCAAAATGTGTATACCTGCCCTTTGGGTCCCTAAGATTAACAGTCTACATGACATTTTGGTCAGACCACTCCATTCCCTGCATTTCGGCCATTTAGCACAAATCTACACCGTTTCACCTAATTGCACCAAATTTTACATCCCTTGAAACCCTTCTGGTACCACTGTCCACTTGATAGTTTGGACAACTCTCTCCATTCCCTATATTTCGAAAAAAGACAAAATGAACTTGATAACCACGTTTTTAGACCTTAGAACATGTCCATAGTAGTGTATCTCTAAGAATATTTTAACAAGTCTATTGTTGGCTGGTAATTCGGGCTGCATCACGTCGCCCCTACTAGTGTTCAGGTGCAGAATTGCTAAAATAGTTACATCTTGCGCTGCTTATAAATTGCAATCTCGAGGAATAATTAGTGCAAAAAGATTTCTTAGGCCCCTTAAATCAGTTGTCATTATGAATATTACGCCTCTGTATAAGTGCGATGGTGTTGGTGCAGTACATTGAGGTTATCAGCTGCAATAAGCGATGGTGCTTTCAAATTTACTTTCATTTATTCCGATCCTTATCCTTGAGCGCCATGTGGCGATAAATGACACTATTGCTACATCAAGAGCACGGAACAGCCGAAGTTTTTCAAGTGTTCTGATAATTTTCCTACGGTGCTATGCGACAAAAGACGACACTATTGGTCTCTACTTTCCTAACAGCCAATGTGATATTGGCCCTAGGCCGTGTCTCTTAATTCACTTACTCCTCCTTCTAATAATATTTTTCAATTCGTTTGTAAATTTCATGTGTCAGTACTGTAGTTAGTAAATAGCCGTTCCCGATTCATTATTATCATTATCATTACGGAAAAATTACCTGAATGTTACGTCCATTATACTGTACTACTTATTACCCCCACTACCACCACCACCACCACAACAAAAAGTTATATTTTTTTCTTTCTGTTATATTAAATATCATTTGCCAGTTCTGTGGTAGTATTAATTATCATCCATAAAGAAATAAATCAACCTGGAGAAGACAGGCACTACTGCTAGTATAGATAAGACACAGTGTATGTCAAGCCGTGGTGGCGTGAGCTCCAACATCTTTCAGTCTACTAAGTAATAATAATAACATAATACAAACTCAGTTTATGTCAAGTCGTGGTGGCGTTAGCTCTAACACCTCTCAGTCTACTAAGTAATAATAATAACAATAATACAAACTCAGTTCATTTCATGTCGTGGCGGAGTGAGCTCTAACACCTCTCAGTCTACTAAATGTTTTTTTTTTTAGCGTATGGCTTTTAGTGCCGGGAGTGTCCGAGGACATCTTCAGCTCGCCAGTTTTGTAGCTGCTTCGAGACGGACACCCAATGCGTGAGCTACAAGTACCGTTGGGCAGGGAAGGAGGGAAGTTGGAATGGAAGGACGAGGAGTTGGAAGGTAGCGGCTGTGGCCTATAGTTAGGGACCAACCCCGGCATTTGCCTGGAAGGAAGATGGGAAACCAGAGAAGACCATCTTCAAGGTTGCCGGCGGGGGGATTCGAACCTCCTCGCCTCCCGGATGTGAGCGACTGCCATCAGTCATGCCGTAACCACCACGGCTAACTCACCCGGTTACTAAATGGTAATAATAACATAATATAAACTCAGTTTATGTCAAGTCGTGGCGGAGTCTCAGTCTACTAAATAATAATAATAACAATAATAGACACAGTCCTCGTATAGACGCTGCAAGTGAACACAACTTGATGATAATAACAATAATAATAATAATAATGACAACGCAGTTCTTGTCGAGTAAGTGCAGCGGGAACCTGTGGCATATCGCAGCCCAAAGTAATAATAATAATAATAATCAGTTTTTGTCTCGGAATTCGGGTGGAGTCATCCTGTCAGGAAAGCGATATTAGTTAAGGCTATGAAAGTACGAGTGCCACAAACTACAGTAAGGCGTTGTAACTCAACCCAGTATGGTCGCGGACTATATGTGATAATCAATATGTATCTGGCAAAGTAGTACATCATTACCGTGGTTATACAAAGTACCAAAGGTCGAAAGTGCGTAACGCTGCAGTCATCATCCGAGATATTCGTGGACAATTTGCGTATGGAAACCAGTAGAACTCGGGACAATATCACAGCAAATGCCGAACGTCCATAAAGAGCAAATCTGCAAATTAATTGTGTAGACATCAAGTGTCAACTATTATGTATTAAAATTGTACCGATACTTAAGCCTGGAAACCAATCCACACCCTACAAACCATTTAAGTACCACCTCCCACACTGCAGGTTATGACGCATGAAGGGAAAAGTGAGGAGTCTGCACAAGGCGGTGCTTCGTATGAGGACAACTTGGAGGGCCAAGGAGCTAATGCTATTTATGCGAACAAAGATCAACAAGCAACCTTGCTAGAGGAGTTCAACAATGTACATTAAAAAGTCAAGGAATAAAACAATCTGATAAATGAAATAATATAATTTTTACATCGTGTATCCTGAGTATTAGACAAAAAATTTCCTAAACTACTATATAAAATATACCTAAAATACTAATTTAGTCGTGACGTCACTACCTAATCCATATCCTAACGTATATTTACCGTTCACAATACATAAAATACTTCCCTATGCCTTAACGACGAAAACAATAAGCTTGCTATAAGAATTGTTATGAAACAGAACAATAAAAATTAGTGAAGACCAGAGTCGAAATATCAAAAGCAGTGAGTCTAAGCTATAAGCCACGTGTTAAACCGACAAACTCGACAAGAAGAAGTTATATAGTTTTGAGGATATTGACAACCAGTGAAATGTATCGTATGATCGCCATGTTGGATTATTTTATATACCTAGTATATATTGTGACCGTCAGGGTACCACCAACCGCACACGGCATTCCATACGCCCCACCTTCCAAATACGCACACCGAGAGGGTCGGATGTATTTCCTCGGGCCAGCTCCAGCCTGAGACTGATAACTCGTGGGGTATCAGGTATTATAGGGGGAAAAGTCATAGACATGCACGGGGAGACACACCCCCGAAATAAAAAGCTAACAATAATGTGGTCCAGGCTTAGGTAAAATTCGCAGAAATGTATTCAACAAAATCACAGACCCCTATCGTACTTCAGAGGGTCATAAATCAGCTAGTCCGCAAAACTAACAAAAGCATAAAATAAATAATCAATCCCTAACCTGAGATTATGTTACACCCTCTCTTAAGTCCCTCTGACAATATGCTACACCCTCTCTAAGTCCTTCTTACAAAAGTTAAGTAGCAAGCAAACTTGGAATGTGTCACTAAAACGATATCCCTACGCAAATACAATGAATCATTAAGAATACGAATAATCACATACTGAAATTACTGCATAGAAAATCTATCAATTGTCCTACACCGACTAGAGTGTAAATTACATTTAATAGCACCAATAGTCAATGAACTACGTTACGAAGGTACCACTTCCGACATTCATATTTACGTTAATCGATTAGATAAGCCCTAATTGACGTTACATGCGGGCAAGAAGCATCCGTAACAAAGACATGACAGATCCAGAATAGCAACCATATCCTAGCGTGACAAACAAAAATAGATAACAACAACTCTCAAGAATACACACATCAGTCCAGCGAACATGAATAAATACGCTTATAAAATGAATACAGTCTTAAATATAGAATAATCCTGCCTACGCTAATTAGAACACTGTTTGCATCTAATCGTCATCTATGTGGATGTGTTTATAATGGCAATAGCACAGTGAAAACTGCATCTAACATTGCATGAGTCACTTGTGTCCACGAGTTACGAGCTCTAGTGGCGTTAGTGACATTCGTCGTCTCAAAATAGTATAAACTAGTCCTAATAATGTCAGTTCCATCAAAGAAGATCGGTTCAATGCGTCAATTTACAATAAAATTGTTCGATCAAATTTAGAATCAGTTCAAATTAGCTCTAAATTGATTAAAATCGTCGGCTAAGGTGATTATGTTTCATGATTTAGTTGTCCATTTAATTCGATAGTGTAGTTTAGATTCCTAGTGACCATCGAGACACATGCTGAAAAACAGGCACACACTCCTAATGTGTTGTCTTTAATAATAACTCAACTGACTACTACCTCACGGGTGGCGCAATAACACAGCCTATAAAAAGCACAATACGCGTCTCTCAGGCTCGCTAAACCTCGGCTAATGTGATAAAGTTGCAATCATGATTACCGGAAAATACCAATAAATTTATTTATCGTATGGCTTTTATGCCGGGAGTGTCCGAGGACATGTTCGGCTCGCCTGAGTCTGTACTGCTTCCAGCGGATACCTTAAAGGGTGAGCTACAAATTCCGTTCAATTTCAAGTAGTTCCAACTTTCGCCACCAGATATCAATGATAGCTAGTGGTGAACGTTGGAACTTTGATAGAGCGTTCTGACGAAATGTACCCTAATAAATTTTGCTTTACACAAGTTTAGTCTGTGAAAGGATCTTTTACATGCCATAAATCTATGACATGGGACCACCGGCTTTACTTCCCCTCCGAAAGAAAGGCATACTGAAGGATTTTTAACGCTCTTAAAAAATCCGACGACTTCGGCCGGGTTTGAACCCGCTATCTTGGGCACAGCAGTTCAGCATGCTACCGACTACGCCACCGAACAACGTTAATCCCATCATTGACCTCCAATTGGAACGAGAATAACACATGCTACTACTTTTATACATGGTCTGGTCCTTCTCAAACACGGGGCTATTTTTTATATTTATATTTATTATATTTATATTTATTATATTTATATTTATTATTCAGCTACACAAACAGGCACATTTTACACGAATCAGCCATTTCAATACACTCTTGAAATAAAACATCCGAATTAAATTAACTATAACAAATAAAATATTTCATCCATTGATGTGGTATGTGTAATAGTTCCCATAACACAGGCTGGGTTTCCCTTTTGAATTGCTATGCCGACTCTCTGCATCAAATAGGATTCGGAACGAGGATCACCAGAGACTCCACCTATTACTCTACCTAGCTTGTTGACTAGATTTATTGCGTCCACATTCCAAGTCATTGTCTCCACGGAAAAGGCCACAAAAATAATGTCCACCATGTTGTTCTTATATTTTTTATGCTTCCGTGTGACGGCGATCTCAGCTACAGATCCTGCTTCTTTTGACGATGATGAGATATGGGAAGGAGCCAACCTATCTGAGCGTGTTGCATCCCAAACTAGGCATTTGCCATTTGACCACGGAATTATGCTCATCCCATCAGGGCGGCGACCGTCCTCTCTGCAAATTCCAGACGGTTGAAGAATTGACGGGAATTTCGCACAAGCGAAATCCCTCCAAAGCGTTTAATTTATCGAGAAATGACGATAATGGCGGCCAGCACTCCTTTTACAAGAGAGACCGTGTTTACCACGTGAGGAAACGATCCCACCAGACACAAGTATGATGTTTACAAAGCGTTGTTCCAAGGCGGAGGACCAACGAGATCCTAAAACTATTCTTGTCCAGTAATGTCCCTATTGTACTCGATGGGATGGCATTTAACCTTGAATTAGATTCTTTCTTCAAACTAGCCAAAATAAATATACTTTTCCTCATCAGAGTGAAATTCCCGGTTGTATTTTTTTTATTTTATTTCGCTAACGAGATGTCCCAATTACTTTGGAACCCAGGAGCTGAAGGGATAGATGGATCGTTGAATGGTAGTTCCAAGGCCTCGGCGTAAAAAAGTGATTTCCTCAATGTCCGAAAAAACCGGAAACATTGACTAGACCAGATTTAAAACACTTTTCACAGATGACATGAAAGTTGGAAGCATTAAATCTTCAATTTTCCTTATTCCGATTCCACTGTAACGAACAGGAAGTGAGCCTATTGTCCGTGATCTATTATTTAAAATTGGAATGAGAGTTGACTCAAGTGTGCATTTCACAAAATTAAACATTCTTTGTATTGACGGTCTAATCTTCCATTGAGGAGTACGTCTAAGCAAATATAATACGAGCTTAGGAATAAGGAAACAGTTTTTTTTAGCGGAAAGTAAGCAATGTGAAACTTCAAATTTTTCAGACGCCCAAGCAGAAGAATTAACTCGTCAAATTTCCCGATAAGTAGGGTCCTATGGCTCTTTCAGTGACTGGAGCCTTCAGCAAACTTAGAGACGGTGCCACTTCAATGCCTGGAGATAACTCGTTGAAACAAGAAGGAATCTCATCTCTATTGTCACCGCAGAAGAGCAACTCAAATTTGTTGGGGTTGATGGCAAGACCAAGTGATTTACATTCCGCAATAATCGAGGAAAAATCATCCAGAACCACAGACGGATCCCCTAGCAGCGAACCATCATCCAAATACCAAATATTCAGTTCAGATGAAAGCTTCTCCAAAATTGGCTGAATGACCAGGCAAAGGCCTAAGGGACCTCCAGGGTCACCTTGTTGAAGGCCAGATTGAGAAAGGATGAATTAGTCTCCAAAAACTAGATAAGATGGTTCTCGATAGCGTTGCCAGAAGATGTTGGAAAGTGAAGGGGCTTTATCTGTGAAACGTGTCAGCTGAACATCTCGATCAACAACACTATTAAACGCATTCCTGAAGTCAATCTTAAGTACAATCTTGTCGGTTCCGACATTTTTGTTCACAAAAGCTCGAGCAGAATGGATTGCAGCTTCACAGGATCCCTTCGAACCAAAGCCAAGTTGAATAGGGTTGAAGTATTCTGCCAAATCTATACGAACATAATTACATGGTAGACTTGCTGTTAACTTTCTTAGAGTGCAACCAACTGCAATAGGGTGAATCCGCCACCCTCCTTGTTCAGTCCGCACAGACTCGCCCCATATATGATTGGAAGGATATCTGAATCCACCTGACCCGGTAGCATAAAATTGCAGAGGAATGTTAAGAAGTTAGTAAATGTCTTCCGGCCACACCGTTACCCTTTGCAGTTAGGTCTTTGAGGTGTTGTGGGCTTAAACCTTCAATGCCACCAGCAGACCCATTTCGGAATTTGCTGAGAATTACCACCACATCTTCTTCTGTTACTGTGAACTTATTTTCTTCATTAGGAGAAAAATAAGTGTTCTAGTTGGTTCCTCTTTTGAGGAACTTGTAAATCTATGTAGCAAAATGTCAGTAGATCCTTCCAAGAATCAAATGAATTCTTCTTTGGCATTCGTCCATCAGGTGAGGAAGACGGAATGCTACCACCATACGAGCTGCTTTTGGAATGCGTTTCAAAACCCTTATTTCCCTTTTCATCCTTGCTAATTGCAGCGAAAATTCCTTCACATTATCGACAGCTGTTGTTTAGGGATGAACTTCGGAGATATATTTTTTATGCTTTCGAGAGTAATGAATTTTAAGCAAATTAACGCCTTTGTGTAGTATTTCGGGGTACATCTCGGGCAGGAAATCCAATTAGTCGATGACAGAGTGTCGGACTGATTTTGTTGCGTTGACCCTTGAAGGATGCAGTCACAGCAATGCCAAGAGTCATTATTTGAGCCTATGATTTCGATTCGCAGACTGGAGAGGTGGACACAAGATACATGATACCATTTTGACAACCATCAAATTGAATCATGGGGTCCTCATTTAAGCCCAATTTTCCACAAAAGCAAATTATGAAATTATGAAATCATTATCACTCCTGGAATGCAACTGAACCAGAAGCCCATAAACAAGAAATATAACATCTGCCCAGGCAAGAGAGGCCTGCTCACCATCTGTCCTTCTAATATCCAGTATTATTACTTGGTTAAAACAAAGCCATCGCAATATTGAAATTACACACAATATTCGAGGTAAGCATGCTCCTACGATTATTCACATTGCAAATATTGAAGGTTATCCAAGAATTTGCGAATATTTTTAGTCGTCATTACGGATTTCAGAACGGTAATAGTAAATGAGGACGAAAGAATACAAGCTATGCATACTAGTCTACAAGACTCAGATGATTTAGTGAGGTTAATGTTCCTAGTGTCATGATTTATTTTGTAAATAAAGACCCATCATGTTGCCGATTTAGGGATTAACAGATAACGTTGGCGTGACATAACCTACTTAGTAGCACCACGGCAATCGACAAATTTACTTTGTGAGCATTTGGAACTATAATATTTTTAGTATCCTATGTAATGGCAAAATTGTATTAAGTGTATGTTATTGCACATTTACTTATCCTATACTGCGCTGAGGAAGATCACAATGCGACCGTATCGGTTTTAATGTAAAATATATTGACTTAAGGTAATAAATATTTTATTATAATTAATACGTCAATAAGGAATTGGGTTCTCATAGTGATTATATTTACTTTAAAACACACAACATTCATTATGAATGGAAAAGTTAAATAGCCAATGTGTTCTTCAGTGGCCTTCCAAATTGTGCTTTGCTATTGTTGCAATATTAAATATCGTAGAATCGAAATAATGAATTGTAGGAGATTTCATTAGGCTCGAGAAACGTTCATTGCGGTATACTGTGTTCACACAAATTATTAATAATAATATTTATTTTTTTACGAGGGAAGTTGAAAAATCTTGCATAAGACACTGAGAAGGGTCCGCACTCCTCAAGAGTGTGGGATTCTTACCCTCCAAAAACCACACCCTGTCCTCTTGACAAAACCCATCCCGGGACCACTTTCGTATTACTTCAGGATGGAGCAATTTTCTTTGCTTCACAAGCACCATCTTACTTCTCCATTCATAGTCCGCGGATCGCAGACTTAGTCATCTAAATCGAGGACGTCCCCATCCAACTTCTTCTCACGAAGGACCACCTCGACGAAGAAAGCGACCGTATCCCAGCTGAGCTCGTTCCTCAGCATAATTCCAACTATATTGTCCGGCGTTATTGGACCAACCTCAGCTTCAAGTCGTCGTTTTTCCGCTGACCAACGAGCGCAGGCGAAGAACGTATGACATACTGTACCCGCGTTCCAGGGCCGTCAGGTCATTATCCATAGTTTGAATGGAGCACCGAACTGAGTGTGAACTAGCGCTCATAGGAGGAGAGCCTATCGGAGGAGAGCGCGCGCCCACTTGGCGAATGGAAGAACGCCGAAGGTGCTCGAACCTAAGGAGCTATCTCATTCCCGTGAGATGGAAATAAAAGTATTATGGCAGGATGTAGCCTATTAATTTACATTGATTCCAGTGAAAGAACCAAGAAGATAGCTTTACGCACTCCCTTGTTATTGAGGAAGGACTTCTGGGGTATGACGTAGCTGCTGACGCATGCGAGGAGCCCAAGCGGTCGGTATATAAACTGCGATGAGCAGACAGCAGGTATGCAATGTGTTCAGTATCAGATAAGCGTGTCTCTCTGGTTCAGTTTGTGTCAGTGCGACCCTCGAGCTAGTGTTATAATACGTCATCGCCGTGAATAAGTATACGGGTTGCCGGAATGTGTGGAGTAGAATGCTCTGGAAGGCTTGTGAATTTCCTGAGTGCCAAAGGTGATAGTATTGCTGGTGGAAAGAAAGACTTAGTTATTCTTCAAATACATGATAGTTGAACTGTACTTTATAAGAATTGTGAACTGTTATACTAGAAGTGACTGTCAGAATGTATGGGCCAATAACTTCATTTTTAGACATTACATTACTTTCATGTATTGAAATAGTGAATAGATCATGTGGACAGCTAGAAAATGAAGCGTGTATTTCAAAGTGTTGCCAGATGTGAGGACACGAACAGTCAGGATATCAGGTCCTTACACTTCAAATTTAACCACGTGATTAGTGATTATATGAAAGTCACAATACCTTGTATTATATTTTGGCCATGTGCACGAGAATTTTAGATAGTCATGACGAGTGTTTGCAACCATTAGCTGAGCGAGCTCAGGACTTTGAAAATTCATTATACTACTGTAAGCCGATTGTGCTTAAGTGCTGCGCGAGATATCAGTATCAAGTGAAACGCATTTAATATTTGGTCTGAAGACAGTGAAAGTCATGGTAAAATAATGAGGGCGGAACATCGTGGACATTTTACGAGTGATATTTTGGAACTTCCCGATGCTATAAACATGCACTAATAAGACCGAAGATGGGTTAGGTTCGAGAGAATGAAGAAGAGACGTAGACGATACCAGCCCGTGAAGGAAGCCGGAATGGACGTAGCCAACATCAGCCAGGGAGAGAAGGTTCGAGAACAGCACAATGGGCCGAGTGGAAGGAGACTTACCAGAGGTCCAGGGGAGCTCAAGCCAGGACGTGGCACGTTGTGTGTGGACACACGCAGGCACTTCATGGAGGAACGTTTATGCTGCAATCTCAACACCTGACGGACAGTGAATATCTGGAAGTAAGATCTCTGCATGCTATCTTAGTTGTACTGTAGTCTAGTCATGTGTATATTTTTCCCAAACTTAATAGGTCAGTGTATTTTTTTAAGTCCTTTTTCATGTTTCTGAATTAGTTGTTCTCGGTCAGACAAGAGGTACTCGTCGTTTAACAGTTTTCCTGGTAGTTCAATTTGAGTAATTTAGGGCAGATATTAACGCAACGTATTCTTTGTTCTCGCTTCCTGGTTCGTTACTAGTGATAGTAGATATTGGTCACTCACGAGTTGATTTTGTGAAGGAGTTCTGATATGTGCAATGGAAAGATTAAATAAATAATAAATAATAATTATCGAGTACCGGTACTGTGAAGTTTTAAATAATAATAATATTTTGGTATGAGAAACATCATCATGAATTCTCATAAAAATATTCGAACTAGAAGTCGAAAATTATTACCATAAGTATCATTTGATTTTGTTGCAAGTTCAGTTGTTTATAAAAACTCAGAAAAAGGAGGAAAAGTAATCCCAAGGTGAATAGGGGTTCAGGTTTTATGTAACAACCAAAAGTAGTTGAAGACTGAGCTAATTGAAGTCTTTTTTTTAGTATAATGAAATGTAAATAAATATTCCGTTTGTTGCCAATTGAGGTGGATCAGATTGTGACCAATGTGTTATGTTGAATTGTGGAAGTATAGCATTCAGTTTATAAATGGGCCTGTCGAAGACAGTGCACCGATATACTGTGTGATATGTGGGCATAAGGAGCTTCAATGCACCATTAATTGTGGAATAGTGGTGGTTGTCGAATATGAATAGGGGGTAGACCCTGTGATGATTCATTTTGGTTTTCTTCTGAATGGATTTGTATGAGGAGAGGTCACTTTTAAGATCTGATCACACCAGGGAATCATTTCTTTCATATATGGTCAAACAGCATCTGAATCAGTTATGTTTAGATTAATCATGCTTGCTACTAATCGGAAAATTCCATGGAATAATTATTTCAAATGAACAACAGCGTATCCTTTAATTATGACATGCCGAAGATTTTATAAACAAATTTTGCAACAGGTTTCATCATAATATTTCAGGAGTGAATCAATTATCAATAAATGTGGAAGGTGAAACCTATATTTTCAAAATAATAGAAAACAGACAGTGATCTAAATTTTACTCAGTGCCTCATATGAAGTATAAGTTGTAAATAAGTGTCAGTAATGATCAATATAAGTGTTTGTGAGTGAATATGGACATGATGGATATGCTTAAAATTTAAGACATTCAAATAGGAAGTGATTTTGAGAAAAGTTTTTGTTTATTTAGCGATCAGGAATCTCAGGGTGAGTGAGGTAGGAGTGTTCTGCTTATGACCTGATATTATAACTTTTAACTAATAAAAGTGGGGTGTGGTTTGTGGAATTCTTGTGTGTTTTTTCGTCCTCACTACGCTCAGGCGCGAGTCTCGGATGCAGTTCAGCACCACCTAGCCTTACCCGTTCACCCCTGAGATTTTAAGAATCTTGTGCTCAACTATCTTCGAGGCTCCCGCATATGTCGGATAAACGGGATCAATACATACATACATACATACATACATACATACATACATACATACATACATACATACATACAGACTTTCACTTTTATATATTAGTATGGTTATTTGATGAAAATGTTTGCAAAGCGCCATTTATAGGTCATTTAAAGCCACGCCCCCCTTGAATATCTGTCTGTGAGAACTGGCATATTTTCTCCTCCTTTTCCTTCTTCTCCTTCTCTTGCTCCTCATCTTTCTCCTTCTCCCCTTCTTCTCTTTCTCATGCTCCTCCTTCTTCCCCTCCTCCTTCTTCTCTTTCCCCTGCTCTTTCTTCTCCTTCTTCTCTTTCTCCTTCAGCTCCTCCTGCTCCTCGTTCTATTTTCGTCTCCTCCTTCTCCTCCTTCTTCTCCCTCTCCTGCTCCTTCTTCTCTTTCTCCTCCTACTTCTTATTTTTCTCTAAAGAGGCTAGGAAGTTAAAGAGAAACCAGGAGAGGGGCAGAGAAGATGAAGACAACCCAGATGAGGCAGAATATGGGCCTGTTGCAGGTAATACTTATCTATAAGAGCATTTTTCTCCAATTTTGATTTTACCTGGACGTTCTTTCTACTCACGAATTATTAACAATAGCGAATTGATTTTCTTTCAGTAATTCAATATGATGAAATAAAGGATTGTACGTTTTCTTGTGAATTTATCATGAAAAAAAAAAAATTTTATGTTTTCCTAGAGAAGTAAGTTGAAAAATTTAACGTTTAAAAATCAATATATTAAAAATATCATTGACAAACACACAGATTTACAAAAACAAGCCTTTAAATATAAAATATAGATCTAAATATCGATGAAGTTTTGTTTCAATTGTAATGTTTCTTAATAATAGGTGCTTTTGCAAATTATAGATATTATGAGGGAAAATCCGAGTGGGCGCCAACTCATATACAAGGGAATCTATGAGTAATCAATTACTGGTTTGAAGCTAAAGAGACACAAGTCCTCTATAAAATCTAGGAGTAGGGTATTATCAAATACCAACCATGATCAGTAAGGATAGCAAGTCTGACATCCACTGCAATAATATATCAATTATCGGGAATGTTACTTACGTTTCTGAGGGAAAATTTATATATACTGTATATGTTATTATGCAGAATAATGATATGATTTCCAAGATCTTTATTAATAGAATTCTTCTTATATAGAAATATTATGGGACCATCAATAATACGCAGACCAGACTCCTTCATATAATATAATAACGTCTTCCAGATCTCCATCATAAAACACCAATCATCTCCTACAACATTATCATCAACTCTCCTCTATTGTTCAAGTTCTTTTCTCCTTAACTCCTTTTAAGACACGCCACTTCCTCTAATGCTAGATCTACCTCTATGGATCTACTAGATTAGCACTCGGGTATACATAGTTCAAGATGTCCCCACCCAAGCGCTACTAAATCCTTTTCAGATACATATGGCTTCATAAAAATGTTACAATCGCCCCCAGAAATCTTGATAAAATGTTATTTTGCAGGGATTTCTGATACACATTTAACCCAAATATCCATAAGTACATTAGGTATCAAAACTTTGTCAACAAGGGTGCTGAGGAAATATGTCAAGTCATGCATTCCATACAAAATTCCACCAAACACTCCACTGTGAAGATACTTGGCAGCATATACAATCTCCAGGAAGAAATAGCAGATACTTTGCAAGCCATATGATATGCAATATCAGTTCGTGCAAAGCCAGAAAATTGTCAGAAACACAAACATAATCTACGTCACAGAAGAACTTTTCTTTCTAGTCGTGCAGCAAATCATCTAAGCCAACGCTTCCAAATGTCTCCATATCTTTTACTATAAGAACCAAAAGTTTCTTTGTCCCAACCATCTTCCTTAAGGGCAGGCTGCACATCCAGATGACCATAAACACAAACAGCAGGCTGCACATCCAGATGACCATAAACACAAACAGACTTCTAATTAGGATGCTTTCCGAGAACTCCTAGCAATACTGGTGGAAGATCTAGTACCTCACCATTATGTAGGGGTTTAAGGTCCTTTTCTGGAAACGCTCCACCAAATTCTAAAGCACATTCCACTAAACTGGTGCATATAATTTCCATCAAGTATTTTGAAACGGAATTATAGCTGCCATTTCAATTGCGCTGATACAGATTCACTCTTGTCTATATGACCAGTCTTCATATCTCCATATTTAGACTTTTTGAATCCGAAAACTTAGAAATCATATCTCGATTGAATAAATGTACTGTACTAAATCAAATAAATAGATGCAAAACCAAGGTCAGATATAGTCAAAAGATAAAACAAAATTAATATATTGACACAAAAATAAGAAACAAACTTAATTAACATTCTCAATAAAAGACATATACATTACAGCAAACCAACAAATGTGCATCGTGCAAATGTATCCAAAGATAGATCATAACATAGACACAATATGCCTCAAAAACATAAAATAAAAAACAAAGTAGCGTCACAAGCCCCCAACACATTTAATTCCATATCATACATCCATCACATCCACACCTCTTTCATACATAAGAATATACTTAAATATAATTAACTATACCAAAAACTCTGCATATATAATACCTATCTCTAAATGCCAGGCATAGATGTACATATTATTTTAGGCTCATTATTATCTTCACCAACATCTGCATCTTGAGATTCATTATAGCAATGGGCAGTATGTCTTGTCCTTGCTCTACCATGACCAACTCCCACTGCTCTTCTAGATCTAACTATCATTTCTTCTTAAACGAGAAGTATCCCCAGTACCATTTTCATCATTATCACGCCTACAATATCCATCTCCTCCATTTCCATTAAATCGTCCCCCTCTACTATGTCGGCGGTGACCTCTACGTCTACCTCCACAACATTTCTTTCTTCTTCGCCTGTTACGGCCTATCCCTCGTCTGCCTCTATAACCTAGGCGATTTCGACCTCTACAACCACTGCGTCTACCTCCACATCTGATTCCTCTTCGTCGCCTACTATGTCCTCTCAAATATATGCCTTTGCAACATTGCCTCATCGTATATCGTAATCTTTCCTTAAGCTCAACTATCTTCCTCTCTGCCTCTCTCTCTATACTCTCCACTCTTTCTTTCAAATTATTCTCTTTTTCAATTAATTCATTTCTTAATATCTCCTGTTTTTCCTGAATCTCCTCATAAGTTTCTGCAATTGTCAAGTGACTTTCTTCTACTTTCTTATGAATATCTGACTGCACTCTTTTTATCTCTCGTCCCAATTCTATTCTTACTTGCCTAGTTTCTATCGGTACTATTTTCTTAAGATTATCTCCTTGATTGACTAACTTTTCCTGAATTTTCCCTACCACTTCTACAAACTTCAGATCTACTTTTTCTATAATATTTTCAGCCTTTTGTTCTAACACATCCTTAATTTCACATCTGATCTCCTGTTTCACCCAATGAATACTCTCCTGCAAAGTCTCATACTTCCTATTTAATTCCTCATTCTCCTTGACCACATTGTCTAACTTTCGATGAATGTCCTTATTATTTTTATATATCGTATCTCTCATCTCCTGATTATCTTTCATACTTTCATCAAATTTTTCATTTATTTGTCTTAACATAATTATAATATCCTACACTGGCATTAGCACATCCTGTACTGGCATTACATCATCCTGTACTGGCATTATAACATCTTGTACAGGCACATCAGTCATCTCTTTTTCCCTCACACTACTGTCAATATTATTCTCATAATTCTCCAACATACACACCACCACATTTTCTCCATTCAACCCTTTCCTAATACAACTCACTCCATTCCCACTCATCATTCTCATTCGTTCATTATCCATGTTAATACGCACTCAATAACCTATCACTCAGATAGCATTTGCACAAATCACATTTCTTACTCCCACACTGATGCATCCTGATTCTCGAGCCCACACGTTGAGGTACCAAATGCAATGTTTCTTAATAATAGGTGCTTTTGCAAAGCGTAGATATTATGAGGAACAAGTAGTTCCGTGAAGAACTATACAGCCTATTTTCATATATCCTACTTATGTTAATTGCCACTATCAACATACACAATTTCTGTTTGATTGCTGTAATAGATTCGTAGATATTGAGAACCGACTAAATATTTCGGATGGTCGCCATGTTGGATTTTATATATGTAGGTCCTAGAGTTATGTACTGTTACATGCAGATTATTGTGAACGTGTAGTATTCAAACTTCAATCGCATAATTAGGACACAAGAAAAAATAAGGAGATTTTAAAATTTTGCACAGCTGCCATCTTGAGGTTATGGAAACAATTGAAATAAATTAGATGCCAGTGGATTAAAATTCGTATAAGGATTTACTGTACCAAGTTTCACTGCACGCGGATGGTTAAATTGCGAGAAAAGTCCATGTGAATATTTATAATTCGCGTCACCGCCATGTTGGATTTGTGATCACCAGGTTATTTCAAGTCCTATAGGTGAACTTAAGCTCATAGCCCCTATGAACATTAAAAAATTCAGTTTGATTGCTAAAATAGATTCGTAGATATTCAGTATCGTCTAAATATTTCGGATGGTCGCCATGTTGGATTGTTAAATGTATAGGCCATAGAGTCATGTACCATTAAAGGAAAATTATTGCGTAGGTTCATTTTTCAAACTTTCACTTCGATCGCATGACTACATCACAAGAAATAAAAACTTAATTTTAAAATTCGCACTGCCGCCATCTTGAGGTTATGTAAACAATTGAACTAAATTAGATACCAGTGGATTACAATGTGTATAAATATTTCCTGTACCAGGTTTCAGTGCGCTTGGAACATTAAATCGCGAGAAAGGTCTATTTAAAATTTTGAAATTCGCTTGGCCGCCATGTTCGTTTTGTAGTTAATCGGTTTTTGAAAGTCTTATAGATGGACTTCCAGTAGTGCCCTTTATCTCCGTACAAAATTTTAGGGAGATACCGCTAATAGTTTCAGAGATATAGAATGCCGGTGAAATATTTCGCACATCCGCCATCTTGTGATTATGTGAACATTTGAACGAAGTTAGATGTCGGTGCATTACAATGTATATAGACATATACTGTACCATGTTTCATTGCGTTTGGTTGGTCAAATCGCGAGAAACGTCTATTTAAAAGTCGCAAATTCGCTTGGCATCCATGTTGGTTTTGTAGTTACCGGGTTTTCAAAAGTCACATAAGTGAACTTATAGTAGTTCCCTCTATCACATTAGAAAATGTCAGGGTAGTATCGGTAATAGTTTCGGAGATATTGAATGCTGGTGAAATATTTCGCACAGCCGCCATGTTGGATTGGTGAGTCGTAACAAAATTTGAAGGGCACGGTCGAGGTCACCGGGAATAGTGCTATGAACTTTCCGAGTTTCATTGAAATCGCTCCTGCCGTTTAGATTTTATTAGGGGGGGACACACACACGAATCACACACACACACACACACACGCACACACACACGGACAAAAGGTGATCTCATAAGCCTATTTTTTCAAAATTGAAAATAGGCTAAAAATCCGGGTGGGCGCCAACTCATATACAAGGGAATCTGTGAGTATTCAATTACTGGTTTGAAGCTAAAGAAACACAAGTCCCCTATAATCTCTAGGAGTAGGGTATTATCAAATACCAACCAAGATAGGATCAATAAGGGTAGCAATTCTGACATCCACTGCAATAATATATAAACTATCGGGAATGTTACTTACGTTTCTGAGGGGAAATTTATATATACTGTATATGTTATTCTGCAGAATAATGATATGATTTCCCAGATCTTTATTAGTAGAATTCTTCTTATATAGAAATATTCAACTCTCCTCTATTGTTCAAGTTCTTTTCTCCTTGACTCCTTTTAAGACATGCCACTTCCTCTAATGCTATATTTACCTCAATGGATCTAACAGATTAGCACTCGGGTATACATAGTTCAAGATGTCCCCACCCAAGCGCTACTAAATCCTTTTCAGATACATATGGCCTCATAAAGATGTTACACAATGGGTCAAATACTTAATGAGAGAAAGGAACATGAAGTTTACAAATTTAGCATGGTGGAGATAGGGCTTACAATCTCGCCTTAACGAAATTGTATTTCATCACGAGAGGTGATTGAAACATGCGTACATTACGATCAAGTCATATAAGAGCGAAGTTATGGAATATTATTGTAGTGAATTGAACAGTCCCTATTTGAAAGTTTATAAAATGAACATTGCACAATTGAAATAAGAGTATTCGTATTACAGTATCGAACGAATCGTGTTGGAGTATTTTTCAAGTTGAGTAAATTTTAGAACATTGAAAAATCAGAGCAACAGAGCATCACTGTAACTAAATCGATATCAACGAAAGTAAAATCACAAAGTACAATGAACATTATTAAAAATCAGTGGCGTAGCGTGAACGTTTGAGTCGGGGACGCCAAAGTTTATAACGACAGTTTTTTTTTAAGCGTATGGCTTTTAGTGCCGGGAGTGTCCGAGGACATGTTCGGCTCGCCAGTTTTGTAGCTGCTTCGAGACGGACACCCAATGGGTGAGCTACAAGTACCGTTGGGGAGGGAAGGAGGGAAGTTGGAATGTAAGGACGAGGAGTTGGAAGGTAGCGGCTGTGGCCTATAGTTAGGGACCAACCCCGGCATTTGCCTGGAAGGAAGATGGGAAACCACAGAAGACCATCTTCAAGGTTGCCGGCGGGGGGATTCGAACCTCCTCGCCTCCCGGATGTGAGCGACTGCCATCAGTCATGCCGTAACCACCACGGCTAACTCACCCGGTTATAACGACAGTTAAACGAAGGGACAAATCAAAAAGCTAATATGAAAGATAGTGTCACATACCGTACATCAAACAGTCTTGTACATCAGCTCCTTTCGTCTTTTCTTCTTTTCTGCGAAAATGTCTATGAAGTGTTCAAGAAATGCAGGCTCTGATGAAAGCTCACCTAATAACTGTTTTTCAATAGCCAATGAATTAAAACACGACAAGCGACTATTGCTCATAGAATTTCTAAGGTAGGTTTTAATTATTTTCAGCGTGCTCATGCTGCGTTCACTACGAGCTATAGTAGTTGCAAAAGTCAGTAATAAGCGTAGTAGTGTAATTACTTAATGATAGATGGAGTCAAGACCGTTTGTAACGAAATATTTTAAAAGATCTCTTGGAGCTAAATGCTTTGCCTGATCTGCATAAAAATGTGAAGTTCATTTAGTAATTGGTTAACATTGAAAAATGGTTACTGTTTTACCAAAATATCTAATTTGCTCTGGCGGAATATTTCTGTGTATTCTTTAAACTTCTTTCCTTGTACTAACTCAATGAAATTTAGATGAGTAAGATCCACTCTTTTACACTTCATTTGAGCTGTTAGTGAATCTACTATTTCAAAAGTCAGCACTCTCAAAGTGTTCTTTTTCTTGCCTTCATACATTACGTTTTCATTCATCTGGATGCTTATTTGAACGTAT
This sequence comes from Meconema thalassinum, assembly GCA_946902985.2. Lineage (NCBI taxonomy): Eukaryota > Metazoa > Arthropoda > Insecta > Orthoptera > Tettigoniidae > Meconema > Meconema thalassinum. The sequence continues at coordinate 64,003,206 of OX336390.1, read as the reverse complement.
CTGTCAGTGAAAACTTCATTTCTTAAGTTGTCTATGCTTTTGACGACAGCCTCTATCTCATTATGGCAAGTTACAATACTCACTGTCGATGATTGTAACAATTTCAAAAGATGATCAGTGTAAATGAAACAAGCTTCGATTACACATAGCAAATATACAAAGGTTGTGTCATCCATATGTCTTTTGAGAGGAACGGCACAGTTCACAGGGTCGTCGTCCCATTCAAAATTTTCATCATCAATAATTTCATCATCAATAATTTCATCAACAATACAGTACAATATTCTTGGAAATGTTTCATAATGCTGAAAACTGCCCTCCAATGAATATTCCATCTCATATTGCTAGCTTGTGGAAACTTAAATCCTCTTTCGGTCAACAAAACTGTCCTTTTAGAAGACTTGCTGAAAAAACTGTGAAAAGCAGTAGAGGCACAGACAAACAAACGAACCTGTGTCTTTGTTTTTGAGCCATACAGAAGTACCAAATTTAATTGGTGGGCGTAACAATGGACGAAAAGAGCATATGGGCAAAATTGTTTCACTAGCTTTTGTACTACTCCTTTTCCGCCTGGCATTAAAACTGCGTCATCGTATGTATGGCTTACGACTTTTTCTCCATATACTTCCCAGTATTGTAAAACTTTGTGCACGATTTCCGACAATCCCGAAGCTGGAAACGTCATAAAAGTCGACGAAACTCTCCTCTATTCTATCATCCACATAATATCTAAATATTATACTCATCTGGCTCTTACACGATACGTTTAATGTCTCATCCACTTGTCATAGAGAGAAAGAGGGCTTCATTCATTTAGTATCTTTCGCCCCAAACATAAGGCAAGCGTAACAAAACCTTTTTGTTTTTTTCAACACACCCACTTAGCCAGGACACCCGTCATACCAAGAAAGCTGCAAACCCGTGTGCGATTTTTACCAACTTCCTTAATTGATACATTTGGCATGGGTCTTTTTGTTTTTAATTCACATATCTGTTTATATGATAAAATGCTCAAAGGAGTTGCCTTTAAAAAATTAATAACATTAGAGTCATATGAACTTACTTCAGTCACATTGGCAGCGTTAAACACACACACGCTCAATTAAAAGAAACTGCACTTCTACATTTCGTTCTAAACTAGCACCAACGCAGCGATTGGGTTAATGAGTTAGCAGAACAGATCATTCAAAGCTGACGCCTGCCAAACGCCAGCGTACAGCAGCACTTCTCTTTCGGGAAGCAGGATGAACTCGCCCATGCGCTGCTACGTGGCCTGGCCAGGGTGATACATAGCTCTTGACGCCAGGAATCTCTGGCGTACGCTGAATGAAGACAAGAAAAGCAAAGCACAGCAGTAGACCACAGCCGAACTGTGACTAGTTATATGCGGAGAGGGGGGGGGGGGCAATAAAATAACGTAGCGCCATGTAATATGCTAACGCTGCATTTGTATCAAATAAAAACAATGTTATATTCTACTCTTTAATGAATACACATTCTAATTTTTAAATCAGGGAACGCCCGGCGTATCGGCGTATTAGAGCGCTACGTCTCTGTATAAAAATAAATCAACTAAGGTGATACATAAGAATTCATAAAAATTCTACGAAATAACTATTCACCAAAATTCTTAGAAATTATTATTGACATTTTAATGAATTTTAACAACATGATAAACGGATTTGTGTTAGCGGGGATATCCTTGAACATTGCACTGGAAATGGAGATGGAGTACTAGGAATTTATGGAAGGGAAACTGCGAGAATGATAAGGTGAGTGTATCTGGAGTGACATGAATTAACCTTCCTTCGGTCGCAACGTTAATGTTACACGAAAATGTCGCATTAAATCATAATGATACATTCAAACAAGACGTCAAGCTACGGCTTAAGCACTGTCATCTCTTTGTGGAAGCTGTTATGGATATATGGCATATCATGTTTCTTTTGAGGTACTTACAACATATCGATACTATCTGTTATTTGCACTTGCGAAACACACAGCTCCTTTATCATTACCCATTTTGTGAAGAAATGAGTGACGGCATCGGTCGCTGTGTATCAGTCTGATTTATAGGTTTTGTAATAGGGTAGTTGAAGCTTCTACATGCATTTTAATTTCTGCTATTGTTGTCTGTTTTATTTCTGTATATTCCAGTGTAATAAAGTATTTATTTCTAAAATACAGTTATACTGTATATAAACATCTTACAATGCAAGTAAAATAATCACAAGTACAGAAAAAAGGGAACTGCACACTAAATGTTCATCAAAAATTAGTTTCTGAACAGCTTCTATGTCCCAAGGATCTTCCAGTTTATATGTTTGCTTCTGTGTCATGATTCCAGATGTACGATCCACTAAAAAGATGTATGGATACATGTTGCGACGTATGTGGCAATGTATCAATTTGATACATACGCTCTGAGCAGCTGACAGTGTGACTGCACGAAGGCTGTGAAATGACTGGCTAGAAATGGAGGGGAAAACATGAAGGTACTGTTCAGGTGGGCTGCCTGTGTTGCCTAGCCCAACGTTGACACGAGAAAAACGCGCACTTGTATCATTCTGATACACATGCGACTGACAGAAGGTTAAAGAGAACCTAAAGAGAGATCACAGAATTTCCGTAGCATCTTTGGAAATTACAAGAATCACGAGAAAAATTGTACAATGAATTTCAATGACAACGAGAGAAGATGTCCACTACACGGAAGAGCAAGAATTTCGTTCAATGAGCAGACGTTGGAAGAGAACCATCTTCAATTTCCACCTGGAACAGAAGCGGAAGGAAGACTGAGGACCATCGGAACAACTAACAACACGACATCAATGCATGGGAAGGCGAGGATGGTAACATCAGTATGGAGAGACCAGGCTTGGCAGAACTAGATCCTTCCGGGTATGACGTATGGTAGAACTGTAAAGCTTTGGTTTCTTCCAGTAGCAATACCGCTTTCTAGCTGCCGTAATGTGACGGTGAATGACGTCACAAAAACGTTCCGCATAGAAACGAAGCCGAGTGGTTTTCTAGGAAGCGCTGACTACCACCGTGACATAAAATTGCGGTGGCGTCATTCATATGACAGTGGTGAGTACGGTAGCAAACAGTTCGTCACCGTTTATGTACGGTGTGTGCTGAAAGTAGGGAATTATATACAATTACTGATAAGATGATTTTTTGGAGTATGGAAGAAAGGAAACATTAATAGATTTCGTAAAGAATGAAGAGGCATTGCGTAACGTGAAGCGTAACCTTAAAAACAAGATGTTCTGTAAAGAACATATAGCCTACTTTCTCCTAAATGTATGAGTATAGTTATAAATCGTTGTTATTATCAAAGAGTATAATAGAATCATTTCTTGGTTGAAGACCTTAGAAACTATTTACCTGTAGCAAACGCCACAACCTAGAAAAAAAAACTACTACCATCATTGAAGAAAGATAGATAAGAAGTATCTCAAGAATGTTATGGATCTGGAGATATAATCGACCGGACTGGCTGCGTGGCTCAGCGGTAACGTTCTCGCTTGCTGGGACCTAGGTTGCAGGTTCGTATCCTGGCGCAGTCAGCTGGCATTTGAGGGTGCACAAATGCGAGGGAGCCGTGTCAGTAGATTTACTGGCACGCTAAAGACCCCCTTCGGGCCAAAATTCCGGCACCCCGGCGTATCTAAAAGCAGCAGTAGTTAAAAGGTACGTAAAACAAATAACATTATTATTATTGTTATTATTACATAATCGACCTGCCGTGGGCAACACCCAACTTTGAGTTGAGGCATGTCTTTACACGTCTGGTTGTGCATGGCTTTCACAACCCTAATTGAATTAACAAATCTTTCCATGACCCTACAGAGACGTGTGTATACAAACTATGTGGATATTTTCGATTGCTATTTGCCTGAAATAAAAGTATTAATTAATAACCTGAACTAGCACCAAAGGCTAGAATTCAGTTACTATGTGAAATCGTTTTGTTCTTTACTTCAAATAACATTTTCAAATAACGCACAATAGGCTGTTACAAACCCTTTAAAATAAAAAGTAAAAATTTATCGTAGTATCTTCTTGCCATTTTTCAAGTTCGATGCGCATAGAATGCCAATGGTATACGGTACTAACCAATGGAGTCCCACGTAGACCAGTCGAGACATCTAGTGGAGAAGTATCGAACAATATAACCCTAACAGGGCGAGTGCATTCTAGTGGCCATAAGAAGAAACTTTTCAATAAAATCTTGAAGTTAATAAGTAGGCCGGCGTGCAGTTACCTTTTGGGCTGCTAGATGTCTCGAGCAAATCTGCTGGTGAATTATGTTATAATTAAATATATAGGCTATTTTCCACCGTAATATGCAAAATATACTGCTCAAAAAAATTAAAGCACCACTTTTTTCAAAGGCCACCAAATTTTGAAAAGTTGACCTACAAGCTCGAAATCTCAGTATGACGTTTGTCCTGACGCCTACCAAGCATATGCTTCAGCACAACTCCCCAACTTGAGTAGTTTCGGGGTAGCACCCCGAAAACCAGCCCATTTTCGAAAACCGCAAATTGAAGTTTGCGAAAAACGCTGCAGGACTTGTCGCAGGTTGCCAAAGCAGTCGAAAATGAATGAGTCTTGCTCTTAAAGGTTCCACAAACACGTAGAAATCGTTACATTTGACGTTTGGGCATTTTCAACCCCCTTCATCATCCCCTAAACATGGACTACCATTGGGGGCGTCTGAGAAGGTACCGGGTGTGTTTAACCATCTGAAAACCTGCACACCGTCCTCAGTTGCTGATTGCAGTAAGTTCTTAAGGCCTCCGGCAATGTCCACACCCCCTAACACCCTCAACTGGCATGGGACCAAACCACCCCCTCTCGATTCACCCCTAAGGAAGGTTTTAATCGAGATGTTTTTCAGTGCTGTGAATGCGGGGGTCTTCCCCTACCGTTTCAAAAAAGGAGCTGTGCCTTTGTCACCACCCCTTCCCCTGCAACCCCCGTTTGTATGATTTTTCGAATCAGGCCCTTTTTAAGGGCTGAAACGAGGTCTTAATCGCTGAAAGGGCTGTAAAGGTCCTTAGAAGTAGTGGTGACACGAAATCAACCCCTTCCGATCGATGATTGACATTCCGTCCCCCAAATTCGAAATTTTTGCACCCCCAACCCTCCCTGTCTGGACGCGTAACGCATCATGGCAGAGTTTTCAGAGTTGGATGGAAATTAAGCTTATGGCCTGCAATGGAGCCCAAAACAGCAGGTTGGATAGAAATTCATCGGTAGGTTGGGAAACGGGACCAAAATTTTTCAAAAAAGTGTACAGCCTACAGTAAGTACGCCCATGCATAGACAACCCACATCACGTCCGTGCGTGTGGGTTGCCTATGATCGGCAATAGGTTACAAAGTTTGGCAATGAGAGAAGAATGACGTGATGTGGGTTGCCTATGCATTGGCGTACTTACTAGAAGCTGTTAACTTTTTTGAAAACTTTTTGGTCCCGTTTCCCACCATACCGATGAATTTCCATCCAACCTGCTGTTTTGGGCTCCATGTCAGGCCATAAGCTTCATTTCCATCCAACTCTGAAAACTCTGCCATGACGCGTTACGCGTCCAGACAGGGAGGGTTGGGGGTGCAACAATTTCGAATTTCGGGGACGGAATGTCAATCATCGATCGGAAGGGGTTGATTTCGTGTCACCACTACTTCTAAGGACCTTTACAGCCCTTTCAGCGATTAAGACCTCGTTTCAGCCCTTAAAAAGGGCCTGATTTGAAAAATCATACAAACGGGGGTTGCAGGGGAAGGGGTGGTGACAAAGGCTCAGCTCCTTTTTTGAAACGGTAGGGGAAGACCCCCGCATTCACAGCACTGACAAATATCTCGATTAAAACCTTCCTTAGGGGTGAATCGAGAGGGGGTGGTTTGGTCCCATGTCAGTTGAGGGTGTTAGGGGGTGTGGACATTGCCGGAGGCCTTAAGAACTTACTGCAATCAGCAACTGAGGACGGTGTGCAGGTTTTCAGATGGTTTAACACACCGGGTACCTTCTCAGACGCCCCCAATGGTAGTCCATGTTTAGGGGATGATGAAGGGGGTTGAAAATGCCCAAACGTCAAATGTAACGATTTCTACGTGTTTGTGGAACCTTTAAGAGCAAGACTCATTCATTTTCGACTGCTTTGGCAACCTGCGACAAGTCCTGCGGCGTTTTTCGCAAACTTCAATTTGCGGTTTTCGAAAATGGGCTGGTTTTCGGGGTGCTACCCCGAAACTACTCAAGTTGGGGAGTTGTGCTGAAGCATATGCTTGGTAGGCGTCAGGACAAACGTCATACTGAGATTTCGAACTTGTAGGTCAACTTTTCAAAATTTGGTGGCCTTTGAAAAAAGTGGTGCTTTAATTTTTTTGAGCAGTATATAACGCTTAATTTTAAAACGTCTGAATCATTACAAAACAATAAATATATAAAATTTCAACCAAAAAAACTCTGATGGGGTTTGAACCATAGGCATATGAGTGATAGGCCAACGCTTTACCACGGAGCCATTTGTGCCAACGAACATTGTTCTATATAAAATGACTTACATATAACTTGTTAGCAAATAATGATTTAGACTAAACGATTTCATCCGTGGAGTATATTGATGATGATGATACATACAAAGTTTATTTATTTTGTATCAGTACGCTATATTGCATGCAATACTCAAATTAGTGAAATATAAGTCAGGCACAAGATATCCGCTGCCATCTTGTCTTCTTACCGAGACGGCTCAGCTGTTTAAAATCACTTCTGTACTATAATATTACAAAATAAACTTTTAATTTCGAACGTACCTCTTCCTTTAGAACAGTTAAATCTATTCTCGGCTCGATAATCGGAACTGGTGGATCCCATGATTTGGATTATAAAGTTTGCATAATTCGCACGGCCGCCATCCTGAAATGGTACGGCAGATGACCTTGTAGTTTGGTCACAAGGCGCGTCCTATATGATGGTATGTTATTACCAAATTTGGTAGAGATCGGATAATTTGGTTAGTCGCTATTTGATTTTACGTTTTGAACGTTTGAGTGGCCGCCATTCAATTTTTGTAAAGATGGCGGCGATATAAAACATGACACTGAGGTGCCCTTTGCTTGTTCTACCTCTGTACCAAATTTCGTTCAATTCGGTTTCACCGTGTTCGAATTGATAGGGGGGGGGTACAGACATTCAGAGTACACACACTCACACACACACACACACAGACTCACACACACACACACACACACATACACATACACACACACAGACACACAATTTTTGGCCCTGTAGTGATCTCATAAGTCTACTTTCATTTTTTGCAAAAATCGAAAGTAGATTAATACACCGAGTCTCTGCTCAGGAGTTATTGGTCTTTTTTCTTCTGTTGTACGGCACTGAAGTTAAGTCAGCCTTCATGTATTTCAGAACATAATCCAATAACACTGGTGTCTTCCGAAAATATTCTTATTTATCTTCATTGTAATCCCGATGACGAAGCACTAAAATTTCATATGCACCATTTGTAGGACGCCTTTCAATAAAGTCACTCTCCCCCCAATGTTCCCTATCGTCTTTGGATGACTGTTCTTCTTCCAAAAGTATTACGAGCGTCATGTCGAGATCATCCATTTCTTATTTAACTTTATGACAACATGCCATCACGAGACATACTGATAATTAGCTCTAACTTTACACCATTGTTCACCGTCAAGAAGGTTGCCAGTTTCTATACGTCATTCGCCGTCACATTACAGTTGCTAAAGAGCGGTACCGCTACTGGAGGAAAGCGCAGCTTAAGTGGCACCAGGTAGAAAGACGATTTTTAGCCTACTTTTCTCATTTTGCAAAAATGAGGAAAAAATAGATTATGAGATCGATCCAGGAGAATGTGTATCTGTCTGTCTGTGTGTGTGAGTCGCCCCCTATCAACTCCTAAACGGCTGCAACCATCGAAACACAATTTGGTAATAGTATCTCACGGCTATACTTGAAATTGACGTCAATGCTACCAACTACTGAAAAATCGCAATTGAAATTTCAGCTCTGTGTTGGATATCTCAGAAGTTATGCATGCGAACTAATCCAAAATTGGCACACATATAGAAAATAAAATTTCTGAATAATTTTCAGAAGTCCATACATGCCAGTGTTGCCAACATTATTCTAAGCATACCAATAAGTGTAATTTCTAAATGCATGTATCTTCTATACTAACAATTGGATTTCAACCAAATTTCATATATACTATGTGTATTGTGTACTGCAACAGATATGACTGTGCGTATTCTGAAGAGCCACCAGGGCTGCCAACTGTTAATAAATGCTCTCTCTATGTTTTAACCCTAATATCAATATATCAGAAAGTATGCAAGCCAACAGCTCTTGCACACGTGTAGCACCTGACATTGTACCTTAGTTTGGTGTAACTTATATACATTAGTGCTGCCAACACGATTCTAAGCCTGCTGATAGGTTCAGTTTCCATACGCATATAACTTCTATACTAACAAATGGAATTCAATCAAATTTCGTATGTGCTCTGTGTACCGAAACAGTTATGACTATGTATATTCGTAAGAACCAGCAGGGCTGCCAAACTGTCAATAAATGCTCTCTCTATTTGTTTAATCCTAATATCAATATATCAGAAATTATGCACACGTATAGTACCTGACATTCTAGATTAATTTGAAGTAACTAATATACCTCAGGGCTGCCAACATGATGCTAAGCTGTCTGATAAATTCAGATTTAATTACATTCAACGTCTATACTAGCAAATGGATTTTATCCAAAATTTGGCACTATAATAGATCGAAATATTTCAGATTAATTATGAGCATCACATACATGGCACTGTTCCAAACATGATTTAACGCGCACTGATAAATCCAATATCTAACAGCATGTAAGGTCCATAATATCCATTAGACTTCAACCTAATTTTGTATGTGCATTCTATACCTTAAGAGATGGAACTAAGAATATATTCCGAGTCAACAGGGCTGCCAACTGTAGTAACTTACTCCATTAGGCTACATTATTCCAGGAGTATTTCAAATTGCAGTACTTAGAAATGTTAGTATTATCAATTTGATATCGTCATTTTAGGTAGATTTCTTTAGGAAGCTAACTATTGCAATGGGTACCATGTTTCGACTTCCGGAAAATTTTGACATATCTTCGCGTTTCACATCCCCTAGACCCCCAAAACACCGTCAGTTCAAAAGTTTATATATAATTTATGTATATATGTATCTATCTATATATAAATATCACTTTCTTGTGGACACGGTAAATACCGCACGTTTACACCAATCACTTTGAAATTTTAACATAATATGTATCCCTATAAAATCTCGGTCGAGATCGTTAATGGGCACAATCGTTCGACGGGGGTGAAAATGGGGGGCTTTTTTCTTCTAAAAAGTGAAATATCGCTATAAGTCTCTTAATATTTGAAATATCGAATCCATTCAAAGTTCATACTATGTGTCGGATAAGGCTCCAAAATTTATGTTTGAAAAGTTTTTTGATAGCACCAACCATTGACAAAAGGGGTGGGAAAAAGTGTTTTTTTCGGGAAACATTAATCATATCTCTCTTAATAGGCACAATATCAAAACCGTACAAGACGGACAATATTTCCCTAATAATTGCCTAAAACTTTTGTCAGAAAGAATTTTTGATATGACCCACCATTACGCCAAGGGATGAGAAAAATGATTTCGGAATTATAAGAAAACTAGCATAAGTACCCATTCTTCGAACGGTCTTCGGTATTAATAACCAGATGTTATCAATTGAGCTACTGTTGCAATGTTTAGGGGCTTAGAACCTGTTTTTTGGCAAAGAAAAATGATTAATTAAAATGTGCTCTCAAACTAAATTTACCTAACGTGTTCTTCCTGGCGTGAAAATAAAATTGAAAACCTCGTAGACGAATCGCAATGCACGTCACATACGAACTGACCCTATCCGTTGTGTCAAGTGCCCAACTACAGGAAGACCCCTTTTATAAATAATAAAGGCTTGTGGTGCATGAACATTCAGTTTTTTTAGCCTCCAATGGCACAAATTCCTACAATCAGCAAAAAACAGTCTTCTATTTCAAATCAGGAATTTTTGAAAATAATGTTGCTGTTTGGAGATATAATAGACCTTCTGTACGACATATCGCACGTGTAAGTCGTTTGAAAAAATCTAGGGTACTCCTTGAACCCCTTAAGCGCATTGATGAATTTTACCGTTTTAGTTGGTTCCGTGATAACCTTATAGCCATTTGCAACCTTTCACAGAAATGTAATAAATGGAGAGGCATTACTTATTCCAGAAATAGATGGAAAGTTGGATGCCACTCTTGAGATACTGTTGTCATGGTTAGTGGCTTTCATTCCTTCTTTAGTTTATTAAATGAAATTAGTTTTCTGGGAATATCTAAGAAACTGTTGGGGTTAGAGCCTTAAAATATAGTTTTCGGGGACCCTTTACGGCTCTTGAGGGGCCCCGAGTTTTGATTCTGACACCAAGGGTTTGATAATGAGCTTTGTCTCGTCGTTGTACGCCATATTATTGATAATAATTAAAAGAATAGTAATAATAATAATATAACAATATAGGGATAGGGATATAATAGACCGTCCTTACCATACCCGCACGTGTAAATCGCGTTTAAAAATTCTAGAGTACCCCTTGCCCCTTAAGCGCATTATATGTATTGATGAATATTTCAGCTTAATTTGGATCCGTTATAACCTTATTGCCGTTTGCAAACCTTCACAGTAATGTAATAAATGGATTTGCATTGCGTTTTACAGAAATAGATGAACCTCTGAGATTCTGTAGCCATTGTTAGAGGCATGCATTCCTTCATTATTACGTGAAATTAGTTTTTTTGGAATATCTCAAAAACTGTTGGTTTTAGGGCCTTAAAATGAGGTTTTCGGGGTCCTCTTAGGGGCCCCGAGTTTCGTTTCTCACATTGAGGGGCCGAAAATGAGCTTTGTCTCAACCATCAACGCTTATTTCAGCAAGTATTTTAAGGGGGTAGGCCCCCTGTTATGAAAGGTACGGAGAAGTGTTACATCAATGCTTAGTGTCGTGCCTCTGATGGATATCTGTATCAAATTTTACGTGAATCCACCCAGTCGTTCTCGAGTTATGAGGATACAAAAAATTGTCCACAGACAAACAGACAGACAGAAAAAAAAAATTGCGTGCATCCGTCACAAAACAGTCTGAAACGGGCAAATATGTCAAATTTCCGTGGAAATGCATAAAAAAAACAGACAAACATTCATTTTTATATAATAGAGAAGGGATATAATAGACCTTCCGTACCACACACGCACGTGTAAATCGCGTGAAAAAATTCTAGAGTACCCCTTGACACCTTAAGCGCATTGTATGTATTGATGAATATTTCAGCTTAATATGGATTTGTTATAACCTTATAACCGTTTGCAAACCTTGACAGTAATGTAATAAATGGAATTGCATTGTGATTTACAGAAATAGATGGACCTATGAGATTCAGTTGCCATGGTTACCGGCATGCATTCTTTCATTAATTTATTAAGTGAAGTTAGTTTTCTGGGAATATCTCAAAAACTGTTGGTGTTAGGGCCTTAAATGTGGTTTTGGGGGCCCTTTCGTTTCTCACATTGAGGGGCTGAAAATGAGCTTTGTTTCACCCTTCTACGCCTATTTCAGCATGTATTTTAAGGGGTAGGGCCCCTTTTATGAGAGGTACGGAGAAGAGTTACATCAATGATTTGTGTCGTGCCTCTGAAGGATATCTGTATCAAATTTTTCGTTGATCACTCAGCCGTTTTCGAGTTATAAGGACACAAAAAATTGGCCACAGACAAACAAACAGACAGACAGACAAAAAAATTATTTTTGCGTGCATCCATCATAAAACAGTCTGAAACGGGCAAATATCACAAATTTCCGTGGAAATTGAGAAAAAACAGACAAACTTTCATTTTATATACAGTGTGGTCCACCCGCCCCTTATTTTTTTTGGAGGAAGGCAACCCAACTAACGCGTTTATCACAGTCATCCTAAAAACCTTAGTACGTCCATTGTACAACTTTATTGTTGAGTACATCCTCGCGAATATAGTAGAAATCAATAGTGGCAGTGTTCTTTCAATGACCTCAAACATAATGCATGATTGAAACGATCAGAGCTCCGAATAACACCTTCTTACGTTTGGACAGGAAGTGTCTACGAATAGATTCAATACATGCCAGCAATCCACTATGGTTCTCGGTAGCTACGGTGGCTAAATCAAGAATTGCTGGAGTATCGTCAACGAAGTCGCATTGTAGTAGGTTCGAACCTTGAACTAGTATACTTTTTTTGCTTAATGTCGTTTATTGTGGATGTATTATGGACGCATATCTATCTGTTCCAACGAGTGATTTTTTATTTGGTCCTCAAAAGGACCGTACTTTTCCGATGGTACGCAGCCAAATTGGACGACGACAAAACGATCTGTAGAACGAAAGCAAGGTATCCTGTATATTCAAGGTAGCAAGTGTTCGAAATTTTGACCACCTTTGTTTAAATGAAAACTCCGACTAAATCAGACGACCCACATAACAAAAAAATTTGTTATGTGGGTAGGCTCACGAATAAATACATCAGACCGAAACTATAATTTCTTTCAACGGCTTCTGTGCGAAAAGCGATTGCTATACACTTACAGTAATAGTTAGTTAGTGAGGTTTTAAGGGGCGGAACTACGAGGTCATCTGCCCCAAACATACAGTAAATACAGATAATTATAATGTTATTGGTTTTACGTCCCTATTAACTACGTCGGGGTGCCGGAATTTCGCTCCGGAGGGTATCTTCAACGTGCCAGTAAATCTACTGACACGGCTCCCTCGCATTTGTGCACCCTCAAAAGCCAGCTGACTGCGCCAGGATACGAACCTGCAACCTTGGGCACAGCAAGCGAGAACGTTACCGTTCAGCCTCGCAGCAAGGCAGTAATTACAGAACGTGTCATATTATTTTTCTTCTTCTTCTTTTCTTAGTCGTTTACCCTCCAGGTTGGTGGAAACCACGGATTCAGCGAGGGAACTCACCACTACCGCCTCTACGGGCAGTGTCCTAGAGCTGGGAACATCTAATCGGAGTGGATACAACTGGTGAGGTGTGATTGGCACCTCGCCCAGGCGGCCTCACCTGCAAAGCGAACAGGGGCCTCAGGAGGGAAGGTAATGGATGGTCAGGATGGATAGGCAAGGAAGAGGGAAGGAGGCGGCCGTGACCTTGAAGAAGGTACCATCCCGGCATTTGCCCGAAGAAGAAGTGGGAAACCACGAAATTCTCTTCAATGTAAATGAAATGCTTTACTTTAAAGCTTCACCCACTTCGAGGATGGCTGAGGTGGGAATCAAACCCCCTCTACTCATTTGGACCACCCGAGGCTGAGAAGACCCCGTTCCAGTCCTCGTACCACTTTTCAAATTTCGTGGCAGAGCCGGGAATCAAACTCAGGACCTTCGGGGTGGCAGCTAACCATGCTGACCGCTACGCTACGGAGGCGACCATATTATTATTATTCTGGGATAAATATTGAACTATTAAAATTCTAATTATCACGAATAGAGTCGCCTCCGTTGCGTAGTGGTCAGCGTGATTAGCTGCCACCCCGGACGTCCTGGGTTCGATTCCCGGCTCTGCCACGAAATTTGAAAAGTGGTATGAGGACTGGGACGGGGTCTGCTCAGCCTCGGGTGGTCCAAATAAGTAGAGGGGTTCGATTCCCACCTCACCCATCCTCAAAGTGGTTTTCCGTGGTTTCCCACTTCGCCTTCGGGCAAATAACGGGATGTTACCTACCATACGGCCACGGACGCCTCCTTCCCTCTTCCTTGCCTGTCCATCCCGATCTTCCCCTCCCTTCCCATCCGTCAAGAGGACCCTGTTCGCTTTGCAGGTGAGGCCACCTGGGCGAGGTGCTGATCCCATCTCCCCAGTTGTAACCCCCAGATGAGATGTTTCAAGCTCCAGGACACTGCCCGTAGAGGCGGTAATGATGGGATCCCTCGCCGAGTCCGTGGGAAAAACTAACATGGAGGGTAAAATCGACTAAAAATATAATAATTATAACGAATACTATCCATCCATGGTTTTGAACAGTATTTAGGGAAAATAGCCATTTAAATGAGACAAGAAAATAACTTTCCCTATCGTCTTCGTAGATAATGTGAACAAAACCAAGTTGAAATCTTTCTGTACGAGGTAGGGAGTGTATAATAAAATAGTTAAAAAGAATTTTAAAAGTCTGCCGTTGGATAGTCTTGAACCCGGGATCTTCGAAAGAGCGAGCGGGCGCAATAACACTTGCACACATTTTCAACACACTCTGGAGGTTTTTGTTGCGCTTCTTATTAACGCGTATGGTATAATATTAAATTATTACAGTTAGATCGTAATATTGATTGGAATGCATACAGTACCAAGTATGTTTTCTAATTTACTTAAAGCAAGTTTCGCGACCGTTTTGCGTTATTAAGGCAAATAACTGCAAATAATGCCCTCAACGACAGCCCTTCGGTTTTATTTCATACAACTTAGCGTACAAAATGCTAGCGTGTGATACACTTCGGTAATACAAGCGGGTATACTGACGAAGAGAACAGAATCATACAGGATTTTGTACCAGCGATCACAGCAGCTTCCTTGTCAGCGGGTGTCGTGTGATACAGGTCTAAAGATATGCTAAGACTATTTGTTAAAATTTAATAACAAAACAAGATGTTCGGTAAAGAACGTATAGCCTACTTTCTCCTAAATTAATGGGTATTGTTATAATTCGTTGTCCTTTTCAAGGAGTATAATTGAATGTTAGTTGTAGTAGGTTCTTGAAATACAACGTGCTATACGGATATTATACATGAATATGATGTGCCCTTTGCTAGTGCTACCTCTGTAAAAAAAACATTCAATTCGGTTTCACCGTGTTTGAATTGATATGGGGAATCGATTTGCACACATACATGCCCGCTATCTGCGAACTATTGGGTTGATGACCTCGTAGTTCAGTCAAGAGATGCTTCCCACAAAATGGTATGTTGTTGACAAATTTGGTAGAGATCAAATGATTAGGTTGGTCGTAATTTGATTTAAGCTTTTAACATTTCGGTGGCCGCCATTCCGTTTCGGTCAAGATGGCGGCGATATACAACATGACACTGAGGTGGCCTTTGCTAGTGCTACCTCTGTACCAAACTTCGTTCCATTCGGTTTCACCGTGTTTTTAAAGATAGGGGGAATCGATTTGCACACATACATGGCCGCCATCCGCACATTATTGGCCTGATGACCTTGTAGTGTGGTCAAAAGATTTTCTATACATAAAAGTATGTTGCTGCAAAATTTGGTAGAGATCAGATTATTAGGTTGGTCGTAATTTGATTCAAGCTTTTAACATTAGGATGGCCGCCATTACGTTTTCGTCAAGATGGCGGCAATATAAAACATGGCACTGGAGTGCCCTTCGCTAGTGCTCTCTCTGTACCAAATTTCGTTCAATTTGGTTTCACCGTGTTTGAATTGATTGGGGGAATCAATTTGCACACATACATGGCCGCCATCTGCAGACTAATTGGATGATGACCTTGTAGTTCAAACAAACGACGCTGGCCATATAAGTATATGTTGTCGCAAAATTTGGTTGAGATCGGATGATTAGGTTAGTCGTAATTTGATTTAAGCTTTGAACATTTTGGAGGCCGCCATTACGTTTTCGTCAAGATGGCAGCGATATAAAACATAACACTGAGGTGTCCTTCGCTAGTGCTACCCCAGTACCAAATATCGTTCAATTCGGTTTCACCGTGTTCGAATTGATAGGGTGGGGGCAGACATTCAGAGTACATACACTCACACACACACAGACACACAGTCTTACACACACACACTCACACACAGACACACAATTTTTGGCCCTGTGTAGATCTCATAAGTCTTCTTTCATTTTTTGCAAAAATCGAAAGTATGCTAATAATACCATGGGAAATTCTAAGGAATACGTATACTTCGATGCAAGCACTGGCGATCAGAATATCCTTCGATATGTTGTTGTTTTGTTTCATGTGAGGGGCTAGAACATCGCGGTCATTTAGCCCCGTTTACTTGGGAGTGTGTGTAGAATTTGTCTGATAACCTGAGTTATTGCGGGCTTAGAATGATGTGTGTATTTGCAATTAAGGATAGGGAAGGAGGCGGCCGTGGTCTTAAGATAGAATCCGTCCCGGAATTTGGCCGGAGTAGAAGTGGGAAGCCACGGAAAACCATTTCCAGGGTGGCTGAGGTGGGAATCGAACCCACTTCTTCTCATATTTGCTTCACGAGGCTACGTGTACCCAATTTCAGCCCTCAGACAAATATTACATTTCTTGGCAAAGCTGGGAATCGAACCCGGACCTCCGGAGCGACACTTCGATATGTTATATTAATATTCATGCCAGTTTTTAAATTTGCTGCCATTACAGGTCACGTGGCATAACGTACCAGTTCGATCGTATTCTCGTAAATAAATCAGCAAAATTCAACGTATTCGTCACAAAAATACGTCGTAAGGCAATACATGTGGCAATGTAGTTACATCCCCACTAAAATGGAATGTGGGCTTTCGTTCAAAAAGTATACCTACTACTGGATTCGAAGCAGAATTCAACCCGCTCGCGCCCATCATGTACGGTCAGGCTTTAAACCTCTCAGCCACCAACACATGGTAAATGCCGCTCGCTAAACGTGGTGTAGTTACAGTAGCCGTCCCACCTCAAACGTTTAAGTCCATCTCAAAGTCTTCAATCACGATTTATGGTGTTGATTTAACTTTCTACTATTACAGATCACGTGGCGTAAGCTATTAATTCGATCGAATTGCGCGTGTGTGTGTTATTTCAAGGAGCAGTGAGTCATATGTTAGTAGAATGGGCCATAGTATTTGGCGGGGAAAAGTTTAAGGTCGGTTTTTCTTTGCTAGACCCATGGCCCAATTACATTGCTGTCGCACAGTCAGAACGCAGAGCAATATCGAACATCGGGAGAAATGCCGTGTTAGTTGGGTTTCATAAAACTGAATAATAAGGGGCGGTTGGACCACACTGTATATAGAGATGCCAAGAGCTATCAGAGGTTGCCATGACAACACTACTAAATTGATGAGGGATGAGCCATCAGACGTTGCCATGACAACGCACTTGCACGAGATCACATTCAGTTTTCTATCTGACTAAGTGTGAAACTGCTTCGGTGACTTAACTGGTAGCATGCTGAAGTTCTATGCCCAAGGTCGCGGGTTCAAAGCCGGCCAAAGTCGTCGGATTTTCTAAGAGCGCTAAAAATCCCTCAGTATGCTTTCCTTTGCAGGGGAAGTCCCAACGTTCGTTGCAAGTTGTTGGTTGCGGTGGCATCTAGTAGCCAACTTCACAGCTAGGTGTCGTTGACGGTAGTATTTGTTAGGAACATTAGGAACCACTGCTTGAAATTGACAGTCTGCAGTCCTTACCTCAATTACTGACTAATACAGCCATCACAATTCACACCGTTTATCAGACAGATTCTACACTCACCCAAAGTACACGGAGTTACATGACCGCGTTTTCACAGCCCCTAAACTGAGGAACCAACCAAAATCTCTGCGGGAGATAAAATTTTGTGTGAACAAGTAACAGACCGTTAGATAGTTACACATCAGTGTCGAAACCTTGCATAAGGACAGTGTGACCACAAGTATAACAAGTAGTTCCGTAATGAACTATACAGCCTATTTTCATATATCCTGCTCATGTTAATTGCCTCTATCAACATACAAAATTTCAGTTTAATTGCTGTAACAGATTCGTAGATATTGAGAACCGTCTAAATATTTCAGAATGTCGCCAGGTTGGATTTTTATTTTTGTACTATTACATTAAGATTATTGTGTACGTGTGGTATTCAAACTTCAATCGCATGATTAGAACACAAGAAGTAAAAACGAGATTTTAAAATTACGCACAGCAGCCATCTTGTGATTATGCAAACAATTGAAATAAATTAGATGCCAGTGGATCAACATTTGTATAAGCATTTAACGTGCAACGTTTCACAGCACTCGGATAGTTAATTCGCGAGAATCGTCCATTTAAATATTTATACTTCGCGTCGCCGCCATGTTGGATTTGTGCTCACCAGGTTAATGAAAGTCCTATAGGTGAACATATGTTCATAGCCTCTATGAACATAAAAAAATTCAGTTTGGTTGCTGTAAAAGATTCATAGATATTGAGAACCGTCTAAATATTTCGGAAGCCCGCCATTTAGGATTGTTATATGTATAGGCCATAGAATTATGTACCATTCAAGGACAATTATTGCCTAGGTTCATTATTCAAACTTTCACTTCGATCGCATGATTACGACACAAGAAATAAAAACTTAATTTAAAAATTTCGCACAGCCGCCATATTGAGGTTATGTAAACAATTGATTTAAATTAGATGGCAGTGCATTACAATCTGCAAAATCATTTACTGTACCACATTTCACTGCGCTCAGAGAGTTAAATCACGAGAAAAGTCTATTAAAATATTTCAAATTCGCTTGGTCGCCATGTTCGTTTTTTACTTTACAAGTTTATGAAGTATACATAGATAAACTTGTACCAGTACCCTTTATCACTGTACAAAATTGCAGGGTAATATCTGTAATAGTTTTGGAGATATAGAATGTCAGTGAAATATTTCGCACAGCCGCCATTTTGAGGTTATGTAAACAATTGAACTAAATTAGACTCCAGTGCATTACTATGTGTATAAACACTTGCTGTACCTAGTTTCATTACGTTTGGATGGTTAAATCGGGAGAAAAGTCTATTTAAAAATCTCATCTTCGCTTGGTCGCCATGTTCGTTTTCTACTTTACAAGTTTATGAAATATACATAGGTAAACTTGTATCAGTACCCTTCATCACCGTACTAAATTGCAGGGTGATATCTGTAATAGTTTCGGAGATACAGAATGTCAGTGAAATATTTTGCACAGCCGCCATTTTGAAGTTATGTAAACAATTGAAGTAAATTAGACTCCAGTGCATTACAATGTATATAAACATTTGCTGTACCAAGTTTCATTACGTGTGTATAGTTAAATCGCGAGAAAAGTCTATTTAAAAGTCTCAACTTCGCTTGACCGCCATGTTGGTTTTGTAGTCACCAGGTGTTTGAAAGTCTCATAGGTGAACTTCTAGTAGTACCCTTTATCACCGTACACAATTTCAGGGCGATATCGGTAATAGTTTCGGAGATATTGAATGCTAGTGAAATATTTCGCACAGCCGCCATTTTGCATTGGTGAGACGTAACAACATTTGAAGGGCACGGTCGAGGTCGCCGGGAATAGTGCTATGAACATACTGAGTTTCATTGAAATCGCTCCAGCCGTTTAGATTTTATTAGGGGGACACACACACACGAATCACACACACACACACACACACACACGCACACACACACGGACAAAAGGTGATCTCATAAGCCTATTTTTCAAAATTGAAAATAGGCTAAAAATGGACCCCAAATGACAAGAATGTTACCGTCCCCTTAGGACAATAAAATGTTTAATATATGTATAAAATGACGAAAAACAAAGCTAATTAATCCCCGATTATAAAATACTTTCTCGCAATAAATGAGGTCTGATCATTCTACGAAAACCTGCATATTCTGCCTATTTTCGCCTATCCCCAGGCTTGCCCGGTGAAATCTTCCTCCGCCTTCCGGCGTGCCGAGAGGACATTCTTTCCTTAGCCTTTTGGTCTTCATAGATTGGCATGATTCTTAAATTTTAAGAAAAGTAGGCACTTTAGTTCGTCACGGAACTGCTTGTTGTTATTATTGTAGCAATTTACAGTCGTGAATACGCATGGTAAGAACAATTTGCAGGGATAATTTATTTTTGGTTCTTAGGAATAGGATGAGAGTGGATGAGAGTTTATTTAGATATTTCAGAATTTGTTTAGCTAGAGTAGTGTATTTTAGCCTAATTTCATTTATGAAAAAATAGGCATATGAGATCACCTTTTGTCCGTGTGTGTGCATGTGTGTGCGTAAGTGAGTATGTTTTTGTATGTCCCCCCTAATAACTTCTAAACGGCTGGAGTGATTTCAATGAAACTCAGTCAAGTCATAGCACCATTTTAGCCAACCCCAACTATGCTCTTCAAATTTGATTACGTCTCGCCAGTCCAACAGCCGCCATGGCTATGTCTGTGAGAAATATTTCAACAGCATTCTATATCTCCGAAACTATTACCGACATCACTCTGAAATTGTGTACGGTGATAAAGGGCACTACTACACGTTCATCTATGATACTTTCAGAAACCAGTTAACTACGATACGAACATGGCGGCCAAGCGAATTTGAAACATTTTAATAGACTTTTCTCCCGATTTAACTATATACACGCAATGAAGCTTAGTACAGGAATTGTTCACACACATTGCAATGCACTGGTATCTAATTTAGTTAAATTATTTACATAACTTCAAAATAGCGGATGTGCGAAATATTTCGCCGGCATCCTATATCTCCGAAACTATTACTGATATCACCCTGAAATCATGTACGGTTATAAATGGCACTACTACAAGTTCATCTATGTAACTTTTAAAAACCTGTAATGTACAAAACATACATGGCGTCCAAGTGAATTTGAAACATTTTAATTAACATTTTTCTCGAATTAATCATCGGCGCGCAGTGAAATATGGTACAGTAAATGTTTATTCACATTGTAATGCACTGGTATTGAATTTAGTTCAATTGCTTACATAACCTCAATATGGTGGCTGTGCAAAATTTTAAAATTAAGTTTATATTTTTTTTGTGTCGTAATCATGCGATTGAAGTGAACGTTTGAATAATGAATTTACGCAATGATTTTCATTTAATGGTACATAACTTTATGGCCTATACATATAAAAATCCAACATGGCGACCATCCGAAATATTTAGACGGTTCTCAATATCTAGGATATTTTACAGCAATCAAACTGAACAACGTATGTTCATAGAGGCTATGAACATAAGTTCACCTATAAGGCTTTCAATAACTTAGTGAGCACAAATCCAACTAAGCGGCGACGCGGAGTATAAATATTTGTATGGATGTTTCTCAAGATTTAACAATCCGTGTGCAGTGAAACTTGGTACGGTAAATGCTTATACAGATGATAATCAACTGGCGTTTAAATTATTTCAAAAAACTACAAGATGGCCGCTGTGCGAAATTTTAAAATCTCATTTTTACTTCTCGTGTCCTAATCATGCGATAGAAGTTTGAATTCCAAAGGTACATGTAATATTACATAACTCTAAGACATACATTTATAAATATCCAAAATGGCGACCTTCCGAAATATTGAGACGGTTCCCAATATCTACGAATCTATCACAGTAATCGAACTGAAATTTTGTATGTTGATAGAGGCAGTTAACATAAGTAGGATATATGAAAATAGGCTTTAGTTCTTCACGGAACTACTTGTCAATTCTACGGTTGGAGAATGTTAATGGGATTTTGTAGAGATAGTTTTATGGACAATATATGAATAGATGTCAACATTACACTATTGGAGTTACTATAGAGAGAGGTAGAAGTTGAGAAGAGACAAAGTTTGAAAATTGGAAGTTAATTTGAACTTTGAATTGAACCAATTTTCTTTAGAAATATTATTCAGTCATTACAATGAGTTGCATTATATAATGTGCGTTCCAATGTAACGGGCCGGAGGCTGGAATGCGAAAATCGGTGACTACATCGGCTAATCGTGGCGTGTGTAAAGAAGTGTGGTTCCAACCAGTGCGTGGAAGGTCACAGCCCGTCGCTAGAGGGCACGCGTGCACGTCACGTGACGATATAAAGCGAGCAGCATCATGCATCAAGCGTCCAACGCTGCCAGTCGCATTGCAAATAGTGACATGGAGGAGTCAACCGAAGAGCAAAGCGTTGTTGTTCGGTTTCTGACAGCGGAAGGAGTACGGGGAACGGACATTCATCGTCGAATGTCACAAGTGTACGGCAAACATTGCATGTCCCTTGCAAGGGTCAAGGCGTGGCACAAGCGCTTCAGGGAAGGACGGGTGTCGTTAGCCGATGATGTCCGGTCTTGGACACCCCCGTGCATTACTGATGACAACGTCCAGCTGGTTGAAGCACTCATTACCCAGGACCGCCGAGTGACAGTGAACGCCATAGCCACCGTGGTCGCTCCACGACAATGCACGACCTCATACGGCCAACACAGTCGCGGCACTCCTGAAGAAATTCAAAAGGGAGGTTCTCGGCCACCCTCCATACAGTCCAGAGCTCACTCCCTGTCATTACGCCATGTTTGCCTCCCTGAAAAAGGCTCTGCGGGGCCAACGATTCACCTCGGATGCCGACGTCCAGCACTGGTTCACATCGCAGCCCAGGGAATTTTATGAGACAGCCATTCACCACCTCGTGTCACAGTGGGACAAGTGCCTCAACAGCCAGTACCAATACTTCTAACATACAGGTACTGGTTTCTGTAATTATGCCTCCGGCTCGTTACTTTTTGAACGCACCTTATAAGATGCAAGTTTTATAGCATTGAAAATCAGGAATCTTGACAACATTAAATTTTTAAATTACACTTAACGATGATACTTATATAAATCATTTGTTGTGACGATGAAAGTAAATATTTATTTTGCTAATATGAACAAATAAGAAAGAATATACGGTATTATTGTTATTAAATGTAATGTGAATATAAGACTGCATTCTAAGTTCGAAAACGATCTTTATAGAAATCATAAAGAGTGGATTTATTGTATTTATTCAACACAATGAGTTGGGGGGAGTGACGGGTTCTGCCCCCACCCACTACTCCCAATGCGAGCCGATAACTCCCGAACCCCTGTTCGGAGTTTCACGAATAAGGTGATGTTGGATTCGAACTGACTGGGGCTTTGCTATGGACCACTTGTTATACTTTTGAAAAATGTTTTGAAAAATATTGTTTATGAAAGTAGGCGATAGATTGAAAACTAAACATGATAGAACGTTGTGCCATAGTTGAAACGAATGGTCTCTATTACCTTTATATTTTATAATAAAACTTTTTTATTTTTTGAGATTTTCTTGAAAACACTCAAATTTTGAAATGTTTACTATTTTGGGAAACTAACAAGTTTACAGATAAGTTTGTTTGACATGAATGGTTGGTATTTACGCCCTTTACCACGAAAATAAATGTCAAGACTCTAGGACAAGAACTATGCATTTATTTTTTTATTTTTATTTTTATTTTTTTAAATAAAAGAGTGTTTGTAGACAGAGAGCCGGTAGCGCTTGACGTATGTTACAACAAGGCTATTATTGGCCATGGTGGATACGGGAAATGGCTATTTCGACGGGGCGATGTATGGCAAAACGTGGGGTCGCTTTTCGATATTTTTTCCTGTGACAGATGAATGAAGGCGAATATTTTGAAAATCCCTTATAGCGATCTCTGTGACCGTGCCCGGAAGAAATGAATTGCTATTTTGGTGGGATGGCGGGGCAATTTATGACGGTTGGTTTTGTGATACTTCCTATGACGGATAGAGGCGAATATTTGAAAATGTATTAAGTGTGCTTGGATTTTTTTTACCCTGAAGGGGATTTTTTACATACTAGTAAACGGTAATAAGCGAGACTGCTGTCTGGCACAGTAAATGGTTTTAGAATATGGAAACCTATAACATTTGCTTGACCAAGGCATGTACATGTTCGCAAAGAGCCAAAACGGTAAGGTCATTGGCTTGAAATGTTATGAATTAAGTATTGAACTGGGAAAAGTCATGTGTTTTAGGGTGAATGTATGTGGTTAACATGATCATGTATTGAGGATTCCCGCTTGCTAGTAATTATTATTACAGTAAAATGTTTAATAATAATAATATAATAATAAGACACACACGTTTTTAATGCTAACACACACAGTCCTGCTCACTGGAGACTGAATATTGTACCTAGCCAGAGGACTTGTGAGAGGGACTGCTGATAAGACAAAAATGTCTACGTCAGCAGGAAGTGTGATATCAGCTTACTTGCCTCGTGGTGGCTAGCAGGTGTGCTGTTTAAGCAGAGACCGCCATTTTGGTTCCTAGACAGCCGTACTATCGATGCATAAGAGGCAGCCATTTTGGTTCTTTATTAAAAACATGAAACTAGTATAAGGTACACGAATCTTATTCAGATTGAGGAATGTGAAGAGGCGTGCGAACACGTGTGAGAGAGACAACATTTCAAAGTCAAAACGCTGAGAAAATGCAACTCTCTCTGTTGCTAGGCTAACTGATAACGATTGCGTTAGTGATGCACTTGCCATTTTAGCATACGGACGTATACAGTAGAGCTCTGAAATGAACTTTGGAAGAAAAAAACTTTCATTTTTTGGTAAGAACCTATGAATGGTTATTTTAATAATGAAATGCTAATGAACCTTAAATTTGTAGTTATTGATCAGACAATTAATGATTTTTATTTATTTATTTGTTTGCATATAACCGGTATACCTTACATGTCTGAGATACAAGAAACCATTGCGCTTTTGGGCCCACTATAAAGAAACAGTAACAAGCCAGTGCAAGTGAAGTTGAGATTATTTTTTTAAACTAACTTGTTTCAGTTTTTGTTTCATATTATTTTATTTTATGAAATGTATGTATTAACCTGAATTTAGGTATTTATAGCGGTTTATTATATTAATTTTTAGAAACTTGGAAAGAAAAGCCTTACCGCCGTAGCAGTTTGTTGAAAACCCAAGACGCAGTAGAGTGCAACCATTGTTTACAGGCTGTGAACTATTGAAAACTCAGGCAAGTCTAATTTAAAAATGCTATTCCATTTTACCATTACTGAAAACTCGTAGAAAAAATTCATTACCTGTACATGACTAGGACGATGATTGCTTTCTTGAATAATGGCCATGTATAGACAAACGGTATAAGACTATATTGGTTGTTGACTGGGAAATGTACAAGGCTATGTTGGATTTTCTAAAAACCAAAAAATAAATTTATTTTATGGGTGGTTCCCTATGGACTCTATAAATATCCACAGGTTTGAAGAAGATAATCTGAACAAAATGATATGATTTTTCTTTTGTTTATATATTGGTTAAAGGGAAATGACTGCAGCTTTATAAAAAAAAATTACATGGGTTATTGTTAGTGCAGATATACAGTTATTCTTTAATATTTTTTGATGGTGTGTTTTATTTAATGCCAATTAAAGTTAAAGTTTAATTACAAGTGTTGATCGATTGATTGATTGATTGATTGATTGATTAATTGAGTGTTGACTTATTTTGTTTGATTTTTTAGGTGTGGTCATACGCCATTAACATAGTGAACAGACAGGGAAAGAAAGCATACATTGTGGTTTAAAATGATGTGTGCAAGGTTAATAACTTACAATAAGAATTTTGTTTTTATTATAACACATGGCGTTAGTGCCAAATACAACAAGTGAACAAGTGGGTTTACCACGTGGGTTAAATTTTAAATCAGAACATGATCGTTGGTTAACATTTGAATCCTGGCCTGTAGGCATTTTGTCAACACACAAACTTGCAAAAGCCGTTTTTTTTTACTTGAACCGAGAAGATGTGGTGCGCTGTGTGTTTGTCGTATTGAACTTTCACACTGGGAAGAAGGGGATGATCCCTTTAGAGACCATTTGCGATGGTATCCTTGTTATCCTTACATGCTTGGAAAACCAGTGGGTAACATACCCGTGTATCCAGTTTACAGAACCACTAGGCCATTGGCCGCTACTTACGTTGCTGAATCACAAATAAATAATAATAATAATGATGTGTTACCAGCCAACAACGGTAGTGTCGATATATGTGGTCCATATGCCATAGACAGTGTTGAATTGGCATGTGCTTTTGAAAAACTGTGAGTTTGCAAGACTAAAGCACTAGCACACCCCAAGTACAGCTCTGTTGAAAAACGTTTAGAATCTGATAAAAATGTTTGGCCATTGATATTAAAACACCTTACCAAACAGCTAAGCGAAGCTGGATTTTTTATACTGGTGAAGGGGATAAAACAATATGTTTTATTGTGGATTTTCTTTAAAGGATTGGTAAATGACTGATGACCCTTTTGTGCAACACGCTCGTTGGTTACCTAACAGTAAATACATGGTGTTGCTTAAAGGTCAGGAATTTGTGAACACTATTCGTAAAGAAACCATAATTGCAGCACAAGACATAAAAGTGCCTTTAGAGTTAGAACACGCGGAGCAAATACATGAGGCTGAAAAAAAGACTTGTCTCACGAACAGATACATGAGTGTGACCAAAAATTATGTAAAATTTGTTATCAAGATGAACTAGGTGTTGTATTTTTGCCTTGTGGACACATGGTAGCATGTCTCAAGTGTGCATTAGAACTTAACACATGTGCTATATGCAGAAAAGTAGTATCTGCTACAGTTAGGGCATTTCTTGCATAACTAGTATAATTTATTTATATGTGTGACGCAGGGCACAGCTTTACCAACATAGAGTCGGACCTTAAAATATCCATCACGAATCGAAAGGCAGAGCTCTTGACATAAAGGAAGCAATCGACATACACCTAGCCAAACGAAACAATCCCAACAATCTAAATGAACACACGTTCATGGAGAGCTCACCCCTCTTCACGCTACTAAAAAACAAACCCTGTCGGAAACAAAACACAATTTAGCGACACAGCCAAGCTAGATAAAAAAAAGTCCTCTCGGCACGCTGGAAGGCGGAGGTAGATTTCACTGGACAAACTTGGGGATAGGCGAAAATAGGCAGAATATGCAGGTTATCGTAGAAGGATCAGACCTCATTTATTGCGAGAAGGTATTTTATAATTGGAGCTTAATTAACTTTCTTTTTCGTCATTTTATGCTTATTTTAAACATTTTATTGTCTTATGGGAACGGTGACCTTCTTGTCATTTGGGGTCCATTTTTATACTTGTGGTCAAACTGTCCTTATGCAAGGTTTCGACACTGATGTGTAACTATGTAACGGTACCTGTTACTTCTTCACGCAAAATTATATCTCCCGCAGAGATTTTGGTTTGTTCCTCATTTTAGGGGCTGCGACAACGCGGTCATGTAACCCCGTGTACTTAGGGATGGCTGTATTAGTCTGTAATTCAGGTAAGGACTGCAGACGGTCAATTTCAAGCAGTAGTTCCTAATGTTGCTACCAGGTACTACCGTCAACGACACCTACCTGAGAACTTGGCTACTAGATGCCACCGCAGCCAGCAACTCGCAACGAACGTTGGAACTTCCCCTCCAATGGAAAGCATACTGAGGGCTTTTTAGCGCTCTTAGAAAATCCGAAGACTTCGGCCGGCTTTGAACTCGCGACCTTGGGCATAGACATTCAGCATGCTTGCTACTAGTTACGTCACCGAAGCCGCTTCACACTTAGTCAGATGGAATTCTGAATATGATCTCGTGCAAGTGCGTTATCTTGGCAGTATCTGATGGCTCATCCCTCATCAATTTAGTAGAGTTGCCATGGCAACCACTCATAGCTCTTGGCATTTTCTTATAATTCCGAAATCATTTTTCTCATCCCTTGGCGTAATGGTGGGTCATATCAAAAATTCTTTCAGACAAAAGTTTTAGGTAATTATTTGGGGAATATTGTCCATTTTGTACGGTTTTGATATTGTGCCTATTAAGAGAGATATGATTAATGTTTCCTGAAAAACCCACTTTTTCCCACCCCTTTGGTCAATGGTTGGTGCTATAAAAAAAACTCTTCAAACATAAATTTTTGGGCTTTATCCGACACATAGTATGAACGTTGAACGGATTCGATATTTCACATATTAAGAGAGTTATAGCAATATTTCACATTTTCGAAAAAAGCCCCCCATTTTCACCCCCTTCGACCGATTTAGCCCATTAACGAACTCGAACGAGACTTTATAGGTATACATATTCTGTTAAATATTCAAAGTGATTGGTGCAAAATTACGGCAGTTATCGTGTCCACAAGAAACTGATATGCAAATATATATATATATATATATATATATATATATATATATACACATATACATACATAAATTATAAATAAACTTTTGAACTGACAGTGGTTTTGGGGTCTGGGGGATGTGAATAGCAAAGATATGTCGAAATTTTCCGGAAGTCGAAACATGGTACCCATTGCAATAGTTAGCTTTCTAATGAAATCTACGTCTGGTTGGTTCCTCAGTTTAGGGGCTTCGACAACGCGGTCATCTAACCCCGTGTACTTTGGGTGAGTGTAGAATCTGTCTGATAAACGGTGTGAATTGTAATGGCTGTAGTAGTCTTAATTCAGGTAAGGACTGCAGACGGTCAATTTCAAGCAGTAGTTCCTAATGTTGCTACCAGGTACTACCGTCAACGACACCTAGCTGTGAACTTGGCTACTAGATGCCACCCCAACCAGCAACTCGTAACGAACGTTGGAACTTCCCCTCCAAAGGAAAGCATATTTAGGGATTTTAGCACTCTTAGAAAATCCTACGACTTCGGCCGGCTTTGAAACCGCGACCTTGGGCATAGACATTCTGCATGCTACCAGTTACGTCACCGAAGCCGCTTCCCACTTAGATGAAAACACTGAATCTGATCTCGTGCAAGTGCGTTGTCATGGCAACGTCTGATGGCTCATCCTTCATCAATTTAGTAGTGTTGCCATGGCAACCTCTGATAGCTCTTGGCATTTTCTTATAATTCCGAAATCATTTTTCTCATCCCTTGGCATAATGTTGGGTCATATCAAAAATTCTTTCAGACAAAAGTT
Organism: Meconema thalassinum; assembly: GCA_946902985.2. Taxonomy (NCBI): domain Eukaryota; kingdom Metazoa; phylum Arthropoda; class Insecta; order Orthoptera; family Tettigoniidae; genus Meconema; species Meconema thalassinum. The sequence continues at coordinate 63,974,293 of OX336390.1, read as the reverse complement.
TTAGGTAATTATTAGGGGAATATTGTCCTTTTCGTACGGTTTTGATATTGTGCCTATTACGAGAGATATGATAAATGTTTCCCGAAAAACCCACTTTTTTCCCACCCCTTTGGTCATTGGTTGGTGATATAAAAAAAACTCTTCAAACATAAATTTTTGGGCTTCATCCGACACATAGTATGAACGTTGAACGGTTCTATATTTCATATATTAAGAGAGTTATAGCAATATTTCACTTTTTCGAAAGAAAAGACCCCCATTTTCACCCCCTTCCACCGATTTAGCCCAGTAACGAACTCGACCGAGATTTTATAGGTATACATATTCGGTAAAAAATTCAAAGTGATTGGTCCAAAACTACGGCAGTTATCGTGTCCACAAGAAACTGATATATATATATACTTTGACCTGACGGTGGTTTTGGGGTCTGGGGGATGTGAAACGCGAAGATATGTCGAAATTTTCCGGAAGTCGAAACATGGTAGCCTACCCATTGCAATAGTTAGCTTTCTAATGAATTCTACCTCTGGTTGGTTCCTCAGTTTAAGGGCTGCGACAACGTGGTCATCTAACCCCGTGTACTTTGGGTGAGTGTAGAATCTGTCTGATAAACGGTGTGAATTGTAATGGATGTATTAGTCTGTAATTCAGGTAAGGACTGCAGACTGTCAATTTCAATCAGTAGTTCCTAATGTTACTACCAGGTACTACCGTCAATGACACCTAGCTGTGAACTTGGCTACTAGATGCCACCCCAACCAGCAACTCGTAACCAACGTTGGAACTTCCCCTCCAAAGGAAAGCATATTTAGGGATTTTAGCACTCTTAGAAAATCCGACGACTTCGGCCGGCTTTGAAACCGCGACCTCGGGCATAGACATTCTGCATGCTACCAGTTACGTCACCGAAGCCGCTTCCCACTTAGTCAGATGTCAAAGTCAACCCCTGGCACCATCCAGCCCATGACGGGCTACGGCCGACCAAGCGACCGCTGCCCAGCCATTTTGGCCTGCAGATATTGGGGTGACGCGTGATCAGTGCGTCGGGTCCCCTCGGCCGTTAATATTGGTATTCGTGATTGGGGTGCTGTCTCACTGTCAGACAGCTACTCAATTGTTCTCACGAGGCTGATTGCACCCCGTTCCAACCCTCACGTCGGTTTTAAAATCCCTGACGGGGCCGGGGATCGAACCCGGGGCCTCCGGGTGAGAGGCAGGCGCGCTACCCCAACACCACGGGGCCGGCTTAGTCAGATGGAAATACTGAATCTGATCTCGTGCAAGTGCGTTGTCATGGCAACGGCTCATCCCTCATCAATTTAGTAGTGTTGCCATGGCAACCTCTAATAGCTCTTGGCATTTTCTTATAATTCCGAAATCATTTTTCTCATCCCTTGGCGTAATACTGGGTCATATCAAAAATTCTTTCAGACAAAAGTTTTAGGTAATTATTTGGGGAATATTGTCCATTTTGTACGGTTTTGATATTGTGCCTATTAAGAGAGATATGATTAATGTTTCCCGATAAACCCACTTTTTTCCACCCCTTTGGTCAATGGTTGGTGCTATCAAAAAACGTATTTGACATAAATTGTTGGCACTTATCCGACACATATTATGAACTTTGAACGGATTCGATATTTCACGTATTAAAGAGTTATAGCGAAATTTCAATTTTTCGAAAAAAGCCCCTCATTTTCACCCCCTTCGACCGATTTTGCCCATTGACGAACTTGACCGAGATTTTATAGGGATACATATTATGTAAAAAATTCAAAGTGATTGGTGCAAAATTACGGCAGTTATCGTGTCCACAAGAAACTGATATACATATATATACAGTGTGGTCCGCCAGCCCCTTATTTCTTTTGGAAGAAGGCAACCCAACTAACGCGTATATCACAGTCATCCTAAAAACATTAGTACCTGTTCCTTTACGTCCATTGTACAACTTTACCGTTGAGTACATCCTCTCGAATATAGTAGAAATTAATAGTGGCAGTTTTCTTTCAATGACCTCAAATATAATGCATGGTTGAAACGATTAGAGCTCCGAATAACACATGCTTACGTTTTGACAGGAAGTGTCTACGAATAGATTCAATGCGTGCCAGCAAAATACCATGGTTTTCGGTAGCTGTGGTGGCTGAATCAAGAGTAGAGTCAACGAAGTCGCATTGTAGTAGGTTCGAATATTGAACTAGTACTTTTTTTTTTGCTTAATGTCGTTTATTGTGGATGTATTATGGACGCATATCCATCTGTTCCAACGAGTGATTTTTTATTTGGTCCTCAAAAGGACCGTACTTATCCGATGGTACGCAGCCAGATTGGACGACGACATAATGATCTGTAGAACGAAGGAAAGGTATCCTGTATATTCAAGGTAGCAAGTGTTCGAAATTTTGACCACCTTTGTTTAAAGGAAAACTCCGACTCACTCAGACGACCCACATAACAAATAAATAAACACATCAGACCGAAACTATAATTTCTTTCAACGGCGTCTGTGCGAAAAGCGCTTGCTATACACTTACAGTAATAGTTAGTGAGGTTTTAAGGGGCGGAACTACGAGGTCATCTGCCCCAAACCTACAGTAAATACAGATAATTATGACATTATTGGTTTTACGTCCCTTTTAACTGCTCTGGCTTTTAGATACGCCGGGGTGCTGGAATTTTGCTTGGAAGGGGATCTTCAACGTGCCAGTAAATCTACTGACACGGCTCCCTCGCATTTGCGCACCCTCAAATGCCAGCTGACTGCGCCAGGATACGAACCTGCAACCTTAGGCACAGCAAGCGAGAACGTTACCGCTGAGCCTCGCAGCAAACCAGTAATTACAGAACGTGTCATATTATTATAAATATTGAACTATTAAAATTCTAATTATCACGAATAAAGTCGCCTCCGTTGCGTAGTAGTCAGCGTGATTAGCTGCCACCCCGGACGTCCTGGGTTCGATTCCCTGCTTTGCCATGAAATTTGAAAAGTGGTATGAGGACTGGGACGGGGTCTACTCAGTCTCGGGTGGTCCAAATAAATAGAGGGGTTTCGATTCCCACCTCAGCCATCCTCAAAGTGGTTTTCCGTGGTTTCCCACTTCGCCTTCGGGCAAATGCCGGGATGTTACCTACCGTACGGCCACGACCGCCTCATTACCTCTTCCTTGCCTATCCCTCCCTATCCTCCCCACCTTTCCCATCCCTCAAGATGTCCCTGTTCGCTTTGCAGGTGAGGCCACCTGGGCGAGGTGCTGATCACATCTCCCCAGTTGTATCCCCAGACGAGATGTTTCAAGCTCCAGGTCACTGCCCGTAGAGGCGGTAATGATTGGATCCCTCGCTGAGTCCGTGGGAAAACCAAACCTGGAGGGTAAAATCGACTAAAAAATATTAATTATAACTAATAGTATCCATCCATGGTTTAGAACAGTTTTTTTAAATTTTATTTAGTCAATTTACCCTCTAGGTTTGTGGTTCCCACGGACTCAGCGAGGGAACTCACCACTACCGCCTCGATGGGCAGTGTCCTGGAGCTTGGAACATCTGGTCGGGAGGGATACAACTGGGGAGGTGTGATCAGCACTTTGCCCAGGCGGCCTCACCTGCAAAGCGAACAGGGGTCTCTTGAGGGATGGGAGATTGGGATGGATAGGTTAGGAAGAGGGAAGGAGGTGGCCGTGGCCTTACAGTAGGTACTGCCCCCGTAAATTGAATTATATTGAGACCACGATGGCTGTATTGGCATAAATGAATAAAGTTATGGATGTCATAGTTGTGACGTGTATATTCATGACGTAGGCACGGATGACGTAGAATTCATGCAAGTAGGCTGGTTGAGCTGAGATTCTTGGTGACGTCATGATTTTGTTCGAGAAAGATCTGAGATTTACGACGCAGTCGCAGGAAACAAGGTATCGTGCTAAGGAAGAAGTTACGCTATTGGAGGAGAGACTCGAACCAATGAACGATAGTTTGGAAGGAAGACGGAGATTGCTGAAACTACGATATTTAATTACTTTTGGCATGCAGATTTGTGGAAATCTATTTTCAGTTATGGCATTGATTTGGAATTTTGAAGAAATTAATTTTGAGTTTTTGAAATTTGAAAATCCGTCAAGTATAGCCAAAGTTAAAACTTCTAGCAATGACGGAGGAACGAACTATGGAAGGGATGAATACGCCCCTTAAGAAGTTGATAAAAGGTCGTGCACAGGAGAGAGGAGCTCTCATATCTCTCATATCTCTCATACCGCTGATACCGCATATATATTTCTGATGTCAGATAGTCATTGTCGAGTGAATAAGTGAAGCAAGTTGTCTTTAGCGTGTGGTTAAAGCCCGGCGCATCGAACGAACACGGAGTAGTTCCATTTTACGCTGTTTGAAACTAGGCGAAGTTGAAACGCTCACATTAACGTTTCTACCAGATAAGATATAAAGAGTTAACTTCTGCCTTTATTATAATTCAATTGGGCAGTACAACATTGAGGTGTGTAGAAGATTTGAACAATTTCACAGTTATACTTTGAAAGATATTGGCATTTTAAGACTGCAGACAAAAGTGATTTTCTCGCCACTTGAGAAGCACTTTTAAAATTCCACAGTATACACTACGGCTGACACGTATATCGCAACCGTGATATTGGAGCATACGTTTGGTAATACAACGATACATTCTATTATGGAACATTATAGTCTGGCAGTGCTTTCAATGATTATAACAGAAGTTAAGATGGAAGGCTAAGGCTTTAATGCAATTGGGACATATATCGATGGAGTGAAGTAACAGCATGGAACTTCGTTAATCGTCTTTCTACAAAAGCGAGCATGTAGTGAATATCCAACTACACTCATGCATCGTGAATCCATCGCTGAATTATATCAAATGACAGTGGAAATATCATCATACTCCACGATTATGAATATTTCTGCGGAAATAACTGCAATAAACTTCATGGCGAATTGCGACCAGAACTTCAGGGAATTTTCAAGAGAGGCCAGGGAGGACCCGGCTCACAAAGAAGAATTTTGCCAGAAGGATGTCTTTCGTATACATGGAGCAGTGCAATTTCCGGAGGAGGAAGCAGTTCGATTCTCCGAGGACGCTGATTCCAGGTTCGAGGTCGGAGCACATCTTCACGCTGGTGAAATGGAACCAACAGCAGTTTTCTTTGAAAACTTTCCTCTAGAACTTCAATCAACAGATAAGGTAGTCGTGAACGTTTCTTGTATTATTTGAGTCATGTAGCGATATCTGAGCAACCTTTTTTCCTATATTTTCTGTCCCATTTATTTTTGCCCCATTTTCTTGATTAACATTTCTGTACTCAGTACACTTCGATGATTTATGCCTTTTTCTACGATTTGTTGAGACATTGTTATGTCATTGGCATACTTAAATAATTTTGGATCAGTTGAGACTGATAATTTAGATTCTTTCATTAATTTGCATATTTTTGTAGTCACGATTTGACTGTAAAGTTAACGATTTCTATGGCAGATTTGAATTCAGACAGCGTGTCATTTTATTAAAGTAATTCTATTCAGTAAATTACTTTGACCAATTTTCTGTCATCCTCAAGAAAGAAGAATGATTAAATGATTTTAGAGCGTTAAAATCTATTACGTTATCGACGATCTTTGAAATACCAGTCGTCTTATGAACATGATTGCAACATAGACATTTATCATTGCATTATAGACAATTTTATGAAATATGAACTTTGATTACGATTTATTGAATACACTATAGTAATGAACATTTGATAGAAGTTTTTCTCAATTCTAGATTGGAACAATAATGTTTGCATTCCACAGTCTAATTGTATTCTATTCGACTATTTGTGCAGTTTAGATGAACTTTGATTGAAGATAGTATTTTTATACTGCGTTACTTTGAAGATATTAATCTCAATTTTGATAGACCAGGGAGGAGTGTCTAAGCGTATTTGCTATTAAATTTATTTGTGATTGGCAAAATTTTACTTCATATCGATTCATGAATGAAACCCACGAAGGTTAAATAATAACAGACATTAATACAATTGATGAATATAAGAATTTTTGAAGAGGAACAATGGATGTATAATCGTTAGTTCAGTGGACCTGTAAAAGTCGCTGATGAGTAATGCCCTTGAATAATGAAGGAGGTTCCCACAGTAATAAATGAAGTTGTTGAATTTATAAGTGGAGGTTTTTGTATGTAATTTGGAAGATTTTGATGCCATATATATGAAGATATATGATGAATTCTGGGCCTATTGTTGAGCAATTTTGTGCGTTTTGAGCGAAGTATTTTTCCGCTGAATGTATTGTCCTGGTTCTTTGAAAGTTATTCATGTGAAAATACTGTTAAAGTTAACAAGAGTGTTAAATAATTTGAGATAAAGATTTTGAATGGAGGTTACCGTCACAAATAATTATAATTATTATTAAACCTTATTAAACCTGAATTTGACAGTTAAATATAACTAACCTTCATTGGTCGATTATATCACCACGATTTGAGTAATTATCAACCGGATAAACGTGAGGTTTAATGTATTTCTTGTATAAATAATATAAACAATATTTAATATTGTAAATAATTATGTAAATATCTTTGATAATAATTTGAAATGAAAGGGATTAATAGAGGCGTGTATAAGATTTTCAATTGTCGTTTGACATTGTTATAAACAATTTATTATTGTTATAAATAATTAATGAACTTTTGTTATTAACATTAAGAGTTTTGTTATTATACTCTAAACAACGCTAATTAAGCAAGTGGCTTGAACAATTAATCATGATTTGGGAGTGTTAGAGTATTCCATTGGTGTTTGAATGGAGTATTTAGAAGATTTGCGTGATAATATTTCAGTTGAGATGTGAACATTTACGTGTTTTGAAAGGAGAGCTAAGCTCTGATGTAACTCGCATATGCTAGGGTTGAACGGAGGGGTGAGTCCATTTGACGATGCAGGTGCATTGCAGCTGGCCCGGACAACTGTATGATAGAGGCCAAGGACGTCTCCATAATAGCCTTGTGGCTATAAATAAAATGTGATGTGTATAAACACGCAAAACAATTGCTATATGTGTCTCGTCCTAAATCCCGTTTCCATTCCAAGTGCATTATTATTTTTACGTTATTTTGAGCTTGAGAAAGCTGAAACATTGTATGTAGAGTATACTAGTCCTACAGGAGGACATAGTTATGTGGTCGATGGCTTCTGATTGCCACGTGGATTTTGTTGTTTTATTTTTGTTAAATGCATTCTTTATGTGAAATAAATTATTGTGCAGTTTAAGGTTTCTCGTATTCGTTATGGTTCATTTTAAATATCATGGTGGAGGTTATTGTGTGGGCATACTTTAAGTGATCCAGTTGACAACCCAGTCCCCGAGATTAATTTAAGAGGTAAGTAAAAGGTAAGTATGAACCCCCGTATATTTTGGTGTGTTCCACAATAATTTCTTGTTAACTATTGTGCTCTAATCTCGATAGTATCTGTCAGTGCCATTTTCATTGATGTAGCTGTGCCGGTGCGTTTGATTATTGGCAATCCGATTGAGGGGGCGGATATCTGACAGCCTACTATCCGGATAACGGGGACAGTACCATCCCGGCAATTGCCCGAAGACGAAGTGGGAAACCACGGAAAACCACTTCGAGGATGGCTAAGGTGGGAATCGAACCCCTCTACTCATTTGGGCCACCCGAGGCTGAGTAGACCCCGTTCCAGTCCTCATACCACTTTTCAAATTTCGTTGCAGAGCCGGGAATCGAACCCAGGACCTCCGGGGTGGCAGCTAACCATGCTGACCGTTACGCTACGGAGGCGACATGGTTTAGAACAGTATTTAGGGAAAATAACCATTTAAATGAGACAATAAAATAACTTTCCCTATCATCTTCGTAGATAATGTGAACAAAACCAAGTTGAAATCTTGCTGTACGAGGTAGGGAGGTTATAATAAAATAGTTAAAAAGAATTTAAAAAATCTGCCGTTGGATAGTCTTGAACCCGGGATCTTCGAAAGAGCGAGCGGGCGCAATAACACTTGCACACATATCCAACACACTCTGGAGCTTTTTGTTGCGCTTCTTATTAACGCGTATGGTAAAATATTCAATTATTACAGTTAGATCTTAAATATTGATTGGAATGCATTCGTTCAGTACCTGACAGGTTTTCTAATTTACTTAAAGCAATTTTTGCGACCGCTTTGCGTTAATAAGGCGAAAGAACAGCAACTAATGCCCTCAAACGACAGCCCTTCGATTTTATTTCATACAACTTAGCGTCCAAAATGCTAGCGTGTGATACACTTCGGTCATACAAGCAGGTGTACTGACGAAGAGAACAGAATTATACAGGATTTTGTACCAGCGATCACACCAGCTTCCTTGCCAGCGAGTGTCGTGTGATACGGGCCTAAAGATATGCTAAGACTTTTTGTTAAAATTTAATAACAAACCAAGATGTTCGGTAAAGAACGTATAGCATACTTTCTCCTAAATACATGGGTATGGTTATAACCCTTTGTCATTTTCAAGGAGTATAATTGAATATTGGGTGTAGTAGCTTCTTGAAATACAACGTGCTTTACGGATATTATACATGAATATGATGTGCCCTTTGCTAGTGCTACCTCTGTAAAAAAATTCATTCAATTCGGTTTCACCGTGTTTGAATTGATAGGGGGAATCGATTTGCCCACAAATATGGCCGCTAACTGCACATTATTGGTCTGATGACCTTGTAGTGTGGTCAACAGATTCTCTATACATAAAGGTATGTCGTTGCAAAATTTGGTAGGGATCAGATTATTAGGTTGGTCATAATTTGATTCAAGCTCTTAACATTAGGATGGCCGCCATTACGTTTTCGTCAATATGGCGGCGATATAAAACATGACACTGGAGTGCCCTTTGCTAGTGCTACCTCTGTACCAAATTTCGTTCAATTCGGTTACATCGTGTTTAATTGATAGGGGGAATCAATTTGCACACATACATGACCACCATCTGCAAACTAATGGGCTGATGACCTTGTAGTTCAGTCAAACGATGCTCGCCATACAAGTATACGTTGTTGCAAAATTTGGTAGAGATAGGATGATTAATTTTTTTTATTTAGTCAATTTACCCTCTAGGTTGGTGGTTCCCACGGACTCAGCGAGGGAACTCACCACTACCGCCTCTATGGGCAGTGTCCTGGAGCTTGGAACATCTGGTCGGGAGGGATACAACTGGGGAGGTGTGATCAGCACTTCGCCCAGGCGGCCTCACCTGCAAAGCGAACAGGGGCCTCATGAGGGATGGGAATGGACGTAAGATTGGGATGGATAGGCTAGGCAGAGGGAATGAGGCGGCCGTGGCCTTACAGTAGGTACTGTACCCGTAATCCACGTGGTCTTACCTGTTGCAATCCGATGGAAAGGCTGGATCGTAGATTCTAGAAGTTCCCGGCTGAAATGACCTCTGAAAAACCTACCAACTAGGATCAACCAGGGATCAGGATACGTCGATATTAAAGAATGCGCTACGAAGATGCCAGTGGTGTATAGAATTACGATGAAACGAAGCTCAAAAGAACTCGAACATGAGACTCTAAAATAAAATAAAAATATCTCGGGCGTTAAGTTTAAGCAAACTCAAGAAAAAACTACCCACTGGTCCTCCTAACGCACTCCCCTTTTCTGATATAAAACACCAGTCGTTCTAAGATTCTTTTCAAATTAAATTCAATTTATTGACTGATTGGAATGCATTCGTTCAGTACCTGACAGGTTTTCTAATTTACTTAAAGCAATTTTTGCGACCGCTTTGCGTTAATTAGACAATTAGACACAAAATTAAAGAAAAGCTTCTTTAGATCAAATGATGAAAAATGTAGTTTTAAATAAATGCCTACAATAAGGCATAATAATAATGCCACAGATTACTTCTTTTCTAACTTAATTAAACAAGAAGCAACAATTTGTTAGATAAATTGTATTATTTATCTTACTGTTCATATCATCCGCTGAACAAATAACAAGAAAAATACAATATTACATTATGTACTGATGTTATACCCTTATTAAAGATTTATACATATTTTACATTTTATATACAAGTTACATCCTCAATTAGGATTTTGTTCTAAACGCTGCCTATCTTCATTTAATTTTACAAGTATGTTTCATGGTTATCATTTTCTTAATTCGTTGTATTCAACAATCAATTAAGATAATCGAATAGTGTTACAAGTTGTGAAAATAGTTTATTAACTATTTATATGCTTCAAAGAATGCAGTATATTTTTACTAAAATTACTGAAATATCACATGTATTATGTTGCATGAATTAGTTAAAGTTGTTCGAGAAGTAGCTGTGTTACTTAAATATGGGTGTCATGATATAGACAATTTATCTCCGGCAAATCCTACTAGGCGAGAATAAAATGTAGGGCAACTTGAATAAAACAAGCATATAAGAAAAACATTCGTGATTCCAATTCACGATAACTACAACATCATATCCAAAAAGTGATAGCTCAAAAGCTAATTTCACTCTTACTAAAACGCAATGACAACGTTAACGTCTTCTCAAAAGACAACAAGTACAATATCCAGCATTAATATTGGCCATCCAATGATGTCAAATATTCGCTCCACTAACACTATAAGTCGTATGCACAAAATTGCAATACCTCAATTCAGCTTTCCAAAACTGTCAAGAATTAATCCCAAACGTTATTAAATTTAAAACCTTTCAGAAATTGCTTTGAAAATATCATGCCCCATCATAGACGAATATAGAAATGCCACAGATTACTTCTTTTCTAACTTAATTAAACAAGAAGCAACAATTTGTTAGATAAATTGTATTATTTATTTCCATAAATTATCGTCATTTAAGTCTACGACAAATTTTGTTATACTAGTTTGAACTGTTAAATTTATTTCACAATTCCAATATATTTATATATATATATATATTTCCATAAAGACTTATATATGAGAGAAAAACTTGTAAATAGACACTAGCAAAAATAGTCGTTTCAGTTTCGCCTATCCAAACTCGAAAAATGGCTCAACTACTCAGAAGAAAACACGTGAGACTTACGCCATGGAAAGGAGTCTATTATCATATCAATAGATACACGCAAACCATTAAATCAAACGATGATCTATCCAAGAGTCTTCCCAAAAACGAATTGAAATAACACAAGCAAAAACTGAACGAACAAAGATATTACATTTAAAGAAAAATCTTTAATCAAAAAAATATATGAAAGTAGGCTGCAAATGCCTTGGCAATCAATTCACAATTGTTTTCGCTGGACGATTTTCATAAATCCATAACCATGGAAAATAACGATGAAAATGCACTATCATTTCTAAAAGAAAGAATTTCTACTAGAATGTCATAAGTCCAAACGAATAGTATCACTGAAATATTTTTGGAATAGTTCAAGTGCACGAGTGTGTGGCCATCTTCTTCCTAATTGCTATTCTTATACAAAGATATCGTCGTCTTGGTCCTAATTATGCTGCAGATATCTTCTCAACAAAATTGAATGCTTGGTTTTATTTCCAAAATTTTCAAAATAAAAGCAACAAAGTAATGCTCTAAATAGCATCACGTTTACTGTTAACTACTCAATAAATTGCACTCTCCGACAGAAATGATAAAAAAGAACCAGATCTAGTCTTCGAATGAATTTCATACTAATTAATAAAATATTGGTGAAAAGAATCGAACTAAGAGTGACAAGGTCTACTGTCTACAAGAGAAGAAAAGTTTTCCAGCTACCTTGGGCGAAGTTCTGGTTGAGAGTGAAGAAAGTGTAGGAATATACATTCCTTTCAGGAACTGAACCATCATCCCTGAGTAGTTCATGGCTGGAGCTGCAAATCGCCGAACCAACTTCCTCCTAGCTCGAAAACTACTGGCTACGAAACGGAGTTCCTGCATATCGCTTGCACAAGGCTCCCTCGACGTTATCAGCAAAGTAGTTTCCTTTCTTTGGAGTTGTTTCTTCATTCTTGGCTACTTTAAAATCACTGGATCAGAACTAACGTTCCCCAACATTTCTTTCTCTTCATTTTAGAGTTCATAAGGATGTCACTCCAAATGATCAACTCTGCTACTGCATTACATTCCCGCACGATATGTTTAGCACATCATTACTCCAACAGCTAGTTTCTCACAAGAAAATCCAGTCATAATCTTCTTGATAATAATGCTTTCCTGCATTTCAAATAAATACGTATTAGATTTCCATATCGAAGAGTCTGTATTAACGAGTCTATGCGTTGGCTAAGCTCACTCGTTCGAACCGCTCCGCGAGTAGCGAACACTCGTAATACCGCGTGATAAACGGAACTTCCTTATTACAGCGATATCATGTGCACTGCATAAATCACTGGACTCAAGTGTCTGTCGTTTCAAAACTGCTCATCCAAGACCCAGCTGGTAGTCTACCCAAGATGCATCACTACTGTATCGAGGTGGACAATCGAACCCAGTCGATTATCGCGACATATATGCATCAAAGAGTTGCAGGACCAAGTCAGTGATCAAGAGCGAGGCGGGATTGTCTATCTATCTCCTTAGTGAATCACAAACTTACCGCGTCTCAAACCTGCACTTCACACTAATGCCAAGCAATAAATCAAAATACGTCTCGCTGTCGTATCAGGGTTCAAGTAAATAGCAAAATACTGTCTCAGTACCATCCCGGCATTTGCCCGAAGACGAAGTGGGAAACCACGGAACACCACTTCGAGGTTGGCTGAGGTGGGAATCGAACCCCCTCTACTCATTTGGACCACCCGAGGCTGAGTAGACCCCGTTCCAGTCCTCATACCACTTTTCAAATTTCGAGGCAGAGCCGGGAATCGAACCCAGGACCTCCGGGGCGGCAGCTAACCATGCTGACCGCTACGCTATGGAGGCGACTAGGATGATTAAGTTAGTCGTAATTTGATTAAAGCTTTGAACATTTGGGTGGCCACCATTACGTTTCCGTCAAGATGGTGGCGATATAAAACATGACACCAAGGTGTTCTGCGCTAGTGCTACCTCTGTACCAAATTTCGTTCAATTCGGTTTCACCGTGTTTGAATTGATAGGGGGAATCGATTTGCATACATAATTGGCCGCCATAGGCAAACTGTTGGGCTGATGATCTTGTAGTTTGGTCAAAATATGCTTCCCACATAAAGGTATGTTGTGGCAAGATTTGGTAGAGATCAGATTATTAGGTTGGTCGTAATTTGATTCAAGCTCTTAACAATAGGATGGCAGCCATTACGTTTTCGTCAAGATGGCGGCGATATAAAACATTACACTGAGGTGTCCTTTACTAGTGCTACCTCTGTACCAAATATCGTTCAATTCGGTATCAACGTGTTTGAATTGGTAGGGGGAATCGATTTGCACACATACATGACCGCCATCTGCAAACTATTGGTCTGATTACCTTGTAGTGTAGTCAAAAGACGCTCGCCATATAAATATATGTTGTTGCAAAATTTGGTAGAGATCGGATGATTAAGTTATTCGTAATTTGATTTAAGCTTTGAACATTTGGGTGGCCGCCAATACGTTTCCGTCAAGATGGCTGCGATATAAAACATGACACTGAGGTGCCCTTTGCTAGTTCTACCTCTGTACCAAATTTCGTTCAATTCGGTTTCACCGTGTTCGAATTGATAGGGGTGGGGGGGAGGGGAGGGGCAGACATTCAGAGTACACACACACACACACACAACGTCACACACACACAGACAGACACACGATTTTTTTTAATAATACAATGGGAATTTCTACGGAATACGTATACTTCGATGCAAGCACTGGCGATCAGAATATCCTTCGATAAGTTGTTGTTTTGTTTCATTTGAGGGCCTAGAACATTAAGCCATGTTTACTTGGGTGTGTGTGTGTAGAAATTGTCTGATAACCTGAGTTATTGCGGGCTTGTAATGATGTGTGTATTTGCAATTAAGGATTGGGAAGGAGGCGGCCGTGGCCTTAAGATAGAATCCGTCCCGGAATTTGGAAACCACGGAAAACCATTTCCAGGGTGGCTGAGGCGGGAATCGAACCCACTTCTTCTCATATTTGCTCCACGAGGCTATGTGTACCCAATTTCAGCCCTCAGACAAGTATTACATTTCTTGGCAGAGCTGGGAATCGAACCCGGACTTCCGGAGCAACACTTCGAGATGTTATGTTAATATTCATGCCAGTTTTTAAATTTTCTGCCATAACAGGTCACGTGGCATAACGTACCAATTCGATCGTGTTCTCTTTATAAATCATCAAAATGCAACGAACTCTTCACAAAAATTCGTCGTAAGGCAATAAATGTGGCAATGTAGTTACATCCCGACTAAAATGGAATGTGGGCTTTCGTTCAAAAAAAAAAGTATGCCTACTATTGGATTCGAAGCAGCATTCTACCCGCTCGCGCCCACCAAGTACGGTCAGGGATTAAACCTCGCAGCCACCAAGACATGGTAAATACCGCTCGCTAAACGTGCTTTAGTTACTGTAGACGTCCCGCCTCGAACGTTTAAGTCCATCTCAAAGTCTTCAATCACGGTTTGAGGTGTTGATTTAACTTTCTACTATTACAGATCACGTGGTGTAAGCTATTAATTCGATCGTATTACGTGTATGTGTGTCATTTCAAGGAGCAGAAAGTCATATGTTAGTAGAATGGGCCGTAGTATTTGGCGGGGAAAAGTTTAAGGTCGGTTTTTCTTTGCTAGACCCATGGCCCAATTACATTGCTGTCACACAGTCAGAGCGCAGAGCAATATCGACCATCGGGAGAAATGCTATGTTAGTTGGGTTTCATAAAACTGAATAATAAGGGGCGGGTGGACCACACTGTATATACATATATATATATAAACATATATATATATATACATACATAAATTATATATAAACTTTTGAACTGACGGTGGTTTTGGGGTCTGGGGGATGTGAAACGCGAAGATATGTCGAAATTTTCCGGAAGTCGAAACATGGGACCCATTGCAATAGTTAGCTTTCTAATGAAATCTACCTAAAAGGGGGGGGGGGGGGAATTAGGGGGTTTTTAATAGGTAAATGTTATCTGGATCAGGTGTACGATGTACTTTTCTTCTACAATAAACCAAGGCCCATATTCGCGGCAGTATTAAAGGTGCCGGGACGTCCTCATAAGACCGTCAACGCTTAGTTCGAATGGGTTATGCTCCACGCGTGGCGAGGGCTATTCCACGGTCTTTAATAATTGTAGACCCACCTCATTCAATAACATACATCTTATCTAGGTTGGCAACACCTCACATAAACACATCGCTATCACTCCCCACAGCACGTAGGGGCAAGGGGGGGGGGAGAAGGCAGGAAAAACCAGTCGTTAAGATAACCACCGCAGTCGACCGCACAGTGTGTTCCAGTGAGCACGAAAACTGCGTGTAGCTGTAGTACGGAAGACAATCAGATAAGTAGTTAGCCTAAAATTTTATAGTTTTACCATAGTTTTACAACCATATAATCTCTCTAAAGTACAATCTCCGGATAGCTATCACCATTTAGCATTTCACCTAACATATATACTGCATTTAGCATACACTGACAGTTGCAGTACCAATACTGCAACTAAATAATTGTACTTCACCTGTATTTCAAACATGGATTTTGTAGCCTAAGTGTAATGGATATGATGATGATCGCTTGACGATCGAAACTGGTCATCCTAGTGTTTTATTAATCTCATGTAATTTATTTCTGGATTAGGGTATAACCCATCTCTTTTGGGTACATTCGTGTTGACCGACTGAAAAGCACTAAACTCTTGTTCACCCACGTTTCATAGCTACGGACGAATGGTACATGAATGCATACGGGACTTGGTTGAAACGCTTCGCGTGTCGTCACTCATTTGTTGATTCTACTCTTGCGCTACATATTGTAATATGGATGTACACAGCCAGAAACCTTCCCTGGAGTGTACACATCATCTCACCCAAGTTTCATCGCAATCGGATGAATGGTATGTGAACGTATACGGGACGTTGTCGAAACGCTTCGCGCGTAGTCACTCATTTGTTGAATATAAACGTGCGCTTCGTATTGTAAAATGGATTTACTTAGCCAGAAACCTTTCCTGGAGTGTACACAACAATTCACCAAACATTCATCACTATCAGACGACTGGTATATGACTTTATACGGGACTTTGTTGAAACGCTTCGCGTGTCATCGCTCATTTGTTGAATCTACTGGTGCGATACCTATTGTAAAATGTATGTACTAAGCCAGAAACCTTCCCTGGAGTGTACACAACATCTCACCCAAGTTTCATCGCTATCGGATGAATGGTATATGAAATTATATGGGACTTTGTTGAAACGCTTCGCGCGTCGTTGCTCATTTGTTGATTCTACTCGTGCTCTACCTATTTTTAAAGGGATTTACTAAGCTAGAAACCTTCCCTGGAGTGCACACAAAATCTCAGCCTAGTTTCATCGCTATCGGACGAATGGTATATGAACGCAAACGTGACTTTGTTGAAATGCTTCGCGCGTCGTAGCTCATTTGTTGAATCTACTCGTGCGCTGCCTATTGTAAAGTGGATGTACTAAGCCAGAAAATTTCCCTGCAGTGTACACAACATTTTACGCAAGTTTCATAGCTATCGGACGAATGGTATATGAATGCATACGGGACTTTGTTGAAACGCATTGCGTGTCGTCGCTCATTTGTTGAATCTACTTGTGCGCTATCTACTGTGAAATGTATTCATTCATTTTGAAACCTTCACGTAAGTGTACACAACATCTCACCCAAGTTTCATCGCTATCGGATGAATAGTATATGAACACATATGGGACTTTGTTGAAATGCTTCGCGCATCGTCGCTCATTTGTTGAATCTACGCGTGCGCTACCTATTGTAAAATGGATTTACTAAGTCAGAAACCTTCCGTGGAGTGTACCCAACATCTCACCCATGTTTCATCGCAACCGGACGAATGGTATATGATCGCATAGGAGACATACCCACAGACATACAAACTATCACGTAACATAGATTTTTATATATATAGACAAGCTGTACCCGGCATGCGTTGCAATGCCAATCAAAGAAAGTGTTGGCGTTGAAATTCTGTTTCTTGAAGTGCTTTTGGATACACAACATGTTAACTGCCTCTAAGCTATCGTAAAATGGATTTTCTAATTTAGAACCATTCGTGGGAGCGTTCACAACAACTTTCAAAAGTTTCATCGCTGTCACTCATTTGTTGAATCTACTCGTACGCTACCTATTGTTAAATGGATTTACTAAGTCGAAACCCTTCCCTGGCGTGTACACAATAACTCATCAATGATTCATCGCAATCGGATGAATGGTATATGCACGTATAGGGGTTTTTGTTTAAACGATTCGTGCGCTGTCACTCATTTGTTGAATGAACTCGTGCGCTACCTATTGAGAAATGTATTACTAAGTCGAAGCCCTTCCCTGGCGTGTACACAATAACTCATCAAGGTTTCGTCGCAATCGAAGAACGTTATATGAACGCAATAGGGGATTTTTTTGAAACGCTTCGCGCGTCGTCACCCATTTGTTGCATCTACTCTTGCGCTACTTATTGTGAAATGGAATTACTAAGTCCCCTTCCCTGGCGGATACACAATAACTGATCAATGTTTCATCGCAATCGGATGAATGGTATATGAACGCATATCTGATTTTGTTTAAACGATTCGCGCTCCGTCACTCATTTGTTGAATCTACTCGTGTGCTATCTACTGTAAAATGTATTTACTAAGTTAGAAACCGTCACGTAAGTGTCCACAACATCTCACCCAAGTTTCATCGCTATCGGACTAATGGGATATGAAGACATAGGGGACTGTATTGAAACGCTCCGCGAGTCGTCGTTCATTTGTCGAATCTACTCGTGTACTACCTACTGTGAAATGTATTTACTAAGCCAGAAACCTTCCTTGGAGTGTCCACCATATTTCACCCAAGTTTCACCGCTAACGGCAGAATGGTATATGACCTTATACGGGACTTTGTTGAAACGCTTCGCGCGTCGTCCCTCATTTGTTGATTCAACTTGTGCGCTGCATATTGTATAGGGGATTTACTAAGCCAGAAATTTTCCATGACGTGTACACAACATCTCACCCAAGTTTCATAGCTACGGACGAATGGTACATGTATGCATACGGGACTTGGTTGAAACGCTTCGCGTGTCGTCGCTCATTTGTTGATTCTACTCTTGCGCTACATATTGTAATATGGATGTACTCAGCCAGAAACCTTTCCTGGAGTGTACACAACATCTCACCCAAGTTTCATCGCAATCGGATGAATGGTATGTGAACGTATACGGGACGTTTTCGAAACGCTTCGCGCGTAGACACTCATTTCTTGAACATAAACGTGCGCTTCGTATTGTAAAATGGATTTACTTAGCCAGAAACCTTTCCTGGAGTGTACACAACAATTCACCAAACATTTATCACTATCAGACGAATGTTATATGACTTTATACGGGACTTTGTTGAAACGCTTCGCGTGTCATCGCTCATTTGTTGAATCTACGCGTGGGCTACCTATTGTAAAATGGATTTACTAAGTCAGAAACCTTCCTTGGAGAGTACTCAACATCTCACCCAAGTTTCATGGCAATCGGACGAATGGTATATGAACGCATAGGAGACATACCCACAGACATACAGACAAACTATCACGTAACATTGATTTTTAGCCTATTTTCAATTTTGAAAAAATAGGCTTATGAGATCACCTTTTGTCCGTGTGTGTGTTTGTGCGTGTGTGTGTGTGATTCGTGTGAGTGTCCCCCCTAATAAAATCTAAACGGCAGGAGCGATTTCAATGAAACTCGGAAATTTCATAGCGCTATTCCCGGCGACCTCGACCGTGCCCTTCAAATTTTGTTACGACTCACCAATCCAACATGGCGGCTGTGCGAAATATTTCACCAGCAATCAATATCTCCGAAACTATTACCGATATTACCCTGACGTTTTCTATGGTGATAGAGGGTACTACTATAAGTTCACTTATGTGACTTTTGAAACCCTGGTAACTACAAAACCAACATGGAGGCCAAGCGAATTTGCGACTTTTAAATAGACGTTTCTCGTGATTTGACCAACCAAACGCAATGAAACTTGGTACAGTATATGTTTATATACATTGTAATGCACCGACATCTAACTTCGTTCAATTGTTTACATAATCACAAGATGGCGGATGTGCGAAATATTTCAACGGCATTCTAGATCTCTGAAACTATTAGCTGTATCTCCCTAAAATTTTGTACGGAGATAAGGGGCACTACTGGAAGTCCATCTATAAGACTTTCAAAAACCGGTTAACTACAAAACGAACATGGCGGCCAAGCGAATTTGAAAATTTTAAATAGACCTTTCTCGCGATTTAATGTTCCAAGCGCACTGAAACCTGGTGCAGGAAATATTTATACACATTGTAATCCACTGGTATCTAATATAGTTCAATTGTTTACATAACCTCAAGATGGCGGCAGTGCGAATTTTAAAATTAAGTTTTTATTTCTTGTGATGTAGTCATGTGATCGAAGTGAAAGTTTGAATAATGAACCTACGCAATAATTTTCCTTTAATGGTACATGACTCTATGGCCTATACATTTAACAATCCAACATGGCGACCATCCGAAATATTTAGACGATACTGAATATCTACGAATCTATTTTAGCAATCAAACTGAATTTTTTAATGTTCATAGGGGCTATGAACTTAAGTTCACCTATAGGACTTTAAATAACCTGGTGATCACAAATCCAACATGGCGGTGACGCGAATTATAAATATTCACATGAACGTTTCTCGCAATTTAACCATCCGAGTGCAGTGAAACTTGGTACAGTAAATCCTTATACGAATGTTAATCCACTGGCATCTAATTTATTTCACTTTTTTCCACAACCTCAAGATGGCAGCTGTGAAAAATTTTTAAATCTCCTTGTTTTTCTTGTGTCCTAATTATGCGGTTGAAGTTTGAATACTACACGTTCACAATAATCTGCATGTAACAGTACATAACTCTAGGACCTACATATATAAAATCCAACATGGCGACCATCCGAAATATTTAGTCGGTTCTTAATATCTACGAATATATTACAGCAATCAAACAGAAATTGTGTATGTTGATAGTGGCAATTAACATAAGTAGGATATATGAAAATAGGCTGTATAGTTCTTCACGGAACTACTTGTTATATATATAGACTAGCAACCCACCCCAGCTTCACCCGGGAACAGTTATGAATGCAAAGTGATGGGCTATTTTTAACCGAGGTTTTATAATATTTCCTTGTATACGACATTAGTCGTTTTCCCTACAGCTGTGAACGCGAAAAGGTTTCGTTTTGAAGTAACACGCGATAGAGCCACGTAAAGCTGTCCATTAGGGAAACATTCTCCAATGAGATCAACTCCAGTCACGCTAAGTGTCCGACCCTGTGCTTTGTTTATAGTAATGACGAAGCAGACTCTTACTGGGAATTGTACTCGTTTGAGATGATAAGGCAAATCTGAAGGAATCATAGGGATTCTGGGTACTAAGACCGTTTCTCCTGTACCACAGCCGGTTAAGATAGTTGCTTCAATGAAACCGTTTTTCAAAGTTTTCAGTACCAATCGCGTCCTATTGAATAACTTTGGTGGGTCTAAATTACGTAGCAATATAATAGGCAATCCCACTTTTAAAATAAGCTTGCGTCGTGGGAAGCCAGGAGGAAGTAAAGAATTTAGGAATTCTGTAGGGTGACTACCGACTACTGCGTGTACTGAGTAATATATTTGAGCTTGGGCAATGAATTTGGAGAAAACTAAGTCATTGATTTTCACAACTTGTTCGTTTGTCGGCGATGATATTGGTGTTTCTTTAGACGATGAATAAGAATTGTTAGATAGGTCATGGATTTGAGGATAAACGCTATCAATCAATATTTGAATGCTGCTAACTAAATCACAGAAATCGCTACTGAGGGTAATTTTCCCGTCAATGACCGGTAAATCACCATTTACGACTCTAGGTAACAAATTAGCAAAGAGACTTTTATCTTCTGAAGATACGAGTACTCTCATGTTAGTTTTGAGTGCCAATTTTTTATATCCGGTCAGATGTAAGATCTTTTTAATGAAGCGTTCACTTCGACGGCTCTCGTTCCTCTGGTAACAACTAGTAAGATTTGACGAAACTCTCCAGCGAACAAAACTGTGCAGCTACCCATAGGTGTGTTCCGGTTCCTTAGTTCACGTGAGGTCCTGTCTACAGCTTCAACGGGAGTTTTGTGCGACATTGTAGCCTCATCCCATACACCTAAAGAACAATTTTGGAATAAACTGGCAGTGTTACTTTGTTTTGAAATATTACATAAGGGTACAACATTAACGCAGACTTTCAAATGAAGTTTAAATATTGCATGTGCTGTTCTTTCCCTTTCCAAAAGAGTGGCTGCAATTCCAGATGACGCGACGGCAAGAGCAATATTACCTCCAGAGCTCACTTTGGCGAGCAACAAATTAATAAAGAACGTTTTTCCTGTGCCTCCAGGGGCGTCGAGAAGCACAAGCTTGTTTCTAATCGTGATTCAGACGGTGTTCTTCTTGAGCAACGGTTTGAAGGAGCCAAGGACGAAGTCTTTCTTTCTCTTGTGACAATCGAGAAATTATTTGTTGCTCTGTTTCATTGTTACGTGATAAGCTCTTTTTTCGATGTCAATAAACTATGACTTATATCCGTTTTACATCTCGGCATGATGGCTCAAAATCACTGACTGGACTATTAATTATAGCAAATTCTAGTCAGACGTAGTTTAAGAATGGCGAGGTGCATGAAACACAATTCCCCCTTCCGTATAATCTTAAATTGACTGTGTTTTTGTGGAACGAAAATTTCACAGGTGAAGTGGAGAAAAGCAGAATAGCGCTTCCAGGGGAATGGCGAGGTGCATGAAACACAAATCCTCTTCCGTCTAAACTCAACTTAACGGTGTATTTTACGCAACGGAAAGTTCACAGGCGAAATGAAGGAAGGAAAGACGAGTTGCACTTCCAGGGAATCTCCAAACACAACCACCCTTCTCTGGTCTCAATTCAACACGTCTCGACGGTTTCCTGCTGGCTGTATCTGGGGTAATAGGTTCGCCTGCTAGTTAGGCTGTAAAAGGGGTGATAGACTCGCCCGTAGCTAGCTCGTAAACTTTCGCCTCAGTATTTGAATAGACAAGGTTGGAAGAAATGAAAACGTAAAAACAATTATAGTGGTCGATGTATTGAACATAGAGATATGCTCCCGCGGACGTTTCCGTAGAACTTTTCATGCTGAACAATTCTTACACTCATAGTAATTAGGTACACACATCAAAAAAAGTTTTGCATCACCTCGGTTCCAAGAGTTCCGGAACCTTTAAATACAAAGGGAATAGAGATCAACACAAACAACATTTCAGCTCGTTTTATTGCTCATGAGACCCACACATTGCATGTTGTACCATCATACAGCTAGACTTTCAGCATTTGTGGTCCAGATTGCAGTACACACCACTACCTCTAATACCCAGTAGCACGTCCTCTTGCATTGATGCATGCCTGTATTCGTCGTGGCATACTATCCACAAGTTCATCAAGACACTGTTGGTCCAAATTGTCCCACTCCTCAACGACAATTCGGCTTAAATCTCTCAGAGTGGTTGGTGGGTCAAGACGTCCATAAACAGCCCTTTTCAACATATCCCAGGCATGTTCGATAGGGTTCATGTCTGGCGAACATGCTGGCCACTGTAGTCGAGCGATGTCGTTATCTTGAAGGAACGCATTCACAAGATGTGCACGATGAGGTCGAGAATTGTCGTCCATGAAGACAAATGCCTCTCCAATATTCTGCCGATATGGGTGCACTATGGGTCGGAGGATGTCATTCAGGTATCGTAAAGCCGTTTCGGAGCCTTCCATGACCACCAGTGGCGTACGTCGGCCCCACATAATGCCACCCCAAAACATCAGGGAACCACCACCTTGCTGCACTCGCTGGACAGTGTGTCTAAGACGTTCAGCCTTACCAGGGTGCCTCCAAACACGTCTCCGACGATTGTCTGTTTGAAGGCATATGCGACACTCATCGGTGAAGAGAACGTGATGCCAATTCTGTGGGGTCCATTCAGCATGTTGTTGGGCCCATCTGTACCGCGCTGCATGGTGTCGGGGTTGCAAAGCTGGACCTCGCCATGGACGTCGGGAGTGAAGTTGCGCATCATGCAGCCTATTGCGCACAGTTTGAGTTGAAACACGACGTCCTGTGGCTGAACGAAACGCATTATTCAACATGGTGGCATTGCTGTCAGGGTTCCTCCGAGCGGCAATCCGTAAGTAGCGGTCATCCACTACAGTAGTAGCCCTTGGGCGGCCTGAGCGAGGCCTGTCATCGACAGTTCCTGTATCTCTGTACCTCCTCCATGTCCGAACAACATCGCTTTGGTTCACTCTGAGACGCCTGGAAACTTCCCTTGTTGAGAGCCCTTCTTGACACAAAGTAACAATGCGGACGCGATCGAACTGCGGTATTGACCTTCTAGGCATGGTAGAACTACAGACAACATGAGCAGCGTACCTTCGTCCTGGTGGAATGACTGGAACTGATCGGCTGTCGTACCCCCTCCGTCTAATAGGCCCTGCTCATGCATGGTTGTTTACATCTTTGAGCAGTTTTAGTGACATCTATGAACAGTCAAAGGGACTGTATCTTTGATACAATATACACAGTCAACGTCTATATGCCGGAGATCTGGGAACCGAGGTGATGCAAAACTTTTTTTGATGTGTGTATATTTAATGGTTTGCCGAGCGTAAGTTTACAAAGCGCTCGGACGCCGGTCTTTTCCGACTTTTTCACTGAAATCGTTAATTCCCGGCTTCTTTGGATCATAAATAAATTATTTTCTACAGTAATAATCCTCGTGATATCCTTTACAGGAAGGTTAAAACCGCATCAAAATCCATCCAGAGGTTCTCGTGATTATCCGTGACATCCAAGAATCGGGGACTTTGTTATATATTAAGTAGAGATATGTATATAATATTTTTGATCGCAAATACACACTGTAAATGCTTAATATTATACCTTGTGAGTAGTTATAAATCAATAAATTAAAAAATAAAATAAGACGAAGTAAAACAAATGAACCTGTTGGGATTTGAATCAATAACCTCCAACCTACGAGTCAGAAACACTACCATTGCGCTAAAATCACTCCATGACATTGCGTTATTAACAGGTTTAGTATAACTGCCTGGAATATTTCGTCTTTGCAATGAACGATTTCATTAGCACTTTCTGTCGTTTTTATAAACCATTTGATACTAAATAAGTATTATCTTGTTCAGTACATTCCTAAAAGCATATACACTTATGAAGTTACGGAAATACATGGATTTACGACCCAAAACATAGCCGCCATTTAAACAACGGGACGGCACGGAATAGCACAATACGGTATGATCAGCCTGAACTATTAGTCACTACTGCGGATTGCTATTCAATTAGGTAGATTTCATTAGAAAGCTAACTATTGCAATGGGTCCCATGTTTCGACTTCCGGAAAATTTCGACATATCTTCGCGTTTCACATTCCCCAGACCCCAAAACCACCGTCAGTTCAAAAGTTTATACACAATGTATGTATGTATATATATATGTATATCAGTTTCTTGTGGACACGATAACTGCCGTAATTTTTCACCAATCACTTTGAATTTTTTACCGAATATGTATACCTATAAAATCTCGGTCGAGTTCGTTACTGGGCTAAATCGGTCGAAGGGGGTGAATATGGGGGACTTTTTTCGAAAAAGGGAAATATTGCTATAACTCTCTTAATATGTGAAATATCGAATCCGTTCATTGTTCATACTATGTGTCGGATAAAGCCCAAAAATTTATGTTTGAAGAGTTTTTTTATAGCACCAACCATTGACCAAAGGGGTGGGAAAAAGTGGGTTTTTCGGGAAACATTAATCATATCTCTCTTAATAGGCACAATATCAAAACCGTACGAAATGGACAATATTCCCCTAATAATTACCTAAAACTTTTGTCTAAAAGAATTTTTGATATGACCCACCATTACGCCAAGGGATGAGAAAAATGATTTCGGAATTAAAAGATAATGCCAAGAGCTATCAGAGGTTGCCATGGCAACACTACTAAATCGATGAGGGATGCGAATCAGACGTTGACATGACAACGCACTTGCACGAGATCAGATACAGTATTTCCATCTGACTAAGTGGGAAGCGGCTTCGGTGACGTAACTGGTAGCATGCTGAATGTCTATGCCCAAGGTCGCGGTTTCAAAGCCGGCCGAAGTCGTCGGATTTTCTAAGAGCGCTAAAATCCCTCAGTATGCTTTCCTTTGGAGGGGAAGTTCCAACGTTCGTTGCGAGTTGCTGGTTGGAGTGGCATCTAGTAGCCATTTCACAGCTAGGTGTCGTTAACGGTAGTACCTGGTAGCAACATTAGGAACTACTGCTTGAAATTAACCTTCTGCAATCCTTACCTGAATTAAGACTATTACAGCTATTACATTTCACACCGTTTATCAGACAGATTCTACACTCACCCAAAGTACACGGGGTTAGATGACCGCGTTGTCGCAGCCCCTAAACTGAGGAACCAACCAGAGGTAGATTTCATTAGAAAGCTAACTATTGCAATGGGTACCATGTTTCGATTTCCGGAAAATTTCGACATATCTTCGCGTTTCACATCCCCCAGACCCCAAAACCACCGTCAGTTCAAAAGTTTATATATAATTTATGTATGTAAATATATATATATATATATATATATATATATGTATATCAGTTTCTTGTGGACACGATAACAGCCGTAATTTTGCACCAATCACTTTGAATTTTGTACCGAATATGTGAGTAGGTTAGATGCATAACTCACATGCTCCAAAAACATACATTTTCACAAAGAACGAAAAACGTGTGTTACATGCGTCGTGTACATGTCCCAGATGTGGACATCAGTATGTGTAAGAACAATGGCTAGAAATCATTATGTATATTTCAGATTATATTTGTTTATTGAGATATCACAATTATTTAAGGTTATATTATTGATCATGTGAGTTTTGTTAATGACCTATGGAACATGTAAGTTTTGACAATTCCCATTTTGGATCTGGTGAGTTTTGATAGTAGGCTGTTCGGCGATGATGTTGGTTTTGCGGGAATTGCATACTTAAATCGTGTTGCGACTCGATATACAACACATTTGGTCCCCATTGAAAACCACTTTCTCTTCTGCTGTTTATGTATAATTACGTTGTGATGTTAATCTTGTTATATACCAATTAATATTTTATAAACTATACTTGTGTTCGTTTACAAAAGATATTTTGTGTTTGGGAATACCGTTGGCAATCTCATAAAAGAAATGTCTACCGTGCACATTTGTTCAATTTAATGATCAAATAAATTTACAAATTTACCATTCACGAGAACTAATTATTGGTCAAAAAGGAAAGTAAAATATTATAATCAGGAAAATAAAAGGAAAATATTATAATCAGGAAAATAAAACAAACTTGTTAATCGTTCCTTGAGAAGAATGAAAGTTTCAAATATCAAAAGAAAATAAGCTACTAAAATAACACTGAAGATTTGAAGGAGATTAACTCCGAAAACAGAAAATAATTTTACTCTTCTAAGTCTATATCACAACACTAAATTCCTCTTGCATCATGTCGCACATACACTCATGATCAGTTTGATCCGATGTATTCTCATCAAAGACATGCTTATAAAACTTGAGCTCCTAAAATTCTCTCCAGTTTTCACCATAATGGGCAGTCAGAAGCTTTTCAACATCCCTCCTTTTCTCTAAAGAGATTGAATTCTTTGGCTGAATGATTTCAGGATGCATAAGTGCATTTACTCCAGATTTAAACACAGATCTAAACACTCCAAGGTCATTTCTGTAAGTTTGTTCACCACGCACACGAATTTTATTTCCTACTCCACGCTTTATGTAAATGCGCTTACATTTTGAAATTGAAAAATGCCATGATCCTGGATTTCGTAATGCATTTTTCACACAATTCTTGAAGTCGGCAACACTGGAGTCTCTTCCTACCAATTTCAATGTTGACTGACTTGAAATTATCTCATACACTTGTTCAGGCTGTACGTACTATTATTTCCATTTTATTAATTTTCCTTTCTTTATTTCCAAACACACGGTCTGGAGGAATATAACTATGACCGGTGACTGGAAAAATCATTTCAATTCCATCTATATGTGGGGGAGACTTGACTGAAAGCCAAAAGTTACACATCGCAACCAAAGTAGAATTCTTATTTCGTGCAGCACACCCGTCGCATACCAATCGAATTTGTTTGTAATGGGTCATGTCTATGGAGCTTAATGTATCAAACACACATGAGGATATAGTGTTTGAATCTCGACTGAATTAATTTTTTGCCCAACAATAATAAGTGACATTGGAATGGTATAACTGAGATTTACTATGACCTTTAACAATGGTAAATTTCTGGACATAAATTTGTCTGCTATAATAGCATGACTGATCTGGAACTTTGGGCAATGGCATATTTTTCTCACAATCAAATGAAGGAATTAACGTTTCAACATCTTGGTCATTCAGGGTGCTAAAAAATGCCATATACTTTAACTTGTGACCCTTTTTTCAGTATTTAATAGAGTTTTCTTGTTAGGGTCTCTCTCGTGTTTTAACTTTTCAGCTAGGCTTAAGCATGTAGAACACACATCGGTCCTAGGTGTACCAAAGCCTACGTTGTATTTTGTGTTAAAGATGAACCTGAAGTAAGATAGCTTTACAGGGATGTTTTGAGGCTTGGAAGAATACATTTTCCATAACATTTTACAGTTCATATTTGCAGGCAGATACCGTCTTTCTGTTCGTCCTCTACAGTAATGTGTCTCTACACACTTTAAACAATTGATAAACTTCATGACACAGTCTTTCTTGGGTTCATACTCTGCCGCCCTCCTGAAGCTGCCTCTCTTGTCTTGTACAAAACCTTGCTGATGAAACTGTTTAGTGATATTATTTACTCTGAATCGTGAAACTCCCAATACGTTTATAAAGGTTGACATGCAAACTAGAACTTTATTTTTCTGTGTGCTTCGTACAAAATACTTTGTCGTTCTAAGCAGTTGCGACTTTTGGTTTTGACTTGATTTGTCTTTTCTAGGTCGGCGTCTGGTGACGTTGCGAATTTCCACATACTACAATATGAACTGATTCTGATAATCTCTTTCCGGCTTTTTATACAGCAAAGCATGAAACTTTTTAATATCGTCCATAGAAAGTGAACAGCAATTAAATGCTCCTCCACGGAGTTGACATGTTGGATACTGGGGCAGCACTGACGGGTTATACCTACAATGATAGAACAAACGACCCTGTAAGGTTCTGATTACTTTCCAAAAATGGACTTAAAATATTGAATTTGTGATTCTTCACTGTTTAGGTCCAATGAAAGGGTCTTATACATTATTACGTGGAGGAACAAATCAAGCCAATAACAAGAATCAGAATAATTTGCAAACAATGAAGAAAACAGGATATTCTAACCTCATTCGATTGGCTTCCTGCCTTTTCCACATTTCTGGATGCTGCGAACGTTTCCTTGGCCTTCCTCTTTCCCCAACGGGTGAAACGTTTTCTTCCATGACTTGTGTGTCAAATTAGTTTTATTTCAACCACTATATTCTATGATATTCCCCAAAATAACTGAACAGAACAGGAAACACACTACACTGGCATCAATATTTACCACATTTATACATTTATATAAGGAAATGGCGCCGGGAGAGCTAATCGCTGATTGGTCAAGATGAGGTACGGGACAAAACTCACAAGATCCCGCGGATCATGAGACTTTTGAAACTAACCAAGATGTTTAACACCTGTCTTCTCAAGGATCATGTGCCAAATGTAAATAAATGTTCCGTGAATTATGTTCTACCTATAAAGGTCTATGAGAATATGTCGTCATCTCAATTTTCGTTATTTTGGAGCATGTGAGTTATGACTCTAACCTACTCATGTATACCTATAAAATCTCGGTCGAGTTCGTTACTGGGCTAAATCGGTCTAAGGGGGTGAAAATGGGGGGCTTTTGTTCGAAAAAGTGAAATATTGCTATAACTCTCTTAATATGTGAAATATCGAATCCGTTCTACGTTCATACTATGTGTCGGATAAAGCCCAAAAAATTATGTTTGAAGAGTTTTTTTTATAGCACCAACCATTCACCAAAGGGGTGGGAAAAAGTGGGTTTTTCGGGAAACATTAATCATATCTCTCTTAATAGGGACAATATCAAAACGGTACAAAATGGACAATATTCCCCAAATAATTACCTAAAACTTTTGTCTGAAAGAATTTTTGATATGACCCACCATTACGCCAAGGGATGAGATAAATGATTTCGGAATTATAAGAAAATGCCAAGAGCTATCAGAGGTTGCCATGGCAACACTACTAAATCGATGAGGGATGAGCCATCAGACGTTGCCATGACAACGCACTTGCACAAGATCAGATTCAGTATTTCCATCTGACTAAGTGGGAAGCGGCTTCGGTGACGTAACTGGTAGCATGCTGAAAGTCTAAGCCCAAGGTCACGAGTTCAAAGCCGGCCGAAGTCGTCGGATTTTCTAAGAGCGCTAAAATCCCTCAGTATGCTTTTCTTTGGAGGGGAAGTTCCAACGTTCGTTGCGAGTTGCTGGTTGGGGTGGCATCTAGTAGCCATTTCACAGCTAGGTATCGTTGACGGTAGTACCTTGTAGCAACATTAGGAACTACTGCTTGAAATTGACCGTCTGCAGTCCTTACCTGAATTAAGACTAATACAGCCATTACATTTCACACCGATTATCAGACAGATTCTACACTCACCCAAAGTACACGGGGTTAGATGACCGCGTTGTCGCAGCCCCTAAACTGAGGAATCAACCAGAGGTAGATTGCATTAGAAAGCTAACTATTGCAATGCGTACCATGTTTCGATTTCCGGAAAATTTCGACATATCTTCGCGTTTCAAATCCCCCAGACCCCAAAACCACCGTCAGTTCAAAAGTTTATATATAATTTATGTATGTATATATATGTATATCAGTTTTTGTGGACACGATAACTGCCGTAATTTTGCACCAATCACTTTGAATCTTTTGCCGAATATGTATGCCTATAAAATCTCGGTCGAGTTCGTTACTGGGCTAAATCGGTCGAAGGGGGTGAAAATGGGGGGCTTTTTTCGAAAAAGTGAAGTATTGCTATAACTCTCTTAATATGTGAAATATCGAATCCGTTCAACGTTCATACTATGTGTCGGATAAAGCCCAAAAATTTATGTTTGAAGAGTTTTTTTTATAGCACCAACCATTGACCAAAGGGGTGGGAAAAAGTGGGTTTTTCGGGAAACATTAATCATATCTCTCTTAATAGGCACAATATCAAAACCGTACAAAATGGACAATATTCCCCTAATAATTACCTAAAACTTTTGTCTGAAAGAATTTTTGATATGACCCACCATTACGCCAAGGGATGAGAAAAATGATTTCGGAATTATAAGAAAATGCCAAGAGCTATCAGAGGTTGCCATGGCAACACTACTAAATCGATGAGGGATGAGAATCAGACGTTGCCATGACAACACACTTGCACGAGATCAGATTCAGTATTTCCATCTGACTAAGTGTGAAGCGGCTTCGGTGGCGTAACTGGTAGCATGCTGAAAGCCTAAGCCCAAGGTCACGAGTTCAAAGCCGGCCGAAGTCGTAGGATTTTCTAAGAGCGCTAAAAATCCCTCAGTATTCGTTCCTTTGGAGGGGAAGTTCCAACGTTCGTTGCGAGTTGCTGGTTGCGGTGGCATCTAGTAGCCAAGTTCACAGCTAGGTGTCGTTGACGGTAGTACCTGGTAGCAACATTAGGAAATACTGCGTATTGACCGTCTGCAGTCCTTACCTGTGTTACAGACTAATACAGCCATCCCTGAGTACACGGGGTTACATGACCGCGTTGTCGCAGCCCCTAATCTGAGGAACCAACCAAAATCTCTGCGGGAGTTATAATTTTGCGTGAAGAAGTAACAGACCGTTACATAGTTACACATCAGTGTCGAAACCTTGCATAAGGACAGTGTGGCCACAAGTATAAAAATGGACCCCAAATGACAAGAAGGTTACCGTTCCCATAAGACAATAAAATGTTTAAAATAAGCATAAAATGACGAAAAACAAAGTTAATTAAGCTCCAATTATAAAATACCTTCTCGCAATAAATGAGGTCTGATCCTTCTACGAAAACCTGCATATTCTGCCTATTTTCGCCTATCCCCAAGTTTGTCCGGTGAAATCTACCTCCGCCTTCCGGCTAGCCAAGAGGACTTTTTAAAAAACTCTAATATCCTACCGGACAACTCCTTGAGTACAGTTTAAACCTCCCTGTGTTCGATTAGCGTATTTGGTCAGGCCAATACTTGCTGAATCGTAAGTTACGGTTAGGCTATAGTACTTGCTTGAATCATACATCCACCATCTTGAAAGTATTTGGCTGATGACCTTGTAGTCTGGAGGAAAGACGCATCCCACTTTAGGGTTTTGTGATGCAAAATTTGGTAGAGATCGGATGATTAGGTTAGTCGTAATTTGATTTAAGCTCAGAACAATTTCCTTTTGTTATGATGGCGGAGATATACAACATGACACTGAGGTGTTCCTTCCTTCCCCTGTACCGGGTGAGTTAGCCATGGTTTTTAAGGCGTGGCTGCAGGCTGTCGCTCACATCCGGTAGGCGAGGAGGTTCGAATCCCCCTACCGGCAACCTTGAAGATGGTCTTCTGTGGTTTCCCATCATTCTTCCAGGCAAAAACCGGGGTTTGTCCCTAACTATAGGCCACAGACGCTACCTTCCAAAACCTAGTCCTTACAAACACACTTTCCTCCCCAGACAACAAAATAAAAAATTAAATAAAGAAATAAATTAAAAAAACTACCTCTGTACCAAAGATGGTCCAATCTGGTTTCGTATTGTTTGAATTGACAGTGGGGATCGATTTGCTCACATACACGGCCACAATCTGCAAACAATTGGGCTGATGAACTTGTAGTTTGGTAAAAGACGCTTGCAGCAAAATTTGGTAAAGATCAGCTGATTAGGTTAGTCGTAATTTGATTTAAGCTTTGAACATTCGGGTGGCCGCCATTACGTTTCCGTCCTCTAACATGCCATAAATCTATGACATGGGACCGCCTGATTTACTTCCC
Source organism: Meconema thalassinum (assembly GCA_946902985.2). Lineage (NCBI taxonomy): Eukaryota > Metazoa > Arthropoda > Insecta > Orthoptera > Tettigoniidae > Meconema > Meconema thalassinum. The sequence goes on along the minus strand of OX336390.1, from coordinate 63,941,882 downwards.
CTCCGAAGGAAGGCATACTGAGGGATTTTTAACGCTCTTAAAAATCCGACGACCCTGGCCGGATTTGAACCCGCGATGGTAGGGGAGTGGTAGGGGGGGTAACCACTGTCATGGGCGCCGCGTGAGTCCAAGCCAATATCTCGTGAACCCAAGGTCGAATGCTGACAAATGAGGTGTCGTTGGACTCTGGCTGACGTCCTCTTTCCTATGGACTACGTATTATATTTTTCAAAAAATGTTTGAAAATTTTTGTTTTTGAAAGTAGGCGATAGTTTGAAAACCAAAGATGATAGAACGTTGTGCCATGGTTCAAACGAATGATCTTTATGTCCTTTATTTTTTTAATAAAACTTTTTTTTACTTTTTATGTTTTTTTTTTGAAAACAGTCCAATTTTGAAATTCCTATATTTTGGAAAATAAGAAATTTACAAAAAAAATTGTTTGACATAAATGAATGGCCCTGACCCCCTCTACCCGCAAAATAAATTTCAAGCCTCTGGGACTAAAACTGTGCAGTAGTGTGGTACGGGGGTTTCTTCTTAGTCGCCTACTTTCATGTAAACTTCGACGATAACACCCGAACGCGTGGTCGGATTGTAACGAACGAGGTATTGTTGGCGTTGGGATGACGTTCTCTAAGCTAAGCATGTGTGATGATATTTTTAAAAAAAGTTTTTGGATTGGCGCTATTTTGGAAACGGTGAATTGGAAAAAAGTTTGTTTGACGTTAATGAAAGTTGGGTATGCCCTCTAGGCGGACAGCAAGTTTCAATGATGTGGGAGGAAAAGATAATGATAGCCTACTTTCTCGCGAACATTGGTGATCATTGGCGAACAGATGGTCGGATTTTAACAAATGTTCGTTGAACTCGAGCAGACGTCCTCTTTCCTATAGATCCCTCGTTATTTTCTAGAAAAAAAATGAAAATTATTGTTTTAAAAAGTAGGCGATAGTTTGAAAACCAAACATGATAGAACGTTGTTCAATAGTTCAAACCAATGGTCTCTATGACCTTTATTTTTTATGATAAAACTTTTTTATTTTTTGAGATTTTTTGAAAACCCTTAAATTTTGAATTTTTACTATTTTGCAAACTAATACGATGAAAAATAAGATTGTTTGAGATAAATGAAAGGTCCCTACTCCCTCTACCATGGATATAAATGTCAAGTCTCTAGGACAAAAAAACTAGGCTTTTTTTAAATAAATGCGTGTTTGTAGACAGAGAGCCGGTAGCGCTTGACGTATGTTACAACGAGGCTATGACTGAGCATGGTGAATACTGGAAAAGGCTATTTCGACGGGGGCGATGTATGGCAAAACGAGGGATTGCTTTTCGATATTTTTTTCTATGGCGAATGAATGAAGGCGAATATTTTGAAATGTGACATGCTTGTTAAGATTTTTTACCCATGAAGGGGATCTTGAACGTTTTAGTTAACGGTGATGAGCGAGATCGCTCTCTGACACAACAGACGGTTCTAGGATATGACCAAGTGATTCTTTGACGTTGGCGATCTCGGTGACCGTGCCCGGAAGAAATGAATAGCTATTTTGGTGGGATGGCGCGGGCAGCTTATGACGGTTGGTTTTGTGACATTTCTTATGACGGATAGAGGGGAATATTTGAAAATGTGTTAAGTGTGCTAGGAATTTTTTACCCCTGAAGGGGATCTTTAACATGCTAGTAAACGGTGATAAGCGAGACTGCTGTCTGGCACAGTAAATGGTTTTAGAATATGGAAACCTATAACATTTGCTCGACCAAGTCATGTGCATGTACGCAAAGAGCCAAAACGGTAAGGTCATTGGCCTCAAATGTTATAAACTAAATATTGAACTGGGTAAAGTCATGTGTTTTAGGATGAAAGTATGTGGTTAACATGATCATGTATTGAGGATGGCCATTTGCTAGTAATTATTATTACAGTAAAATGCTTAATAATAATAATAATAATAATAATAACAATAATAATAATAATAAGACACACACATGTTTTGAATGCTAACACGCACACAGTCCAGCTCACTGGTGACTGAATATTGCACCTAGCCAGAGGACTCGTGAGAATTGTTGCTGGTGCTGACGAGGCAGGAATGTCTACGTCAGCAGGAAGATGTGATATCTGCTTAATTGCCTCGTGGTGGCTAGCAGGTGTGCTGTTTTAGCAGAGACCGCCATTGTGGTTCTGAGACAGTAGGACTACCGATGTATAAGAGGTAGCCATTTTGGTTCCTTATTATAAACATGAAACTAGTATAATGTAAACGAAACTTATTCAGATTGAGGAATGTGAAAAGGCGTGGGAACACGGGCGAGAGATAGACAGGGAACCATTCAAGGTCAAAACGCTGAGAAAATACAACTTTTTCTGTTGCTAGGCTAACTGATAACGATAGCGTTAGTCATGCACTTGTCATTTTAGCACACGGACGTACACAGTAGGCCTGTGGAAGAAAAACCCTTTATATTTTGGTAAGTACCTATGAATGATTATTTTAATAATATCATGCTAATGAACTTTAAATGTGTAGTTATTGATTAGGTAATTTTTGATTTTTTAATTTATTTGTTTGCAGATAACCGGTATACCTTACATGTCTGAGATACAAGAAACCAGTTTACTTTTCAGCCCACTAGAAGGAAACAGCAACAAGCCACTGCAAGTGAAGGTAGGATTTTTTTTTAAATAACTTGTTTAATTTTTTTGTTTCATATTTTATTTTATGGAATGCATGTACTAACCTGAATTTAGGTATTTATAACGTTTTATTTTATTTATTTTTAGAAACTTGGAAAGAAAAGCCTTACCGCCGTAGCAGTCGCTGAAAACCCGAGACGCAGTAAAGTGCAACCATTGTTTCCAGGCAGTGAACTATTTAAAACTCAGGTAAGCCTAACATAAAATGCTATTCCGTTTTACCACTACTGAAAAATCGTAGACAAAAAATTCATTACCTGTACATGACTAGGACGATGATTGCTTTCTTCATTAATGACTATGTATTGGCAACCGGTACAAGACCATATTGGTTGTTTACCGGGAAAGTACAAGGCCATATTGGATTTTGAAAATTTTTTTTTTATTTAACTGACATGTCGTTCCCTATAATAATAATAATAATAATAATATAATATTAATAATAATATTAATATCGTATGGCCTCGGATGCCGGGTGAAAGCTTTGTTATTTGACACACAGAGGGTAGCTTGCATGTCGAATTTAGTTGTTCCTTGACTATGAAAGTCAAGGAGGTTAAATGATAGATATCTAATCTCCTTAAACTCTATAGCGCATTCTAGTACAAAAATGAGGAACATTGTACCCTATGAACTCAACGAATATTCACAGGTTTGAACATGATAATCTGAACAAAATGACATGACATTATTATTTTTAGCCTACTTTCGATTTTTGCAAAATAGAAAGTAGACTTATGAGATCACTACAGGGTGAAAAAAGTGTGTCTTTTTGTGTGTGTGTATGTGTGTGTGTGAGTCTCTTTGTGTGTGTGTGAGTGTGTGTACTCTGAATGTCTGTCCCCCCTATCAATTCGAACACGGTGAGCGCAAATTGAACAATATTTGGTACAATGGTAGCACTAGCAAGGGACACCTCAGTGTCATGTTTTATATCGCCGCCATCTTGACGGAAACGTAATGGCGGCCACACATATGTTCAAAGTTTAAATCAAATTACGACTAACCTAATCATCCGATCTGTATCAAATTTTGCAACAACATACCTTTATGGGGGAAGCATCCCTTGACCAAACTAATAGGTCATTAGCCTAATAGTTTGCGGATGGCGGCCATCTTTGTGTGAAAATAGATTCCCCGTATTAATTCGAACTCGGTGAAACCGAATGGAACGAAATTTGGTACAGAGGTAGCACTAGAAAAGGCCACCTCAGTGTCATGTTTTATATCACCGCCATCTTGACGGAAACGTAATCGCGGCCACCCAAATATTAAAGGCTAAAATGTAATTACGACCAACCTAATAATCTAGTCTCTACCAAATTTTGCAACAACAAATCTTTATGTGGGAAACATATTCTGACCAAACTGCTAGATCATCAGCCCAATAGTTTGCAGAAGGTGGCCAAGTATGTGTGCAAATCGATTCCCCCTATCAATTCAAACACGGTGAAACCGAATTGAACGAAATTTGGTACAGAGGTAGCACTAGCAAAAGGCACCTCAGTGTCATGTTTTATATCGCCGCCATCTTGACGGAATCGGAATGACGGCCACCCAAATGTTAAAAGCTTAAATAAAATTTCGACCATCCTAATAATTTGATCTCTACCGGATTTTGCAACAACATGCCTTTTTGTGGAAAGCATCTTATGACTGACTACAAGGTCATCACCCCAATAGTTTGCAAATAGCGGCCATGTATGTGTGCAAATCCATTCCCCAGATCAATTCAAACACGGTGAAACCGAATTGAATGAATTTTTTTACAGAGGTAGCACTATTAAAGGGCACCTCATATTCATGTTTAATATCCCTATAGCACGTTGTATTTCAACAAGCTACTACAACCAACATTCAATTATACTCCTTGAAAAGGACAAAGAGTTATAACAACACCCATGCATTTAGGAGAAAGTAGGCTATATGTTCTTTACTGAACATCTTGTTTGTTTATGTATTGGTTAAAGGGGAATGTAAATGACTGCAGCTTTATAAAAAGAAAATAAATACATGGGTTACTCTTAGTGCCGACATACAGTTTATTATAATTTTTATGGTGTTTTGATATATTAATTCCAATTAACGTCAAAGTTTATTTACAAGTATTGATTGATTGATTGATTGGTTATTTTGTTTGCTTTTAGGTGTCGTCATGCACCATTAACGTAATGAACAGACAGTGAACAAGCATAAATTGTGCTTTAAAGTTCTCTGTGCAACGTTAATAACTTTTAATAAGAAAAAGTTTTATCATAACACATGGGGTTAGTACCAAATACTACAAGTGAGAAAGTTGGTTTACCACGTGGGTTAAATTTAAAATCAGAACATGACCGTTGGTTAACATTTGAATCGTGGCCTGTAGGCTTTTTGTCGTCACATAAACTTGCAAAAGCCGTTTTTTTACTTGAACCGAGAAGATGTGGTGCGCTGTGTTTTTTGACGTATTGAACTTTCACACTGGGAAGAAGGGGATGATCCCTTTAGAGACCATTTGCGATGGTCTCCTTGTTGTCCTTACATGCTTGGAAAAGAAGTGGGTAACATAACTGTGTATTCATTTTACCGAATCACAAGACCATTGGCCGCTACTTACGTTGCTGAATCACAAATAAATAATAATAATAATGATGTATTACCAGTCAACAACGGTAGTGTCGATATATGTGGTCCATATGCCATAGACAGTGTTGAATTGGCATGTGCTTTTCAAAAATTGGGAGTTTGCAAGACTAAAGCACTAGCACACCCAGAGTACAGCTCTGTTGAAAAACGTTTAGAATCTTATAAAAATGTTTGGCCATTAATATAAAAACACCTTAACAATCATCTAAGTGAAGCTGGATTTTTTATACTGGTGAAGGGGATAAAACAATATGTTTTTATTGTGAATTTGCTTTAAAGGATTGGCAAATGACTGATGACCCTTTTGTGCAACACGCTCGTTGGTTACCTAACTTTAATACATGGTGTTGCTTAAAGGTCAGGAATTTGTGAACACTATTCGTAAAGAAAACGTGATTGCAGCACAAGACATAAAAGTGCCTTTAGAGTTAGAACATGCGGATCAAATACATGAGGCTTAAAAAAAAAGACTTGTCTCACGAACAGATACAAAAGTGTGACCAACAATTATGTAAAATTTGTTATAAAGATGAAATAGGTGTTGTATTTTTGCCTTATGGACACGTGATAGACTGTGTCTAGTGTGCATTAGAACTCAACACTTGTGTTATATGCAGAAAAGCAGTATCTGCTACAGTTAGGGCATTTCTTGCATAAATATTAAAATTTATCAGCCTTGCATAGTGCAAAATCCCTAATTGCACAATATTATTAAAGCTGTTTTAGAGTGTAATAGATATGCTTTTCTTTTGTTTATAGACTACTACGATGAATGTTTTGAATGCTGTGGGTCAAGCATGTGGCTTAGGGACAAAGAAGCTCAGCGAATTGCCAACGCATATTCCATTCCGCATTATCAAGATTCGTAAATTGAAAACAGCATATGGAGATCGTGCAAGCCTCCGTGGCTTAGGCGACAGCACGCTGGCCTCTCACCGATGGGTCCGTGGTTCAAATCCCGGTCACTCCATGTGAGATCTGTGCTGGACAAAACGGAGGCAGACAGGTTTTTCTCCGGGTACTCCGCTTTTCCCTGTCAAAATTTCATTCCAGCAACACCCTCCACTATCATTTCATTTCATCTGCCATTCATTACATCATTGCCCCAGAGGATTGGGTCAGGCCTCGGCAGCCGGCACAGTTCAAATCCTCGCCGCTAGATGGGGGCTTCATTCATTCCATTCCTGACCCGGTCGGAGACTGGAAGCAGGCTGTGGATTTTCATCATCATATATGGTGATCGTGTACTTTGTGTATGTGAAAACTTTGAGGCATTTCTGCCTACACGGTTTAATGATATGTCGGAGAGTGTTTTTGAGGAAGTCAATAATGCTGTACAACCTGTAAACTTAATTTATGAAGGTTTTAAAAACAATAGGTGCATGGTTCGTTTTAATTAAATTTAAAAAAATGTCAAATAATAATGGAAGATATAAGTCATGACAATGGACTGAAAGAAAAATATGTGTATAGAATAAGAATGTTTTAGTGTTTAGTATTGTATTAAAATATTATCATGAAATCAAAAAAAAGGATATATTGTTTGTAAATAAATGAATATAATGGTACAATGTTGTTTTGGCAAAAAGGAAAATGTTTTTGTGTAATAAGAAGTCATTTTCAGCCTCCCACCGCCATTCATTTGTGACGTCATAGCCAGTCTCAAAGCAAGTCTATACTTGTAGAACATGTAATGTGACAAGGTTAGGTTTAGTGAGCTGAGGTTAACTTAGGTTAGCCAGCTCTATCTCACTCCTAGCCAATCATTAATCTTAAAAGCACTTTAGAGTTCTTGGAATTTGTTCATGTAATTATTATTCTTGACTTTGGAAATTATACCCTGAAAAATATCAATCCCCTTGAATTTTTTAAACTGTTATTATTTTTTTTTATTATTAGCCAAGTCACTTTACTAAAATTTAATTTATGTGTATTAGTTGATATGAAAGTCTTTACAACCAGCCATGCTTGCACCCACTTTTTGTTTTCACTTTTGCTCCCATATTAAAGCCAACTCTTATAACTATAAGCAACAGCAAAATGTAAATGGAATAATATTTCTGATAATGTTCAAAACAAAAGTCCTGAGGTCTTGGGTTTGAATTCTCAACTATGGTTGTCAGCCAATGATTTACACTACGGGAAACTTTTATTTTTGTATTGTGTTGCATGATAATTTGCCCATCTCGCAGTGTAGTGGCTAGTATAATTGGGTGTTATCCCAGAAGTTTTGGGTTCCAACTCGACTATGGTCAGAATTAAATTTTTGATCTCCGAGTTGGAAGGATTGGTTAGGTGAAGTTAGGTTAGGTTAAGTTAGGTTAGGTTAGGCTAGGGGAGATTGTTTTAGTAAAACACCACATTTGCCCCCTCTTTTTACTCACACATTTTGCTCCCACTTTGTGCACTCAGTTTTGCTCGCTCTTTTTGCTATCACTTTTTGCTCCCACTTTTGCTTTCACATTTGCTCCCGCTTTCTGCTCCCATATTTGCTCACACTTGTTTGCTCCCACTTTTGCTTACACTTTTTCTCCCACATTTTGTTCCCACTTTTTGCTCCCATATTTGCTCTCACTTTTTTTTTTGCTCTCATAATTGCTCGCACTTTTGCTTACACTTTTTGCCTCCGCTTTTTTACTGTCACTTTTTGCTCCCACTTTTGCTTTCACATTTGCTCCCATACTTGCTCCTAATTTTTTTGCTCTCATATTTGCTCCCTCTTTTGCTTACACTTTTTGCTCTCACTTTTTTTTCTCTCACTTTTGCTCCCACTTTCGCTTTCACATATGCTCCCATACTTGCTCCCACTTTTGCTTTCACATTTGCTCTCATACTTGCTCCTACTTTTTTTTTGATTCCACATTTTGCTCCCATATTTGCTCACAATTTTTTTTGCTCTCATATTGACTCCCACTTTAGCTTACACTTTTTGCTCCCACTTTTTTTCTCTCACTCTTTGCTCACACTTTTGCTTTCATATTTGTTCCCATACATGCTCCTACTTTTTTGCTCTCATATTTGCTCCCACTTTTGCTTACTCTTTTTGCTCCCACTTTTTCTCTCACTTTTTGCTCCCACTTTTGCTTTCACATATGCTCCCGTACTTGCTCCCACTTTTGCTTTCACATTTGCTACCATACTTGCTCCTACTTCTTTTTTCCTCCCACTTTTGCTCTCACTTTTTGCTCCCACTTTTTGCTCCCAATTGCTGCTCCCTCTTTTTGCTCCCACTTTTTTGCTCTCACATTTGCACCCATATATGCTCACACATTAAACTATTGTTATTATTGCCAAATTGCTTTTACTAGAGCTTAGTATATGCTTCACAGTTGATATGGAAGTATCTGTGACTAGGTATGGTAAGCCTCATGCATTCTATAATGGATATTCATATATTGTGAAACGAACCAATAAAAATGGAACTGTTATTTGGCATTGATCAAAACAACGTTCAAAACAATGTCGCAGTGAGCTAAAAAGTAAAAATAGTGAGTTTTTAAGTGTCAGTGATCATCACTGTAGTGTACTGCATGAAACACTCTTGCTGTCAACGGAAAATCATGAAAATGTTAAAAAGCAAGTGCTACAAAACCATACTACTATTGAAAATTATTCAATGTTCAAAAAAACCTTAACATTCTCAAAAGCCACGCAGACTCTACATGAGGACACTGTAGAGGAAGAGGAAGAGGAACAGGAAGAGGAAGAGGAAGAGGAAGAGGGAGAGGAACAGGAATATTTAACTGGTTTTAGTAATGTTGAGGATAATTTTGAGTATAATTATAGTGATTATAATAATAGTGATATAGATCATGCTGCTTATGATTATGATAGTGATAATGATCCGAAACAAGACAATAACGTTTTCATGCCTATTGTTCACAGTGGAAGAAGAAAGATCTACAACAAGCTTTGTTTTTAAAACTATAACACACTATCGTAAAGGCAAAGAGTGCTTTTTATTGTCATAATCATGTATACTCTGCAATGTTAAATATTCTGACTTATATAGAAAATAAAACAACATTGTACCATTATTTTCATTTATTTACAAACTTTATGTAATTTTTTTTGGTTTCATGATAATATTTTTTAAACAATACTAAACACTAAAACATTATTATTCTATACACATATTTTTCTTTCAGTCCATTGTCATGATTTATATCTTCCATTATTATTTGACATTTGTTTTTTCTTATTTAATTAAAACGAACCATGCACCTATTGTTTTTAAAACCTTCATAAATTAAGTGTACGGGTTGTACAGCATTATTGACTTCATCAAAAACACTCTCCGACATATCATTAAACCGTGTAGGCAGAAATGTCTCAAAGTTTTCACATACACAATATACACGATCACCATATGCTGTTTTCAATTTCCGAATCTTGATAATGCGGATTGGAATATGCGTTGGCAATTCGCTGAGCTTCTTTGTCTCTAAGCCATATGCTTGACCCACAGCATTCAAAACATTCATTGTAGTAGTCTATAAACAAAAGAAAAACATATCTATTACACTCTAAAACAGCTTTAATAATATTGTGCAATTAGGGATTTTGCACTATGCATGGCTGATAAATTTTAATATTTATGCAAGAAATGCCCTAACTGTAGCAGATACTGCTTTTCTGCATATAGAACAAGTGTTGAGTTCTAATGCACACTTGACACAGGCTATCACGTGTCCATAAGGCAAAAATACAACACCTAGTTCATCTTCATAACAAATTTTACATAATTGTTGGTCACACTTTTGTATCTGTTCGTGAGACAACTCTTTTTTTTTCAGCCTCATGTATTTGATCCGCATGTTCTAACTCTAAAAGCACTTTTATGTCTTTTGCTGCAATCACCTTTTTCTTTACGAATAGTGTTCACAAATTCCTGACCTTTAAGCAACACCATGTATTTACAGTTAGGTAACCAACGAGCGTGTTGCACAAAAGGGTCATCAGTCATTTGCCAATCCTTTAAAGCAAATTCACAATAAAAACATATTGTTTTATCCCCTTCACCAGTATAAAAGAATCCAGCTTCACTTAGCTGTTTGGTAAGGTGTTTTAATATTAATGGCCAAACATTTTTATAAGATTCAAACGTTTTTCAACAGAGCTGTACTCTGGGTGTGCTAGTGCTTTAGCCTTGCAAACTCCCAATTTTTAAAAAGCACATGCCAATTCAACACTGTCAATGGCATATGGACCACATATATCGACACTACCGTTGTTGGCTGGTAATATATCATTATTATTTATTTGTGATTCAGCAACGTAACTAGCGGCCAATGGTCTTGTGATTCGGTAAAATGAAAACACAGGTATGTTACAAACTGGTTTTCCAAGCATGTAAGGACAACAAGGAGACCATCGCAAATGGTCTCTAAAGGGATCATCCCCTTCTTCCCAGTGTGAAAGTTCAATACGACCAAACACACAGCACACCACATCTTCTCGGTTCAAGTAAAAAAAAAGGGCTTTGCAAGTTTATGTGTCGACGAAAAGCCTACAGGCCAGGATTCAAATGTTAATCAACGATCATGTTCTGATTTTAAATCCAACCCACGTGGTAAATCAACTTGCTCACTTGTTGTATTTGGTACTAAAGCCATGTGTTATAATAAAACCTTTTCTTATTGTAAGTTATTTACGTTGCACCGAGTACTCTAAAGCACAATGTATGCTTGTCACTGTCTGTTCATTACGTTAATGGCGCATGACGACACCTAAAAGCAAACAAAATAACCAATCACTCAATCAATCAATCAATCAATCAATCAATACTTGTAAATAAAACTTTAACGTTAATTGGCATTAATATATCAAAACAGCATAAAAATTATAATAAACTGTATGTCGGCACTAAGAGTAACCCATTTACTTATTTTCTTTTTATAAAGCTGCAGTCATTTACATTCCCCTTTAACCAATACACAAACAACAAATAATAATGTCATGTCATTTTGTTCAGATTATCATGTTCAAACCTGTGAATATTCGTTGAGTTCATAGGGTACAAAGTTCCTCAATATTCTACTAGAGAACGCTATAGAGTTCAAGGAGATTAGATATCTAACATATCTAACATGACTTTCATAGTCAAGGAACAACTAAATTCGACATGCAAGCTACCCTCTGGGTGCCAAATAACAAAGCTTGCACCCGGCACCCGAGGCCATACGATATTAATATTATTATTAATATTATATTATTATTATTATTATTATTATTATTATTATTATTATTCTCTAGAGTTTGCAAATGCGATAGAAGAGTGTAGAGTAGCGAGGAGGGCTCTCAAACGGGCCATTGCTCAAAGTAAGGCACATAAATGGAACGAGCTCATTAACGATCTGGATCAGGACCCATGGGGTCTGGGCTACAAAATTGTCAGTAAGAAGCTCGGCGGCATTATGGTGTCTACTGCTGCTATGACGGCATCCCAGAAGGAAGCTATTATAGATCAGCTATTTCCTAATCACCCAGAGAGATTTCCCGATCACATGCCGGTGATGCTGGATGATATTCCGCTATTCACTAGGGAGGAATTACAAACTACAGCACGATCTTTTCAGAATAAGAAGGCACCAGGGCCGGATGGAATTCCTGCTGAAGTGTTAAAGATGATATCCGAAGAGGAACCAGATGTTTTGCTGAATATGTATAATTGTTGTTTATTACAGGGAGTCTTTGCGACCCCGTGGAAAGTGGCCAGGCTTGTGCTCATGCCTAAAGGCAAAGGAGATCCCACTACTGCTTCAGGTCAGAGACCTCTATGCATGTTGGACATGGCTGGCAAACTGTTTGAGAAGATGATTAAAGGAAGGCTTCAGGCAGCGATTGTTGCTGCAGGAGGTCTGTCCCCCAAACAATACTGTTTTGTGAAGGGTAAGTCCACCATCAGCGCCATTGAAGAAGTGGTGATGGCTGTCAGATCCATTGAGCATGGCAACCATTTCTCTAGAAAAATGTGCTTACTGGTTACTCTGGATGTGAAAAATGCCTTCAATTCTGCCCGGTGGATTGACATAATAGCTGCACTTGAAACAACATTTAACATTCCTCGCTACTTGGCGTCTGTTCTGAGGAATTATCTTTGTGATCGTTGGATTCAGTATGACACAGATGAAGGAGTCAAGTGTCGCAAGGTAACAGCGGGGGCGGCTCAAGGCTCGGTGTTAGGTCCTGATTAATGGAACGTAAATTATGACAGTATTTTACGGATGGAGATGCCAGAGGACACTTCTTTGGTGGGATATGCTGATGATCTCGTTGTGCTCATTATGGAGCGCTCCATGGAGGGTCTGCAACTTAAACTGAATCAGGTAATGTGGAGAGTTTCCACCTGGATGAATGAACATGGTCTCCAACTAGCAGTTCATAAAACAGAACTAGTCCTTGCTACTAAGAAGAGAGTTCCACGAGTTGTACCCATGCTAGTAGATAATCAAGTGATAGAAACAGCTCCTGCTGTTCGTTACTTGGGTGTTATGATTGACAGCAAGTTAACATTCTGGAATCATATCAGCAAGATTGCTGATAGGGCTGTAAGGATTGTTAACAACTTGTCGCGGCTCATGGCTAATATTGGCGGCCATTCACCATTGAAGAGGAAACTGCTGATGAGAGTGGCGGAATCAGTTATTGTTTATGGTGCAGAGATTTGGTCAGTAGCTCTTGGTTCTGAGATGTATAGGAAGCGGATAAACTCTGTTCACAGAAGAGCTGCCCTCAGAATAACTTCTGCCTATCGTACAGTGTCTGGACCGGCAGTGCTAGTAATAGCTGGGGCGATACCCATTTACATCCTGGCCAAGGAAAGGCGCCGTATATACTTGCGCAAAGACGAGCATTCTAAGATACGCGTGAAGAGGGAGGAAAGAGACAGATCTCTTCTGGAATGGCAGGAAGAATGGGAACGTGAAAATCGTGGCAGGTGGACCGCTAGGTTCATCAAGCAACTGAAGCCATGGTTGTCGAGGGAACATGGTGAGGTTAATTATTACATTACCATGTTTCTCTCTGGCCATGGTTATTATGAAGCATACCTCCATCGAATGGGAATTTCACCGAGTTCACGTTGTCGTTATTGTGATGATCAATGGGACGATGTTCAGCACACATTCTTTGCATGCTTGAGGTGGAGAAATCTTCGAAGGCTTCTGGAGACAAAAGTAGGTGTCATTACACCAGACAATGTGGTGGATAAAATGCTCAGCAGCAGAGAAAGTTGGGCACAGATTGCAGTCTACATCTCTGAGCTGCTGAAAACAAAAAAAGAAGAGGAACCGAGAAGATTGGTTGCTGAAGACAGTGAGGATGATGATGAGTAATTTCATTATCATCACATTTAATGAAATTGACTGAGACTTATGGTCGTAACAGAGGCTCCACCCTGAAGTAAGGCTGAACAGGCAGTTCCGGGGTGGCCTTAAGCCAAGTATAGGGTTTGTGGGTTTTTAGTAGGTAAGAATCCTGCACAGTTGTAAGTCCGGAAGCTTGCAATCTGTCTTTTGAAGATTTCCCCACGTTTCCCTCGAAAAACTAAAAAAAAAAAAAATATATATATTATTATTATTATTATTATTATTATTATTATTATTATTATTATTATTATTATAGGGAACGACATGTCAGTTAAATTAAAATGTTTGTTTTCTTCAAAATCCAATATGGCCTTGTACTTTCCCGGTAAACAACCAATATGGTCTTGTACCGGTTGCCAATACATAGTCATTAATCAAGAAAGCAATCATCGTCCTAGTCATGTACAGGTAATGAATTTTTTGTCTGCGAGTTTTCTGTAGAGGTAAAATGGAATAGTATTTTATGTTAGGCTTACCTGAATTTTAAATAATTCACTGCCTTGAAACAATAGTTGCACTTTACTGCGTCTCGGGTTTTCAGCGACTGCTACGGCGGTAAGACTTTTCTTTCCAAGTTTAAAAAAATAAATAAAATAAACCGTTATAAATACCTAATTTTAGGTTGTTACATGCATTACAAAAAATAAAATATGAAACAAAAAATGAAACAAGTTAGTTTAAAAAGATAATCCCACCTTCACTTGCAGTGGCTTGTTGCTGTTTCCTTCTAGTGGGCTCAAAAGTAAACTGGCTTCTTGTATCTCAGACAAGTAAGGTGTACCGGTTATCTGCACACAATTAAATTAAATAATGAATAATTACCTAATCAATAACTACAAATTTAAGGTTCATTAACATGGCATTATTAAAATAATCATTCATAAGTACTTACCAAAAAATAAAAGGATTTTTCGTCCACAGCTCTACTGTATACGTCCGTGTGCTAAAATGACAAGTGCATGACTAACGCAATCGTTATCAGTTAGCCTAGCAGCAGAAAAAGTTGTATTTTCTCATCGTTTTGACCTTGAATGGTTCTCTGTCTCTCTCTCTCGCACGGGTTCCCACGCCTCTTCAAATTCCTCAATCTGAATAAGATTCGTGTACCTAATACTAGTTTCATGTTTTTAATAAGGAACCAAAATGGTTACCTCTTATACATCAGTAGTCCTACTGGCTCAGGACCAAATGGCGGTCTCTGAATAAACAGCACACCTGCTAGCCACCACGAGGCAAGTAAGCTGATATCACACTTCCTGCTGACGTAGACATTCCTGCCTCGTCAGCACCAGCAACTGCTCCACGAGTCCTCTGGCTAGGTACAATATTCAGTCACCAGTGAGCTGGACTGTGTGCGTGTTAGCATTCAAAACATGTGTGTGTCTTATTATTATTATTATTAAACATTTTACTGTAATAATAATTACTAGCAAGCGGCTATCCTCAATATATGATCATGTTAACCACATACTTTCATCCTAAAACACATGGCTTTACCTAGTTCAATATTTAGGTTAGTTTATAACATTTCAGGCCAATGAACTTACCGTTTTGGCTCTTTGCGTACATGCACATGACTTGGTCGAGCAAATGTTATAGGTTTCCATATTTTAAAACCATTTACTGTGCCAGACAGCAGTCTCGCTTATCACCGTTTACCAGCATGTTAAAGATCCCCTTCAGGGTGAAAAGAAAATTCCTAGCACACTTAACACATTTTCAAATATTCGCCTCTATCCGTCATAGGAAATGTCACAAAACCAACCGTCATAAGCTGCCCCCACCCACATCCCAACAAAATAGCTATTCATTTTTCCTGGCACGGTCACCGAGATCTCCAACGTCTAAGAATCACTTGGACATATCCTACAACCGTCAGTAGTGTCAGAGGGCGATCTCGCTCATCATCGTTAAATAAAACGTTAAAGATCCCCTTCAGGGGTAAAGAATCTTAACATGCTTGTCACATTTCAAAATATTCGCCTTCATTCATTTGTCATAGGAAAAAATATCGAAAAGCAATCCCTCGTTTTGCCATACATCGCCCCCGTCGAAATAGCCTTTTCCAGTATTCACCATGCTCAGTCATAGCCTCGTTGTAACATACGTCAAGCGCTACCGGCTCTCTGTCTACAAGCACGCTTTTATTTAAAAAAAAAAAGTAGTACCGTGAAGAACTATACAGCCTATTTTCATATATCCTACTTATATTAACTGCCACTATCAACATACAAAATTTCAGTTTGATTGCTGTAATAGATTCGTAGATATTGAGTACCGACTAAATAATTCGGATGGTTGCCATGTTGGATTTTATATATGTAGGTCCTAGAGTTATGTAATGTCACATGAAGATAATTGTGTACGTGTAGCATTCAAACTTCAATCGCAAGATTAGGACACAAGAAGTGTATGTATGTCTACCCCTTATTATTCCCGTTTTCCAACGGGGTCGGGGATGAGATGCGATGGAAGTCTTTGTGGCGAGGATTTTTACGGCCGGATGCCCTTCCTGACGCCAACCTCATGAGAGGAGTTAATGAGAGATGAAACGAATGATGGTGAATGAAACTGGGCAAGGATGTGGAGGGAAGCGGCCGTGGCCTGTCAGAAGGTACCGTCCCAGCATTTGCCTGGTGTTGAAAACGGGAATCCACGGAAAACCATTTCAAGGACGGCCGACGGTGGAGCTCGAACCCACGCGTCTACCGAGTCAGCAGAGAGCTTGGCTCCATGACCTAATGCTGAGCTTTAGCCAGCGTAGCCACTACTGTCGGTGATTAGGACACAATAAGTAATAAGGAGATTTTAAAATTTCGCACAGCTGCCATCTTATGGTTATGGAAACAATTGAAATAAATTAGATGCCAGTGGATTAATATTCGTAAAAGGATTTACTGTACCAAATTTCACTGCACTTGGATGGTTAAATTGCGAGAAACGTCCATGTGAATATTTATACTTCGCGTCGCCGCCATGTTGGATTTGTGATCACCAGGTTATTTAAAGTCCTATAGGTGAACTTAAGTTCATAGTCCCTATGAACATAAAAAATCAGTTTGATTGCTATAATAGATTCGTATATATTCAGAGTCGTCTGAATACTTCGGATGGTCGCCATGTTGGGTTGTTAAATGTATAGCCCATAGAGTCATGTACCATTAAATGAAAACTATTACGTAGGTTCATTATTCAAACTTTCACTTCGATCGCTTGATTACGACACAAGAAATAAAAACTTAATTTTAAAATTCTCACAGTCGCTATCTTGAGGTTATATAAACAATTGAACTAAATTAGATACCAGTGCATTACAATGTGTATGAACATTTCCTGTACCAAATTTCATTGCGTTTGGAACATTAAATCGCGAGAAAGGTCTATTTTGAAATTTTCAAATTCGCTTGGCCGCCATGTTCGTTTTGAAGTTAAACGCTTTGTGAAAGTCTTATAGGTGAACTTCCAGTAGTGCCCTTTATCTCCGTATAAAATTTCGGGGTGATACAGCTAATAGTTTCAGAGATATAGAACGCCGGTGAAATATTTCGCTCATCCGCCAACTTGTGGTTATATAAACAATTGAACCAAGTTAGATGTCGGCGCATTACAATGTGTATAAACATATACTGTAACAAGTTTTATTAGGTTTGGTTGGTTAAATCGCGAGAAACGTCTATTTAAATGTTGCAAATTCGCGTGGCCGCCATGTTGGTTTTGTAGTTACCAGTTTTTCAAAAGTCACATAGGTGAACTTCTAGTAGTTCCCTTTATCACCGTAATAAATTCCAGGGTGTTATCGGAAATAGTTTCGGAGATATTGAATGCTGGTGAAATATTTCGCACAGCCGCCATGGTGGATTGGTGAGACGTAACAAAATTTAAAAGGGCACGGTCGAGGTCGCCCTGAAAAGTACTATGAACTTACTGAGCTTCATTGAAATCGCTCGAGCCGTTTAAAAGTTATTAGGGGACACACACACACACACACACACACACACACACACACACGGACAAAAGGTGATCTCATAAGCCTATCTTTTCAAAATTGAAAATAGGCCAAAAAAAATTAAAATTAAAATGCCTAGTTTGTCCTAGAGGTAGAGGTAGAGGGGGTAGTGACCTTTCATTCATTTGTCAACGTATTAGTTTGCAAAATAGTAAACATTCAAAATTTAAGGGTTTTCAAAAATCTCAAAAAATAAAAAAGTTTTATCATAAAAAATAAAGGTCATAGAGACCATTGGTTTGAACTATTGAACAACGTTGGTTTTCACGTTAATGCTTATACAAAAGTTAATCCACTGGTATCTCATTTATTCAATTGTTTTCATAACAACAAGATGGCAGCTGTGCGAAATTTTAAAAACTCGTTTTTACTTCTTGTGTCCTAAAAATGCGAGTGAAGTCTGAAAACCACACGTACACAACAATCTTCATGTAATAGTACAAAAATAAAAATCCAACCTGGCTACCATCTGCAATATTTAGTCGGTTATCAGTATCTACGAATCTAACATAGCAATCAAACTGAAATTTTGTATGTTGATAGAGGCAATTAATATGAGTTGGATATATGAAAATAGGCTGTATAGTTCTTCACCCAACTACTTGTTTTTCCTCCTACACCATTGAAACTTGCTGTCCGCCTAGAGGGCATACCCACCTTTCATTAACGTCAAACAAACTTTTTTCCAATTCACCGTTTCCATGATAGCACCAATCCAAAAAACAAATATTTTCATATATTTTTTATTTTTTAAATATCATCACACATGCTTAGCCTAGAGAACGTCATCCCAACGCCAACAATACCTCGTTCGTTAAAATCCCACCACGCGTTCGGGAGATATCGGCAAAGTTTTATGAAAGTAGGCGACTAAGCAGAACACTACGGCACAGTTTTAGTCCTAGAGGCTTGAAATTTATTTTGCGGGTAGAGGGGGTCAGGGCCATTCATTTATGTCAAACAAATTTTTTAGACATGTTCCTAGTTTCCAAGATATAGGAATTTCAAAATTGGACTGTTTAAAAAAAACATAAAGAAAAGGTTTTATTATAAAAAATAAAGGACATAAAGACCATTCGTTTGAACCATGGCACAACGTTCTACCATGTTTGGTTTTCAAACTATCGCCTACTTTCAAAAACAAAAATTTTCAAATTAAAAAGAAATATATATAATACGTGGTCCATAGGAAAGAGGACATCAGCCAGAGTCCAACGACTCCTCATTTGTCAACATTCGACCTTGGGTTCACGAGATATTGGCTTGGACTCACGTGGCGGCCATGACACTGGTTAGAACCCCTACCACTCCCCTACTCGCGATCTAAAGCATAGAAGCTCAGCATGCTACCGACTACGCCACCGAAGCCGCTAAACGTGTGTCTGTGTGTGCGTGTGTATGTGTGATTGATTGATTCGTGTGTGTCCCCCCTAATAACTTCTAAACAGCTGGAGCGACTGCAATGAAACTCGGTAAGATAATAACACTATTCCGGACGTTCCTGACCGTGCCCTTCAAATTTTGTTACGTCTCAGCAATCCAAAATGGCGGCTGTGCGAAATATTTCACCAGCATTCAATATCTCCAAAACTATTACCGATATCACCCTGGAATTGTGTACGGTGATAAAGGGAACTACTTGAAGTTCAGCTATGTGACTTATGAAAAACTGGTAGCTACAAACCAAACATGGCGGCCAAGCGAAGTTGCGACTTTTAAATAGACATTTCTCGCGATTTAACCAACCAAACGAAATAAAACTTGGTACAATATATGATTATACACATTGTAATGCGAAGACATCTAACTTCGTTCAATTGTTTACAAAACCTCAAGATGGCGGCTGTGCGAAATATTTCACCGGCATTCTATATCTCTGAAACTATTACCGATATCACCCTGAAATTTTGTACGGAGATAAAAGGTACTGCTGGAAGTTCATCTGTGTGACATTCAAAAACCTGTTAACTACAAAACGAACATGGCGGCCAAGCGAATTGGAAACTTTTAAATAGACTTTTCTCGCTATTTAATAATCCAAACGCAATGAAACTTGGTACAGCAAATGTTTATACACATTGTAATGTACTGGTATCTAATTTAGTTCAATGGTTTACATACCCTCAAGATGGCGGCTGTGCGAATTTTAAAATTAAGTTTTAATTTCTTGTGTCGTAATCATGCGATCGAAGTGAAAGTTTGAATAATGAACCTACGCAATAATTTTCCTTTAATGGTACATGAAACTATGGCCTATACATGTAACAATCCAACATGGCGACCATCCGAAATCTTTAGACGGATCTCAATATATACGAATCTGTTACAGCAATCAAATTGATTCTTTTTATGTTCATTGGGGCTATGAACATAAGTTAACGTATAGGACTTTCATTAACCTGTTGATCGCAAATTCAACATGGCGGCGACGCGAATTATAAATATTCACATGATCGTTTCTCGCAATTTAACCATCCGAGTGCAGTGACATTGGTACAGTAAATCCTAACACAAATGTTAATCCACCGGCATCTACTTTTTTCAATTGTTTCCATAACCACAAGATGACTGCTGTGCGAAATTTTAAAATCTGGTTTTTATTTATTTTGCCATAATCATGCGATTTTAGTTTGAATACTACACATACACAATAATCTTCATGTAACAATACATAACTCTAAGACCTACATACATAACAATCCAACATGGCGACCATCCGCAATATTTAGTCGTTTCTCAATATCAACGAATCTATTACAGTAAACAAACTGAAATATTTTATGTTGATGGATGCAATTAACACAAGTAGGATATATGAAAATAGGCTGTACAGTTCTTCACGGAACTACTTCTTATAATTATATAAGAAGATGGGGATTGGATGAGACTCGTTGATTTGGTTGTAGAATGATGGAACGTGGCTCGATTTACGCATGGCAATGCTTTCATATAGCCGTGGTAGGTTTCTTCGAGGAAAGGCCTTTACATACCACTTTAGGCAACAATTACACATTATTGGAAGTCTTCTTCGCCGCTCTAAATCTTCGCATTCTTTCTCTGGCAGCCTGTCTTAGTTCTTCCGTCCAATGCCTGTTCATTTTTATTTCGTCGTTGAATCCGTGGAATTTGTCGACAACTGACCTAACCTTGCCGCGCTTTAAATTTCTTCACTCTTTAGTCCAACCTGATGAAGATCCTTCCGCACCTCCCTGAACCATTTTTCAGTCACCTTAGGTCTACTGTCGAGTATATTCATCAATTAATCGCATGTATTGTCTTTCCAGGTTACGGCATAACCCCCCATTACAATTTGTCAGACACAATAGGTCTACTGTCGAGTATATTAATCGCATGTATTATTATTATTTATCGTATGACTTTTAAAATCATGCAGAAACAAGAATGAAAGATGACAGAAAGTACTATATACAATATATACATAAATACACATGACAAGAAACAGCAACATATCTATATTTTTAAGTCCAAACTATCCAGCCACAGTATCACAGAAGGTGTGGCCTGAATAAAGTCCAGTGGATCACCTTCATAGGCCCGCAGTCTGCACTCGAATGCAATGTGTTGTATAGACTGGGAAGGAGCACCGCAGTCACACTGGGGGGACGGAACTTTGCCCCATCTGAACAAGGACTCTGCGCAGATTCCGGTATTTGTGCGGATCCTATTTAGAGCAGTCAATGCCCTCCTTGGGAGGTGAAATCCTGGAACTGGACTGTTTTTGGAAAGTAGAGGCCAAAGCAGGTGGTCAGTATTGAGAGTCCACTCTCCTTTCCATTCGTTGAATGGATTAAACTGGTTCTCAGTTAGTTCCTGTGCAAAAACAATTGGCGGATGTCTGGACTTCAGCCTGCCTCTCTGAAGATCTGGGATGTCATCGTGAATGGGAAGGTTCAAATTAGCCATGATCTTGTCATATTCTCTGAGAAGAGCGACTTTTCTCCGCAGGTGAGGTGGCATAATGTGGCTGAGGACAGGAAGCCAATAAGAGGGAGTGGGTCTGATGACTCCGCTGATCTTCCGCATGGTATTGTTGAGCTGGGTATCAATCAGTTTCACATGAGGACTATTTATCCATACTGGAGCACAATATTCAGCCACAGAAAAGACAAGACTTATAGCAGAACTCCTTAGGGTTTCTGCAGAGGCTCCCCACGATGTGCCACAAAGTTTGTCGAGGATGTTGTTGCGACTTTTTATTTTAGCTGCTGTATTCTCAAGGTGTTTTCTGAAAGAAAGGGTGCGATCCAGAGTAATGCCCAAATACTTAGGAAATTTGTTGTTCCTGAGGATAGTTCCTCCAAAGGGTACTTGAATTACATTGTTTGCCATTTTGTTGTTGAGATGAAAACAGGATACCTCAGTTTTAGTTAAGCTTGGCTTAAGTCTCCACTTGATGAAATACCTTTCAAGGATAGCCATGTCCTCTCCAAGCGTTTTTTCAGTTTCACTGATGCTGCTGTGCCTTGTGGCAAGAGCTATATCGTCAGCATAGCAGAACTTCTTTGACTGAGTTTCCGGTAGATCTGATATGTATAGGTTAAAGAGGAGTGGAGCTAGTACCGATCCTTGTGGAAGACCGTTGTTCAGTTTCCTTTGCTTGCTTATTTGTGTCCCCATGATCACTTGGAAGATCCTGTCACTGAGCATGTTCGTGATGAGCTTGACAGTTGTTTTACAAGAAATCACTCGGTGTAGTTTGTATATTAACCCTTCTTTCCAAACTGTATCGTAAGCAGCTGAGAGGTCTAAAAATGCAACAGAAGTTTTCAGTTGCAGTTGAAAACCAGCCTCTATATATGAGGTAAGGGTAAGAATTTGGTCACAGCAGCTGCGTTTTGGTCTGAAGCCCGCTTGTTCAATAGGAATATGTTGGGTGATTATAGGGCAGATTCTGTTGTAAATCAGTCGTTCTAGGAGTTTGTAACAGCAGCTCAGTAAAGCTATTGGTCTATAATTTCCGGGTTGATCTTTTGGTTTTCCAGGTTTCAAAATGGCAATAATCTTGCTTTTCTTAAATTCTTTAGGTATCGCCCCCAGTTTCAAGATATCACTGAAAAAGCTAGCGAGCCAGTTCCTAGCATTGTGGCCTAGGTTAATTAGGAACTCAGGATGGATGCCATCAAAGCCAGGAGCCTTTCCGCTTTTCAAGTCGTTTATTGCTACGTTTATTTCTTCACGGTTAAAAGCAGCTGCAAAGGATGATGTCTGTGGAGATTATGTTTTAAGGTGTCTGAGTTCCTTCTTCACCATCTTAGTATGGAGTTTGTCTCGAGTCGCTCGTGAGGTTAAATAATGTGACTAGCAATTGTATCAGGTGTAATGTCAGGCTTGTCTCGTCCTCCAGATGAGCTCCCTCCAAGTTTCCTCAGGAGATTCCAAGCTTTCCTGCTTGAGTGTTGGAAGTTCAGCCCTTCAACAGTATCCACCCATTTCTGCTTCCGTGAAGCATCCAAGCTATGCAGAAGTTCCTCAGAAACTTCTTGCTCACCTGATTCAATATACTCATTAAAAAGATATTCGCTCTGCTCGTTCCATCCTGGCACATATTCTTTCCTAAACCCCCGTGGAATATGTTTCTTGGCTATTGAGGTAATCAGTCCAACAAATCTATGGTAGGAGCTACTTTTTGCTGGAATCCATCTGATACATCGATCTACTTCTTTTGTAAATTTAACCCAATCCGCCTTGCTAAAATTCCATCGGGGTCTTGGCAGTGTAGATATCAAGGGCACAGAAATTCCTATATCTAACAGTATTGGTCTGTGTTGACTACGTGGAAAGTTATCCATTATTATTCTCCTGGCAACCTACAGTGATTCCTGTCACTGCAGACCATCCTGCCATTTACGCAGGGGACTTCAACAGCCACCATGAAAACTGGAATTATGCCCAAAACGATCGCATGTATTATTTCCAGGTTACGGCATAACACCCATTACAATTTGGGTACAATCATGTTGATACACTAAATAGCATTTAGATATAATGCACACTTTCCAGGGCTGTTCAAAATCTATCGTCAGTATTCAGACAGGTACGATTGTCTATTGGGATGGCCAAAATTATTTTGGGAATGTAATACAGATGTTCTCCAAGCGATCTGGCCAACATGTTTCACTAAAATTGACATATTGAAGCTCGTGATGTTCCCTTGAAATTGAAATAAGGTACTTCCTGTCATTAGCCCGGACACACACCAATCCTGCTAAGAGCGTTTTGATTGGAACCTTACATGTCCTACCTTGGAGTCATGGAGCGCGACTCCATATCTGAGAGCACATCGTGTCGTGGCATGCAACAGGAGCACCGAACACAGTACGATACCTGTTAAGTCATCAATTGACACGCTCTGTCATTGACTGCAAACAAGCGCTGTACAAACACAATATTTTATTGATCAAGATAACCTTATCCTGTCAGTCAGACGGTAATATTATCCCCGTGTTCAATATTATTTTATCGTATGGCCGCGATGCCGGGTGCAAGCTGTTTTATTTTTACGCCCAGAGGGCGGCTTGCATGTCAAATTTTGTCGTTCCTTGGAACACTATGAAATTCAAGAACGTTATATATCTAAGCTCCTTGACACTATAGCGCATTCTTATAGAGAAAGGAGGTACTTTGTGTTGGTGGAAAATCCCGAGATTAATTTTGCCATCATGAATATGGCTTACTGAATTCAAATGGGTTCTTTAACATGCCAACAACGTATTGCATGTGTGCCGTGATATTTGTCACCTTTCAAAATCTCTTTCCACGGCCAGGAGCGATCCTGGAAGCTTGGTGTTAGTAGTCCAACACGATAACCACTCACCTACCGTGGCAATCTCGATAAAACTACAACACTCATATGATGTGCAAGCACGCTGAGGTAAAGGGAGGAGAGGGGGGTGTTATGCGTCTTCGTTCAGCCATGAAATGTCATTGACCTTGCGGGTCATATTTCTTGTGAATTATGTGGCAAACATAAACACATATTGCCAATGCCCCACTTACGCTCCAGGCCCCCTTGCTTGTAGTACAAGCAGTAATTTTTGGATTGACAATGATTAATCTAGTAGTGGTCATAAATTCTAAATTAAGATGGCCTCACATACAAGCACAAGCCTATCCTGGGGGCTGTGCTCCAGGCCACCTTGATCATAGGGAAGATGAAAATCCACAGCCTGCTTCCAGTCGACCGACCGGATCAGGGAATGGGATGAATGAAGCCCCTATCTAGCGGCGAGGATATGAACTGTGCCGACTGCCGAGGCCTGTCGCACTCCCCTGGGGCAATGCTTAAATTAATGACAGATGAAATGTTAGTGAAGAGTGTTTCTGGAATGAAATTGTGACAGGGAATTCCGGAGTACCCGGAGATGAACCTGTCTGCCTCTGCATTCTCCAGCACAAATCTCACATGGAGCGACCGGGATTTGAACCATGGACCAGCGGTGAGAGGGCAGCGTGCTGCTACCTAAGCCACGGAGGCTCCCTTACTCGTAGTAAAAGCAGTAATTTTCGGTCTCACTGAAACCTTCACGGACCAATAGTTTCTCACTCTGCATTACCTGAGTAGTGTATTTTGTGTCCCACATGTTGGCAATATCATAGCAAACACTCGTATCAAGTTGGTTGGCCTTCCGATCAGAAATGTCTCTTCATGGGTGAATTCCGAGGTGACTATACAGCCCAATGCGGGAGGCACACAATTTGCCGCGGTGACGACAGGTGGTTCCAGGTGGGGCATCCACGTTCCTTCCATTTCTTCTAATCCTCCTCGAGCATCGCTGGTGATATTGCTCCAACTGTTTGCGGTGTCGTCTATTGCATGTCCAAGATTCAGATCCATAAAGTAAGGTGGGAATTACAACTGAGCTGTACACAAGGATCTTCGTGGCAGCATTGACATAATGGTTGTCAAAAACTCTATACGTTAGTCTGGCAAAAGTAATGTGATGTGTGCCCTGAAACAGTTTAAGAGACCTCATGCGCAATGACAATCCTCCTTATTTCGAATTATAGATATGTTAGTATTAGCATTATTGAAAGAGCGCACAATGTGCAAAACAGAGTAACCTACTGTACATTATTCCAAGCCCGATTGGGTTATTGGTTTATGACTTTGTCGGCTATAGTTTGCATGATATCAATAACAGGATTTACTGCATTCGTCACACAAATTCTTTAGTTGGTTGGTGGAATCTCTTGTATTGGCAGAACTTGTAGTGAAAGCTATGCGTAGCGTGTACGATTCTACTTTAATACCGACTTTCGCACTCAAATATATAAGTGAAATTTTGATTTGGGATGCCTTTCATCTGTCTTCTTCGTCTCATATTAGGACCTAGAGGTGGTAAATTTCACTCAATGTGTTTTGATTTTATTTACCGTAGATAATCTGTAGTTCTAAATTCTTGAATGAGGTTATTGGTTTATACACGCAGCGTGAGTATAATTTATTCTCACGGCTATGAACTAAGTATTTATTGTTGTGATATTTGTACAGGAATGTTAGAGGCACATTGTTCATTGTACATCCGTTCATCGACTCTTCGTGCAAAGCGAATGGAATCATATCCAATCTTAATTACTCAAATATTAAAAATTGGGTCAAGAAATGAACATTTATCACGTCCGACAACCGTACATCCGTAACAATGAGCATTTAACACGTCCGGCCACTTTACACCCGTAACAATGAGCATTTACCACGTCCGGCCACTTTACACCCGTAACAATGCAGGCTTGCTGCGATTAAATTGTAGAACATAAATACATTGGCTTTAGTGTTTGAGTATTTTCTTTAGAAACGATCTTCCAAGACCTTCGTCCTGCCATTTGAGAGATCATGAGTGTGCTCTCTTTCTATTTGTTGAGGGTGTATTGATTTCGTTATACTACTGTACTTTGAATAGTAAAAGAATCATAATTTTGTTTAAAATAATCCGTATATGTTTAGTTCAATGTATGAATAGTTCAATTTAATATACGTAGTGGACTGAGCGTGACCCTCAGAAGAGAGTCCTGTCCAGTAAAGTCCTATTGACGGGTACAGTATGCATGTAGGTGTGTTGCAATAAACAGTTTGTAAATTACTTTTATGTTAGATATAATATCGTCTTCTCCCTTAGGAACAGACTTTTTCCTCAGTGATAATTTCTCTATAAATCAGTTTAGCCTCTGAATATCGGTGCATATCAGTGCGGAATTTCTTGCCGTCATACCGAATGGAAAAGGAAGTACACCTTCCAGGCATATTATTAGCCTATTCTCATCTTAGGCTTTTGATATCACCTTTTGTCCATGTGTGTTTTCGTAATAAAATCTAAACGGCTGGAGCGATTTCAACGTGGTAATGACACACGTTGTCTGACTCTAACCGTGTCTTTAAAATGTTAATACTTTACATGAATCCAACATGGCGGCCACACGAAATATTTAACCGATATTATATTTCCGAAACTATTACAGATACCATCCTGAAATATTATTGTAAGGCTATAGACAATACTAAGTTATATTGAGCTATGTGGCGCTTAAAATCGTAGTAAGTACAAAACCAGCATGGCGGCCAAGCAAAATATAAATTTCTCAATATGAACATACATGTGCACATGTTCATCAAGCAACATAAGAATTGAGTTAGCAATAACTCGTCCATTGTCGTGTGAAGAATATAAAACACTGTTTTAATTCAATAAACAGTCCATCAAAACGTAAATTTAGTAGGCTATTTGCTCTTGAGTAATTTCGCGAGTGATAATAATGACTTCAAGGAAATCAAAAGACACGACGTAGAACACAACTGAAAGAGGTGTAACAGTTTGAAGGTATCACATCAGTTAGAGATTTCTTAGATTGATTATTTATCTCACATTATACCACTATGACGTTTCGAATTTTCAATACGATGCGTCACGAATATTGATAGAACCAAATCTGGTTGGATGGCTTAGGTAGCAGTTTGATATTTATGTCACGTGGTAAGTTATTCTTTGATAGGAGGTATATTGTGACAAGTTACGTGAACAATTAGCGAGCAGTTTGTCACACAAGCAGCGAACGTGAATGTGGCAACACCGAGCACTAATTCATGACAATATACCCCAACATCTTCAGCTCCACTCATAGCGCCAGTGCTGCTGCAGTGACTCAGTGAGGAAAGCAGTGGCATACTACCTCACTCCGGACCTTTCTTAATACGCAACATTGTGTGTTTTGTTGTTTCCCCCCATAACCTATGGCTGTGACATTTGAGAATCCGACCAACCTTCAGGGTGACTACCCAACGGTGAGAATAAGTGTTTTTGGTATTAAAGTTTAAATAAGATACTTACGACTTGGAGAAACGTACGAATTATTTGAATTCCACTCCACACTAAAACAAACTGTGATGATTTATGTGACCCCGTTTACGATACGGTGTATTACTTCTTTTATCGACCGTATATATATGTTTACTTATCGTTGATCCGTGTTCTCGTTTTCATATTTAATAAGTGGCAAGGACAAATTATTTCCTCATTTAGAATACAGTACACGGTAAATTTCAGGAAACAATATAGTTTGTTTCTGAGCACGCTATATATTTTCCATGTTGTTAATCTCATAACAGGCAGTGGCTTATTGATTCCCGTATAAAGGACTAAATAGACACTTATTCACTGTTAATAAGGCAATAATTCCAAACTATTAACTCAATAGCCAAACTTTCCACTTATTTCAGAGAGTACAGCAGACATAAACATGGAATTTTAAGATAAAATGATCTTAATATGGCACTAGAATTTGCCCTGTCTTAATTTAAAGCTCCCAACGTTTCTAAAGGTAACTCACACAACACAAGCACAACTTCAGCAATGGAAAACGTGTGTCGGAAATCACGGAATGATGCGCTATCTATAATAGCCTACACGCGTACTTCAGTAAACTCTTTAGCTGATCGTACTGCTTCATGTTAATAACTTTACCAAATTTTGAACGAAGGAATATTAATTTTCTTAAATAAACGAGCGTATAATATATAATTAATTCATAAAACCAACAGTGCCCGTTTATGGATGAGAAGTGGCGCAACCTATTTTTATAAAAGACAAATATTTCATGCGTAGGAATTTTAGTTTGGCAAAAGTAGAAGAATCTAACGTGGTATGTTGAGATCTCGGGGGTTTTACGGGATGGGTAGGAGGGATTCTTGAAGCCAAAATTCCTAAAAACACACAAAATCAGGAATCATTATATAATTAGAAACACCATCTATAAATAAGAAAATAAATAAAATAAATAACTAATCCACCTAACTTTATTCTCATATAAAATAGTAGAACCCTCTCCTTGATTATAATAGGTCGGTGAAATTTAGGATGGAAATGAATCGCGCATGTAAATCAATAAATATTAAGTAGTTCCGTGACGATCTAAAGAATCTACATTTCTAAAAATTTAAGATTCATGTCAATGATTAATCTATATAGACTTATCTAGAATAATAACGGAATTAAGTTGGTAATACTAACATTTTAATTTGGTCGAAATATGCCTGAAATAGTGTACCCTAATAGAGCACTACAGTTGGCAGCCATGGTGACTGAATATATTCTTAATTCCATCTCTTAAAGTACAAAATGCAGATACAAAATTGGGTTTAAGTCCATTGGATAGCATCGACGTTACATGCAGTTACACATTGGATCAAACAGAGCGTAAAATCATGTTGGCCACTAGCCTATGTCATGTATGTGTTTCTCAGAATTAATCTGATATATTATGATGTATTATTGTGCCAATTTTGCACGAAATCCATGTGTTAGTATAGAAGTTACATGTACTTATAAATTGGACCTATCAGCAGGCTTAGAATCATGTTGGCAGCACTGGCGTATATTAGCTTCTCCAAATTATTCTAGATCGTCACGTATTATACGTATGCAACGTTTAGAGCTGTTGGCATGCATATTTTCGGTATGTCTGCCTCTTACTATTCCAGTTTATTCCAACGGGGTCGGGAATTAGATGCGATGAAAGTCTTTGGAGCAGATGGTTTTTACTTCCGGATTCCCGACCTGACGCCAACTTCAAGAGAGGAGTTAATGAGAGATTAATTGAATGAAGGTGAATGTAACTGGGCAAGGATGTGGAAGATAGCGGCCGTGGTCTGTCAGAAGGTACCGTCCCAGCATTTGCCTGGAGTTGAAAATGGGGAATCCACGGAAAACCATTTCAGGGACGGCCGACGGAGGGGCTCGAACCCACATCTACTGAGTCCGCGGAGAACTTGGCCCCATGGCCTGGAACTGCGCGTTAGCGAACATAGCTACTGCTGTCGGTGATTTCACAACCCTAATTAAATCTGAGATATTATCTGACGACTTCTAGGTATAGCCTATCTTCTCTACCATCATTGCCACGTCTGCGTAAACATTTATCATGTGGGAAGCCATTTTTCAGTGTTGCATTAGTAAGATTGTACAAACGTATTGAGTCACTGTAAAGCATTAAATCTCGAGTGTAAAAATGTTCAATTAATACTGTGATATATTTCAGGTTAAATCACCCCTCAAATAAGTGAGAAACAGTAAGATGGTATTCCTTGTCAAATACATGATCATCCCTTTGTTTCCTTCCAAGAAAGAATTATTAATGATGCCTTGAAGTACACTGCAGGAACTTTATTTATTTCACACATCTTCTGGATGATACGCTAACAACGATTTTCACATTTTCTTGTAAGGCTCTAATGAAAACAAAATTTCAAATGAATATTAATTTCAGAAACACTAGTAACAAAGTACAATAAATCAAAATATGTATCATACACACCAGCCAACTGTGTTACTGACAAAAACTTCGAGCTTGAAAATACACAAGCAAACTACTAAAACAACAACCAACCGTAGGGTTATGATTTAGTTGTTAGTTTTTACGAAAGAAAGAAATGAATGGTTAAACGTGAAGCCCTATCAATATGACATCCTAATACAATGTTTCGAGCATGGACATTTGTTAAGTCATATGGAATCATTTAGAGCAAAGCATGATTGTGTTCATATCAATGCATATATTTAAGGAAATGTAAGCAAGCTATAATATGTCTACAAGGTAAAGAACTTGCACCGACTCCCATCACCAGGTGGAGGGGATTAGTCGCAAGCTATGCAGCAGTGGGAGAGTATTGTTTTCCAACTTCCTCTCATATAGCAGTCTGAAATGCACCGAGACTAGACAAGTGTGAGATACCCGAGCCAAGCTTAGAGCTAGTTCTTTATCTACGAGATATATTATATTATAGTTCAAGAAAATAAAGAATAACCCAGAACTACCAATACACTGTGACATTGTTGATGTTCGCATGAATCGTCTAAGATCTCGAAATTTATCAACAAGGACTGCAACAGACTTGGAGAATACCAACTTCATAATAATTAAAGAATGGCAGGGAAGACAGGATACTAAGCCTGGATCAACATTACCACGCATTGGATCATCGCTGCCACCTGTATTTGATTTTCCTCGGAAAACATGGTCAACTCTCAACAGGATTCTTACGGGTCATGGCAACTGTGCAGTCTTCCATTATTAATGGAAAATAATTTATTCACCTAACGGTGTTTGAGGTGCACCTAAGCAGATCATTCAGCATATCATCACCAAGTGTCTTAAAAGAACGTACAGTGGCAACGTTACTGATTTCGCTCATGGATCACCAGAGACAATTACTTACATAAACAATTTAGATATAGTTTGTCTACGTTTCTTAAACTATTAAGCATCTGTGTACATATTTTATCTGTAAATCCATACGCTAAATAAATGAATATAGCTTGTAGTATTCTTCTCCTTTAGGTGCCCTCTCATACTGCAGGTTGGCACTTGACATAGAAATTTGGTCCTTAGTAAATCGGGAGAATAGTAATATGTTGTATTTGAAAGACTGTGTCCACCACCTACACTGTGCTTCTTTCAATGATCAACTGAAGGAACTTATATGTTATGTTGTGCATAATACATCATACAAATATTCCAGGGTTTAAAAACATTTCCCCTCCCATTCTAAAAATTTAATAATTTAGTTTCAGATGAGCAATCATACGGTTTGGTGGTTTTAATTGTAGAAATGTTCCATTTGTTTCCTTCCTTCTATCTTTCATACTTTTTTTCCACAGTTAAGTATACCATAAGAATATATTTTTAAAATTATATAAATATTTATAGATACATTTTCATTCGCTCAAGAACTTCCTGGTCTGTTACTTTGACCAACCCAGAATAAATTCAGTATTCACACGTGAGCCTTATTTCATACAATAGAAAGCTACCATACTACAGTTCACGCTACAGTTTTGGCCAGTCGGCCGCGTTGCGCAGTCGAACACAGGACAGTCGGTGAGTTTCTGGTATGTGCTATTGATACGCAAGTTGCTTTCAACACAACTGATGACCCACGTATCAACTGCACAAGGCTGAGCACCTTCACAGTGACTAAAACCAAATTTATAGAAACAAATCTTACATTCTTCGTTACAGTTACGAATAGTTAATTAATATAAGACATTTTACTATAATTCATAAAATTTGGCCATGTGTGTAGTTGAATTACAAATGCGTGGGAAAATAGGATCACAAAAATTGACTTTTGCGTAGACTAAGGTATACGAAGTATTTAATTTGGAAAAATGCATATATAGGGCATTATAACAAATTGGGGCTAAGACACAACAACATTCCCTAAAGGGACAATCAATAACATTGTAATGCACTAGAGAGATTCCACAGCAACTTCATAGTCATTACCAAATGTCCATTCTCTGTATTACTGGTGTTATCATTGGAGGATATAATCAAGTACCGTAGCTAAAGCATGTCCTTACGCTTTGCTGGCTTTATTACCCTTGTACCATTGTACTTTTTTGACAGTTCAATCATCAACCAGTGATAGCCAACCTTCCACGAATGTCCCTTTTCTCTTTATATTCGTTCATTCATTTCCGTGTCCGGTCAACATTTCCAAATAACTGCAGCTGCGATGGCCTTGTTACTTCCTCTAAAACATCTTCCATTGTGCATGGGTTGTCCAGGAGGGGGCAGATTAGTAGGTGGCTTAGGTCTTGTTCAGCCCCGCATTCACAGAGGTGTCTGCGTATGCTGGAAGGATCCCCCATTTTTGCATGTTGGTCTTTCATCGAGGGCACCCACTCTTATCTACACAGGATAAGGTATATCGGCGCCAGGAGCCAGTTCTTCCTTTAGTGACGTGTCTGTGGGCAGTGAGCCCCTCCATCAATTGAGACGAGTTGTCTCTGGTGTTCTCTCCAGCGGGAGAGTCCCAGCAAGGAAACTCTTTCGGGATCTGAGGTGAGACCTTGCTGCCTGGTTAACACAATTATATTCTAAACGAATGAAAATAATAATAATTATTGACTAAAGTGCAATTGATTTATTTATTACCCAAAGGTTCATATATATTAAATTCCCTGTGACATAGCATTATTCATAAATTCTTGCACCACAATTGCAACGGGGAGCTGCACCAGTCCATCATCAAAGGTTCAAATCCCGGAGCTGACAGCAGCCATCTTGATTATGGGTTTCAACACTTCATTGCAAGTCCCAGGGCAACTATCCCAATCCAAGACCCAAAGTACACACACTACTACAGTCACCAAAATAGCACAGGTTATTGGAATAATCAGCACATGAATACCATGTACCCAGTCCTGAAACTTGACCTGTAACAAACAACCTTTTTTAAAAATCAGTTGAGTAAGACCTAAAATGTGATTGCAGTCGGTATTAGTAGAATACTTTTCTATGCTTTGAATATTGCGTAATCGCGAGGACATATTGCATCATCATGCGAGAGATCACATGATATGTCTGCAGTGTTCGCGACAAAAAAGTTTGTTTGACATAAATGAATGGCCTTGACCTGCTCTAACCCGACACCAAATTTCAACTCTCTAGGACAAAATAAA
Source organism: Meconema thalassinum (assembly GCA_946902985.2). Taxonomy (NCBI): domain Eukaryota; kingdom Metazoa; phylum Arthropoda; class Insecta; order Orthoptera; family Tettigoniidae; genus Meconema; species Meconema thalassinum. Next base: position 63,908,198 of record OX336390.1, on the reverse strand, counting down.
TTGAATTTTGAAAATAGGCTATATTTCCAAAATTAGGAAATCTATAAAAAGTTTGTTTGACATAAATGAAAGCTCTCTATCTCCTCTACCAGTAAACCAACTCTCAGGTGTATAGGACAAAAATGAAAAAAAATGTTTAAATGGGGTCTTGGTTAGCGGAAATGTTTTAGGTGTACTAACATTTGAATGAGACTGTACGGGTGCGGCATTCATGGACACCCATTTGGTTATCCACACGCGTTTGCTTAGTGCTCTGCTTGTGTTAGTAGCAAGAAGAGATTGACCCTTGACCGCTTGAATCGGATAACCTTTGTCCCGCGCGCGGCTGTTATCGTTCTTTGACTAGCGAGAGCATGCTGAACGTGGGGGGTCCGGCTTGCTACTCCATATAGGATGTGCAGCTGTTAGTTAACAATTTTTTGCGTGTTTGCATGCTCTGTGGTCTCATTCTATATATACCGTTCTTTGAATGCATGAAATGAATATTGGCTTGTTTGCTTTAAATACTTAACCATCATTATTGAACTCTGAAATTATTTTAATGAGAGAACAAGTTTGGATATCAGTTCACAAACCTTCATTCATGTGATACGATTAAAGAGCTTTTTGCATCTTAAGTTTATACTATATAAGAGGAGGTTACTATGGAGCAGTAGTTAGATATCACAATCAACATGAGTCTATGTGAAAGCTTAATCCAAAAGTTGAAGAAACTGCAAGCAATCAAGTCGTTGGCAAATAGCGCCAGAATGCAAGGACTAAATTTCGTCATCAGTGCCACGAAAGTGGAGGAGGCTGCGTGGTATGATACACTGTCAGCAAGTGAAAAGGAGATTTTTAATTGCGAGATTTTGGAGTTGGTGAGAGACCCGTGCCACGTTCAAGAGATTACTTTTAACGGGGTGACGGAACATAATTTAAATATAATAATTGAAAAACTCAGAGCGATCTGGTTAAGGCCACTCAACCTGCTTGATCTTCCTCCACTTGAGGAGGATGAGCATATGCAAGGAGAACATCGAGTAGAAGAGGAAGAGGACGATGATGATGTTGTTGAAATTATTTAAAAAGGACAGTGGGTGGAGAGAGTGATATTTTTTCAATGTATGTTTTTAAAAAATATATTTATTGCAATCATTGTGGTTTACATTAATTATATAATACGAAATAGTGAAAACAAAATGGTATGATCTTCGTTCTTAAAGTGGTAAGTAGTTCTTCTTTTCCGACAAGATGCTGAAAATTGAAGATGCTGTCTGCAGAGTTGAATATGCTGGTGATCTTGTGTGGAAGGTAAGTACAATCATTCTTTTCTTTCTTGAGTGTGTTGGTTTTCGTGAGCTGAAAATATATAGAGACACATTAATAATAATAATAATAATAATAATAATAATAATAGTAATATTTTTTGCGATGAATTTAAAAAAACTTACATTGTTTTAATTAGAATATGTTTTTGTTCGAAATCCAAGAGTTGTGAGTTGAATCGAATCCTAGCCTAGATACGAAGGCTTGGGTTCCTATTCTACGTAGTACTTTGTCAACTAAGTAAATATTAGGATGTTTGGTTCGTTGTAACTCTGCTTCGTAAAATGCCCCAAATATCGGCAATTTTTTATTATATTTTAAAAGATATGTTCTTGGATTAGTATTTTGAACTTTATAAATTGTAAATAATTCCGTAGTCCAATTAGCTTCGTACGCTTTGCTGAAATGTTTCTTGATTTTTGATATTCTTACAATGTCACCAATTTTATATTTTGGTTTTCTTAAAGTTCCATTATATTGAGTTGGCAATCGGGGTTGATTGTTTCTTTTTCCATCAATAGGTTTCATGCCAATGCTGCGTTGTATATTGTGAATATACTTTACTAATAACTCGGGAAAAATATTTACCCATCGGTATGAACCAAGTGTTGTGAACTCTTTCCACATCGATTCCTTAAGAGTTCGAATAATCTCTCTACTACACTCGCTTTTATGGAGCTCCCAGTGGAATAATGCTTTAGATTTTGTTTCTGAGACCATGTTTTGAATTCACTGTTATAAAATTCCGTTCCTCGATCAGTGTGAAAATAATTGGGCAATCTTTTACTTTGAGAATAAACAAATTTTAAACTTTTTACAATCTCACTTCCTTTTTTGGTTTTAAGAGGAATTGCCCATGCATATTTTGAGTAAACGACAATAATGGTTAATAAATATTTAAATCCATTATTCCATTTTGCAATTTTTGACATGTCCACAAGATCAGCTTCATGGAGGTCATCGATTCCTTTGCTAATAACATGTCGTCTTTTAAACTTTTTTTCTAAGAGGGGCATGAAGTTCTTTTGCAATTTCTCGTCTGATTTCGTTCATAGTTAATTTCTAAACAAAGATTTATAACATACTGTGCATTGTTTTACAAATGTTTGAATTTTTATTCAATATATCCTGCATTTCTTAGTTCTTCTTCAATTGCAAAGATTTCGCTGTCAAGTCCCGTGTGACCTGCAGCTTTCGATGCAATTAATTTTTTAAGTCTTGATACTAATTTGTTTGGTTCATTCCAATGGACAAATTCAATATTGTTTCCTCCTTCGAATTTCCAAATGGCTTGTGGTTTGATGTGTTTCTTTTGGCCATATCCAGTATGCATCGTAGTATTTGCTTCTTCATTCTCATCTGTTGTTTTTATAATTCTATCTATGTCTTCAGTAAGAAGGGGTTCGATTATATTTTTATACTTATGAGATTGTGTTCCTCTCGGAGCTGCATTGCTTGCATAATTTCTTTTGTGCACGTTTGAAACATTTAATAATTTCAAATAAGAACTTAAATCACTCCTATCGATTAGAGAGTGATCTGATACTTTCCTTTGAATCAATTCAAGTAGACCTTCTGTTATAGAAAATTTTTCACCACCAACTTTTTTCCACTTTTTATCAATGAAAACTCGTTCACGTCCCAACTATTGTTTATCATTTCTTATCGTTGTTCTATCCACGTTTTGTTTAATGAACGGATCGAAGTAGCGGTTAAGTAGTGTAATTATTTTGATGCTATCTCCATCTTCTTCGTCTGAAGTAGCAGTTGATTCAGAATCATCATTTTTTTCTTTTTTGATTTTTTTTTTAGTTGACGTTGTATTAGCAATAGCTACAAGCTGATTTAATGAATTTGTTACTGGTTAAAACTTAGTCTCTCTATCTAATTCTTGACGTCTAACATCATTTTGAAGTGAAAGATACTTGTCCTTAACATCTTTTTTTAAGCGTGAAAGTTTATCCTTTACTCGACTTTCAGCTTTAATCTTCAAGCTAAACTAAAATTGTAGTTGTTTTACTTATTTATAGTACACACATCAAAAAAAGTTTTGCATCACCTCGGTTCCCAGATCTCCGGCATATAGACGTTGACTGTGTATATTGTATCCAAGATACAGTCCCTTTGACTGTTCATAGATGTCACTAAAACTGCTCAAAGATGTAAACAACCATGCATGAGCAGGGCCTATTAGACGGAGGGGGTACGACAGCCGATCAGTTCCAGTCATTCCACCAGGACGAAGGTACACTGCTCATGTTGTCTGTAGTTCTACCATGCCTAGAAGGTCAATACCGCAGTTCGATCGCGTCCGCATTGTTACTTTGTGTCAAGAAGGGCTCTCAACAAGGGAAGTTTCCAGGCGTCTCAGAGTGAACCAAAGCGATGTTGTTCGGACATGGAGGAGGTACTGTGCCCAACTCTAGGAATGGGTATTCCAAGTTTCAGACACCTAGATAGCAAGGGAAAGGCTGTAGCAGCGTTTGAAAGTTCAGATATTTGAATATCGCGCTACATTGCTTCTCGAAGCCATTCGAAGGAAATTACCGATAGTTGGATGGTAAATGACGTAGCGAGTCACAGCAGAGGTGGAGACTATTTATTGATTAAATAGTTAACTATGGAGCAGAGACTTGAGACTGGGATCAGATTACTGGCACGGCCAAATGAAAGAGAATGCAATTAGTATCAAGTAAATCGGACCAGGGATTCAAGAGATATGAGGATTTTTAGATATCAGGCGATGACGCGTGACCCTGACCGTTTTTGTATAAAAGCAAGCTGGAGCAGGCTTAGTTAACTCACTTCATCACAAGCACTTGGCGAACAAGTTGCGTCTACGCTGAGCCAAGGCACATGGTTGCCACGTCTACGAAGAAGTACTTTTCAAATCGTGATAGTCACGAGAAGTGCTGCGCAAACGAGTTGGAACTTAGTAAGTTTCTGGTGAGGAGAATCACTGAGGTGATTGTATTTCTACAGACATTGGTGGAAATATTTATATTTCCAAAAAGGACATATGCTAGACTTGGTCTAGAAAGTAGTATTTGTCACAGTCCAATAGTAAATTAATACTTGGATGTTTAAATCCATTTAAAGTCAGTTTTCATATTTTGTAACTATTTAACCACTTCGATCCGTCAGTACATTGAAGAATAGTCTATAACGGTGGCGTTCATTAGTCTACGCAAGGGAAACTGCAAGTTGTCTAGCGCATGGCAGATGGTGATATACAAACCATGCCCAGGGAACGATCTTCAGAACAGCCGTTAACTGCTTTAGACTGTCAACGTTTTTCTTGTACTGATGAGATTACAGTGAGTTAGGTTACAACTGACACATTTAAGAAGAGATCGCTTAGATCTGACCCTTTTCAAACAAACTGTTATGGCTTTGTTAGAAGCCCATATTAAAATGGAACCACAGTCATTTAAAACGCCGAAAGATTCTACCACTATGTCTGACTAGACGATTTGTGGGTCTACAATGGCGGCCGATACAAGGATTATACGTGCTTGTCCGCTAGGGCATGTCTACGGATAAATCTGGTATAGACCAGGTTTACTACACTTCAAGAACATCAAGAAATGTAAGCCACATTTGAATTATTTTATGCTTAGCTAATTGGAACAAACTATTTTTTTTCTGCAGATGACCAACACATTTTTTTCGTCATATTTAAAGCTTGTAATGATTTACGCAAGACTTGTTAGATTTATTCTGAGCATTTTCAGCACTCAGAACAGTTTAGGATCGATGACCGAGCATTTTGAGCATTTATTTGAATTTTTCATATTTTTGGGAAATCACGGTAATCAGCCGATGTAACTGTAAAAGTTAAATTTATTTTTGTTGAGGAACGGATATTTTTTCCATATTCGAAGGTTCGAACATGTGGATTCTCACATAATGAGATGATAATTAAACATATTTGAAATAATAATAATAATAATAATCCACTAATAATAATAATAATAATTTTCATAATTTTTCTAAATAATTCTTGGATATTATATTTTATAATAATCATATGTATTGAGAAAGAGCCTATGAAGTAGTTGAAACATTTCTAGTTTGGAACAGGAGATTTTACGAAGGAGAGTGGTTAGCGCAAGCCCGCATTCAACCAACATTTCAGTTCTGGTTGAACAGTTGATATTTGCTATGAGCAAGGTATATGTTTCATATAACACGGAGAGGCATGAAACGGGAAGCAATTGATATTTGTATCAAATAGGATTTTTGTATTTATATAAAATCATGACGTAAATACACTTCGAAAGTGAAATGAAGCTTTTCATAAGTATGGTTTAATTCACGGGTTGAACTGAATGGTAAAATAAAATAAACTTGTAAGTTTATTAATCTTCCAGTGTTGATAACAAGCAGAGGCTTGATTTATTGTATACATTTTGGGAAGATAATTTATGTGTGTGGAGTAGTTGAAATGCCATTCCCAGGTGCGCAGGTTTAAGTCGCAGGAATGAAGGTTTTTTCGAGCATCAATCAAATAGTAGGTTCGATGGCTCAGGTTTATAGTTGGAGTATTGGAGCCACACATTTCGTCGTATGAATAACCCGAAGGTTATTTCTTTGAAACCATCAGTTCTTATTTCAACCTTGTTTACGAATTCCATTTAGACTTTGATTTTGCTAGAACCCGGATTTGTCATGATAGTAGTTTATTCTTCTTCAGAGGAAGACCTTTGCCGTTGTTGTTGTTGTTATAATATTGTGTTCCTTACACAAATAGTAGAATGGGCCACTGCCAATTTAAAATAATTCTTTAACCACGAATAATTTGAAGGATATTTTCAAATCCTAGTGCCATGAACTAAATGAATTCATTATAAGACTACAATTCTTATTTCCGCATTCTGTCGAAGAATTGCAAGTTGTGAAAGTTGCTAGAAATGGCCATAAATATAAATATTTTTTTCATAATAATTCCAAGTGGAAAATCTAATAGTTGAATGGTTCAACCATTTATAGATCAAGTTAATGATTCAGAAATCATATGTTTTGTTTGGAACTTGAAGTTCATAATCGAGTCACTTCTCGAATGTTTAATGTCAGAAGAACAATTAATTGTTGTTGTGCTTCGCACAGTTCTTCGATGCTATGCTCAATGGTCAAATATTTTTCAAATGTTGTTAATATGTGTTAATAATTTGTGTTGCTACGATGATAATAATAGTTTCAACGATATATTTTGGAAAACTGGAAAACAAATGAAAGTCTAAGAAATTCTATAAACATTTATTCTACGAGTGTTAATACCATGTAAATAGTCAAACAGTGATCTACGTTATTTCCAGTATGGACAATTCATTTTGCACTGGAGTTAAAATGTTAATAATTTTGGAACACAGTCCACAGGACTAACAATCGGACTTGTGTTTTCAAAAAGATTGTCAGATGTGTTTGGAAGATTTCTGTATATTGTGTGTAAATAAGAGTGTGGATCGCCACACGTGGATGATGCTGCTTTGAGCATTATTCTTGCAGTCAGATTTTAACTTTAAATAAACTGAGATAATTTTACCAGATGTGTTTCACCCAATTAAATCTCCTTCTATCCTTATTGTTGCATTGAGCCAAAAATCAGCAAAGCATTTTTATAAATTTGATGTCGTTTTTGCGATTTGCTTTAACCCATCTGGCGCTCCGGGATATTTTGATTCTCGTGCTGACTGATTATTGGTAAAATGCATATGTGGTCGTGCGGACTCCGGTCTAAACGGGCACATAAAATAAGATAGAGAGAGAAATGGCTTCGAACGTGGGGCCCGATTTAGACATGGTCAATCGCATGCCGATTTGAAATTGTGATAATTTTTATAGAAATATTTTGGGAGTTGAGAGATGTCTGGTTTGGATGAATAAATTAGTAGGAAACCCAATTAGTGGGAAAATTAAAAATTTAACTTGGTTAATAATTAGAATGGGTTTGATTATTTTTGATAATGGCTTAACCATTAGGGCGTCAAGTAAATTCAGTAGTAAACGTTCGATGACTGGAGATACACATTATTAGAATCCAGGTGGAGGATATTTGAGAACTAGCATATTTTTCTTGTGATATTATGGTAAATGTAATTCGTAAAAGTAAAGGATTTTGTTTTTCCATCACGTCGATATTAGGACAAATCTCATTTTATTATAGTGTTCCAATTAGCTATTCATATTTCTTGTTCTAGTTATAAGCTTGTGTTTGCCACTGTTGTATACCCCTAAGTTTTGAATAATTGAAATTATGGAAGAAATGATGAGGATGATGAGGAGTTTGGAGGAGAGTTCAAAACAGGCTGGACTGCGTGTAGCAGCCATTATGAAAGAGAATACTGAGGCTTTAGAAAAGAAACTTAAAGAAAATTCTGATAGTTTGAAAGAAAGTTTAGATGATAAACTTAAAGAAAATTCTGATTCTTTAGAAAGCAGGTTAAAAGATAACTTGAAGGAAAATTCTGATTCTTTAGAAAATAAACTTAAAGAAAATTCTGAGTCTTTAGAAAATAAACTTAAAGAAAGTTCTGATAAACTCAAAGAAAATTCCGATTTGTTAGAGAGCAGGTTAAAAGATAACTTAAAAGAAAATTTAAACAGTAAATTTAATTCAATGGAAAGTAAATTTAAAGAAAATTCTGAAATTTTGAAAATGACACTTGAAAGTAAAATGAATAAATTATGCGATAAAACACATGAGCTCGAAACTTCATTGGCTACTAACGCAAGTTTAATGGACGATAAATTTCGCGATGCCGATCTTCGATCCCAAAGCTTAGCTGATAGGATAGAACATGGTCTTAGGAAAGTTGGTGAAGACATGGTCAACCTGGAAGTTAGAGTGAAGAAGGAGAGTAACGAGATGGGAATTCTAGTTGTTCAGCGTTTAACGGAACAATTCAAGGAACTTGTCATGGGAGAAATAAGAGAAGGAGTGATTCATGAATTGCAAACTGAGATTAAAACCACAGTTGTCAATGAAATTAAAGACACACTCAAGCTGGAGAATCAAGAGGGAATCAAGGAGATTAGGGAATCTTTGTCATCCCACATTGAAGTAATTGCCAAGGATATTCAAGCAACTCAGAAGGACATATCAGATATGACAGGGTCATTGAAAAGTCATGAGGCTGTTATGGACCAGATATCCATTGATGTTAAAGACAATTGTAAGGAGACTGAAGCAATCAAGAAGATGGCAGAAGAAAACCAGAAGGAACTTGAGGCTATGAAAACTCAAATAAAGGATGAGAAACAGTCTGATCATCTTTTGAAAATGCCGAATGTAAAAGGAAAGGAACAGATACAGATAAATCTAGGAGGAGCTAGAGAGACTGAAAGACAGGATGAGGTCAGGACAGTATTTCAATCCAACCCCATAACTGTATTTAAGAATATAGAAGACAAGCCTTCTAAATTTTCAGGGCGAGATTCTGTAACACCCGTGGAATTTCTGAGAGAAGCAGGTGATTACCTGAAAGATTCTAAGATCCCTAAAGAAAGACAGATCAGGGTAATAGGGAAGTTCTTGGAAGGTCCCGCACTTTTGTGGTTTAGAGCATTTAGATCCACTCTAAATACTTTTGAGGAGTTTTCTCGTGGGTTATTGAAGAAGTTTTGGTCCCCTGAAACCCAACAGCAAGTTAGAGCAGAGTTGTATTCGAAGAGATTCTCGACGTCACAACCTACTCGATACTCTACATACTTTTCTGGACAGCTGTCTAAACTCCAACATTTAGATCCGCCAATGCCAGATAACGAGTTGATTACTGCTTTGATACGACAATTTCCAGCAGACGTCCAGAGGACTTTGATCGCTGCTGATATCTACAATATGGAACAGTTTGATGAAGTATTGCAGAAGCTGGATCATACAAACGCTCAATTCTTCCATCAGAAGGGAGTAAAGAGTAATAACGCTGTGTATGCTGTTATGGCTGACAGTTATTCTCAGACACCTCGAGAGATTCGAGAGGAGCGAGAAGAGAAATCGCCGAGGGAAGATTCCCATACGAGAGGATGGAACCAATACCGTAACAGATACAGTTACAAACCATATGCAAGACCGGATGGTGGTAATCGATACAACACTCGATGGAGAAGACCACGTGATACTCAAGGAAGGTACCAGGAAAAAAGATCCTATGGTAATAACTATAATAACAGAGGGAATGTAGATACTCGTCAGTCCAACGAAGAATTTAACAAGGAAACGAGGAAAAACTTGGAAGCAAGACACCAAGATAACTTACAATTTGTGGAGCAGAGGCCCAATGATCCAGGTCCATCGGGAACACAACAATCCCGGGGGAATGGTAAAATTAAGGATTTTGAATATTGTGGAAGTGAACAATAATGGAAGCTATGAAGTAGCTAATACACGAACTGGTAACATCGTGGGAACTTATAATGCTTCGAATTTGAAGATCTATTATTCAAGAACCAGATAATTTAATGTGTAGATAGGAAAAATAAAAATTTTTCAATTTTTATTTTTTGCTAGGTGTGGGGTGGATGTGCCCAACTCTAGGAATGGGTATTCCAAGTTTCAGACACCTAGATAGCAAGGGAAAGGCTGTAGCAGCGTTTGAAAGTTCAGATATTTGAATATCGCGCTACATTGCTTCTCGAAGCCATTCGAAGGAAATTACCGATAGTTGGATGGTAAATGACGTAGCGAGTCACAGCAGAGGTGGAGACTATTTATTGATTAAATAGTTAACTATGGAGCAGAGACTTGAGACTGGGATCAGATTACTGGCACGGCCAAATGAAAGAGAATGCAATTAGTATCAAGTAAATCGGACCAGGGATTCAAGAGATATGAGGATTTTTAGATATCAGGCGATGACGCGTGACCCTGACCGTTTTTGTATAAAAGCAAGCTGGAGCAGGCTTAGTTAACTCACTTCATCACAAGCACTTGGCGAACAAGTTGCGTCTACGCTGAGCCAAGGCACATGGTTGCCACGTCTACGAAGAAGTACTTTTCAAATCGTGATAGTCACGAGAAGTGCTGCGCAAACGAGTTGGAACTTAGTAAGTTTCTGGTGAGGAGAATCACTGAGGTGATTGTATTTCTACAGACATTGGTGGAAATATTTATATTTCCAAAAAGGACATATGCTAGACTTGGTCTAGAAAGTAGTATTTGTCACAGTCCAATAGTAAATTAATACTTGGATGTTTAAATCCATTTAAAGTCAGTTTTCATATTTTGTAACTATTTAACCACTTCGATCCGTCAGTACATTGAAGAATAGTCTATAACGGTGGCGTTCATTAGTCTACGCAAGGGAAACTGCAAGTTGTCTAGCGCATGGCAGATGGTGATATACAAACCATGCCCAGGGAACGATCTTCAGAACAGCCGTTAACTGCTTTAGACTGTCAACGTTTTTCTTGTACTGATGAGATTACAGTGAGTTAGGTTACAACTGACACATTTAAGAAGAGATCGCTTAGATCTGACCCTTTTCAAACAAACTGTTATGGCTTTGTTAGAAGCCCATATTAAAATGGAACCACAGTCATTTAAAACGCCGAAAGATTCTACCACTATGTCTGACTAGACGATTTGTGGGTCTACAATGGCGGCCGATACAAGGATTATACGTGCTTGTCCGCTAGGGCATGTCTACGGATAAATCTGGTATAGACCAGGTTTACTACACTTCAAGAACATCAAGAAATGTAAGCCACATTTGAATTATTTTATGCTTAGCTAATTGGAACAAACTATTTTTTTTCTGCAGATGACCAACACATTTTTTTCGTCATATTTAAAGCTTGTAATGATTTACGCAAGACTTGTTAGATTTATTCTGAGCATTTTCAGCACTCAGAACAGTTTAGGATCGATGACCGAGCATTTTGAGCATTTATTTGAATTTTTCATATTTTTGGGAAATCACGGTAATCAGCCGATGTAACTGTAAAAGTTAAATTTATTTTTGTTGAGGAACGGATATTTTTTCCATATTCGAAGGTTCGAACATGTGGATTCTCACATAATGAGATGATAATTAAACATATTTGAAATAATAATAATAATAATAATCCACTAATAATAATAATAATAATTTTCATAATTTTTCTAAATAATTCTTGGATATTATATTTTATAATAATCATATGTATTGAGAAAGAGCCTATGAAGTAGTTGAAACATTTCTAGTTTGGAACAGGAGATTTTACGAAGGAGAGTGGTTAGCGCAAGCCCGCATTCAACCAACATTTCAGTTCTGGTTGAACAGTTGATATTTGCTATGAGCAAGGTATATGTTTCATATAACACGGAGAGGCATGAAACGGGAAGCAATTGATATTTGTATCAAATAGGATTTTTGTATTTATATAAAATCATGACGTAAATACACTTCGAAAGTGAAATGAAGCTTTTCATAAGTATGGTTTAATTCACGGGTTGAACTGAATGGTAAAATAAAATAAACTTGTAAGTTTATTAATCTTCCAGTGTTGATAACAAGCAGAGGCTTGATTTATTGTATACATTTTGGGAAGATAATTTATGTGTGTGGAGTAGTTGAAATGCCATTCCCAGGTGCGCAGGTTTAAGTCGCAGGAATGAAGGTTTTTTCGAGCATCAATCAAATAGTAGGTTCGATGGCTCAGGTTTATAGTTGGAGTATTGGAGCCACACATTTCGTCGTATGAATAACCCGAAGGTTATTTCTTTGAAACCATCAGTTCTTATTTCAACCTTGTTTACGAATTCCATTTAGACTTTGATTTTGCTAGAACCCGGATTTGTCATGATAGTAGTTTATTCTTCTTCAGAGGAAGACCTTTGCCGTTGTTGTTGTTGTTATAATATTGTGTTCCTTACACAAATAGTAGAATGGGCCACTGCCAATTTAAAATAATTCTTTAACCACGAATAATTTGAAGGATATTTTCAAATCCTAGTGCCATGAACTAAATGAATTCATTATAAGACTACAATTCTTATTTCCGCATTCTGTCGAAGAATTGCAAGTTGTGAAAGTTGCTAGAAATGGCCATAAATATAAATATTTTTTTCATAATAATTCCAAGTGGAAAATCTAATAGTTGAATGGTTCAACCATTTATAGATCAAGTTAATGATTCAGAAATCATATGTTTTGTTTGGAACTTGAAGTTCATAATCGAGTCACTTCTCGAATGTTTAATGTCAGAAGAACAATTAATTGTTGTTGTGCTTCGCACAGTTCTTCGATGCTATGCTCAATGGTCAAATATTTTTCAAATGTTGTTAATATGTGTTAATAATTTGTGTTGCTACGATGATAATAATAGTTTCAACGATATATTTTGGAAAACTGGAAAACAAATGAAAGTCTAAGAAATTCTATAAACATTTATTCTACGAGTGTTAATACCATGTAAATAGTCAAACAGTGATCTACGTTATTTCCAGTATGGACAATTCATTTTGCACTGGAGTTAAAATGTTAATAATTTTGGAACACAGTCCACAGGACTAACAATCGGACTTGTGTTTTCAAAAAGATTGTCAGATGTGTTTGGAAGATTTCTGTATATTGTGTGTAAATAAGAGTGTGGATCGCCACACGTGGATGATGCTGCTTTGAGCATTATTCTTGCAGTCAGATTTTAACTTTAAATAAACTGAGATAATTTTACCAGATGTGTTTCACCCAATTAAATCTCCTTCTATCCTTATTGTTGCATTGAGCCAAAAATCAGCAAAGCATTTTTATAAATTTGATGTCGTTTTTGCGATTTGCTTTAACCCATCTGGCGCTCCGGGATATTTTGATTCTCGTGCTGACTGATTATTGGTAAAATGCATATGTGGTCGTGCGGACTCCGGTCTAAACGGGCACAGTACAGAGATACAGGAACTGTCGATGACAGGCCTCGCTCAGGCCGCCCAAGGGCTACTACTGTAGTGGATGACCGCTACTTACGGATTGCCGCTCGGAGGAACCCTGACAGCAATGCCACCATGTTGAATAATGCGTTTCGTTCAGCCACAGGACGTCGTGTTTCAACTCAAACTGTGCGCAATGGGCTGCATGATGCGCAACTTCACTCCCGACGTCCATGGCGAGGTCCAGCTTTGCAACCCCGACACCATGCAGCGCGGTACAGATGGGCCCAACAACATGCTGAATGGACCCCACAGAATTGGCATCACGTTCTCTTCACCGATGAGTGTCGCATATGCCTTCAACCAGACAATCGTCGGAGACGTGTTTGGAGGCACCCTGGTCAGGCTGAACGTCTTAGACACACTGTCCAGCGAGTGCAGCAAGGTGGTGGTTCCCTGATGTTTTGGGGTGGCATTATGTGGGGCCGACGTACGCCACTGGTGGTCATGGAAGGCTCCGAAACGGCTTTACGATACCTGAATGACATCCTCCGACCCATAGTGCACCCATATCGGCAGAATATTGGAGAGGCATTTGTCTTCATGGACGACAATTCTCGACCTCATCGTGCACATCTTGTGAATGCGTTCCTTCAAGATAACGACATCGCTCGACTACAGTGGCCAGCATGTTCGCCAGACATGAACCCTATCGAACATGCCTGGGATATGTTGAAAAGGGCTGTTTATGGACGTCTTGACCCACCAACCACTCTGAGAGATTTACGCCGAATTGTCGTTGAGGAGTGGGACAATTTGGACCAACAGTGTCTTGATGAACTTGTGGATAGTATGCCACGACGAATGCAGGCATGCATCAATGCAAGAGGACGTGCTACTGGGTATTAGAGGTAGTGGTGTGTACTGCAATCTGGACCACAAATGCTGAAAGTCTAGCTGTATGATGGTACAACATGCAATGTGTGGGTCTCATGAGCAATAAAACGAGCTGAAATGTTGTTTGTGTTGATCTCTATTCCCTTTCTATTTAAAGGTTCCGGAACTCTTGGAACCGAGGTGATGCAAAACTTTTTTTGATGTGTGTATATTCAAAATCAATTTGAAGAGGAAGATCATTGGTTTTATGTTTCTCAGGGTCTCTAAGTCGAAACTGTATTTCATCTTGTTCTTCAACTACAATGTCACTGCCATCCAGTTCAATCTCATGACGTATATTTAAAATTGCATACACAATTGGTGATCTTGGTGAAACAAAAATTGGTTTTAATATACCTTTATAGGGAAGTTGGTATTGTATATTATGATTATGAAGCGTGTATACCGGTGAATGGATTGATGGTGTGTTGGAGAATTTCAGAATTAATTTCGATAAGTTCTTTTTCTTTACTTCATCTTGTAATATACCATATTCTTCTTTGGATGCGGTAAAACTTTCGAGTGGTTCTTTGTTAACCAATTGCTCAATATTTTCTAGTTCAGTTTTTAACTTGTTATAATCCTCTTTGGATGCAGCAGCGTAACTTTCAAGTTCTTCTCTTTTAACAATATTTAGATTGTTAGCAACACCCTCAATACGAGTTTGTAAATTGCTTAAAATTTCTTTTAGTTGATTAACTTCAGTTCGTGAAGCAGCATAGTGTTCTACAAACCGTTTATTTGTCACATCTTGGTCGTTAACAGGAAACTCGACATTTGTTGGTTTTGATGTAGATTGTTTAAAGTCTGTTTCATTTTTTCAAATTCATCTCGTGAATCGGTATATTGTTCAACAAACGTCTTATTTGCAACTTCGTTATCGTATATAGGATTGTTTACGTGAGTAATTCGTCTACTCATCATATTTAAAGTCACACCATCGTCTACGTTTAAGAAGTTTTGTTTATTAAATTTAGTGATTAAGTCTTCTAAATCTTTTCGAGAAGCAGCAAAGTTTTCTAAATAATATTTGTTTATTGCATCTAACGAATCGATTGGTTGAGATATGTTTGTTATTCTTCTATTTAACATATCTACAGTTTCATCATCTTTGTTTATATTCAAAAGAGATTTTTAAATTTTATCGAGTTCTTTTGTTACATGAGTTTTAAGAAAAGAATACGATATCGCATCTTGATTTTGAATTGGATCTTTAACATTTCTTATTCTTTTGTTACCCAAATCGAGACTATCATCATCAAACGGAAAGTGATCTTCTGAAAATTCACTCACTAAACCATGAATGAATTCTACTCGTTGTAACACTTCGGTTATTCGGTTTTCCAGATATTTTTAGCCTACTTTTCACATTTTGCAAAAATGAGGAAAAAGTAGACTTATGAGATCGATCCGGGAAAATGTGTGTCTGTCTGTCTGTCTGTCTGTCCTTCTGTCTGTCTGTCTGTCTGTCTGGCTGTGTGTGTGTCCCCCCCTATCAACTCCTAAACGGCTGCAGCAATCAAAACCAAATTTAGTATGAGTAAAGATGTATTCCTGAATATCTCACGTTGTACCCGATACCTAGTTTAGGCTATCGGCTACGCCAGCAGACATTAAGCCGTAGTTGAGGTTTTGGGAAGAGTTAGGAAAAGATAGCGCACCGATCGAGTCAAGAAGAATGTCAAGATGACGTAGGAGGTCTAGGATCAAGGAGGCACTGACATCTGTAAGAAGATGGAATTATGGATAGAGATGTGAAACTTTATTAAGATATTTATGGAATATGGTAATTAAACATCTGAGAAGAGGATATATAACATGCATTATATGTGGAAATAATTGTAAGGAAGTTAGATAACCCTTAAGTTATTTTATAACGGAATAGCCGAGATGATGTGGGTTCGAGACTATAATCGTGACGCGAGAGCACAGTGGTGGGGGACTACACCACGTGTCTGCGCCAGGCAGATAAGAGTGAAGACAGTGCCAGCACATTCAGTGGAGCTCTGTCAGTCGAGCAAGTAGGGTCGAGCTCTGTAGCGCAAGCCAGACGCACGGTGAAGGTCGCGTAGCATACCGAAACTGTCACGGCAGAGTGTAGGCGACAGTTTCAGCATCGCCGAGCAGCGAACGCCAAGCAGGTCATTGATCCAGGGGGACTTGCCGAGCAAGCAATCACAGACGGCCGGGATATGTTAGAACAGCACTGCAAGTAGTTGGAGACTTTATTACAAGCTACATTTCAACGCAGTTTGAACACAGCTTTTATGAACAATATTACGACTATGCTTTTCTATAACGCATTCAAAGTTACTTTAACAATTTCAAGCAAGCGAAATGTTGCTAGCATAGGCACTGATGAACATTAGATCGTGCATTAATGAAATTTATTTCTTATGCAGTTTCATGAATTACCAAATACAGACAACTACAGTGTGTTTAATAAACTTGGACACTCTCATGTAAAATTTTATTTTACGAAAGTGAGACTTAGCAGTTGTTAGAGATTGATCTTTCAATACTCAAACTGAACATTTAATGGAACAGTGGCGTAACTTAGAAGAGGAATAGGGGGTCCGCTGTTTCCATGAACATTTTCGAGAGGAGTTGGACAATATCCGCTATGGGTAATCCGAAGTTCAACATGTCAGAGTAGACGCAGATAGAGACAAGATGGCAACGCAGAGCGATGGATTCGATTCCTGACGAGAGGAGGTCCACCAGCTGATTCACTTGGGATTTCGAAGGCAATCGTCATTTCATGGATGGAATGATATTCACGCCGATCTTTCGAGAAATTCATTATGTAGGGAAAATCGACGATCTTGGAAATTTAATAACAGCTGATTATGAAAGGAACTGTAAGAGTCATAACTACCTGATACGATTATTTTCATGAATACTGGGCACACATGTATATTTTTCTAATAGGAGTGATAAGATTATATAGACATGGTTTGACTTTATATACTTCGAATTTGCTAGAATATGGCGTAACCATATGATATGGCAGGCATCATTATACGAAATTCTCACCATTGGTTGGCTTTATTAAGCAGATGTTTGGTCTTTTAGACATTTTTCCAGCAAGGATATTTTTCATGAATAGTTTTTTTGTGTAACGAGTATTTCGAACTCGTGATCTGCAATTGATTATCTAAAATTACTTCGTCAGTTCATTGCATACTAGCGAGTGTGTATTATTCATCGGTAGGGATTTTTTCCATTGGATTGTTTGGAGATATTAAGAAGTTATTCACTTTAGTGAATGAACATCGCTTTTATATGACAACTAGAGACTTGTTGATTCCTATCTGATACATTCACTCATATAGTCCACGAGATGGGGTCTTTCGTATTTATACGATTGTATGGTGGTACTCATCTTACCCATCGTTCAGGGCAATATCATCCAAGTCGACGGGGCGAGGTCTTTCGTATTTATACGATTGTACGGTGGTTACACATCTTACTCGCCATTGAGGGACTCATTTTTATCATCCGAATGTATACGAGATTGTAAGTGAATCAAACAAGGAACTCCTAGTCATATATCAGTCGAAATTTTGTTAAATAAAGTAACGATAAATGTCAGCAGGATTGCATTTAGTAATTCTTGTTTGCCAATCCAATATTTTGTTGCTATACTCTTTTGAGAGTAATTTCAGTTTAACAGCTATTACAGCTGATGCTTTTGATGAGTTTTATAATTGTGTTTGATACCTTTGAGAAGGATTTAAAGTAATTGAATCTTGTAAGATTAATCATTAATGGTCAGATTTATTTTAAGGCAGATCAGTATTGCAGATTTTGATATGAGATTATAGCACATTGGTGTTTTTCTGTGATGTGAGTTATGAAAATTGTAAGAGAATTTATGCTATTTGAAAGCAGATCTTAAATTACTGAAGTAATATTTTTTTTTTCCAATTGTTTAAGAAGTTGTCTAGATGTGATCAGAGTAATTACAGTTATTGGAGATTGTGTGCGTTGATAATTTGAAGCCAGTTATATATTTTTTGTAGATCATG
Organism: Meconema thalassinum; assembly: GCA_946902985.2. Lineage (NCBI taxonomy): Eukaryota > Metazoa > Arthropoda > Insecta > Orthoptera > Tettigoniidae > Meconema > Meconema thalassinum. The sequence continues at coordinate 63,890,078 of OX336390.1, read as the reverse complement.
CAACATGGTTAAGTGGAGTTTGTGATAGGCATTTTGTGGAAGTTGCCATGTGATAGTTGCAACGTTGATAATGTATTTTGAAGCAGACATGAGGTCGTCGTACCCAGTCTAGCGTAATTGTTGAGATTCATGCTGTATGTGCTGAATATTTATGGAGTTTTGTGGAGTAATTGTTGTATTCAAATGTGATATTTGAAGTATTGAGGAAATGTAATGTCGTTGTGGATAGTTAGATCCAACGTGATGTCGTGGAGGCAATAATATTTTTTGGCATGATAAATTAAATACGAGATATAACTTGGAAGTGATAAAACTGTAAGACAACGTTCTATAAACCATATTAAACAATTTGTTAGGAAATTAAACAAATAAATGAAGTTGATAATACGAGATTTTCTGAAAATAATAATTGATGAAATAATAATCTGAAAATTAAGCATATTAACGATCTGACCTAATGAAATAAAAATCAGAATGACTAGATGAAATAATGAAAACTAAATAACCAGAAGATTGAAATTTAAATAATTTGATAAATTAAATTTTGAAATGAATCAATGAATTAAAGATTGGATAAATTAAACTGATTGAAATAAATTAATAGACGATTGTAATGATGATGAATAACTGAATTAGAAGGTGATAATTATTTAAAGAAGCTGATGATTAATGAATTTATATGGAATTAAATCAATTTAATTGAGAGATAATTTGAAGGAATTGCAACGTGAGTTGAGAATTTAAATGATGTAATGGTGATGAATTAAGGATTCTGACAGGAATATGTAGAATTTTGAAGTGAGAATTAATGTGAGAAAAATTTAATTTTGATGATGACGATAACGATGACCAATGAGCCATGAATTTTCTGTAATTCACAGATAAGAGATTATGAATGAAAATGTAAATAGTGTAAATTAATTATTCGATGTTTAGGAGCATTTGACTAACATGTTCAACATTTAAATTATGCCATGCAAACCATAAATTACGTGATGTTTAATATATGTGACTATAATATGTGTATGTTTAGACAGATTAATAACTTTATTACATCCCCATTGATGATGTTAAATTAAAGAGAAATTAGGTCTCAGGTTTCACAAATGTCAGTGACGAAAGACATAGTGCTACAGTGATCCTGAGAACCCAAGAGAACTTTAAAGATTTTTCTGTTCTATGTGGATAAAAATATTTTTGGATTAGAAAAGAGATGGTTCGATTTTTGGACAATGACAATTTAACTTTGGCATTCGACCATACTCTTAGGTAGGAGTTATATTTAAAATGTCTGTCCGACTATCAAAGTAAAATAAATTTGTTTTTATCTTAGTTGTGATCTGATGATGGTGTGATGTTCCTTTTTCTTTCCTTGTCTTGAGTAAGGCTTAACCGGAAAGGAAGTGGTTTGCTAGGAATTCAGTTGATGGCGCCCATTTATATTTGCATTATTTCTATTAAACTTAAGCCCGTAACGACCCTAGAGATACTTTGTCTCGTGATACCCACTGCTTTTTCGATAACTCAGCTGAATTTCCGACACATTCCTTATTTGACTAGAGGTTCATTTAACTCCGCTCTGTCCCGGAACTCCAGGAATGCGATGTTTTAGCAGATGGGTCATCGCATCCCCAGGACGAACGGGTACAACGTCCATATTTGAAAATGATGTCATTGCTACCAACTGCTGAAAAACGCACTAGAAATTTGAGCTCCATGTTGGATATCTCGCAAGGTATGCATGGGAGCTATTCCGAAATTGGTACACATGCTGATAATACTATTTCAGTTTAATTTCCAGGAGGCCAACAATGACAGTATTGCCAAAATAATTTTAAGCCTTCTGATAAGTCCAATGTTTAAATGCATATAACTTCTACACTATCAATTGGATTTCAACCAAATTTTGTATGTAATATCTGTACATAAACAGATATGATTGAGCGTATACTTAAGAGCCACCAGGGCTGCCAACTGTTAATAATTGCTATCTCTATTTTTTTTAATCCAAATACCAATATATCAGAAAGTATGCAAGCCAACAGCTTTAAACAATGCACACGTATATTCTGACATTTTAGATTAATTTGGAGTAACTTACATACGTCAGTTCTACCAACATGATTATAAGCCTGCTGATAGTACCAATTTTTAAATACATGTAACTTCTATACTATCAGTTCGATTTCAACAAAATTTCGTATGTGCTATGTGTACCTTAACAGATATGACTGTAAGTATCGTTAAGAGCAATCAGGGCTGCCAACTGTTAATAAATGCTGTCTGTATTTTTTTACCCTAATATCAATATATCAGAAAGTATGCAAGCCAACAGCTCTATACTTTGCACACGTATAGCGCCTGACATTCTAGATTAATTTGGAGTAATTAATACAAGGCAGTGCTGCCAACATGATGCTATGCCTGCTGATATGTCCAATTTTAAAATACTTGTAACTTCTATACTAACAAATGGATTTCATCCAAAACTGGCACAACAAGATATCATAATATTTCAGATTATTTCTGACCCGCACACGCATGGTATTGTTGGCAACATGCTTTTACGCGTGCTGATTGATCCAGTGTCTAACTGCATGTAAAGTCCATTGGACTTCAACCTAATTTTGTATTCTGTACCTTAAGAGATGGAACTAAGAATATATTCAGTCACCAGGGCTGCCAACTGTAGTGCTCTATTAGGCTACATTATACCAGGTATATTTTGAACTAATTTGATATTTCGATATTATCAACTTAATGTTGTCATTATTCTAGATAGGTTCATATACTGTAGAATAACCATTGGCATGAAAAGTAGGCTGTATAGTTCTTCACGGAACTTCTTGTTTTATATTCGATGTATGTTGCAGCATTGCAATAAGGTTTACTGCATCATTTGCGGATGATGGTAAAGCTAAGCCTGCGAGACGTTTGTTTTCAAAGTCAAGTTGTTGTTTCTCTATTTTAGAAATTGAAAAAATTAATGTTTCGTTGTATGTCTTCTTTAGACTCAATTTTATTTAGCTCATTCAATAACTTAAGTGCATAACCTTTGTTGCAAGCATCTTCAACATGTATGGGCGTTCCAACATCTTTTAACCGTTTGCCGTTAATACTTAGATGTCCATCGCTTGTTGTTGTTGTTACTTGATTTCCATATTGCAGTAGCTTATCATCAAGATACGATTTAGTTGCAATATCATGGCGTGAAGTTGGTGGTCTGATAGACACGTTATTGATTTTGTTAAACGATATCATAGTTAGGTTGTTAACCACACAAAGTGTATAACGCGAATGAGCATTTAGCTCTTTTGAACTATTATTTATAACTGAAAATAAACATCAAATCCATTGCGATATCGACCATTTTGTAAATCGCTATTTTTATCGATAACCAAAAAGCCAAACTTAGAGTTTTGCCAACAATAAGAATAAATATCGAAGAACTGATCATAGCTCATATCTGTATTTACATGATCGTTATAAACATGACGCAAGTTTGTTCCGTCTTGTTTAAAAAGAATTAAAAAATTAGCGTTATCTCTAATTAGGTGTTTAGGTATACAAGAATATGTTTGACAAAGATAAAATACGTCAACATCGTGATGACGACCTCTACTGAAATAATCTTTCATGTGTTGTTGTTTATTGCTGGCTACATCATCAAAAACAAATATAGAGTTTTTTCTAGCCATTTCTGGAGGCATAACTTCATCATTATCAGAAAAAAATCACTTTTTATTTATTTTATAGAGTCCAAAAACTTTTTTAATTCGACATACTTACTTTGAGCAAGTGATTTAGAATAAATATAAACGTTTTCAAGACGAACTCCATTTTTGAGACATAATAAATTTATCACTACGTTTGTTTTGCCACAGTTCGATGGACCGCAAATGATACATCGAATAGGGTTCGGTAGTAAAACACTATGCTTTCTTTTTTCACTTTTACTCTGGTTTTCACCATTAGTAAATGAAATTACTGGTAGAGTGTTTGACTGCTTAACAAACTTCAGCATGTCAACGTTTACGTCTGAGAATGCACACTGCACAAAAAATCACATCACATCAACATATATTGTTTCCACACGTATCATAACTTGTATTATATGGAATAATAGTAGGATTTTCAGGATTTAAATCAACGTTGCCGACGTAAAACCCTCTTAAATATGGACAATATTGTGCCCATTTTTTATGATCATTTAAAGGAATATCGTTTTCTCTCCAATTTTCAATTTCAGTCTTACAGAATATACATTTCACCTTATCACCATGACCGGTATAATAAAATCCTGCTGATGCTAAACAAAATTCGTTTGGACAGGGAAGAGGCCAATTTTGAGAAGTTTTAAGTCTTTCATATTCAGATTTTAATTCTATGCTAGGAGAAATATTGTTTACGTAAGGGCAAGAAAAAGCCCATTTCTTATGGTCTTCAAACGGATCATCATCTTCTTCCCAATTACTAAGTTGCAGATTACAGAAAGCACACCTGACCATATCCTTATATCCATAATAGTAAAATCCTGCAGCTGCTAACCATGCAGTGTTCGTAAAACTGTCTGAAGACCAGTTCTTAAATGTTTTTAGCCGATCTCTTTCAGATTTTAAATTCATTCCTTTTTGACTCAATATCATTTGCATTAACTGTTTCTTGGAATACTTTACACAATTAAAATACTTCATGATGCTGCTTTACTTCACAAAAAAATGTTCCCCACACGAAGCTAAATGTGAACTGATATGAATCAACAAACCACGCTGGCTAATATGCATGATTTGCGTGTGTTGGGTTGGCCGAGCGGTCTAAGGCGTTAGACTTAAGATCTAATTTTCAGAAATTGAAAGCGAGGGTTCGAATCCCTCACCTGACAATATTATTTTATATACATGTGGAGTGAGGAGGTGCTTAATCATTAAAAACTTTAATATGAAGTGGTACAGAGACCTTTTCTTCTTTATTCATTTAGAATTACAATTAATACAATTTTATTTCTCTTGTATGAGTGTTGAAGTAATCTCATTCTATTAGTTGTCCTGATGAGTGTGTGTTGAGATGGTCTTGTTCTTTTAGTTGTCCAGATGTTTATTTTCTGTAGACAAAAAAATACACTGTGTTAAAAAAGCAAACAAAAACAAAATATGTATAGGTGTCAACAACACTAGTAGATTTAATGAATTACCTTTTATAGATAGCGATTACAGTATCACATTTGCAGCGAAGATGAAACAGTTGAAATTTTCTTTTTAGATGATCTGGTAGATGATCCCACTCCAGACGAATTCGTTGTGGCTCATATATAGTCAGTATGTTTATAGGAAAGTAGTTCCAATCAAACTTATTAAAACCTTGAAGTCCATTGTTTCGAAACTTGTTTATTATCGAACACACGATTTTCATGATGCCATCAGAAGAATTTAAACAATGTTGAACAGCATTGACATTCAATTTAGCACAACTATTGCTTCCCAATGCAAGAGATGGTAAATGTTTTGGACAATCTGTAGGTAAACGTTGGCTATGCATCAACATTAGATCTGACATTCCATCAATCGTATTAAGTTCGATTAATGACCCAGGGGAAAGTGTTTTTTAGTGCAAACAAAGAACATTCTTGAGGCAAATTATACACAACTAAATATTCATATTTATTTTTAATAGAGTCAAAAAAAAGAAGAAAGAGTTTTTTCACAATACGCTGCGACCCATGTTAACACAGGACTGAATGAAGGTATATTGCTGTTATTTAACATACAGTAAGCAAGTTCCAAACTGCCGTTTGGTAGCTTGCGAATGTCTGCAACTATTGGCTGCTTCTTATTCCACGTGTCAGCATCAGTAGAAGGAGAGTTTGTTGTTGTCAAATCCATGATTGCAACTAAAGTGAGAATACTTCTTTACTTGCTTGCTTATAACTTAGCAAATATTGGTTTAGATAATTACTTCATTAGTTAATTGTCTGTATGATATTTGACGATCATGAATAAGAACACAATAAAGAGTTGTATCTTCAGGTATATTCTCACTTTTCTCGATTTCAATTCGCACATCAACTGAAGATGTCTTCACTGCCTCCACTTGCTCAAGGCAATTAATTACAATAATCGGACAATGAGACTTAAATTCATCTCGTGAAACTAGAGTCTCTGAACGAAAATCATCGATCTGATAATATACATCACGAAATTTAACAAACATGTCATACTATTCGCTGTAGTCATTTATAGCAATTTCAGAAGTTGGCATTTCATAGAGATAAAAAATTGAATTTAAAAAAACTCTTATAGATTTAATGTTACAATGGTCAAAATAGGAAGAGCACGTATTTAGTACATTTCTTTTAGTTTGAAAACCTAATAAAAATTGACGTGGTTTTTGAGTTTCAGAAGTTGTCATTACAGTCCAACTATATTTAGTTGTTCTAGGAAGAGATGGCAAGACATGAAATCCCATGATCGAAAACCAACCTGAATGGGAATATTTTTCTGCATTAGTTTTAATCTTTTAATTTGTTCTTCGTCCGATAATAATAAAACGGGAATTTTTAGATAAACTTTAAATAACTTGACCTTCAAAAGATCATTTACGGTTGCAGATTGCAACGCACGTGCGTCACTCGACGATCTGAGAAGTATTAGCTCATGCTTGCAGTTTAAAATCGGCTTTCTATAATCCTCTGCTAAACCTAACAGGTTGCTTACAGGAAGTATTACTTGGAAACGTTTTGTGATACTATCAACAATATTTGCTTCACTTGCTGGTGTTGTTAAAGAGGGAAAATAACCAGCATTTTGTAAAGCTGTATATTCGTTTTTTGAATATGATGCAAAGGTTTTTATAGAACTTGTTATACCTAGATGGCGAGTACCATTTAACGTAACGCGAATTTCGCTAAAAAGATTAGCCCCAACATTTTGGTCAGGATGTGCTGTAGTAGAAGCAGCCGGATTTACGTTAGAAGTAATAATTTGTCCTTCTAAGTGAAGAACACCTTCTGATAATAAAACTATGTTTTCTTCATTTTGAATTGGTATACGAATTTCATCATTATTTTCGAATTTATTAGCTGAATAAGGTTGGTAAACTCTTTCTTCTCGTCGCAAAACTCTGTTGTCAACCTCTCTTTTATCCGTTATGTTAAACATGTTAAACATGTTAACAGCTTCAAATATAGATAGAAACTAAATAAGATTAACAATTTCATATATATTTATATTGAAATTAAAGTACGCGATAGCCTAAAGACTGTAAGAAATGTTTGTTGTTACTCGATAACTGTTTCTAAGATTTTAAGGTGTGATGGCGTTGGTTTTTTTTTTGTTTTTGTTTTTTTTTAGAAATTTTAGCTGATTGATTTATATTTCTTTTTCGAATCCGAGTCGACTTCGTTTTTTTCAAACTTTGAGTATTATATAGTATAACCATATTTGTGAATGTTTCCTAGTAAGCTTACTCAACTAGAATGAAAATATAACAGTATTTCATTACTTTATATAGCAAGATAACGTGCTGGACGTATAATTAATTCTACAGTTAAATCTTCATCTTGCAAATCAATGAGCTGTTGAAGATGATCTTCAAGTTGCACAGATACATGTTGAATAACCTTGCTGTTCATAGGCAAAAAATTAATTGTTGTTGGTTGTACAACAATCGGATAACCAGCAGGAACATGAGCTTTAAAATTATATAAAGAGTGTGTTGGTTTATGGTTCAAATAAGAACTCGTGCCAAGCACAAGGTTGCAACATACTCGAATACTATTAACAGTCTTAATTTTAATCATATATTCAGAATGATGAGTTGCGTTTGCCTCGAACTTTTTATCAGAAAATCCTAACAAATCTGCAATAGAATCTGCATCACCAAAATCTATAGCAAAGTTTTTCGAATATAGTTTACAATTAGAGAACACTTTATCATAATTAATATAAATATATGAAGAAAATTTGTCTTTTTCACCTAATAAAACTGATAATAAATTTGCTAGTAATAATTCATTAATCTTGGCACTTAATTGTTGAAACGTATAGCTAGCATCAGGTATTATTAAAATTGTTGTATCCCATCGTTCATCTTTATGGCTAAAACGTTATTATTTTCGTTAATTTTTACTTCACTTTCGATTCTATTTCGATCAATCTCAATTTCTTTTTTATTCTCTTTAGGGTAAACTTTCTTTTCAATACCTAAAGCCTCTGCTACACTGTTGGGTACACTGAAATCAATACTAAACGGAGAAGACAAAACAAGACGGTTGCGTCCTTTTACATTTATATCCTCTTCCAAATAAAGATTTGTTTTTTGTATATGATTTGCTATAAGTTTCGACAATGAAGTGATAACTAAGTAAATCATCAAATGTTGAGGCTAGATCTTCAAATTAATAAATACCTGGTGGTACCACTAAATCAATTGATAACAAAAATTTAGTAAAATTGATGTGACATTTATTATTTCGGTTGGTAACATTTCGAATAGAATTAGATGTACACAATCCTGCAAGTCCTATTTCAAAAAACTCTGCTCCTACAAGATGAAGCGGGTTCTCCAATGTAACATCAATCTTTGAGCCTTTACCTTCAAGAGTTATTCGTCTTTCGAAAGCCATCTTTGAAATGTTTAAAGACAGTCTGTGTTTCCCTTATTTATACAATACAAGAAGACTAAACATAAATGTCCACAAATCGAAGAAGTATTTGATTGATATGAATGAAAATTATATTGTAGATAACAATTTTTAAGATATGTTAAAATTTCTAATGGTGGTCTTAAATTACCGATACTATCAAAATAATGCTCGTATTTACCTCGTTTACTGAAAGCCACCCAATGTGAACCCGATTTAACCATCGGTTCAAGGTTAACAATACAGTTTTCATTTTTTCGAGGATGTCTTGGTAACGTATCTCGCATAGAGGCTCCTCTAAAATATGGAATCTTTAATTGATGTGCGTATTTACCTAAATCGAAATTACTTAATGCTTTATTTGGTATTTGGTTAATTATCTTTTGCATGCAGGAGGATTAAAATAAATGCCTTGACCTGCTTTTCCTCGCATTGCTTCTATCATTCGATTGTGTCTTTTCATTTTTTTAATTCTTCTTGTGCAGGTTTCGCTTTGTTTATAGCAGACGCTACCCCGGCTGCTCCGCCTGCTAGACCCCCCAAGCTCGACAAGGCTGCAAATATCGGAAGTAGGGGTAAAATACCACCTTGCTTTTTCGATGCTCTCTTTTTTTTAAATCTTTTCTTGTTTTTTTTATATTTAATTTTCGTTTACCTCCACCAAGCTTAGACTTAGCTTTCATTATGCCACTGACTGTTAGTGCAGCCGCTCTCTCTCCTAATGATGCGTCACGATATTTTACAAGAGACCAAGCTTTTGAAGCTAAAATTTCATCAGCCTCTCTTCTTTTGTTTGAATCTTTATGATTTGCGTAAGCAATGTCGTGCTCTTTGCACGCTTTATCTAATATATTTGTTCCACCATCACCACGGCTCAATCGCTTTTCTAATTTTGTTCCTGGTCCACAATATTCATATCCCGGAATATGTAATTCCACAGGTAAATTATCAATAGTTTTATTAAGTACACGACTAATGAATGATCCACTTCCTGATCGTTTATATTGAGTGGCAGAGTTGCTCCTCTTACAACGTACCATTACTAAATGATAAGTAATATAATGTAATTATATTATATATATATATATATATCAGGAAAATGGGAATGGTGGGGGGAGGAGTTGTAAATAATACACACTAAATTTGGGTTATTATTTATTCTCTTTTTTCATAAGCAAAGGAACACACAAAAATTAGTATTATTAACAGAATAAAAGTGTGTGTGTGTGTGTGAAAGAAATAAAGTAAGTAAGAGAGATGAAGTGCTTTAATCTCAAATTTGTTTCTAATCATTTTTCAGAGAAAAATGACCAAACGGTAAAGTAACAATTCCGTTTTCAGTTATGTGTCTTGTATCATCGTTTGATGAAATTGCCAACTTATTTTGCCGAAAAGTAAATACAGAATGAGATTTTGAAATTATACAAACTTGAACTTTGCTGGCTTGATCTCTGTTATAAAGACACTTTCGATACTCATCAATATTCATAGTTTTACTCACGCTCTTCTTAATGCCTTTAGTCTTACACAAGCTAATCATTTCATCACACAATTTTATTGCATACATTTTGGGTCTTAACCCCACAAATTCTTCAACAATCCTTCCAGCATGTTCATCTTTCATTAAACCAATTTCACCTTTATTTTGTCTGACAATGCCAAAAGGATTGTTTGTTTCATAGTTTCCAGTATCAAACAAATTTGAATGCTGTTTTATGAACTCATAAATATCATAATAGAATATATACATAAAACTATCTGTGTCTGTGTATAACAACCTCACATTTGATTCAGGATTTGCTAAAATAACATTGTAATGAAAGTCATTCATTTTACATTTAGACAAATCTAATATAGATGCACCAACATATACTGGTTGATTGTGAAAAATCTTTAGTCTGCTCATCTCAATGACCATACATTGTTCATCGAATATAATTCTATGTTTAAAATTAGCCTTAGCTATTAAAGACTTAGCACCATAGGCTCCATGCCATTTGGTAACCCATTTGATGTCCCTTAACTTCCTCACATTCATCAGTGAACGACGAAAAATTGCGTAATTCATCAATTTATTTAAAAAATGTTTTTTCCTGTTTTCGTTTCTCTGTGTTCACATCAATATATGGTTTTAGCCATTGACTCTGATTGATTTCGATTATTCTGTGAATACGTTCTAATTTCATTCCTAGTTGAATACTTTGCTTTAACATTCTATAATGCAAAACATAACGTTCTTTATTATCTAGGGTAGCCATTAGCTTTGTCAACTTTTCTGGACATAGAGGGTAATCTGAATGTTTGTCATGTAACCCTTGAGGATAATTCAAATCTACTTCCAAGAGATATCCGATTTCTGAAGTATCATCAATATTTAAAACATTAAACCCTTCAACATTTGCAACCCATTTAAAGCCATCTGTTGGAAGATAGTCTATCATAGCATAGCCATATAAATTATTAATTACATTATGTAGGACTCTTGTTTTTTCTCATCATAAGTTTTCATATACTTATTATTAGCAATCGCATGTCGTGTTATACACTGAACATTACCTCCTCTAATAGATCGTTCAAAAAAGTGTAACATATCAATATCTTGAAGCAATTCAAGTTGAACATTGGTTATCTTTTTCATTGCACACCAAGACATAGATGGAGCAGTGTAAAAATGAGCTGCATCAATGCCATACGTCTCCATGCCATTCGATCTAAAATTTTCAAAGACATCTGCCAAAAGAAGTGTGCCTACTTTTAAATACAAATCGGCGTATTCTCCTAATGTTTGACAGGAAAACGTTTCCCACACCGATTGAGCAAACTCATACTCCTCGTTTGATATTGTTTGATTATAAAGACTGCTATAAAACTTGGATATTTCAGGTAATTTAGTTTCGTTAAGTACATCCATACTTGTGACGTATTCATATGGAAACACGCCTTATCTTGCAGTAAGTCGAAACTGTGCATCATCATTAAAATAACGTCTAGTTATTTGCTTTGAATCTTCACTTAACGAAGATGAACATTGATCTAGTGAACAGGACAAGAAATTATGTGTATCGATAAATCTTAACAGAATGAATCCATTCTTAACCCGTACATGCTTTGTAAACCCTTTATAACGTTCCATATTCATTGCTAACAAACTTATATGACCAGGATTATGTAACACCTCACCATCTTGTTTCTCACAAATTTCTTTAATTATAAAATGACCATCATACGCCGTTAGATTATGAAATGCTATAGGCAGAACCTTTGTTACTTTGTAATTTTTATTACAACTATTGTGTGCGCTTTCTCTATATTTTCCAGTTATGTGACAATGATCGCGTACTTTGAGTTCATTATCTGCAATCGGTTTCTCGCAAATATGACAAATTTTACTTATCAAAAATAATCTTTCTTCATTTTCCGTCATCTTTAACATCGGTTTAGCTGATAAATAATATGTTTGAAGTTTATCTACAATACTATAAAGTTCCTTTACAAACAATTCTATGCAATTATTTCCCCTAAAGAGTTTAAAACTGCACAAATCACTATCAAAATTACAATGAAGGTATAAAAAATGCTGTAAGGAATATGTTTATGGGTTAGTGTAGAGTTAGGAATGTCACTATTTGGAAAACAAGAGTAAATAGGAGACAAAACGCATTCAGTGTCTGCATAAATTATAAATGGAACTGTATCTTTAAATTTGAATTCTGTAAAATTAACAAATCTTTGTTCGTCAGTTGGCAATATGCTTTTTGCAACAGGAAACTGTTTACAGTCTGCAAAGTGAACATTTAACTCATCCTCAAGAAAATAATATGACAAACAACGTCTACATATATAAATCCGTCTACAATTGCTAGTGAGGCTTGAACGCACAAGGCGAGCGAGATTTCTAATTAAACAAAAGTGATAACTTTCACTGTTTCCAATCTGCAACATCAATAAGTCCACACTCCTTTCATATACTTTATCTGATAAATACAAAGGTACAATAGTACATGTTTTTTTCCTTTTACTTCGTTTGTTCCCATACACACCCATTTGTTTTCATCATATTGTGCTCCATACACATTCACAGAAATATTGTTTTGATTTTCAAACTTGTTTAAATATTTCATTTGCATTGGAATTGGAATATCATCTAAATTTAAAACATCTCTGTAATTAGGATAGGAAGAAAGATGATTCACGTTTCGCGTTTTTGGATACAAACCAGCAACCACACTCCACGAAAAACAAGCTTCCTTTGTATCATACAAATTTAGCACTGCATGTTTATTGACTATTACATCAGGCTATCTACTAGTATTGGACATTCCTACTTGAAATCCAACATATTTATTTATATTAATTCTCAAACTATGAATTTTTTCTAAAGCCCACCCAGAGCCATTTGCTTCAAATTCGCTCATTTTTGTCAATGTACCTTTAATGATATGATTATTATAAAATTCATTTACATCCGTATACTCGAAAACTACTTTATTTTGACAGAAAAATATTTTGTTTCTGATATGTCGCGAAGCACATACTGTGCACACAAAACTGAATTCACCTTTAAAGCTTGCACAGTTAAGGCTTTCTTAACATACTTTGTAAACCAAATATTAGCATTTGCTAAAAATTCGCGGGGATCCAGAAACTCATTCTTAACATTTGAAACTGCAAGTGTGTACACTCTAGAATTGAATGCTGTTTCAATTAACTCACAGCTTAAGAAAGAATCATCCTTTATTTGAAGTGTAATTTCTTCACAATTCACAGCTTGTTGCAATATGTGGTTGCTAATAACTCTCCAACATTCAATCAACTCATCACTGTTCTCAATCAAGTCCGTTTGAGTGTATTCCCCGATTTGGTATGATATTGAAATAGCACCGTTTAGTTCACTTCTAAAATTAGAAACACTTTCAAATGCATTGTCCAATTGGTTTCTTATATTTTCACTGTTATTATTATGTATTACAATATCAACCTTTCTACGTTTGCTAGGAGGTGTTGCCATTGATGTCTAAGCAATTGTCCAATTTGCACTGTTGTTAATACACCACCAGCAGTTGCTGTAACATAGGCTCACCATAAACCTACAATCTTTTAAAGTGTATTCAAGCCATTGAGATAAATTGCCGCCTGTAATCTCCAGCGAACAATGAATGGCTTCAAAGGGAAATTCGTCCTGAAGTTTACCAAGCAATTTGTTTCTATACTCATTCAATTTTGTTACTTCAAAACAGGTGATGGAAAATTCAATTTAGTAAACCTCATCAAATGTATTGTATCCGAAGAAACAAATAAAATGTTCATCTTCACATAATTCTTGTAAAAAATATCTTAGAACTGTTTCTGTCACCTCTCGCTGACTATCATCTGATTTGCTAACATTAGTAACGTAGACTGAAAATGTTGAAATTCCACTCGAAGATGTCCATTTGTTAAAACAAGCTTCTTTCTCATTATGACTCACCTCATTATCATCTTCTTCTCCTTCTTCTTCTTCTTCTTCAGACTGATGAAAGCATACACGATTATACTCTATTACCGGGTGCGATCGATGTTCAGTTCCACTCAGAAAATTAACAGTTTTTCCACTTCATTTTTCTGTTCCTTTTATTAGTTTTTAGATAATCTGAAAAAAATTAAACAAATTAAGAAATAATAAGCAACTAAATATATATATCATTCGTTATATCAATCAATACATATATAATCTGCATATATATACTCACCAAAAATGTACAGTTTTAAAACAACTTGATGTGAGCTGTTCTTCAACCCCAAATACACCAACATCAGTTTCCCTCTAAGTGAGTTTAGTTCATCGATCTCTGATGCGCTTAGTTTTGCAAATACTGCTGTAGAAATATACTTGTTATTTCACCTTCATTGATAATGTCCACCACTATTTTTCTTCCAAATCTCGTCTCCACAGCCCGAATAATTTGGACCACATACGGTAAATCAATTATTAGTTCTGATAGTTTCTTATTAGAATACTCAACGCAAGTGGCTAAGTTATTGAACTTCGTTAGAACATCCATCACACACAATTTGTTCCTCGTCGTTGACTTTCTTTATTTCGTTCACACACACACAGTCTCTTCGCGCAAACGTAGAAGTTAAACTCATGCACGCACACATGCATTTATATATCCTTCACCCCCACCTACACTCAAGAAACCTAATGCTACAAAACAAGCTTCTGACGCAATCATCTCATTATATTTTTATCACTATTACTTAAAGAAGTCAAAGATTACATTCTTACCCAATGACGTTAAAGGTCAACCACGTCTCACGCGAACACTGCAGACATATCACGTGATCGCTCGCACAGCTGCAAACATGCACGGGTATCAGATGACGTCAACACCCATTCATTTTTATCTCCATCGCATAAATAAGTCAAAGGTTATCTGCTTCAAGCGGTTACCCAAAGGTTATCTGCTTCAAGGGGTTAAAGGTCGACCTCTTCCCACGCTAACATGTGCACGTGCTCACATCCGCATGGCTATCAGATGATGTCATGATGATGCAATATGTCCTCGCGATTACGCAATATTCAAAGCATATAAAAGTATTCTACTGGTATTCCAATCCGAATCTTCTGCTGTTATTGGTTATGTTATTGGTTTTACGTCCCTTTTGACTACTGTGGCATTTAGAGACGCTGGGGGCCGGAATTTGCCCCGAAGGTGAACTATAATGTGCCAGTAAATCTACTGACACTGCGCCCTCGCATTTACGAACCCTCAAACACCAGCTAACTGCGCCAGGATTCGATCCAGGCAAGAACGTTACCGCTGAGCCACACAGCCAGTATCCCAATGCACCCAGGCCTTGACAACATGTTTTCAAGTCTCAGATTGAAAGGTGCCATAGATACTTTTTGAAATAGTATGCTTGAAACATTAGTTTAAACAATATATATATATATATATACATACTCTCAAATGGCGGCGGCTAACGGGGCTCTGGTGAAGATGTACCTATCAATTCCAAGGTTACCCCACGGCTGCCGTGGCGGAAGTGGAATCCCGCCTGTGGCACTCTTCCCTGCTAAACTTATTAAGTCCTTCGGCGATGGGATAAGGGCGACGGAAGCAGGTTTGGTAAACTGGAAGCTTCTAGTCTGGGCCTGCACGTTGGCGACGGATGTGTGATGGTCGTCTCCTCGAGACATAATATGGCAACTCGGGGATTCGGTCCTGCATCTGTGTTTGGGCAGGCCTATTTAGGATCACCGCTGCGCACCCCGAACGGGGACGGCCCTAGAAAAGGTGGTCTAAACATCAGATGCCACTCTTCAGTCCTGTCTGGGACACCGCACCCAGAGGGCACCCAATCTTGCGGTCAAAATAAGAACTCAAATACAATGATTATAGGCGCTTGGAACGTCAGAACGTTATTGGACCGAACAGGTAACAGGCCAGAGAGAAGAACTGCTCTTATCACCCACGAGCTGCTTGCCACGGTGGGTGAGTGGTTATAGTGTCGGACTACCAACCCCAAGATTGCAGGTTCGCCCCTGGCCATGGTAAGTGATTTTTGATGGCGACAAAAATCACGATACTCATGTCATACGTTGTTGGCATGTTAAAGAACCCATTTGAATTCTGTAGGCCGTGTTCAATGGCAAAATTAATCTCGGGATTTTCCGCCAACACAAAGTTCCTCCATTCTCTACTTGAAAGCGCTGTAGTGTCAAGGAGTTTAGATATCTAACCTCGTTGACTTTCATAGCGTTCAAAGGAACGACGAAATTCGACATGCAAGCTACCCTCTGGGTGTCAATTAACAAAGCTTGCACCAGGCACCCGAGGCCATACGTTATTATTATTATTACCCACGAGCTGAGCAGACTCAATATGGATGTTGCCGCCCTGAGTGAAACTAGACTTGCGGGCGAAGGTAATATCTAGGAGACTACAGCAGGATACACCATCTTTTGGAAGGGAAAGAAGGAAGAGGATAGTCCCATACATGGAGTTGGTTTGGCAGTGGAAACTAAATTGGTCAATGAACATCGACTCTCTCCCACTGCAATAAATGAAAGTCTCATGACCCTTCGTATTCCCCTTTCGATAGGCAGATTCATCTCCCCCTCTTATGGACGATGAGGACTCCAATAACTGCTTCTATCACCACCTAATCACAGTCCTCACCAAGGTGCCCCGCATCGACATGCTTCTGCTACTTGGTGATTTTAATGCAAGAGTGGGCAAAGACAGAAATCTGTGGGAGAAGGTCATGGGAGATCATGGTATAGGGAATTGCAACAGCAATGGTCTATTTCTTCTCGGGTTTTGTGCTGAGAATGAGTTCTACATCACCAAAACTCATTTCCGACTACCCGACAGCTACAAGACCACATGGATGCACCCACGATCCAAACACTGGCACATGATTGATTATATCATCATCTGACAACGTGACAAGAATGACGTCCTAATCACAAAGGTTGAAAGATATATTGATGACTGTTGGAGAGACCACCGAATCCTGATCAGTCGACTCAGGTTCTCTATCCAAAATCGACTACGCGCCCACTCCATGAATCCACCCAGAAAGAAGCTCAACACCTGTATGATGAAACTGTCGTGGTTGGATTCCGAAAAACTATTCAAGAACAGCTGACCCTCCACCCATTCAACAGGAAGGTTGTTGGTGAATGGACCACGCTTCAGAAAATCATAACATAATCAGCTGAAGACATTATTGGTTTTGAGAAAATGGGGAGACATGACTGGTTTGAGGAAAATCATGAAGAAATACTGAGTCTAATTAGTGATAAAACGGAAGCCTACCTTTCTCTTACACGAGACGCGTCTTCCACAGAAGAACTAAGCCATCTCCGCGAACTAAAATAGAAGTGTCAAGCTGAAATACGGAAGTTAAAAGACAACTGGTGGCACGAAAAGGCTGAGGAACTCCAGAGATATTCAGACAGCAGAGATCTACGCAACTTTTACGCGGGTCTATAAGAGTTATATGGACCTATTCACTCCTCTTCAGGAACACTTAAAGGTGCTGATGTTAGCACCATTCTCACTAGCACTCAGGAAGTTTTGGATAGATGTAAGGAACACTTCAGCTCTCTTAAATCGTAGCTCCACTGCAGCGGAAGACTTTCCCTGCCTTGTCCCTCAACATCCGCCTTAATCTACGGTAGCGATGCCCCCACACTTCCAAGAGTTTGTCAAAGCCTTAAGCAGTCTGAAACCAAGGAAGGCCCCAAAGCGGAGGCCTACCCCTGAAACCAGACATTTTCACCTTATCCTACTGGTCTGGGAAACACGAAAAGTACCTGCCGATTGGAAAAACGCCACCATTGTTACCATCTTCAAGAAAGGCGACCGAAGTAACTGTGGAAACTACCGCGGTATCTCCCTTCTCTCTATAGTGGGAAAAATCTTTGCCAGAATCCTCTTGAATCGACTACACTCCATCTCAGAAAGAATACTCCCTGAATCCCATTGTGGATTCCGTGCTTCCCGGGCAACCATTGACATGATCTTCTGTGTAATATAACTGCAGGAGAAATGCAGGGAGCAAATGAAACCTCTGTTTTAGTCTTTTACGATCTTGAAAAATCCTTCGATACTGTTGCCAGAAATGCCAAGTGGACGGTTTTAAGGCGCTTTGGATGTCCTGAATATTTTGTTGTACTGATTCAAGCTCTCCACGATTGTATGATTGGACAGGTACTATACACTTTTTACCCTGTACCTGGTGGCCATGCTATATGAGATATCATCTGCGAACATCCCTGGCGAGGAGATTAGATATTGGTATGATTGGGGGATATTCAACCGAACCAGGCTCCTCTCAAAAAGATTAACCTCTACCATCATGGTTACAGAATTGCAATACGCCAACGACAACGCTTCAGCAGCCCTCTCAGCTGAAGAGTTGGAACAATCTGTTAATTGATTCGAGAGAGCATACGCAAGCTTTGGTCTGACCATTAACATCCGGAAGACCAAAGTGCTGGTTCAACAGGTTCCTGGGACCTCCACCCCTGACTTTGATATCACCATCTCTGGCACTTCCTTGGAACGAGTTGATCACTTATACCTTGGGGCATTCTGTCGATTCAATGTACTGTCGAAAAAGATATGGATAACAGAATTCACGCTGCGCATATTCCGTTTGGACGCCTATTACATCGTTTATTCCAGAACAATGACCTAAGGATTGGAACAAAGCTGATGGTATACCAAGCTATTGTCATCTCTACGCTGCTCTACGGAGGTGAGACCTGGCCTCTATAGCACCAGGGCATCCGAAAATTGGAACGCTTCCACTAGCAAAAAATCCGCTCCATTATGCACATCAAATGGAATGACTACATATCTACTGTCACGGTACTCAAGAGAGAAAAAATGAATAGTATTGAATCCATCATTATCGGACATCGGCTTAGATGGTCTGACCATGTCCGGCGTATGAGTGATGACAGACTCCGTCGGCAGATCTTGTTCAGTTCATTGAGCACGGGCTAGAGACCAACAGGTGCACCTTTGAAACGTTTTAAAGATCAGCTCAAAGAAACCTTCAAAAATGTATCTATCAATCCAGATACATAGTGTACCATTGCGCAGGACCGTTCGAACTGGCGCAAAACCACCTTAGTAGGGGAGAGCGTGGAGTTCGCCCCCCCCCCCCCCCCACCACCTCTACTCCCAATGCGAGCCGATAACTCCCGAACCCGTGGTTGGAGATTCACGAATGAGGTGTCGTTGGACTCGAGCTGACGGGGGCTTTGCTATGGACCACTCGTTATATATATTTTTTTTTTGAAAATTGTTGTTTTTGAAAGTAGGTGATAGTTTGAAAACCAAACATGATAGAACGTTGTGCCAAGGTTCATACCAATTTTACAATATTTTTTTTGTTTTGATGTTTTTTTGAAAACAGTCCAATTTTGAAATTCCTATATTTTGGAAACTAGGAATTTTAAAAAAAGTTTGTTTTACGTAAATGAATGGTCCCTACTACTTCTACTCCAAAAATAAATTTCAAGTCTCTAGAATAAAAACTGGTAGTAGTGGGGTACAGGGAGTTCTAGGACTCCCCCTACTTTCATATAAACTTTGGCGATATCTCCCGAACGCATGATGGGATTTTAACGAACGAGGTGTTGTTGGCGTTGGGATCACGTCCTCTTTGCTAACCATGTGTGTTGGTATTTTTTATTTTTTGAAAATTCTTGTGTTTGGATTGGCGCTATTTTGGAAACGGTGAATTTTGAAAAAAAAGTTTGTTTGACGTTAATGTAAGGGGGCTATGTCTTTAGGTGGGCAGCAAGTTTCAAGGGTGTAGGAGGAAAACAAATGGTAGCCCACTTTCTCGCAAACATTGACGTTAATTGGCGAACGGATGGTCGGATTTTAACAAATGAGGTGTCGTTGGACTCGAGCTGACGTTCTCTTTCCTATAGACCACTCGTTATATTAAAAAAAGAAAAATTTTGTTTTTGAAAGTAGATGATAGTAAGAAAACCAAACATGATAGAACGTTGTGCCATAATTAAAACGAATGGTCTCTATGACCTTTAATTTTTTATAACAAAACTTTTTATTTTTGAGATTTTTTAAAACACTGAATTTTTAATTTTTACTATTTTGGAAACTAGGAATTGTACAAATAAGTTTGTTTGACATAAATGAAAGGTCCCTACCCCCTCGACCATGAAAATAAATTTCAAGTCTCTAGGATAAAAAAATATGCTGTTAAAACATTTTTAAATAAAACAGTGTTTGTAGAACAGAGAGCCGGTAGCGCTTGACACATGTTACAACGAGGCTATGACTGACCATGGTGATTACAGGAAATGGCTATTTCGACGGGGCAGCAGGGAGAGGGAGCGCTTTTTGTTATTTTGTTATGACGAAGGAATGAGGATTAATACTTTGAAAATCCCTTATGGCGATCTCGGTGACCGTGCCCGGAAGAAATGAATCGCTATTTTGGCAGGACGGCTGGGGCTGCTTGTTACGGTTGGTTTTGTGACATTTCCTATGACGGATGGAGGCGAATATTTGAAAATATGTTAAGTGTGCTAGGATTATTTTAACCCCTCAAGGGGATCTTTAACATGCTAGTAAACGGTAATAAGCGAGACTGCTGTCTGGCAAAGTAAATGGTTTTAGAATATGGAAACCTATAAAATTTGCTCGACCAAGTAATGTGCATGTACGCAAAGAACCAAAACTGTAAGGTCATTGGCCTGAAATGTTATAAACTAAATATTGAACAGGGTAAAGTCATGTGTTTTGGGGTGAAAGTATGTGGTTATCATGATCATGTATTGAGGATGGCCACTTGCTAGTAATTATTATTACAGTAACATGTTTAATAATATTAATAATTATAATAATAATAAGACACACACGTTTTGAATGCTATAGAACTGTGTTGCTTGTTCGCACTCAATCCACGACCTGGCCAGGCCTTGTCAGAGCGACTGCTGATAACACAAGAATGTCTACGTGGGCAGGAAGTAAAGGGTCAGGTTACATGGCTGGTAGGGGCTAGCAGGTCTGTCGTTTAAACAGACCTGGTAGAGGCTAGGAGGTCTGGCGTTTAAACACAGAGACCGCCATTTTGGTTCCTAGACAGCCGTACTACCGATATATAGGAGGCAGCCATTTTGGTTCCTTATTAAAAATATGAAACTAGTATAAGGTACACGAATCTTATTCAGATTGAGGAATGTGAAGAGGCGTGGGAACACGTGTGAGAGAGACAACATTTCAAGGTCAAAACGCTGAGAAAATGGAACTCTCTCTGTTGCTAGTCTAAGTGATAATGATTGCGTTAGTGATGCATTTGCCATATTAATGGACGTATAGAGTAGAGCTCTGAAATGAACTTTGGAAGAAAAAATCCTTTTATTTTTTGGTAAGTACCTATGAATGTTTATTTTAATATTGTCATGCTAATGAACCTTAAATTTTGTAGTTATTGATCAGGTAAATAATGATTTTTATTTATTATTTGTTTGTAGATAACCGGTATACCTTACATGTCTGAGATACAATATACCATTGCGCTTTTGGGCCCACTAGAAGGAAACAGCAACAAGCCAGTGCAAGTGAAGGTGAGATTACTCTTTAAGCAAACTTGTTTCATTTTTTGTTTGATATTATTTTATTTTATGAAATGCATGTATTACCCAGAATTTAGGTATTTATAGCGGTTTATTTTATTTCTTTTTAGAAACTTGGAAAGAAAAGCCTTACCGCCGTAGCAGTTGCTGAAAACCCGAGACGCAGTAGAGTGCAACCAATATTTCCAGGCGGTGAACTATTGAAAACTCAGGTAAGTCTAACTTAAAATTGCTATTCTATTTTACCACTAATGAAAAACCCCTAGACAAAAAATATTCATTAACTGTACATGACTGGGACAATGATTGCTTTCTTTATTAATGGCTACGTATTGGCAAACGGTACAAGACCATATTGGATTTTCTAAAAACAAAAATTTAAATTTAATTTATGGGCGGTTCCCTATGGACTCAACGAATATCCACACGTTTCAACAAGATAATTTGAACAAAACGACATGACACTCATTTTTTTGTTTATATATTGGTTAAAGGGGATGTAAATGACTGCAGCTTTATATAAAAACAAGTAGTTCCGTGAAGAACTATACAGCCTATTTTCATATATCCTACTTAAGTTAATTGCCACTATCAACATACACAATTTCAGTTTGATTGCTGTAATAGATTCGTAGATATTGAGAACCGACTAAATATTTCGAATGGTCGCCATGTTGGATTTTATATATGTAGGTCCTAGAGTTATGTACTGTAACATGCAGATTATTGTGAACGTGTAGTATTCAAACTTCAATCGCATAATTAGGACACAAGAAAAAACAAGGAGATTTAAAAAATTTTCACAGCTGCCATGTTGAGGTTATGGAAACAATTGAAATAAATTAGATGCCAGTGGATTAACATTCGGATAAAGATTTACTGTACCAAGTTTCACTGCACGCGGATGGTTAAATTGCGAGAAACGTCCATGTGAATATTTATAATTCGCGTCACCGCCATGTTGGATTTGTGATCACCAGGTTATTTAAAGTCCTATAGGTGAACTTAAGTTTATAACCCCTATGAACATTAAAAAATTTAGTTTGATTGCTAAAATAGATTCGTAGATATTCAGTATCGTCTAAATATTTCGGATGGTCGCCATAATGGATTGTTAAATGTATAGGCCATAGAGTCATGTACCATTAAAGGAAAATTATTGCGTAGGTTCATTATTCAAACTTTCACTTCGATCGCATGACTACATCACAAGAAATAAAAACTTAATTTTAAAATTCGCACTGCCGCCATCTTGAGGTTATGTAAACAATTGAACTAAATTAGATACCAGTGGAATGCAATGTGTATAAATATTTCATGTACCAGGTTTCAGTGTGCTTGGAACATTAAATCGCGAGAAAGGTCTATTTAAAATGTTCAAATTCGCTTGGCCGCCATGTTCGTTTTGTAGTTAACCGGTTTTTGAAAATCTTATAGATGGACATCCAGTAGTGCCCTTTATCTCCGTACAAAATTTTAGGGAGATACCGCTAATAGTTTCAGAGATATAGAATGCCGGTGAAATATTTCGCACATCCGCCATCTTGTGATTATGTAAACAATTGAACGAAGTTAGATGTCGGTGCATTACAATGTATATAAACATATACTGTACCGAGTTTCATTGCGTTTGGTTGGTCAAATCGCGAGAAACGTCTATTTAAAAGTCGCAAATTCGCTTGGCCGCCATGTTGGTTTTGTAGTTACCAGGTTTTCAAAAGTCATATAAGTGAACTTATAGTAGTTCCCTCTATCACCATAGAAAATGTCAGGGTAATATCGGTAATAGTTTCGGAGATATTGAATGCTGGTGAAATATTTCGCACAGCCGCCATGTTGGATTGGTGAGTCGTAACAAAATTTGAAGGGCACGGTCGAGGTCGCCGGGAATAGTGCTATGAACTTTCCGAGTTTCATTGAAATCGCTCGTGCCGTTTAGATTTTATTAGGGGGGGGACTCACACACGAATCACACACACACACACACACGCACACACACACGGTCAAAAGGTGATCTCATAAGCCAATTTTTTCAAAATTGAAAATAGGCTAAAAAGAAAATAAGTACATGGGTTACTGTTAATGTCGACATACAGGTTATTTTTGTAATGGTGTTTTCATATATTAATGCCAAATAACGTTAACGTATTATTTACAAATATTGATTGATTGATTGAGTGATGTTTTTTTTTTTAGGTGTGGTCATGCGCCATGAACATAGTGAACAGACAGTGAAAAAACTATATATTGTGCTTTAAAGTACTCTGTGCAACGTTAATAACTTTCAATAAGAAAAAGTTTTTTTATAACACATGGCGTTAGTACCAAATACAACAAGTGAGCAAGTTGGTTTACCGAGTGGGTTAAATTTAAAATCAGATCATGATCGTTGGTTAACATTTGAATCGTGGCCTGTAGGCTTTTTGTCAACACATAAACTTGCAAAAACCTTATTTTTTTACTTGAACCGAGAAGATGTGGTGCGCTGTGTGTTTTGTCGTATTGAACTTTCACACTGGGAAGAAGGGGATGATCCTTTTCGAGACCATTTGCGATGGTCTCCTTGTTGACCTTACATGCTTGGAAAACAAATGGGTAACATACCCGTGTATCCATTTTACCGAACCACAAGGCCATTGGCCGCTACTTACGTTGCTGAATCACAAATAAATAATACTAATAATGTATTACCAGCCAACAACGGTAGAGTGGATATATGTGATCCATATGCCATAGACAGTGTTGAATTGGCATGTGCTTTTGAAAATTTGGGAGTTTGGAAGACTAAGGCACTAGCACACCCAGAGTACAGCTCTGTTGAAAAACGTTTAGAATCTTATAAATATGTTTGGACATTAATATTAAACACCTTACCAAACTGCTAAGTGAAGCTGGATTTTTTATACTGGTGAAGGGGATAAAACAATATGTTTTTATGGTGGATTTGCTTTAAAGGATTGGCAAATGATTGATGACCCTTTTGTGCAACACGCTCGTTGGTTACCTAACTATAGATGCATGGTGTAGCTTAAATGGCAGGAATTTGAGAACACTATTCGTAAAGAAAACGTGATTACAGCACAAGACATAAAAGTGCCTTTAGTGTTAGAACACTCGGAGCAAATACGTGAGGCTGAAAAAAAGACGTGTCTCACGAACAGATAAAAAATTGTGACCAACAATTATGTAAAATTTGTTATCAAGATGAACTAGGTGTTATATTTTTGCCTTGTGGACACATGATAGCATGTGTCAAGTGTGCATTCGAATTTAACACTTGCGCTATATGCAGAAATGTAGTATCTGGTACAGTTAGGGCATTTCTTGCATAAATAGTATAATTTATTAGCAATGCATAGTGCAAAATACCTATGTGCACTAGGTTGGAACGAAAAAATATTATTTTCAATTTCAATACGTAATAGCGATAAAAAAGTTACCTTTTGCTATTATTAAATCAATTGTAATGTTTGAACACGATTGGAGTAGGGTAAGGGGTGCCGCAAAGGGTTAGAAATTATGATTTTTAAGTAAAATTTTCCAAATTTCAATACATTTGGCTCGGCAAAAAATATTGTTGTATTTATCAGATTTTGTTTAAAAATTGCAGTTTTAGGTGACTAAGATGCACTAACTAACAGAACTGTGGTTTCAGACAGGGTTGCAGAAGCCATAGCAAGTGCCGTTCTTAAAGATATGGGAATGTTTTCTGAAGAGAATAAAACTAACGTCATTGACAGGATGAAAATTCGAAGAGCTAGAGCCAGTAATCGAAGAACAAAGCAGTTGCAACAAGTGTCAACAATCAAGTTGGAGAGAACAAAGGGTTGTTTTTTGATGGCAGAAAGTATAAGACAATTGTAAAAGAGAAAAAAGGGAACACATTTTACAGAAAGACTGTAGTTGAAGAACGCGTTAATAATTTTCATAAGTCATTGCAGTGGCTAATATGTTTATTTCATTGTAACGAGTTCCCGTTGCGCCACCTGTTTTGTGCATTGGATGGAAATACAAAAGGACCTAATGAGTTCGGGGGAGTATTAGGCAAACCACTTGAAAAATGTAATGAGTTTCCAGTAGTTACGTACTCACCGATTAAGGACAACCTTCCAGACCTCGAAATGAAACAATATCTAAGTACGGATCAAAAGTATTTACTTGAAATGTTTAAATCAATCTCAAGTGGAATCCACCTCCGTGATCTAGCCATGGAGAAACCAGGAATGTTGGCACATTCACGATGGCTGACGTTGGCCAGTCGCATTCTCCGGTTGTATGTTGGAGCAGAGAACCCTTCAGAAAACCTGAAAACCATAACAGAGTATGTAGTTAAGGTGTATGCTCCCATCTGGTTTTACATTAAGCTGAAGCCCTTTTGTGTAAATAGAGCCAAATACTTATGGAGACCCGATTTCGTTTTCACGTTACCTTTGCAACGAACATCTCAAAGTAATCGACCCGGTTATTCAAAGAAATGGCTACTACGCTCACCCTGAAAACATGCTTGTCTGTATGTTAAGTGATGAGAGAAAACACATAAGAGAGTTAGGCCTCCGACGACTTTTGAAGGCAAGGTCAGAACAGAAGAATGAGGTACGGAAGTTTGTGAGACCTAAACTAAACTTCAAAGCTGAATATTACATCGACATGATCAATTGGGCTGATGTAACAATCACGGAACCACCGATGACAAAGCACGTAAATGATTAGGACTTTGTCAAGTACATAAGTGAAGCAAGAGAAGATGGCCTGTTGCATTCTATTGATTTCCCACGTTTTCCCTGTCATACATAAGCAGTGGAAAGAGTAATAAAGCTTGTAACCGAATCGTCAGTCTTGAGTTTGTGGTCTAGAAGAAAGAAATGGATTTGTCAAAGCCAGAATTGCTTTACACAAGATGATGCCAAAATTTGAAACAAAGTAACACTTTACCTAAAATGTATTTGAGATCATTGAATATTGATTTAGCTTTGTTAGAATGTTTTATTTGTCTATTATTTGCATTTTATGAATAAATGTGTGTTCTTATCTCAATGGTTATGACTTTATTGCTTAGTTTAAGTACTTTTTCTTCTCTCCGATTTGGTTCAATATTTTCACTGTATTATAAAAATGAAAGGAGACATTGTAAGTAACTTAAATAAGTGTTCGTCAAAGAAAAAATATTACATTATCATATCTAACCCATATCTTACTATGACAAAGCCAAAAAGTACATTTTTTTAAGAAAAACATTTATTTATTCATGTTTTAATACCTACTAAGTGGGCCTATAAAATGATGATGGACAACAAATTTTAATTGTTTGCACTATTTTAGGCGTAGTTTTAATGCAATTTAAATAATGAACATAAAAAATATCAATAAAATAAAAAATAAAATTCTAGTAAATTTAAAGACAAAAAATTATGTTCAAGGCTTTTGCGACACCTCAATATATGGTTCTATCACAATAAAACTTTGTAGAATAACTTCTCACATAAACATACAAATCTTAATCACTATTTTTTGCCCTATACCAACGTTCCACCCTAACGTGCACGATATTATTACAAGCTGTTTTAGAGTGTAACAGATATGCTTTTGTTTTGTTTATAGACTACTACAATGAATGTGTTGAATGCTGTGGGACAAACATGTGGCTTAGAGATAAAGAAGCTCAGCGAATTGCCAACGCATATTCCATTCCTCATTGTCATGATTCGAAAATTGAAAAGAGCATATGGTGATCGTGTACTTTGTTTATGTGAAAACTTTGAGACATTTCTGCCTAGACGGTTTAATGATATGTCGGAGAGTGTTTTTGATGAAGTGAATAATACTGTGCAACTTGGAAACTTAATTTATGAAGGTTTTAAAAACAATAGCTGCATGGTCCGTTTTAATTAAATAAAAAAACAAATGTGAAATAATAATGGTAAAATATAAGTGATGACAATGGACTGAATTTAAAAAATGTGTATAGAATAATGATGTTTTAGTTTTTAGTATTGTCTTAAAAATATTATCATGAAACCAAAGAAAATGTATATAAAATTTGTAAATAAATGCAAAATGATGTTACAAAGTTGTTTTATTTTATACAAAGTTAGAATATTTAACATTGCAGAGTATACATGATTATGACAATAGATGCACACTTAATACAACTCTTTCTCTCTTTACAATAGTCTGTTATAGTTTTTAAACACAAGGCTTGTTGTAGATCTTTTTATAGCAATGTCAGTTCACTGTTGTTTTCAATAACCGGGGAAGCCGCAATGGTTTTATAGGCATAAAAACCTTATTGTTATTACTATTCAGTCATTTTGATCCTCTTGCAATACTACGGTACCTTTTTGCATATCAAGAGCAGATGACCTAGTTGTTCCACTCCTTAAAACAAAGACAACAACACTACCTCTTGTATAGTTTGTCATGTTGATGGCTCTTGCGATGTGGAAGATGGATTAAACATAACTTTTAGAACAGGGGTTAAACGTTGCTCATTAAACAATCCACTATTTTGAGTAGCAATATGGTTTTCTTGATTTTTGGTGACGGCAACTGTGTTTCATGCAGTACACTACATTGATGATCACTGACACATAAAACCTCACTATTTTTACATTTTAGGTCACCACGACAATGTTTGGAACGTTGTTTTGAACAGCGCCAAATAACAGTTCCGTTTTTATTGGTTCGTTTCACAATATATGAATATCCTTTATGGGATGAATAAGGATTACCATACCTAGTCACTGATATTTCCATGTCAAATATCAAGCATAGACAAAGCTCTAGTAAAGTCAAATTGTTAATACGAATAATAGTTTAATGTGGGAGCAAATAAGGATCCAAAGAGTTCAGGTAAAAGTGGAAGCAAATATGCACATATAAGAACCAAGAGTGGGGATAAAAGTAGTCGCTAAGTGGTAGACCCATTACACAATAATTCTAGCACGACGTAGCTCTTGTTCCATTTCTTTGATTTCCCAATCGTGACCGGTATGCCCAGCTTGTTGAAAAGCATGCAAGTGTCGAAGTCGTTGAATTAGCTTACTGGGTTTGTTCCAGTATACAAATTTTAGAAATGAATTTTTTGGTGTAAACAAAGCATTACCATTGTCATCATCATCAACATCATCATTATCATCATTATCATCATCATGATCATTATCATCATGTCCATTATTACTATTACTATATAATCCTTTTTGATCCTCTTGCAATACCACTTCATTTATAGTCTGTGTTGATTTTGATAGTGTTAAAGGTTTCTTGGACGTTGACAACTGTCTTAACATGACTTTTTGAGGACATGATAAGCCCTTTTGAACAAACCCTGCACTATTTTTAAACGCAATATCGTTTTCTTGAACTTGCTTTTTAGAATTTTGATGATTGTTTGTAAACAGCAACCGTGGTTCGTTTGGAGCACTACAATGATGAACACGCACACTTAAAACCTTTCCATTTTAGCCTACTTTCAATTTTGAAAAAATAGGCTCATGAGACCACCTTTTGTCCGTGTGTGTGTGCGTGTGTGTGTGTGTTTGTGAGGTGTGTGTGTGTGTGTCCTAATAAAATCTAAACGGCTGGTGCGATTTCAACGAAACTCGGTAAGTTTATAGCACTATTCCTGGCGCCCTAGACCGTGCCCTTCAAATTTTGTTACGTCTCACCAATCAAACATGGCGGCTGTGCGAAATATTTCACTAGCATTCAATATCTCCGAAACTATTACCGATATCGCCCTGAAATTGTGTACGGTGATAATGGGCACCACTAGAATTTCACCTATGAGACTTTCAAAATCCTGGTGACTACAAAACCAACATGGCGGCCAAGCGAATTTGAGACCTTTAAATAGACTTTTCTCGCGATTTTTCTATCCAAACGTAATGAAACTTGGTACAGCAAATGCTTATACACATTGACATGCACTGGAGTCTAATTTAGTTCAATTGTTTACATAACCTCAAAATGACGGCTGTGCGAATTATTTAAACTGACATTCTATATCTCCGAAACTATTACAGATATCACCCTGCAATTTTGTACGGTGATAAAGGGTACTGATACAAGTTTACCTATGTATATTTCATAAACCTGTAAAGTACAAAACGAACATGGCGACCAAGCAAATTTGAAATATTTTAATAGACTTTCTCGTGATTTAATTCTCTGAGCGCAGTGAAATGTGGTGCAGTAAATGATTTTACACATCGTAATGCACTGCCATCTAATTTAATTCAATTGTTTACATAACCTCATGATGGCGACTGTGCGAAATTTTAAAATTAAGTTTTTATTTCTTGTGTCGTAATCATGCGATCGAAGTGAAAGTTTGAATAATGAACCTAGGCAATAATTGTCCTTGAATGGTACATAACTCTATAGCCTATACATATAACAATCCTAAATGGCGAGCTTCCGAAATATTTAGACGGTTTTCAATATCTATGAATCTTTTACAGCAACCAAACTGAATTTTTTTATGTTCATAGAGACTATGAACATATGTTCACCTATAGGACTTTCAGTAACCTGGTGAGCACAAATCCTACATGGCGGCGACGCGAAATATAAATATTTAAATGGACGTTTCTCGCGAATTAACTATCCGAGTGCCGTGAAACGTTGCACGTTAAATGCTTATACAAATGTTGATCCACTGGCATCTAATTTATTTTAATTGTTTGCATAATCTCAAGATGGCTGCTGTGCGTAATTTTAAAATCTCTTTTTTACTTCTTGTGTTCTAATCATGCGATTGAAGTTTGAATACCACACGTACACAACAATCTTAATGTAATAGTACAAAAAAAAAATCCAACCTGGCGACCCTCAGAAATATTTAGACGGTCCTCAATATCTTCGAATCTGTAACAGCAATTAAACTGAAACTTTGTAAGTTGATAGAGGAAATTAAAATGAGCAGGATATATGAAAATAGGCTGTATAGTTCTTCACGGAACTACTTGTTACGTTTCAGACTGCCTCGACATTTTGTTGACCTCTCTTTTGAGCATCGCCAGAATTTTATTCCTTTCGCATTCTGACGATTATAGTTATAAGAGTAGCCTTGATAGAGTGCACGTTGCCTACCATTGTTGGTTGTAGTAAGTTCCATAGTAGTAACTGACCTGTCAGTTCGATGTTCACGCTACAAAGATTACAACTGTTTTGCTGATTGGGTGTCCTACCATAAGCTTATATATTAGCTTATGTGTTGGCTTTTTGTGTTGGCTTTTTGTGTTGGCTTTTGTGTTGGCTTTTGTATTGGCTTATTTGACAAGTTATTTTTGTCAATGTATTTAGTGGATTTTTCTTGGTTTTGGAAACTATTTGAAAGAGAGGGAATATTTAAAGACCTAACCTCAGCTCACTAACCTAACCTAACTTCACCTAACCTAACCTAACCTAACCCAACTTTACCTAACCTAACTTCACTTAACCTAACCTAACCTTACCAAACTTCACCTAACCTAACCTAACCTAACTTCACCTAACCTAACCTTACCTAACCTTCCAACTCTCAGATGATAATTAAATTCTGGGCAT
Source organism: Meconema thalassinum (assembly GCA_946902985.2). Classification (NCBI taxonomy): domain Eukaryota; kingdom Metazoa; phylum Arthropoda; class Insecta; order Orthoptera; family Tettigoniidae; genus Meconema; species Meconema thalassinum. The sequence continues at coordinate 63,858,780 of OX336390.1, read as the reverse complement.
AGTCGATTTGGAACACAAGACCTCAAGGGTAAAAACCAATTATTTTTGATAGCTTACTTTGTAGCTTATTTTCATGGCTAACCTAACTTTACCTAACCTAACCTCAGCTCACTTTGGATATCATTAGTAAGTGTTCATATCTCCCGCTAGGTGGCATGCTAGTTGTTCAGGTAGTGCTCATTCTTACCGCTAGGTAGCGGAAACATACATTGCGTGTTGCATGTGACTCTTGTGAAGTTTGACCGCGTGCAAGACGTGCTTGTATAAGTTCTGTATATAATCTCAATATACAATAAACCAATAAATGTTCAGAACTAACATGTATAGCCAGGTTTAGGGTATATAGGAGACCCTTAGCAAGAAAGGCTGTCTAACCCACCAGTCTACAGCCAGCCTTGTCATAAGCAGTAAGCACCTGTTGGCAGTAAATACTATACCACGTTGTTCATTACATGGCACTTAAATAGGCTCTAGATCATGGACTAAAATTGGTTTAAAAAATCAACGTATGCCTTTATCCAAGGTCTTTGTTTAAACAGTAACACACGATGATATCATGTGTTGGCTTTTCATTAAGTATGCTGGAACGCAGGGTGCCTGGGATCACAACCCTGTCCTTTCGAAAAAATATACCATCTAGCAAGGTAAATTCAGAGTCTTCTGCTTTGTTACCAAGATTGTGAAGAATTTTGCTGCGTTCTGGATCTTTCTGGATTTCTTCTTTGATTGTCGAAGATGTTATTTTGTCACTTGAAATCTGGAATATCACTTAAGCGTATAGCTGCTTTACTGAAGTTCTGGATTTCTGAATTGGGGCTCGGGACAAACAATCGACGTTCTGGTTTTCTTTTCCTCTTTTAAATTGTACAGCGTAATCAAATCCAGATGGAAAAGAAGCGTATCTGAACAGGCGGGCAGATGTCATCTGTGGTAATGCCCTATGGTGGTGAAAAATCTTGGATAATGGCTCGTTGTCGGTTATTAGCAAGAAATGCTTGCCAATCAAATAGTTGTAGAAATGGGTCACACCAAATACGATGGCAAGTGCTTCATGGTCTAGCTGACTGTAATTCCTTTCTGAGACAGTGAGTGGGCGCGAAGCATAGCATATGGGTTTTTCAACTCCCCCATTAGCATGGATCAATACAGCAGCTATTCCTGTTGGGCTTGCGTCAGTTGTCAAAACAAGAGGTAAACTGGTATCAAACGGCGTATGTGTTTTCTCACAGCAAAGTTCAGCTGTTAACTTCCGAAATGCTGACTCGCAATTTGAAGTCCATGCGCAACGTTCACCTTTCCGTAACAGATATCCAAGAGGATAGGAAATAGTCGAAAAATCTGGGATGAATCGGGAATAATAGGTAACAAGTCCCAGAAATCTTCTAACTTCATCAACATTAGTTGGACGTCTCATGTCTTGGATGGCGCGGACTTTCACTGGAGATTTGTTGATCTTGTTATATTCCACAATGTAACCAAGATATTCGATTTTCTCTTGAAAGAATGAGTATTCTCCTTTGTTGACATGAGGATCATAATTTGACAGTCTTTGTAGGCAGGATTGTAAATTTTGTATGCATTCTTCCCTCGTAGCTCCTTGGACGACTATGTTATCGAAGTAAGATTCGGTTTTGGGGAGGCACTTCAGGATTTGCGAAAGAATTCTGTTGGATTCGGATGAAGCCGTCTCTATTCCAAAACTGAGACGATGCATTCGATAGGTGCCGCGGTGAGTTGAGATTGTCTGGATTATACTGCTCTCCTCATCAACTTTGATATGTAGGTAAGCCTTGAACAGGTCAAGCTTACAGAAGCACCTTGAACCACTGAGACTATGGAGGATCTCATCAATGCGCCGTATGGGGTGATTTGCCTGTAATAAACTTTCATTTACCCCACATTTGTAGTCGACGCACAACCGAACTCCTCCGTCTGGTTTTGGAAATACCACTAAAGGTAAACTCAACTCACTAATGGCTACAGTAGAAATTATGCCATCTGCTTCCAGCAAATCCAACTCTTCATCTTCGCGTTCCCGCAGTGCAAAAGGAACGTCAGGTTCCTTAGTAAAAACAGGTGTAGCTCCCTTACGAAGCTGGAGAGTGACTTTGAGTCCTGGGACGCATCTTACATTTTCCTGGAAGATTGGGGCGAAGTTGGTGAAAATGTCTTCAATTGAGTACACAGAATGTAGGCGAGACTCTGAATGGGAATTGTTCATTCCTGCATCAATATGTTGAAGATCAATACCTAAACCTCTTATCCATTGTCGGCCTAGAAGAGCCTCATGCCAGTCTGGTACAATATGTAATTCGCCAAGTATTTCTCTCCCGTTGTAAGCAACGTTGACAGAAATCTTTCCTTTTTGTTCAATTATGTTGCCCGAATAAGATCGGAATGCTAAATTTGAAATGTCGATAGGCACATCCAGATTTAGGCAATTGAAATCATTTTCGGCCAGCAAGGAAATTTTAGCACCGGAATCAACCTCGAAACGTTGAGATTTTCCATTTAGTGTGACAAAGAAGAGTTATTTATCAGTTACAGGTACCATTTCGAACAAATCGACGACGCCACGTTGCTGTAGAACAGCTCCCACTTGGTTGATGCCTTTGACATGATCAGAATTACTAACGAGGTTACCAGACACAGTATGGAGTGATGATGGAAAACTGGAACCACTTAATATGTTACGTGAGGCTACCAAAAAGGTTGAAATACATACTCTTGCAACAAGACCGTCTTTTCCGCAAGCTTCACATTTAAGTTTGTTCCTATCAACGCGACAACTGTTTATTCTGTGGTTGTCTTTCCCGCATCTTATACAGAGATTTTCTATGCCTAGATCCTTGTAATCAGGTCTCCCTCTGAAATGCTGCATTGAAGAGGTGGAGATTATATTAATATCATCTGTGCTGAAACTTGAATGACTAGGGCTGGATCTCTTTGCTAATTTTTTACTCTCAATTTTCGATGCTTCAAGAGCAATAGCTTTTGTCAAAATGTCTTCGAATGAAGTAGTACTAGATTGCAAAATGTGTTCACGTAGCCAGTCATCACGCAGGCCACGAATAAACTGAGCTCTGAGAAAAACGTCAGCAATGGAAACCGATTTGTCACACTCATATTTAACAGTGAACTCGCATTCAATAAGGTCACGTTGGAGTGCAGCAACATATTCAGCAGTGGTCTGTCCTTGTTTTTGGTAAATGTTCAAAATATAATGCAGGGAAACAACTACACTTTTCTTAGGAATGAGCATCTGTTTAAATGCTTTTATTAATTCGTTAGAGTTTAGATTTTTGACTGGTTTATCGGGACCAAGAAATGTTGCAAAACTGTTATAATGTGTTGAACCAATAGATACACATAGAAGCTGAGCAATATTCCAGTGGTTCATGTTATAATAAATCTCAAACCGCTCTAAGTAATAGGTGAACTTTTCCCTGCCGGGATCGATATTCTCAAATGGTGTCATGCTGGAGAAACTTACGGGAATTTCCGGTCGTATCTCGGAGCAAAAATGAGATGCAGGCTGGGTCAGTAACGTTTGCGGTTGTACATGCAATGCATCCAGAAGTTGTTTGAACTGTTCGGTATCCATTTTCTCTTCTTGATAATTTTCTTTTTACACTCGTCGCCAACTATTATAACTTTATATGATATGGAACGGTAAATCAATGGGAAATGCACGCACCTGTTATTGAATAAAATAATAGCAACCTTTAATCGAACTTCACTTATTAGCAACATGTATATAATGGAGGTTGATTGTCACGCACAACAAAAGGGTAAGTAATTATAAGTACACGCAAAACCAAAGAACATAATTTTCTCAGTCTCAATGTCCAAGCGACACCAACTCCACCTACATCAATATTATGGAACTATTGATGGCAATGACACTGGTCTAAGGAAAATCCTCATTATGTGCAAGAGTTGGAAAGGAACCCGCCTCATGTTATGGTATGGGCCAGGATGTCATCACGTCACTTGTGCGGACCGTATTCTTTTGATCGGTGCGTGAATGGAAAATCGTATTTTCATTGTTACAATCTTGGTTAATACATCAAATTCAAGACAAGGGAATCATGGATCATGTGTGGATACAGCAGGATAGAACTCCAGCATATTTTGCTATTCAGGTGCGCGAGTTCCCTGATGAACAATTTCAAGGCCGCTGGATTGGTCATAGCTCACCAACATCTCCAGCCCCATGGAAATGTCCCCAACGAAGCTCGGACCTTACCATGCCAGACAACACCTTATGGGGAATAATAAAGCCCCAAGTGGCTCAACGTCGGTACATGGCTAATGAAGAATTGTGCCAAAGTATTGAGAAAGCCTTCCGTACCATAACTCCTGAGATGCTCCGCGAGATGTCATTGAGGACTTGGAGACAGTTAGAACTCTTTGTAAGGCATGATGGTGCACATACAGATCACTTAGATAAATAGTTTTTATATGTAAGTACTCCACACTATGCAGTATAATGTTTTGACGAAGTGAGTACGGGGATTTCTCGGACACCCTGTATAGACAGCGTCTTTTATTTCACATACTCCTCTTTCTAATAACTTTCATCAATTCGTTTGTAAATTACATGTGAATTACAGTAGTCAGTAAATATCGGTTTACTCTCCAAATAAGTTGTATTATTGAAATATCCTTCTTTCTGTTAGTTTGTAAGTTTCAAGTTTCAGTTCAGTAGTAGTATTCATTATCAGACATAAAACAAATAAATAAATCCACCGGGCGAAGCCGGCCACTACTGCTAGTCTATATACAGTATATTAAGCTCAATGTTTGTCTATTTGTCTGTCTGTCTGTCTGACTGTTGTTTATACAAATCTACACCGATTCACCGATCTGAACCAAATTTTACGTACTTACCTTTTGATCTCGACGAATAAAACAGTCCACTTGAAATTTCAGACAGACTTCTCCAATCTCTGCATTTAGACTCGTTGGCACAAATCTACAACACTTCACCAATCTGAACCAAATTTTACGTACCTTCCGTTTGGAACCATGCAGATTTCAATATTCAAAATAAACGACACCTAGGGTTAACTCTAAAAACACTGTTGTTTATTAGTTGTATCAAACAATTCGAACTGATTTCGGTCTCTTAGGATTCCTGCTATCCTGAAATGTTATACACAAGTACTGGATTGCGAGCTGATGGGTCCTTTTCCCCTTTTCTACTGCGTTCGTTATTCCCAAAATGTTTCATGCTGTTCTGTATATTCGTGAGCTCAGATCATGAGAAGGATTAGGTTTTCAAATACATGATAATAAGATATATCTCTATATTGTGCCTGTCCGTCCCCCTGGAATGGACAGGCGACCACATGCGTGGCAACATGAGGACAGTGTAAGCACGAGGTCAGGTCTCAGGGTGACCTGGGTGATGTCGGCTAAAATTAACCTAGATACTGTCCTCATGTTCCACGCAAAGGATTGGGAAGGTTGACAGCACAGAACACAAGCAAAAAGCACTAATTAAAAGAAAAATCATCTCACATTTATTAAGTATGAATCAAGGTAAAAAAAAAGAATAACAACACACGCACTTCCTGCGAAGAAATCTATCTTGCGAACGGCAATATCTAAAAAAAAATATCAGTGCATCTAGAAAGAAGGGAAAGCATAGTCTCTAAATCTTGTTGAGAGTCTTTGTTTGCATTGACTATTGAGGAATAAATACAATTATTAAGTTTACCCTATACAAAGATTCGATGCACAATCATCTACACTAAATCATGAAAAAAAGATATATATAATAATAAATTTGCCATCTTTCATTAGTCGATCATAGATTATTTACATAATTACATCTTCTGGTTACGTTTCATACACTTAACATTCTTGGGAATATTATTTACAAGTCTCATTAACTCCTCTCATGAGGTTGGCGTCAGGAAGGGCATCCGGCCGTAAACACATCCGCCACAATGGCTTTCATCGCATCTCATCCCTAACCCCGTTGAAAACGGGATTTACAAGGGGCAGACATATAAGGTGCGTTCAAAAAGTAACGAGCCGGAGGCATAATTACAGAAACCAGTACCTATATGTTAGAAATATTGGCCCTGGCTGCTGAGGCACTTGTCCCACTGTGACACAAGGCGGTGAATGGCTGTCTCATAAAATTCCCTGGGCTCCAATGTGAACCAGTTCCGCACGTACAGCTGGACGTCGACGTCCGAGGTGAATCGTTGGCCCCGCAGAGCCCTTTTCAGGGTACCAAACATGGCGTAATCACAGGGAGAGAGGTCTGGACTGTATGGAGTGTGGCCGAGAACCTCCCATTTGAATTTCTGCATGAGTGCCGCGACTGTGTTGGCCGTATGAGGTCGTGCATTGTCGTGGAGCAAAATGACCCCACGGGTGAGATTGCCTGGTCGTTTTGTTTTGATCGCTTGGCGAAGGGTAGTCAAGGTTTGCGAGTTACGCTGGACATTCACTGTTGTCCCGTGCGGCATGAATTGTATCAGAAGGGGGCCATGTTGGTCAAAGAAGAACGTCAGCATTACGTTTCCTGCATTCGTGTGGATGACCTTGCCTTTTTTGGGTGGTGGTGACCGTGGATGCTTCCCCTGGAGGCTTTGTCGTTTGGATTCTGGTTCAATGTGATGACACCATGATTCATCTACAGCCACCACTCGTGCCAGGAACCCATTTCCTTCCCTCGCATAGCGCTGCAGATGACCAAGACAGTGGGCCATTCGACATGCTTCCTGGTGTGGTTGAACACTGTGGGGCACCCGTTGGGCACACACTTTGCGCAAGTGCAGTCGTTCCTTCATGATGGTGTGCACACTTCCGACGCTCAATCCGACCACGGCGGCTATGGCGTTCACTGTCTCTCGGCGGTCCTGGGTAATGAGTGCATCAACAAGCTGGACGTTGTCATCGGTAATGCATCGGGGTGCACCTGAACGAACATCATCGGCTAACGAGACCCGTCCTTCCCTGAAGCGCTTGCGCTACGCCTTGACCCTTCCAAGGGACATGCAGTGTACGCCGTACACTTGCGACTTTCGGCGATGAATGTCCGTTCCCCCTACTCCTTCCGCTGTCAAAAACCGAACAACACCTCTTTGCTCTTCGTTTGATGCCTCCACGTCACTGTTTGCAATGCGACTGGCAGCGTTGGACGATTGATGCATGCTGCTGCTCGCTTTATATCGTCACATGACGTGCAAGCGTGCCCTCTAGCGACTGGCTGTGACCTTCCACGCTCTGGTCGGAACCACACCTCGTTACATACGCCACGATTAGCCGATGTCGTCACCGGTTTGCGCATTCCAGCCTCCGGCTTGTTACTATTTGAACGCACCTTATACATACTAGTATTACTTTTATTGTTATTTGTAAAATTTACAACGTAGTTGTTGATTATTTTAGGGGCTGCGGCATCGTGGCAAATAGCCCGAGAAATTGAGTCATAACCTGTGTTATTGTGATGGCCGTATTAGTGTGTATCTGTAAAGTGGGGATAGGATTGGGAAGGAGGAGGCCGTAGACTTAAGTAAGAAACCATCCCAGCATTTGCCTGAAGTAGTAGTGTGGGGAAACCACGATAGACCACTTCCAGGTAGGTTAAGTTGGGAATCGAACGCTTTTATTTATAGATTTGCTTTACGAGGCTGAGTGTGCTCCATTCCTGCCCTTAAAACCAGCATTAAATTTTCTTGACAGGGAAGGGAATCGAACCCGGACCTCCGGGGCGACAGTCTAGTGAACTAGCCACTATACCGCGTGGTGATCAGCATTTATAACATTAATGCCATTGTTATTCCAATCAATGTTCAAATTGCATTGTTAAGTAAGCAATTTACAAGGGTGTATTATGTTTGCAAATTAGTTGTTAAATATCGCTTGGTGCCTCGGCATTTGTCTGGAAGGAAGATGCGAAACCACAGAAATCCATCTTCAAGGTTGCCGGCGGGGGATTCGAACCTTCTCGCCTCCCGGATGTGAGCGACTGCCTGCAGCCACGTCGTAACAACCACGGCTAACTCACCCGGTATTCAGATAGTGAAATGAGTGAACAGGACAATGATAGAAAATAATGTGGTTTACAAATCATGATCAAATTTGTTGTTTAGCAATGTAATACCAAGGTTGTTTTTGTTCCTTTTTATAATATTTAGTAATGATTATGTAGATTTATGTGTATATAAAGGGTAACATAAAACGAGTCTAATAAAACTGGCGATTTAATCCCACAAGAAAAAAATAATGTAGGAGTCTAAATTGTAGAAGTTAATTTTTAGGTAAAAAACTATTGTGGATATGTACAAGTATGGAAGTATATACTTACCTAGATATATTAATAAAGAAGCAAAGACTACTATAATTTATTCTAAATGCCAAGAAGAGCCCTAATAAGCACTAAATCGTATACCAAGCTGATGATAGGGAGCGTCTATACACGCTACCTCCCGCGTAAGTGAGGACAATGCTACCGAAGGCGGGTTAAGTGCTGAGTTGCTACCTATTGGAATGAGCACTATGTTGCGAGTTACGGAAAATTTTGACATATCTTTGCGTTTCACATCCCCCAGGCTCAAAACCCACCGTCAGTTCAAAAGTTTATATAAAATTTATATGTGTTGACTTCTGAACTGCATTTCGAGTCTGAAGGATTAGTTTCTACTCACATTATTTCGTTACGATAATTTACTGTGGCTTTACTAATATTCGGAGACGTTTGCCGTCATTGTGGAATTAATGGCAATGTGGGATGACAAATGTACATCGCAGGTATGCGAAACACCCTTAAATAGTCGCTGTACAATTGCTGTAGTACTTCCTCGAACCCGGAACATCGCTAGGGGTGACGACACAACCTGGTCTGCTTGTCTTGTTAGCAGCCGTCTTTTTTCACGTTATCAGTACAACGGTTGAATATCTTGACGTATTGGTGTGAATTGAAACCATGAGTATTGGCTAACATTATAAGTGTGCTACGTTTATTATGACCCAACAGTTTGGGATGTGGAAAGGTTTAATTCGAGTGAAAATTGGATTTATTTTGAATCGTTGAAAGCTGACAGGACCAGGAATTAGTATAATTTCCAATGTGGCAAACCACGAGGAGTGATTGACCTTGTCAAAGTGTATTAAATTGTTTTTGGCTTATATTTATGTGTTCAAAGCCAGTGAGATGTAAATCTACATTATTTTTGAAGGAATCGCCTACGTGATTCCGACGATTTTTCTGTGATTTAACACCACACGTGTGTTATAAAGCCTGTGGCAGACCTAAGGGCCATTCTTGATAAAGGTCTGCCTAGTATAAATGTAAAAGCGGTACCACAACGTACTTCAACTATGGAAGCATTTACTATTTCCTGAGATGTCCAGTATGGAGTAGACCATTATGTTGATAGAGATGCTGGCGATTTAATCCCACAAGATGAGGAAAGAGGAGTGATCGAAATTGGATAGTCCGAGAGTCTAACGGAGGACTGAGGAAGGATCCTCGTTCGCAGGCACCATTAAATCCAGATTGCCGATGATGTAAGTTATAACCAACAGTTAACTTTGTTAAAGTTATTTTGATTCAGTTGATTATGTTAGAACCGCACTCCTATATCAACCAATTAGGTAGGGCCTGCCCAGCCTTTAACTAATCTCCACATTTCCTTAGATTTTGACTAGCCATGGTCCTAATCACGTACTTGCAAAACATACAGTGGTGTAGGAATGCCACATGCTTTCCATTACATGACGACGCTGTACGGGAGGCACCTAAAAACTTATACATCCCTAATAATTTGCTATTTCTGGTCTGAGAATGTGAAACCAATTTTTGAGACATCCTACATGAGCCTATTTCAGTATTGATTTATTTTGGGGAATGCAGAAGCATTCACACACCTCCTTAATTTATTCATCACTTATCGTATCGGTTGACAGGAGTCGGGTCCACACTGTTGTTTTATTCGTCATGATTTATTTTCTTCAGTTGAGCTCAGAAGCCACACAATTATTCCTAGTGTATTGCAAACTAATAGGAAGCTTTCATCTGGCTTTTGAGGCCGTGTCTGTTAAACTTCTCATCGTATCAGTTCACGACACACAGTGTTGTGCCTTTATATTTTTGGTTTAGGGTCGAGTTAGACACGCACATTAAAAAAAAACTGTGAGAATAATGTAGAGGAGACTCTTAAACTGGAAGGAACTCTGTTGTGAAGTACGAGTTGTGCCTATTCTACGATTTAAAGTTCCAAAGCACTTGGAGTGCAATTAGATATCTTTCGTGCAAGGCTAATTGTTTTTTTGGTGTTTCAATGTGCTGATTATATGACTAAGTTCATAGTGTGCAGTGAAGGGACATGTGATGCAAACATTCGTTGAGAGCCACAGACACGACTTTCGTGTATTGAAAGGCTCAAACTTAAAATCCATTCTTATTTGTAGCAGCAATATCCGCGCTTGCTACTGTGCCATTTATATATGTGTTTGGCTGGAGGATACAAGGTCACACCAGGTGGCTAGGAAGCACCGGTACCCAGAGTGCTCAGCCACTTTCATTTGTGAGACGACTATGAATTAGACACACGACTGATTGTTCCAAAACCATGCTTGTTGTAATCTTAGGTTATTGATACAGATGGAGAACACAGCTGATCACTGTGTTTGTTTGTTTTATATGACTTACGCGTCACAGCTCACGACATATTTCTAATAGTCTTCATGAGTTTATGAAGCAGAGTAGTCAGTTTTCCCAGAGTCTAAGATCGGACCAGACCATGTATAAGTTTGGCAACCGTGTGATTGCTGTGTCTTTAGAGACATATGACGGGATTGACTGAGATTACCCGCATTATTGAGGTATTCTGGCCAAGATGATAATGATCGCTTTTTGGATCACACTAGTCGAGGTTTATAGCGTGTGGAGAACTGATGTAGCGAGTTCTTCGTATATGCCTCTCTTTGCTCCTTGAATGTTTTTTTATCTTATTCGATTCGCTTTGTATAGGCAACAAATATATGCCATGGCTGGTTATGTCAAGGTTTATTTATTGGTGTAATCCATATTTTATGGTGCCGAAAAACACGGGAACTAGGAACGAATCACGAAGATACACCAACACGAGACGACAAGTTTGAAAACTTTAATAGTTGACCTCAGAATTGACGTAAGTGAGCGTAGCTGTCGACACTTCTTTTATTGGACACGCTCCACGTCAGAATCACATGGTACGCACGATATTTGGAGAATGCTGATAAGTATCCAACTTTCCTACTTATACGGGAGTATAATTAATTGAACGATTGCCAGTTGTGAATTAATTTCAGGTTGTAGCTAAATGCTAGATTCTTTAGTTGAGAGTGTGGCCAGTAGTTTGTTGTAAGAAGGGAGCATCCATCGTCTTTTCATAGCTGCAATGAGTGCTACAGGAATCTAACAACATATATGTGACTATTGCTGCTATCTAGCGGATTACTGTAGGACCGTAATAGAAAAAACCTCCCCCTGCAGTCTCAAACAAGAAGCAACGGAATATTATTTATTAAGAATTAGAACGGTCTTACATCTAAGCAGTCTGTTTAAAGAAATATTTCACGAGCATGGCAGACGAGAACGGAAACAAAGCCTTAATGTTGTTGAAGAGAAAACGAAAGACAGTGCGCGTGAACATAACCAAATTCAGTAATGACATTATAAAGACAGTGCCAGACGCATAAATCGATCACGAATATAACTGGATGAGACTGCAAGAGGCCTTGGATCAACTCATTCTCCTTGATAATGACATTCACGAACTTCTATCAGATGACGAATATGACGCTGACGCCATAGAGTGTGAGAAACACATTGAGGTCGCGATGCGTACGATATATAATTTGACACACGTTATTCATGACAAACTATCTGAATCGTTCGGGAATATGAATCTTGACCCTTCCAGACCTTCATCCGCAGTACCAATGCCATCAATCTTACCCGTCACGCACTCTGTAAAATTACCCACGATCAAACTAGAATCATTCGCAGGAGATGTAGAAAAATGGTCTCGGTTCTGGGAGCAATTTCAGACAGCGGTAGACAACAATCCAACCATCAACGCGATCGACAAGCACGTCTTCCTTCGTGGATACCTGGAGGGAGAACCAAAAGATCTGGTCGATGGTATAGCGGTGACTGCCGACGCATACGAGGAAATCAAGAGAACTCTTATTGGACGATATGGCGATAAGGACCGCATCATCCAGGCGCATCTGGATTACTTGGAGACCATGAAACCAGTTCTCGATGCTACGCCCAACGCCCTCAATTGTATATATATATAGAATGTAATAAACGTATACAGGCTTTAAGGGCATTAGGGGAAAACGTCGACTACTATGGGAGAATGCTAGCCCCCAAACTGTTACGTGCATTTCCGGATGACATCTGTAGAAGGAAGATCATCTACGCGAAGAGAGAGAAGATTTGCGAAGCGCACATAACGAGGCTTATGGAATTTCTCAATGAAGAAGTGGAAGGCGCAATGACGACGCAGAATATCAAAGGAGACAACGCCACCCAACTGTTTCTGCCTTGAAAGACACTACTAGGACGGGCCAGAAGACACACAAGACGAAGACGTACCCTTTTGCGTTTTTTGCGAAGGAAAAGACCGTTGGGCTCAAAATTTTGCCAAGGTGACATATGTCAAACAACGCATAGAAAAGCTCAAGTCTACCCAACGATGTTTCTTGAGCCTAGAGAGAAGTCACACTTTGAGAAACTGCAGCAAGAAGGACGAAGTATCCTGCGCTACATGTAAGGGACCACATCACATTTCCATCGGTAACAGACGAGAGGACCCTTTATCAGAGGGCAAGATCGACGTAGGAACACGAGAGTTCACCCATCTTCCAACTGCCCGCGCTACCATTATCGGTCCCATTGGTGAGAGTAAACTGACGCGTTGCATACTAGATTCCGGTAGCCAATCAAGCTTTGTGAGCGCAGATATCGTGAAACAGCTTAAGCTGAAGGTTATCGGACAAAGAGACTTAGTTGTTTCTGGATTTGAATCGCATCACTCCAGGGCCAAAACTCGTAGACTAATTCAGTTCAAAATTAGTAATGGAACAATCACTATACCATTATCAGCCTTAGAAAGTACCAACAAGTACTTGCCACATCCCACACCAACATCCGACGTTCAATCGTTGTTGCGATTGCGAAAATTCCAGGTAGCAGATCCTACCGACGACGGACGTGATCTACCGATAGAGTTATTGATAGGTGGTGATCAATATTGGAAAATAGTTGGAGATGGTCCACTGATTCGACCCTCAAACACGCAGGTGCTTATCCCTTCAAAGTTCGGTTGGATACTCACTGGGAACAAATCTGGCATATCAGTCAATCTTGTTTCTGTAAATCACATCCACGAGATTGATTAATTGTCGCTTTTGAACGATGAAATGCGACGATTTTGGGACTTAAGAGACGCTTGGGATTCGAGATAATTAGGAACGAACTTTAACTGTCATGGACACTGCAATAATGAAGGAATTTCACGACTAATTCCGAATGGAAAATGGTCGAAGAGTGATGTGTCTACCCAGAAGAGAGGGTGTTGTCATACTCTCAAATCGTATCAACGCAGAAAACCGCTTCAGTTCCTTACAAAAGAAATTTGAGGGAAAACATGAATTTCGCGATATGTACCATTCCGAAATGATGAATTATATTAATAGTGGACACGTCGAAACAATACCTTATGAGGAATCAACTAATGTCGTATTTAATCTGACTCATCATGCAGTCAAGAAAGAAAGAAAGAAAGAAAGACAGAATGTACTAAAATGTAGAATCGTCTTCGATGCTTCGTCCCATGAGAAAAACCCTTAACGACGCCTTACAACCAGGACCTAACCTATTACCTGAAGTATTATCCATATTACTTCGCTTTCGGATTGACCAGCAGGCGTTAATCGCAGATGGGACTCAAGCGTTCCTGCAACTCTGTTTAAATGAGAAAGATAGGGACCTAACAAGATTTTTCTGGTTCCGAGTAGAGGAGGATGACGAAGGACGCTTACAGACCACAAAGGACATCATCACCTACAGATTTGCGCGTTTACCGTTTGGCCTTACCTGCAGCCATTTTCTCCTATCAGCTACCCTCCATGAACTTACTAGAAGATTCAGTGACAGGTATTTAACAGCTGCAAGAATCTTAAACAAGAGTGTGTTCATGGACGACTTCGCCTACAGCTGTGAAGAGGAAAGTAAGGCCATAACGACATATTACGAACTGGCGAGCTTGCTGAAACAGATACGTCTACCACTGGCAAGTTGGGCAACTAACTGTGAATCACTGAAGAATAAATGGAAGGCTGAAGGTCGTGAGATCAAATAGATCACTAGTATCCTCGGTGTCATCTGGAATACCGAAATAGAAGAATTTCAGTTCGATCATCGCGACATCGTGGATATCACGAACCCCGCCACCAAACGACGGGTACTCCGAACAGTTGCGAAATTCTATGACCCTCTTGGCATGCTGTCACCCGTGACAATGGTAGGAAAAATGATTTTCCAAGACATCTGGTGCAGGGGCATCCAGTGGGATAAGATTTTACCACAAGATATCGCCCTAAAATGGCAAAATTGGATCTCAAACTTCAAGCAATTATACACGATAAGAATTCCTAGATGGATAGGATTCGTAAGCTGGTCTCCAGAGATTTCGCAAGTCCACGTTTTCTGTGACGCGTTAGAAAGAGCTTATGGAGCTGACCTGTATGTTAGAACCGTGGTTGAATCCAAAGCCTCGGTTCAACTTGTTTGCAGCAAAGGTAGCCTTGCTCCTATCAAAAGGGTAACTCTCCCACGACTTGAATTGTTGGCCGCACTAACTGGTACGCGCCTTCTCAAGTACTTCTGCCACTCTACGGGACATGACATTGCGAGAACAACCCTATGGAGTGATTCAATGGTAGCTCTAGGTTGGATACGCAGTGATCCTAATCGCTGGAGAAATTTCATTTCTAACCACGTGACAGAAATTCATGAGAGCTCTACTCTGGCTCAATGGAGACATGGCCCTGGTACGGAAAATCCAGCAGACCTCATATCGCGTGGACGGCTCACTACAGAACTTCAGTCTTCTGCAATGTGGTGGCACGGACCTACTTGGCTACGTGATCATCACGATACTTGGCCTGACAACACCGCCTCCAATGTCTCACTTCCAGAAGCACGAAAGACACCCCAGCAAGTCTTGACTGTCAACCCGTGGGAACCTCCTATAGATGCAGTGAAATTCAGCTCATATTGGAAGATTCTGCACATAATGGTATGGATTCTACGCTTCATAAATAATCTGAGATACAATGAAAAAATCAAAGGGGATCTGACAGTCCATGAACTGGCAGCAGCACGTCTTCGTTGGATCAGCGTGGATCAGAGGGATAGTTTTCCTACAGAATACGACGCCCTCAAGAAAACTGACTTTTACACGAAATCAAAGATAGCACGTTACAATCCCTTCCTAAAAGACGACCTAATACTGATAGGTGGACGCCTCCAATTTGCCGAGCTGACCTTGGAACAGAAGCACCCACTCCTTCTTGATGGTAATCACCCTTTTACGATGTTATCTCTACGACAGAAGCACATCCGGTTACATCACCTAGGAGTAAGAATTATTCGATCTGAACTCCGTGCAGAATATTGGATTTTGAATGCTCGTCAAGCTATCAAGAAAGTCCTGAACATGTGTCTGACATGCAAGATAGCAAGGAATCATAGTGGAGGTGAAGTAGAGGCCCCTTGCCGTAGGATCGTGTGCAAATCACTAAGCCATTTGCTGTCACCGGTGATGACTTCGCAGGCCCGCTTTACGTGAAGGTGGGGGTGGGGGTCAGGTTCAGAAGTCATACATAGTGTTGTACACTTGCGCAACCACAAGAGCACAACACCTTAAGCTTGTGACAGACATGAGCACAGACAAATTTCTCATGGCTTTTAGGCACTTCTGCGGCAGACGAGGATTTACTCACACAGTGTATTCCGATAACGCAAGGACTTTTATGGCAGAAAATAAGGAGCTATCTGAGCTGGGTCAAATCTTGTGTCACCCATTGACAAACCACCAACTTCTCCATCATTCCATCACCTGGAAGTTTATTCAATCATGCGCCGCATGGTGGGGAGAGAATGGTTGGAACAACGAAGAGATGTCCCAGGAAGGTTCTGGGCAAATCCCTGATTGACCATGAGATTCTGACAACGCTATTGGTCGAAGTGGAGGCAACGATTAATTCAAGACCCATCAACCAAGATGGTTCAGACGTACTGACTCCAAGTCATTTCTTCAATGGTGAACGCTTGACAACTTTGCCTACCGGACCAAAACCTAGCATTGAGATAAACTTGAGAAAAGAAGTCCGACATAGACAAAAGTTGCAAGACTATTTCCTAGGAAGATGGAAGAAAGAATATCTTCTATAATTACGAAGCTACCACGAGGTCCAGCGCCCTATGAAACGACCAACAGAGTGCCGAGTGGGAGACATAGTTTTATTGCAAGAAGACATAAGGCCGAGGCACGTGTGGCAGAGGGCGTTGATCACAGAGACTAAACCTGGCAGAGATGGGAAGGTGCGAACACTCATCCTCCGGAAGACAGACGGGACTAGTGTCTACCGACCTGTTCAACTGGCCGTTCCGTTGGAAGTCGACCAGAGTGGGGAGGGTGTGGAGTACTGATGTAGCGAGTTCTTCGTATATGCCTCTCTTTGCTCCTTGAATATTTTTTTAAATCTTTTTCGATTCGCTTTGTATAGGCAACAAATATATGTCATGGCTGGTTATGTCACGGTTTATTTATTGGTGTAATCCACATAGTGAACCTGAGCGCTACTGTTGTGTTTTTTATTAGCCAGTGTTTTCGTTCTACCCGTGAGGAGGTAGCTTATTGGCTTATGCCAGTGCTATCACTTTTGAAGTGGTTGTTATAGTTCTTAGACACGTGTCTTATATGGTCTTTAGATATTTGTTGAGTAATGGTATTGCATCCACCTTTGAAGTGTGTATTACTGTTTCTACGACATGTGTCTTAAAAGGTCATCAGGTTTTTAACAGCACTGTGAGGGAATAAACATGAACTAAACATATAAAATAAATCATGGAACCTTAATCTAAATCGACGACTTTAAATGATAATAATTAATGATGATATTATTGTAAATTTGCTTTACCACTTTATCTTTGACTGACACAGTGGAACGACGTTTTATTGGATCAGATTTTTTTTAGGACGAGCTGATACTAAATTTTGAAGCGACGTAATGTCGCTAGTAACTCATGGTCCTGCGCAATCAATGCAATGTCAGACACGGTTTTCATTGTGTCTTTGTCAGCGTAACCAAATGCTCTTAGGTGACTGTCGGATACAAAGAGTATTCTGGTTGGCGTAGGCAGGATTGCTTACAATATAAGGGAGTATTATTCATTGTTGTTGCTTTATTTTATTTTACCCTTGTGTGTATTTGATATTTGGTGTTTCTTTTATTGAGTTATGCAATTGGATGCGATACTCGTTTTGTTTATTTCTTTTCTACGGATGCACCTCATCACTAATTAACATAAAATCAGGACTTAGCTAATTGTTTAATGGAATAATATATGTCGAATGTGACACCAACATAAATTAGCCAATTTTCTATTGGAGCACTAAATGTAAATAGACCTAGCCTTGTGAACCAGTTAAATGATTTGCTTCGCAGTAGATTAATTGATGTCACTATTATTATTTTAATTGAGGTTTTGAAATTGCTTAGGGATTTCGTTACGTGCCACATTATCAGTTTTGATTTTGAACTTAATTCAAAATTTGTAATTAGGATTTTCGAGAAGGCCGAACTTAACTTAAATTTAGGGAAGGATTATTTATTTTTCTATTCTTATTTGATTTACGGAGTAGCCGGTTTTAACACTCCTAAGTAGGATAGGGGAGTGTGATTATTCAATACATTTCTAATGAATTTTACCTCAGTTTGGAAGCTTTAGTACTTTGGGGACGTTTTTTCATGGGCTTGTCTATGACCTACCCCTCATTACACCTGATACTTTCCCTTGTACCAGTCTCGTGCTTGAGCTGGTCTGAGGATACGCCCGAACCTCTCAGTGTGTGTGTCAGGAGAATGGGGGCGTTTGTAATGGCACTTGCGGTTACTGGCGTCCCGACGGGTACAATATGTATCACTTTCTTGTGGACACGATAACTACTGTCAGTTTGCACCAATCACGTTTATTTAATACATAAAATACAGTGAGTGCGGGAATGTTCTCCCCAGCGTAATGTATATTCATTTGAATCTCCCTTACACCATAAACTCTTAAAGGAAGATTCTCCTTTAATCAGCTGTTTGCTTACTTTCTGTTACAATACATATCCAGAAACAACACGTTCACCCACGCTCGGCTTCCTAACTATCGCATTGATCGACATAATATCCTCAACGAACATATTCCTTGATCCCAAAGATCGCCAGCTCAAAAGTGATGTCAAACAAGATGTTCAGTAAAGAACATATAGCCTACTTTCTCCTAAATGTATGAGTATAGTTATAACTCGTTATTATCAAAGAGTATAATAGAACTATTCTTTGTTGAAGACCTTAGAAACGATTTACCTCTACCAAACGCCACAACCTAGATAAAAACTGCTACCATCATTGAAGAAAGAAAGATAAGAAGTATATCAAGAATGTTATGGATCTGGAGACATAATCGACCGGACTGGCTGCGTGGCTCAGCGGTAACGTTCTCGCTTGCTGGGCCCTAGGTTGCAGGTTCGTATCCTGGCGCAGTCAGCTGGCATTTGAGGGTGCACAAATGTGAGGGAGCCGTGTCAGTACATTTACTGGCACGTTAAAGATCCCCTTCGGGCCAAAATTCCGGCACCCCGGTGTCTCTAAAAGCAGCAGTAGTAAAAAAGGACGTAAAACCAATAACATTATTATTATTATTATTATTATTATTATTATTACATACATGACCTGCCGTGGGCAACATCCAACTTTGAGTTGAGGCATGTCTTTACACGTCTGGTTGTGCATGGCTTTCACAACCCTAATTGAATTAACAAATCTTTCCATGACCCTACAGAGACGTGTGTATACAAACTATGTGGATATTTTCGATTGCTATTTGCCTCAAATAAAAGTAGTAATTAATAACCTGAACTAACACCTACTATGTGAAATCGTTTTGTTCTTTACTTCAAATAATATTTTCAAGTAACGCAAAATAGGCTGTTACAAACCCTTTAAAACAAAAAGTAAAAATGTATCGTAGTATCATCTTGTCATTCTTCAAATTCGATGCGCATAGAATGCCAATGGTGTAGTAATCAATGGAGCCCCTCGTGGACTAGTCGTACCATCTAGTGGTGAAATATCGAACAATATAATCCTAACCACGGCCGACTGAATGCGCAGCTCGTATTCAGTCGGCCGCGTCCTAATAGAGCGAGTGCATTCTAGCGGCCAGAAGAAGAAACTTTTCAATAAAATCTGGAAGTTAATCTAGTTACCTTTTTGGCAGCTAGATGTCTCGAGTAAATCTGCTGGCGAATTATGTTTTAATTAAATATATATTTTACACCGTAATATGCACAATATAACGCTTAATTTTAAAACATCTGAGTCATTACAAAACAATAAACATATAACATTTCAAGCAAAAAACCTAGCTCTGATCGGGTTTGAACCATAGGCATTTAAGCGATAGGCTGACGCTCTACCACTGAGCTAATTGTGTCAACGAATATCGTTCTATATAAAATGACTTACATAGAACTTGTTAGCAAATAATGATTTATACTAAACGATTTCATCACTGGAGTATATTATTTATATATAAAGCATTTCATACAAAGTTTATTTATTTTGTACAGTACGCTATATTGCATGCAATACTCAAATTAGTGAAATATAAGTCAGGCACAAGATATCCGCTGCCATCTTGTCTTATTAGTGAATCAGCTCAGCTTTTTAAAATCACGTCTGCACTATAGTATTACAAAATAAACTTTTAATTTCGAACGTGCCTCTTCCTTTAGAACAGTTAAAACGATTCTCGGCTCGATAATCGGAACTGGTGGGTCCCATGATATGGATTATAAAGTTTGCATAATTCGCACGGCCGCCATCCTGAAATGGTATGGCGGACGACCTTGTAGTTTGGTCACAAGACGCATCCTATACGAAGGTATGTTGTTACCAAATTTGGTAGAGATCGGATGATTTGGTTAGTCGTTATTTGATTTTACGTTTCGAACGTTTGAGTGGCCGCCATTCAGTTTTAGTAAAGATGGCGGCGATATAAAACAAGACACTGAGGTGTCCTTTGCTAGTGCTACCTTTGTACCAAATTTCGTTCAATTCGCATTCACCGTGTTCGAATTGATAGGGGGGACAGACATTCAGAGTACACACACTCACACACACACATACACACACACACACACACAGACTCACACACACACATACACACACACACAGACAGACACACTTTTTTCGCCCTGTGTTGATCTCATAAGTCTACTTTCATTTTTTGCAAAAATCGAAAGTAGGCTAAAAATTATCCCTACTGATCTCACTATTATTTGATGATCACAGCAATGAAGTCAATAATATTTCAACGGTGTACATGGACAGACATAATGTCAGCTTCATCTTAAAAACATCTTATACATCAGCAATGTTACACTGGTGTAGAGTTGGTAATGATCGTGTGGCCTCCGGAGAGGTCAGGTGCATGTCTTTCGAGTTGACGCCCTTCATACGTCTGCGAGAGCTATCTACAGAAGTTAAGTTGGCAGCACGGCTGGCGCTTGCATCATATTAGCCTTTCACGAAATGATTGCCGGTGGTCGAGATGGGAACTATTCTTTGTTTACTTGTGTCACACGTCAGCCTGCTTCGTTGACAGGTACAGTTGCCGGGGTAGGATATGACTCAGCTCAAGTGCCCTCTGTCATCGAAACCTGTTTAATATTATTAATTCGAGCTGCGAGATATTACATGTTCACGCCACACCCTCTCGACAAGTACTGCGTTATTATTATTATTGTTAAGGAGAGCGTTAAAACACAATCAATTTACATATGTTCTTTTCTTTTCTTCCCAAATCATCTCATATATTCACTGTGTTTCCTCTTTCTCTTTTCTAACAAATTATGTTCCTTCTTCTCTGTGTTATTATTGTTATCACTTCGTAGGCTGCGAGGTATCAGAGCTCGTGCCGCAACAGATTAACACAGACTATTACCACCTTTGCTTCCTTTTATACCTTCCGGCCGCAAAGTGTCACGCACTCACGCCGCCACGATTGACATAAACTGAATTCTTATTATTATTGTTATCAATTTTGCCACGTTTGTACTTTGTGGCTGCAAAGTGTCAGGATCATGTGCTGCCACGACTGGACATACACTGTGTCATATCACTTATACATTGGATCGCTTTGTTTGTGAAATTCGGCCAACTGACTGACGAGGGCTGACGCAGCAAGTGCCCGACAAAAAATGTGTCCTTATGTCTGTGATCCTGCCTCTTTTATTCCTTGAGGCAAAATAGTTCATTCCCACATGCGTGTAAATTATTTTTCTAACGCATGTTTTTTTTTTCTTTTCGTGATTCAAATCAGAAGGTAGACGAATTGATGCGCAGCTTCCATTTCAACGGTGTTTGTTTTCGAGATCCGATTGTACAATTTTGATTAAATCCCTTAGTGATCTTTTTAGCTTACTTTCGATTCTTGCAAAATATGAAAGTAGACTTATGAGACCTACATGGGCAAAAAGTTGTCAGTCTGTGTGTGTGTGTGATTGTGAATACTCGGCATCTAGACTCGGAATGTGGATCATACGTGAGGTCATCGCTCACACAAAAATATCATGGCCCAAATAATGGTAGAATAATCTTAACAAAATAATGGCCAACGTGGTAACCTTTCAATCGTTGCCTCCACTGTGTAATAATTTAGCAACCCCAATGTGCTTTAGAATGTATCACCAAGCCGACACTACAATTACACTCCCCTATTGATAGCAAATATTCAACCTAAATGTGATACTCTATTTTATTCAATCATAGTAGAAATCTAGATCTCCATCTCATTTCAAACATACTAATCTTCTCGTCTAAACATCGTTGAATGCAATCATATTTCATGTTAAAACCTAGCTTATAGCTATTACCAATAAGAATTCGGAGCTCATGCCCCTCAACAAACTAAGCCTGCTTAAATGCTCTGTCATTTCATTGTCTGTAGTCTCAATTCAATACGTATTTTCCTTTCCAACACAAACAGATGTGTACAAAAAACTCGTCTATCAACTTGTATAAAAAATAACCAGTCTCCACTGTCTTCTGAATCTTTTTGAACTGTGTGTCACCAACACTCATTTCGTATTGTACAGTATTTAAACGTACAATAGCTGCAGCTTCTCTTAATTGAAAAGAATTGTTGCTTGCCTCGGCAAACAAATGAATAGTTTCACTCACAGATCCTGAACTACTCGTGCCTCGTGCATTTCAATCGCACTTCGACCTGATCTGACCTGACCCATTCATTCGGAGCCGGCTTCGATGCAGACTATTGTAGCCTATCAGCCCAAGGGCCTTGAGTGCTTTATCCAATGAATTTCGACCAGCTGCAAATGTGTTAGGGTGATTTGGTGATTACAATGAAATCGTAGTTGGCCAGAATGTGACCTAGATCAGGAAATACAGAAGATAGAAAAGAGTAAAAATAAGTATTTCTGAGAGAGTCAGAAATTAGATGTGAAATTGAAAATACATAGTTCTTAAGAGAAGAAAAGGTGTGCTATAGTAGCAAGTTTGATATGAAGAGGAAAATCATTCTGTTAATGAGAGTGTTTGTACTTAGTGTAGCTATTCTATACAATTTTGCTTCTTGTCTATGAATTCTCCGAATGATGGTCGGGGGGTTGTAGTCTGTATGTAATTGAACGTTGCGCACGTACCAGGGGGCGCCCGATATCGTGCGCAGCGCTTTGTTCTGAACGACCTGAAGTTTAATGATAATAGAGGGGGTAGCAAAGCCCCCCCCCCCTCAGGGCTGGCATATTCCATAACAGGACGCACTATTGTGCTGTATGAGAGAAGTCTGCTCCTGTCATCTAGTGCACTCTGAGACATCATATGAGGCCAGAGTTTCGCTTGAATCGCATTCGATTGGTTTGCGCGCTGAGTGACCTCCTGTGTGAAAGTAAGGCCTCGATCAAGCGTGATTCCCAGATACTTTGTAGCTGGCTGCCATCTGATTACATCGCCGAAGAAGTGAAGGTTCTGGACTTCTGTGTATTTGCGTCTATTGGTAAACAGGGTAGCAGCACATTTACCGACATTAATTTTGACTCTCCAAACCCTTAGCCAGGGCTCTAAGGTGTCTAAAGCGACTTGGAGGTTGGCGGAAGCTCTATGTTCTCTCAAGGAGGTGGAAGAGATAGCAGTATCATCTGTGTATAACTGGAGACTGGTAGCATCTCTTTTGGGGATATCAGAGAGATGGACATTGAAGAAGGCGGGAGCAATGACACTACCTTGCGGTACACCGGGTTTGATCTTCCTCAGTGAGGATTGGG
This sequence comes from Meconema thalassinum, assembly GCA_946902985.2. NCBI lineage: Eukaryota > Metazoa > Arthropoda > Insecta > Orthoptera > Tettigoniidae > Meconema > Meconema thalassinum. The sequence goes on along the minus strand of OX336390.1, from coordinate 63,835,132 downwards.
CGTCAACCACTGGGACATAGAATTGCCTTTTCCTAAGATAGGAATTGATGACCTTGAGTAAGTGATTCGGAAATCCTTTTTTACAGCAAACCACTCTGCCAGACTTTATCAAAAGCACGACTGAAGTCTGGGAAGCAGACTCCTGTCATACGTCGTTCGTTAAAAGCGCTCGTGACGATCTCTATGAGGCTGAGAAGTTGTTGTACTGTGGAATGGCCTTTGCGGAATCCGAACTGCTCATCATTAATAATTTCTGAGATATAAGAATGAAGCCTGGAATGTAGAGTCATTTCGAAGAGCTTAGAGATGACCAAAAGCAAGTAATTAGTCTGTAGTTTTGTGGAAAAGTACCATCTGTGTTAGGTTTATGGATCATGATTACTTTAGCCAATTTCCAGGCTGACGGAAAGTACCTGAATCGGTAGATAGCATTGAAAATTTTTATTGAGGCAAGTTAAGGCATTCTTGCTCAAGTTCTTAAGGTAGGAAGCTGAGACTTCGTCGGGGCCGGGGGCCTTGCGAGTTTTCAGCTTCTTAATGAGATTGAGCAGCTCGGACGGCGAGACAAATCTAAAGCCCTGGGGAAGCTCTCCTTGAAACCCACCATGAAAATCACGACGGACCAGGTCAACAAAGTCATCGTGGCAAGGTTCCTGGTTGGGTTCACAGGCTCTCTCAAAAGTATCCGCCAGGGCGTTAGCCTTGTCAGGGTTGGTGAAGACCATTCCACGCACCCCGTGTATTGGAGGAATGCCAGTTCGTTTCTTAAATCGTTTTTTGGCCATACCGTACAGGGAGCTGGTATTCTCAGCCATACTCTGTAATTTACTTTGCCATTCCTTGTTACGGAGGGTAACCATGGAGGAATGGATCTGACGTTTAAGCCTGTACCATTCCTGCTTGATACGAAGATCACGAGTGATTCGCTACCGCCATCTGACCATGTTATTCCGTTTGATAAGAGCTTGAAGAGCAGGGGGAATGGAAAAAGGCTTGTATGATCTGTGTTTGGAACCGATAGCTGCGGTGCGGGCTGCGTGTAGGAGTGAGTTGGTGAACTTCTCTACGAGGGAGTCGATGTCTTCCTCGCAGCGAATGCTGGGATTTCCAGCAACGGTGGTTTTCAAGATATGTTGGAAACATTCCCAATCTATTTTACGGGCGTGAAGAGGGAATTGGGTTCGGGAAGGCTGGTAGCTAGAGTTTAATTTGATAGGGATGGGGTCGTGATCAAAATCAAGTACTTTGAGGTTGTCAAAGACGATAGGGATATCCAGGTATTTGCTGATGGCAATGTCCAGGTATCCGGTAGTCTGTTAGGATCAAACGGAAAATACGAAGGGCCAGGCGGTTGATGGGTTAAACAGCGGTGATCGTCGCAAAAGTTTTCAAGAAGCCCACCCTTGGCCTCCGTGATTCGACTACCCTATAGCCGATTTTTACAGTTAAAGTCTCCTGCCAAAATCACTGGGATGTTGTCAGGAAACAGTGCCTCCAAATCGGACGGCACGCTTGGGGGCAAGTAGCAGGAGACAAGACGGTACGGGCCGCTACCTAATTCGATCTGAACGATAGTGGCCTCAATAAACCTCAGGCCGTTAGGAGTGGGGATGCGTTGGTGCGCCAGGTCGGACATTACGATTATGGCCGTACCTCCACTGGGACGTCCTATACGGCCGTTGCGGTGTATATGATACCCGAGGATGTAGATTTTGCTGACCGGATTGATGTCAGTCTCGCCTAGGAGGGCGACGTGAATTTGCTCCTATTGTAGGACGTTAGTGAGTTCACCAATTTGTGACTGGAGGTGAAAAGAATTCCAAGCCATAATCTTTAATTTGGCACCAGTTTGCGCTCTAGCAGCCATTGAGGAGGTACTGCGAGCAAACGTCGAAAATCATTTGGACGCTGGAAGGGGTGTCCGTAGCGTTGATGAGCCGGCGTAGGGTGGTCATAAGGATATTGAGAAACTCTCTCAGGGAGGGATCATTGATGAGCAAAAACATTTCAAACATTTCGTTTGAGGCGGACGGAGCAGTAGTAGCTTGGGCCGGATGGGATAGGCCCGGGAAGTTGGTGCTATCCATAGCGGGTGGGGGGACAGATTGACGAGGTGCTGGGGTTGGGTGCTGGGATGGGGTGGGGGAAGCGGCTCCCGCAAAGCTGGTCGCACTTCGAAAGAATAAAAAATGTTACGCTTGACCTCAACATGAAACGATACGAAAAATAGTTCACAATCAAATTTAAAAAGAAAAACATTGCCTACCTAAAATCGTGAATAATTTTCGATCCTCTATACGAAACCAAACCGACCACACTTTACAAATAGTACTGCAAAGGTTTCTGATTATGTATTATGGGGATAGTGCGAGTTTGAAGCTAGGTTGGTGTCAATTCCTCACCTCCTCCCCGTGCATTACTGATCATATTTGGGCCATCGTAATTGGTTTCCAATTTCCGGTCCCCCAATAAATGGTAAAGCCTTAGCCCAGCTTAGTCATCCTAGCAAGCGTTAGACGTTCCCCCTCGACCATGTGGCGTCCTCGTTCGATGTCAAGTCTTACCATTTCCATTACTAATAATGTCGTCGCACAGAATATTTAATTTTATCATACTGAAAAAATGCAATTACTGATGTTACACTTGCGGATGCTCTCAAAAATGGCCTTTTCACTATCCGCTTTTTACTGAATTTAAGAAGTCAAGTGCGCTACTTCAAGCACTATTCTACGATGCAACCTTGTGCTTATGTCGAAATTGTAAAATATCTCAATAATCACTGATGTAAACAAAAAATACACGAAAAATGTTATTAAGGATTGTTTCGCTGTTCAATGTCACTGATTGTTTATCCTAAACCTTAATTCTTTTAATTTTTATGTGACGTAACTGCGTCCTGGCGTTCGATATCCCGCACAAAAAAAATGCAGAAATTTCGCAATTTCATCGAAATTGTTTTCGTACTCACTTTGACAATAGTTTCATCGTCTTAATAACACTCAGTTTATGCAATAAGCGTAGAAGAACACACAGATTAACGCTGATTTTACTAGCCACATTTATCATAATGTGGACAAACACCTCTTGGTGTATTCTCTGGAATACACGGTAAGACAGAGTAAGCTTTTGCTTCTCTTTGCTTTAGTTCATCCCTTCCTTTTTTCGCAAACACCAACAGTGATCTCCTGATTTCTCTTTGTTGGTATATGTTTCTTACACTACCTGTAAGTCTGTTCTAGATATATATCTTCCATGACCCACCTAGCGTCATCTAGCAGCGAATCTCTGAAGTTCCTCAATTTTTCCCTGCACAAGAGGACTTCCTTACCAATCTAGCCACCAGATCTCTTCGGTATCGCCAGCTATCATCTCTGTGATCAAGAGAACTTCGTCTAATTTTTCACCCACCAGGCTGCGCTAGTGACGCCTGCTATCAACCCTTTGAAGACCATTTCATCAAGAGAAATTATTATTTCAAAGTTGGCTATTCTTATATGCATTCCTTTTGTCTCCTACCCCCATCTTTTTCCCTTCCCTGGTCTCTCCGCGCTCCGTTGAGCCGGGCTCACTTGTGCGTCTGAAGTCAAACCCGTCAGTTGGAGCTTAACTAAAGCTCGCCTCCTCTACTCTAGAGGCAAACTTTCAAATTCGACGCCATGTTCGAGTTTTAGAATCAACCGTCAACAGCAACATAGCCTTCTTCATGAAGCAAAGATAAGTACCGACTTCATGTTTTAACCACATTCTCATCGCTTTTAAAAGGCTCAATGCTTTTATTTGGATTTATAGGCAGTGAAAATTGCTATATGTGATCAAATAACTGCTTTCAAGAGATCTTCTTGATCAAACTCGAACTATCAAGTCTAACTTTCAAAATGAAAGATTTTCTGAGATGCTATCTCATATCGAGGGATATTTTTTAAAATACCCACTGTCTATATAATCTAGTTTTCCGCCGAGGGATTCTCTACTCAATTTAAACAAGTCATCTTTGCTCTGGAACCTTCCAGAACCTAAACTTTATCTACCAGTTATACTGTCATGTATTTTCCACTTGATATGGGAATACTTTCTTCGCTGGAAACTTATGTGGGGTAAACTTCTAATCCACATAAACTGTCTTCCTACGTGGGAAATTTTCTGCCGTATTTAACTGTCGCCCATAGAAACTACATTTCATAATTCTCTCAAGCCAAAACTCAACTGTTACATAACCGAAATAACTTTTCTTTCTATAAACTTTTTGTGCTGGTACAGTGAACTTTCAACTATATCAACAGACTATAGTGATAACAGTGCCTTTTCAACTTTTTCATCCGCGTCGCACTCGTCCGAGTACAATAAATACGGCCATGAACACTCTTCCACAATCCCATTTGATCTTTCCCAAACCCTTTACTAACAAACTAAAATAATAAAATTGTTACTTCATGTTTTTTCTCAATGAGGTGTCACTCTCAATAAGTGCCCTCCCTTACTTGTTCCACGTACAACGAATTAATGTCTGTAAAACTTCGTGTCTAGTACACACCTTAAAGTATATTGTTTCTCCCTTCTAATGAGGGAATCTAATTCTTTCTACTCAAAAGTGAGCTATTTCTAGGTTTCACGAAAGGGAAATTTGCCCCATTTTTCTCGTGATCCATACTTAAACATAGGAGTTCTAGAAACTTCCTTCCAATTTTTCTCTTCGGGTTTCACAATAAGCGACCTGCCCTATTTGTTCAATCTCTAAAAGTAGTTGTGTAATAATACAAGAAGTTATAGAAACTTCTATTTCATTTCTTCCTGTTTTTGTTGTTGTTACTTTCGAAGTTGTTATTTGTTCATATTCCTAAGATACCTATCTAGAAATCCTTAAAGTACACACCTTGTACTTGATTTATTGTTTAACCTTAATTACTTTAATTATCTTAAAATTTTCTATTTATTAATCTTAGCTATTTCAAAATCTTACGAAGATTTAGCTCATATAAAAGGTTTGAAACCAAAAAATTATCAATTGCCTGGCGCAAGATTTAAATGATTTCGGAGGTCTGCGACCCCAATTGTTTGTAAACTCATATTATATATGTCTTAAATTCATTGCACCTTTTTGCATTGTTAAATAAATTTGAATTTATTCTTTTGCTCTATCATTTCTCTGAAATAACGGTTAGGCAAGATCCTGTCTTCCCTGACTCTTCCTAGTTTTATGTGCAATAAATAAAAATAAATCAATTGATAAGGTTTTCACTACTTGTTGCATTTGAGCAAGAACTCTTAGTTATTAACTTATTAAAGTCTCGCTTAGCTTTGATAGCTAATTCTAACTGTCCAGTAAGGCAAGCATAGCTCGCTACGCCAGCTTCCTGCTTGTGGAGATTCTCTCTACCACTTATGGTTGGTTTTTCAAAATTTAAGTGCTTCTCATTGACTAAACTTTTAGTCGGCGACCTGCTGGGTAAAAGCTTAGTCATTTCCAAATGCAACTATTGGTACTCTTACCAAAATTATTCCCAAGGGTATAATTGCTTTATCCCTATCCTTCTTGAAAGCATTCGGTCGCTCTTTGGAAATTCTACAATTTCAAGAACTAAAATATCACGGCCGATTCAAATTATTTGTATTCTTCAAAATACTTGTTTAGAAACAAACTCCTTTGAACAGATACACAATAAATCTGTTACTCTCTGTCTTGCCAGACCACCACCCTTCCCCATAGTAGGTATATTTATGCTTGAGAGGGAAAACGCTATAGCAGCTTTCTTGCGAATAGCCCAAGTTCCAGATGCGTTTCCTGTTAGCTTCGCCCAAGTCCCTACCCACTTTGGGTATCGGAAAGCGGATTTGCAGTGGCAGCTGCATTTGAGTATACTTAAAGTTAAAATTATAACTTCTGTTGGACTCTCGTCCTATTTCCCCATCCTTTTTCTCCAGTCCGAAACCCACTTCTTTTTCTTCATCTTCTACCCTTGGGGGTTATGTTATTCCCAAGCTAATAATCTACCCAAAATTTGGTCCCAGAAACCCGGGAGAGTCCATTTATGACATTTTACTTATCAGGCTTTATTTGTCAAGGGTTATTTGACAATATTTTGCAAATCATTAATATCTTCTTTGAATTTTTCAGCTATAGCTTCACCCTGCAAAGCCTGTGAAGGAGAAAGTGGCCGCTCCTGTCTCCTTTGGTGTGTCCCTTTCTTTCAACTTATTTGCTGCTGCCAGTCTGACAGCATTTCCAAGGTTCCACAGTTTCATAAGTTAAACTTTAATTTACCTATTTTGTCATTGCTCCTAAAGAAAAGGATAACGATGAAAAACTTACTTCTAAACGAGCATCCTATAAAGGGCAAATTACCCGATTTAGAAAATTCATCAGAGAGCTAGATCCTTCAGAAGCTCAATTAGATTTGTTAAAACATCGCGTAAAGGATTTTGAACGTTCATATGAAAATTATTGTAACATCCAAACTGAAATCGAAACTTGTATGCTCAATCAAACTGATGATCGAGTCGAAGTAGAAAATCAATATTACGAAGGTATAGGTTCTGCTTTTAAAATAATACGCCAACTCGAAGAACAGAAAAAAGACGGTTCTGTTCTTGGTTCCCTTCACGAACAACAAACCTCTTTTCGTGAGGGCACTCACAAGCCCAAACCAATCCTACCTAAGATTGATCTACCCCACTTCTCTGGAGACGAATATACTTGGGATTCTTTCTATGAACTATTTTGTTCTCTTGTTCATGACAATGAAGACATTCAAGTCATCTACAAGTTTCATTATTTGAGATCTATCCTCCGAGGTCAAGCCCTGCAGTTAGTTGAAGCACTCCCATTAAGTGCCGAAAACTACCCCATTGCCTTTAACTTGTTGAAAGAAAGATACGGTAATTCACGGTTACGTATTCAACGCCATATGAAGGCTCTATTTAACTTACCTGCGTCACAGCACAATGACGTCACTAGTTTGCGTAGTCTCATTGATACAACACAACTTCACGTTAAAGCTCTATCCCAATTAGATCAACCCACTGAACACTGGGACACTTTCTTAATACACTTAGTGGTTTCTAAGTCGATGTTGCTACCCTCAATGCTTGGGAGATTGAACTTTCCAGAGAAGACGATTACTCTTACGAGCATTTAGTCACTTTCATAAATGCTAGATGCCAACTCTTAACTGCTTTAGCTAATCAAAGTGAACCCTCATCCCCTAGTTCTAAATTTGAATCAATGTCTCTTAAACCTAAAAGCGAACGCTTAGCGTCTAGTATCCAAAAACCTGGGTCCAGCTCATCTAAACTCAAGTCAAACGTCACTGGTTACGCAACTATGTCTAGTGAACGCCGTATTGCTAGTTCTCTCGTTTTAAACACTCAAAGCGAACCCCGTAAGGGTTTAAATGATCCATTAAAGTGCATACTTTGTAAAGATTCCCACGCCTTATATCTATGTAAATCTTTCACCGCCTTGTGGTTTTACGTTAAACACAATAGCAGAGGCATGAGGAATACAGTGGAAGAGAAAACAACCACTTAAACAGGATCGCTAAGGAGCGGGGAAAGGATGTCTCTTTCGATGCGTGCTGGGCCCAAGATTCCGGATCGAAAGAAAGATACTTTCCAAAAAAGGAAACGAATGAATTGTTTAAAACAAATCAAAAGCGGAATTAAATTTATCTAATTGATCGAAGAACCCTGAAGCATGTAGGTCGTGACTGCGTTACAGTACGAAGCCAAGACCGAAGAAATCGAACGAGAGATGAGGGAACTTAAAATTACAAATGAAAGAGGACGAAACCAAAGTGAACTACTTACTAATGTATTTAAAGTAAACTAAAACAGGTGCGCATAAGATTAAGGATTAATCTAAACACAAAAGAAAGGTAAACTTGAAGAGGTATTAAAATCACTTAATAACAAACAAAATAAAATTAATGACTAAAGATGGTACCCAAGAAAGGGGTACACAAAAACAATATCAAGAGAAAAGTGTATAAATGAACTTAAGCACAAACAAAGATGAAACAAGATTAATTAAAATGTACTTACAATCAATGTGCAACTAACCCGTATGCGCAACTCGATAACCAAAATTTAAAATACAAAAAAAAAAAAAAAAAAAGATTGAGAGTATGGACGAGTCGAATAAGAGAACACCTCTACTTACGAGGATGACCTGGACTAGAATGCCCCGCGCCAAAAACAGAACTAAGACGCTCATGATGTTGTGAAATCATGGGGTAGGGGGTGAAAGTGGTGGGGATTGGAGGAGTGCGTATGTAGGAAACGGGGGTGGGGGGATGACACGGAGTTACGTAATATAACGAAGCCAGAGGAAGCAACACAAAATTAACACACAAAAATAAAGGAAATGAGCATTACATTAAATTAATTGACATTACCGGGACAGGAAATGAATGGAAAAATCAATCAGCTAAGAAATATGCTTTGTAGGAAAATATAGGCTTACATAGAGGTAGTAATATCTAAATATAACGACATACGAAGAAACAAAGGAATTAAGGTATGGCGAATGGACGGTGACTAACACAAAGACCATCGCTCACACACTTTTCCTAAAACAGAGGGAAGGATCAACTTGGAGGCGAAATGAGACATGGCTCCGTTACTCCAATGATACGTTGACCCAAAAAAACAAACTCTGATACGACAATCAAATGAAATATGCCTCGAAAGATTGCACATCAATTTGTGACGTAATACAGAGCGCTAGGAAGCCTCGCAGAAAAATAGCATATATTTCTGACCTGAGAGATTTGAGTAAAAATAAAACCAATTACATGAAAGGTAGGGATGACAAATAAACACAGAGGCTTCGCTAAACTAACGTAAACAAAGGCGAAGGGACTTGGGTTCATGGTTCGAATTCACATCATCATAAGAAAGGGAAATTGTAAGTGAATCAAAGGAGACACAAAAATAAAATAAACAAGTAGTTCCGAGAAGAACTATACAGCCTATTTTCATATATCCTACTTATGTTAATTGCCACTATTTAACATACACAATTTCAGTTTGATTGCTGTAATAGATTCGTAGATATTGAGAACCGACTAAATAATTCGGATGGTCACCATGTTGGATTTTATATATGTAGGTCCTAGAGTTATGTACTGTTACACGCAGATTATTATGAACGTGCAGTATTCAAACTTCAATCGCATAATTAGGACACAAGAAAAAACAAGGAGAATTAAATTTTTTTCACAGCTGCCATCTTGAGGTTATGGAAACAATTGAAATAAATTAGATGCCAGTGGATTAACATTCGGATAAAGATTTACCGTACCAAGTTTCACTGCACGCGGATGGTTAAATTGCGAGAAAAGTCCATGTGAATATTTATAATTCGCGTCACCGCCATGTTGGATTTGTGATCACCAGGTTATTTAAAGTCCTATAGGTGAACTTAAGTTCATAACCCCTATGAACATTAAAAAATGCAGTTTGATTGCTAAAATAGATTCGTGGATATTCAGTATCGTCTAAATATTTCGGATGGTCGCCATGTTGGATTGTTAAATGTATAGGCCATAGAGTCATGTACCATTAAAGGAAAATTATTGCGTAGGTTCATTATTCAAACTTTCACTTCGATCACATGACTACATCACAAGAAATAAAAACTTAATTTTAAAATTCGCACTGCCGCCATCTTGAGGTTATGTTAACAATTGAACTAAATTAGATACCAGTGGATTACAATGTGTATAAATATTTCCTGTACCAGGTTGCAGTGCGCTTGGAACATTAAATCGCGAGAAAGGTCTATTTAAAATGTTCAAATTCGCTTGGCCGCCATGTTCGTTTTGTAGTTAACCGGTTTTTGAAAATCTTATAGATGGACATCCAGTAGTGCCCTTTATCTCCGTACAAAATTTTAGGGAGATACCGCTAATAGTTTCAGAGATATAGAATGCCGGTGAAATATTTCGCACATCCGCCATCTTGTGATTATGTAAACAATTGAACGAAGTTAGAGGTCGGTGCATTACAATGTATATAAACATATACTGTACCAAGTTTCATTGCGTTTGGTTGGTCAAATCGCGAGAAACGTCTATTTAAAAGTCGCAAATTCGCTTGGCCGCCATGTTCGTTTTGTAGTTACCAGGTTTTCAAAAGTCACATAAGTGAACTTATAATAGTTCCCTCTATTACCATAGAAAATGTCAGGGTAATATCGGTAATAGTTTCGGAGATAATGAATGCTGGTGAAATATTTTGCACAGCCGCCATGTTGGATTGGTGAGTCGTAACAAAATTTGAAGGGCACGGTCGAGGTCGCCGGGAATAGTGCTATGAACTTTCCGAGTTTCATTGAAATCGCTCCTGCCGTTTAGATTTTATTAGGGGGGACACACACACGAACCACACACACACACACACACACACGCACACACACACGGACAAAAGGTGATCTCATAAGCCTATTTTTTCAAAATTGAAAATAGGCTAAAAATGGATAAACTGAAATTCAAAAATGATAGCATGCCAGATAAATCAAGTGATCGAATCGTACTTACGCTTAGTTGCGTTGGGCCCGGAGAAAGCCCGACACACACGGCTGTGACCGTCTCATATGACGGTCAGAAATGGAAGGCAGCAACCTTCTCTAAAGGAACGCAGTAAGTTTGTTAGTTAGTTAGTTATTGTTGTTTTAAGGGGCGGAACTACGAGGTCATCTGCCCCTGGAACGCAGTAACGCGCTCGAGAAAAATAAGTCGTAGAACACCCCCTCTCCAGAACATAAAGGGGGCCAATGGGAGAAGCAAAGCTTAGCAACAAGTTATGCTTCAACCAATGGTAAAACTGTGTCAGTAGGGGTGAAAAGTTTCACCGTCTAGTGAAACGTTTACGCAGAATTACAAAGTTTGAACGCAGTAGGTGAGACAGAGAGACGTATGTCTCAATAATGCGACATGAAGGAAATGATGATAATAATAATAATAATAAAAATAATAATAATAATAATATGACAAACAGGATGTTCAGTAAAGAACATATAGCCTACTTTCTCCTAAATACATGGGTATTGTTATAACTCTTTGTCCTTTTCAAGGAGTATGATTGATTGTTGGTTGTAGTAGCTTGTTGAAATACAACGTGCTATAGGGATATTAAACATGAATATGAGGTTCCCTTTGCTAGTGCTACCTCTGTACCAAATTTCGTTCCATTCGGTTTCACCGAGTTCCAATTGATAAGCGGAATCGATTTTCACACAAAGATGGCCGCCATCCGCAAAATATTAGGCTGATGACCTATTAGTTTGGTCAAAGGATGCTCCCTCCATAAAGGTATGTTGTTGCTAAATTTGCTAGAGATCGGATGATTAGGCTAATCGTAATTTGATTTAAGCTTTGAACATTTGTGTGGCCGCCTTAACGTTTCCGTCAAGATGGCGGCGATATAAAACATGACACTGAGGTGCCCTTTGCTAGTGCTACCTCTGTACCAAATTTCGTTCATTCGGTTCCACCGTGTTCGAATTAATAGGGGGAATCAATTTTGACATAAATATGGCCGCCATCCCCAAACTATTAGGCCAATGGCCTATTTGATTGGTCAAAGGATGCTCCGTCCATAAAGGTATGTTGTTGCAAAGTTTGATAGAGATCGGATGGTTATGTTAGTCGTAATTTGATTTAAGCTTTAAACATTTGTGTGGCAGCCATTACGTTTCTGTCAATATGGCGGCGATGTAAATTATGACACTGAGATGCCCTTTGCTAGTGCTATCTCTGTACCAAATTTCGTTCCATTCGGTTTCACCGTGTTTGAATTAATAGGGGGAATCGATTTTGACACAAAGATGGCCGCCATCCGCAAACTATTAGGCGAATGACCTATTAGATTGGTCAAAGGATGCTCCCTCCACAAAGGAATGTTGTTGCAAAGATTGGTATAGATCGGATGGTTATGTTAGTCGTAATTTAACTTATGCTTTGAACATTTGTGTGGCCGCCATTACGTTTCTGTCAAGATGGCGGCGATATAAAACATGACACTGAGGTGCCCTTTGCTAGTGCTACCTCTGTAACAAATTTCGTTCCATTCGGTTCCACCGTGTTCGAATTAATAGGGGGAATCAATTTTGACATAAAGATGGCCGCCACCCGCAAACTATTAGGCTAATAACCTATTAGTTTGGTCAATGGATGCTCCCTCCATTAAGGAATGTTGTTGCAAAGTTTGGTAGAGATCGGATTGTTATGTTAGTCGTAATTTAACATAAGCTTTGAACATTTGTGTGGCCGCCATTACGTTTCTGTCAATATGGCGGCGATATAAAACATGACACTGAGATGCCCTTTGCTAGTGCTACCTCTGTAAAAATTTCGTTCCATTCGGTTTCACCCTGTTTGAATTAATAGGGGGAATTGATTTTCACACAAAGATGGCCGCCATTCGCAAACTATTACGGTGATGGCCTATTGGTTTCGTCAAAGGATGCTTCCTCTATAAAGGTATGTTGTTGCAAAATTTGGTAGAGATCGGATGATTAGTCTAATCGTAATTTGATTTAAGCTTTGAACATTTGTGTGGCCGCCATTACGTTTCCGTCAAGGTGGCGGCGATATAAAACATAACACTGAGGTGCCTTTTGTTAGTACTACCTCTGTACCAAATTTCGATCCATTCGGTTGCACCGTGTTCGAATTAATAGGGGGAATCCATTTTCACACAAAGATGGCCGCCATCCGCAAACTATTACGCTGATGGCCTATTGGTTTGGTCAAAGGATGCTCCCCCCATAAAGGTATATTGTTGCAAAATTTGGTAGAGATCGGATGATTAGGTTAGTCGTAATTTGATTTAAGCTTTGAACATTTGTGTGGTCGCCATTACGTTTCCGTCAAGATGGCGGCGATATAAAACATGACACTGAGGTGTCCTTTGCTAGTGCTACCTTTGTACCAAATTTCGTTCAATTCGCATTCACTGTGTTCGAATTGATAGAGGGGGACAGACATTCAGAGTACACAGATTCACACACACACAGACACACACACAGACTCACACACACACACTCACACACACACACACACACACAGACTCACACACACACAGACAGACACACTTTTTTCGCCCTGTGTTGATCTCATAAGTCAACTTTCATTTTTTGCAAAAATCGAAAGTAGGCTAAAAATAATAAACCTGATAAAAACGATTCAAAATTCCCCTGCTCTCCCAAAAAAAAAGGAATTTTCCTGGCCATGGAAATTTCTTTTTTCGTACAAATGGAGAGGAAAAAATATCGTAAAGGGGGAAAAAATTGAATACTAAAAAAATGGGTACTAAAGACGTCTAGGAGAATACAAAAAAATGAACACTTGACTAATCTGACCGTGAAATGAAGGTGGTACCCCCTTCATTGCTCGTCAACACTAGCCACTAACGTCAAAAGTACTGCGTTCAAAAAGAAATACAGTGAGTTCATATATTAAATAGTGATCATTGTTCTTGCTAGTTCATGATGTCGCGGATGTCGAAATCTTCAAGATGGATGTTACCCCGAGACTGCAAATCTCTCAGCCTCTGATGAGAAAAGACAGACAAAGTTAAATCGTGATCACATTAAAAATAAATACAATTGGGACATCCTGTATATAGGACCGTTCATTGCATCAACGAGGAATATGCAATAGTGTCATAATGGGCCGTATTCAGAGACATCACTTCAACTTAACTTTTACTTAACTTAGTCAAGTAAAAAGCAAGGCCACTTGAAGTGAAGTTTCGAATTTGTATTCAGAGACGAAACTTAACTTTCACTCGACTAAGTTCGATTTGAGTCAAAAGCTAGTTAGTGCTTGGTGTCTGACGTCATTATGGGACACAATATTCCAAGTGCACAGCTGCTCCGTGCGTAAACCACTGCCGTCTCGATCCTCTAATCGAGAAGGCGGTGGCATAAACACACGGCATTCATCGTTGTTTGCTTTTGCTTGTAAGATAGTGTTCTGTATTGCTTGTTGTTGTTTGGTAGCGTCTGTAAGATAAATTGAAATGGAAGAAAATAAGAAAAGGCTGTATTTTACCGCCGACGAAAAAGTCTACGTAAAAGAACTCGCTATTAAATATAGGGACGTCGTGGAGAGTAAGAAATCGGATGTCGTGTCGATTTCCATGAAGAAGAAGAAATGGCAAGAAATCACTGACGAGTTCAATCTCAATTCCCAGTATACAAAGGTTAGTGCAATCTCTAAATCATTTAAGTGTATAATACTGTACCAGGAACTGAATCTAGAATGTTACATTGGTAACCGTAGATATAATTTACCACAAAGATTGTTTGTTTTGATACCATAAAATGAAAGTGAAGAAATCCTATTGAGAATGAACAAAAATCACATTTGCAGTATCATCTCGATATTAGTATGTACTCAGAGGAAACAGTTAATTTTGTATTTATAAACTAAAAAGTCATGATGTGAGGCACTTAATTAGCATAAGGTGGGAGGGTTACTGCACTAGGCATTATTCTACATGGTGTATCCGTGATGATGTTACAAACTTTCAGGGATGATGGAGGAAGGGAAATGGATCAATGTGAGATAAGGAACCATAGTACGGAAATAATAAAAATAATGCTATTGATTTTACGTCCCTTTTAACTACTAAGGCTTATAGAGATACCGGGGTGCCGGAATTTTGCCCTGAAGGGGATCTTTAACGTGCCAGTAAATCTACTGACACATAGTACGGATACGATCGAGTCGCATGTTATAAGCAAAATCCTCCTCATTTAATACGGTTTACCTGCATACGTTTCACAAGCTGTTATATTTAGGCTACAACTACAACTACAAAATGGCGTCCCCATGCGTCAATGCACGTACCACTTCAACTCGTCAACACAGACTTAATTCTACAGTACAGACATCGTACTCCGATCCAGTCAATACGCAGTGGAGTAGTTGAGTTATCCTCTTAGCCTCTTCTGCTCGTCGGGAGTGTCGACCCTTCAATCGTACCACATTACAGTACAGTACATGTTTTCCACTGTCGGACGTATCAAACCGATTTTTGGTTTAACTTTTGACTGCAAGTCGCAGTGGATGTGGCGTTGGTCTACTAATTACAAGTTAGCGGGGTCAAACCCAACTACGCTCTGTGGCATTTACGGGTGTTTTCACGTGCAAACCCCATTTCGTTGGCTTCTGGCACGTTACGGAACGCCTGCCGGACGAAATTTCACCACCCTGGCATCTGTTAAGAACTAAAATTGAGGACGGACGTTAAATAACTGCGATTATTAATAACTGTTGACTCGATCGTTACCGGACTATGGCTCCTTATCACAAATGGATGCATTTCCCTTCCTCAATCATCCCGAACAGTTTGTAACATCATCACGGATACATCGTGTATTCTACCTGTATTACCTAAAAATGAATGTTTCGTATTTTTACATTGTTTTTATTCCAGAGAACGGCAGAGCAAATTAAAAAATGCTGGGAAAACATGAAAACTAAAAGAAAACAGGAACTGGCTCAGGAAAAGAGGCAGAGGATGACTACAGGTGGGGGTCCATATCCAGGATCTAGTAGAAGCACTGATCCTAATATCGATGGCATCGACACAATTGATATCGAGGTTCAAGATGCCATTGACAGTGACACGCTGGCGTTGGTGGCCAACAAATGTAACAGTGGAGCTTACGTTCTACTGAGCGACGGTAGCCTGGGAATGGATGAAGAACAGTCGCAGGCAGATGTACAGGAGGAATTCGAGAATTCTGCACAGATTAGTAAGATAATTTAAAATTCTACTTTTTCCTATTTGCAGTTTTATTTCAGTAATGTGAACATGTATGATTAACATAATTAAATTATATTTCCTTCGTTCCAGGAGATCAAGACAAGACAACCCCTGGAGCCACCAGAGAGGCAAGAAAATCGGCTACCGGTATAATAAAGGAGTCCGATAAGAGACTAGAAAGGTGTGATGCACTGCTACTACAAGACAAAGAACTTCATTCCCTAAGAATGAAAGAGATGGCAGCAAAAGTGATGGTAGCAGACATGGCATGCCAAAAGATGGCTCTTGAAATGCAGCATATGAAAGAGAAACACGAACTGGAAAAGAAAATGTTGATGAAAAACTTGTCTCATTAATATGTTATTAGATGTAGGCTAATGAAATAATTTAATTAAAATGACGTTGTATAAATGCAGCTCTGATTGCTTGCCCTCTGGGTCTATCTTCTGAGGCCATGACAGGCACAACTCTATCTGGAAAGTCAACATTATTGTAAACATCATTTCCATAAGTTATACCAATATTGTGAAGTACAGCACAAGCAGCTACTACACGAGTAGTTGTTCTTAGTTTGGTGTTCAGTTTCTTTGATAGGCATGAGAATTTTCTTTTCCAGACACCAAAAAATCGTTCCACAATATTTCTGGTCCTTGTATGAGCACGGTTGTACCTGTTTTCAGCCTCATTTTGTGTGTGAAGTACTGGTGTAAAAAGGTATTGTTTCTGGGCATATCCACTGTCACCCAATAGAATTCCACCTAACCTCCTTTCCTCGAATGCAGTCATAAGAGCACTGTTTTCAAAAATCCTGTTGTCATGTGCTGATCCAGGCCAACGAATTACAATATTTAATATTTCCATTTTTGGACCACACACAACTTGTACATTTAGAGACATCCATCCTTTCCGATTCCTATAAATTTCAGCAGTAGGGCCTCCTGGACTCCTAAGAGGAATATGTGTGCAGTCAATGCACCCCATAACTTCAGGAAACCCTGCTATATCATAAAATGCCCTTTTGTTATGGGTAATAGCTTCTTGGGTTGATGGAAATTTTACATATCTTCCCAGATGTCTAGCTAAACATTCTGATATTTTAGCAATAATTCTACTGACAGAAGGTTGGCTAATACAACGGAGATCTCCACATACGATCTGAAAAAATAAAAACAATACTGTGTCTTATTAATGGTATTCATATTACTAAAAAATCGTTTTTGAGATTTTAGCTTACCATACATCCATTCTTTTACATCAACCATTACTAACCCATGAAATAGCACAATAGATATGATTGGTCGCAGAGCAACCGTTACTTCTCGATACTCGATAATAATAATAGGCCTATTAATAATAGCGTTAGCAGATATACAAATGGAATGTGAGAGTAAAACTGAAGTAGGATTGAGAGGTTATGGTTGGCCAGGTGTAACTACAAAACGAGTAGGACTAATAATAATTAGGGACCAAATACAGGAAAAATATTAATAATTACAGTTATTGATAATTTTAAAGAAGTAATGATATCATGTATTACTTGCCTGCATACTGCCAGTTGCATAAAATCTTAGAGCAGTCAATACTTTAATATGTACTGGCAATGGTAGTCCTCTCATGTTCTGATCTCCAACGTATTCTGGTATCACCAGCGGCATTATAATGTTATTTACGCATTCCTTAGAGAACCTGTATCGTCTTTTAAATTCACTGTCTGTGAGAGTATTGAAGGGATTTCCACCATTCCTTACATACACTCGTGGTGCCGGCAAATTATTCTCGTAGGCGTAATCCATGAATTCTTGGAATCCATCATCATCATCATCGAAATCCATTTCAATTGTAAACTAAACTTTATCGCATTGAACTGATGTTATCACAGTGTTATTCAGGCAATTTTCAGCAATGAAGTGAGGTTTAAGGTTGGTCTTCAGCTATCTTGAATCTCACTAACTTTTGACTAGGTTCACACTTAAGTGTAAGATAAGTTTGGTCTCTGAATACCAACTCAGGCTTTTATACACGGGAAAGTAAGATGTAAGTGAAAGTTAAGTTGAAGTGATGTCTCTGAATACGGCCCAATGTCTTCGAAAGGGAAAGTACTCTCCTTTTCAGCTGCTGAAAATAAAGCCATGTATAGATCCAGTGGAGGGTGACTGGTCCGTTAACGAGTTTCGAGAAGACCCCCAGCTGTGTTAGCCCAGGTACACAAAGGCTGTTTGTTGTTACTCGCTAACCGTCTGGATGGTTGCTAGACAATACTCGACATTCTAAGAACACTTGACAATTTAAAACCAAACAAAATACATGACCTCACAATAAACATCAAAATCAAGATGACACAAAGGTGCATGATATCTCAAAACCATGACACAAAAAGTCAATTACATCAATAAATTTAAAATAAATACTAAGTTCCTACAAGGTCAAACAGGAAGTGTTGAAGGGTCCTTGTCTGTCGCCGAACAATAGGAGTTAAGCCGAGAAGCAGTACAAAAGAGGAGTAGGAGTGGTTTGCAAATAGAGACCGACCAGGTATATGCTGATGGCCTCAGGCAAAGATATAGCTCGACAGAGATGTAAAGTATTCACGACACACTCGCGTACGAGAAAGTGGCCACGGGTGTCTCCTGTCTTGTCACAGAAATAAATGAAAAGAAAGCACATGAATTAAGATCTGAATAGGCACACATCCTAGGTTGGCTATTAAGGAGCTAGGGCATCCAATTGGAATAAAAGGAAAACAAAAATGCAACATTATAGCGAGGTGAAATTTACAAGATCATTTGACAAATTTTTTCAACTGCGTGACGTGGGCCGAAGTCACTGAATCATCGTGATCGTCCACCAATTCAACTGAGACAGGATTTAAAAAACGTGCAATAGTCTTGGGAGTTGACCAACGTAAGCACAGCTTACTGGAAATTTGTTTTGTAGCGTCACTCAAAGGATGAAAACGACACAAAACTTTGTCCCCAATTTGGAATTTAACATCATGACGTCCTAAGTTGTAACGCTTCGCTACTCTGGCTTTTGCTTTCTTGAGGTGACCGGTAGCGATGGCCCATTTTTAGCAACAGAGGTAGTGCGAGAGGGTTCGGAAAGATATTCAATATTCCATTTGAGCAGCAAGGGGTCAACAAGCGTCCGGCCTAGGAATAATTCAGCTGGAGTAGTTTGAACGGACGAATGGAAAGAGGTTTTGAACCCGAGACTGAAATACTGTAGGTTCGTATCCCAGGAGGTTTGATCGGCATTGTGAAAAGCGGATATACAAGCCTTCAAGTTTTTGTGAAAACGCTCTACGTGATTTCCCTGCGGTCGATACGGTGACAAGAAAATATGTTGTATGCCCCAGTTAAATACCATAGTTTCAAAAGCTTTGGAACGGAATACAGAGGCGTTATCTGACACAAGGTACTTGGGAGGACCAAAAACTCCAAATATATATCTAGACAAGAAATGGATAGTAGTCTGAGAAGTGATATTCTTTACTGGAAATAACCAAACAAACTTCCAAAAACCATCAATGACAGTTAAAATGGCTTGATTGCCAGACTTTGATCTCACGACTGGACCAAAGTAATCAATGAAAAGGCGTTCGCCGGGACGAGTGACGATACCAGCCTGGTGGAAGCCTACACGAGTGTTCTGGGCAGGTTTAGAACGCTGGCAGGTTAAACATCTTCTGACATGAGCAAAAGCATCTACCTTAATTGAGGGCCAATAAAATTCACCGGATATCTTACGGAAAGTGCGCTGCATCCTTGCATGAGTTCCCAGTGCAGAATCGTGATAATATGTCAAAAGCATATCACGTACTGCTAATGGAGCAAAAATTCTAAATTTAGAAGAGTTAGGAAGAACATAGCCAATAACATCATTTCGAACACAAAAGTTGCTTACTGCCGGATCTTTGTTTACAATTTTTGCACGGAGGTCAGTGCAAAATGGATCCTCAGACTGGAATTTCCGGATATCCACAAAAGACCAAGGACAATGTTTCAATAGGAAAAGATTTTCTTGAAGTGGTGTACTGATAGAAACGATCTCGGTTGGAGTCCTAGGGGCCTCTTCAAACATGCGTGACAGGCAGTCAGCTACCGGGTTCTCGCTCCCTTTTACGTGGATGATATCAAACTTAAAAGATGACAACCTCAAAATCCACCTGTTGATGCGTCCAAGCTTTTTCACGTGAGAAAGACTCCATTTCAAAGCCTCATTGTCGGTAGAAACAGTAAAGTGACGGTGTTCCAAAAAAGTCCTGAATTTTTCACATCCAAATACCACAGCAAGACTTTCCTTCTCGAAAATTGAGTAACGTCGTTCATGTTGATTTAACATACGACTCGCGAAGGCCACTGGTGCAAATTTTCCATCCACACGCTGGCTCAAAACACTAGAAATGGCCAAATCACTGGCGTCACAATGTAAAAAGAAAGCTGATTCGAAATCAGGCGTGTGCAGTACTGGTGCTGACATAAGGGCATCTTTCAAAACATTGAAAGCTTTGTCCTGTTCTGGCCCCCACACAAATTTCACATTCTTCTTTTTGAGAGCATTTAGAGGTGCCGAAATGTCAGAGAAGTTTTTGATAAAACGAGAATAGAACATGAACATACCCATTACTCTTCTCAAGGCCCTAACTGTGGTGGGTACAGGTAACTGCTGAATGCAATCTTTGCGCTCGGGTATGACACGGATACCATCGGCTGACAGAATGTGGCCCAGGAATTTAATTTGAGTGCAGCCCAAAGAGGTCTTTTTGGATTGATAGTGAGACCGGCCTTCCTGAGGCGGGAGAAAACTTCCCTAAGATGAACGACATGTTCCTCAAAAGATCTGCTGTATACGACTAAATTGTCAAGATAATTAAATACAAAATTGAATTTCAGGTCTCCCAAGATGTCGTCTAGCACGCGACTGAGGACTTGCGCACCAACAGCTATACCCATCGGGAGACGCTTGAAATTATATAACCCGAAAGGGGTGTTTAAAGCAGTGAAGTCGCGACTCTCAGCATCCAAAGGAATCTGATAATAGGCACTATTTAGATCAATCATCGAATACACATTGGCCCCGTGGAAATGTTGAAAAGCAGTCTAAATAGTAGGCAGTGGGAAATTATCAAAGACTACCTTCTTGTTCTTTTTTCGGTAGTATACGACTAGCCGGTACTCGCCCTCTTCTTTCTTGGGAATTAAGAAAGCAGGAGACCCATAAGCTGATTTGTAAGGAACTACTACTCCCCGATCTTGCAAATCATTGATATACTTTTCCATGGCCAAGAGCTTGGGTGGATTACAAGGAAACGGAGGACTTCGAACAGGTACATTGTCTCTCAAGTCAATGTGGCATTCGTGATTTACAGCAGAACCTAAATCTTCTGTGAGGACATCAGAAAATTCCTCAACTAAAACGTTCAGAGTATCACGTTGCTCGGACATCAAAGTTAATGGAAGATGTACGGAAAATACAGGAGACACATCAACGTAGTTAGAAGTACATTCTTCAAAGGGGAACATTTTATCTGAGCGAAATTTGAAACAAAACGAATCGTTAATAAAATCCAACTGCATACCAGTTTTATGCATAAAGTCAATTCCTAAAATATATTGAGTGGAGAGATTGTTAACCACATGAAAACATGTTTCCAAGAAAATTCGTGAATTTTAATGCGACATAGAATATTTTCGGCAACGTCGATAACTGACGATCCCGCAGAGAGGAACTGACATTTATTCTGTATGGGGTGTTTTTGCGAAGATCGAATGCTATCTGCCACTGAACGGTGGATGAAACTTCTGGTGGCGCCTGTATCCAAAATAGCAGGTGCCGACACATTATCGAAATTTACTGAGACTCCTGGTTGTAACACAACATCAAAATTAGATGCATTGTCAAGTTTGGATGGAGGACTGCTCCGGGAGTCGAACTCAGAACACCTCCCTATGAGTTTTCCTGGTTGGAATTACAATTCGGACAGGAACGAGTCGTGACCTCATTCATCCCACAGCCAAAACAGAATTTTCGGCGTTTTAAAGTACACATTTTAAAATGATGTCCAAGTTCATTACAGTTCCAACATGTTATGCGACCAGAAGAAACATTGCGTGTGATTGTTGTTGGGTTGTGTGTAGTCCTTTCACGGGAAACAGCAGAAGAATTACGAGCCACAGAAGGGCTTGGATTAGAATTCCTAGAAAGGGACTCAGCACGGCGAGCAGACGGCTTAAACCGTAAGATGTCTTTTGTTCGGTCGACAGCTGGGCTAGACAGTGTTGTCTGGGGGGAGTAGGCTAACTCGGGGAAAATCGTATTATCGGCTCTTGGAGGTGGAGTATAGTTCGAACAGGCTCGTGTATTTAATTCATACTCACGGCCTTGCAATATGATGTCTTCGATGGAAAAAACGGATGTACGCCGAATGAAGTATTTTTAAGTGGGATTTAAATTCCTGTATATAATTTCCAACAGATCCCTGGGATGAAAGGGTTGGGGGAGGTTCGCTGCTAACAGACGGACTGCGGTTACATAATCGTCGATCGTCTCCCCTGGAGCCTGAGTACGGGAGTATATTTCTTGTTTGAGAGCGAAATCGAAATCTTGTGGCGTGAAACCGTCCTTAATGCACCCAACAAATTCGTCCCATGACTTATAAAAATTTGGAGAAGTGCGATGCCACATCAGCGCTTTTCCAGACAAAAGAATAGGTAAGCAACCTACAATACTGTCGGGATTAATATCGTGACAATAACACAATTCCTCCACACGTTGGATAAAACAAAAAACTGATGAGGTATTGTTTTCTCCGGAAAAAGTGAAACCCCACCTACTCACTACTGATGCAACATTTTCGTTGTGGCGAGCACTATTAACAGAACCAACAGGGGCGATGGAGCAATCTAAAAGGGGAGAGTCTACCATTAGCAGGTCCTGTGTCGTATCTTGCAATAGTGGCGTGGGCATTGTTAAGGATTCAAGGCCCATAAATTTTAACTCCTTTTTGACGGGTGGAAATTCTGACTTAGACATGACAATAGACAAGGAGAAAAGTAAAACACTTCAACTTAGTAAAATAAATGTCACAATACCGTAATGTGTCCAATTCCAGCGTTGCGAAGTACTCACTAACTTGTTGCACTGTTCACCTCGGAACTAGATTCTTTGAATGTCTTGTTCACTCGAGAAATGCTTTCACACTCCACACTTTCTTCGGAGATGGGGGAACAATTCAGTACAGGAATCTTAAACTCAGAAAGACAACATTGTAATAATTGAAAAAAAAATATATAAGTTTGGTAACCTAAAGGGAACGATTTCGTGTTTAACCACGCTCTTATATACCATTTGCACCGCCTTGTGGTTTTACGTTAAACAAAATAGCAGAGGCATGAGGAATACAGTGGAAGCGAAACAACAACTTAAACAGGATCACTAAGGAGCGGGGAAAGAATGTCTCTTTCGATGCGTGCTGGGCCCAAGATTCCGGATCGAAAGAAAGATACTTTCCAAAAAAGGAAACGAATGAATTGTTTAAAACAAATCAAAAGCGGAATTAAATTTATGTAATTGATCGAAGAACCCAGAAGCGTGTAGGTCGTGACTGCGTTACAGTACGAAGCCAAGACCGAAGAAATCGAACGAGAGATGAGGGAACTTAAAATTACAAATGAAAGAGGACGAAACCAAATTGAACTACTTACTAATGTATTTAAAGTAAACTAAAACAGGTGCGCATAAGAGTAAGGATTAATCTAAACACAAAATGAAAGGTAAACTTGAAGAGGTATTAAAATCACTTAATAACAAACAAAATAAAATTAATGACTAAAGATGGTACCCAAGAAAGGGGTACACAAAAACAATATCAAGAGAAAAGTGAATAAATGAACTTAAGCACAAACAAAGATGAAACAAGATTAATTAAAATGTACTTACAATCAATGTGCAACTAAACCGTAAGCGCGACTCGATAACCAAAATTTAAAATACAAAAAAAAAAAAAAAAAAAAGATAGAGAGTATGGACGAGTCGAATAAGAGAACACCTCTACTTACGAGGATGACCTGGACTAGAATGCCCCGCGCCAAAAACAGAACTAAGACGCTCATGATGTTGTGAAATCATGGGGTAGGGGGTGAAAGTGGTGGGGATTGGAGGAGTGCGTATGTAGGAAACGGGGGTGGGGGGATGACACGGAGTTACGTAATATAACGAAGCCAGAGGAAGTAACACAAAATTAACACATAAAAATAAAGGAAATGAGCATTACATTAAATTAATTGACATTACCGGGACAGGAAATGAATGGAAAAATCAATCAGCTAAGAAATATGCTTTGTAGGAAAATATAGGCTTACATAGAGGTAGTAATGTCTAAATATAACGACATACGAAGAAACAAAGGAATTAAGGTATGGCGAATGGACGGTGACTAACACAAAGACCATCGCTCACACACTTTTCCTAAAACAGAGGGAAGGATCAACTTGGAGGCGAAATGAGACATGGCTCCGTTACTCCAATGATACCTTGATCCAAAAAAACAAACTCTGATACGACAATCAAATGAAAGATGCCTCGAAAGAGTGCACATCAATTTGTGACGTAATACAGAGCTCTAGAAAGCCTCGCAGAAAAATAGCATATATTTCTGACCTGGGAGATTTGGGTAAAAATAAAACCGATTACATGAAAGGTAGGGATGACAAATAAACACAGAGGCTTCGCTAAACTAACGTAAACAAAGGCGAAGGGACTTGGGTTCATGGTTCGAATTCACATCATCATAAGAAAGGGAAATTGTAAGTGAATCAAAGGAGACACAAAAATAAAATAAAAAATGGATAAACTGAAATTCAAAAATGATAGCATGCCAGATAAATCAAGTGATCGAATCGTACTTACGCTTAATTGCGTTGGGCACGGGCGAAAGCCCGACACACATGGCTGTGACCGTTTCACATTACGGTCAGAAATGGAAGGCAGCAACCTTCTCTAAAGGAACGAGGTAACGCGCTCGAGAAAAATAAGTCGTAGAACACCCCCTCTCCAGAACATAAAGGGGGCCAATGGGAGAAGCAAAGCTTAGCAACAAGTTATGCTTCAACCAATGGTAAAACTGTGTCAGTAGGGGTGAAAAGTTTCACCATCTGGTGAAACGTTTACGCAGAATTACAAAGTTTGAACGCAGTAGGTGAGACAGAGAAACGTATGTCACAATAATGCGACATGAAGGAAATGATGATAATAATAAAAATAATAATAATAATAATAATATGACAAAAAATAATGAACCTGATAAAAACGGTTCAATCTTTTAAAGAACTGTCAGTCGACGACAGAACAAAATCAGTTTCCCGGAATAAACATTGCTTCAACTGCCTAGCACCCACGCATTCTGCTTCAAATTGCAAGTCCACCAGACTTTGCTTCCATTGTGAAAAAGCTCATCACACTTTGAAAAAGGTTTGAAACCAAAAAATTATCAATTGCCTGGCGCAAGATTTAAATGATTTCGGAGGTCTGCGACCCCAATTGTTTGTAAACTCATATTATATATTTCTTAAATTCATTGCACCTTTTTGCATTGTTAAATAAATTTGAATTTATTCCTTTGTTCCATCATTTCTCTGAAATAACGGTTAGGCAAGATCCTGTCTTCCCTGACTCTTCCTAGTTTTATGTCCAATAAATAAAAATAAATCAATTGATAAGGTTTTCACTACTTGTTGCATTTGAGCAAGAACTCTTAGTTATTAACTTATTAAAGTCTCGCTTAGCATTGATAGCTAATTCAAACTGGCCAGTAAGGCAAGCCTAGCTCGCTACGCCAGCTTCCTGCTTGTGGAGATTCTCTCTACCACTTATGGTTGGTTTTTCCAAATTTAAGTGCTTCTCATTGTCTAAACTTTTAGTCGGCGCCTTGTTGGGTAAAAGCTTAGTCATTTCCAAATGCAACTATTGGTACTCTTACCAAAATTATTCCCAAGGGTATAATTGCTTTACCCCTATCCTTCTTGAAAGCATTCGGTCGCTCTATGGAAATTCTACAATTTCAAGAACTGAAATATCACGGCTGATTCAAATTATTTGTATTCTTCAAAATACTTGTTTAGAAACAAACTCCTTTGAACAGATACACAATAAATCTGTTACTCTCTGTCTTGCCAGACCACCACCCTTCCCCATAGTAGGTATATTTATGCTTGAGAGGGAAAACGCTATAGCAGCTTTCTTGCGAATAGCCCAAGTTCCAGATGCGTTTCCTGTTAGCTTCGCCCAAGTCCCTACCCACTTTGGGTATCGGAAAGCGGATTTGCAGTGGCAGCTGCATTTGAGTATACTTAAAGTTAAAATTATAACTTCTGTTGGACTCTCGTCCTATTTCCCCATCCTTTTTCTCCAGTCCGAAACCCACTTCTTTTTCTTCATCTTCTACCCTTGGGGGTTATGTTATTCCCAAGCTAATAATCTACCCAAAATTTGGTCCCAGAAACCCGAGAGAGTCCATTTATGACATTTTACTTATCAGGCTTTATTTGTCAAGGGTTATTTGACAATATTTTGCAAATCATTAATATCTTCTTTGAATTTTTCAGCTATAGCTTCACCCTGCAAAGCCTGTGAAGGAGAAAGTGGCCGCTCCTGTCTCCTTTGGTGTGTCCCATTCTTTCAACTTATTTGCTGCTGCCAGTCTGACAGCATTTCCAAGGTTCCACAGTTTCATAAGTTATACTTTAATTTACCTATTTTGTCATGGCTCCTACAGAAAAGGATAACGATGAAAAACTTACTTCTAAACGAGCATCCTATAAAGGGCAAATTACCCGATTTAGAAAATTCATCAGAGAGCTAGATCCTTCAGAAGCTCAATTAGACTTGTTAAAACATCGCGTTAAGGATTTTGAACGTTCATATGAAAATTATTGTAACATCCAAACTGAAATCGAAACTTGTATGCTCAATCAAACTGATGATCGAGTCGAAGTAGAAAATCAATATTACGAAGGTATAGGTTCTGCTTTTAAAATAATACGCCAACTCGAAGAACAGAGAAAAGACGGTTCTGTTCTTGGTTCCCTTCACGAACAACAAACCTCTTTTCGTGAGGGCACTCACAAGCCCAAACCAATCCTACCTAAGATTGATCTACCCCACTTCTCTGGAGACGAATATACTTGGGATTCTTTCTATGAACTATTTTGTTCTCTTGTTCATGACAATGAAGACATTCAAGTCATCTACAAGTTTCATTATTTGAGATCTATCCTCCGAGGTCAAGCCCTGCAGTTAGTTGAAGCACTCCCATTAAGTGCCGAAAACTACCCCATTGCCTTTAACTTGTTGAAAGAAAGATACGGTAATTCACGGTTACGTATTCAACGCCATATGAAGGCTCTATTTAATTTACCTGCGTCACAGCACAATGACGTCACTAGTTTGCGTAGTCTCATTGATACAACACAACTTCACGTTAAAGCTCTATCCCAATTATATCAACCCACTGAACACTGGGACACTTTCTTAATACACTTAGTGGTTTCTAAGTCGATGTTGCTACCCTCAAAGTTTGGGAGTTTGAACTTTCCAGAGAAGACGATTACTCTTACGAGCATTTAGTCACTTTCATAAATGCTAGATGCCAACTCTTAACTGCTTTAGCTAATCAAAGTGAACCCTCATCCCCTAGTTCTAAATTTGAATCAATGTCTCTTAAACCTAAAAGCGAACGCTTAGCGTCTAGTACCCAAAAACCTGGGTCCAGCTCATCTAAACTCTAGTCAAACGCCACTGGTTACCCAACTAGGTCTAGTGAACGCAGTATTGCTAGTTCTCTCGTTTTAAACACTCAAAGCAAACCCCGTAAGAGTTTAAATGAACCATTAAAGTGCATACTTTGTAAAGATTCCTGCGCCTTATATCTATGAATATCTTTTAAAGAACTGTCAGTCGACGACAGAAGAAAATTAGTTTCCCAGAATAAACATTGCTTCAACTGCCTAGCACCCACGCATTCTGCTTCAAATTGCAAGTGCACCAGACTTTGCTTCCATTGTGAAAAAGCTCATCACACTTTACTACATCGTCATGATCAAGCAAGGTCATCGACCGCATCTACTTCTCAGAAAAGTGTTAATGCTAACAGTTCCAATGCTTCATCTTACATTCAAAATGCCAAGTCCATACGTAGTGCCCAAGTACTATTGTCCACTGTCCAAATCGAAGTTCAGGATAACTTTGGCAACTGGGTCCGTGCACGCGGTCTTCTTGATTCGGCGGCAACCCACGATTTCGTTTCTAATTCATTAATCAAAAAACTATGCCTACCTGTAAACTCCACTTCTATTAATGTATCGGGCATTGACAGCTCAATATCGCAAGCTTTACAGTTTTTAATGCTAACCATAAGAGACATTTGTCACAGAAATAACTTTCTCAAACAGAATTGTCTCATTCTCAATAGCATAGGAGAAGATACTCCAAGTCACTCTGTTGATAATTCAGGTGTAAGCATTCCCTCGCATTTATGGCTAGCCGATCCTCTGTTCAATGTACAAAACCCCATTGACATGCTCTTTAATGCCAATGTTTTCTGGAATTGTCTTCGTAAACAGGTTCGCAAGTTATCCTCAAACGTGGTTGCCAGAGAAACTAATTTTGGATGGATCGTCACCGGTCAACTTCCTCATTATTCTCCCCAACCCGCATCGCAATGTTATTTCGCTAATACTGACTTGGAACAGTTCTGGAGGCTTGAAAGCGTTGATTCTCCTAACGTGATCTCTCTAGAAAACGAATTATGTGAGCAACTTTTTCTGAACACCACCACTCGTTCTCCTGAATGCCGGTTCATTGTTCAGATGCCAAGATTACATAATCCCCCTAAACTTATTAATTCTCAACCCAAAGCTGGAAAAGCTCTCTTTGCTTTCGAGAGCAAATTCAAGAAAGATCCTCTCGTTAAACAGCAGTATACTGATTTCATGGATGAGTATAAAACATTAGATCACATGGAAGTTGTTAGCAAATCTGATGACGAATTGCACCCCCCCCCCCCCCCCCAATTGAAACGGTTTCCTTAAATCATCATCCCGTGTGGAAAAACCCTCTTGTAAAGGATAAAATCCGAGTCGTTTTCAATGGTTCATCACCTGACGTTAATGGCAACAGTCTTAACGATACTCTTTACTCTGGTCCTGCTATTCAGTCAGATTTATCTGCTATACTCTTAAACTCTCGATTATTTCCCATCGCTGTTATAGCGGACATCAAACAGAAGTACCGTCAGGTTTTAATTCAGCCTGAACCACGAGATTTCCAAAGAATCTTGTGGCGCGACGAAATCAGCAACCCCATTAAGGTATTTCGCTTAAAGACGGTTACTTATGGCTTAAAACCTTCCGCTTTCCTTGCTATCCGATCCGTACATTTGTTAGCCTCTCAAGATGGTAATTTATTTGATTCTAAAGCTTCCGAAGCACTAACTATATCATTCTATATTGACGATTACTTGCAGTCCTTCCCCACTCTGGAGGAAGCTTCTTTCGTGTCACTAGAACTTCAAGCATTGTTAAAGAATAGAGGATTCCCACTTCATAAGTGGAATTCCTACTCCCATGAGTTTCTCGCCCAGTTTCCTATTGAAGATGTAGACCCCTCCTCCGTCGAAATTTGTGGAGACTCCGAATCCATAAAAACTCTTGGTGCACTAACATTGACACTCTCATCTATAAAGTTTCGCTTGCAGAAGAGCTCCCTAACACAAAAAGACAAATTCTCTCTGAAATTGCAAAAATTTTTGATCCGCTTCAATTCCTTGCCCCGGTTATTGTTATAGCCAAACTTTTCATGCAAGAGCTATGGTCGCTCAAATGTGAATGGGACGACACTGTTCCCCTTTCTTTTCTTAAAAGATGGCTCTCTTTTCGCAGCAATTTGCTTGACCTTTCCCTTATTGAAATTCCCAGGAATTTAATTAACTCTCATCCTAATGCATCTTTTTTCCTTCATGTGTTTGCGGACAGTTCCGAAAAAGCTTACGGTTGCTGTGCATATTTGGTTTATCGCGGTTCGTTAAATGAATCTTCAGTTTCCAACCTTGTTTGAGCCAAATCGAAGGTGGCTCCTCTTAAAACTATCACTTTGCCTAGCCTTGAATTGTGTGCTGCGCTCATGGCCGCAGAACTTGTTAAGAAATTACGGGAAGTTTTAAGGGTCGAATTTTCGCAAACTTATCTGTGGAGCGATTCCATAATCACTCTTTCTTGGATCGCCATAAACCCCGTTCATTGGCAAACTTTTGTTGCAAACAGGGTTTCCAAAATTCGAACTCTTTCTTCGGGATGTCAATGGAGGCATGTGCCCAGCGCTGACAACCCCGCCGACATCATTTCTCGTAGATGTTTACCCTCTCAACTGGCAGCTTTTCAGTTGTACTGGCATGGGCCCTCGTGGTTAATCGAAGACTCTTCTTGTTGGCCTTCTAAGCCTCCGTCTACAAATTCCAATTTCCTTGACGCTAAAGTATCTAAATCTACTGCTTCGTGTCTTGTTTCCAACGTTTCTCATCCCTTGTTGTCCCGCTATTCTTCCTTTCACAAATTAATTCGAATTGTTGCCTATCTTCTCAGATGGAAATATCTTGTGATTGGCCAACCTCTTCTCCCCAAACCACACCTTACCAATCATTCCCAAACTAATAATCTACCCACCTCTAAGCGAATTGAACGCATCTCCACCAGTGGGTACAACATGTCGGTCGCTCGCCGGTACATCGTGTTCGACTCTCTACTCAAAAGTGCTCTATAAAATAATCAGTTCTCCTTACAGCAATATAACTTAACGACCAAAATAAATCCCACAATAATTATTGAAGTTTTCAAGTGCTTAATTCATTTTAAATCTTCTTCAAAAATAGTAACAAATTTTACCGAAGTTCCGCGGCCTTCTAAAACATGCACATCCTGTACTGCATCTCTCTGGTAAATTTGTCGCATGACAAAAAAAAACTATTTGAGCGCTCTTCTTCATGTAATCGATCTTGGATCGATTCTGATAATCGACAATGAGCCAATCGGGCTGAATACCAATCTCCAAATCACCAGTAAAACGAGTAGTATTTCCCATGATATAATTTAAATGTAAATTAAAGAGTTATGTTGCCCAAGTTAACGAATGAATATTTAGATATTTCTTAATTATTCACAAGCGAAGTCGAAACATCTCTGCACTACTTCAAAACCACTATGCATGTCTCATAGATCTTCCTTATTAATCACAAGCGAAGCGAAAACAACTCTGCACTACTTCAAAACTACTATGCATGTCTCATAGATCTTCATTTCATATTGTTTAAAAAAACAATCAAGATATACAATTACTCGCGTCTTCACGGTTAAATATTTATGATATACCCTGTCAATTCTAAACCAATATGGATGAATAAGCCTCTATACGAATTTTTTCTTCACGTTTTAGAAAATAAAACAAAAAGTGGGTAAGATACACAGATTTCCATTCGAGAAAATACCACGAGTCAGAACATGGGTACGTCATCGTTAATTTAAATGTAAGATCTTCTATAATTAATCCTTACAGAAATAAAATTCAATGTAGAGGTACCAAGACAGCACGCTTGAGTCAACAATTAAATTAAAAGCCCTCAACAGTTCAACATATAGGCTAGCACAAAGGATACGTACATTCTAACATGAACGACGTGATATTTAACCTCAATACACTACAAAAACAGATTAAAAACTCGTCGCTAACGCGTTAAGTAAATTCTCCGAAGAAACTTTTAATCATAGAAGGTAAAAAGTCACCAATTTAAGAAAAGCAAATAACTCATTAAATAATCAAGTGTGTACACACGACTCTCAGCTCAGTTTGTAACGAATCCGAATGCACATAACACGTTTTTTTACATACATCTTCATACCCCTCTTCCATTGGTCAACCTTTCAATTTCTATAATATTTTCAGGAATATCACTGTTTTGGTGCATATTCTCATGAGTATACTGTCCCACGCAGTTATTCTCAGAACTTCATATTTCTCTTTACTTCTTCTTACGTTGGAATCCCTAGTACCTTCCAAGTGCTGCGTTGCCCAGTTAACCCAAACAGTGTTGAGTTTTTCGTTCGCGTTAAAACAATTGTAGAAGTAGTAATTTTAACTCATCAGCGGAGGGCTTGGTGAAAAGATATGTCTATAGGTCTTTCTTATTTTAAATGTAAATTCAATCTTGAATTGGAGATAAATCAAACATAAAATGTTTGTGCTCATGCTTACATCATGTCCATTCCAGGTAAAGGACACAAAATACACTTACTTCCAATAGCCAATAGGGAACTAATCATTTTGGTTACTCCTTAGTAGTGCAAAGTCGACATCTATTATATGAAATCACTACGCGACGAGAAGAATTTGCTTCCAGTTCCGCCATATTTGTGTACAAGATAAACTCCAGTTGTAGACAAAAGACGTCTACAAAATGTCATGTTAGTTACTTACGGAAACAATAAATACAAACTCAAGTACTACAGAACAAGCCAGTGATCGACTCAACACAGGAAAGCGAGTGGGGACCATGAAATCAAGTTCTTATGCAACATAAATTGACGGTCGATGCACTCAACGTGTTAAATCCACTATAAATCTTATTTACATCGTTTCTAATGGCAACGCTCCACCATGATGGGAGAAGTGCTGGTCTTGCACGATTGTCTAATTAACTGTTAGCTTTCGGTGTAGTGATACACTGTCTTGTCGGAGATCCGTACAGATGCACACGCCGAGTGTTGACAATGTATAATTATGTAGTTCCAAGTATACACCCTAAATGGCGCAAGATGTTACGAATGCTTAATTTGAACTGATTAAATGTCACGTTTGATTTGATAACATTTTCAAAGATTTCCAGATTATAATATATCAATCAACCACTGGCAACGTAGTCTGTAGGTAACGATAACACAACATATGATATAATAAAAGATTGTGAAACTTAACTTGTCGATCGGATTGATTTAGTGGTCTTATGAGGATTATAACATGCCTGCAATGTTCACAGTGTAATGAGTCAATCCCGGAATACTTGCATAAAGAGAAATACATTAATTGTCGTCCTCCACCACCACCACCGCCACCGCCACCGCCACCGCCACCGCCACCGCCACCGCCGCCGCCACCACCACCACCACCACCACCACCACCACCACCACCACCACCACCACCACCACCACCACCACCACCACCACCACCACCACCACCACCACCACCACCACCACCACCACCACCACCACCACCACCACCACCACCACCACCACCACCACCACCACCACCACCACCACCACCACCACCACCACCACCACCACCACCACCACCACCACCACCACCACCACCACCACCACCACCACCACCACCACCACCACCACCACCACCACCACCACCACCACCACCACCACCACCACCACCACCACCACCACCACCACCACCACCACCACCACCACCACCACCACCACCACCACCACCACCACCACCACCACCACCACCACCACCACCACCACCACCACCACCACCACCACCACCACCACCACCACCACCACCACCACCACCACCACCACCACCACCACCACCACCACCACCACCACCACCACCACCACCACCACCACCACCACCACCACCACCACCACCACCACCACCACCACCACCACCACCACCACCACCACCACCACCACCACCACCACCACCACCACCACCACGACGTAGCAGATCAAAAGATGGATTGTAAGTTGTGTTTGTTAGAGTTAGACTGTTAGAGTTTAAAGTTCAAATAATAAAAAGTGTGTCCAGTTGTTTTATTATTTATTAAAATAAGTATTCAATTCAAACATTCAGAAATGACACTGTACAAATAATATTAATAAAAGAACTCATAATAATTAAACACAAAAACAAAGTTCAACTAACAACTTCAATGTGAAGGCTGAGCTTGAAGATTAAAAGCCAAATTAGGAATGTCTGGTTTAAGATTGCTGAGTCTCAAACGAAGATCGTTTCCCACTGTAAGGAACCTGTTCCGGTATTTATTCTTGAGATAAACAAGTGAAGAAAATGCAGTCTCACAAAAGTAACAAGTAGTGAAAGGCAGTAAAAATCTAACTGCTATGTCAGCTATGTCTGCGTATTCTGCACGCCTCTCAACCCAAAAGTTCACAAGAGCCATTTTTGAAAAAGTTTGCCTTAGTTCTGAATCACAATTCAATTCATAAAACTGCTCCTTATCTTTGGCCTTAACGTCCTCCGGCAACATATCAATTATAGTTAGTTAGTTATTGTTGTTTTAAGGGGTGGAACAACGAGGACATCTGCCCATAAAAAACAAATATATCAATGTTTTTATTTTTTTAATTTTATATTTTTTATATTTTTCGTAACATC
Source organism: Meconema thalassinum (assembly GCA_946902985.2). Lineage (NCBI taxonomy): Eukaryota > Metazoa > Arthropoda > Insecta > Orthoptera > Tettigoniidae > Meconema > Meconema thalassinum. Next base: position 63,800,908 of record OX336390.1, on the reverse strand, counting down.
ACTGCGTACCACCAGTGGTACGCGTACCACAGTTTGGGAAACGCTGCTCTAGTTGATAGAAGACATGTTGATATCCAATGAAAGTTGATAGGGTACCAAGCAGGATGCCCGGGCCCTTGGACACCAATCTCAGTCACAAGTCACCAATTAGGACCAGTCCGTTTCCTACATCCACATCCTGAAACCAAAACAACTATGACAGAACCTGTCCATAATAACTACTTTATCAATATTGGTGTTCACCAGTAATACCTTACATCGTTTGTCAACTTCAAGAGGAACGTCAAAATTGGGTCAGATGGCCTCGCTGTTGCGTCCCTTAAAACGACAATAAATAATAACTAACGTCAAAATGACAGAAATATGAAAGATTTTACAAATACCATCATTTTCTTAAAGTTCTTCCCTTGACATTTCCATGTAACCTAACATTGAATAAAATTACAACACATTCCCTCCAAATAACATTAAATTATTTTAAAGATCAATTTTCCTTATTTCCAATTAAGCAATTAGTGAAATATTTAAAAGGTAACGACTTAAGTTTACAATATTTCCATATTTTAATTAGAAGAGTCACTTCTTCTCTTTACATAAGAAACATGTGCCCAGAAATTTTACTTTCTTAGAAAGTCACTAACTAACAACGTAACAGGAGTTAGAAATGACTACAATTTTCCTTTTGGAGTACTGTGATTTTTTTCCATCACTGACAAATTTAAATTCCTTTGACAAAATCGAACCAACAAGATTTTATTCACTCAGCAAACAATCATACTCTGGTCCACCAGGCAGGAGTATTATATGTTCCGGTGTCGAACCCAAGCCCATGTTCAAATATATGATTTGATTAGTCATTCATCCAAGCATTTCCAAATCCCGCATGTACAGTAAATGAAGTAACAAAGAAAAGCCAATCGATCTAGGTTCTGTCACCCAATTGGAAAACCTCCTACTTTAAACGAACAGGATAAAGGAAAGATTAAGGCACCATTTGTAGAAATTGGACTACAGTTGTTGATAGCATGACTAATATTTGATGTCGTGCTACAATTTAGATGTATACTGATAACTACTTTACATATTCTGGGAATAAAAAACTAATTTGACAGTTGATCGTCTTATCTGTTGTAAATGTTTGATATCGTGCATGTTTTATTTAGTTCCCCAATTGGGTCAGCACAGTTTAGAAAACGATCAGTAAAAACAATAACTTCTACTGTGAGAAACCCATAGTAGACAATCGTAGTTGTTTGCTTTGACACGTTTACTTTCAGAGGGGGACAGACGTTACAATAAGGAACTATCTTCGAACTACTCAATTTCTCGAGATATCATGTGAGTATAATTACCCAGCTGTTTACATGATATGCTAATCTTAAGCATTCGTTTATTAATAAGGTCCAGGAAGAACTTGGTTATAAATGTCTTAAGTCCTACTTGTGTTTGTACTCTAAGCGATGATGAAACGTACCTCCGAATACAACAATACTAGAGGTGTCGAGCATTCAAGTTGGTAAAAAAAGGTAGTATAAATGATTGTCTCTCTGGAAAAGCAAACATATTCGTGCAATGTCACGTGAAATTGACCTAAACCACATTTGCTACGGTGAAGATTGAAATAACTGTTTGAATAAGTTGATGTGCCCCGTTTCCCGCTATTATTATATTCTTCTATACCTGGAGGAATGGACCTGTCATCGTAGATGAGCAGGAAGTACCTTAAATTATTTTTCAGCAAATCAATTTTAATTTGTTGCGTGATAAAATTATATTTGATTTTAGTTACATTTGTTTTGTTTTGAGTTTCATTTTTGTTTTTCAGTGAATTTTGGGTTTTGAGGTTGTAATGTTTCGTTCTCTACTTTTCGGGGTTGTAGATGACTATACTCACAAGGGATATTTCATTTTAAAAAATAACATCTTTCTCCATTTTATTGTTCTAATATTGAACACTAAGCATCAATCACTAACACTTCATTTCTCGGGATCTTTTCACACAAAACCTTATCTACTTCCAAGACCAAGAACACAATAAACATCTCAACAGATACTAACATGGAACAATACCCTATCTCCAAAGATAATCCGGACAGATACTCTAACACAAAATCCCTCAGTACGGACTCCCAACAAAAACAGCCAAAGATATATATAAAAACAAAATAGCATCAAGAAAGAACATATAAAAGAAACTTCATTGGCAAGGCCACCTGCCATGCCACACAGAGATGCAAACTGCCCTCCCAGCAAGCGCCATTTCCTTACCTTACAAACCCAAAAGAGCTGAGCCTTGCAATCAGAATGGTTGCAATCGCCCCTCTATGTGATACTCACGTGAGAAGCACGTGAGTATCACATACATTAAAAATACATACATAAACGTAATATACATCAAGCATACTAAAAACACAGAGAGTACAACAAATTATAGATCATCATCATCATCATCATCTTCGTCTCCTACAATTTCTTCCATTCCACCTTCCTGGTTCTTCCTTTTCATCTGTTTCTCCTTCTTCCCTATTCTTCTTTCTTCCTCTGCCTTCCATCTCGTCTTTTTCTTCATCCGCCATGCCATTCCGTACCTTTTACTCCTCATCTTCCATCTCCACCGTTTCTGTTTCCTTCCCTTCCTAATTTTCTTCTTCTTCTTCTGATCCTTCACACTCTTATCTTCCTTTGCCTGACATCTCATCTTCTTCCTACTCCTTCTCTTTGCTTTCCAACTCATCCTTTCATCCATTCTCCTGGTCCTCTTTGTCTTCATTCTCAACCACTTCTCTCTTCTTCTCTTCCACATTTTCCACCTCTGCCTCGTCTGTCTTGTCTTCCTCAACAGTTCCTTTCTCTTCTTCCACTTTGTTTTCCCCTGTTTCTTCATCACCTTATCTTCTTCCAGTATATTGTCTTCTCCATGACCTCTTGCACTTTTACCTTCTTCCTTATCCGTTTCTCCTTTCTCTTCTGCCTTTTCCTTTCTTTCACCTGCCTCCTCTCCGTCAGTTTCTTCCATATCACCTGCTTTCTCACGCCCCCCAAATCACTGATAATTTTCTTGTTTTCCTTCAAGTGAATCACTTATCTCATTCACTTCCTCCTCTTTTATCTTATCCTCCATTTCTTCCTCCTCTACAGCCACTTTCCAGGATTCCAACTCCATACTACTATTAAGTACAGAATTATGGTCCTGTATTTCTTTCCTGAGACTCTCTATCCTTGTGTTCGTGGCCCTGTTGCTCTCCTGAATTTACTTACTTACAAATTCCTTCACTTCTACTATCTGTTTGGTCACTGACACTACATTCTCATTTACAGAGCCTACCTGCTCCTTAATCTCCTTACTCATAGATTCTCCTTGCTTCTTAATCTCTCCTTTTATATCACTCAGTAGCATTTGTATCAAACTACCATTTATAACCCCCATTTGTTCCCCTCGTTGGTGTGTCATTTTGTAATTTTTCTACATGCACTCTACTCACTTTATTAAAGTTTACTTTTCTTAACTTTTCCTGCTTCCTCATCTTGCTCATATCCCTCTTTCGAGCCTCATGTTGGTCCTCCATAATGTAACCGTACATACTTCTTTCTGGATTATCGGGGCGTGGTTGTTATTTCACAATTAGTGAGTTTTCTTTTAAAAATAACATCTTTCTCCATTTTATTCTTCTAATATTGAACACTAAGCATCAATCACTAACACTTCATTTCTCGGGATCTTTTCACACAAAACCTTATCTACTTCCAAGACCAGAAACACAATAAACATCTCAACAGATACAAACATGGAACAATACCCTATCTCCAAAGATAATCCGGACAGATACTCTAACACAGAATCCCTCAGTACGGACTCCCAACAAAAACAGCCAAAGATATATATATAAACAAAATAGCATAAAAAAGAACATATAAAAGAAACTTCATTGGCAAGGCCACCTGCCATGCCACACAGAGATGCAAACTGCCCTCCCAGCAAGCGCCATTTCCTTACCTTACAAACCCAAAAGAGCTGAGCCTTGCAATCAGAATGGTTGCAAGGTTAGACACTGGTCGTGTCAAGTTTGTTTTGAAATCCCGGAGATACACTGTTTTTCCACACTGTGTGTGTGTTTGATTCATTTTTTTTTATTATCGTGCGGGGTTACTTGGTTCGAGCCCATGCTCATGATATTCATTGTGTGTATTTTAGTTGGTTTTGATGTTTTGAATCATGTTTTGATTTTATCATTTTAAATTATCTTGTCGACTTCGTCGTTACGCTGGGGTTTGGCGTTACGTTACGGTGACGGGACGAAATCTACCCAGATGCACTGAGGTGTGTGACGTCATAGTACCGCTTGATGCATTTGTACCCCGACAACCTCCACTTCGTTAGTCACACTCACTCACTCACTCACTCCGTTGGCTTCTCTGGGACGTGACGATCCCGTGCCGCTCTCACTATCTGCCTCCATTTCCTCCTATCCAGCGCAGTATTCTCCCATCCAGTAATACCCATTTTTCTGCAGTCAGAGGTCACCTCATCTTGCCATCTACTCCTAGGTCTTCCAGGGGGTTTCGAGCCTTCGATCTTCTCTTCGTACACCTGGCGAACTATTCTGTCAGCGTCCATTCTGGTAACATTCCCTGCCCATTGCAGCCGTTTCGCATTCATGACGTCCACTACCCTGAGTTGATAGGCTAACTTGTACAGCTCATGATTTGATCTGAGAACCCATCTTTGTGTTTCCTGGTCAAAAAATGTGGCCGAAATTTTTTCTATATAACTTGTTTTCGAAGACTGTAAGTTGGTGTTCCTCCCTTTTGGTCACACTCCATGTTTCGGCTCCGTATAGCAGAACTGGCCTGATGATCGTGTTGTATAGTTTTAGTTTTGTTTTCCTGGTCAAAAGTTTGGAGGAAAGTAATTTATGCAGGGAAAAGTAAACTTTGTTTGCATTCCGTAATCTAATTTGGTGTTCAACTTGTCTTCTATTGCAGTCATTTAAATTTACCCCAAGGTATTTGACGTTTGGCGTGTTCTTAAAGGTAAAATTGCCTATATGAAGGTTGTTACGTTGGTCTGTAGTCATGTTTTCTCTCTGTATGATCATGTATTCCGTCTTCTCTTCATTAATCTTTAGACCTATTTTAGCAGCAGTTTCATATAATTTCCTGAATAAAGCTTCAATTTCTCCTCCATTATTTCCTATTAATAAAATGTCATCTGCATATGCCTTGATGTTGTGTTTGTTATCTGCTTGGTCTCCATTTGCAGCTTCTTTGGTTTCCAGAATTACTTTCTCCAGAACGATGTTGAAGAGAAGTGGGGAGAGCGCATCACCTTGTTTTAGTCCTGTTCTGTTTTCAAAACCGTCTGATACGGATCCACAGTGTGTCACTTTGCTCACTGTCTCCTCCATACACATTTTGACCAGGCTGATAAGTTTCTGTGGGATTCCGTATTCTGCCATAATTTCCCACACCGTTTCTCTGTGGACTGAGTCATAGGCCTTTTAGAAATCAATAAATAGGTAATGGACGTTTATGTTATATTCCCAAACTTTTTCATTGATTGTTTTAATACAAAATATATTGTCTGTTGTTAATCTTTTTTTACGGAAACCATTCTGATAGTCTCCTATTATATCTTCGGTGTATGGAATTAGTCGTTGTAATATTATGTGCGACAGTAATTTGTAAGCTGTGACAAGTAGGGATATTCCACTTCGTTAGTATAAGACAAAAATCCCCGATTCTTGGATGTCACGGGTAATCTCGAGAACCACTGGATGGATTTTTATGCGGTTTTCACCATTCTGTAAAGGATATCTCGAGGGAAGATTCTGTAGACAATAATTTATGTAGGCTATGCTCAAAGGAAGCCAAGCCGTAACGATTTCAGTGAAAAAGTCGAAAACAAACTTGGCATCCGTGCGCTTCTTAAGCTTATGCTGGGCAAACCGTTAAAAATATCAGTATAGTATGAGTGTAAGAATTGGTCAGCATGAAAAGTTCTACAAAAAAGTCCTAGAGAGCATATCTCTATCTTCAATACATCGCCCACTATAAGTGTTTTTATACTGGATGGAAGGGACAAGTCCCCACGCGCTCTGGTGACCGTGCGGCATCCCGCGCGCTTGACCTTGCTTTGCCCTCGGTTTGCACTTGCCCTTCGCGAGTAATTTGAAACAAGACCAGCAAGATAAGTATTATGCAGATACTTTCCTAACATGTCAAGAGTATTTGGCTTCGAGCGAAGCGAGACGTTTCCAGCCTTTCTAGCAATTTTCAGCGTTTGTAGCATTTAAAATGATACAAAGTCTAGTCTTTCGGACTGACTGTCACTTTTTGTGATAGCTAGATTAGCATTGTGTTACATCGGAGTTAGGACTGCGATAGTGGGCTAAAATTCAGTGAGGTGATACGCTATGTTAGTTTGATTATATTTTATTCTTGTTAACACTATCTGGGGATAGTTTCTATGTGTGACCAATTGTTTTTCAACTAGATTCTTGTTTGATTATGCCAGTATCCCTATATATATATACTAGCTGAGCCGGCAGACGTTGTCCTGCAAATCAAAGAAAGTGTTGTAACTTTGTTTCTTGAAATGCTTTTGGATACACAATATTTTTTTTTTCAATTTCTGTTAGCTGCATCTAAACAATCGTGAAATGATTTAACTAATCTAGAAACATTCGTGGGAGCGTGCACAACAACTCTCCAACGTTTCAACGCAATTGGATAAATGGCATAAAGCGCATACGGGATTTTGTTTAAATGATTCGTGCGCTGTGACCCATTTGTTGAATCTACTCATGCGCTACCTATTGTAAAATAGATTTACTAAGCCTGAAACCTTCTCTGGAGTGTACTCAATCATTCACCAAGGTTTCATCGCAATCAGATGAATGATATATGACAGCACACGCGACATTGTGGAAACGATTCACGCGCCGTCGCTCATTTGTTGAATCTACTCGTGCGCTACTTGTTAAAAACTGGATTTACTAATCCCAAAACCTTTCCTGGAGTGTACACAACAATTCACCAAAGTTTCATCGTAATCGGATAAATGGTATATGAACGCATACAGGACTATGTTGAAACGATTCGCGCGCCATCGCACATTTGTTGAATCTACTCGTGCGCTACCTATTGTAAAATGAATTTACTGAGCCAGAAACCTTCACTGATGTGTACACAACAATTCACCAAAGTTTCATCGCAATCGTATAAATGGTATATGGACGCATATGGTACTTTGTTGAAATGATTCGCGTGCCGTCACCCATTTTTTGTATCTACTCGTGCGCTACCAATTGTAAAATGGATTTATTAAGCCAGAAACCTTCCGTAGGGTGTACACAACATCTCACCCAAGTTTCATCGTAATCGGACGAATGGTATTTGAACACATACGGGACCTTATTGAAATGCTTCGCGCGTCGTCGCTCATTTGTTGAAACTACTCGTGCGCAACCTCCTGTGAAATGGATTTACTAAGTTAAAACCCTCACGTAAGTGTACACAACATTTCACCCAAGTTTCATTGCAATCGGATGAATGGTATATGAACGCATACGGGACTTAGTTTAAACGTTCGCACATCGTCGCTCATTTGTAGAACCTACTCGTGCGCTACCTATTGTAAAATAGATTTACTAATCCAGAAGCCTCCCCTGGAGGGTGCACAACATCTCACCCAAGTTTCATCGCTATCGGACGAATGGTATTTGAACGCATATGGGACCTTGTTGAAACGCTTCGCACGTCGCCGCCCATTTGTTGAAACTACTCGTGCGCAACCTCCTGTGAAATGGATATACTAAGTTAGAAACCTTCACGTAAGTGTACACAACAACTCATCAAAGTTTCATCTCAATCGATGAATGGTATATAAACTTATACGGGATTTTGTTGAAACGCTTGGCGCGTCGTCACTCATTTGTTGAATCTAGTCGTGCGCTACCTATTGTAAAATTAATTCACTAAGCCAGAAGCATTCCCTGGGGTGCACACAACATATCACTCAAGTTTCATCGCTATCGGATGAATGGTATTTGAACGCATACGGGACCTTGTTGAAACGCTTCGTGCGTCGGCGCTCATTTGTTTAATCTACTCGTGCTTAACCTCCTGTGAAATGGATTTACTAAGTTAGAAACCTTCACGTAAGTGTACACAACAACTCATCAAAGTTTCATCGCAATCGATGAATAGTATATACACTTATACGGGATATTGTTGAAACATTTCACGCGTCGTCGCTCATTTGTTGAATCTAGTCGTGCGCTACCTATAGCAAAATGAATTTATTAAGCCACAAGCCTTCCCTGGAGTGTACACAACATCTCACACAAGTTTCATCGCTATCGGACGAATGGTATTTGAACGCATACGGGACCTTTTTGAAACGCTTCGCGCGTCGTCGCTTGTTTGTTGAATCTAGTCGTGCGCTATCTATTGTAAAATTGATTTACTAAGCCAAACACCATCCCTGGAGTGCACTCAACATCTCACCCAAGTTTCATCGCAATCGGACGAATGGTATATGAACGCATACGGAACTTAGAAACGCTCTAACGTGCAAAGACAAACAGAATTCGACATCACTGCCACCTTTGGTATAACACACAACTTTCCGCCATGGGCGGAATGTATGTTATGGCGGTAGTTGCACAGGTTGCGACCAGGTGGCTCTACGTGCAGAGAAACACAGTGCAAAAGGATCACTTTTCACTAAGGCTAGTGGTTTCCATGACGACTGTTAATGACTGTATATTGTGGTTCTAAATTTGTGTGTAAATTGTGGTTCTAAAATTCTAAAATTCCACCTATCTGGTCAAATTGTGAATCTAAACCATACATGAGCCCAGCCTAACATTCATACAAAATTTCATCAAAATCGGCCCAGGCGTTTGGGAGGAGTTCAGTGACATACACACGTGTCGAAGAATTATATATATATATATATGAAAGTTTGTCTGTTTTTTTCTGAATTTCTGCGTAAATTTGCGTTATAAACGCGTTTCAGACAGCTTTATGACGGATACGCGCGAAAATATTTTTTTGTCGGTCTGATTGTCTGTAGACAATTTTGTGTCCTTATAACTCGAGAACGGCTGGGTGGATCGAAGTAAAATTTGGTACGGATATCCTTCAGAGGCACAACATCTATTATTGATGTAACTGTTCTCCTTAACTCACATAAATGGGGAGCTACCCCCTTAAGATACACGCTGAAATAGGCGTAGAAGAGTGAGACAAAGCTAATTTTCAGCCCCACATTTTAAGGGCCTATAACCAACAGTTTTTGAGGTATTCCTAGAAAACTAATTTCATTTATTTTAACTAATGAAAGAATGAAAGCCGGTAACTATGGCAACAGAATCTCAGAGGTCCATCTATTTCTGTAAGGCGCAATTCAATTCCATTTATTAGCCTACTTACGAATTTGCAAAAAAAGAATGTAGACTTATGAGACCTACACAGGGCCAACAAGTGTGTGTCTGTCTGTGTGTGAGTCTGTGTGTGTGTGTGTGTGTGTGTATTCTGAATGTATGTCCTCCCCTATCAATTCGAACACGGTGAAACCAAATTGAATGACATTTGGTACAGAGGTAGAACTAGCAAAGGGCACCTCAGTGCCATGTTTCATATCGCCGCCATCTTGACGGAAATGTAATTGCGGCCATCCAAATTTTCAAAGCTTAAATCAAATTACGAATTAACTAATCATCCGATCTCTACTAGATATCGCAACAACATATATTTATATGGCGAGCGTCGTTTGACTAATCTACAAGGTCATCAGCCCAAAGGTTTGCAGAGGGCGGTCATGTATGTGTGCAAATCGATTCCCCCTATCAATTCAAATACGGTGAAACCAAATTGAACGAAATTTGGTACCGAGGTAGCACTAGCAAAGGACACCTCAGTGTCATGTTTTTTATTGCCGCCATCGTCACGAAAACGCAATGGCGGCCACCCTAATGTTAAAAGCTTGAATCAAATTACGACCAACCTAACCATCTGATCACTACCAAATTTTGCAAATTTATACCGTTATGTATAAATAATCTTTTGTCCAACCTGCAAGGTCATCAGCCTAATACTTTCCAATGGTGGCCATGTATGTGTGCAAATCGATTCCCCCTATCAATTGAAATACAGTGAAACAAAATTGAACGAAATTTGGTACCGAGGTAGCACTAGCAAAGGACACCTCAGTGTCATGTATTTTATTGCCGCCATCTTGACGAAGACGTAATGGCGGCCACCCTAATTTTGAAAGCTTGAATCAAATTACGACCAACCTTATCATGTAATCTCTACCAAATTTTGCAAATTTATACATTTATATACAAATAATCCTTTGACCAAACTGCAAGGTCATCAGCCTGATACTTTGCGGATGGCGGCCATGTATGTGTGCAAATCGATTCCCCCTATCCATAAGGTGAGTTAAAAAAGTAACGAGCCGGAGGCTGTAATGCGCAAACCGGTGACGACAACGGCTAATCGTGGCGTGTGTAACGAGGTGTGGTTCCGACCATAGAGTGGAAGGTCACAGCCCGTCGCTAGAGGGCACGCGTGCACCTCACGTTAAGATAAAAAGCTATCAGTAGCATGCATCAATCGTCCAACCAAGACCAAGACATTAGGCTATTCGACAAGCTTCCTGGTGTGGTTGAAGACTGTGGGGCACCCATTGGGCACACACTTTGAGCAAGTGCAGTCGTTCCTGCATGATGGTGTGCACACTTCCGACGCTCAATCCGACCGCGACGGCTATGTCGTTTGGAGAAGATCTGCCCTAATCTTTCCCATAAAGGGAGAACGCGAACCAGGCGTAAGCTTGACCAAATAACTACTGTGAAAGAGCTATGAAACTGAAGTGATGTGGGGTAGAGAGCATCGAGGCACATCACCAGACAATCAAAGGTTAGATATCAATATTTATTGCTAAATTGCAAGTTGATAACACAGTAAACAAAAAATGCTCATAAGTGCTCTAATGAATAGTTTTAAATATATCAATTGTAAGGGTATGATTACAGAAACCCTACTTAAGAGAAACCAATGGAATGCTTGATTCTGACCAGAGGAAAGTTGAGCTTGACATATAAATATTGCGCTTGAATCACCTAATAATAAAACGGAAAGAAGAAATGCAAGACAATCGAAAAATTGAAATTTTACATAAAATGAACTTATCTTTTCAAAAGAGAGTTGAAGATATATCCTTTCAGAGCCAGCTCCTTAAAAATTCCAGTTACCAAAAAATGGTGTTGAGAAGTCTTTACAGTTCCTTTGGAAGGAGGTGTTCATGGCCTTAAGATATGTATGCCAGAAGTAGAAAAGTCCAACTCTTCTTCCATCTCTCTTGTAGTATCCAGGCGATGATTTGTAAGAAATTTGAAGTTGGCTAGCAGTCGGGAAAACTGCTGTTGCCTCGCAGGATGAATCAAAATAGATACCATCTAAGAGGAGGTTCGCTGAGTAAGACAGCCGGTATTTACTTCTACCAGCTGGATCGTTGCGTCAGAGTTAAGTACTCATGGTGTAACTGTTCGGTAGCGTAGTGGCTAACGATGCGGCACTGGGAGGAGTGGCAGCAATAGTGCCATGAGAGTGATGATCTGACTGCGCGTGGATATGAATGACGATCTGAATGATGCAGGACTCCGCCAAGCAGCTTCTCTTATACGGGAGCGATAGAACACTCTCGAACCAGTAGCCCACCTGACCACAGAGTCTTGCCATTGGCTGAATGAAGGTTGAGCTGACGTCATTCAAACACTGGCATGCGGCAAGCCGAAAGCACAATAGTAGACGCTCTGTATGCCGAGGGTGTGGATGGCTGAGAATGTGAGCACTGGAACACTTGAGGTAAGATCTTTAGAAAACCGAAGCTTACATATATATATATATATATATATGTATATATCAATAAATTAATTATAATACAACAACATATTAACTTGTTTTGAGGTTTTAGGGACAGAAAAAAGCGAACAGTAAAACAGGGCTGTCACGAAGAAGTAAACAAGTACAAACTTATACTGTCACGAAAATGACCATGCTCCGAAAACCACCAAAACAAGCAAACAAGAAGCCAACAAAAACAAAGAACCAAAACCCTAAGAGTCGAGTGGTAAGGGAGCAATTATAGAAATAGGTCCGGTATAATGACTTTTACTGGTAAGAATATCTACCACTCGAACATGATTATCCCGATCAGAGTGGCATTGGCTCACTCTGCCGAGATTCCATACGAGGGGGGGGGGGGGGGGAGTGGGGTCCCGAAGGTGCGCCATGTCACCCACACGTACATTAGGATGAGAGAGGCGCCATCTCTCCCTCCGCTGAAGTAAACTGAGATACTCCTGCTTCCAACGGCGCCTAAAAGCATTGCAGAAAGATTCTATCTTTCTCCTATAAATAGGCAGATTGATATCAAAGCGTCGAATCAACAAGGGAGGAGAGGAAGCTAAAGCGCCACCAATTAAAAAAATGACTGGGCGAAAAAAGAAATAAGATCATTAGGATCATTGGATAAGGGAGTAAGTGGTCTAGAATTAACAATTCCTTCAATTTGAATTTTGAGGTACTTATATTCTTCATAGGAAAGTACAGAAGGACCAAGAGATTTCCGAAATTGCCTCTTAGTAAGCTTCACGCACGATTCCCAGCGACCACCATGGTTAAGGGCATAAGGAGGGGTGAAATTCCACTTTAAACCCTTATAGTAGGACAAATTAGAGAGTTGTTCCTTAGAGGAAGGAGAGGTCAGTGCCTTTCAAAAAAGATCAGAAGCACTAATGAAAGTTTTCGCATTATCTGAGAATACTTCAGAAGGTACACCTCGTCTAGCGGTGAACCTAGAGAAGGTGGCTAATAAATAGGAAGTGGTAGCATTTGTTACCAACTCGAGATGAATGGCTCCTGTAACCATGCAAACGAATAAAGCTCTATATAGCTTGCCCAACACCTTGCGCTTAGTAGCAGGAGAATTCACTTGATAAGTATAAGGACCAGAATAATCAACACCAGTAAGTGCAAAGGGCTTGTTAGGCTCAGATCGAAAGGAAGGAAGCTGACCCATAATCTGAGTGATTGGTTGCGGTTTAGCCTTAAAACAAGGTATACACTTGCGAACAACAGATGGCACTTCATGAGCTCCATTAATGAGCCAGTAGTGCTCTCTAATCAAACACAACAAAGTACGAGTTCCTGCATGTAAATGCTGGCAATGAAACTTCCGAATCATGAGAGCGGTCACATGATGTTTTGATGGAAGAATTATAGGATGCCTTTTTTATCAGAATAGATTGAAAATAACAATCTACCTCCTACTCTTATCAAACCATCCTTATCAAGGACTAGACTTGGGTAATACCTGACCAAATGAAAGTATTTGCTTTTCGGAAGTAAACACTTCTTGTTGGTTAACAGTAGAATTCTTCGCGTTAATTCCAGTTCTACTGCAGTGAGAAATCCTTGTGGTTTGAGAGGTTGATTGATTACAAAATATTTCCATCGAAAGAGGTATGCCAACACTCGAATTGATTTAGAGAATGAGGAATAGCGCTGAAAAAGAGTAATCGTAAGTGAAACAACATAAGAGGAAGCGAAAACAATGCGAGTTTCTGGTACTTCTGTCAACACATTACATGAAAGACTAGGCCAGAATGCGGAATTTTGCAAAAGCCATGGCGGCCCATGTCAGCATAAATCAAAAGAAGCCAATTTTTCAGGTGAACAACCTCGTGATATAATATCCGCGGCATTTCTTTACTACAAACATTACACCACTGCTCTGAGTGGGAGATTTCCTGAATTTTGGAAACAAAAGTATTCCAATGAGAGGAGGGTTTCGAGAGCCAAGCCGAAACAACCGCGGAGTCACACCAAAAACATATGCGGGAAAATTGAACATTCAGATTTTTATTAAGTTTGACAGATAATTCGGCGTCCATTAAGGCGGCACACAATTCCAGTCTAGGAATGTAAATTGACTTAAGCGGAGCTACTTTGGACTTAGCACAAATCAAATTTGAAAATCCATCAGAAGAGGCGGTGGGACGTCCTACTATATAAGCACAACAACCAAAGGCTTTTTTCGGAACTGTCCGCAAAAATGTGCAATTCAAAGGATTGACACAAGGGATCTGAGACTAAAAGGTGGGGAATACAAATTTTAGAATGATCAGATAAGCTGCTTCGATATACCAACCATTCCTTCTGAAAGGGAGTGGGTACTAATTCGTCCCATCCTGATTTCAGTAACCAAATTCGTTGCATACAGATTTTTGCAGTGATTACAACAGGGACTAGGTACTGAAGTGGATCAAAGATCTTGCCTATCTCTGTTTGAGGATTCAAATTTGACAACTGAACATTATAGGAAAAATTATCAGAAGAAGGGGACCAGAAAATACCTAGGGCTTTCACAGTAGCTTTCTCAGTAGGCAGCTCAATTAACATAGTGGTGGGCGAGTCAGATGAAATCTTTAACAAAAGCTCATTTGAATTTGAGCTCACTTATGGAGCGGAAAACCACCTCCAAGCAATAAAGATTTAAGATCTTCAGAAATAATACAAGCATCAGTTAAATTCGAAAAGGAATAGAGGAAATCATCCACGTAAAAGGAATTTTTAAGTATTTCAGAGGCTAAAGGATGGTACTGACGACCATTTAGTTCAGCCAGCTTATGCAGAGAGCGAATTGAGAGGAAAGAAGAGGGTTTTAAACCATAAGTTACTGTTCTTACGCGAAATACTTTTATGGGTTTTGAATGTTCGTCCCGCCACAAAATCCTTTGTAAATCCTGCTGCTGGGGTTTACCTAGATTTGTCGATACATCTGTTTTATGTCAGCTAAGACTGTAATGGGGTGAAGACGAAAATCCAATAAGACAGAAGTGAGATCATTCTGAATAGCGGGTCCTGAATGCAAAGTATCATTGAGCGAAATGCCACTGATGTCAGGAGAAGAACCATTAAATACCACTCTTATCTGTTCCCGCGTGGAAGGGTTTTTCCAGACGGCTTGATGGTTTAAGTAAACTATGTTTTCAGAAGGATTATTTTCATCTTCAATTTTGGAAATTACCTGCATATGATTAGCAGACTCATATTCCTCCAAAAACGAGCTGTACTGAGTTTTCATAGCGTTATCATGCTTGAAGCGATTTTCTACGGAGAATAAAGCTTTAAGCGCCCTAGGGTAAGAATCGAGAATGATAGGGGGATCTGAAATTCTAGGAAGAGTTACAATAAATCTACCTTGAGGGGTACGAACAGTACATTCACGAAAAAGCTTTTCGCAAATCTCGTTATTCGAGGAAGAAGAAGTTGCGGTTTAGATATTTTCTATATCCCAAAATTTTGTCAAGTCATGGCCCAAATCGACGTGAACATGATAACAGGTTGAGACAGACTGAACAGGACTGCGATATATCTGGCCCGTGGCAATCCATCCAAAACCAGTTAGTTGAAAGAAGACGCTAGGGGCAACCTTGACTTTCTCAGAATGCAAACACTGCCAGAAAATGCTAGAACTGAGAAGAATGTCAACGGGCAGTATTTCGTTAAAGCGTGGACCGGCAAATTTTATGAAATGCGGAATATGCCATTTATTAACTGGGAAAAAAGGACTAGGAGTTTCATTGCCTATGGAATCAATCGCTAAGCAATCCAGTTGAAAACGAGTGCCAAAATTATGAGAATCCTTTAAGTCGACCTTGACGAGACTTAAAGATTCGGACTTTGAACGATTAATTCCAGTAACTTCAATTGAAGTAGAATTGTTTAGCAGACCTAATTTATGAATTAAATGCTCACTGATGAAGTTGTTAGTGGCAGCATTGTCTAGTAACCCACGAGCAGTAATCCATTTACCATGAGAATTCTTCAGTAAGACTTGCACATTGGATGGCAATACTTGAACCTTACTAAGAGAAGTGGAACTTTGAGTAAATGACTGAGCACTAGTAGAAGGAATTTCAGAATTAGGCTTTTGAGGAGAACAGCTTGGGGCTGATGATCGTGATTTCTCATATCTATGTAATAAAGTATGATGCTTGCCCTTACAATGAAAGCACAGGCGTTCTGATCGACAGTTACTCAAAGAATGGGCTCTCGAGAGACAATTATAACAATGTTTTTGTTGAGATAGTAATTTGCGTCTCTCGTCCACAGACAAGGGTTCGAAATCGGAACATTGATATAAGTTGTGGGACTGTCGGCATAAAACACTACTTTGCATCTGACCAGGCGATCGACTATGTGCGGCAAAGGCACGAGACCTCAAAATTCTTGATCATGACTGATGACCTTTTGGTTTGAAGGAACTTTAGCAGAGACAATAGCACTCTTTGGCAGGCTATAGGGGACACAACTTGGCACCTGGTCTTCATAAACTTAACAAGGGCCTCATAAGTTCATTGCGAATGCTGAGATAGCACCATCTCCCAGGCTTTAAGGGTAGCAGAATCGAATTTACTGGTCACAAGATGAATTTTGAATAAATCCCAAATTGCACAGGCTGACCTAAATTCGCCAAAACACGAATGTGAAGCTCTGCTGTGTCAATTAAATTGCGAAGGGTTATAACATTATCAGATTGAATATTAGGAAGATTGAACAAAGCCTGTATATGTCTTTGAGTCCTAAGCCTTGAATTTCCATAGTGATCTTTAAGTAATTCTACAGCGACTTCGTAGTTATCAGTTGTCAGGGCTAATGCCTGAATGAGCTTAAGTGGCTGGCCTTGAACGGCTGACCGCAAGTAATAGAACATTTTTATGGGCGGAAGGATTTCATTGTCATGAATTAATAAAGTAAATAATTCAAGAAATTGTTCCCATGAACTTTCATCGCCACGAAATGTGGGTAATTCTATTTTAGGGAGAATAGTTCGGTTAGGTGCGGAGGAAGAAAAAAAGGAGTTGAATCTTCTTTCTTAGCTTCAAGTGTTAGAGTTCTAAGTAAAGCTTTTGATTCTGCATAGCCTTGATAATACTGTCGTTCAGTTTCATTACGATCAGTTTGTTGTTCGGGGCTTTGAATTTCAATACTGCATTGAATTTCATCGTACTTTTCAAAAGCTTGTTCATAGTTCTTTAATCTTTGAGATATAATACCTAAATTACGTTCTTGTTCGGTTAGCTCTGAAAGAAAAGTTCTGAAACGAGTTAATTTGCCCTTATATGAAGCGCGAGTCTTGATAATTGTAGTATCAAGAGGCATATTGGAAACTCGTGCAACTCACCACCTTTGTTTGAGTTATACCGCGTGGGTCAGCTGAAGTGAACACCAACGGAGTAAGAACTGGCACCTCTCCAAGATCCTCCCTGCGGCTGCTCGACTCAAGCATGAACTGCAAAATACACAAGTATTAATACGTTGTAAAGTAGTTTAACGATTAATATTATTATTTTGATTTCTGGTGTGCAATATTTGAAATGGGTCAATTCCCGGGTTTGAGGCAACAAAGTTTATGGAGAAGATCTGCCCTAATATTTCCCATTAAGAGAGAACGTGCACCAGGCGTAAGTCTGGCTAAAATAACTACTGTGAAAGAGCTATGAAACTGCAGTGATGTGGGGTAGAGGGCATCTAGGTACATCACCAGAAAATCAAAGTTAGATAACAATATTTATTGCCAAATTGCAAATTGATAACACAGTAAACAAACAAGTAGTTCCATGAAGAACTATACAGCATATTTCCCTATATCCTAGTTATGTGAATTGCCTCTATATACATACAAAATTTCAGTTTGATTGCTGTAACAGATTCGTAGATATTGAGAACCGACTAAATATTTGGGATGGTTGCCATGTTGGATTTTATATTATTATGTAGGTCCTAGAATTATGTACTTTACATGAAGATTATTGTGTACGTGTAGCATTTAAACTTCAATCGCATGATTATGACACAAGAAGTAACAAGGAGATTTTAAAATTTCGCACAGCTGCCATATTGTGGTTACGGAAACAATTGAAATAAATTAGATACCAGTGGATTAACATTCGTACAAGGATTTACTGTACCAAGTTTCACTGCACTCGGATGGTTAAATTGATAGAAACGTCCATGTAAATATTTATACCTCGCGTCGCCGCCATGTTGGATTTGTGATCACCAGGTTATTTAATGTCCCATAGTTGAACTTAAGTTCATAGCCCCTATGAACATAAGACAATTCAGATTGATTGCTATAATATTTCCGTAGATATTCAGAGCCGTCTAAATATTTCGGATGGTCGCCACGTTGGATTGTTAAATGTATAGGCCATAGAGCCATGTACCATTAAAGGAAAATCATTTCGTAGGTTCATTATTCAAACTTTCACATCGATCGCATGATTACGACACAAGAAATAAAAACTTAATTTTAAAATTCGCACAGCCGCCATCTTGAGGTTATGTAAACAATTGAACTAAATTAGATACCAGTGTATTACAATGTGTATAAACATTTCCTGTACCAGATTTCATTGCGGTTGGAACATTAAATCACGAGAAAGGTCTATTTAAAATTTTCAAATTCGCTTGGCCGCCATGTTCGTTTTGTACTTAACCGGGTTTTGAAAGACTTATAGATGAACTTCCAGTAGTGCCCTTTATCTCCCTACAAAATTTCAGGGTGATACCGCTAATAGTTTCAGAGATATAGAATGCCGGTGAAATAAATCGCACATCCGCCATTTTGTGGTTATGTAAACAATTGAACCAAGTTAGATGTCGGTGCATTACAATGTGTATAAACATATACTGTACCAAGTTTTATTGCGTTTGGTTGGTCAAATCGCGAGA
This sequence comes from Meconema thalassinum, assembly GCA_946902985.2. Classification (NCBI taxonomy): domain Eukaryota; kingdom Metazoa; phylum Arthropoda; class Insecta; order Orthoptera; family Tettigoniidae; genus Meconema; species Meconema thalassinum. The sequence continues at coordinate 63,782,089 of OX336390.1, read as the reverse complement.
AACGTATATTTAAAAGTCACGAATTCGCGTGGCCGCCATGTTGGTTTTGTAGTTACCAGTTTTTCAAAGTTCACATAGGTGAACTTCTAGTAGTTCCCTTTATCACCGTAAAAAATTACAGGGTGATATCGGAAATAGTTTCGGTGATATTGAATGCTGGTGAAATACTTCGCACAGCCGCCATGTTGGATTGGTGAGACGTAACAAAATTAGAAGGGCACGGTCGGGGTCGTCCGAAATAGTGCTATGAACTTACCGAGTTTCATTGAAACCGCTCCTGCCGTTTAGATGTTATTAGTGGGGGAATCACATACACACTCCTCACACACACACACACACACACGCACACGCACACACACACGGACAAAAGGTGATCTCATAAGCCTATTATTTTCAAAATTGTAATAGGCTAAAAATGCACATAAGTGCTCTAATGAATATTTTAAAATATATCAATTGTAAGTGTTTGATTACAGCGTTGGACGATTGATGCATGCTGCTGCTCGCGTTGTATCGTCACGTGACGTGCACATGTGTCCTCTAGCGACGGACTGTGACCTTCCACGCTCTGGTCGGAGCCACACCTCGTTACACACGCCACGATTAGCCGATGTCGTCACCGGTTTGCGCATTACAGCCTCCGGCTCGTTACTTTATATTCAAACACGGTGAAACCGAATTGAACAAACTTTCGTACAGAGGCAGCACTAGCAATGGGAACTCCAGTGCCATGTATTATATCGCCGTCATCTTGACGAAAACGTAATGGCGGCCACCCAAATGTTAAAAGCTTCGATCAAATTACGACCAACCTAATCATCTGATCTCTACCAAATTTTGCAACGTTGTAGTCTTAAGTATAAGGAATTTTTGACCAAAATGCAAGGTCATCAGCCCAATAATTTTCGGATGGAAGCAAATCGATTCCCCCTATTTTTTCAAACACGGTGAAATTGAATTGAACGATATTTGGTACAGAGGTAGCAGTACCAGTGTCATGTTTTATATCGCCACCATCTTGACCGAATTGCAATGGTGCCCCCCCCCCCCCCCCAATGTAAAAAGCTAATATCAAATAACGACCAACCTAATCATCTAATCTCTACCAAATTTGGCAACAACATACCTTTATGTGAGAAGCGTTCTTTGATCTAGCTACAAGGTCATCAGTCCAATAGTTTGCATATGACGGCCATGTCTGTGTGTGCAAATCGATTCCCGATACCAATTCAAACACGGTGAAACCGAATTGAATGATTTTTTTTACAGATGTTGCACTGGCAAAGGGCACCTCATATTCATGATTAATATCCGTATAGCACGTTGTATTTCAACAAGCAACTACAACAAACATTCAATTAAACTCCTTGAAAAGGACAAAGAATTATGACGAAACCCATGCATTTAGGAGAAAGTAGGCTATATTATGTTCCTTACTGAACATCCTGTTACATTACTATGAAAGTTTGCAAACGGCTGTAAGGTTATAACGGAACCAAATTAAGCTGTACAATTCATCATTACATATAATGCGCCTAGGGGGGTCAAGGAGTACTCTAGAATATTTCACGCGATTTACACGTGCGGTTGTGTATGGAAGGTCTATTATATGGGCTTAAGTTGGTCAAGGGGTACCCTAGATATTTTTCACACGACTTACGCATGCGATTAGTCGTACAGAAGTTCCATTATATCTCCAAACAGCAACATTATTTTCAAAATTTCCTGAATTGAAACACTATTTCTCGCGGCTTTTAGGAATTTGGGCCTTTGGAGGCTAAAAAAAACCTGAATTTTTATAAACAACAAGCCTTTATAATTTATTAAAGGGATCTTCCTGTGGATGGGGATTTGACACAACGGTAAGGGTAAGGTTTTTTGTGACGTGTATTGCGTTTGGTCTACGAGGTTTTCAATTTTATTTTCACGTCAGGAAGTACACGTTAGGTAAATTTAGTGTGATAGCACATATTAAATAATAATTTCTCTTTGTCGACTAACAGGTTACAAGCGCCTAATCATTGCAAAAGTAGCTCAATTGATAACATCTGGTTATTAATACCGACGACCGTTCGAAGAATGGGTACTTCTGATAGTACTAAATATATCTGAATTCCATCAGGTACCCGCAACTTCGCTCGCGATCTAGACAATGGGGACGATGCATTATTGCTGATAATTGGTTTATTCTATTACAGCAATCGCGGCTACAGGTAGGTCGATTCTAATTCTGAAAATTCTGATACATACAGTATATTGATATGAGCAGCAAAAGTGGGAATTTTATAGAGTTGTGAAAGTCTGCTGGGCACGATGTTACATTATGTGAACACATTTGAAAATTTTGGTTTTGGTTTTGCCATCTTCTGCTGAGACATAACGATTTTGTTGTCCGGATAATCGCGAGCACGCCACATACAGTTGCGCGTGGGAAAAAATGGTTTTGTCTAAACGTACAGTACACCTGGAATGGCAAATCTAACGGAATATGGGGATTAAAAGTATTTTTCCTTAATCTATTCTGGGTATAATTTTGCCACACTTATTGATGATTTGAACGTCAACATGTCGCTATTAATAGACCTATAGTAAAATATCTCTCACCTTGGCCGCTGATGTACATTATGCAGTCTCTTCCCGTGTTTTATCCCAGGGATTGAAATTCTCCAACAACCCTTTTGCCTCACATGCCTGTCTAAGTAATTAAAATTCCCGATTGTTGTTGTTTGAGTCTTCAGTTTTTTGACTGGTTTGATGCAGCCCTCCATGCCTCACTCTCCCGAGCTAATCGTTTCATCTCTACATAGCTACCGCCCCCTACATCTGAGGCAATCTGTATAACCCTGTTCTACCCCTACAGTTCTTGTCCTTGACCCTCCCATCCATAACTAAGCTTGCTATTCCTGGGTGTCTTAATATGTGTCGTACCAACCTATCTCTTCTCTTCATTAGCATTCGCCAGAAACATCTCTCCTCTCCCACTCGTCTTAATAGCTCTTCATTTTTACCCTATCTACCCATTTGATCTTCATCATTCTCCCGTAACACCACATTTCAAACGCTTCAATTCTCCTCTTTTCTGCAGCACCATTATTCCAAGAGTCACTTCCTTATAGTGTCACGCTCAAGACAAAAGCTTTCAAAAATGACATCCTAATCCCTAAATGTATATTCGATGTCAACAGATTCCTTTTCTGTAGAAATGCTTTCCTTGCCTGAGCCAACCTGCTTTTTATATCCTCTTTGCTTCGTCCATTACTGGTTATTTTGCTTCCTAAGTACCGGTAACAGAAGTCTCCTACTTCCCGTAGCGTTTCACCTGCCAATTTGATGTCCATAGAGTTTTCCGGTTTATTTCGGCTGCATTCCAATAATTTTGTTTTACATTTATTGATTTTCATCATGAATTCATTCGTCAAGACGGAGTCCATACCATTCAAAAACTCGTTCAAATCTTCTGGCGTAATGGCCAAGATGACGATGTCATCAGCAAATCTCAGAGGTGAAATTATTTCTCCTTGAATCTTCACTCCGACTTTAAATTGTTATCAATTTCCTGATTATTGTGATTTTAGAGATCTTTGAAATGCGATGCCCTCGCACATGGTGCAGAAGCATTGTCAAAGGAAAACATTCCATGTTACGAACATGGGCAGCATAACCTGTACCGAAAGCCTATTCTGGACAGCTGTTCCTTGAACTCAGATCTACCAACATTTTGTTGTATCTTTCCATGTGGTATGTCTCTGTACCTCAACATACAGAAGAGTGCTTTAAAAAACATGTCTTGGGTACATTTTGGAAAAGGTAGTGAGTGTGGTTTTGCCGGAGTGGATACTCGCTAGTAGAAATTCTTTTAAGTAAGATAGACTGGTTCACAATTTGGCAAGTGCACATTGAGGTACATGACGGGAGGATGCCTTAAGTGTTAAGGAAACGGCAATAGCCGCCTCAGAGCTTCGCTGCTACTGAAATAATGACCAGACTGATATTTGTACTTACCTATACGGGATTTGTGAGCCCAGTGTTTATGAAATTGAACGTAGCTATATCGCTACCTTTATTTAATAGCCGCTACTGATGTGTTTAAAATTAAAGGTGGTATTAGAAGGCGCTTCCCCTATTTTTTTACCCCTGGCACTACAGCCCATGAAGGGCCTAGGCCTATCATGCGACCGCTTCCCAGCCATTTGGCCTGTAGATATTGTGGTGACGCGTGGTCAGTGCATAGTGTCCCCTCAGCCGTTAATCTTGTTCTTCGTTACCGGGGCGCCGCCTCACAGCTACACAATTGTCCTCACGAATCTGAGTGCAGCCCGTTCCAGCCCTCACGTCAGTGTCTAAAATCTCTAACGGAGCCGGGAATCGAACCCGGGACCTCCGGACGAGTGGCAGGAGCGCTAAACTGTTCTTATTGTGTTTATATATATCTTGAAAAAGATAATAAATGGATTGGCATTGCCTCCTACAGGGATATATAGAAAATCGGATGTCATACCTTGAGGTAGTGTTGCCATGGAAACCGACTTGCGATTAGTTCATCAATCAGAGCGAAGATAGTTTTCTGCGAATATCTTTGAAACTGTTGGTTTTAGAGCCTTAAAATGTAGTTTGCGGTGTCCCGTAGGGACATACTGTACCCGATACCTAGTTGAGGCTATCGGCTACGCCAGCTGACATTGAGCCGTAGTTGAAATTTATGGGAAAAGTTGTAAAGATAGCGCTCAGATCGAGTCGAGAAGAATATTAGGAAATGACGTAGAAGGCCAAGGATGAAGATGGCACTACCAGTCAAGCAGATGGAATTATGGGAGGAATATTGAAGTATTATTAAGATCTATATGGAACATAATATTATATCATCTCAGAAGAGAAGAAATGTCAAGCAATATATATATATGGTGATAACTTGAAGAAAGGCAGATAACTCCTTAAGTTATTGTATAACTTAATCGCCGAGATGATGGTGGTCGAGATTATACTTGTGACGCATGACCGCAGGAGGTAGGGGAACATCACGTGACAGCGCCGAGCAGGAGCTCATCAACGCAGTCTAGAGACAGCAGTATCAGTTCAGCCAGCAGGGCATAGTACAACACATGTTGCGCAGAGAGAACGGCAAGTCGAGCAGTGTACAGCACTTGTTGCGTGGAGTGAAAACGACAGTATTACTTCAACAAGCGGAGCTGATAGCAGCATAAGCTGGGAGAACGGAAAGTAGGTCAGTGAGTCAAGGCAAGCGAAGCACGGTAAGCGGTGCGAGGACTGGTTGGCGAGGCAAGCTGTACTGGCCGTGTAAGCGAAAGAAGAGCCGGTGTTAGAACAGTAGTATTTCCAACATCGTAGTTACAGCTATGCGAGGCAGCAATGCTTTTTCAAATGTTAAGGAATAAACAGCATTATAACGAGATTGAGAACTTTATTTCGAGCTGCATTTTGTAACGCAGGACAGCACAGCGAAGTGGTATGGCGAGGCCAGCTTTAAGCGTCGATGATTCTAGAACAGTGCGATAGAGCAGAGCGTGCTGGTTCCGACATTTAATCAGCAGGCAATATTCAAGAAGCTGAACTTCATTTCGACATTTTGTAACAACTTTATGAGCTTGGACTTGTATTCAGTAGTCGAATTGTGCAGGCAGATAGTTATTATATACTGCTATTGTGAACTTCAAATGAACTTAGATATTCCAATGACATTACGGCTTATCAAATTATATATTTCATAACGGAATATTTAAAGCGACCATGGGGTCAAGCCAACATTAACGCTTTTAGGCAAACGAAATGTTACGAGTATATGCACTTATGAACATTGGCACGTGCAATAATATAATTCTTTTTCATGAACTATTATGAAATTTCAAGTACGAACACAGCTACAGGGTGTTTCAGAAACTTATACACTTTTATAAATAAAATTATTTTCTGCAAGTGAGATTTAGCCGTTGTGGAGATTGACTTTTATCACAAGCAAACCGAACATTGTATGGGACAGTGGCGTAACATAGTAGAAGAGTATGGGGTACGCTACGTTTATGAACTTTTACGGAAGAATTTGGACTGTATCCGTTATGGATAAAATGCAGTTCATCATGTCGGAGTAAGCGAAGACGGAGACGTGATGGCACCACAGAGCGATGGATTCGGTTCCTGAAGAAGAGGAGGTCCAACAGCTGATTCACTTGGGATATGAAGGCAATCGTTATTCTGGTGGGTGATGCGATATTCCCGTCGATCTTTAGAGAAATTTATTGCACACACGAGGATAATCGACGATCTTTGAAATATATTAACAGCTGATATGAGAAGGTACTGTAAGAGTTATGACTTTCTGATATGATTTTTTCATGAACACTGGGCATACTTGTATATATTTCTAGTAGGAGTTCTACGATTATTTTGACATGGCATAAACATTATTTGCTCCAATTTTTGCTAGAATATGGCGTTACCATATGATATGGCAGGCACCATTATAGGAAGTTCTCACCATTGGTTGGCTTTATTAAGCAGATGTTTGGTCATTTAGACACTTTTTCAGTAAGGATAGTTTTTCTTGGATAGTTATTTTTTTGTGGCGAGTATTTCGAACTCGTGATCTGCAATTGGATTATTTAAATTACTTCGTCAGTTCATTGCATACTAGCGAGTTTGTATTATTCATCAGTAGGGATTTTTTCCATTGGATTGTTTGGAGATATTAAGATTTTATTCACTCAAGTGAATGAATATCGCTTTTATGTGACAACTAGAGACTTGTTGATTCCAATCTGGTACATTCACTCATTAGACGACGAGATGGGGCCTTTCGCTTTAGGCGATTGCGTGGTGGTACCCACCTGGCCCATCGCTCAGGGCATTATCATGATAGTCTACGGGGCAAGGCCTTTCGTATTATAAGATTGCGTGGTGGTACTCACCTGACTTGCCATTGAGGAACTCATTTTTATCATCCGAGTGTACTTGAGATTGTAAGAGGATCAAACAAGAAACTGCTAGTCACATATCAGTCGAATTTTATTAAATAAATTAAAAATAATTGTCAGCAGGGTTACATTTTGTAATTCTTGTTTGCCAATCCAATATTTTGTTGCTATACTCTTTTGAGAGTACTTTCATTTAACAGCTGATACAGTTGATACATTTTTATGATTGAGTTTAATACCTTTGAGAAGGATTAAATAATTGAATCTTGTAAGATGAATCATTAATGGCCAGATTTATTTTGAGGCAGATTCAGTATTGCATATTTTGATGTGAGAGATTTTAACACATTAGTGTTTTTCTGTGAAGTGATTTATGAGAATTTTAAGAGAATTTTTGCTCTATTTGAAAGCAGACCTTGAATTGGATTTCGATTACTAAGGTAATATTTTTCCTAATTGTTTAAGAAGTTGTCTAGATGTGATCAGATTAATTACAGTTATTGGAGATTGTGTGCGTTGATAATTTGAAGCCTGTTATATATTTTTTGTAGATCATGCAACGTGATTAAGTGAAGTTTGTGATAGGCATTTTATGGAAGTTGCCAAGTGGAAGTTTTTTTTTTTATTTATTTATTTAACAATTATTAGATACAACCATGAAAAGGTCATTTTACACTAATAATTTAACAATTTCAAATAATAATAACAAAAACAACAACAACAACAACAACAATAACAGGTAACAATTGGCAGTGACGGCAGAAAGGATAAATCTCGGGAAGGACGCAGGGAGTGATTGGGGTAGTGAGTGATTAGGAGGGCGAGGGGTTAGGAAAAGAGGGTGAAAGGGATCTTCTAATGTTATGTTTGAATGTTCGATAGGGAGAGAATATGTCAATGTTTGGAAGGGAGTTGCTAAGGGTAGGTAGACGGTGGAAAATAGAGCGCTTCTGTACTTCAAGACGTGGGCGAGGTACGTGGTGTAAATGGTTCTGGCGTGTTGAACGGGAGGGAACATGAAGTGGGATGTAGCTTGAGAGCATGTTACATTTTGTGTAACCATTCATAATTTTATGTAAGAAACACAGGTCCGTAAATTGTAGACGGCTTCTCAGGTCGAGTACATTGAGCTGGTTTAGAATATCGGATTTGGCGAAGTGCCTTAGTGAAGGATTGCGAGCTTTGACAATTGATATGAAGAAATTAAAGACACTGTTCAATTTAGAAATATTGGTTATAGCCGAAGTAGACCAGATTGGAGAAGAGAAATCTAGGATAGGGAGAACATATGTGGTGAAGTATAATTTAAGTGCAGTGAAGTCTTTAATTTCTGTGAATCTGTATAGAATGCCGAGACTGCGCATTGCGCGAGATTTGATATGGTCAATGTGGGGAGAGAATGTCAGTTTATCATCGTGAATAATACCTAAATCTCTCACCTGAGAAACCGTATCCAATTTATTTCCACATATTTTATAGTTCGCCTGATTTCCAGGTTTCAGTAGGGATAAAGACACATTAAAGCACTTTTTCGGATTTGGGGATAACTTCCATTTGTTGAACCAATCAGTACAAGTATTCACTGCTTCCTGGAGGTCAGCGTGGTCGTCAGAATTGGAAATTTTTCTGAATATCTTGAGGTCATCAGCGTATAGAAGAAGGGAACACGGAGAATTTTGCACACATGTGTTTATATCGTCCATATACAGCACGAAGAGAAGGGGTCCCAGGATACTGCCCTGAGTTACTCCGGATAAGACTGGGAGCCAGGACGATACAGACCCTGGAAGCACTACCCGTTGTTGCCTATTGGACAGGAAGCTTTTTATTAGGGATAGGAAGGATCCATGTACGTTGTATCGTGAAGCAAGCTTGTGGAGGAGAAGGAAATGGTTCACGGAATCAAATGCTTTGGCCAGGTCGACGTAGATTACATCTAGCTGAGATTTTTGATCTATTGCAGAAATTATGTGATGGTTCAGAACAGTCAGATTTGTTAAACATGATTTTCCAGGGACGAAGCCATGTTGTTCTTCTGAGAGGTGTGGTTTGGTGAAAGTGAGGAGACGGCAATGTATTATTCTTTCGAAGACTGAAGAGAGTATAGGGACGATAGATATAGGTCTGTATGAGGAAATTTCATGCTTGCTGCCTGATTTAAAGACAGGTGTGACATCAGCTCTTTTCCATGAGTCAGGAAAAGTGCCGGAAGTCATGCACCAGTTGAGTATCATGGATAAGGGGATGCTGAGAGATGCAGAGGTGTTTTTCAGGAATATAGGGCTTATGTCTGATGGTCCGGTAGATCTGTTTGCGGGAAGACTTTTTAAAATATTTTGAATTTCATCGGGGGTCGTTGAAATTTGAGACAGTGAATCAGAACAGACGCTGGTAAGCTGAGGGGGACTGGGGATTGGCACGGGAACTGAAAAGGTTGAATGGAAATATTCATTGAAATGTGTGGACCTCAATTCAAATGGGATTTCTTCATTATGGAGGTTTAGGTTAAGTGGAATTCTGGGAGTCTTTCTACGGGATGATATAAGTGTCCAGAACTTCTTCGGGTTATTCTTGAGATTTCCTGTTATGGAAGAAATGTAGCGGTTGTAATCTTCTGTCATATGAACTCTCGAAATTTTCCGTAGGTGAATAAATACATTGCGTGTATGAGGATTAGGAACTGATTTCCACAGTGACCACGCTCGAGTTTTATTTTGGAGAAGGAGTTTGGTGTTTTGACTTAGCCAGTGCGGGTATTTGTTGGATTTGGGTACGGAGAAAGGAACGTGTTGTTTAATGGCCGAGTAAAGTAAATCCTCAAACAAGGCAACTGCGCTGTTTACGTCTCTCTCAGCTGTTAGCAGGCACCAGGGTAGAGATGATAAATCCTGATTGACAGCTTGCCAGTCGACCTTTCTCCAAAGAGGGAAAACTTTCTTATCGGTGGTGGGGCTATTTTTATGTCTGCTCGCTGGGACGGGGAGAGTGGCTTCTATTGAGCTATGGTCGGTGTTCAGGATATTTCTTCCAACGGTCACAGTGACATTGCGCAGGGTTGAAAATATGAGGTCCAGTGTTTCGGATTTCCTTGTTGGGTGTAGATTGAACTGTTTCAGATGTAGACCGTTTATAAAATTTGATAAAATGAAAGTATCTATTTGGGGAGAGTGTATGGTACCATTGTCTATTGATGTCCAGGAGATATGGGAGTTAAAATCGCCTAGCAACACTATTTCATTTTCTTGATTGAGGGCAAGAACAGTAGAGTTGAAACATTCTTCTAAGGTGTCAATTTTGCTGGAAGGTGGGCGGTAGAAGCAACCTACGAGTAAATTCTTCCTTTTTGGGATAATAATCTCAACCCATATTATTTCGCAGGAAGTTTCTAAGTCAGGCCGATGTTTTGCCTTCAGTTTGTTATGAACTGCGATTGCAACACCACCACCCTTGAGGATCTGTCGCGCCGAAACACATTGAACTCAGATGAAAACGGAAGTTCCCCACAAGATACGAAGTCTGACAACCATGTTTCTGAGAGGCAGAGGATATCAAATTGATTGATTTCGGTTATATTTGCTATACAGTCGGTTAGTTTATTTTTGATGCTCTGTGCGTTCTGGTAGTAGAGGTTAAGGGGTCCTGGGTTTAAATGAATGTCACCTGATAGTAGTAGTAGTATCAAGTAAACAGTACTGGAGGAAGCACGGCAATGTTGTACAGGTCCACGAGGTGTGGTGGAAACATGGCGGAACACTGGGAGGTTACAAGCTGCAGCGGTCGGGAAAGTAAAATGTCTCTCTGCGCAGTACCACAGAATTTTCTGATCACACGACACATCACTGCGAAATATTGCTAATGTATTTTGAGGCAGACATGAGGTTGTCGAACCCAGTCTAGCATAATTTTTGAGATTCATGCTGTGCGCTGAATATTTATAGTGTTATGTGGAATAATTATGATATTCAAATATGGTATTTGATAAAGTGGGAGTAAATGATGAAGTTTTGGATAGTGAGATCCAACGTGTTTTTGTGAAGGCAATAATATTTTTTGGCATGATAATTGAATACGAGATATAACTTGGAAGTGATAAAACTGTAAGACAACGTTCTATAACCCATATTAAGCATTTTGTTAGGAAATTAAGCAAATAAATAATGTTGATAATACAAGATTTTCTGATAATAATAATTAATGAAATAATAATCTGAAGTTTAAGCATATTAATGATCTGACCTAATGAAATAAAAATCTGAATGACTCGATGAAATAATAAAATCTAAATAACCAGATGAATAAAAATTTAATAAATTGATAAATTAAATTTTGGAATAAATCAATGAATTAAATAACTGGATGAATTAAAGTTTGAATAAATAAGCTGATTTAAATACATTAATAGATGATTAAATAGATGATGAATAACTGAATTAGAAGGTGATAATTAATTAAAGAAGCTGATGATTAATAAATTTAAATGGATTTAAATAAATTTAATTGAGAGATATGATTTGAATGATTTGAAGAATTGCAACTTGAGTTGATGAATTAAACAATTTATATGGATGATTTAAGATGATTTAATCTGAATGAGATGATGAAATGAGAGTGTGTGAATAATTAGAGAGCATAAAGAATTGATGATTATAATATTCATTTAAATGATTTAATGGTGATGAATTAATTGATCTGACTTGAATATAATGAATTTTGAGATGAGAACTAATGTGAGAAATATTTAATTTTGATGATGATGATGATTGTAACCAATGAGTAGTGGATTTTCTGTGATTCACAAACAAGCAATTATTAATGACAGTGTAAATAGTGTAAATTAATTATTCGATTTCTAGGAGCAATTTACTAAGATATTCAGCATTTGAATAATGCCATTCAAGCCATAAAATTAGGTGATATTTAAATATGTGATTAGAATATATGTGTTTAGACAGATTCATTAATTTTTACATCCACATTCATGATGTTAACTTAAAGAGAAGTTAGGTCTCAGGTATCACGAATGTCAGTGACGCATAGACATAGTGCTACGGTGATCCTGAGAACCCAAGTGAACTTTAGAAATGTTTCCTATTTTATGTGGATAAAATACACTTTGAGTAGAATAGAGATGGTTTGATTTTCTGGACAATGACAATTTAACGTTGGCATTCGACCATGCTCTTTGGTAGGATGAGTGTTTAATATGTCTGTCTGACTATCAAAGTTGAATACATTTGTTTTTATCTTAGTTGTGATCTGATGATGATGTGATTTTCCTATTTCTTTCCTTGTCTTAATTAAGGTTTAACCAGGAAGGATGTGGTTTGCTAGGGATTCAGTTGGTGGCGCCCATTTCTATTTGTATTTTTTAAATTAAATTTAAACCCGTAACGACCCTGGAGATACTTTATCTCGTGTTACCCTCTGCTTTTGTGATATTTCAACTGAATTTCCGACACATTCCTTTTTTGAGTTGATGTTCATTTAACTCCGCTCTGTCCTGGAAATCCAGGAATGCGATGTAATAGCAGATGGGTCATCGCATCCCCAGGACGAACAGCCAAAGAGAGAGTGGGAGAATTGGCTTTACCCATCCGTGGGGCTTCGATTTTGTTTATTCTATAGAATCACATCAGATTTAGATTACGAAGAGATTGATCTCAATTTCATCTAATGGTGTTATAAAATTTATTAAACTTGGTCAGACAATATACTTGTATGCCCATTCCAGTGATCATGTTAATCATATTAGTGTTATATCGTGTTTAGTTATAAGTCATTTTTCTTATACCCAAGTGAAATCAGGAATTGATACATTGTGATGTGTTGTTATCTAACGTCTCTGAATAAAACGTTTATTGAAAGATATAATTATGTTACCGGAAGATTTAGCTAAGGTGTTAGGAGAGTTACAGAGTGGCATGTCTAGTATTGCAGTAACTATTTCTAAAATGGAAACGGAAGTTAAAGAGCAGATAAATGATTCGGAAGCTAGATGTAGGGAAAATTTAAAGTCATTACAGGCTAGTAATGAAGGCAATCTGAAAGATAATTTAAAGTCATTAGAGACTAGGTTACAGTCAAATAGTAAAGATGAATTGAGATTATTGGAAGATAGATTACAGTCAAATAGTAAAGATGAATTGAAGTCATTAGAAACTAGATTACAAGCTCGTAGTGAAGAAACTAACACAGAGTTGAAAAACAATTTAACTAGTTTGGAGAATAGGTTAAAGTTAAAGAACGATGAAATATTCAAGGCTTTACAATTAGACATAAAAGCAGTGGAAATGAAAGGAGAGAAAAATGTGGAAATGTTAAGAAAAAATATTATTGATTTAGAAAATAGAGAAGAAGGAAATATTCTTAATTTGAGAACAGATGTTATGTCTATACAGAAAGATATTAAATCAGATGTATCGAAATTAAGTTTCGACATTGATGGTTTAGTGGCAGATGTAGGCAAAATACAAGAGTGGTCTACCGAAGTATCTTTCGAATCTAAAATCAAAGGTCTAGAAATGAATCTAGGTAATGAAATCAAAAGTTTAAAGTCAGTAATTGGGACCGTTAAAGAGGAAGTCTTAGGAGAGGTTAATTCTAACTTGAAATCCTTAGAAAACCAATTGCAGATAGACATTAGGAAAATTGATGATGACATAGAGCAAAAGGTTAATGAAAACTTAGCTTTATTCAAAAATAGAGTCGGTGCAATAGTGGAAGAACGGTATAGTGAGGTCGATGCCGAAGCAAAAGAAAAACGTGCAGGGTTGGATGAGAAATTAATCGCAGATATGGCGAACTTGGAAGCTAGATTTACTGAGAATAAGGAAGCGATGAAGATAGATTCAACTCAGTTTAGGACAGATGTTGATCAGTTAAAGGAACAAGTCGCGTCAGTAAAGACAACATGCGAAGATAAGATATACAAGTTGAAGAACGATTTAGAAGAGAGTAACAGTACGCAGAATGTTATGTCGTTAGATAATTTGGAGACTAATGTCAAGACAGTAGAAAAACGAACAGAAGATAGGATGACTAAACTAGAGTCCATAATCAATAGTTTCACAAGTCAAGGTGTTACAACGGGGGAAGTATCGATAAATCAGACACCGATAGATCGCAGTATGAACAATCAAGAGGTTAGCGTGGGAGAAGACAGTCAAACGCAACAGAACGTTACTTTCTAAAGGACTAGTTCAACCCCTCAAGATAATTCGAATCCGAATAGAAGTACGTTTAGTACGAGTGAACGATACTAAGGTCCGGTGACCATAATCAGAAATTTGGATGATAAACCAAGGAAGTTTTCGGGGAACACAGGAGTCACACCAGTCGAATTTCTGAGAGATATTCGCGATTACATGGCGGAACATAGAGTAGCCAAGGAGAGAGAACTAAGGACAGTCGAACGCGCCTTTGACGGGCCAGCGTTAACTTGGTTTCGCGCATTCAGGAGTAACATTGCGAACATGGAACAATTTGCCATAGCATTTTTAAGAAGATTTTGGAGTGCAGAGGATCAGCTGAACGTAAGAGCAGAAATGTATTCGAAACGTTACTCTACGTCGCATCCGACGCATTATGCAAATTACTTTACTTCGAAATTGGCTAAATTACAATTTTTGATTCCTCCATTGCCAGAAGAAGAACTTTTGCAAGCTATAGCAAGACAGTTGCCAATTGAGGTACAACGATCACTCATAGCATCGGGAGCGAACACACTTGAGCACTATGACGATATCTTACGCCGATTGGATTATACAAGCGCTCAGATTACACCCAGAACTGCAAGGAACTATAATCGAAACACGCAAGAAGTGAATGCGGTAGTTGTCGATAACGCAGCACAGACGGATAGAAGAGATTCCTGGGGAAACAGAAGGAACGAAGGGAATAGAGGAAATATTCACAACGTTCGTGGGAATGATCGATATCAAGGACCATATGAGAGACCATATGATCAAGATACCAGAAACAGTAGATACAGGAACTATGATCAGAATTCCAGATACCAAAATAGGATCAGATACAATAATCGATATCGAGATAGATACAACTGGAACCAAAATCAGCAGTCTAATCAGAACAATAGGCAAGATAGCAGAAGAAATTATCAAAATGAAAGACAGAATAATCAAGAGTATGGGAGATCAAGGCAAGATAGTAGAGAGACTAGTGCACCACCCGAGGAGATAATTAGAGATGTCAATCGAGCAAGCACGAGTGGTGAAGGAAAAAAAACGACAAATTAACTTCAAATCAGGACACTAATCATTGGGAATCAATCATCATTGTTGAAACGTATCAGGTCAAAGACGAGGATTTAATTGAAGAGGAAGACGTAGTCCATCGAGGGAATAGACATGAATTGCCAGTTATCAGTGTGGAAGTCATGGGAAAGGAAATAAAGACATTAGTGGACACGGGGGCTATGGTGAGCTTGATATCCATAGGCTGCCTGGATGAATTGAAATTGTGAGGAGAGATTACGATGTTGCCAACTGTTGTTAGCAAGTTTCAAGGAGTGATCCCAGACAGAAGCATGAAATGTAAAAGTCAGGTACTTTTAGATGTTGGGATTAGAACCAGATATTTTGAACAGATGTTCCTAGTTGTGGGTCAACTACATTTCGATATGATCCTAGGAGTGGATTTCTTAAGTGAGAGTGGCCTGATCATAGATATGCAGAGTAGGCGCATGTACTTTCAAGAAGGGGTCATAGAAAATCAGGAATCCGAGATGACATTCTTTAGAGAGAATATATTGGATGAGATAGTATGCAGCATTGAAAGGTCTATAGAGGATAAAACTAATACGAAGAGTAAGATGAATCCAGAAATTAAGGAGCAGTTAGATCAAGCAATTTCAGAATATGAGGACATATTCAACGATAAACCAGGACTCATAGAGAATTTAACCTGCAGCATCAAGTTGATGGATGACAAACCATACCACAAGAATTTATATCCCATTCCGGATAAATGGAAGGAAGAAGTCAGTATAATGATAAGCGATATGGAGAAAGATGGAATTATCAAGAAGATGCCGACTGCTTATTTGAATCCTTTAGCTGTTGTCAAGAAACCTAATGGTAAGCTGAGGATATGCCTAGATGCTAGAGTCCTTAATGAAAGAGTTCTTCCTGAACACGACAGGCCACCTGTTATTCGTGAATTGTTGCGCAGATTCAGAGGAAAGAGTTTCTTTTCTACGATTGATCTGACTTGTTCTTATTATCATATAGAGCTAGCAGAAGACTGCAAACAATATACAGGGTTCTTATTTGATCATAAAACATATGTATTTAATCAGTTACCTTTTGGAGTAAAGAATAGTGGTCCGGTGATGATCGGAGCACTAGATGAGAATTTATCAGATGCAGTTAAGGAGCATGTGGTGAGCTATATTGATGACCTGATTATAGCGTCTGAAACAGCTGAAGAGCATATCAGGCACCTTCGAATGCTTTTTGAAGATCTCCGGAGGGCGAACTTCAAGGTGAATTTCAACAAATGTCAGTTCTTTTATGAAAAAATCGAATTTCTTGGACATGGAATCGAAGGAGATGGATATAGGCCCAATCCAAAGAAGATCATGGCTATTTCGGAATTTCCAACCCCAAGAAAGTTTAAAGAAGTACGGCAGTTTTTAGGAATGTGTCAGTTCTTTTCAACACATTGTTCTGAATATACTGAAACGATGGCACCTCTGCAGGATTTGCTAAGAAAGGGAAATCGATGGAAAAGATGCAATCAAGCGTTTTTAGCAGCTAAGAACATGTTGATCCAGAATGTCAAAAATGAATACCCAGATTTTGCTAGAAGATTTTTTGTGGAGACAGACGCATCCAAAATAGGCATCAGTGGTATCCTATATCAGTTGGACGATACCAACAAACACAGATATTTAGCTTTCACCAGTCGCAAGCTCGGAAATTGTGAAAAGAATTACTATGCAACCGAGTTAGAGGCATTAGCAGTGGTTCATGCTCTTAAGACGTGGAAGAAGGTGTTGTTTGGGCATGACATAACGGTGATCACAGATCATAACGCCCTCCAATTTATTATGAAGACAGACTTAGCAAGTGACCGCATCACCAGATGGGCTCTGTTCTTACAACAATTTAACCCAACTGTTGTGCATAGACCTGGGAAATTAAATCTGTTAGCGGAGGTGTTGAGCCGAAACCCTTGTGAGGAGGTGATTGTCAACCATATCAATCTAGTTCAAGAGGATCAAGGAACTCTAGAAAAGTTGAAGATGTTAGCGCAAACTCAGAAGAGATTTACCGTTTTTTAACACGCAGGATGGACAACGCCGATCCAGATTTCAGAAGAACGGAGATAGAAGCTAGAAAATATCACATTATGGGAGGTGTTATATGCCAATATATCGATCAGGATCATACTAAACTTAGAGTTGTGATCCCACCCAAGCTTGTCAAACCGGTTATTTGGATGGTACACCGAACCGCAGCTCATGTAGGTGTAGACAAGACTTTGGCTCTTGCTCAAGAAACTTTCGTTTGGACACAAATGGGACAAACGATCCGCGATGTCATAAAGACCTGTGACAGTTGTCAGCGAAGCAAATATTCATCTAAGCTAATGAAGGAAGTTCCTAGATCAATATTACCTAGCAAGCGGAGAGAACTTTTTGCTACGGACATTTTTGGTCCGATTCCTCGTTCGACGAAAGGAAACCAGTTTGTTTTGGTGACAGTAGACGTATTTTCTAAATACGTATCTCTATGTCCAATCCAGAAAGCTACATCCAAGTACGTGATCAACAGATTGGAGAAAACAGTAATTCCAAGTATGGGAAAACCTGAAATTTTGTTGAGTGACCATGGATCACAGTTCACCAGTATGGAATTTTCTACTGCTATGGAACGTTTAGGAATAAGGCATGTATTTAATTCTGTGCGGTATCCAGAGGGAAATCCAGCCGAAAGAATTATGCCGGAGATTAGTAAAATGTGCCGCTTATATGTGTCTAGACAACACCGCCGATGGATGGAAGTGATACCCATCATTAGTCAACGTTTGAATTCTACCATACATGAAAGCACAGGACAGATTCCGTCCATGCTTCATCATGGGTTGAAACCTGATAGACCATGGGACCGAATCGTGAAGGCACCAGTAGATCCTGAACCTACACAAGAAAGAAGAGTCGAGATGGCAGGAGAAAGACTCAGAAGACAGGCGGAGAAGAGAGCCAGGAGACACGCAGGATGGAGGTTTCACGAGCCATTTCAAGAAAATGACGAGGTGCTGATTAGGAAGCCAGTCACATCGAATCTTCAACTGAAGATCTACCATAAATTTGCGCCATTGTACGCTGGTCCATTCCGAATTGATGAAACATACCGAAATAACAGCTACAAGATTGTTAGAATGAATACTATTGAAGTTGTGGGGACTTTTAACGCAGCTATCATTAGAAAGTATCATTATGCTGAATAAGAGGATGACTGCAGAGCTATCGTGTACATAAGTTGTGTATAGAATGCCTGAGAGTATTTTTTTTTCTCAAGCCTGATAAAAAAGGAGATGTACGGGAGAGATGAACCCGATACCTAGTTGAGGCTATCGGCTACGCCAACTGACATTGAGCCGTAGTTGAAATTTATGGGAAAAGTTGGAAAGATAGCGCTCAGATCGAGTCGAGAAGAATGTTAGGAAATGACGTAGAAGGCCAAGGATGAAGATGGCACTACCAGTCAAGCAGATGGAGTTATGGGAGGAATATTGAAGTATTATTAAGATCTATATGGAACATAATATTATATCATCTCAGAAGAGAAGAAATGTCAAGCAATATATATATGGTGATAACTTGAAGAAAGGCAGATAACTCCTTAAGTTATTGTATAACTTAATCGCCGAGATGATGGTGGTCGAGATTATACTTGTGACGCATGACCGCAGGAGGTAGGGGAACATCATGTGACAGCGCCGAGCAGGAGCTCATCAACGCAGTATAGAGACAGCAGTATCAGTTCAGCCAGCAGGGCCGAGTACAACACATGTTGCGCAGAGAGAACGGCAAGTCGAGCAGTGTACAGCACTTGTTGCGTGGAGTGAAAACGACAGTATTACTTCAACAAGCGGAGCTGATAGCAGCATAAGCTGGGAGAACGGAAAGTAGGTCAGTGAGTCAAGGCAAGCGAAGCACGGTAGGCGGTGCGAGGACTGGTTGGCGAGGCAAGCTGTACAGGCCGTGTAAGCGAAAGAAGAGCCGGTGTTAGAACAGTAGTATTTCCAACATCGTAGTTACAGCTATGCGAGGCAGCAATGCTTTTTCAAATGTTAAGGAATAAACAGCATTATAACGAGATTGAGAACTTTATTTCGAGCTGCATTTTGTACCGCAGGACAGCACAGCGAGGCGGTATGGCGAGGCCAGCTTTAAGCGTCGATGATTCTAGAACAGTGCGATAGAGCAGAGCATGCTGGTTCCGACATTTAATCAGCAGGCAACATTCAAGAAGCTGAACTTCATTTCGACATTTTGTAACAACTTTATGAGCTTGGACTTGTATTCAGTAGTCGAATTGTGCTGGCAGATAGTTATTATATACTGCTATTGTGAACTTCAAATGAACTTAGATATTCCAATGACATTACGGCTTATCAAATTATGTATTTCATAACGGAATTTTTAAAGCGACCATGGGGTCAAGCCAACATTAACGCTTTTAGGCAAACGAAATGTTACGAGTATATGCACTTATGAACATTGGCACGTGCATTAATATAATTCTTTTTCATGAACTATTATGAAATTTCAAGTACGAACACAGCTACAGGGTGTTTCAGAAACTTATACACTTTTATAAATAAAATTATTTTCTGCAAGTGAGATTTAGCCGCTGTGAAGATTGACTTTTATCACAAGCAAACCGAACATTGTATGGGACAGTGGCGTAACATAGTAGAAGAGTATGGGGTACGCTACGTTTATGAACTTTTACGGAAGAATTTGGACAGTATCCGTTATGGATAACATGCAGTTCATCATGTCGGAGTAAGCGAAGACGGAGACGTGATGGCACCACAGAGCGATGGATTCGATTCCTGAAGAAGAGGAGGTCCAACAGCTGATTCACTTGGGATATGAAGGCAATCGTTATTCTGGTGGGTGATGCGATATTCCCGTCGATCTTTCGAGAAATTTATTGCACACACGAGGATAATAGACGATCTTTGAAATATATTAACAGCTGATATGAGAAGGTACTGTAAGAGTTATGACTTTCTGATATGATTTTTTCATGAACACTGGGCATACTTGTATATATTTCTAGTAGGAGTTCTACGATTATTTTGACATGGTTTGACATTATTTGCTCCAATTTTTGCTAGAATATGGCGTTACCATATGATATGGCAGGCACCATTATACGAAGTTCTCACCATTGGTTGGCTTTATTAAGCAGATGTTTGGTCTTTTAGACACTTTTTCAGTAAGGATAGTTTTTCTTGGATAGTTATTTTTTTGTGGCGAGTATTTCGAACTCGTGATCTGCAATTGGATTATTTAAATTACTTCGTCAGTTCATTGCATACTAGCGAGTGTGTATTATTCATCAGTAGGGATTTTTTCCATTGGATTGTTTGGAGATATTAAGATTTTATTCACTCTAGTAATAATAATAATAATATCGTATGGCCTCGGGGGCCTGGTGCAAGCTTTGAAATTTGACACCCAGAGGGTAGCTTGCATGTCGAATTTTGTTGATCCTGAATCACTATGAAAGTCAAGGAGGTTAGATAATATATATCTAAGCTCCTTGAACATTATAGCGCTTTCTAGTAGAGAAATGAGGAACTTTGTGTTGGCGGAAACTCCCGAGATTAATTTTGCCATTATGAACTCGGCCTACTGAATTCAAATGGGTTCTTTGACATGCCAACATCGTATGACATGCGTATCGTATTTTTGCCGCCTTTCAAAAATCACTTACCACGGTCAGGGCCGAACCTGCAATCTTGGGTTAGTAGACCGACACGCTATCCACTCACCCACTGTGAATGAATATCGCTTTTATGTGACAACTAGAGACTTGTTGATTCCAATCTGGTACATTCACTCATTAGACGACGAGATGGGGCCTTCCGCTTTAGGCGATTGCGTGGTGGTACCCACCTGACCCATCGCTCAGTGCATTATCATGATAGTCTGCGGGGCAAGGCCTTTCGTATTATACGATTGCGAGGTGGTACTCACCTGACTTGCCATTGAGGAACTCATTTTTATCATCCGAGTGCACTTGAGATTGTAAGAGGATTAAACAAGAAACTACTAGTCACATATCAGTCGAATTTTATTAAATAAATTAAAAATAAATGTCAGAAGGGTTACATTTTGTAATTCTTGTTTGCCAATCCAATATTTTGTTGCTATACTCTTTTGAGAGTACTTTCATTTAACAGCTGATACAGTTGATACATTTTTATGATTGAGTTTAATACCTTTGAGAAGAATTTAAAGTAATTGAATCTTGTAAGATGAATCATTAATGGTCAGATTTATTTTGAGGCAGATCAGTATTGCATATTTTGATGTGAGAGATTATAACACATTAGTGTTTTTCTGTGAAGTGAATTATGAGAATTTTAAGAGAATTTATGCTCTATTTGAAAGCAGACCTTGAATTGGATTTCGATTACTAAGGTAATATTTTCCTAATTGTTTAAGAAGTTGTCTAGATGTGATCAGATTAATTACAGTTATTGAAGATTGTGTGCGTTGATAATTTGAAGCCAGTTATATATTTTTTGTAGATCATGCAACTTGATTAAGTGAAGTTTGTGATAGGCATTTTATGGAAGTTGCCAAGTGGAAGTTGCAATATTGCTAATGTATTTTGAGGCAGACATGAGGTTGTCGAACCCAGTCTAGCATAATTTTTGAGATTCATGCTGTGCGCTGAATATTTATAGTGTTATGTGGAATAATTATGATATTCAAATATGGTATTTGAAAAAGTGGGAGTAAATGATGAAGTTTTGGATAGTGAGATCCAACGTGTTTCTGTGAAGGCAATAATATTTTTGGCATGATAATTGAATACGAGATATAACTTGGAAGTGATAAAACTGTAAGACAACGTTCTATAACCCATATTAAACAATTTGTTAGGAAATTAAACAAATAAATAATGTTGATAATACAAGATTTTCTGATAATAATAATTAATGAAATAATAATCTGAAGTTTAAGCATATTAATGATCTGACCTAATGAAATAAAAATCTGAATGACTCGATGAAATAATAAAATCTAAATAACCAGATGAATAAAAATTTAATAAATTGATAAATTAAATTTTGGAATAAATCAATGAATTAAATAACTGGATGAATTAAAGTTTGAATAAATAAGCATATTTAAATAAATTAATAGATGATTAAATAGATGATGAATAACTGAATTAGAAGGTGATAATTAATTAAAGAAGCTGATGATTAATAAATTTAAATGGATTTAAATAAATTTAATTGAGAGATATGATTTGAATGATTTGAAGAATTGCAACTTGAGTTGATGAATTAAACAATTTATATGGATGATTTAAGATGATTTAATCTGAATGAGATGATGAAATGAGAGTGTGTGAATAATTAGAGAGCATAAAGAATTGATGATTATAATATTCATTTAAATGATTTAATGGTGATGAATTAATTATTCTGACTTGAATATAATGAATTTTGAGATGAGAACTAATGTGAGAAATATTTAATTTTGATGATGATGATGATTATAACCAATGAGTAGTGGATTTTCTGTGATTCACAAACAAGCAATTATTAATGACAGTGTAAATAGTGTAAATTATTATTCGATTTCTAGGAGCAATTTACTAAGATATTCAGCATTTGAATAATGCCATTCAAGCCATAAAATTAGGTGATATTTAAATATGTGATTAGAATATATGTGTTTAGACAGATTCATTAATTTTTACATCCACATTCATGATGTTAACCTAAAGAGAAGTTAGGTCTCAGGTATCACGAATGTCAGTGACGCATAGACATAGTGCTACGGTGATCCTGAGAACCCAAGTGAGCTTTAGAAATGTTTCCTATTTTATGTGGATAAAATACACTTTGAGTAGAATTGAGATGGTTCGATTTTCTGGACAATGACAATTTAACGTTGGCATTCGACCATGCTCTTAGGTAGGATGAGTGTTTAATATGTCTGTCTGACTATCAAAGTTGAATAAATTTGTTTTTACCTTAGTTGTGATCTGATGATGATGTGATTTTCCTTTTTCTTTCCTTGTCTTAATTAAGGTTTAACCAGGAAGGATGTGGTTTGCTAGGGATTCAGTTGGTGGCGCCCATTTCTATTTGTATTTTTTTATTAAATTTAAACCTGTAACGACCCTGGAGATACTTTATCTCGTGTTACCCTCTGCTTTTGTGATATTTCAACTGAATTTCCGACACATTCCTTATTTGACTTGATGTTAATTTAACTCCGCTCTGTCCTGGAAATCCAGGAATGCGATGTAATAGCAGATGGGTCATCGCATCCCCAGGACAAACGGGTACAATACCGAGTATTGTTTCTTGCATCGAGGGGAGTAAAATGAGCTTTGTCCGGTCTTTATGCGTCAACTTCGATATTTTGTCCTGGTTGAGTATTTTTGGTGACTTTTCAGTTATGTTGCCCGTTCCACGGGAACAATGTATTATTTCCGGACGAAAGGCAGCCTATATGTTATCCCAGGGTATTAGCTGTCTCCATTTCAAATTTCATCCAAATCCGTCCAGCCGTTTTAGTGTCAAGAGGTAACGAACTAACACACACACACACACACGGACACACAGATTTTCACAATTATAATATATATAGGGATGCTCATGGGCACGAGCCCTTATGTATATCGAGTCTAAGTTGATTTCGAATAAGGTTAGAGACACTTCCTTGTACAGTAGTGTAATTTTACCTAGCTTTGTGGGCAACAGTAACTAACACAATTCAATGTTGTTTGGAAAGGGATCTGAATAATGTCTAGTCATCTCTTTCTCTAAAGCCACACCATGATAAGCTAGATCAACGGGCTACAGTGTATTATTAATATTTAATTTAAACTAGTTTATGTAATGTTTTGTGGATTGATATTGACTTGATTTGTTGTGCAAAGTAAGATCTTGATGTCCAAATCATTTTAGATCTTTCCTTTGAATTGAGTGGGTTTTTATTTTGTCCAATCCCGAGTGTTGAATCCGCCTGTGGTCGCTAAACTACGTAAATATTTTGCAGATTAAATTAACATATCTGAAACAGAAAGCTAGCATCTCACAAAATTTTAACACTTAGAATTAATGTTATTCGAGGTTTTAGGGGGCAATATGTAATAGTTTCTTGTATCTTATTCAAATATATGGGTAGTTAAAGCCAGGAATAATCTGGAACTGTTCCGTCGTAGTTCCATTACTCTTGAATATTTATGTTCATTGTATTCACATTCACAGTATTAGCTCTCGGTCGAACCACGTTGAGTTTCACCAAACCAAACTAAAAATGTCAGGACTTAAATTGATGGCTCCAAAATTATTGCACTAAATGTTGACATAATAAGTTTTGAAGAACACTCCTACAACCATGAAACCACATAGTTAGTTATTTTGGTTTTAGGGAGTGGAATTACGAGGTCATCTGCTCCCGAAACCACATAGAATAGCTATACCGCTTATGAGGAAACTATAAGAGTAGGGGGGTAAGTGAAGTTCTAACGCACAGCCTACTTTCCTAAGAATAAAATTGATAAGGGGCTAACGCTATACATGCTGAAAAACATTTTAATTTTTAAAATGTTTTACCCGTTTAAACTTGTTATGAAGAGTGGTTGTTGAGAGAGACAGTACCGCTAGGCGTGTGTTTCAACGAGCTTGTTGCTGGCCACGGTGGCTGTGCTCAATAGAACAATCGATATTTCGGCGGGACGGTTTATGACAGGGCGAGGGTTCGTTCTTCCGATATTTTACCCTCGAAGGGGATCTTTAACGGGTGTTGTGTTACATGACAAATGATAATTCTATGATTAAACGAATGACAAACAGGACTTGGTTCTATGTTGGTTGAAGCGAGTAGAGAAAACTTACTTGCTGAGGGGCAGACTAGCAGGATGTGAATGTCATTTGAGCTTAGTGGAATGACCTGATCTGACTTCACATCAGGTGCAATGGAAAACTACAAAGGGGCAAAAGACACTTGGAGGTCAAACGATCTGACAACAGAGGGGAGAGCGAAATGCATGTGAACACGTGTGAACCCACATGTAAGCTAACAAGTCACACCCTGTTCGGTTCGTACGTGAGAAAATGACAGTTCATTTGTAATTTGACCTTGCACAGATGTTCACCTTAGATGTTAGCTCTACACGTGAGTGATAACTGAAAGGTAAAAGCGTGAGAAAAAAATGATTATACATGCAACGTGACATATATACAGACTCGTCGTTAACATTTTCACTCGCACTTGTGTGAGTAACTTTTAACACGCTACAGCGTTCTGTGAAACACTTGGTCTTGTTTAACAATTTTGATGTTGGTGGAAAATACTCAACCTTGTTATAGGGTAGGTATTTGTTTATATATTTATTGATTTATATATTTACAAGCAATTATTTATTGATTGATAATGTGATAACTGAATTTTTGTTTATTTATTTGTTTGCAGATAATGTGTATACCTGTTGTGTGTGGGAAACAGATTGAGATAGAGGAAGACAGGCAGCTAGAAACAGAAACAATTACCACACTAGCCCACAAGACGGGAATAATGCAAAGCATTACAAGTCAAGGTGAGATATATTTTTATCTATAACCTGTTAGATTTGTTGTTTTGTTTGTTTGTTTATGACGAGCGTAAACTATATGGAATTGATATACTTATGATGGTTTATTTTATTTATTTACAGATATTTGAGAAAAGGCATTACTGCTATAGCCACGACAGTTGAACACGAAGTGGCTCTAGAGTGGGACCATTGTCAAGCAGTCTACAGCTGAAACCTCTGGTGAGAGTGTTCTTTCAAAATAATGTATTTTACTGCTGCAGATACGTTAACATGGGAAACCCTAAACAGTTGTTTCAAATCGCGTGTGTGCTCTGGTCGTGTGTTTATGTTAGGAAAAGTTTAACTCCCTAAGTATTTTTAGAATCTTGTTTTGAAATTTTCAAGGATGAAATTTGTACTGCGCAACGGCTGCATACAGCTTTAAAGGTGAATACAGAACTGGTGTGTGAATTTCTATATAAAAAGAAGGGCGTGGAGCATAAAGAGACATTTTATATTTGCAGTAAAATGCAAGAGCTTTTCGTAGCCCATAATTTGGAACAGTGGTGTGAATCGTATGTGGTCAATGCCTTGCTTGCTAAATTTTATTAACTGCAACAAGGATCCAGTTGTCTTGCATTAAACAAAATCCATTACCGGCAAATCAACATTTGTCAATTCAACCCGTTCAATGCGTGGTCTAGCTATATACCTTTACCACAAGCAATAGCTTTGAAAAAGACAGTGGTCAATATAAAGAACCGTGATCATGAATGCTTTTGTGGTCTGTGGCTGCGTAATTTGCAGCCAGTACAAACCGAATGGTTCTTGGCAAGGAAAGTACAAGGCCAACTTTAATGAATTAAAACAAAATTTAAATTGAACTAACGCGTTGTTCCCTATGGACTTAACCGAGATCCATAGGTTTGAACAAGATAACCAGGACATTATGTTCATGGTGTATGGCCTTGATGGTGATGACATTGTAGGTCCTCTTTATCCTAAAAAGAACCGAAACGACACCATATTCATCTTTTATATTTGTCTTACGGAGAGGTGAATCACTATTGTCTGATTACAAATTTGAGTAGATTGCTAAGTAGTCAAGTGTCGAAACATGATGGTAAGAAGTACATTTGTGATCATTGCCTACAATATTTTACAATCCCTGCGTTTTGCAACGTCATAGGCTAGATTATGTTTCTCATGAAGCAGTGAGGATAGCATTGCCACACGGAAAGGACGCAGTGTTGAAGTTTAAGAATATTCATAATCGTAGTACTGACCCTATTGTGGTGTACGCTGATTTTGAAGTTCTCACTAAACACATGACGGGATGTGAACCAGATCTCACCATCAGCTCAACCACACCCATTCAAAAACATGAACCCTTTGCTATAGGATTTAACGTGGTGTGTGCCTATGACCCCACAAGATCCTATTACGGATCCCGTGAGGGACCAGATTGTTCGAAATGGTTTTTAGACCAACGTGTCAAGTTGGCGTATCATGTACAGGGATTACTGTACAACCCAGAACCCATGAGCCTAACTCAAGAACATCAGCAGTTGTATGAGCATGCCACTACCTGCCATATTTGTGAAAAGCCACTGGTCAGTGCTGAAGACACCGCTCGTGATCACTCGCACTTTACAGGGGAGTTTCGGGGAGCTGCTCACAAAAAGTGTGATGTGAATTACACAGCTCCTTGATCTATCAGTGTGATTTTCCACAATATGAAAAATTACGATATTCAGTTTTCGATTCGTGAATTGGGTCATGTCAGCAAGGGGTCGTTTTCAATAATCCCCCAAAACAATGAGCGTCTTACAGCCTTGATATGGCAGTTGGGCGAATTTTGCATTCGATTATTGGATTCTTTTAATTGTATGGCATCCTCGCTAGACAGCCTTGTCAACGTCTTGAATGAAAAGGAATTAAAGTACACCAGATTGCATTTTGAAAATCATGAGCATTTTAAATTGTGCATTCGGAAATGTATTTTTCCCTATGATTTTTGTAAAAGCTGGGATATGTTAAAGCAGAAAACTCTTCCACCACAAGATAAATTTTACTCAAAGCTTACACGCTGTACCGTTTCTGATGAAGACTATGCACACGCGTGGAAAGTTTGGCGAACGTTTGATACCAAGACGCTAGGTCGATATGCTATGCATTACCTAAGACTTGATGT
The DNA here is from genome assembly GCA_946902985.2 of Meconema thalassinum. Classification (NCBI taxonomy): domain Eukaryota; kingdom Metazoa; phylum Arthropoda; class Insecta; order Orthoptera; family Tettigoniidae; genus Meconema; species Meconema thalassinum. The sequence goes on along the minus strand of OX336390.1, from coordinate 63,754,157 downwards.
ATTGCCGCTCACCGATGTGTTGAAAAAAATCCGTGAGTTGTGTCAACTGATCTATGGTCTCGACCCAGCTCACTATTATACGAGTCCTGGGCTCTCGTTTGATGCAGCTTTGAAATACACTGAAGTGGAATTGAATTTACTCACGGATGTAGACATGGTATTATTCTTTGAAAAGGGCATTCACGGCGGCTTTTGTCGCTTACCCAGCGGCGTGCCGAAGTGAATAATTCCGACATGCCCTCTTATTCACAAGACAAACCAGAATCGTACTTAATGTACTATGATGTGCATAATTTGTATGGGTATGCTATGAGCCAGCCTTTACCCCATGGGGGTTTTTCTTGGCTGACAGACAAACAAGTGTCAGAATTTGATGTGAACAAGGTCAGCCAAGAAACAGGCCGTGGATATGTGTTAGAAGTGGATGTTGAATATCCCTCATCCTTGTATGATGGACATGCCGATTTCCCATTCTGCTTAGAGCAAATGGTTCCTCCTGACAGGAAAGTGAAAATTGAAAAACTCATAAGCACACTTTACAACAAAAATAAGTATGTATTGCATATCCAAATGTTGGTGCAATGCCTAGCCCAAGGCTTAGTGTTGAAGAAAATCCACAGGGGGTATTTCCTTTGCACAAAAAGCATGCCTCAATCCAAATAAGCAACTCAACACAGAGCACCGACAAATGGCAACACAGCAGTTCGTAATATCGATTCCACTACGAGTTTGCCAAATAATATTTTGAGGACGTATCTCACTTATATATGGATACGGACTCATTCATTTACCACATTCACTACACTAACCACTATGACATCATGAGGCAACATACTGACTGGTTCGACACCTCTTCATATAGCGCTGAGAACATGTTTCACCTACCCATAAAAATTAGAAGGAAATGGGTGTTATAAAAGATGAATGCGGTGATTCCATTATGAAGGAATTCGTTGGTTTGGCTTCCATGATGTATGCCTATCGCACATTAGACTGTAAGGAAGCCAAAAGAGCAGTGGTAAAATCACTATGTGTAGACGACTACCTAGCGGTTTTACAAACTGGCAAAGCTATGTTGCATAAACAGTGCAGTATACAGTCCAGCAACCATCATTTGTACCTTGTGGAACGAAGAAAACGCACCCTCGCCTCAATGGATAACAAACGTGTATGGACGGATGAACTTCTCACTAGTCTACCATGGGGTTATGACCACGAGGAGGAGATGTAATTTCCATGTTAGATTGTTTACAAACATAGCTTTTTGTAACTAGTAAATTTAGTATTTGTTTTTTTTTTCATAATTGTAAATAGTCGATTTTGTAAATAGTAGAAACCACTTAGGCCTTTTGCTCTTTAAAGCCCTGTGCAACCCTAGTTTCTTATTTTAATTCTGAATGAGTTGAGAATTTGAAAATTGGTAATGATAACTATTTGTTTTTTGATTTAAAGGCTGTACAAAGGTGCTTTTTTCAGTAACGTAAATAAGTAATAGCAATTATTTTGTAATGGTAAAATGTTAAATGGTGAACTAAAAGTACTTTGGGATGAGTGTGCATGTCAAGGATGTTCTTTGGGGATAAATAACGTGGTTGTATTTGTCTCCAAAGACAAGTATGGCTGTGTGAATGTATCACTAGAGAGAGAGAGAGAGAGAGAGAGAGCTTGTGTGTAGGTACCATGGATTGTTTGACCAGAGCCAACTCGGCAAAGTAGGATGGTGGGTAAATTAATGTATATAGAAAATGGTAAATAGTATACTCTAGTTTTGTTTTTTTAATAGTTTTTTTGAAGTGCAGTGGTAGATAGGCATTATTTTGTAAAACAGTCTTACCTGCAGTAGCAGTAGTAGGCCCCTACGTTTTTGGAAAACAAACAGATAGAGACTGCACTATCACCATTCAAGACCATTTCAAAAACTTGAAATCAGCAAACGTGTGTTTTACAAAACTAAACTTTCGACATGGACTAAATCATAAACGTGTTAACAGTGATATAAAAAAATGAAATCCATGTTTCCTTATCAGCAAAATACAAAAAAACATTAAATAGACATTTTTGAAAAGTGGAAATTGTAAATTAACAATATGACCATGTTTGAAATATAAAAATCAACAAATGCCTATCGTCATTTTTAAATAAAAACATCGTGTACTGGTAAACCTTGTTTTTATTTTACAATAAATAGAATACAAACAAATCCTAATTCCTCAATCCTCAATTCCTCAATGTTCATGTCCATGCATCATTAACTTTTCTTTCATAGCACTCATGACAATTAGGGCTGCCAACCTCTCTCCCCTCAGGCATTACAGGATGTGAAACGTTGCTTATCTTTCCTTAACAACACTTTATCCACCGACAGTAGTAGCTACGCGGGCTAAAGCGCTGCGTTAGGTCAAGGGGCCAAGTTCTCTGCTGACTCGGTAGACGCGTGGGTTCGAGCCCCACCGTCGGTTGTCCTTGAAATGGTTTTCCGTGGTTTCCCATTTTCAACACCAGGCAAATGCTGGGACAGTACCTTCTGACAGGCCACGGCCGCTTCCTTCCACATCCTTGCCCAGTTTCATTCATCTTCATCCATTCCATCTCTCATCCCGACGCGCAGGTCGCCCACGGGCGTCGACTAGAAAGACCTGCACTCGGCCTTTCAGGAGGCTACACGACAAAAAAAAAACACTTTATCCGCCACACGTCTTAAACCAGGATGACTATGGCGATAAGAAAGGTCATGTTCTTTACATGCTTGATCCAAAAGATTAATGGATACATCACCACGCTGCATACGTTTTTCAAGAAGAGTTCCAGGATCAAAAAACGATATCCAGGTGGGCAGATCTTGAAAGTCAAGTATTGAATCACTTAGTCAATGACGCCATTGCCAGTACAGGTCTAGCATATCCTTTTCCATCGATGGTAAAATGGTTTGATCTTCCTCCTCCTCTGTGGACGATGTTTGTTGTTGTTGTTGCTTTTCATCGCCATCACACCCGTGAAATGATGACACAAATTCTTTACACGGACTTGTATGACCGTGAGAAAGTTTGACCAGCTGGCAAGTGGCATATTGTCGCATAGAGGGTATTTTTGTCATGACCACTTGCTTATGATGATCGTAATACGTACATGGTCGCAATTCACTCAACTCGGGGTCTTGAGTCTATGATTTTGGCACATGTTGCCAGATTTCTTTCACTGCACTCGCTGCCACATTATAATTGAATGACTTGGGGAGCGCCAATAATTCCTCTTTGGTAAAATTATCTAGTTTCTTTTTGCACACCAAGAACTTCCCAATCGCTTTATCTGAAGCATCCCCTCTCTCCATGATATAATGTAGATGTTTACACGTCGCTTGCAGAAATATCACTGGTGTCATTCACAGGTAAACCTAGAGTTTTAATTTTATTTAACAACTCCCAGCAGGCATTGGTGGTTGGCCAATGAAACAATTACCACACATGGGCCAGGGCTGAACGGGTAATGTTGCCACAGGGGCAGCTGTCCATCAGTGTTTGCAGCGAGGGGCACCCCAAGTCCATTACATCAATACATTGACGGTAAGGCGCCAAAATTATTGTAGACATTGGCGTTTTTCACTACCTTTTACAAATACCACATTGGCTGAGGACAAGTGGGCTTTCAGTACCATGTCAAAGTGCTTATACGAAATAATTCTTTGATTCCACTCTAGCAGCCTATGAGTTTCAGTCCTCTGGGTTTGTTTATGGTCTTTTTCACACAACAAATCAAAAGCAAAGAGTGGTTTAAATACCAAATCAGTAGCTTGTGATATCAAAAAGGTGGAACAATCATGGCAACTTCTTTAAATATAAATTTGGTATCTCCAATTTTAAACCTTGGCAATCCACAATCAGTGTGCACAACATGTTCACACTTTTCTGGACCAAGTTCAACTGACCACGGACTGACTATCAATGACTAACGTACACCCATGACATTGATTTACATCCCATTCTATTCACAAAAATTGTTGTTAGGGTATAACAGGGAACATGAGAAATAACAAAATCTATTTTTATTACATTATTTTAATGGCATAACACGTTTTACATGCTTTTCTCATTTTGGGATAGGGCCAGTACCAACTCATGCAACAAAACAGTATTTTATGTTTATATCGTCCATAACACCGAGGATGTCCCAATGTCTCTAAACTGGGTGTTTTCGACTGTAAGCTGCTCACCGAAGCACCATTGACACCATACAGTCCGTATCGTAACTTGTTTTTGATCACTCAGAGGCACTAGTGAGAGATAGCTTGAATGTCAGGGTATATTTCCCACCCCCAATCTACACAGGTAGTGGCAGGCGGGTGACCAGCGCTAATGTTCTTGCATGGGTTCAACACTCTCTTACCATTGGTCTATGATGATGGCACAAAAGGCACATTTCACGTCTTCGCTTGTTTTTAAATAATAGAAGCCAACGGCTGCCAAGACTTGTGGGTTTATTTAAGGCACCGGCCACGTCGCAAAGGTCTTGAAACGTTGTTCCTCAGAGTTTAAATTCATGGGTGTGACACTTCTTGTGGCTTTAAAGCTAGGCATGACAGAGCTGCTTGACATGGGTTGACCGGTTATTTATACACTCTTCGCCTGGTTGGACAGTGGATAATAGTTGACTTGTTTGTGAGGAATAATCAAACAGTAGGCGGTAGTATTGGCTCGTACATTGTTATGTGTTTCAAAATCTAGTCGAATGTCAATATTGGATGGCTTGACAGATTCTTTCAAGTAAGAACATTCAAAGACAATCAGTGGCGCCATTGCCTTAAACGCTTGGGGTGATAGCATGGGGCAGTTTTCTTTTTGATAATACGACCATCTTAATTTAGAATACATGTCATAGAGGGCGCCAAACTATTTTTTTGAAAAATCCAAATACAGTCCTTCATAATGGAACACAGCTCCGTTGAGGAAAAGACGTGCATGTCTTAATTGCGGGTGATCAAATTACGTGGCATCTTTGGTTTGTTGATACTTGGAATTCGTTCGAAAACCCACAATCAAGTAGAGAGGTCTCTCTGTATAGCGAGCTGTTTTTACAGACCAACTGTGTGTATTGATGGAGGGTAATAGCGGGTACTCATGGAGTGCCCAGCTTCTAAATTCCGACCAATGGAATAGGGGTGTGTTTTAAAGTCAATGTTGAATGTGGAGTAAATACTGCAGCGATGAGTATTGGTATTTCCTATAAGTTCAAACTTGGGTGTTGCATCAAGAAATTACTTTAAACCATATTCATTGATCAACACCTCATAAATGTGTTGATAAATATCATCTATCGTATATCCACCAGAGTTCAGGGTGGGCACAGAATCATCATAGTAAAACTTGCTGTTCACAGTTTCACGTATGTTGTATATTCTATTGTATGTTTCAAGAGAAACAAGTCCCAAATCATAAGGTCTTTCACTCAATTCGATAGGAGGGTAAAAGTCTGGGCTGACTTCAGGTCCACGTCCATGCAGTGTAAACGTTTTTCTTTCAGCTGATATACTGTTGACGTTTGTGCTCATATAAAAAAATAAACACAAACGTCCGCACTCTTAGCTGTTAAACGCTTGCTCACGTTTCACATTATAATATATCTTGATCCTGTTTTCAAAATAGGTCACTAATTCCATGGGTGGGGCAAATTCCCAAAACTGTCAAAGTACCATTCCATGGATCCCTCTTTCACATAGGCTACATAATGCGTTCCTGGTTCTCGATCATTATCCTAATTTAGAGCTGCACATTCCAGTTTACAGGGTCGTGGGGATATTGGTTCCGCATAAACACACCTCGAAAATGAGCAAGCTCTAGTTGCTTAGCATAGCTTGCCACTTGTTGATGAGTCAGGGCATGTCTTGCTATGGCTGAGGTTAACTTTTTTATATTTATTTCGAGATGGTGAAATCCCAAATCCTTGTTGGCATTAAAATGATGTTTCTAGCCCCCATAGAAATGGCTTCCATCGTTTCATGGTGTCGCTTACTTTCTTTCAATTGTTGCTTGCCCTGCTGTGCAGCTTTAATCGTTTTCGCCACCGCACTGGCACCGCCCAAAATTGAACCAAGAGCAGCCAGACCAGCGAATAAAGTAGGTAAAAATCCCGCTCGTTTGGGGACGAGAATCACTCGCCTTTGTTTTGAACCCTGTCGCTGACGTTTTGGAATAACACATCTGTGTGCTGCTCGAAAGGCTTTTCTTATCGTCAACACATATTTTTTTATTTCTTTCATTCGCCATGGCTTGTCCACCCATGTCTTAAGCTTTGGCATTGACAGGGCCTTGTTCCTAGCCTTTTTCACCACATATCTTAGTTTCACAATGATGATGATCAACAACCATTCACAAGAAAATTTAAGTGACAACTAACTTGAGGTTGTTATTTCATAGCTGTATATTCAAATTCCACATAAAATGGGATAACGTTTATGGTTTTACCCGCTTGCTTTTCATCCCATGTAAGCATGAGATGAAAGGATAATTCATCACCTGCATTGACCATATGATGGTTATGAACCAACATCCTATGTCCGTTTATCTCTACATGTCAATGGTTTTCATCAGGCATGGCTTGTTTCATGTGAATGGTTCCATCGTAGTGCAATCGATATTATCATAAACCTGAAGCAATCACATACGTTAGGTGCTGGTCATTGACTAGCGGTAAATGGTTCCTGTCATTCACAGGTTTTTTATTTGAAGAAACACTAAAAATACAGATGGGATAAATTTATAAAGCCTTTTCATTTCATAGGTCACTTAACGTTTCGTGCCGACTTCGTCCTCGTCTTGTGGGTCTTCCACATCAATAATACGGTGATGATTAGCGGTATAGCCATTCACCGTAAGCTGCGGCACATTGTCATAAAACTCGTGTACCTTGTTATCCACATACTTTTTTGTAGTGACATCTGTAGACACTTGAGAATATTTCACATGGGTTAACCGCTTTCCCTCAAAATCCTAAACTCCCTGTTTAGTGCGTGGCACCACAGACCTATCCACATAGTGTTTATTGTTTTGGATCATGTATGGGGACAGAATTAGCTTTGACCAACAACGCACGTCCAAAAATATCCATCGTCAACCTGTAGTAGGAGTCTACTGTCTCAATCACAAGGCTCGGTTCCATCTATATGGACAGCCTGCTAGCGTCTCTACGCCTTAGTTGATATGAAGATTATTAAGCAGCAAGAGTCATTCCCCGTGGGGGACATGGTATACCATCTCCATCCCACATCTCGTGAACAACGCCATGGTTCACTGTTCCCATTTTAAATTCGCTGCATCATTGTGGGGCCTCCGGGATGTGGAAAGACCTATCTTTTGCTTACGCTCATTACGGCGCCCAATGGTCTGCGTTTTCAAAATATTTATATTTTTGGAAAATCTCTCTAGCACCACTCAAAGCTATTTCAGAATGGGTTGTCACAAGCATATCGATTGCTTCTATCTTGGACAAACGTATTCTAAAATGTCCAAACAACTCATTCGTGACAGTGCCAATGTCATTGTTTTATTTCGCCAGGATGGGCGGAATAGTCGTCACATTTATAATGAACATGTGAATCCTGATATGACCTTTCAAATATTTACTGAACTATGTGCTAAGTGCTGGAACACTCAACGTCATGCCTGTTTGGTCATTGATAAATAAATAAAGCGAACTCAACAAAGGACGTTATCGCTTAGGGTTTGATAATTTTATTACTATTTAAGGCACTGTTTCATTCCCTCTCAAGTCATTTGTCAAGACACCATGGCGTTAGCAGAGAGCATATTATTAGAGCAGAAAATACTATTTGGCAAATGTTTCGTCAATTGAAACGATCACGTGCGGATCATGCATTTTTTATTCAACAGCATTTAGCACCACCGCTAAAATCCATGGTTAAACCCTCTTTCAAGCTATCCGAAACGCTACCCACTGTTCCACAAGCCACGCAGACGCTTCACGAGGACCCTGTTGGAGAGGAAGAGAAACGGGAACATTTAAGTAGTGTTAGCGAGTTTGAGGATGAGAATGATAATGATCAAGTGTTGATGCCTCTAAAGAAAATCATCACCCCTTGCAGAGTGTTTAAGAAAAATAAATCATTGGCCATGGTGGAAACACCCTGCCCTTCCAAATCATCTCCATTTTCACAACTCTTGGTCACCCCTCAACATAAAGCTCAACTAAAAAATTTTTAATTACATATTATGGATCAACACGGGAACCCTATTTCACCGATCTATTTATTGGAAACACAGATACCACGTATGGTGTTCGCTATGAGAATGATAGATTTAAAATTGGGGATTCATCCATTAAATTAGTTCGTACTAAAACTGTCATTGAAAACATCAACTATAAAATAACGCCAGGACTGTTAAAGCAGCTTTTCTCTCGTACGCCATATTTCCATGATTATACGCAACAGGACATTGGCATATATAAATCAATTTTCTTGGACATCCATGCACACAAAAGACAGTATCATCTCACTCAACATGTGAATACCAATATATCTCAAAAATATAAAACCATTATTGCAAAAATGTTTCCAAACAGTCAAAGTGCTCGTCGTAAAGTGTCCGCTTCGGGAGTGACATTTAAACCATTAAAACCTCTTGTGGATGTTACCTACTGGCATAATACGAATAAACTCGTCCAGTGGCTATAGCTGTTACATGCTTCACGTCAAGCCGGCCATACCGGTCACGATTGGGAAATTGAAGAAATTGAACAAGAACTTCAAAATGCCAAAATTATTTTCTAAGCCTTCACCCTTTAAATAGACATTGCTCACGAGTTGTATCGCCCAGCTCGGCGTCACTATCAGCGGCTCAAAGTAATTTCACGAGGTGTGGATGAACTTTGAGAAGCAGACCTGGTGGAAATTATTCCATATTCTAGTGTTAACAAAGGTGTACGCTGTATGTTGACAGTCATTGATATGTATTCCAAAATGGCCTTTGTCCAACCTGTGCGACGCAAGTCTGGCTCAATAGTCACCAAGGCCTCTCAACATATTATTCAACAATCCAAACGCCAACCCCATTTGTTACAAACCGACCAGGGAAAATAATTTTTCAGCTAGGATTTCTTCAGTTTTCACAAATCTTTGGATATTCACCATTACACCACGTACCGCTATCTCAAAGCCAGTGTGGTCGAGCGGTATAACCGAACAATGAAAACCCACATGTGGAAAGCGTTTACCGCTAAGGGCCCTTATCGCTGGTTGGACATTTTACCAGAGCTAGTGTCACTTTACAATGACACCAAGCACAGAACGATGGGGACCAAGCCACGCCTCGTGACTAGAAATATTCCACGACTGGATAAACTGTTTAACCCCATTAAAAGAGTGAACCCTAAACGTCACCACCTCAAAATTGGGGATTTTGTTCGTGTGAGCAAATTTAAGTCTGCCTTCGATAGGGGCTACACATTGAATTAGGGGACCGAACTATTTCGATTCGTCAAGTAAACCTAGACAGTCCAGTCACTTATTTACTCGAGGTTCTGAACCATTAACCCATAAATGGCAGGTTTTATCTTCATGAACTTCAAAGGACAGCGTTTTCAAAACATAATCTTGTGGAAAAAGTGTTGAAACAAAAAGGGAATAAACTGTATGTCAAATGGTTGGGATTTAACTCAACCTTTAATTCTTGGATAAATAAATTACATGTTGTTTGAACCCATGTGACTTATTTATTTATTAATTCACACATGTTGTACACCACATCTAGCCCTGTGTGTACAGTCCTCAACTCCACATGTATTATGATCAACACATATTTCTTTCTCTCTCCACCTGTGTTCTCTCTTACATCGCCACTCCCCCGCCCTTCTCCCCTTCAACTCCCACCACTGCTGTCCACAGCTCTCGCCTAGCTATTGGCTATTATGTCTTTCCTACACTTGCTTTATTTTTTTACTGGCTCAGCAATGTACACAATTGCACATCCTGTTATCGTGCACGTGTACAGCTAACATTCAAGGTGAAAACCTGTGCCGGGTTAAATTACACATGAACTTGCATTTTTTCACGTACGAACCAAAACAGGATGTGACTTGTTAGCTGTTATCTTGCACGTGTACAGCTAACGTCTAAGGTGAACACCTGTGCCAGGTCAAATTACACACGAACTTGCATTTTCTCACGTACGAACCAAACAGGATGTGACTTGTTAGCTTACATGTGGGTTAACACGTGTTCACATGCATTTCGCTCTCCACTCTGCTGTCAGATCGTTTGACCTTCAAGTGTCCTTTTCCCCTTTGTAGTTTTCCATTGCACCTGTTGTCAATTCAGATCAGGTCATTCCAATAAGCTCAAATGGCATTCACATCCTGCTAGTCTGTACCTCAGCAAGATTGTTTTCTCTACTCGCTTTAACCAACATCGAACCAAGTTCTGTTTGTCCTTCATTTAATCATAGAATTATCATTTGTCTTGTAACACATCATCGTTTACCCGTTAAAGATCCCCTTCGAAGGTAAAATACCGGAAATACGAACCCTCGCCCTGTCATAAACCGTCCCGGCGAAATATCGATTGTTCTATTGAGCACGCCCACCGTGGCCAGCAACAGGCTCGTTGAAACACACGCCCAGCGGTACTGTCTCTCTCAACAACCAATCTTCATAACAATTTTAAATGCGTAAAAAAGTTTTAAAAATTGAAATGTTTTTCAGCATGTATATATATCTTCACAGAGCAGTTTTGAGGGGAGAATGTATGTTACGTGCCTTCATGACTTAGGGATATATGGAAGGGGGAGGGGGGAGGGGGGAGGGCCTCACCCCGAGTCATTTGACACCTCGCACACGTCCCTACATTTATTGGTTTGCGAGAATATAACAAAATGTCTAAAATCATAGTTTTACCCTAAAAAGTCTGTTTCCCTCATTCTCAAAAACTTTATCCTATTAACAACATAAAGAGGGCTTCGGAACAAGCCATTTGACACGTCACATGTCCAAATCCGATCATGCGTTCGTGAGATATGGCAAATTGCGTAGGAAAGTAGGCTGTGCATTAGAAATTCCCTTACCCCCTACTACACAGTTTTTACACTAGAGACTTAAATCTTCGTGTGTGGGTAGAGGGGGTAACGACCATCAATGTATGTCCAACAAACTTATTTGTAAACGTCTTAGTTTCCAAACTATAAGAATTTAAAAATTGAACCTTTTTCAAAACAAAATTTAAAAAATGAACTTTTGTTCTAACGATAAGGGGCATAGAGACCATTCGTTTACGCCATTGTACAACGTTCTATCGTGTTTCGTTTTCAAAATATAGCCTACTTTTAAAAACAAAAAAATCATTTTTTTTTTCTGAAATATAACTAGTGGTCCTTAAGAAACAGGGCATTACCCCAAGTCCAACAACATGTAGCATGTTAAAATCCGACCATGGGTTACAGCTATATCAGCTTGGACTCACGTGGCGGCTATGACACTATTTAGAACTGTCACTACTCCCCTCCTTATAACTTACAGAAATTACTAACATCATGGCTGGTCGCGCGTGAAGCAAAATGCTCTCTGATGAAGGAAGTCATAATTTCTTCTTCCATATATCCCAAGGTCATGGAGGCACGTAACATCCATTCTCCCCTCAAAACTGCTCTGTGAAGATATACCGGTATGTTAGTATGTGTCCGACAAACCTATCTCTTGGCTTTATCAGCCGTCACCAGAAAGGCCTCACTGTCCTGAACTAATCGTTTCATCTCTACATAGCTACCACGTTATATCTTATTATATAATACGCTAAGGTGTATGTTTCACAAAACTCAAGCTCCTAAACCAGAGGGAGTTAGAAAGTGTGGTTTGTACCAAAATCTTCCAAATCGTCTCTATAGTACAGGAAAATCTTGCATTCCTTGAAAAGTCGACGGAAATATATTTATTTGTTTATAAAGTGCTTTTAAACAAATAAAGAAGACGATAGCCCCTGGCATCGTGTACAGCCCGCATAGCACTAGAGGCGCCCTTCTCAGGGGTTTCCAGCTATGAGCCATACAAGGCATAAGTAGATCGAACTGTCAAGTACTACAAAAAATCCTATTACAAAATGAAATCGAATATTTGTATCTAGATATATGTAAATAGTTGTACTTTAATAGCTGGAATTTGTTTCAAATTTCATGTATGAGATAATTTAATGTTTTAATGTGCCATACGCTAAATAATTAAGCCCTAGAGCCGGGCTGATAGTCTGTACACATGGGGGGGGGGGCGGCACACAACCCATTTATGCGAGAGTTCTCGCACGGGTCGGCTAGTATACTCTAAGTTTGATTTACCCCTACAGTTCTTGCCCTCTACCCTTCCTCCCCTAAGAGGTAAAAATGGAACCCGTCTCTTCTGGATGAGTATACCCTGTTCCAGCCCTCATAGTGTGAAATCAAACCAGGATCTCAGAGGTGACCTAAAATAGCCTTTGGATTGGTTTCGCGAATATGCGATAGGAGGTGAACATAGGCGGCTACGGTGGCTTAGTTGGTAGCATGCAGAGCTTCTGTGCCCAAGCCTGGGCGGAGCCGGATTTCATAAGAGCGTTAAAAATCCCCCAGGATGCCTTCCTTCGGAGGGGAAGTAAAGCCGGCGATCCCATGTCATAAATTTATGGCATGTAAAAGAACCTATCACTAATTACACTTGCGTGAAGCTACATTATAGGTTAGATTTTACCAACGCTTTAAGTTCCAACGTTCGTCACCAGGAGCCGACTGCGGTGGCATCTAGTAACCAAGTTCGCTACTAGTCGTCGACGGTGGTGTTTGGTGGTAAAAGTAGGTACTACATGAAAATAGGATATCTGCAGTCCTTAGTTGAATTAAAAACAGAGAGCAAACACTAATACAGCCATCACATTTTAACACCGGTTAACAGACAGATTCTACGCACACCCAAATTACACGGGACTACATGACCGCGTTGTCGCAGCCCCTATACTGAGGAATCAACCACCTAATCAACCAACTTGCGTATACGCAAGATACAGTCACATGTACTACTTTGGTCCAAACTCTGTGAACTTGCGGGGTGATGTGAAGTGGCAGGCGGGAAGAGAAAGGCCTGTCAACAGTCCGCTGTGTTATCTCAAATTAATGTCTATTCCAATACTGCTCTTATAGGGCCGTTGCTCTAACCTTTGTGGTGAGTGAGTGAGTCACCGACCAATGAATTTGGTTCTGTTACTACGCACGTACCGGAAACCCTCGTCAAACGTCACCATTACTCCTAATAGCCCGCGAACCATTTTATGGAGGTATGATGTTTTTGTAAGAAGTGGTTGTTTCTTATGGTCAAATACCCTTCATGATCAAAGCAATCCAAACCCCGTGCCACTACACTTATTCCCCAGGCCTTTCAAGCGACCGCTGCCCAGCCATTTGGACTGAAGATTATGGGGTGACGTGTGGTCCCCTCGGCTGTTAACCCTCTACTAGAAAGGTGGTATTACTGTGACGTACATTGTGAGGTGAGGTCTGATTGACCGGCGTTTAATCTTGCTTGTCATAGGCACACACAATAAAACTATTTACTTGAAATTTGTCATGTTGGTACTTCAATTACTCTAACACACGATACAAATACGAACATTTTCTTAAAATCAATGTATAGGTCTTTCGTATTCATATTACGTTTGTAAAGCGAAAAAATATTTTTTTCTCTTTTAATCTATATATTAAAAATATTTACGAAAATTAAACGAGTCCGTCTAGCCATTCTATCCGGTCATTCTTTTTCCATCATATTTTTTAAATGAAAGGTATTCATGCACAGATTTGTTATCAAGTATTACAAATCACTTAACTTCCGCCTTCCGCAAATTATTTGACTTTTTCAACTTTTCCAACTTTTTCCAACTTTGAAGCAATCATATCGTTGGTTCTAATTGAGGTTGCACAGGTCGTTTTGATCTAAGAACACTCAGTGACTCAAGCGCCTTCATTTCAGCTCTTAACTATTCAAATCGGCTGATTCTGAGGAAAGTTAAGAGTGAACATTCGATATTACATCTCATTCTTTCAACGTTTTTCCTCATTTTAGCAATCATATATTTGGTGCTAATTGAGCTACTAAGTTCGTTTTGGTCAAAGAACACTCCGCTTCGCTTTAGGTATTAACTATATAAATTAGTTGATTCTGAGGAAAGTTATGAGTGCCGAAGCGAATATTAAAAATATTTATGAAAGCATAGCCGAGTTTGTCCGGCCATTCTATCCGGTCGATTTTCCTCATTCTTTTTTAAATGAAAGGTATTCATGCACGGATTTGTTATCAAGTATCAAAAATCATTTAACGTCCGCCTTCCTAAAATTATTTGATACTTTGAACTTTTTCAAACTATTTTTTCTCATTGAAGCAATCATATCTTTGGTTCTGACTGAGGTACGCAGGTAGTGTTGGTCTAAGAACACTCCGTAAATTACGTTATTTCATTTGAGCTCCTAACTATTCAAATCGGCTGATTCTGAGGAAAGTTATGAGTGGACAATTATTATTACTTCTGATATATTCAACATTTTTTAATCATTGTAGCAATCGTATATTTGGTTCAAATTGAGGTACGCAGTTCGTTTTGGTCTAAGAACACTCAATGGATCAAGCTCTTTCTTTTGAGGTATTAACTACTTACATTGGTTGATTCTGAGGAAATTTATGAGTGCTGAAGCGAATATTATTTTCTTCTTTTTTAAGGAACTGCCGACATTGCATATTCCAGGAGCAAACAGCTCAACGCGCAGTGTTGTTCCAAGGACAGTTTAGTCAGGCGCCTTGGGAAGGAACTCCCACCATTGCATATTCAAAGAGCAAACAGGTCGATTGGTCACCTTGGCAAGGCACTCCCGCCATTGCATATTCAAAGAGCAACCAGCGCGATACGTAGTGTCGTTTCGAGGAATGTTTTAATCAGCCGCATTGGGGAGTGTTACTGGGACTATAAGATCCTTTCTTATATGAATACTTAAAAACATACAATTTTGCGAGTAGTTTCACTTCTTTTAATTATGTGTCTAGGTAGGAAGACAAAGGATGCAAAGCGAAAATATGACAAACGTAACTTGGAAAATTGGAATCAATTTCATCCAGATTCCAATTTGATTACGTGTGGTCCATCTACAACAGAAAAGAGGCGACTCATTGTGCATGAGATTTTTTCAGTGACGTGTGGCCATCGTGTGGCCCTTCAAATACAAACGATTTTGAAGTGACTCCGATTATTGGTGATGGTAATTGTTTTTTCCTCGCAATTTCTTATTGTTTATACGGTAATAAAGATAGATATATTGAAATACGCTCTATTGCTGTTGATGATATCACCAAAAGGTAGCTTGCATATCAGAATTTCTTTATTGGTTACGAGTCCTATGGACAAAATATCAGCAAGGTTACTGATTATAAGTGTGTCAAGCTTGGTATTGGACAGAAAGGTGGACATTCTGAACTTCACACTGCGGGCGAGTTGTTTTCCGAGTATCTCTTCAGAGTTCATAGGGGAAAATAGTGATGTAATAACGGCTCTGGCTACATGATTCAAGACTTATTATTATTGGGGATTTCGAAAATGGACATTATAATATCTTGAAAATAACAATATTTCTTCTGTAGCCGACAGTGAACGCCAACCCAACAATACGACCTCATTTTCGGAGGTCTAAACGTAATGCCACTTAAACAGGTCGTCGTGAGTCAACTACTAATACTGTAAGACATCGTAATCACAAAATTGACGGTCAGGAATTTCAGATTGCTTCAAAGTGTGCTGTTTCAGATCGTATTCCAAGTGTAAGGCCTTTTTCTGTAGGTGAGTTTCAAGAGGTTTGTCAGTATTGCTCTGCGCTGTATTTTAAACCCGAGGAGAATACGGCAGGACGCTACGCTCTCTGTTGTAATGATGGAAAAATAACTTCCACCTATTACAATTCTTGACAAACTAGAACAGTTGTTCACTGGTAGTGATGAAAATCCAAAAATTTCAGACAGAATATTCGGCAGTACAATAATGCAATGCCATTTGTTTCGTTTGGTGCAAAAGTCGACTTACCACAAAATTATGGTCCTTATAGTTTCAGAATACACGGTATGGTTCATTGTCGAATATCAACATCTTTATACCTTAACGAAGGGCTAAGTGCTTCATATGATCAGTTATAATTATATTCTTGACTTCGCCTAAGCTATTGAAGTAAGAATATCCCATTACGCTAACCTACATTTGACCAAAGAATTGAATGATTTGTTGAATACATTTAATCCTATGTTCGTTCATACAAGACCATGCATCAGAAGGTCAAATAGGAAGACTTTCTTGCTCAGAAAGAAAGTCGTCTTCGACTCAATTTTGTTGTGCGTTTCTACCATGAACCATCTGCAGATAGCCGACGTTACAATGATCCAACAAATTCTGAGGTTGCGGCTGGTTTTGAAAGAGGTGATGGAGCCCCACCATCTCACAGACATACTACAGTGTATGAAAAGGAAGGCGGATTGTTGAAAATAGATTATGATAGTATGCATTGCGATCCCATATGATATATTTTAATTTGGCCCTGTGGTGAACCTGGTTGGCATATACATGTGCCTATTGAGGGTTTATGACAGATACCAATCAGGAAGACTGTTGTTATGCGAGAGTATGTTTTGCATAGAATTGCAGTGCGAGGAGGTGGTCCTGCTGGTGGCTTCAACCCTGTGATAAATGCTGGAAAACTTACTCAACAACTTTTTTGTGGACTATTACTGTCTCATAGAAGGGGATAGACTAAAGTATATTCGGAGGGAACAAACTAAATTGCGTGTAGAGACATATTGCACCCGTTCGTCCGTGGTATGCGATGACCCAACTGCCATAGCATGGCATACCTGGCATCCCAGGCCACTGTAGATTGAAAAATAACAAGGAATATTTCGGAAATCCGGTTGAAATTCAGAACAAAAGCAGTGAGTCACACGAGGCAAAGTATCTATGGGTCGTTTACGGGATTATATTTAATTAAACAACAAAGGAAAGGGCGCCACAACTGGATTGCTAGCAAACCACATTCTTCCTGGTGAAGCCTTAATTATGACACAGGAAAGGATTGGGATAAACCATCGTCATGAGATCACATAAATTAAAATCAAAGAAAGTTTATTCGAACTTGATGGACAAGACAAATAAAATTAAAATTCCTGCCTAGGAGCATGGCACAATTCGATTGTTAGGATGTAACTGTTCATTTCTAGTCCGACCATCTCCGCTCTAATATCAATGAAATCTGTTCACATACAAAAAATAAAAAAATAAAAGTTCCTTGGGCTCTCAGGGTCACCGTAGCACTGTATCACTCGTCACTGATTTGTTTGTGAGCCGTGAGACTTATCATCATTAATGCTAACGTCACGCACGTGAATATTTAAATTTTGCACTAATCTAACACACAACAATCATCATTTTTATATCAACAACATATTTAATGATATCAAGATTAACGGTCACGTTAAACTACAAGCTTCCTTTCATTCGTGATTGCATTGAATGTTCATATTCCAAATGTTGGAATTATTATCATCACATAGAATTAACAACAAATTTTATACTACTTATTTACACTCATCCTGTCCAAATCTCATTCATTAATCTAAATCGTCATCATTATCTGGGATCATAATTATTATGCATGGTAAAATTTCTTAAATGATCACCACATCAACTACTATTCGATCATCTGCTTATTAAATCATTATATTCATCCTCATCTCAAGTCAGCTGTTCCTGTTAAATTATTATTATAATGTTTATCATCAGTTCATTCAAATTATTATTATTATTATCATCAGGCCATTTAAATTATTATCATCATAAGATCATTAAAATTATTATTATATTCTAGTTAAATTTCAGATTAGAATACCATAAATTATTATTAAAGAAACTTGGATTATTAAGACCTCCAGAAAATATCTAAGATTGGTTAAAGAAAGTTGTCATAAAAACCATTACATCAGTGAAATTGAATTGCCAGACGTAATCACACATGTTACAGGTAATAATTAACGCTTATTAGACTCAGTTGCCTTGCCAAAATTCATTGCCTCAACTACTCCACATTGGACAAATAACCACTTAAATTTAATCCACTAAAACCACTTCATCAAATATCACATTTGAACATTATCATTTCATTATATCACAAATATACAGCGCACAGCATGAATCTCAAAATACAAGACTGGGTTCGATAACCTCTAGTCTACACCATTAATATTAATGTGGTATATCACAAAACTTGGCAATTAACACATAACGTTTGGCAAAAATACCTCATATTGTCGTATTTAATAGTCCACATTGATTGTAGGACTGGCTTCAGATATTCACAAATTTGACCTATAAAACTGTGTTCACAATCAGTATGTTTGAACAACTTCTCAAATGACATAAAATTAATTGAAGTAATTGTAATCCAATCCAAGCTTTAATTAAATTCGAGATGCAATATATCTGTAAAGACCATTGAAATTTATTCCAAAAGAACACCATCTGTGTTAGATTCAATAATGTTCATTATAACAGTTCATATTCTGCCTGTGATACATTCATAAAATGAAGAACTCGTCTTAAAAGAACCAATCGCTCAAAATCCTCGTTAAAAGTTCAAATCAACTCACCAAAATTATTTAACAGGTATTAAATTTACTGTACTCTTAAATAGAGCGACGCTACAGAAAACTATTGGATCTATCACAAAAGAATCACAAAGTGTAATCCTGTTGACATTTATTTTTATATTTGTTAATTAAGATCAACTAATAAATGTCCAGTAAATTATTGTTTGATTCGCTTACAGTCACCCTTGCATTCGGATGATAAGATGATATTTCCAACTGATGGGATTAGCGATTGGACACCACACAATTTCATATAGCAAATGGCCCCATCATCGGTGGCTCAGATGATTTATCCCTAAATGACAGGTATAGCGATTAGACACCACACGATTGCATAAAGCAAAAGCCCTGTCTTCGATGGCTAAAATGAATTAATGCACATGACTGGAAACAACATTTATTATACTGTCAAATAGAAGTGATACTGCTTCGCTAGAGCGAATTAAATTCAATAGCTCAAAAAGATCCAATAAAAAATAAAGGAAAATCCCTGATAATAAATCCCACATACTCGCTAGCATGCGATAAACTTTCTTAAATACCCAACTGCAGGTCTCGAGTCTCGAAATGCTCGATAGAAAATCTACTGTGCTCAAGACGCACTATTACTCATCGTAAAGAATGATCAAAAACCCTGCCTAATAACGTCGGAAAATAGCAAAGATCGGTGAAATGCACCTGCCATTTCACATGGAATCCACCATATCTTTGCGAACTCATCAGGATGAAATGCAAAAAAAAACCAAATGATGTATCGAATAACACTCCTAATGATATACAAGTGTGCCCAGGGTCATATCAAAATCATATCAGTCAGGTCATAAAAGCGCTCACATTACCTTATAATATTCCAGATGTTATAATATATATATTCCAATATCGGCGATAATCCAAAATTTCGTGAACACTTTCTCGATAGATCGGCGAAATCTTCGTCCTGTGCCATTTGGAATGCATTTCCCCCCATTCTAATGCATGTCACGATGTAGTCACTCGCCTAGGTAGGAATCGAATCCGTCACTCTGCGCCGCCTTCTTGTTACGCCTAGCCACTCATATTACATTGAATGATATCCATCACGGATATTGTCCAAAAATCCACCGAAGTATTCAACTCAAATGGGTACCCCATTCTGTCTTTGGCTACACGCCACTGTTCCATGTGAAAATGACGATTGGCACACACTGATAATGCTCTTGCCAGCTAAAGTTGATTTGCATTGACGAATAGGAAATATTTTTAAGTGTATGGAAGTTAATTAGACACCCTGTATCTGAACGTGATGTAATAAGCATATCCATAAATGTTCATTAATCCGAGTCATTTATCAAACACTTCATCGTTGTAGAAAATGCGTGAAGTCCATTGTTCCATTCGAATGTTCGAGTAATGGATGAACTACCCCGTGGTCGCCTCGTTTGTGTTATGTAAAAACACATCATCTTTGCACTCCATTATACTGTCGAAAATATTTTAAAGTCCACCTGACTGTAGCTATTCATGTTGAATATGCATAAGTTATAAATTGGATCAAGTATCTGGATCATGTTAAGACTATGTCCAATTATCAGTAGTATAAATGCAATGTTCCGTTATATGACGTGTAACACTTCACAAAATGTCGGATACTACAGCACTATTCCGGCCTAGCCACATGCTGATAACATGAAGTTATTAACTGGCCACATTAAACCACTGCTGTACAAGAATATTCATCGCGAAGTCTAATATTATTCTGTTCGCTTTCACCAAGTGAAATGTCTTGCTTGCTTTGAGTTGCAACTTGAAACTGTGAAAGCATTAATGGCTGAAGTGAACTCGATAAGCTTGACTGCGAAACTAGCACGTTTCTTGTCACCGGCTATGTCCGTCCTCTTCACTGCCATGTCGATCTCAACTCCCGCATGCCACTCGATCTTGCCGTGCTATCAACTTTTACAAGTTTACAAGACTTCACTCTGCTGGCCATGCGATGCGTACAGTACTGACGTACTGATTCCCTTTCCACGTCGCGCTGTACTTGTCCAACTGGCTGAACATGTGACTTCTGTCCCCTGACTGGTGGTAGGGTAGACTGCTGGTCGTCGTACTCAGACGTCAGATCCTCAACCTCGGCCAATCTGTTCATTTTAAAGCTATAATCCTTTAAGGGATTGTCCACCGTCTCAAAGATTATTACAATAAATATCCTGCATTATTCCTTTCTTTCCTGATATTATACAAGGCTTCATTTCTAAGTTAATTTAATCGATTTCTTGCATTCCGCCCGTGATGCTATGCGTTGGAGGGGTAGTGCTCTCTTCACCCTAATTTTCCTACGTCACTTCCCATATCGTCACCGGCGCGATCCCAGCGCAATCTTTAATTTCCTAGCAATACATTCCAACTCCAGCTAGCGTAGCCAATAGCCCCAAGTAAATATCGGGTACAATATGTAGGGTTAACAGATGCAGTACGTGTGAGAGCTGAACAGGAAAATTTGAGAGTAAGTAGGTTGGTAGTTCTGCCTTCTTCGTTCATTGGGAGTCCAACGAATATGACGCTGAATTACCAGGACGCTATAGCAGTAGTCAGAAATTTGGGTAACCCGATCTATTTATCACATTCACTTGCAACTATGCATGGCCCGAAATAAAAAAATGTATTTATCCTTGGGAGACACCAAATAATCGACCGGACATTGTGGTACGAGTTTCCATGCTAATGAGCAAGAATTTATAAGACTAATTTATGAAGCGGAAATCTTCCGGAATTATTGAAGCGTTTTTTTATACTGTGGAATTTCAAAACCGTGGGCTGCCTCACATTCATTTCTTACAAACCTGACTGGAAAATTGCAAATTTAGGAACACAGAGGACATAGATAAAGTTGTATTGGCTCAAATTCCTAATCATTCTAATGAAGAACTGTTTGGAACGGTTATGATACATAGAACGTGCAGTTATTTTAATCCTTTCTGTGTGTGTATGCAAGATGGTAAATGTAAAAAGGATTTTCCAAAATCGTTCAATGAGGAAACAAAGAATAATATCAATGGCTATCGCCTCTACCGACGGAGAGATAATGGTAGAACCATAACTAAACGTATTCATGGAGAGTATGTTGAAGTAACCAATCTATTCATTGTTCCATACAATCTATTCCTTTTGCTTTATTTCCGTGCTCATATCAATGTAGAGATCTGTTCAAGTGTGCGTTCAATCAAATATGTGCAAAGTAAGTCTATAAAGGTCATGATTGCTGTAATATAGAAGTAGCTCTCGAAAATGATACTCTTGCTCATTATGGAATTAATGTTTTCTTGAATGCTCGATATGTTGGGCCATGTGAATCTACTTGGAGAAAGATTGCATATCCTATGCACGATCAGTCGCATATTATACTCCGATTGGAATTTCATTTGCCTGATTCTCACAATGTTTACTTCAAGAATGATGCTCCTGGGGAAGCTTTGATCCAAGCTGAGTTACGTAGGCCACATTTAGTTCTATGGTTCGTATTGAACAGCAATCCTGCGACAAGAAGCCCTTACATTTACCCTGAAAGCACAGTATGTATTTCATAAACTTAAACGTAAAATTTATACTAAAACTACAGGCCTAATGTACAATATTTCACCTTCTGATTCAGCGATATCATTAACGTATAGTATTGGTACATATGGTAGGCGCCACCTGTTTTGAAGATTTGAGGATTTATAAAATTGTAACGTACAAAACTTTCAAAACAGCCGCCACAGCACGAGGGTTAATATCGGACGATATTGAATGGCAACATGGTCTAGAAGAGGCCTCTTCCTTTCAAATGCCATATCAGCTTTGACAATTATTATTTGCCTACATATTGTGCCCGTCAGAGGAGATTGCCGGGGTATCATCAACCGAAATGGTAGCCCAGACAGGACCAGGGATAGTATTGGACGATATTGAATGGCAACGTGGTCTAGAAGAGGCCTCTTCCTTTCAAATGCAATATCAGCTTTGACAGTTATTTGCCTATATATTGTGCCCGTCAGATGAGATTGCCGGGGTACTGAACTCGAATTCTAAATGATTCAGGATGGACAGGATGCTATTTAGGACGTTTTGGTGAAATTTGGAGAAAATTGCGACATTTTTGGAGGAATTACGACATTTTTAAAATTTTAATACGAGAGGAAGCTTCGTATTGTGTTTGACAACAACAAAATGGCGAGCGAAGCCGCTCTTGGGCAATGCTGCGTAGTATTTTCGCTAGGCTGCCCATAGCAACTTGTAGAGTTCGAAGAGAAATGCGTTGATTGGCTAATCCAATTGCCAGAATCAGTGAGGGAAGGAGAAATGAGTGCGCTTGATGAGAAGCTTCGTCGATTTATAAACTGCCATTTATTAAAGAAGAGAGAATCTGCACTTTTAAAACTATTGAGAAAGGATCTAAATTAAAAGGATTTATGATAGTCACCCAGAGATGGAATTTGGATAATCCTGTAAGAAGATATAAGTAATGATTGGTTTGCCGCTTCTTTTCATGACGCGCCATTCGATTTGTTTTGAGGTGCGAGGTGACGCTCTGCCGATCGAGGTCTTTTGTGCTGAGGTGACGAGCGGAACGGACCTGCGACAATTGAGTTCCTGAAATTAGCGTGCGCGAGATAGGGGTCTCACGCGAACATAGTTTGTCGGCGAGGAAGGCGGTCCCGTCGGTCAGAAGTTAACATGAGAAGTCCGGTGAAGATGTGGGAAACAGAATATCGTTGTAATATCAGTTCTCGTGTGAAACTAGTATTGAAAGTTTGACTAAACTAAAGAGAAACATCGTGTGCACATTACGTGAAAGTTTCAAGACGAAATTCGAAAGAATAAGATAGTTTTCTTTGTTGAAAGCACTTTCGTTATATAAGCACGTTTCGCTTGGTGCGTGTCAGCTATACAGGCGTGAAGGGAAGGCCCGTTATCTGCCTGTGCTAACATTTGTATGACAGCAGCACTCATTTATAGCAAGTCTCTGTTTAGTGACAAGCTTTTTATCGAAATGTTCGACATGCAAGCGGACATGCAAGGGGAACAGTTAACATTGTGTTTAACGCAGTAGTGATCATGTTTTAAGCCAAGTTATGCGCAGGGAACGTGATGTTACACTGTCGGACTGGGATACCGGGCAACCGAAATTAATCTTAAAATTATAAGATGTGGTGTAACGATTAAAAGGCTACATTCCAACGTTGCGAGATGGAACTTGATTACCGCGTCATGGCGAGATATTATCAGACCCGAAGCGAAGCAGTCCATTATACTTCGAGACTGGGGGACTCTTGCGGTTCCGCTGATCGAGGCGAGCTCCGTGTTCGAAGCCAGCCAGGGAGATTGACGATCGGGGAGCAGGGTTCGAGTCGTGACAAGGCAATCTTCCGAAGAAAGAGGATGAAGATCAGTAAGTGTGGAATTGCTGGTGTCGTCAGTAATTCCCTCCATACTTCTTCTACAAGATGTCATCGCAAGGTAGAAAAAGATATCCTCATTAGTAGCTATTGTTGGTTCTTATTGTAGTTAGTCGTAGAATAGAATATCAGAGAGCATGGCACCATTTCAACGCTAAATTATTTTGTTGTGTGTGAAATAGTTTAAGCCCAGGAATTATTTTTCAGCGTTGGACATTTAAATATTAATTTTCTTTTAGTGAGATTTTCGGATAGTAACATTTGGATTTTTGACTTATAGGTTTTGAGATTTAAGCTCATTTTATTAATAATTTCGTTTATCGAAGTTCTTTCGATCCACGTATCTTTGGGAATTTTATTGCACTTTATTGAATTTTATTGCATTTTATTGTATTTTATTGAATTTAATTGAACGTTATTGAACATTATTGAACATTATTGGAATATTATTGGATCTTTATTGGATATTATTCAATATTTTAGAAAATGGTATTACTTTACCCAAGCAACTTAGACTTTGAAAGGAATAATTATTTGGAAATGAATTATTATTTGGACATTTCCAAGACTTTATAGTTATCTTCGAGTCTGACTTCGCTCAAGTAATTATTTTATCAAACATTTTGAATTGGTGGAAGGATGAAACATTATTTGGACATTCCACTATAGCCAGTTATAACTAATAATAATTTATCTGTGGATAAATTAGTTTATTTTATTTGAGAGATCTTATCTGCTCGGACAAATTACCACATTTGAGTATTCTACGAAATTTTACAACACTCTTGGAGATTGTTATTGACTTTAATTGCATTAACGCAATATTTTGGAAAGACCAGAGAGAAGTAACGAATGTTTATATTTATTAAATGTTAACAACAATTATTTGAAATCCAAAGTAACTTATACTAGTAAACCATTACGTCATCACTGTTTATTAGAGTCGATTATTATGTATTTTCACAACATCTGAAAGAGCTATACGCTGTAATTATTATAAGTAAATATATTATGAAAGCAAGGCATTATATGCAATTTAAATAAGTTGTTATGGCAGAATTCTGTATTAAGAGATTGAAGTGAAGAATAATAGCAGCTATATCTATTTAATATCAAGCTGAGGAAAATGTTATACGGAATTTACCTATGTAATTGAGAGAAGTCGTTGTTTAAGTATTCTGTGGATATTTGTTCAGTCTATTAGAGAAGGGAAGGTCATTATACGCGTTGTGAGCGTTTATTTGGAAATTATAAGTAAATATATTACAGTAAAGAATTAAGTAAGACCTTAGTTGTCCAGTATTATTGTAAAACGACTCTCAGTTGAATTGATTAGTTCTATTGGCGGAAAATATTTGGGAAACGGATTGAAAGTGAAAATGTTGTTAATTATTATTAAGATATTATCAAGGATAAGACATTAATTATATAAGCTTAACTTAACCATTCTGCGATGTATGTATGCCCAATTATGAAACGAAACATCTTTATTATGATGATAGCGATATGAAATTGTAACAGTGACACTTTATTTAAGAGCATAAAAATTTGGGATTGTCAGTAGTTGACCAGAGGAGAAAGGTTGGATGATTGAGAATCATCACGAATTGTGTAAATAACATAAGACATTTGTTAACAATATTTAAATATAATACTATTAATAACTAGGAGAAATTAACGATATAATAAATTTAACTGAATAACATTCTTAATAAATATCTGATCCTAAAACAATAATAATAATATGGTTTATTATTTGGATTAAAATGATTAATAATTATTTCTAATAATTAATAAACATTTAAATAACGAACATTTTACAAACTAATTAATAATTTGGAAATATTAATTGTCTTTAATTAAATTATTTAATAATAATTTCTACCATTAATCATTAAATAATTTTGGGAACCTTAGTTGACAATTAAACGAAAGTTTAATATACTTTAATGTTTTTAAACGTTTAAACCATAAATTGGAGTGACGTTTAAAGAACGTGACGACGTTCTTTAAATACAGTAAGGTTGTTTACTGTTGTGTAAAGGTGATCTTATGGAAGATCAGTACAAAATTAATTTCTATTAATTTTACCAATGGATGACATTGGAATAGTAAGTAGAAATGTCATGGGAAGACATTGGATGTATTAAAACCGATTTTGTTCATATATTACTAAGGAACAAGAGTCAAATTTAAGAGCTGTTGTGCAAACAGCTGATTGATAATTTGTTTATTCAATTTTATTTAAGAAGTGGAGTACTTCTAACGTCCATGTGACGATGATTTAATTTCATAATCTTATTATTGGAATTTTCGCAGAATCATTTGCGGATTACATGTAATTGTTATTGGAATATTTGTTAATTCAATTTTATTTATTATCACTTCGTTAATAAATTTATTTGTTAGTTTTGTAACTGCGTTTTGATGATTTATTTAAGTTATGAAGGAGGATTATGTTTTGGTGCATTTGAGGTTTTATTGAACCACTAATTTCGCCCACATAACCGAGAATAGTTTGTATCTCGAGCTCTTCGTTTATTTTATTGTTATACCCAATTTGCTTTACCAAAACATGATCCTAGAAAGTGTGCACTACCCATTTAGCTATTGTTGGTAGGATTTCCAGGTTTTTGAGCCGGTTACCTCGAGATTCTGCAATCCAGCTGATCTTCGGATACGACAAGCAGCTCAAATGGTTTAAACGGGTACACATTAAATGGCGCCCAACGTGGGGATCGAACCGTGGTTCGTAGCGACGTATTTCGTGACGTCAGGCACGATTAGGCTTGTTGAGGCTTAATTGGGCGTGATTGGGTGCAATTGTTTTAATTTTGGAAGATAGGATTGAAAGAAATCCTGTGTAAGGAAGAATAAGTCGAGAAACAGAAAGCCGACTTATAATCTAAATCTGATGGTTTGATAATCCGGTTGTTGACATTTCAGTCACAGTCATGTAACGTAAATGATCAAAATTAATTAATAATAATAGAATTAGGACTTCATGATTTAAGTGAATCATTAACAGAATTACTCTAGGGTTTAGCGTAAGTCTGGTAAACAATAAAATTCCCAAATATTAAGGTGAAAATGGTTGCTCTTTGGTGTTCTAGTTCTGCAGTGTATGTCATGTTCCCGTAGCAGTTGAAATATTTGTAATTGTTGCAATGGCAATGAAGATTGAAGAGGTATATAAGATGTTTTCAGATGTCCAAAATAAGATGGACAATCTGACAAAAGATGTGGAAGGTGTTCGCACGTACACCCAGAAAGGTTTTAAGAGTGTTAAAGAGGACGCTGAAAAGAAATTTAAGTCCGTTAGGGAAGAAGTAGAGGAAAGTAGGGACACTATTAAAGAATCTGTAATTGAAAGCGTTAAAACAGAGGTAGATGCTGTTAAAGAAAGTGTTAGGGACACTATAGTAGAAAACATTGCTGACACAGTAAAGGAAAGTGTTAAAGACAGTATTAAACAAGATCTAGGTGAATTACAAGAGTCTATGGAGAAATTACAAAGCAGTGCTACTTCCGTTAGCAGCGATGTTAATAAATTGCAAGTTAGTTCTACACAAGTCACGAACACAGTCGACAAGATACAGGGTAATGTTGACAAGATGCAGGAAAACGTTGACAAGATCCAGAGTAATGTTAGAAAGGCCCAAGATGAGTCTACATTACTCAAAGAAAGAGTCATTAAAATTCAGAACAACACCGTCGATTTACAAACTAACACAGAACAAGTTCAATCAAGATTAAGTATGATAGAGTCTAACACAGAACAAGTTCAATCAAGATTAAGTATGATAGAGTCTAACACAGAACAAGTTCAATCAAGATTAGGTGGAATTGAGTCCAACATGCAACACAAGTTTAAAGAATTAGAAACAAGTAATGAGAATTTCCAGACTGATATCAGAAAAGAATGGGAATCCAATAAACAACAAGCTGAGGGAAACACATCACAAACTAACATGAGGTTAACAGAACTTAAAATAGTTGTTGACAGTTTGAAAACACAAGTACAGGATCACAGTAAATTGTTGAAAGATGGAATTGATGTAGACGTGGAAAATATTGTCAAGAAAAGTTTGGAAGCATTGAAAGATGATTGGAAGAAACTCAGTTCCGATCATGTTTCAAGCATCAAACGTGATATGGAAACCAAGATAGTTTCAACTGAAGTTAGATTAAATAAGGATGTTTCTGATGCAAGGGAGGATTTAATTAAAAGAATCAATCTTGTACAGAAAACTCAAAGTGATGATATGTCAGGAGTAAGAGCAGATCTCGATAGAGAAATGAATGAAACTAAGTCTTTAGGGGATAAAGTGAATCGAATGGATAATGACTTGACGGACGATAGGGAAAGGAGGTTAATTGAGCTTGAGGAAATTAAAAGGGGCATTCAAAATATTAACTTAGGCGATGCATTGACGGCAGAAGCTATTAAGATTTCATTAAAGGACGAACTTAGGAAGGAGATTCAGGAATGCATAGGAAATCAGGTCGAGACCGAAAACGAAGTAAAGGAAACAGATCAAGCTAGGATGACACGATTAGAAGATGAAATTAGAGATGTTAGAGCGAAACAAACTCCGATAGGACTTTCGATGCAACAAGATATAGATATAGGAGAGAATGATTTCGGGAAAGGAAGTCTAAGACAGGTACACCCTTCGAACAGAGCATCTAATGTCACTATCATTAGAAATTTTGAAGAAAAACCACGAAAATTTAATGATAAAGATGGTCTTACACCTATTGAGTTCGTTAAGCATCTCCGTGATTATTTTTATGAAAATCATATATCTCAAGATAGAGAAATGCGTATCGTGGAACGCTATCTCGAGGGATCACCTTTGGAGTGGTATCGTGCATTCAGGTATACGTTCGGAGACTTTGAGGAATTTGCCGAAGCTCTAGTCAAGAGATATTGGAGTGTGGAAAGACAGCAAGATTTGAGAGCGGAGGTTTATTCTAAGAAATACTTAGGTACTCTCCCAACTAAGTACGCTGATTTCTTTAATATGCAATTAGCGAAACTACGTTACCTTCAACCCCCTTTGACACAAACAGAATTGATAGAAGCTATTTCTAGCCAGCTTCCGGTCGATGTCAGACGTAATTTAATATCGTCAGGAGTCAATGATCTTGCCAAGATGGATGAACTACTTCGTAGACTTGACTACACAAGCTCCATGCCTAATGTAATTCCTAGAAACAGGCAGGATAGTAGAGAGGTGAATACGATAGTCATTGATCAGACCCAACAAACGGAAGAAGTAACGAATCAAGTTCAAACTAAATCAGGTCCTGATAGGAACAATTACTTTAGAGACAGACGGTATGAACCAAGGTACCGCCGATTCAGAGAAGGTAGACCTTACCAGCAAGAGGAGCGTAGAAATGGAGAAAATAACAGAAGGACAGGTTATTTCCGCAATAACAATAACTATAATAACAACAATCATAGGAACTACAACTCCAACCAACGAAATGATCAGAATAATCGAAACAATAGAGGTTATAGCCGCTATAAAAACTACAACGATGATGTATTTTCTAGACAGCAGTATAATGAGAGGTATCGTGAAGGTCAGGAGTACATTAGAAATGCTAACCAGGGGAATACAACTCGAGATTCCAGAAATAACAACAGGAGTGAAGTTGACCCTAAACCAGGCACTAGTCAACAGGGAAGAGCTGAAGAAACAGCCCCTGAACAAAAAAAAACTCCAATTACGAAGCGCAATTAAATAAAGGTCACTTGTCATATCACAATGTCACGATTAATGAGATTTACCAGGTCACTGACGAAGACTTACTCTTCGAGGAAGATATTATAAGAGAGGAAAGGAAAACAGAATTACCCATTATCAATATTCAAGTGGAAGAGGAGATATGCAAATCTTTGGTTGATACTGGGGCAGTAGTTTCGATTTTGTCCGAGGAATGTTATTTGAGGCTTTTGAAAGGCAACAGTATGACGACTTTGCCAGCTTAAACGGTGAAGGTGAGGGGTATCTTTCAGGATAAGACGGTCAAATGTAAAGTACAAGTATTGTTAAATTTCAAGATCAATGAGAAAGAGTATGAACATGTCTTCATCGTGGTACAGAAAATCAACTTTGATATGATTCTGGGAATAGATTTTATTGGAAAAGTAGGAGCAGTTATCGATTTGAAGAATCGAGTGATGAAACTATACGAGAATAATTTGGAAGCGGAGAATTTGGAAGGACAGGAAATAAGTACAAATCTAGATACAGATTATAGGGAGGATGTTTTAGAAAACATTGTGAGTGAAGTGGAAAGAGAAAGAGAATATCATACTCAATCGATTGAAGGGTTCGAGGAAATCCAAGAAGAATTTGAAGATTTGATAATCGAATTCAAAGACATTTTTGATGAGAAACCAGGTCTAATTAAAGATTTCCAGTATCGTATTCGATTGACCAATGAAATGCCTTACCAGAAAAAGATATACCCTATTCCTGAAAAATATTACGAGGAAGTGAAAGGAATTATTAGAAAAATGGAAGAGGATGGAATAATTAGAAAGCAAGCATCATCCTATATCAATCCTATAACTGTTGTGAAGAAAAGCAATGGACAATTACGTTTATGCCTCGATGCAAGAAGTATCAATGCGTTGATTTTGCCGGAGACAGATAGACCACCGAGGATTCGAGATTTATTAAGAAGATTTAAAGGAAAATCATGTTTCAGTGTACTGGATCTCACAGCCTCCTTTTATCAGATAGAACTCTCAGAAGATAGTAGACAGTATACCGGATTTTTATTCGACCAATCGAGCTACGTATTTTTGAGATTACCTATTGGTATTGTCAACAGTGGACCAGCTTTAATAAGAGCTTTGGACAGTAAGCTTAGTGACGAGGTGAAGGAAAACACAATGTGTTATATTGATGATCTCATCATTTCATCTGAGAATGAAAGGGAACATTTGGAACATTTAAAGAAGTTGTTTTTGGATTTGAGAGAAGCAAATATTAAGGTAAATTTCGGCAAGTGCCACTTTTTGAAGGAAAGAATAGATTTCTTGGGTCACACCATTGATCAGTTTGGCTACCATCCGAATGAGAAGAAAGTAGAAGCTATTGTTCGATTCTCTAGACCTACTAAAGTGAGACAAGTTCGAGAATTTGTAGGCATGTCCCAATTCTTGAGTAATCACTGTAGCCGATATTCAGAGGTCATGGCACCATTGTATGATCTTCTTAAAAAGAATAATAGATGGAAATGGGGTCCCGCAGCAGAAGAGGCATTTGAAAAAGCAAAAGAAATGCTTAGAAATAATATTAAATTGGAGTATCCAGAGTTCGACCGTATATTCTATTTAGAATCGGATGCGTCGAGAGTGGGAATCAGTGCTGTGTTATATCAGAAGGATGAGAGTGGAAATAAGCATTATATTGGATTTTGCAGTAGGAAACTGAGGAAACACGAGGAAAATTATTTTACCACTGAGTTGGAGGCGCTAGCTTTTGTAACGGCGTTGCAGCAATGGAAGAAAGTCCTGCTGGGACATCAAATTGTTATTTTAACTGACCATAAAGCTCTCCAGTTCATGATGCAGTCGGATTTATCCAGCGATCGATTAACAAGATGGACTTTGTTTGTTCAGCAGTTTAATGCGACCATAATCCATCAACCTGGTAACGATAATCTTTTAGCTGATGCTTTATCGCGTAATCCTGTAGAGATTATCCAGATAAATGCGATACAATTGGAGCCGAAAGATCAAGAGACTTTGGTGAAACTTGAGAGGATCAATGTACCACAGAAAAGATGCACTCCAATAAGGATCATGTATCGGTTTTTGAAAGGTTATATGGATAATGCTGATCCAGACTATGAGAATGTCCGAAGACGCTCGAATCGATATGTTTTGTCAGGAGACATTGTTTGCAAGTATGTCGATAAGGAGAAGACAAGGGTCAGAGTTATGGTTCCTCCCAATTTAGTAAAACCTTTGGTTTGGTTGACACACCACAGTACAGGCCACGGTGGTTTGGATAAGACTGTCAATACTTTACAGGAAATGTTTTATTGGAAGAAATTGAGGAATTCGGTGGCTGAGATCATTCGAACTTGTGAGAAATGTCAGAAAGGGAAATATACATCGGAGCTTCTTAAGGAATGATCTAGGTCCATTATACCATCTAAACCCCTTGAACTATTCGCCTGCGACATTTTTGGTCCATGTCCCAATGGACATAGAGGAAATCAGTTTGTATTAGGAACGATAGACGTATTTTCAAAATTGGTATCTTTGGATCCGATCCAGAAAGCTACAACAAGGCAAGTTTTGAATAGGATTGAGAGATCAGTAATTCCGAAGGCAGGAAAGCCGGAATTTATTTTAACTGACCATGGGCCTCAGTTTACGTCTATGGGATTTCAGGAAGCCATGGAAAGGCTAGACATTAAGCATATATTTTCTAGTGTGCGATGTCCGGAGACGAATCCCAGTGAAAGAATTATGACGGAATTTGCAAAATTCTGTAGGATTTTTTGTCCTAATGATCATCGAAGTAGGGTTAGATTCGTTCCCATCATTGAAGAATGCCTTAATACAACGTTTCACGAGAGTTCGGCGGATGTTCCGTTGATGCTCCACTTTGATAGGAAGCCAGAGAGGCCTTGGAAGAATTTGTTTGATTCCATACCTAAAGATCCAGAAATTCTGAGAAGAGAAAGGATCGAGAAAGCCAAGGATAACTTAAGAAAGGCAGCAGACAAACGTATGAAGAGGATTCGGGGAAAACGATTCAGTGCACCATTTAACGTCGGAGATTTAGTCCTGATTAGGAAACCAACGAAAGCTGATGTAGCTCAGAAGATATACACAAAATTTTCGATTGTATACATGGGTAGGTTTAGAGTGGGCACTGTTTTTGGAAACAACTGTTATGAAATTTTGGAGATTGACAGCGATAATTCTGTGGGAAGATTCAATGCTAAGAATCTGAAGAAGTTTTATGAGAGAGTGGATTAACAAACGAATTTAGAATTCTATTTCAAGGTTTGTTTTATGAAACCCGAATAAAAGCATTGGTCACGCTTTGATTCAAGCGTTAAGGGGAAAATGAACTCGAATTCTAAATGATTCAGGATGGACAGGATGCTATTTAGGACGTTTTGGTGAAATTTGGAGAAGATTGCGACATTTTTGGAGGAATTACGACATTTTTAAAATTTTAATACGAGAGGAAGCTTCGGATTGTGTTTGACAACAACAAAATGGCGAGCGAAGCCGCTCTTGGGCAATGCTGCGTAGTATTTTCGCTAGGCTGCCCATAGCAACTTGTAGAGTTCGAAGAGAAATGCGTTGATTGGCTAATCCAATTGCCAGAATCAGTGAGGGAAGGAGAAATGAGCGCGCTTGATGAGAAGCTTCGTCGATTTATAAACTGCCATTTATTAAAGAAGAGAGAATCTGCACATTTAAAACTATTGAGAAAGGATCTAAATTAAAAGGATTTATGATAGTCACCCAGAGATGGAATTTGGATAATCCTGTAAGAAGATATAAGTAATGATTGGTTTGCCGCTTCTTTTCATGACGCGCCATTCGATTGGTTTTGAGGTGCGAGGTGACGCTCTGCCGATCGAGGTCTTTTGTGCTGAGGTGACGAGCGGAACGGACCTGCGACAATTGAGTTCCTGAAATTAGCGTGCGCGAGATAGGGGTCTCACGCGAACATAGTTTGTCGGCGAGGAAGGCGGTCCCGTCGGTCAGAAGTTAACATGAGAAGTCCGGTGAAGATGTGGGAAACAGAATATCGTTGTAATATCAGTTCTCGTGTGAAACTAGTATTGAAAGTTTGACTAAACTAAAGAGAAACATCGTGTGCACATTACGTGAAAGTTTCAAGACGAAATTCGAAAGAATAAGATAGTTTTCTTTGTTGAAAGCACTTTCGTTATATAAGCACGTTTCGCTTGGTGCGTGTCAGCTATACAGGCGTGAAGGGAAGGCCCGTTATCTGCCTGTGCTAACATTTGTATGACAGCAGCACTCATTTATAGCAAGTCTCTGTTTAGTGACAAGCTTTTTATCGAAATGTTCGACATGCAAGCGGACATGCAAGGGGAACAGTTAACATTGTGTTTAACGCAGTAGTGATCATGTTTTAAGCCAAGTTATGCGCAGGGAACGTGATGTTACACTGTCGGACTGGGATACCGGGCAACCGAAATTAATCTTAAAATTATAAGATGTGGTGTAACGATTAAATGGCTACATTCCAACGTTGCGAGATGGAACTTGATTACCGCGTCATGGCGAGATATTATCAGACCCGAAGCGAAGCAGTCCATTATACTTCGAGACTGGGGGACTCTTGCGGTTCCGCTGATCGAGGCGAGCTCCGTGTTCGAAGCCAGCCAGGGAGATTGACGATCGGGGAGCAGGGTTCGAGTCGTGACAAGGCAATCTTCCGAAGAAAGAGGATGAAGATCAGTAAGTGTGGAATTGCTGGTGTCGTCAGTAATTCCCTCCATACTTCTTCTACAAGATGTCATCGCAAGGTAGAAAAAGATATCCTCATTAGTAGCTATTGTTGGTTCTTATTGTAGTTAGTCGTAGAATAGAATATCAGAGAGCATGGCACCATTTCAACGCTAAATTATTTTGTTGTGTGTGAAATAGTTTAAGCCCAGGAATTATTTTTCAGCGTTGGACATTTAAATATTAATTTTCTTTTAGTGAGATTTTCGGATAGTAACATTTGGATTTTTGACTTATAGGTTTTGAGATTTAAGCTCATTTTATTAATAATTTCGTTTATCGAAGTTCTTTCGATCCACGTATCTTTGGGAATTTTATTGCACTTTATTGAATTTTATTGCATTTTATTGTATTTTATTGAATTTAATTGAACGTTATTGAACATTATTGAACATTATTGGAATATTATTGGATCTTTATTGGATATTATTCAATATTTTAGAAAATGGTATTACTTTACCCAAGCAACTTAGACTTTGAAAGGAATAATTATTTGGAAATGAATTATTATTTGGACATTTCCAAGACTTTATAGTTATCTTCGAGTCTGACTTCGCTCAAGTAATTATTTTATCAAACATTTTGAATTGGTGGAAGGATGAAACATTATTTGGACATTCCACTATAGCCAGTTATAACTAATAATAATTTATCTGTGGATAAATTAGTTTATTTTATTTGAGAGATCTTATCTGCTCGGACAAATTACCACATTTGAGTATTCTACGAAATTTTACAACACTCTTGGAGATTGTTATTGACTTTAATTGCATTAACGCAATATTTTGGAAAGACCAGAGAGAAGTAACGAATGTTTATATTTATTAAATGTTAACAACAATTATTTGAAATCTAAAGTAACTTATACTAGTAAACCATTACGTCATCACTGTTTATTAGAGTCGATTATTATGTATTTTCACAACATCTGAAAGAGCTATACGCTGTAATTATTATAAGTAAATATATTATGAAAGCAAGGCATTATATGCAATTTAAATAAGTTGTTATGGCAGAATACTGTATTAAGAGATTGAAGTGAAGAATAATAGCAGCTATATCTATTTAATATCAAGCTGAGGAAAATGTTATACGGAATTTACCTATGTAATTGAGAGAAGTCGTTGTTTAAGTATTCTGTGGATATTTGTTCAGTCTATTAGAGAAGGGAAGGTCATTATACGCGTTGTGAGCGTTTATTTGGAAATTATAAGTAAATATATTACAGTAAAGAATTAAGTAAGACCTTAGTTGTCCAGTATTATTGTAAAACGACTCTCAGTTGAATTGATTAGTTCTATTGGCGGAAAATATTTGGGAAACGGATTGAAAGTGAAAATGTTGTTAATTATTATTAAGATATTATCAAGGATAAGACATTAATTATATTAGCTTAACTTAACCATTCGGCGATGTATGTATGCCCAATTATGAAACGAAACATCTTTATTATGATGATAGCGATATGAAATTGTAACAGTGACACTTTATTTAAGAGCATAAAAATTTGGGATTGTCAGTAGTTGACCAGAGGAGGAAGGTTGGATGATTGAGAATCATCACGAATTATGTAAATAACATAATACATTTGTTAACAATATTTAAATATAATACTATTAATAACTAGGAGAATTTAACGATATAATAAAGTTAACTGAATAACTTTCTTAATAAATATCTGATCCTAAAACAATAATAATAATATGGTTTATTATTTGGAATAAATTGATTAATAATTATTTCTAATAATTAATAAACATTTAAATAACGAACATTTTACAAACTAATTAATAATTTGGAAATATTAATAGTCTTTAATTATATTATTTAATAATAATTTCTACCATTAATCATTAAATAATTTTGGGAACCTTAGTTGACAATTAAACGAAATTTTAATATACTTTAATGTTTTTAAACGTTTAAACCATAAATTGGAGGGACGTTTAAAGAACGTGACGACGTTCTCTAAATACAGTAAGGTTGTTTACTGTTGTGTAAAGGTGATCTTATGGAAGATCAGTACAAAATTAATTTCTATTAATTTTACCAATGGATGACATTGGAATAGTAAGTAGAAATGTCATGGGAAGACATTGGATGTATTAAAACCGATTTTGTTCATATATTACTAAGGAACAAGAGTAAAATTTAAGAGCTGTTGTGCAAACAGCTGATTGATAATTTGTTTATTCAATTTTATTTAAGAAGTGGAGTACTTCTAACGTCCATGTGACGATGACTTAATTTCATAATCTTATTATTGGAATTTTCGCAGAATCATTTGCGGATTACATGTAATTGTTATTGGAATATTTGTTAATTCAATTTTATTTATTATCACTTCGTTAATAAATTTATTTGTTAGATTTGTAACTGCGTTTTGATGATTTATTTAAGTTATGAAGGAGGATTATGTTTTGGTGCATTTGAGGTTTTATTGAACCACTAATTTCGCCCACTTAACCGAGAATAGTTTGTATCTCGAGCTCTTCGTTTATTTTATTGTTATACCAATTTTGCTTTACCAAAACATGATCTTAGAAAGTGTGCACTCCCCATTTAGCTATTGTTGGTAGGATTTCCAGGTTTTTGAGCAGGGGACCTCGAGATTCTGCAATCCAGCTGATCTTCGGATACGACAAGCAGCTCAAATGGTTTAAACGGGTACAGTACCATCAAACGAAATGGTAGTCCAGACAGTCTCATCGGTCGAACACACAACCTGAGAGGATCGGATGCACTTCTTTTAAGGTTTTCATAGCACGAGTACTCTGGTCCATGGGGATCAGGTGCATACATGGGGGATATGTCATGGACAGCCAAAGAAGTACTCCCTCAAACACAAAGTTAAGAAATAAAAAATTCAGGCTTAGGGAAAATCACGTGAAAATGATTATTCAATGAAACACACCCCTATCCTACTTCAGAGGGTTTGTTTGGCTAATCCGCAAAACTAATAAGTAAAATTAATAAATACATCAAGACCCTAACTGAAGCTAGGTTAAACCCTCTCGAAAGTCCTTTGATACAAAAAAGTAAAGCATCAACAATGAAGCTTGGAATGTGGCACGTAAGGTGATCCCTACGCAATTATAAACAAGTGACTAACATTGGAATTTACATTTAACAGGACAGCAAAGCAAGGCTTAGGTTATGATGGTACCACATTCGTATTTACATTCAAATGGAATTCATTTAGATAAGTCTTGACATGATGAAAAATTACGGCGAGAAACGTCGGTAAACAAATATTTAAAACAAAAGCTAACATGACAAACAATGTCTAACAATAAAAAACAAATGATTACCACAAGTGAACAAAAACAATACGAGCTCAAAATAGGTAAACACATAAATAAATCACTCAGCACATAGGCTTTCTTATTGTAAATCCTGCATACACGAATCGAAGCGCTGCCTGCCCTCAATTGTCATGTGAGTGTGTGTAAATTATGTTGACAACACCGAAGTAAAAACCACGGCTTATATTGTATGAATATGTGCTCCACCAGTTCCGAACCCTTGATTCAGCCGCAACTCCGTCGGTCCAAATTAAAGTGTCAGCGTAATCCAATGTCACTTTCTTCTGGGAAATACTTCAGCACATGGCATCAGTAGGCAAGCAAAATATAGGTTCAAGCTTAGATCAATCAATCATGAATTAGTTTAAATAGTTTAGGTAAATTACGCTTCATGATTTATAGTCGTAAGTTTAGGTTCCCTAATTGGTTTAATATCGAATACTGATGATTATCCATGACACAGGCTGAATACACAATAATAGTGTGTCTCCTCTGAGATCATCACAAGATCGGTGACTTCCTGTCAGAAGAATAACACAAGCTAACAACGGCTCGGCAATTCAATAACTCAGCTATTAGCGGCTCACGTATGGCTCGCATAATGAACCTCGGAACAAGCCTGGCAACATTGCTCAGTTCATTTCCGGCAACAACAATAATGGTTGCGGTTATTAATCCTTCCAGCAACAGTGCACACTACATGCACTAAAATAACTTCAATTAACTAGCCTTATGCAAAGTGTCATCATGGTCATGATAACATTCGGTAAACCTTACGTCATTACCTAACATCCATGAAGTTACTCCTATTAGAACTGTCGCCTCAAATAGCGATCTCAATGTGACGCGATGATCATTCATATTACGAAATACCAATCAGCTGACGGGCCTATATTTAAGATGCGTTCCTTGACCTTGTCAAAAGTACATTCCACACAGTTATGTGACTTCAGAATACGTACTACAATAATCAATAGTCTAGGTCTCACATGTAGCGGTGCGGTGACTTGCGGGTACCGTAAACTGGTTTTCGCTGGCTCGACCTTAGGTAAGTCTTATGGCGCGAGTGTGCAACTTACTTCACTCAAACTTTCTGCGTATAGCAGGGAAATATTACACTCATCTAAGCAAGGATTCACATGATAAATTACTAGTATGTCAACCATACACGTATTTGCATTACATGACAATGAATAGTAGATTGAATACGGCCTAGATTTATGCAGTACAGCGATACAACATGTTTTAAATAGCAAGTAAACTTGAACGAGATTAATCACAACATCTCCCAACTGCTTTGGTCTATCTTGAAGACAATCCACTCCATATATTTACATATTTCATTAATAACGTTTGCATGTCAAATCCTGGACAAAAATTATAATTAAACACACAACACCTTCTACTCCTGGGTTGTTTAACTGATACGTCGTTATATTGCTGGGTTTGATGCTAGTCTGATAACATGAATTATACCCTAAATTAGTTCTCACTCAGAACTCAGTGGCTTCAGAAATCCACAATGCTTAATGTAATCCATTTATAACTGTGGTGATTAATCTTCAATGACACCAAATGATACGACGATAAGACAGAGGCGTAGATTAAATAAAAATGACAGGAAAGGGTGCCCAAAAATACCTGATTATTTAAAAGGATGGCAGTTCATCCAGTTACGATCAGTATAAGCTGATGCAAAAAATAGCTCAGCAGCTATGACAATATTAATGAGTTTCAAGACTTGACGTTACAGTACGTCCAAAGGAAATGCACCAATGGAATAAATCCAAATACACGGTGTCTCACTAATATTGGAACATTCTGAAAAATTAAAACACATGATGGATCAAAGTACAAATCATACCTAATTGGTTGTCAAATAATTCGGTTGATTTCTACACTAAGTCTGCCATAATAAAAAACGCACAAGAAAGAGAATACAAAACTCACAGGACCATTAGTAATTCACCTCATTCCTGGCTCGGTATAGAGGGGTATACAACTTCTCCTGGTAGAAGGGAATAGATAAATCCTAGACCATCCATCCTCGGCCTTTTCCCCTTCTTAACCATTTCCTGCGTCCTCGTGGTCTCCTCACAAGTGGTTTCCCCTTCATGATGGTGGTTTTATTATGGGCTCCTCATGGTTTGCAGGTCCCTCGTTGTTCGTAGGTTTTAATCCATAGTGCGGCTTTCTCATAGAACACCTCCCTCACATGGGTAGCTTAAGCCATGTCACACATTACGAATGAGAGTCGTTACATATCAAACACGTGCAGGGGCGGATTTAGGGGGTATTTCAGGGGGGGGGGGGCGGTTAATGATTTTTAATCAGGTTGCCTATGTTCCGGGGGCTACATCAGAACAATTTGTAGGAGGTCTCCACGAAGGCAGTACCATTTTTAGTAGACCGTCATCATCTCTGCAGATAGCAGTTTCGCTTGTTATTTTAGTTATTACTATTTTTTTTGTATTTTATCACCACGTACCTTAGTCAATATAAAATAATAGTTTTGCTAGTAATCGAGACTACTGGAAAGATATGCACCGGTACTTTTATTTCATATTTCATTACGATTTTTACTGGCACTGATCCTTTTGTTTTTCTTTTAAAAGAAGGTAACGATCCAATAAGCTTCTAAACATCATAAAATGCTTTCAACGAAAAAACAAACCAACGACAAAAACAGGTCTTGGGAATGAACTTTAATCAAAAGCACATCTCATGAAAAAAATATTTATTGCCTCACAATTCCCAATGGTCTCACATTAGGCTCCTTCCCTGCCGTAACACTACAACAAAAGTTTTAGCTTTCGGGCTTTCTTGGAAGCAAAACGGTTAATGATTCTATCGTAGTCTAATTTAATGTCTCGATGTACATACATTAAAGTTAGGCCGTTCAGTCTTTCCTCGCCGCATCTTGACCTATTCTCAGTTTTTTCTAACTTCAGAACAGAAAATGATCTTTCCCCAGTCGCAATACTGACAGGCAAAGTAATAAGAATATGAATCATTGTTCTGATTGTAGGGAAAACTTGTGGATGGCAAGCTGTGTAGACCTCCACCACCTTTGAAGGGATTGGGCGTCCAGCTTCGCTCTCTCTTCTCCATTTCGTCGCCCAAAGGGATGTCTCGGCATGCATCTTCGCCCGGAGTTCCGACTGCGATTTTTGAAGTAGAGGAGCGTAGCGCTCGGAAAGGATGCTGATGTCCTCCTCAGTGCAGTGGATTTGACGATCCATGTTCAATCCTGGGTCTACGACGCGGGGAAGAAAAACGTTCAGCTGATATGCGTTTAAGACGTCGTCTGTGAA
Organism: Meconema thalassinum; assembly: GCA_946902985.2. Taxonomy (NCBI): domain Eukaryota; kingdom Metazoa; phylum Arthropoda; class Insecta; order Orthoptera; family Tettigoniidae; genus Meconema; species Meconema thalassinum. Next base: position 63,712,900 of record OX336390.1, on the reverse strand, counting down.
ACGCGTTGAGAGGTCTTCCAAGATCCAGTCAAGAAGAGGACTGTAGATGTTCCTTCTGTAGTACTCTTCGGGCGAGTCAGCCGGCGCGTTAGCCCTGTTCTTTTGCTTCTGGACAAGACGCGGCAGGTCGATAGCGGCGCCTTGCTCACGCGCAAGCTTGCTGGCGTTGTCGAAGACCGACGAAAATTCTTGTTCGACGTTTGACCGCTTTTCTTTGAAGATTTGGATCGTATTCCGAGTGGTTTCGGAGGCGGTTTGGACGTCCAGATTTTCGCTTTGAAACAGACGGCTGAGAGGTTCCGTCCGAGTCAGCACTTCTGCTATGCAGCACAGTGTGACGATGAATTGCCCACTAGTGATGCTGGCCAGCAAACTTTCGGCTTTGTGCGCTGACTGATTTTCATCCCATTGAGAAACGATTCCCAACGCGTTCACAATGTCGTCCAATTGGTCCAGGAACTTCAAAACTGTGTCGTGCCGTTCAACCCAACGCGTATCGCACAGCGCGACAAGCTGGCCTTTGATAGTCTTCTTCAACACAAAATTACGCTTCGAGGACGCTGTGAAGAAATTCGTCACCTCTTCCACAGTTCCAAATGCATTTTTAACTGCTTGCACTTTGGACGATTTCGAAAGCGTCAGATTGAGCTGGTGGTTGTAACAGGGCACCCGAACAGCATGAACTGCAGTCTTCTGCAGCTCTTGTACTGCCCCTACAGCTTCCGATATGTTCACCGAACATCCGTCAGTTCCGATGCCAACACAGCTTTTGGGGTCTAGTTTGAAGTCATCAATCTTCTTGGCAACGATGCCTCCCAGCTTTACCCCAGTCAGTTTTGGTTCAACAGCAGACTCTGCCGCTGCTTGAGGATTCTCATCGTCGTCTTCACTAGGGAAATCACCTTCCTCTTCACTTCCTTGAGTATCTTTCTCTTTCTCTTCCGCCGCAAATTTGCGAGCATCTAGGAAGTCCACAAAATCCTCCCTGATTTCGTTCCTCCAGAGATACCGCAAGAACAAAGTCAGCTGAGAGATGTGCGCTACATCTGTTGTCTCGTCAAATCCAACAGAATAAAATCGGGCTTCTTGAACGCGGCTTATGATCTGCTCGCGAATGTTCTCCCCGCACAGCTCAATTAATTCGTTCTGGATCGTTTTACTAGTGAAAAGGCTTCTGGGTCCCGCCGTTGCAAAATGTTTGGCCAGTTTGACGTCTCCAACTTTCATCCGGAACCGAAGCAGAGCCCGGAAATTGCCGTCGTTTTGTGAAGACTCCTCTTGAGCAATTGGGCCGTCATCACGATGACCTCGGTAGGCGATATTTTGTCGGCCTAGAAACTCGATGTTCATCAAGATGAGAGCAAGTCTTGCTCTGTTTTCTTGGATCTTTACCAGGCGGAAGCTATCCATTTGGTTGGGAAGCTGCTCTTGCGGATTTCTTTGCTTGCGCAAAAAGTCTTCAGCACACAAGGCAGCTTCTTCGTGGTACTTCGTCGCCTCATGCTTCTGTAGGTCACCGTCTTTCCCAAGGAGCTTGGCGAACTTCATCAGAGGTTCCTTGACCAGGGTCTTCAACAGAATCGTTCTTCCTTGGCCACCGGTAGACTTCGCAAATAAAGGGCAGAACAAACAGAAGAGTCCTCTACGTGATGGAGAGAGAACGACCCAGGGAAACTTCTGTAAGTGCTGCAGGTGAAGGTGTCGTTTCTCTTCGCTTCCGCCTTTGGTGTGAACGGAGAAAGGAAAACAATAACTCGCGTTTGGTTGCCAGTGACTCGTCAAAAGGGTAGAAAGTGTTCCGTCATCAGGCCTGTTTTTTCCTGAACCTATATACAAGCCGACATCGTTTCCAAGATTGTCACAGGCAGCAGCATCTCGACAGGAATCCTTTGACGGACGTGAAATCAGTTGCTCCGTTGGAAGTGAATGTGAGGGTCCGGGCATAGGTTGTTTGCTCTTGTTATTGCCACCACCATCGCCGACTCCAGCATCTCCGCCGTCACCGAGCCCTCTGCCGTCAGCGACGTTTCCAGCGCGTACGTCGCCGCCGAGCCCAACATTGCCACCAACAATTTCAGCACCACCGTCGACGCCGCAATCACTACCGGTACCCAGTCCAGCTCTGCAACACTCAGCATCATTACTAGCGCCTCCGTTTTCACAGTCATTTCCTCTGTCATCACCATCACCACGATGATCGGAACTGAAAGCACCCTCAGAGTCAACTTCGGGACGGGACGGGGATGAGTGCTCAGGGATTTGTACCACTTTTTTAGGGGCACCGAAATAATTTCTCAAATCTCCACAGCGGTCGCTTTTCCTTTTCCTTCCCCCACTTTCGCGATTAGCCTGAAAGGAATCAAACAAAAAAGATAAATTACTACTGCTCTAATGAAATTTATCTTTTGAAAAATTCGCTTGTCAAATGTCAACGTCAATGTCGGTATCGTACAAAGAAAACATTGCACGTAGCCAAGTTAGAACAGAAACCGAACTGTGGGTTAAAATAAAAATGCAGGCAATGCTAAGAAGGCGCTTCTTTGATCACAAAAGTATTTCAGATAGGCCCTCCGTAAAACCCAATCTAGATAATAATCAAGGGACCGAGGCATTTTCGTGTCTAAAGCGGTTTTGCATTTTATTTTTGATCAGTCCGCAAGAGGTATTCCTCTATCTCGCGAATTTTAGTTAGTCTAAGATTTTTAAACCGGAACCTCAACTTTGTCCTTTTTAATTCTTTTTTAATTGCCGATTAAAATTAAACTAGTACTTCACTAGGATAAGTATGAGTATTTCAAGACAAAATAATTGGACTTCTATGAAGGACTTTGGATGATTTTCATTTGAAGTGGGTTACTTGTAACGCGAGGCGAACTATTGTCTTGTGTTTTCAGAAACTCATAGCATCCTCTTTCCGCCAATATCATAATATTCGTGCAGTAAGTTGAGTTTACATTTACGTTGATAGGTTTGTAATGTAATTTAGCGTCGGTCAATTATATTTATTCCGCGTACCCCATCACATTGTGCTCAGGTTTGTGTGTAGCCTACTTAGGAATAGAGAAACCAAATATAGGTTGCTTCATTTCACTGCTCCACAAGCTGGCACCAGTAACTCCTCATTCTATTAATATTTTACTCGATATTATACCCTAACTCATATCTTATAATGTCAAGCGTCATTGTCGAATACGTTTGTTGTTAACTTCTTCTTCTCCTCACTGTGCGTCTGGAGGTGTTCTGAAATTACCTCATTTCATGTGTTTCATGTGTAATAAACGGAAAGACTATATTTTCCGTCCTTTCAGACGCACAGGACACACAAAACCTACGAGCGAATAAAATATATAAAAAAACGCGCGAATGCTCACACTTATACATACTTAGTCACATAATAATTTAAATTTTATACATAAATTCTATTCAATAAGGCGTGAATAACGCACGTTCTGTACATTTATGGTTGCCGATTCTGCACGGGTTAAAATGTAAAATACATTTTGCAACATAGTGAGTTTGAACGATTCTATGTTTAGAGCTTTGGTTTACTCCTTCAGGTGGGAGGGACGATAAAGGGGGGTTTGGGTATTTCCGTCTACAAAAAATCACAACACAGCACACCACGACTACCTCACTTACCATAATGGTTCTAATGCCTTCGAGAATCCGCACAAAAATATCAGCGAACGCACTTGCCAACACTATCGTAAGAACGCGCACCGCGCACTGACTGTTGACTGAGACTGACCACCAAACGCTTGGACACTTCGAAAGCGAAGCTCGGCCCGGCTTGGTTCCAGCGCAGACTTGTCAGTACAGGCGCAGGCTTGACTCGCCACGGATAGGCTATTTTCTTTTCTCTTTTCTTTCCCTTCCTTTTTCTCTTTTTTTCCTTTTTTTTTCTTTCTTTCTTTCTTTCTTTCTTTTCTCTCCTCTTTCTCCCCTTTTCTCCGCCTTATCTGAAGTCAGGGGGGGGATCGCCCCCCTCGCCCCCCCCCCTAAATCCGCCCCTGAACACGTGGTTGTCTATGTGATGCATAATTTCAAGAAAAATTCACACGTGTTATTCAAAGAATTTATGGTTATGTGCTCGTAAATTTCTCTCACAGAACTTATGTTACACGGTTCATTATACATTTCTCACAGTCTTTATGCACTTGCATAAAATATTAAGAATGGTCATGGTAGGTCTGCCACGATACACGGATGGTATCGGCTCACAGGCTTAGTTACGTTTCAAACACTGAAAATCACGTTATATCTCTGCGATCGGCGTTAGAAAATTCGCACACAACTCGTCGCAGTTTATTTGCAACAGTGGCGTGCTTTTAATGTAGATTACATAATATTCACTGTTCACTTTGAAGATATTTTTCCCACCTCGTGGTCTTTGATAATGTCAGCAGTGTGGTAGAGAATGTATGTTCAACGTTCTGGTACGTCGAAAATATTATAAATTCACTATTTCACAAATTTACAAAACTCTTTCACAGACGTGAATTATACATGCCCGACTCGGCAATACAATCACAATTTGGCACACTAATGTGCTTTTGATGCACGATGCTTGTAGATAATACTTTCTTCACTCCACTGAGTTGACTTGGAAATGTGGGCTTATCAGAACCAAACGTAGATGCGTCCTCGACAGACTGGAAACGTGGTGTGTTAGATGCCGGATCAGCGTTACGGGTTCAAGGATGTACTCAAGTCGTTTAGGGACTAATTATGTCCATTTCGCATATTCGCGATGAAAATACCTTTACTGTAAACATTTAAATACACATCAATGTGGTATAAATTCATACAGAATTACAAAATTAAAAATCCTGAGGCTTGTAGAAGCAAAATATGCAATAAAATATGCTCAGAAAAAATAGTAGCATGAATCACGAAGTCAAGAGAACATCTAATATCATGAACAAGGTCGGGCTGGCTTCTGGGTGCGTTCTGTGCTGTGGCGAATCACTTACACTTTCCTTCAATGAAAATATCACCAGGATGAGCTCATACGGGCTAATATGTTCCTCCGTCGGTCCAAATAAAAATATAGGGACTGCATTTTTATTTGCTCAATCTCCTGGTTTAATTCAGGTTATATTTTTACATATCAATTCCCATCGGTGATCGATATCATGAATCGTCTTTCGTCAAAGAAACGTAGCTCCTCCATTGGGTCATTAATATCCATTTCTTCTTCTCTCCTCTAGGCGTTGATTTCTGGCGGTGCCCATCCTGTCACGTATTTCACGGAATTTCACGTCAGTAAGTTCCGTCTCTACTTCAATTTGGTGAACATCTGCCACAACAGTCTGGCGGTTTTTCTTGCGAAATTCCTCCCTCGGTGTTTGAGATGAGTATCATTTTTCTTTACGTTTCTAGAGTTGTTCAGTATACTCTCTGCTCTCCTCTGCACGTCCTCTCCAATCACGGTCTACGTGATAACGGGGATCGCGGACTCTGCTATATCCCCCGCTATATCGGTAATCTCGACGGTTCTGTCCGGTCTGCTGGGCCCGAGGTGTGTAGTTGTTCCCTCGGCGGTCGTAATCCTGGCGACGTTCGTCGTTCACCCTATTTTCAAACAGTTTTCCCCAGTAACTTCGGTTATCCGTTTGTCAATTCCTCTCGTAGGGTGCCCTTTTCCACTGACGGCGGTCAGATCCTACGTTTCTCTGCTGGTAAGCTGTATAAAGAATCTGCGTCGGCCTCGACGTCTGGCAAACCTTGTCGACCGTTGTGAGGTTCACGTTGCGGGTTTCTGCCCTAGGTCGATGAATAGCAAATTGCTCACTACTTGAGTCCAGTCTTCTTAATATCTGGTCACTCTCAAGGAAAGTCTTAGCGTTAGCTGCTATTAATACACTCTGCACGTCAGCTGGATATTGCCTCGTGATAGTGTGTATGAGCTCTTGCTCTGATAGTGATGGCTGTAGACATCGCAGTTTTGCTAATTTGGAGGAAAATAATTAGCGTACCGCGTCGGTGTGTTGGAGCTATAGCGTTTCGTGTACATCTCAGCACGAATTCCCTGCTGGATGTCACTTGACCAATAGGTCCTCAACAATGCCTCACAAAAATCCCGGTATCCGGAGAAAGAATAGCGAAATGCTCGGAACCAGGTACTGTCTTGGCCATATAGCTAACGCTCGAATACCTCTCAGGCGTAACCATAGTATCACGTAGGTAGATCTCGACAGTCGCTAAAAACTCAACTGGGGTGATACTCCCACCAGTTCCCGAGAAGTGTGCAGGCTGCTCTTCTCGTGAGTGGATGATCATCACATTCCCGCCTTGAGGATGCGCACGCATAGGTTTTGAATATAGGTGCGTTATAGTTTAGCTCTGCAGGTGGTTCCGTCTGCATAGCAGTGTTAAAAGTTCATTTTGTGGCGTTTTCGACGGCATGAACGACGGCGTTCCAGTAGACAACGGTGGTGGTTGTGACATAGTAGATTGCGACATAGTACGTTGAGACATAGTAGACACGGGTTTAGGCTGTGCCTCTATGCGCTCAAGTAACCGTTGCTCCAACTTTTGTAAGTCTGGAGTGGTTAAGTGCTCGGATTGTTTAGTGATCTCGTTCATCTACAGTTCAAGCCTCTGGATCTTCCCACGAAGACACTCGTATACCTCGTTGACAGTCTTCCTGACGTTATGGCTTAACTGCAATCGTTCTGTAATTGCGATTTCCTCGATGCGCTTTCGAAGAAAGTCGACGTCATCCTTGACGTTAGCTACCTGAGCTTCAATGGTTGTTTAGCTCAATTATGTTACCTTTTAAGATGTCAATGTCGATGCTCAGTTCCTCTATATTGGCAAGGATCTTCGCCCTAAGTTCATCCACAGTATTCCTAACGTCAGTCACGTTCCTCGAATTTGCAGCAAGCTCATCACGGAACTTAATCATGTCGTCCGCAATTCCTTTTATATTCGTGTTGACTGTGACAGCGACTCCCCTCATGTGCTTGAGTCCAGTATTCACAGTGTCAATCCCTTTCTTGACATTCTGTACAAATTCGTTGGTCTCCCAAATCTGTCCATCGACGTTCGCCACTCGACCCCCTAATTGGTCCTTGGCCTCATCGATGACATAGCGCAATTTATCTAAACAAGCGTTGACTTCGAATCTGCTGACTTTCTGGTCAGCTCGCATGTCGATTTTCACCTGTTCAATGGTCTGCTGGATCTGGGTCGTCCCTCGTTGATTCCTATCATTAATATTCGCAACATTAGTGGCTAGATCGGTCAACAGGTTCTTTACATCGTTCCTGGCGGTATTAAACTCACCTGCCAAAGTATCTAACTTATCGTTGGTTTTCTGTTGGTGTCTCAAAACGTCAACCCTGACTGCGGCTAAAGCTGCAATTAGGTTAGCATTGGCCTCTGTTCTGTTAATTTCGATATCCACTCTGGCCTGGTTTAGGTCCTCTCTAACCTGAACAAAGTTTCCTCTAACCTGACTTAAATTCTGAGTGTTGGCTTCAAGAGTGCCCCTAATTTCATTGAGTGCAGCAGTATTTGCAATTACAGATGCGTTAGCAATGCCTAAGACAGTAGTATTGTTGTCCAAGTCCCCACGGATTTCACCCAAGTCACTTCTAACTTGACCTAAGTCCCCTCCGACTTTTTCCACATTACCATTGACTTGGCCTTATTCTCCTCTAATCAGGTCCAGCTTAGCGTTCACAGTCGCGATCATCCCCTCAAGAACACGACGTAACGTCGCCTCATCCATGACACTCAGATACATTTTAGCGAAGGTAAATGGATATCCTTAACTTAAGCCTACAACTATGACGAGGAAATTATTATGGTAGAAAGTTTGCATTTCAAGAATAAACGTCACGAGTACAGCTGGATTCCACAATCGAAGTTCTTCTACATTTAACAACAACAACAACAACAAGCAAAACAACAAGTTACATTAAATTAGGTTGAAGCACGAGAAAAATCGAATCTTCTCACCTGAAATTTACTGTACAATGTAATAATGCTTCACCCCATGGTCTAACATCTAATGAATGCCATGCGGGTAATTGAACAGCAGTATGATCTCTGAATTCGTCCCAGTCCGGTCAATTGGCCTTTAAACATTAAATATTTAATCCTCTCAGAAACAACTAGGATCTGATTGCCTCCATGTCCACATCGGCCACAACGGTTGGACGCCAAGAAAATAAGATATAGTGTATGTGCCCGTCAGAGGAAATTGCCGGGATGCCATCAACCGAAATGTTAGTCCAGACAGTCCCATCTGTCAAACACACAACCTGAGAGGATCGGATGCACTTATTTTAAGGTTAGCGTAGCACGAGTACTATGGTCCCTGGGGATCAGGTCCATACATGGAGGATATGTCATAGACAGCCAAAGAAGTACCGTACACCCTCAAACAAAAAGGTAATAAAAAATCATCCAGGCTTAGGTAAAATCTCGTGAACATGATTTTGCAATGAAACAAATCCCTTCGGAGGGTTTGTTCGACTAATCCGCAAAGCTCATAAATAAAATAAATAAAGATATCAAGGCCCTAACTGAATCTAGGTTAAAATCTCTCGGAAGTCCTTTCACACAAGGAAAGTAAAGCAACAACAATAAAGCTTGGAATTTGGCACGAAAGGCGATCCCTACGCATTTATAAACAGGTGACTAATATCGGAATTTACATTTAACAGGACAACAAAGCCAAGCCTAGGTTATGAGGGCACCTCTTCCGAATTTTTATTTAACTTGAATTCATTTAGCTAAGCCCTGACATGATGAAAAATTACGGCGAGAAGCGTCCGTAAAAATAATTACGACAACCAAAGTCTAATAATAAAAAACATCTGATGACAACAAGTGTACAACAATACGGGTACAAGATAGGTAAACACATAAATAAATCACTGACAACATAGGCTTTCTTATTGTAAATCCTGCATACACGAATCAAGGCGCTGTTGGCCTTCAATTGTCATGTGAGTGTGTGTAAATTATGTTGAACACAGCGTAGTAATAACCACGTCTTATGAGTATGCGCTCCACCAGTTACGTACTTTTGGTCCTGGCGCCACTCCGTCAGTCTAAAATATAGTGTCAGCTTAATACAATGTCACTGACCTCTGGGGAATGCTTAAGCACATGGCATCAGTAGGCAAGCAAAATATAGGTTCAAGCTTAGATCAATCAATCAAGCATGAATTAGTTTAAATAGTTTAGATAAATTAGGCTTCATGAATATAGTCGTAGGTTTAGGTTCCCAAATTGGTTTTATATCGAATACTGATGATTACCCATGACACAGGCTGAATACACAATAATAGTGAGTCAGCTCTGAGATCATCACAAGATCGGTGACTTCCTGTCAGAAGAATAACACAAGCTAACAACGGCTCGGCAATTCAATAACACTAGCTATTAGCGGCTCACGCATGGCTCGCATAATGAACCTCGGTACAAGCCTGGCAACATTGCTCAGTTCATTTCCGGCAACAACAATAATGGTTGCGGTTATTAATCCTTCCAGCAACAGTGCACACTACATGCACTAAAATAACTTCAATTAACTAGCCTTATGCAAAGTGTCATCATGGTCATGATAACATTGGGTAAACCTTTCGTCATTACCCAACATCCATGAAGTTACTCCTATTAGAACTGTCGCCTCAAATAGCGATCTCAATGTGACGCGATGATCATTCATATTACGAAATACCAATCAGCTGACTGGCCTATATTTAAGATGCGTTCCTTGACCTTGTCAAAAGTACATGTTGTTGTTTGAGTCTTCAGTCTTTTGACTGGTTTGATGCAGCTCTCCATGCCTCCCTGTCCTGAGCTAATCGTTTCATCTCTACATAGCTACCACACCCTACATCCGAGGCAATCTGTTTAACATATTCTAACCTTGGTCTACCCCTACAGTTCTTGTCCTCGACCCTTCCTTCCATAACTAAGCTTGCTATTCCTGGGTGTCTTAGTATGTGTCCTACCAACCTATCTCTTCTCTTCATTAGCAGTCACCAGAAACATCTCTCCTCTCCCACTCGTCTTAATACCTCTTCGTTTGTAACCCTATCTACCCATCTGATCTTCATCATTCTCCTGTAACACCACATTTCAAATGCTTCAATTCTCCTCTTTTCTGCTGCACCGATAGTCCAAGTTTCACTTCCATAGAGCGCCACGCTCCAGACAAAGGCTTTCAAAAATGACTTCCTAATACCTAAATCTATATTCGATGTCAACAGATTCCTTTTTTGTAGGAAGGCTTTCCTTGCCTGAGCCAACCTACTTTTTATATCCTCTTTGCTTCGTCCATCACTGGTTATTCTGCTTCCTAAGTAACAGAAGTCTCCAACTTCCTTCAGCTTTTCACCTGCCAATTTGATCTCCATAGAAGTTTCTGATTTATTTCGGCTGCATTCCAGTATTTTTGTTTTACATTTATTAATTTTCATCATGTATTCATTCTGTAAGACGGATTACATACCATTCAAAAACTGATTCAAATCCTCAGGCGTGTCGGCCAAGATGACGATGTCATCAGCAAATCTCAGAGTTGAAATTATTTCTCCTTGAATCTTCACTCCCACTTTGAATTTTTCTCCAATTTCCTTCATTGCTTGTTCAATGTAAAGATTGAAAAGTATGGGTGATAAGTTGCAGCCTTGCCTTACACCTTTCTGAATACCAGCTTCTCTCTCATGTCCTTCAGCTCGAATGACTGCTGTCTGGTTTCTGTATAGATTGTATATCACCCTCCAACCCTGTACTTTATTCCAATAGATTTCAAAATGTCAAACAATTTAGTCCAATCAACGTTATCAAAAGCCTTTTCTAAGTCTACAAATGCCATGAACGTTCTCTTACCTTTCCTTATTCTACCTTCCAAAATCAGCCTAAGACTTAGTACAGCTTCCCTTGTTCCTACATTTCTCCTGAAACCAAACTGGTCTTCACCCAACTCCGTTTCTATCTGGCTTTCAATCCTCTTGTAAATTATTCTAGACAGGATCATTGAAGCATGAGTAATCAAGCTGATTGTACGGTAATCTTCACATCTGTCAGCTCCCACTTTCTTTGGTATAGGGATGATAACATTCTTCTTGAAATCAGGGGGTACCTCACCTGTCTCATAAATCCTACACACCAAGTGAAATAACCTGATCAGACCTTCATCTCCTATGCAGCGTAGCAACTCAATCGGTATATCATCTATGCCTGGTGCTTTGTTCCTACCTAAGTCCTCTAATGCTCTGTCAAATTCTGATCTCAATATTAAATCTCCTTTTGCATCCTCATCAATTTCCTCCTCCCTTTCCATTACATGATTCTCAATCTCCTTTCCCTTATACAAGCACTCTATGTAAGCTTTCCATCTCTCAACCTTTTCTTCTCTATCTGTTATGGCTTTCCATTTGTGTCCTTAATATTACAGCACTTAGTCTTCTTTTCCCCAAAAGTATTCTTAATCCTTCGATAAGCTGTGTCTACTTTTCCTAATTTCAGACAATTTTCTATACCTGCACATTTCTCTTTCAACCATTCTTCTTTTGCTTCTTTGCACTTCTTGTTAACCTCATTTCTCAGACGTCTGTATTCTGCTTTCCCCTTTTCATCTCTTAGATTCTTGTGTTTCCGCCTTTCATCCATCAATTCTAGTATATCCTGAGTGATCCACGGTTTTCTACCTATTCTTTCTTTCCTACCAATGTTTTCTTCTGCGGATTTTGTTATTTCATTCTTCAAAAGTGCCCATTCGTCTGCAATTGAAGTCCGTTTAGGATTTTTCATTAGTCCTTCCGTTATACTCTTCTTGAACCTTTCGTTTACATCCTTTACTTTCAGTCCGTCTATTGCCCACCTTTTTGGCTTTTGACTTTTCTTCAGTTTCTTCAACTTTAATCTGCATTTCATTACAACCAGATTGTGATCAGAGTTTATGTCAGCACCGGGATATGTTTTGCAATCCAAAATCTGGTTTCGAAACCTCTGCTTGACCATAATGAAGTCGATTTGGTAACGCCCTGTATTTCCAGGTCTCATCCATGTGTATATTCTTCTATTGTGGTTATTGAATAAGGTGTTAGGTATGGCCAACTCATGCTCGGTGCAGAATTCCATTAGCCTGCTTCCTCGATAATTCCTTTCACCTAATCCAAAATCTCCTACTATCTTCCCTCTCTCTCTTTCCTACCACAGCATTCCAATCTCCCATTACTATAACATTTTCATCACCTTTGATATACCTCAGAATTTCATCTATTTCTTCGTAGACCTTTTCAACATCCTCATCATCAGCTTGGCTGGTAGGCATATAGACTTGTACCACTGTGGTGTACGTAGGTTTAGTATTGATTTTTGCTACAATAATCCGTTTACTACATTGCTCATAATATTCCACCCGCTGTCCAAGTTTCCTACTCAATATGAGACCAACCCCTGCTTGGCCATTGTTTGATTTAGTGCTAATGACCCTATAGTCTCCTGACCAAACGTCCTGTTCTTCCTGCCAGCGCATTTCACTAATCCCAACCAAATCCAACCTCAACCTATCCATTTCCCGTTCTAAGTTTTCTAACTTTCCACTTCCTAGCAGACTTCTAACATTCCACGCTCCGATCCGTAGAATGTCAGATTTCCTCTTTGTCACTTTTGTGATGTTAACCCCCTCTCGAGTAGTCCCCACCCGGAGATCCGAACGGGGGACTAGTTTACCTCCGGATTGAAATTTTACAAGGGAGGAGGCCATCATCACATGTAATTATGCATAGAGAGGTGCATGTCCTCGGGAAAAGCATACGGCTGTAGTTTCCCGTTGCTTTCAGCCGTGCAGCAGGACGCAGTGTAGCCATTATTTGGCTTATATTATCAATATCTTAACCGTCTATAAGACTAGTAAAGAATTGATTTATTCTGTAAGGCTGCTACTCCCTTTCAGAATAAGTAAAGAGCAATTCTACTAACAAAAATACTAACCTTCTACCGTACTAACAATTAAATACCAATATTCTACTAACAAACAAAAAATACTAAATTTCCACCAACAACAAATACTACGACTAAAACAGTCTGTCACCAGGCACACTCACATGCACCCTCACACATCACAGTCTACTGAAACAATGAACTATAACTAATAAACAATGCAACTGCTACCAGACACACTCTTAATATCTGAAATATTGAATCCATTCAAAGTTCATACTATGTGTCGAAGAAGGCCCTAAAATTTATGTTTGAAAAGTTTTTTGATAGCACGAACCATTGACCAAAGGGGTGGGAAAAAGTGGGTTTTTCGGGAAACATTAATCATATCTCTGTTAATAGGCACAATATCAAAACCGCACAAAATTGACAATATTCCTCCAATAATTACCTAAAACTTTTGTCTGAAAGAATTTTTGATATGAGCCACCATTACGCCACGGGGTGAACAAAATGATTTAAATTATAAGAAAATGCCAAGTGCCAAGAGAGGTTGCCATGACAACTTTACTTTTAATTGATAAGGGATGAGCCATCAGCAGTTGCTATGACAACGCCACTGCACGAGATAACATTCAGTTTTCCATCTGTCTGTGGGAAGCGACTTCGGTATCGGAACTGGTAGCATGCTGAACATCTATGCCCAAGGTCGCGGGTTCAAACCCGGCTGAAGTCGTCGGATTTACTAACAGCGCTAAAAAACCTGAGTTTGCTTTCCTTCGGAGTGGAAGTTCCAACGTTCGTTGCGAGTTGCTGATTGAGGTGGCATCTAGTAGCCAAGTTCACAGCTAGGTGTCGTTGACGGTAGTATATTAGGAAGATTTCATTAGAAAGCTAACTATTGCACACAGTTATGTGACTTCAGAATACGTATTACAATAATCAATAGTCTAGGTCTCACATGTAGCGGTGCGGTGACTTCCGGGTACCGTAAACTGGTTTTCGCTGGCTCGACCTTGGGCAAGTGTGTAACTAACTGCACTCAAAACTCCTGCGTCTGGCAGTGAAATATTACACTCATTTAAGCAAAGATTCACATGATAAATTCCTATACTCTGTATTTCAAAACAAAGAACGTGAAGGAAATAGCGGGAGCTTGGAACAGCTGAGCTCTGTTGGCAAGTTTTTATTGCAGATGTAGATCAGCTGATTCGAATAATACACAGGGCTACACTCTGGACATTATTTCGCCGAGGACAGTCAAATAGAGAAATATGGTACATAAATAAATAACATGCCGCAACTATACTACCATTATCAACGTTATTCAATAAATTCGAGAAAGAGGCCAAACATTCGACAGCTATATAAATATAATAAAAAATACAAACACAAAGTAATCTGATGATGAATATATCAACACTCTCCATGCAATGATTATCCTTCAAGACGAAACAACATTCACAGTTTACAGCAGTTGAACACAGAACACAGAAATAACAAAATAACACCAAGCACACTCACTCACTGTATCACGACTCAGTACGGTTAATACAAAATTTCTTTTGAGATTCCACAAAAATATTGTTAAGGTAAAGAAGTATTTAGCGTTGAGCAAACAAACAAGCTGCTCTGAGCAGACTTTATTGCCGTGTTTTTATAATGTCGATTTGCAGGCTATTGAATGACACGTGACAATTTGAACACTACGGTATGACGGGAAACAATAACTTGTGCTGTATTCGTAAGTTAGTATCGACTGCCGCGAACTCGATGCTAAAAGTAAACGAAACGATGACAATGAAACTAACTCAAACTCAGACAGCGGTTAGCAAGCGACTGAACCATGAGCAATGCGCTGGCAATGTGTGTTGCTAATTATCAATATCCAGCCAATAGGATCCCGTGGCGGCCATTTTATGATCGTTCCCGCCAAATATGCCTGGTTCTTACTCTGGAAATAGTGTATAGTGTGTGACGTATTTATTGACGAAATTCTTCAGTTACTCCTCAATAATTATGCATCTACAAGAAACCGCAAGGCATTCTGTTTGGATGGACCAGGTGGTACCAGAAAGACTTCTGTATATCAGTGATTACTCCAAAGTTGCATTGATTTAGGAATGCAAGTCATTTCGGTAAGGTGGTCTGTAATTGCTGCTATGTTGCCTCCTCATGGTCGTACAGATCACAGCCTCTAAATTTACATGAACATTTGGTATCAGCAAAGAGGCTAATATTATTCGTTCTGCTAAGCTCATAATATGGGATGAAGCACCGATGGCAAACAAACATTCTTTATTGTGCATCAACCGGTTACTGGAAGAAATATTGGATAACGATGTACCTATCGGTGGAAAAATTATCATATTAGAAGGAGACATCAGACAAGAATTACCTGTTGTTCCTCATGCATCAAGATCTGCTATAGTATCAAATTCAATTAGGTTTTCACCTCTGTAGCCACTTTTCAAAATTTTTAAACTTAACAAAAAATATGCGAGCTAAGGCAGATGAATGTGAATTTGCAGACTTCCTCTTGAAAATCGGTAATGGAATGACGAGAACTTTATCGACTTGCCTTCTTCGATAATTACAAATACAGACATCGTCAATGAAGTTTATGGCAAACATTTATTTTCATCCTCTCATGAAAGCTTCAATTTCTCCACGACTGCGATTCTTGCTCCGAGAAATGAACATTGCCATGAATATAATAGGGTAGTTTCAGATCTACTTCCAGGAACTTGTACATCTTACACGAGTGTGAATACATTGGTAACTGAGGAAGAAAGTGAAGTTTTGCAGTTTCCCTCGGAATTTTTGAACAGCCATGAGATCAGTGGTCTACCTCCACATGTGCTGACTTTGAAAGAAGGTGCCATTGTAATGCTCCTTAGGAATGTCAATGCAACTAAATGATTACTGAACGGGACGAGGTTAATAGTTAGAAAAATGTACGACAATATCATAGATTTAGAAGTTCTAACTGGTGTGAATAGTGGGGATCGAATACTGCTACCTCGTGTAGATTTGTCATCATCAGACACTACAATGCCGTTCTATTTTAAACGAAGACAATTTCCTATTGCACCAGCGTTTTGTATTACGATCAACAAAGCGCAGGGTCAAACGCTTCTTCGAGTCGGAATCTACTTCCCTGATCTTGTTTTTAGCCACGGAAAATTGTATGTTGCCTTATCCCGAGGAGAAACATATAATGATGTAAAAGTAGAAATTAAACTTAAGGTTTGACGCACAGCGAACATTGTCTGGAATGGAGTATAGTGAAATGATTGTTATAAACTATTACATAATGTCGTCATTTTTAACTCCAATACTGAAAACTAATGCCGAGGAGCAGCACGGGCACCCTAGTCTTATATGTAAATATGGAAATGTATATCTGTCCGAGTTTAATGGACTCCGACACCGTTAAACCGATTGCATTGAAATTTTGTTGAATTGTAGTGCACACCCCAAGGAAGGTTTTTGGCAACAATAATTGTAGATAGCCCTCTCCATTCCATTTATTTATTCCCTTTGGAACAAATTCACACCGTTTTACTTGCATCAAATCTTTACCGTTTCACCGATCTGAACCGAATACTATGTACTTACCATTTGGAACAAGACGAGTAATACTGTATACTTGAAAATTAGGACAGCCCTCTCCATTCCCTTCATTTAGGCCCTTTGGCACAAATACTGAATTTCCATGCCCCAAAAGCTTTATTAATGAAAAGAGAGCATTTCTCAAAACAATAGGGAAGCGACGAGACCAACTGATAGGACATGTCTATCGCCACAATGACTTTATGGTAACTGTGTTAGATGGCATAATTCGGGGCAAGAGAGGAAGAAGGCGACCGAGACTGCAATACATCGAACAGATCATAACAGATGTTAATGTCCATTCATACAGAGACATGAAGAGACTGACTGGCGACAGGGAAGAATGGAAGAGGAGGATTGCTGCCTACCAATCTACGGATTGAGAACATGATTGAATGACAAGCTTTATAATTTTATTACAGGTCGTTATCACGAGGATGGGGACTTACAGCATTGGCGAGGATTCGTTATTTTACAGTATCAGCGGAAAAAATGTCATTTTCCTTGCTTCTATGCATTCTTTAATTGATTTTATCCGTTTTGCTGACAAAATCCATACCAACTTTTAGGGTATTTTTTATACAGGTGGTGACACTGTTCGAACGGAAGTTCTCGACACTGGCGTCTATCAATTTAACAGTCTGTTATTCATTCATGCAAATATTATCTCTTACAGAGACAGATCAAGCAGAATGTGACCTTGAGGTTTGGCGTTGCCATGGTAACGTTCACCAATTTCGCAGACCGGGAATAGTTTTCTGGCAATATCTTGGAAACCGTTCGCTTTCGGGCCTTAAAACGTGGGGTTCGTGGGTACCATGGACATTGCTTCTCGCATTGGCATGCGTAAATCGAGCCACGTCCCATCTTTCTATGAGAAAATCGACGAGTCTCATCCAATCCCTAATCTTTTCTTATATAGGGGCAGATGACCTCGTAGTTCTGCCCCTTAAAACAACAATAACTAACTAACTAACTCTTCCTACATTTAGAAATGAAATGTCCTGTATATCTGTCCTAAATGAATGGACGAGAAAATATAATAAAAGTATTTTTTACGTCTTGCAGTTTCGGAAACCAACATGATATTTTGATGTACTGTGTTGTTCATAGAGGTGGATTGTGGGGTCTGAAACGAGGAGTGATTTTGAGTCTAATTTTATAGTCTCTGCGCCGCTTATTGTATATGAGTATTTGGATCTTTACGACGGTTTACCAAGGTATGATTGTTTCTATTTTTCACGGTATGCGGTCTTACTGTTTATGGATTATTTTTGTTACTTGAATGGTTCTGTTTGCAAATATTTAACTGCTTTTTGTCGTTTTCTGACTTTATATACAGCCAAATTTCACAGACTACTGTGAGGTATTCGACCGACTCTCCTATTAGTTTATTAAGTTTGCCTTATAAATCTTACTGGTCAATTGCGCAAACCGATTTGAATAAAATTGGTATTTTGTCTTTCACGGCCAAGGAAATCCCGCAAAAAACACAGCGTAAACCTATAAAAGAACCTGAATTTTAATTGCTTGGCCGTGATTGCCATTATAGAATCTTTTTGGAAGCCTTTATAGGGAGGTGAAAGACTGTTTGAGCGTTCAGCTCTCGCAGGTAATTACCGCAAGTACACCAGATAAAATTCAGGTAACGCGCAGTTCGATATTCCTTTCTGGGTCCCCAAATTTACAACAAGAGCTCGCTGATTACCCCTCTCGGAGTTGCTAGGCGAAACCCCTCACAAGGCCGGCATAAACTCAGAAATATTGATGTGTTTAAAATGGTTTTGATATTGTTACTTGAAATGATTACAGTTTGTTTTGTTACTTTTACTCTAAATCATGACATGATACGTAGTTTGCACATTATTACTTACTGCCGATATGGCAATTGCTACCGAGTTTGATAGGGTTAGATTGTCTCGTGGCCGTAAGGTGTCTCTGCACTCACATGAGTGGATCTCATTTGTGTGGGTGGACATATAGATTCTTAGATGATTCGTTATTCCCCTAATCAAATGCATATATTATTGTGAAGCTGAGATTCTAAGAGTTTATCTGTGGACAGCCATTATCCTCTTCAAATGTTGCTGTTCGACAATACACGCAAGGTCAATACAATGAAGATAAAGAAATTCATTGTCCCTTAAAATGTAATAGTTAGGCCTATGATTAAAATAGGCTCCTTAAATATTCAGTTATATTAGCGAAGTTTAAGGATTAATCTATTGTAAGCTACAAGTAGTATAGAGCCATCGTACCCACGTACTTAACAATTTCATCACAATTTTTGATCAGATAAAAACACGCACAACGACTTTGAGTGGCAAAATATTGCTCATTATAACCTTCCTCCGGGTTGACACAGCGAGCAAAGCTACGATATCCTAATATCCAGTAATTGTGATCCCGAGCAAGGCCGGGCTTAAGAGCTGGTGTATATATAAACAAGAAGTTCCGTGACGAACTAAAGAGCTTACTTTTCTCAAAATGTAAGATTCATGCCAATGATTAATCTCTATGAACCTAATTATAATAGTGACGAAATTGAGTTGGTAATATCGAAATATCTAATTAGTTCAAAATATAACTGGCATAATGTAGCCTAATAGAGCACCACAGTTGGCGGTACTGGTGACTGAATATATTCCTAGTTCTATCTCTTAAGGCACAGAATACAAAATTTGATTGAAGTCCAATGGATAGCATGGACGTTGCATTTAGTTAGACATTGGACCTATCAGCGCGCGTAAAATCATGTTGGCATCAATGTCATGCATGTGTTGGTCAGAAATAATCCGAACTATTATGATCTATTGTTGTGCCAATTCGATGAAATCCATTTATTTGTATAGAAGTTACATGTATTTTAAAACTGGACCAATCAGCAGGCTTAGAATCATGTTGGAAGCACTCACGTATATTAGTTACTCCAAATTAATCTAGAATGTAAGGTACTATATGTGTGCAAAATTTGGAGCTGTTGGCTTAAATACTTTGTGATATATTGATATTAGGGTAAAAAAATATAGACAGCATTTATTAACAGTTGGCAGCCCTGGCTGCTCTTAAGAATACGCATGGTCATATATGTTATAGTACACATACCACATACAAAATTTGGTTGAAATCCAATTGATAGTATAGAAGTTACATGTATTTACAATTGGTCCTATCAGCTGGCTTAGAATCATGTTGGAAGTACTGACGTCCATTAGTTACTCCAAATTAATCTAGAATGTCAGGTACTATACGTGTGCATAGTTTTAAGCTGTCGGTTGGCATACTTTCTGATATATTGGTACTTGGATGAAAACAAGAGAGAGTGCATTTATTAGCAGTTGGCAGCCCTGGTGGCTCTTAAGATTACGCTCAGTCATATCAGTCTATGTACGCATAGTGCATACGATATTTGGTTGAAATCCAATCGATAGTGTAGAAGTTATATGCATTTAAAAATGGGACCTATCAGGAGGCTTAGAACACTGTCATGAATGGCCTCCTGGATATTAAACTTAAATATTCACATCTATATACGTGCTAATTTTGTCATAGCTCCCATGCGTACCTTCCATGATATACAACATGGACCTGAAATTTCAACTGCGATTTTTCAGCAGTTTGTAACACGGATATCATTTTCAAATACGGTATTGAGATATTCAGATAGAGACCTTTACTCATACCAAATTAAGTTGTGCTTGCCACAGCTGTTTAGGAGTTGTTATGGGGACGGAACACACACAGACAGACAGACAGAAGGACATACAGACAGACACACATTTTCCCGGATCGATCGCATAAGTCCACATTTTCCTCATTTTTACAAAATGCGAAAAGTAGGCTAAAAGGAATGTTTGTTTGTTCGTCTTTTATGCGTTCATAAACCATTCATCCGATTGCGATAAAATTTTAGTGAGTTGTTGCGCACACTCCCGGGATGGTTATAGGCATAATTAGTCTAATTCAAAACAGACAGCGCGCGAGTAGTTCAAACAAATAAGTGTTGGCAATGCGTTTATATACAAATCAAGCGTTTGCAATCAAATTTTGGTGACTCGTTCTGCACACCTCCGGGGAAGTAATAGGCATAGTAAATCCAAATTGCAATAGATAGCACGCGTGTAGCTTCAATAAAATTGCGTGCGAATCGTTTCAACAAAGTCCCACATGCGTTCATATACCATTCATCCCATTGCCATGAAACATGGGTGAGATGTTGTGTAAACGTCAGGGAAGGTTTCTGGCTTAGTAAATTCACTTTACATTCGGTAGCGCACGAGTAGATTCAACAAATGGGCGACAACGGGCGAAGCGTTTCAACAAAGTCCCGTTTGCGATCATATACCATTCGTCCGATAGCAAAGAAACATGGGTGAGATGTTGGGTACACTCCAGGGAAGGTGTCTGACTTAGTAAATCCATTTTACAATAGGTAGCGCACGAGTACTGTAGATTCAACACATAGGTGACGACGTGCGAAGCGTTTCAACAAAGTCCCGTATGCGTTCATAAACCATTCGTCCGATAGCAATGAACTTGGGTGAGATGTTGTGTACACCGCAGGGAAGGTTTGGGGCTTAGTAAATCCACTTTACAATAGGTAGCGCACGAGTATATTCAACAAATGAGTGACGACGCGCGTAGTGTTTCAAAAAAGTCCCATATGCTTTCATATACCATTCGGCCGATAGCGATGAAACTTGGGTGAGATATTGTCCACACTTTAGGGAAGGTTTCTGGCTTAGTAAATCCACTTTACAATAGGTGCGCACGAGTAGATTCAACAAATGACCGACGACGCGCGTAGTGTTTCAACAAAGTCATGTATGCATTCTTATACCATTTTTCCGATATCGATGAAACTTGGGTGAGATGTTGTGTATACTTCAGGGAAGGTTTCTGGCTCAGTACATGCATTTTACAGTAGGTAGCACACGAGTAGATTCAACAAATGAGCGACGGCACGTGAATCGTTTCAACAAAGTCCCGTATGCGTCCATATACCATTCATCCGATTACGATGAAACTTTGGTGAAATGTTGTGTACCCTCCAGGAAAGGTTTCTGGCTTAGTACATGCATTTTACAATAGGTAGCGCACGAGTAGATTCAACAAAAAGGTGACGGCACGCGAATCGTTTCAAGAAAGTCCCTTATGTGTTCATATACCATTCATCCGATTGTGATGAAACTTGGGTGAATCGTTGAGTACACTCCAGGGAAAGTTTCATGCTTACTAAATCCATTTTATATTTCGTAGCGAACGAGCAGATTCAACAAATGAGTCATGGTGCGCGAATTGTTTAAATTAAATCTCGTATGCGTTCATATACCATTCTTCCGATTGCGATGAAACTTTGATGAGTTGTTGTGTACACGCCAGGGAAGATTTTCGACTTAATAAATCCATTTTACAATAGGTAGCGCAGGAGTAGATTCAAGAAATTAGTGACTATGCGCTAAGGGCTTCAACAAAATCCTATATGCGTTCACGTACCGTTCATCGATTGCGCTGAAACTTTGATGAGTTGTTGTATACACTTACGTGAATGTTTCTAACTTAGTAAATCAATTTCACAGTAGGTAGCGCCTGAGTTGATTCAGCAAATGTGTGACAGCGCACGAAACGTCTTACCAAAATTCCGTATGCGTTCTTATGCCATTCATCGGATCGCGATGAAACATTGGTGAGTTGTTGTTCAGGCTCCCACGAATGTTTCTGAATTAGTTAAACCATTTTACGATAGTTAAGAAGCACTTAACGGAAATAGAAAGAGAAATTGTGTATCCAAAATCACTTCAAGAAACAAAATTACAACGCCAACATTTTCTTGATTGGTATTGCAACGCATGCCGGGTTCTGCTTGTATATATAAAAAAGAATGTTTGTTTATTTGTTCGTCTTTTATGCGTTCTTGAACAATTCATACGATTGCCATCAAATTTTGATGAGTTGTTGTGCACTCTCCCGAGATGGTTATAGGCATTGTAAATCGAATTTACAGTAGATAGTGCGCGAATACTTTTAACAATTGTGTGTTGGCGCGCGATTCGTTTCAACAAAGTCCCACATGCATCATTATGCCATCCATCCGATTGCGATGAAACATTGGTGAGTTGTTGCCCACCCCAGGGATGGTTTTAGACATAGTAAATACAATTTAAAATAGTTCGCGCGCGAGTAGTGTGAACAAGCGAGTGTTGGCACAAGAATCGTTACAAAAAAATCTCACATTTCCCAGTTGGTAGCGCACGAGTAGATACCCACCATTAACAAGACGAGTAAAACTATCTACTTGAAATTTCGGACAGCCCTCTCCATTCCATTCATTTAGGCCCTTTGGTACAAATACTGAATTTGTTTCTTCGTCTTTTATGCGTTCATACACCATTCATCCGATTGCGATCAAATTTTGGTGAGTTGTTGTGCACACTCACGGGATGGTTATAGGTATAGTAAATCCAATTTACCATGGACAGCGCGCGAGTAGTTTTAACAAATGAGTGTTGGCGCGCGATCGTTTCAAAAAGTCTCGCATTCGTTCATGTCCCATCCATCCGATTGTGATGAAACTTTGGTGAGTCGTTGTGTATACTCCGGCGAAGATTTCTTACTTAGTAAATCTATTTTACAATAGGTAGCGCACTAGTGGATTCAACAAAAGTGTGACGATGCGCGAATCATTTCTACGAAATCCCGTATGCGTTCATATACCGTCCATCCGATTGCAATGAAATTTTGGTGAGTTGTTGTGTCCTTAAAAGGTTTCTCACTTAGTAAAATCATATTACAATAGTTAGTGCACGTGTAGATACAACAAATGTGTAACATAGTGCGAATTGTTTCAATGAAGTCCCGTATGCATTTATATACCATTCATGTGAATGCGATGAAACTTTGGTGAGTTGTGTACACTCCTGCGAAAGATTGTGAATTAGTACATTCATTTTTGCAATAGGTGGCGCACGAGTAAATTCAACAAAAGGGTGACGGTGAGCCAATCTTTTTAACGAAGTCCCGTACGCGTTTATATACCATTCATCCTATCGCGATGAAACTTTGGTAAGTTGTTGTGTACACTCCTGCAAAGGTTTCTGACTTAGTAAAACCATATTACAATAGGTAGCGGACGAGTAGATACAACAAATGAGTGACAGCGGGCGTAGATTTTTTAATTATATAATCCCATATGCGTTCATAAACCAATCATACGATTGCGATGATACTTTGGTGAGTTGTTGTGTACACTCTTGCGAAGTTTTCTGACTTAGTGTAACCATGGAATGTGGCTACATTAGTAAATCCATATTAAAATAGATAGCGCACGAGTAGATTCAACAAATGAGAGACAGCGTCGTGCAAATCGTTTCAATAGAGTCCAGTATGCGTTTATATACCTTTCTTCTGATTGCGATGAACTTTTGATGCGTTATTGTGCACGCTGCAACGAATGTTTCTGAATTAGTAAATCCATTTGACAAAAGATTAGAGGCAGTTAACGGAAAAAGAAAGAAAATATTATGTATCCAAAATCACTTCAACAAACTAAGTTACAACGCCAACATTTTCTTTGTTTGGCGTTGCAACGCATGTCGGGTACAGCTTGTAAATTATAAATAAACTTTTGAACTGACGGTGGTTTTGGAGTCTGGGGGATGTGAAACGCGAAGATATGTTGATATTCTCCAAGTCGCAACGTGGTGCTCGTTCCAATAGGTAGCAACTTAGCACTTAAAGGGTTAAAGCCTATGGTACATATTTCTTCTCCTCTGTTACAGACTGTTCTCAATCATCTAAGGATGAGTGTAGCAGCGGTAAGTGTTCTTAGCATCATTCTGCTACAACCAGCTTCAACGATGGTGTTCCTTGATCTGAACGAGCATCAACACAACAATACCTTCGGAAACGCCTCACTACTGATTTCCACATTACTGGACGATCATAACAATGAAGTCAGTAATATTTTAACAGTGTACATGGACAGACGTAACCTCAGCTCTCTCTCCACAATATTACTACACTTCATACACAAGCGATGTTACACTGGTGTACAGTTAGTAAATGGTGAGGAAATAATTAGGAAGGAACAGTTCTACAAGAGTAACTCATATCTCCTCTCCTTTCATCAGTGTTCCAGCGAAGTTGTTAATCAGAGTGTCGCCCATCTCAGTCAACTGAGTGGTTGGAACCCGCGAGGAAGGTTCCTCGTGGTCATTAACTCTGCTATGGACAGCTGTGAGTCCTCTGTGTTTCAAGTATTGTGGCGATACAAGATACTGAATGTACTGGTCTCTATATGGACCTCAACGAGCGGAGAGAAGGAGCAAATCAAGACATTCATCTACAATCCTTTTGCTAAGGGAGGTGCTATTGTTGTTCGTGATGTATCGAATGAACCTATCAATACCGTATACTCTAAGAAACCTCTTGATCTACAAGGTAATGGTGTCAAGTTAAGTACAGGCACCAAGCCATATTTAACTACTGATGCTGACGCAAGAAATATAGCTGTATTTCTTTCTCGCATTAATGCAGTGCCACAATTCGTTGAAAACACTGAACGAAATGAATACATAGCAATGAGTAAGGGTTTGCTTGATCTATCAATGAACCGTTACATATTGAAATATGAAGTTGAGTTAATTCACCCACACCGGTATGATAGCCTCGTGTTTCTGGTGCCAAAGTCTAAACACATTCCACAATATAAAAAATTGTTCCTTTCGTTCGATACAATGGTTTGGGCTTTCATAATTTGCAGTATTCCTTTATTAGCCTTGTCGTGGCATCTTATCCAACTTCTTAAGGGAACAGCTGTTCCAAGTTTCTCCACCAATTTACTCCTCACCTTTACCACATTTTTGTCAGGTGCCTTGCCAACTATGCCAAGTGTGTTGTCAGACAGGCTGGTTGTTATATTCTGGGTACTCTTCAGCCTCATAATAACCAGTGCATTTCAAGGCACTCTAACTAGCTTTCTGAGCGTCACTAAATATTATCCGGAGATCAACAATTTCCAAGAGCTCTACAAGTCTGGATTAAACATCGCATATCCATATGGCCACTTGAGATTGATAACTCCTTCTCTGGAAATCAACTTCCCACAGTTGATCCAGAAAGTAAGAGAAAATGATAAAAGCATAGAGCAGTATATGTATGATATACCGCTTTATAGAAATGTGTCTGTCATCACGACTTGTTCTCTCGCCGATATTCTGATTAGGAAGTTGGAAATATCCAACAAGGGAAGCAGTTCCATTCACGTAATGGAGGAAAGGATTGACGGAATATATTTTAATTATATAACTCCTAAATATTCTCCTTATTTCCCTGCGTTCTCTTCTACTGTCATGGACACACTAGAAGCTGGACTGTACGCTAAATGGAGGGAATGGAAATTGGAAAGTCTCAATCTTAGCAAGCGTTTGGATACATCAAGTAAGATATCTCCTGATCCTCAACAGTACACCCTGGATCATTTGCAATCAGCCTTCTACTTGCTGTTTCTAGGATATATCCTCTCTGTGTTCGGTTTGTTGTTGGAGATCTCTAAGGCATTAATCAACAGAAATAGGCATCATCTCGTATCTTAGTAAATGTTATTTACTTTCACATTGTTATATATTTCCAACTAGAGACTCCATAGAAGAAGCGACTCTTGTATCACATGATACATTGAGTAGTGCAGTGTAACAAACTCATTCAGTTGGGTGGACAGGGGGAAAATCAGTGTCACTTGAAGCATATGTTTCAGAAGAAGAAAATGAAAGTATCATATCGAACAGAATTCCAGAACTATGGAGTTTGTGTCTTTATAATCACAATATATTATGTTCGGAGGATACGTGTGCATTTCTTTTGCTACTTTTACGAAATTTGTTAAAAATCTTGCATCGTGTAACAGACCCCGATAGTTTGTTCCTGGTGTGACCGTAGTATAACTGCTTTGCAAGCATATTACACCCTTGTATATTGCTTACTTAACAATGCAATTAGAACATTGATTGGAATAACAATGACATTATTGTTATAAATGCTGATCAATTCGCGGTATAGCAGCTAGCTTACTTGACTGTCGCCCCGGAGGTCCGGGTTTGATTCCCTTCTTTGCCAAGTACATTTGATTCTGGAGTGAGGGCTGGAATGGGTCACACTCAGCCTCGTGAAGCAAAATTGAAAAGAGAGAGGTTCGATTCCCACCTCAACCAATCCGGAAGTGGTTTACCGTGGTTTTACCACACTTCTACTTAAGGCAACGGCTGGGATGGTTTCTTACTTAATGCCACGGCCACCTCCTTCCCAATCCTATCCATACATTCCATATACACACTAATACAGCCATTACAATTACACAGGTTATCAATCAAACGTCACACACACACACACACTCAAATGCACGTAACTATTTGACCACGATGCCGCAGCCCCTAAAATAATCAACCACTACCACTACTACTACTAATAATAATAATACCAGTATAATAAAATAACGTTAATATTTGCCTCCATCTTTGAACTAAATGTAATACCAGTGGGCATTTAATAAATGTATCACTCGTCAGTCAATAGAAATAAATTAATATACAATAATTAATTAAAGGTACCAGGTTCGGCCGTATTTTGGCCTTCATCAACGATGTTGTTAAAAACAAAAACAAACAAAATGAGCAAAGTTTTGTTCATAATATTTTACTTGGGTTTCCTAAGAAAATTGTTACAAAATACCTAAAAACAGATGTATAACAAATGTGTGCTTTAAGTTGATATTTATAAGAATAATATTACGAAAATGACACGTACCTAAATAGTTGGTATTTGTATACTCATTTAAATCAGTCTAAAAAGTATTCTTTACAAATAAAATTGTGCTTTCTATTTGATGAATAGAGTGAATCATTGCTTGGAATATGTGTTTATTTTCTTCCTCCAATGGAAATGTTGTAGTGATAAGCATTGTTAAAGGTCGTTGATAAAAGATAAACTGCTGTGTCGTAATGTATGGTGGTCTTCTTAAATAAATAAATAAATAAAAATAAATTTAAAAATGTATTGATGTCGGATTTTGTCATAATTATGTTATGTGCTGGTTTTCAACTGTGTTTCTCATTAGATATGATCAAGTTCATATCGCTGCGTAGTTTTCTTTTAATTCAAAACTCAATTGAATACTGAACTGCTATGCCCAAGATCACGGGTTCAAACCCGGTCAAAGTCGTCGGATTCTTTAAGAGCGTTACAATCCTTCAGTATGCCTTTTTTGGAGGTGAAGTAAAGCCCGCGGGCCCATGTCATAGATCTATGGCATGAAAAAGAACCTACCACTACAATTGGTAGTGTGTAGCTAAATCTGTAGGTTATTTGGCTAGACACGCTCTACCAAGTTTCAAAGTTCACCGCTGGGTGTCTGTGACGTCTGGTACCCAACGTTTGAACTACTTGAAATTGAACTGCACAGCTGCAATATTCTTTATTAGTTTCATCTCATCCACATGCGATGGTACTTGTAGCTCACCCCATGGGTGTCCGCATAGGATCAGCTACAAACTAAGTCAAGCCGAACATGTCCTTGTACACTTCCGGCACTAAAAGCCATACGCTAAATAAATAAATAAATAAATAAGTTCAAAACTAAAGGTATATGTTCTCTGAAAACTGTAAATTTTTATTCAACAAAAACAAACTTCTGGTTGCGGTGATTGTTATTTCAAGGTGTCCCTGATCATACTTTCATACAGCACTCAAATATCAACGGTAATATTGACCACTAGCAGTCCTGCCTGGCTACGCCCGCTGGATTTATGTTTATGGTTTATGGATGGTGTAGATTTGTGCCAAAGGGCCTAAATGCAGGCAATGGAGTGGTCTGTCCGAAATTTCAAGTGGACATTGTTGCTCGTCGGGTTCCAAAGGGTAAGTATGTAAAAATTGGTACAGATCGGTGAAATGGTGTAGAATTGTGTAAATAACGGACAGACAGAGAAACCAACATTGAGATTTATATATTGTGCCCTAATGAGACTTGGCTGGCGCGAGTCGATGTGTGAACTCAGTGCGCGGAAGTGAGATGACAGTAACACGCTGCTTGCTTAGTAGAATTTAAACAATGCGCGCGCTCCAGACCAATTCCAGTATGCGCATATTAAAAATACAATATCTGAAGAATACGATAATAAGTATAGTAATTTACGAGATAGTGAACACGTCCATATGTTCAAGTTACTTTCCAGATAGCTTGAAGATAATTGATCGTGCAGGAGAATAACTGTGTAATTTCAAAGATGAGAGCCAGGATCAGATTACCTAATGCCATAACGGAATATCGATTATTGACATTCTGCGACTATATAAGCTGAAGTCCAGAACGCACTAGTGAGATGAACAGTACCCCAGCGAGTCTCGTGTGGATGGGGGTCACGTGATACTACGTTACTCTGCTTAAGAGTGCCGCGATGTTTAAAGCCGTGATAAGTGCCAAGAATGATTGTGCGCTAAACCAACGACTGGATTCTATTCCAAACTTGTGGGCTGACATAAAATTGTGCTTCAAAAGTGAAAGTGTTAACATTGACTTTGTTATTTTCTGTGAACGCAGAGGACAATATTTGTGGTACTAAAAACCAATTGAAAGACTACGCTTCTCATAATAAGCTGACAAATTCTAAATATCCAGGATATATAAAACTGATTTAATCATATAGGAAGTCTTTCCCTATTTTTCTTTCGAGTCATCGGGATAAACTGACACCCTAGGGCACGCCTGCCCAACCTAAGGCCCGCCGCTCCGCGCCTGCGCCGTGTTCCCCAAACTTTGAAACAACTGAAGCCAACTGAGCAATGAAGTGCGCGCACCTCTACACAAATCAGTTCCAGTCGCACTAAACTAAATTATCATGAACTTTATTTCATAATTTGATTTATAATTGTGTCAAATGAACATAAATCATACTAATATATAACAAGTAGTTCCGTGAAGAACTATACAGCCTATTTTCATATATCCTACTTATGTTAATTGCCACTATCAACATACACAATTTCAGTTCGATTGCTGTAATAGATTCGTAGATATTGAGAACCGACTAAATATTTCGGATGGTCGCCATGTTGGATTTTATATATGTAGGTCCTAGAGTTATGTACTGTTACATGCAGATTATTGTGAACGTGCAGTATTCAAACTTCAATCGCATAGTTAGGACACAAGAAAAAACAAGGAGATTTTAAATTTTTTCACAGCTGCCATCTTGAGGTTATGGAAACAATTGAAATAAATTAGATGCCAGTGGATTAACATTCGTATAAGGATTTACTGTACCAAGTTTCACTGCACGCGGATGGTTAAATTGCGAGAAACGTCTATGTGAATATTTATAATTCGCGTCACCGCCTTGTTGGATTTGTGATCACCAGGTTATTTAAAGTCCTATAGGTGAACTTAAGTTCATAGCCCCTATGAACATTAAAAAATGCAGTTTGATTGCTAAAATAGATTCATAGATATTCAGTATCGTCTAAATATTTCGGTTGGTCGCCATGTTGGATTGTTAAATGTATAGGCCATAGAGTCATGTACCATTAAAGGAAAATTATTGCGTAGGTTCATTATTCAAACTTTCACTTCGATCGCATGACTACATCACAATGATTAAAATCTTAATATTAAAATTCGCACTGCCGCCATCTTGAGGTTATGTAAACAATTGAACTAAATTAGATACCAGTGGATTACAATGTGTATAAATATTTCCTGTGCCAGGTTTCAGTGCGCTTGGAATATTAAATCGCGAGAAAGGTCTATTTAAAATTTTCAAATTTGCATGGCCGCCATGTTCGTTTTGTAGTTAACCGGTTTTTGAAAAGCTTATAGATGGACTTCCAGTAGTGCCCTTTATCTCCGTACAAAATTTCAGGGTTTTACCGCTAATAGTTTCAAAGATATAGAATGCCGGTGAAATATTTCGCACATCCGCCATCTTGTGATTATGTAAACAATTGAACGAAGTTAGATGTCGGTGCATTACAATGTATATAAACATATACTGTACCAAGTTTCATTGCGTTTGGTTGGTCAAATCGCGAGAAACGACTATTTAGAAGTCGCAAATTCGCTTGGCTACCATGTTGGTTTTGTAGTTACTAGGTTTTCAAAAGTCACATAAGTGAACTTATAGTAGTTACCTCTATCACCATAGAAAATGTCAGGGTAATATCGGTAATAGTTTCGGAGATATTGAATGCTTTTGAAATATTTCGCACAGCCGCCATGTTGGATTGGTGAGTCGTAACAAAATTTGAAGGGCACGGTCGAGGTCGCCGGGAATAGTGCTATGAAATTTCCGAGTTTCATTGAAATCGCTCCAGCCGTTTAGATTTTATTAGGGGGGGGGACACACACACGAATCACACACACACACACGCACACACACACGGACAAAAGGTGATCTCATAAGCCTATTTTTTCAAAATGGAAAATAGGCTAAAAATGAGATGGTGTGTGTCTGTCTGTCTGTCTGTTACTCAATAACGCAAGAACCACTGGTCCGATTTAAATGAAATTTTGCATGGATGTAGCTGATTTACCAGGTTTACATATATAATACTTTTGATTTCGAAATTTTGCACTATTAAAAAGGCGACCATTTTAGTGACGTCACTAGACCCTTTGGTTTCAAAATTTCATATTTCCATATGAAATAAAGAGAGAACGGTAGGAAATAGCAAACTTTTGATGGCACATATGAGCTTTGAAATGTAATTTCCTATCTGAAAGGTCCTTATCACTTTTCGTGTATCTCCAATAGTTAGCGAGTAAAACCGACATTTGTGACGTCACTACACACTTTGGTTTCAAAATTTCATATTTCCTTTTCAAATAAAAAGAGAACGGTAAGAAATAGCAAACTTTTGATGGTATACATGAGCTTTAACATTTAATTTTCTATCCGAAAGGTCCTGATCATTTTTCGTATATCTCCAACGGTTAGCGAGTAAAACCAAAATCTGTGCAATAAAACACGGTCAACACCGAGCGGTGCAGTAGATCTCTCTATATAGAAAAATAAATATGTGTGTGTATTTCTCTGAATTTCTACAGAAATTTGAGTTGTTTACGCGTTTCAGACTGTTTTATGATACATGCGCGCGAAAATATTTTTTTTTGTCTGTCTGTCTGTTTGTCTGTGGACAAATTTGTTCCCTTATAACTCGAGAACGGCTGGGTGTATCAACGTAAAATTTGGTACAGATATCCATCAGAGGCACGGCACTAATCATTGATGTAACTCTTCTCCGTACCTCTCATAAAAGGGGGCCTACCCCCTTAAAATACATGCTGAAATAGGCGTAGAGGGACGAGACAAAACTCATTTTCAGCCCCTCAATGTGAGAGACAAAACTCGGGTCCCCAAAAACCACATTTTAAGGACCGAAGACCAACCGTTTTTGAGATATTCCCAGAAAACTAATTTAATTTAATAAACTAATGAACGAATGCAAGCCAGTAACCATGCCAACGGATTCTCATTGCAGTAAGACGCAATGCAATTCCATTAATTACATTAGTGTGAAAGTTTGCAAACGGCTAGAAGGTTATCACGGAACCAAATTAAGCCGTAAAATTCATCAATACGTATAATGCGCTTAAGGGGATCAAGGGGTACTCTAGAATTTTTTCACGCGATTTACACCTGCGGGTGTGGTACGGCAGGTCTATTATATTCCTATCCCCATGTTATTCATTCATTCATTCATTCATTCATTTCGTATAGGCCATCTATGGACCGCGTCATTCCAACCGTCTCCTACTGGCTTTGATGTTTGCCCTGTACGCCCGCATTCGTTCTCGGTGGATTTCCTTCCGTTCCTGGGTCCAAATCTTTCCCGTTTTCAGCTTCGGTTTTTCTTGTAAACCTTTACAAGCTTGAAGTTTCCTATTGAGTGGGGCGCGCTCCTGAATGTCTGTTGGTGTAATCCCCACTTCTTTCAGATCTTTATCCAGTTCAATGAACCCGGCCCATTTTGTTTTCCTCTCTGAAAGTAAGTTATGTTGCGGTTGGACAGTCTCGCTGGGCTCATTCGTTTCACATGCCCAAAAAATGGTAACCATCTCTTCCGGATGACGTTGCTTATCTTCTCCACATGAGTATATAGGTCATGGTTATGCCGCCTTCTGTATTCCCTATTGTCTTTGATGGAACCCAATATCTTTCTCAAAATTTTCCTTTCTTTGGCCTCCAGTTTCTCAACCAAGCCTTTTTTGTTCATCGTGAGGCATTCAGAAGCATGCAAGACCTCCGGACGGATGACACTGCAGTAATGTTTTAGTTTTGCGTTGAAGGATATTGACCTTTTCTTATAGATGTCCTTAGTTAAATGGTAGACCATTTCCATTTTGCTCATGCGTGATGTGAATGCTTCTTTCTCTGATAATATCCCTTCCCTGACCCGTCCGGAAAAGAAAAGTACATGGCCATTGGCTGAATTAAATATATAAAAATTAGGTGTTATAATTTCTCCCTATATTATGTTATTATTAGTATTATATTATGGCGTACAACGACGAAATAAATCCCCTCGGTGCCAGCAACAAAACTCGGGGGCCCTAAAGGGTCCTCGAAAACTACATTATAAGGCTCTAAATCCAACAGTTTCTGAAATATTCCCAGAAAACTAATTTAATTTAATTTAACAAACTAATGAAGGAATGCAAATCGGTAACCATGAGATCATTATCTCAAGGGGTGGCATACAACTTTCCTTCTATTTCTGTAAGAAGCAATGTCACTCCATTTATTACATTTCTGTGAAAGTTTGCAAATGGCTATAAGGTTATCACGGAACTAACGTAGACCGTATAATTCATCAATGCAATTAAGGGGGTGAAGGGGTAACCTAGAATTTTTCCATGCAATTTTCACGTTCGACATATAGTACAGAAGGTCTCTTATATCTCCAAACAGCAATATTATTTTCAAAAATTCCTGAATTGAACCAGCATTTTTTGCGGCTTTTAGGAATTTGGGCAATTTGAGGCTAAAGAACCTGAATTTTCATGCACCACAAGCCTTTATAATTTATGAAAGGGGTCTTCCTGTGTATGGGCACCTAGCACAACGTAGAGGGTCAATTTTTATGTGACGTGTATTGCGTTTCGTCTACAAGGCTTTCAAATGTATTTCACGTCAGGAAGTACACGTTATGTGAATTTAGTCTGAGAGCACATTTTAACTTTTTTTTGTCGACATACGCGTTCATCGTAAGGATGATTTTATTTGATACTGTGTGGTAGATATACCCATATTTGGATATCTGGGTAATATGTTGTAGACAGTAGAATTGTCTGTCTGTCTTTCTGTGTATCTTTATGTACGCCTATACCTCGTGTTCGGATGCTTGGTGCATCGTAAAATTAGGTATCAGAGTCAATACACCAATCATTTATAAAACTCTTCACCGTACTTTTCATACATTAGAAGGGTGGATATAGAGAAAAACTTCTCAATATATGCTAAAATAGGCGAAATATAAAAATTATCCTAGAAGGACGACCAAAGCATATGTTGCGCTTCTCAATGTGAGACACAAAATTCGGGAATCTATAAAGGGTCTCCGAAAACTACATTTTAAGGGCCTTAAATAAACAGAGTGTGTGTGATATTCCCAGTAAACTAACTTCGTTCTGATAAACTTGAAGGAATGACAAACTGCTAACCATTGCAACAGTAGCTCAATTGATAATGTCTGGTGTTAACAACGAACACCGTTCGAAGAACGGGTACTTCTGCTAGTACTCACTATTTGTAATTCGTGCTGTATATGTATTGAATATCATCGTACATCTATTTTAAAGGGATTTAATAAATATATGTACATTTTTTGGTGTTTTATTTTTATCCACAAAAAAAAATATAGAAAACAGCAACAATACTATGAAACCTGAGGTCAGACAGCCACAAAACTCATCATATTGCATCTATATTTTTAAAAATTTCCATAACCCCCAAACCCCCCGGAGTGTTATTGGCCCGCAAGGTCCCCCAACTATTTACTACAATGTGGCCCTTAGTTAAATGAGGTTGGGCACCCCTGCCCTAGAGCAAAGGTTAACACTGTGATTATACTGAAAAATTAATTTTTATCTGGATAATATTACTAATAATAGTTATGTATTTGAAAACACTAAAATTTATTTAAAGAATGACAACTCTGATCTTGTTCAGTAATAAAGTTGATGATATTTGTTTATAAATTATTTATGAGTGAGGGACGCAATCCTCAATCTATTAGTGGACATGAAGCAGATTATTCGAATTGGAATTCGAATTTAAAATGTGGATGTAGGGATTTTGTATTAATCCTATTGTTGATAATATGTGTGTTTCCTGAGAGTGAGCTCAAATGGTTTAGTGGTGAAACCAGTTTTATATTGGACAGGTTGCCGTGGTAGCAATCCTGTAGTTAATGTGTTGTTGCAAAAGCTTCCGAAGAATAAAATGTAGGTCCT
This sequence comes from Meconema thalassinum, assembly GCA_946902985.2. NCBI lineage: Eukaryota > Metazoa > Arthropoda > Insecta > Orthoptera > Tettigoniidae > Meconema > Meconema thalassinum. The sequence continues at coordinate 63,677,868 of OX336390.1, read as the reverse complement.
TTCCAACTAATAGGCTTCCCTCCAAAGTAGTATTTGTAATTATGAAACATTGGCTTCAGAGATGGTAAAATAACGTCACATTTATTGGTATAACAAGTTCCTGAAATGACTTGATCAAATTTATTGTGTTCTGGATTAATTAAGCTCACAGAGTTGAGTAAGTGATAATCCAGTCAAACAATAAATATTTTCAAGTGTTAACAATTAAATTGTTTATAAATAGTTTACTAGGTGTCGGAATATTATTCTATATCAAACAATAATAATTCTTTGAGAAAGCCTTGCCCAAATAATAAATTATGAAAAATCGATTCAAGATATTTTTTCTTACTTGATCAAATTTGAACTGAACCTCAACCTGACTCGAAAATAATATTCCCAAGAACAATAAGAGAGTGAAACGTCATCAGAAGATGTAATTATACAAATAATCTATGTCCGAGTCCAATGATAAGTGTGTGAAACGTCATAAGAAGATGTAATTATGTAAATAATCTATGATAGAGACCAATGATAAGTGTGTGAAACGTCATTAGAAGATGTAATTATGTAAATAATCTATGATAGAGACCAATGATAAGTGTGTGAAACGTCATCAGAAGATGTAATTATGTAAATAATCTATGTTAGAGACCAATGATAAGTCTGTGAAACGTCATCGGAAGATGTAGATATATGATACAGACCAATGATAAGTGTGTGAAACGTCATCGGAAGATGTAGATATATTATACAGACCAATGATAATTGTGTGAAACGTCATCGGAAGATGTAGATATATGATAGAGACCAATGATAAGTGAGTGAAACGTCATCAGAAGATGTAATTATGTAAATAATCTATAATAGAGACCAATGATAAGTGTGTGAAACGTCATCAGAAGATTTAATTATGTAAATAATCAATGATAGAGACCACTGATAAGTGTGTGAAACGTCATCAGAAGATGTAGATATTTCATAGAGACCAATGATAAGTGTGTTAAACGTCATCAGAAGATGTAACTATGTAAATAATCTATGATAGAGACCAATGATAAGTGGGTGAAACGTCATCAGAAGATGTAGATATATGATAGAGACCAATGATAAGTGTGTGAAACGTCATCAGAAGATGTAGATATATGATACAGACAAATGATAAGTGTGTGAAACGTCATCGGAAGATGTAGATATATGATAAAGTCCAATGATAAGTGTGTGAAACGTCATCAGAAGATGTAACTATGTAAATAATCTATGATAGAGACCAATGATAAGTGTGTGAAACGTCATCGGAAGATGTAGATATATGATACAGACCAATGATAAGTGTGTGAAACGTCATCGGAAGATGTAGATATATGATACAGACCAATGATAAGTGTGTGAAACGTCATTAGAAGATGTAGATATATGATACAGACCAATGATAAGTGTGTGAAACGTCATCAGAAGATGTAACTATGTAAATAATCTATGATAGAGACCAATGATAAGTGTGTGCAACGTCATCAGAAGATGTAGATATATGATAGAGACCAATGATAAGTGTGTGAAACGTCATCGGAAGATGTAGATATATGATACAGACCAATGATAAGTGTGTGAAACGTCATCAGAAGATGTAGATATATGATACAGACCAATGATATGTGTGTAAAACGTCATCAGAAGATGTAGATATATGATACAGACCAATGATAAGTGTGTAAAACGTCATCGGAAGATGTAGTTATATGATACAGACCAATGATAACTGTGTGAAATGTCATCAGAAGATGTAACTATGTAAATAATCTATGATAGAGACCAATGATAAGTGTGTGAAACGTCATCGGAAGATGTAGATATATGATAGAGACCAATGATAAGTGTGTGAATCGACATCAGAAGATGTAGATATGTGATATAGACCAATGATAAGTGTGTGAAACCTCATCAGAAGATGTAACTATGTAAATAATCTATGATAGGGACCAATGATAAGTGTGTGAAACGTCATCGGAAGATGTAGATATATGATAGAGACCAATGATAAGTGTGTGAAACGTCATCGGAAGATGTAGATATATGATACAAACCAATGATAAGTGTGTGAAAGTCATCAGAAGATGTAGATATATGATACAGACCAATGATAAGTGTGTAAAACGTCATCGGAAGATGTAGATATATGATACAGACCAATGATAAGTGTGTGAAACGTCATCAGAAGATGTAACTATGTAAATAATCTATGATAGAGACCAATGATAAGTGTGTGAAACGTCATGGGAAGATGTATATATATGATAGAGACCAATGATAAGTGTGTGAAACGTCATCAGAAGATGTAACTATGTAAATAATCTATGATAGAGACCAATGATAAGTGTGTGAAACGTCATCAGAAGATGTAGATATATGATAGAGACCAATGATAAGTGTGTGAAACGTCATCGGAAGATGTAGATATATGATACAAACCAATGATAAGTGTGTGAAAGTCATCAGAAGATGTAGATATATGATACAGACCAATGATAAGTGTGTAAAACGTCATCGGAAGATGTAGATATATGATACAGACCAATGATAAGTGTGTGAAACGTCATCAGAAGATGTAACTATGTAAATAATCTATGATAGAGACCAATGATAAGTGTGTGAAACGTCATGGGAAGATGTATATATATGATAGAGACCAATGATAAGTGTGTGCACCGTCATCGGATGATGTAGATATATGATACAGACCAATGAAGAGTGTGTGAAACGTCATCAGAAGATGTAGATATATGGTACAGACCAATGATAAGTGTGTGAAACGTCATCAGAAGATGTAATTATGTAAATAATCTATGATAGAGACCAATGATAAGTGTGTGAAACGTCATCGGAAGATGTAGATATATGATTGAGACCAATGATAAGTGTGTGAAACGTCATCGGAAGATGTAGATATATGATACAGACTAATGATAAGTGTTTTGAAACGTCTTCAGAAGATGTAACTATGTAAATAATCTGTGATAGAGACCAATAATAAGTGTGTGAAACGTCATCGGAAGATGTAGATATATGATTGAGACCAATGATAAGTGTGTGAAACGTCATCGGAAGATGTAGATATATGATACAGACCAATGATAAGTGTGTGAAGCGTCTTCAGAAGATGTAACTATGTAAATAATCTGTGATAGAGACCAATAATAAGTGTGTGAAACGTCATCAGAAGATGTAGATATATGATAGAGACCAATGATAAGTGTGTGAAACGTCATCGGAAGATGTAGATATATGATACAGACCAATGATAAGTGTGTGAAACTTCATCAGAAGATGTAGATATATGATACAGACCAATGATAAGTGTGTAAAACGTCATCGGAAGATGTAATTATGTAAATAATCTATGATAGAGACCAATGATATGTGTGTGAAACGTCATCGGAAGATGTAGATATATGATAGAGACCAATGATAACTGTGTGAAACGTCATCAGAAGATGTAATTTTATGTAAATAATATATGATAGAGACAAATGATGAGTGTGTGAAACGTCATCGTAAGATGGAGATATATGATAAAGACCAATGATAGGTGTGTGAAACGTCATCGGAAGATGTAGATATATGATACAGACCAATGATAAGTGTGCGAAACGTCATCAGAAGATGTAATTATGTAAATAATCCATGATAGAGACCAATGATAAGTGTGTGAAACGTCATCGGAAGATGTAGATATATGATAGAGACCAATGATAGCTGTGTGAAACGTCATCAGAAGATGTAATTATGTAAATAATCTATGATAGAGACAAATGATAAGTGTGTGAAACGTCATCGTAAGATGTAGATATATGATAGAGAACAATGATAAGTGTGTGAAACGTCATCAGAAGATGTAATTATGTAAATAATCTATGATAGAGACCAATGATAAGTGTGTGAAACGTCATCGGAAGATGTAATTATGTAAATAATCTATGATAGAGACCAATGATAACTGTGTGAAACGTCATCAGAAGATGTAGATATATGCTAGAGACCAATGATAACTGTGTGAAACGTCATCAGAAGATGTAGATATATGATAGAGACCAATGATAAGTGTGTGAAACGTCATCAGAAGATGTAATTATGTAAATGATCTATGATAGAGACCAATGATTACTGTGTTAAACGTCATCAGAAGATGTAGATATATGATAGAGACCAATGATAAGTGTGTGAAACGTCATCGGAAGATGTAATTATGTAAATAATCTATGATAGAGACCAATGATAACTGTGTGAAACGTCATCGGAAGATGTAGATATATGATAGAGACCAATGATAATTGTGTGAAACGTCATCAAAAGATGTAATTATGTAAATAATCTATGATAGAGACCAATGATAAGTGTGTGAATCGTCATCGGAAGATGTAATTATGTAAATAATCTATGATAGAGACCAATGATAAGTGTGTGAAACGTCATCAGAAGATGTAATTATGTAAATAATCTATGATGGTGACCATTGATAACTGTGTGAAACGTCATCAGAAGATGTAGATATATGATAGGGACCAATGATAAGTGTGTGAAACGTCATCGGAAGATGTAATTATGTAAATAATCTATGATAGAGACCAATGATAAGTGTGTGCAACGTCATCAGAAGATGTAGATATATGATAGAGACCAATGATAAGTGTGTGAAACGTCATCGGAAGATGTAATTATGTAAATAATCTATGATAGAGACCAATGATAAGTGTGTGAAACGTCACCAGAAGATGTAGATGTATGATAGAGACCAATGATAAGTGTGTGAAACGTCATTGGAAGATGTAATTATGTAAATAATCCATGATAGAGACCAATGATAACTGTGTGAAACGTCATCAGAAGATGTAGATATATGATAGAGACCAATGATAAGTGTGTGAAACGTCATCGGAAGATGTAATTATGTAAATAATCCATGATAGAGACCAATGATAACTGTGTGAAACGTCATCAGAAGATGTAGATATATGATAGAGACCAATGATAAGTGTGTGAAACGTCATCGGAAGATGTAATTATGTAAATAATCTATGATAGAGACCAATGATAAGTGTGTGAAACGTCATCAGAAGATGTAGATATATGATAGAGACCAATGATAAGTGTGTGAACCGTAATTGGAAGATGTAATTATGTAAATAATCCATGATAGAGACCAATGATAACTGTGTGAAACGTCATCAGAAGATGTATATATATGATAGAGACCAATGATAAGTGTGTGAAACGTCATCGGAAGATGTAATTATGTAAATAATCTATGATAGAGACCAATGATAAGTGTGTGAAACGTCATCAGAAGATGTAAATATATGATAGAGACCAATGATAAGTGTGTGAAACGTCATTGGAAGATGTAATTATGTAAATAATCTATGATAGAGACCAATGATAAGTGTGTGAAACGTCATCAGAAGATGTAGATATATGATAGAGACCAATGTATGGCACATTTATTTTAATCATTTTATTTTTAATGCTTTCTTGATTTACCCCAGAAGATTGTGGATCGAATGTTTGTAAAGGGTAAAATTATTAATTGTATTTATTCCGTCAGAGTCAATGCAAACAAAGGCTCTCAACAAGATTTAAAGACTATGCTTTCCTCTGTTTCGAGATGCACTGATCACGTTTTTGCTGTTCACAAGATAGATTACTTCGCAGGAAGTGCGTGTGTTGTTATTCTTTTTTAACTTGTTTCTTACTCAATACATGTGAGAAGATTTATCTTTTAATTTGTGTTTTTATCCTATTATTATTTTATGAAAAAAAAATAGGCTTATGAGAAAACTTCTTTCTGTGTGTGTGCGTATGTGTGTGTATGTATGTGGTTGTGTGTGTCCCCCTAATAACTTCTAAACATCTGGACCGATTTCACTGAAACTCGGTAAGGTCATAGTACTATTTTGGCCGACCTCGGCAGTGTCCTTTAAATTTTATTACGTCTCACCAATCCAATATGGCGGTTTTGCGAAATATTTCACCGACATTCTATATCTCCGTAACTATTACAGATATCACCCTGAAATTTTGTACGGTGATAAAGGGCACTACTATAAGTTCACCGATGATACTTTTAAAAACTTGGTAACTGAAAAACCAACATTGCGGCCAAGCGAAGTGGAAACATTTAAATTGACTTTTCTCGCGATCTAACCATCCAAACTCAATGCCACTTGGTACATCAAATGATTATACACATTGTAATGCACTGGCAACTAATTTAGTTCATTTGTTTACATAACCTCAAGATGGTGGCTGTGCGAATTATTTCATGGGCATCCTCTATCTCTTAAACTACTACTGATATCAACCTGAAATTTTGCACGATGATAAAGGGTACTAATGCACGTTTATCTATGTAAATTTCAAAAACCTGTAAAGTACAAAACAAACATGGCAGCCAAGCGAAGTTCAAACGTTTTAGTTGATTTTTCTCGCGATTTAACAATCTGAGCGCAGTGAAATATGGTACAGTATAAGAAAACAAGTATTTCCGTGAAGAACTATACAGCCTATTTTGATATATCCTACTTATGTTAATTGTCACTATCATCATACAAAATTTCAGTTTGATTGCTGTAATAGATTCGTAGATATTGAGAACCGACTAAATATTTCGGATTGTCGCCATGTTGGATTTTATATATGTGATATTTTTCATTGCAACATATTTTTGATGTATCATCTTAGAACGCACTCATCGACCAGCCATGCTGTCGCCACATGCTAACATTCTTTGGAGTTATAAATGGTTGATCTTTTGACTATGGAGAAGACTATTATAATATAATCTGAGCCTTTATTATAACACTTCTACTTTCTACGAAGCTCAGATATTTCCATTTTGTAATTATATATAATCGAAACATTCTTCAGAATGTTATTTCTACTTTTGGTAAGGTATTAACGTCGCAGATACGCGAACCGGAACCAATCAGTCGCTGCATGACTAGTGTATTTGTAAGCTCAAGCAGCGCAGGACTGAACTCTTCGCACATGTGTATGGTTGTCCATCCAAATTGGATGTGTATTTGAAGTTCGTCTTAAAGACGAGGAAATAGTCCACCTGGCAGGCGAGGAACGTAATCTTTGTGCATCGCACACTATTTTGCAACGAACAGTATACTATTCTAGTGAATATTAGAGCCGGAGAAGGCATGCGCTACGATATTAACGAATTTATTGAAAAGTGATTAAAATTGTGCATCGTGGAACACCAAATATTCAACCACGTGTTTTGGGAAATTCAACTTTGTCAAGTGACGATAAAATATGTTAATTACTGTGATTCTATAATCAACCAAGTGAATTATTTTAACACTCACTGCTACGAATATTGCTGTAATCGCAAGAGCGATTAATTTCTGTAACATACATCTTCGATGCCACGTGATTTGTGGACCATTAGAATCTGTGATTGTGAAGCAAATAAAGTGCATGGCCAATTTTTCAATCATCTGCGCCGTGCTGACTCAGTGAGATTGCTACCATATTAAAGCTAGCTTCAGTGAAAATGCGCTACGCCCATTTTCTGAATTTTCCAGTGGATATTTTCTATTCAAACATGCCACACTTTTATAACCACGTGCACGACGATTTCCATTACACATCACCTGTGGAGATGAGCAGATAAATCTCATGATGTGAGGGAGAGTTCCGGAGAACTTCAGCAAATGACGGAAGAACCATGACAATAGCACAAGCTAAGCCATGGAACATGACGACCGACACAATGGAGAAGAATCTGGTCATATCACGACGACGACACCGAGGACGAGTTAAGGCCATGGTAGAGGATAGAGCCCATGTGGAGGCCCAGATTGGACAACCCTTGTCCGGAGACCAAAGCCTAACTATATCCCTCAAGACGTTGGAACGACTGAGATGTAGACATCCTTTCTTGTGAGTCCGATTAATCTATTCCTTTTGACGTTCTTTTGTGGTGTAGTTTATTGTAGTTAATAGAAGTTAACTGTAGGAGCAACCGAACTTCTTGACAAGCCATAGGTAGGGTTTTGTAATGTTAGAACAAATCTTTGTAGTCCACTTTCACTGATTAGTTACCGGGTGAGTTAGCCGTGGTCGTTACGGCATGACTGCTAGCAGTCGCTCACATCCGGGAGGCGAGGAGGTTCTAATCCCCCCGCCGGCAACCTTTAAGATGGTCTTCTGTGGTTTCCCATCTTCCTTCCGGGCAAATGCCGGGGTTGGTCCCTAACTATAGGCCACAGACGTTACCTTCCAACTCCTCGTCCTTACATTCCAACTTCCCTCCCCAACGGTACTTGTAGCTCACCCATTGAGTGTCCGTCTCGAAGCAGCTACAAAACAGGCGAGCCGAACATGTCCTCGGACACTCCCGGCTCTAAAAGCCATACGCTAAAAAAAACTGATTAGTTAGTCACCTTTGTGATTGAATCCTTTCGATCATGGTGCATTCTGATGGACATCGCTAAGAGGTTAGTTCTACCCCCTGCTAAGCGTGACTGTATTCATTGTTACTACGCTTTGTTCAACCCTAGGCGGGTGAATTTGAGGATAGTTGTTTTGGCATGACGACTAGACGTCATGGCCAGTGTTATTTCATAACACCCCTTTTTAGGTAAATGTTTGTCACGCCACTGCTTTAGTTAGAACATTTCGTATCGTTAGGTAGTCGGCTGAAGCTACCAGTCTTGTAAAATAATATCATATTTCATTTTGATGTGCTATGAAGCCATCCTCTTCAAGAACAGAACACATTCAGAGAGTTATATTTGTATGCAATCTAGCATCGAACCCTGTAATTGCTACCGTAGCATTGGAAAAGTTAGCAATTGTAAGATTTGCCCCTTCATAATGTTTAGTTTGTGTCAGGTGTTTCGACACACAGATATTATTTGGTTATTGTAAGACAAAGCAGTAATGAAGAGACATATCTGCAGATTTCCACGACGTACAGAATAAGTGGTATTTCTGCATTTTCTTTTTCTTTGACTTAATGAACATGCCACGTCTTTGTGTATAGTTTTGAGGCGTGATTTTAAGCTTATGCTTTTTCTATATGTGTATTATATTTGGGACCAGATAACAAGGCCAGTTTTCTGATAGACTCTTTACGAGGAAGTTGCCTGCCTTCAGTGTTGTTTCGTTTCAAACCGTCCAAGTAGATGACTGTGAGTAGCGAGCCTAACTCAGGTCATTGACAGGTGGTAACAGCTCCCAGCATGCAACACATGAGAGCACCACTCACTCAGTGAGACATACTTTTCCAGACCCTTTGACAATGCTTATAGCAGTATTTACCGTTAGATGTTGTGTTTCATAAGTAGGTCAATGTCCAGGCCACCCTTTTGTAGAAGTCATATGTTTTGCTACATTGAGCTGATTGGCAAATGCTATATGCTTGCATCGCTATTGAAGCGACTATCTTTCAACTCTATTTGAGAGTGATTACACTTTATGTCAAGGTTTATTTGTTGAGATTAAGAGGCTATAAGAGGTGCCTGTGTTAGAGGCTATTTATATATGTCCAGACTTTGTTTCTGTGGGCTAGATATTTTATGGGAGGTGACTGAGGTGCATTCCAGACCTACCCAACGGTAAATTAAGTGAGCCGAGAGCCGCTAATAACCTGTGTTATTGTTATGTCCGAGCGTGGAGCGATCAATGATGGTATTTTATAGCAGAGATTGATCTCGCATGAGTCTGCTACTGCTGGGCCCAAGGTATTCAGGATTGTCAGCCTATTCGCCATAAACCAACGTTAATTTAAATCGGCATTCTAATAAACAAGCGCATAATTATTATAAACTGATGATAACTAATTGTTTATTGCATTTAACCTTGATTTACTTGCTGGCCGACACCTGCTTTTGTGCACGCTTCTTTATGGAAGTAATCTTGGACAGATGACACTAATTTTTATCGACGGAGTGCTTGCTAGTAGCTAGTGGAGCTCGAGCCTCATGCGACGTTAGACGTAGTTTTCACTGTGCATTCGCCACCGTAAATGACATGCACTTAGATGACACTGGTTTACAACGAGTAACCCAGGGCGAAGGCAGGAATAATACTGATTGTGGTCTTGTTGTTATTTATTGTAGTGTATGAAATCCCTATGTTTACCTTACGTAGATTGTAACAGGGCTTTAATATTTTTTTGGCGGCTTGTCATGTAGATTTGTATTAATTGTTTTGCTTTACGGACGTCAGCGTCGTAAATTTTGTGTTAATTGTTAGGAATTAGCTAAATTATTTAACACTAAATGTAAATAAGGGAATGGTATCATCCTAACTTAGATTTGTTATTGCTACCCTGTTAAAAGTAAATTCCGTTATTAGCTTATTTTTGCAACATGACTTAGGGTTTGTTACCGAACAATTTTCCTACCGTTGCTGTTGTTGCTTAACCTTGTAAAATTGATCTTTCGCGAGAGTTTATCGTAGATAACAGGTAGGGTCCTGATCTTTATTTTTGTTTATTTATTAGTTTGCAGATTAGCCGATAGAAACCCTCCGAACTAGGCTAGGTGCCTGCATATTTTGAATAAATATTTCTACATGTTTTATTTAAGCCTGGAAGTTTATTTCTCAGTCTACCTTTAGGAGGTATATTTTCTGAGGCTGTCTATGACCTTTGTTGCAACCATGTTACCACGGATCCCTTGGATCATGCAATCTCGAGCCAATGTGGCCTGTATGAAATTCACCTGATCCTCATGGCACATGGGTCTGGAAGGTGAGGTGTTTGGGATGTAATTTCGGTTGTTGGCAACCCTGATAGCTCCTCAGACGGGTACAATATGAAGGTCGTGGAGTTATGTACTGTTACATTAAGATTATCGTGTACGTGAAGCATTCAAACTTCAATCGCATGATTAGTACCCAAGAAGTAACAAGGAGATTTTAAAATATCGCTCGGCTGCCATCTTGTGGTTATGAAAACAATTGAATTAAATTAGATGCCAGTGGATTAATATCCGTATAAGGATTTACTGTACCAAGTTTCACTGCACTCGGATGGTAAAATTGCGAGAAACGTCCATGTGAATATTTATACTTCGCGTCACCGTCATGTTGAATTTGTGATCAGCTGGTTATTGAATGTCCTATAGGTGAACTCAAGTTCATAGCCCCTATGAACATAAAAAATTCAGTTTGATTGCTATAATCGATTCTTAGATATTCATAGCCGTCTAAATATTTCGGATGGTCGCCATGTTGGATTGTTAAATGTATATGCCATAGAGTCATGTACCATTAAAGGAAAATTGTTGCGTAGGTTCATTATTCAAACTTTCACTTCGATCGCATGACTACGACACAAGAATTAAAATTTAATTTTAAAATTCGCACAGCCGCCATCTTGAGGTTATGTAAGCAATTGAACTAAATCAGATACCAGTGCATTACAATGTGTATAAACATTTCCTGTACCAGATTTCATTACGTTTGGAACATTAAATCGCGAGAAAGGTCAGTAGGGGCGTAGTGGAGCTTCTAACGATTTTACACGAGCTACTCGGCTACGCTGAACTATCATGTATATTTCATGAAACCATGGGCATGCGACATGTCGTTGGACTTGAGCTAACGTGCTCTTTCCTATGGACCACTCGATATATATTTCTAAAGTTTTTTGAAAATTTGTTTTTGTTTTTGAAAATAGGCGATAGTTTAAAAACCAAACATGATAGAACGTTGTGTCATGGTTGAAACGAATGCTCTTTATTTCCTTTATTTTTATAATAAAACTTTTTTATTTTAATGTTTTTTTGAAAACAGTCCAATTTTTAAATTCCTATATACTGGAAACTAGGAATTTTACAAAAACATTTGTTTGGCATAAATGGAAGGTCCCTAACTCCTCTAGCCCCAAATTAAATATCAAGTCTCAAAGACAATAATTTGTGTTTCGTAAGTAGTGTCAATTGGAGAGTTCTAATCACATCTCCTACTTTCATATAAACTTTGCCGATATCTCCCGAACGCATGATCGGATTTTAACGAACGAGGTGATATTGGCGTTTGGGTGACGTGCTCTTTGCTAAGAATGTGTTTTGGTATTTCAAAAAATGAAAATTTTTGTTTTTGACATTTGCGGTATTTTGGAAACGGTGAATTTTGTAATAAAAAGTTTGTTTGACGTTAATGGCATGTGGCTATGCCCTATAGGTGGACATCAAGTTGAAGTGTGTAGGAGGAAAAGAAAATGATAGCCTACTTTCTGGCGAACATTGGCGAGAATTGGCGAACGGATGTTCGGATTTTAACAAAGGAGGTGTCGTTGGACTGACGGGCGCTTTGCTCTGGACCACGTATTATATTTAAATTTTTTTTGAAATTTTTTTTGCTTTTGAATGTAGGTGATAGTTTGAAAAGAACTTGATAGAACGTTGTCCAATAGTTCAATCGAATGGTCTCTATGACCTTTATTTTTTATCAATTAATTTTTATTTTTTGATATTTTTTGAAAACAGAGAAATTTTGAATGTTCTATATTTTGGAAACTAGAAATTTTACAAAAGAGTTTGTTTGACATAAATTAAAGGTCCCTACCCCCTCTACCACGAAATTAAATGTCAAGTCCCTAGGGCAAGAAACTATGCATTTTGGAACATTTTTCTACTTGTTTTTTTTAATAAAGAGTGTTTGTAGACAGAGAGCCGTTAGCGCTTGACGTATGTTACAACGAGGCTATGACTGGCCATGGTGTATACAGGAAATGGATATTTCGAGGGGGCGACAAAAAGATAGAACAAGGGGTTCCTTTTTTCAGATATTTCCTATGACGAATATTTCGAAAATCCCTTATGGCGATTTCGGTGACCGTGCCCGGAAGAAATGAATTGCTATTTTGGCGGGATGGCGGGGCAGCTTATGACGGTTGGTTTTGTGATATTTCCTATGATGGATGGAGGCAAATATTTGAATATGTGTGCTAGGATTATTTACCCTGAAGGGGATCTTTAACATGCTAGTAAACGGTAATAAGCGAGACCGCTGTCTGGTGAAGCAAATGGTTGTAGGATATGACGAAGTGGTTCTTGGACGTGGTGAAAGTATGTGGTTAACATGGTCATGTATTGAGGATGGCCGCTTGCTAATGATTATTATTATTACAGTGAAATGTTTAAAACACACACGTTTTGATTGCTAACACACATAGTCCTGCTCGCTGTTTACTGAAAATTATACCTAGCCAGATACCTTGCGAGAACAACTGCTGGGCAGGAGTGTGCATGCTGGCAGGATGTGCGATATCAGTTTACATGCCTGGTAGAGGCTAGCAGGTCTGGCGTTTAAACAGCCGTCATGTTGGTTCTTATGCATTAGTAATACCAATGCATAAGAGGCAGCCATTTTGGTTCTTTATTTAAAATATGAAACTAGTATAAGGTATGTGAATCTTATTGCACTTGAGGAATGCGGGGAGGCGTGGGAAACATGTGAGAGGCAGACAACCATTCAAGGTCAAAACGCTGAGAAAATGCAACTCTCTCTGTTGCAAAGCAGACTGATAAGGATTGCGTTAGTCATGCACTTGCCATTTTAGCACACGGACGTATACAGTAGAGTTGTGGAAGAAAAATCCTTTTAGTTTTTGGTGAGAACCTATTAATGATTATTTTAATAATGTAATGCTAATGAACCTTAAATTTGTAGTTATTGTTAAGGTAATTAATGGTTTTCTTTATATATTTGTTTGCAGATAACCGGTTACCTTACATGTATACGAGAGAAGAAACCATTGCACTTTTGAGCCCACTAGAAGGAAACAGCAAAAAGCCAGTACATGTCAAGGTGAGTATTTTTAGCCTATTTTCAATTTTGAAAAAATAGGCTGATGAGATCACCTTTTGTCCGTGTGTGTGTGCGTGTGTGTGTGTGTGTGAGGTGTGTGTGTGTGTGTCCCTAATAAATTCTAAACGGCTGGAGCGATTTCAATGAAACTCAGTAAGTTCATAGCACTATTCCGGGCGACCTCGACCGTGCCCTTCAAATTTTGTTACGTCTCACCAATCCAACATGGCGGCTGTGCGAAATATTTCACCAGCATTCAATATCTCCGAAACTATTCCCGATATCACCCTGGAATATTTTACGGTGATAAAGGGAACTACTAGACGTTCACCTATGTGATTTTTGAAAAACTGGTAACTAAAAAACCAACATGGCGGCCACGCGAATTTGCGACCTTTAAATAGACGTTTCTCGCGATTTAACCAATCAAACGCAATAAAACATTGTACATTATATGTTTATACACATTGTAATGCACCGACATCTAACTTCGTTCAATTGTTTAGATAACCACAAGATGGCGGATGTGCGAAACATTTCACTGGCATTCTATATCTCCGAAACTATTAGCGGTATCACCCTCAAATTTTGTACGGACATAAAGGGCACTACTTGAAGTTCATCTATGAGACCTTCAAAAACCAGTTAACTACAAAATGAACATGGCGGCCAAGCGAATTTGAAAATTTTCAATAGACCTTTCTCACGATTTAATGTTCCAAACGCAATGAAATCTGGTACAGGAAATGTTTATACACATTGTAATGCACTGGTATCTAATTCAGTTCAATTGTTTACATAACCTCAAGATGGCGGCTGTGCGATTTTTAAAATTAAGTTTTTATTTCTTGTGGCGGAATCATGCGATCGAAGTAAAAGTTTGAATAATGAACCTACGCAATAATTTTCCTTTAATGGTACATGACTCTATGGCCTATACATTTAACAATCCAACATGGCGACCTTCCGAAATATTTAGACGGCTCTGAATATCTACGGATCTATTACAGCAATCAAACTGTTTTTTTATGTTCATAGGGGCTATGAACTTAAGTTCACCTATCGGACTTTAATTAACTTGGTGATCAAAAATCCAACATGGCGGCGACGCGAATTATAAATATTCACATGGACGTTTCTCGCAATTTAACCCACCGAGTGCAGTGAAACTTGATACAGGAAATCCTTATACAAAAGTTAATCCACTGGCATCTAATTTATTTCAATTGATTCCATAACCACATGATGGCAGCTGTGCGAAATTTTAAAATCTCCTTGTTACTTCTTGTGTCCTAATCATGCGATTGAAGTTTGAATGCTACACGTACACAATAATCTCCATTAAACAGTACATAACTCTAGGACCTACATATACAAAATCCAACATGGCGACCATCCGAAATATTTAGTCGGTTCTCAATATCTACGAATCTATTACAGCAATCAAACTGAAATTTTGTATGTAGATAGAGGCAATTAACATAAGTAGGATATATGAAAATAGGCTGTATAGTTCTTCACGGAACTACTTGTTAAATAACTTGTTTAATTTTTTGTTTGATATTTTTTATTTTATTTTATGAAATGCATGTATTAACCTAAATTTAGGTATTTATAGCGGTTTATTTACCGCCGTAGCGGTCGGTGAAAACCCGTGACGCACTAAGGCGAAACCATTGCCAAAGAGTAAACTATTTAAAACTGAGGTAAACCTAACTTAAAATGCTATTCCATTTTACCACTACTGAAAACTCGTAGACAAAAAAATCATTACCTGTGCATGGCTGGGACAATGATTGATTTCTTGATTAAAGGCTATGTATTGGCAAACGGTACAAGACCATATTGGTTGTTGACCGGGAAAAATACAAGGCCATGTTGGATTTTCTAAAATCAAAAATTTAAATTTAATTTACGGTTGGTTCCCTATGGACTCAACGAATATCCACAGGTTTGAACATGATAATCTGAACAAAATGACATGACATTCATTCAGATGAATGGTGGTGGCAGGCTTGCAAAAAAAGGTAAAAATTTTTTGTTTAATAAAAAGTTATGTCCAGCCTCCCACCACCATTCATCTGTGACGTCATAGCCAGTCTCAAAGAAAATCACAACTTGTATAACATTAGTTTAGGTGAAATTAGGTTAAATTAGGTGAGCTGGGGTTAAGTTAGTTTAGCTGGCTCTATATCACTCCTAGCCAATGATTAAACATAATGTGCTCTAGACTTCTCTGAATCTGTTGCATGTAATTATTATTCTTGATAGTACTTTGAAAATTCAACCTTGAAAAATATCAGTACAATTTTTTTAAAATTTTATTATTTTTATTAATAATAATAATAATAATAATAATAATAATAATAATATTACTCAGATTACTCTACCAAAATTTAATTCATGTGCATTGGTTAATATAAAAGTCTTAACAAGCAGTCATGGTTGCTCCCACTTTTTGCTCCGTGTTTTGCTCCAACATTTGCTCCCAATTTTTGCTCCCACATACTTGCTCTCACATTTGCTCCCACTTATTGCTCCCACATTTTGCTCCCCATTTTTTGCTCCCACTTTTTTGCTCCAACATTAGCTCCCTCTTGTTGCTCCCACATTTGCTCCCTCTTGTTGTTTCCACATTTGCTCCCACATTTGCTCCCAATTTTTGCTCCCACATTTTGCCCTCTCTTTTTTGCTCCCACAATTGCTCCCTCTTGTTGCTCCCACATTTGCTCCCACTTTCTTGCTTCCACATTTGCTCTCACTTTCAAGTTAGTCTAGCTTAGGCTAGGTGAAGTTAGGTTAGGTTAAGTTATGTTAGGTTAGGTGAAGTTAGGTTAGGTTAGGTGAGGTTAGGTTAGGTTAGGTGAAGTTAGGTTAGGGTAGGTTATAACTAAGTTTATTATTTGTGCTCCCACATTTGCTCCCACTTATTTTTTGCTTTCCATATCTGCTCCCACTTTTTTGGTCACACATTTGCACCCACATTTTGCTCCCACTTCATGTCCCCCACATTTTTTGCTTCCACATTTGCTCCCACTTTCAAGTTAAGTTATGTTAGGTTAGTTTAGGTGAAGTTAGGTTAGGTTAGGTTAGGTTATAACTAAGTTTATTTTTTGTGCTCCCACATTTGCTCCCACTTTTTGCTTTCCACATTTGCTCCCACTTTTTTATTTGCTCCCACTTTTTCTCTTGCTCTCCATATTTACTCTCACATGTGCTTTTTTGCACACACATTGCTCCCATTTTTTGCTCTCACTTCTTGCTGCCACATTTGCTCTCTCTTTTTTGCTCACAATTTTTTCTCCCACATTTGCTTCCACTTTGAAGTTAGGTTAGGTTAGGTTAGGTGAAGTTAGGTTAGGTTAAGTTAAGTTAGGTTAGGTTAGGTTAGGTGAAGTTAGGTTAGGTTGAGTTAGGATATAACAAAGTTAATTATTTGTGCTCCCACATTTGCTCCCACTTTTTGCTTCCACTTTTTGTTCACACATTTGCTCCCACTGTTTTTTTTTGCTTCACACATGTGCACCCATATATGCTCCGACATTAAACTATTGTTCTTATTGTCAAGTTGTCTTTACTAGAGCTTAGTCTATGCTTGACAGTTGACATGGAAGTATCAGTGACTAAGTATGGTAAGCCTCATGCATTCTATACAGGATATTCTTATATTGGGATACGAACCAATAAAAATGTAACTCTTATTTGGCGTTGTTCAAAACAACGTTCAAAACAATGTCGCAGTGAGCTAAAAAGTAAAAATAGTGGGGTTTTGAGTGTCAGTGATCATCAATGTAGTGTACTGCATGAAACATTGTTGTTGTCAACAGAAAATCATAACAATGCTAAAATGCGAGTGCTAGAAAACAATACTGCAGCTGAAAATAATTCAACGTTCAAAAAACCCTTAACATTATCAAAAGCCAAGCAGACTCTACATGAGGACACTGTAGAGGAAGAGGAAGAGGAACAGGAACAGGAAGAGGAACAGGAATATTTAACTGGTTTTAGTGATGTTGAGGATAATATTGAGGATAATAATAATCATGCTGCTTATGATTATAAAAGTGATAATGACGTTTATATACCTATTGTTCGCCGTGAAGAAACAATCTACAACAAGCTTTGTTTTTAAAACTATAACACACCATCGTAAAAGCAAAGACTTGTATTAAGTATGCATTTATTGTCACAATCATGTATACTCTGCAATGTTAGATAATGTTACTTTGTAAAAAAAACCAGCATTGTAACATCATTTGCATTTATTTACAAACTGTATATACATTTTTTTGGTTTCATCATAATATTTTTAAAGACAATACTAAAACAAAAACATTATTATTCTTTTCACATATTTTTTCTTTCAGTCTATTGTCATCACTTATATTTTTCCATTATTATTTCACATTTGGTTGTTTTAAAATTTAATTAAAACGGACCATGCACCTATTGTTTCAAAACCCTCATAAATTAAGTGTACAGGTTGCACAGCATTATTGACTTCATCAAAAACACTCTCCGTCATATCATTAAACCGAGTAGGCAGAAATGTCTCAAAATTTTCGCATTCACAAAATACATGATCACCATTATGCTGTTTTCAATTTTTGAATCTTGATAATTCGGAATGGAATATGTGTTGGACATTCACTGAGCTTCTTTGTCTCTAAGCCACATGCTTGTCTTACGGCTTTCAAAACATTCATTGTAGTAGTCTTTAAACAAAAGAAAAGCATATCTAATACTCTCTAAAACAGCTTTAATAATATTGTGCAGTTAGGTATTTTGCAGTATGCATTGCTAATTAATTATACTATTTATGCAAGAAATGCCCTAACTGTAGCAGATACTACTTTTCTGCATATAGCACAAGTGTTATGTTCTAATTCACACTTGACACATGCTATCATGTGTCCACAAGGCAAAAATACAATACCTACTTCATCTTGATAACAAATTTTACATAATTGTTGGTCACACTTTTGTATCTGTTCATACGACAAGTCTTTTTTTTCAGCCTCATGTATTTGCTCCGCGTGTTCTAACTCTAAAGGCACTTTCATCTCTTGTGCTGCAATCACGTTTTCATTGCAAATAGTGTTCACAAATTCCTGACCTTTAAGCAACACCATGCAAAGACAGTTATGTAACCAACGAGCATGTTCCACAAAAGAGTCATCAGTAATTTGCGAATCCTTTAAAGCAAATCCACAATGAAAACATATTGTTCTATCC
Organism: Meconema thalassinum; assembly: GCA_946902985.2. NCBI lineage: Eukaryota > Metazoa > Arthropoda > Insecta > Orthoptera > Tettigoniidae > Meconema > Meconema thalassinum. Next base: position 63,658,824 of record OX336390.1, on the reverse strand, counting down.
CCTTCACCAGTATAAAAAAAATCCAGCTTCACTTAGCTGTTTTGTAAGGTGTTTTAATATTAATGGCCAAACCTTCTTATAAGATTCTAAACGTTTTTCAACAGACCTGTACTCTGGGTGAGCTAGTGCTTTAGTCTTGCAAACTCCCAATTTTTCAAAAGCACATGCCTATTCAACGCTGTCTATGGCATATGGACCACATATATCGACACTACCGTTATTGGCTGGTAATACATCATTGTTATTATTATTTATTTGTGATTCAGCAACGTATGTAGCGGCCAATGGCCTTGTGGTTCGGTAAAATGAATACACGGGTATGTTACCTACTTGTTTTCCAAGCAAATAAGGACAAAAAGGAGACCATCGCAAATGGTCTCTAAAGGGATCATCCCCTTCTTCCCGGTGTGAAAGTTCAATACGACATAACCCACAGCGCACTACTTCTTCTCGGTTCAAGTAATAGAATCCAGCTCCAGGAAGTTTATGTGCCAAGAAAAATCCTACAGGCCAGGATTCAAATGTTAACCATTGATCATTTTCTGATTTTAAATTTAACCCACGTGGTAAGCCAACTTGCTCACTCGTTCTATTTGGTACTGCGCCCGAAATCCTCTAGAGCACAGTCCAAAATCCACACAGATGGTAAAAGGATCGTGAGAATGTCAACACCCGGCTAACTGTCGAACAACCCTCACCGGATTGATGACTAGGGAACCCTAGGAACACATATATACATCTCTAACTATACTTCTAACTACTTGCATACAGTACAGAAAAAATAAACAAATAAAAGTAGAGCACTAACGAGCAATTCGGCTCACGGGCGATAAGATATATTGCCGATCATCTGCCTGCATCCAGCTAGCGGTATCGTTCGAGAGTAATTAAGCGTTGAATCAAAGAAACAGTTCTAAAAAACTCAGCAAGAATAAAAGTATTCTTGCCATTTATTGACAAAAAAAGAAAATAACAAGTCAAAAATTATGTTACCTTCACCAAGAATAAAATAAAATATTTATCTCTGCCTCACTTAGGCCTGATGCGCTTAATGAGTGTCTTTCTTGCATATTTACACGAATTACATGTATCTCTTTGCTTGATAATATTTAAATATACACATAATTTAATTAATGGCAGTAGTGTCTGTGGTGTTGGGGTAGCGCGCCTGCCTCTCACCCGGAGGCCCCGGGTTCGATCCCAGGCTCCGTCAGGGATTTCAAAACTGACGTGAGGGTTGGAACGGGGTGCACTCAGCCTCGTGAGGACAATTGAGTAGCTGTCTGACAGTGAGACAGTGCCCCGGTCACGAAAACCAAGATTAACGGCCGAGGGGACCCGACGCGCTGACCACGCGTCACCCCAAAATCTGCAGGCCAATTGGCTGAGCAGCGGTCGCTTGTTTGGCCTAGGCCCTTCAAGGGCTGTAGTGCCACGGGGTTAGGTTAGGTTAGTTAGTGTCTGTCCTACTTGTTTACTGAAGTTATGCTTTAACGTTCATCATAACAAACATACCCCCTACGTAATACAATCGTTAAAGTCTTCAAATTTAAGATCTTATGTTCCTAAATGTAATAAAAACAATAATTAATACTAGAATAATAACGTATTTACACTTTATACATGATCGCGTCCCGCACGATATAAAAACAACTGTCTCTAATTTATTAGAGTTCATTCCACCACTTTCCTCCTGTCTCATCATCTGTCTATTCGTGTATCACCATCTTTCTCCGTATCTCACACAATAAACTAGTCAAAATAGGTGTTTGTGTGTCAATTCCATGTGAATCATGAAAACAAGCAGTGAAGTTAATATTTCATCACTAAAGTGTACTACTCTGGTATTTCAATAATTAATAATAAAACAAACTAACAATGCACGACTATTCAGATAAGCTCTTCAACCAAAGATCGAGTGTGTGTGGCATGAATCCTCAGTCCCACACTCCCTTCCTTTCCAAATACAAAATATGACTTCTCTCAATCACCACAAATTATTACAAATCCTTTCTTTATAAACTCACGTTGCATATTATCGCGTCTCTAGTTACGCCTTCATCAATACAAATGCATTCCATCAACCTTTCTTCTCTTAGCACGTTCATAAAACTTCTACCTTTCCATATCAACTGCTTTCATCAAAGTATGATATTTAGTATTCCTACTAGAAATTACAACTGCAATAACGCTCATGAATACGTCTCACTTCCTCCTACATACTCCTCTATCGATTATACATCTCGTGCTATGTTCAAATACTTTCCACATTCTTCCTCCTTCGTTTCACATATTACATTGTTACAATTTATCGCTTAATTCTGAATTTCAAGTCTGCTTGTGTCTGTTATAAAAATAACAATAACCTTCCCTCACGTTTATGTTCCCAATAAATGTTTATATCTTTCCTTCCATCTTACAGTATCGTTTTATGTTAAATATACATCCATAACATTTTATAATAACGTTTCTCGTTCAGTTATGCCTTCAACTATCGCATACTGTTCCTTTTCCATACCTCAAATTCCTGGGTTTTACAATGTCATTATATTTCTTGAACACAAGAGTTCCTTCAATGCCGATATTGAATACTCTTGTCAACTATTTCGTTTTATACATATTAATTCGTTCCTGAAATGAACAAACTCTTTGCTTATAGGATTCTCTGTCCTCCCTTTCTTTACTTCAAGTAGTAAACTATTTACTTTCGTCAAACAATTGACTATATTATTTCTCTGATACATTACTTATTTATTTCTCAGAAAGTTGTGCTTCATTTCTCTTGTTCCAATAATTATATAATATCGTTCTTCAATATTTCCACAAATATACAAAATTCTCTAATATTTCATCAAATCTAAGGAGTTCTCCCATGTTACAACAAATCTACGGAATATACGTTCGCAATTGCAACAAAATCTTTCGTAAGTAAAATTTTAACGCTCTAAAAATGGCAATGAAAAATACTAACGATGTCTAATATCATCGATCAAGGCTTCAAAATACGTCCAAGTGACGTATGTAAATAACTATCGCAATTACTCAAAACTAATGAAACTTCCAAGACAATACAATAACATAGGTTATAAATTCATATATGTTGGTCAATATTCTGGAATAACGTGAACAAGTTCTAACTACAGATATGAAAAATGCACTATTCTACCCTCTTTCTGAGATCGTTGGTGTCAGACCTGATGACTCCTGTGTCCTCGTAACCTCACCGTGTGGTTTCTGGAACGCAGCATGCTGCTCCAAACTGGCTGCATTATGTCACCTCGGCCTTGAGTGGACTGCAGTAAAGGTTAACGACCTGGTGTGCTGTCTCGAAACAGGTTACCAGCTGGCTCCTCGTTTGTTGACCCACTTCTCTCGTACAGGATGATGACACGATCTCGCCTCCGCTCTGCTTGCAGCGCGTCCACCAGTCCTGGGTTCCTCGCCGTCTCCATCACGACTCTGCTCGTCTTCTTCTTCTCAGATCTAGATGTTCTACGAAGTCGGTAATTTGGATAGTTCTTTCCATCATGACAAATCACCTCCATGTCGTGAATTTCTCATGTAGTAGCTTGCAACGTTATGTTAGCGAAAACTGCGGTGGTCTGCAGCTCGCTGTTCGTACTGCTAGGTCACCCTGGTCATTTCTGGATCTCACCGGTTCAGTACAGTTCTATCTTCCCATCATGGGGAATTTAAAACTTCATTCTCACAGCGCAATTGTTTGTAGTCGTAGTTCTTCCCCTCCGACCTAAATTCTTATTCATTCTTGTCTAGATTGTTGAATTTCCAATGGTTTAAGTCTCCCTTCTTCAGACTTTCCTTCTACGTAGTTTCGTGTTCGATGTTCAGTCTGTAACTTGCAGTGTTTTATCTCGTCGTAGATTTCTTTTTTAATCCTTTATAGGTCCTTGGGATACTATCTTCCCACCATGTATTTATAGAACGGTGTTAGGGAGATAATCTTCCCACCCATTTCATTTCAAGCAGTTCCACATGCATCCACAAGCTAGATGCAGATAAATATTGAAAATCCATTAATTTGATGTATAATGTCATCAGAAAGCAAAGGTGGGAAGCATATATCCCAGTGGTCTCCACAGTTAACGTGCTTGCCTGTTCGGTTGTGTTGAGTGTATGAAATGCTTTGTTTTACAGAAGAATGTGTTTTTATTGAAGATAAAATTCTTAAACGCTGGTATATAGCTGAAATACAATGTTAATAATGGTTTTGATCACTTGAGTAAATATATTTCAGCTAGAATGGAAATTATTATAGAATTATTATAGGATAGAAGATTTTAAAAATTAATTTTCTAAGTTTTTAAAAAATATTATTTTGAAATTATTGAATTATATTCGAATATACCAACTTTTACATTCCAAAATCACTTTTATATTTTTTGTGCAGTTTTCGGCAAAGATGATATAGGTCACTGACCTTGATTTGCGTGGGAGTTACGATTTTTTTAAATTATAGAGCGTAATGGGTGTTTTAAATAAACCTCATTATTGAGTGATAAACAGAGTACCGGTATCATCATAATTTGGAGTTGAGAGATTATTACCCCATTGCTCATTTCAGAAAACATACTGTCGGGTGTGGGCAGTGGGATAATAATTTCCCACCCCATATTTCATAAAATAGAATCCACAACCATAAAATTGTTGCATATTCCTACTCATCTATCACCCCCAATTACAAATGTGCAAAAAAGCAAATATTTTATACCCCCAGTCTTTTGTCCTATTAAGGGTTTTAAATATGATGAATAACTTTTCTCATTACTGTTGACTTGTAATATTAATTGTTCGTTTATATTACTACTTGCTTCATCTTGAAGTCTTTTTGAAGAGTGAATACAATGTATGTCTTGTCTTCTCGACGGTCCATGTAGAAAGAGCCTCGTCTGCTAGCGTCTCCTAGCCTCCTTGGTTAGATTTTCCCTCGCAAATCTGATCAACTAGCCTCCAACCGCTATGAATATCGACAAATACACACATAACTTCTCTCTCAGTCTTTTAATTTAAAATCTGTTTGCCAATTAAATTTCTTTTTCTCTGCTGGTGAATTCAATATGTAACACTCTTATAAAATATTAAAATAATGATTTTAATATTTGTTCCTTCCTCAGTATTCAAACTATCTTCTTATTTGTTCTCGCCTAAAAGTGGCGCGCCTCAGACACGCGTTCGCTTCTCCCACTCTTGATACTGGCGTGTGTCTGACCTCTGGTCCACCTTCGCTCTCCCCTCGGATCAAAAACTGGTTTCTCACCGCGCACCTTGTTAGAAGTGTCGGCTTCCAGGACAGTATTTCTATCATTCACTCATGGTAAAAAATTTACCAGATCATGAAATCTCCATTATTACATGAAATAAAAATATTTCTTGAGGCGAAAATTTTCTCAAATGCTTGTATTAACGTTCTCTTTCATCTGGACTGCTAATTTAGTCGAAAATTTGAAATTTAAAATATGCAATTTTTCTGAGGTGGTCCTTGGTTCATACCTCATCCTGTCTTCTCCTCTCCACTAGACATGATTTCGAGCGCATTTCCCCATCCGACCTTAATAGAAAGTGTATGAATTGACTTTATGTTACTACATATCGTTAAAAATTATAGATATGATGTCGAAATTGTGTCTATTGAATCTTGTGGTAAAATCTCTTTAACTTAGAGTGATTGTATTTCCCAATAATACGATCATCGCTCAGTCTAGCTATGGCATAGCAATTATTTCCATAAACCTTCGCTACTTTGAAAGGTCCTTTGAAAATATTACTGAATTTGACGAATATCTTCTTCAAGACGTCAGCCTTCACATTTGTTCTAGTCAGAACCAAATCTCCTTCTTTCAGTGGTCTGCTGAATCGCTTGCCTCGCGTTCTCTTCAATCGCTTTTCTGCGGACTTGTTGAGATGTTCTCTGGCCTCTTCTATCCTTCTGTCCATCTGTTTCTCTATATCTTCTTGGATATCTATGATTCCATCCCCTGGTCTTCTAAGTTTCTCATTATAATGCAGTACTGTTGAAATCTCATTCGTGCTCTCATGACGAGTGCTATTCAAGCAGTATTCTACCAGTGGTATCACTTTCACCCAATTCGCATGATTCTCAGAACTGTATAGGCGAATGTACTTCGATAGTTCCAAAATCGATCTTTCAATAGGATTTGTTTGTGGGCTTCTCAAAGAACTAAAAATATGACTTAAATCCAACCTCTCCATAGTTTCTCGAATTCTGCAGCTGTATATTGAGTTCCATGATCCGTTATCAATTTCTCTGGCTTTCCTAGCTTCGGTATCACGTTCTTCTCTAAATGCTTCAGAACTGCTTTTGTTGTTGCTTTCTGCATAGAGTTTAGCATAATGATTTTAGAAAATACATCCATGGTGACAAGTGCATATTGATTTCCTCGTAAGCTTTTCGGTGCAGGCCCAAAAATGTCCTGGTTGAACAATTCCAATGGCTTCGTTGGTATAATCGCCTTCGGTTTCTCAAATAGCAAATCTGAATTGTATTTGTTCTTTTGGCAAAGTTCACAAGATCCTATGAAAATAGCAATGGAATCTCGCATGTTAATCCAATAAAAAATTTCCTGGGCAGTACTGTTGGTTTTGTCTAACGCTCCATGACCTACTGATATCGCGCCAGGAGTTGGCAGTTGGGTTTGAACTGCAGATGTCTTCCCGCTCACTGCGTAACGCGCATTCCAAAAACATTAAGTTAGTCACCACTTGTTTCACTCACTCAGCACATTCCTTCTTTCACTGGCTGCGTGTCGTGTGCTGCAATAACAGCGATTGGCATGCGCGAAGCCAATATATTTAAGTTTGGAATATGAGGGCCGCGCATGCGTACTGCAAGACCCCCCGCACCCCGTCACAGCGTGTTGGACTGCCATCTCCTGACGCGATATCAGTATAGACTTGTGCGTTAACCATACAACTGGTACAATTAATTCTGGCGGTATCACTACTTAGATCTTAGTGTGACCTACATCCACATATTTACAGACCTTGTCTCCTTGCAGTACAAAGTGTCTAGATTTCCTTCTCATCTCCTCGTAAGTAGCATTCTGTACATTTAATCTTCCTGACAAATACTTACACATGTTTCTCAGAAATGCGTCCTTCCTTTGAAAAGTTGAGATTCTGGCTAACTTGTCCAATGTTGCCTGGTCTTCGTCATCAGTTTGTATGACATTAACTCTGACGTTAGTCTTGGCTGTTGGATGCCTCGACAGTATGTCTGCTAACAGATTATCTTTGCCTGGCACGTGACTAATGGTTGCATTGAATTGTTTGCAAGAACATAGTCCATCTAGTCATTCTGTCGCTAGACTAATCAGACTTCAGCATGAATTCTAGTGCCTTATGGCCAGTTCTAATAATTATAGGATGGCCTATCAATAGCTTCTTCCAATGTCGTAATGCATTTATGACAGCTAAAGCTTCCAGCTCTGTAGTGTAGTAGTTCACCTCGTGTGACCTGAGCTTCCTACTATGAAAAGCTATGTAGTGGTTGTTTCCTTCAGAGTCTTTCTGATATAGTACAGCACTTATTCCAATCCTAGATGTGTCTGTTTCCACAAGGAATATCCTCTCAAAATCAAGATATTCCAGCTTAATGTTGTTTTTAAGCATCTCCTTAGCTTGTATAAAAGCATTTTCTACTGTAGTGTCCCATTTCCATCGATTATTTTTCTTCAAGATTTCGTGAAGTGGAGCCATCACTTCCGAATAACGTGGACAATGACTACTCAAAAATTGGCAAAAACCTAAAAATGCCCGAAGATCCTTAATCTTCTTAGGTCTAGGAAATTTCGAAATTGCTTCTATTTGTCATTATTTGGATGATAACCAAATTGATCTATGGTGTGTCCTAAAAAGTTTGTTTTCTCTTGGAAAAAGTGACATTTGTTGAAGTTGACTTTAATATTTCCTTCTCTCAAGTCTTCAAACAACCTTACCAGATGCAATAAATGCTGCTCTGGCGTTTCTGAGGAAATTATCAAGTCGTCGACATAACATATGACGTACTTCTTTACCTATTCGCTCAGCCTATTATCGAGAGCTCTAATAAGTGCTGGGCTCGAGTTCACTAAACCAAACGGAACTCGACGAAACGTAAAACTAGTTTCGTTAAATAGAAAACCAGTATAGCATCTGCTATCTTCAGTCAACTCAATTTGGTAAAAGCTGGCCGTCAGGTCAATGACGGAAAAACAGGTCTTTCCACGGAATTTTTCTCAGTAATTCCCTTATCTTCGGAGGCCTATCTTGTTCTTTCATAGTTAACATATTGATTTGACGGGCATCTAAACAAACCCTCAAACTTCCATCTGCCTTCTTCACCACAGTCATTGGATTTAAATAAGGAGTAGCCTGCTTCTGAATAATACCATCCCTTTCCATGCATTTAATAATCTCTGCAACTTCTTCGTGATATTTTCCAGGTATCGGATAGAGTTTCTTCTGAAATGGGGCGTTATCTATCCAGTGAATTTGATATTTGAAACCTTTGATCACTCCTGGTTTGCCATCAAAAATATCAGCGAAGTGTGAAATTAATGCCTCCAATTTCTCCTGATAATATCCAACATTTTCTAAGGGATAGTTGGGACGTCTTCTTCTTTCCTCTTGCACTTCCAAGACCATCTCTTCCAATCTCCCTTCTCCAATACCATCTTCCATGCAGTACTCTTATTCCTTCGAGTTTGAAGTTCCAGCCTCTTCTTCACCATTGTTAAATCTGATAATTCCATTCTTTAGGTCAAAGACAGCTCCTGACTGTGTAATAAAGTCAATACCCAGTATTGCATCAAAACTAATGAGGCTGAGCACTATGAATACCTGTTCATATCTCTGCTCGTTTATATAAAATTCCACCAATGCTTGTACTTTGCACTTCATTGTTTTGTCATTAAATGTTCCTCTCACATGTATAGTGGATACAGGCAATGCAGTTAATAAATTCTCATCTCCTAACTTCTGGAAACTACTCTCAGATATGATTGAGGCTGTAGCACCAGTATCTATAAGGGTTTTTAAAGTGTTCTCCCCTACCTTCATATGGATTATAGGTTATCTGGCTGTATTTCCTTTCGTCGGCTCCTCTCTCTCTCGTATAACAATTCTTTATCGAAGATCTCGTATAGTTCGTTAATGGCGATCTCATGCCTCATTATTGTGTGATTTACGTCTTCTTCTACCTCCGTTTCTGAATTGGCGTTCTTTTGTCCAGGCCTGTCGTGGTTTTGGCCCTCACGACAGGTTCCTGGTTGAGGTTCGTCACTCACTTGTGCCTGTTGTTGGGGTTGTTCCTTTCTTTCTTCTCTGTCTCTCTGATTTCTTCTGTAATCCTGACTTTCTCTTTATCGTTCTTCATAATATCTTTGAACATTTCCATCGTCTCTCCATCTGCTCTTCTGATAGTTGTTCCTCGGTTGTTGTTGTTGTTGTTGTTGTTGTTGCATAGGACGTCGCAGTTGTTGTTTTTGGTTTCCATAGTTCCAGTTCCAATATCTGGAATACCTTCTTTGATCTCCTTCATTCTATCAGGATAATTATTTCTTTGAAGTCCCCTGTTATTGTAGTTGTTATTTTGGTATCTGGACCCTCTCTGTCTGTCGTTTCAGTACCTGTTTTTATATGGCCAACCTTCTCTGGCTCTATTGTAGCCTGGATCATACCTGGTCATACCATAGTTGTTATGCCTTATTGGTCCTGTCCTAGCTGGTGTTACATCAGTTTGTTGTTGCTGATCAACTAACACTGTGTGTACCTCTCTGTTTTCATGCCTGTTTCTCGAATTCTGACTATTGGTTTGTCCTTGAGACTGCGCTATAGAACTCGTGTGGTCTAATCGTCGCAGCAACTCAGCCATGTCTTCCAAAGTATTGACATTAGACGAAATCAGGTGTTTCCTAACCTCGGCTGGTAACTGTCTGGATATGACGTGTATCAGCTCCGGTTCTGCCAATGGAGTATGAAGATGTTGTAAGCGGGATAATTGATTAGTGAAGTAGCTCGCAAAACGTGTCGGTACAGAGTAAGGATTTTTCTTCGAATATATTTCTGCTCTGATGTCTTGTTGCAACTCTTCGCTCCAGAATCGTTTCAACAATGCCTCAGCGAATTCGTCGAGCGCTCTATGCCAAATTAACGCTTCTGCTGACAAGTACTTCTCTACTACTCTCATCTCTCTCTCTCTAGGAATTTTATTCTCCTCCAAGTAGTAACGCATGTCTCTTAAAATCTCAACGGCGGTGACGTTTCCTTCCCCCGTGAACTTATCTGGTTTCTCCTCGTGGATTTTAATCACTACCACATTCTGATTATTCCTACTGGGAATCTGATCGTATGTCCTTCCTATCATGTCCGGGTCTCTTATATTCCTCTCGGTGCGTTCCGTTCCAAAAGTGTTATAGCGCGACCTACTCAACATTTGAGTGTCTACGCTCTCCTTATCACCCTCCTGTTCACCTTGGCTGAATCCTAGTCTGTGCAATTCTCCCCTCAGTTGACTGTCTCTCTCTTTAAAGAAATCGTGGAGATCTTGTTGCTTGTGAGATGTGTCCCTCATCGACAGTGCTTCCATCTATTCGTTAAGATCACCTATCTCTTTCTCCTGCTTGGACTTGACCTTAGCTATTTCAGTGTTGACCTCATCAACTAATTGTCTAATTTTATCTAACTCTTTAAATTTAATTCTATTGGTTTTGCTCGTAATTTTGCTAATTGTTGTAACATGGGATTCCTCTAAAGAGTCTATTCGTTTCGTTAATTCCTCTCGCAACCCAGTTACATGAATATTAGTCTTACTTTCTATGTCTTTAACCTCTTTCATGATCTTACCATGCATTTCATAGATATACTCACTACTACCCTTTAACACATCTTCTTTCAATTGTAACACAGCTTCAACAATACATTTGTTTATATCCACATTTATGCCCTCAGATACCAATTGTTGTTGATTTGTTACCTTTTGTTAGAGCTCACCCACTGTACCAGTTAAGGTAGTCAGCTGAATCTGCAATTCACCTTGGGACCCTGAATTTGTGTTGAAATGGTTTGTGTTGTCAACCTTTATAGTATCTATGCTATTTTGTAGAGTTTGCTGTAGCTCTTATAGTCGTTTATCTGCATCTGCTTGTGCCTTTTCTTGTTTCTCTCTGGCTTCGTTTTTCGCCTTTCTAGCTTCTTCTTTGGCTTACATTTGTGCCTTTCTACTCTCTTCTGGCGCCAATCGACTTTCTTCTTGAGCTAGTCTACTCATTTCCTGTGATACTCTTCCTTCATTATGAGCCTTCTCTAGGGCTTTCTTGATCTCCTCCTGTGCTTTCTTAGCTTCTTCTTGTGCCAGTCGATTTTCTTCTTGCGCCTGTCTACTTTCTTCTTTCGCCAGTCGACTTTCTTCCTGTGTCCTTTCTAGGGCTGATTTAATCTCCTCCTGCGCTTTCATGGTCTATTCTTGCCCCAAATTACTCTCTTCCTTCAAAGCCGCCGTAGTATACTTAATTTCTTTCCCTATCTTTTTAGTGTTTTCATGTGTAATAGTGTGTAGGGCTTCAACATCGGCAGTTAATCCTGCCTGACTGGTCCTCATCTGCTCCAGTATCGACCTCATATAGGTCATGTCCTCAGACGACATAATCTTATACAATGAGAAAATATGGGAAGTATTACTATACTAAACACAGCGAAATTCCAGAATGACCAACATTTATAATTTCTTACGATATACTCACGCATTACGTAGATATGTTTTCCTACCTTACCTACGTCAATACTAACGCTACCGGTATCTAGCACTACCAATACCTAACACTAAACTTGCTTCAACACTTAATCCTAACCAAAATTTATTTAAATATGACATCACTTTACATTTATCGTTATACTGGACCAAAAAATTATTTCGCCGGAACAATGCAATATATGCCTAACAACAAATTGTACTCCACATATCAAACAACGGGAATTCATCTCCTCAACTAGTTAGATTGGGATCGGCATTTAAAATACAAACAAAACCCGACTGTGTCGTACACCAACATGCTTAAAACAGTCGTGCTTACGAAATATCACCTAGGGTATTAAACTCCACACAACCGCTGGTCACTCAGCACTGGGAATTCAGATTAACAAATTCGATAGACCCATGCAATCGATAACGTCGAAGACCCACCGGTTGGGCGACCATCAATTAGATATATTATATATGCGCCCGAATTCCTCTAGAGCACAGTCCCAAATCCGCACAGATGGTAGAAGGATCGTGAGAATGTCAACACCAGGGTAAGAGTCGAACAACCCTCACCGGACTGATGACTAGGGTACCCTAGGAACATATATATACATCTCTAACTATACTACTAACTAGTTGCATACAGTACAGAATAAATAAACAAATAAAAGTAGAGCACTAACTAGCAACTCGGCTCTCGGCCGTTAAGATATTTTGTCGATCATCTGTCTGCATCCAGCTAGCGGTATCGTTCTAGTGTAATTAAGCGTTGAATCAAAGAAACAGTTCTAAAAACTCATCAAGAATAAATGTATTCTTGCCATTTATTGACAATAAAGAATATAACATGACAAAAATTGTTGCCTTCACCAAGAATAACATAAAATATGTATCTGTGCCTCACATAGGCCTTATGCGCTTAATAAGTGTCTTTCTTGCATCTTTACACGAAATATATGTCTCTTATTGCTTGATAATATTTAAATAAACACATCGTTTAATTAATGGCAGTAGTGTCTGTCCAACTTGTTAAATGAAGTTATGCTTTAACGATCATCATAACAAACATACTCCCTACGTAATACAATCGTTAAAGTCTTCAAAGTTAAGATCTTATGTTCCTAAATGTAATAAAAGCATTAATTAATACTAGAATAATAACGTATTTACACTTTATACATGATCGCGTCCCGCACGATATAAAAACAACTGTCTCTAATTTATTAGAGTTCATTCAGCAACTTTCCTCCTGTCTCATCATCTGTCTCTACTTGTATCACCATCTTTCTCCGTATCTCACACAATAATCTAGTCAAAATAGGTGTTTGTGTGTCAATTCCATGTGAATCATGAATACAAACAGTGAAGTTAATATTTCCTCACTAAAGTGTACTGCTCTGGTATTTCAATAATTAATAATAAAACAAACTAACAATGCACGACTGTTCAGATAAGCTCTTCAACCAAAGATCGAGTGTGTGTGGCATGAATCCTCACTTCCACACTCCCTTCTTTTCCAAATACAAAATATGACTTCTCTCAATCACCACAAATTATTACAAATCCTTTCATCATAAACTCACGTTGCATATTATCGCGTCTCTAGTTACGCCTTCGTCAATACAAATGCATTTCATCAACCTTTCTTCTCATAGCACGTTCATAAAACTTCTACCGTTCCATATCAACTACATTCATCAAAGTATGATATTTAGTATTCCTACAAGAAATTTCAACTGCAATAACGTTCATGAAGACGTCTCACTTTCCCCTACATACTCCTCTATCGATTAAACATCTCGTGCTATGTTCAAATACTTACCACGTACATCCTCCTTCGTTTCACATATTACATTGTTACAATTTATCGCTTAATTCTGAATTTCAAGTCTGCTTGTGTCTGTTATAAAAATAACAATAACCTTCCCTCACGTTTGTATTCACAATAAATGTTTATATCTTTCCTTTCATCTTACAGTATCGTTTTATAGTAAATATACATTCATAACATTTTATAATAATGTCTCTCGTTCAGTTATGCCTTCAACTATCGCATACTGTTCCTTTTTGTCATACCTCAAATTTCTGGGTTTTACAATGTCATTACATTTCTTGCATACAAGAGTTCCTTCAATGCCAATATTGAATACTCCTGTCAACTATTTCGTTTTATACATATTATTTCGTTCCTGAAATGAACAAACTCTTTGCTTATAGGATTCTCTGTCCACCCTTTCTTTACTTCAAGTAGTAAACTATTTACTTTCGTCAAACAATTGACTATATTCTTTCTCTGATACATTACTTATTTATTTCTCACAAAGTTGTGCTTCATTTCTCTTGTTTCAATACATATATACATTATCGTTCTCCAATATTTCCACAAATATGCAAAATTCTCTAATATTTCATCAAATCTACGGAGTTCTCCAATGTTACAACAAATCTACGGAATATACGTTCGCAATCGCAACGAAATCGTTCGTATGTAAAATGTTAACGCTGTTAAAATGACAATGAAAAATACTAACTATGTCTAATATCATCGATCAAGACTTCAAAATACGTCCAATTGACGTATGAAAATAATTATCTCAATTACTCAAAACTTACTAAAACTTCCAAGACAATACAATAACATAGGTTATAAATGCAAATATGTTGGTAAATATTCTGGAATAAAGTGAACAAGTTCTAACTACAGATTTAAAAAATGCACTCCTCTACCTTCTTTCGGAGATCGTTGGCGACAGACCTGATGACTCCTGTGTCCTCGTAACCTCACCGTGTGGTTTCTGAAACGCAGCATGCTGCTCCAAACTGGCTGCATTATGTCACCTCGGCCTTGAGTGGACTGCAGTAAAGGTTAACGACCTGGTGTGCTGTCTCGAAAAAGGTTACCAGCTGGCTCCTCGTTTGTTGACCCACTTCTCTCGTACAGGATGATGACACGATCTCGCCTCCGCTCTGCTTGCAGCGCGTCCACCAGTCCTGGGTTCCTCGCCGTCTACATCACGACTCTGCTCGTCTTCTTCTTCTCAGATCTAGATGTTCTACGAAGTCGGTAGTTTGGATAGTTCTTTCCATCATGACAAATCACCTCCATGTCGTGAATTTCTCATGTAGTAGCTTGCAACGTTATGTTAGCGAAAACTGCGATGGTCTGCAGCTCGCTGTTCGTACTGCTATGTCATCCTGATCATTTCTGGATCTCACCGTTTCAGTAAAGTTCTATCTTCCCATCATGGTGAATTTAAAACATCATTCTCACCGCGAAATAGTTTGTAGTCGTAGTTCTTCCCCTCCGACCTAAATTCTTATTCATTCTTGTCTAGATTGTTGAATTTCCAATGGTTTAAGTCTCCCTTCTTCAGATTTTCCCTCTACGTAGTTACGTGTTCGATGTTCAGTCAGTAACTTGCAGTGTTTTATCTCGTCGTAGATTTCTTCTTTAAATATGTTGAATAACTTGTAATATTAATTGTTCGTTTCCATTACTACTTTTTTCATCTTGAAGTCTTTTTGAAGAGTGAATACAATTTACGTCTTGTCTTCTCGACGGTCCAGGTAGAAAGAGCCTCGTCTGCTAGCGTCTCCTAGCCTCCTCAGTTAGATTTTCCCTCGCAAATCTGATCAACTATCCTCCAACCGCTATGAATATTGACAAATTCATATATAACTTCTCTCTCAGTCTTTTAATTTAAAATCCGTTTTGCCAATTCAATTTCTTTTTCTCTGCTGGTGAATTCAATATATAACACTCTTATAAAATATTAAAATAATGATTTTAATATTTGTTCCTTCCTCAGTATTCAAACTATCTTTTTGGTTCTCGCCTAAAAGTGGCGTGCTTCAGACACGCGTTCGCTTCTCCCACTCTTGATACTGTCGTGTGTCTGACCTCTGGTCCACCTTCGCTCTCCCCTTGGATCAAAAACTGGTTTCTCACCGCGCACCTCGTTAAAAGTGTCGGCTTCCAGGACAGTATTTCTATCATTCACTCATGGTTAAAATTTACCAGATCATAAAATCTCCATTATTGCATGAAATAAAAATATTTCATCAGGCTAAAATATTCCCAAATGCTTGTATTAACGTTCTCTTCCATCTGGACTGCTAATTTAGTCGAAAATTCCATATGTAAAATATGCAATTTTTCTGAGGTGGTCCTTGGTTCATACCTCATCCTGTCACCTCCTCTCCACTAGACATGATTTCTAGCGCAGTACTAACGTCATGTGTTATAATAAAACTTTTTTATTGCAAGTTATTAACGTTGCACAAGAGCACAGAGTACTTTAAAGCATAATGTATGCTTGTTCACTGTCTGTTCATTAGGTTAATGGCGCATGACGACTCCTAAAAGCAAATAAAATAAACAATCACTCACTCACTCAATCAATTAATCAATACTTGTAAATAAAACGTTAACGTTAATTGGCATTAATATATCAAAACTCCTTCAAAAGTATTTACTAATATACTGTATGTCGGCACTAACAGTAACCCATGTACTTATTTTCTTTTTATAAAGCTACAGTCAATTACATCCCACTTCAACCAATACATATAAAAAATGAATGTCATGTCATTTTGTACAGATTATCATGTTCAAGCCTGTGGATATTCGTTGAGTCCATAGGGAACGACTCGTAAATTATTATTTTTTTTTTTTAGAAAATCCAACATGGCCTTGTACTTTTCCAGGTCAACAACCAATATTGTCTTGTACCGTTTGCCAATACATAGCCATTAATCAAGAAATCAATAATTGTCCCAGCCATGTTCAGGTAATGATTTTTTTGTCTAAGACTTTTCAGTAGTGGTAAAATGGAATAGAATTTTAAATTAGGCTTACATCGTTTAAACAGTTTACTTTTTGGCAATGGTTTCGCTCTAGTGCGTCTCGGGTTTTCAGCGACTGCTACGATGGTAAGGCTTTTCTTTCCAAGTTTCTAAGTATAAAATAAACCGCTATAAATACCTACATTTAGGTTAATACATGCTTTTCATACAATAAAATAGAAAATATCAAACAAAAAAATGAAACAAGTTATTTAAAAAAACTCACCGTGATTTGTACTGGCTTTATGCTGTTTCCTTCTAGTGGGCTCAAAAGTGCAAAGGTTTCTTCTCTCTGAGACATGTAACGTATACCGGTTATCTGCAAACAAATAAATAAAAAAATCATTAATTACCTTAACAATAACTACAAATTTAAGGTTCATTAGCATTACATTATTAAAATAATCATTAATAGGTACTTACCAAAAAATAAAAGGATTTTTCTTCCACAGCTCAACTGTATATGTCCGTGTGCTAAAATGGCAAGTGCATGACTAACGCAATCCTTATCAGTCTGCTTAGCAACAGAGAGTGTTGCATTTTCTCAGCGTTTTGATCTTGAATGATTGTCTGTCTCTCACATGTTTCCCACGCCTCCCCGCATTCCTCAAGTGCTATTAGATTCGCATACCTTATACTAGTTTCATGTTTTAAATAAAGAACCAAAATGGCTGCCTCTGATACATTGGTATTACTACTGCATAAGAACCAACATGGCGCCTCTTTAAACGCCAGACCTGCTAGCCTCTACCAGGCAAGTAAGCTGATATCGCACTTCCTGCCTGCATATACAGTCCTGCCTTATCAGCAGTTGTTCTCACAAGGTATCTGACTAGGTAAAGTATTCAGTCTCCAGCGAGCAGGACTATGTGTGTTAGCAATCAAAACGTGTGTGTCTTAAACATTTCACTGTAGTAATAATAATAATAATCATTGGCAAGCGGCCATCCTCAATACATGACCATGTTAACCACATACTTTCACCACGTCCAAGAACCACTTGGTCATCAATTTGCTGCACCAGACAGCGGTCTCGCTTATTACCGTTTACTAGCATGTTAAAGATCCCCTTCAGGAAAAAAAATCCTAGCACACTTTTTCAAATATTTGCCTCCATCCATCATAGGAAATATCACAAAACCAACCGTCATAAGCTGCCCCGCCATCCCGCTCAAATAACAATTCATTTCTTCCGGCCACGGTCACCGAAACCGCCTTAAGGGATTTTTGAAATATTCGTCATAGGAAATATCTGAAAAAAGGGAACCCTCGTTCTATCTTTTGTCGCCCCTACGAAATAGCCATTTCTTGTATCCACCATGGCCAGTCATAGCCTCGTTGTAACTTACGTCAAGTGCTACCGGCTCTCTGTCTACAAACACCCTTTATTAAAAAAATAGGTAAGAAATAGTTTCAGAATGCATAGTTTTTGACCTAGAGACTTGACATTTATTTTCATGGTAGAGGGGGTAGGGATATTTAATTGATGTCAAACAAACTCTTTTGTAAATTCCTAGTTTCCAAAATAGAAAACATTCAAAATTTCAGTGTTTTCAAAAAATCTCAAAAAATAAAAATAAATATTATAAAAAATAAAGGTGATAGAGACCATTCGTTTGAACTATTGGACAACGTTCTATCAAGTTTGGTTTTCACCTACTTTCATAAGCAAAAAAATCATCAAAATAAATTTCAAAAATATAATACGTGGTCCAGCGCAAAGCGCCCGTCAGGTCGATTCCAACGACGCCTCATTTGTTAAAATCCGACCTTCCATTCGCCAATTGTCGCCAATGTTCGCTAGAAAGTAGGCTATCATTTTTTTCCTCATAGACTCTTCAAGCTTGCTGTCCACCTAGAGGGCATAGCCACCTTTCATTAACGTCAAACAAACTTTTTTTTCCCAAATTCACCGTTTCCAAAATAGGGCCAATGTCAAAAACAAACATTTTCAAATTTACAAAAAAAAATATATACAAACACTCATTCTTAGCAAAGACGACGTCGCTCCAATGCCAACAACACCTCGTTCGTTAAAATCCGATCATGCGTTCGGGAGATCTCGGCAAACTCTCCAATTGAACCTTTTATAAAGCAAAGAAGTGAGGAAGTCCTATCGTTTCTAGAGATTATCAGTGAGTTTAATCTACAGCAAATGTGTCATTTCCCTACACGCAATAACAATTTCCTGGATTTGGTGCTAGTCTCTGAACAACTCTCCGCACATACGCAATGTATTCAGGCTGAGAAGGTAGTTAAGTCAGACCACGATGCTGTGGAATTCTCACTATCCTTGCCGCGAATTATCCGTCCACAATCACTAAGAAGGGTAATATATACTTGGACTAAAGCTGATTTTCCCCTCATGAGAGACCTTCTATCGATGTGTCCATGGTATTTGATGGATAATTCTCCCTCTGTTGATGAGGCTTTAAGTCTGTCTTACGACCTCCTCAAAGCAGTTATCAAGGATTCAGTGCCCACTCGCACAATCAATACTCGGAAGTATCCAAGTTTGGTACGATACAGAGGTAATCAACAAGTTGAAAGAAAAAGGTTCAAGAAATCGGGCTTTTGGTGTGACTATGTTCAATTTTCGGTGATACGGGGAGAATATAAGAGACTCCAGAACAGAAAATACAAAGACTATGTGATCTCAGTTGAATCAAAATTAACCACCAATCCAAAGCATTTTTGGAATTTTGTAAACAATAAAAGAAAATCTTCACGTTTACCATCCACTATGTTTCAGAATGGAATCGAAATCCAGGACAAGAAAACTATTCTTAATAAATTTGCAGAGGGCTTCAAGAAGTATCACTCTCCTGCGAGGCCGTGTCACTCGTCTGTCCCAATCGTGTGTAATCAGGGATTGATGTCGAAGTGTGTGAGATTCTGTCATCATTGGATACTGCAAAATCGTTTGGGGCTGATGAGATACCAGGTCTTGTACTTAGAGAATGTGCTCCTCAGTTGGCGATACCTCTCAGTGCAATTTTAAATATATCATTTAAATCTGGATGCTTTCCGTGTGAGTGGAAGAAGGGATACGTAATTCCAGTATTCAAAAAGGGTGACAAAAGGGTATTTGACAACTATAGGCCAGTCGTCCTGCTATCCCTCCTATCAAAGGTGGCGGAGAAGATTGTGTACAATAGAATATACAGGTCAGTCGGCCAGTACATTAATGTTGCTCAGCATGGATTCGTGCAGAAGCGCTCGACTGTTTCGAACCTGGCAGTGTACGCCAACTTCTTATCAAATGCCTTGGACAGGAGTCAACAAGTAGATGCCATATACACAGATTTTTCCAAAGCCTTTGATTCCGTACAACATGAGGCATTATTAATCAAATTGTCGGCGAATGGAATAGGCGGTAGCGTTTTAGAGTGGATTAGAAGCTATCTCACTGAAAGAATTTGCTTTGTTAAATCCGATGGTCAAACTTCAAATCCATACTTTCCAACTTCTGGTGTTCCTTAGGGTTCCATCTTGGGGCCACTTTTATTTGTAATCTTTATTAATGATTTAACTGGGGTCTTCAAGAATAGTAACTGCCTTCTATACGCTGATGATTTGAAACTGTTTCGAGTAATAGACCACGAGTCAGACTGTGACTTGCTTCAATTAGACCTACATCTACTAACAGATTGGTTGACTAAGTGGTTACTTGACCTTAATATATCAAAATGCAATGTGATAACATTTTCTAGGAAGTTGGCGCCTGTCTTGAAGAATTATAGTATAAGTAACTCTGTATTAGTGCGTGTGAATGAAGTAAACGACCTAGGTATAACAATTACCAACGATGACGGGCTGTCATTTCTAAAACATGTAGATAAGGTGACAAGTAAGGGGTTCAGATTACTAGGTTTTCTGAAGAGAAATTGTAGTGAATTCGCCAATATAGGTTCTCTCAAAATTTTATTTTTAGCATATGTAAGGTCGACTGTTGAATACTGTTGTGAGGTATGGCTGCCTTCTCAGCAATATGCTATTCAGCGGTTAGAGAGAGTGCAGGTGAGATTCATGAAGTGGATCAGCTGTAGGTATATGGGCATTCGACTCTCTACATTGGATTATGAGACCTTCTGTGGAACCATGGGTATGCGGTCTTTGAGGTCTCGTCGCATGTGTGCCAACGCCATGTTTCTATATAAGTGTCTGACCAATAGAATCGACTGTGCGCCCCTTTTGTGTTTGATTCCGCTTCATGTTCCAGGCCGCAATACAAGGCAAAGACTCACTTTCCGGATCCAGAAGTGTAGAACTGTAGCCCATGCCAATTCCTGGTTATTGATGGCGTTGCGCTCTCTAAACCATCTTGATAGCGCTATAGATATATTTTACTCGAAGCCTACGGAAATTCGTAGATCATTGTTGAACTCAAGATCGTAGGTGTTTGTTGTATATATAGTGTGTAATAATTGTTATTTTAATTTAAGTGTATAGAGAACTTAGTTTATAAGCTTGAATCAATGTTTGTTTCTAGGTTAGTTAAATAGTTGCTTTTAAGTAAATTTAATGTTTATTATGTTTTATTATATCATCTGTAATTGGGTGCCTATCCTGTTGATGGTAAATAAATCTATCTAAATCTATCTATTAACACTGCTTACAAAACCCCAATTTTAATCCTAGAGAGTTGAAATTTATTTAGGGGGATGAGGGGTAGGGACTTTTCATTTATGTCAAACAAACGTTATTGTAAAATTCCTAGTTTCCAATATATAGGAATTTAAAAATTGGACTGTTTTCAAAAAAACATAAAAAATAAAAAAGTTTTATTATAAACAAGATGTTCAGTAAAGAACATATAGCCTACTTTCTCCTAAATGCATGGGTATTGTTATAACTCTTTGTCCTTTTCAAGGAGTATAATTGAATGTTGGTTGTAGTAGCTTGTTGAAATACAACTTGCTATAGGGATATTAAACATGAATATGAGGTGCCCTTTGCTAGTGCTACCTCTGTAAAAAAAATTCATTCAATTCGGTTTCACCGTGTTTGAATTGATCTGGGGAATGGATTTGCACACATACATGGCCGCTATTTGCAAACTATTGGGCTGATGACCTTGTAGTCAGTCATAAGATGCATTCCACAAAAAGGCATGTTCTTGCAAAATCCGGTAGAGATCAAATTATTAGGATGGTCCAAATTTGATTTAATCTTTTAACATTTGGGTGGCCATTCAGTTTCCGTCAAGATGGCGGCGATATAAAACATGACACTGAGGTGCCTTTTGCTAGTGCTACCTCTGTACCAAATTTCGTTCAATTCGGTTTCAACGTGTTTGAATTGATAGGGGGAATCGATTTGCACACATACTTGGCCACCATCTGCAAACTATTGGGCTGATGATCTAGCAGTTTGGTCAGAATATGCTTCCTACATAAAGATTTGTTGTTGCAAAATTTGGTAGAGATTAGATTATTAGGTTGGTCGTAATTACATTTTAGCCTTTAATATTTGAGTGGCCGCGATAACGTTTCCGTCAAGATGGCGGTGATATAAAACATGACACTGAGGTGGCCTTTCCTAGTGCTACCTCTGTACCAAATTTCGTTCCATCCGGTTTCACCGTGTTCGAATTAATAGGGGGAATCGATTTTCACACAAAGATGGCCGCTATCCGCAAAATATTAGGCTAATGACCTATTAGTTTGGTCAAAGGATGCTCCCTCCATAATGGTATGTTGATGCAAAATTTGGTAGAGATCGGATGATTAGGTTAATCGTAATTTGATTTAAGCTTTGAATATTTGTGTGGCCGCCATTACGTTTCCGTCAAGATGGCGGCGATATAAAACATGAAACTGAGGTGCCCTTTGCTAGTGCTACCTCTGTACCAAACTTCATTCCATTCGGTTTCAGCGTGTTCGAATTAATAGGGGTAATCGATTTTGACACAAAGATGGCCGCCATCCGCAAACTATTAGGCTAATGACCTATTAGATTTGTCAAAGGATGCCCACTTCATAAAGGTATGGTGTTGCAAAATTTGGTAGATATCGGATGATTAGGTTAGTCGTAATTTTATTTAAGCTTTGAACATTTGTGTGGCCGCCATTGCGTTTCCGTCAAGATGGCGGCGATATAAAACATGACACTGGGGTGCCCTTTGCTAGTACTACCTCTGTACCAAATTTCGTTCCATTTGGTTTCACCGTGTTCGAATTAATAGGGGTAATCGATTTTCACACAAAGATGGCCGCCATCCGCAAACTATTAGGCTGATGACCTATTAGTTTGGTCAAAGGATGCACCCCCATAAAGGTATGTTGTTGCAAAATTTGGTAGAGATCGGATGATTAGGTTAGACGTAATTTGATTTAAGCTTTGAACATTTGTGTGGCCGCCATTACGTTTCCGTCAAGATGGCGGCGATATAAAACCTGGCACTGAGGTGTCCTTTGCTAGTGCTACCTTTGTACCAAATTTCGTTCAATTTGCGCTCACCGTGTTCGAATTGATAGGGGGGGACAGACATTCAGAGTCCATACACTCACACACACACACACACACACAGACAGACACACTTTTTTCGCCCTGTAGTGATCTCATAAGTCTACTTTCATTTTTTGCAAAAATCGAAAGTAGGCTAAAAATAAAGGACATAAAAACCATTCGTTTCAACCATGACACAACGTTCTGTGATGTTTGTTTTTTAAACTATCGCCTATCTTCAAAAATATAACGAGTGGTCCATAGGAAAGACCACGTCAGCCCGCGTCCAACGACATGTCGCATGCCCATAGTTTCATGAAATATACATGAGAGTTCAGCGTAGCCGAGTGGATCGTGTCACTCGTTAGAAGCTCCACTACTCCCCTACTAAGGTCTATTTAAAATTTTCAAATTCGCTTGGCCGCCATGTTCGTTTTGTAGTTAACCGGTTTTTAAAGTCTTATAGATGAACTTCCAGTAGTGCCCTTTATATCCGCACAAAATTTCAGGGTGGTACCGCTAATAGTTTCAGAGATATAGAAAGCAGTTGAAATATTTCGCACATCCGCCATCTTGTGGTAATGTAAACAATTGAACGAAGTTAGATGCCGGTGCATTACAATGTGTATGAACATATACTGTACCAAGTTTTATTGCGTTTGGTCGGTTAAATCGCGAGAAACGTCTATTTAAAAGTCGCAAATTCGCGTGACTGCCATGTCGGTTTTGTAGTTACCAGTTTTACAAAAGTCACATAGGCGAACTTCTAGTAGTTCCCTTTATCACCGTAAAAAATTCCAGAGTGATATCCAGAATATTTTCGAAGATATTGAATGCTGGTGAAATATTTCGCACAGCCGCCACGTTGAATTGGTAAGACGTAACAAAATTTCAAGGGCACGGTCGTGGTCATCCGGAATAGTGCTATGAACTTACCGAGTTTCATAGAAATCGCTCCAATCATTTAGATGTTATTAGGGACACACACACGCACACGCGCGCACGCACACACACACTGACAAAAGTGATCTCATAAGCATATCTTTTAAAAATTGAAAATTGCCTAATAATACATATTGTAATGCACTGACAACTAATTTAGTTCAATTGTTTACATAACCTGAAGATGGCGGCAGTGCGAAATTTTAAAATTACGTTCCTTTTTCTTGGGTCGTAAACATGCGATGGAAGTGAAAGTTTCAATAATGAACCTAGGCTACGCAAAAATGTTCCTTTAATAATCTATGGCCTATACATATAACAATCCAACATAGCGACCGTCTGAATTATTTAGACGGTTCTCAATATCTACGAATCGTTTACAACAATCAAACTGAATTGTTTTTATTTTCACAGAGGCTATGGACAAAAAATCTCATATAGGACTTTCATTAACCTGTTGTTTGAGTCTTCAGTCTTCTGACTGGTTTGATGCAGCTCTCCATGCTTCCCTATCCTGAGCTAATCATTTCATCTCTACATAGCTACCACATCCTACATCCGAGGCAATCTGTTTAACATATTCTAACCTTGGTCTACCCCTACAGTTCTTGTCCTCGACCCTTCCTTCAATAACTAAGCTTGCTATTCCTGGGTGTCTTCGTTTGTGTCCTACTAACCTATCTCTTCTCTTCATTAGCAATCACCAGAAACATCCCCTCTCCCACTCGTCTTAATACCCCTTCCTTGGTAACCCTACCTACCCATCTGATGTTCATCATTCTCCTGTAACACCACATTTCTAATGCTTCAATTCTCCTCTTTTTTGCTGCACCAATAGTCCAAGTTTCACTTCCATAAAGCGCCACGCTCCAAACAAAGGCTTTCAAAATTGACTTCCTTATACCTAAATCTATATTCGATGTCAACAGATTCCTTTTTGTAGAAATGCTTTCCTTGCCTGAGTCAACCTACTTTTTATATCCTCTTTGCTTCGTCCATCACTGGCTATTCTGCTTCCTAAGTAACAGAAGTCTCCTACTTCCTTCAGCTTTTCACCTGCCAATTTGATCTCCATAGAGGTTTCTGATTTATTTCGGCCGCATTCCAGTACTTTTGTGTACATTTATTAATTTTCATCATGAATTCTTTCCGTAAGACGGAGTCCATACCATTCAAAAACTCATTCAAATCCTCAGGCTTGTCGGCCAAGATGACGATGTCATCAGCAAATCTCAGAGTTGAAATTATTTCTCCTTGAATCTTCACTCCCACTTTAAATTTTTCTCCAATTTCCTTCATTGCTTGTTCAATGTAAAGATTGAATAGTATGGGTGATAAGTTGCAGCCTTGCCTTACACCTTTCTGAATACCAGGTTCTCTCTCATGTCCTTCAGCTCGAAAGACTGCTGTCTGGTTTCTGTATAGATTGTATATCACTCTCCTATCCCTGTACTTTATTCCAATAGATTTCAAAATGTCAAACAATGTAGTCAAATCAACGTTATCAAAAGCCTTTTCTAAGTCTACAAATGCCATGAACGTTCTCTTATCTTTCCTTATTCTACCTTCCAAAATCAGCCTAAGACTTAGTATAGCTTCCCTTGCTCCTAAATTTTTCCTGAAACCAAACAGGTCTTCACCCAACTCCGTTTCTATCTGCCTTTCAACCCACTTGTAAATTATTCTTGACAGGATCTTTGAAGCATGAGTAATCAAGCTGATTGTATGGTAATCTTCACATCTGTCAGCTCCCACTTTCTTTGGTATGGGGATGATTACATTCTTCTTGAAATCAGGGGGTACCTCACCTGTCTCATAAATCCTACACACCAAGTGATATAACCTGATCAGACCTTCATCTCCTATGCAGCGTAGCAATCGGTATATCATCTATGCCTGGTGCTTTGTTCCTGCGTAAGTCCTCTAATGCTCTGTCAAATTCTGATCTCAATATTAAATCTCCTTTTGCATCCTCCTCAATTTCCTCCTCCCTTTCCATTAAATGATTCTCAATCTCCTTTCCCTTATACAAGCACTCTATGTAAGCTTTCCATCTCCCAACTTTTTCTTCCCTATCTGTTAGAGGCTTTCCATTTGTGTCCTTAATATTACCGCACTAAGTATTCTTTTCCCCAAAAGTATTCTTAATCCTTCGATATGCAGTGTCTACTTTTCCTAATTTCAGACAATTTTCTATACCTGCACATTTCTCTTTCAACCATTCTTCTTTCGCTTCCTTGCACTTCTTGTTAAACTCATTTCTCAGACGTCTGTATTCTGCTTTCCCCTTTTCATCTCTTACATTCTTGTGTTTCCGCCTTTCATCCATCAATTCTAGTATATCCTGAGTGATCCACGGTTTTCTACGTATTCTTTCTTTCCTACCAATGTTTTCTTCTGCGGATTTTGTTATTTCACTCTTCAAAAGTGCCCATTCATCTGCAATTGAAGTTTGTTTAGGGGTTTTCATTAGTCCTTCCTTTATACTTTTCTTGAATCTTTCGTTTACATCCTTTACTTTCAGTCTGTCTATTGCCCACCTGTTTGGCTTTTGAATTTTCTTCAGTTTCTTCAACTTTAATCTGCATTTCATTACAACCAGATTGTGATCAGAGTTTATGTCAGCACCGGGATATGTTTTGCAATCCAAAATCTGGTTTCGAAACCTCTGCTTGACCATAATGAAGTCGATTTGGTAACGCCCTGTATTTCCAGGTCTCATCCATGTGTATATTCTTCTATTGTGGTTATTGAATAAGGTGTTAGGTATGGCCAACTCATGCTCGGTGCAGAATTCCATTAGCCTGCTTCCTCGATAATTCCTTTCACCTAATCCAAAATCTCCTACTATCTTCCCTCTCTCTCTTTTCCTACCACAGCATTCCAATCTCCCATTACTATAACATTTTCATCACCTTTGATATACCTCAGAATTTCATCTATTTCTTCGTAGACCTTTTCAACATCCTCATCATCAGCTTGACTGGTAGGCATATAGACTTGTACCACTGTGGTGTACGTAGGTTTAGTATTGATTTTTGCTACAATAATCCGTTTACTACATTGCTCATAATATTCCACCCGCTGTCCAAGTTTCCTACTCAATATGAGACCAACCCCAGCTTGGCCATTGTTTGATTTAGTGCTAATGACCCTATCGACTCCTGACCAAAAGTCCTGTTCTTCCTGCCAGCGCATTTCACTAATCCCAACAAAATCCAACCTCAACCAATCCATTTCCCTTTCCAAATTTACTAACTTTCCACTTCCTAGCAGACTTCTAACATTCCACGCTCCGATCCGCAGAATGTCAGATTTCCTCTTTGTCACTTCTGTGATGTTAACCCCCTCTCGAGTAGTTCCCACCCGGAGATCCGAACGGGGGACTAGTTTACCTCCGGATTGAAATTTTACAAGGGAGGAGGCCACCATCACATGTAATTATGCAAAGAGAGGTGCGTATCCTCGGGAATAGCATTAAGGCTGTAGTTTCCCGTTGCTTTCAGCCGTGCAGCAGAACGCAGTGTAGTCATTAGTTGGCTTATATTACCAATATCTTAACCATCTATTAGACTAGTAAGGAATTGATTTATTCTGAAAGGCTGCTACTCCCTTTCAGAATAAGTAATGAACAATTCTACTAACAAAAATACTATCTTTCTACTAACAATTAAATTCCAAAATTCTACTATCGAAAATAAATACTAAGGTTCCACCAACAACAAATACTGCCACTAAAATAGTCTGTCTCCAGTCACACTCAAATGCACCCTCACACAACACAGTCTAATGAAACAATGAACTATAACTAATAAACAATACAACTGCCACCAGACACACTCACACACCACAGTCTAATAGAACAGTGACATATATCTAATAAACAAACTAACTACATACTTACAATTAAAATTAACAACATACTTACTGTACTGTAATTTGAATTCACAATATTTACAAGATTCACATAATTTCGGATAGCTGCCAGGATTCGGAACTACGATCTCCGGACTTGCTACAGTTGCTCAAGCTGTACTAATTTCGCATTTTGGTCAAAATTCGCATTTTGTCGCATTTTTGAACTTAGGTACCACAGCGCTTCAGAACACCCTAAAACTATTTTAAAAAATGGTTTCAACATATATTACAAAAATTCGCATTTATCGCAAATGCGAATTTTTCCGGTCCCTAAGAATAAGGGAGGATAGATTGCTTAAGAGGTTAATGAGAAGCAGAGGTAGATCTAGGAAGCATTGGTTGGATTCAGGGTTCTACAATTTAAAATGAAAGGTGTAGAAGCAGAGGTGGCTGCAGTGCCAACTGCTAATAGGGGATCATGGAGGCAACGTGTTCACAAACGGGCTTGCAGACTAGACCGGATGCCAAAAGGCAAAACAGTCTTGAATATGAATTAATATTTGTATTATGTATGTTGGCAATTTGTATTATATTTGCATGTAATATGTAAATTACATGAGCAATACCGGTATTATGTGATTAAATGATTGTAATGTTAAACATAATCCTTGTTTCCAACCACTTTGCTACAAACTGCTGAATTCAAAATTCTAACTCCTAAATTTGGATTTTTTAAAGGTATAAACCACAAACTCTAACAATCAGACAAATACACTACACTGTACAACCTGGTGATCACAAATCCAACATGGCGGTGACGCGGATTATAAATATTTAAATGGACGTTTATCGTGATTTAACCATCCGAGTGCAGTGAAACTTGCTACGGTAATTGCATATATAAATGTTAATCCACTGACATCTAATTTATTTCATACCACAATATGGCAGCTGTGCGAAATTTTAAAATCTCGTTTTTACTTCTTGTGTCCTAATCATGCGATTGAAGTTTGAATACAACACGTATACAGTAATATTCATGTAATAGTACATAACTCTAAGACCTACATATATAAAAATCCAACATGGTGACCATCCGAAATATTAGACGATTCCCAATATCTACGAATCTATTAAAGCAATCGAACTGAAATTTTGTGTGATGATCGAGGCAATTAACATAAGTAGGATATATGAAAATAGGCTTTAGTTCTTCACGGAACTACTTGTTTTGCTTGTGTTCTGTGTTATCAACTGCATATTTTCCAAATCCTTTACGTGGAACATGGAGACAGTGTGTAGTTTATTTTTAGACGGCATAACGCCTTGAGCCCTGACCACGTGCTCACACTGTTTTCATGTTGCCACGCATGTGGTCGCCTGTCCATCCCAGGGGGACAGACGAACGCAATATAGAGAAATCTCTTATTATCTTCTATTTGAAAACCTAATCATTCTCACGATCTGAGCTCATGAATATACAGAACAGCATGAACCATTCTGGGAATAACGCACGCAGTAGACAAGAGGACGTGGGCACTGCAGCTGGCAATACAGTACTTGTGTATAACATTTCAGGATAGCAGGAATCCCAAGAGACTGAATTCAGTTCAAATTGTTTGATGCAACTAATAAACAACAGTGTGTTTGGAGTTAACCACATGTGTCGCTTATTTTAGATATTGAAATATGCATGCTACCAAACGGAAGGTACGTAAAATTAGGTTCAGATCGGTGAAACGGTGTTGATTTGTGCCAAAGGGCCTAAATGCAGAGAATGGAGAAGCCTGTCTGAAATTTCAAGTGGACAGTGTTACTCGTCGGGTTCCAAAGGGTAAGTACGTAAAGTTTTTAAGTTTTTAAGCTGCGTAGATTTGTATAAATAACAGACAAGCATTTAGCTTTTATAGACTAGCAGTAGTGCCCGGCTTCGCCCGGTAGTATTATTTATTTGCTTTATGGATGATAATGAATACTACTACAGACACTTTTGACAGGGGAAACCGCTATTTACTGACTACTGTACCTTACATATAATTTACAAAGGAATTGAAGAAAATGATTAGAAAGAGGAGTAAGTGAAATGAAAGTGGCTACCTATATATTGTGCCCAAATCCAGTTGCCTAGATTTCAGGGTACAGGCCACAATGCTAAGTCCAGAATTGAAAGTTTGAATAGCGTGCGCCTAACCATCTTAGAAGGAATTGGAAGTTTTCAACAGCCAAGAAATGGTTAAGTGACGTAGGCCGAGAGCGTCATAGTCGAGGCTAAATATCATTAAATATTTCCCGATGGAGTAGAATCTTGAGACCAACATCAGATTACTGGCACGGACAAGGGGGGAAGAATGTGCTTTATTTCGAGGAGATTGATTGAGCGGAAGCTGAGATATGAGATGTTTTAGTTCCAGCATTTTTTCCCGCAGTGACCTCGAGTATCCCGCTGAGGAGTATATAAGGCACGCCTGTCCGAGCTAAGTATGTTCACTTCTCCATAGGCACGCCGTTGTTATAGATGTTCTCTTCCCCATAGGCACTCCGTTGCTATGGATGTGTAGTACTTCGTAAGCGCTCTAGCCGCTAAACGCTCTACGACTCGGAACACTGTTATAATCTTCGTGCACATGGTTGCAAATTCTTCGTTATTAACGGCACAGTCGCTGGGACTTAGTGTTTCGACAGTACATGGTTACTGGTATTAGAAAAGTGTTAAATATTTTAGTGATCTTCGAACTTTTCAAATGTTATCACCAAGGTGATAAAAATTTGTGGCACTGGTAATTATTTACTGCTACAACTCGACATATGGTAGACTTTGTCTACATTTCATTCTTCTGTCCACAATTATTCAAAGATGGATTATTTAATCCAACAGTCAGAGGACAAGCTTTTGTCTTGTTAGTGGACCAGCCAAGATAAATCAGTACTTTTATTACCATTCTTGCACAGTACAATTCTTTAGCCGATATTGGGAATACAGTTTTGCCTTGCGCAATCTTGAGAGTGAGAAACTCTGCCCAGCAAACTCGACAGAATTTGTACTAGTGCTGAGTAAGATTATAAGCGTACTAACAGTAGTAAACACATCACAGTTGGGTAATGTTAATAATTTTCATCATGGATCATTTTGATCAGACCCCTGTCAACTTTACTTCAACTTTTGAAGCTGATAACATTTTTCTTCAAGATATTAAGGCTTCAAGTATGAATACCGCTATGTCTGTGTAAGACCATTACGTGTGTAAAATGGAGGCCGATGCAAGATTATAAATACGTGTCCTAATGGGGACAAGAAGACTGAATAATCTGGTTCAGACCTGATTACAAGCATCAAGATCTACAAGAATTTAAGCTACCATTTGCATTATTTTCATTCGTAGTTAGCTGGATTTCTCATATTTTTCTACAGTCTTACCAACACATATTTTCTATTCATCGAGATGTTTATTTGCTGTTGCAAATATTTTTCTTTTGCAATAGAAGCTTTGATCTGAGTAGTTTTTGCACTCAGAAGTCAATACTTCGAAATTTATGGTCGAGCAGAACGAGCATTTATTTAATTTTGATATTTTTCTAATCGCGGTCATCAGCCGTCGTAACTGAAGATTTAATAATAAATTTAAGTTGAGGAATGGATATTTATCCATTATTTACAAGTCGAGGATGATATTCCTCGAACAGTTTAACAACTTTAAATACTTTTGTTGAGGAAATAATAATAATAATAATAATAATAATGTTGATTTAATAATAATTATTATGTTTCTATTTTCTGAGATAATAATAATAGTTGTGATTTCTATTTATCATTTTCATGTAGTCTGATTTATACATTTGACATTTGAAACAATATTCTAAGATCGGATACTTGTTGATTCCGAGGGTTAGTGGTTAACGCATGCCCACAAATAAATTATTTCACACTTGCATTATGCATTTAAATCTTTGAGAAGACACGGAAAGTAATGATACGGGAAGCTAAAAGCATGTATAAAACAGGGTTTTTGCTAGAGTTTGTATAAAAATAAAAATCTTATTTGAGCAACGTCTTTCAAACCGTTTGGCTAAAAATAGACACGGTGTGGAGTTATTCATGTTTCAAACTGATGGTAAAATTATTATTGTAAACTCATTGGTGGAGTTTACCAATTTATAAATCTTCCAGTTTTCGAAACAAGCATAGGCTTGATTATTCTGTATAATTTGGGAAGAAATAATTGTTGTGTGTGCAGAGAGTTAAATATGCCAATCTGAGTGCGCAATTAAGTCGCAGGAATGAGGTTGTGTGAAATGAAGCACCAATCATATTGTAGGTTGGATGTCTTTGAATTTAGTAGAGGAGTCGAATTTAGTCACACTTTCGTCGAGATATAACCAAAGGTTATTTTTTGAGCCATCATTGTCAATTCACAGTTTACCCACCTGTTCTAGAAGTATTCCTAGTAATTGCTTACCCGAGAATTGTTATTGTTAAACTTGTACCTTTCATTGCGAAAAGACTTTACCGTTGTCTGCATGCTAATTATGATCATGTGATTTTTGTCGCATTTAAATCGAATGGCCCGTTGCTGTTAATTATTTAAAACTGTTACTTCTTAATAACCACTACAAACTGAGAGGATTTTGTGATCCTATAAAAATATATAAACATTTTGCAAACAAGTTTGATTATTAACATATTTGACATTTTGTCAAATTATTGTAATTTTGATAATAATAAATGAAATTGTTTCATGGTAAATTTTCTGAATAATATTTCCAATTTTCTAAATAATATTTCCAAGTTATAATTAATTGATTAAATGGTTGAATCCATACGGAATTGAATTTATATTTTATATTTATATTTTGTTGACAATTATATTTATGATTGAGTCAAAAGCTCTGAATAGACTTTGGATCGAGAACAGATGATTCAAGAAATATTTTCGGTTTATCGAAGTTCGTCGAATCCAAATGCTCGAAGTCCATGTAAATGAGATTGTGTTTTATTTCTTGTTAATAACTTTGTATTTGAACAAATCTTGAGATAACTGAATCCTGAAGTGTTACTTAATTTGCTACGATATTTTATGAAAAAGGGAACTGTGATATATTTTCAACGAGTGATAATTTTTATTAATTTCAATATTTGAATACTCAAATAATATAGGGATCAGTAAAGTCAATTAAATTTGCACTGACAAAACCCTACTACTGTAAATAATTATTTTGAGCGAAGGCAACAGGACTATTAATTTGTCCTTCGTCTCAATTGTTAAGTGTTCACGTGTAGGTGAAATTATATATTTTGTACATAACATATGATTCGTCATTCATCTTTTATGCCATTTTAACATTCCTTCAGTCAATTTTCACATTTTAAATAAAATGAGATAATTTTATCGGATGCATTCATTTCAGAAAATCTCCTTCTATCCTTATTGTTGCATCGAGTCGAAAATCAGTAAAGCATTTTTTGTTGAGTTATTGTAGTCACTTTAACCCATCTGGCGCCCCAGGATATTTTGATTCTCGTGCTGACTGATTTTTGGTGAAATGCATATGTGATCGTCCGGACTTCGGTCTGAACGGGCACAATATAATTGGCTGTTAGAAAGTAGAGAGCAATAGTGTTGTCGTCCTTTGCCGCATAGAGCCGTAGGAAAATAATCAGAGCACATTGGAAAAATCTGGCTGTCCTGAGCTCCTGAGGTAGCAATAGTGTCATTTATCGCCACATAGTGCTGCAGGATAATGATCGGAGTACAAGAAAAAAAAAAATCACCAACACTTATTGCAGCTGATCTAGCTCAATGTAGTGCACCACCTCCATTGCACTTATACAGAGTCCTAATACTGTATTTTCATGATCACGAAAACTATTTTAGGGGGCCAAATGAATCTTTTTACACTAATTTCTCCCGTGATTGCAATTTTTGAACAGCGAAAGATGTACTGAACGTATTTTCGCAATTATGCACCAGAACACGAGTAGGGGCGGCAACAATGGACTCATTTGAATATTCTTACAATTACACCTCAATTCCCAGCATCTCTAAAACCCTACTGCAACCCCGATATACTTCCGGGACGGTTGGTTCTAGCCTTATAAAACGTGGTTTTCGGACCAATTTATCTGTCTGTTATTTATAAAAATCTACACCGTTTCAGCGAACTAAGCCAAATTTTAAGTCGTGTTATGTATCATGCATTGCAAGGCTTAAAATCAGCCTAGATTGGTCTTTCTACGGCATATTCGATATTTCGTCCTTGCGCCAAACGACCTACAACTAAAGACAAGATGTTCAGCAAAGAACATATAGCGTACTTTCTCCTATATGTATTGGTATACTTACAACTCTTTGTCCTCACCACTAAAACAATCACATCCACCACCATGTATTTTTGTTTTCTCTTATATTGATAACTAGCTGTTACCCGCGACTTCGCCCGCATTAACATTGGGAATCCCGTTATAACATTAGTTATATAGATAGATAAGCATGGGTCCTAGTAGAAAATAATTCTATCACCTGAAACCAAAAATGCACGGGACGAAAAAAAAACATCAAAATATCGGTTTCGGACCCTAAAAGACGTGAAAAATAAAATAAAAGTATTAAAAAAAACTATTTTTTGAAATTTTATTCGAATCAATTTTGATGTCATTCCTGGCACTTTGAAAATTCCGGCCAAAATGTACAAACTCATTAATAACTCCCTAAGTATTCGTCGTATGATGAAATAGCAAGAGACAAAAAAGATGTAATGTGTTATTGTCTACAACATAGGCCATGTATAATTTTACATTTTACCTGTTTTTCCCCCAGAATTTCACCCCTCTCCATGGGCCACTTAAATTGGATTTATGAAAAAACGGTGAAACACCTATTTATTTATTTTTATGCTGATTTTTTCCGCTGATTTTCAAACTCCTCGCCTATGTCGTTTAAGAGATACACGCTCCGTTAAGATTCCTTCAACCCCCACTTTTCACCCCTTTCACCTCATAATATACACCACATCGAAAAACCCTCAGACATGTGTCTTCTTATTTTCAATGATGAGTTTATAGGCCGAGTATCACATTCCCCAATGAAACCAATCGGGAGATATTGTTATTCAATGAA
Organism: Meconema thalassinum; assembly: GCA_946902985.2. Taxonomy (NCBI): domain Eukaryota; kingdom Metazoa; phylum Arthropoda; class Insecta; order Orthoptera; family Tettigoniidae; genus Meconema; species Meconema thalassinum. The sequence continues at coordinate 63,623,862 of OX336390.1, read as the reverse complement.
ATGCAGGTCTACCCCCTTAACACCCCTTTAGAACCTATATATCCAAAAATCCTTTCTTAGTGTGCGTTTGCGTCCCTTGAGGAAGCTGCATATCAAATTTCATTCCAATCCGTTCGGTGGTTTCTGAGATTTCGTGATGAATGAATGAGTCAGTCAGTGAGTGAGTGGTATTTGTGCTTTATATAATAGATACAATAATAAAGTACAAAATCATTAATAACTCCGTAAGTATTCGTCGTATGATGAAATAGCAAGAGTCAAAATAGATGTAATGTGTTATTGTCTACAACATAGGACATGTATAATTTTACACTCAGACATATTACGTTTACCCCCTCCCCCATAATATCACCCCTCTCCATGGGCCCCTTAAATTGGATTTATGAAAAAAAACGGTCAAACACCTGTTTAGTTATTTTTTATGCTGATTTTTCTCGGCTGAGTTCCTAACTCCTCGCCTATGTCGTTTAAGAGATGTACGCTCCGTTAGGAATCCTTCAACCCCCACTTTTCACCCCTTTCACCTCATAATATGCACCACATCGAAAAACTCTCAGACACGTGTCTTCTTTTTTTTTTAATAATTAGTTTATATGCCGAGTATCACATCCCCCAATGACACCAATCGGGAGATATTGCTATTCCATGAAATGCAGGTCTACCCCCTTAACACCCCTTTAGAACCTGAATATCCAAAACTCCTTTCTTAATGGGCGTTTGCGGCCCTTGAAGAAGCTGCATACCAAATTTCATTCCAATCCGTTCGGTGGTTTCTGAGATTTCGTGATGAATGAATCAGTGAGTGAGTGAGTGAGTGAGTGAGTGGTATTTGAGCTTTATATAGTAGATTAGCCAGTAAGTGTCTAAATCAATATTATATACTTTATGATGGTTGAATATCAAAACTACTAATTTACTGTAATGCATTCACGTCTGTTAATCTCAATATTCAAAAGGTCAAAAAAAAAGTCAACCCCTGGCACTATCCAGCCCATGACGGGCTAAGGCCGACCAAGCGACCGCTGCGCAGCCATTTGGCCTGCAGATATTGGGGCGACGCGTGATCAGCGCGTCGGGTCCCCTCGGCCGTTAATCTTGGTGTTCGTGATCGGGGCGCTGTCTCACTGTCAGACAGCTACTCAACTGTCCTCACGTTCCCGTTCCAACCCTCACGTCAGTTTTAAAATCCCTGACGGAGCCGGGGATCGAACCCGGGGTCTCCGGGTGAGAGGCACGTGCGCTACCCCAACACCACGGGGCCGGCTGTTAATCTCAATATTAAGCCTCCAAACTTAAGAATCCTTTGTTTAGGTATCTTCCCCATTACAAATCCGCGGCGATCACAGTTTGTTGGTGCTGCAACCTAGAAGTGAATTAATATGTATCTTGTACGCCTCTGAGTGTGGATTTGGCCGGTATTTTAAAGCAACCAGGAGCGAGGTAATCCAGCCGGCAGTGCTTAAAGGTAACCGGTGCGTCACGGCTAGAAGTAGAACAATTACAAAATTGCCATAATTCAGGAGGCCAGGGATTTACAAAGCGGAATGTTTGGATTAATAACCCACTTAACCCACAATATGACAGCACCGTACAGAGGCATTGAGAAGGCCGTGGTTAATGCACCACCTCCATTGCACTTATACAGAGTCCTAATACTGTATTTTCATGATCACGAAAACTATTTTAGGGGGCCAAATGAATCTTTTTACACTAATTTCTCCCGTGACTGCAATTTTTGAACAGCGAAAGATGTACTGAACGTATTTTCGCAATTATGCACCAGAACACGAGTAGGGGCGGCAACAATGGACTCATTTGAATATTCTTACAATTACACCTCAATTCCCAGCATCTCTAAAACCCTACTGCAACCCCGATATACTTCCGGGACGGTTGGTTCTAGCCTTATAAAACGTGGTTTTCGGACCAATTTATCTGTCTGTTATTTATAAAAATCTACACCGTTTCAGCGAACTAAGCCAAATTTTAAGTCGTGTTATGTATCATGCATTGCAAGGCTTAAAATCAGCCTAGATTGGTCTTTCTACGGCATATTCGATATTTCGTCCTTGCGCCAAACGACCTACAACTAAAGACAAGATGTTCAGCAAAGAACATATAGCGTACTTTCTCCTATATGTATTGGTATACTTACAACTCTTTGTCCTCACCACTAAAACAATCACATCCACCACCATGTATTTTTGTTTTCTCTTATATTGATAACTAGCTGTTACCCGCGACTTCGCCCGCATTAACATTGGGAATCCCGTTATAACATTAGTTATATAGATAGATAAGCATGGGTCCTAGTAGAAAATAATTCTATCACCTGAAACCAAAAATGCACGGGACGAAAAAAAAAACATCAAAATATCGGTTTCGGACCCTAAAAGACGTGAAAAATAAAATAAAAGTATTAAAAAAAACTATTTTTTGAAATTTTATTCGAATCAATTTTGATGTCATTCCTGGCACTTTGAAAATTCCGGCCAAAATGTACAAACTCATTAATAACTCCCTAAGTATTCGTCGTATGATGAAATAGCAAGAGACAAAAAAGATGTAATGTGTTATTGTCTACAACATAGGCCATGTATAATTTTACATTTTACCTGTTTTTTCCCCCAGAATTTCACCCCTCTCCATGGGCCACTTAAATTGGATTTATGAAAAAACGGTGAAACACCTATTTATTTATTTTTATGCTGATTTTTTTCCGCTGATTTTCAAACTCCTCGCCTATGTCGTTTAAGAGATACACGCTCCGTTAAGATTCCTTCAACCCCCACTTTTCACCCCTTTCACCTCATAATATACACCAAATCGAAAAACCCTCAGACATGTGTCTTCTTATTTGCAATGATGAGTTTATAGGCCGAGTATCACATTCCCCAATGAAACCAATCGGGAGATATTGTTATTCAATGAAATGCAGGTCTACCCCCTTAACACCCCTTTAGAACCTATATATCCAAAAATCCTTTCTTAGTGTGCGTTTGCGTCCCTTGAGGAAGCTGCATATCAAATTTCATTCCAATCCGTTCGGTGGTTTCTGAGATTTCGTGATGAATGAATGAGTCAGTCAGTGAGTGAGTGGTATTTGAGCTTTATTATAATAGATACAATAATAAAGTACAAAATCATTAATAACTCCGTAAGTATTCGTCGTATGATGAAATAGCAAGAGTCAAAATAGATGTAATGTGTTATTGTCTACAACATAGGACATGTATAATTTTACACTCAGACATATTACGTTTACCCCCTCCCCCATAATATCACCCCTCTCCATGGGCCCCTTAAATTGGATTTATGAAAAAAACGGTCAAACACCTGTTTAGTTATTTTTTATGCTGATTTTTCTCGGCTGAGTTCCTAACTCCTCGCCTATGTCGTTTAAGAGATATACGCTCCGTTAGGAATCCTTCAACCCCCACTTTTCACCCCTTTCACCTCATAATATGCACCACATCGAAAAACTCTCAGACACGTGTCTTCTTTTTTTTTTTTTTAATAATGAGTTTATATGCCGAGTATCACATCCCCCAATGACACCAATCGGGAGATATTGCTATTCCATGAAATGCAGGTCTACCCCCTTAACACCCCTTTAGAACCTGAATATCCAAAAATCCTTTCTTAATGGGCGTTTGCGGCCCTTGAAGAAGCTGCATACCAAATTTCATTCCAATCCGTTCGGTGGTTTCTGAGATTTCGTGATGAATGAATCAGTGAGTGAGTGAGTGAGTGAGTGAGTGGTATTTGAGCTTTATATAGTAGATTAGCCAGTAAGTGTCTAAATCAATATTATATACTTTATGATGGTTGAATATCAAAACTACTAATTTACTGTAATGCATTCACGTCTGTTAATCTCAATATTCAAAAGGTCAAAAAAAAAGTCAACCCCTGGCACTATCCAGCCCATGACGGGCTAAGGCCGACCAAGCGACCGCTGCGCAGCCATTTGGCCTGCAGATATTGGGGCGACGCGTGATCAGCGCGTCGGGTCCCCTCGGCCGTTAATCTTGGTGTTCGTGATCGGGGCGCTGTCTCACTGTCAGACAGCTACTCAACTGTCCTCACGTTCCCGTTCCAACCCTCACGTCAGTTTTAAAATCCCTGACGGAGCCGGGGATCGAACCCGGGGTCTCCGGGTGAGAGGCAAGTGCGCTACCCCAACACCACGGGGCCGGCTGTTAATCTCAATATTAAGCCTCCAAACTTAAGAATCCTTTGTTTAGGTATCTTCCCCATTACAAATCCGCGGCGATCACAGTTTGTTGGTGCTGCAACCTAGAAGTGAATTAATATGTATCTTGTACGCCTCTGAGTGTGAATTTGGCCGGTATTTTAAAGCAACCAGGAGCGAGGTAATCCAGCCGGCAGTGCTTAAAGGTTACCGGTGCGTCACGGCTAGAAGTAGAACAATTACAAAATTGCCATAATTCAGGAGGCCAGGGATTTACAAAGCGGAATGTTTGGATTAATAACCCACTTAACCCACAATATGACAGCACCGTACAGAGGCATTGAGAAGGCCGTGGTTGATGCACCACCTCCATTGCACTTATACAGAGTCCTAATACTGTATTTTCATGATCACGAAAACTATTTTAGGGGGCCAAATGAATCTTTTTACACTAATTTCTCCCGTGACTGCAATTTTTGAACAGCGAAAGATGTACTGAACGTATTTTCGCAATTATGCACCAGAACACGAGTAGGGGCGGCAACAATGGACTCATTTGAATATTCTTACAATTACACCTCAATTCCCAGCATCTCTAAAACCCTACTGCAACCCCGATATACTTCCGGGACGGTTGGTTCTAGCCTTATAAAACGTGGTTTTCGGACCAATTTATCTGTCTGTTATTTATAAAAATCTACACCGTTTCAGCGAACTAAGCCAAATATTAAGTCGTGTTATGTATCATGCATTGCAAGGCTTAAAATCAGCCTAGATTGGTCTTTCTACGGCATATTCGATATTTCGTCCTTGCGCCAAACGACCTACAACTAAAGACAAGATGTTCAGCAAAGAACATATAGCGTACTTTCTCCTATATGTATTGGTATACTTACAACTCTTTGTCCTCACCACTAAAACAATCACATCCACCACCATGTATTTTTGTTTTCTCTTATATTGATAACTAGCTGTTACCCGCGACTTCGCCCGCATTAACATTGGGAATCCCGTTATAACATTAGTTATATAGATAGATAAGCATGGGACCTAGTAGAAAATAATTCTATCACCTGAAACCAAAAATGCACGGGACGAAAAAAAAACATCAAAATATCGGTTTCGGACCCTAAAAGACGTGAAAAATAAAATAAAAGTATTAAAAAAAACTATTTTTTGAAATTTTATTCGAATCAATTTTGATGTCATTCCTGGCACTTTGAAAATTCCGGCCAAAATGTACAAACTCATTAATAACTCCCTAAGTATTCGTCGTATGATGAAATAGCAAGAGACAAAAAAGATGTAATGTGTTATTGTCTACAACATAGGCCATGTATAATTTTACATTTTACCTGTTTTTTCCCCCAGAATTTCACCCCTCTCCATGGGCCACTTAAATTGGATTTATGAAAAAACGGTGAAACACCTATTTATTTATTTTTATGCTGATTTTTTTCCGCTGATTTTCAAACTCCTCGCCTATGTCGTTTAAGAGATACACGCTCCGTTAAGATTCCTTCAACCCCCACTTTTCACCCCTTTCACCTCATAATATACACCAAATCGAAAAACCCTCAGACATGTGTCTTCTTATTTTCAATGATGAGTTTATAGGCCGAGTATCACATTCCCCAATGAAACCAATCGGGAGATATTGTTATTCAATGAAATGCAGGTCTACCCCCTTAACACCCCTTTAGAACCTATATATCCAAAAATCCTTTCTTAGTGTGCGTTTGCGTCCCTTGAGGAAGCTGCATATCAAATTGCATTCCAATCCGTTCGGTGGTTTCTGAGATTTCGTGATGAATGAATGAGTCAGTCAGTGAGTGAGTGGTATTTGAGCTTTATATAATAGATACAATAATAAAGTACAAAATCATTAATAACTCCGTAAGTATTCGTCGTATGATGAAATAGCAAGAGTCAAAATAGATGTAATGTGTTATTGTCTACAACATAGGACATGTATAATTTTACACTCAGACATATTACGTTTACCCCCTCCCCCATAATATCACCCCTCTCCATGGGCCCCTTAAATTGGATTTATGAAAAAAACGGTCAAACACCTGTTTAGTTATTTTTTATGCTGATTTTTCTCGGCTGAGTTCCTAACTCCTCGCCTATGTCGTTTAAGAGATATACGCTCCGTTAGGAATCCTTCAACCCCCACTTTTCACCCCTTTCACCTCATAATATGCACCACATCGAAAAACTCTCAGACACGTGTCTTCTTTTTTTTTAATAATGAGTTTATATGCCGAGTATCACATCCCCCAATGACACCAATCGGGAGATATTGCTATTCCATGAAATGCAGGTCTACCCCCTTAACACCCCTTTAGAACCTGAATATCCAAAAATCCTTTCTTAATGGGCGTTTGCGGCCCTTGAAGAAGCTGCATACCAAATTTCATTCCAATCCGTTCGGTGGTTTCTGAGATTTCGTGATGAATGAATCAGTGAGTGAGTGAGTGAGTGAGTGAGTGAGTGAGTGGTATTTGAGCTTTATATAGTAGATTAGCCAGTAAGTGTCTAAATCAATATTATATACTTTATGATGGTTGAATATCAAAACTACTAATTTACTGTAATGCATTCACGTCTGTTAATCTCAATATTCAAAAGGTCAAAAAAAAAAGTCAACCCCTGGCACTTGGTGTATTCTTTGAATACACGGTACGAGAGATATAATGTCTATTGCTCTTTGCATGTTCATTTCTTCCATCCTCTTTGCCAAACACCAACAGTGATCATCTGTTTTCTCCTTGTTGGGCATGTTTCTTATGTCTTCATAAGTATGTTTCAGATATATAACTTCTGTGGTCCACCTAGCGTCATCTAGTAGCGAACCTCTGAAGCTACTCAATTCCTCATCGTGCAAGATGACTTACTTATCTATTTGGCTACCAGATCTCGTTACCATCGTCAGCTACTTTCTCCTTGAGCAAGAGGACCACGTTTACTTCTTTACTCACCATGCTGCGCTAGTATCATCTATCAACTCCTTGAAGACCAGCTCACCAAGAAATAAATTTGTTGTATTTAAGTTGGCCATGCTTATATGTTCTCCTTTTGTCTCCTACCCCCCTCTCTTTCCCCCTTTTCTTGGACCCTCCGTGCTCCGCTGAGCTGCTCTCACTTCTCCGTCTGCAGTTGACTCGTTCACTCAAAGCTCCGCTCGAGCTTAGCCTCCTCAAACCAAGAGGCACACCCTCTTCTACGCCATGTTGGCTAAGTAATCATCATCGAAATCTTCGACTTCAACATGAAATCAAGATAAGTACCTTTTTAAAAGTTTTAACCTCATCTTCATGGTTTTAACTTCCAAGTGATTTTAATTATAATTTATAGGCAGTGTGAAACTATTTACTTTGGGGCAATAATCACTCTTCGTGGGATTTGCAATGTTGAGCTTTTTCTTATATAAGCCAACCTTATTAAAAAGAGCTTTTCTTAAGCTTTAAACGAGAAACCCTCTCGCTACGTGGGATATTATCTAATACCCGCTGTCTATAATTACAAAGTTATTTCCGCCGTTGGATTTTCTCAACCCCATTTTCTGCTAAGGTCGTTCTGGAACCTTCGAGATCTTGTTCTCTATCTGCGAGTCTTGCCGTCAAGTATTTTTCACGTACTTGTGAAAATACTAGTTAAAATGAGGAATCTTCCTTATAAATTTTTGCAATAGCTAACTTCCTCCACCGTTGGAACCTCTAGAACATTCTATGGCTCATTTAATTGTAAATCATAACTTTTTCGAGAAATAGACTTTCACCTACCTAGTGCAATCAGTTATCTCCATAATTGCAATAACTTTTTTTCTCATAAACTTCAGTGTTTCTCTAGTGAACTTTGCATCCATCTTTACAGACTATAGTGATAATCAGTGCTTGCTCCACTTTTCTACCGCGTCGCGATCGTCCGGTTATATTAAATACGGCCATGAACATTGATCCTATATCCCAATGATCTTTCCTTAACCTTCTACTAACAACCATTATTTATAAAATTGTAACTTTCTATAAGGTGTTACTCACAAAGTGCCCTTCCAACTTTGCTAGTTTAACATTAATTAAATTCTGCATAATTTCTTGTGTGATACAAGTTTTAAATTTACATTGTTCCTCCCTTCAAAAGCAGGGAAAACAATTCTCTCAACTCTTGAGTGAGTTATTTTTAGGTCTCGCTAAATGAAAACTGCCTCATTTGACTGGCGAGTCTTATTCAAAGTATAAGAGGTATAGAACCTTCCTTCTGATTAACTTTTCAGGTTCACAGTAAGTGACCTGCTCTCTTTGTATAAATCTCACAAAGTAATTCTGTTTAAATATAAGAAGTTGTAGGAACTTCCTTTTTATTCTTTATGTTTTCCATTTTGTTATCTTCGAAGTTGTTATTCTCGTTAGAATGTTCTTTCAGAGGTTGCATATAGTACACTGCTTGTACTCCTGTAAATGTTAAAACTTTAATTATTCCATTTTGCATATTTATGAAATCTTACCAAGATTTTAATACACGGTTTAAAAAACCTTAAAAATTGTCAATTGTCTGGAGCAACTGTTTAATGTGGAGAGGTCTGCGACCCTATTTGTTAAAAAGTTCAAACGAACTATGTTTATTAAACTTATATTGCATAATTGTTAATTTCCTCAAACTTCCTGCATTGTTAAATAAATTAAATATTTGTTTTTGGATTCATCATTTCTTTGATACTACAGTTAGGCAGGATCCTGGCCTTCCTAGCTCTTCCTAGGTTTATGCCCTCGTTAACACTTAATAAAGCTTTTACTATCTGTCTGGCCAGACCATCACCCTTCCCTATAGTACTTTCATTCGTGCTTGGAAGGAAACACACTAAAGCCTCTCTCTGGCAAACTGCCCAAGCCTTAGCTGCGGCTCCCGTCAGCTTCGACCAAGCTCGTACCCACTTTAGGTATCCGAGCACATATTTGCAGTGGCAACCACCTTTAAGTGTGTTTAACTCTAAACTTATTACTTTTGTGGGACTCTCCTCCTATTCTTCTATCCTTCTTTTCCAATCCCAAATCTACTTCCTTCTCTTAATCATCTTCCCTTGGTGGGTGGGTTATTCCCTAGCCTATAATCTACCCAAAATTTGGTGCCGAAACCCGGGAGAGTCCATTTTTTATTTCTATTGTTTGTCAAGTGTCATTTGACAATACTTTGCAAATTTTTAATATCTCCTTTGGATCTTTCAGCTATATCTACGTCATGCAAAGCCTGTGAACGGGAAAGAGGCCGCTCCTGTCTCCTTTGGGGTGTCCTGTTCTTTCTACTCTTTCGCTGTTGCCAACTTGACAGCATCTCCAAGGTTCTACAGTTTCGTGAGTTGTATTTCAATTTATTCTTTTTATCATGGCTCCTACTGAAAAAGATGAAACTCTCATTGCTAGACGTTCTTCTTATAAAGGGCAACTCACTAGATTCCGAAATTTTATCAACAAATTAGATCCCGCCGAGTGTGATTTAGATATCTTAACACATCGCCTTAAGTTGTACGAACGGTCTTATGATTATTATGACCAAATTCAAACCGAGATCGAATCCGCTTGTCCAGAACTGCAATCGGATCGGGACGAGGTTGAACCCTTGTACTTTGAAGGAATTGCAAAGGCCCACCAACTGATCCGCAATATCTCAGAACCGGACACTAAGGTCATCAATCCGGCCCAGTTAGCACCCGCTTCAGTTCACGAGAACAAACCGAAACCGTTACTTCCCAAGATAAGCCTACCGCACTTCTCAGGCAAGGAAGGTGAATGGTATTCTTTTTACGAACTTTACTGCTCTTTAATTCATGAAAATATCGAGATCCCAGACATACATAAATTTTACTACCTCCGCACTTCTTTGGAATCCGAGGCCTTGACCTTGGTGGAGTCACTGCCTTTAAGCGCAGACAACTACCACATCGCCTTTAATCTCCTTAAAGAGAGATATGGCAATTTACGTTTGAGTGTCGCTCGACACATCCGCTGTCTCTTCAACTTACCTGCCGTCAACCCTAATGACGTCACATCTTTAAGAGACCTCTTAGATTCTATGCAGTTAAATGTCAGAGCGTTATACCAGCTAAAACAGCCTGTCCAAACATGGGACACCATACTTATTCACCTAGCTACATCAAGATTCGATTTTTCGACACTGAAGGCCTGGGAGATCGAACTCACCTGCAACAAGGAACATTCGTTCGAACACCTTGTCTCGTTTCTCAACAGTCGATGTCAATTCCTTACAGCACTCGCATTTCAGTGCGAAAAAGTCGAAACGAATCCTCAGTGTCAAATTTTTGATAAAAAACTTGCTTCTTCAAAGGGACATCAGCCCCCATTTGTCGAAAACAAACAAACCCGTTCTTCTTTCAATCATTCAAGAGAAGATATCAGGCCGCTTAACAAATCTTTAAAATGCACGCTCTGTAAAAAGCTTCACACCTTGTATTTGTGCAAATCCTTTAAAGAATTGTCTGTCGAAGATCGAAGAAAGTTTGTCTTAAACAGCAAGCATTGTTTCAATTGCTTATCACCTAAGCATTCTTCTTCGAACTGTACGTCATCAAATCTCTGTTTTCATTGCAAAAAACCGCATCATTCTTTATTGCACGTTCACGATAAATCGAGGTCATCAGCACCTGCCTCTTTAAGCTCCTTGCAGAGCCGCTCCGAACAAACTAATGCTTCTTCCTGCATTTCCAATGCCGACACTTTTCACAGTGTGCAAACCCTGTTGACCACTGTACAATTTGAAATCCAAGATAAATTTGGAAATTGGTCTCGAACCCGTGGTCTGCTCGATTCCGCTTCAACGCACAACTTTGTTTCGCAATCGTTGATTAAAAAACTAGGTCTTTCGTCATCGCCTACTTCTATCAATGTGACCGGCATTGACAATTTGAAAACTCAAGTTTTGCAGTCTTCAAAATTGAAAATCAGAGACGTTTGTCAAAGAAACACCAATCTTAATTTAACCTGTCTCATTCTTACCAGTATTGGCAAGGACACTCCAAGTCACTCTATCAATACCTCCGGATTAAAGATTCCTTCGCACTTAAGGTTAGCCGATCCTCAGTTTAATGTTCAAGGTCCCATTGATGTACTTTTCAGTGCCAATGTTTTTTGGAATTGCATTCGCAAACAAACACGCAAGTTATCTTCAACCGTAGTCGCTAGAGACACCGATTTTGGTTGGGTTATTACTGGTGAGATCAAACATACCAGTGTTCAAACCAAAGCTCAATGTCATTTCGTCACAGCTGACATAAATCCCATTTCTGAAAAAGAGAACGCTCATGTTTCAGATTTCAATATTTTTGAAAACCACTTGTCGAAACGATGTCTTATCGTGAACAACTGCGTTACCTCCGTAAGTTGTTTAAATGGTTTTTCCTTCTTCCCGCACAAGATGGCCATTCAAGTTCGCCTTGCTTTGTGTTATTTCGTCTATCTTCTTATGTCATTTTTTATAGCAGTTAATTTCTTAAACTATTCCTCGAAAACTATCTTCCCCTTGTGTAAAACCATGGCTATCAGTCACCATCACTTTGCTGTACGCTATGTTTCACTTCTTTCGTTATGTAGAAGGATGGCCACGGCCGGCTCCTCCCCCCTTCCTCGCAATTGGAAGTCGCTCATGAAACCGATTGAAACTCTGAATTCTATAGCATCTAGAATAACTATTCTTATGCATAACCTTCTTCTCAATGTCCCAGCTTGTCTTCTTTGCTCGGAAGAATTAAGCTTCTTTTTGTTGAAAATTGTCCGATTTCGTGATCCTCTCAATTATGCGAAATTGATTTTCTACTTTATTTCATATAGCTTTAAATTGCTTTTTCACGTCCAAGTTACGATTGACTGCATGTCGTGTGACTCGTTCCGCTTTAAGTTACAGCTGATTCACCAAATGTTGTGTGTGTACTTCGAACTGCTTGGTTGTCAGACTTGTATGTATACACGCCTGAGGAATGCCAAGTTGTTTATTTCCTGTACGCTTGACACAGTTCAAAGCAAGTTTCTCTTATCTCAACTTTGGCTGATTGCCAAGCATTGTCTAGCGAGTTGCTACTACCAGTACAGAAGCCGTTTACCTACTTCCCAAAATAAACTCGTTCCGCTTAAGGACTCTGTCAGCTATTTATATGTCTTATCTCGTTGTACTATGTGTGTCAAGGCCGTACTTGTTTACGTCCCTTACTTACTCATGCTCGTATTCCATAACTGCTTTGATCCCTGTTTCAAAACTTCGTTGCGTATTTCTCACGCGCGTATGTATTGCAATTTGCTTGCATATTTTGCGATCTTAATGTTCATTGATGAACAAACTTGTTTTTTCTCGTCGTCACATTCGATGTGTTTTTGTATTCATGCTTGTCCTGTCACGTTTTTTGCTGACTTAAGTATTTTTCTGAGTAACCCCTTTGATACTCATTATAACTTGAGGTTATTGTTTATGGCTACTCGTTTGTTACCTATGGCGTTCTTGCATTCTACTCGCATAGTTCCTTTGTTTATTTGGTATATTCTTGTCCTGAATAGATGTACTTGTTTCTATACGCTTTGTTTAAACTTGCCAATTCTTCTTTCTCATCGTATCGCAATCTTTACTAGTGCTTTAATTCCCTCAGCTTCTAGTTATTTCGTGATTGAAAGTGTCGTTAATTCTCACCTTTTAACTCCGCTTTATAATGACCCTGATGACCTCCTTCCACTCACACCTGGTCACTGTCTTACACGCCCTTCTCTCTCTCTGCCCCTCCTCCCCTTTCCATTTCTTTCAGGGATTCTAATCTACCTATTGTTTGGCGGAAACTTGAAGCCCTCAGTAATTCTTTTTGGAAAAGGTGGAACTTGGAATATTTAACTTCCTTGCAACGGAGGCAGAAGTGGTTTCTTTCCAGTCCCGACATTAAAGCAGGGGACTTGGTCTTGGTTAGGGATATTTCACCCCCCCTAGTATGGATTTCTGGTAGGGTGACCGATTGCTACCCTGGAAGAGATGGGAGAGTCAGGGTGGCCAGAATCTTGACTACAAATGGACCGATCACAAGACCACTGTCTTTGATCGCTCCGCTTCCAATAAATGTGTAACTGCTTATTTGCTCTCTGTTGGTGTTTGTCCCCCCAGTATGGTGTATTCTTTGAATACACGGTACGAGAGATATAATGTCTATTGCTCTTTGCATGTTCATTTCTTCCATCCTCTTTGCCAAACACCAACAGTGATCATCTGTTTTCTCCTTGTTGGGCATGTTTCTTATGTCTTCATAAGTATGTTTCAGATATATAACTTCTGTGGTCCACCTAGCGTCATCTAGTAGCGAACCTCTGAAGCTACTCAATTCCTCATCGTGCAAGATGACTTACTTATCTATTTGGCTACCAGATCTCGTTACCATCGTCAGCTACTTTCTCCTTGAGCAAGAGGACCACGTTTACTTCTTTACTCACCATGCTGCGCTAGTATCATCTATCAACTCCTTGAAGACCAGCTCACCAAGAAATAAATTTGTTGTATTTAAGTTGGCCATGCTTATATGTTCTCCTTTTGTCTCCTACCCCCCTCTCTTTCCCCCTTTTCTTGGACCCTCCGTGCTCCGCTGAGCTGCTCTCACTTCTCCGTCTGCAGTTGACTCGTTCACTCAAAGCTCCGCTCGAGCTTAGCCTCCTCAAACCAAGAGGCACACCCTCTTCTACGCCATGTTGGCTAAGTAATCATCATCGAAATCTTCGACTTCAACATGAAATCAAGATAAGTACCTTTTTAAAAGTTTTAACCTCATCTTCATGGTTTTAACTTCCAAGTGATTTTAATTATAATTTATAGGCAGTGTGAAACTATTTACTTTGGGGCAATAATCACTCTTCGTGGGATTTGCAATGTTGAGCTTTTTCTTATATAAGCCAACCTTATTAAAAAGAGCTTTTCTTAAGCTTTAAACGAGAAACCCTCTCGCTACGTGGGATATTATCTAATACCCGCTGTCTATAATTACAAAGTTATTTCCGCCGTTGGATTTTCTCAACCCCATTTTCTGCTAAGGTCGTTCTGGAACCTTCGAGATCTTGTTCTCTATCTGCGAGTCTTGCCGTCAAGTATTTTTCACGTACTTGTGAAAATACTAGTTAAAATGAGGAATCTTCCTCATAAATTTTTGCAATAGCTAACTTCCTCCACCGTTGGAACCTCTAGAACATTCTATGGCGCATTTAATTGTAAATCATAACTTTTTCGAGAAATAGACTTTCACCTACCTAGTGCAATCAGTTATCTCCATAATTGCAATAACTTTTTTTCTCATAAACTTCAGTGTTTCTCTAGTGAACTTTGCATCCATCTTTACAGACTATAGTGATAATCAGTGCTTGCTCCACTTTTCTACCGCGTCGCGATCGTCCGGTTATATTAAATACGGCCATGAACATTGATCCTATATCCCAATGAACTTTCCTTAACCTTCTACTAACAACCATTATTTATAAAATTGTAACTTTCTATAAGGTGTTACTCACAAAGTGCCCTTCCAACTTTGCTAGTTTAACATTAATTAAATTCTGCATAATTTCTTGTGTGATACAAGTTTTAAATTTACATGGTTCCTCCCTTCAAAAGCAGGGAAAACAATTCTCTCAACTCTTGAGTGAGTTATTTTTTGGTCTCGCTAAATGAAAACTGCCTCATTTGACTGGCGAGTCTTATTCAAAGTATAAGAGGTCTAGAACCTTCCTTCTGATTAACTTTTCAGGTTCACAGTAAGTGACCTGCTCTCTTTGTATAAATCTCACAAAGTAATTCTGTTTAAATATAAGAAGTTGTAGGAACTTCCTTTTTATTCTTTATGTTTTCCATTTTGTTATCTTCGAAGTTGTTATTCTCGTTAGAATGTTCTTTCAGAGGTTGCATATAGTACACTGCTTGTACTCCTGTAAATGTTAAAACTTTAATTATTCCATTTTGCCTATTTATGAAATCTTACCAAGATTTTAATACACGGTTTAAAAAACCTTAAAAATTGTCAATTGTCTGGAGCAACTGTTTAATGTGGAGAGGTCTGCGACCCTATTTGTTAAAAAGTTCAAACGAACTATGTTTATTAAACTTATATTGCATAATTGTTAATTTCCTCAAACTTCCTGCATTGTTAAATAAATTAAATATTTGTTTTTGGATTCATCATTTCTTTGATACTACAGTTAGGCAGGATCCTGGCCTTCCTAGCTCTTCCTAGGTTTATGCCCTCGTTAACACTTAATAAAGCTTTTACTATCTGTCTGGCCAGACCATCACCCTTCCCTATAGTACTTTCATTCGTGCTTGGAAGGAAACACACTAAAGCCTCTCTCTGGCAAACTGCCCAAGCCTTAGCTGCGGCTCCCGTCAGCTTCGACCAAGCTCGTACCCACTTTAGGTATCCGAGCACATATTTGCAGTGGCAACCACCTTTAAGTGTGTTTAACTCTAAACTTATTACTTTTGTGGGACTCTCCTCCTATTCTTCTATCCTTCTTTTCCAATCCCAAATCTACTTCCTTCTCTTAATCATCTTCCCTTGGTGGGTGGGTTATTCCCTAGCCTATAATCTACCCAAAATTTGGTGCCGAAACCCGGGAGAGTCCATTTTTTATTTCTATTGTTTGTCAAGTGTCATTTGACAATACTTTGCAAATTTTTAATATCTCCTTTGGATCTTTCAGCTATATCTACGTCATGCAAAGCCTGTGAACGGGAAAGAGGCCGCTCCTGTCTCCTTTGGGGTGTCCTGTTCTTTCTACTCTTTCACTGTTGCCAACTTGACAGCATCTCCAAGGTTCTACAGTTTCGTGAGTTGTATTTCAATTTATTCTTTTTATCATGGCTCCTACTGAAAAAGATGAAACTCTCATTGCTAGACGTTCTTCTTATAAAGGGCAACTCACTAGATTCCGAAATTTTATCAACAAATTAGATCCCGCCGAGTGTGATTTAGATATCTTAACACATCGCCTTAAGTTGTACGAACGGTCTTATGATTATTATGACCAAATTCAAACCGAGATCGAATCCGCTTGTCCAGAACTGCAATCGGATCGGGACGAGGTTGAACCCTTGTACTTTGAAGGAATTGCAAAGGCCCACCAACTGATCCGCAATATCTCAGAACCGGACACTAAGGTCATCAATCCGGCCCAGTTAGCACCCGCTTCAGTTCACGAGAACAAACCGAAACCGTTACTTCCCAAGATAAGCCTACCGCACTTCTCAGGCAAGGAAGGTGAATGGTATTCTTTTTACGAACTTTACTGCTCTTTAATTCATGAAAATATCGAGATCCCAGACATACATAAATTTTACTACCTCCGCACTTCTTTGGAATCCGAGGCCTTGACCTTGGTGGAGTCACTGCCTTTAAGCGCAGACAACTACCACATCGCCTTTAATCTCCTTAAAGAGAGATATGGCAATTTACGTTTGAGTGTCGCTCGACACATCCGCTGTCTCTTCAACTTACCTGCCGTCAACCCTAATGACGTCACATCTTTAAGAGACCTCTTAGATTCTATGCAGTTAAATGTCAGAGCGTTATACCAGCTAAAACAGCCTGTCCAAACATGGGACACCATACTTATTCACCTAGCTACATCAAGATTCGATTTTTCGACACTGAAGGCCTGGGAGATCGAACTCACCTGCAACAAGGAACATTCGTTCGAACACCTTGTCTCGTTTCTCAACAGTCGATGTCAATTCCTTACAGCACTCGCATTTCAGTGCGAAAAAGTCGAAACGAATCCTCAGTGTCAAATTTTTGATAAAAAACTTGCTTCTTCAAAGGGACATCAGCCCCCATTTGTCGAAAACAAACAAACCCGTTCTTCTTTCAATCATTCAAGAGAAGATATCAGGCCGCTTAACAAATCGTTAAAATGCACGCTCTGTAAAAAGCTTCACACCTTGTATTTGTGCAAATCCTTTAAAGAATTGTCTGTCGAAGATCGAAGAAAGTTTGTCTTAAACAGCAAGCATTGTTTCAATTGCTTATCACCTAAGCATTCTTCTTCGAACTGTACGTCATCAAATCTCTGTTTTCATTGCAAAAAACCGCATCATTCTTTATTGCACGTTCACGATAAATCGAGGTCATCAGCACCTGCCTCTTTAAGCTCCTTGCAGAGCCGCTCCGAACAAACTAATGCTTCTTCCTGCATTTCCAATGCCGACACTTTTCACAGTGCGCAAACCCTGTTGACCACTGTACAATTTGAAATCCAAGATAAATTTGGAAATTGGTCTCGAACCCGTGGTCTGCTCGATTCCGCTTCAACGCACAACTTTGTTTCGCAATCGTTGATTAAAAAACTAGGTCTTTCGTCATCGCCTACTTCTATCAATGTGACCGGCATTGACAATTTGAAAACTCAAGTTTTGCAGTCTTCAAAATTGAAAATCAGAGACGTTTGTCAAAGAAACACCAATCTTAATTTAACCTGTCTCATTCTTACCAGTATTGGCAAGGACACTCCAAGTCACTCTATCAATACCTCCGGATTAAAGATTCCTTCGCACTTAAGGTTAGCCGATCCTCAGTTTAATGTTCAAGGTCCCATTGATGTACTTTTCAGTGCCAATGTTTTTTGGAATTGCATTCGCAAACAAACACGCAAGTTATCTTCAACCGTAGTCGCTAGAGACACCGATTTTGGTTGGGTTATTACTGGTGAGATCAAACATACCAGTGTTCAAACCAAAGCTCAATGTCATTTCGTCACAGCTGACATAAATCCCATTTCTGAAAAAGAGAACGCTCATGTTTCAGATTTCAATATTTTTGAAAACCACTTGTCGAAACGATGTCTTATCGTGAACAACTGCGTTACCTCCGTAAGTTGTTTAAATGGTTTTTCCTTCTTCCCGCACAAGATGGCCATTCAAGTTCGCCTTGCTTTGTGTTATTTCGTCTATCTTCTTATGTCATTTTTTATAGCAGTTAATTTCTTAAACTATTCCTCGAAAACTATCTTCCCCTTGTGTAAAACCATGGCTATCAGTCACCATCACTTTGCTGTACGCTATGTTTCACTTCTTTCGTTATGTAGAAGGATGGCCACGGCCGGCTCCTCCCCCCTTCCTCGCAATTGGAAGTCGCTCATGAAACCGATTGAAACTCTGAATTCTATAGCATCTAGAATAACTATTCTTATGCATAACCTTCTTCTCAATGTCCCAGCTTGTCTTCTTTGCTCGGAAGAATTAAGCTTCTTTTTGTTGAAAATTGTCCGATTTCGTGATCCTCTCAATTATGCGAAATTGATTTTCTACTTTATTTCATATAGCTTTAAATTGCTTTTTCACGTCCAAGTTACGATTGACTGCATGTCGTGTGACTCGTTCCGCTTTAAGTTACAGCTGATTCACCAAATGTTGTGTGTGTACTTCGAACTGCTTGGTTGTCAGACTTGTATGTATACACGCCTGAGGAATGCCAAGTTGTTTATTTCCTGTACGCTTGACACAGTTCAAAGCAAGTTTCTCTTATCTCAACTTTGGCTGATTGCCAAGCATTGTCTAGCGAGTTGCTACTACCAGTACAGAAGCCGTTTACCTACTTCCCAAAATAAACTCGTTCCGCTTAAGGACTCTGTCAGCTATTTATATGTCTTATCTCGTTGTACTATGTGTGTCAAGGCCGTACTTGTTTACGTCCCTTACTTACTCATGCTCGTATTCCATAACTGCTTTGATCCCTGTTTCAAAACTTCGTTGCGTATTTCTCACGCGCGTATGTATTGCAATTTGCTTGCATATTTTGCGATCTTAATGTTCATTGATGAACAAACTTGTTTTTTCTCGTCGTCACATTCGATGTGTTTTTGTATTCATGCTTGTCCTGTCACGTTTTTTGCTGACTTAAGTATTTTTCTGAGTAACCCCTTTGATACTCATTATAACTTGAGGTTATTGTTTATGGCTACTCGTTTGTTACCTATGGCGTTCTTGCATTCTACTCGCATAGTTCCTTTGTTTATTTGGTATATTCTTGTCCTGAATAGATGTACTTGTTTCTATACGCTTTGTTTAAACTTGCCAATTCTTCTTTCTCATCGTATCGCAATCTTTACTAGTGCTTTAATTCCCTCAGCTTCTAGTTATTTCGTGATTGAAAGTGTCGTTAATTCTCACCTTTTAACTCCGCTTTATAATGACCCTGATGACCTCCTTCCACTCACACCTGGTCACTGTCTTACACGCCCTTCTCTCTCTCTGCCCCTCCTCCCCTTTCCATTTCTTTCAGGGATTCTAATCTACCTATTGTTTGGCGGAAACTTGAAGCCCTCAGTAATTCTTTTTGGAAAAGGTGGAACTTGGAATATTTAACTTCCTTGCAACGGAGGCAGAAGTGGTTTCTTTCCAGTCCCGACATTAAAGCAGGGGACTTGGTCTTGGTTAGGGATATTTCACCCCCCCCTAGTATGGATTTCTGGTAGGGTGACCGATTGCTACCCTGGAAGAGATGGGAGAGTCAGGGTGGCCAGAATCTTGACTACAAATGGACCGATCACAAGACCACTGTCTTTGATCGCTCCGCTTCCAATAAATGTGTAACTGCTTATTTGCTCTCTGTTGGTGTTTGTCCCCCCAGTATGGTGTATTCTTTGAATACACGGTACGAGAGATATAATGTCTATTGCTCTTTGCATGTTCATTTCTTCCATCCTCTTTGCCAAACACCAACAGTGATCATCTGTTTTCTCCTTGTTGGGCATGTTTCTTATGTCTTCATAAGTATGTTTCAGATATATAACTTCTGTGGTCCACCTAGCGTCATCTAGTAGCGAACCTCTGAAGCTACTCAATTCCTCATCGTGCAAGATGACTTACTTATCTATTTGGCTACCAGATCTCGTTACCATCGTCAGCTACTTTCTCCTTGAGCAAGAGGACCACGTTTACTTCTTTACTCACCATGCTGCGCTAGTATCATCTATCAACTCCTTGAAGACCAGCTCACCAAGAAATAAATTTGTTGTATTTAAGTTGGCCATGCTTATATGTTCTCCTTTTGTCTCCTACCCCCCTCTCTTTCCCCCTTTTCTTGGACCCTCCGTGCTCCGCTGAGCTGCTCTCACTTCTCCGTCTGCAGTTGACTCGTTCACTCAAAGCTCCGCTCGAGCTTAGCCTCCTCAAACCAAGAGGCACACCCTCTTCTACGCCATGTTGGCTAAGTAATCATCATCGAAATCTTCGACTTCAACATGAAATCAAGATAAGTACCTTTTTAAAAGTTTTAACCTCATCTTCATGGTTTTAACTTCCAAGTGATTTTAATTATAATTTATAGGCAGTGTGAAACTATTTACTTTGGGGCAATAATCACTCTTCGTGGGATTTGCAATGTTGAGCTTTTTCTTATATAAGCCAACCTTATTAAAAAGAGCTTTTCTTAAGCTTTAAACGAGAAACCCTCTCGCTACGTGGGATATTATCTAATACCCGCTGTCTATAATTACAAAGTTATTTCCGCCGTTGGATTTTCTCAACCCCATTTTCTGCTAAGGTCGTTCTGGAACCTTCGAGATCTTGTTCTCTATCTGCGAGTCTTGCCGTCAAGTATTTTTCACGTACTTGTGAAAATACTAGTTAAAATGAGGAATCTTCCTTATAAATTTTTGCAATAGCTAACTTCCTCCACCGTTGGAACCTCTAGAACATTCTATGGCGCATTTAATTGTAAATCATAACTTTTTCGAGAAATAGACTTTCACCTACCTAGTGCAATCAGTTATCTCCATAATTGCAATAACTTTTTTTCTCATAAACTTCAGTGTTTCTCTAGTGAACTTTGCATCCATCTTTACAGACTATAGTGATAATCAGTGCTTGCTCCACTTTTCTACCGCGTCGCGATCGTCCGGTTATATTAAATACGGCCATGAACATTGATCCTATATCCCAATGAACTTTCCTTAACCTTCTACTAACAACCATTATTTATAAAATTGTAACTTTCTATAAGGTGTTACTCACAAAGTGCCCTTCCAACTTTGCTAGTTTAACATTAATTAAATTCTGCATAATTTCTTGTGTGATACAAGTTTTAAATTTACATTGTTCCTCCCTTCAAAAGCAGGGAAAACAATTCTCTCAACTCTTGAGTGAGTTATTTTTTGGTCTCGCTAAATGAAAACTGCCTCATTTGACTGGCGAGTCTTATTCAAAGTATAAGAGGTCTAGAACCTTCCTTCTGATTAACTTTTCAGGTTCACAGTAAGTGACCTGCTCTCTTTGTATAAATCTCACAAAGTAATTCTGTTTAAATATAAGAAGTTGTAGGAACTTCCTTTTTATTCTTTATGTTTTCCATTTTGTTATCTTCGAAGTTGTTATTCTCGTTAGAATGTTCTTTCAGAGGTTGCATATAGTACACTGCTTGTACTCCTGTAAATGTTAAAACTTTAATTATTCCATTTTGCCTATTTATGAAATCTTACCAAGATTTTAATACACGGTTTAAAAAACCTTAAAAATTGTCAATTGTCTGGAGCAACTGTTTAATGTGGAGAGGTCTGCGACCCTATTTGTTAAAAAGTTCAAACGAACTATGTTTATTAAACTTATATTGCATAATTGTTAATTTCCTCAAACTTCCTGCATTGTTAAATAAATTAAATATTTGTTTTTGGATTCATCATTTCTTTGATACTACAGTTAGGCAGGATCCTGGCCTTCCTAGCTCTTCCTAGGTTTATGCCCTCGTTAACACTTAATAAAGCTTTTACTATCTGTCTGGCCAGACCATCACCCTTCCCTATAGTACTTTCATTCGTGCTTGGAAGGAAACACACTAAAGCCTCTCTCTGGCAAACTGCCCAAGCCTTAGCTGCGGCTCCCGTCAGCTTCGACCAAGCTCGTACCCACTTTAGGTATCCGAGCACATATTTGCAGTGGCAACCACCTTTAAGTGTGTTTAACACTAAACTTATTACTTTTGTGGGACTCTCCTCCTATTCTTCTATCCTTCTTTTCCAATCCCAAATCTACTTCCTTCTCTTAATCATCTTCCCTTGGTGGGTGGGTTATTCCCTAGCCTATAATCTACCCAGCACTATCCAGCCCATGACGGGCTAAGGCCGACCAAGCGACCGCTGCGCAGCCATTTGGCCTGCAGATATTGGGGCGACGCGTGATCAGCGCGTCGGGTCCCCTCGGCCGTTAATCTTGGTGTTCGTGATCGGGGCGCTGTCTCACTGTCAGACAGCTACTCAACTGTCCTCACGTTCCCGTTCCAACCCTCACGTCAGTTTTAAAATCCCTGACGGAGCCGGGGATCGAACCCGGGGTCTCCGGGTGAGAGGCACGTGCGCTACCCCAACACCATGGGGCCGGCTGTTAATCTCAATATTAAGCCTCCAAACTTAAGAATCCTTTGTTTAGGTATCTTCCCCATTACAAATCCGCGGCGATCACAGTTTGTTGGTGCTGCAACCTAGAAGTGAATTAATATGTATCTTGTACGCCTCTGAGTGTGGATTTGGCCGGTATTTTAAAGCAACCAGGAGCGAGGTAATCCAGCCGGCAGTGCTTAAAGGTAACCGGTGCGTCACGGCTAGAAGTAGAACAATTACAAAATTGCCATAATTCAGGAGGCCAGGGATTTACAAAGCGGAATGTTTGGATTAATAACCCACTTAACCCACAATATGACAGCACCGTACAGAGGCATTGAGAAGGCCGTGGTTAATGACAGCGTGTATCTTGCTCTTATATTCTCCTTTTAACATTTGGAATGATTTTGCTGACTTCGTCGTTACGCTGGGGTCTGGCGTTACGTTACGGTGACGGGACGAAATGTACCCAGATGAACTGAGGTGTGTGACGTCATAGTACCGCTTGGTGCATGTGTTCCCCGATAATCTCTACTTCGTTAGTATAAGACAAAAAACCCTGATTCTTGGATTTCCCGGGTAATCTGGAGAACCACTGGATGGATTTTGATGTGGTTTTCACCATTCTGTAAAGGATATCTCGAGGAAATATTTTGTAGAAAATAATTTATGTATGATGAAAGGAAGCCAAGCTGTAATGATTTCAGTGAAAAAGTCGAAAACAAACTTGGCATCCGTGCGCCTCTTAAGCTTACGCTGGACAAACCGTTAAGCATATCAATATACTATGATCGTAAGAATTGGTCAGCATGAAATGTTCTACAAAAAAGTCCGCGAGAGCATATTTCTATCTGCAATACATCGCCCACTATAAGTGTTTTTAGACTGGAAGGAAGGGGCAAGTCCCCGCGCGCTCTGGTGAGCGTGACGGCTTCCCGCGCGCATAACCTTGCTTTGCCCTAGGTTTGCACTTGCAATTCGCGAGAAATTTGAAACAAGGAATGGTATTAGAAAGCAAGATAAGTTTTATACAGATAATTTTCTAACATGTCAAGAGTTTTTGGCTTCGAGCGAAGCGAGAAGCCTCCAGCCTTTCTATCATTTTTCAGCATTTGTAGCATTTAAAATGATACACAGTCTAGTCTTTCAGACTGGCAGTCACTTTTTTCTAATGTCTTCTGTTTTTGTGCGATGCAGGGGCTGTGATTAATAATAAACGAGTGTATATATTAGCATCTCCTTTGAGCTAAATGGCATTTTATTTAGCATCTGTTTAAAGAGTTCGTCCACATCATTTGTAAAATAATTCTAGTTAAAAGTTTACTCTAGTAGTTTTCGATCCCCAGTCAACCACGTGAGAGACTAACAGTCTAGCCCAGAACAAAATATGTCCATAACACCTCAGTGTTATTAACTGACTTAGTTACAACGTGTTAGCAAATAATGTCTTGAAATAAATGATTTCTTCCCTGCAGTACATCTTCATTATAAATAATTTCATACAAAGTTTATATTATTTCTATCAATAGGCTATATCGCTCACAACATAATTAAACTACTGAAATATAGGACAGGCACAAGGGGTCAGCTGCCATCTTGCCAAGTGACAGAGACGGCTCAGCACTTTTAAGTCACCCGTACAGTATATTATTAAATTATAATTAACTAGCAGTGGTGCCCGGCTTCGCCCGGTGGATTTGTTCGTTTTATGGATGATAATGAATACTACTACAGAACTGGCACATGATGCTTAAACTAACAGAAAACAATATTTTAAACATATATATTTTTGTGGTGGTGGTGGTGGTGGAGGTGGTAGTGGTGGTGGTGGTTGTGTTTGTAGTGGGGATGATAAGTAGTACAGTGTAATGGACGTAATATTCAGGTCATTTTCCCGTAATGATAATTATGAATAGGGAAACAGCTATTTACTAACTACAGCACTGACACATGTAATTTACAAACAAATTTACAAAAAAGTAAAAAATAGAAAGAACAGTAAGTGAAACAATAGACACTGCCTAGGGCCTATATCTCATTGGCTGTTAGAAATGTAGAGTCTTTTGTCGCATAGCACCGTAGGAAAATAATCAGAACTCTTTGGCAAACTTCGGCTGTCCCGAGCTACTGAGGTAGCAATAGTATCATTTATCGCCACAAAGCGCTTAACGATAAGTTTCAGAATAAATGAAGGTAAATTAGAAAGCACCAACGCTTATTGCAGCTGATAACCTCAATGTTCTGCACCAACACCATTGCACTTATCCAGAGGCATAATAATTTCATGATGATAACTGTTTAAAGGGGCCTAAGAAATCTTTTTGCACTAATTACCCCCCGTGACTGCAATTTATAAACAGCGCAAGATGCAACTATTTTCGCGATTCTGCACCAGAACACTGGTAGGGGAGACGTGATGCAACCCGAACTGCCCGTCAACAACAGACTTATTAAAATACTCTTACAGTTACACTACTACGGACATGAATGGTTCTAGGGCCTTAATACGCGGTTTTCAAGTTCATTTCGTCTGTTATTCTAAATGTAGGGAATGGGGAGCGTTGTCCGAAATATCAAGTGAACAGTGTTACCGGCAGGGTTTCAAAGTGTATGTAAAATTTTGTTCAATTAAGAGAAACGGTGTAGATTTGTGATGAAGGGCCTAAATGCAGGGAATGGAGGAGTCTGTCCAAAATGTCATGCAGGCAGTGTTAATCGCAGTGTTCCAAAGAGTAAGTATACAAATTGCCGTTCAGATCGGTGAAACGGTATAGATGTGTGTCGATGGGCCTAAATGCAGGGAATGGAGTGGTCTGTCCGAAATTTAATGTAAACAGTGTTACTCGTAGAGTTCCAAAGGGTAAGTATACAACTTTTGGTTCAGATTGGTGAAAGGGTGTAGATTTGTGCCAAAGGGCCTAAATGCGGGGAATGGAGTGGTGTGTCCGAAATTTCATGTAAACAGTGTTACTCGTAGGGTTCCAAAGGGTAAGTATACAACTTTTGGTTCAGATTGGTGCAAGGGTGTAGATTTGTGCCAAAGGGCCTAAACGCAGGGAATGGACTGGTCTGTCATAAATTTCATGTAGGCAGTGTTACTCGCAGGGTTCCAAAGGGTAAGTATACAAATTTTGGTTCAGATCGGTGAAACGGTGTAGATTTGAGTCAAAGGGCCTAAATGCAGGGAATGGAGTGTTCTGTCGAAATTGCATGCAGACTGTGTTACTCGCAGGGTTCCAAAGGGTAAGTATACAAATTTTGGTTCTGATCGGTGAAACGGTGTAGATTTGTGCCAAAGGGCCTAAATGAAAGGAATGGAGTGGTCTGTCCGAAATTTCATGTAAACATTGTTACTCGCAGGGTTCCAAAAGGTAAGTATACAAATTTTGGTTCAGATCGGGGAAAAGGTGTAGATTTGAACCAAAGGGCCTAAATGAGGGAATGGACTGGTCTCTCATAAATTTCACGTAGTGAACCCGCTGAGCTAAGGTTCATGTGATATTTTTCATGACAACACATGTATGATGGGATGTACTACCTTTGAACACACCCAGAAAGCTACGAGAAGCTGAGAGCTTATACAATTCTCTTTGGAGTAGCGGAGAATCACACTTTTGACTTTGGTGAAGTCTGCTAATTATTTATCTGAGGTCTTATTAATTAATTTTATCTTTCTACGAGACTCAGAATATTCCATTTCGTCATTCAGTATTATTGAAACATTTTGGAGAATGTTTTTTTCACTTTAAGGTATGGTAATATCATTGGAGATACGCAAATAGGAATGTAAGTAGTCGCTCAACGACTTAGTTTGACGACTTGATTCCACGAGGAACTCAGTTCCGTGCACTACGTCTTGAGAATCCGCCCTGTTGAGGCGTGTTATAATACCCGTCGTGTTAGACGTGGGAAATGTCCGCTTTTTAGCGAGGAATCTTTATCAAGTGCCATCGAGCACAATTGTATTGCGAATCACAGTTGCTGATGTGTTGTGATCAGCACGAATAGTAAAGTGAACTTATTTGGCAAGTATTGTGCATTTACGACGTTTCTGTAGCACCACATTTTATACCCACGTGATTTGTGGAGGGCCAAGAGCCTGGTGCAAAATATACAGGTAAATGTGATATTGTTACTTTAGACAAGTGTTATACTAACAAGAAGTTCCGTTAAGAACTATACAGCCTACTTTTCATGCCAATGATTATTCTACAGAATATGAACCTATCTATAATAATGACGAAATTAAGTTGGTAATATCGAAAAATCTAATTAGTTCAAACTATACTTGGTATAATGTAGCCTAATAGAGCACTACAGTTGGCAGCCCTGGTGATTGAATATATTCTTAGTTCCATCTCTTAAGGTACAGAATACAAAATTTGGTTGAAGTCCAATGGACGTTACATGCAGTAAGACACTGGATCTATCAGCACGCGTAAAAGCAATGTTGCCAACAATGTCATGCGTGTGCTGGTCAGAAATAATCTGAAATATTATGATCTCATGTTGTGCCAATTTTGGATGAAATCCATTTGTTAGTATATAAGTTACATGTATTTTAAAATTGGACATATCAGCAGGCATAGAATCATGTTGGCAGCACTGCCTAGTATTAATTACTCCAAATTAATCTAGAATGTCAGGTGCTATACGTGTGCAAAGTATAGAGCTGTTGGCTTGCATACTTTCTGATATATTGATATTAGGGTAAAAAATATAGACAGCATTTATTAACAGTTGGTAGCCCTGATTGCTCCTAACAATACCCATAGTCATATCTGTTATGGTACACATAGCACATACGAAATTTGGTTGAAATCCAACTGATAGTACAGAAGTTACAAGTATTTAAGAATTGGTACTATCAGCAGGCTTATAATCATGTTGGTAGAACTGACGTATATAAGTTACTCCAAATTAATCTAAAATGTCAGAATATACGTGTGCATAGTTTACAGCTATTGGCTTGCATACTTTCTGATATATTGGTATTTGGATTTTTAAAAAATAGAGAGAGCAATTATTAACAGTTGGCAGCCCTGGTGGCTCTTAATAATACGCTCAGTCATATCTGTTTATGTACACATATTACATACAAAATTTGGTTGAAATCCAATTGATAGTGTAAAAGTTATATGCATTTAAACATTGGACCTATCAGAAGGCTTAACATTATTTTGGCATCACTGTCATGGTTGGCCTCCTGGAAATTAAACTGTAATAGTCTTATCTACATGTGTGCCAATTTTGGAATAGCTCCCATGCATATCTTGCAAGATATCAAACATGGAGCTCAAATTTCTAGTGCGTTTTTTCAGCAGTTGATAGCACTGACATCATTTTCAAATATGGACGTGAGATATTCCGGTGCACATCTTTACTCATACTAAATTTGGTTTTGATTGCTGCAGCCGTTTAGGAGTTGATAGGGGGGGACACACACACAGCCAGACAGACAGAAGGACAGACAGACAGACAGACAGACAGACACACATTTTCCCGGATCGATCTCATAAGTCTACTTTTTCCTCATTTTTGCAAAATGTGAAAAGTAGGCTAAAAATACATTGCATATAAATTGCTACGGTGGATTTATCCACAAGAAATCAACGCCCATTTCACGGACGCCACGTGATTGCCGAAGTAGTGTCTGTGCACGTGTGAAACAGTAGATCAGTGCATGGCCATTTATTAATGATATCTGCAAAGTGTAGAGGCTGTGTTACCAGATATATGTTTAAAGCCTGTGATATCTACGAAGCATACCGTAATTTTCAAATAATAATGCACTACATGAAGTCTAATATTACCGACCACGTGTTCGACATTTACAACACCAGGTTCGAGTCGGAGATAATGGGCTAAGTACCATTATGGTATGAGGGAGATGTCTCGGACGGAACGAGCATGATTATGGAACTTCACGAACGTCGAACGAGAAGGAAGAAATCGAGGATGCCTTTCCTAGGCATATCCAACCCATTCACGATGTCAACTACAGGGACAGACCGAACCCTGGTGTTTGGGAGAGCCAAGATGGAAGTTCTGATGAGGACGATGCCAATCCTGAAAGCCAGAGGTGCTTTTGTTCAACCCTTGTCGTTGGACAGAGAGCTAAGTGTGGGCTCCTTCATATCGTGAATTTGTACAACCCTTCTTTGTTCTAGTCATTGGTGGTATAGTTAGATTAGTGTAGATTGTAAATCAGCCGAACTTAGTGACAGCCATTTCATAGGTAGGGAATGTAATTAGTATAATTAGATGTCATTTATTTACAGTGATTGTGAGTCACCCTTGGGTTTGATATTTTGTTCAACCCTGGTGCAACCTGATGGACGTCATAGGACGCCAATTTATGTCCATTGCTAAACGTGACTGTAGTCATTTTGAGGCTACTTTGTTTAACCCTATCTGGGGTGATTTTTCAAGTCTTAGCAAACTCTTGTTATGGCAATCTGATGCCATGGTCATGATTCTTTAACTGCACTTTTTGCAGCCAGTCAATGTTACGCCCCTGACTTCATTAGAGTAGTCGTATCATTTGGGTAATCGACTGTTATTACCAGTTTTGTAACTGCATTTATATTTCATTCGAGATGTGCTCAGAGGCCATCCAGGTCAAATGTGGACCTTACTAGTAAATGGGACGTTTCGTTGTTGCCTAGCATCGAACCCGGTTCCCAACGTATCATTAAGCAGATCCAGCAGAGTGGAGTTTGCGCCGTAATATTATTTTGTTAGTGTCAAGTGTAATGACACGTGATTTATTTGAATGTTTGATACAAGAAAGTAATGAAGAGTATTTTATCTTTGAGAGCAGAGAGCTCCAGCAATGAGTGACATTGCTACCTTTTAAACGTCTTTGCTGTGAAAGACGGAGTTATATGTTTGTATTCAGCTTTATAGTGTGTTTTAATGCACACATTCTTCGAGGTTTATAACCTATGGTAAAGGTATTATTATGAGGCCAGTTTTACAGCTATTTTCTTGCTTAAATTGCCGGCCCAGTCAATGTGTTGTGTCATATAGCACAGGGAGCCTGCGGCTTGCTGTGACACGAACCGGTTTTTGAATACTTCCCAGCGCCCGACTGAGAGCGCTTGCTTCTAAGTGAGACAGACTGATGTTAACATAGAACAGAATGCTTATAGCATTCATTTATTTTTCATTGCATTGATGGCTCATGGAACCCAGTGTCCACTTCTGTGTCTGAGCATATGTTCTGTAGATTGTCATTTGTTAGTTAAACGCCTTTTGCGTGTACCTTTGTTTCGACGAGTACAGTTATGTCAGGTTTCTTATAGTACGTTGTAGGCTAGCCCCGTGAAGGACGTTTTTCATGTATGAAGGTATTTTGTGTACCATGTCCGGGACTGTTCCCGTGGACCAGATATTTAAGGAGGGTAACTGATGTGTCCAGGCCCGTCCCAGAATTATTGAACGCGAGCTGTGCGCCGCTGGTAACTTGTGTTATTGTGTGTCCGAGTTGTTATTGCTCGTTGATTGTATTCCGACATTTGAGTCGAGGCTTTTTGGCAGAGATGATCTCAGGGAGACGCTCCGTGCCAAGGCTTGTCAGCAATTATTCGCCATAAACCAACGATAATCTAAACCGACGTCTTAATAATAAAACGCATAATTTTGATAAACAAAAGATAACTAACGAATCCTTTCTATTTAACCTTGTTCATTTGCATTTGGAACCTGCTGACATAGCCGTGCTAATGAAGGTATTTCCTGGAGGAAATGACTTTAGGACAGCTGACACTTTTTGTAGCGACTGAAGCTTGCTCGAACCTTTGGTTCGTAGCTTGTGGAGCGCAGGCCATACGATGTTAGACGTAGTCTTCACTACGCAGTCGTCACCGTAATTACACACGTTAAATGACTATGGCTTACAAACAGTAAACCAAGGTGTAGGCAGGCTTTGAATAAAAATGTGGTCGTGTATTTATTTATTTGTTGATGTAAAAGTGTACGAATCCTCTATGTTACCCTTTTGTGTGCTGATTAGCACCTAGTTCGTAAGTATGTCTTGGATGTTTTTTTATGGCTTGTCACATAGCTTTGATTGTAATTGTTTGATATTACGGACATCACCGCCGTAAATTTTGTAATTAATTGATAGGACCTAGCTAGATGAATTAATATTAAATGTAAATGTGGAGATGGTATCATTCTAACTTAGATTTGTTTTGCTACCCTCTTAAATGTAAATTCCGATATTAGCTTGATCTTGTAACTTGACCTAGGGTTTTTGTCGTACCATTTTCCTAGTGTTGCTGTTGTTGCTCTATTATTGTGAGACAGATCTTTCGCGAGGGTTTACTGTAACTTCTCAGGTAGGGACCTGCTCTTTATTTTTGATTATTTATTAGCTTGCGGATTAGCCGTTAGAAACCTTCCGAACTAGGATAGGGGTTTGCCAATTTTACAATATATTTTCACGATGTTTTACATAAGTCTGGATGTTTTTTTTTCTCAGTCTAGCTTTTAAGGTGAACCTTTCCTTAGGCAGTCTATGACCTTACGTCACCATGTACCACGATCCCCGTGGACGATAGTTTCTCGTGCCGCTTTGGCCTATTTGGAAGTTCACCTGATCCTCTCGGCAGTTAGGTCTGGCGGATGAGATGTTAGGGAAGGCATTGCGGTTGATGGCTGTCCTGGCGCTCCTCTGACTTGCTCAGTAGACAGTGTTACCATCGGGGTTCCAAAGGGTAAGTATACAAATTTTGGTTCAGATAGGTGAAACGGTGTACGTATCACTAACCATAACGCCAGCGCATGCGGATATAGCTGTTCGGGAGCACTTGTTCTACCGACTTACTGAACAAAAGTCAATCTTGAAGGTCACCTGAGAGGTGTAGCCTAATGCTACATAGCATAAAATATTTCTCTTGAATCTGGCTATCATATAAAAACATAATTTTTCGAATCGGACTGGTAGTTCCAGAGATTAGCGCGTATAAACACATAAACACACAAACACACAAACACACACACTCTTCAGCTTTATTATATAAGTATAGATGTAGTGGATGGGGAGCGTTGCCCAAAATATCAAGTGGACTGTGTTACCAGCAGGGTTTCAAAGTGTATGTAAAATTTGGTGCAATTAGGAGAAAAGGTGTTGATTTGTGATGAAGGGCCTAAATGCAGGAAATGGAGTGGTCTGTCCAGAATTTAAAATGGACAGTGTCATCCGAAGGGTTCCAAAGGGTAAGTATACAAAATGTGGTTAAGATCGGTGAAACGGTGTAGATTTGTGCCAAAGAGCCTAAATGCAGGGAATGGAGGGGTCTTTCCGAAATTTCATGTAAACGGTGTTGCTCGCAGCGTTCCAAAGGGTAAGTATACAACTTTTTGTTCAGATTGGTGAAAGGTTGTAGATTTTAGCCAAAGGGTCTAAATGCAGGGAATGGACTGGTCTGTCATAAAATTCATGTAGGCAGTGTTACTCGCAGGGTTCCAAAGGCTAAGTATACAAATTTCAGTTCTGATCGGTGAAACGGTGTAGATTTGTGCCAAAGAGCCTAAATGCAAGGAATGGAGTGGTCTGTCCTAAATTTTATATAAACAGTGTTACTCGCAGGGTTCCAAAGGGTAAGTATACAACTTTTGGTTCAGAATGGCGAAAGGTTTTAGATTTGTGCCAAAGGACCTAAATGCAGGGAATGGACTGGTCTGTCATAAATTTCTCGTAGACAGTGTTACCATCAGCGTTCCAACGGGTAAGTATACAAATTTTAGTTCAGAGAAGGACCTAAATGCAGGGAATGGACTGGTCTGTCATAAATTTCTCGTAGACAGTGTTACCATCAGCGTTCCAACGGGTAAGTATACAAATTTTTGTTCAGAGGTGAAACGGTGTACGTATCACTAACCATAACGCCAGAGCATGCGGATAGAGCTGTTCGGGAGCACTTGTTCTACCAACTTACTGAACAAAAATGAATCTTGAAGGTTTCCTGAGAGGTGTAGCCTAATGCTACATAGCCTATACTATTCCTCTTGAAACATGCTATCATATAAAAAAGAATTTTTTCGAATCGGACGGGTAGTTCCAGAGATTAGTGCGTTTAAACACATTAACACACGAACACACAAACACACAAATTCTTCAGCTTTATTATATTAGTATAGATAACGGTTCGCGTCCTTTAGGATAGCTTAAACCACCCTTGGCTCGAAAATCGGAATTGGTGAGTTTTAAGCTATTGATTATAATAAGTTATTTATTGCAGGCAATGGCCATGAGGCAATATAAAAATATTTGGAGAAAATCCCAAAATATCCCAAGATTACACTCAATTCTCATTGACCGCAATAGTTAGTCAGTGACTCCACTCTTTGTCTGCATGTCATGGCATGATTCCTTCAACAGGCACTTCCATACAATTTGCAAACGCATTCTATACTGGGCTCATGATACCCTTTCATTTTGCAGAGCTTGAAATGGAACACATGTATTGCGAAACGGGTGATTGTACGTCTCAGGTCGTAACATGGACCTTCCCACTCATCGGACGTCACTGTGGCTGTTAAATAAAAGTCACTCCATATTTGCATCTCTTCGTTTTGAGCTCTTTTGGAAGGTCCTCGTACTGGGCGGTAGATGGGAGCAATAGTTGACACCTTAAATCTTCTATGTAGAAGGTCTCTCGTGACATGTCATAGCACAGCCGCGATGGGGTATACTTTGAGATACACAGGACTTTTTTCATGAAAGATGCCTTGACTCTTTCTATGCACTCCATTTACAGAAGAAATTTCTAAGTTTAGAGAGATCTTCAGTGAGAATATCTTCAGTAGCTTCGATGGTGGAGTTCCTTGTAGCTATTGCCCAGTGATCCCAATAACCTCATTTACTGGACCTCGTCATTGGCTTGTCAGCAATATACTAACTGAATAGGAGTGGGGCAAGCACCGATCCTTGAGGGAGTCCATAACTTAACTTATTCGTTCTGCTTATTGAATCACCCATTATAACCCGAAATATTCTGTCGCTCAACATGTTGGTAGTGAGCCGAGCTACAGTTTGACATGGAATCACGCGTAGAAGTTAAAATATAAGTCCCTCTCTCCAGACAGTATCTTATGCAGCCTTTAAATCAATAAATGCCACAGACGTCTCAAGGCGAAGCTGAAATCCTGCCTCAATGTAAGTAGTTAGGGACAGTACAGCTGCGTTGGGCCTGTTCAATGGGGATGGGAGCAGCTTAGGTGGCGTAGTCGGTAGCATGCTGAATGCTGTGCTCTAGATAGCGGGTTCAAACCCGGCCGAAGTCGTCGGATTTTTAAGAGCGTTAAAAATCCTTCAGTATGCCTTCCTTCAGAGGGGAAGTAAAGCCGGCGGTCCCATGTCATAGATTTATAGCATGTAAAAGATCCTTTCACAGACTAAACTTGTGTAAAGAAAAATTATTAGGTTAGATTTCGTCAGAACGCTCTATCAAAGATCCAACGTTCACCACTAGGTATCACTGATATCTGGTGGCGAAAGTTGGAACTACTTGAAATTGAACGGAACTTATAGCTTACCCTTTAGGGTGTCCGCTTGAAGCAGCTACAGACTCAGGCGAGCCGAACATGTCCTCGGACACTCCCGGCATAAAAGCCATACGATAATAATAGTAATAATAATGGGGATGGGCTCAACCAGAATGGGAGCAATTCTGTTAAGGAGAGTTCTTTCCAAAAGCTTGTAGCAAACACTCCATAATGCAATGGGTCGATAACTATCACGTTTATCTGCAGGTTTTCCGGGTTTCAAAATGGCAATACCTTTTGTTTGTCTGAAGAGACGGGGTAACTTACCACTTTGCAGAATGTTAGTATAGAATCTGCTTAGCCACAGGCAGGTGTTCTTCCCTCAGTTTATTAGGAATTCAGACAGAATATCATCAAATCCAGCAGCTTTACCAGACTTCATATCCTTGAGACCCCTTTTGATGTCATCAACAGTGAAAGGCTGAAAATATTCCGAATTTGGTAAACGACCTTCCTTTAGGACCTTTAGCTCATTTCTAACATACCTAGCATGTTCTTTATAATTTGATACTTTAGACAATGAAGCTATGTACGCAGCCACCTTGTTTGGTGTTGTGCTAGGACTTTGAAATCCTGATGAACTGTGTCCGCCAATTTTTTCTTACTTGAGTGTTTGAAGTCCATTGATTCAACAGTTTCATTCCACTTTTGCTTTCGAGCATCATCGAGGCTGTGCAGCAGTTCATCTGCTAGTTCTTGATCACCACTGCTAAGACATTCTTGATAGAGTTTATCAGTAGCTTCAGACCATGCCGGTACATACTCCTTACGATATCATCTTGGAATGTACGTTTTGGCAACTGCTCTAACAGCACCAACAATGTAGTCGAAGTTATCACAGATAGGAGGGATGAGACGAGCATATTTGTCCAAAGTGTTTACGTAGCTTTTCCAATCAGCCTTCTCTAAGTTCCAACGTGGGAGAGGGTAGGAATTCACCAGAGTGATTTGGAGTCCAACGTCAAGTAACACAGGGCGATGCTGGTTGTGAGGGAAACCTGGAAGCACTAATCTGTTTGCCGAAAGTGGTTGGCCATTATCATCCATGGACACGGAACAAAGATCCGGATTGTAATGCCATTTCCAACCTGCTGATCGAAATGTTCCCCTATCTTTGGCATCAAAAATGAGATGATTTTGTTCTCTTTAGCCCAATTCATAAGCTCTTCATCACGTAAGTCAGTTTTTCATACTTCCATTCTGTGTGATGACTGTTTAAGTCACCTATGCAGATAGCTGGATGAGGAAATTGGTGAGTAACATAGGGGGCCAGGGAGACATTGGTGGTTTATTTACATTAGTTATTGTGACATCTCCAATTTTTATACTAACAGTATGAACATCATTACTAATACTGGTTGAGAGCAGATAAACATTATCAATAGAGTTTTTTATATACGTAGCTATTCCATGTGTATTATTATTATTATTATTATTATTATTATTTATTTATTTACCATAAATCGTACAAGAAGTATGGAAGGCCTAGTGGAAAAGGGCAAGCCCCACATACATATTTCATGCTTCACAGGCACAGCTTACATCTACATTTGTTTTAGCAGTAATTACATGTTTTACAAATATATTTATTTGTAGTATTTACATATTTAGAATATTGACATAGTACATTTTTCCTGTTCACTCACTCTCTCACGCACGCACTTTCATAACCTCAATCACTCCATACATTCATTCATTCCGTTCAGATACTCATTCAATCAGCGAGACAATCAATCACTCATACATATGTTTATTTATAAAATGTACCTTTCTATGTACGGCTTGAATTTCCTAAGAGGCAAGATTTTGGCATCCCCTGGCAGCGCGTTCCATAACCGCGCAGAGCGGCCGTAGAAACCTGTCAGGTAAGCAGTGCTACGTGCGAAGGGCGGAGCGAGAGTTACACCTCGTCCTCTTCATACTGAGCGATATGCCAATGAGAGTTCGGCAAAAGGGGTCAATATTAATGGAACCTGTAAGGGATTTGTTGAGAAAAATTATATCAATTTGTTTGGCTGTTGCCTCTATAGATCGAAATTTTGACGAAGGGAAAGGGGAATAACGAACTATTAGCCTCTCCCCGCGGCGCTGTACACGCTGGAGCTTGTTCATGTTTTACGCTGTAGTAGGATGCCAAGCAGGTAAGCCGTACGTTAATATCGGACGGACCATGCACATGTAGGCCGTCCATAAAGCTCTAGGTTTACAACCTCTCATGTTTCTGTTCAAGAAACCCGGAACTTTGGTGGCCTTACATATTGCCTCTTCACCTTGATTGTTCCAATTCAGGGTGTCGGAGATAGTTACCCCTAAGAACTTTAAGTTTGTGCACTGTGGGATGACATTGTTCATAATTTTGTATTCATCCTCAATGGGAATTATTGACCTAGTTATTCTTATGTATTTACATTTTTTACATTTATATTTAAATTATTCACAGAACACCACAACGATAAGTTGTACAGATCTGATTTAAGACAGAGGGAATCTTCTTCACTTTCAATGCACCTGTATAGCACGGTGTCATCTGTGTATAGTGACATTGATGAGGTGACACAACCAGGAAGATCGAGCACATATATAGTGAAGAGAAGAGGTCCGATCACAGAACCCTGAATCACTCCAGAAGTAACTTGAGCAGCCTGTGATCGAGCTCCTTCGTGCACCACACACTGCGTTCGACCCTCTAGGAAGGACCTCACCCATATGTTAAGCAGCTGTAGCTTTAACAAAAGTCTTTCATGAGACTTTAGCCCAATCCAGTGTGATACAGTCTACTTGTTTCACTTCTGGCTGATTCAAGTAGAACTGAAACTCATCAATGACTTTTGTCAATAGCGTAGAGCAAAAACTACCCGGAAGAAAACCGTGCTGATTTGGGTCGAGCAGATTGTACTCCCGCAGGAATTCCAGCACACTGTTTGCTACTAGCCGCTCCATACATTTACAAATTATAGATGTTAGACACACCGGTCTGTAATTTGCAACATCTTCTCTGTCACCTTGCTTATTGATTGGCACCACGTTAGCACATTTCCACCCACTCGGCACAGTACCTTGGTTGATAGACAGGTTGAATAACGCACACAGAGAGGGCGCTAATGCTTACGCAAACTGCAGCAGGATCCGCCCGGGAACATCATCTGGGCCGGTCGCCGCATGTGGTCTAATCTTCCGTAGGCTCTGAATCACCTCAGTTGTTGTGAAGTACAGGTTGGAGAGTGGGAGGGGTGGAAGTGATGACCTTGGCAGAAGCAGGTTCATGGTCATATCCGGCTTAGAAAAGCTCTGCTTGACACTGTCACTGAAGGCTGTTGCAATATCATGGGGTGCACTGAGGAGTATACCGTTACAGTGAAAGGAGGCTGGCGTGGCGGTGCCACGTCTTCTGGAGAAGAATTTCCACATTTCACTGGTGCTGCTTATTTTGTGAATATAATTGTCGTATGTTTCGCGAATTAATTTCTTTTTTGGTTCCTGATGTTCTTGTATTTTTCCCTCATGATGTCAGTTGAGTTACTTTTCCATTTCTTGTAAAAAATGTTTCTTTTCCTAGTCATTTTAATGACTTCCTTCGTCACCCAAGGAGAATTTTTCTTCCCACTAATGGCTACTTTCGGTATAACTATATCCACACATTCAAAGAAGCAATTTCGCCAGGCGTGCCACACTGAGTTGATGTCACAGGTGTCCAGAATACATGGGGTTGGAAGGTGTTTGAGGAATAAAGATGATAACTGTTTCCAGTCTGCCTTTTTGTAATTGTATACTGTCCTCACTGTGCTCTTGCTATTTGGTTTGTTGTAATGCAATGTGGTAAAGATGGCTGCGTGATCACTGAAACCGGGGATGAATTCAGCTTTCTGTACGGAGGAAGGAAGGCTTGTGAGGAATAGGTCTATTGTGGAGCGTGTAGTTTGTGTGATACGAGTTGCTTCGGTTATTAATTGACCAAGGATTAAGTCCTAGAATGCGGTCAGGAATTCATTAGCTATGGGATCCTTGGGAGTGGGAGGAGAATTTTGCCAGTCTATATCTAAATTAAAATCGCCTGTTATGTAAATGGACTTGTATTTGTGCTGGATGTATTGTACACGACGAAGGGACTCTTAAAAGTTCATCATTGATGTGCCGTGTTGAATTTCGAGCTCGGTATACAGAGCCTACAAGAAATATGTTGTTCGCACACGTGAATTCCACCCACATAGCCTCAGCATCAGTTTCAAGCTCCCGTTGGCGAGCAGGCCTTAACTCAGGTTTCATGGCTATCATTACCCCTCCCCCTGATGTCCAGGTCCGGTCTTTGCGGAACATGGTGTATGTTTCCGGAAATATTTCTGGGTCGTTAGTGGATTCTTTCAGCCATGTCTCCCCTGAGCACACAATTGATGGATTAAGTGCTGTGAGACAAGAACGCAGGACCGGTTGTATCATGGTATGTTGCTTTTATAATGCTGTGGCCCGAGATTCGGCCTCTCAAGCAGAGCTGGTCTATGTCTGCTGCTTGGGATTCTTGGAGAACGACTACTTCAGCTTTCTTGTTTTTAAGGAGAATCGACAAAAATTGGCACTTAGACCTAAGTTTACTTATACCTTCATTCTTTAACAAAATTTTGGTGCTTTTCAGTCGGTCAACACGATTGTACGCAAAAGAGTTGGATTATACCCTCATTCTGAAAAAAAATTACATGATGTTAATAAATACACAGATATGACCATTTTCGATCGTCATGCGGTCATCATCAGATCCATTACACTTTGGCTATAAAATCTATGTTTGGAAATAAGGGTGAAAATATTTACAATATATGCACTTACTTAGTTGCAGTATTGGTATTGCAACTTGTCTGTATATCTTAGTTGTAATCTATATGGCATTAGATATAAGGCAACTTTCATGTGCTAGATTGGCTTACTCTCCGAAGATCACCACATACAGTCTGAAAGAAAAGGAGAGAGATCCTAGTTACAGTGTTGTTTTTATACGATTCAGAGTTTAACGACACGGTTTCATTTTGGTGAGGCATAGCCTTCACATGGTCAATAAAATTGTATTGTGTCCTCAATCATAAAGTTATTACATTTTTGTAGTAATGAAGGCAAGTCCACATTCATTTTCTCAGATAATGTAAATTATCAACTGGAAGTTTTATGTAACTAGTCTGTAACATTGGCTAGCTCTTTTGGTGGAACACTGATGTGATCTGCCCCAGAAAGGTATCCCATTGAACTACCTACAGTAGGTACATTCTTTAACATATTGACCTACGGTATATGAATCATGGGCTTCGGTTTAGCCTACTACATCTGTTATATTTTAATGTGTAGATGAATTGGAACATCTTGGCGTATGTAATGGGTCAGAATCCAGTTCCTAAGGCTTTCTTATTCTTCCCTGCGGGTTGGAACAAGGGACTCGCGCCTATGAGGAAAACAGAAGAGATGGGTTCGATCCCCATGCAAGCCATCTTAGAAGTGGTTTCCTGAGATTCTCCAATTCAATCCCAGGAAAATACTGGGATGGTTCCTACAGGACCATAGCCACCTTCTCCTTGACCCTAGCATCAATTACAAATACACAGACACACAATAACCTATGATATCAGACAGAGTATACACATACCGGTACTCAAGTACATGGGCTTGATGACCATGATGTCCAAGGCTCTGAATGAAACAGCAACAGCCTGTTTCATGACTTTCACCTAGGCTAGAGTATTATTAAGTCACTCATTCTTCATGAGAAATCCAAAGATGCCTTGAGGGACAATTCTGAATCCAAAGTATACAAGAAATACAAATTATTCGAATTCATAACTTCATTTCTAAGGGCAAACCAAAGTGTCAAAAATCTACATTTTTCATCCAAAACTGTCTCCATTTAATGTCTGGGGTGTATCTCCAATTAATGCAGTCAGAAGCAAACCAGTGTTTCCTACAGAAATTCACTATTTTGTGTGTTATATTGTTGTTAATTCATTTTAGGGTCTTGGAGCATCTTGGTAATCAGTCTCGTGCAGTAGATTGTGTATCATAGACCTATCAGTAGTGCGCATGTTTGTACCTAACCACTTTTATCTCAATAATGAGGCCAGGAAACAGGATTATTACGAGGAGTCATCTACTGTGAGTTTCTTACAAATTCCTAAGGTCCGGTAAATGAGCTAATACAATAGCTTACGGTATCGTACTTAAAATTACCGGTAGCGGTATTGTAGGTTATTTAGGGCCGTGTATCAGTACGGTACTGGAAGTATGAAAGTCTTGCATCAAAACAGGCTAACAGGCTAATCGTGTAACTTATGTATAACCTAATTAATAATAAACACGTAGGCCTGCATATCAATCTGATACGGTACAGGTATATAAGCAGTCGACCTACCGGTAGGACTACGATATAAATTACGGCTCTTTTCCTGTGGAAAATACAGATTTCAGTCAGTCAACAAACGGACGGGAGCCAAATTATCGTGGGTGATTAATATTAATGCAATACAGTCAAAATATTTTTAAATAATCAAATAATACACCTTAAAATATAACCTACACTGTAGTACCGTACCTAACCAACAAAAGAATGGGGGCTTACCGTATCTTAATTAGGTACTTTTAGTACCGTTATTTGGTTTCATTTTGAATGCTCCTCTTACCTTAAAGTTTATTGTGGAATAAAACCGTAGAGTAATTGAAATCTCTAACATTGGAGAGAGTGGAAGTCCTCTTCTGCTTCGCCGTCTTTCCAACTGAACTATCGGCAAAAATCACGATTGTCACAACATCCTTTAAAAAATGGCAGCCGAGAAAATAATTTCTATGGATCCTAGAAATCTCTTATATATCGTCTGGCACGTCTTCGTCTTAAAATAATGCTTCAGTATAATCAAGAAAGTCGTCGTACGCCATTTTCCTTGTGGTAAGGATTCCTTAAGGTATCTTGTCCCCTACCTTAGCACACGACCTGTCGTGCGTAGTCGTGAAAGCTCTCTTGAGGCCAAGGCTTCCTCAAGATAGAACTCGGAATAGTATTTCTGCTCAAGGAAGCCTTGAGGTCTCCTTAAGGGAGCCTTCAGATGGTTTCCTCAAGGAAGCTTTCTGAATGCAAATAGCTTCCTTAAGTTTCCCTCAATGTGTCCTCAGGAAATGTTTCTGAATTCCACCCTAAGCAATTTAAATTCGATTGCAAGAGAGTACTACTACTACCCCCTAACCTAACCTAACCAGAATGGGGACACATGAAAGGAAATCAATAAGAAATACGGTCTGTTATCAGGTTGGCAATTGAGACAATACACGATGGCGTGCTACAGAAACAAAGAACAATGTGTCAAAATAATGACAGTATATTATACAGGAAAAAATGTGTTTTAAATGGTGCTTGTATCTCCATGGGAACACTGGTCGATTATTAGTAGTGGACATTGATTTATAGTAGATCAATACAGCATAATGCAGTTCTATCCTGTGGGACACACGCAAATCACAAACGGCGTCGGATAAAATATCATGGTTTGAATTAGTGAGGGAAGAAGCTCAAATAAACTATATGAGTTGCACAATTCTCGTTCTCCAAATACTCAAGAAGAGGTAAGTTTCGTATTTCAACTTTGATGCTATTCAAACAATGACATTCATATACCTCTAATATTACCGAACTCTTTTATTTCCTAAGAATATTTTAAAACGATGTCATCACCACCTGATGGATTGTTGGCTTATTTCAGAACTTTGAGCTTAGCCGTGACAGGATGGGAGATAGGTCTGCATATAAAAGGTATATTTCCAAGAATTGGTGAATAGTAGCATAACAATATATTCTCACCATAAGGTTTTGTATTAAATAAGTAAAGTATCGTCTATCGGTCTTATGCCATTTGGCATAAGCAGGAAATGGTACACGTGACCACACGACCGTATTATGTTTTTATTTCTTTTGAGGGTGACAGGCAGATGACCTCGCTTTCCTTCCCCTTAATAAATTCAAAATTAAAAATTTCTTCTTTGAACTCTAGTGTCTATGCTTTTAGGTTTGCCCTAACTTAGATCTATATATTTCGTTTCTTAATAAAATATTAATTAAATGTAACTTTATTGGTTTCGGTGACGTAGTCGGTAGCATGCTGAACTGCAATGCCCAAGATCGTGGTTTGAAACCCAGCCAAGGTCGTCGGATTTTTAAGAGCGTTAAAATCCGTCAGTATTCCATCTATCGGAGGGAAAGTAAAGCCGGCGGGCCCATGTCATAGATTTATGGCATGTAAAAGAAGCTACCACCTCAATTCGTAGTGTGTAGATTAAATTGTAGATTATTTGCTTTGAAGCGCTCTATCACGTTCTAACGTTCACTGCTAGGTGTCGGTGATAGTGGCATCTCTGGTAGCGAAAGTTGGAACTACTTAAAATTGAACTTTTTGGGGAGCCTACGGGCATTCAATTAAAATATCCCGCTGTGGTCATTTGACTCCAAATCAAATTATTAAATGCAACTTTGGAAACGGTACGTCATTATTGCACAATCTTCTTCTTCTTCTTCTCCTTCCTAGCGTTGTCCCGCTGGTGCAGGGTCCGCATTTTTGGTCACTGACCTCCATTTTGTCCGGTTTCGTGCGTCAGCTGGATTTAGGCCGGTAATTTTTAAGTTACCATTTATTGTGTCTTGCCAACGCTGCTTCGGTCGTCCTCTGGGGCGTAGGCCTTCAACCTCAAAAAGTTAGTAACAGTATCAGGCGCTGCATGCAAGGCATGGCCATACCATCGGAGCCGTTTCTCTCTCATTTTGTCCACAATTGGGGCGACACCCATTTGCTCCCGAATTGTGTCGTTTCTGACAGGGTCAATAAGGGAGATGCCCATTGTCTCATTTCCATGGCGTGAAGGTGACGTTCTGAAATTTTGTCGGATGGTCGGCATTCAACTCCATACAGCACAACAGGCCGTACCACTGTCCAATATATCTTGGATTTGAGACAGTGGCATTTTCTTGTTGCAAAGCACACCCGTGACCTCCTTCCACCGCAACCAGGTTGCGTTTACCCTGGCTCTTACTTCATAATTGAAGTTGCCATCACTCTGCGTTCGAGATCCAAGGTACCTGAAGCTTTCTGTCTTGACTAGATTTTGTCCAGCGACTTGAATGGTACCGTTGCTTGGGATTAACTCCAGATACTCCGACTTCTTCACATTCAGACATAGGCCATACTCGGAGAGGCGGTTATTCTAGGCTTCATCTTGGCATTGGAGTTTTTCTCGGGTGACATCTACAACCATTATATCATCTGCATACACAATGGTCCAAGTAACATTCCGTTGCAGGTCACGAGTGATGGTGTCCATCACAAGAACAAAAAGGGACGATGACAGTGCTGAGCCTTGGTGGACGCTGACAAATTCAGGAAAGTTTTCCGAGGTGCCAACAGCACAACGTACACTACTGCTGGTGTTCGTGTATAACATCTTGATCACATTTACAAATGACTCTGGCACACCATAGTTGCGGAGCTCATACCAAATCAACTCATGAGGAACACGATCGAAGGCTTCTTCAAGGTTCAAGAAATGCATAGGCAGAGGCATTCCTTTCTCACGGCGCTTCTCTATGAGTAATAGCGCTGCGAATTTGGTGTCAGAGGTTCCAGCCCCTTGACAAACCCGTATTGGTTGGAGCTGATTTCGGTGATGGCACGTAGGCGTCGATCAAAAATTCTCTCAAAGATCTTCATTGTATGTGAGGGAAGACGTACTGGGCGATAGTTCGAACATTCAGCTGGGCCTCCTTTGTTCTTGAAAATCGGTACTGTGATGCTTGTAGCCGAGTTAATAGGGATTTGGCCAGAGTCCAATATGGCATTGAAAAAGGTAACAAGCCAATCTATCGCAGTAGATTGCAGTTTTTAAAGTTTCCAGAAGTCAGCAGGGAGGTTGTCTGGCCCAGGAGATTTATGGTTTAGCATGCTTTTTAGGGCAGTAGTAACTTCCTGTGCAGTGATTTGGGGGATAGGCCATTTAAATGGTACACCTTCTGGGATTGTTGGATGCGGAAACTCTATGTTTGAGATCTCCTCGAAATGCTCTTTCCATCGCTTGAGAATAGCATGTTTGTTCCGTAGTCTTTGGCCTTCTTTGCTCTTTATGCAAACATAGTGTTCAATATCCATTGTTGTTCTTACTCTGCCTTTGGCCAGACGGTAAATATCCTTTTCATCTTCTTTTGTGTCTAAGTTAAGATAGAGATTGTTGTAGTGGTTGGCTCTTCTTTCTCTGTTCAGGTCTGTCGTAAGTGAAAGCCAGCTTTTATAT
The DNA here is from genome assembly GCA_946902985.2 of Meconema thalassinum. Lineage (NCBI taxonomy): Eukaryota > Metazoa > Arthropoda > Insecta > Orthoptera > Tettigoniidae > Meconema > Meconema thalassinum. The sequence continues at coordinate 63,579,435 of OX336390.1, read as the reverse complement.
GCTTTCTTATTATCACGGACCTGTTCTTGTATCTGATCTGTCCACTGCACAATCTGCTTTCATAAAAGCACCTCAAATTACAAAAGTTAATCTTGATTTGCGAGTGGTTCCATTTACAGATCTTTAAACCTTAATACATTGGTTGTCATGAACAGCTTGTGGACATTCCCTATCAGACCTTTAAACTTATTATTAGTAGATAATGCTGATCTTAAATGTTTCAGTTCTAATGAATTAACATTACCTCAGCACAGTACTCATAGGCCATTTCTGAATAATAATTTATAATTTTTGTTTGAGGCCTATTGCTTAACTGTTGTGAGGCAATATCTCGAACTGACAATTATCGATTGTGTATATGTTGGTACCATGACCGACTACAATATATCAGACCGTAATACGACAATCGATTGGGCAAAAATGGTGGTAATTGTAGGGGGAGCTATCGAGTAACGGCTGTTTGTTTACTTTTGTTGATCAGACATAGAGTGCCGTCTACTGCTAAGAATTCGTATAAATAGTATATTCTCGAGTGATCTCGTACTGTTTATCGAGTTAATACTGTAGTGCACCGTAGGTAGTGTAGTACATTGTGAATATTAATAAACACCGGTATCATATAATGTGAGCAGTGATGTGATATGTCATGAACCGGGTCGCACATGCTTTGTGACGAGCTGTAGATCGAATTATACTGTAGCAGGTTATTTCAACATTTACATTTCATAAAACAGATAATAAGAGGTGGATAATAAATATACACAGGGATTATTTCGAAGTTTAAGCGCCAATAGTCGTGTTTGAACATACAGTACATTCATGGTTAGGGAACGTCTTTCCCCAACTAAAAATGGTGAACCAATTCGCATTCCCAGGAAAATTCTTAAATTAACACCTGGTGCTATTCCCAAAAGTTTCTCTTATCAACCATCTTACTATACAATTACACTTCCCAAAGACAGAAAAATCCAGGAGAACGTTTACATAAAACATGTGTTATTAGGTTATGGGGGAAATTTCTCAGAGTGGTGTGGACAGGATGGAGTTTCTACTTTCGATATCTTTGGAAATAAGCTTGATGAATCAACATCCATGCAACAGTCTATGACGTATGACAGGCATCAATGAAACTCCTTATGATCTCCAGAAATGGAAGATCTGTGTCATTTGGACTGACATACACATTGCGAAGACATTTAATTCTGGGATGAGGGCTGGAACGGGGTGCACTCAGCCTCATGAGACAGCTGAGTAGAGGAGGGTTCGATGCCCTTCTCAGCCATCCTGGAAGTGGCAGTCTGTGGTTTCCCCACCTCTACCGCAGGCAAATGCTGGGATGGTACCTAATGTAAGTAGGCTATACGGCTGCTTCCTATTCAAATCCTGGAAGTGGTTTCCGTGGTTTCCCCACTTCTACTCCAGGCAAATGCCAGGATGTTTCCTCTCCTTCCCAATCTCCAATTTTCAAACCCACAATAACACAGGTCATCACACAAATTCCACATACAAATATATGGGACTATAAGACCAAGATGTCGTAGCTCCTAATATAAGCAGCAACAACAACAATATTCATTTGCATTCTTATAGCTCGATTTAGAAATATTTGCATTTTTAAATATTCGTCTTATCTTTGCTTTATTTGTGTCTGTATTTTATGTAACTGGCTGTTCGAGTTGCTTTTAGCGAAATACGTCACGGTTTCATATTGAATGTGTGCCTTATTACATATAATCCTGTAATTTCTGGTGTGATTTAATCAGCTATGCGAATGTTTTTTTCTTGGAATTTACCGCTATTTCGATGGCGCCATGCCCGCCAGTGTCAACAACTGTTCCCCTACGATTGCCACCATCTTAGTTTTGATGTTATGGTCTGAGATATTGTAGTCGGTCTTGGTTGGTACCGTATCCATGTGTCCACTTCATCTTTAAACACTCTAGTTCAATGGCTTCCATGAAAGTCAATAATGTAATGAAAATTCCTTATTGATGAAGTTTAAAATATTCACTAAATTGAAACCTTAAGTCAATAACCAGTTGTTCTTCAATCACAGGACTGGTTTCGGCCAGGTTACATCATAATTATATATATTCACTCACATACATGTTCACATCTGTCGTTAACCAACACATTTCCAAGCACATATAACAGCCACGTAAGTGTTTCTATTGTTTATACTTCCCTCTTCTTTCTGACTTCTTATAATTTGTGTGTCATTTCTCTCTTCTCTCTTATTCTTCTTTTTAGATTTCAGTTTTAACGTCAAGCTGTTTTTTATCCAGATTTATATCTTTCATTTTATAACACATCCTAATAGAACTTATTATTTTATTTAAAGTGTTTTTTCAGCCTTAAGACTGTTAGTATTTTAAGTATTTATTTTGATAACAACTTTTGATATCCTAAGGACATTTTTGTATGCAAGTCTTGCTTATTTACGTATTTTATGATATAACGCTGTGGAAGGTCACAATATGGCCGAAACCTGAACTGCGATTAAAGTACAACTGGTTATTGACTTAAGGTTTTAATTGACTGAATAATTCAATAATGTAATGTTGTATGTAAATAAATCGTGGTTCAGTGTCTCCTTAGAAAGGGTCTTCCCGTTAAATTATTATTTAGTATATTCCCACAACTGTATCACAACAATAGTAGCTACGCATTCATAGATAAGTTGGTCGAGGGAGACTGTTTGTGGATGGAATCATCATTTCTTTGTAGATATTAAAGTAAATAGGCTAGTTATTTATCAGGTGCGTAATACCGGTACTTAAGTATTTATCAGTAATACTTTCCACAATTTCTAAGTTTTTGCCGTGATTTACTATTTACGGGTGGCATTGTAGGTTTGATATAGTTTTGTAGAGATATTTTTGTTAGTAACACGTCGGGATTGATGGACCAAATACAAATCTACTTAAATTAGCCAAAATGCCTTGTGTAATGATGAATAATAATAATGGAAAAGAAGTCCTTATAGATGTTCCTTCCTCCGCTGTCTATAACCCACCCACCATCCCCTCTTTATAACACGACTTATATAGCGAAGTTCCAGTTGTGTCGGCAATTGTGGGCTTGATTTACAGGATAAATAAAATGTAGCTAACCCCAAACATAGGCCTACGGTACCGTGTAGTGTTCGTTTAATGCTGCGATCGCTCCATTCGGTCACTTCGTTGCGTAGCAATATTAAAAAGGCTTGCAGTAGCCTACAAACAGTAATTTTCGGCTAGACAGAAGGGAATAGTATCTCGCTCCGCTTCATAAGCCATTAGTTTCTCGTGGAGCTCGTTACGCATGATCTATGTCGTGTATTTTATGTACCTACCATACATTGGTAACAGTGAAATGACGTCTCGGTAACAGATGAACACACCTAATGCGCCTATTTCAGTAGCAGTTGAGCAACGACAAGCCATGACAATTGCCGTCGTTAAACGAATAATTAAAATCGACTTAAGTCACATATTTATGTAATTTAGCACGTATTTCCTGTGCAGCAGTGATCATGGACAGTAAGTTCAATTGGTAACGACTCCCGGAATATCAAATGAAAAAAATCCACAGCCTGCTTCCTGTCTCCGACCGGGTCAGGAATGGAATGAATGAAGCCCCCATCTAGCGGCGAGGATAAGAACTGTGCCGGCTGCCGAGGCCTGACGCACTCCTCTGGGGCAATGATTAAATGAATGACAGATGAAATGAAATGATAGTGGAGAGTGTTGCTGGAATGAAATGTTGACAGGGAAAACCGGAGTACCCGGAGAAAAACCTGTCTGCCTCCGTTTTGTCCAGCACAGATCTCACATGGAGTGACCGGGATTTGAACCACGGACCCAGCGGTGAGAGGCCGGCGTGCTGCCGCCTAAGCCACGGAGGCTTTGTCCCGGAATATCAAATAAGGTATGAAAATCATGAAGATGACATATATTAGCTAAGTGCAAGTTAAGGATCCTGGTTCATCACTACCAAAGAATTACCGTCTCAACTCTGTCAAGTAATATCTAATGCAATGTGGTACCACGGTGGAGCGTACAAGATGGCCGCCTTTTTCCAGGGCCAAACATTTCATCAAGTGATATTGCAACTTGTCAGTCGGTCAACTCAATATACAGTGAACCCAATTACTGGGGCAAATTACATGCCATTAGTATAATATGGTGTGTATACTGTATTTGTTATGGGCTGCAAAAGAGGGCGAAAACTATAGCATTACCGTTGAGAGGGGGTTCGGGTCAAGGCCATTGTGGGGAGACATTACATACAATCTATTAGAGCGTAAGGTACTGCACCCTGATATCTGGATGATCCACCAATATCTCAGGCTGGAAATAATAATGGATTGTAGCATCTTGAAGTCCCGGCTAAAAACAACATGGTGCTACTTGGCGAAAACACTCAGAATAAGGAACAGGATTTTTTCAAAGCGGAATGTGCTATACTAACTACAGAACAGTAGGGTTCACTATCTACTCAGGAACAACGAGAATCTATCGAAAATCTCGGGCGTAAGGATGCGGATTAGGTCCCTCGGGAACTTCCACCCTACAGCACATTCCTCTACCATTTAACTACAAAGATAATGCCAATTTCCTATAAAATATTCAGGGAAACGTAACAACGTGCCTGCGTATTTATTATCTAAACAATACACGTTTCCTATCATAGGCATTGATTAACTGCCTTAATAAAATTTTATGACATGAAATGACCAAATGCCATTGCTTCACAAGCATCGAATACATCTTCTTTTCGTATCGAAACTATAAAAACATTATTATTAACGCTTTGATAAGCTTAAATAGAATATGACTTGAATAGCAGCAAACAACTGCTGTTCCCTAGTTAATGGGAGTTTGATAACAAGAAAAATGTTATTAAGTTAATAATAAAAAATATCCCCTTAAATAAATAAATAAAGTTACCACTGACGTAGATCTCCGTCATTACAAAAACTATTCATTACTCTATATAATTATCTCCCGCCTCCTATCACTGAAATTCTTCTCATGGAAGCGATAAGAATCTCTAAATTTAAATTACAAGTTAAAACTAATAATGCGCGTAAATGTAATTAGTAGGGCTCGGATTCGAGCATATTTGCATAATTTTTTTCCTGAATAGTACACATTGAAAGAAGCCTTTCGGTAGTATTTTCACCTCTCTGGGACTAACGGAATTGAAATTTATCGGGCATATAAATGCACATAACCGCGGTTTTCAGAATAGAAGCATATAAATGCATATTCTTGTGGTTTTCGTCCAATTAGTTTGCTTTTCTTCGAATTCCCTACCCCGGATTCAGGCCCTGACCATCCTTAAGGTTCGAAAACATAAATAACAAGTAGTTCCGTGAAGAACTATGCAGCCTATTTTCATATATCCTGCTCATGTTAATTGTCTCTATCAACATACAAAATTTCAGTTTAATTGCTGTAATAGATTCGTAGATATATTGAGAACCGTCTAAATATTTCATATGGTCGCCAGGATGGATTTTTATTTTTGTACTATTACATTAAGATTATTGTGTACGTGTGGTATTCAAACTTCAATCGCATGATTAGAACACAAGAAGTAAAAACGAGATTTTAAAAGTACGCACACCAGCCATCTTGTGATTATGCAAACAATTGAAATAAATTACATGTCAGTGGATCAACATTTGTATAAGCATTTAACGTGCAACGTTTCGCGGCACTCGGATAGTTAATTCGCGAGAAACGTCCATTTAAATATTTATACTTCGCGTCGCCGCCATGTTGGATTTGTGCTCACCAGGTTACTGAAAGTCCTATAGGTGAACATATGTTCATAGTCTCTATGAACATAAAAAAATTCAGTTTGATTGCTGTAAAAGATTCATAGTTATTGAGAACCGTCTAAATATTTCGGAAGCTCGCCATTTAGGATTGTTATGTGTATAGGCCATAGAGTTATGTACCATTCAAGGTCACTTATTGCCTAGCTTCATTATTCAAACTTTCACTTCGATCGCATGATTACGACACAAGAATAAAAACTTAATTTTAAAATTTCGCACAGCCGCCATCTTGAGGTTATGTAAACAATTGAATTAAATTAGATGGCAGTGCATTACAATCTGCAAAATCATTTACTGTACCACATTTCACTGCGCTCAGAGAGTTAAATCACGAGAAAAGTCGATTAAAATAATTCAAATTCGCTTGGTCGCCATGTTCGTTTTGTACTTTACAGGTTTATGAAATATACATAGGTAAACTTGTATCAGTACCCTTTATCACCGTACAAAATTGCATGATGATATCTGTAATAGTTTCGGAGATATAGAATGTCAGTGAAATATTTCGCACAGCCGCCATTTTGAGGTTATGTACACAATTGAACTAAATTAGACTCCAGTGCATTACAATGCGTATAAACATTTGCTGTACCAAGTTTCATTACGTTTGGATAGTTAAATCGCGAGAAATGTCTATTTAAAAGTCTCAATTTCGCTTGACCGCCATGTTGGTTTTGTAGTCACCAGGTTTTTGAAAGTGTCATAGGTGAACTTCTAGTAGTGCCCTTTATCACCGTACACAATTTCAGGGCGATATCGGTAATAGTTTCGGAGATATTGAATGCTAGTGAAATATTTCGCACAGCCGCCATGTTGGATTGGTGAGACGTAACAAAATTTGAAGAGCACGGTCGAGGTCGCCGGGAATAGTGCTATGAACTTACCGAGTTTCATTGAAATCGCTCCAGCCGTTTAGATTTTATTAGGTGGGGACACACACACACCTCACACACACACACACACGCACACACACACGGACAAAATGAGTTCTCATAAGCCTATTTTTTCAAAATTGAAAATAGGCTAATAAAATTATTGAAAAGCCCATCTGGTGCGAATAATAGAACCCCAGGTTTTTAATCTTTAGTGAGGTCGTTTTCGTCATTGAAACTTTTATTGACTGATTTAAGAAAATCATTCAAAGCAGAAAACATAGAAAACAAGGAGTTCCGTGACGAACTAAAGAGCCTACTTTTCTTAAAATTTAAGATTCATGCCAATGATTAATCGATATGGATCTATCTAGAATAATGACGAAATTAAGTTGGTAATATCGAAATGCCTAATTAGTTCGAAATACTGTATACCTACCATAATGTAGCCTAATAGAGCACTACAGTTGGCAGCCCTGGTGACTGAATATATTCTTAGTTCAATCTCTTAAGGTACAGAATACAAAATTTGGTTGGAGTCCAATGAATAGCATGGACGTTACATGCAGTTAAACATTGGATCTAACAGCGCGCGTAAAATCATGTTGGCAACAGTGTCATGCATGTATTGGTCAGAAATAATCTGAAATAATATGATCTATTGTTGTGCCAATTTTGAATGAAATCCATTTGTTAGTATAGAAGTTACATGCATTTGAAAATTGGACTTATCAGCAGGCTTAGAATCATGTTGGCAGCACTGACGTGTATTAGTTACTCCCAAGTAATCTAGAATGCCAGGTACTATACGTGTGCAAAGTTTAGAGCTATTGGCTTGCATTCTTTCTGATATATTGATATTAGGGTAACAAAAATAGAGAAAGCATTTATTAACAGTTGGCAGCCCTGGTTGCTCTTAAGAATACGCATAGTCATAGCTGTTGTGGTACACATAGCTCATACGAAATCTGGTTGAAATCCAAATGATAGTATGGAAGTTACATGTATTTAAAGTTGGACCTCTCAGCAGGCTTAGAATCATGTTGGTAGCACTGACGTACATAAGTTCCTCCAAATTAATATAGAATGTAATGTACTATACGTGTGCATAGTTTAAAGCTGTCGGCTTGCATACTTTCTCATATATATTGGTATTTGTATAAAAGAAATTAAGATAATTTTTTAACAGTTGGCAGCACTGGTGGTTCATAAGAATACGTTCAGTCATATCCGGTTATGTACACATACAACATACGAAATTTGGTTGAATTCCAATTGATAGTATAGAAGTTATATGCATTTAAATATTGGACCTATCAGTAGGCTTATAATCATTTTGGCAACACTGCCATGTATGGCCTTCTGGAAATTAAACTGCAATATTATTATCTATATGTGTGCCGATTTTGAAATAGCTCCCATTCATACCTTCCAAGATATCCAACATGGAGCTCAAATTTCAATTGCGATTTTTCAGCAATTGGTAGCACTGACATCATTTTCAAATATGGCCGTGAGATATTCAGGTATAGATCTTTACTCCTACCAAATTTTATTTCGATTGCTACAGCCGTTTAGGAGTTGATAGGGGGGGGGGGGACACACACACAGCCAGATAGACAGAAGGACAGACAGACAGACAGACACACATTTTCCCGGATCGATCTCATAAGACTACTTTTTCCTCATTTTTGCAAAATGTGAAAAGTAGGCTAACAATGTTGTTGTACAGACCAATGCAGATCTACTTCTTGACTCGCCTAATTCTGAGCATTTTGTAAATGAATTTTTAAACAGTAAAGCCGCCGGATTTTTAAGAGCGTTAAAAATCCCTCAGTATGCCTTCCTTCGGAGGGGAAGTAAAGCCGGTGGTCCCATGTCATATATTTATGGCATGTTAAAGAACCCTCCACTAATTTCACCTGTGTGAAGTTAAATTGGATAGGTTAAGAATGTAAACAACGCTGTTAGGCTTCTACGTTCGTTGCCAAGAGCCGACTGCGGTGGCGTCTAGTAGCTTTGTTCTGAACTAGACCTAGTAGTCGTTGACGGTGGCGTTTGGCGGCAAATGTAGGAACTATTTGATAAATTTAAAGTTGCAGTTCTTACTTGAATTAAAAAAGCAGATACACACACTAATACAGATATCACAATTAACACCGGTTATCAGACAGATTCTACACACACCCAAAGTACACGGGGCTGCATGACCGCGTTGTCACAGCCCCTAAACTGAGGAACCAACTTCTCTTAGATATACTTTAAAAACTTGAATGCGAGTATATTGCAGTGTATCATACATACAATTAGAAAATAAAGCTTGTATATAAAGGTATGTTATTGTTTTTTTCGTTTCACTTTCCTTTCTATAGTTTTTAACGGTGTTTTTCGAGCATATTCTGCATATTTAACCGCATATAATGGGGTTTTCGAGCATATCTATCGAGCATATAATGGTTTTTGAGCATATCTATCGAGCATAAAACACATGATTTTCGAGCATATCTGGAGATTTTATCGAGCATATCGATCCGAGCCCTAGTAATTAGAAACCTATCATTACATTCTTAATACTTTCTGTACAACATAAATACGAACATTGTAGTTCAGCAACTACTTAATATAAAATAAAATATGTACAACGTTTCAACTTCTCTCCCCTGACAATAAAATATAAAATTGTCATACTATTCCTTTACTGTCACTCAACGGACTTAGGAAAATACTTCTTCACTCTACTATGTCTCGTTCGTGGTTTCAGTGACAATCTGGGATCCTATAATCCATACAATTAAGTAGAGATACAGTTCAAATACCTCCTATATCTTGTCTGTGAATAATAAAAATATTTAATAAAAATACAAATTTCCACTGCGTTGAATAACTACCGTAAATTCAATATTTAATCAAGAACCATTTAATAGATCTCAGTTTGCTCTCAGTTTCGACAAAGATCCATTAAATCCTATAATTGATCTCAGATTTAACTTCATCTAGGATCCGCTGTCCTGTGATTTTCAAGGAGTTTCAAATATGTGGCACTATTGCAATAACTTCCGATACTAATAAACATTAATAACACTGCATCTTCATAACAATAGTATTTCAACTTCAAATATGCGCGAGACTGTCACTACAGGAATTCCTTCAGCAGTTGACCAATGGCTTCACAATTGCCCATTGTCTGACAATAAATACCTCCATCTTCTAAGGGAATAATAAATCTCACTCACAGAGATGCTTCGCAGTTCCTTTCAAAACATATTACTTCTTAATTCACTTCTCAATAACAAATTCCTTTCATAGTTGCTACACTCTTAATAAAAATATTTAATAAAAATACTGGTTCTATCAATTAATTCATTTAACAGGTAATATGATAAAATACTAGTCTTCAAATAACAATCTTATTTCTTTGCATCATTCACCTTTCTTTAAAAGCTTTCAATTTTTTTGCAATATTTCTTTAAATCTTTCTTCACATTCTTATAACATCAAAATACTTTGTAATTCGTATTTGCTTACTTAACATTGTATTCTCTTACATATTCTTTCTTTAATACATTTCTCACAAAACTTCAATACTTTAAAATTGTTAGTCATTAAATATTTATCAACGAATCTGTCTAATAAGTTCTCAGATCGTGACTTGACATAGATCTCTACATAAGATCTTTGAGAATTGCATTCTTTCAAATATTTCTCTTATAGAATGCAAATACATTTGCCATTGGAAACAAATGTTTTTAAATATCCGTATTGATGTTAGAATTAAACGTTTAAATTATACGCCAAATCAATACATAAACAAATATATATTTTATATATTAGTACATGTTTCGACCCACAGTGGGGTCATCCTCAGCCTAGAAAGAAAATCAATTAAGAATTGGAAAACTAAAATGGCATATGCGCCTTAAATCTAAATGAATATGAAAATTAAAGATAATAATTGTAATAAATAAAATATAGTAATACAAATGGATATCCTTACAAAGTAGTATTAATTAAATAAATATAAGATTGGTCTTTTAACAATAATTTTAAAAAAGTAGTTAGAAATAAGAACTATTAGACGGTGAGTGTAAGAATGTTAAGCTTTAATTTTTTTATCAAAATATACACAAAATAATTTAGAAAATCAATAAAATAATTCAGCTCGGCCCTTGAGTTAAATAACTTGAATCCTCTTCAATACGGAGACTATTAACGATTTTTTAAAAGGTGCCAACCAGTATTATGATGACATGAAATAACTCGTTGTATGGGATGTAGAAATAGGGAAATTCGTACAAGAATTTGAGTTGAAATGCCCAATATGGATGTGTGGCAATTCAAATAAATGTCCAAAACGTTTAGAAGAGAAACCGGGATTCTTGAGATGGAATTGCGGTATCAGAAGTTCCACTTTAAATTTTGCCAAACAGTGTTAGGTTATGTATATGCTGATTTAATGCAACCGTCGTGTTGAAAATTCTCCCGTAGTACCATATGTACTGCATACATTAAGTATAAGTATGCAGTACATATGCAGTACATTAAGTATACTTAATGTATGCAGTACATATGGTACTACGGGAGAATATTCAACACGACGGTTGCATTAAATCAGCATATACATAACCTAACACTGTTTGGCAAAATTTAAAGTGGAACTTCTGATACCGCAATTCCATCTCAAGAATCCCGGTTTCTCTTCTAAACGTTTTGGACATTTATTTGAATTGCCACACATCCATATTGGGCATTTCAACTCAAATTCTTGTACGAATTTCCCTATTTCTACATCCCATACATCGAGTTATTTCATGTCATCATAATACTGGTTGGCACCTTTTAAAAATCGTTAATAGTCTCCGTATTGAAGAGGATTCAAGTTATTTAACTCAAGGGCCGAGCTGAATTATTTTATTGATTTTCTAAATTATTTTGTGTATATTTTGATTAAAAAAATTAAAGCTTAACATTCTTACACTCACCGTCTAATAGTTCTTATTTCTAACTACTTTTTTAAAATTATTGTTAAAAGACCGGTCTTATATTTATTTAATTAATACTACTTTGTAAGGATATCCATTTGTATTACTATATTTTATTTATTACAATTATTATCTTTAATTTTCATTTTAATTTACATTTAAGGCGCATATGCCATTTTAGTTTTCCAATTCTTAATTGATTTTCTTTCTAGGCTGAGGATGACCCCACTGTGGGTCGAAACATGTACTAATATATAAAATATATATTTGTTTATGTATTGATTTGGCGTATAATTTAAACGTTTAATATTTCTCTAGGAATAATCTTCCATAATAATTATCGTTGACAAAGAAAAACGATATTATATAATTCAAAAATTGACAAAATGTGATCTGAACACATTTAAACTTTACCATAAAAATATTCTGAACTAAACTGCAAAATCTCTCCATTCAAATTTTGAAAGTCCAAAATTCGAAAAATTCTAAATAAAAATTCCAAATACTCAAAATCGACGAAAAATATGCATTAACATCCGCATGATGTAATTATGAAAATCTAACGTTACAAGTTACAATAATATCATTAAAATGTAGAAAAATGGCATCAATAAATAGTTTATCGGATATTCTTCAAAGTCTACAATAATCTACAGAGTGGGATGTAAATCGTTGGTCCGAGGACTACCTGGTGTTGCGTTAAAGATGACTAGAAGTAGGCTTCCTTCGCCATCCTTTAGAAACGGGTTGTTTCTAATAGCATAAGACTGCATGATGTAGTTTGGTCTGCTCCGCTTTCGTAAAGAAGTTCCCATGTGGTCAGGTCCGGGATTCGAGCTCGATCATCATCGTGTTGCCGTTCCATCCGCCGGTGACTCTTCTTGTGTGAGATGGGATAGCCCTTTCTCTCTTCGGTGCCGGGTACTCCCTGGCCACCCTCGTACAGGAATTCTTCTTGTCTTCTTCGCCAAAGGTCCAACATATATCGTCATTTTAGATGTTAAAATGACTCGTAGATGTAGAATTTTCTTCATGGGAGAGATGAGATGTTAATCTCTCCCGCGAGATTGATGTTATGTAATTTCGAATGTTCTTGCTGCCATCATAATTCTGTTCCCATAACTTTTTAGTCGCTCATCATGACTGCTGTAGATTCTTTAAGAAATTCCTCCCTCAACTTCAGGAATTTCGTCATATTTAATTCTGTAGATTGGTTTAAAATACTTTTAACTATTATTCTTGTTGAATTCGTCCATGCCTTCGATGTGAATTTCTATATGCTTAGTAACAATGTCGAGCTACTTGTCGAGACGTCTTTCTCTGCTGAAGGTGAAATTAATAAGAAGCCGTGATTCCTCTCTCATTTCTCCCTCATCAAATTTCCCAGCCCGCGTCCTCATCAGACCATGTATCTGATGGGTCGCTCAATGTCGATGATCATATTAATCCTTAATTACATAAATAAATAATCGCATTTATAAAAAATAGTTCTTATTTATTATTTAATGTCTTCTGTGACATTATGATGTTTTAAAATCATCCTGGTAATTATTTATTCTCATTACAAGGCTGGCACTTGTTTTAGTAAGGCCGCTTCTCATTGGCTGCATGTCACGTGCCATCCTCGCGTCTACCCCTTCCATGTTCCAGACACGCTTACAGCTCGAAGCGGGGTTTGGCTCTCTTCGGAAATGCTCGAGTTTCCTCGCGCCTGATCGTCCGGTCTCTCTCTGTACGACGTAGTTCGACTGCAAGTTACTGCACAAGGCTACTAATTTCCTCATTGGCTGGCTGAATTAACTGAGTTAACTGGGCGATGTAACAAACTGGTTTTCTGGTCGACTTCCAGAGTCGTTATATTTTAACTTTGGACAATTTAGAAAACTTTGAGGAGATGAATAATTTCTTGGCTCGCACACATATAAGCGTACAGTACACAGAGTTAGTTATGTTATTGTTGTTTAGGGGCGAAACAACGAGGTCATATTCCCCAGATACAGAGAGTATTTACACTGCTAATTTCGAGTGATTCTGTGCGTACTAAAATGAATTATAAGCATCATTATCATAATAATTATTATTAGTGTCATAAACCAATATCAGAATGCTTTGTTCGTTTGTTACAGATTTTCAATTTGCGTACGATGATGTGTGCGACAGCGTTCTTCCTCTTTCTATCCACATTAACAAACCAGGCTCCTACGAAGAATACCTTCAATACACAGACATATCAACCAAATTATAATATTATGAAACACGCATTACTGACCACAGCATTACTTGAAAACTTTGGTAATGAATTCAATAATACTTTAACGGTCTACATGGACAGACATAACCACAGCTCTATCACCTCAACATTGCTAAATTTCATACACCAGGGATGTTACACCGGTGTGCAGTTGGTAAATGGTGAGGAAGATCTGAGGATGGAACAGTTCTCCAAGAGTAACTCATATCTCGTCTTCCTTCACCAGTGCTCCATGGAGGTTGTTAATCAGAGTGTTGCCCATCTGAGTCAACTGAGTGGTTGGAACCCCCGAGGACGGTTCCTCGTGTTCATTGTCTCTCCTCTGACCAGTTGTGAGTCCTCTGTGTTCCAAGTATTGTGGCGATACAAGATACTAAATGTGGTGGTCTCTATATCTACCTTAGCGAGCAATGAGAACAAACACATCAAGACATTCACCTACAACCTTTTTGGATCAGGAGGCTCTATTGTTATTCACGATGTAACGCATGAAGCTGTCAATACCCTGTTCGTCCGAAAGCCACTTAATATGCATGGCAATGTTATAAAACTCACAAGTTCCAAGTCACTTTTACCAGAAGCCCTTCACAGCAACAAATTTCAAGGACAGAGGGGAGAAGTTTTGAGATATTTTCTTTCACACATCAATGCGGTACCAACGTTTATTGGATATGATTACCCCGATGACAATAGCGCTATTCAAAATAACATGGTGGAGTTTTCATTGCAATTTTTTGATACTGTGTTTACTGATGTGTCGGAACCTGTCTATCCACACTTGTTTGGGGAGCTCATATTTCTTGTGCCGAAATCCAATCGCACACCTCAATACCAGAACATAGCCCTGCCATTCGACGTATTGACTTGGACTTTCATAGTTTGTAGCAAACCTTTACTAACCATTTTATGGTACCTCATTCAATGTCACAACAGAAGAGCTGAGAGTTTTCCAAAATCTCTTCTATACAGCTTCTCAACACTCCTTTCAGCTTCATTACCAAATCTGCCTCGTGAGCTGTCTGAAAGACTCCTTATTATATTCTATGTGATCTTCAGTCTGATAGTGACCAACACTTTTCAAGGGACCCTTACTAGTATTCTGAGTGCCACTAAATATTACCCTGAAATTGACACGTACGAAGCGCTGTATGATTCTGGTCTGGATGTGGTTTATCCAGATGGATTCTACGAGTGGATAACACCTTCATTAGATGCTCATTTCCCAAAGCTAATTGACAGACTGTCACTGCAAAATGAAAATAGAAGCTGGAGCCAATATCTGGATGATGTTTCTATCTATAGAAATGTATCCTTAGCCCTTGATGACTATTCTGCTGAAGAGGAATTGAGGAAGAAGGTGAATGGGAACTACGTGAAAAGTCTCATTCATGTAATGGAGGAAAGGGTGAATGGATTCTGTTTTGGTTTTGTAACTGGTATATATTCACCTCTTACTCCAGAGCTCTCGGCGACTGTGATGCGCACTGTGGAAGTAGGACTCTACAATAAGTGAGCCGAGTTAGATCTGGAGAAAATAACCATGCACAAGCATCTAGATGCACCAAGGAAGGAACCCTCTGAACCTGAACAGTTTACCCTGAATCACCTGCAGACAGCCTTCTACTTGCTGCTATTGGGACATGTTCTATCTTTGTTCAGCTTCGTGGTGGAGGTCATGACAGTGCGAACAAAATGACAATCCTCTGATGAACACGATCAAATTTATCGAGAGTTTTTAATATAATTTCACTTTAGTGCATTTGAAGTAATAATAATGTTGTTAGTTTTACGCCCCTTTTAACTACTGTGGCTTTTAGAGACGCCGAGGTGCCGGTATTTCTCCCCGAAGGGGATATTTAACGTGCAAGTAAATATACTGACACTGCTCCCTCGCATTTGCGCACCCTGACTGCGCCAGGATTCGATCCTGCAACCATGAGCACAGCAAGTGAGAACGTTACCGCTGAGTCACGCAGCCAGCCTAAACATTAGAAGTCTACAGAACTTCAGCATTACTTGAAGTCTCAAGGAATATCCCCTCACGTTGCTGGATCGATATTACCTGTTGCCGAGAAAGGTGTGGTACCTAAACAGTTAATTAATGAGCTCAGGGCTTGGTGATGCATTTTGTGACATTCTCATTCCTCCTCAGGTTTAGCAGGTTACGTTCTGTAGAACAAGCATGCCCTTTCACGCTACTGTTTATCACAGAGGTAGTACCAAATATATCTCTACACTGGTTGTTTTACCCTGCGTTGCCCGGGTAATGTTTAAGCCGTTATAAGTTCGTGGTCTATATTCTGTATTAACCACCTACCATAAGAACAATTTATGATGATGCTGAGGGTTGGATCCTTCAGCGATATAAGTGTTAATATTACTGAACACTAAGCAATATCTCTTTATGTCCTTGAAATATGATATTTTTAAATAAAAACAATTAATATTACAAAGTTTCAAAAATGGTAGGCGTAATAAAATTATAATTAAAAATATATAACCTTATAAAAATTAAATTCATAATTATTTTATATCCTTAATTTTTATAATATTTAAACGTTAAACAAAATAATAAAAAATATTAATGAACATTAGGGTGAAACAATTAAAGTTAATAAGTTAATAATAAAATTTGAATTAAAATAAAGAAGGTTATAAAAATTAAAGTTCTATTCTATTCTAATCTTCATTTTAAGAACATTAAAATGTTGAAGAAAAGAAAAATTAAAATTACTAATAATTGAAATTAGGGTAAAACAATTAAAATAAATACGAAGAACAGACCTTCCACAATATTCTTCCCCATAAAGTCGTAATATTATTGTACTCGTAGTTTCCAGGTTACAACAATACACATTGGCCACCTCACTCACAAACCTAGGATACATTTGAAATGAATTATTGTTGTTGAATTCAGCTCAAGAGGCCTGTGATGTGACAAATCACTCGATTAAATTAGATGAAAATACATATTAAGCCCCCAGCTTCCGTGTTCCTCAATCATATGTATCAATAGGATAGATACAGGTGCCTCTAGATGCAACAATGAAGGAGGGCTCTGTACTGCCCAATCCCGTTGAGGTGGCAACTTATCGCTGTTATGTCAGACAATATTTTCGGTCAGTGAAGCAATGCTACCAGTGTTATAAGTTCGGGCACGTGTCTCCCACCGCTGCACAACAGGGATTGTGGGAAGCCCGTTCAAAAATGTGATAAGTGCATGCTACCACCTGACTGCACTAACTGCTCGAACTTCCATGCTCCTACATTTAGCGATTGTTCTGAATTCATTAAAGAAACGAATATTGCGTAGGTAAAGTCAGTGAAAAGTCCTTCATCACATGATAACCGTAAACGGAAGCGTGATATAAACCCTCCTGAATTTAAACTGCCTCGGTACTGCATCGTTGCTGTGCAAGAAATCTCCAATCACCACCTATACCCACTGAGATGGAAAGGATTGCCGAAACTTACGTTAATAGCAAATCGAGAAACTCGGATCTCGAGGGGTGATGAGGTCAAAACTATAGTGGGCGTCTGTATCTAAATAGTAGTATCATTTTATGTTGATTATCAAATGAGTAAGCGGTAAATTAAGATAAAATACGGACAAGCATACTAAAAAGTGCTTGTTAAATTTATTTACTTGGACAATACAACTTATGTCCCTCACACACATAAATAAAAATTGTGTCCTATTTGACATCTCAAAAATAAAAATTTTAAAAACAATTTTGACCAACTTCACTATTTCTTTGAATATATAATTTTAATTTAGATCACCCATACCTATTGCGTTTGTAAGTATTAATATACTTGTCATATCCAAAAGAAAAAACAGTGACGAACGATAAAGTTAATCACTGTTCAAAAATTTCACACAATTCTTTGAATAACTTCCGATAGTGGTGAATTTCATTGCAAGACTCTCTGTTACAAATTCACTAACATTCACTCTAATTCAGGTGCATGGCATATTACTTCACTCCACTCCTCAGTTCTCAAATTTCCACAAATAATTAATTGACTTATTGAACTCCCTGTACAGAATCTTGCCTCACTGCAATAAACAAATTCACACTCTCCTTGTGAACAAATCCAGGAAACATCTCCAATACGCTTCCTTTATTAACAATATGTAAACTTCATTTACGCCAAATTTCGGTCGGAATCTTCAAACACTAGAACCATTTTAATGCATTCTACACTAATGCAAGGAAAAACAGTGACCGTATTTCACATTCACCCAACTGTGAATATTTTTCAAGTCACAATACAACAATATTTCAACTACTTCTAATACATTAATTCCTCGTGCTTCGCATTCAATTCACAAACTTCAATTAATTCTGTACAACATTCGTAGACACCCTGTGGCTTTCATTTATATTCTTTAAATCAAACATTAAATTTCATTGTAGTATTAACGTAACTTTCTGAGTATAGTCTGCAAGAATTCATATTTAAATACAAATACAAACATTTCCTCCCTTCCGTGATCTCAAATTATGAATATAATTTATTTAAGTCCATCCTGAATTATTTCCGACACTAGGTTGACTTACAATGTGTCACCTTGTCATTTCTTTCGATACTACATTATATATTTTCTTAACAATGAACTTTCTAAGTTCGCTTCATGAAAAATTTAATTACAAAATGTATTTGGATTTAATAACGCTCTAGTCATTAATCTTTACATTTACTAATGTTCATTGAACATTATTGAAACTGGTTATTTTATTCCAATACTCAAAATTCAGTATTGTTCTCAATAACTATTGCTTTAACAATGTAGTTATGCCGTTATAATATTAATCTTGTCATATCAACTACAATGAATTACCTTTTGCATATTATATCTGACCTAGTGTAATACAGCATTTAATACACGAAGTAATATTTAATATTTTCGAAGCCTGTTGTAACATTCTAGGCTTTCGAAACTTACTGTACTTTCGCAGAGTTACAAACTTTTAAACATACTGTATTTCAACAATCGACGCATTCCACATCTCTTATATAACAGATTTACTTCGCTTCGCAAGTATTAAAATAATGAATCTACAATTTAATTCTACAACATGTCAAAAACGATAACTCGCTGACGAAAATATTAAATCTCACTGAAAATTCATAAGAAAATGTAAATACAATAATGTGAATTAATAATAAAAATCTACACAAAATATATTACAGCTTATAGAAAAATATGTTGGTCAACCACTGAATTATACACTGAACATGGCTAAACTACAAAATGACAATGAAGAACACTTTCTACCTTAAATGAAGAGTAGAATCAGCTTAGCCTGCTGGCACCAAGCATTTTGGATTGCCTGCGTTCCAAGTAGACAGCTGGTCGGCCAGGCCATATGTGCCAGCCTGCATGTGGCTATGCGGTAACGACTGGATCGAAGTCACGGCTCGAGGACATTCACCCCAGGTGATCGCCTTCCGTTCTCTCGTTGCACGGCTCCAACTCTCCGCTGGTTGTCCCGATCTTCTGACAAGACACTGTCAAATGGATGGAGCTCTTCTTCCTCAATATAATCTTCTTCCATAGTTAGTGTTCTCTGAGAATGCCTGGATGAATGTGGAATCTCATTGTAGCGTGGCTTATTCTGTGAAACCAGTGCGTCGTGGACATGAACTGCTACGAAATCCAATAGATGTAGTCATTCTGCATTTCACACACTTCATTGATGCAAACTAACTTCCCTTCATGGTGAAATTTAGAACATATTTACAACTTGACTAACAGTAATACAAGTGCATCTTCCCCTCCGACTGACTGGTAATTGCATCTTGAATACTGTCGAAGAATTGAATAGTTGTATATATTGTATATCGTTTCGTATATGCGTAGTATTTCTGTGGTAATAGTGGCAGTAAACTGTGAGTATATCTGCTGTAGACTCTTAGTTATAAGTCGCGTTGTATGCAAGCAGTGTTCTGCAGTAGAAACGCGCTTGTTAAATGTGCTCCGTTTAAAGCTAGTTCCATTCCTGTTCTTTAGCACTCCGCTTGACAGAGCCTCTAACTCGCTTGGCCCGTGGAGATGGATCTGCTCGTGGTCAAGGTCTCCTGGCTCCGGACTTCTCCTGACTATACTCTGCGTTTCCAATAACGCAATCAACTTTTCTAGTTTTGGTCTGAACTTGTCCCGTTGTAGACAGAGAATGAATCTTCGTCCGCTCGGCTATCCGCGTCTAGGCATGGCCTTCCTCCCCTCTCTGGAGTTATGACGCTTGCTCATGGCTTCCCCCTCTCTCCTATCTTGACACGCGCGGATCTCTCTCCTCTCGCGCTGTTGACGACACCGCTTAGAACCGGAAATCGAACTCCGTGTTCTTAATGTTGTGAACCTGCCTTCCTTCAAAAGATATTCTCTCTTTGTTTAAACATTTCAGAGTATTCCGATATTATTCTGGCCTTTAATAAATGTTTATTCCTGCTTCTAAAGCTTATAATATACTTTCTTTTACAGTATAAAATACTTTAATTTACAATCTCCTACATTCATAGAGATTTTATTTTCACGCTTATAAAAGTCATGCGTCCCAGTTCGAATCTCGGCTAAGGCATAACCATAGCCTTAAAAAAATCGAGTGCAGTATCCAATCAGCAATAACACCTGCAAGTTACGTCACTTACGTGTTACAGTCCACGGCAGCATTATTGGTTGGAGCTCCTTGTAGCCCTACGATAAAACCAATTTGCCCGAAGAAGGTTCCGGGTCCTTCTTCGGCACCCAAATCGAAGGCGCCGGTCAACCCACCTCAACCGGCGTCCTCCGCAAATGCAACTTTTCTGGAAAGACCAGTGAAGAAGCCATCTCCGCAAATGCAACTTTTCTGGAAAGACCAGTGAAGAAGCCATCTCCGACTCGTTCGGGAAATAAGTTTTTTAGCCAGCCCGTGCTGGAATCACATCCAGCTCTGTTAAAAAGGAAACGGTAACAGCGCACAAGATAATACGGCTCATCGACGTCTCTCTTGCCCTCCTGAGAGCAAGGTAGCTCCAAAATTTGCTGGCCATGTAGGCCAGTCACCGTAGACACAAAAATTGCGTTAGGTCGCAAAAAATTGCAAGGTTCTGATTTTTTGGGATGTTGTTAGGATAGACACAATAGTGTAAAACCAAGTTTGCAACTTCAAAAGACCTGTGCCAACTTCGTGGTGCTCAAAATGCCTCGTAATTTTGAGACGTATTTTCGTTTTTGGCTTACAACGTCTGACCAAATGCATTCTGCTCGAAAAACCTCCAAATTGTCAGACGTTTTATCGTTTTTGGCTTACAACGTCAGACCAAATACATTCTACGGCAAATTCATTCTTGATACTTTTAAAGATGACAAACGTAGCGACAATTTTAGCGTAACCCCAGCTCTGTATTCAACACTTAAAAAATGGGCCATTTTTCCCAAAAAGTTGGAAATTTGTAGTAAGCTAGTTTTTCGAACAAAATACCGACTAAAATACTCATTATACAAGGACAGTCATGAGAAATAAAGTTGTAAAGCAGTTAGTTACCTTTAATTTAACCCTTAAATACACGCTAAGCGGCACTCAGTGCCGCTTTTTTGCAAAATTTTGTTTGACGTGGTAAACACTTACGAGTTCTGTGAGATCGCCCGCTATATCCTTTGTTCGACATGTGCTGCAGGGGAGGGAGTAGGTTCGGAGCCTGTCTGGTTCCCAGTTAGTCTGAGACAGGTTGTCAAAGTTGCGAGGTGCGCGAATGCGGCATTCCGTACCGCTAGCGTGTAACAACTGGCTGGATTCGGCGTTGTGAAATAATGAAAGTATTTAACTTATTTTACCTTTGTTGTTTCTTTCTATGCTTCTATCATTATTATCGATGTCAGCACATAGTCTGCATGCTTGCCTTCTGTTTATAGGTCTCGACATGGCTGTCAACAACAGGAGCTGAAAGGTTGCTCCAAGTACTTGATGAGCAAGAAGGGTCACTGGATGAAGACGATCTAATCGATTTTTAAGTCCACGTGCAAAGTTATTTTGTGTATTTAGGCACTGTATATTATTCCGCACTGTAAATTAGCAGAAAGTGTCCTTTTCCATGCCAAGAATCTTAGTGTAAAGGCCTACATGATTCTGACAAGTGTATTTCTTGAGCTTGTTGAGCATCAGGTACAATGTCTTGTAATATGAGCCTGAAAAAAGGGCAATCTCAATCCAATAATTCTCAATATCTCCTTTGTGTGCTAAAATTATTATTATTTCTTCGTTGTCTAATAAATGTTTATAAGAATTTTTAATTAAATTAAGTATGAATAGTAAACATGTCCCTATCCTATCCCTCCGAATAATATATTTTATTAATAAGAATTTCATACATAATGATAAGATTTTTTTCAATGTATTCTCATAGGTTCTGCATAATTCTCCATACAAATCAATTTTAGCCTTTTAGCAAGACACTAAATTACGAAAAGGAATGAAAAAATATATTGCGGCATAAAATGCCGCTAGCGTGTACGAATGTTAGTGAAAGAGATGCGTGTAGCTAAGGGTTAAGCATAAGAAACACGCTTAAGACCAATCATCCTCATGTTATCAAGTAAAATAAAAAATAAGAAAATAAGATTTGTTTTCGAGAAATACATCTTCGATTGTAAATTGTTATCATTATTGGACAGCTATCTATTAATGTCATAATTTTTGTGGTTTGTGTGCCTAGAAGAAATCGATCTTAGCGATAAGGCCGCCCATTGCAGTCAATGTTATACCTACTCTGAGTAAAACTCACTGTACTTTATTTTACGTTATGTTGATTGCAATAAAGTGTCTCTAATATAATCTATATTTGGGATAATTATTGCTACTGTCCTAGAAATTTGATATAATGGAGTGAAATAAATAACAGGAAAGGAATTTAGAAATGTTAAATTTAAAAGGAAAGACAAAGTCCGACCCTTGGCTGCAGCCGCAGTTAAGGTGCATAACAAGCTGGTTGCTATAGACCCTCTCACAATATTCCAACGGTTGTGTGTGACAAAACAGTCTGAGACCGACCTAAAAGCCACTTCACATTCGAGTTGGCCCCATATCCCATGGCACTATTCTCCGAAGAGGGAATGCTAACAGGAACATAATCATCTTTCTATTCTGCCTTTACGCCCCTCCCAGAAAACGTCGCCGTTGGAGAAAGAATGTTTCTTTTAGTGGACAGAGAATACTTGCTCCATAAAGTTATATGGCAACGGAACAGCTCAGTGAGGGAAATTGTAGCTGCTTATATTATCTACACGACCAACCGTTTTGGAATAAATGTCTCAGTTGTGTTCGATGGCTATCCAGAAGAGGGGACTGTTAAGGGCACAAAAACAGTAGAACGGCTACGATGTTATGCAGTCTCAGCGTGCAGCGATATCTTTTTTGAAGAATCGACACTGATCAAAGTGCCCCAAGAAAAGTTTTTGTCCAACCAATAAAACAAGCATCGCCTTATCAACTTTATCTGCACTGGACTGGATATACAATGGATTGAAACAAAGCAAGCTCCAGAGGACGCCGACTGCCTCATTGTGAGGGCAGCATTGGAGACGAGCAAGGAGTACGAGCACGACATAATCGCTGGAGAAGATGTGCTCCTAAATGGATTGGGCGCTAAGAAACAAAATGTTTCCTTCCAGAAAAGTGACTGGAGTGGAATAGGTCGCAAGCAGTTCTTGTCAACATCATTCATTCGAGAAGATCTCTCACTCCCGTCCCCTTGAATAGAGTTGTTTCCCCACGCCTACAGTGGTTGCGACACCACCGCTGCCCTTTTCGGGCAAGGGTAAATGAAGATGTTGGACGTCCTTTCAAAACAGCCAGACTTTCTTGACGTGGCTACCACCTTTCTCAACAATAACGCCACCCATGAAAAAATAGCCTCTGCTGGCAACAAATGTCTCGTGATGTTGCATGGCGGTGGAAAAGACGATTCTCTCCACGTCTTGCGTTACGGATTATTTGTCGGATCTGCTGCCAGCGCAAAAGTCAACCTCGCTCGTCTGCCCCAACCGGAGAGACTGCTGCCCAACATTCATACAGAACCTACGACCAGGTGCAGCGGTGGTTGGTGGTTGAGAAAGAGCCCACCAAATGGGGATGGACAAGGAGTCAGCAGGGGCTGACACTGGTGACCTCAAATACGGAACCACCGCTGCTAACTCTGCACAAACTCCTGTTATGCAGGTA
Organism: Meconema thalassinum; assembly: GCA_946902985.2. Taxonomy (NCBI): domain Eukaryota; kingdom Metazoa; phylum Arthropoda; class Insecta; order Orthoptera; family Tettigoniidae; genus Meconema; species Meconema thalassinum. The sequence goes on along the minus strand of OX336390.1, from coordinate 63,555,295 downwards.
AGGTAATCCTTTCGTATTAGATCGGTTCTAGTCAACCTCCACTGCTGTTTATAGGAATTATTTATGATTGAAAATAAAACATCTGAATCTATTGTAACCCGTATTTATTATAACTGCTTAAATGCATGTGCCTGAAAGAGTGCGGAGCAGGGCGATGCTCCTGCCGGAGAGCTCTCCGTAAAATTTGTCGGGAGAAGACCTGCCTTAATTCTCCTACCTTAGACATGACTGAGTCATATCAAGACGACGACTTCGACGACCCGCATTTACATCCAGATCCAACTACCCAGGAGTCTCCGGAGCCCCAAGAAGAGCCTTATGATGAACCTTGGCCTTCCAAAAGAATACTACTGTCTCGCTGTGTAGATAAGCCTAATGCCCGTTGCTCACGGTAACATGTTTCTTAAAAGTTATTTTACAACTAATTTTATAAAAATTTGACGAAAGCAAGCTGTGTTGTTCACGGGAAAATTATTTTATAAAATCCGTGGATGTATCAGGAACGCCATCTACCGATAAGCTTCTGAACCAAGAATCAGCTGTTCAACACACATTGGTTTGAGAGTATGGCTCCAACAAACATTGCAAAAATTGCTGCTTTAGCTACAATTATATGTCGTGCAGTGGTAAAAAGGAAGACAAGAAATGCTTGGAAGTCCTGGACTCGGGAATGGATAATAAGAAGAGTAGAGGAATGCTGTCCTTGGTCGAAAATGAGTTGAGATTAGAAGATCAGAATTCATATAGGAATTTTCTAAGAATGGAGGAAAGCAGTTTTAAAAAACTCCTAGATCTTGTTGGTCCCAAAACTATTCGACAGGACACTAACATGAGGCAAGCCATTTCTCCTGAAATGAGACTGCAAGTGAGTTCGAAGCCCGTTTATCTTCACCTTCACATCAGCTTGGCTTGTGTTCGGTCGAATTTGTGAAACATATTCGGCGATTGAGATTTCTCCCACCCTTCTTGCATTTCTATTGTGGTATATGGGCGTTTTAACCTCATATAAACACTGATATTTCTGGTACTCGTCCAGTAAAACACTAACAGCATCCTTAGTCCAGCCGGAGCCATTTTCGAAGTGCTAGTTTACAATCGAGCTTCACAATCGTCTCACCACGTGGCGCCAGCATCATCTTCATGTCAGCTTCCTTGATTGGTTCGTTTCGTAAAATTAATTTTACGGAATAGAACATGTCCTATTTTATGGAAAGTTTTATCAAAGGTTTTATAAAACTTGAATTTGACCGTGAGCAATGGGCATTACATCACATACCTAACCTTTTGTTGTAATTGATTAATAAATAGTGGGAAATTGACGTGTTGCGTGCTTCTGTCGCAGGTGTTAGCTGAGGTCCCTCCATCACTTCGTCACTGTGACTTCAAAATTGATAAGAAATTACACATCATTATTTATCGTATTCAATTTCATTTTGCATTATAAACAATTTTCCATTGATTGATGTATTTCTTATCCTTTAAAATGTCCAACAATTCGTCAGGCGATTTTTTTTGAAAAATCGGATTTCCTAATTTTCTTACAGTGTTTTACTTATGCTTAAATTAAACCTAAATGACTGCTCTACAACTTTACTTCTCATAACTTTCCTCGTAGAATGAGTATTATAGACGATATTTTCTTCGAAAAACTAGCTTACTACAAATTCCTATCTATAAGGCATACAGAGCTGGAGTTGCGCTCAAATTGTCGCTCATATTGTCTTCGTTATAGTGTCTTGGATGGCTTTTCCGTAGAATGCATTGTTTAGAAGTTAGAAGCTAAAAACTGGAAAACATCTGAAAATTTCGAGGTTTTTCGAGCACCACAATGTTAGCACAGGTCTTTCGAAGTTGCAAACTTGGTTTTACACTATTTGTATCTATTCAAACAACATCCCAAGAAATTAGAACCTTGCAATTTTCTGCGATCTAGAATATTTTAGATGACTGGCCTAATCCTCCTCCCACGACTATCAGAGGAGCGGTGGCAACATGAGCTGCCTCGTTTTGCAAGGAGCAGACGTCTGTAGGTAAGAGCCCTCCCACTTCCCCGAATGGACGTCAGCGCCGTTCTGGAAAGAAATCGTCTCGGGATATGTCGGTTCAGGACACGCAGTCTTCTGTTGGGGAGGAAGGTAAACCAACACCGCTCTCGCTCCACTCCAAGATCGACAGAGGTCCGACGAGGATACCAAGCCAACCAGGAGGGCCACTACTCCAGAATGAGGAGATATGGATTACGAGGTGTTCTCGCCATCTCCGTCATTTCTACTAAACAATGCGGATGACTGGCAGATGGTTAAGATGAAGTAGAAGCCCACACTATGGCACTATTACATTGGAACTGCAATAGCTATGCTCGATATTTCGCTGAGTTACGCTCATTAATTTCATAGTTAACGGCAACCATTGCCTGTGTTCTGGAATACAGGTTTCATCCTGAACATGACACAACATTGTGTAATTTCAAACTCTTCTCTGAAGCCCGGGTGAATGGAGCTGTACTACGTTGTCCGTGAGACGTGTAAATCTCACCATATTGTCAACTGGTCACAGTGTTTTGCCTCATATAGCTTTTGAAAGCACGTCGACAATCTTTAATGACTGCTGTAATCTCGGCTGTCCACCAAGAGACTATCTTTCGATGGGAGTTGTCGGGTGAGATCTGCAGACGGTCAATTTTCAGCTAGTTCCTACTTTCGCTGCAAAACGCTACCGTTCACGACACCTAGCTGTGGACCTGGCTACTAAATGGCATCGCGGCCATCACCTGGCAGGGAACGTTGGAACGAATATAGCGTTATCAAACTAACCTACACATTTTAGCTTCCACAATTGTAGTTATTGGAAGGTTCTTTCTTAGAGCTGTCGATTTAATCGATTAACCGACTAATCTAAAATGGCGATTAACCGATCAATGTGCTTTAGTCGACTAATCGAACCGATTAGAATAGTAGTGTGGTGTAGGAAAAATAATTGTTTAGCGTAGCACAAAACCTGTGTATTGTATTATTATTTGCCACTTGGCGCGCTAGCATCAACTATTGGAAGATTGACAGGTCATTAAAGGTAGCTGATGCTCAGAAAGATAACAGCGATAATATCTCCTTAATTGCTTTCTTCTAAACCGAGGGATTTGCCCACAGCTTTTACAAATAATAGGAAAGGAAATACCGGACATGCTATTATTGTGGTGTTACTGAAGTCGACAGATAATGGGTGGAACTAGAAGATGACTTCGCAGTCCCTCTACAATGGTGGAAAATACATTCAGTCCAACTTCCACATCTAATAAGGCAGAGCGAAATTATGCTTAGAATTCCGGCTACTTCAGTCCTGTGTGAGAGAGTGTTACGTGGCACTGGAAATATTGTTAATAAGATAGGGGCAGCCCTTAGATCTAATCATGTCAACTTACTGACATGTCTGAAGTCCTGGAGCAAAGAAGTATGACTGTACGTAACTGCGAACTTCAACTTCAAACTCTTGTGTCATTAAACAATCAATATTGCAATATATTTTAAATAATATTATTAACTTGAATGCTTTTGAATTAATTTATTTTTTTACTTGCCCGCCACAAATACAATTAAAATTTGAAACTATATCTTCCTCATAGCAAATGGAATTGTAAACATTTTGAAATATATTATTCAAAGGTTCCTTCTTGTCGATCTGTACTGTGTGAAACCAACTAAACTTCGATATATCGACCGAGTAACCGATTAAAGGCATTCGAGTAACGGATCAAAATTTTTAATCGATCGACAGCTCGATTTTTCATCCCTTTAATCTATGACATGGGTCCGCCGGCTTTATTTCCCGTCCGAAGGAAGGCATACTAACGCTCAAACATCCGACGACTTCGGCCGGGTTTGAACCCGCGATCTTGAGCATAGAAGCTCAGCATGCTACCAACTACGCCAACGAAGCCGCCTTACCTCCCTGTGAGGACGGAACAATGGAATAAGAAAAATGTATAGGCTGTAATTGTTGTATTTGCTATCATGCACATGCAACACACTTTGAAAATAAAGAATAAAATTTACATTTTGGTGATAATTTGGAAATTACTTGGTTAATATGGATACTGAGATTTAATTTTACTAAATTACCTTGAATAGTTTTGATCTCTATAGCATACCCATACTTCTCGAACAGGGTTCACCACTGAAATGGTCTAAACGTTCGTCAAACTCGTAAGACAATAATGGCTTTAAACTGTGGAAAAGTTTATATAATGGGTTATTTTCCCACATTAGAAGAAACAAAGCAATCATTATTAGAGAAATAACGTTCTGAATCACTGAGCACTGTTTCTAAATTAAGAGATAAAGTACGGCATTTCAAAACATTCTGTGCCCTAGTGATGACCTGATGAATTATGATTCAAATTGATGTTCTCTCACACAATATTGGTTTGTGGTGTTCAGTACTGTGGTAAATTCACCCTTCGTTGCAATAAATAGCAAGATCTATTGTAACAAGGGCGGAGCGATTGTGAGGGAAGATTTGAAGCTGTGCACATTTTTAAGTGCTTAAGTATGAACTTGGCGTCTTTGTTGCACTAGGCCCGGATTACATTCAAACCGCAGGCTAAAGTTCATTAAGTTAAGTATGTTCATCAGAGAATTCTAACCGTAACAATCACCACAACAAATCCGAATACAGAGATGATATACCCCAGTAGGAGCAAATAGAATGCAGTCTGCAGATGATCCAGCGTGAACTGCACTGGTCCAGGAGATTCATTTTGTTGTGTGTCCAAGAGCCTTTGCTTAGTCTGCCTCTCCAATTCTAATTCACTCCACTTGAAATAGAGTCCTACTTCCCTTGTGTGCATGACTGTCTTAGAGAGAACTGCAGTAAAAGGAGAATACGCTGGAGTAATATAACTGTAGAAGAAACCACCAATATTCTGCTTCATTACATGGATTGAACTTTTGACCTCATTGGCATTCTCCTTAGCCCTAATCTCCATATCAGCCCAAACGGAGTCAAGGGTTATGGATACATTTTTGTGTAGGTAAACTTCGTCCACATACTTGCTCCAACTTTTGGTTTGGATTCGCACAGACAGTCTTTCAATTAACTCTGGGCAATGACGGTTCTATAGTCTTGTTATATGTGGTTTGACAAACCACTTGGAGTCCAGATTCATAGAGCGCTTCGTATGAGTCAAGTTCAGGGTAATATTTAGTAATACTCAGTAAATTCGTAAGAGTGCCTTGAAACGTGTTGGTAAGACAGAATATTACATAGAATATTATGAGAAATTTTTTAGACAGCATATGTGGAAACGTTTCTAAGGAATCTGTAGAGATTCTAGAGAAGGTGTAGAACATATTGATGGGGAAACTTGAAGGTGTTTGGTTGAGACGCTGAAAAATATACCATGAAATAGCCATTATCGGTATGCTAAATAACACAAAAGTCCAAGTCAATTAGTCGAAGGGCAAGAATAAGTTCCGGTATTGAGGTATACGCTCGGATTTAGGCACAAGAAATACTAAGGTTTCAAAGTCGTGTAGATAAATGGATTCTGACTGCGTACTAATTATGGGTCCATATGAAGAGCGAAATATCAACCAAACCTCTCATGACAGCTACGTATTCATGAACTCCGTGTCTAACCGTAAATGGAGTCGCGTTAATGTAGGAAAGAAAAGCTCTTAGAACTTCTCCTTGGAGCCCCTGAAACTCTATACCCTGATATATCTCTTTGGCTGCAGGTCTTGAGTAAGCAACAAATTTCATCGCATTACCGTGCACATTGAAAGGTTTACTAGTGAATAGAATACTTGCATCTTCATTCGATACATCATATACAACAAACACTCCTCCACTTCCAAAAGGATTGTAGGCGAATGTCTTGACGTGTTCCTTCTCACCACTCGTTAAGGTACAATAGAGACCACTATGTTCAGTATCTTGTATCGCCACAGTACGTGAAACAAAGAGGACTCACAACTGTCCATAAAATAGATAATGAACACGAGTAACATTCCTGGCGGGTTCCAACCACTCAGTTGACTCAGATGGACGACACTGTGATTAACAACGTCGCTGGAACATTGGTGAAGGAAGAGGAGATATGAGTTACTCTTGTAGAACGGTTCCTTTTCCAGATCTCCCTCACTACTTACCAGCTATACACCGGTGTAACATCGCTGGTGTATAAGGTGTAGTAACGATGAGGAGACAGTATTGAGATTATATCTGTCCACGTACACCGTAAACACGTCATCAACTTCATAGTTGTTGTAACCATTCAGTAATGCAGAGGTTAGCAGCGAGTAATCAATGACATATCCTGGTGGATATTCATTTGGTAGGAAGGTAGTGTTTGTTGAAGCCTGACATATCAATATAACAAACAGGATACTGAGAGTTGGCAAATGCATCCTAATGCTCAAGTAAATCTGTAACAAACGATATGGTTAGTATCCAGTAGCTAACTAGCACGGAATATGTCAGAGTTAAATGTTGATATGTGATATAGGGACCTTCCAAATTATTGGTTCCAAACATTATATATCTTCAGTATTATAGCAAATCACTGTAGCATTCTACTTCTCAAAATTCCATATGAAATGTATTGAAAATAAGAGGTGAGTTGTCAAACGAAAATCCTTAATCTGCATTTGGCAGTGAAGCATCTTTTTACCAATAGAAATGAGTTACCAGAGTCTAACATCTAACCTCCTTGGCTTTCATAGTCAAGGAACAACGAAATTCGATATTCAAGCTACCCTCTGGGTGTCAAATAACAAAGCTTGCACCCGGCACCGAGGTCATACGATGCTATTATTACCAGACGAATTTACCACATTCCCCCGTTGCCAATGGCCTGGACAACCATTTATATATAGCATTTTGCACTTTCTTTATAAATATGAAAATTAAGCTTTCTACATTTTCAAAATTAATTTCAATATGTTCCACACGCATCACATTTTGCCTCAAGGGGGTAAGATCCACCTTAAGAGAGGAATACAATGTCGATATTCATTCAATTGTTGAATATGCTAAACATTTTGTTGACAAATGATACTCATATCACAGTGGCTTGTGGCAACCTAAAGCTTGTTTTATAATGTCAAAATACTTATCATAAGAGTATTTCAGAAAATTTCCATAATTAGCCAATTTTTATCGTGTATCATCGTTTCCCTTACATCTCCCAAGTTTATAAGAAATGTACTACTTTTGTTTTTGACGGTGTGTATTACATCTGCACCTAAAAAAATGTACCTCAATCACTAACATAAACTGTAAATTAAGTACTTATATTGCATTTGAATTCAGAGCAGCTGAAATTACTTCTGTGTTTAAAGAATAAATACGGTGTATAAAAACAAAAATATAAATACCAATGACCTGAATGAGGTTCCTCTCTCCCCTCTCTTTAACCCCCAATTTATCCGTCAGGCCTTTTTTATTCATTGACTCACACTCCATTTGAAGAATGTTTTACTGGTCAGATTGTAAAGTATCCATTTCCAATCTAAGTTTTGCTGTTTTTATTATTTATTTATTTATTTATTTATTTATTTATTTAGCCTATTTATTTCATCATCATAATAGATTTTGGCCAACTAAGGACCACGTGCAGTAAATAACCCCTCGTGATTTCCGTTTCCTTTTGCGCCAGTATTCCTCCATTCTCTTGCTCACAGCTTCTTTCTTTTCAGCTGTCCAATGTTGTTTCTTCTTGGTCGCTGTTTCTGGCTCTAGGAACCCCTCAGATGTGTGTATCTTATTTGTGAAAGTGTTGGATGTCTTGTTCACTGATGGTCATTTCTTGTAAATCCTTCTTGGTGTTAGCAAACCATTTTTCATAAGAGTTGCCTTTTCTATTAGGCTTGTTGAAGTGGTTAAACATTTTCTTAGTGAGACTGTCGTCAGGCATTTTTGAAACATGTCTAAAGAATTTAAGCCTTCCTTTTCGTATGGTGTCTGAGATTCTGCTGCATGTTTTATGGTATACTTCTTCGTTACTGCGTAATCGCCATGTGTCAGCACATTTATTTATTCATTTTTGCAATTGGGTGAATCTTCGCATACTGTTAGGATCGTCTATGTTGAATGAGGGGATGTTTTGAAGATTTACATGAAGCTGTAATAGGATATCCCTCTTCAAAATTCAACCTGTTCGGCCTATTGTCAATATCTCGGGTGGACTTGACTAAAGGAGGAGGGACTACCTACCCCACGGATTACTGGATGGTCGAAGGAAACTTTGAAGTATATTTCACAAAATACCCATTGCCAATCTATGTTTGACTGTTGTTATTTTCGGAGAAGACTCATTGGTACTGCATGAAATAAAAGAGCTCTCGGATCGTCTTAAAGAAAATGAAAATACGCAGATTGCTTCCAGTCTACCGACCGTGTCAGGGAATGGAATGAAAGAAGCCCCCATCTAGTGGCGAGGATATGAACTGTGCCAGCTGCCGAAGCCTGTCGCACTCCCCTGGGGTAATGATTAAATGAATGACAGATGAAATGATAGTGGAGAGTGTTGCTGGAATGAAATTTGTGACAGGGAAAACCAGAGTACCCGGAGAAATATCTGTCTGCCTCCACTTTGTCCAGCACAAATCTCGCATGGAGTGACCGGTTTTTGAACCACTGACCTAGCGGTGAGCGGCCGGCGTGCTGTCGACTAAGCCACGGAGGCTCCCGAACGTATTAAAGAAAAATTAAAAAACATTCACCCTCATTTTATGAATGCCCCATTTCTGGAACGTACAAAGCGTATAAATAAATTTGCACTAGAAGTCTGTGCTCGGCCCGAAAATGAGCAGTTTCCTTGAGTGTATAAGATGATAACAGGTCAGTAATTATAGTGTACTTACATGGCGTATGCCTATCTTTACAGATTGTGGATGGTTCAAAACGTTCCACTTATCCGAGCGTCACTGTCTTGCTGGAACTAAATGTGTTCTATAGTCTGCCAGTTGTATTTTGTTTGCCCTGTAATATTATGAGAACTGTTCTTTACGTATCGAACAGCGTTTTCTGCTTGTGTTCAATGTTAAATTAGCCTACTTGTAGATCTGCAATTGTCCTCCTAGCTGTAATTAAATATGAAAAATATACTACTGATATCTGGAGATACAATCTCTGAGTAATTGCAAAACCAGCCGACCACCCTTAGTACTGTATAAACGGAGTAATTATTATGATGTGTTCAACTTGTTGCACGCCACAAACAGCTATTGTCCAGTTAAAGTGCGTCATTTCAGGGGGAACGGTGCAGCTTAAAAACATCGATGGCGCAGCGGTCAAGCTGTTTGCCTCTCACCAAGGTGGACTGGGTTCGATTCCCGGACGATGCATGTTAGATTTTCGAAGTGAAATACCATGTCCTGCGGTTCGTATTTCTCGTAAAAGAGGTCCCATGGCTCATGATTCTGAAATTAACGGTCGCGTAAAACAAGCTTTCTTCCATCTTTTACAGCTTTAATAGCCAACTGAGGAACACTAATGATCACTGTATATCAGCGTGCCATGTAGAACAGTAATGCACATTTACAGGGAAACACAAACAGCTTTGCTACAAGAGACTACTTCTAAATAATATCAAAATTCTACCTTTATACAATATTCCAAACTTTCCTTTACTTTGAGCTGCCTTTTGCCATGTACCTCATATCCCCCAGGTTGACAGGAAATGTGTAAGTTTCCATTTAACCCTTATTGCCAAGGTCCAATATATCGGCCACGTTATTTATACAATTTGTATTATTATAATTATTATTATTATTATTATTATTATTATTCCCAGCCGCGTAGTGCTATCAGTGCTGTACAATATGGGAATCATTCGCACTATGCATTTTGGTTGGTTCCTCAGTTTAGGGGCCCCGTGTTCTTTGGGTGTGTGTAGAATCTGTCTGATAACCGGTGGCAATTGTGATGACTGTATTAGTGTGTGTTTCTGTTTCTTAATTCAAGTAAGGACTTCAGACTTTTAATGTTTCAAGTAGTTCCTACTTTTTCCGCCAAACGCCACCGTCAACAACTACTAGTTCAGAACTTGGCTACTAGACGCCCCCGTTGTCGGCTCCTGGCGACGAACGTAGGAACCTGAGCGTTGTTTATATTTTTAACCTAATTTAGCTTCACACAGGTGTAATTAGTGGAAAGTTGTTTAACATGCCATAAATCTATGCTATGGGACCTCCGCGCCAGCTTTACTTCCCCTCCAAAAGAAGGCATACTGAGGGATGTTTAACGCTCTTAAAAAAATCCGACGACTTCGGCCGGGTTTGAACCCGCGATCTTGGGCATAAAAGCTCAGCATGCTACCAACTACGCCACCGAAGCCGCTTACTATGCATTTTATATCGATGTCCCGTGAATAATTGGATTCATAATAAGTACTCTTTGAACATGCTGCAATCAGCTGACATCTTGCGCTTATTATCTTTTTAAGTGGTGTTTATTTACGTTTTTGCTCTGGGCTGATTAAGATAGGTCCTCTTTGAACGAAGAGGAAATAACTAAGGATTAAAAAAAAAAGTTGTGTAGGCTGTCAAAATTAGGTTATATGAAAATTTCGTATTTACATTTCATGAAATTTAAAATGATTATAATGAAACAAATGGTTCATATTATTTATAATTATTTAGAATCTAATAATCTAATGATGTAACCTGTTTATTTTCCTGTCACTTCGATCTTATACGCACAAATGTATCAGCATTCTAGGATATATTTTTTATCAAAACTTTGTAATTTTACAAAACCTTGCTTGGGATTATAACAATAATAGCTTGGCTTTAAATGGATTAAAAGTGTGTGAAAAATTTCGAACTACAAGGCAATCTCATATCTGTTAATTTAACATTATCAATTCATTTTCATTCTGGAAATTTAAGACTCTATTTTACATAAGTTTGGTTGGTTGGTTGGTTCCTCAGTTTAGGGGCTGTGACAAGGTGGTCATGTTGCCCCGTGCAATTTGGCTTTGTGTAGAATTTGTCTGATAGCCGATGTTAATTGTGATGGTTGTATTAATGTGTGTTTTCTGTCACTCAGGGGAGGACTACAGACGATCAATTTTTCAAGTAGTTCCAATTTTGCTACCAAATGCTACCGTCCACGACACCTAGCAGCGGACTTGGCTACTAGATCCCATTACAGCCAGCACTTGGCGGAAAATAATATAGCGTTATCAAATAATCTAACCTACAAATTTTGGCTTCGCACAAGTGTAGATAGTGGAAGGTTCATTTACATGTCATAAATCTATGACATGGGTACGCCGGCTTTACTTCCCCGTTGAAGGAAGGCATACTGAAGGATTTTAATGCTTTTAAAAATCCGATGACTTCGGCCGGATTTGAACCCATGATCTTGGGCATAGCAGTTGAACAGGCTACCAACTACGCCACCGAAGACACGATACAAGCCAATACGAACATAACTTTGCTGCCCTTACACTAAGAGTAATAAATACAGTAAAATCGGAATTATTGAATTCACCGACTTAAAGGTAACTTCGTTATTATTTTTGTTAAGTAACGTTAACTTTAAGGGAACGGTAAGTTACCTTCACTAAGTCACTTACTCAATTTTATTTCGAACACAAAATGAAGCTGACTAATCCGTTAGGTGAAGCCTTATTTCGTTTCCTTTACGGTTTACCGTCCGGGGTTGGCTTTTCCCACGGATCCCACCTCTACTGCCACTGAGGGCAGTGTCCTGGAGCTTGAGACTCTGAGTCGGGGGATACAATTGGGGAGTGTGACTAGCACTTCGCCCAGGCGGCCTGACTTGCAAAACGAACAGGGGGCCTGATGAGGGGATGAGAAGAGTGGTAGGGATGGACAAGGAAGAGGGAAGGAGGTGGCCAAGGCCTTACGGTAGGCACTGTACCGTTTTTTTTTTTGTTCTGAAATTACGATACATTTACGCCTAGCGAACCGCTGCTGCAAGGGACAGGCTTTGACCTAGTTTTGAGTAAGCCAAAGTCAACTGGTTGAAACTTGTGTTGTCATTCGTGTCAGTTCGAGTATCAGCGACCACGTTTGGATGTGTGTTTCACATTTATACCGCGAGGAGAGCGAAAGAGACCTTGATCTATGAAGCAGTGGAAAGATAGAAATTTATTTTCGAATATTATATGAAATTAAGACACATTTATGAAGTAAAATGTATATTGGAGTACGAAATATTACAGCAGAGAGGTAATGCAATCTTGCTTTTGTGGAAATAGCCTTTGGAGCATTAAGAATTGGTATATATCATATCGACCTATCACAGGTAGATCACTACGTCACGAGCAGGAGAGTGAGAGTACCTGATGTTTCCTGCAAGCGGACACACTGCGGTAACGGAGAGATTTTTTTTTTCAACTCCGCAAATGAGCTTCTAGGCAGAGATATCGTAGTATAGCTCCAAGGAGCAAGATTGTACAACGTTATCACAAGTCAACGGCGATGCCAGTGTATAGTTAGACTTCGTGTTGTGCCGTATTGAGGCCAATGTACACCAAGCTCAGTGTCGAAGAGAGACTTGGATGTACAGCGTGCCAGGCATTGTATGCGGTTAGCGCACAGTTATAGAAATCTATCTCCCTTCATATTAATTAAATGTTTGTGTAAACGAGAAGCGGAGCGCAGTGATACATTATGGGATTTTTTACTGAAGCCTCTTCGTATTGAAACGGTATTAGTTCTTATACGCACAACAGGACTATTGCAATTCAACGTTATATACGTTAAGAGTGAAGATATTTAAACATGTACTGTATGTAGAAACCTGAGGTGTTGAGAGGGACGGTTTCGATGCATATTAACATTGAAGCCATGTGCGGCTAAATATGAGTGTGGACACTGCTCTCCGAGCAAACGTAGTGGACATTTTGAGTAACTGCAATGCTATTTTCCAAGTGGAACATATACACGATGCGGACTATTGGCATGCGAAGCATAAACTTTCGAAAACATGCAGCCGAAAGTAACTTATAATACAGTCGTGTGTTCACTCGATTATCGCGATGTTGCATACGCGTGCGTGATTTCTTTTCGCGTCGGGTTGGAGCTGTTCGAATACAGACGAGGACAATTTTCGATATGAAGAAGCAGTTCGATTACCAGTAGTGGACCTGGGACATTAGAGTAGGAGGTCCCCAGTTCGTTCGCTGGAGATGGAGGGGATCTGTGCAATCCTGCCATACCATGATGGAATCAGATGGTGGGGCATTCCTATGCTCCATATCGCCTTCGAGAGTCTACAGCCAGGTAGAGGAAAGCTCTTCATGTAGCGTTGCAAAGTAGAGATAATCCAGTGTGACCACATTGCCACCTTTCATGCGTTTTTAGTAGTAAGATTGAAGTGTGGTTTAGGCATGACTATTCCATATCATAATCCGGGCCGTGAAAGCCTTAATATACATATTCCATGTCTTGTTCGACTTCATTCTCAGTCGAGTTTGGGCCTGGTTAAACAGGTGCACTCATTTCCTAAAATGTATAATGAATTAATTGTCTGTTTCAGCTTAATTACTTAATTAAATTTATTCTGAACTTCTTGATTGTGGAGAACAGAGCTTCATAGGGGAAGAAATCTATGTTATTCCTGAGGGAATCTTTGTTATTCAGTGGATTTGATATTTTCCACTCTTTTTAGTAATCCTTGTTGTTATTTATCAAGCTATGGCTTGAGGGGTTGTTGCTCTATTTTTGTGTTGGACAATTGCAAGCTTCAAATTTGCCTATGTATTTTTGCATTATTATTATTACAGTAGAGAATAGAATGTGAAGTTTGATCATTCTTTTAGAATAGGGGTTTTCCTCTTGGGAATGAACGCTGTCGTATTGGATTCTTATGTATCAACAGAAGCTAACTTGAGTTGATACCTGGATACATGTTGTAGATCCAGTCCGATTTTGGTGAACTCTCTTGAGGGGGCATTTCTATTTTCGTCTGATTAACTTCGACTTCAGATTTTCTTGCCACGTGTACTTGGATACACTTTGATGATCTTTAAATTAAATAATATTGCTATACTCTTTCGAGTTTTTCTTGAAAAGGACGTTGTTTAAGGGATCTGTTTGAAGAACAAGAATCTTTTTGAGATATATCCCAGGAATTAACTTTAATGAGGAGCGTATTCTTACTTGACTGTAAATACAACTCTGTAAGGCAAGCTTCTGGTAATCCAGTGGACTTTATTCAGCATCCACCCTTGTAAAAATTATGATGCATTGAAATGCGAAAACATATATTTATGAAACACAGCTGAATATATCTGAATACTTGTTATTGAATTAAATAATCACCATGTGAGTGATAGTGAGGCAAGGAATGTCAGTGGACGTATACTATATTATCCACGGTTGTACTAGATGGAGTACTTTAATTTTATGATGCTAGTGAAAGCGTAATGTATAATGCAGATTATGAAAGAATAGTCTTCGTCAACACGGTGGTAGTGCCCACCTGTATTCAGCAATCTTCGAGGTCATGTATGACAATTATAATTACAGTATTTCAGTACAAGTTTATACCAATTTCAGAATGTTCTTGAAAGGACATGGTGTTTTTTTTTGTTGCAATTCTTGTTACAGTTTGCTGATAAACTGGTAAGTCAAATTATGGATCTAGATTTTGCCAAGCCTTAGAGTTGTTTTTTTCGTTGTTATCCCCATTTAATTAGTTCTTCGGTTGTACTCAATTTATAAGATTTAAGCAAGTGTAAGAGATGATACATGATCGATTAACTATAAATTCTGGAAGAGTTTAAAGAAGAATATTAATACTGAAAAATTATTGAATCTTTAGAAATTATGAATTACTAATTTCACGTCTTTTTAGCTTAAGTGCTTGATTGATGAATTAAACTTTAACCAAATTGCTAAAGCAAAATTTACACTAATGAAGAATGACACAGCACCAATGAGGAGTGCGGAACTACCTGTTTGGGATGGCAATTACACTTGAGGGTGTAATGAGGTTAATAATAATGACACAGCATCAATGAGGAGTGCGGAACTACCTGTTTGGGATGGTAATTACACTTGAGGATGTAATGAGGTTAATAATAATTTTGTTGTAAATATGTAGATATATTTGAATTAATTAGCGTGTTTGAAAATGTTGGAATCGGTGGAAGAACCATAAAGGTGATCTCCTCGATTTGTTTCTCTTTTCTTATTGGATCACCTGTTGAACATATTTTCAATATTTCATTTGAGGGTCAAATGCATTCTTGGTCCATGGGGACAGCTGATGCATTTCTTGGCATGACATTAGTGCCTATTTTCTTGGATTTTTGTGTCCATTCATGGACGTTTTAGTCTGACCTACTGTCAGATTTTCTTTTTGGAAATATTTTTTTTGTCATTTCTTTTAATCGCGCGATGTGATGATTTATAGAGATATAAAGAGGTCGCATTAAGAGGGCCACAGCTAGATATTTTCAGAGTTCCCCACACTCCTGAGAAGGTGATTTCTTACGATTCTCGTGTTTTTAGAGCAGTTTGCTGCTTTGCTTTGGTTCTAGTTAATGCCACCTCTGTTAGGTTTTACTGCACCCTGATACTCCCTTCTCTTGTTGGTAAGACTTGGGGAATTTCTTAGCCGGGGTTTCTACTATCCAGTTAACATCAAGGGATTTCAACAGGTACAGGGTAGGTTTCTTCCCGGTATTTGCCCGAAGACGAACTGGGAAACCACGGAAAACCATTTCGAGGATGGCTGAGGTGGGAATCGAACACCTTCTACTCATTTTGACCACCCAAGGCTGAGTAGACCCCGTTCCCGTCCACACATCACTTTTCAAATTTCGTTGCAGCGCCGGGAATCGAACCTCGGACCTTCAGGGTGGCAGCTAAGCATGCTGACCACTACACCACAGAGGCGACGAAGCTTTATTTGTGCACCCTTAATACTGGTGCGTGGGAAGAACCAACAGGTGTGTGCTCACATGAAAAGCACATTATCAGAAAGCTGATCCTAATGTGTCCGACACTTCATCTCACACACTAGCTGTTACTACCTGGAGATTACACACATTACCGTTAAGCATATGAAAGCAGGTGTTGTTCAAACAAGCATAACCACTTTAATGTTCACGATAATATCTCATTCTAACCACATCGTGGTGTAGTGGCTAGTGGAGCTCCAGTTTCGTTTCCCGTCTCTGCTCTGCCATGAAATAGTTATTCTGGTGTGAGGGCTGGAACAGGGTACACTCAACCTCAAGAGAGTAAAGCTAAGAAGAGGACGGTTCGATTCCCATCTCAATCATCCTGGAAGAGGTATTCTTCTCCAGGCAAATGCTAGGGTGGTTCCTAAATTAAGGCCACGGCCGTCTCCTTCGCAATTGTAATATACGCACATTAGTATAGTCATCACAATAACACCGGTTATCACACAAATTCCACACACACACACACACACACAAATAGGCCTCCACGGAATGATTTGACCACTAGGTCACAGTCTCTGGAATAAGCAACAACAACGTACGTATTGGTACTCAAGTCCCAAAGGTCCTGGGTTGGATTCCAGGCTCGGTCATTATTCTGGTGTTAGGTTTGCAACGGGGTTCACTCAGCCTAGTGAGGCAAAACTGAGAACAAGTATCCGATCATTATTTCAGCCATCCTTCGTATAAGTGATTTCTTACTTCTTACTTCTTCGCTAGGCAAACGCCGGGATGGTTCCTAACTCATAGCCATAGTGCCTCCTTCCCAGTCATAGCCTCAATTACAAATACATTCAACTACAGACACCACAATAACACAGGTTATCAATTACAAATACATTCAACTACAGACACCTCAATAACACAGGTTATCATATGAATTGTGTCGTAGTTGGTAGCATGCTGAGCTTCTATGCCCAAGATCGCAGGTTCATTCCCGGCCGAAGTCGTCGGATTTTTTAAGACCGTTAAAAATCCCTCAGCATGCCTTCGTTCGGAGGGAAAGTAAAGCCGGTGGTCCCATGTCGTAGATGTATGGCATGTAAAAGAATCTTCCACTAATTACACTTGTGTGAAGCTAAATTATAGGTTAAATTTAACCAACGCACTTAGGGTCCAACGTTCATCGCCAGGAGCCGACTGCGGTGACATCTAGTAACCTAGTTCTGAATTAGTAGTCGTTGACGGTGGCGTTTGATGGCAAAAGTAGGAACTACTTGAAAATTCGATATCTGCAGTTCCTACTTGAATTTAAAACAGATAACACACACTGATACAGCCATCACAATTAACACCGGTTATCAGACATATGCTACACACACCCAAAGTACACGGGACTACATGAACGCGTTGTCGCGGCCCCTAAACTGAGGAACACCCAAGTAACCTGATATATCCACGATGTCTAAGCTACTAAAATAAAGCAACAACAACTAGAACAATAGAGATGAGGTTTTAATTTTCACTATTTATTTACTCCAAGGTCAATAGGAATCTGCGCAACAGACAGACAATAGGCCTGTAGATAGAGAGAGCCCTGTGCGCATTTATCAGCGTCCGCACGTTTGTTATCCGAATTTACAGGCATCACATTAATATGTTTAATTGGATAAAATATTAAAGCGACACATTTAGACGATTGAGGAGAAAGTCGCTCCCCTAGTCTATGTATGTCATGAGCTGTTTTTAAAATGAATGTTCTACAGCCACAGTTGTAGCCCTTTTCAGTTCAGAGTGTTAATTGTGCTTAATGACATAATTTGAATGGGATTAGCGTAACTCATCATCTTACATTTGTCAAGGATAAAACACAACAGAAAAAAATATGACATGTCATAAACATCCGAGTCCTAGTAATGATATTCAAGAAGTTCGGATTATATTCTAAAAATTATCCGCAAATTTACTCCAAACATTATCCGCTGCTTATCCGCAATCCTCACAGCCTTGCAAACTCTATCCGCAATCCTCACAGCCTTGCAAACTCTATCCGCAATCCTCACAGCCTTGCAAACTCTATCCGCATCCGCGCAGAGCTTACCTACAGATAAAATAAAATAATGATGCATTCCAGTTTTTCAGTAGGCTAAACACAGAGTGAAGTGCAATGTGATTAGTGATGCGTTTTGTCTGTGTTTGGCTCTGGAGAGCCCGGTCCTAGCACCACTATGTTACTACATTATTATTTTAGCACAAATCCCCGTATCTAACCTCCAATTGCAATGCGTTCATTCCCATTATGTTCGACTCCTCATAAAGACGTATTACTCATTTGAGATACGAGTGCCGCGGCCAGGTTATGAACTATTCTTTGTTTACGTGTCAGTTCACGCTGTTGTCAGGTAGCCTAAAGTCACGTGGGTAGGACGTCACTCAGCTCCAGTAGTGCTCTTCTGTGGTGATATGTTCTCCTGTTACGCTAAGCAGTGCTGTATTCTATTACCACTCCCGCAAGCCTCCAGCTAACACCATCAACAAACGCTAGCTCAGCTCAACTCGTTTCTCCAACGCATATTACTATATTCATTGGCTTTCAATACATCATTAAGAAATATCGCCATTTGATTACGAGGCAAGACGGTCTTCAGAGGGTGGTGCCCGTTCACGCTATCCATTAGTGCCGACTACAAGGGGAGGGGATTTATAAACAGCTTGTTACAGTGCAGCCCTTACATCTATCCGGTGAGATTTATCGAATAAGGTGATATTTTAACGATTACTTACTCATGACCAGATCAGGTTCATTGTATATTTTCTTTGGTTAAACAACTACAAAAACAATCAAAAGAAGATCATGACCGAATCGATCAACTGTGAGTTAAATTTGCGCATGTGTGAAGTTATAAGCTGAATACTTTCTTCGTATGACTTTTACATAGATGGAAGGACTGGGCTTTACTTCCGTACTCCTTGCGCTACGAGCTCAACAATGATTACTGAGATGGACAAGATGGATGGCGAATATCACTATTGAAGAGACAGATCTAAAACGTATAAGCAATAAGGGACGGGACCTCGGTCTGATCTCGTTATCACTCTGACAATATTTTAAAGGTTATATGAATGGATCTAATTCAACAAAATATGTAATCACTGATGGCATTATTCTAGTACTTTAATAGTGGACTACCGGTACTAAACTTATGTGTATTGAATTATTCAGGCGTCTAGTGTTCCCTTTAATCTGCACAAAAGGTATCTATCTATTGCTCTAAGCCTGAGTTAAGTATTGTATTTCCCCTCACTCGCCTCATATTTTCACTTCCCTGAAAATTCCTCTCGTTCTTTCTCTTCCTAACATATTTGTGGTTAGGAAGGGTAACTCTACCGTAAGATAATTCAACAAATGGTAATATAACTTACTTGCCTTCATAAAATGGCAGAAGACACTGAAAGAAAATATAAGATAAACATCATGGCACTTCAAATTATGACTTTTCACCACCATAACGAAAAGAAATGATGGTGCTAGAATCTTGGAATGTATTGACAGCCACACTGAGCAACAATTCACAGTTGGTACCGGGCAGTGGGATATATATATCACTGCCAAGTGTGAATAAAATTGCACCCCAAGGCCTCAGTGGTCATAGCAATGGAGAAATAAACCAGAGGTGGCGGGTTTGCGTCCTGCTGGGGTCAGATACTATAATAATTACGGCTCGGACTTTCGGATAAATGAATATTGTTTATGTAAATACATTTTTAAACAATTTGTCTATAAATACATAAATTCCTGCTTTTCACTTACTAGCAAATAAAAATACATAAGATTTACATCCTTTAAAATTAGTATGCGAGATCTTTCAGTTTATTGCATTTTTTTTCTGTGTTACTTTAACGGGGAAGAACCTGTGAGCTATCTAATCTTCATGCAGAGCGTATGTCAGCTTGCAGCTGTGTTTTTATTGACTTGTCGCCCCGTCCCACTCACTGTGGAAGCCGGGATGCCTAAAGTAAACGCAACTACAAGTTTTTGCCTGCAGCAGTATGTTTCATAATTTAAGGATAATTTTACTACTGATGGGGGCGTTCTGTTCTGCCAACCATGTGGGAAAGCAATCAAGGGTGAACAGCGATCTCAAGTTTCACGACTCCTCGAGAGCAAGAAACATATTACCGTAGTTTTGCGCCTTCAGAAAAAGTGTTTAGTGATAATCGTCGGTCATTAGTGATGGACATCGTATCTCGTTCTGTTATTAGCCTATTTTCAATTTTGTAAAAATAGGCTTATAATGATATTTATTGCAACCAATGGTCAAATACAATAATAATTAAAATTGCACACAATGAAGTCATGTACAGAATTCTGTTAATGTCACTGTTCTCTTGCTACAAACTTTTGCGTGATATCTTTCACACGACTTTCCACACAACTCACACCTACAGTTCTCGTCTGGGCTGTGGTATACCTTCTTGCAGCACAGCTTGAAATGAAAACCATGAACAGCGAAACGTGTCATGAAATGGCGAAGTTCATACAGAGAATTCCTCCACTCTGAGGTCATCATGGCATCTGTTTGGTAGAAATCCATCCAGATGTTGGCTTTCTTCTCTTGAAGTTCTTGCAGTATTAACTGATATTGCTTTGTAGAAGGCAGTAACATTCTTATACGTAACTCTTCTATGTAAAATGGTTGTCTCGTTAGTTCATAGGTCGTCCTTGACGGTGCATTTTGTCCTAGACACAGAATCTTTTTCATGTATATGGCCTTTACCCTTTCTATCTGAGCAAGATCGTTTTTCGAGAGATGCTCCCATATTAATCCTATTGCATATGTCATGATTGGAGAAATTTTTATGTGAAAGAGTTCTAATGCAGTCTGTATGGAGAGTTGTCTTATAAGTTTTATCTCATTCATGGCTATAACCGCGGTAGCAGCTCTATCTTTTACATGTTTGGAGAAATTCCGTCCAGTCGTTTGGAGTATCAGGCCAAGATACTTGTAGGAGTTTACCCTTGTTAGCTCCACATTGCCATACATGATTTTCACTGATGCTGGTAACCTACCTCCATTCCTGAACGTCATGTGTACTGTCTTATGTGGATTAAGCTTGAGGTCATTACTGTCTGCCCATCTTACAAGTTTATCGAACGCCTCTTGTAACATTTGCTGCGAGATCGACGTTATTGCCATATCATCTGCGTACATATAAATGTTTACTCCTGGTGTTTCTATGGCATCGACAACATCTCGAACTGCGATATTGAACAGCAACGGACTTAATGGATCGCCCTGTAGGACTCCTGTTGTCTGAAGGATAGGCTCCGATCTTGTAAGATTGTTATCAATGATTACGTAATTTTTCATGAGTATTGTCGTTATTATCCTACTCAGATAATGGTCTCTTCCTATGATCGATTCCAACTTGCCTATTGTTTTTTCCCTGTCAACTGAATCAAACGCCTTAGCGTAGTCTATATATATTACATGCAGTTTACCTCTAGAAAATCTTAGCGCATCGCCAATATTATCTAATAGGCACTGAATAGCATGTATCGTTGACCGGCCTTTCCGGAAACCGAACTGTTCTTCAGGCAGTTCGCTGTCTATTAATTCTCTTAATCTTTCTGTCAGTATCTTTGACAATAGCTTAAGACCTGTATTTTCCAACGCTATACCACGATATGAATTGGGATCATCCATTTGACCCTTGCCTTTATATAGCATTTTCATTATGGAGTATCTCCATTTCTCGGGTATTGAGGCCTGCGCAAGACATTGATTGAGTAGTACTGTCCAAGCCTCTACCAACATAGGGCTACTTTCTTTGAGATGTTCATTACAGATCCCATCCGGCCCACAGGCTTTTCCATTTTTTGTTTCTTGAATTACATCCTTGACTTCCTCACTGGTAATAGGTTTCATTACTGCTGAGTAGTCTACCATTGGAGCAGCGATTGGAGATGGGTCCGGTTTCTGTAGTACAGCTTTAAAGTGTGTTGTCCATCTTTCCATGGGTATTTCTCGGGAGAATTTTGGTTTCCTTTGTTGAAGGACGCTGTATGGTTTTTCTTTTGCTTGTTCTATTAATGCTGCCTCTTGCACCTTCTGATATTTATCTCTTGTGTCCCGAATAAGATTCTTGTATATTCTCCGTTTATGTGCGTAGTCGTGTCTTGATTCTTCTGTGTTTGTTCTCAGGCATTCGTGTAAGGCGTTCAATGTTGATCTTCGTGCTTCATAACATATTGCATTGAACCACGGCTTGGACCTCCTCTTTGTCTGATTTACCGGTTCTATTGCAGATACTAAGATGTCCTCCAGATGTTGTAGTGTTTCATCCAGGCTTATGAGATCACCTTTTGTCCGTGAGTGTGTGCGTGTGTGATTCGTGATAAAATCTAAACGGCTGGAGCGATTTCAATGAAACTCGGTAAGTTTATAGCACTATTTCCGGCGACCCCGACCGTGCTCTTCAATTTCTTTTATGACTCACCAATCCAACATGGCGGCATTGCGAAATATTTCACCAGCATTCAATATCTCCGAAACTATTACCGATATTACCCTGACATTTTGTATGGTGATAAAGGGAACTACTATAAGTTCACTTATGTGACCTTTGTAAACCTGGTAACTACAAAACCAACATGGAGGCCAAGCGAATTTGCGACTTTAAATAGACGTTTTTCGTGATTTAACCAACCAAACGCAATGAAACTCGGTACAGTATAAGTTTATATACATTGTAATTCACCGACACCCAACTTCGTTTAATTGTTTACATAACCACAAGATGGCGGATTTGCGAAATATTTCACTGGCATTCTATATCTCTGTAACTATTAGCGGTATCTCCCTGAAATTTTGTACGGAGATAAAGGGCACTACTGGAAGTCCATCTATAAGACCTTCAAAAACCGGTTAACTACAAAACGTACATGGCGGCCAAGCGAATTTGAAAATTTTAAATAGACCTTTCTCGCGATTTAATGTTCCAAACGCACTGAAACCTGGTACAGGAAATATTCATACACATTGTAACGCACTGGTATCTAATTTAGTTCAATTGTTTACATAACCTCAAGATGGCGGCTGTGCGAATTTTAAAATTATACTTTTATTTCTTGTGATGCAGTCATGCGATCGAAGTGAAAGTTTGAATAATGAACCTACGCAATAATTTTCCTTTAATGGTACATGCCTCTATGGCCCATACATTTAACAATCCAACACATGGCGACCATCCGATATATTTAGACGGCACTGAATATCTACGAATCTATTATAGCAATCAAACTGAATTTTTTAATGTTGATCGGGGCTATGAACTTAAGTTCACCTATAGGACTTGAAATAACCTGGTGATCACAAATCCAACATGGCGGTGACGCGAATTATAAATATTCACATGGAAGTTTCTCGCAATTTAACCATTCGAGTGCAGTGAAACTTGGTACAGTAAATCCTTATACGAATAGTATATGAATAATACTATCATGTACAGTTCGTGACATCATGTAAATTGATGGACTTGCAGTATGATCGAAAGGGCTCACACAGTTTGCCTGTTAACAATAATGCTGGCTGCTCCAGTGGCGTAGTTGGTCGCATGCTGAGCTTCTATGCCCAATATCGCAGGTTCAAACCCGGCCGAAGTCGTCGCATGTATTAAGATGTTTAAAAATCTCTCTGTTTGCCTTCTTTCGGAGGGGAAGTAAAGCCATCGGGCCCAAGTCTATAGCTATGGGCGGATACACAAAACGTTGTCCGCATCCGCCCCACATCCGCACGACTGTTATACGCATCCGCCCCACATCGACACGACTTTTATCCTCATCCGCACTGCATCCACACGACTGTTATCCGCATCCGCCCCGCATCTGCACGACTGTTATCTGCATCCACCCCACATCCGCACGACTGTTACCCTCATCCGCCCCGAATCCACAATACTGTTATCCGCATCCACCCCACATCCGCACGGCTGTTATCTGCCTCCGCCCCGCATCCGCATGACTGTTATCCAGATCCGCCCCGCATCCACACGACTGTTATCTGCATCCGCCCCGCATCCGCACGACTGTTATCCACATCCGCCCCACATCCGCACGTCTGTTACCCGCATCCGCCCCGAATCCACAAGACTGTTATCTGCTTCCGCCCCACATCCGCACGACTGTTATCCGCATCCGCCCCACATCCGCACGACTGTTATCTGCATCCGCCCCGCATCCGCACGACTGTTATCCACGTCCGCCCCACATCCACATGACTGTTATCCATATCCGCCCCGCATCCACACGACTGTTATCTGCATCCGCCCCGCATCCGCATGACTGTTATCCACATCCGCCCCGCATCCGCATGACTGTTATCCTCATCCGCACTGCATCCACACGACTGTTATCCACATCCGCCCCGCATCCACACGACTGTTATCTGCATCCGCCCCGCATCCGCACGACTGTTATCCACGTCCGCCCCACATCCGCATGACTGTTATCCACATCCGCCCCGCATCCACACGACTGTTATCTGCATCCGCCCCGCATCCGCACGACTGTTATCCACATCCGCCCCACATCCGCACGACTGTTACCCGCATCCGCCCCGAATCCACAAGACTGATATCTGCTTCCGCCCCACATCCGCACAACTGTTATCCGCATCCGTCCCACATCCGCACGACTTTTATATCTGCATCCGCCCCACATCCGCACGACTGTTACCCGCATCCGCCCCGAATCCACAATACTGTTATCCGCACCCGTCCCACATCCACACGACTTTTATCCTCATCCGCACTGCATCCTCACGACTGTTATCCACATCCGCCCCACATCCACACGACTTTTATCCTCATCCGCACTGCATCCACACGACTGTTATCCACATCCACCCCACATCCACACGACTTTTATCCTCATCCGCGCTGCATCCACACGACTGTTATCCACATCCACCCCACATCCACACGACTTTTATCCGAATCCGCTGACATTGAAATAATATTTTAATTTATTAGATAAAGCATCAAATATTAAAGCATCACATTAGACATTTGGGGGAGAAAGTCGCTCCCCAAGGCTTGAATGTCATGTGCTATGTTTAACATGAATGTTATCCAGCCAGAATTGCTACCCTTTTCAGTTCGAAGTGTTAATTTTGCGTAATGACATACTGCAATTCGAATGATATTAGCTTAAATTATCATCTTATATTTATGGCATGTTGAAGAACCTTCCTCTAATTACACCTGTGTGAAGCTAAAGCATAGGTTAGGTTAAACATTTGACAAACGCCCTTAGGTTCGGACGATCGTCGCCAGGAGCCGACTGCGATGGCATCTGGTAACCAGTTCAGAACTAGTAGTCTTTGACGGTGGCGTTCGGCGGCAAAAGTAGGAACTACATGAAAAACATCAATGTCTGCAGTCCTTACTTGAATTGAAAATAGATAACACACAGTAATACAGTCATCACAATTAACACCGGTTATCAGACAGATTCTACACACACCCAAAGTACACGGGACTACATGACCGACCGCGTTGTCACAGCCTATAAACTGAGGAACCTACCAACCATCTTATATTTGTCAAGAAAAAAGACATAACAGAAAAATATGTGTGATGACAGTAGGTAATATAAGCCGAAGCTGGCGCAGGAACTAATGCGCAAGATGGCCGCCACGCTCAATCAGCCCTATGGTATTCTTATATAGGGGACAGTCATAGCTGGCACAAGGGCCAATGGGTCAAATGCCCGCCGCGTACTGAGACCGTACATGACGTCACAGGGAGAGGTCGGCGGTGTAGTTGCTAAATGGAATATTTATTATTATTATTATTAGGTAATTATTGATTTATCATGTGCTACCCAGACCAGCTTTATATTGTCAACCACTTGGTGTAGTGGCTAGCATTCATGGCTGTTACTGCGAAGGCCCGGTTTCGATTCCTGGCTCTGCCAAGAAATTTAATTTCTGGTCTCAGTAGTGGAACGGGATACACTCAGTCTTGTAAGGCAAAAGTGAGAAAAGGCGGGTTTTAATTCATACCTCTGCCATTCATCCTAACCCAACATCATTTAACATCACCTAACCTAACCTAACTTCACCTAACCTAACCTAACCTCAAAGTGAGAGCAAATGTGAGAGCAAAAAGTCAGAGCATAAAGTGTGAGCAAAAAAGTGCGAGCAAATATGAAAGCAAAATGTGAGAGCAAATGTAACAGCACAAATAATAAAATTATTTATAACCTAACCTAACTTAATTTCAAAGTCAGAGCAAATATGAGAGCAAATGTGAGAGCACACATAATAAACTAAGTTATTACCTACCCTAACCTAACCTAACCTAACTTCACCTAACCTAACCTAACCTAACCTAACCTAACTTCTTTACCTAACCAAACCTAAGCTAATCCAACTTAACCTAACCTAACCTAACTTAAAAATGTGAGAAAAAAAGTGAGAGCAAATGTGAGAGCACAAATAAAAAACTTAGTTATATCATAACCTAACCTAACCTAACCCTCAGAAACCTCATTTAAAGATTTTAGATTTTGGATTTTAACATTTTACTTTTTAACATTTTAGATTTTGATTTTTTCATTTTACATTTTTTAGATTTTACATTTTACATATTTGATTTTTTTGTATTTAAGATTATAGTTTTTTTCTAGATTCTAGATCTTAAATTTAAGATTTTTTGATTTTAGATTTTACCTTTTACAATTTCCGAAAAGAGTGAACAACAAGGTCACATACCTAACCTAACCTAACCTAACTTTACCCAACCTAACCTAACTTTACCTAACCAAACCTAACCTAACCTAACTTAACCTAACCTAACCTAACTTAAAAGTGAGAGAAAAAAAGTGAGAGCAAAAATGTGAGCAAAAAAGTAAGAGCAAATGTGAGAGCACAAATAATAAACTTAGTTATAACCTAATCTAACCTAACCTAACCCACAGAAACCTCATTTAAAGATTTTAGATTATACATTCTAACATTTTACATTTTTGATTTTTTTGTATTTTAGATTTTAGTATTTTTTTGATTCTACATTTTAAATTTAAGATTTTTTGATTTTAGATTTTACATTTTACATTTTCCAAAAAGAGTAAACAACAAGGTTACATACCTAACCTCACCAAACGTAATTTACCAAACCTAACTTAAGCTAATCCAAAGGCTAATGCACATACACAAAGTATACAAGGGCACATGCAACTATCCTTATGCAATAGGCTACTGTACAACATGATCACCACCCAACCCGGGTATTTTTTCTTTCATTTTGTTGTTTACACATTTGTCAATTTTCCAATTTCCCATTTTCAGTTTTTTTTAAATGTCAGTTTTAAGTTTTTCAATTTCATAATATGGAAACATGGATTTTCCTTTTGTGGTTTACACATTTGTCAATTTTCCAATTTCCCATTTTCAGTTTTTTTAATTTCAGTTTTAAGTTTTTCAATTTCATAATATTGAAACATGGATTTTGCATTTTGTTGTTTACACATTTATCAACTTCACAATTTCCCATTTACAGTTTTTAAAATGTCATTTTAATGTTTTACAATTTCATGATTATAGAAACATGGATTTCCCGATTTGATGTTTACATGTTCATTTTGCATTAGGAGTGGAGAGAGGTGGGTAGTAATTAAAAAATGTACAAGCAGTGTCCATACAATATTATTTTTATTTTAAATACATGTACACTATTTACACATAATATACTTTATATATATTCTTTTCGTTGTAAATTGTACAGTTGTTTTTATTTTGTTTTCTATTTTATTTATTTTCTCATTATGAATACCATTTTTTCTTTTTGTGTTTTTCTATTTTGTAGTGCTATAGTTTTATTTTATAATTGTTTTGTTTTCTGTATTTGCTAGTTACAACCAGGGGATTTAGATATTCAAAATTTAACACTTTAAGCATGGTCAATGATTGAGTAATGACCATAGGCATGTGTACCTATACCATTAGCATCAATTACTCTTTTATCATCACCAGGACACAAAAATTTTGTTTAGTCTTATAGATGATATGTCATGTTGTTTAGATGCGATAATGTTCATTGGTATTCTTTTTACATTGTTTTTCATGACACAATCCTTATAATCTTGAAGCTTATAAAATTTTTGACAACACCTCTGTTAATACCCTTAATCTTTTTGATTTCTTTACCATTTATGTCTAAAGCGTACATTTTAGCTCTAAGTCCAACAAATGCTTTTATAATTTGTCCACACGCCTCGTCTTTAAATTTCCCCAACGTTTTCATGTTTGATGTAGAGTAACATATGTGATTAGTAGGATAATCGGATGTGTCCAGGTGTTCTAGGAAATCCAACTTGTCTTGATATACATCTGGGGTGTTAACCAAATAAATGAACGAGTCGGTATCCATATACATGAGTTAAAGATTGTTCATTCCATAATAGGGTAGCAGGACATCATAGTGGTGGGAATACATTATTAGAGTTTTTGAAATATCCAGTATACACATTCCAATATATATAGGCTTATTGAATACAATGTTACGTTTAGCCATGTGGAAAGCAGTTAGGTTAAGACCATAAATGGTTCTGTCAATAAATGTCGGCTTTGCTATTATCTTTTCTGCCTTTTTGCTGTCACAAGACGTATGTCTATTCTTTTAGGGATATTTTGCATTGATTTTCCAAAAATGGCATTGTTGAATAACTTGTACAGATTTTTCTCAAAATCATTTTTGGCTTGTTTTCGAAGGTTGTTATTAAAATCAATGTAGGCCTTTAACCAAGGTCTTTGCTTTAACTTTAACATACGATGAATTTTTATCAATTTTACTCCATGATCTAAAGCCTGTTTTAATGCTATGTAGTGAACAACATATCGCCTTCGATTTCCAAGATGAGGAATTAGTTTTTTTCAGAGACGAATCCTTAGGTTGAGTACACTTTGGTAGGAAAGGTAAATCGTTGTGTAGATCATGAAGTTCAGACGGGTAATCAACATCAACGTCTAGAATGTATCCCACAGGATCGTCTTCCTTTAGTTTTTCTCGATCACGGTATCTGAAGAAACCCACTGAAATCCGCCGTAAGGAAGAGAGTGGCACATAGCCCACCCGTATTGGTTGTTGGCATCATCATTGGTAATAAACTGCGATGGTTTCTCAGGATCATAGGTTTCCATGTATTTATTGTTAGCTTCAGCATGCCGATGTAACACCTGGCATATGCCTCCACGTATTCCAGACTCGATTAAAAGAATCTGATCGTAATCCTGTAGCAATTCCAGTTCAATTCCTGTGAAAAGGAGCATTGCCTCGAAACTTAAACCAGGCGAAGTAAAAAAGTGTGCAGCATCCACTCGGTGTGTTTCTAGTGTTTTGTTTCTAAACGATTCAAAGCTGTCTGCCAGAAGGAGTACATCTGAAGTTAGGTAGAGGTCACTATATTCCCCTAGAGTTTTAATGTTGAACTGATTCCAGACATATTTGGCATGTTCATAGTCTTCTTGACTAACATCTTCTTGACTTAATTTGTTAAAGAATACCTCTATTGGAGGTAAACACGTTTCTCTTAACTTTTCCCATGCGTCAATGTAGTCATAACAAAATACCCTTTTACGAGTCATATGCATTGCATTTTCCTTTCCAAAGCACTTGTCTGTTTCAGGTTATGATGTTAAGTTGGAAACTAAGTTTTCCAAACTACTTGGCATTAACCGAAACGTGTCCCCAAATCTAAGCTTAACATTTCCTACATATTTGGTAAAGGAAATGTACTTTCCTTTGGAGTTAGCGATAACATCCACTCTCTCAGTAGTACATCCTAATTGCTTTAAAATGAAATTCGCGTCGTAGCCACTCATATTATGTAGAAACACAGGAACGGGGTTACGTGATTTACACCTCAAATTACAGTTATTGTGAGCACTTCCACGGTATTCTCCAGTAATATGGCAATGGTCTCGAACTTTCCAGTCCTCTTTGGTAAATGGTTTTTGACACAAATAACAGGTTTCAGAACATTGGAACTCTGCTTCTTGATCCTGAGTTAAGGCCTTTGGAATATTTAAGCTGTAAACGCGATCGATTTCATTAGCTATTGAGATCAAACAGTCCATAAAGTTTTCTGCAGCATCAGGTCCACGATAAATAACAGGTAGGCTTGGAAGGTTTGTCTTTATGTGTTCCACAGCCGGGGAGGGTTTAACGTATTGTGCCCGTTTAGACCGGAGTCCGCACGACCACATATGCATTTTACCAAGAATCAGTCAGCACGAGAGTCAAAATATCCCGGGGCGCCAGATGGGTTAAAGCTAATCGCAAAAACGACATCAAATGAAAAAAATGCTTTACTGATTTTTGGCTCAATGCAACAATAAGGATAGACAATTCAGTTCAAATCGTGAAGTTATCACACTTATGATACTCTCTATTTCACTTTCGAATGTGTATCTACGTCATGATTTTATATAAATACAAAATATCCTAATTGATACAAATATCATTTGCTTCCCGTTCCATGCCTCCCCGTGTTATCTGAAAATATACTTTGCTCATGGAAAATATTAACTGTTCAACCAGAACTGTCATGTTGGTTGAATGCGGGCTTGCGCTAACCACTATCCTTCGGAAAATCACCTGTTCCAAACTAGAAATGATTAAACTACTTCATAAGCTCTCTCTCAATGAATGTGATTATTAGAAAATATAAGATCCAAGAATTATTTAGAAAAGTTACGAAAATTATTATTATTATTATTAGTGGATTATTATTATTATTATTAGTTATATTATTTTAAATATGTTTAATTATTATTTCATTATGTGAGAATCCACATGTTCGATCCTTCGAATATGGATAAAATATCCATTTCTCAACAAAAATAATTATTAACTTTTACAGTTACCTCGGCTGATTACCGTGATTATCAAAAAATATGAAACATTCAAATAAGTGCTCGTTATGCTCGGTCATCGATCCTAAACTGTTCTGAGTGCTGAAAATACTCAGAATAACCCTAATGTGTCTTGCGTAAATCATTGCAAGATTTAAATACGAAGAAAAATAAATGTGTTGGTCATCTGCAGAAAATGAG
Organism: Meconema thalassinum; assembly: GCA_946902985.2. Classification (NCBI taxonomy): domain Eukaryota; kingdom Metazoa; phylum Arthropoda; class Insecta; order Orthoptera; family Tettigoniidae; genus Meconema; species Meconema thalassinum. The sequence continues at coordinate 63,524,290 of OX336390.1, read as the reverse complement.
TTTGTTCCAATTAGCTAGGCATAATATAAAATCAAATGTGGCTTACATTTCTCGTTGGTCTTGAAGCGTAGTGAACCTGGTCTGTACCAGATTTATCCAGATACATGCCCTATTGGACACGCACGTCTAATCCTTGTATCGGCCGCCATTATATACCCACAATCTGTCTAACAAGACATAGTGGAAATATCTCTTGAAGTTGGAAGTAACTGCTGATCCATTATAATATTTACTTCTGTTAAAGCCATATCAGTTTGCTTAAATGGGGTCAGATCCAAATGATCTATTCTCAAATACGTCAGTTGTAACATAACTCACGGTAATCTTTTCAGTACAAGAAAACACTGACAGTCTAAATCAATCAACGGCTGTTCTGAAGATCGTTCCCTGGGCATGGTTTATCACCATATATCATACGCGAAGCAACTTATAGTTTCCCTTCGTCGGCTAATGAACAACACCGTGATAGACCGGCCTTCAGTATACTGAAAGATCGGAGTGGTTATCAAGTTACAATATATGAAACTGACTAATTGGATTAAAATATCCAAGTATAGAATTATTATTACTGGACTGTGACAAAGTACTTTCTAGACAAAGTCTAGCATATGTCCATATATAAATAAAGTATTTCACCAGTGTCCGTAGAAAAATAACAATCACCTTAGTGATTCCCTCTGCCGGAAACTTACTATGTTCCACACGTATCGTAGTACTTTTGTAACTATCACAATTTAAAGATATCTTCGGCGTAGATCCGGCAACCATGTGCCTTGGCTCAACGTAGCAGCAGCACCTTGTCATGCAGGAGCTTGGTTCGAAGTGAGCTGATGATGCTTGGGCCGGTCGGCTTTTAATCAAAATGTCGGGTCCACGCTGGATCACGCTGAAATCTGGAAATCCTCATATCTCCGGTGTCTCTGGTCCGATTCACTTGAGACTAAGTGCATTCTCTCTCATTTGGCCGTGCCAGTAATCTGATCCAAGTCTCAAGTCTCTACTCCATGGCTAACTATTTAATCAACAAATAGTCTCGACCTCTGCTACTACTCGCTACGTCACTTGACATGCTCTTGGCTGCACAAAGTTTCCATTTCCTTCTAGAAGTAGTGGAGCGCGATATTCAAATATCTCAACTTTCAAAAGCGGCTGTAGCCTTTCCATTGATATCTAGGTGTCTGAATCTTGGAATACCCATTCCTAGATTTGGGCACATCCACCCCACACCTAGCAAAATATAAAAATTGAATTTTTTTATTTTTCCTATCTATACTTTAAATCATCTGGTTCTTGAATAATAAATCTTCAAATTCGCTGCATTATAAGTTCCCACGATGTTACCAGTTCGTGTATTGGCGATTTTATAGCTTCCATTGTTGTTTACTTCCACAATACGATAGGGTCCAAGGTAAAGGCTTGCAAACTTCGAGTACACTCGATTTTGCACGTCAGAGGGTGTAGGTCTTTTCACTAAAACAAGAGTTCCTACGCGCAAGGGTTTGCGAAAACGCTTTCCTCTCACTCTGCGCTCTCTTTTCTCAGCTTGGCTCCTCAACTTGTCTAAAACTAGAGTCTCCCTCATCTGACGACTTGGTTCAATCTCAACCTTCTCAAGGTATGCTCATCCTCCTGCGTCAGGTTAACTTGAAAAACCTTAGATGTAGACTCCACTGCTCTACTCAATAAATCGGCTCCAACGTTCAATTTTCCAAGAGTGTGTTCAATAACTAGTTTGAATTGTTGAATAAAAAGTGTCCATCTAGTTATCCTATCACTGGCAAAGTTTGTTCTCAAGATAAACTCCAATGCATGGTGATCAGTCCTCACAATTACTGAATGTCCAATTAACATTTTCTTCCACGACTCCAACGCGAAGATTACCGCAAGAGCTTCTAACTCTGTAGTGTAATAATTCCTTTCTGATGGACGAAGTTTCCTGCTTATGAACGCCAGGTAACGTCTCTTGTGATCGTCATCTTCTTGAAGAAGAATAGCTCCAATCCCTACGGTGGATGCATCGGATTCTATGAGGAAATTCTTGGTAAAGTCAGGATACTCCAATTTCATGCTGTTCACCAATTACCTCTTGGCATCTTGAAATGATTGTTCACAATCTTCATTCCATTTCCATTTGTTTCCCTTTTTTAATAATTCCTGCAAGGGAGCAACCGTCTTGGTGAAGCTTGGACAATGCCCCGCGAAGAATTGGCATGTCCCGAGAAAACTGCGGACATTCTTCACTCTAGTAGGTCTAGGGAAATTTGCAATCACCTGTATCTATGTCTCATTGGGACGGTATCCTTCACCATCCAAAATGTGGCCCAAACATTTTATTTCCTTCCGAAAGAACTGACATTTTCGAAGGTTTACTTTAAAGTTCGCTTTTCTCAAATCTGCGAATAACATCTGAAGATGTAACAAATGTTCCTCCTTAGTCTCAGATGCAATTAGGATATCATCTATGTAACGAATTGCTATCTCTTTTACTTCAGGACTCAAGTTTTGTTCCAGTGCTCTGATCAAAACAGATTCAGATGTTTTGACTCCAAATGGTAGACGGCGGAATACATATGTCTGCTGGTCAAACATAAATCCTGTAAACTTTTTGGAATCTTCACTAAGCCTAACGTGGTGGTAGGACGAAGTGAGATCAATGTTAGAGAACCAGACCTTGCCTTGGAATTTCCTTAACAGTTCCCTAATGATTGGTGGTCTGTCATACTCTGGCAGCAATCTTGAATTCAAATTTCGCGCGTCTAAACACAGTCTCAGACTTCCATCTGGCTTAGACACTACTGCTAATGGATTGACATAAGAGGTAGTGTACTTTTCAATCACATTGTTACTTTCCATCTTTTTGATAAGCACTTTTACCATTTCTCGATGCTTTTCCGCTACCGGATACAATTTAGCATGGAAAGGTGCATCATCATTTACACGAATACGATATTCAAAATCTTTAATTTCACCAGGTTTAATAACAAAAATATCGTGGTACTCTTCCAAAATTTTTCCTAGTTCTGGGGACTCCTTCTCAGTGTAGACTTTTCTTCCTTCAGCTTCATGAAAAATCAGAGACCATTGAGCATCTCCCTCGATGTCTTCCTCTTCCTTTCCCTCGAAGTTTATCTCTTCGGTATTCTTGAATCTGATCGTCTCTGTCTTCATGTCTATCACTGCTTGATATTTCTGAATGAAATCCGCTCCCAATATCATGTCAAAAGCCATGTCCTTCATTACTACAAACACATGTCGGAAATCATGTCCTCCAATAGTAACACATAAGTATAATTGTGTTTTACACAGAGATATTTTGTTGGGTATTATTCCTTGGATTTTAATTCCTGATACTGGAATCTCCTCTAAATTCTCTTTGAGCTTCCACAGAATATATAGCTTCTCGCTCACAAGCAGAAGTATCAATTAAAGTATCGACAGGCATGCCGAATACTTCGCATGATATGATTGGCATTTTAATTCTTGTACCCATTTCTTTCCGTTCGTCAATATGTTGAATTACGTCATCATCCTCTGCTTGCCATTTAATAATCCTGGAAGTGAAAGTGTTTAAAATTCTATCTTCTACTGTGAATTCGAAGTTTTTTTTCTTTTCCATTCCCCCGGGATTGTTGTGTTCCCGATGGACCTGGTTCATTGGACTTCTGTTCCAAGAACTGCAAGTTTTCTTGGTGTATTTCTTCCAAGTTCTTCCTCGTCTCCTTATTGAACTCTTCATTGGACTGACGAGTATTCACATTCCCTCTGTTATTGTAGTTATTGTTTCTACCATAGTACCTTCTTTTCTGGTACCTTCCTTGATTATCCCTTGGCCTTCTCCATCGAGTATTATATCGATATCCACCATCCGGTCTCGCATAAGGCTTGTAACTGTGTCTGTTATTGTTCTGATTCCATCCTCTTTTATCGGGCTCTTCCCTCGTCGTTTTCTCTTCTCGCCCCTCTCGAATCTCTCGAGGTGTTTGGGAATAACTGTCGGCCATAACAGCGTATACAGCGTTGCTATTCTTTCCTCCCTTCTGATGGAAGAATTGAGCGTTCGTGTGATCAAGTTTCTGCAATATCTCGTCAAATTGCTCCATATTGTAAATGTCAGCAGCGATCAAAGTTCTTTGGACTTCTGCTGGAAACTGACGTATTAATGCAGTAATTAATTCATTACTGGCATCGGCGGATCTAAATGTTGAAGTTTCGAAAGCTGTCCAGAAAAGTACGTAGAGTATCGAGTAGGTTGTGACGTCGAGAATCCCTTTGAATATAATTCTGCTCTGACTTGCTGTTGGGTTTCCGGGGACCAAAACTTTTTTAATAACCCACGGGAAAACTCCTCAAAATTGGTGAGAGTGGACCAAAAAAGCACTAAACCAAAGAAGTGCAGGACCTTCCAGAAATTTCCCAATCACTCGGATTTGTCTTTCCTTAGGGATTTTGGAATCTTTTAGGTAATCACCTGCTTCCCTCAAGAATTCTACGGGTGTCACAGAATCTCGCCCTGAAAATTTAGAAGGCTTATCTTCTACATTCTTGAATACAGTTATGGGGCTGGATTGAAATACTGTCCTGACCTCATCCTGTCTTTGACGATCAGTTTCTCTAGCTGCTCCTAGGTTTATCTGTATCTGTTCTTCTCCCCTTATACTTGGCATTTTCAACAGATGGTCAGACTGTTTCTCGTCCTTGATTTGGGTTTACATAGTCTCAATTTTCTTATGGTTTTCTTCTGCCAGTTTTCTAATTTCTTCAGTTTCCTTACAGTTCTCCTTGACATTAGTGGATATCTGGTTCATAACAGCCTCGTGACTTTTCAACGATCCTGTCACATCTGATATGTCCTTCTGAGTTGCTTGAATATCTTTGGAAATTAATTGAATATGGGATGACAAAGATTCCCTAATTTCCTTGACTCCCTCTTGGTTCTCCAGCTTGAGTGTGTCTTTAATCTCATCGATAACTGTGGTTTTAATTTCAGTTTGTAATTCACTAATCACACCTTCTCTTATTTCTCCCACTACGAGTTCTTTGAATTGTTCTGTCAAACGTTGAACAACTAGAGTTGCCATGTCATTGTTCTCTTTCTTCACCCTGACTTCTAGGTTGATCATGTCTTCACCAGCTTTCCTAATACCACGTTCTATCTTATCAGCTAAGCTTTGGGATCTGAGATCGGCATCGCGAAATTTATCGTTCATTAAACTTGCGTTAGTGGCTAATGAAGTTTCGAGTTCATGTGTTTTTTCGCATAATTTAGTCATTTTAATCTCAAGTGACATTTTCAAGATTTCGGAATTCTCTTTAAATTTATTTTCCATAGAATTAAATTTACTATTTAAATTTTCTTTCAAGTTATCTTTAAATCTGATTTCTAACAAATCGGAATTTTCCTTAAGTTTATCATTTAAAGAATCAGAATTTTCTTTAAGTTTATCATTTAAAGAATCAGAATTTTCTTTAAGTTTATCATCTAAAGAATCAGAATTTTCATTAAGTTTATGATTTAACCTGCTTTCGAACATATCGGAATTTTCTTTCTTTTCCAAAGCCTCTGTATTTTCTTTCATAATGGCTGCTACGCGCAGTCCAGCTTCTTTGGAACTCTTTTCCAAACTCCTCATCATCCTCATCATCTCTTCCTTAATTTTCAATTATTATTCAAAACCTAGGGGTATACATGTTGGCAGACACAAGATTATAACTAGAACAAGAAATATGAATAGCTAATTGGAACACTCTAATGAGATGAGATTTGTCCTAATGTCGACGTGATGGAAAAACAAAATTCTCCACTTTTACGAATTATATTTACCACAATATCACAAGAAAAATATGCAAGTTCTCAAATATCCTCCACCTGGATTCTAATAATGCGTATGTCCAGTCATCGAACGTTTACTACTGAATTTACTTGACGCCCTAATGGTTAAGCCATTATCAAAAATAATCAAACCCATTCTAATTATTAACCCAGTTAAATTTTTAATATTCCCCACTAATTGGGTTTCCTACTAATTTATTCATCCACACCAGACATCTCTTAACTCCCAAAATATCTATATAAAAACTATCACAATTTAAATCGGCATGCGATTGACCATGTCTAACTCGAGCCCAACGCTGGGCGCCATTTCTCTCTCTATCTTATTTTATGTGCTCGTTTAGACCGGAGTCGGCACGACCACATATGCATTTTACCAAGAATCAGTCAGCACGAGAGTCAAAATATCCCGGGGCGCCAGATGGGTTAAAGCTAATCGCAAAAACGACATCAAATGAAAAAAATGCTTTACTGATTTTTGGCTCAATGCAACAATAAGGATAGACCATTCAGTTCAAATCGTGAAGTTATCACACTTATGATACTCTCTATTTCACTTTCGAATGTGTATCTACGTCATGATTTTATATAAATACAAAATATCCTAATTGATACAAATATCATTTGCTTCCCGTTCCATGCCTCCCCGTGTTATCTGAAAATATACTTTGCTCATGGAAAATATTAACTGTTCAACCAGAACTGTCATGTTGGTTGAATGCGGGCTTGCGCTAACCACTATCCTTCGGAAAATCACCTGTTCCAAACTAGAAATGATTAAACTACTTCATAAGCTCTCTCTCAATGAATGTGATTATTAGAAAATATAAGATCCAAGAATTATTTAGAAAAGTTACGAAAATTATTATTATTATTATTAGTGGATTATTATTATTATTATTAGTTATATTATTTTAAATATGTTTAATTATTATTTCATTATGTGAGAATCCACATGTTCGATCCTTCGAATATGGATAAAATATCCATTTCTCAACAAAAATAATTATTAACTTTTACAGTTACCTCGGCTGATTACCGTGATTATCAAAAAATATGAAACATTCAAATAAGTGCTCGTTATGCTCGGTCATCGATCCTAAACTGTTCTGAGTGCTGAAAATACTCAGAATAACCCTAATGTGTCTTGCGTAAATCATTGCAAGATTTAAATACGAAGAAAAATAAATGTGTTGGTCATCTGCAGAAAATGAGTTTGTTCCAATTAGCTAGGCATAATATAAAATCAAATGTGGCTTACATTTCTCGTTGGTCTTGAAGCGTAGTGAACCTGGTCTGTACCAGATTTATCCAGATACATGCCCTATTGGACACGCACGTCTAATCCTTGTATCGGCCGCCATTATATACCCACAATCTGTCTAACAAGACATAGTGGAAATATCTCTTGAAGTTGGAAGTAACTGCTGATCCATTATAATATTTACTTCTGTTAAAGCCATATCAGTTTGCTTAAATGGGGTCAGATCCAAATGATCTATTCTCAAATACGTCAGTTGTAACATAACTCACGGTAATCTTTTCAGTACAAGAAAACACTGACAGTCTAAATCAATCAACGGCTGTTCTGAAGATCGTTCCCTGGGCATGGTTTATCACCATATATCATACGCGAAGCAACTTATAGTTTCCCTTCGTCGGCTAATGAACAACACCGTGATAGACCGGCCTTCAGTATACTGAAAGATCGGAGTGGTTATCAAGTTACAATATATGAAACTGACTAATTGGATTAAAATATCCAAGTATAGAATTATTATTACTGGACTGTGACAAAGTACTTTCTAGACAAAGTCTAGCATATGTCCATATATAAATAAAGTATTTCACCAGTGTCCGTAGAAAAATAACAATCACCTTAGTGATTCCCTCTGCCGGAAACTTACTATGTTCCACACGTATCGTAGTACTTTTGTAACTATCACAATTTAAAGATATCTTCGGCGTAGATCCGGCAACCATGTGCCTTGGCTCAACGTAGCAGCAGCACCTTGTCATGCAGGAGCTTGGTTCGAAGTGAGCTGATGATGCTTGGGCCGGTCGGCTTTTAATCAAAATGTCGGGTCCACGCTGGATCACGCTGAAATCTGGAAATCCTCATATCTCCGGTGTCTCTGGTCCGATTCACTTGAGACTAAGTGCATTCTCTCTCATTTGGCCGTGCCAGTAATCTGATCCAAGTCTCAAGTCTCTACTCCATGGCTAACTATTTAATCAACAAATAGTCTCGACCTCTGCTACTACTCGCTACGTCACTTGACATGCTCTTGGCTGCACAAAGTTTCCATTTCCTTCTAGAAGTAGTGGAGCGCGATATTCAAATATCTCAACTTTCAAAAGCGGCTGTAGCCTTTCCATTGATATCTAGGTGTCTGAATCTTGGAATACCCATTCCTAGATTTGGGCACATCCACCCCACACCTAGCAAAATATAAAAATTGAATTTTTTTTTCCTATCTATACATTAAATCATCTGGTTCTTGAATAATAAATCTTCAAATTCGCTGCATTATAAGTTCCCACGATGTTACCAGTTCGTGTATTGGCGATTTTATAGCTTCCATTGTTGTTTACTTCCACAATACGATAGGGTCCAAGGTAAAGGCTTGCAAACTTCGAGTACACTCGATTTTGCACGTCAGAGGGTGTAGGTCTTTTCACTAAAACAAGAGTTCCTACGCGCAAGGGTTTGCGAAAACGCTTTCCTCTCACTCTGCGCTCTCTTTTCTCAGCTTGGCTCCTCAACTTGTCTAAAACTAGAGTCTCCCTCATCTGACGACTTGGTTCAATCTCAACCTTCTCAAGGTATGCTCATCCTCCTGCGTCAGGTTAACTTGAAAAACCTTAGATGTAGACTCCACTGCTCTACTCAATAAATCGGCTCCAACGTTCAATTTTCCAAGAGTGTGTTCAATAACTAGTTTGAATTGTTGAATAAAAAGTGTCCATCTAGTTATCCTATCACTGGCAAAGTTTGTTCTCAAGATAAACTCCAATGCATGGTGATCAGTCCTCACAATTACTGAATGTCCAATTAACATTTTCTTCCACGACTCCAACGCGAAGATTACCGCAAGAGCTTCTAACTCTGTAGTGTAATAATTCCTTTCTGATGGACGAAGTTTCCTGCTTATGAACGCCAGGTAACGTCTCTTGTGATCGTCATCTTCTTGAAGAAGAATAGCTCCAATCCCTACGGTGGATGCATCGGATTCTATGAGGAAATTCTTGGTAAAGTCAGGATACTCCAATTTCATGCTGTTCACCAATTACCTCTTGGCATCTTGAAATGATGGTTCACAATCTTCATTCCATTTCCATTTGTTTCCCTTTTTTAATAATTCCTGCAAGGGAGCAACCGTCTTGGTGAAGCTTGGACAATGCCCCGCGAAGAATTGGCATGTCCCGAGAAAACTGCGGACATTCTTCACTCTAGTAGGTCTAGGGAAATTTGCAATCACCTGTATCTATGTCTCATTGGGACGGTATCCTTCACCATCCAAAATGTGGCCCAAACATTTTATTTCCTTCCGAAAGAACTGACATTTTCGAAGGTTTACTTTAAAGTTCGCTTTTCTCAAATCTGCGAATAACATCTGAAGATGTAACAAATGTTCCTCCTTAGTCTCAGATGCAATTAGGATATCATCTATGTAACGAATTGCTATCTCTTTTACTTCAGGACTCAAGTTTTGTTCCAGTGCTCTGATCAAAACAGATTCAGATGTTTTGACTCCAAATGGTAGACGGCGGAATACATATGTCTGCTGGTCAAACATAAATCCTGTAAACTTTTTGGAATCTTCACTAAGCCTAACGTGGTGGTAGGACGAAGTGAGATCAATGTTAGAGAACCAGACCTTGCCTTGGAATTTCCTTAACAGTTCCCTAATGATTGGTGGTCTGTCATACTCTGGCAGCAATCTTGAATTCAAATTTCGCGCGTCTAAACACAGTCTCAGACTTCCATCTGGCTTAGACACTACTGCTAATGGATTGACATAAGAGGTAGTGTACTTTTCAATCACATTGTTACTTTCCATCTTTTTGATAAGCACTTTTACCATTTCTCGATGCTTTTCCGCTACCGGATACAATTTAGCATGGAAAGGTGCATCATCATTTACACGAATACGATATTCAAAATCTTTAATTTCACCAGGTTTAATAACAAAAATATCGTGGTACTCTTCCAAAATTTTTCCTAGTTCTGGGGACTCCTTCTCAGTGTAGACTTTTCTTCCTTCAGCTTCATGAAAAATCAGAGACCATTGAGCATCTCCCTCGATGTCTTCCTCTTCCTTTCCCTCGAAGTTTATCTCTTCGGTATTCTTGAATCTGATCGTCTCTGTCTTCATGTCTATCACTGCTTGATATTTCTGAATGAAATCCGCTCCCAATATCATGTCAAAAGCCATGTCCTTCATTACTACAAACACATGTCGGAAATCATGTCCTCCAATAGTAACACATAAGTATAATTGTGTTTTACACAGAGATATTTTGTTGGGTATTATTCCTTGGATTTTAATTCCTGATACTGGAATCTCCTCTAAATTCTCTTTGAGCTTCCACAGAATATATAGCTTCTCGCTCACAAGCAGAAGTATCAATTAAAGTATCGACAGGCATGCCGAATACTTCGCATGATATGATTGGCATTTTAATTCTTGTACCCATTTCTTTCCGTTCGTCAATATGTTGAATTACGTCATCATCCTCTGCTTGCCATTTAATAATCCTGGAAGTGAAAGTGTTTAAAATTCTATCTTCTACTGTGAATTCGAAGTTTTTTTTCTTTTCCATTCCCCCGGGATTGTTGTGTTCCCGATGGACCTGGTTCATTGGACTTCTGTTCCAAGAACTGCAAGTTTTCTTGGTGTATTTCTTCCAAGTTCTTCCTCGTCTCCTTATTGAACTCTTCATTGGACTGACGAGTATTCACATTCCCTCTGTTATTGTAGTTATTGTTTCTACCATAGTACCTTCTTTTCTGGTACCTTCCTTGATTATCCCTTGGCCTTCTCCATCGAGTATTATATCGATATCCACCATCCGGTCTCGCATAAGGCTTGTAACTGTGTCTGTTATTGTTCTGATTCCATCCTCTTTTATCGGGCTCTTCCCTCGTCGTTTTCTCTTCTCGCCCCTCTCGAATCTCTCGAGGTGTTTGGGAATAACTGTCGGCCATAACAGCGTATACAGCGTTGCTATTCTTTCCTCCCTTCTGATGGAAGAATTGAGCGTTCGTGTGATCAAGTTTCTGCAATATCTCGTCAAATTGCTCCATATTGTAAATGTCAGCAGCGATCAAAGTTCTTTGGACTTCTGCTGGAAACTGACGTATTAATGCAGTAATTAATTCATTACTGGCATCGGCGGATCTAAATGTTGAAGTTTCGAAAGCTGTCCAGAAAAGTACGTAGAGTATCGAGTAGGTTGTGACGTCGAGAATCTCTTTGAATATAATTCTGCTCTGACTTGCTGTTGGGTTTCCGGGGACCAAAACTTTTTTAATAACCCACGGGAAAACTCCTCAAAATTGGTGAGAGTGGACCTGAAAGCTCTAAACCAAAGAAGTGCAGGACCTTCCAGAAATTTCCCAATCACTCGGATTTGTCTTTCCTTAGGGATTTTGGAATCTTTTAGGTAATCACCTGCTTCCCTCAAGAATTCTACGGGTGTCACAGAATCTCGCCCTGAAAATTTAGAAGGCTTATCTTCTACATTCTTGAATACAGTTATGGGGCTGGATTGAAATACTGTCCTGACCTCATCCTGTCTTTGACGATCAGTTTCTCTAGCTGCTCCTAGGTTTATCTGTATCTGTTCTTCTCCCCTTATACTTGGCATTTTCAACAGATGGTCAGACTGTTTCTCGTCCTTGATTTGGGTTTACATAGTCTCAATTTTCTTATGGTTTTCTTCTGCCAGTTTTCTAATTTCTTCAGTTTCCTTACAGTTCTCCTTGACATTAGTGGATATCTGGTTCATAACAGCCTCGTGACTTTTCAACGATTCTGTCACATCTGATATGTCCTTCTGAGTTGCTTGAATATCTTTGGAAATTAATTGAATATGGGATGACAAAGATTCCCTAATTTCCTTGACTCCCTCTTGGTTCTCCAGCTTGAGTGTGTCTTTAATCTCATCGATAACTGTGGTTTTAATTTCAGTTTGTAATTCACTAATCACACCTTCTCTTATTTCTCCCACTACGAGTTCTTTGAATTGTTCTGTCAAACGTTGAACAACTAGAGTTGCCATGTCATTGTTCTCTTTCTTCACCCTGACTTCTAGGTTGATCATGTCTTCACCAGCTTTCCTAATACCACGTTCTATCTTATCAGCTAAGCTTTGGGATCTGAGATCGGCATCGCGAAATTTATCGTTCATTAAACTTGCGTTAGTGGCTAATGAAGTTTCGAGTTCATGTGTTTTTTCGCATAATTTAGTCATTTTAATCTCAAGTGACATTTTCAAGATTTCGGAATTCTCTTTAAATTTATTTTCCATAGAATTAAATTTACTATTTAAATTTTCTTTCAAGTTATCTTTTAATCTGATTTCTAACAAATCGGAATTTTCCTTAAGTTTATCATTTAAAGAATCAGAATTTTCTTTAAGTTTATCATTTAAAGAATCAGAATTTTCTTTAAGTTTATCATCTAAAGAATCAGAATTTTCTTTAAGTTTATGATTTAACCTGCTTTCGAACATATCGGAATTTTCTTTCTTTTCCAAAGCCTCTGTATTTTCTTTCATAATGGCTGCTACGCGCAGTCCAGCTTCTTTGGAACTCTTTTCCAAACTCCTCATCATCCTCATCATCTCTTCCATAATTTTCAATTATTATTCAAAACCTAGGGGTATACATGTTGGCAGACACAAGATTATAACTAGAACAAGAAATATGAATAGCTAATTGGAACACTCTAATGAGATGAGATTTGTCCTAATGTCGACGTGATGGAAAAACAAAATTCTCCACTTTTACGAATTATATTTACCACAATATCACAAGAAAAATATGCAAGTTCTCAAATATCCTCCACCTGGATTCTAATAATGCGTATGTCCAGTCATCGAACGTTTACTACTGAATTTACTTGACGCCCTAATGGTTAAGCCATTATCAAAAATAATCAAACCCATTCTAATTATTAACCCAGTTAAATTTTTAATATTCCCCACTAATTGGGTTTCCTACTAATTTATTCATCCACACCAGACATCTCTTAACTCCCAAAATATCTATATAAAAAGTATCACAATTTAAATCGGCATGCGATTGACCATGTCTAACTCGAGCCCAACGCTGGGCGCCATTTCTCTCTCTATCTTATTTTATGTGCTCGTTTAGACCGGAGTCGGCACGACCACATATGCATTTTACCAAGAATCAGTCAGCACGAGAGTCAAAATATCCCGGGGCGCCAGATGGGTTAAAGCTAATCGCAAAAACGACATCAAATGAAAAAAATGCTTTACTGATTTTTGGCTCAATGCAACAATAAGGATAGAAGGAGATTCAACTGGCATAACACATCATGTAAAATTATCTCATTTTATTCCGAATTTAAAATTGACTGCAAAATAAAATGCTCAAAGCAGCAGCATTCATGTGTGGCGACCCACATTACTATTTACACAATGTACAGAAATTTTCCAACACATTGGACAATTATCTTTGGAGACACAAGTCTGATTATCAGTCCTATAGACTGTGTTCCAAAATTGTAACAATTATTTATGATTAAATCCAGTTCAAATTTAATTGTCTTTACTGGAAATACAGTAGTTCACTGGTTGAATTTTTACATAATATTAACACTCGTAGAATAATTGTTCATAGAATTTCTAACTTTCACTTATTTTTCTCCAGTTTCAAAAAAATATTGTCAAAAAATATTATTTTCTCTGAATCAACACAAATTATGTACACATATTAATAACAACATCTGAAAAGTGTCTGACCCTTGAGCATAGCATCGAAGAACTGTGCGAAGCACAACAAAATTAATTGTTCTTCTGACCTTAAACGTTTCGAGAAGTGACTCGATTATGAACTTCAAGTTCCTAACAAAATATATGATTTCTGAATCATCAACTTGATCAATAAATTGTTGGACCATTCAACTATTCGATTTTCCACTTGGAATCATTATTAAGAAAAAATATTTATATCTGTGGCCATTTTAATAATTTTCACAACTTGCAATTCTTGAACAGAATGCGGAAATAAGAATTGTAGCTTCATAATAAATTCATTTATTTCATGACACTAAGATTGAAAAAACATCCTTTAAATAATTCGTCGTTATAGAATTATTTATAATTGGCAGTGGCCCATTCTATTATTTTTATAAGAAGACAATATTCCAACAACAACGGCAAAGGTCTTCCTCTGAAGAAGAATAAAACACTATCATGACAAATCCGGGTTCTAGCAAAATCAAAGTCTTAATGGAATCCGTAAACAAGATTGAAATAAGAACTGATGGTTTTTATGAAATAAACTTTGGGTCATTCATACGACGCAATGTGTAGTTCCAATACTCCTTCTTTAACACTGAGTCATCGAACATGCTATTTGATTGATGCTCAAATAAAAACCTCCTCATTCCTGCGACTTAAACATGCGCACCTGGGAATGGCATTTCAACTACTCCACACACATAAATTTTCTTCCCAAAATTTATACAATAAATCAAGCCTCAAATTGTTATCAACACTGGAAGATTTATAAACTTTCAAGTTTATTTTATTATACCATTCAGTTCAAATCGTGAAGTTATGACACTTATGATACTCTCTATTTCACTTTCGAATGTGTATCTAAGTCATGATTTTATATAAATACAAAATATCCTAATTGATACAAATATCATTTGCTTCCCGTTCCATGCCTCTCCGTGTTATCTGAAAATATACTTTGCTCATGGAAAATATTAACTGTTCAACCAGAACTGTCATGTTGGTTGAATGCGGGCTTGCGCTAACCACTATCCTTCGGAAAATCACCTGTTCCAAACTAGAAATGATTTAACTTCTTCATAAGCTCTCTCTCAATGAATGTGATTATTAGAAAATATAAGATCCAAGAATTATTTAGAAAAGTTACGAAAATTATTATTATTATTATTAGTGGATTATTATTATTATTATTATTAGTTATATTATTTTAAATATGTTTAATTATTATTTCATTATGTGAGAATCCACATGTTCGATCCTTCGAATATGGATAAAATATCCATTTCTCAACAAAAATAATTATTAACTTTTACAGTTACCTCGGCTGATTACCGTGATTATCAAAAAATATGAAACATTCAAATAAGTGCTCGTTATGCTCGGTCATCGATCCTAAACTGTTCTGAGTGCTGAAAATACTCAGAATAACCCTAATGTGTCTTGCGTAAATCATTGCAAGATTTAAATACGAAGAAAAATAAATGTGTTGGTCATCTGCAGAAAATGAGTTTGTTCCAATTAGCTAGGCATAATATAAAATCAAATGTGGCTTACATTTCTCGTTGGTCTTGAAGCGTAGTGAACCTGGTCTGTACCAGATTTATCCAGATACATGCCCTATTGGACACGCACGTCTAATCCTTGTATCGGCCGCCATTATATACCCACAATCTGTCTAACAAGACATAGTGGAAATATCTCTTGAAGTTGGAAGTAACTGCTGATCCATTATAATATTTACTTCTGTTAAAGCCATATCAGTTTGCTTAAATGGGGTCAGATCCAAATGATCTATTCTCAAATACGTCAGTTGTAACATAACTCACGGTAATCTTTTCAGTACAAGAAAACACTGACAGTCTAAATCAATCAACGGCTGTTCTGAAGATCGTTCCCTGGGCATGGTTTATCACCATATATCATACGCGAAGCAACTTATAGTTTCCCTTCGTCGGCTAATGAACAACACCGTGATAGACCGGCCTTCAGTATACTGAAAGATCGGAGTGGTTATCAAGTTACAATATATGAAACTGACTAATTGGATTAAAATATCCAAGTATAGAATTATTATTACTGGACTGTGACAAAGTACTTTCTAGACAAAGTCTAGCATATGTCCATATATAAATAAAGTATTTCACCAGTGTCCGTAGAAAAATAACAATCACCTTAGTGATTCCCTCTGCCGGAAACTTACTATGTTCCACACGTATCGTAGTACTTTTGTAACTATCACAATTTAAAGATATCTTCGGCGTTGATCCGGCAACCATGTGCCTTGGCTCAACGTAGCAGCAGCACCTTGTCATGCAGGAGCTTGGTTCGAAGTGAGCTGATGATGCTTGGGCCGGTCGGCTTTTAATCAAAATGTCGGGTCCACGCTGGATCACGCTGAAATCTGGAAATCCTCATATCTCCGGTGTCTCTGGTCCGATTCACTTGAGACTAAGTGCATTCTCTCTCATTTGGCCGTGCCAGTAATCTGATCCAAGTCTCAAGTCTCTACTCCATGGCTAACTATTTAATCAACAAATAGTCTCGACCTCTGCTACTACTCGCTACGTCACTTGACATGCTCTTGGCTGCACAAAGTTTCCTTTTCCTTCTAGAATTAGTGGAGAGCGATATTCAAATATCTCAACTTTCAAAAGCGGCTGTAGCCTTTCCCTTGATATCTAGGTGTCTGAATCTTGGAATACCCATTCCTAGAGTTGGGCACAGTATATACCAAAGCCGATAGGAACATGACTATGGTATGGCATTGTATAACTTGCCTCAGGATTAGATAGACATGTTTGATAGGGTAACAGTATACTTTCAAAATCTGCATAGATAACGTAAGTTATTCTCAGCATTTTTTCAACATTTAAGAATTTGAGAATGGGGTTTTTACTAGGCATTTCAACCCTAGCAATGTCATGCTGGACACACAAAGCTCTATGTTCTTTCAATTTTTCCATTCCTTGTTGACCACATTGATTATCAAAGTGAGTAAAACACCGTTTACACGTACATATCTTATGTCCATGGTGAGTAATCTGATGTCCTACTAGTTTATCAAAATCTTTGATAAATACGTAGTGGTTCTGTCCGGATGATGAACTTAGCAGAAGGAGGTCGCGATGGTCTATCAGCTCTTGATCCACAACCTTTAGAGGGAACAGTTTATTTTCTTGTTCCAATTCAAATACATTAATGGATATATCGTTGGCTTTTTCAAATTTGGGAATGTCAGCTGGCGATGTAGGAAACGATATTACTGAAATATCATACTTGTTGTCCAGGTCCTTGTATTTACTAATGCGTTGAGCATCCTTTTTAACCAGTTTTGGTAAAATGTCATACATAAACACTTTTCATCTTTCTAATTTTCAGGAATAATGCAAGCTTTTCTTGCTTTAATAGCTGCCGGTAATGGAATATATATGCCTCCACGCAAGGGATTGTACTTATTTTTTTTCAATCGTACTCCTGCCACTGCTAACAAAGCCCAATTACTGCCTTTTAGCTCAGATTCTTCCATTTTCAAAATTTTATTTTTGTTGTCCTAGAGACCTGAAACTTAGTGTGGGTGTAGAGCGGTAAAGATCATTGATTTACGTCAGACAAACGTTTTTGAAAATTCCTAATTTTGGAAATATAACCCATTTTCAAAATTTTATTTTTATTGTCCTAGAGACCTGGGACTTGGTACGACGGTAGAGGGGACAAAGGCCATTCATTTATGTCAAACAAACATTTTTGTAAACTTATTAATTTTGGAAATATAACTCATTTTGGAAATATGTTTTGGAAAATTTGAAAAGCACACTATTTTTGAACTGAGAGTGGTTTAGAGGTAGGTGTTGGAGTTAAAATATGTCTTTTTAGGATTTTTAGTTTCATGATATACTTTCCAAATATTTTTAAAAAATTTGAAAAATACACTATATTTTTGACTAGGCATGGGATAGAGGTAAGTGTAAGAGTTGAGAGTCATTGATAAACCTTAGAGTACTTTGGATTTTTTTTGGAATTTTGTGTATTGTTGTTGTTGTTGTTGTTGCTGCTTACAAACATGGCTGTAAGCATTATGCAGCCATAAAAAGGACTGACATACTTTCCAAGACCAAATAAGCCCCAACAAGCAAGAGCAAATATGAGAGAGCTAAAACAAAAGCCAACGAAAAAGCCAACAAAAGCCAACAAAAGCCAAACAAAAACCAACAAAAGCCAACAAAAAAGCCAACAAAAATCTTACAAAGAAAACCATGTAGCATGCTGGGAGTTGATTGAGTTGTCATATTGACCGATAGGTAGCAGGCTGGTAGTTAAGGGGTATTGTTATCGTCTGCTAGATAGCATGCTGGTCGTTCAGTTAGTGAGTGTTGAAATGGAGCACTAGGTAGCATGCTGGTCGTTCAAGTAGTTCTCATAGTCGCCGCTAAACAGCGGAAACATACTTTGCGTGTCGCATGAAGCTATTTAACAAAGTTTTACCTCATGAAAAACGTGCTTGTATAAGCTTTGTACAAACATTGAATATACAATTAACTACTAAGTGTTCAGAACTGACAGGTATAGCCTTGTGCAGGAAATATTTGGGTCCTTAGCAAGAAAGAGTGCCTAACACACATGAGTGTACAGTCTTCTGATATGCAGTAAGTACCTGATAACCTTGAGTATGTTGTAAGAATATTTTCAGTTGACTACTACCTGTCACAGTGTTTACATTGTGAAAGACCGTTGAAACAACCAGTCTTTAGACTTGTCATAAGCATTGAGCAGCTGTTATCCTTAACTAGGGGTATATTTGAGGACCCTTAGCAATAATATCATTAGTTGACTACCGCCACTCACAGTGACCACATCGTGAAAGACTGTCAAAACAACTATTGTACAGCCTTGTACTACACAGTAAGTAGATGTTGGTCTTGATTATTGTATATTAGAGAACCCTTAGCAAGTATATAATCAGTTGACTACTACTTGTTACAGTGTACACATCGTGAAAGACCGTCTCACTGTCCAGTCTACAGCCTTGTCATACACTGTAAAGAGCTGTTGGTCTAGACTGGGGGTATATTAGAGGACCCTCAACAAGAATATCACCAGTTGACTACTACCTCTCTCGGTGTTCACATCGTGAAAGACCGTCTCACCGACCAACCTCTAGCCCTGTGATACGCAGTAAGCAGCTGATTGCAGAAATCAACATTCATGATGGAAGAACCCATTCCTATCTATATGTGTAAACAGTGTGGAAAATCTTTTCTTCGGGACTATGATAGAAAGCGTCATGAAGTTTCGTGTGGGGAATTTCATTAGTGTAAAACGTGTGGCAATAAATTCAACAATGCCTACAGTGGACGTCGTCATGAAGAATGTTGTAATGTTGTGTCGGCAGCTAAATTACAAAAATCTGAGCCTACAAAACATGAACTACTGTCATTGGACCCTGACAAAAATGGACGTATTGAATATGAGACATCTTTGGAAGGTCGACTTAAATCTTATTTCATACGTTGTGATTCGTGTAAGGATTTAAATTCATACCTTAAAGAGTCCAAACAGCAAATAATACCAGCTATGCAGAAAGAACTAGCAATGCACAAGTCGATAAAAGTTAATCTTCTGGCTGAATGTAGATTCATTCATACATCTACCAATGAAATCACAGGGCGTGTTTTCAAAACACGAAATCAGGCCCTATTTTTGGAAACAGACTTAAGTAGTTTCTTGGAAACACAATTTACAAAGTTAACTACTGAAATGGAAGAATCTGAGCTATAAGGCAGAAATTGGGCTTTGTTAGCAGTGGAAGGAGTACGACTGAAAATAAATAAGTACAATCCCTTGCGTGGAAGCATATATATTCCATTACCGGCAGCTATTAAAGCAAGAAAAGCCTGCATTAATCCTGAAAATTAGGAAGATGAAAAGTGTTATATTTATGCCATTTTAGCAAAACTGGTTAAAAAGGATGCTCAACGCATTAGTAAATCTAAGGACCTGGACAACAAGTATGATTTTTCAGTAATACCGTTTCCTACATCGCTAGCTGACATTCCCAAATTTGAAAAAGCCAACAATATATCCATTAATGTATTTGGATTGGAACAAGACAATAAACTGTTCCCTCTAAAGGTTGTGGATCAAGAGCTGATAGACCATCGCGACCTCCTTCTGCTAAGTTCATCATCCGGACAGAACCACTACGTATTTATCAAAGATTTTGATAAACTAGTAGGACATCAGATTACTCACCATGAACATAAGATATATACGTGTAAACGGTTTTTTACTCACTTTGATAATCAATATGGTCAACAAGGAATGGAAAAATTGAAAGAACATAGAGCTTTGTGTGTCCAGCATGACATTGCTAGGGTTGAAATGCCTATTAAAAACCCCATTGTCAAATTCTTAAATGTTGAAAAAATGCTGAAAATAACTTACGTTATCTATGCAGATTTTGAAAGTATACTGTTACCCTAACAAACATGTCTACCTAATCCTGAGGCAAGTTATACAGTGCCATACCAGAGTCATGTTCCTATGAGCTTTGGTATATACGTTAAACCCTCACCGCCTGAGGAACACATAAAGACAAACCTTCCAAGCCAACCTGTTATTTATAGTGGACCTGATGCTGCAGAAATGTTTACGGACTGTTTGATCTCAATAGCTAATGAAATCGATCGCGTTTACAGCTTAAATATTCCAAAGGCCTTAACTCAGGATCAAGAAGCAGAGTTCCAATGTTCTGAAACCTGTTATTTGTGTCAAAATACCATTTACCAAAGAGGACAGGAAAGTTCGAGACCATTGCCATATTACTGGGGAATACCGTGGAAGTGCTCACAATAACTGTAATTTGAGGTGTAAAACACGTAACCCCGTTCCTGTGTTTCTACATAATATGAGTGGTTACGACGCAAATTTCATTGTAAAGCAATTAGGATGTACTACTGAGAGAGTGGATGTTATCGCTAACTCCAAAGAAAAATATATTTCCTTAACCAAATATGTAGGAAATATTAAGCTTAGATTTGTGGACACGTTTCGGTTAATGCCAAGTAGTTTGGAAAACTTAGTTTCCAACTTAACATCATACCCTGAAACAGAAAAGTACTTTGGAAAAGAAAATGCAATGCTCATGACTCGTAAAGGGGTATTTTGTTATGACTACATTGACTCATGGGAAAAGTTAAGTGAAACGTGTTTACCACCAAAAGAAGTATTCTTTAACAAAAAAAAATAAGTCAAGAAGATGTTAGTCAAGAAGACTCTGGACATGCCAAAAATGTCTGGAATCAGTTCAACATTAAAACTCTAGGGGTATATAGTGACCTCTACCTAACTTCAGATGTACTCCTTCTTGCAGACAGCTTTGAAACGTTTAGAAACAAAACACTAGAAACACACCGAGTGGATGCTGCACACTTTTTTACTTCGCCTGGTTTAAGTTTCGAGGCAATGCTCCTTTACACAGGAATTGAACTGGAATTGCTACAGGATTACGATCAGATTCTTTTAATCGAGTCTGTAATACGTGGAGGCATATGCCAGGTGTCTCATCGGTATGCTGAAACTAACAATAAATACATGGAAACCTATGATTCTGAGAAACCATCGCAGTTTATTACCTATGATGATGCCACCAACCAATACGTGTGGGCTATGTGCCACTCTCTTCCTTATGGTGGATTTCAGTGGGTTTCTCCAGATACCGTTGATCTAGAAAAACTAAAGGAAGACGATCCTCTGGGACACATTCTAGATGTTGATATTGATTACCCATCTGACCTTCATGATCTACACAACGATTTACCTTTCCTACCAGAGTGTACACAACCTAAGTATTCGCCTCTGAAAAAACTAATTCCTCATCTTGGAAATCGAAGGCGATATGTTGTTCACTACATGGCAATAAAACAGGCTTTAGATCATGGTGTAAAATTGATCAAAATTCATCCTGTGTTAAAGTTTAGGCAATAACCTTGGTTAAAGGCCTACATTGATTTTAATAACAACCTTCGAAAACAAGCCAAAATGATTTTTAGAAAAATCTGTACAAATTATTCAACAATGCCATTTTTGGAAAATCAATACAAAATATCCCTAAAAGAATAGACATACGTCTTGTGACAAACAGCAAAGAGGCAGAAAAGCTAATAGCAAAGCCGACATTTATTGACAGAACCATTTAAGGTCCTAACCTGACTGCTTTCCACATGGCAAAACGTAACATTGTATTCAATAAGCCTATATATATATTGGAATGTGTATACTGGATATTTTCATAAACTCTAATAATGTATTACCAACACTATTATGTCCTGCTAACCTATTATGGAATGAACAATCTTTAACTCATGTATATGGATACCGACTCGTTCATTTATTTGGTTAACACCCCAGGTGTATATCAAGACAAGTTGGATTTCCTAGAACACCTGGACACATCAGATTATCCTACTAATCACATATGTTATTCTACATCAAACATGAAAACGTTGGGGAAATTTAAAGACGAGGCTTGTGGACAAATTATAAAAGCATTAGTTGGACTTAGAGCTAAAATGTACGCTTTAGACATAAATGGTACAGAAATCAAAAAGATTAAGGGTATTAACAGAGGTGTTGTCAAAAATTGTATAAGCTTTCAAGATTATAAGGATTGTGTCATAAGAAACAATGTAAAAAGAATACCAATGAACCTTATCGCATCTAAACAACATGACATATCATCTATAAGACTAAATAAAATTTTTGTGTCCTGGTGATGATAAAAGAGTAATTGATGCTAATGGTATAGGTACACATGCCTATGGTCATTACTCAATCATTGACCATGCTTAAAGTGTTAAATTTTGAATATCAAAATCCTCTGCCTGCAACTAGCAAATACATAAACCAAACAATTTAGGAAATAAAACAATAGCACTACAAAATACAAAAAAACACAAAAGAAACAAGTAGTTTCGTGAAGAACTATAAAGCCTATTTTCATATATCCTACTTATGTTAATTGCCACTATCAACATACAAAATTTCAGTTTGGTTGCTGTAATAGATTCGTAGGTATTAAGAACCGACTAAATATTTAGGATGGTCGCCATGTTGGATTTTATATATGTAGGTCTTAGAGTTATGTACTGTTACATGCAGATTATTGTGAACGTGTAGTATTCAAACTTCAATCGCATAGTTAGGACACAAGCAAAAACAAGGAGATTTAAAAAATTTTCACAGCTGCCATCTTGAGGTTATGGAAACAATTGAAATAAATTAGATGCCAGTGGATTAAAATTCGTATACGGATTTACTGTACCTTCCAGCAACACTCTCCACTATCATTTCATTTCATCTGTCATTCATTTAATCATTGCCCCAGAGGAGTGCGTCAGGCCTCGGCAGCCGGCACAGTTCATATCCTCGCCGCTAGATAGGGGCTTCATTCATTCCATTCCTGACCCGGTCGGAGACTGGAAGCAGGCTGTGGATTTTCATTTCATAAGGATTTACTGTACCAAGTTTCACTGCACGCGGATGGTAAAATTGCGAGAAACGTCCATGTGAATATTTATAATTCGCGTCACCGCCATGTTGGATTTGTGATCACCAGGTTATTTAACGTCCTATAGGTGAACTTAAGTTCATAGCCCCTATGAACATTAAAAAATGCAGTTTGATGGCTAAAATAGATTCGTAGTTATTCAGTATCGTCTAAATATTTCGGATGGTCGCCATGTTGGATTGTTAAATGTATAGGCCATAGAGTCATGTACCATTATAGGAAAATTATTGCGTAGGTTCATTATTCAAACTTTCACTTCGATCGCATGACTACATCACAATAAATAAAATCTTAATTTTAAAATTCGCACTGCTGCCATCTTGAGGTTATGTAAGCAATTGAACTAAATTAGATACCAGTGGATTACAATGTGTATAAATATTTCCTGTGCCAGGTTTCAGTGCACTTGGAACATTAAATCGCGAGAAAGGTCTATTTTAAATTTTCAAATTCGCTTGGCCGCCATGTTCGTTTTGTAGTTAACCGGTTTTTGAAAATCTTATAGATGGACTTCCAGTAGTGCCCTTTATCTCCGTACAAAATTTCAGGGTTTTACCGCTAATAGTTTCAGAGATATAGAATGCCGGTGAAATATTTCGCACATCCGCCATCTAGTGATTATGTAAACAGTTGAACGAAGTTAGATGTCGGTGCATTACAATGTATATAAACATAAACTGTACCAAGTTTCATTGCGTTTGGTTGGTCAAATCGCGAGAAACGTCTATTTAAAAGTCGCAAATTCGCTTGGCCGCCATGTTGGTTTTGTAGTTACCAGGTTTTCAAAAGTCACATAAGTGAACTTATAGTAGTTCCCTCTATCACCATAAAAAATGTCAGGGTAATATCGGTAATAGTTTCGGAGATATTGAATGCTGGTGAAATATTTCGCACAGCCGCCATGTTGGATTGGTGAGTCGTAACAAAATTTGAAGGGCACGGTCAAGGTCGCCGGGAATAATGCTATGAACTTTCCGAGTTTCAATGAAATCACTCCAGCCGTTTAGATTTTATTAGGGGGGGGACACACACACGAATCACACACACACACACGCACACACACACGGACAAAAGGTGATCTCAGAAGCCTATTTTTTCAAAATTGAAAATGGGCTAAAAATGGTATTCATAATGAAAAAATAAATAAAATAGGAAAGAAAATAAAAACAACTGTACAATTTACAACAAAAAATAATATATATAAAATATTGAACCCTTGCAGAGAAGCATTTGAGACTCAGTTTCGGGGGGTGTAACAGTCCATTTCGTAAAGTTGTTGTTAAGCGCTTCTTATAACATGCAGGGTAACATATAACAAAATAACATGCAGGAAAACGTGAATACCAGAATTAAAACATATGAATTTAATAACAGATCAACAAATTTACACTATTTACAATAAAACAAAACAAGGTCTCCCAAATGACTCCCACTTGAATTAATAAAATGCCAAACTAGGTCTAATCTCAGGAGAGATACTAAACATCTGGACCAAATGTCCCAAATTACTACAATGACATGCGCGTGTGCGGCGTTTCTACATGCGTTACGGTGTGTACAAATTAATGCGAGATCCGTTACCATCCAGTAAACCTTCAGGGGACGAATCTGCATTGTCTGAGAGCTAGACAGACACGAGGAGCCAACTAAACACTAATTAAACTAATCCGACACTTCCTACACTAAATAAAACAAAATAATTTCCGCGCGAAATTGGAATCAAAGAATTGCCGTAACAAACGACATTAACGCCTAAAATTAGGACTTTTCAAATCAACACAAGTAAATTAACACGTGACCAAGCAAGAAAAATAGACATATGGCCGCTTGCCATTTTTACAAGAAAAATACAAATTACACCCAGCGGTGACACAACAGACAAATCTAACAATGAAATGAGTCATAGAAATCACTAGGCTCAAAGCCAACATTAACATCATAAAAACAAATATTTCATTTCATACGATATGCGGTAATTCGTAACGGACATGGCGAACTCCCAATTTAATTATGATCCAATGGCCATTTAAAACAACAGGTTTGCTACAGATAGCTTACAGGGGTCAGTCGGTCAGCTGGACTGCCTAAAAGATGAATCACCAGACATAGACGGGCGCAAAGTGGAATCTGCACATCTGTCAACCCACGTGTCAATTACCTCGACCTGCCGTGGCACTGGTTCGAGTCTCGAAGAAGCGTGCTCCCAAAAGCACATAATATACGTGTGTGTGTGAAAATAAAATATCTTAGCATTTCCCACGGAAATCCAAGAATCAGCACTGGACAAGGTACAGTTGTCTCTAAGAGCGCTCTGCCTTCCCATAAAATACAACCACAATATTATGAGGGCGGTAGGCACATCCTACCCTCATCACGAAGAATCAATACACACACTTTGACACCATACACACACCAGAATCACACGTATGGGTTTGACAGAAACCTGAAATAAAGGACATAAAATATTTTCCTCCGACTTGCGCTCCCAATCTATTCCGTGACTAAAGAACCTGAAAAGGACTCAAACAAACTAAAAAAATATAGAACTAAGGTGTTCTACAGTGACATCTTAATTTGTTGCGCTCGGCAACCCTAGTATGAATAAAAAATGTTCGTAAAACATCTAACAACTTTTACCCCCCTTTTCCTACTAAAAATGAACTTGAATAAAGCACCACTTGTCAACCGTGACGAGTTTCGCATTCGCATGGATAAAATCAAATACACACGCCGTGCATACTAATAATGACTCATATGAAAAATATACGATCAAGCAAACACTTTGGCCACGTGCCAACGTACATTTAAATATAACAGTGTCGGCGCACAAAAAATCTAAAATACTTGAAAAACAATGAATACAATATTTACAACGTTCACGCGTCTAATATAACTACATATTGAATAAAACAATGATTTGTACGTCACCGTGCAGCTTGTAGAACTCAACCTCCAACCCAAGGCATTTCCCTACGGGAAATCTACTCGTCCATCGTCGACGTATTCGAAGAGGCGTAGCACTTCATTCCACCAATCGACCTTCCAGCAGACATCTTGGCGTTGCTTCTTGGAAAGAAATGTTCAAAGTTATTAGTTTGCCTAGCTAGAATCGCTATGAGCTACTGACTTTCACTCACAATAAAGTCCTAGGCGATTACTCAACGTAGAACTGGCCCTATCTCGGCATTTGCTTAATCACACGCACAATACATCACATAAAATATAACACAAAAATTTACAGAAAATTACACTCTTCATTCGCCACGCAACTGGCTTTTAACGAGTCTCTCAAATATGTCTACCGCGTAGCGCTTATCTCGACTAGAGATCTGCCCTCCGCTAAGCGTGAACTCTGCTCCCTTGACCACAAAATAAAATGTTTGTCCTAACAGACGTGAAGTATGCTCCCTAGAGCTTGATAAATCGTGACTCAAACTGGCGTGACCGTTGCTCACCAGAACTCGATAAAGTTGTGTCCCAAACAGCTCATCACCGATCAATTTATTAGAAACTGACAGAACGGGGTGGAGTGGGGGCAATCTGTGAAAATAATCCGTAGTTTTCACCTCACAGACTTGGGACTAGTATCAATCTCCTTCTTTTCATCCAAACGTCTCATTGGACTTATGCGGAATTATATCGCATTGGCGGTTCTTCAGACACGTGTTTTAGCGCGTTTTTTTTAGGTACGCCACTCTCCGCGTGGCTTAGGCGTCCTCTCTCCTGATTTGCTGATTCAATCGTGTATCGGTTGAAACTTCACTTCTGGCACGCCCATAATGACGCCGACTCGGATGCGCATTCATACTGAATTTGTCCTTGAACTCGGCTTAACCGGTCATCGTCAGGAATAACTACCACGCTACTCCTGTTGCAATAATTGCGACACACTACCTGTCTACCCTTTGTCAATTTCAACATGTACTGCCTGGGCATCAGTAATAATAATAAAAAAAATATCATGAAGACTTATTGATCGGCAAATCAATAAGGGTTCAATATATTATGTGTAAATAGTGTACATGTATTTAAAATAAAAAAATATTGTATGGACACTGCTTGTACATTTTTTAATTACTACCCACCTTCCTCCACTCCTAATGCAAAATGAACATGTAAAACACAAATTGGAAAATCCATGTTTCCATATTGACAAAATAGAAAAAACATTAAACTGAAATTTTAAAAACTGTAAATGGGAATTTGGTAAATTGACAAATGTGTAAACAACAAATTGGGAAATCCATGTTTCTATAATCATTAAATTGAAAAACTTTAAAATGACATTTAAAAAACTGTAAATGGAAAATTGTGAAATTGATAAATGTGTAAACAACAAAATGCAAACTTCATGTTTCAATATTATGAAATTGAAAAACTTAAAACTGACATTAAATAAACTGAAAATGGGAAATTGGAAAATTGACAAATGTGTAAACAACAAAATGCAAAATCCATGTTTCCATATTATGAAATTGAAAAACTTAAAACTGACATTTAAAAAAATGAAAATGGGAAATTGGAAAATTGACAAATGTGTAAACAACAAAATGAAAAAAAAAATACTCGGGTGGGGTGGTGATCATGTTGTACAGTAGCCTATAGCATAAGGATAGTTGCATGTGCCCTTATATACTTTGTGTATATGCATTAGCCTTTGGATTAGCTTAAGTTAGGTTTGGTAAAGTTAGGTTTGGTGAGGTTAGGTATGTAACCTTGTTGATTACTCTTTTCGGAAAATGTAAAATGTAAAATCTAAAATCAAAAAATCTTAAATTTAAAATGTAGAATCTAAAAAAATACTAAAATCTAAAATACAAAAAAATCAAAAATGTAAAATGTAAAATCTAAAAAATGTAAAATGAAAAAATCAAAAATCTAAAATGTTAAAATGTAAAATATTAAAATGTAAAATCTAAAATCTTTAAATGAGGTTTCTGTGGGTTAGGTTAGGTTAGATTAGGTTATACCTATGTTTATTATTTGTGCTCTCACATTTGCTCTTATTTTTTTGCTCACACTTTTGCTCTCAATTTTTTTTCTCTCACTTTTAAGTTAGGTTAGGTTAGGTAAAGTTAGGTTAGGTTAGGTTTGGTTAGGTCAAGTTAGGTTAGGTTGGGTAAAGTTAGGTTAGGTGAAGTTAGGTTAGGTTAGGTTAGGTATGTGACCTTGTTGTTTACTCTTTTCGGAAATTGTAAAATGTAAAATCTAAAATCAAAAAATCTTAAATTTAAGATCTAGAATCTAGAAAAAAAAAACGAAAATCTTAAATACAAAAAAATCAAAAATGTAAAATGTAAAATCTAAAATATGTAAAATGAAAAAATCAAAATCTAAAATGTTAAAATGTTAAAATCCAAAATCTTTAAATGAGGTTTCTGTGGGTTTGGTTAGGTTAGGTTAGGTTATGTTATAACTAAGTTTATTATTTGTGCTCTCACATTTGCTCTCACTTTTTTGCTCACACTTTTTGCTCTCACTTTTTTTTCTCTCATTTTTAAGTTAGGTTAATTTAGGTTATGTCGGGTTAGGTTAGGTTTGGTTAGGTAAAGTTAGGTTAGGTGAAGTTAGGTTAGGTTAGGGTAGGTTAGGTGAAGTTAGGTTAGGTTAGGTTAGGTTAGGTAATAACTTAGTTTATTGTGTGTGCTCTCACATTTGCTCTCATATTTGCTCTGACTTTGAAATTAAGTTACGTTAGGTTAGGTTAGGTGAAGTTAGGTTAGATAAGGTTAGGTTAGGTTATAACTAAATTTATTATTTGTGCTGTTACATTTCCTCTCACATTTAGCTTTCATATTTGCTCGCACTTTTTTGCTCGCACTTTATGCTCTGACTTTTTGCTCTCACATTTGTTCTCACTTTGAAGTTAGGTTAGGTTAGGTGAAGTTAGGTTAGGTTAGGTGAGGTTAAATGAAGTTGGGTTAGGATGAATGGCAGAGGTATGAATTAAAACCCGCCTTTTCTCACTTTTGCCTTACAAGACTGAGTGTACCCCGTTCCACTACTGAGACCAGAAATTAAATTTCTTGGCAGAGCCAGGAATCGAACCCGGGCCTTCGCAGTAACAGCCAAGAATGCTAGCCACTACACCAAGTGGTTGACAATATAAAGCTGGTCTGGGTAGCACATGATAAATCAATAATTACCTAATAATAATAATAATAATAAATATTCCATTTAGCAACTACACGGCCGACCTCTCCCTGTGACGTCATGTACTGTCTCAGGGCGCGGAGGCTATTTGACATATTGGCCCTTGCGCCAGCTATGACTGTCCCCTATATAAGAATACCATAGGGCTGATTGCGCGTGGCGGCCATCTTGCGCATTAGCGCCTGCGCCAGCTTCGGCTTATATTACCTACTGATGACATCCGGCTCTAGTAATGATATTCAACAAGTTCGGATTGTAATTCAAAAACTGTCCGCAAATTTACTCCAAACATTATCCGCAGTTTATCAACTATCTGCACAGCCATGCAAACTATATCCGCATGACGGAAAATGTTGCGCATATCCGCATCCGCGCAGGTCTTTATAGATTCCTGCCATGTAAAAGAATCTTCCAATAACTACAATTGTGTGAAGCTAAATTTGTAGGTTAGATTTGATTATCGCTCTATGGATTTCTAACGTTCTACGACAGGTGCCGGTTGCGGTGGCATCTAGTAGTCAAGTTCACAGATAGGTGATAGGTGTCGTTGACGCTACCATTTGGTAGCAAAAGTAGGAACAACGGGAATTTGATCGTCTGCAGTCCTTACCTGAATTACATTTAACACACACCAATGCAGCCATCAAAATTAACACCGGTTATCAGACAGATTCTACACACACACAAAGTACACGGGACTAATGACCGACCGCGTGGCCACAGCCCCTAAACTGAGGAACCAACCAACAATAATGCTGATGCTCTTAGGACACTTCCTTCCGGTTTCTTTCCTTCCATCGGTTGAGAATACCAACACGATTCATAATCACAATCGCTAAGTGTTCTTACGCACAACGCCTAATGTAATGTGAAATGTTTTTCACTTTACTTTTACAACTGTAACTAATTTCAAAGAATGTGATTAAACTTGTCCACGCATCACATAAATATGAATCTGTAATATGTACATTGTTCTGAGTGTGTTCGCTATCAGTATCACTAATATCACTTTCATTGTCACTTTTATCACTTTCATCTGGCTCATAGAAACTGTCGTTCAAATGTTCTACCATTACGTCAGTGTTCAGGGCTGGTCTGTAAGTTGCAACGTCTAAGTATATTCTAGCTATTTCACTTCCTAACTCACACGTATTTCTAAACTACAGTATATATGTGATTGTCTGGTAAAATATTTTCAATCATATCACTCTGAACGTCGTGTACATTTTTATCGTTATCACTTTTGCTTAATACTGTGTCAAGAAACTCCCTTCGGCTTTTAGTCTCATGTCTTTTCGTCCATCTCTGTTCAGTTCCTGACGAGTACTCCCACAGTGTACTTTGTGAAGCGGCTTCCGTATGAATAAGCATTCCTGCATGAGAAGTATATCCATCTGTCGGCGCCGGACAACTTATTAAAGGAACAGCTTCTGGCTACAATTTAGGACCTTGCAGCTTTTTCATTTTCAAAGTTGCATTTCCTCATAGTCTGAGTTTTGAAAATGCACTGAACACACACGAGCCCCCTTGCCGGGATAGAAATGTTTCCTCTTGCAAAATTGTACCCAACTGCTAAATCTACGTGACGACTTACTTCAATTACGGTAGGAAATCTATGGAAATGTATTGCTTTCCCTCTACAGTTTCTGTTTCTACTAGTTGTGTACAGTCGTACACACTACAGGCAGGCATTTTGAAAAAAAAAAAAAAAACAGCTATCACACTCGATTATAATCAACAAACGGGGCTACATGACCGCGTTGTCGCAGCCCCTAAACTTAAGAACCAACCATAATCAACAATACTTATAAACGGAAGAGTGGCAACGCGCGTATTGTAACTATCAACTGAATGGAGCGGCTAGCTCACTCAGTGCTTACAGCGCAGTGACGTCATGACTACTCGTGTTTCCTCCGTTTACCGGCCTGCAGAGCGGCACACAGCAAAAGCAAATGTATACTTGAACACTGCCTGATACTTACTTAGATTTTGAGGCAAGTTGACTTTTGTGTTATGGCCTCCTTTAAGATTTATAATGTTTGTAATAGCGGAACACAGGTATCCGTAAGTGTAAAACTGTGAAATGTCATCCATCAAGGAATATATACAAGGGCGAAAAACAGTCCTGCGAGAGTTGTAGTCACGCCCGGTTCATGCTAGGCGACCGCAAGGTGATTGCACCATATTGTAAAGTACGAATTGTGTATGACTTATATTGTCTAATGTATCATTCCTGCGCACAAATGTAACTAGTTTTAGTGAGAAGGAAAATATATTTGTAAGCAAAGTGTATGCGGATATTGTGATGCCCACTTGCTGTTCTCATGAAGTGGTGCAATAGTAAATAATTTTTTGGATTGTGAAAGTGTGACTAATGGAAGTGAACCTCGTAGTTCCGCCCCATTAAACAACAAAAACGAACTAACTATGGAAGCGAGAATAACTATGGATACGTTCCACATTATCGCCACCATGGGCGAGATCGCTGAGGTGGAGACCAGGCCGGCTCATGTACGGGATGAAATGGATTGGAGAAATATGATAAGTACAATAATTTGTTTATTCGTTTGTCGGTAATTCATGGATGTTAACTAAATTCATAATATCAGGTTTATTTCCATTTAAATTTGCACATTAAGATTTTTAAGATGTTTCATTTCGTAATAATAATAATAATAATAATATCGTATGGCCTCAGGTGCCGGGTGCAAGCTTTGTCATTTGAGGGTAGCTTGCATGTCGAATTTCGTTGTTCCTTGAATCACTATAAAAGTCAAGGAAATTAGATATCTAAGCTCCTTGAACACTATAGCGCTTCTAGTAGAGAAATGAGGAACTTTGTGTTGGCGGAAACTCCGGAGATTAATTTTGCCATTATAAACACGGCCTACTGAATTCAAATGGGTTCTTTGACATGCCAACATCGTATTACATGCATGCCGTAGTTTTCCCGCCTTTCAAAAATCACTTACCACGGCCAGGAGCGAGCCTGCAATCTTGGCGTTAGTAGACCGACACGCTAACCACTCACTCACCGTGGCAAGCTTTTAATTTGGTTAATCATAGTGATTCGCCCAATACAGTTGACGTAAAGGTGTCGTAGATTAGCGTAAATAGACGTGAGAATCGTATCACTATAGGGAGGCACACGTTAGGATTTTACTATGTTTGTAAGAGTATGTATAGAATTTTACCCCTTGTATTTTTGCCCTGTATAAGGAAGAACAAAGCATGGTATTTGATATAGGTTCATTTCGGGCCAAAGTTTTATTTACTAATGACAAGATGTATTCATGTAATTGCATACCGGATGAACAAATATCCGAGGATTTAGTATGATATTGAAGGACCATGGTTGAAGTGATGAACTGAGTTATATAGTTTTACAGTGTAGTAATAACCAAAATTTACATAAGTAGCATTCAATAGTGTGAAGTACTTAAGAGCTAGTGATAACTGATTCTAGCTTCACTGATTATTATTATTATTATTATTATAATTATTATTATTGTTATTATTATTATTAAGTGAAAGCCTCCGTGCCTTAGGCGGCAGCACGCCGGCCTCTCACCGCTGGGTCCGTGGTTCAATTCCCGGTCACTCCATGTGAGATCTGTGCTGGGCAAAACTGAGGCAGATAGGTTTTTCTCCGGTTACTCCGGTTTTCCCTGTCAAAATGTCATTCCAGCAACACTCTCCACTATCATTTCATTTCATCTGTCATTCATTTAATCATTGCCCCAGAGGAGTGCGTCAGGCCTCGTCAGCCGGCACAGTGCATATCCTCGCCGGTAGATGGGGGCTTCATTCATTCCATTCCTGACCCGGTCGGAGACTGGAAGCAGGCTGTGGATTTTCATTTTCATTATTAGCCTACTTTTCACATTTTGCAAAAATTAGGAAAAAGTAGTCTTATGAGATCGGGCAAATGTGTGTCTGTCTGTCTGTCTGTCTGTCTGACTGTCTGTCCTTCTGTCTGTCTGTCTGGCTGTGTGTATGTCCCCCCCTATCAACTCCTAAACGGCTGCAGCAATCAAAACCAAATTTAGTATGAGTAAAGATGTGCACCGGAATAGCTCACGTCCATATTTGAAAATGATGTCAGTGCTACCAACTGCTGAAAAAACGCACTAGAAATTTGAGCTCCATGTTGGATATCCTGCAAGATATGCATAGGAGCTATTCCAAAATTGGCACACATATAGATAATACTATTTCAGTTTAATTTCCAGGAGGCCAACCATGACAGTGTTGCCAAAATAATTTTAAGCCTTCTGATAGTTCCAATGTTTAAATGCATATAACTTCTACACTATCAACTGGATTTCAACCAAATTTTGTATGTAATATCTGTACATAAACAGATATGACTGAGCGTATTCTTAAGAGCCACCAGGGCTGCCAACTGTTAATAATTGCTCTCTCTATTTTTTTATCCAAATACCAATATATCAGAATGTGTGCAATCCGACAGCTTTAAACTATGCACACGTATAGTACCTGACATGTTTGATTAATTTTGGAGTAACTTATATACGTCAGTTCTACCAACATGATTCTAAGCCTGCTGATAGGGCCAATTTTTAAATACATGTAACTTCTATACTATCAGTAGGATTTCATCCAAATTTCGCATCTGCTATGTGTAACATATCAGATATGACTATAAGTATTCTTCAGTGCAATCAGGGCTGCCAACTGTTAATAAATGCTGTCTATATTTTTTACCCTAATATCAATATATCAGAAAGTATGCAAGCCAACAGCTCTATACTTTGCACACGTATAGCACCTGACATTCTAGATTAATTCGGAGTAATTAATACAAGGCAGTGCTGACAACATGATTCTATGCCTGCTGATATGTCCAATTTTAAAATACATGTAACTTCTATACTAACAAATGGATTTCATCCAAAATTGGCACAACAAGATATCATAATATTTCAGATTATTTCTGACCAGCACACGCATGGTATTGTTGGCAACATGCTTTTACGCGTGCTGATAGATCCAGTGTCTAACTGCAAGTAACGTCCATTGGACTTCAACCAAATTTTGTATTCTGTACCTTAAGAGATGGAACTAAGAATATATTCAGTCACCAGGGCTGCCAACTGTAGTGCTCTATTAGGCTACATTATACCAGGTATATTTTGAACTAATTAGATATTTCGTTATTACCAACTTAATTTCGTCATTATTCTAGATAGGTTCATATTCTGTAGAATACTCATTGGCATGAAAAGTAGACTGTATAGTTCTTAACGGAACTCCTTGTTATTAAGTGCGAATGATATTATGGCCATACAAGTAAGATGCTAGAAGTAACGATCTATATATAATGGAATACGTACGGTAAGTAACAATCTTCGATAAAATACAAGTGAATATGCATGAAATATATAAGTGAATCTACTATGATATGAAGTAAATTAAGTTATAAATGCCAGGAAATAAGTCCCGAGGTGAGAACACATAATATAAGAGAATCTACGAGAATAATACGCGAAATCTATTGGCCTACGAACGCAGGTAAGCGAGTGCTATAAATAGGTGAATTAATTGGAATAATTAATTTTAGCCTACTTTTCACATTTTGCAAAAATGAGGAAAAAGTAGTCTTATGAGATCGGGCAAATGTCTGTCAGTCTGTCTGTCTGTCTGTCCTTCTGTCTGTCTGTCTGTCTGTCTGGCTGTGTGTGTGTCCCCCCCCCTATCAACTCCTAAACGGCTGCAGCAATCAAAACCAAATTTAGTATGAGTAAAGATGTGCACCGGAGTAGCTCACGTCCATATTTGAAAATGATGTCAGTGCTACCAACTGCTGAAAAAACGCACTAGAAATTTGAGCTCCATGTTGGATATCCTGCAAGGTATGCATAGGAGCTATTCCAGAATTGGCACACATGTAGATAATACTATTTCAGATTAATTTCCAGGAGGACAACCATGACAGTGTTGCCAAAATAATTTTAAGCCTTCTGATAAGTCCAATGTTTAAATGCATATAACTTCTACACTATTAATTGGATTTCAACCAAATTTTGTATGTAATATCTGTACATAAACAGATATGACTGAGCGTATTCTTAGGAGCCACCAGGGCTGCCAACTGTTAATAATTGCTCTCTCTATTTTTTATCCAAATACCAATATATCAGAATGTGTGCAAGCCGACAGCTTTAAACTATGCACACGTATAGTACCTGACATGTTTGATTAATTTTGGAGTAACTTATATACGTCAGTTCTACCAACATGATTCTAAGCCTGCTGATAGGGCCAATTTTTAAATACATGTAACTTCTATACTATCAGTAGGATTTCATCCAAATTTCGCATGTGCTATGTGTAACATATCAGATATGACTATAAGTATTCTTCAGTGCAATCAGGGCTGCCAACTGTTAATAAATGCTGTCTATATTTTTTACCCTAATATCAATATATCAGAAAGTATGCAAGCCAACAGCTCTATACTTTGCACACGTATAGCACCTGACATTCTAGATTAATTTGGAGTAATTAATACAAGGCAGTGCTGACAACATGATTCTATGCCTGCTGATATGTCCAATTTTAAAATACATGTAACTTCTATACTAACAAATGGATTTCATCCAAAATTGGCACAACAAGATATCATAATATTTCAGATTATTTCTGACCAGCACACGCATGGTATTGTTGGCAACATGCTTTTACGCCTGCTGATAGATCCAGTGTCTAACTGCATGTAACGTCCATTGGACTTCAACCAAATTTTGTATTCTGTACCTTAAGAGATGGAACTAAGAATATATTCAGTCACCAGGGCTGCCAACTGTAGTGCTCTATTAGGCTACATTATACCAGGTATATTTTGAACTAATTAAATATTTCGATATTACCAACTTAATTTCGTCATTATTCTAGATAGATTCATATTCTGTAGAATAATCATTTTCATGAAAAGTAGGCTGTATAGTTCTTAACGGAACTTCTTGTTATTCTAATGCGATAGCATCGCACAGGAGAAGGAAGTTAAGGAATTCACAATGCAATAATCTCTAACAGGTAGCGGGTTAGCGCGCTGACACTTTGAGCAGGGTCGCTTAAGGGACATCATTCATGGAGACTGCCAGTCTCTGCCAGCTGATCACCGCAAGTATTTGAAATGATTTGCAGCGATAGTTATTTAGGTTCAGTTCAAATCTGATATTATGTATGTTCAAACCATATGATCCTTGGTTCATAAAGTTCTATATGCCTGGTCAATTTAATATTACGGAAGGGTGCTACCTGGTAGCGACCTTGGGGTCTTTGGTTCATAACATAATTATTTTCTGTCCTGGGAAAATAATTATTGTTTATTTAATGAAATGTTTAAAAAATATCTTGAGGGTGTTTCC
The DNA here is from genome assembly GCA_946902985.2 of Meconema thalassinum. Taxonomy (NCBI): domain Eukaryota; kingdom Metazoa; phylum Arthropoda; class Insecta; order Orthoptera; family Tettigoniidae; genus Meconema; species Meconema thalassinum. The sequence continues at coordinate 63,487,350 of OX336390.1, read as the reverse complement.
ACGATAATTGTTAAACAAACATGCTTTGATTCTTTAGGAACGTGGTCTGCAAGATAGGGATACTCAGGAAGGAACGGGTGCCTCAGGAGTAACCCACCCATGAGATTGTTATAACCTCATTAGGAGCGTATTGTAAATACAATTTTGAGGAATGTTTATTTATTTCAGTGGTCGGAGAATTTATTGAAGAACATTCACCGTTGTTTAGCGATACTGTATTAATGTGATACGATTATTGGCTAGGAGGTTGAATTTGAATATTATTCTGATTTCCAATATCAGATTGTCATGTAATTTCTAATTTTTGTTCGAGATTCCCTTTTACATTTTGTAGAAGGATGCTTTCTATTATTGAAGTAATATTTTAGTTCCTAGTCGCATCTTTACATAAAGTTGGTTAACAGTATATCCATGAATTGCTCGACAGAGCAACGGATTCTTGGTTCGAGTGTTGCATTGTCGAACGTAAGAATCTGTGCCTAACTTGTCATATGTCCCTAAATAATTTTTATAATTTTGTAGAACTTGTAGAGATATTTCAAATAACGCTTCCATAAAATATGTTCGCAACGCTTCCATAAAAATAATGTTCAGAGTATTCATAAATTATGTACAGAAAATGCATAGTTTACATTCAGAATATGTATAAATAGATGACAGAATACTGTATATTGCAGTAATATTTGAAGGTTTGATATAATTGAACTAATTAAATTTGATTTGAAGTAAGCGTTGAATTAATCATCGAAAGGCACAGATAATGCATATTTATAATTAAATAAAAATTTGCATTGTAAAGAATTTCCAGGGGTTATGGAAACTGTTGACTTTCTGCCATACCACTCATTGAATACAATGTGTTGACGGAGTCTGATTGATTAATTGAGATTTGATAATCATGGTGCCAAGCTAACTTATGCATTTCATTAATTAGCCTACTTTTCTCATTTTGCAAAAATGAGGAAAAACTAGACTTATGAGATCGATCCGGGAAAAAGAGTGTCTGTCTGTCTGTCCGTCTGTCTGTCTGACTGGCTGGCTGTGTGTGTGTGTGTCCCCCATCAACTCCTAAACGGCTACACCTATCGAAACCAAATTTGGTAAGAGCAAAGATCTATATCTGAATATCACACGGCCATATTTTAAATTAACGTCAGTGCTACCAACTGTTGAAAAATTGCAATTGTAATTTGAACTCTATGCTGGATATCTCAGAAGTTAAGCATGCGAACTATTCCAAAATTGGCACACATATAGACAAGAGCATTCCAGATTAATTTTCAGAAGATCATACATGCCAGTATTGCCAACATGATTCTAAGTCTGCCGATAGGACCGATTTCTAGATGCATGTAACATCTATACTATCGATTGGATTTCAACCAGATGTGTACTACAGCATATATGACTGTGAGTATTCTAATGAGCCACCAGGGCAGCCAACTGTTAATAAATGCTCTCTCTATAGTTTAACCCTAATATCAATATATCAAAAAAGATACAAGCCAACAGCTCTAAACGTTGCACACGTATGCTACCTGACATTCTACCTTAGTTTGGTGTAACGTATATACATCAGTGCTGCCAACACGATTCTAAGCCTGCTGATATGTCCAGTTTTTAAATGCATATACTGACAAATGGATTTAAAACACATTTCGTATGGGCTTTGTGCACCATAACAGTTATAACTATGCGTATTCGTAAGAACGAGAAGGGCTGCCAACTGATAATAAATGGTCTCTCTATTTGTTTCATCCTAATATCAATATATCAGAAAGTATGCAAGTCATCATCTCTAAACCTTGCACAAGTATAGTACCAGATATTCTAGATTAATTTGGAGTAATTAATATACCTCAGTGCTGCCAACATGAATCTAAACTTTCTGATAATTTCAATTTCTTATTACATGTAACTTCTATACTAACAAATGGATTTTATCCAAAATTGTCACTATAATAGATCGTAATATTTCAGATTAATTCTGAGCATCACATACATGACATTGTTCCCAACATGATTTTACGCGCACTGATAAATCCAATATCAAACAGCATGCAACGTCCACACTATCCATTAGACTTCAGCCAAATTTTGTATGTGCATTGTATACCTTAAGGCATGGAACTAAGTATATATTCAGAGTCACCAGGGCTGCCAACTGTAGTAAGTTACTCTATTACTTGATTTCGTCATTATTCTAGATAGGTCTGTATAGATTGGCATCTATGTGAAATTTTAAGAAAAGTAGGCTCTTTAGTTCGTCACGGAACTACTTGTTTCATTATGATTTGATTTCCGTTATTAATTTTGGTGTTCATCAAGTGTTATGCTTGATTGATTTTATAGTTGATAGGATTATATAATCCCACAATTCTAATTAATTCTAATTAATTTTATTGTATGATTAATCAACATTCTGATTGCGATGAATTGACATTTAAGGATTTTATTAATCCATTATTTAGTTATTGTTCATTTATTGAGTGATTTTATTGATTTTTCGTTTATTTTATTGATTTTATGATTTCATTTATTCTTCTTTAATCGTATCGTCCAACTAAGGACCACGTTATTTCAACTGGCTTCTCTGGGCTTTGATCTTTGCTCAGTGTTCCTTCATACGTTGCCGGTGTTGCTCTTTTCTTTCTTCCGTCCACATCTTTCCCGTCTTCAATTTCGGTTTTTCTTGAAAACCCTGGTGGTCGTGTAGTTTCTTCCTGAGGGGATTGCGTTCTTGAATATCCCCATAGGTAATTTCCATCTCTTGCAGGTCACTTTCCACTTCTTCGAACCAGGCTGGCTTGGTCTTCTTATTAGCCTACTTTCGATTTTTGCAAAAAATGAAAGTAGACTTATGAGATCACTACAGGGCGAAAAAAAGTGTGTCTGTCTGTGTGTGTGTATGTGTGTGTGTCAAGCTGCTGTGGTGTCACTATTCTCTCTGCAAAAGCAAACCAACCCAGCATTTGCCTGGAGTTGAAAATGGGGAAACCACGGAAAACCATTTTAAGGACGGCCAACGGACGGGCTCGAACCCACGTCTGAGTCCTCTAAGAACTTTGGCCCGTGGCCTAGAGTTGCGCGCTAGCGAACATAGCTACTGCTGTCGGTGATTACACAACCCTGATTAATTCTAAGTTATTATCTGACGACTTTTAGATATAGCCTACCTTCTCTACCATCACTGCCACATCAGCGTAAATATTTATCGTGTTGGAAGACATTTTTCAGTGTTTCATTAGTAAGATATTACAAACGTGTTGACCGACTGAAAAGCATTAAATATCGATAGAAAAGAAAATCCAATTAATACTGTACTGGGATATATTTTAGGTTATATCTCCCCCAAATGAGTGAGAAGCAATTCACAAATCTTCTGGATGAACCGCTCACTACAATTTTCACAGTTTGTGTAAGGCTCCAATGAAAACAAAATTTCAAATGGATATGAATTTGAGAAACACTAGTACTAAACTACAATAAATCAAAATGTGTATCATACACACCAGCCAACTGTGTTACTGACAACAACTTGGAGCTTACAAAAACACAAGCAAACTACTAAAACAACGACCAAACGCAGAGTTATGATTTAGTTGTTACTTTCTCAGAGTGAAAGAAAGAAATGAATGGTTAAATGTGAAGCCCTGACAATATGATATCCTGATACAATTCTAATGGATACATGTTTCGAGCATGGACATTTTATAAGTCCTATGGAATCATTTAGAGCAAAGCATGATTGTGTTCATATCAATGCATACAGTTAAGGAAATGTAAGCAAGCTATAATATGTCTACAAGGTAAAGAACTTGCACAGACTCCCATCACCAGGTGGAGGGGATTAGTAGCAAGCTAGGCAGCAGTGGGAGAGTATTGTCTTCCAACCTCCTCTCATATAGCAGTCTGAAATGCACCCAGACTAGCCAAGCTTAGAGCAAGCTCTTTATCTTCAATATATATTGTAGCTTGTAGCCCTCTCATACTGGAGGTTGGCACTTAACATAGAAATTTGGTACTTATAGAATCGGGAGAATGGTAATATTGTTCAGACTATGAACAAGGGTTGGTCGAACAAGGGGTGTTAGTGTCTAATTTGGAAGGTGTGATCTAATGGGGTGAGTTTTGGTGAATGTGTGGGGACTTGGAATTGGGCGTGTGAATGGGAGCTTTGGTCGGGGGAAAGGCTCTAATGTACGGGGGTGGTGAATTGGGTAGATGCCCTAACCAATTAAGCTAATAGTGCTCGGAACGTGTATTGCAGAAGAGCGTTTAACTAACAGCTGACCGCGCACGGAGCTGCTTTTCAGCCGCGTGACTCACACACAGGCTGTAATAATGAACCTGGCCGCTGCTTATACAGCAATTCTGTAAATTAGGCATTGAGAGATCGGGGTAACGGGAATCGGGAAGTAAAAAAAGTGTGAAATGAAGGTGTACAAGTGATTGTGTGCGTATATGGTCACTGGTTTATTGAACCTTAATTGTTAATGTAGATCCCTCTGTTCAGGGAAGTGTAGCACAAATGTAATACAAGTTATTACAATAACAGTGTGGGTGTCAAATGGGTAGGAATACACTTGTAAAATCTGGTGTTAGGACTGAGACGCACACTTACCTCTTGGTGATAAATCAGGAACCAAACCTGCAAAGCCTCTGGCGGCGACAGATCCTGAGTTCAAGTTGGACCTCCTTCTTATTCGTCTCACGTTGCTTGGTCAGCATTCCCGAGTGTTTGGTGTGCTAGATTCTTCCAAGTGTGTCTGTATGTAATTGGGGCAAGGTGTTGGCTAACCACATATGTTAGGTGGCCGCCTCTTGCAGTGTGATAGAAGATGTATGAATTTTGCTGTATTTCCATCTTGGGGTAGTTTCTGGGGGTAGAAGAGGGTGTGGGATGTTGTGACGGAAGCGTGGTACTTGTAGAGTAGTGGATTAGTTTTAGATGCATTTGTAGATGTCCCACTTGTGGGTGTATGTGGGTTCAGTGGCGTAAACCACCTCTCCCTTTAGTGGTGCAAGTCCTGAGGGTGTAAACCCTCTGGGGCATGACAATATGTTGTAAGTGAAAGACTGTGTCCACCACCTGCACTGTTTTTCATTCAAAGATCAACTGAAGGAATTAATTTTTATGTAGTGCATAACACGATCCATCCCAGGGTTACAAATATATTCCCCCGCTAAAACATTTAATACCGGTAATTTAGTATCACATGAGCAATCATACGGTATGGAGTTTTTAATTGTAGGAATGTTCCAGTTCTTTCTTTCTTTCTTTCTTTCTTTCTTTCTTTCTTTCTTTCTTTCTTTCTTTTCTACGTTAACACAATAGTTAAGAATAGCATATAAAATACTAGCTGTACCCAGCTTGCGTTGCAATGCCAATCAAAAAAGAATTGACGTTGTAACTTTGTTTCTTGAAGTGTGATGTGTGATATACAGTATTGTAGTTATTTTTCCTTTGCCTCTATAGTATTGTAAAATGGATTTAATAATTCAGAAACATTCGTGGGAGCGTGCAAAATAACTTCCCAAAGTTTGATCGCAATTGGATGAATGGTTTACGAGCGCATAAGGGACTTCTTTGAAACGATTCGCACGTTGTCATTCATTTGTTGGATATACATGTGCGCTACCAACTGTGAAATTGATTTACTAAATCATAAACATTGATGGGAGTGTACACAACAACTCAAAAAAGTGTCATCGCAATCGGATAAATGGTATATGAACGCATACGGTACTTTTTGAAACGATTCGCACGCCGTCACTTATTTGTTGAAACTACTCGTGCGCTACCTATTGTAAAACTGATTTACTAAGTCAGAAACCTTCCCTGGAGTGTACGCAACAACTCACTCAAGTTTCATCGCAATTGGCAAAATGGTACATGAATGCATAAAGGACTTACACATACAGACAATCACGTAACATTGATTTTTGTATATAGAGATTTATAGGGAAATTTTCATTCAAGAACTTCCTGGTCTGTTACTCTGACCAACCCAGAATAAATACAGTATTCACAAGTGAACCTTATTTCATACAATAGAAAGCTACCATACTACATTTCACGCTACAGCTTTGGCTGGTCAGCCCTGTTGCACAGTCGAACACAGGACAGTCCGTGAGCTTCAGGCATGCGCTTTTCATATTCGAGTTGCTTTCCGCACAACTGATGACCCACATATCAACTGAGCTCCTTCATAGTGACTAGAATCAAATATATAGAAACATTCTTAGTTACAGTTACAAAAATAGTTAATGAATTAAATAAATTTTACTTTAATTGTAATAATTGGCCTTGTCTGTAGTTGCATTACAAATGCCTGGAAAAATAGGATCAACAAAAATTGGCTTTTGCATAGACCTAGCTCACGAAGTATTTCATTTAGAACAAGAAATTCCGTGACGAACTCTACAGCCTACTTTTCATGCCTATGATTATTCTACAGTATATGAACCTATCTAGAATAATGACGAAATTAAGTTGGTAATATCGAAATATCTAATTATATCAAAATATACCTGGTATAATGTAGCCTAATAGAGCACTACAGTTGGCAGCCCTGGCGACTGAATATATTCTTAGTTCAATCTCTTAAGGTACAGAATACAAAATTTGGTTGAAGTCCAATGGACGTTACATGCAGTTAGACACTGGATCTTTCAGCACGCGTAAAAGCATGTTGCCAACTATACCTTGCGTGTGCTGGTCAGAAATAATCTGAAATGTTATGATATCTTGTTGTGCCAATTTTGGATGAAATCCATTTGTTAGTAGAGAGGTTAGATGTATTTTAAAATTGGACATATCAGCAGGCATAGAATCATGTTGGCAGCACTGCCTTGTATTAATTACTCCAAATTAATCTAGAATGTCAGGTGCTATACGTGTGCAAAGTATAGAGCTGTTGGCTTGCATACTTTCTGGTATATTGATATTAGTGTAAAATAAATATAGAGAGCATTTATAAACAGTTGGCAGCCCTGATTGCTCTTAACAATACTTATAGTCATATCTGTTATGGTACATATAGCACATACGAAATTTGGTTGAAATCCAACTGATAGTATAGAAGTTACATGTATTTAAAAATTGGTCGTATCAGCAGGCTTATAATCATGCTGGTAGTACTGACGTATATAAGTTACTCGAAATTAATCTAAAATGTCAGAATATACGTGTGCATAGTTTAAAGCTGTTGGCTTGCATACTTTCTGATATATTGGTATTTGGATAACTAAAATAAAGAGAGCAATTATTAACAGTTGGCAGCCCTGGTGGCTCTTAAGAATACGCTCAGTCATATCTGCTTATGTACAGATATTACATACAAAATTTGGTTGAAATACAATTAATAGTGTAGAAGTTATATGCATTTAAACATTGGACATATCAGAAGGCTTAAAATTATTTTGGCAACACTGTCATGGTTGTCCTCCTGGAAATTAAACTGAAATAGTATTATCTACATGTGTGCCAATTTTGGAATAGCTCCCATGCATATCTTGCAAGATATCCAACATGGAGCTCAAATTTCTAGTGCGTTTTTTCAGCAGTTGGTTGCACTGACATCATTTTCAAATATGGACGTGAGATATTCCGGTGCACATCTTTACTCATACTAAATTTGGTTTTGATTGCTGCAGCCGTTTAGGAGTTGATAGGGGGCGACACACACACAGCCAGACAGACCGACAGACAGAAGGACAGACAGACAGACAGACATTTTCCCGGATCGATCTCATAAGTCTACTTTTTCCTCATTTTTGCAAAATGTGAAAATTAGGCTAAAAATGCTTATATAGGGTATTAAAACAGATTTGGGGTATGACACAACAACATTCCCTAAAGGGAAGAAACGTCACGAAGCGTGGGGAGTGGAAGGGTTTTACGTAAGTTGAACATCACAAACACAGAAGAAATTAAACAAATCATCACTTTGGAATCCCATGTTTACTAAATCAGAAGTAATACACTGGGTGAGGATAAAGATGAGGGGGATGGATGAACCTAACTTAATCCTTGACACACTAGGGTCACTAAGCTCAAAGTTGAAGGAAATAAAGTCACCTTCATTTAAAGAAAGAAAACATTAATATTGATAGGTGAAAATGCTCACGTGCTCACGTAAGCATGTGCTTTTACAAGTCCTTGATTTATGGCACGTAAATGATCCTGCCACTGCAATTGGCAGTGTGTAGCAACATTTGTAGGTTTTATTTGGGTATTTAGAAACGCTCTATTAAGTTCCAACGTTCGCCATTAGGTATCAGTGACATTAGCAGCTGGTAGCCAAGAACGGAAATACTTGAAATTGAACTTGTTGGGACCTCTCAGGCGTTCAATCAAAAATACCCAGCTTATGGCCATTGGCTGCAATTCATATATAATGATAATAATAATAATAAAAATAATAATTCACTACACTGTGTGTGGCAACAATTGTGCCTATACAACAAAAAACAGATATCAGAAATGCCTCTTGTGTGTGCATTGATAGAAAACGTACTCGGGACTCAGCTAAAATATGGTTCATCTGCAGTCAAACTTAAACTAATTAGCTTCACCACAATAATTAGTGATTATCAAAACTAATTCACTGAATTGACTGGCCGCGTAGTGCAGCGGTAACTTACTCAACAGCTGTTCCCCAAGTTGCAGAATCAATCCTGGCGCAGTCAGTTGGCATTTCAGGGTGCCGTGCCACGGGGCCATGTTGGTAAATTTACTGGTATGATAAGGATCCCTTTCAGGGCGAAATTCAAGCACCCGGCGTTTCGTTAATCCTCAGTGGTTAATAGGGACGGGTACCAAGTGCAATTTCAATTTACTGAAAATTACTTCACTTGGAGCATTCAACTGGAAAACAGGGTTTATGTTTACTGTTTACTGTTGTGTGGAGTGTTAGTGATGCATTCGCTTTGTCACCAACTCAAGCACAATACCGAGGACACATACAACGTATCCTAGCCTTACAACGGACCGTACCGAGTGTTTCCTGCGCACGCCCTAATGTCAGAGTGTATGTCTGCGAGTGTATGTATGTGGAGGAGTATGTCTGCCCCAAACCTTAATAACAATTCATAACTGGAAATTATTATCAAATGACGAAACTAATCCAATTTGGTACAAGGATAGCTCTGGTACTGGGCACCTAAATGTCGTCTTCAATATTGCCGCCATCTTAATCAAAACGAAATGGGGGCAAGTCAAGTGTTCTAAGCTTATAATTATAGAATTCCGCCTAAACTAAAAATCTGATCTCTACCAATATTAAGCTTCCATATAAAAACCGTCGTATGCTTACATTACATGGTCATCACACCAATTCTTTCAAGATGGTGACTGTGAAACTAATTCAAACTTTTTAAACCAAAAATTATGGTCCTACAAAGATATGTTCACTGTAGTTCGCATTCTGGTAGCCTTAGTTAATGACCCTCTTTTACTTTATGAGAAGGAATAAAACGCGTGGCTGCCTTCTTGAAATGAAATATCTCAATATTCAAGAGCTAAAACAACGAAAAGTAGTGACAACATAGGACCGTAAAACTGACCGTGAATGCCCAAGAGAGCCTGTCTTTGACACCCAACACATTAAAAGTGCACGAGACGAGAACTTGCCTTTGACACCCACAACATTAACAGTGCACGGGACGAGAACCGGCCTTTGACACCCACAACTTTAAAAGTGCACGAAACGAGAACCTGCCTTTGACACCCACAACATTTAAAGTGCACGGGACGACAACCTGCCTTTGACACCCACCACATTAATATTGAACGAGGCGAGAAACTTCCTTTGACACCCACAACATTAAATGTGCACGAGACGAGAACAAGTCTTTGACACCCACATCATTAAAAGTGCACGAGGCGAGAAACTTCCTTTGACACCCGCAACATTAAAAGTGCATGAGACGAGAACAAGCTTTTGACACCCACATCTTTAAAAGTACATGAAATGAGAACCTGCCTTTGACACTCACCATATTAGAAGTGCACGAGGAGAAGAACCTGCCATGACACTCACCACATTAAAAGTGCACGAGACGAGAACCAGCCCTTGACACCCACAACATTAAAAGTGCACGAGACGAGAACCAGCCCTTGACACTCACAACATTAAAAGTGCACGATACGAGAACCAGCCCTTGACACCCACAACATTAAAAGTGCACGAGACGAGAACCAGCCCTTGACACCCACAACTTCAAAAGTGCACGAGACGAGAACCAGCCTTTGACACTCACAACATTAAAAGTGCACGAGACGAGAACCAGCCTTTGACACTCACAACATTAAATATGCACGAGACGAGAACCAGCCTTTGTCAACCACAACATTAAAAGTGCACGATACGAGAACCAGCCCTTGACACCCACAACTTCAAAAGTGCACGAGACGAGAACCAGCCTTTGACACTCACAACATTAAATGTGCACGAGACGAGAACCAGCCTTTAACACTCACCACATTAAAAGTGCACGAGACGAGAACCAGCCTTTGTCAACCACAACATTAAAAGTGCACGAGACGAGAACCAGCCTTTGTCAACCACAACATTAAAAGTGCACGAGATGAGAACCAGCCCTTGACACCCACAACATTAAAAGTGCACGAGACGAGAACCAGCCTTTGACACTCACCACATTAAAAGTGCACGAGATGAGAACCAGCCTTTGACACTCACCACATTAAAAGTGCACGAGACGAGAACCAGCCTTTGACACTCACCACATTAAAAGTGCACGAGACGAGAACCAGCCTTTGACACCCACAACATTAAAAGTGCACGAGACGAGAACCAGCCTTTGACACCCACAACATTAAAAGTGCACGAGACGAGAACCAGCCTTTGACACACACAACATTAAAAGTGCACGAGACGAGAACCAGCCTTTGACACTCACCACATTAAAAGTGCACGAGATGAGAACCAGCCTTTGACACTCACCACATTAAAAGTGCAGGAGATGAGAACCAGCCTTTGACACTCACCACATTAAAAGTGCACGTGATGAGAACCAGCCTTCGACACCCACCACATTAAAAGTGCACGAGATGAGAAACAGCCTTTGACACTCCCCACATTAAAAGCGCAGGGGACGAGAACGAAACTTACGCGCCCACAACATTGAAAGTGCCCGGGACGCGAGCAGCCTTTGACATATTGGGCCGTAAGCAATCGCAATGGACCTATTGAAAAAGAAGAGCATTGGCAGATACGTGGTATTGCGTCTTAAGGGAAGATATAATGCTTGAAAGCCAATGTAGGCTATATATTAAGCAAATGGTCTCAATTTTGTGGGGCTAAAATCTCTCCTCTCATCTCTCAACCATCCTGGAAGTGTTTTTCCTTGGATTTCTGCTTCTACGCGAGGCAAATTCCGGGATGGTTCCTAACAAAAGGCCACGGCCACGTTCTTCCCAATCCCCACCTCAATTACAAATACACTCTTTTCTACATCCTCCACAATAACGCAGGTTATCAGACGAATTCTACACACACCTAAGTACACCCCTCAAACGATGCATAAACAACAATAGGATAATCAAAATAGCAACGTGTATGTGGCATTTTCAGTCAAGCCAAGAAAATTACCATGTTTATATTACCAGTGAGATTCTGTTTAACATTAGTTTGTTGTCCAGCGTGTAATTGATACCATTGTTGCGCCTAAGAGGACCGCGCGTTTCTGTCGATTATGGCGGATGTGCAGCCAATTCATTTTTTTTCATAGCGCTGGAATCAGCTTTTCCGTTCAATCGAAACGAATTATAGGAGAAATATTAGTAAGCAACTATTTTGTGCAAATGTTACGAAAATGTAATTCAGTATTATGTCGTAAAATGTAACGTTAACTGTAATATAATTACTCTTAACCAACCTTGAAGAAACTCTATTGGAATATAGAATTTCGCAATTGGTGTTGAGGTCCTCTTTAAAACACCACACATTTTCTCGGGAGTCCTCCAGTTCCCCCAAATAGCACCCCCCCTTTGTGTGTTCTATCAGTTCGTAGTCAGACTGAATGTCGGTTAAATCATGCAGGTAGTACCCACAATAACCCCATGCAGCCCTATATTGAGGCGTACTAGGCAAGATGATCAGTAAGGTAGTATGCCATTGCTCTCCTCAATGAGGTATTTCAGCAGTGCTAACCCTAATAGCAGAATATATGTCAGCATCCACACACACACTGTCTGCGTCCTAAACAAATACGTTACCCAGCACCGTCCATAAATCAGTAGTTCCATATAATCTCAGCCATGAATAAAATAGAAAATCCTCCTTTTACTCTAGACTGTGCCAACTGACAAACGTATACTGCATTCGTCGACATATTCAACAACAGGAATAAACCATATAAATGAATGCAGTATTACAGTAGGAGTCCCTTCATGCAGTTGGCATTGTTGTATGGAGTGTTAGTGATCCATTCGCTTTGATACCAACTCAAACACAAAACCGAGGACACATACAACATATCCTAAAAACAGCAGATAGAAGGCTGTCTGCAGATGATTCAGTGTGAACTGTGCCGGGTCCGCAGATTCTACGCTCGAATGTTTGGTCGGAAGAATCATTTCATCCCATTTCCTGTGGAGCCCAACTTCATTCACAAGCACACAAATCTCCGAAAACACTGCTGTATACGGAGAAAATGCCGGAGTAACGTGGCCGAATAGCATTCCTTCAATAGTTTCCTTCATAACATGTATGGTGTATTCTCCCTTGTAAACATTCTGCTTCCGTCTGATTTCATAATTAGCTGAAGTTTCGGGCAAAACCAGGGACACATTTTTATTGAATGTAACTTTATTAAGATAATCACCATACGTGCCGACACCCGCATCAGAAAGTCTCCCAATTAACACTGGGTTAATAGTTTCCAATAAAGATGTTAGCGTCCTCCTGAAACCCGTAGGGTGGAGTATATTCAGTCCAGAATCATAGAGATCTTGAAATGTGTTAATTTCAGGATAATATTTGGTTGCAGTAAGAATACTTGTGAGAAGGCCTTGAAAGGCGTTCGTAACTATGAAACTGAAGAGCACCCAGAATAGAACAACCAGCCTGTCACACAACACACTCGGCAGAGTTGGCAAGGAAACCGACAAGAAATAGGAGAAGGCGTAGAGTAAATTGGTGGAGAAACTCACGGACATTCTGTTGAGACGTTGAATAAGATACCACAATGTGGCCAATAATGGTATGCTACAGAGAATAAGTGACCAAGTTATTTTGTCAAAGGGAAGGAACAAGTTCTGATATTGAGGAATGCATTTAGCTGCAGGCACTAAGAATGCATACCTATCGTAAGTGATTGGGTGGATAAATTCTATATACCTACCAGAAGTCACACCATACTTCGATACTGATAAATCAAGCAATCCATCTCTTAAAGATTGAAGTTCATATGTTTGCTCAATATATAGTGGCACTCCATTAATGCGACAAAGAAATGCTTTGAGAATTTCTCCCATTGCTCCTCAACCCTCAAAACCTTGGGGGGTTACTTTTAACATAAATTTGTAATTTGCATCGATTTTTATGGCATGGCCTTGTACATTGAGAGGTTGATAAGAGTATAGTACGTTAATAGCTTCGTTACGTACTTCCTGAACAACAATAACTCCTCCAACTCCAAAAGGATTGTAGGTGAATATCTTGATGTGCTCCTTCTCTCCGCTTGGTAAGGTAGATATAGACACCACCACATTCAGTATTTTGTAGCGCCATAACACTTGAAAGACAGAGGACTCACAATTGTCCATATCAGAAGTAATGAACACGAGGAACCTTCCTCGGGGGTTCCAACCGTTCAGAGTACTCAGATGGGCGACACTCTGATTAACAATGTCCCTGGAACACTCGTGAAGAAAGATGAGATATGAGTAACTCTTGGAGAACTGTTCCTTCCTCAGCAGTTCCTCACCTATTACCAACTGCAACCCAGTGTAACATCGCTTGTGTATCAGATGTAGTAATGTTGTGGAGACAGAGTTGAGGTTATGTATGTCTATGTACACCGTTAACATATTATCTACGTCATATTTGTTGGAACCATGGATTAATGCAGAGACCAGTAGCGAGTAATTTTGAACATTACTTTTGGGTTGGTAATCTTTTGGTTCAAAGATACTGCTCGTTGAAACCTGGCTTATGGATATAACTGCCAAGAGACTGAACCACGCCAGGTACTTCATCATATCCGTGTGAATCTGTAACAAACGATTAAAGCATTTTTGTAGCGAGGGTTATTTAGGCGTGAAACATATTGGTTCATAAGCTGACTAGCAAGGAATATGTGATAAAAATAAGATGATAATGATGTTGCTGATGGCAATGATGTTTGCTTTCGGGAAAGAGCTGCCTTGGTATAATCCAAACACAGTAGCTATCGTGAGCATTGTGACAATTTTGGTCACTGGAACCATTCACATCTACTAATATCATGAGAAAAGTACGGTGTAGTAGAGATTATGAATCGTTCCTGTTGAGCAAGATGTCCTTGACTATTACCTTACGTGCGTTTGCCATGTTGTCTATTGATCTTGTCCTTCTGTTAATTATACCGTGAGGAAATAGCAGGAATGCTCTGGAGTCTTAAAGAAAACTGGAATAGCAATTGCTGCTGTTGCTTCTGATGATGATGATGATTATTACATTGCTGTGATATGAAGTCTAAATTAGCGGATACAAAATTGTATCCGTATGAATGTGTAACAAACAGTTAAAGCTCTCTTATAGTGAGGGTTATTGAGGCGTGAAACATAATGGTTCATAAGCTGACTCACAAAACACTCCACAGAATAAAGAGGGTCTATGGAGTCTAGCGATTGCTGGATGGCCGAAGAAAACGTTAAATAATATTGATGGACTGATGACTAATTATCCTTCCATAATTAACCTCTGACCGATGTTATGGTCTGGAACGTCATATTTAGATGTCAAGGAAATGAGATGTTGTTGTTGTTGTTGTTGTTGGTTCATATGCGGGGCTTGGACTTTGTAATCATTAATCTCGCGTAGTTAGGAGTGTGTAGAATTTTTGTGTTATTTTGGTGACTATAATAGTGTGTGTAAGAATTGAGAGGTAAAGGACAGTGGAGGAGGCGACCGAGGCCTTAAGTTAGGAACCATCCCAGCGTTTCCCTCGAGTAGAAGTGGAGAACAGTGGAACAACACTTCGAGGATGGCTGATGTGTGTTATATTTTACCAATTGTTCAGTTTTGATAAGACTCGAAAATTACATGTTCCTATTCGTTTTTGAATATTAGCCCACTTTCGATTTTTGTAAAATATGAAATTAGACTTATGAGTTCTACACAGGGCCAAAATAAGTATGTCTGTGTGTGTGTGTGTGGGATTTTGTATGTCTGACCCCCCCCCCCCTATCAATTCAAACACGGTGAAACCGAATTGAATGAAATTTGGTACAGGGAGCAAAGGGCACCTCAGTGTCATGTTTTATATCGCCGCTGTCATGATTGAAACGTAATGGCGGCCACCCTAATGTTCAAAGCTTAAACAAAATTACAACTAACCTAATCATCTGATCTCTACTAAATTTTGCAACAATATACCTTCATGTGGTACGCGTCTTTGGACCGAAATACAAGGTCATCAGCCCAATAGTTTGCAGATGGCGACCGTGTACGTGTGCAAATCGATTCCCCCTATCAATTCAAACACAACGAAACCAAATTGAACCGTCTTTGATACAGAGGTAGCACTAGCAAGGGACATATCAGTGTCATGTTGTATATCACTGCCATCATAACAAAAGAGAAATGGTGCCCACCGAAATTTTCTGAGCTTAAATCAAATTACGACTAACCTAATCATCCGATCTCTACAAAGTTTTTCAAAAATGTACCTTAATGTGAGAAGCGTCGTTTGCCCATACTGCAAGGCCATCAGTCAAATAGTTTCAAGATGGCGGATGTATGAATCATGTTAGTATTATAGCCAAACCTTAACTTACGATTCAACAAGGCCTGGCCATACCAAATACGTCCATTGTACATCGGGAGGTTTAAACTGTCCTCAAGAAGGTGACCGGTAGGATATTAGCATTTTTAAATAGAATAACTCATGACTTGCTCGTCTTATTTTCCAATAATTTTACAAAAATGAAATTCTAATTTAAACAGATGACGGCTTCTCTTCTACACAAAGTTTAGGACCGGGCAAGTGTTTATCGTATTAGCAGTACAAGTGTACGACGGATTTTGAAAACAGCTAAGTGGAAAGTTTACATCCCACGATTACTGCATGCGCTTAATTAGGATGATCCCGATCGTTGAATGTAATATTGCGAATGGTATCAGCAAATGGTCACCCAAGATGAACAAATTCTGACGAAGTTAGGGTGGTCTGATGAAGCCCAGTTTAAACTTAATGGAACAGTGAATCGACATAACTGTGTCTACTGGGCTCCGGAAAATCCACATGTCCATGTGGACAAGGCGGTAAATCTACCAGGGGTTAATGTGTGGTGTGGACTGTCGTCGAGGGGCTTACTAGGACCCTTTTTCTTTGATGGTACTGTCACTGGAGCAGTGTACTTGGGATTGTTACGCACATTAATTTAACCAGCTGTACGTGCGCTTTATGGAGCCGATGATGAAGTCTTCTACCAACAGGACGAGGCGCCACCACACTACCATCTAGCAGTAACGGCTTTCCTGGATGACAATCTGCCGGGACATTGGATTGGACGATGAGGGACCATTGTGTCCCCCCACGGTTGCCAGATCTTACCCCTATGGACGTTTACTTGTGGGGAATTGTGAAATATCAAGTATATCGACGTAAGCCGCGCACGCAGGAGGCCCTTCGCCAGGAGATTACAGCGGCAAGTGCAGCGGTCCCCATTCAAACATTGACGGACGTAGTTGCAGCGACCGCTCGTCGTTCTGCTATGTGTCTGGCAGCCAACGGTGAACATCTTGAACATCGCATGTAACCATATGTTTAACTGAAAACAGTATTACATGTGTAATCAAAATTTAAATGCAAAAGAAACACAAAATAAACAGTTTTTGTTCCGTCAAGAGTGTAGGCCTATACATTTTTCTGGCGGACTCTGTATTTATAGATCTTCCTAATAAAAACACCGTGGCTTCGGGTTGACAACTTGTCTTTTAACTACGACTGGCTTCGGAATGCTCGTTTCTGTTCTATTTGAAGGTCGACTATTCGATACGATTTCCCATGATATTGCCCCAAGAATTCAGTCATTTTCGACATGAACCTCAGAGCCGTTGTCGCTGTGTTAATATGTCAGCCATGCTTCAGATGTCGATCACTTACTGGCGTCTATTGGCCTGGTCGTGGGCCAGGAATGCTTTGTTAGTTCTTTACAAAAACTTAATCAAAATCATAAATAATTTTTCGAAATAACCTGTCACTAAGAGTCGCCTGGTTTTGCAATGTGCACTCGTAATTCGAGTTTATGAAGGACTGCTCGATGACATAGTCCTGAGCTCCCAGTTGACCGGAAAGTGAAAGTGAGCATTGATGACGCGATCCTCGTGCTCGCCGGTATGGTCTCTTTTGCATTTTATATCCTAATCGATGAAATAGATTTGCCCCGACCTCGAATCTTCCAACTTAAGGAGAGGGATGTAACCAACTATGCATTGCTGGATGTAAAATTTCTCCAAAATCATAGCAAATGGAAATTTTGCATAGTTCATTAATGATGTTTTTGCTATGTGGCAAACAGCAGCCATCCTCATTGGCAAAAAAACGCCACTATTAAAGCCATTGAAAAGAGTTTGTAACATTCCCTTGTTTAGGTAAACTTGACGACGTAACTGTAAAATGCTGGCTGAACTTTTAACTAGATAAATATTTGTCACTATGTATAATTTCTTGAGAATCGAAGGCCCGTTTCATGGAAAAAAACAAAACAACAATGACATTACAAGTGTAACCGAAATATCAATGAAATCACATTGAAATACATAATGGACCAGTTGTTTTCCTTTTAAACATAACTAGACCTCCTCGTGTTGAAGCGGCTATAATTCTTTGGTTCGATTCACGATTCTGTCAGGAGCTCTTATTCTGTTTTAAGGCTGGAATGTGGTATTCTTAACCTTGTGAGGTAAAACTGAGAATTGGTGGATCCGATTTCCACCTCAGCCATCCTGGAATTAGGTATTCGTAATTTCCCACTTTGTCTTCAGGCAAATGCCTGGATAGTTCCTAACTTAAGGCCACGGCTGCCTCCTTCACAATCCTCACGTGAATAACTCCAATCCTTACGTGAATTACTCCGATCCTCACCTGAATTACAAATGCACACGCAACTGCAGACAGCACAATAACACAGATCATCAGACAAATTCAGGTCTGATGACTAATATGTCCCAAGCCCCTTCAATCATTTACAAACAAAAAACTACCTGCGATTGGCATTGAGTGTGTAAATCATGTTTCGTAGAGTAATTTCGGTGAGTAGTATCCAGTTTATGTTTGATTTGATGACCCGGATCTGATGATGTGCACTTGACGACCGAAACATGTCTTCCTTGTGTCCACATGTAGAACCTTTTCAGGTAGAATCTCATATTTCCCGCTTTTAAGATTCGTGTCGACCGACTATAAGTTAACCATGAACAAGTATTTGCTTAGCACTAATTCTACAAGATTTGTTCAATCCATATTCTCAGGATTACACTTTCCCGGTGTTCTCTGAGTGGGTCATCACACAACAGAAACTTACCAATAGGAAGCTTGCGTTGCTACATGGAAGAGTATGGATTACTTCTCAAAATGAAATACTAATTATTAGAGAAAAAGTAAGAAATAAGATTGATGCTTACCGTATGACACACTGAATGCAAGTTGACTGACACTTTCTAATTACAAAGAAATCGAACTTCGTAGCTGTACTGATCTGGATGTTGCTTTAACGGGCGAATCATTGAAGTCATTTCCCCCATTTGCTCCTCAGTTAAAATATTCTCTTATAATAATCCTTTGTCTCCGAAATGTTATGTGCACACATCGGCCGAACAATACATTCGACTGTTTGGTTCAATTGTTACATTTACAGGCCTCATCGTGTATTTCGATCGCCCTTGATTCATAAAAAAACATTAATTAAGCCAAGTACTATTCTTTGTTAGACTCTTAGCACGTGATAATTATCTGAAAGTGTTTATTTTACTAAGTGGAGATATGCGTGGCTAATCGCTCCACGTAGGTGGGCTCCCAACTGTCTGTGTGTATTGGTAATATTAATAACTAGCATTACCCGTCGCGGCTTCGGCCGTGAATATTCTAGTTGTAAAGAGTGCACTTAGCAAAATTCTATCATGAATGCTATGACTGATGCTATGATTTAAATTGCTGAAACAAAACCCCGATCCTGAGTATTACACATGAGAAATTCGAAGTCTAAAACGGAAAATTAGGAAATTATACAATAAAAGACATGATAGTGACATGTATATGTTGAAATTTAAGTCCTTATCAAGAGAGCTCGTCTTAAAAGAGAGGGCTGCTCATGACAGTTATATGCAAGGTTTACTTGGTTCGGGAGGTGTTGGGTGGAAAAAAATTTACAGTTATGTTAGGAGAAGAAAAGGAAATTCAAATAATTTGACGATGATAATGTCCGGTGACGGTAAATTAATTACTGAGAATCAGGCCATTGCTAATGAATTAAATGTCTTTTACGGTAGTGTGTTCAATAAATCCAATAGATGTGTGTTGGACCTTAACGACGAATCAGGGGCTCCCCTGTTCCAAATAAACCAGTCAGCAATTGTAAAGCTATTACAAAAACTACGTTTCAATGTATCAAAGGGTCCTGATAATATTGTTAGTTAAGTACATAAACTAGGAGGTAGGTCCGTGGCACGATACTTGGAGGTGATGTTTAATGTGTCCATAAACAATGCGCAAATCCCAGATGACTGGAAAAGAGCTACGGTAGTCCCAATCTTTAAGGGAGGGAGCAGACTTCAATTGGGCAGCTACAGGCCGGTTAGCCTTACGTCCATCGTTTGTAAACAGATGGAGCATCTCATTTGCGACTACTTGAGGGAACAGTGGGAAACATTATCATGGTTTAATGATAGGCAACATGGATTTCGGAAAGGTTATTCATACGAGAGTCAGATGCTATCACTTTTTGAAGATATTAGCGAATCGTTAGACCATGGAGTTTCAGTCGACGCCGTGGTTATAGATTTTGCGAAGGCATTTGATGTCGTGCCGCATGACATGCTACTCCATAAATTAGCTTCGACGAAGATTGATAGAAGAGTAATTTTATTGATCCACGAATTTTTGACGGGTCGTTCCCAGAAAGTGAAAATCGAAGGCATATTCTCGGATGAAATTTCCGTAACGTCGGGTATCCCTCAGGGCAGCGGAATCGGAACTTTGTTATTTTTGGCGTTTATAAATGACTTACCAAATGGGATTCGCAGTGACTGTCGATTGTTTGCGGATGATTGTGTAATATATCGAAAGATACATGACTCACAAGACAATGCAGTGCTTCAAGAGAACCTGAACCTGGTCTATAAGAGGGCGATTGTAAATAAAATGAAAATAAACAAAAGAAAATGTAGTCTCTTAAAAATAGGTGAAGTGCGAAGGCTGGATTTTCAATATAACATTGGCTCGGAAATACTTGTAGAAGAAGATTCTTGCAAATATTTGGGCGTTCACGTAAGGAATGATATGAAATGGAGTAGTCATGTAGGATGTGTAGTTTCAAAAGCTTACAAATCCCTGCACTTTGTAATAAGGGTATTAAAAGGAAGTAGTCATCATCATCATCATCTTGTACAGTTTCCAGCCCCAGGCTGGGTCTGTTTGGAACATAAGCCTCGCCACTTAGTTCTTTCTTCCCACCACCTCTCCGCTGTCACTCTGGTCCAGTCCTCGCCTCTCTTCTTGACACATTCCTCCACTCCTTTCAGCCATCTCTCTCTTGGTCTTCCCCTTGGTCGTTTCTTCTGCATCTGCATCTCATGTATCCTCTTGGGAATCTTCTTCTCATCCATTCTCTTTAAGTGTCCATACCACCTCAGTCTTGATGTCTCAATCCTACCTTGCAAGGGCTCCTCCTTCACCATTTCTCTGACCTTTTCATTCCTCACCCTGTCTCTTCTTGTTACTCCGATCCTACTTCGCAGGAACTTCATTTCACCTGCCTGTATTCTGCTTATGTCTCTTTTCTTCATTGTCCATGTTTCTGAAGCATAGGTCAGTATCGGGATATAGTAGCTCCTGTATAACACTTCCTTGCTTTTTTGTGGGACATCTTTATTCCACACTAAGCTCCTAATGATTCTCAGAAATGCTTCTGCCTGTCTGCCACGTTCCGTAATCTCTTTGTCATTTCTCCCATTTTCCTCCACTATACTTTCCAAGTACTTGAGACTTTCCACCTTCTTCAGCTGTTCACCTCCAAGTGTTATCCCACTCATTGGTCTGTCCTTTTTCCTGGTCGTTAACAGGATCTCACATTTACTGATGTTGAACTTCCATCCGTACTCTCCCACTGTTTCTTCCCAAGCCTTCAGTTGCTCCTGAATTTCCTCCTCCTTGTTTCCCCAGACCATGAGATCATCTGCAAACACCATTGCTTTCATCTTATCTTCTCCTATCTTTCCTGCTATCCGTGTCATTACCTCGTCCACTACCACAATAAAGAGAAGGGGTGACAGCGCACTACCCTGTTTCAGGCCACTCATTTGTCTGAACCAGTCTGTTCTTTCCCCTCCAACTTTCACACAACTCACACTTCCACAATACATCTCCTTCACTCTGCCTACAGTCTCTTTTTCCACTCCCATGTTGTCCATTGCTTTCCAAACCTTCTCCCTACACACACTATCATAGGCCTTTTCGATGTCCAGGAAGGCCATCAACAGATCCTCTCCAAATTCATAGTGGTGTTCTTGGAGCTGTCTCACTGAAAATATGAGATCCACTGTTGATCTCCAAGGTCTGCATCCATACTGCTCCTCTCTCAATTTTCTCTCCACTTTGGCTCGTATTCTACTTTCTAATATCTTTTCATATATCATGGCACAGTGAGGTATGAGTGTGACTCCCCTGTAATTTCTGCACTCCTTTCTGCTTCCTTTATTAAATATTGGGACAATTAATCCTTTCTTCCAATCTTCTGGGGTCTTTTTCTCCTTCCATATCACCCTCATTACACGGTACAGCCACTGTTTCCCAACCTCCCCTGCTGCCTTCACCATTTCAACACTCACTTCATCCACACCTGGTGCCCTTCCTCCTTTCATCTTGTCTATAGCCATTTCCAGTTCTCTCCAAGTCAGGTCCTTTTCCATTCCTGTGTTGTCTTCTCCATCTTCCAATACATTGTCTTCCTCCCTATGACCATTTGGATTCAGCAAATCCTCAAAGTACTCTTTCCACACTATCTTGAGTGTCTCTTTGTTGTGTACCTCATTTCCGTTTTTGTCCATCATTACCACATCCTCTCGCAGACCTCTTCTCTTACTTTTGACCATCCCATAAAGTACTTTCTTATTTCCTCTGCTGTCTTCCTCCAACATCTCTGTCCACTTTACCATCCACTTCTTCCTCTCCTCTGTGACAATCTTGTTTGCTTCTTTCTTCTTTATCTTATAATCTTCCCTTGCCAGATCAGTTCTTTCCTGGAACCACACTCTGAAAGCCTTGTTCTTCCTTCCCACAGCTACTTTTACTCTCTCATTCCACCATGGTGTCCCTCTGCATCGCTTTCTGTTGCTTGTTCTTCCACATACTGCCACTGCAGCTTCCACCATTGTGTTTTTGAATTGCTTCCATTCCTCTTCCCGTGTTTTAGGATTGCCTGTTGGCATCCTTTCCCTTATTATCTTCTGGAATTCTTCCTTGACTCCCTTTTCCTTGAGTTTCCATACTTTGATTCTCCTTTCCTGGTAGTCTGTCCTCTTGCTATCCTTAACAACTCCCAGGTTCATTACAAGTATTCTGTGGACGCTATCTAAGGCCACTGATGGTATTACCTTTATATCTCTGACACTTCTCTTCATTTCCCAGTCGTACAGCATGTAATCTACCAAAGATTTCTTTGTTAAATCACTGCTGTACCACGTTACCTTGTGGCTTTCTTTCTTCCGGAACCAGGAGTTGCCTACCACTAAACCGTTTCTCTTGCAAAAATCCAGCAACTTTCTCCATTCTTCATTCCTGCTACCCCATCCTTCTGCTCCCAATACATTTTCATATCCTTGCCTTTCACTTCCTACATGTGCATTCAAATCTCCCATGACAATGATGCTCTGAACATTCAACTGCTGTTGTAGCTCCTCCTCAAAGTTTTCCTTCTCTTGAGCTGTACATCCAACTTGAGGGGCATATACCTGGGCTATCTCCAGGCTTCTTCCCTTTACAGTTACTCTGATCTTCATGATCCTGTCACTTATTCCCTTTACCTCTTCCTTCATTCCATCTCTCACAACTACTCCTACTCCGCTGCTCCTTCCTTCACTGTTCCCACTCCAGTACAACCGGTACCCTTTCCTCAGTTCTCTGCGACCTTCTCCTTTCCATCTTGTTTCTGCCAAGCCCAGTACATCCAGTTTTCTTCTCTCCATCACATCTACAATCTCCTCCACTTTTCCTGTCAGTGTCTGTATGTTTAATGTCCCAACTCGTAGTCCACTAGCATATCCGGGTCGTCGTCGTTTGCATCCGTCCTTTCCGAGGCCTGTTCCTGGTTTGAAAGCAAATATGATATCCACTACTGGCTTGCTAGGCCTATCGTAGCTTCACCAGAGCCCCTTCAGCCGTCACTTTTCAGGGTTCCCATAGAGCCTTCACAGCTACCGTAGCGGTCCCGGGGCACACAAAGTCCCCACTGTACTTCACCCCTACAGGCAATCCCCTACTTCATGCCGTTGCCCGTCTCCCACCACGTGGAGGAGGGGTTGGACTTGTGGGAGACAAGGAAGTAGTACCCCTGCTAAAGAATTAGGCAATTTGTCACTTGTAAGACCTATTCTGGAATACGCCTCGGCGGTTTGGGATCCATATCGAGTAGGGCTCATAAATGAGTTGGAAATGGTACAAAGAAAGGCCGCTAGATTTGTGCTCAGTGACTTTAATCCCAGGAGCAGTGTGAGCCGTATGTTAAAGAAACTTGGGTGGGAATCACTGGAGGCTAGGAGGACGAAATCTAGACTCTGCGCTATGTACAACACGTATACAAATCAACCAGCATGGGGTGAGCTTAGCAAACGATTGGGAAAGCCCACTTACATGGGTAGGAGCGATCATCCTTTCAAAGTTAAGGGCCGACCCCAGCGAACAAATTATGGTAAATATTCTTTTGTAAACCGTGCCAGTGATAACTGGAACTCTCTACCTGCCGCAGCCTTAGATCCTTTTCCCAAACATATAGGTGTGTTTAAGAAAAGACTGACTATTTGTGTAAATACTCCAGTTTAATTGTTGTATAATTGTTATTGAATTGTTATGTATAATTATTTATTTGTTATGTATTGTACCCATGTGAGTAATCTCGAAGGAAAATATGCTTCTGCCTCCAGCTAGCATCAGGGCTCGAGCGTGTACCGTTCTCCCACTGTAGCAGTTGCATACTTTGGATTTGAGGCTAAAAGGTATCAACTCTACAATGATAAGGCACAACTCTATTCTAAAACTTTAATTCTGTAATAAACTTCATGGCTTCACACAAACAAAACAAATCCCACAACCACAAAAACAAACAAACAAAAATTATTTCCACAATCCACAAATATGAACATAATATTATCATAATAAAAATCATATTATAACACAAACCTTTACCCTTATGTGAACTTTACAAAGTACTCTAGTGTGCTGATGCACATACAACTTCAGAACAAACTGTACTTTAATTCTTCTGTCATCCAATGTGACTTCGTTATCTCTACAAGATTAATTATTCCTTAAACCTTGTCTTAATTTGACAATAATGTGTATCGTGTGTGTGTTTTGATCTTTCTCTTCCCACCAAATGTTTTACATGCATTAGCCTATTCTGGTGTTGCACAGCAGTCTACGTACAACTCCATAATTATGTAAGCTACCCCTACACTTCCTCTATTTATATAGTTCCACTGCATGCCGGGTGTGATTTCATATTAAAAACATTAATTAACGCTGTGTCGGACGGTACTATTAAACTACCTTAGCGCGAGTAGCCTGTGGCATCTGGTAACCCACTTCAGAAAAAGATGTCAGTGACAGTACAAATGCAACGTCTAACCATTCGTTAGATAGCTAAAATCATGAACCATCAGGGCGATCTATAATTATCAATGTGTTCTTAAACCACATGACTCTATTACTCAACATAACAATATTTCATTTCATGTCATTAACAGGGGCTAAAATCTGTTCCTTTAAAACTTGTTTTCACGGTTCCCCTTGACCGTCCAGACCCTCGTCCCGAGCGGCCGGTGTACAATAGAAGTGGAGTGAGGTCCTGCAATTACCTCCCCCTCGCTTCCTGTCTGACTTCTTTCTACCCAAGCAGTAAAAGATTTTACAAGACAAACACTGTGGTCCCAGCGACACACATATCTCAATGGATTTAAACTGAGTATTATGCAAATAGGTTCTAGATGAGCTTTCACATTTACTCCTGCACTGAGGATATAATAATTGTCTCCAAACTAGGCCCATTTCAACATGAAGGCACGAGATTCATAACGCATTAGTCCCTTAGGTAACCGGTATCTTTAACAATATTGCGGCCAGCCCATGCTGCCGTCTTGGATTCGCTTCAACGAGCCGAATCACTCAACAAATAGTTCTCGGGGAATCAGATAGCGTGCAAGAGGTGTCCATTGTTTTCCTCCCACCTATCACGGGATTCGAACCCGGAACATTCCAAATATCCATCATCAGAGCTAGGGTCAATATCACTATATACGCTCTGGCATAAAATACATCTCTCATTACGCCCACGGCATACGAGATTTCATATGAAGAATAGATACCCTGGTCCCTCCTAATGCTATGATCTACATCCTATAATTACCAAGAGAAATCTATCAATTACTCTATAAGCTTTTCACATAAGCTGCAAATTCAATTCACTAAAAGCTCTTCCATTTTCTGCCATAATTATATTCTCATTAATACAATCTTCAGATATCAAACTCTTTTCTTAATCCCGTAACGGAATCTTACTGTATAATCTTACTGCTTAGATCGATAAGTCTTGCCCTTTAGCGTAAATATTTCTTGTTTACAGCATATTGCCTGATGCGTTCATTCATACCTTTTTATATTCATTATTATTATTATTATTATTATTATTCTCACTGACATAAATTTACCAAAATCCGACACAACTCATCTTACAAGTCTAACAAACATGTTCGTTCATTACGTTTACATAACTGATTTGCCATTTCTAAATTCATAGTGGTAACGACTAATCCACTTACTGATGCAAAATAACATCTCAAATCTATTAAAATCAACACAATAATGAGTAAACTTGGAGAGTCTATCTCCTACTCTGATTCTTACTGGCATCTTTATAATTCTGAAATCACACTACATGCAGTGGCCTATATCTCTACTTCAACATAATTTGTGGGGTACTCACATATCTTAAGGCTCGTCACGGTGGATCCAACCACTCACATCCTTCCTGGTCGCCTGCCATAAGCAGATTTTAATGCGACATTTTTATCTTGAATACACACATTTTCTGACATATATTTTTCGTTAACCACACGACACTTTGCATTTCTATAAAGAAGCTATTGCTTCCAACACAAATGACACTTTAAAACACTTATTCAACTATTAATTTAAAAGACATTTCATATATAATTTACATAACACACGTCACTCCGTACACTTTTCCTTGGTTGAAATTCCCTAGCAAAGATATCCAAAAATGCAGGTGTCGACGGCATCTCCCGTACTCCTACCAACTCCTGATTGAAAGTCTGGTTCGCTTGCCCTCGGAATTCACCAACAGTTTATCCATACTCCTACGGTAAGCTTCCTGATTCGCATAACTATGCTAACTTCCGTCCTGAGCGTTATTATTTGGTATTCAAAGACATTACCAACTGCTTCGTAAGGTTTCTTTTAGCGCGTTCCATCGTAATTAGACATGTACGATCAGTCAATATTTTATACATTGCGCTTAACACTGTGCATAACTTTACATAGATTATTATTTACAATAGTTCTGCAACTTATCTCACACGTTGCTTCCTAAGTGAACACACATTGTTCATACTGTTTACAAAAACTGTGAAGCGACGACTGTTTGCGACTCTCGGTGACAAACTATGTCCAACTGTGTAAACTGCGTTAATACTGGCTGCAACACTGGCGTGCGCCTGGCGTGATGACTGTGTTCTAACTGAGTAAAGACTGACGTGCTACTGGCTTAAGACTGAGGTTAGACTGCGACTCTGCCAAGGGCCGACTCCCTTATATTGGATTCACACAGAAAGTAGAGCAAAATTTTCCCGCGTTCTCTCAGCTCCTCTCCCAGCATGATTCTGGTCTCGAAACCATGCTCATCGGGTTCCTTTTCCTTCACTGACCCCAGAACTGTCTGCGTGCTGAAGAATCGCTCGGCCAATTAATTAATATTAATTCCTTTCTTCATAGCGTGGGGACGCTATCTTACGGGAAATCCCTGGCAACCTCGTTAAAACCAAACCGCGCACAACCATTGTCCCTGTTCTTCCGCACTTCGTTAAATGTGCGTCAATTTCGCAGATTAAAGGCTCTAAAATTAGCCTCCTGGCTAAAGATTCATCTGTGTGCCACTCTCATATCATTGTGTTACTCCAATCATGAGTAATCAATGATTTTCCTTGGGATCTTCCCACCCCACTCTTACATCCATTCTCAGTCGGGGAAAAACTGGGTCATTATTCAAGTCCCCAACCTCCTCCAGACGACATAACGAGGACAGCAAGATGGACGTGGCTCCATGCTGCACCTCCCACAATTCTGGGCCGATTAGTCAAACGTCAAACTCTGCACTTTTCGTGCTCCAAGTCCAGTATAGCCTACTTCAAGTAGTCTAATAATGCTGTATTTCGCTCAATTTCCTGCATTATTTTAATAAATAATGTCATGATCAACTGGAATCACACCAGTGATTAAATATACACTTTTCTCTAAGGTTTTTTTTACCATGAAACTCCCTCAGCAGATCTCGGGTTCGTTCCCTGGTGGAACCTTTATACTGAGATCACAATCTCTGAGATCCACGTTCGATATCAGTCAGCATAAGACCTCGGGTTCAGATTCCCCTTGCAAAACTTATAGAAATCAATTGCAAGTGATTTTCTGTAAGTAACCAGCTGACTGTCTACCACTGTCTGTGTTTACGTCTGGGGTCCTTCACCTCGTCTGGCTGCGAGTAAGTTAGTTAAGTTCCCCCTTCCACACTGCGCTCTCTCTAAGCTGTTTATTCTCTCGACGGAGGGCTGCATTTATGGCCTCGGCCTCCCTCGCCGCTTCAACCAATTCTTTGTAGAATTCTCGCAGACACTGGCATTCTTGTTGTTCGTCCCTTACACTGGGCAAGCTGTCTGCCTCTCGTTCCGTCTCGCTGCGTGAACGTTCAGGTCTGACTTCGCTATCTACTTTCAGTTGGGTGTGTGCTGTTAATACTTCTTCTTGTTCGTCGAATTCTTCTGGCGAGTAATAAATTTTTAAATTGGCTGCATTCATAATGACCTCGTTTCAAGTTTCTAAATGCTTTATCCTGTATGCATTGTTTTGAAGGTCTCTAATCACCTCGAACGGGCCATGATACGCAAAATTGAACTTCTTATACTTCCGTGCCTCTGGATCTGAACTGGCGGGTTTTCGCACTAACACTTTCTGTCCGACGAGAAGCGGTCTGTGATACCTCTTCGCACGATTTCTCCTCTGACGTCTCTCCGCCTGTGCTTTGAGATATTCGAAGGTTCGTTGGATCCTCAATTCTCGTCCTGGCTGTGCGTCTACTGGTAATGGAATGACACCAGTCCACGGTCTCTCCGGTCTCTGATCCAAATGTAGAGTCACGGGAACTTGACCTGTCGCCTCGTGAACAGTATTATTTATACAGTATTCAATTACTTCTAGGAATTCAATCCAACGCCAATTCTCCTCTGCAAAGATGCAGGAATCACAATCATTTGACGTGTATGATCTACATCATCCCACTTGTGTATTATCTGATTATACCATACATAATCTATTGCCAATGCCTCGGCCTCTCTGTATATTGCAGTTCCCCTTGCTAAACGTCCCTCGAAGTAATCGATCATCATCTTCAACCACGGGTCTTCGCGTTGTAGGTTGGTAAGATTCTTCAAGTCATCCAATGTCTTCTGATCTCGATTCTCAAACTGGACAGCTAGCGCTTCCTCTTCTCTAGGGTAACGGCTTAATATGTCCGGTATTACATTTTCTTTCCCTGGACAATATTCTATTTCCACATTGAATTGCTGAATATACATGGACCATCTTGTCAATCTCTGGCTAGACAAGTCTGTCTTTAACAGAAATGTTAAAGCTTTATGGTCCGTTCTGAGGACTATTTGAAAGCCGTACACGAGTTTATGCCATGTTTGCAACGCGTACAAAATTGCGAGCAACTCTATCTCTGTAATCGTGTAGTTTATCTCATGGGCTTTCAGCCTCCTACTTATAAAGGCAATAAAAACTTTCTTTTCAGGCTGGTCAACATTTTCCCGGAATAGCATCGCTCCAATCCCAATGAGTGATGCATCCGTCTGTATGATGAACTTCTGGGTATAATCCGGGTATCCCAGTTTCACATATTCCAAAAGCATTTGTTTTGATCTCACGAATGCTTCCTGACACTGCTCCGTCCAATTCCATCTGCTGCCTTTCTTAAATAGGTCCTGCAGGGGTGCTACTGTCGTAGTATAGTTTCGGCAGTGGTTCGAAAAGAATCCAATTACTCCCAAATACTGTCGGACGTGCTTAACCTTCGTGGGTCGGGGGAAATTTCGAATTACCTCCAATTTATCTGGATTAGGCTTAACTCCATTTGCATCAATAACATACCCTTGGAATTTAACTTCCCTCTGACAGAAGTGCGATTTCTTGATGTTAACCTTGAAGTTAGCTTCTCGAAGGTCATCTAGCAACTTCTTCAGGTCTCTCATGTGCTCCTCCAGAGATTCTGACGTGAGTAGAATGTCGTCTACATATCTGATGGTTCTCTCTTTCACATCATCTGATAGATTGCGATCTAACGCTCTTATCAGGGCTGAACCAGCTGTTTTCAACCCAAAAGGTAGCCTTAAAAACGTATATGTGTGTTGATCAAACATAAATCCTGTCAACAGACTAGTTTTCTTCTCTAATTCAAGATAGTGGAAACTGGATGTGATGTCCAAGTTTGTGAATACGGTTTTCCCTTTGAACTTCCTGAGGATCTCTTTAATAGGTGGCACTTGGTCAAACTCCGGAATAACCTTCAAATTTAAATATCTCAGGTCCAGACATACCCTAACAGTTCCGTCTGTCTTCGGTACGATTACCAATGGACTTACATAAGGCGTAGGTGTCTTCTCAATAACACCGGCCTCCAACATCTCCTGAATTGCCTCTTTCACATTGGCATAATGCTTTTCAGCAATAGGGTAGGGTTTCTGCCTAAATGGTGTCCAATCACTGACTTGGAAAGCATAAGTGAAGTTCTTTATACGACCATGTCTCGAATCAAAGATTTCCTTCTGTTCCATTAATAACTGCTTTAAATTTTCCTTCTCTTTTAGCCCAATTTTCGCTTCTTCTAGCTTTTCCGAAATATATTCTTCCAATTCGGGTTCCAAATCTTTCTCCAGGTCTGTGGCTAATGTTTTCAGCTCTTCTTCTAACTGCTCCCTAGCTAACACTTCTTCTCCAGCCACGTCTCTGTATGTATGCCATACTTGTTCACTCGACCCTGGTTCAATCTCATTGAGTGCGACCTCCAAGCCTTCGGCTTCCTCATTCACATGGAACATAACCCTGTCCTGTGCTAGGTCTATTATCACTCTGTATTCCCTTATAAATTCTGCCCCAATAAGTAGGTTATAAGGCAGTTTGTTTACTAATAGAAAACTCTGTGAGAAAATAGAGCCTCCTATCTGTAAATCTAGGAATACCTGATATTTACATATCATCGTTCTGTCTGGAATTACCCCTTTTATTTTTACACTAGAGATCGGTATTTTCAAAACATTCTCTCTCTGGGCTATTTCATTATATAGAGCTTGTGTCATAAGGCTCACTGTAGAACCGGTGTCTAACAGACTTCTTATTTTCAATCCTGCTACTCTTACAATTATAATGGGCAATTCTCTCTTGACCATGACCTGTGATCCTCCTGTATCCTCGATTAGCTCTTCTGGTTTGGCTATCCAATTGATGATGTTAACAGACTTCCATCCATCAGTTTTGAACTCTTCTAATTTTGGCGTTTTTTTTTCTTCAGCGCCCGTCCCCTTGGAGTTTCTTCTCTCTTATTCGCTGCGCTGTAGTTCCAAACTCTTATCTCCATCTCCATATCTGTCTGGCGATGTCCTGTTCTGCATAGCTTCTTGCCAGCGGACTTGTTGTTTCTGGGGCTCATCTCCCCTTTCCTCGAGGTATCGCAATGAAGCGTGATATCGTTCCTCTACCTCGTCATCGAAGTTCCTTCTTCTTTCTTGGGGTCTCCAATTTCTATTGTTGCCTTCTTGGCCATTGTTACCTCCATTGTTTTGGTACGGTCTACCCCTGGTATTCTGCCTATTCCACGAATTTCGGCCTCTTCCTCCTCTACTAGCATTCCCTTTGTACTTAGGCTGCCATCTTCTGGGTTCCTGCTCCCATTGACGTCCGTTGGAATCTCGTGTTTCAGTGCTCGTAGCTTTATTGTTCCTTGGAGCTTGATGTTGGTCAGTCTGCGTGTTGGTCACGTGTACCTGTTCCACGGTTCGACTCTGCCGCATCGTATTTGCTGTTGTGAGGTCCAGTTGTCTAAAAACTGCCTCCATTTCTATAGCCGTTTTCGCATTAGCCGAGATTAGCAGTCTTTGAATCTCGTATGGAAGTTGTTTGGCGATAGCAATGCACAATTCCAGCTCGCTCGGTTTTTGATCCAGTTCTTTGAAACGACACATCTGAGATATGAAGAACTCCGCGTACTTCGTTGGGTTGCTGGTACTGTATCTTTTGGAATACAAGTCCAGTCTCAAATTTTGTTGTGTGGCTGGATCCCAGAACCGTTTCAAAAATGCCTCTCGAAACTCCTCAACAGTATCGAAAGTATACCGGAAACTGCGAAACCATAATGCGCATTCTCCCTCTGTTAGTTTCTCAATGGCTCGTAGCCTTCGCTCTGGCGGTATCCGCGCATCATTCAGGTATTCAGACACTTCTTTCAACCAATATTTTGGTGTCATATTAGAGTTGCTACCTGAAAACTTCCTTGGTTTTTCTTCGCTTGCCCTGATTATGTTTATCACCTGGGTGTGCGTAGCATTTTCATGTGGCGTTGATGCTGCAATTGGCGCACCTGGCGTCATATAAGGACTTTCGCCTGGGCCTGTAGCATTCCTGATTATAGGTTGGGTTTCTAAGTCTGCCCACCTTGTTTTCCTCACATCTTCTATGCTGCCTTCACTTGACTTAGGACTTTTCATAAGGGTCTCCTCCTGTGCGATTATCCTAGTCTCCATTTGATTGTGGCGCATCTCCGCCCTTTCAAGTCGAGTAATTACCTCCTTCTCGATTCGGGTAAGTCTATCTCGAATTTCCTCGGCTACTTGAAATATTTTCTTCTTGTCTTCTTTCAGACTTTGTTTGATATGGGAGATTTCATCCTCTACATCTTCCTTAATTTGAGCAAGGGTCTTGTCGCTTGCCTCTGTCTTCTGGCCTTCTCTTATTTCAAGTTCTTCTCTCAGCCCTTTAATTTCCTCTTGAATGTGTCCATTGACTTTTGACAATTCATTCCGGACCTTGATGATCTCACCTCTATTCTCCTCTTGCCTTTTGTTAACTATAACAATATCGCTTTGAACTTGGTCCAGTTCTTGATGAACTTTGCCCATCTGACCTTTCACGTTGCTTACTAGCTCTTTACTTTCATTAACGATAGCCTTAATCTCGCTTATTTCCTGACATTGATCTAATATGGTCTGATCCTGTTTCTTGAGGTCACCGTTAATTGCTCTAGCATAGCTTTTCAATTTCTGGTCCCATTTAGAGTCGTTCTCCTCTAACCTCTGATCTACCGTTCTCGTAAATTCTGAAAATTGTTTCGCTTGGCGTTCGAGATTCGCCTCATTTTGGATTTGAATATCCTTAATGTCATTAGACAGCGCATCTAACCTACTGTTGGTTTCATCCTGAGCATGCTTACACGCTTGTAAGTTACTTTCGAGCTTGGCTTCTATAGCCTCGAAACGTTTATCTGTTTTAACCTGCATTTCTGATACAATGCTTACAACAGTTTCTGTTACTTCGGTCTTAATTACCTCTTGCATTTGACCTAACTTATCATTTAATTCAACCTTATTTGCAGTCATTGCAACCTGATTTGCATTAATTGCCTCCTGATTGGCATCTAAACGATTATTCAATTCACTCTGATTATCATCTAAACGAGCGTTTATTCCCTCCTGGAAAGCCTTAGCTTCCAGCTTATTTTGTTCATTGACAGCGTCAAAATGCTGTCTTAAGCCCGCAATCAACTGCACAATCTCCTATGTACCTGACATTTCTACAATATTATACTGTGAGATGCAGGCAGGCTTCCTGGAAATATGTGTGGATACGTTTTGAAGAGAAAGATCAAACACAGTACACATATTGTAAAGTCGTACAAAACCTGTCAATATTATGATAAATTGTGGATCTGGTATGTAGCGCTCATACCCTTGGGTAATCCTCTTCTCAATAGAGAGATTCTGCGTTACATCAAAAGCCTACTGAACTCAAAAATCACTCAAACACAGTTTGAGGCAAAAAACAATTACTATGGTTTTCCCCATGAAATACCATAAAAAATCTATGGGTTTTCCCTAAATCCCATAAGCTCCACGAACTCTGGGCGCCATGATAAATAAATGATGAATCTATCATGGGAGGTGGTCCATGTTAAGACATCGCAGCAACCCTCCAAGGTCTCGGTTGTACTGTCGAATGCCCCACTTGGGTCTCGCCATGATAAATTAAAGAAGAGCAGGTAAGATGCTACTCATGCTTTGCCCACACACGGGCGACATGATAAATTAAAGCAATGACTGGTTCGTGCAATGCCAAGATCGCTCATATTGCACTAACGCAGGCGGTTCCAATATGAGTTAATACCGCTCCACGTTGCTTGGGCCATGATAAATTAATGGTATTATTAAAATTTATATTGTTCGTATCGGAGCTTAGCTTGAGGTTAGGTGCGGTCATTCCCTACTTCATATTAATTGTTACTTTAATAGAGTTGTGTGCATTAGATCTAGACCGACTCCGGTTGTACCTATAGCTCAAATCACTGTACAAGACATCAATTTCCATGTACCCATGTGAGTAATCTCGATGGAAAATATGCTTCTGCCTCCAGCTAGCATCAGGGCTCGAGCGTGTACCGTTCTCCCACTGTAGCAGTTGCATACTTTGGATTTGAGGCTAAAAGGTATCAACTCTACAATGATAAGGCACAACTCTATTCTAAAACTTTAATTCTGTAATAAAATTCATGGCTTCACACAAACAAAACAAATCCCACAACCACAAAAACAAACAAACAAAAATTATTTCCACAATCCACAAATATGAACATAATATTATCATAATAAAAATCATATTATAACACAAACCTTTACCCTTATGTGAACTTTACAAAGTACTCTAGTGCGCTGATGCACATACAACTTCAGAACAAACTGTACTTTAATTCTTCTGTCATCCAATGTGACTTCGTTATCTCTACAAGATTAATTATTCCTTAAACCTTGTCTTAATTTGACAATAATGTGTATCGTGTGTGTGTTTTGATCTTTCTCTTCCCACCAAATGCTTTACATGCATTAGCCTATTCTGGTGTTGCACAGCAGTCTACGTACAACTCCATAATTATGTAAGCTACCCCTACACTTCCTCTATTTATATAGTTCCACTGCATGCCGGGTGTGATTTCATATTAAAAACATTAATTAACGCTGTGTCGGACGGTACTATTAAACTACCTTAGCGCGAGTAGCCTGTGGCATCTGGTAACCCACTTCAGAAAAAGATGTCAGTGACAGTACAAATGCAACGTCTAACCATTCGTTAGATAGCTAAAATCATGAACCATCAGGGCGATCTATAATTATCAATGTGTTCTTAAACCACATGACTCTATTACTCAACATAACAATATTTCATTTCATGTCATTAACAGGGGCTAAAATCTGTTCCTTTAAAACTTGTTTTCACGGTTCCCCTTGACCGTCCAGACCCTCGTCCCGAGCGGCCGGTGTACAATAGAAGTGGAGTGAGGTCCTGCAATTACCTCCCCCTCGCTTCCTGTCTGACTTCTTTCTACCCAAGCAGTAAAATATTTTACAAGACAAACACTGTGGTCCCAGCGACACACATATCTCAATGGATTTAAACTGAGTATTATGCAAATGGGTTCTGGATGAGCTTTCACATTTACTCCTGCACTGAGGATATAATAATTGTCTCCAAACTAGGCCCATTTCAACATGAAGGCACGAGATTCATAACGCATTAGTCCCTTAGGTAACCGGTATCTTTAACAATATTGCGGCCAGCCCATGCTGCCGTCTTGGATTCGCTTCAACGAGCCGAATCACTCAACAAATAGTTCTCGGGGAATCAGATAGCGTGCAAGAGGTGTCCATTGTTTTCCTCCCACCTATCACGGGATTCGAACCCGGAACATTCCAAATATCCATCATCAGAGCTAGGGTCAATATCACTATATACGCTCTGGCATAAAATACATCTCTCATTACGCCCACGGCATACGAGATTTCATATGAAGAATAGATACCCTGGTCCCTCCTAATGCTATGATCTACATCCTATAATTACCAAGAGAAATCTATCAATTACTCTATAAGCTTTTCACATAAGCTGCAAATTCAATTCACTAAAAGCTCTTCCATTTTCTGCCATAATTATATTCTCATTAATACAATCTTCTGATATCAAACTCTTTTCCAAATCCCGTAACGGAATCTTACTGTATAATCTTACTGCTTAGATCGATAAGTCTTGCCCTTTAGCGTAAATATTTCTTGTTTACAGCATATTGCCTGATGCGTTCATTCATACCTTTTTATATTCATTATTATTATTATTATTATTATTATTATTATTCTCACTGACATAAATTTACCAAAATCCGACACAACTCATCTTACAAGTCGAACAAACATGTTCGTTCATTACGTTTACATAACTGATTTGCCATTTCTAAATTCATAGTGGTAACGACTAATCCACTTACTGATGCAAAATAACATCTCAAATCTATTAAAATCAACACAATAATGAGTAAACTTGGAGAGTCTATCTCCTACTCTGATTCTTACTGGCATCTTTATAATTCTGAAATCACACTACATGCAGTGGCCTATATCTCTACTTCAACATAATTTGTGGGGTACTCACATATCTTAAGGCTCGTCACGGTGGATCCAACCACTCACATCCTTCCTGGTCGCCTGCCATAAGCAGATTTTAGTGCGACATTTTTATCTTGAATACACACATTTTCTGACACATATTTTTCGTTAACCACACGACACTTTGCATTTCTTTCCAACACAAATGACACTTTAAAACACTTATTCAACTATTAATTTAAAAGACATTTCATATATAATTTACATAACACACGTCACTCCGTACACTTTTCCTTGGTTGAAATTCCCTAGCAAAGATATCCAAAAATGCAGGTGTCGACGGCATCTCCCGTACTCCTACCAACTCCTGATTGAAAGTCTGGTTCGCTTGCCCTCGGAATTCACCAACAGTTTATCCATACTCCTACGGTAAGCTTCCTGATTCGCATAACTATGCTAACTTCCGTCCTGAGCGTTATTATTTGGTATTCAAAGACATTACCAACTGCTTCGTAAGGTTTCTTTTAGCGCGTTCCATCGTAATTAGACATGTACGATCAGTCAATATTTTATACATTGCGCTTAACACTGTGCATAACTTTACATAGATTATTATTTACAATAGTTCTGCAACTTATCTCACACGTTGCTTCCTAAGTGAACACACATTGTTCATACTGTTTACAAAAACTGTGAAGCGACGACTGTTTGCGACTCTCGGTGACAAACTATGTCCAACTGTGTAAACTGCGTTAATACTGGCTGCAACACTGGCGTGCGCCTGGCGTGATGACTGTGTTCTAACTGAGTAAAGACTGACGTGCTACTGGCTTAAGACTGAGGTTAGACTGCGACTCTGCCAAGGGCCGACTCCCTTATATTGGATTCACACAGAAAGTAGAGCAAAATTTTCCCGCGTTCTCTCAGCTCCTCTCCCAGCATGATTCTGGTCTCGAAACCATGCTCATCGGGTTCCTTTTCCTTCACTGACCCCAGAACTGTCTGCGTGCTGAAGAATCGCTCGGCCAATTAATTAATATTAATTCCTTTCTTCATAGCGTGGGGACGCTATC
Source organism: Meconema thalassinum (assembly GCA_946902985.2). Taxonomy (NCBI): domain Eukaryota; kingdom Metazoa; phylum Arthropoda; class Insecta; order Orthoptera; family Tettigoniidae; genus Meconema; species Meconema thalassinum. The sequence continues at coordinate 63,449,630 of OX336390.1, read as the reverse complement.
TTACGGGAAATCCCTGGCAACCTCGTTAAAACCAAACCGCGCACAACCATTGTCCCTGTTCTTCCGCACTTCGTTAAATGTGCGTCAATTTCGCAGATTAAAGGCTCTAAAATTAGCCTCCTGGCTAAAGATTCATCTGTGTGCCACTCTCATATCATTGTGTTACTCCAATCATGAGTAATCAATGATTTTCCTTGGGATCTTCCCACCCCACTCTTACATCCATTCTCAGTCGGGGAAAAACTGGGTCATTATTCAAGTCCCCAACCTCCTCCAGACGACATAACGAGGACAGCAAGATGGACGTGGCTCCATGCTGCACCTCCCACAATTCTGGGCCGATTAGTCAAACGTCAAACTCTGCACTTTTCGTGCTCCAAGTCCAGTATAGCCTACTTCAAGTAGTCTAATAATGCTGTATTTCGCTCAATTTCCTGCATTATTTTAATAAATAATGTCATGATCAACTGGAATCACACCAGTGATTAAATATACACTTTTCTCTAAGGTTTTTTTTACCATGAAACTCCCTCAGCAGATCTCGGGTTCGTTCCCTGGTGGAACCTTTATACTGAGATCACAATCTCTGAGATCCACGTTCGATATCAGTCAGCATAAGACCTCGGGTTCAGATTCCCCTTGCAAAACTTATAGAAATCAATTGCAAGTGATTTTCTGTAAGTAACCAGCTGACTGTCTACCACTGTCTGTGTTTACGTCTGGGGTCCTTCACCTCGTCTGGCTGCGAGTAAGTTAGTTAAGTTCCCCCTTCCACACTGCGCTCTCTCTAAGCTGTTTATTCTCTCGACGGAGGGCTGCATTTATGGCCTCGGCCTCCCTCGCCGCTTCAACCAATTCTTTGTAGAATTCTCGCAGACACTGGCATTCTTGTTGTTCGTCCCTTACACTGGGCAAGCTGTCTGCCTCTCGTTCCGTCTCGCTGCGTGAACGTTCAGGTCTGACTTCGCTATCTACTTTCAGTTGGGTGTGTGCTGTTAATACTTCTTCTTGTTCGTCGAATTCTTCTGGCGAGTAATAAATTTTTAAATTGGCTGCATTCATAATGACCTCGTTTCAAGTTTCTAAATGCTTTATCCTGTATGCATTGTTTTGAAGGTCTCTAATCACCTCGAACGGGCCATGATACGCAAAATTGAACTTCTTATACTTCCGTGCCTCTGGATCTGAACTGGCGGGTTTTCGCACTAACACTTTCTGTCCGACGAGAAGCGGTCTGTGATACCTCTTCGCACGATTTCTCCTCTGACGTCTCTCCGCCTGTGCTTTGAGATATTCGAAGGTTCGTTGGATCCTCAATTCTCGTCCTGGCTGTGCGTCTACTGGTAATGGAATGACACCAGTCCACGGTCTCTCCGGTCTCTGATCCAAATGTAGAGTCACGGGAACTTGACCTGTCGCCTCGTGAACAGTATTATTTATACAGTATTCAATTACTTCTAGGAATTCAATCCAACGCCAATTCTCCTCTGCAAAGATGCAGGAATCACAATCATTTGACGTGTATGATCTACATCATCCCACTTGTGTATTATCTGATTATACCATACATAATCTATTGCCAATGCCTCGGCCTCTCTGTATATTGCAGTTCCCCTTGCTAAACGTCCCTCGAAGTAATCGATCATCATCTTCAACCACGGGTCTTCGCGTTGTAGGTTGGTAAGATTCTTCAAGTCATCCAATGTCTTCTGATCTCGATTCTCAATCTGGACAGCTAGCGCTTCCTCTTCTCTAGGGTAACGGCTTAATATGTCCGGTATTACATTTTCTTTCCCTGGACAATATTCTATTTCCACATTGAATTGCTGAATATACATGGACCATCTTGTCAATCTCTGGCTAGACAAGTCTGTCTTTAACAGAAATGTTAAAGCTTTATGGTCCGTTCTGAGGACTATTTGAAAGCCGTACACGAGTTTATGCCATGTTTGCAACGCGTACAAAATTGCGAGCAACTCTATCTCTGTAATCGTGTAGTTTATCTCATGGGCTTTCAGCCTCCTACTTATAAAGGCAATAAAAACTTTCTTTTCAGGCTGGTCAACATTTTCCCGGAATAGCATCGCTCCAATCCCAATGAGTGATGCATCCGTCTGTATGATGAACTTCTGGGTATAATCCGGGTATCCCAGTTTCACATATTCCAAAAGCATTTGTTTTGATCTCACGAATGCTTCCTGACACTGCTCCGTCCAATTCCATCTGCTGCCTTTCTTAAATAGGTCCTGCAGGGGTGCTACTGTCGTAGTATAGTTTCGGCAGTGGTTCGAAAAGAATCCAATTACTCCCAAATACTGTCGGACGTGCTTAACCTTCGTGGGTCGGGGGAAATTTCGAATTACCTCCAATTTATCTGGATTAGGCTTAACTCAATTTGCATCAATAACATACCCTTGGAATTTAACTTCCCTCTGACAGAAGTGCGATTTCTTGATGTTAACCTTGAAGTTAGCTTCTCGAAGGTCATCTAGCAACTTCTTCAGGTCTCTCATGTGCTCCTCCAGAGATTCTGACGTGAGTAGAATGTCGTCTACATATCTGATGGTTCTCTCTTTCACATCATCTGATAGATTGCGATCTAACGCTCTTATCAGGGCTGAACCAGCTGTTTTCAACCCAAAAGGTAGCCTTAAAAACGTATATGTGTGTTGATCAAACATAAATCCTGTCAACAGACTAGTTTTCTTCTCTAATTCAAGATAGTGGAAACTGGATGTGATGTCCAAGTTTGTGAATACGGTTTTCCCTTTGAACTTCCTGAGGATCTCTTTAATAGGTGGCACTTGGTCAAACTCCGGAATAACCTTCAAATTTAAATATCTCAGGTCCAGACATACCCTAACAGTTCCGTCTGTCTTCGGTACGATTACCAATGGACTTACATAAGGCGTAGGTGTCTTCTCAATAACACCGGCCTCCAACATCTCCTGAATTGCCTCTTTCACATTGGCATAATGCTTTTCAGCAATAGGGTAGGGTTTCTGCCTAAATGGTGTCCAATCACTGACTTGGAAAGCATAAGTGAAGTTCTTTATACGACCATGTCTCGAATCAAAGATTTCCTTCTGTTCCATTAATAACTGCTTTAAATTTTCCTTCTCTTTTAGCCCAATTTTCGCTTCTTCTAGCTTTTCCGAAATATATTCTTCCAATTCGGGTTCCAAATCTTTCTCCAGGTCTGTGGCTAATGTTTTCAGCTCTTCTTCTAACTGCTCCCTAGCTAACACTTCTTCTCCAGCCACGTCTCTGTATGTATGCCATACTTGTTCACTCGACCCTGGTTCAATCTCATTGAGTGCGACCTCCAAGCCTTCGGCTTCCTCATTCACATGGAACATAACCCTGTCCTGTGCTAGGTCTATTATCACTCTGTATTCCCTTATAAATTCTGCCCCAATAAGTAGGTTATAAGGCAGTTTGTTTACTAATAGAAAACTCTGTGAGAAAATAGAGCCTCCTATCTGTAAATCTAGGAATACCTGATATTTACATATCATCGTTCTGTCTGGAATTACCCCTTTTATTTTTACACTAGAGATCGGTATTTTCAAAACATTCTCTCTCTGGGCTATTTCATTATATAGAGCTTGTGTCATAAGGCTCACTGTAGAACCGGTGTCTAACAGACTTCTTATTTTCAATCCTGCTACTCTTACAATTATAATGGGCAATTCTCTCTTGACCATGACCTGTGATCCTCCTGTATCCTCGATTAGCTCTTCTGGTTTGGCTATCCAATTGATGATGTTAACAGACTTCCATCCATCAGTTTTGAACTCTTCTAATTTTGGCGTTTTTTTTTTCTTCAGCGCCCGTCCCCTTGGAGTTTCTTCTCTCTTATTCGCTGCGCTGTAGTTCCAAACTCTTATCTCCATCTCCATATCTGTCTGGCGATGTCCTGTTCTGCATAGCTTCTTGCCAGCGGACTTGTTGTTTCTGGGGCTCATCTCCCCTTTCCTCGAGGTATCGCAATGAAGCGTGATATCGTTCCTCTACCTCGTCATCGAAGTTCCTTCTTCTTTCTTGGGGTCTCCAATTTCTATTGTTGCCTTCTTGGCCATTGTTACCTCCATTGTTTTGGTACGGTCTACCCCTGGTATTCTGCCTATTCCACGAATTTCGGCCTCTTCCTCCTCTACTAGCATTCCCTTTGTACTTAGGCTGCCATCTTCTGGGTTCCTGCTCCCATTGACGTCCGTTGGAATCTCGTGTTTCAGTGCTCGTAGCTTTATTGTTCCTTGGAGCTTGATGTTGGTCAGTCTGCGTGTTGGTCACGTGTACCTGTTCCACGGTTCGACTCTGCCGCATCGTATTTGCTGTTGTGAGGTCCAGTTGTCTAAAAACTGCCTCCATTTCTATAGCCGTTTTCGCATTAGCCGAGATTAGCAGTCTTTGAATCTCGTATGGAAGTTGTTTGGCGATAGCAATGCACAATTCCAGCTCGCTCGGTTTTTGATCCAGTTCTTTGAAACGACACATCTGAGATATGAAGAACTCCGCGTACTTCGTTGGGTTGCTGGTACTGTATCTTTTGGAATACAAGTCCAGTCTCAAATTTTGTTGTGTGGCTGGATCCCAGAACCGTTTCAAAAATGCCTCTCGAAACTCCTCAACAGTATCGAAAGTATACCGGAAACTGCGAAACCATAATGCGCATTCTCCCTCTGTTAGTTTCTCAATGGCTCGTAGCCTTCGCTCTGGCGGTATCCGCGCATCATTCAGGTATTCAGACACTTCTTTCAACCAATATTTTGGTGTCATATTAGAGTTGCTACCTGAAAACTTCCTTGGTTTTTCTTCGCTTGCCCTGATTATGTTTATCACCTGGGTGTGCGTAGCATTTTCATGTGGCGTTGATGCTGCAATTGGCGCACCTGGCGTCATATAAGGACTTTCGCCTGGGCCTGTAGCATTCCTGATTATAGGTTGGGTTTCTAAGTCTGCCCACCTTGTTTTCCTCACATCTTCTATGCTGCCTTCACTTGACTTAGGACTTTTCATAAGGGTCTCCTCCTGTGCGATTATCCTAGTCTCCATTTGATTGTGGCGCATCTCCGCCCTTTCAAGTCGAGTAATTACCTCCTTCTCGATTCGGGTAAGTCTATCTCGAATTTCCTCGGCTACTTGAAATATTTTCTTCTTGTCTTCTTTCAGACTTTGTTTGATATGGGAGATTTCATCCTCTACATCTTCCTTAATTTGAGCAAGGGTCTTGTCGCTTGCCTCTGTCTTCTGGCCTTCTCTTATTTCAAGTTCTTCTCTCAGCCCTTTAATTTCCTCTTGAATGTGTCCATTGACTTTTGACAATTCATTCCGGACCTTGATGATCTCACCTCTATTCTCCTCTTGCCTTTTGTTAACTATAACAATATCGCTTTGAACTTGGTCCAGTTCTTGATGAACTTTGCCCATCTGACCTTTCACGTTGCTTACTAGCTCTTTACTTTCATTAACGATAGCCTTAATCTCGCTTATTTCCTGACATTGATCTAATATGGTCTGATCCTGTTTCTTGAGGTCACCGTTAATTGCTCTAGCATAGCTTTTCAATTTCTGGTCCCATTTAGAGTCGTTCTCCTCTAACCTCTGATCTACCGTTCTCGTAAATTCTGAAAATTGTTTCGCTTGGCGTTCGAGATTCGCCTCATTTTGGATTTGAATATCCTTAATGTCATTAGACAGCGCATCTAACCTACTGTTGGTTTCATCCTGAGCATGCTTACACGCTTGTAAGTTACTTTCGAGCTTGGCTTCTATAGCCTCGAAACGTTTATCTGTTTTAACCTGCATTTCTGATACAATGCTTACAACAGTTTCTGTTACTTCGGTCTTAATTACCTCTTGCATTTGACCTAACTTATCATTTAATTCAACCTTATTTGCAGTCATTGCAACCTGATTTGCATTAATTGCCTCCTGATTGGCATCTAAACGATTATTCAATTCACTCTGATTATCATCTAAACGAGCGTTTATTCCCTCCTGGAAAGCCTTAGCTTCCAGCTTATTTTGTTCATTGACAGCGTCAAAATGCTGTCTTAAGCCCGCAATCAACTGCACAATCTCCTATGTACCTGACATTTCTACAATATTATACTGTGAGATGCAGGCAGGCTTCCTGGAAATATGTGTGGATACGTTTTGAAGAGAAAGATCAAACACAGTACACATATTGTAAAGTCGTACAAAACCTGTCAATATTATGATAAATTGTGGATCTGGTATGTAGCGCTCATACCCTTGGGTAATCCTCTTCTCAATAGAGAGATTCTGCGTTACATCAAAAGCCTACTGAACTCAAAAATCACTCAAACACAGTTTGAGGCAAAAAACAATTACTATGGTTTTCCCCATGAAATACCATAAAAAATCTATGGGTTTTCCCTAAATCCCATAAGCTCCACGAACTCTGGGCGCCATGATAAATAAATGATGAATCTATCATGGGAGGTGGTCCATGTTAAGACATCGCAGCAACCCTCCAAGGTCTCGGTTGTACTGTCGAATGCCCCACTTGGGTCTCGCCATGATAAATTAAAGAAGAGCAGGTAAGATGCTACTCATGCTTTGCCCACACACGGGCGACATGATAAATTAAAGCAATGACTGGTTCGTGCAATGCCAAGATCGCTCATATTGCACTAACGCAGGCGGTTCCAATATGAGTTAATACCGCTCCACGTTGCTTGGGCCATGATAAATTAATGGTATTATTAAAATTTATATTGTTCGTATCGGAGCTTAGCTTGAGGTTAGGTGCGGTCATTCCCTACTTCATATTAATTGTTACTTTAATAGAGTTGTGTGCATTAGATCTAGACCGACTCCGGTTGTACCTATAGCTCAAATCACTGTACAAGACATCAATTTCCATGTACCCATGTGAGTAATCTCGATGGAAAATATGCTTCTGCCTCCAGCTAGCATCAGGGCTCGAGCGTGTACCGTTCTCCCACTGTAGCAGTTGCATACTTTGGATTTGAGGCTAAAAGGTATCAACTCTACAATGATAAGGCACAACTCTATTCTAAAACTTTAATTCTGTAATAAAATTCATGGCTTCACACAAACAAAACAAATCCCACAACCACAAAAACAAACAAACAAAAATTATTTCCACAATCCACAAATATGAACATAATATTATCATAATAAAAATCATATTATAACACAAACCTTTACCCTTATGTGAACTTTACAAAGTACTCTAGTGCGCTGATGCACATACAACTTCAGAACAAACTGTACTTTAATTCTTCTGTCATCCAATGTGACTTCGTTATCTCTACAAGATTAATTATTCCTTAAACCTTGTCTTAATTTGACAATAATGTGTATCGTGTGTGTGTTTTGATCTTTCTCTTCCCACCAAATGCTTTACATGCATTAGCCTATTCTGGTGTTGCACAGCAGTCTACGTACAACTCCATAATTATGTAAGCTACCCCTACACTTCCTCTATTTATATAGTTCCACTGCATGCCGGGTGTGATTTCATATTAAAAACATTAATTAACGCTGTGTCGGACGGTACTATTAAACTACCTTAGCGCGAGTAGCCTGTGGCATCTGGTAACCCACTTCAGAAAAAGATGTCAGTGACAGTACAAATGCAACGTCTAACCATTCGTTAGATAGCTAAAATCATGAACCATCAGGGCGATCTATAATTATCAATGTGTTCTTAAACCACATGACTCTATTACTCAACATAACAATATTTCATTTCATGTCATTAACAGGGGCTAAAATCTGTTCCTTTAAAACTTGTTTTCACGGTTCCCCTTGACCGTCCAGACCCTCGTCCCGAGCGGCCGGTGTACAATAGAAGTGGAGTGAGGTCCTGCAATTACCTCCCCCTCGCTTCCTGTCTGACTTCTTTCTACCCAAGCAGTAAAATATTTTACAAGACAAACACTGTGGTCCCAGCGACACACATATCTCAATGGATTTAAACTGAGTATTATGCAAATGGGTTCTGGATGAGCTTTCACATTTACTCCTGCACTGAGGATATAATAATTGTCTCCAAACTAGGCCCATTTCAACATGAAGGCACGAGATTCATAACGCATTAGTCCCTTAGGTAACCGGTATCTTTAACAATATTGCGGCCAGCCCATGCTGCCGTCTTGGATTCGCTTCAACGAGCCGAATCACTCAACAAATAGTTCTCGGGGAATCAGATAGCGTGCAAGAGGTGTCCATTGTTTTCCTCCCACCTATCACGGGATTCGAACCCGGAACATTCCAAATATCCATCATCAGAGCTAGGGTCAATATCACTATATACGCTCTGGCATAAAATACATCTCTCATTACGCCCACGGCATACGAGATTTCATATGAAGAATAGATACCCTGGTCCCTCCTAATGCTATGATCTACATCCTATAATTACCAAGAGAAATCTATCAATTACTCTATAAGCTTTTCACATAAGCTGCAAATTCAATTCACTAAAAGCTCTTCCATTTTCTGCCATAATTATATTCTCATTAATACAATCTTCTGATATCAAACTCTTTTCCAAATCCCGTAACGGAATCTTACTGTATAATCTTACTGCTTAGATCGATAAGTCTTGCCCTTTAGCGTAAATATTTCTTGTTTACAGCATATTGCCTGATGCGTTCATTCATACCTTTTTATATTCATTATTATTATTATTATTATTATTATTATTCTCACTGACATAAATTTACCAAAATCCGACACAACTCATCTTACAAGTCGAACAAACATGTTCGTTCATTACGTTTACATAACTGATTTGCCATTTCTAAATTCATAGTGGTAACGACTAATCCACTTACTGATGCAAAATAACATCTCAAATCTATTAAAATCAACACAATAATGAGTAAACTTGGAGAGTCTATCTCCTACTCTGATTCTTACTGGCATCTTTATAATTCTGAAATCACACTACATGCAGTGGCCTATATCTCTACTTCAACATAATTTGTGGGGTACTCACATATCTTAAGGCTCGTCACGGTGGATCCAACCACTCACATCCTTCCTGGTCGCCTGCCATAAGCAGATTTTAGTGCGACATTTTTATCTTGAATACACACATTTTCTGACACATATTTTTCGTTAACCACACGACACTTTGCATTTCTTTCCAACACAAATGACACTTTAAAACACTTATTCAACTATTAATTTAAAAGACATTTCATATATAATTTACATAACACACGTCACTCCGTACACTTTTCCTTGGTTGAAATTCCCTAGCAAAGATATCCAAAAATGCAGGTGTCGACGGCATCTCCCGTACTCCTACCAACTCCTGATTGAAAGTCTGGTTCGCTTGCCCTCGGAATTCACCAACAGTTTATCCATACTCCTACGGTAAGCTTCCTGATTCGCATAACTATGCTAACTTCCGTCCTGAGCGTTATTATTTGGTATTCAAAGACATTACCAACTGCTTCGTAAGGTTTCTTTTAGCGCGTTCCATCGTAATTAGACATGTACGATCAGTCAATATTTTATACATTGCGCTTAACACTGTGCATAACTTTACATAGATTATTATTTACAATAGTTCTGCAACTTATCTCACACGTTGCTTCCTAAGTGAACACACATTGTTCATACTGTTTACAAAAACTGTGAAGCGACGACTGTTTGCGACTCTCGGTGACAAACTATGTCCAACTGTGTAAACTGCGTTAATACTGGCTGCAACACTGGCGTGCGCCTGGCGTGATGACTGTGTTCTAACTGAGTAAAGACTGACGTGCTACTGGCTTAAGACTGAGGTTAGACTGCGACTCTGCCAAGGGCCGACTCCCTTATATTGGATTCACACAGAAAGTAGAGCAAAATTTTCCCGCGTTCTCTCAGCTCCTCTCCCAGCATGATTCTGGTCTCGAAACCATGCTCATCGGGTTCCTTTTCCTTCACTGACCCCAGAACTGTCTGCGTGCTGAAGAATCGCTCGGCCCATTAATTAATATTAATTCCTTTCTTCATAGCGTGGGGACGCTATCTTACGGGAAATCCCTGGCAACCTCGTTAAAACCAAACCGCGCACAACCAGTGTCCCTGTTCTTCCGCACTTCGTTAAATGTGCGTCAATTTCGCAGATTAAAGGCTCTAAAATTAGCCTCCTGGCTAAAGATTCATCTGTGTGCCACTCTCATATCATTGTGTTACTCCAATCATGAGTAATCAATGATTTTCCTTGGGATCTTCCCACCCCACTCTTACATCCATTCTCAGTCGGGGAAAAACTGGGTCATTATTCAAGTCCCCAACCTCCTCCAGACGACATAACGAGGACAGCAAGATGGACGTGGCTCCATGCTGCACCTCCCACAATTCTGGGCCAATTAGTCAAACGTCAAACTCTGCACTTTTCGTGCTCCAAGTCCAGTATAGCCTACTTCAAGTAGTCTAATAATGCTGTATTTCGCTCAATTTCCTGCATTATTTTAATAAATAATGTCATGATCAACTGGAATCACACCAGTGATTAAATATACACTTTTCTCTGAGGGTTTTTTACCATGAAACTCCCTCAGCAGATCTCGGGTTCGTTCCCTGGTGGAACCTTTATACTGAGATCACAATCTCTGAGATCCACGTTCGATATCAGTCAGCATAAGCCCTCGGGTTCAGTATATCCAATTTGCCACCGGGTGACATACCCCCCATTGCAAATAAGTGAATGAATGAATGATTTATCCTTGGTATGAATAATCAGACTTTATCAATTCAGCTACTGGTGCAGTGGTTAGGCGTTTGTCATTCCTTCATAGGTATATCAGAGCAAAGTTAGTTTTCTGGGAATATCACAGACACTGTTAATTTAAGGGCCTTTAAATGTGGTTTTCGGAGACCCTTTATAGTCGGGTGAAAAAGACCTTTCGTACCACACTCACACGTGAAAATTGCGTGAAAAAATTCTAGAGTGCCGCTTGACCTCCTTAAGCGCATTATACTGTAAGTATTGATGAATTGTACAGCTTAATTTGGTTCAGTAATAACCTTATAACCGGCTGGAAACTTTCACAGTAATGTAATAATTGGAATTGCATTGCGTCTTACAGAAATAGATGGACCTGAGAGATTCTGTCCCCATGCTTACCGTGTTACATTCTTTCATTATTTCATTGTAAATTTATATGTTTAAAGGTATTTATTTAATTGTGAGGCATTTAATGATTAAATGAGTGCGTTTCGCTTACGCATTGGGTTATGCTGAACATTTAGGTACCCCATAAGTTTAAGTTGGTGTTAATGGGACCTTATTGTCGGTACAAAACTGGAATGGGACCTTATCCGAATAATATAGGGGGGGGGGGATAATAACCATAATAAAATATAATAATAATCGTAATATTCAATAATCAAATAATAATCAATATATTCATAGTAACTGTATCAGACTTTTAATAGCTATAATTCTAATAATAATTAATACATATTGGAATGCGGTCGAAATAAATCGGACACCCCTATGGATGTCGAATTGGCAGGTGAACAGCTAAAGAAAGTAGGTGACTTCTGTTACTTGGGAATCAAAATAACCAGTGATGGACGACGCAACGAAGACATAAAAAGTATGTTAGCACAGGCGAGGAAAGCATTTCTACAGAAAAGGTATCTGTAGACATCGAGTATAGATTTAGGTATTAGGAAGTCATTTTTGAAAGCCTTTGTCTGGAGCGTGGCGCTCTATGGAATTGAAACTTCGACTATTGGTTCAGCAGAAAAGAAGAGAATTAAAGCGTTTGAAATGCGGTGTTACAGGAGAATGGTGAATATCAGATGGTTAGATAGGGTTACGAAGGAAGGGGTATTAAGACGAGTGGGAGGGGAGCGATGTTTCTGGCAACTGCTAATGAAGAGACGAGGTAGGTTGGTAGGACACATACTAAGAAACCAAGGAATTGCTAGACTGGCATATTCCATTACAGGTCACACAATTGTGCTGTATGCTAGGAGTCTGCTTAAGTCATCTAGTGCGCTCTGGGTTTTGAGTGGAGGCCGGATCTTCGCTTGTATCGCGTTTGCTTGGTTAGCACGCTATATAACCTCCTGAGCAAAAGTAAGGCCACGATCAAGCGTGATTCCCAGGTATTTGGTGGCTGTCTGACATCGAATCTCCTCACAAATGAAATTTAAATCCTGGAATTCGGAATGTTTCCATTTTTAAGTCAACAGAATGGCAGAGCATTTATTAACGTTTATCTTCATTCTCCATTTCTCTAGCCAGGGTTCTAGAGCGTCTACAGCAACTTTGAGATTCGACTCTATTCTTTGTCCTCCCCAGGAGATCGTGGAGATTGCAGTATCATCTGCATAATGGCGGAGGCTCTTAGTGTCTGTCTTGGGAATGTCAGAGACACATAATTATGTTGAGGAGAGAGGGTGCAATGACACTACCATGCGGTACTCTGGCTTAAATCCTTCTAATTGAGGAATATGCGTCCTCCACCTGGACTTAGAATTTCCTTTTTCTAACGTAAGAGTTTACGACCTTAAGTAAATTCTCTGGGAATCCATTGTACTTCATCTTTTATAGTAAGCTGCTCTGCCATACCTTGTCAAAAGCACGACTGATGTACAAACAGCAGACTCCGGTCATACGGTTCTCATTAAAGAGCGCGTTATGATTTCTATGAGATGAAGGAGTTGTTGTACAGTAGAATGGCCTTTATGGAATCCGAACTCCTCATCATTAATACTATCATTGATGTGGGATCTGAGCCTGGAAAGTAGGGTCATTTCAAACAATTTGTAGAGAATAGAATAGCTCATAGGTCTATAATTTTAGGGGAAGGTGCCTTCAGCTTGAGGTTTACCTATAATGATAACTTTTTTCATTTTTCCAGGTGGAGGGAAAGTATCCGAAATGATCAATGGCATTGAACATTTTGGTTAAGCAAGTGAGGGAATTTTTAGTGATAGGCTATTTTTGATGAAATTAGCAGAAATATCATCCGGTCCGGAGGTCTTCCAATTTTTCAGCTTCTTGATAAGATTGAGCAACTCGGTAGGGGCGACAAACCTAAAACCCCGCGGAAGATCTCCTTAAAAGTCATCACGAAAATAACGATGGACTTCGTCAACGAAGTCATCATCGCAAGGTTCCTGATTCGGTTAGCAGGCTTTTTCGAAAATGTCCGCTAGGGCATTAGTTTAATCAATGTTAGAGAAGACCAATCCACGTTCGCCGTGCAATGGTGGAATGCCAGATCGTTTCTTAAATATTCTTTTGGCCATACTGTACAAGGAGTTGGAGTTACCGACTATATTGATTAGATTGTCTGGCCATTCTTTGTTTCGAATGGTTGAATGAATTTTTCGCTTAAGGCGATACCATTCTTGTTTGAGTCTCAGATTTTGGGAGACTTGCCAGCGCCACCAAGTCGCGTGACTTCACACATCATGATTGAGAGTTGCCATTGGAAACGACGTAAATAAGCATACTGGTGGATTTAACCCGTTGAGTGCTTTGACCGACTATTCACGGTGCACAAGTATAGGGAATCGAGCAACATTCACAGTTGTAGGCAGGCAATGCTTTCTTTAATTTGATTGTGAACTATTTTTCGTATCGTTGCACGTTGAAGTCAAGCGTAGCATTTTTAGTCTATTTTCAATTTTGAAAAAAAAAAAAAAAAAAAGGCTTATGAGATCACCTTTTGGCCGTGTGTGTGAGGAGTGTGTGTGTGTTTGCGTGTCCACTAATAACTTCTAAACGGCTGGAGCGATTTCAATGAAACTCGGTATGTTCATAGCACTATTCCAGCCGACCCCGACCGTGCCCTTCAAATTTTGTTACGTCTCACCAATCCAACATGGGGGCTGTGCGAAATATTTCACCAGCATTCAATCTCTCCGAAATTCTTCCCGATATCACCCTGGAAATTTTTACGGTGATAAAGGGAACTACTAGAAGATCACCTATGTGACTTTTGATAAACTGGTAACTACAAAACCAACATGGCGGCCACGCGAATTTGCGACTTTTAAATCGACGTTTCTCGCGATTTAACCAACCAAACGCAATACAACTGGGTACAGTATATGTTTATACACATTGTAATGCACCGACATCTAACTTGGTTCAATTGTTTACATAACCATAAGATGGTGGATGTGCGAAATATTTCACCGGCATTCTATATCTCTGAAAATATTAGCGCTATCACCCTGAAATTTTGTACGGAGATAAAGGGCTCTACTGGAAGTTCGCCTATAAGACTTTCCAAACCGGTTAACTACAAAACGAAAATGGCGGCCAAGCGAATTTGAAAATTTTAAATGGACCTTTCTTGCGATTTTGATGTTCCAAACGCAATGAAATCTGGTACAGGAAATGTTTATACACATTGTAATGCACTGGTATCTAATTTAGTTCAATTATTTACATAACCTCAAGATGGCGGCTTTGCGAATTTTAAAATTAACTTTTTATTTCTTGTGTCGTAATCATGTAATCGAAGTGAAAGTTTGAATAATGAACCTACGCAATAATTTTCCTTTAATGGTACATGACTCTATGAGCTATATATTTAACAATCCTACATGGCGACCATCCGAAATATTTAGACGGCTCTGAATATCTACCAATCTATTATAGCAATCAAAGTGATTTTTTATGTTCATAGGGTGAACTTAAGTTCACCTATAGGACTTTAAGTAACCTGGTGATCACAAATCCAACTTGGCGGCGACGCGAAATATAAATATTCACATGGACGTTTCCCGAAATTTAACCTTCCGAGTGCAGTGAAACTTGGTACAGTAAATCCTTATACGAATGTTAATCCACTGGCATCTAATTTATTTCAATTCGTTCCATAACTACAAGATGGCAGCTGCGCGAAATTTTAAAATCTCCTTGTTACTTCTTGTGTCCTAATCATGCGATTGAAGTTTAAATGCTACACGTACACAATAATATTCATGTAACATTACATAACACCAGGACCTACATATATAAAATCCAACATGGCGACCATCCGAAATATTTAGTCGGTTCTCAATATCTACGAATTTATTACAGCGATCAAACTGAAATTTTGTATGTAGATAGAGGCAATTAACATAAGTAGGATATATGAAAATAGGCTGTATAGTTCTTCACGGAACTTCTTGTTTATTCTCTCGAAATGCGATTGAAATGCACGAGGCACGGCTAGTGTAGAGCTTGTGAGTGAAACTATTCAATGGTTTGCCGAGTCAAGCAACAATTCCTTTCATTTAAGAGAGGCTGCAGCGAGCCAGGTTTAAATACTGTACAAAATGATATGAGTGTTGGTGACAGACAGTTCTGAAAGATTCAGAAGGCAGTGGAGACAGGTTATTCTTGATACAAGTTGATAGACGAGTTTTCTGTGTGTACATCTCTTTGTGTTGGAGAGGGAAATACGTATTGAATTGAGACTACAGAAAACGACATGACAGATCATTTAGGCAGGCTTAGTTTGTTGAGGGGCATGAGTTCGGAATTAACATTGGATTTACCTATATGCTATGTTTTAGAATGAAATACGACTGCAATCAGCGATGTTTAGTTTGGAAGATTGTTATGTTTGAAATGAGATTGAGATCTAGATTTCCACTATGATTGAATAAAATTGAGTATCACATTTAGGTTGACTATTTTGTATCAAATAAGGCGAGCGTAATTGTACTGTCGGTTTTGTGACACATTCAGAAGTACATTGAGGCTGCTAAATTATTATACAGTGGAGGCAGCGATTGGAATGTTACCACGTTGGCCATTGTAGGACGGCTAATGAGGGATTTTTAGATTATTTCACCAAATTTTGGGGTGATGATAATTTTGTGTGACCGATGGCTACACATATGAGTGATTAAGGGTGTGATGATGGATTGTTTTTGTACGCTACGATTTTCTACGATTCTTTGTGCCACTAATAATCAGTCAACTAATTTGAAACCAGGGATAAAGCTAAAACTAAGAGTGAAATAAAAATCAATGAAATTAAGTTTTGTCTTAATGACATTCGAGTAATCAGAATATTCTAAATATACTGCTGAATGATAACCGAAATACTTTTAAAGACCATCAGGATGATGAAAGTGATTCTTCGATATTTATATGCTTGTCTATCCTTTTGTGAGACGACAGTTGACACAACGTGAATTTTGTGTAGATCACGAACGTGTGCAATAATGCGACGTAAGACTTGAAGTGAACTTCATCTAGATGACAACTTAATATTTTCCTCCATGAAATAGATGACCGCTAGACACAAATAGTGAGTAGCGTGCCTATAAAGGCACAAAGTGTGCTCAAGTAGGAATGTCTTCAATTGCTATTTATTGATATAATATTTTTTATGAATAGGCAACTGTACATATTTTAAGCTTTGTTTTGTATATGCTAGATGCTTATAGTCTATTTAACGTCATTATTTCAGAACAGGATTAGCTGGACAAATTGACGTAGAAATTAATGTTGATCGTTGATACCATCGTAACTTCGTTATTATTCTTCCTGCTGATTATTTAAATGTAAATTATATTATTGTAGAGGGATGAAGATTGAATTTCAGTACGGTCTGGCTGCGTGGCTCAGGGGTAACGTTCTCGCTTGCTGAGCCCAAGGTTGCAGGTTCGAAACCTGGCGCAGTCAGCTGGCATTTGAGGGTGCGCAAATGCGAGGGAGCCGTGTCAGTAGATTTACTGGCACGTTAAAGATCCCCTTCGGGGCAAAATTCCGGCACTCCGGCGTCTCTAAAAGCCAGTGTAGTTAAAAGGGACGTAAAACCAATAACATTATTATTATTATTATGAATTTCAGTAGCATCAGGTGTGATTATTACTAATCGGAATGGATGGGATTGTATTTGATTAGGGAAGACCTTAAGTGTCACGATCTTAGTTTGGTTTGCTTATTTATTTTGTACCTAGGACTTCTAGAAGGGATATCTAAGGTTTAGTCAGGGTGTCATTTTTTTTACACAACGATTACTTTAGATTAATTTAGAGCGGAATAGCTGTTTTAACCCCTTCTTAGCCGTAGGATAGGGATCTGCTATTCGAAATAAATTCACAGAATCTTTTACTCAAGCCTGGGGACTTGCTATTCTTAGATTTGCTATTTCCTGTGGATGTGTTCTTTAGGCTGGTTCAATTACTCACACCACTCTCCCCATCCAATACTCCCTGGGATGACAGTTTCGTCCAGAGCTGGTCGAAGGTTACATCCGATCTTCTCAGTTTATGTCTTGTATCCGGACTAACGGGCACAGTATTCGATTGGGGTTTAATGTTTCTTAATGTATTATGATGATTGACCTTCTTATGACGTGCAAGGTTCAATGTATTTGATGTTACTTCATGTGATTTTAGTTTGCAATTTGTTGCCTTATTATTTTAAATAGGATAAATATTATGTTCTTCATACTATATGAAGTAATATTTCTGAGTTCATTTTCACTGTATTGACATGAATAATAATACAAGGATCCTCCAATATGTTTTTCTCTGACTTCTGACTTGACGGTGTGGTCATATAATTTGAATTGAATTACATTTAATATTATTGATTTTTCTAAATATTATAATCAAGTTATCCCATACCTATTGTATTTTAATATATGGGGTGTGATTTAATTTAAAATTGATTTAACTCCAAAGTTATACTGTGGTATCCTTCGGAACTTCATGTATCCAAATACTTAGAGTCTCTACTTCATAGTTATATACTTTATTCATTGGTTGGGTTTTCCCAGTACGTTCCATTCCACACCCATTGTGGTACTCAGTCAGCATAGTGGTAGCAGGTGTCTGGATGTCTAAATTAATTTAATTTCCAGTACTATATGTACAGTAGACAATCATTGATTTTGCTGACTTCAGTTGTGAACAGGTGATAGACATAAATTATCGTCGGGTCATACCTTAAGGGAATATTAAAAGCCGTTTTGGTGAAAACATGACTTTTGTTTGCTTGAATTTGTAACTGGGACTTTTCTGCTCATTTTGGTTATTATTTGTTAAATTAAGATGGTTCTAAGTATGTTTCAAATAATATTGAAATGTGGCTTACTTTGTTTCATTTTTATCTGTGAGGCACACCATACTACAACACTCTCTTCTAAAGCTTGTCTCAGAAAGTATTTTATGTAGAAGGTGGTGACATGGTATATTCATTTATTTGAGGTTGGCAGGATTGCCAAAAACAATAATGGATATCATTTGTTTACATTTATCACTAAGTTGGAATGTGTAGGCCACGTCCAAAAGAGAATGGGGACACGTCTTCGCAAACTGAAAGCACAATATGGGGACAAGAAGTTGTCAGATGGTAAAACCATAAAACATTCTGGAAGGGTTACTGACAAAGTTATTGATGACCTTCTAAACTACTATGGCAAAGCAATCTGAGACAATACAATGATTTACAGGCTATTAGAAGAGCAGTTTGAGCCACGTATTTTAACAGGGATTCTTCTGATGAGAAACCAGTTCACCATCTACGTTCTTCTCCTCCAGAAACTAGGTGCAAATATAGGAAAGCCGAGGCAGTTGGAACTATTAACACTTACCACCACCAGAATGCATTACCAGAAGCTGTTGTGGAAGCAATAAAACCAATATACCGTGATCTGGCAGCACCAGAACTGTTAAGAAAGTGCTTACATGGGAAGACTCAAAATCCCAACGAGTCATTCAACATTGTCGTGTGGTCTCGTATTCCTAAAAATGTTTTTGTTGGGAAGAAAACATTACAGTTTGATGTATGGGATGCAGTAGTAACATTTAATGATGGCAATGTTGGAAGACTGAGGGTCCTACAGGAACTTGGTGTCAGAATAGGTTAAAAAAATGTCGGATGTTTCGAAGACCTGGATCGATTACGGATACAAAAGGCATAAATTGCAGCTCAGAACATGACCAAAAGAGCTAGGGGAGAAAGAAGAAACAAGAAACTTGGTGTGGAAGATAAGGAACACGATCCAGACTATGGAGCAGGGTGCTTCTAGAAATTGTATGAACATTTATTATAATAATCATATTTGTAAGTTTTAGATCCTCATTTCTGAAAAACATGTTTTTCTTGTACAAATGACCCAGTATCTCAGAAACTATAACAGATAGACACATGAAATCTTCAGATATAGCTAAGTAACATCTGCTAGTACAATGAATCTACACTCATGTATATTGCTTTTATATCTTGGGGGTTATGTTAATAAACGTTCCAAAATTTTGAAGAAGAAAAAAGTTAATTTGTAAAGAAAATTGAAACACTTATCCTAAGTAAGCTATCGTATTGAGTGTAGACCAATGTACATTATAAGTACTCACTAACCTTCAGAAAAAATTCAAGTCACTACCTGCAACAGTTCATGAGAAAATGGGTCATCAATATCGCAATTTTAACATTATAAGCATAGAGCTTTTAATCTCCCCTTAATATACTTGCATTTCAAAGTGGTGATAAATTACTAGGCATTCATTATATCATAACTCCTTAAGCTTTAGTAGACATATATTAAAAGTGCATGGAAATTAGTGGACATTCACCAAAACCTGGTGAAAAATGAGTCATATATTAGTAGACCTATATTATAATTTGGTGGTGAATTCACAGTCTTCCATTATATGTGCTGATAAATCAGTAGTTTTTATTATAAACTGGTGACAATTTAGTGGGCATACATATTAAACTGGTGACAAATAGGCCTAAGTACTGATGATAAATTACCATAGTTGTGTTTATGTATGAAGTTGTGTTAAGTTACATTATATAAGGCGTGATCAAAGAGTTTCCGCTAGAAAGCCGCACAGTCCACAATCGGTAGTCGCCGTGAGCATTGAGCACTCATCCCAACTACGCACCAGGTAGAAGATCCTCGTGTGGTAAAACACAGTGTCCCGCAGTAGTTTTACTTTATAAGCAGGCGACACATTAGTAGACTTATTTCATACATAAATGCTTTTACAACATGAGGTGGTGATACATTAGCAAATGAACTCAGTTTCCTCCTTAAAACACCAATAACTAAATAAATTTTATTAAAATGCAGTGATATATTTAGTAGATTAGAAGATTTTAAACTAAAAACGAATTACTTAGCTTAAATTATAAACTAGTGACACAATTGTAGACTTTCATTAAGAGCTGGTGAAAACTTATTAGGCTTACATTATAAATCAGTGATGCATTAGTAGACTTACATTAAAACAGGTGATATTAGTAGTCTTACTTTATAAACAGGCGATATTAGTAGTCTTACTTTATAAACAGGTGATTTATTAGTATTCTAATCTTAATACATAAACAGGTGATGTATAAATTGCCTTACTCATTAAACAGGTTGTGTTACTTTGTAAGCAGGTGGTATATTAGTAGTCTTACTTTGTAAACAGGTGGCATATTAGTAATCTTCCTTTGAAAACAGATGGTGTATTAATAATCTTCCTTTGTAAACAGGTGACGTATTAGTAGTGTTGCATACTAAACAGGTAATATATTAGTATTCTAATCTTAATACATAAAGTAGGTGATGTATAAATTGCCTTACTCATTAAACAGGTTGTGTTACTTTGTAAACAGATGGTGTATTAGTAATCTTCCTTTGTAAACAGGTGGCATATTAGTAATCTTCCTTTGTAAACAGGTGGCATATTAGTAATATTCCTTTGTAAACAGGTGGTATATCAGTAATCTTCCTTTGTAAACGGGTGGCATATTAGTAATCTTCCTTTGTAAACAGGTGGTATATCAGTAATCTTCCTTTGTAAACAGGTGGCATATTAGTAATCTTCCTTTGTAAACAGGTGACGTATTAGTAATCTTCCTTTGTAAACAGGTGACGTATTAGTAGTGTTGCATAATAAACAGGTGGTATATTAGTAGTCTTACTTTATAAACAGGTGGTATATCAGTAATCTTCCTTTTTAAACAGGTGGTATATTGGTAATCTTCATTTTTAAACAGGTGGTATATTAGTAATCTAATCTTCCTTTGTAAACAGGTGACGTATTAGTAGTCTTTCTTTATAAACAGGTGACGTATTAGTAGTGTTTCTTTATAAACAGGTGATATACTAGTAGTTTTACTTATTAAACAAGTGATATACTAGTAATTACAAATAACCCTTTGCACTACAGCCCATGAAGGGCCTAGGCCTACCAAGCGACCGCTGCCCATCCATTTGACCTGCATATATTGGGTTGACGAGTGGTGAGCGAATCGGGTCCCCTCGTCCGTTAATCTTGGTTTTCGTGACCGGGGCGCTGCCTTACTGTCAGACAGTTACTCAGTTGTCCTCACGAGAATGCGAGCACCCTGTTCCAGCCCTCACGTCAATTTCTAAAATCCCTGAGGGGGCCGGGAATTGAACCCGTGACCTCCGGGTAAGAGGCAGGTGGGACCGGCAATATATTAGTAGTCTTACTTAATAAACAGGTGATATAATAGTTGTCTGACTTTGTTAGGGGCAGATGACCACGTAGTTCCGCCCCTTTAAACAACAATTACTAACTAACTAACTAACTAACTAACTCTGACTTTGTAAAACATTTGTAGTCTTACTTTATAAACAGGTGGTATTGTACCCGTTTCCCAGACGTCACGTCGGCCCGCCAATTACAACGTGATGTCCAAGAAATGATACATTGGATAAACAAGTTTAGGAGTCTCAGAAATATATATCCGGAAAAATCTAACAAAAAGAAAATCAACTGTAAGCTTGGGCTGGCAAGAGATCGAGTATCTCGGGTCGTTTAATGGGATAGGTGAGAAAGGTTGACTCGGACATATATTTCCAAAGTTGAGAAAGAGTGGAAAAATAATACTGAGAAATTCCTAGCTGTTCCTTTGTGACCTTGAAAGAAATGCCATGAAATGGACATCAACGGTATGCAGCATGCTACCAATGTCCATGTTAATCGGTGAAAGGGCAGAAATAAATTCCGGTACAGAGGAATTCGTGTGGATTTTGGCGCAAGAAAGATGAAACTGTCGAAGTAATATTGGTAGGTACATTAGATCGAGTTTGTTAGAGCCTGTACAGATAACAAGACTCGATACTAAACTGACCACGGCCCACACATATCGCTTTCCAAATGTAACACTAAAAAAAGATGCAATGTGACAGAGTAACATTACCTAGTTTGAAGTCATGGAGCGAACCTTGACGAGCTCGGCTATGCTGTTGGGTGCCATGGTACAGCAGCGAACGGAAAGCAACGAAAACTCTCACTCTCGCTTCCCTTCGAAATAGCATGACGAAACTTATATTCAGATCGCCACTCGTAGATAGTGAGGAAAGAAAAACGAATAGATTTCTACAACGCTACCAACAAAAATTGATTTCCTGAAAAATAATCACAAGTATATTCCACTCATCTGCGATGACAGGATGTTTCCTTCAAGGATGTACGAATAGAATAACGGATGTTAACTCCTGAACTCATGGCAGCGGGAAATGGACCACATCTCTCACTCGAGGTCTCACGTGGCTTTTCTTACTGGATCAGATATTTCAAGTTTGATACGGGATGTAGTTCAATATGAAGAAATGGTATTGCATGAATGGGTTTACTTTTCCTGCGTCTCATTCATTCCTACCTCCCATTTTACCATCATTAATGCTTGACACATCTAGTGCATAATTGTTACATTCGGAGTTCCGATTCCTTACCGCATAGAGTACACACACCAGTAGAACTTAAGACATTTATCACCATGTTCTTCCTGGACCTTATAACTAAGCGATTGATTAAGAGTATTGGATAATTTGCATGTCATGTAAAGAGCTGGGTAATTATATACTCACATATCATGGGAAGTTGGATAGTTTAAAAATATTGCCTTATTGTAACGTCTCTCCCTCTCTGAAAGTAAACGTGTCAAAGCATACACCTATACCTGTCAACTCTCACAATAGAAGTTCCTGTTTTATCTGATCTTTGGATAAACTGTGTTGTCCCAAGAGAACATTAAGAGTAATTGGTGAACTAATTATAACATGATCGATATCAAACCTTTACAGCCGATAAGCGGATCAATTGTCAAATTAGCCATTTATTCCCAGAGTACGTAAGGTGGCTTAGTGTTTACTATCAGTAGGCAGCTAGGTTGTAGCACGCCATCAAATATTTGTATTGCTGTCAACTATTATTGTCAGGTTTATTTTACCCTACAGGTCGAAGGAGTTTTTTTTGCAACTATTCTAAGAAAATAAATAATTGCTACATTTTATTTTAAACAAAGTTCTGTCTCTGATATGTCTGTTCTAATTTCCTGTCCTTTGCATGGCGTGGAAATGTTGCATTATCTCGATGACCCCTAGGTCCATCTTATGCTCGCATTGTTCTCAAATATCACCCATCGGTGCCAAGTGGCTTGCCATCGCGTGACAGCGGTGAACGGGCACATAAGAGGGAAAGGGAGAATTTGGCTTGCCAGACATGGTGGTCGTGGAGACTAGCTGGTAGTTCTTTGATAGGTTTTGGATAGATTCAACCTTCAGTTGATTTCCTTGATTTTCTTTTTGTGATGTTTTGGTTTAAAACTTTAAATTGAGATGTAGTGCTTTTGTTTGTTTTTCTGTAGTATTCACATATGAGGTTCAAGAGTGTTTCGTTATTTAGCATTTGCATTTTTGGAATGTATTCAAAGTAAATTAAAATTTCAGATTTCATAGGATAAGTAGCACATTTCCATCTTAAAGAAAACTGATCTACTCGACTGTTCCCAAAATCTGATATCTGCTAGTTTTAAATCTGCTTTTGTTCATTCTTTAGTGCGCCGTACCAAATTTCTCTGAAATATAAAATTAGTAATTGCAAATACGGGGATGATTGAAATGTTTTCAAAGGTGATTGCTGAATTGCATACCAAAATAGATGCTTAGTAAGAAATGCTTGCAAACTATGGGGGACAAATTTGATAGACTGGAGAAAGTGAATGCTGGCATACAAGCTGTTTGAAAACCGTTAATGCTAGTAATGAGAGAATGGGAAAAGATTTGAAAACCATTAATACTAATTTAAATAACCAAATGGTAGAATCACAAAACAAATTATGAACCATTGTCAATGCTGTTAATGCTAAAATAGAAACTAGTCATGATAGCTTGCAAACCACTTGGGAAGATAAAATAGACACTAGCAATAATAACTTAAATGATAAACATGATAAAATAGAGAATAACGCTGTTTGTTTGGACAACCGTATAATTTCACTTGACAGTAATTTATATAGTTTAGAGCTCAGGATGCAGGCGAATGAGAGGACATTATCTGATCAACTTAGGGAAGATCTTAGAGGCAGCCTGGATAGTCTCGAAGAGAGGACACGAGTATCCATGGACCAAGAGATTAGTGCGCTTCAAAAGAACTTGAATGCACAGCCAAACGAACTACGGAAAAACATAACACTCGACAGGCAAGCCAACTACGGATAAACATAACTCAGTAGGAAGATAAATTAAGTGGGACAGCTATTGAAATTGTTAAGTCGTTAGAGACTAAGTTCAATGACAAACTCACAATTATCCAGGGGAATATGGTTAGTTTAGAAGGTAAACTAAACATGGAGTATCAATAAATAACAAAAGAAGTTGAGGATAGTCTGATAGAAGAGATTCAGGGAAAGGTGATTCAGGGTTTAGATGAATCCGTGATTAAGAAATTAGAAACTCATTTTAAAACTGAGTTTGTGGAGAACATGGTTCCCGAAGTTAAAAGGGCAGATGCTGTGGACCTCACAAAGGCATTTACAGATTGTATTAAAGAAATGAGAAAGTTGTGTAGAATACAAAACCAGGGTAGTACAGGAACAAGTTAATACACTGGCTGAGGACCTGAGACGAGTATATAACCTAGTCCATCACGATATGTCTACCCGGATTACAAGGCTAGAAACTGACTCAACAGATATACAGAAAGAATGGAAGGAGGTGCAAGAGGAGATCACTATGAAGCCGGTCACAACTGAGCAACTGATGGAGATTAAAAAGAAATGGAATGGAAGCATCCATAAAGACAGACAAGAGGAAATGAAGAATGCCATGGAGAAAATAGAGAACCATTTCAGAAAAATTGTAATAGGTTCCGGGAGTGCCAACACGAAAATAGAATTATTTGAAGGTACATCACCTATTTCGATTCCATTAACACCAGAACTACACCTTCTGTGTTAATTTAGAGCTCGGAAGAGAAGCCTAACAAATACACATCACACATTATCATTGGGAGTTCTGTCATGTAGCATTCTCTTTTATTTATTTACACTGTTTACGCCCACACTGGAACACCAAAAATCAAATCTGATATACAAAGTCTTCCAATATTTCAAATAAGTTTAGTTCTTAATTCTTGATAATTTTTTCCTTTCCCAATACTTCTTCAGTCTGCAAGATCTTGCAGCTCGTTCTTCTTCTGATATAACATACTGCTTACGCTGTGAAATTTTGAATGTTAGTCGAGTGTATTTGTTATTCAGAAGCCGTTTCTCCTCTCTATGTTTAATATGATGCTTAGTAATTTTCAGTTCGTCGAAATCCATTTGTATTTCTTTAAACCATGTGATTTTTGTTTTACTGTTCCAAAAGAAGTCAAAAGTTGTTTCAGGAGTCTAGTATTTGGCAAGCGGGATATGTGTCCAAAAAA
Organism: Meconema thalassinum; assembly: GCA_946902985.2. Lineage (NCBI taxonomy): Eukaryota > Metazoa > Arthropoda > Insecta > Orthoptera > Tettigoniidae > Meconema > Meconema thalassinum. The sequence continues at coordinate 63,423,974 of OX336390.1, read as the reverse complement.
CGCAATCCTTCGTTTTCGCATCGTGTCAATGATAGATTCATTTTCCTTGTAAAGTATTGAATTGGGCAAAAGTCTCCACTGGCCCTCAACCTGGTGTTTTTTATTGAGTATTGTCCGAAGAATCCGTCTATCAACCTTCTGTAGTTTGTCAGTTGTTGATCGGGTGTTTAGTTTAAATAAAGTTTCACTTGCATATGTTGCTTCTGGCTTAACGACGGAGAAATAATGTCGAAGTTTAGCATTAATCGAAAGAGACTGTTTCTTATATGTTGGCCAGGTAATCTGTTGTGCTCGTCGCAATTTTAGAGTTCTATTATCTATTGATGCTCTCTCATTGACATTCCAAGTGATGATCTCACCAAGATATTTAATTTTTTTTCACAATCCTTAGGAGTTTCATAAATCACATCTTCATCACTTGCCTGCCATTGCATTACCTGTACCTCAAAGTTTACGAAATCTATGCTCTCCTCTCTTACCATGACACCGGTGGAATTCTTGAAAGAACTGAAAGACTACAGTATCTGAGAATAATGCAAGTAACGCCTGATCGAGGGATAAAGGTAATTTCGAAATTTCTGGAGGGACACGATCTGGTTTGGTTTAGGGCTTTCCGATCAAATATGCGGATTTATGACGATTTTATTGACGCATTATTGCGTAGGTTTTGGTCACCAGAGACCCATTTGAATATTCGCTCTGAATTATACGCGAAAAGGTACTCTATTACCCAAACAATCCACTACGCAAATTGTTTTACAGGACCATTAGCTAAATTACTGTTTTTACAACCACCTATGCCGGAATATGAACTCATTCCTGCCTTACATAGACACTTTCCTTTGGATGTTCAAAGAACGCTGATAGCAGCAGGAGTAGATTCTGTGGAAGAACCGGATGAGGGTCTGCAGAGATTAGACCACACTAGAAACCAGTTCATTCAAAGTAGAAATTTACGACTGGAGGCTAGAGCTTTGAGCACCATAGTAGTTGAGAGTCAAAGTCAAACTAATGCTAATAAATAATGAAACCAGCGAAATCCGATGTAGGCTATAGATGATGTTATCAGAAAATTCATACCGCAATATAAGAGATTATTATGGCAGGAATTATTATAACCAGGATAGATCTTATGAAGATAAGAGGAATTTCGACCACCGTGGGAGACCATATGAATACCGGAGCCGATATCAAGGAAGGAGATATCAGGACAGAAATGACCGGGGATACCAACAACAGAATAATAGACAGTACTTGGAAGATAGAGCTCCAGAATCTCAGAGGTACCTGGATGAACTTCTCAAGAAGACTGGGGAGACGGAACCGAAGACCGGAACTTTGGGGGAGGGAAATACGGAAGCCTCGCTATGAAAAAACGCTGATTTTGGTGCATGCCAAACAGTAAGAGAAGAGAGCGAAGATTTCATAAACTTTGGAGTACAGATAACGCGATGGCAGGCAAGTGATGAAGATTTGATTGATGAAGCACCTAATAATTGTCCAAGAAAACGCAACATGACAGAACTCCCAATAATTATGTGTGAAGTGTAAGGCAAAAATATATTTTTGAACCTGAGTATTTGGTAATCAACGAGAGTCAATATAACGTGATTTTGGGGGCAGATTTTATGACTGCTTACAAAGCATTCGTTGATTTGAAAGCGAATGTGATTCGATTTAATGGTACGAATAACGTGGCATTCCGAAACGGCATGTTTTGGAGGATGAAGAGATCAGATTGCATCAGAACACTGAAGAAGTAAGAATAGGAGAAGAAGCGACAGCCATTATACAGTAGAGCCAAATAGGGATACATCTGATTTAGCTCAGCTGATATCCGTGTTCCAGGACATTTTTGATTCTATATAAGGCTAAGGTTTCTAGATGTCCAACACAATATGTTAACCCTTCAGCTGTGATACCAAAGGGTGATGACAATCTGCGCATTTGTCTAGATACCCGAGCTTGAACGATCGATTACTGCCGGAATACGATCGACCTCCAAAGATTAGGGAGTTGCTTCGTGAATTTTGAGGGAAGCGATTTCTGTCTACAATCGACCACCCTTCTTCATACCAGCATATGAATTTGATCCTGGACTCAAGGAAGTATACCAGATTCCTTTTCGATCAACAGACATATGTATTTAAGTGGTTACCTTTTGGAATGAAAACATCTGAAGCATTAGACATGAATTTGAATTCAGCGGACAAGGAATTTACACATTGCTCTGTGGATGATTTGATTGTCGCATACGACTTGCGAGGACATCTCCAACATTTGAAATTATTATTTGCTAACCTAAGGGAAACTAAATTCGAGATGAACTATAGTAAATGTCAATTCCTCAGATCCGAAATAAAATACCTTGGACATATTATTGATGGACAAATATATATACCAAATGAGACCAAGATCGATCCTTCAATTTTCTCGACCTACTCGAGTAAAACATGTCGGACAGTTTTTGGGAGCTTTCCAATTCTTTTATGGTCATTGCCCGAAGTTCGCCAATACAATAGCTCCACTCAAGGAACTTTTGAAGAATTAAAATCGTTGGAAATGGGAAGAGACATGTGAGGAGAATTTCTAGAATACTAAGAAGCTAATGAAGGAAAACATGAAATTGGAATATCCTGATTTCGATAGAAATGTTGTATTGAATCAGACGCGTCCACCGTGGGAATATAAGCCATCCTACTTCAAGAGGACGACGATGAACAGCAACTTCACTTGCCTTTAATTATTAGGTAGTTAAGGTCACATGAATAGCATTACTGAGTTACAAGCACTCGCCATTGTATTGCTCTAGAAACATGGAAGAAACTTGTAATTGGACACTCCATTATCGTTAGGACAGATCACCGCGCCTTAGTATTCATCATGAAAACGAAATGGACAAAGAAAAGGTGATGCGATGGGCTCTGTTCGCTCTACAATTCAACGTGACTGAGCAACATATGCCTGTTAAGGAGAACTGGTTTGCCGAGAGATTGAGCAGATTTCTTTTACATAACAACTAGTCTAATGCATATTGAACTAATAAATAAGGACAAGGTCACTTTACGTCATCTACAGTAATGTTCCCAGGCACAAAAGCGTGACGAATATATTCGCAAAATGTATTGATTCCTACATCAGGACATGGAATGAGATGATGAAGATTACGCTAGGTATGAGCGAATGTCATAGGAATATGTTTTGTGGAACAATATTCTTTACAAATTAAGTGATCCGTATCATACCCAGTTGAAAGTTATGATTCCACCAGTTTTGAAGGAACCGATAATATGTATAAAACCATCTGCACGATTAAGGAGAAATGCACTTGTAAAGAAATGGGACAATATGTATGAAGAGTTTTGCGCACATGTGATTTGTGTCAGAGGACACAAGTACACCTCCCATCTGTTGAAGGAAAAGCCAAGGCCTATCATACTGAATAGACCAAACGAAATTTATGCTATGGATGTGTTTGGACCAATTCCCAAATCCAAAATGGGTAATAAACATATTCTTGTCTCCATTGATAATTTTTAGCAAATACACTATGCTATATCCAGTACAAGAAGCTAATGCTAACTGCATCATCAAACGCATTAGGGACAATGTAATTACTGAAGCTGGAAAGCAAGATTTTCTTCTTTCGGATCAAGGATCTCAATTTACTTCGAAGGAATTTCGTGTAGTTATGGAAGGAGCTGGAATCCAGCAAGTGTTATGCTCTATTCGTCATCCGGAAAGCCATCCTGCAGAAATGGTTATGTCGGAGATTGCCAAATTTTGTAGGCTTTACTGTTCAGAGAACCACTGGAAATGGATGGATTTACTCCCCATAGCTGTTGAGTGCATAAATAACACGGTTCATGAAAGTACTGGCGAAATACCTTCAGTTTTTCACCATGGATTGAAGCCACAAAGATCTTGGGATAACTTTGTCATGATAACACCGGCAATAGAAATGAGTCATGACAATAGGATCCGTGTATCTCATGACAAGTTGTAATTACAAGCAGAGAAACGAACTAAGCGATCGAAGAATATGACATTTTGGGTCCAGCTACCTGAACACTGCCTAGTCTTAGTTCGTAAGCCAATACCTTCGGATGTTAAGGAGAGAGTATGTGAAAAATTTGGCCCTGTATTTGTAGGACCCTTTAGAGTAATATAGTCACTCCCGAATGGAAGCTATCGTCTAGCAAGAATGTTAACTGAAGAGAGTATTGGGATATATAATTCAGGCAACTTAAAAATATATCACTTCAATTGATGTTGTGTATGAAAATAAAATTCATGTTTGAAAATTCTTTGAAAGAATTAGGTGGTGTATGTGCTCGAGAGACACTTATGGCTAGGGTACATTTGTAAGATTAGTATGCGATTGCTGGAATATGATGTAAAATAGTTGGAGGCCATCGAGAAAATCAGAAATGAGCAAGTAGATTACAGCCAAAGGAATAGGAGTATATGACTTCGGAGTATGTCAAACTGTGATATTCATGATGATGAATGGTGTCACCAGAGAAGCGGAGCGGAGGGGGGGGGGGGGGAGGAGGAGGAAGAAGCAGAGTCGAGAAAAACTACTTTAGGCTAGATAGATAAAACCCCCAATCCCCGCTACCATATACTCACCTCTCCGATGGTCATTCAAAGCTATTGTCGAGCAGCATGCTGGGCCAGCTTTACTTGGTTTCCGAGATCATTTCAGTGGACCCATGGTGGCCATATCCAAACACAAGAAGAAAGAGCCCTGAAAAGAAGGGGTGGAAGGAGGGCAATAGGGTATCCCACCAAGATTGATAGTTGAAGCCCACAAGTCTTCACTAAACGGACTCAATAAAAAATGACTAGATGACGTTTAAAATAAAAATTGAATTTACTTAAAAATCACGAAGCTACAACTTCGATAAAAGAAAACAAAATTTTCCACCGTTCGCAAAATATAAAACATGTACCCTCTCACTGGGTATCCACACGAGAGAATAAGGCTCAAAATGCAAAAATAGAAGGATTACAGAGAGGTTTTAAGAACCAATGAAAGTTGTAACAATCCCTCTTTGGGAAGGCTGAAGTTAAAGTAAATAAATAAAATATAGAGAATAGCAATAACAAAACGACACGAAGCCAAATTACGATTGGACACCAACAAAAATGTTATCGAGGAAAATTACAGGCCATACCTCATGGTCAAAGGTTTCAAACCATAAAAGGAATCAACAAATTTTAAATGCCAGAAAATACACACATCAATCCATTTTACGTAACAGTACTTTCAGTTCACACTAAACTTGAACAAACACCGAACCATCATCCGAGCTTAATTCTCAAACGCTTGACCATCACTAAAGCCTGTTCATCATCGGATTATTTCCGAAACATCTGACCTTCATTCATCAATAATAAGAAACAATTGCTAATCAGCAAACAAAATAAAACTAATTAGCGTCCAATCTTGGCTCGACCAACAATGGATATCGCATGATATAAATAAATAAATAAATAAATAAATAAATAAATAAACTTTCAAATAAATAACGAAGGAATATATACAGAGTGATTCAGCTAAGATGACCACCTCAAATATCTACGGAACCATTTAAGATATCGTCATTATATTTTCAAATTCATAAATCCTACTACGGGGCTCATACAACACGGTCCATTTCGCTCACAGCACATACGTGTTTACCGAGAAACAAGTAGCAACTTTGTTTTTTTAAATGGGACTATTCTAATTTCACCCACAGGAACAAATAGGAATCAAGTCACAAGTTCAGTGAAGTGCATATTTTACAAATCCAAAGAGTACTTTTTGAGATATTAGAAGTTTCCATATTTGTCGGCATTAGACATAAGGCGTTGCATCAGCCGCTGGAGTGTGGAGTGCATGATGCTCTTGCGCGACCCACTCCTTGTTGACAAACTCACATATCGAATTTATAGCATACTGTAATAATATGTACATAATCAAATTCAAGTCTCTTATGTACGTGTGCCTTTCTCCCTCTCCACTAAGTCCTGAATCCTTGCGATAATATCTGAAAACACCTCAATGAAGAGGATAAATAAAGTACGGAATTCTTAAGTCTGGCGAACCGGCGACAGTAACTTAATGTACATAATTATTAAAATGAGAAATGTAACAAAGCTCGCTCATTTAGTTCATTGCGAACGTCTCGTTTAATGTTAATTCTTACAAGTCCGGTTAATCATCAATCATTTTGAAAATGTTTAAATTACAGTATGCTATGAATGGAACAAATAATGCAGGCACAAGTCGAATCCAGCGGGTCGCCTACCAATCACTTCATACATTCCATAAATAACGATTTGAGATCGATTCCACGGTTACCTCAAGTTATCCACATCTTTGAAGCAAACGGATTTTTCATTTCAAACCAATTCCACATTGCTCGATTCCCTCCCCCCCTCCCCACCCCTAATCTTACGTCAGATATTGCTCGATTCCCTCCCCTTCCTTATCTCACGTGAGACATCGCTCGATTCCCTCCCCTCAATTCCGTCCCCTCCCCTAATCACACTTGATATTATGCTCCATACCCTCCACCCTCCTCCCCCCTAATCGCACGTGAGATATTTCTCGATTCCCTCCCATTCCTTATCTCCCGTGAGATTTTGCTAGATTCCCTCAAACACTTGGTTAAGATATCTTAAGACATTCTGAGTCGTTGGGAAAACTGAAACAATATGTTCTTTATTAATAAAAAAGTGCGCTCAAGTGGAGCATCATTATACAAGACATAACAACAATCATATTTGTAGTCTTTGCTACAGTCTGTTATGGATTTTGTTCTATTTGCACATATTATAATGTGGTATTTTCCACTTATTTGCCCACACAGCGAACATTGACATTCATCGATTCGTTCATGGAATCTCTTGCTCTCGCATATTCTGTGATGGAATCCATGTACGAGTATTGCGAGTCTTGTTGTGACGTGTCTCTGGTTTTGGCACTCTTCTTACAGGTATCATCCGCCATGGTTGTTGAGCTGTAAAAAAACAGTCCCATTTCTTTTTTATTATGGTCTCTGATATTTATCAATTCCTGATAGGGTCCTATGGATAGTAACCAATGTTAGGTAGATTTCATTAGAAAGCTAACTATTGCAATGGGTACCATGTTTCGACTTCCGGAAAATTTCGACATATCTTCGCGTTTCACATACCCCAGACCCCAAAACCACCGTCAGTTCAAAAGTTTATATATAATTTATGTATATATGTATCTATCTATATATATCAGTTTCTTGTGGACACGATAACTGCCGTAATTTTGCACCAATCACTTTGAATTTTTTACATAATATGTATCCCTATAAAATCTCGGTCGAGTTCGTTAATGGGCAAAATCGGTCGAAGGGGGTGAAAATGGGGGGGTTTTTCGAAAAAGTGAAATTTCGCTATAACTCTCTTAATACGTGAAATATCGAATCCCTTCAAAGTTCATAATATGTGTCGGATAAGTGCCAAAAATTTATGTCAAATAAGTTTTTTGATAGCACCAACCATTGACCAAAGGGGTGGAAAAAAGTGGGTTTTTCGGAAAACATTCATCATACCTCTCTTAATAGGCACAATATCAAAACCGTACAAAATGGAAGATATTCCCCTAATAATTACCTAAAACTTTTGTCTGAAAGAATTTTTGATATGACCCACCATTACGCCAAGGGATGGGAAAATTGATTTCGGAATTTTAAAAAATGCAAAGTCCTATCAGAGGTTACCATAACAACGCTTTTAAATTGATAAGGGATGATCTATCAGAGGTTGCCAAGACAACGCCATTGACGAGATCACATTCATTTTTAGCCTACTTTTCACATTTTGCAAAAAAGAGGAAAAAGTAGACTTATGAGATCGATCCGGGAAAATGTGTGTCTGTCCTTCTGTCTGTCCTTCTGTCTGTCTGTCTGTCTGTCTGTCTGTCTTTCTGTCTGTCTGGCTGTGTGTGTGTGTGTCCCCCCCCTATCAACTCCTAAACGGCTGCAGCAATCAAAACCAAATTCAGTATGAGTAAAGATGTGCACCGGAATAGCTCACGTCCATATTTGAAAATGATGTCAGTGCTACCAACTGCTGAAAAAACGCACTAGAAATTTGAGCTCCATGTTGGATATCTTGCAAGGTATGCATGGGAGCTATTCCAAAATTGGCACACATGTAGATAATACTATTTTAGTTTAATTTCCAGGAGGCCAACCATGACAGAGTAGCCAAAATAATTTTAAGCCTTCTGATAAGTCCAATGTTTAAATGCATATAACTTCTACACTATCAACTGGATTTCAACCAAATTTTGTATGTAATATCTGTACATAAACAGATATGACTGAGCATATTCTTAAGAGCCACCAGGGCTGCCAACTGTTAATAATTGCTCTCTCTATTTTTTAAAATCCAAATACCAATATATCAGAAAGTATGCAAGCCAACAGCTTTAAACTATGCACACGTATATTCTGACATTGTAGATTAATTTGGAGTAACTTATATACGTCAGTTCTACCAACATGATTATAAGCCTGCTGATAGGACCAAATTTTAAATACATGTAACTTCTATACTATCAGTTGGATTTCAACCAAATTTCGTATGTGATATGTGTACCATAACAGATATGACTATAAGTTTTTGTTAAGAGCAATCAGGGCTGCCAACTGTTAATAAATGCTGTCTATATTCTTTTTACCCTAATATCAATATATCAGAAAGTATGCAAGCCAACAGCTCTATACTTTGCACACGTATAGCACCTGACATTCTAGATTAATTTGGAGTAATTAATACAAGGCAGTGCTGCCAACATGATTCTATGCCTGCTGATATGTCCAATTTTAAAATACATGTAACTTCTATACTAACAAATGGATTTCATCCAAAATTGGCACAACAAGATATCATAATAATTCAGATTATTTCTGACCAGCACACGCATGGTATTGTTGGCAACATCCTTTTACGCGTGCTGATAGATCCAGTGTCTTACTGCATGTAACGTCCATTGGACTTCAACCAAATTTTGTATTCTGTACCTTAAGAGGTGGAACTAAGAATATATTCAGTCACCAGGGCTGCCAACTGTAGTGCTCTATTAGGCTACATTATACCAGGTATATTTTGAACTAATTAGATATTTCGATATTACCAACTTAATTTCGTCATTATTCTAGATAGGTTCATATACTTTAGAATAATCATTGGCATGAAAAGTAGGCTGTATAGTTCTTCACGGAACTTCTTGTTAGTCTACTTTTCACACTTTTCAAAAATGAGGAAAAAGTAGACTTATAAGATATATCAGGGAAAATGTGTCTGTCCTTCTGTCTGTCTGTCCTTCTGTCTGTCTGGCTGTGTGTGTGTGTCCCCCCCCCTATCAACTCCTAAACGGCTGCAGCAATCGTAACCAAATTTAGTATGAGTAATGATGTATACCGGAATATCTCAGGCCCATATTTGAAAAAGATGCCAGTGCTACCAACTGCTAAAAAAACGCACTAGAAATTTGAGCTCCATGTTGGATATCTTGGAAGGTATACATGGGAGCTATTCTAAAATTGGCACACATGTAGATAATACTATTTCAGTTTAATTTCCAGGTGGCCATACATGACAGCGTTGCCAAAATAATTTTAAGCCTTCTGATAAGTCCAATTTTAAATGCATATAACTTCTACACTCTCAATTGGATTTCAACCAAATTTTGTATGTAATATGTGTACATAAACATATATGACTGAGTGTATTCTTAAGAGCCACCAGGGCTGCCAACTGTTAATAATTGCTCTCTATTTTGTATCCAAATATATCAGAAAGTATGCAAGCCGACAGCTTTAAACTATACACACGTAAATTACCCGACATTTTACATTAATTTGGAGTAACTTATATACGTCAGTTCTACCAACATGATTCTAAGCCTGCTGATAGGACCAATTTTTAAATACATGTAACTTCTCTACCAACAAATGGATTTCATCCAAAATTGGCACAAAAATATATAATATTTCAGATTATTTCTGACCAGCACTCGCATGACATTGTTGCCAACATGCTTTTACGTGTACTAATAGATCCAATGTCTAAATCCATGTAACGTCCTTTGGACTTCAACCACATTTTGTATTCTGTACCTTAGGAGACGGAAGTAAGAATATATTCAGTCACCAGAGCTGCCAACTGTATTGCTCTATTAGGCTACATTATGCTTAGTATATCTTATTTCGAACTAATTAAGACATTTCGATATTACCCTCTTAATTTCGTCATTATTCTAGATAGGTTCATATACTGTAGATTAATCTATGGCATGAATCTTAATTTTAAGAAAAGTAGGCTCTTTAGTTCATCACGGAACTTCTTGTTTCATCTGACTATGAGGAAAGCGGCTAACTGGTAGCATGCTGAACTTCTATGCCCAAGGTGCTGGTTCAAAGCCGGCCAAAGTCGCCGGATTTTCTAAGAGCGCTAAAAATCCATCAGCATGCTTTCCTTCGGAGGGGAAGTTGCAACGTTCGTTGCAAGTTGCTGGTTGCGGTGGCATCTAGCAGCCAAGTTCACAGCTAGGTGTCGTTGACGTTAGTACTTGGTACAAAATTAGGTACTACTACTTAAAATTGACCGTCTGCAGACCTTACCTGAATTACAGACTAATACAGTCATCACAAATAACACCGTTTATCAGACAGATTCTACACACACCCAATGTACACGGGGTTACATGACCACCTTGTCGCAGCCCCTAAACTGAGGAACCAACCAACATCTCTGCGGGGGATAAAATTTTGCGTGAAGAAGTAACAGACTGTTAGATAGTTACACATTAGTTCCAATCCTTGCATAAGGACAGTGTGATCACAAGTATAAAAATTAACCCCAAATGACAAGAAGGTTACCATCCCCATAAGACAGTAAAATATTAAAAGTATGCATAGAAAGACGAAAAAATGTTAACTAACCTCCAATTGTAAAATACTTTCTCGCAATAAATGAGGTCTGATCCACCTACGAAAACCTGCATATTCTGCCTATTTTCGCCTATCCCCTAGTTTGCCCGGTGAAATCTACCTCCGCCTTCCGGCGTGCCGAGAGGAATTTTTTTCTATGAGGACGTATACCAGTCGAGGTGGCTCTGATTTCCTGGCTCCTAGCATTCTTTTCATGAACATCGTCTTGACCTTTTATTGTAACTGAAAAATTGACCAATGGAAGGGGGGTATGAAGAGGTATCTAGAATACGTGTAAGGTACATTCAGATTAGTTACAAACTGAGCTGAAAGACGTGAGTACACAGTTGTTTAGTTAATGTGTTTTTGTTTCTTGTTCTTAAATTGGTGACTTTTTACTTTCTATGATTATAAGTTCTTTCGGTGAGTTTTCTTGATGCGCTACCTAAAAATTGTTGGTCTATTTTGGTAGTGTAGTGAGATTAAATACCACGTCATTCAAGTGAAACATTTAAAACCAGGAATCATACATATATCAACACGGAGCGATTAATTCCTTATGAAGTTGATACACATTTGTTGAAGTTGTTTTAACAAATAAAGCGAGAATAGTCCAGCAAGGAAAGTTGTGACTTTGGCAGATGTTTCAATTTACTATATCAATGTGTACAACTTCACCACAATCCATCGTAACTCCAGTTCAGGAACATCTTCAAATGTTTGAAAAATTTTATTTCTGTATTTGGAAATTTTATTTTAAGAAAATTATTGCAAAGATATCCATTTTAGTTTTGTTAATGTTTAACGCTACTAATGTTGAACGCTGAACAAGATATTATTGCATATCGAAACATCGAGTAAATTGTGTTCCGGTATCGAACCCAAGCCCTAGTTAAAACATATAATATATTACTCATTCATTTTACCACTTCAAAATCCCACATATACAGTAAATTAAATAAAGTTATAAGTTCCGTCATCCATTTGGAAAACCTCGTACTTTGAACGAACAAAATGAGGGAAAGATTAAGATATCCCTTGAAGTCCCCGGACAATGGTTGTGGATAGCATCACTAATATTTGATGGTTGCTACAACTTTGACACATATTGGTAATAATTACTCTGCGTGTTGTGAGAATAGGAAGATAATATGACAGATGATCCACTTATCGGTAATAAATGTTTGATATCGAGTATGTTAGTTCCCCAAATATTCATATTGTATCTTGGAACTTCGCAATTTAACAAAGGATCAGTTAAAACAGTAACTTTTATTGTGTGAGGCCCATAGTAGACAGAAGTGGGTGTGTGCTTTGACACGTGCATTTTCAGAGTGGGACAGATGTTACATTAAGGCAATATCTTCGGACTATCGAATTTCTCCTGATATGTGAGTATAAATACCCAGCTGTTTACATGGCATGCAAACTATCCAATACTCTTAAGCAGTCGCTTAGCTATAAGGCCCAGGAAGAACATGGTTACAATATGTCGTAAGTCCTACTGGTGTGTGTATTCTAGGCGATAAGGAAACGGAACTCCCAATGTAACAATTATGTACTAGAGGTGTCGAGCATTTAATATGTTAGAAAGTGATTTTCGAATGAACGTCCCAAGAGAAAAGAAAACTCATTCGCGCAATGTCATGTTGTCAAATTGAACTTAATCACATTTCCTACAATGAAGCTTGAAATATCTGATTTACTGTATTAAGAAAAGCCACATGAGACGCTCAGTGAGAGATGTGGCCCATTCCCCGCTGCCATTATATTCTTCTATTCTTTGAGGAACCATCTTGTCACAGTAGACGAGCAGAAAGTAGTTGTGATTATTTATCAGAAAATCAATTTTTAATTTGTAGCGCAGTAAAATTCTATTTATCATCTTTCTCACTATCTTAGTTATTCTTCCTCTTTCGAATAAGCCATTCGGAGGGTACGATAAATCAACTTTGACTATTTTTCATTGTATTTGTTTTCCTTTGCTTCCGAATTTCCTTCATACTTCTAGAGTGTCGTTCCGATTCTTCTTGAGTCCACTTTTGTCTAGTTGTTTATTTATATCCCACCTGTAACCCTGCCATTTGAGTACTTCTCGAAAGAGTGTTCTGTTTTCTATTGTGTCGGCGTTAATTCCAGCGTTTATCAAATCTTTTTCAATTTCGACGATCCTTATGGGTTTGGATTTGTAACTGTCCAGTAAGTTGAATATCTGTTTAGTTAGTCCATTGTTGCCCATTCTGTAAATGTGCCCAAACAACTGTAATCTTCTCTTCCTCGTTACGTCAGTTAGTTAGTTTTTCAATTTCCAAATATGGCTCTCTGTTTAGTCTTAACCTATGTTCTGCTATATTATTTTTTATGCGCCCAGTATGTATCTCAAAATTCTTCTTTCGAAATTCTCTATTTTTAGATCTCCAATTTTTGTTAGTTTAAGTGTTTCAGCCACATACAGAATTTCAGTTCTGGTCACTGTTTGGTAGTGTCATAACTTCGTGTACCAGGATAAGGTTTTCTTTTGTTATATACAGTGTATATATTTTTTGTCATATGAATCATCCATTCCAATTTGTGCTCTCTAGTTTCCATCGCTGTCTTTTCTTTATTGTTGTTCGTTATCCATTCTCATAGATACGGTTGGTTGGTTCCTCAGTTTAAGGGCTGCGAAGACGTGGGGTGTGTTATACATATTGCGCTGTTATGAATTGTGGTATTTTAGGGGAGTCATTGCTGTTTGTCATAAACTTTGTTTCTTTCCAGTGATATTTGCAGTCCTACTTTGGCTCCGTGTTATGTAATTCTCTGCTTTGTTATTGGGAATTAGAGTCAGTAATTAAAGCCATCACATCCCCAAAAGCTAGACAATATATAGTGATTTTATTTGTATGTCTTCTTACTTGAACACCTTTAGTATGTCTTTCCTCCATTCTCGAACTACCTTCTATAATATACATTGAAAAGCAGCGGTTACAGACCATTCCCTGTCTTACACCCGGCTCTATCTCGAAAGGTTTTGAGAGTTTTCCCTAAAATGTACTTTGGATGTTGTGTTTGTTAAAGTTGCTTTAATTATTTCGGTCGTTTTATTATCGAGTCGTAATTCCTTTAGAATGCCAATAAGTGCCTTTCTATCAATTGAGTCGTAGGCCTTTTCGAAATCCCCAAAGAAACTACTGTTCCCGTCAGAGGAGATTGCCAGGGTACCACCAACTGACAGATGGTATTCCAGACAACCTCATCCTTCGAACCCATGTCCTGAGAGGATCGGTTGCACTTCTTTAGGGCTAGTGCCTGCACAAGACTCCATGGTCCCTAGGGATCAGGTCTTTCGTACGTTAATAAGTCAACGACGCCCAAAGAAGCGCACCCCCAATCACAAAGCTCTGAAATAAAAACATTGAGACTTAGGTAAAATAAGTGAGTCATTTATTCAGAGAACTCAAACCCGTATCCTAAGTCGGAGGGTTGGAAAACGCTAGTCCGCAAAGCTGATAAACAAAAATAAATAAAAGAAGTTAGCCCTCTCGAGGGTCCTTTAATACAAGTAATCGAAATAACAACAACAACAAAGCTTGGAATGTGGCACGCATGATCGTCCCTATTCAATTACAATCAGAATTAGGTAAACAGAATTGTATTAACATCAAGTGCAAACAAGGGCCAAAGCTATGATTCTACCACATTAGTATTTACATTTAACTTTTACATTCACTAGCTAAATCCTGTCTTAAAGCAACAATACGGCGAGAAGCGTTCGTATTCAAAATTTACTTCAAAAGCTATAAAATACAATATGTGATGACAACACTAATGTATTACAGAACACCGGGACATATCAGGTGCAATCACATAAATGAATATTCACAATACTCAATATTATTATTATTATTAAAACCTTCTTAGAAAAATTAAGAAGCTGTTTGCCCTTAATTGTCATCTTGTGAATGTGTATTAGGTTGGTGAATGCGTATCATCACCACGACTGACTTCACTTTGAATTAATGCGGCCCACATGTTACGAACATTAGGTGTCAGTAATTCTTCGTCGATTCTAAATAATGTCAGCTTCTAGCCTTATACATTATTGCAATTGGTCATTAATAATCAAAGGGTCACCTTTCATAGCATTCAGAAAATACTAATCTGCCCTCTGGCAGTAGTCTGCTCGATATGGCTGACTCATCATGTGATATAATTCGTCATTGCTATAATAGCATCACAGCTGATAACCTGTCTTACCGTTACAATTTTCCAAAACATAGTATGTCACTGCAAGCAGCGTGGTGTCTATGAATGTTTTACCACGTGCTGGATAGAAAAATTAGTTGTAATTTTAACAGTTTTATTAATTTCGTCCGCAATTGAATTTTGCTTAATCGACGTAACGGTGCACTGGCTATTATGCGCACTTGATCACAATTTTAATAAATAATGGTTGCGGATACTGTTTTCCTCGTTGCACAAATATAAATGACACTTCGTAAGAGCTAAAAGACAACACATCCTCTCTAGTCGAGCTCAAAACGTGGTAGAAGTCTTCATCGGAACTGGTTTCCGGGCTCTAAAGAATTTATAAGTCGTGCAGCGACTATTTACATAATTTTTGCATAACTGCGAGGCAATACCTTTTACCTAGTATTAAAACATCACGTTTATTATACGGAATTACTTCTTATGGACTCGTATGGTGAGCGAAATGATATCCTGGTTTAAATAAAATATTCCTGAATTTATCCATGAAAGTTCCAAAATCAAAATAAAGTCTCATGCATGTGGAAGTCTCCTCGAGTTTCCGGGTGTGTTCGACTCATCGTTGAAGCAGTTGACCAGATGTCCAAAGAATATTTCACCAGCATGAGCTTATTCGGGCTAATATGCTCCTCAGTTGGTTCAAATAAAAATTTAGGGTCTACATTTTTATTTGCTCATGTTCCTCAATTAGTTCTGGGCATAGTTCTTCAAGTTCGCAGCATTGAAAGTGCCGATTCGTTCTCCAGTACGTAAATCTCCAATGACATAGCTACCATTTTTCAAGGCTTCAATAACACGGTGAGGTCCATAGTACAAGGAAACAAATTTTGCATATATGCGGTCAATAGGGCTTGAAATTCCCGGACTGTGGATTAAAACTAGGTCTCACACGACGGGTGGACCTCGAAATTTCTTGTGGCGTACCCTCCGCAGTCGTTTCTCAGCTTGACGATTTAAGGTGTTCCTAGCAGCAATGATCCTGCTGGCATGCGATGATTGCAGGCAAGGTGGTGTTACAACTATCATGTTCCAGACGCGAATGGGTGTTTGGTTTAAGTGGAGCTCGATTGGTATTTGCCCCGTGCTTCCGTGGACAGTAGAGGTGACACACTTGGCAATAATGACGAGCACCTCGGTCCATCTCCAGTGCTCTTCCTCGAAGAATAAACGACAAAACTTGGCCAGAGTGGGAATTATATATTCAGCTGGGTTGCTTTAAGAATGTCTGATGGAAGACAACAAATTGCCTATCTGCAACTCCTGCATGCCATTGGCAAATTCAGCAGAGGTGGTCAGTCAACAGGAACTGTGGTTTTCCCGCCTCCGGAATCACGTGACGTATCGTCCTCTGAATTTTCTGATGTGCCGTGGCTTTTGGATAGGGTGGAGCTTTGTATACTTCGTAAATATATCGATCGTGACGACGACGACGTACCGATTTCCTCGCCGAGCGTTTGGTATCGGACCAAAAATATCCTAGCCTTAGAGTTCCCTGGGTTGTGTCGGTACTATGGGTCCAGGTGGTTCTCGAAAGAGGTAAGAGGTGCGACGTGTACTTGTTCCACTGGCATGCGTCACAAGCCCGTAAACACTTCCTTACTGAGGTTCCAAGCCCTTTCCACGTAAACGATTTGCGGATGGTAGTGATCGTCTTATCGGTTCCCCCGTGTCCGATTGATAAATGGACCGTCATGACGACAGTGTCCTCGTAGCGTCTCGGGAATACAGCTCGAAGCTGTTTGTGGCCCGGGTCTATAAATCGGAACAATGTTCTCCGGTATAGGACATGATCTGCAGCTGCTGCGGCTTTCCTCAGCGTAATGCTCATCCTGTGCATCCGTCTTATTCTACAAAAATCGTGTTATCCTGCGTAGTTCTTCCTTCCGTCGTTGACCTTGTGGTAAATTCTGAAGTCGGCGAAGGTGTTCCTCACACTCACCTTGACGTCAATGGCGTTTACACCCGCCTCTGGGTTGCGGCTAAGCATATCCGGTAGAAAGTTCTCCTTTCCAGGACGGTGTACGATCGTAAGATCAAATTGTTGGAGAAAAGGCGTCCAGCGCATTATCCGATCGCTTGCAATCTTTTCTTGAGGATAAAGGCTAGGGCATGGTGGTCAGTTCTCACCAGGATCCGTTGTCCCCATAGTAACTTCCGCCAATATTCCAAGGAATATACGATGGCTAGTGCCTCTATCTCCGTAGTGAAATAGCTCGTTTCATGAAGCCTACGTCTTCTACTGAGGAAAGCGATATAATGAGGCTTGTGGTTTTCGTCCTCTTTTAACAGGATGGCACTAATGCCTATAGCAGACGCATCAGTTTCATGAAAAAAAATCTGCTATAGTCCGGGTACTCCAAAGTTATGCTCTCTCCTAACATTTTATTTGCCTTATCAAACGCCTCAGCGCATTCTGCGTTCCACCACGACCATCTAGAATTCTTCTTCAACAAGTTCTGCAGTGGAGCAACAGATTCTGAGTATTTTGGGCAGTGTGCTCCGAAGAACTGAGTTACCCCGAGAAATATTGCCTTACGTGCTTGACACGGGTAGGGGTCGGAACTACCGAAATGGCTTGGATTTTGGCCGGATTGGGTCTGTTGCCATCCCCGCTGATTATGTGGCCTACAAATTTCACTCCATTTGAAGGAATTTAAATTTTTTCTCATGGACTTTAAATTTCGCCGCTCTTAAATTCTCGAAAACGAGACTAAGGGTCGAGAGATGTCCCTCTTCAGTGTCTGAAGCTATCAAGATGAGATGTCATCTACATAGCAGCTAATCTTTTCCTTGACTTCATGCGTCAAATTTGCGTCTAGAGCACGGATCAACGCGGCTCCCGTATTCTTAAGTCCAAATGGCAACTTGCAAAACACAGGTGGTTTGATTGAATTGAAATCCCGTGTATTTTGCATGTGTTCTGATAATTTTATATGATATTAGAACCGAACAAGATCCAATGATGTCAAGTACTGTTTTCATTTAAACTTCCTCAGGATGTTCCTTATCCTGGGCGGTCTATCGTGCTCTGGAGCCAATCGATCATTCAAGGCTCAGGCATCAAGGCATATCCTCAAGCCTTTCGTATTATACCTACGCCTTCCATTTCTCGTAACTTTCTAGCAGCTTCTTCCATGTGCTTTTCCGAAATAGGGTAAACTTTTCTTTGGAATGGAGAATCGTACAAGACTACTAGATCGTTCTCATAGTTCTTTATAACGCCTGGTGTAGTATCAAAACCATCATTGAAATCATTCAGTAATGTCTCAAGTTTTTAATTTAACGGTTCATCGCAGTTTTCATGGGCCGTACACTCTTCCTGTTAGTTGTCAATTTACATACATTTCCATAACATTAACATCAGCACTGAAGTCCGGATCATCCTCAATGATGTTCATAGAAATGACTTCATGCGCTTTAAAGTGGACTGTATTTCGGCCCATATCGATTAACCCATCATATTTTCTGATAAAATATGCCCCCAATTTGGCCTCATATCGTATGTCCTTTAGGACTAGAAATTGTTGCAAATACAAGGCTACCATTCTCAAGTGCACACAAAATCTGAATTTTACATTTTATGTATCGGTCAGGTATGACTCCTCAGACATTAATCGTTGACACAGGCAGTTCGGTGAGTTTAGTGCGTGCTTACAATACAGCATGGAAGTCGGCTGACATGACGCTGATCATGGCACCAGTGTCCACTAACAATGAGACATTGCAATATTTAATTTTTGCCGTAATCATTGGCAACGTGGTTCGTCAATCGTCGTTAGTTTAGGAAGTCATCTTGGACTGTTTCCCAAAGTAATATGGTTGCAGTTACTCGGAAGTTAGTCTCCTGGGATGCCATTCCTATTTCGGCGTCTTTTTTCCTGTAGAAGAGCACGGCTGGTTGCGTCCAGGAAATTCCTCTCGTTCTTCTAGGAGCTCCTGCGGTGTTTGACCTTGGTCGTTCTCTGCACGTTTTCCTTTTAGCTGTCATATAATCCTGACTTTCCCTGGCTCAACCTTCCCAGTCTCGATCAATTTGATAACGGCGATCGCGATATCTACGATACCCGCCACTATAGTACTAATCACGTTCTATCTGTCTGGTTTATTTCTTTCGAGGTGCATTATTATTGTTACATTCCTGTCGACAATTCTCATCGTTACGATTTTCAAACCGACGCCCCCAATAGTACCTATTTTTGGGTTGTCGTGATTTTTCGTATGGTCGCCTATTCCATTGTCGGCGATCAGGACCTGTATCATTCCTCTGATAGGGTGTGTTGATCTTTGGCTCTCGTTTAGTCGTCTGACACACCTTGTCAGCTGTGTTTATTATTATTATTATTATTTATTTACCAAAAATTGTGTCTACAATTTATGGACGGTAGATACGAAAAGGGCAAGCCCCACATACACGGCAGCGTCTCCATCTCCGTTCATTAAATATATACAAATCTGATATGTTACATATATACAATTTACAACTTTACATTGCTATATACACATAATCTGCTGAACACGACGTCTATATCATACAATTAATAAATGAAAGGGAAGATACAGGCACGCACACACACATATACACACTCACGCCCGCACACATGCATACATACCTACACGCACGCACACACACCCACTCACTCACAAAGTTATATGATATAAATTTAATTTACATGGGGTTTTAGTCCCTTTAGAGCCTTCACTTTCTGGCAAAATTGTCGTGGAGGAAGGTCTTTTATTGCATGAGGCAGGTCATTCCAAAATCCAGCAGAGCGATTGTAGAACCCAGATTGATAATCTGTTGTCCTAGCGAATGGAGGAACGAGGGTGACACCCTGTGCTCTAAGGACTGAGCGATATGACAGCTGAAGGCGGTGAAATGGGAACAGTTTAATGTTGCCAGCTAGAGAATTTCGGAGAAAGGTGAGATCTATTTGGCTACATATGTCATTGATTGATGTTAGTGATTTTGTCAAAACTCTGTTTCCCTGTTTGTAAATGAGTCGCTCTGCTTGACGTTGGGCTGCACTTAACTTCTTCATGTTTTCCTCGGTAGTGAGATGCCAGGCAGGAAGTCCATACAGAAGAATGGGCCGTATAGTGGAGAGATACACCGCTCGGAGTGCACGGCTACTGAATCCCAGAAGATTGCGTCTTGCAAATCCTAGAATTCTAAATGCCTTACACCTAGATTCCTCAACGTGTACATTCCACTTCAAATTGCTGGAAATGTGTATTCCCAGCATTCGCAGTGAATTGCACATGGGAAGAATTTTGCCGCTCAGTGAAAGGCTATGTTCAACAGGCTGTCTGGCCCTACTTAGCCTAATATATTTACACTTGTTTACATTCAAGGTCATCTTATTTACATCACACCACAGTGCCACACTGTCCAGATCTTCCTGTAGTGCTTTGACGTCATCATTATTCCTTATGGCTCTGTAAATTATTGAATCGTCTGCATTCTGCGCCATCGCAGACGTCACACAGCTTGGAAGGTCGAGGGTAAAAGCCATGTATAACAAAGGCCCAATCACCGACCCCTGTGATACTCCCGAAGTTACCACTATGTTCGGCGACTTGGCGCCGCCAAACACGACACACTGCGTTCAACCTACCAGAAATGACGTCAACCATGTAATCAGTTTGCCTCCGATGCCATATTTGCTAAGCTTTAACAAGAGTCTCTGATGAGGCACCTGATCAAAAGCTTTGCTTAAGTCCAGGGCCACACAGTCTACTTGGGAGACGTTAGTCTGATCCAAGGAGTTCTGCCAGTCATCAATCACTTTTGTCAAAAGAGTTGTACAAGATTTCCCCGGAACGAAGCCATGTTGGCTTGGATTTACCAGGCCTCGTTCGCTCAGGAATTCCAGTATGTTCCTAGCAACCAGGCGCTCCATACATTTACAGACACCAGACGTTAGAGAAAAAGGGCGGTAGTTGTCCATGTCTTCCTTGTCACCATCTTTGAACACAGGGACCACGTTGACATGTTTCCACTCTTGTGGTAGAGTCCGGGTGTTAATGGAGTGATTGAAGAGAGCACACAATGAAGGCGCCAGGGCATCTGCACAGTAATGAAGGATCCGAGCAGGGGTTATGTCTGGACCTGTCGCAGCATGGGGGCGAGTTCTCCGTAGGCTGTCTCGCTTCCTGTTGTGAGAAATCGTGAGGTGAGAACCAGAGGGTTCTATATACACTTTTTGAGGATTTTGATTTTTTCGTTGTAAATTGTACTGGGAGATATGTACTATCGTTATCCATGACGGCAACATCCGTATCATTTACCATTTCCACACAATAATCAGGTAAATTTGGTTCTATCTGCAAAAGTTTGCAAGGCTGAGAACCAGATGGTTCTATCTGCAGAATGTTGGTAGACAGTACACACTGGATCAGCTGTTTGGAGTTTCTCACTTCTATCCCATCTCAACTGTTTGGCTATAACTCTTAAGGAGTCCAGGAAGAGAAAGCATAACCCTCAACAATGTAAAAAGAATATTCAAAAGAGATTGCGACAAAGTGGTGGCTGCGAAGGAAGCAAAACATACAGATTGTATGTGCAAGTTTAAGTGTTATAAGATTTTTAAAGATGACCGGAATTCCGCAATGATTTCATTTTATTCACTGCAAGATATGAGAAAAACATTATATTTTACAAAACTCCGAGTGTAAATCTTCTCCGAGAACCATGAAAGTTGACCGTAAGAAACGTAAGTCGTTCTCTTACTTTTTACAAGTGAATGGCATGCAGGTAATAATATGCAAGAGACCTTGGTCAGTCAAAAAGTAATATGCAATGTGCATTCTAACAAAGATAAATTATCCGGGACTCCAAAATTCAATGACAGAGGAAAGAAAACAAGAGAGAATTTTCAAAAATTGTAAAGATTTTGTTAAAAAGCACATTGAATCATGTCAAGGGCAGAGTCGTATTACTGCAGGGCTGTGACACAAAAGGAATACGTAAGTCCTGATTTAAATGTAACTAGAATGCATACAGAATTGATATACAGCGGTAACACTGTCAAAGTACTTGTCAATACTTAACACTGTATATAATCTGGACTTTTTAGCACCTAAATCCGAGTTAGTTTAGTTAGCTATTGTTGTTTTAAGGAGTGGAACTACGAGCTCATCTGCCCCTCCCAAAATCCGATCGGTGTGACCTTTGTGAGGAGTTTATCATGGCGAAAAGGGAAAATAGTCACTGAGAGTTTGCCAACGAAGTTTGATAACCATTTAGAAGAGAAATCATTCATGCGACAGGGAAGAGAACATGACAGACGAAGTGATGCTATGGTGATATGCTTTGATCTACAAAATGTGATAGCATTACCTCGTGCAAATGCTAGTAGCTTCTTTTATAAAAGAAAGCTGGTCGCTTGCAATCGTACTGCTCATGTTTCGAGGAATAAACATGGCTATTGTACTATTTGGCATGTAGCTCTGTGTGGCAGATCTGGAAATGGCATTGCATGTGCTGTAATTAAAGTATTAAAAATGTTTCAACCCAAAGTTAGGGAATATATTATTTGGAGTGATAGCTGTGTTCCTCAGAATAGGAACTCACTGATTTATTTTGCTTTGGCTTGCTTTCTTCAAGAAAATATCCACATAAGGGAAATCCCCATAAAATTTTCAACACCGGGGCATTCTTGCATTCAGGAGGTTGACAACATCAATTCAAACATAGAGAAGTCTTTGTGGTTATCAGAGTTTTTCTAATAAGAACTCTTCTCTCTTGCAACAGGAGGTCACCATACCATGTACTTTAGATGAGAGCATCCGATTTCCGTGACTACCGGATTCAAACCAAACTGTTTCAGTATAGTAAATTACCGTATCTGCAGGTATCGCAGCTGAAATTTTGTGCAGACCCGTTCAGTGTGTACTTTAAGACAAGTCACGGTACTCAGGAGTGGAATAAAGTCAATATACCGTAGAGTATAACCAACAAGACCGATAACAATCAGCAACAGAACATAGTACCAATCCAACTTCCAGAATCAAGAGTTTCTATATCATGGAGGAAAATTTCCAAGGAGAAGACTACAGATATCCATTCCATGATGAAATGGATGCCCTCTGTCGACGTAGAGTTCTACAAAGCAATTTTGAAATGAAGAACCTTATGACTCCAACATCTTATGCAAATTTTAGAGCCAAAAAGTTATATCTGCATGCAAACTTTGGAATATGTCATTAAAATACCTATGTTCTCTATGTAATTGTAATATTTGGTGTTAATTCATTAAAGTAGAACCTTGTATCATCATTTTGAAATACTTCGCAAAGATCTAGCTTCAATACTACATACTTTAAGCAATTCCAAACTTCAAACACCTCTCCTGAAAAATTAACTTAAAGTCAGATAGAACCCTCTGGTTCTCACCTCACGAAATATAGACTGGCTAGGGGAAAGAGAAGGGATGATGTCCTTGGTAGGAACATTCCTTCACTGGTGTCATGTGGAGAGAAGTTATTTTTGAATTTACAGTTGAACGAGTTGGCTATGTCTAGCGGGTTGGAAGTTAAAAGTCCGTTATGTTTAAAGCTCTGTGTTGCGGTGTTGCCACTTTTGCTCCGAATGAATGTCTACATTGCCTCGGGATTAAAGCTTAATTTGTCCATATAAGCACTGTAGGCCTCACGAATTGCAGATTTGGTACTATTTCAAGCCAGCCTATACTTTTCCCACCTGCTGTCACTTGGGCACTGTTTCCTCTTGTTATAGAGCTGATTTCTCTTTCTTATTTTGGTTACTATGTCCTTTGAGATCCAAGGTGTTTTTTTTTCTTATTTTTAATTGTAATCTTAGGGATCACTTCATCAACGCACTGAAAAAAGATTTCCTTCCAAGTATTCCAGGTACCATCTATATGTACACTGTTGGTGAGTTCAGGTGTAATGACCGGTAATCTGTCCAGTAAGATATCAGAAAGAAGTTTCCAGTTGGTACGGGAGTAATTGTAAACTGTTGGTGTTTGTAATTTTGGACTGTTTTTTGTGGGTAAATATAGCTAGGAGGGCTTGGTGATCACAGAACCCAGGGATGACTTGTAAAGACTGAATTGAGGACGGAGAGTTTGTTAGAAAGAGATCGAGGGTCGAACGGGAGGTCACAGTGATACGGGTAGCTTCAAATATGAGTTGATGGAGGAAAAGATCATAGAATGCTGTAAGGAAGTTGTTAGATATAGGATTATTTGGGATAGGAGCGGCATTTCTATTCCATGTGATTTGTAGGTTGAAATCACCAACAATGTAGACAGCGTCATAGATTTGTTGAACGTTTTGCACCTGTTTGAGGGAGAGAATCAGCTCATAATTCATCAGCTGGGACGAGTTCGGAGAGCGATAGACTGAACCGATCAGATATTTGCCGTAACTGCATTGACCCTCCACCCACACGGCTTCTGCGTCAGTTTCCTGCTGATGGACACGAGTTGCATTGTACTCAGGCTTCACAGCAATAAGGACCCCGCCCCCTGAAGTCCGTGGTCGATCTTTCCGGAACAGCTGGTATGTGTCTGGAAACGCCTCCCGATCTCTTACCACCTCAGAGAGCCACGTTTCACTGCAACACACGATACTTGGATCTAGGGCGGTCACTGTAGCATGAATGTTTTGTTTCCGTCCCGGCCGCGTGAAGCTGTGGGCATTGAAGGCGAATAGTGATAAGTGTTTATTTACAAGTGAACTAATCATGTTATTTGTACTATTTACAGTGTCACTGGGAATATCACTGGTATTGTTGCACAATGAGCCGGTAAACGGCGGCATAGCACATTGCCAACATTTCCACGTTCGGGTGCCTTTTTTTAATGCACCGGAACTCAGAGGTACTGATTTTTGCACACGATCTGTGACTCGACGTGTTACAATTACTGCACTGAATATATAGCTGATTTTTTCGGCCGATTTTTTCACATATTGCGCATTGCAAAGGTCCAGGGTTGAGTTCTATGTCGCTGCTTAGAGCTAGCGCTAGGCAGCAGAGTGAGAACCCGGCAGCAGGTAGCCTTGCGACACCCACCTCTCCCGCTCGGGGTGGCCGGCTAATGGTGGCCAACCCCAGACCTTCGCTGCCACACCATGTCCAGGAATGTATTGTACATTTATCACTCACCAGAAGCTTTTCCAGAAGGGGTTGATTCTTCAGATCCTGCTCACCATTAACGGCCGCGGAATGAACACATCTTGCCACAGTCACTGCACATTTAACCAATAAAAATATTAAATTACAGAGAGCACACTTCCCTTCATGCAGGCACGCGCCGCCATCTTAGCGGATTTCACATTTCTGGTTTCCTCTCTGAGTCTATGAATCGTAAACTGTTCGTTGCTTGAATCTAACCTCCTTAAAAGTTGGTCGCAAGCAAGAAATGTAGTAGCACCTGCCGCGATAAGAACTCCTTGTACATCGGCTGGGTAGTGCCTTGTGATCGTCTGGATCTATTCCGGTTCTGACAACAGTGGTTGTAAACAGTGTAATTTGGCCAGTTGTGGCGCGAAATAGTCTGCGTAAGGCGTTGGTTGGGTTAAGCTGTACCCCTTGGTGTACATTTCCGCTCTTATTGTCTGCTGAATATCGCTGGACCAATAAGCTTTCAACAGTGCTTCTCGGATATCTTGATATCCTGAGAAGGAGTATCTAAAAGCTTTAAACCACGTACTAGCTTGTCCATCAAACAGCCGTTCGATGACCCTGAGCTCACTCTCAGGTGTCACCATCGTGTCATGTAGGTAATATTGAACGTTACGTAAAAATTCTACTGGGGTGATGCCCGCTCCGTGACCAGAAAATTGAGCGGGTTGCTCCTCTCTCGATCGAATTATCACAACATTGTTTTTATGAGGATTGTGCATTGGTGTAAACACAGGTGCAAAGAAGTTCAGTGTTACGGTTTGTTCCGCCTGCACAGAGTTCATAGGACAGCTCGTTGGTGTTGCAGTTTGTAGTAGACGTAACATTACTGTCTGAATTGTTTTCGGTTGCGCTTAAATATGTTGTAACGTTCGCTGTTCTAACTGCTCAATGTCAGGTGTGGTTGACGGGTCGGTTGATGTTGCTGAATTGTTAACCTGAAGTTCTAACCCCTCGACCTTCCCACGATGTACACCATCGACTTCGGCGACGGTCTTGTGAACATTCAGGCTAAATTTTAATCGATCAGCGATAGCGACTTTTTCAATACGCTTGCGTATTGTGTTCTAGCTTGATTGATGGTATCACGCAATTCGTATAGGCACTCATTTACTTCTACTCTGCTGGTGTTCAGGTCTGCCTTCAAATCGGCCTTGACACCTTCCATAGTCTGTCTCAGTTCATTTCTGGCAGTGTTAACTTCTCCTGACAGTGTGTCTAACCTTGTGTTCGCGTTCTGTTGGTGTCTAAGCATGTCGATCCTAATAGCTGCTAAACCTGCCAATAAGTTAGCGTTAACCTCAGCTCCGTTAGTTTCGATATCAGCCCTAAAATAATTTCCTTCAGCTCTAACTTGATTAAAGCCTAAAATCGCAGTGTTGGCTTCTACAACATCTCTAACTCAATTTGAATTTGCAGTGTTTGCCATAAGAGTAGCGTTACTATTACCTATATCTGCTGTATTTACTCCTCATGTATCATTATTTGATTCCAAGTCCTCTCTAACTTGGGTCAAATCTCCCCTAACTTCAGTTAAATCACACCTGACTCCGCCAATGTCACCTCTGATTTATTCTAATGATGCGTTAATATTCACCATCATACATCGAGCACGCGACAAAGTGTCGCCTCATCCATCACAAAAATACAAGTATGAGAAAAAAGGAGACCTAAATAATGATTATAATAATATAATAATATGGTATGGCCTCGGGTGCCGGGTGCAAGCTTCGTAATTTGACACCCAGAGGGTAGCTTGCATGTCGAATTTCGTTGTTCCTTGAATCACTATGAAAGGCAAGGAGGTTAGATATCTAAGCTCCTTGAACACTATAGCGCTTCTAGTAGAGAAATAAGGAACTTTGTATATTAAGGCTTTCAAGGCCCGGATTATTATATAAATAATTCATGTTTTTTGGGCTAATGCCGTGAGTATTTAAATCAAAACCATGCGTTTCGGAGAAACCTTGCCTCCTTTTTCAATGGAATCAAACAATGTGGCCAAAGAAAGTATATCAATGAGATTACAAAAAATTACAAAAAATATAGATCAATTCCTCTGTTCGTCACCAGAGAGCATCTGCCTGAAATTGCTGTATGGACCATGGTAGAACGGCGGACAGAGTAGTAAGAAGAAGGTAAAGGGGGCGGGGTGAAAATATAGAGACCCCTCGAAGAATGAGGATATCCAAAACAAAAAGGGGGGGGGGAGAGGGTTGGATGGATATAAGGAAACATTAACAAAAGGGGAAGTGTATTTGAACGATACCTAACATCATACAGGCAACGGCGAAAAACAGATGGAAACTCCTCCAGTGACGAACAAAGGAGATCAAATCCAGGCTCTGTAGCCATAGAGTAAAACAGTACAATTTGAAAAAGGTGAAGATCAGAGAGACTGAGAGGAATTATCTTCCTAGATCCTTAATAACTGGTAGCCAAGTGTCACTTAGCTGATATCCAGTGTCTCTGTTAAAAATATTGGGATTTTTAAGAATTTCAACTGCCTCCCTTATAATTAATTCTAGAGCAGT
This sequence comes from Meconema thalassinum, assembly GCA_946902985.2. Lineage (NCBI taxonomy): Eukaryota > Metazoa > Arthropoda > Insecta > Orthoptera > Tettigoniidae > Meconema > Meconema thalassinum. Next base: position 63,396,069 of record OX336390.1, on the reverse strand, counting down.
TGTCCTTAATAAGGGCAAGCGCATGAGCATCTTCGAAACATACATCGTGCCCTGACGACAGGGCATGTTCAGCTATAGCTGATTTGGCAGGTTGGTTTAGACGGATGTTCCTTTGATGCTCTTTGGTGTGAGTTGCAATGGACCGTTTAGTTTGTCCAATATAGACTTTTCTGCAAGTACAAGGAACTTTATACAGCCCAGGTTGTAGTATTGGGGACAGTTTATCTTTGTTTAATGCTAAACGTTGACCAATTTTCGTCATAGTGCCAAAAACTGTTTTTATCGTGTGCTTGCGGAGAATCTTATCAACGCGGTCAGTGGTGTCGTGAATATAAGGGAGGTAAGCAGTTCCCCTCACGTCGGAGCTCTGAGAAGGTTGTCTATCCCTCATTCTGGGATGTAGGGACCTATATATATAGTGGATTCGTTATAGCCATTACCCTTAAACATGGATTGAAAGCATGTAACTCTTGCTGAAGAGTTGATGCCTCACAAATACGTTCCGATCTTTTGGCTAGAGTTGTTATACTTTCTTGTTTTTGTCGTGGGCGTCTGCATGTAAATAACGGTTAGTGTGAGTTGGCTTACGGTAGACACTGCCACTGCTAAGCTTGTTAAACTGTCAACAATTCCAAAAGAAGTGGAAGATGTCTTATTCCGAGAGTTGCTGTTCCTCCGAGATTGTATGGACTTCCAAAAATCCATAAGCAAGACGTTCCTCTTCGACCGGACTCGGTCATGTCCCTCATCAAGAATTTATTTCCTGAGGAGATTGCCCGATTATTCCACCACTGGTTGTGTTCCAGTTATTTCTTGTAGGTTGGTAAATTTTACGAGCAGACTGATGGTGTGGCCATGGGAAGTCCACTCTCGCCGGTCGTGGCAAATTTTTAATGGAACATTTTGAGGGGGAGGCTATATCCTCGGCGTCTTTCAAACCTGTGATTTGGTGGAGGTATGTGGATGATACGTTCGTTGTATTGGAGGAGGGTTCTGAGAAACTGAACCATTTTCTGAACCACCTAAATCAGCAGCATCCTTCAATCCAATTCACAATGGAGCTAGAGTCGGGTGGATGCTTACCTTATTTCGATGTTCTTGTGAGGAGGAAGGCGGATGGCTCCATGGGGCACAGCGTCTACCGTAAGCCAACTCACACTAACCGTTATTTACATGCAGACGCCCACCACCACCCAGCACAAAAACAAGGAATTATATCAACTCTAGCCAAAAGAGCGGAACGTATTTGTGAGGCATCAACTCTTCAGGAAGAGTTACATGCGTTCAATCCATGTTTAAGGGTAATGGCTAGAATGAATCCACTATATATAGGTCCCTACATCCCAGGTCTTTCGTACGTTAATAAGTCAACGAAACGCAAAGAAGCGCACCCCCAAACACAAAGCTCTGAAATAAAAACATTCAGACTTAGGTAAAATACGTGAGTCATTTATTCAGAGAACTCAAACCCGTATCCTAAGTCGGAGGGTTGGAAAACGGCTAGTCCGCAAAGCTGATAAACAAAAATAAATAAAAGAAGTTAGCCCTCTCGAGGGTTCTTTAATACAAGAAATCGAAACATCAACAACAAAGTGAATCTGGCACGTAAGATCGTCCCTAAGCAATTACAATCTGAATTAGGTAAGCAGAATGGTATTAACATCAAGTGCAAACAAGGGCCTAAGCTATGATAGTACCACTTTAGTATTTACATTTAACGTTTACATTGACTAGCTAAATCCTGTCTTAAAGCAACAACATGGCGAGAATCGTCCGTATTCAAAATTTACTTCAAAAGCTATCAAAAACAATACCTGAAAACAACACTAATGTATTACAGAACACCGGGACATATCAGGTGCAATCACATAAATGAATATTCACAACACACAATATTATTATTATTATTATTAAACCCTTCTTACACAAATTAAGAAGCTGTTTGCTCTTAATTGTCATCTAATGAATGTACATTAGGTTGGAGAAAGCGTATCATCACCACGACTGACTTCACTTTGAATTAATGTGGCCCTCATGTTACGAACTGAGGTGCCAGTAATTCTTCGCGATTCTCAATAGTGTCAGCTTCTAGCCTTACACATTATTGCAATTGGTCATTAATAATCAAAGGGTCACCTTTCATCGTATTCTGAAAATACTAATCTGCCCTCTGGCACTAGTCTGCCCAAAATGGCTGACTCAACATGTGACGTAACTCGTTATTCCTCTAATAGCATCACAGCTGATAACCTGTCTTACCGTTGGAATCCTTACGAAGTTCTTTGCATTCCGCATATGGAAAAATGTGACGTCAATGGTCGTTTGATAAATAATCAATACAATGTCTCACTATAAGAATTACTGTGCATCATGGGTAAAGGTTCCGCAAAAGCGATAACACTCACACTAAACTGTCGGTCGACACTTGTGCAAAGCGCCCTCAACACTGCTCGTTTGTAGCAAGTCCAAATACGTTGGTTATTCATCACAGATTCACATCCTATTTTGTCCAGTAATGTGATCCTTGAATGTGGCCAATAAAATACACTAATTCTAACACACTGATTTTATAATGTCCTGTGCTGCATGAAAATATACAATGTTTTGTACAGCAAATATTCCTCAAATGAAGAGATTCCTACTCTCTTAACTTCTTTGATATCTCACAGAGATGCCTATCCCTCTTTGTAGAGTTTCTGCTGGTTGAAATGTTGTGTCTATCCTGGACACAAAATAAATATAACTTTGACAATGCCTGCTCACTCGGGCTGTCTTAACTGATACGAATTAATTTAGGGTTCGACGCTCGGTTGATTAACTTTACTATTTAAGATTTTATTTCATTCCCACTTGGAATATGATAGCATCTGATCTATTAATCAAATATAAACTGAATATCTTTTTATAAAGGCGGTGATCAAACCTTCTATTTCACCAAATGATACTAGCAACACACTCAAAATTAACAAGAAGTTCCGTGACGAAATAAAGAGCCTACTTTTCTTAAATTTAAGATTCATGCCAATGATTAATCTATATGGTTCTATCTAGAATAATGACGATATTAAGTTGGTATTACCGAAATTTCAAATTAGTTCGAAATACTGTATACCTGGCATTATGTATCCTAACGTAGCCTAATTGAGCACTGCAGTTGGCAGCCCTGGTGACTGAATATATTCTTAGTTCCATCTCTTAAGGTACAGAACACAAAATTTCCGTGAAGTCCAATGGATAGCATGGACGTTACATGTAGTTAAACATTGGATCTAACAGCGCGTAAAATCATGTTGGCAACAGTGTCATGCATGTAGACCTATTGGTCAGAAATAATCTGAATTAATCTGATCTATCGTTATGCCAATTTTGAATGAAATCTATTAGTTAGTATAGAAGTTACATGCATTTTAAAATTGGACCTATCAGCAGGCTTGAAATCATGTTGGCAGCACTGACGTATATTAGTTACTCCAAATTAATCTCGAATGCCTGGTACTATACGTGTGCAACGTTTAGAGCTATTGGCTTGCATACTTTATGATTTATTGTTATTAAGGTAACAAAAATAGAGACAGCATTTATTTACAGTTGGCAGCCCTGGTTGATCTAAAGACTTGCATAGTCATATCTGTTATGGTACACGTAGCACATACGAAATTTGGTTGAAATCCAAATGATAGTATAGAAGTTACATATATTTAAAGTTGGACCTCTCAGCAGGCTTAGAATCATGTTGGTAGCACTGACGTATGTAAGTTACTCCAAATTAATATAGAATGCCAGGTACTATACGAGTGCATAGTTTGAAGCTGTCGACTTGCATACTTTCTGATATATTGGTATTTGGATACAAGAAATTGAGGGCATTTATTAACAGTTGGCAGCCCTGGTGGATCTTAAGAATACGCTGTCATATCTGTTTATGTACACATAGCACATACAAAATTTGGTTGAAATCGAATTGATAGTGTAGAAGTTATATGCATTTTAAATTTGGTCCTCTCAGCAGGCTTATAATCATTTTGGCAACACTACCATGCATAGCCTCCTGGAAATTAAACTGACGATTGGGTACAGTATACGTGTGCCAATTTTAAAATAGCTCCCATTCATACCTTCCTGGATATCCAACATGGAGCTCAAATTTCAATTGCGATTTTTCAGCAGTTGGTAGCACTGACATCATTTTCAAATATGGCCGTGAGATATTCAGTTATAGATCTTTACTGCTAGCAAATTTTGTTTCGATTGCTGCAGCCGTTTAGGAGTTGATAGGGGGGTGGGGGCACACACACAGCCAGACAGACAGGAGGACAGACAGACAAACACACATTTGCCCGATCTCATAAGTCTAATTTTTCCTCATTTTTTCCAAATGTGAAAAGTAGGCTAAAAATCTGTGGGCTCAAACAGGGTGATTCAAAAATTATTTACTCGTGAATGAATAACATCCCATTAAGTCCAGCACTAGGCTGTCAAGGAAGATTGCAGCTTCCTCGAAGCTAAGTCATAATAATGGTGATTTTATCACATGGTTATGCAGGTGATTTTAGGTGCTTTATAGATGCACCAGCTTGATCAAAATCGGCTACAGGGTGTCTAACTATTTCTTGACGCGAGCTACGAAAGAAATACATCACTATAATAAATCTTGCCTTGTGCTTGCTGTAATAAATCGGTTGCTACAACTAATCTGCCATATCAGAGACCTTAACATCAAAGAGTCTAGGACTTATAGCGTGTTACATTAAATTCACCTCATGTTTCCTTAAAGCTTCTCCTCTGCGATAGGAGGGATTTGAACAATTCGTTCTAGGCTATTCCAATCCTTCCTTTTCCTCTTCTTTCGTTTGCTCGGTCTCCAATAGATCTTTTCCATCATGTTCCAGGTTATGGCAGTACTATTCCTCGGACGTCTCCAACATGGGTAGGGTTTACGCCATTGTGCACCTCGTGGGTAAACGTTGAAATATTTCAAGTGCCAGATTATCCCCATTTCTATATACATTTGTAGGTCTATTGTTTGTTCTGCACATGACCGTCACTTCCTAAATCCTGTCTGATACTCTCCCAGTCTTGGGTCGAGTATTTTTCTGCTCTTTTTAAAAGTGCTTAGGATATGATCTTGTAGGTCACTAGCAGAAGGCAGATTCCCCTATAGTTGTTAGAATCTGTTTTCCTCCCTTTCTTTGTAGTGGATGTAACTGTACAGATGTCCATTCTGATGGTAAACTGTTTCTTTTCGATATGATTTTGATGATTTTCGTTAAACATAGTATCCTGTTGTCACTAGAGTATTTCCATAATTCTGCAACTATATTGTCTTTTCCAGATGCTTTGTTATTTTGAAGTTCGTGTATGATTTATTTGATTTCCTCTGTTGTTGGTGGCCTTGAATCAGGTTTGTTGGGAGTATGTTATCGACATTACATTCGTTGATTGGTGGATCGCAGTTAAGTAGTTCTTAAAAATATTCCCCCAGTATTCTGCAATTTTCAGCATTGTTATATCCAGTTTTCTTTGTTTTTTTATGTGTGAAAAGTAAAGTTGGTGGAGTGTATTTCTTTAAGCTACTTTTAAAGGATTTGCAAAATTATCTTGTGTTGTTCTGTTTGAAGTTTGTTTACATTGTTATTAGTTGGTCCTTCATATGTTGTACTTTGATATTCCTGAGGTCTTTTGATGTGATCTTCTGAGCTTCTTTAAGATTGTTCCTATTCCTATCATCTTTATTTTTATTCCCGATGTTCCATGCTCGTTGTCTTTTAAGAATTAGTGCATCACATTCATCAGTTAACCAGGCATGTTTACGTTTTTTGCCTACTTTCAATTTTCGTAAAAAAATTAAAGAAGACTTATAAGATCTCATGAGAGTTGTGTCTGTCTCGGTGTGTGTGAGTGTGTGTGTATGTGTGTGTGATTGGATATGTCGGCCCCCTATCAATTCAAACACGATGAAACCGAATTGACGAAATTCAGTATAGAGGACAACTCAGTGTCATGTTTTATATCACTGCCATCTTGACGGAAACGTAATGGCGGCCAACCAAATGTTCAATGTTAAAATCAAATTACAACTCACCTGATCGTCTGATCTCTACCAAATTTCGCAACAACATACATCTCAGTGGCAAGCGTCTTTTGAGCAAACTACAAGGTCATCAGCCTATAGTTTGAAGATGGTGGTCGTGTATGTGTGCAAATCGATCTCCCCTATCAATTCAAACACAACGAAACCAAATCGAACCTCCTTTCGTACAGAGGTAGCACTAGCAAGGAACAACGCAATGTCATGTTGTAAATCGCCGCCACCCAAATATTCTCAGCTTAAATCAAATTTTGACTAGCCTAATTATCCGATCTCTACCAAATATTGCAACAATGTATCCCAATGTTCGAATCTTGTTTTACCCAAAGTACAAGGTCATGAGCCAAATAGTTTGATGATGGCGTATGCATGAATCATGCAAGTATTATAGTCTAAGCGTAACTTACGATTCAACAAGTCCTGGCCTTACTAAATACGCTCACCCTATATAAGGAGGTTTAAACTGTCCTCAAGAAGGTGACCGATAGGATATTAGCATCTTAAAATAGAATATGTAACTGCATTAGTCACTAACAGTTCAGACTGACCGTGCCTCATTGTGCTTGTCCGTGCCGTCCCGTTGGGTCAAAATGGTGGCTATTGTTTGCTCTTAAATCCTTATATTGCTGTAACTTCGTAAGTATATATTCTTTGAGGAATGTACTGGACAATATAGTACATATTTAGTATCAAATGGTGTATAGAAACGACATAAATAGCTAATGAAATCGTTGATTGCAAGAAAAAATATTATGGAGTTATACTAAACCAGTAAGTTGTAAACCAGGTGTCAGTGTAGAACATGTGTGGCATAGTGGTAGCGACCTCGACTCATAGTCTAGAGGTTCATGGATCAAATCCAAGCAGGTTCAATGCTTTTAATTTGTCTTTTTGTATTTATTGATTTATAAATACTCATACGTTATAATGTTAAGCATATATAGTGTGCATTTGCAATCAAAAACAAGACGTTCCGTGACGAACTAAAGAGCCTACGTTCCTTAAAATTTAAAATTCATGCCAATGATTAATCTATATGGATCTATGTAGAATAATGACGAAATTACGTTGATAATATCGAAATTTCTAATTAGTTCGAAATACTGTATACCTGGCATAATGTAGCCTAATAGAGAACTACAGTTGGCAGCCCTCGTGACAGAATATATTCTTAGTTCCATCTCTTAAGGTACAGAATACAAAATTTGGTTAAGTCCAATGGATAGCATGGACGTTACATGCAGTTAAACATTGGATCTAAAAGCGCGCGTAAAATGATGTTGGCAACAATGGCATACATGTATTGGCCAGAAATAATCTGAAATAATATGATCTATTGTTGTGTCAATTTTGAATCAAATCCATTAGTTAGTATAGAAGTTACATGCATTTTAAAACTGGACCTATCAGCAGGCTTAGAATCATGTTGGCAGCACTGGCGTAGGCCTATATTAGTTACCCCAAATTAATCTAGAATACCAGTGCGTGTGCAAAGTTTAGAGCTATTGGCTTGCATACTTTCTGATATATTGATATTAGGGTAACAAAAATAGAGACCGTATTTATTAACAGTTGGCAGCCCTGGTTACTATTAAGAATCGGCATAGTCATATCTGTTATGGTACACATAGCACACACGAAATTTGGTTGAAATCCAAATTATAGTATAGAAGTTACATGTATTTAAAGCTGGACTTCTCAGCAGGCTTAAAATCATGTTGGTAGCACTGACGTATATATGTTACTCCAAATTAATATAGAATGTCAAGTACTATACGTGTGCATAATTTAAAGCTGTCGGCTCGAATACTTTCTGATATATGGGTACATGGATTTAAAAAATTGAGAGCATTTATTAACAGTTGGCAGCCCTGCTCGCTCTTAAGAATACACTCAGTCATATCTGTTCATGTACACATAGCACATACGAAATTTGGTTGAAATCCAGTTGATATTGTAGAAGTTATATGCATTTAAAATTTGGATCTATGTTCAGGCTTATAATTATTTTGGCAACACTGCCATGTATGGCCTCCTGGAAATTACACTGGAATGTTATTGTTTATACGTGTGCCAGTTTTGAAATAGCTCCCATTCATACCTTCCACGATATCCAACATGGAGCTCAAATTTCAATTGCGATTTTTCAACAGTTGGTAGCACTGACATCATTTTCAAATATGGCCGTGAGATATTTAGGTATAGTACTTTAATCCTACCAAATTTTGTTTCGATTGGTGCAGTCGTTTAGGAGTTGATAGGGGGACACACACAGCCAGACAGACAGACAGACAGAATGACAGACAGACAGACACACATTTGCCCGAACTCATAAGTCTACTTTTTCCTCATTTTTGCAAAATGTGAAAAGTAGGCTAAAAATATTATATATATATATATATATATATACATACTTATAACACCACATATTTCAACACTCGTCTACAGCGGATAAAATTCGTTGTTCTTGATCAGCGGTAGAGTCTATTGTTGTTGTTGAATCCTTAGGGTTTTATGAAGCATCATGCTCTTGTAGCCCCGTGTACTAATGTGTGTGTAGAAGTTGTCTGATAACCTGTGTCGCTGATGTCTGTAGGCTTACTAGTGTGTGCACTCATATAGCAGGAAGGATTTGGGTACGAAGCAGCTGTTTTTGTTTTCATTCGAGATGCATGTATATCATGTTCATTTATCCCCGTGTACTTGGGTGAGTGTTCATTTTTCTGCTAACCTGTGTTATTGTGATGGCTGTATTCGTGTGTGTATACTTAATTCAGGTCAGGATTGAATCAATCAACGCATAATATCCGTATAGCACGTTGAATTTCAACAAGCTACTACAGTACAACCAACATTCAATTATACTCCTTGCAATGGACACATTATACCCATGCATTTTGGAGAAAGTAGGCTATTTGTCCTTTGCTGAACATCTTGTTTGTTCTAGCTACAACTCTGATTTTACTGTTTCACAGTCAACACTAAATGGCATGCTGAAAATGTCCAAATCCTATTCAATAACTTTGAAGTTCTGAAACCTTCATTCAAATTCGTCGAGAAGTTATTTCGCACAAAAATATATTACATAAAACGCATAAACACAATGAGATTGAAATAGTTTTTCAATTCTAGGTACAGGTACAGCACAGGAAATATGACCTATGACTAATTATAGGTAGTATAGTTCGAAACCATGTCGCGGGCCGCATTAGACTAGCTCAAGGGCCGCACTTGGCCCGCGGACCGTACTTTGCTCCTTATTAAAATATTTTGTGTTCTCCAGGGTGAACGGCGTGGCCTCCCAGAGGTGAGATAATGGGGTGGGGTATTTCTACTGCAATGATTTTTATGCATGTGGTCCGTGTTTATATTCCGTGCGCGTGGAAGGTTCAGCCTCCCCTGGGCAAAACAAGTGTATATTCTACGTCAAGAGTGTGCAATGTGTTTATATTTGTGAGCGTGGAAGGTTCAGCCTCCCCTGGGCAAAGCAAGTGTATGTTTTACATCAAGAGTGTGGTCCGTGTTTATATTTCGTGAGCGTGGAAGGATCAGCCTCCCCTGGGCGAAGCAAGTGTATGTTCTACGTCAAGTGTGTGGTCCGTGTTTATATTCCGTGAGCGTGGAAGGTTTAGCCTCCCCTGGGCAAAGCAAATGTGTGCTCTACGTCAAGTGTGTGGTCCGTGTTTATATTCCGTGAGCGTGGAAGGTTTAGCCTCCCCCGGGCAAAGCAAGTGTGTGTTCTACGTCAAGTGTGTGGTCCGTGTTTATATTCCGTGAGCGTGGAAGGTTTAGCCTCCCCTGGGCGAAGCAAGTGTATGTTCTACGTCAAGTGTGTGGTCCGTGTTTATATTCCGTGAGCGTGGAAGGTTTAGTCTCCCCTGGGCAAAGCAAGTGTGTGCTCTACGTCAAGTGTGTGGTCCGTGTTTATATTCCGTGAGCGTGGAAGGTTTAGCCTCCCCTGGGCAAAGCAAGTGTGTGCTCTACGTCAAGAGTGTGGAATGTGTTTATATTCCGTGAGCGTGGAAGGTTTAGCCTCCCCTGGGCAAAGCAAGTGTGTGCTCTACGTCAAGTGTGTGGTCCGTGTTTATATTCCCTGAGCGTGGAAGGTTTAGCCTCCCCTGGGCAAAGCAAGTGTGTGTTCTACGTCAAGTGTGTGGTCCGTGTTTATATTCCGTGAGCGTGGAAGGTTTAGCCTCCCCTGGGCGAAGCAAGTGTATGTTCTACGTCAAGTGTGTGGTCCGTGTTTATATTCCGTGAGCGTGGAAGGTTTAGTCTCCCCTGGGCAAAGCAAGTGTGTGCTCTACGTCAAGTGTGTGGTCCGTGTTTATATTCCGTGAGCGTGGAAGGTTTAGCCTCCCCTGGGCAAAGCAAGTGTGTGTTCTACGTCAAGTGTGTGGTCCGTGTTTATATTCCGTGAGCGTGGAAGGTTTAGCCTCCCCTGGGCAAAGCAAGTGTATGCTCTACGTCAAGAGTGTGGAATGTGTTTATATTCCGTGAGCGTGGAAGGTTTAGCCTCCCCTGGGCAAAGCAAGTGTGTGCTCTACGTCAAGTGTGTGGTCCGTGTTTATATTCCGTGAGCGTGGAAGGTTTAGCCTCCCCTGGGCAAAGCAAGTGTATGTTCTACGTCAAGTGTGTGGTCCGTGTTTATATTCCGTGAGCGTGGAAGGTTTAGCCTCCCCTGGGCAAAGCAAGTGTGTGCTCTACGTCAAGAGTGTGGAATGTGTTTATATTCCGTGAGCGTGGAAGGTTTAGCCACCCCTGGGCAAAGCAAGTGTGTGCTCTACGTCAAGTGTGTGGTCCGTGTTTATATTCCGTGAGCGTGGAAGGTTTAGCCTCCCCTGGGCAAAGCAAGTGTGTGTTCTACGTCAAGTGTGTGGTCCGTGTTTATATTCCGTGAGCGTGGAAGGTTTAGCCTCCCCTGGGCAAAGCAAGTGTGTGCTCTACGTCAAGAGTGTGGTCCGTGTTTATATTCCGTGAGCGTGGAAGGTTTAGTCTCCCCTGGGCAAAGCAAGTGTGTGCTCTACGTCAAGTGTGTGGTCCGTGTTTATATTCCGTGAGCGTGGAAGGTTTAGCCTCCCCTGGGCAAAGCAAGTGTGTGTTCTACGTCAAGTGTGTGGTCCGTGTTTATATTCCGTGAGCGTGGAAGGTTTAGCCTCCCCTGGGCAAAGCAAGTGTATGCTCTACGTCAAGAGTGTGGAATGTGTTTATATTCCGTGAGCGTGGAAGGTTTAGCCTCCCCTGGGCAAAGCAAGTGTGTGCTCTACGTCAAGTGTGTGGTCCGTGTTTATATTCCGTGAGCGTGGAAGGTTTAGCCTCCCCTGGGCAAAGCAAGTGTATGTTCTACGTCAAGTGTGTGGTCCGTGTTTATATTCCGTGAGCGTGGAAGGTTTAGCCTCCCCTGGGCAAAGCAAGTGTGTGCTCTACGTCAAGAGTGTGGAATGTGTTTATATTCCGTGAGCGTGGAAGGTTTGGCCACCCCTGGGCAAAGCAAGTGTGTGCTCTACGTCAAGTGTGTGGTCCGTGTTTATATTCCGTGAGCGTGGAAGGTTTAGCCTCCCCTGGGCAAAGCAAGTGTGTGTTCTACGTCAAGTGTGTGGTCCGTGTTTATATTCCGTGAGCGTGGAAGGTTTAGCCTCCCCTGGGCAAAGCAAGTGTGTGCTCTACGTCAAGAGTGTGGAATGGGTTTATATTCCGTGAGCGTGGAAGGTTTAGCCTCCCCTGGGCAAATCAAGTGTGTGTTCTACGTCAAGAGTGTGGAATGTGTTCAACGGGACCCAATCATGTATCGCTTTATTTCACAGGAAAATTTGGTGCCTCTATCCTACAATATGGTGGGGAGTAGCCTCCGAGCACTCTACCCATGTATGGTGAATCAGCTGTGATATCGGTGTATTTGCTGACTATTTTTATTACTGTATCAATGGCCTAGTCATGTTGTTCAGAACAGTCAGTTCTTTGATTTTATTTTGTTTGATGTCTGCTGGCATTATCGGTCAGTTATTCAGTTAAATTTGTTCTGGCTTGAGTTTCGCTTTTATTTCTATTAATTTTGAGGTCAGGCACTGGTCGTGTCAGTTTGATTTTGAAAACCAGGAGTAGTAGTATTTTTCAACACCGTGAGCGTTTGATACATTCTTTTTTATTATACTGCGGGTTTAATTGCTCATATAAGATGGCGGATGTTTTCTAATGTCAAATACCCTTCTTGACGCCAACATCATGAGAGTATTAGGAGAGATAAAACAAGATGTTCAGTAAAGAACATATAGCCTACTTTCTCCTAAATGTATGGGTATTGTTCTAACTCTTGGTCCTTTTCAAAGAGTATAATTTAATGTTGGTTGTAGTAGCTTGTTGAAATACAACATGCTATAAGGATATTAAACAAAAATATGAGGTGCCCTCTGCTAGTGCTACCTCTGTAAAAAAAAAAATATTCAATTCAGTTTCACCGTGTTTGAATTGATATGGGGAATTGATTTGCACACCTACATCGCCGCTATCTGCAAACTATTGAACTGATGACTTTGTAGTTCAGTCAAAAGGTACTTCCCACAAAATGGTATGTTGTTGCAAAATTTAGTAGAGATCAAATGATTAGGTTGGTAGTAATTTGATTTAAGCTTTTAACATTTGGGTGGCCGCCATTCCGTTTCCATCAGGAAGGCGGCGATATAAAACATGACACTGAGGTGCCCTATGCTAGTGCTAACTCTGTACCAAATTTTGTTCAATTCGGTTTCACCGTGATTGAATTGATATGGGGAATCTTTTGCACACCTACATGGCCGCCATCTGCTAACTACTGGGCTGATGCCCTTGTAGTTTGGTCAAAAGACGCTCGCCATATGAATATATGACATTGCAACATTTGGTAGAGATCGAATGATTAGGTCAGTCGTAATTCGATTTAAGCTTTGAACATTTGGGTGGCTGCCATTACGTTTCCGTCAAGATAGCGGTGATATTTATATATTTATTTATGTCGTGAACATTACAAGAAGCCCCATTTACATTGCTCACTACTAGAATTAGATAATAGAAAATATAAATAACAAGAAGTTCCGTGACGAACTAAACGGCTTAATTTTCATGCCAAAGATTATTCTACAATATATGAACCTATCTAGAATAATGACGAAATTAAGTTGGTAATATCGAAATGTACAATTAGTTTGAAATATTCCTGGTATAATTTAGCCTAATAGAGCACTACAGTTGGCAGCCCTGGCGACTGAATATATTCTTAGTTCCATCTCTTAAGGTACAGAATACAAAATTTGGTTGAATTCCAATGGACGTTACATGCAACTAGACAGTGGATCTATCAGCACGCGTAAAATCATGTTGGCAACAATGTCATGCGTGTGCCCGTTAGAAATAATCTGAAATATTATGATATCTTGTTGTGCCAATTTTGAATGAAATCCATTTGTTAGTATAGAAGTTACATGTATTTTAAAATTGGACCTATCAGCAAGCATAGAATCATGTTAGCAGCACTGACTTATATTAATTACTCCAAATTAATCTACAGTGTCAGGTGCTATAGGTGTGCAAAGTATAGAGCTGTTGGCTTGCATACATTCTGATTTATTGATATTAGGGTAAAAAATATAGACAGCTTTTATTAACAGTTGGCAGCCCTGATTGCTCTTAAGAATACTTATAGTCATATCTGTTATGTTACACATAGCACATACGAAATTTGGTTGAAATCCAACTGATAGTATAGGAGTTACCTGTATTTAAATATTGGTCTTATCAGCAGGCTTAGAATCAAGTTGGTAGAACTGAAGTATATAAGTTACTCCAAATTAATCTAATCTAAAATGTCAGGTACTATACGTGTGCATAATTTAAAGCTGTCGGCAGGCATACTTTCAGATATATTGGTATTTGGATGATGAAAATAGAGAGAGCAATTATTTACAGTTGGCAGCCCTGGTGGCTCTTAAGAATACACTCAGTCATATCTGTTTATGTACACATATTACATACAAAATTTGGTTGAAATCCAATTAATAGTGTAGAATGGGACCTATCAGAAGGCTTAAAATTATTTTTGCAACACTGTCATGTATGGACTCCTGGAAATTAAACTGAAATAGTATTATCTACATGTGTGCCAATTTTGGAATAGCTCCCGTGCATACTTTCCATGATATCCAACATGGAGCTCAAATTTCTATTGCGTTATTTCAGAAGTTGGTAGCACTGACATCAATTTCAAATATGGGCTTGAGATATCCTGGTATACATCTTCTCTCATACTAAATTTGGTTTCGATTGCTGCAGCCGTTTAGGAGTTGATAGGGGGGGGGGAGAGGGACACACACACAGCCAGACATACAGACAGACAGAAGGACAGACGGACACACATTTTCCCGGATCGAGCTCATAAGTCTACTTTTTCCTCATTTTTGCACATGTGAAAATTAGGCTAAAAATACAAAAGATACATAAAGAGAAGATATAGATAGAGATACACGTTATTAATAATATTAAGAAGAAAAGAAGGTTTAGGTATGAGAAGGAAATGGGCTGAATACAGTACAATATATTACAAGACATCTTGCAGTTTATCACAGGACGCTGTGGTGCATTCTTGGAATGCACGGTACCTGAGATCACAATTTTGAATGCTTTTGCACGTTCTTTCCTTCCTTTTTGTCAAACACCAACAGTGATCATTTGTTTTCTCCTCTATGTGCAAATTTCTTATATTTTGTGTGAGTATGTTTCAGATATATATTCTGTGACCCACCTAGCGTCATATAACGAATCTCTGAAGCTCTTCAACTCTTCCTCGCGCAAGAGGAATTCCACATCCATTTGGCTACCAGATACTGTTGTCAACTCTTTGAAGACCAGCTCAGCAAAAGAAGATTATTTTCTTTCTGTAAAGTTGGCAATGTTTATATGTTCTCCTTTTGTTTCCTACCCCCACTCTCTCCCCCTTCCGTGGTCTCTCCTTGCTCCGCTGAGCCTCACTCACTTCTTCGTCTGCAGTTGACTCGATCAGTCAAAGCTCTTCTTGAGCTTAGCCTCCTCAAACTAAGAGGCTCACTCTATTCTACGCCATGTTGGCTAGATAGTCTTCAAGGAACTCCGACTTCAACATGAAATCGAGATAAGTACCATTTTTAAAAAGTTTTAACCTCATCTTCATGGTTTTAACTTTCAAGCGCTTTTAATTATAGGCAGTGTGAAACTATTTACTTTGGGGCAATAATCACTCTTCGTGGGATTTGCCATGTTGAGCTTTTTTCTTGCATAAGCCAACCTTACTAAAAAGAGCTTTTCTTAAGCGATTCAAACGAGAAATCCTCTCGCTACGTGGGATATTATATAATACCCGCTGCCTATAATTATAAACTATTTCCTCCGTTGGATTTTCTCAACCCCATTTTTCTGCTAAGGTTGTTCTGGAACCTTCCAGATTCGGTACTCAATCTACGAGTCCTTCCGTCATGTATTTCTCATGTACTTGGGAGAATTCTGTTTAAAACTAAATTACTACATAGTGAAGTTTCGTCCTCCGCGGGAATTTTCTATGGCGCATTTAATTGTGGATTACAACTGTTTCAAGAAATAGACTTTCACCTACATAGTGCAATCAGTTATCTCCATAATTGCAATAACTTTTATTTCTCATAAACTTCAGTGTTTCTCCAGTGAACTTTGCATCCATCTTTACAGACTATAGTGATAATCAGTGCTTGCTCCACTTTTCTACCGCGTCGCGATCGTCCGGTTATATTAAATACGGCCATGAACATTGTTCCTATATCCCAATGATCTTTCCTTAACCTTCTACTAACAACCATTATTTATGAAATTGTAACTTTCTATAAGGTGTTACTCACGAAGTACCCTTCCAACTTTGCTAGTTTAACATTAATTAAATTCTGCATAATTGCTTGTGTGATACAAGTTTTAAATCACGTTGTCCCTTTCCTATACATAGGGAAAACAATTCTCTACACTCTTGAGAGAGTCATGTTCAGGTTTCACGAAATGGAAACTGTCCCATTTTTCTCGTGATTCCCAATTAAACATAGGGAGTCTAGAAATTTCCTTTTCACTTTCTCCAGGTTTCACAGTAAGTGACCTGCCCTCTTTGTATAATTCTCATATATTAACTCTGTATAAATATAAGAAGTTGTAGGAACTTCCTTTTTCTTTATGTTTTACAGTTTGTTATCTTCGAAGTTGTTATTCTCGTTAGAATGTTCTTTCGAAGGTTTCGTATAGTACACTGCTTGTACTCCTGTAAAAGTTAAAACTTTAATTATTCCATTTTGCCTATTTATGAAATCTTACCAAGATTTTAATACACGGTTAAAAAACCTTAAAAATTTTCAATTGCCTGGATCAACCGTTTAATGTGGAGAGGTCTGCGACCCTATTTGTTAAAAGGTTCAAATGAACCATGTTTATCAAATTTATATTGCATAATTGTTAATTTCCTCAAACTTCCTGCATTGTTAAATAAATTAAATATTTATTTTTGGATTCATCATTTCTCTGACACTACAGTTAGGCAGGATCCTGGCTTTCCTAGCTCCTCCTAGGTTTATGCCCTCGTTAATGCTTAGTAAAGCTCTTACTATTTGCCTGGCCAGATCATCACCCTTCCCTATAGTACTTTCATTCGTGCTTGGGAGGAAATACACTACAGGTTCTCTCTGGCAAACTGCCCAAGCCTTATCTGCAGCTCCCGTTAGCCTCGACCAAGCTCGTAGCTATTTTAGGTATCCGAGCACATATTTGCAGTGGCAACCACCTTTAAGTGTGTTTAACACTAAATTTATTACTTTTGTGGGACTCTCCTCCTCTTCTTCTATCCTTCTTTTCCAATTCCAAAATCTACTTCCTTCTCTTCATCATCTTCCCTTGGTGGGTGGGTTATTCCCTAGCCTATAATCTACCCAAAATTTGGTACCAGAAACCCGGGAGAGTCCATTTTTTATGTCCATTGTTTGTCAAGTGTCATTTGACAATACTTTGCATATTTTTAATATCTCCTTTGGATCTTTCAGCTATATCTACGTCATGCAAAGCCTGTGAACGGGAAAGAGGCCGCTCCTGTCTCCTTTGGTGTGTCCCGTTCTTGCTATCCATTCTCTGCTGCAAACCTGACAGCATCTCCAAGGTTCTACAGTTTCGTGAGTTGTATTTCAATTTATTATTTTTGTCATGGCTCCTGCCGAAAAAGATGAAACTCTTATTGCTAGACGTTCTTCTTATAAAGGGCAACTCACTAGATTCCGAAATTTCATCAGCAAATTAAATCCCGCCGAGTGTGATTTAGATATCTTGACTCATCGCCTTAAGTTGTACGAACGGTCGTATGATTATTATGACCAAATTCAAACCGAGATTGAATCCGCTTGTCCAGAACTGCAATTGGACCGGGATGAGGTCGAACCCTTGTACTTTGAAGGAATTGCAAAGGCCCACCAATTGATTCGCAATATCTCAGAACCGGACACTAGGGTCATCAATCCGGCCCAGTTCGTACCCGCTTCAGTTCACGAGAACAAACCGAAACCGTTACTTCCCAAGATAAGCCTACCGCACTTCTCAGGCAAGGAAGGTGAATGGTATTCTTTTTACGAACTTTACTGCTCTTTAATTCATGAAAATATCGAGATCCCAGACATACATAAATTTTACTACCTCCGCACGTCTTTGGAATCGGAGGCCTTGACCTTGGTTGAGTCACTGCCTTTAAGCGCAGACAACTACCACATCGCCTTTAATCTCCTTAAAGAGAGATATGGCAATTTAAGGTTGAGTGTCGCTCGTCATATCCGCTGTCTCTTCAACTTACCTGCCGTCAAACCTAATGACGTCACATCTTTAAGAGACCTCTTAGATTCTATGCAGTTAAATGTCAGAGCGTTATACCAATTAAAACAGCCTGTCCAAACATGGGACACCATACTTATTCACCTAGCTACATCAAGATTCGATTTTTCGACACTGAAGTCCTGGGAGATCGAACTCACCTGCAACAAGGAATTTTCCTTCGAACACCTTGTCTCGTTTCTCAACAGTCGATGTCAATTCCTTACAGCACTCGCATTTCAGTGCGAAAAAGTCGAAACGAATCCTCAGTGTCAAATTTTTGGAAAAAAACTTGCTTCTTCAAAGGGACATCAGCCCCCATTTGTCGAAAACAAACAAACCCGTTCTTCTTTCAATCATTCAAGAGAAGATATCAGGCCGCTTAACAAATCGTTAAAATGCACGCTCTGTAAAAAGCTTCACACCTTGTATTTGTGCAAATCCTTTAAAGAATTGTCTGTCGAAGATCGAAGAAAGTTTGTCTTAAACAGCAAGCATTGTTTCAATTGCTTATCACCTAAGCATTCTTCTTCGAACTGTACGTCATTAAATCTTTGTTTTCATTGTAAAAAACCGCATCATTCGTTATTGCACGTTCACGATAAATCGAGGTCATCAGCACCTGCCTCTTTAAGCTCCTTGCAGAGCCGCTCCGAACAAATTAATGCTTCTTCCTGCATTTCCCACGCCGACACTTCTCATAGTGCGCAAACCCTGTTGACCACTGTACAATTTGAAATCCAAGATAGATTTGGAAATTGGTTCAAAACCCGTGGTCTTCTCGATTCCGCTTCAACGCACAACTTTGTTTCGCAATCGTTGATTAAAAAACTAGGTCTTTCGTCATCGCCTACTTCTATCAATGTGACCGGCATTGACAATTTGAAAACTCAAGTTTTGCAGTCTTCAAAATTGAAAATCAGAGACGTTTGCCAAAGAAACACCAATCTTAATTTAAACTGTCTCATTCTTACCAGTATTGGCAAGGACACTCCAAGTCACTCCATTAATACTTCCGGTTTAAACATTCCCTCGCACTTAAGGTTAGCTGATCCTCAGTTTAATGTTCAAGGTCCCATTGATGTGCTTTTCAGTGCCAATGTCTTTTGGAACTGCATTCGCAAACAAACACGCAAGTTATCTTCAACCGTGGTCGCTAGAGACACCGATTTTGGTTGGGTTATCACTGGCGAAATCAAACATACCAGTGTTCAAACCAAAGCACAATGTCATTTCGTCACAGCTGACATAAATCCCATTTCTGAAAAAGAGAACGCTCATGTTTCAAATCTCAATATTTTTGAAAACCACTTGTCGAAACGATGTTTTATCGTGAACAACTGCGCCAACCCTGTAAGTTGTTTAAATGGTTTTTCTTTCTTCCCGCACAAAATGGCCATTCAAGTTCGCCTTGCTTTGTGTTATTTCGTATATCTTCTTATGTCATTTTTTATAGCAGTTAATTGCTTAAACTATTCCTCGGAAACTATCTTTCCCTTGTGTAAAACCATGGCTATCAGTCACCATCACTTTGCTGTACGCTATGTTTCACTTCTTTCGTTATGTAGAAGGATGGCCACGGCCGGCTCCTCCCCCCTTCCTCGCAATTGGAAGTCGCTCATGAAACCGCTTGAAACTCTGAATTCCTTTGCATCTAGAATAACTATTCTTATGCATAACCTTCGTCTCAATGTCCCAGCTTGTCTTCTTTGCTCGGAAGAATTAAGCTTCTTTTTGTTGAAAATTGTTCGATTTCGTGATCCTCTCAATTATGCGAAATTGATTTCCTACTTTATTTCATATAGCTTTAAATTGCTTTTCCACGTCCAAGTTACGATTGACTGCATGTCGTGTTACTTGTTCTACTTTAAGTTACAGCTGACTCAATTAGTGTGTGTGCACTTTGAACTGCTTGTTTTTGAGACTCGTGTGTATACCAGTCTGAGGAATGCCCAGTCGTTGTTTATTTCCTGTATGATTGACACAGTTCAAAACAAGTTTCTCTTATCTCAACTCTGGCCGACTGCCAACGATCGTCTTGCGAGTCGCTACCGCACGCTCGGAAGCCGTTCATCTAGTTCCCAAAATAAACTCGTTCCGCTTAAGGACTCTGTCAGCTATTTATATGTCTTATCTCGTTGTACTATGTGTGTCAAGGCCTTGCTTGTTTACGTCGTTTACTTACTCATGCTCGTATTCCATAACTGCTTTGATCCCTGTTTCAAAACTTCGTTGCGTATTTCTCACGCGTTCATGTATTCCACTTTGCTTATGTATTGCACTTTGCTTGCATATTTTGCGATCTTAATGTTCATTGATGAACAAACTTGTTTTTTCTCGACGTCACATTCGATGTGTTTTTGTAATCATAATTGTCATGTCACGTTTTTCGATGACTTAAGTATTTTTCTGAGTAAACACTTTGATACTCATTATAACTTGAGGTCATTGTTTATGGATACTCGTTTGTTACCTATGGCGTTCTTGCTTTCTACTCGCATAGTTCCTTTGTTTATTTGGTATATTCTTGTCCTGAATAGATGTACTTGTTCCTATACGCTTTGTTTAAACTTGCCAATTCTTCTTTCTCATCGTATCGCAATCTTTACTAGTGCTTTATTTCCCTCAGCTTCTAGTTATTTCGTGATTGAAAGTGTCGTTAATTCTCACCTTTTAACTCCGCTTTCCAATGACCCTGATGACCTCCTTCCACTTTCACCTGGTCGCTTCCTTACACGCCCTTCTCTCTCTGCCCATCCTCCCCTTCCTAATTCTTACATGGATTCTAATCTACCTATCGCTTGGTGTAAACTTGAAGCCCTCCGTAATTCTTTTTGGAAGAGGTGGAACTTGGAATATTTAACTTCCTTGCAGGGGAGACAGAAGTGGTTTCTTTCCAGTCCCGACATTCAAGTAGGAGACTTGGTCTTGGTTAGGGATATTTCACCCCCCCTAGTCTGGCCTTTTCGAAAAGTGACTAAGTGTTACCCTGGAAGAGATAGGAGAGTCAGGGTATTCAGAATCGTGACCACTAATGGTCAGATCACAAGACTACTCTTCGGCAATCATTTATTACTGTACTTGTTTTTCTTGCTCGCTGTTGGTGTCTGGCCCTCCCAGTATGGTGCATTCTTGGAATGCACGGTACCTGAGATCACAATTTTGAATGCTTTTGCACGTTCTTTCCTTCCTTTTTGTCAAACACCAACAGTGATCATTTGTTTTCTCCTCTATGTGCAAATTTCTTATATTTTGTGTGAGTATGTTTCAGATATATATTCTGTGACCCACCTAGCGTCATATAACGAATCTCTGAAGCTCTTCAACTCTTCCTCGCGCAAGAGGAATTCCACATCCATTTGGCTACCAGATACTGTTGTCAACTCTTTGAAGACCAGCTCAGCAAAAGAAGATTATTTTCTTTCTGTAAAGTTGGCAATGTTTATATGTTCTCCTTTTGTTTCCTACCCCCACTCTCTCCCCCTTCCGTGGTCTCTCCTTGCTCCGCTGAGCCTCACTCACTTCTTCGTCTGCAGTTGACTCGATCAGTCAAAGCTCTTCTTGAGCTTAGCCTCCTCAAACTAAGAGGCTCACTCTATTCTACGCCATGTTGGCTAGATAGTCTTCAAGGAACTCCGACTTCAACATGAAATCGAGATAAGTACCATTTTTAAAAAGTTTTAACCTCATCTTCATGGTTTTAACTTTCAAGCGCTTTTAATTATAGGCAGTGTGAAACTATTTACTTTGGGGCAATAATCACTCTTCGTGGGATTTGCCATGTTGAGCTTTTTTCTTGCATAAGCCAACCTTACTAAAAAGAGCTTTTCTTAAGCGATTCAAACGAGAAATCCTCTCGCTACGTGGGATATTATATAATACCCGCTGCCTATAATTATAAACTATTTCCTCCGTTGGATTTTCTCAACCCCATTTTTCTGCTAAGGTTGTTCTGGAACCTTCCAGATTCGGTACTCAATCTACGAGTCCTTCCGTCATGTATTTCTCATGTACTTGGGAGAATTCTGTTTAAAACTAAATTACTACATAGTGAAGTTTCGTCCTCCGCGGGAATTTTCTATGGCGCATTTAATTGTGGATTACAACTGTTTCAAGAAATAGACTTTCACCTACATAGTGCAATCAGTTATCTCCATAATTGCAATAACTTTTATTTCTCATAAACTTCAGTGTTTCTCCAGTGAACTTTGCATCCATCTTTACAGACTATAGTGATAATCAGTGCTTGCTCCACTTTTCTACCGCGTCGCGATCGTCCGGTTATATTAAATACGGCCATGAACATTGTTCCTATATCCCAATGATCTTTCCTTAACCTTCTACTAACAACCATTATTTATGAAATTGTAACTTTCTATAAGGTGTTACTCACGAAGTACCCTTCCAACTTTGCTAGTTTAACATTAATTAAATTCTGCATAATTGCTTGTGTGATACAAGTTTTAAATCACGTTGTCCCTTTCCTATACATAGGGAAAACAATTCTCTACACTCTTGAGAGAGTCATGTTCAGGTTTCACGAAATGGAAACTGTCCCATTTTTCTCGTGATTCCCAATTAAACATAGGGAGTCTAGAAATTTCCTTTTCACTTTCTCCAGGTTTCACAGTAAGTGACCTGCCCTCTTTGTATAATTCTCATATATTAACTCTGTATAAATATAAGAAGTTGTAGGAACTTCCTTTTTCTTTATGTTTTACAGTTTGTTATCTTCGAAGTTGTTATTCTCGTTAGAATGTTCTTTCGAAGGTTTCGTATAGTACACTGCTTGTACTCCTGTAAATGTTAAAACTTTAATTATTCCATTTTGCCTATTTATGAAATCTTACCAAGATTTTAATACACGGTTAAAAAACCTTAAAAATTTTCAATTGCCTGGAGCAACCGTTTAATGTGGAGAGGTCTGCGATCCTATTTGTTAAAAGGTTCAAATGAACCATGTTTATCAAATTTATATTGCATAATTGTTAATTTCCTCAAACTTCCTGCATTGTTAAATAAATTAAATATTTATTTTTGGATTCATCATTTCTCTGACACTACAGTTAGGCAGGATCCTGGCTTTCCTAGCTCCTCCTAGGTTTATGCCCTCGTTAATGCTTAGTAAAGCTCTTACTATTTGCCTGGCCAGATCATCACCCTTCCCTATAGTACTTTCATTCGTGCTTGGGAGGAAATACACTACAGGTTCTCTCTGGCAAACTGCCCAAGCCTTATCTGCAGCTCCCGTTAGCCTCGACCAAGCTCGTAGCTATTTTAGGTATCCGAGCACATATTTGCAGTGGCAACCACCTTTAAGTGTGTTTAACACTAAATTTATTACTTTTGTGGGACTCTCCTCCTCTTCTTCTATCCTTCTTTTCCAATTCCAAAATCTACTTCCTTCTCTTCATCATCTTCCCTTGGTGGGTGGGTTATTCCCTAGCCTATAATCTACCCACGCTGCAAACTGGTTTTCTGACATACTGAAAATATATAAGTCAAGATGATGAACTTTATTATAGTGGGATAAAATTCTGTTAATCGGCGAATTTTTATGGTTGTCTGTGTGAACTCTCGGAATAAAGAAAATGTTTCGGAATCTACTGGGTTTCACAGCTGGGACATATAACGTAATTCTCTCTCGAATTTTAGCGTCGTCAATTTTATGGTTTACTATTTTATAGAGGAAAAGCAGGCCCTGACAATTTCGCCTGTGGGATAGTTTTCTGACATTGAAGGACTGTAATATAAATGCGTACGATTCGTAAGAGGAATAATACTCAAATCTTTTGAAATATATATAATTTAAGAATTTCTTTTGGATGTTCTCTCTAAGCTTGTTATGTTTCATTGTGTATGGATTCCATATAACTGAAGCATATTCTAGTTGTGATCTGATGAAGGCATTAAAGAGCAATATTAAAATCCCATAGAAAAAATTAAATGAATTTCTTATTACAAATCCCATACATTTATGTGCTTTAGAGAAAAAAATTCTATATGTCTTTGAAAATTCAGATCATTGGTAAATACAATTTCCAGATCCTGAACTTCATGAATTTTAAGTAAGCACTCCCCGTCAATGTCAACGGCTTGTAAAATTGCATTTACTGATGTTAAATGGCAGTTTATTTTTTCTTTCTTCCAAATGTTTAGTTCATTTAAATCATTTTAAAGTTTGATACAATCGGAAGGATCACGTATAGATTTATATAATTTTATATCGTGTGCGAATAATAAAATTTCTGAGTGTTGAACTTTATCAGAGGTGTCGTTTAAAAATAATAAGAATAGTGATGGTCCTAAGTTAGATCCCTGAGGAACTCCTGAGTTGGTAGGAAATGTTTTGGATAGTTGCGTTTTATATTTCACAACGTGTGTTCTGTTCTTCAGGTATGAAATCAGGAGACGAAACAGTGGTTCAGAAAAAAATATTTTTGATAGTTGAGTGATGAGTACGTCATGATTCATTTTGTCAAATGCCATTTGAAAATAATGTTGCTTTACTTCTTTGCTGTTTGTGTTCATGTTATAGTTGGGAATAGTTTGCTTGGCCTTCGTGATCTAGCTTCGTGGATACAAATTGCGTAAAATTAATAAGGTTAGTCACGGTTGACCTGTTTGGTATAAATCCATGCTGATTTGGGGAAATGATCACTTTAACATGTTGAAAAATATGACTATACAAAATACCCTCAAATATCTTAGCCGGAGATGACGATACAGCTACAGCTCTGTAATTCTTTATCTGAACCGAGTTTACGGATTTTAGAATTGGTGTTACTTTTGTATGTTTCCATTTATCTGGAAATGTGCCGGGCTTCATTATGAGATTGTACATTATAGTCAGTGGTTTAGTAATATATTCCTTACAGCATTTAAAGAGGTATTGTGGTAACCCATCAGGCTGCGCTGACTGTTTTGGTTTTAGTTTCATAATGGCGAATTCAATCACATCAGATATAACCAAATAATTTTGAAAATAATGTTGCTTTACTTTATTGCTGTTTGTGTTCATGTTATAGTTGGGAATAGTTTGTGAATATACTAATTTGAAATAGTGAGCGAAACAATTGGCAATTTCCACGGATTTCCAATATTCTTTACCTTCATATTCCATCGCCAATCCTGATCCTTTACGCGCCTTTCTTTTTTATAAAGTTCCAGAAGCTATTGCTATCTTTTTCCATGTTCCGCTCAGTAAGAGCTACATATTCATCATATGCTTTTTTATGTCTATTTTAGATTTAGATCTAAGTTAAGTATAATTATTCAAGCAATATTCGGATAATTTGTTTTCTATATTTTTCTTTTAGCTTTAAATTTGATATTATATACTGAGTGAACCAAACAGGATATGTGCGCTTGTGATGTTTAGTTTTTGGAACGCACTGGTCAACTATTGAGTATATTTTGTCATAAAAGATATCAACAGCTTCGTGTAAATTTCTACAATTATTCATGTTATCCCAATTGCATTTTTTCACTAATTCATACAATTTTAAGAAGTCTGCCCTGAGGAAGTTATATTCATAGGTTGAACTTTCATGTGATCTGGTTATTCTACCCTGTTTGTATATAATTTGCAATACAGGATGGTTTTCATCTCATCGGACTAAGGGGTCGGTTTCTTCATGGATATGCAACTGGTCAATGTTACTGATTATTAAATCAAGAGTTCTCCCATTAACATTCTTAATGTCATTAAACAGCCTGGCATTCAGCAGGTGCAAACAATTCTGTAACTCTTTGGATTTGTTTGAACCCTTCAATAGATTGTAAGATTTATCAGTTACTTCCGGAAAATTAAAGTCACAAATGATAAAAATATCGTAATCTTTAAATAACTGCATAATTTCTTCTATTTTCTCATAAAAAGATTTGTATGCTTCTATATTGGAATTCGGTGGAAAGTATGGAACACATATATAACATTCCCTATTGTTGAATGAAACTTTAATCCATAATGATTTGGTATCTGATTCTAACATTGACATTCTCTTCGTGTCTATTGTACTTTTAACACTTACTAAAATTCCGCCACCATCTTCCTTTAAACTTAAAGAAAAATCTCGGTCTTTCCTATACTCAATATATCTGTCATCAAAGAGCTCAGAACGCTTACACCCTCAAGAAGCCATGTTTTGGAAGACAAATAATATCATAGTTATTCGACAGTGTATTTAAGAATAAAGTATTGGATTTGGTCCGTAGTCCTCTTACGTTCTGGTAGTAAATGATGGTTTCTTTTTCTTAGGAGTCATCTTCAATGTTCAGGTTAAAGTTTTTCAAGGTCCTCTTCAGTGTTGATGGAGATTACCTGAGAGTGGTCGTGTTTCCTCATGAGTATTCTGCCATTCATTGTCCAGAAGTGTTTTAGGTCCTTCACTCGTTTCACTTCCCTTGCATTCGCTAGAAGTTCTTTCCGCTCCCCGCAAAGGCTTTCATTTATATACACCGGGTTGTTGTAGGTGTATCCAAGGTCAAGGGTACTCAGATTACGTTTAATTCTCCGTTGTCTGAGGATTCTTCTTTGAAGTGACGTCTTGTAAAATTCACGATTATGGATGCAATCTGGGAATTGTTACGAGGGTATGTGGCAAGCGTCAATATGTTCCTCTTTCAGTTCCACGAGGAGTGTTCGCGCGACTTCTTGAACCAACCTGCTTGTGTCCTCTGCAGAGTTTGATGGTATACCATGTATTTCTATCATATTGATCCTTGAGTATTGCTCAGAATCAGTAAGTCTTGATTTCAGTTCCAAGTTTTCTTTCTTTAACTTTAGGTTCTCATGATGCATCTCTTCAATTGCTTGCCTGCAATCTTTAATAGTTTCTGCTCGTTTCTGCAGGGTTTCCTTAATTTCGTCCAATTTCTCGTGCAGCAGATATAACGACCTCCCAAAATCAGTTTCCCTCTGTTTACACAATTCCTTTAACTCAGAGATTTCTTTGTTTAAATTAGTCAATAAGTTAAAAACTTCGTCGTTGTTAGGTAGGGCTAACTGATTCATTCCCTATTCATGTAGGCTAAGCTTCTTCTTGGGACACTTATTACATTTCCATTGATTGTGCGAAGAAATTATGAACTTGAACTCATCTTCTTTTAAATTTACACAATAATTATGATACCAGTTTTTACATGCAGCACATTGAATTTTTGCATTGATGTCTTGCCTGGACACCGCCTTGTTGCACTCAAAACAAACACCCATTATTGCACTGGCTCCTAATAATGCTACTAGTATTGGAATGGCACTGCGTTACATGTGAAAGGTGTATTACCAATTCCTTGGCAGTACGTAACTCGTCACTTCACTGTTTAATGTTTGTGCAAGAGCTCACTAGCCCTAATGAGCCAAGGATGTAGGGTATCACTTAAGTTGGAAATTTGTTTGGGAGTAGTTGGCAGAAACAGTTGACTGTCGAGGTGTACTTGAGTCACAGATTATTGTTTCGCTGGGTGGTAGCCCAGGCGTTCAAACGAACAGTTGATAGTCGCTTTTGTAGGTTATGCATCCACACGCTTAGAAAATATCCTAGATATTGCTAGTCCGTTGATATTGTATGAAGATTTATACATCCAAATGACCTTTATTACTCACCGATTCAGTGTGGACATATCCTTGTCCCGAGCAGTGCACTTTACTAGACTATATTACTTATAAACACGGAGTACAGAAACTTGCGTTATGTTAGTCACTCATACCAACACTGAGGTGCTCTTTGCTAGTGCTACCTCTGTACCAAATTTCGTTCAATTCGGTTTCACCGTGTTTGAATTGATAGGGGGAATCGATTTGCACACATACATGGCCGCCATATGCAAACTATTCTGCAGATGACCTTGTAGTTTAGTTAAAAGACGCATGCCATAAAAATATATATCGTTGCAAAATTAGGTAAAGATTGGATGGTTAGGTTAGTCGTAATTTGATTTAAGCTTTGAACAATTCGGTGGCCGCCATTACGTTTACTTCAAGATGGCGGCGATATAAAACATGGTACTGAGGTGCCCTTTGCTAGTTCTACCTCTGTACCAAATTTAATTCAATTTGGTTTCACAGTGTTCGAATTGATGGTTGGGGACCGACATTCAGAGCACACACACAGACTCACACACAGACAGACACACACTTTTTGGCCCTGTGTAGATCTCATAGGTCTACTTTAATTTTTTTCAAAAAACTAAAGTATGCTAATGATTGAAAATAAATTACATTTGCCATTGAGATTAAATGACGCGCCCGTTCACTATTAAAAATTCTCGTCCCAGCAGAAGAAAATGGGTAGTTACGAAAAAAATAACTTGTTTTTTCATTCCGTTGGTAGCCTGGTGGAAAGGAAATGCGCATTACCACGCGTAGCTACCCAGTCGGTGCTGCAATATAATAATAATAATAATAATAATAATAATAATAATAATAATAATAATAATAATCTAATAATAATAACCAATCTATGTGCAAAGAACAAAATTAAAGCTATCAATACATACGCTATACCAACCCTAGTATATTCATTTGGGATTCTGAAATGGTCAGCAACAGAAATGGAAATCCTGCAGAGAAAAACAAGGACCCTTCTCACTACTTATAGTTTACATCATCCAAACGCCTGTAAAGAAAGGGTCACTCTTCCACGAAAGATAGGAGGTCGAGGAGTACTGGATTTACAAATTTTGCTCCAGAACCAAATTAAAACCCTTAGAAGATATTTCTATCAAAGAAAGGAAAACAGCATTCTCCATAAAGCCATTGTACTTGCTGATAAACACACTGTATTGAACCTTCGTACATCCTCTGATGATCATAGCAGCCAGCCACTACACTTACATGTAAAAGAAAAGGCATGGGGAGAAAAGACCCTCCATGGAAAATACTACAGCAACCTATACCAACAGAGTATTGATAAAAACGCATCGTGTATGTGGTTACAAAGTGGTCGACTGTTTGGAGAAACAGAGGGATTCGCAATCGCCAACCAAGATCAAGTCATTGCTACCAAAAATTACAAGAAATACATCATCAAAGATACCAGTGTAATTTCAGACAAATGCAGGCGATGCGCCATTCATCTCGAGACCATTGACCATGTCACTGCAGGTTGCCCAATACTAGCATCAGTTGAATACACAAAGCGGCGCAATCAGGTTGCAGGCATCATTCATCAGGCACTCGCACAGAAATATAAATTAACTGAGGAGTATATCCCTTACTACAAGTATCATCCACCATCCCTCCTCGAAAATGAACTGTCTAAAATATACTGGGACACTGTGACAGATAAAACAATAGATCACAATCGACCAGACATCATATTAGTAAATAAGGTTGATGGCACTACATTTATAATAGACATAGCAGTCCCCAACGACACCAACATCGAACGTAAACACAATGAAAAAATCACCAAGTATAGACAGCTTGCAGAGGAAATCAAGAGGATATGGAAGATGAACTGCGTCCGGATAGTGCCTGTAATCTTGTCAGTCAACGGCCTCATACCTCTCACACTCCACAAGAGTCTGAAGGAATTGGATCTTCCGCCGACCATCTACAAGAGTATGCAGCATTCGGTCCTATTGTCCACATGCAATATTGTGCGATCCTTCCTTGCTAGTGAATGGGTGATAATGAACTCTTATATTTTGTATATACATGATATGTATTATAGTTTGTATTATAGTTTTTTATGTATTGTTGTAAAGCACTTGGTTTAACCCGTGCTTTAGAGTAACCCATGTTTGTAATGGTGAATTGAATAAATAATAATAATAATAATAATAATAATAATGCAAATGCCATCGATGCCAAACTGGGAAAGAGGACTTGTTGGAAGGATTGAACCGCTCAGGGCAGATATTGCTATAATGACACAATATGTTCGTGGTACAAGAACAAGAAAATTACTGAGGAAAGCTGAGCATATAATGAGACGAAACACAGACCACACACAGCGAGATGTTCCGAATTCAACAGCTGAAGAGTGCTTAGATACCGTGAAACAAAGGCTGTCTGTTTTATCCGCCAGACTCGTAAAGTATAGGGAGAGTATGAAGAGGAAGAAAGATAACTTCCTTTTCGCCAACTCAGAGAGAAGATTCTATCAGACACTGGGTAAGATAAAGGTATCTGCGGACAAAAACTATCCGACTAAAGAAGAAGTTCAAGAATTTCGGGGCAAACAACTGTCTACACCATCTCATCATGACACTCAATCAAGTTGGGTAAGAGAAGAACAGCAAGCTTCCCAAAGATTTGAGCAAATGCAGCACGAGAAATTCACCACAAATGATATTAAGGAAGTTATCAACAACTTAGCGAATTGGAAAGCCCCTGGCCCTGACCAGATTCAGAATTTTTGGTATAAGAAGTTCTGGAGCATCCACAATCGACTAGGTGAGTTCATTAATGATGCCATCCTTCATCCTGATAGCTTGCCCGAATTCATCGCACGTGGCATCACATATTTGCTTCCAAAAGATCTTCAGAATACATTGGATCCTACAAAATATCGTCCCATCTTATGTCTGCAACCGTTGTATGAGATCATTACATCATGCTTGGCTAACAGGATATATGCACACTGTGAAAGAAGCAATATAATTGCCATGCAACAGAAAGGTTGTAAAAAGGGTTCAATTGGGTGCAAAGAACAACTAATAATTGACTCAGTTGTGTGTGGCCAGGCACACTTAAATCACCGAAACCTTCACATGGCGTACATCGATAATAAGAAGGCCTTTGATTCTCTGCCCCAAGACTGGCTAGTAGCAGTGCTGCGATTGTATAGGATCAATGAGGTATTTGTCAGTTTCTTGGAAAGGGTTATGTCAGCATGGCATACTAGACTGTGTCTCATTACGCCACGCGAAGATATACGAACAGATGAGATATCGATTCGGAGAGGCATTTTTCAAGGAGACTCCCTTAGCCCCTTATGGTTTGTCCTGGCAATGAATCCTTTATCTACCCAGCTTAACTCGACTCACTACGGCTTTTCTGTCAAGATTGGAAAGAGAGTTGGTACTCGGCTGAATCATCTGCTATACATGGACGACCTTAAACTCTGTGCCGAAACAGAGTCGCATCTGGAAAACTTGTTGAGAATAGTTGAAGCATTCTCACGAGACATACAAATGGGATTTGGTTTGGACAAGTGTCGGACACTAAAGGTGGTGAGAGGAAAAGTACAGAAGTCCGGGTAGGAGCTGGAAGACGGACAGCATATTAGGGCTTTGTTGGCAGAAGACACCTACAAATACTTAGGAGTAAAACAAGCTAAGCATGTTGACCATGTGTCAATAAAGAAAGATCTGTCCTGTGAATTTGTCAAAAGATTAAAACAAATCATAACAAGAAGTTCCGTGAAGAACTATACAGTCTACTTTTCATGCCAATGATTATTCTACAGTATATGAACCTATCTAGAATAATGACGAAATTAAGTTGGTAATATCGAAATATCTAATTAGTTCAAAATATACCTGGTATAATGTAGCCTAATAGAGCACTACAGTTGGCAGCCCTGGTGACTGAATATATTCTTAGTTCCACCTCTTAAGGTACAGAATACAAAATTTGGTTGAAGTCCAATGGACGTTACATGCAGTTAGACACTGGATCTATCAGCATGCGTAAAAGCATGATGCCAACAATAACATGCGTGTGCTGGTCAGAAATAATCTGAATTATTATGATATCTTGTTGTGCCAATTTTGGATGAAATCCATTTGTTAGTATAGAAGTTACATGTATTATAAAATTGGACATATCAGCAGGCATAGAATCATGTCGGCAGCACTGCCTTGTATTAATTACTCCAATTGTATCTAGAATGTCAGGTGCTATACGTGTGCAAAGTATAGAGCTGTTGGCTTGCATACTTTCTGATATATTGATATTAGGGTAAAACGAATATAGACAGCATTTATTAACAGTTGGCAGCCCTGATTGCTCTTAACAATACTTATAGTCATATCTGTTATGGTACACATATCACATACGAAATTTGGTTGAAATCCAACTGATAGTATAGAAGTTACATGTATTTAAAAATTGGTACTATCAGCAGGCTTATAATCATGTTGGTAGAACTGAAGTATATAAGTTACTCCAAATTAATCTAAAATGTCAGAATATACGTGTGCATAGTTTAAAGCGGTTGGCTTGCATACTTTCTGATATATTGGTATTTGGATAAAGAAACAGTTGGCAGCCCTGGTGGCTCTTATGAATACGCTTAGTCATATCTGTTTATGTACAGATATTACATACAAAATGTGGTTGAAATCCAATTGATAGTGTATAATTTATATGCATTTAAACATTGGACCTATCAGAAGGCTTAAAATTATTTTGGCAACACTGTCAGGGTTGGCCTCCTGGAAATTAAACTGAAATAGTATTATCTACATGTGTGCCAGTTTTGGAATAGCTCCCATGCATACCTTGCAAGATATCCAACATGCAGCTCAAATTTCTGGTGCGTTTTTTCAGCAGTTGGTAGGACTGACATCATTTTCAAATACGGACGTGATCTATTCCGGTGCACATCTTTACTCATACTGAATTTGGTTTTGATTGCTGCAGCCGTTTAGGAGTTGATAGGAGGGGACACACACACAGCCAGACAGACAGACAGACAGACAGACACACATTTTCCCTGATCGATCTCATGTCTACATTTTCCTAATTTTTGCAAAATGTGAAAAGTAGGCTAAAAACCCACTTGAACAGCAAAAATCTAGTGAAAGCTGTTAACACGTATGCTGTACCTGTGTTGAGCTACTCCTTTGGCATAATCAAATGGCTTTTTTTTTGTGCAGGTCTTTCTAGTCGACGCCCGTGGGCGACCTGCGCGTCGGAATGAGAGATGGAATGGATGAAGATGAATGAAACCGGGCAAGGATGTGGAAGGAAGCGGCCGTGGCCTGTCAGAAGGTACAGTCCCAGCATTTGCCTGAGTTGAAAATGGGAAACCACGGAAAACCATTTCAAGGACAGCCGACGGTGGGGCTCGAATCCACGCGTCTACCGAGTCAGCAGAGAGCATGGCCCCATGACCTAACGCTGCGCTTTAGCCCACGTAGCCACTACTGTCGGTAATCAAATGGTGTAAAACGGAGATCGAAGGACTTGAGCGAAAAATGAGAACGAAGCTCACAAAAGGAAGGAAACACCACCCACGATCAGCAATAGAGCGATTGACTCTATCCAGAAGCCTAGGTGGACGTGGGTTCGTTGACATTGATAATCAGATAAAACGAGAGATAGTCAGCCTTAGGGAGTACTTCTACGCAGAAGCGAGGTCATCTGTACTTCACAGAGCCATCAGTGAGGCGGACAGATCAACGCCACTGGTCTTGTGTCAGCAAGAGATTCAACACCTCCTACATACTGACCTTCAGAAGCTGGAAGCATGGAAAGCAAAACCTTTGCACGGAAGACATCCAAATGAGGTGAGTCAAGCAAATGTTGATATAACTGCGTCAAACTACTGGCTCACTTCAGGACAGATCTTTCCAGAAACTGAAGGTTTTATGCTAGCAATTTAAGACCAAGTCATTCCTACAAGGAACTACCTCAAGTTCATTGTAAAAGATCCCGCTGTACCAGATAATAAGTGCCGCTACGGATGTCAACAGTCAAAAACAATACAGCATATTACATCTGCAAGTAGATATTTCCTGGCAACAGAGCACAAACAAAGGCATGATGCAGTTGGTAAAATCTTGCATCAGGAGTTGGCTGATAAGTTTCAGCTTTTGAAAGGAAAGAAAGTTCCGTACCACCAATATCAGCCGGAGTGTGTTCTTGAAAACAATGAATACAAGCTGTGTTGGGACCGAACTATTCCGACTGATCAATCGGTATCACACAACAGGCCGGATCTGGTGGTTGTAAACAAGAAAACCAAGCAAAAAACATTGATTGATGTTGCGATTCCTAACAACAGGGATCTCCAGTCAAAACACATTGAAAAGATCAGCAAATACAGCGAGTTGGTGGACTCTATCAAAAGAAAATGGCATGTAGAGCGAGTGAAGATCATACCTATCATTGTCTCGAGTACGGGGGTGATCCCAAGTACCTTGCTCCAAGGCCTTAAAGAACTGGATCTGCTACTGGGCTGTACAAACTAATGCAGAAGGCAGTAGTTCTATCAACAACCAGAAACGATCGGAAGTTCATGGGTAGCGAAATTCTAGCTTAGAATTTGCTGTTTCCGTAGCTATAATTTGGTTCACTGAAGCCCGTATAGTTACGTTGTAATATACCAGAAATGTGTTATACGTACTGTATACACCGATAATAATAATAATAATAATAATGATAATAATAATAATAATAATAATAATGTTTCCTTCAGTCAGAATTATCACCATGTTTCTTCTAAGAATGTCCGGGTTTGAGAATTCATTTTAGGGGTTTGGGATATTTTGGTCATCAGCACCGTGTAGTAAGGTGTGTTGAACTTGTCTGATAAACTGTATTCATGTGATGACTGTAGTAGTGTGTATTACTGTATTACGGACAGAATACAACAGGTGCCCCGGAACTATCCCTGCATTTGCCTGGAAGGAAAGAGGAAAAACACAGAAAAGAACACACTCATGATAGCCATTGTGCGCTCTAATCTCTGATCTCAGATGCCCTCACAGCCGTGGTTCACGATTTAACGAAGTGCCTACGCAGCGGAATAATAGGAAAGTTCCTAGGCGAGAACTGTGTTCTAGCGTTCCTCTAAATATTCCATAGGATTTTTCTCTCCTACAGTGGACATAATAAATAATATTGTTACAATTTCCGTGAGGCATACGGTAAATAGATTCGTGAGTGGATATTAATTCTCACATAATTAAAAGAAGGAATTTATTACTGTATGCTATTTCTTGTGATACTTTGTGTTTGCCTGTGGTGAAAGACTTATAACTTTCTACGATTCCATAATATCAGTCATTAATGAAGCGTCGCCGATGCTTCAACAAGTGACTAGGCTAGGCTGATAATGTAAAATAATTTCTTTACTCTATCTTCCTAAATAGTCCGGGCACTTCACGAAATAACGCGTCAGATAGCGCAACACTAAATGCCGTCTTTTCATGAAATAACCTCTGTAATGTCACTCTTCCCATTGCACCTTTTTCGCTTTTGTTGGTGTCACATTCGGAATCTGATATATATATATATATATCTATGGGTCGAGGAGTCAGTGATCAGGTATGAGATCGGGTCTTGTCTGCTAATCAGTAGATATTCATTTAAATATCCCTTACGCCATAAACTCTTAAAGAAAGTTCCCTCTTAACCAGCTGTTTCTATACTTTCTGTTACAGTTAATATCCAGAAACAACACGTCGCCAGAGAGGATGCATGTGCCCACGCTCAGCTTCTTAACTATCGCATTGATAGGCATATCTTCAACGAAGATATTCATTGATTCAAGAGATCGTCAGCTCAAACATGGGGACAAATATTACTCCCTGCTGATCTCATTGTTACTTGAATGCCCCAGTAATGAACTCAATAATATTTTAACAGTGTACATGGACAGACATAATCTCAGCTCTATCTTCAAACCATAACTACATCTTATTCATCAACATTGGTACACTGGTGTTCAGTTGGTAAGTGGTGCGGCTGAGCTGAAGAAGGAAGAGTTCTCCAAGGGTAACTCATATCTCCTCTTCCTTCACCAGTGTTCCAGTGAGGTTGTTAATAAGAGTGTCGCTCATCTAAGTCAACTGAGTGGTTGGAACCCCCGAGGAAGGTTCCTCGTGTTCATTATGTCTGCAATGGACGGCTGTCAGACCTCTGTGTTTCAAGAACTGTGGCGATACAAGATACTGAATGTAGTGGTCTCTATATCTACCGTAACAAGCGGAGAGAAAGCTAACATCGAGACATTCACCTACAATCCTTTCGGAGCTGGAGGAGTCATTGTTGTCCACGACATGACAAATGAAGAAAGTTGTAGTTTGTATTTTCCGAAACCTCTTAACGTGCAAGGTAACTCAGTAAAATACTATTTGCACCTAACCACATTACCAAACACCACAACACCTCCAGGTAAAAAGTATCAAGGATTTGAGGAAGAAATTCTCAATGGCTTTTCTATCTCATATAAATGCAACGCCTGAATTTGTTAGTGTTAAGAAGCGTGATGCAGGAAAAGCTGCCAACAACAATTTGATAGATATTGTATTGATGCTGTACCAAACTCAATCTAATGTCAAAAATCAATGTATCTACCCACATCACTTCGGCAGTTTCATCTTTCTTGTGCCGAAATCCACACGCATTCCTCAGTACCAGAACATATTTCTGCCCTTTGACCGATTAACATGGACATTGATAGCATGCAGCATTCCATTGATGTCCATTTCATGGAACTTCATTCAACATCTCAAAGGAACAGCTAGAAATCTCTCAGCTTTATTCTTTTACTCTTTCTCTACTTTACTATCAATCTCCTTAGTGAATCTGCCTCGTGTGCTGACTGAACGGTTTCTATTTATATTTTATGTGTTCTTCGGTCTCGTAGTGACCAATGCGTTTCAAGGTACCCTTACGAGCTTACTGACTATTACCAAGTATTATCCAGATATTGATAGTTATGAAGAGCTCTACAACACTGGGCTTAAAGTGGTCCATCCTCCCGGTTTCAACTCGTGGATATCACCATCATTGGATACAGACTTCCCACTGCTAAATAAGCGACTTACAGCGCAGATCGAAAACAGAAGATTGAACGAATATCTGGATGATGTTGCACTCCACAGAAATATATCCATGGCAATTATACAGTTTTGGGCCAATAAATTGATTCCGGATAAGAAAATTGCTAATTATGCAAAGAATCAGATTCATATCATGAAGCAAAGGTTTGGAGGATTTTACTTTGGGTACGCTACTTCACCATATTCTCCTTTTACCCAAGTGCTCTCTGCGACTGTCATGCGCACAATAGAAGTTGGTCTCTATGTTAAGTGGCTCGAATTAGACATAAGTGTCCGTAAACAGAAGCATTTTGAAGCAACATTGATGGAATCAACTGATCATTTACAATTCACTATAGATAATCTACAGACAGCCTTCTACGTTCTGGTTCTGGGTTATACCCTTTGTGCGTTCACATTGTGGTGGAGGTCGTGAAACAAAAAATATACCGTGGAACCTACGGAGAATGCTAACACTCTTATCTTGAGATATTAATAGAAATCTGTCAATACAAAATCATGTTATAATGTTTGATTATTATTTTATCACCTGCTTATAAAATAAGACTATTAGTATATTACCTCTTTATGAAATACGCTCTATAATTTATGATTCAAGTCGACTAAATTATCACCAGTTATAATGCAGGTCTACTAATTCAACCAATGTAATATAATAAGTCATCAGTAGTTCATAATGCAAGTCTACAAATGTTTCAATAACTTATAATTAAATTCTAGTATTTCTCCGCGTGTATAATCTAATCTACTCACTGTATCACTAGTTAATATTGTAAAACTATGTATGTATAAAATAGAACTATTATTGAGTCACGTGTTATTAAAGTAAAACTACTAATTTATCGTTAGTTTATACTGTAAGACTACCATATAATTACCAGTTTAAAATCTGAGACTGCTCATTTAGCACTATTCTATAAAGAGAATGACTAATAGATTATCATCGGTTTGTATTGATTGTAAATTTATCACCAGTTTATATTGTAAGCCTAATATCTTGGCTCCACTTTCTAATGTAGGATTACTAACTTATCACAACTTTATAAAGGAAGTCTGGTACAGTAATTTATTATCAGTTTATAATAGAAGACTATTTATGTGTCGCCAGTTTAATATGTACACTTACTAAATTGAAACCAGTTTATAATGTAGAGATTTGAAGCCATTCTTTTTTAGTGTTGCCTATTCAATATTGTCTTTTGTAGCTCATCAGTCAATCAACACAATTGTGTCCAATGAATGGGCGGGGTACAAGATATAACTATGTAAACACCAAAAAAAAACTTGTATTAATAAAATTATCTCAATAAAATGGGACAATTTAAGATCACGCGTTTCGCCACTCACGTGGACATCATCAGATAATGTTGACTGTGTAGCTGTTTAATGTTTACACTAAAATAACATAAGATAACATAAGTTAAAATGTAAAGGAAACATTAACTTGTCTACGTTAATTAACGAAAATCCAAATCTTCTGCAATTAATCACGAACGAAGTCAAAACACGTCGCACTACTTCAAATTCAATATGGAACTCCCATGTATTTCACATTCTTCAACAAATGCCAAACCAGGATAAACAAAATTACTTCAGTCTTTATGGTTTCGAAAATGAAAAATAATAATAATATCGTGTGCCCTCGGGTGTCGGTTGCAAGCTTTTTTTTAAATTGACACCCAGAGGGTAGCTTGCGTGTCGAATTTAATGCTCCTTGGATTACTACGAATGTCAAGGAGGCGGATTAGATAGCCTATCTAAGCTCCTTGGCGCTATACCTCTTTCTAGTAGAGAAATGAGGAACTTTGTGTTGGCAGAAAATCCCGAGATTAATTTTGCCAATATGAACTCGGCCTACTGAATTCAAATGGGTTCTTTAACATGCCAACAACGTACGACATGTGTATCGTGATTTTTTCCGCCTTTTAAAAATCACTTACCATGACCAGGAGCGAACCTGCAATCTTGGGGTTGGTAGTCCTACACTATAACCATTCTCCCACCGTGGCAATAGAATAGATAGTTACCCTGGTGGGTAAGATACACAGATTTACATAAGAGAACATACTATGACTCAGAATAAGGGAATGTTATCGTTAGTTTAAATGTTAGTTATTCATTTTATAATGTATCAAAAATAAAAAAAATAAAAAAAGAGAAAGAGAGGATAAGTCAAGAAGTTGTGGATATGATAAAGGAAAGAAGACAGTATAAAAACTCAAATGATGATGATGAAAAGCAAAAATACAAGACCTTAAGAAACAAGATAAATAAGAGGGCAAAACAAGACAAGGAACAGCATTTAATGGGAACCTGTGCAGGCATAAATAACAACATGAAATCTGGGCAAATAGATATGGCCTATAAAGATATTAAGAGGTTCTTTGAAACATGGAAGCCAAAAACAATGAGCATTGAGGACAAAGATGGAAAGTTAATATATGATGACGAAATGATAGTGAAAAGATGGAAAGAATATTTGGAACAACTATACAGTGGAAACTGTGTTAACTTGCCCATTGAGAAAGAAGATGAAATAACAGAGGAAGACTTGGGGCCACCTATTATGGAGGAAGAGTTTGAGAAGGCGTTGCAGGACCTCAAAGGAAAGAAAGCTCTTGGAGTTGATAACATGCCAGGAGAACTATTGAAACAATCAGGTGACAAGTTAAAAAAGGAACTGTACAACTTAATATGTACTATTTACAAGACTGGAGAATTGCCTGAAGACTTTGTGAAATGCATAATAGTACCTATACCTAAATATCACATGCAAGGAGTCTGGTGTGTCATGCAGCAAAAATAGTCACCAGAATTATAATGAAGAGAATAGAAAAACAAATCGATGAAAACCTATCTGATGATCAATTTGGTTTAGGAAAGGAGTAGGAACAAGAGAAGCAATCTTAGCACTGAGGCAAGTGATAGAGAAGCAGATGAAGAAAGGCAAACCTACCTTCTTAGCGTTCGTCGACCTTGAAAAGGCGTTTGACAATGTGAACTGGAATGTTCTATTCAGCATTCTTCATCAAACAGGTATCAACTTTAGAGACAGAAGACTCATCTACAATATCTATAAGCAAGAAATTGGAATAGTTTGTTGCAGTAGCAAGGAAGAAACAGCACACATAAAAAAGGGTGTACGGCAGCGTTGTTCCCTTTCCCCATACCTATTCAATATATATGTACAAAAGGCGATCGACCAAGTAAGAGAAGAATTTGCCATAGGAGTGAATATTCATGGAGATAAAGTTGACATGATAAGGTTTGCTGATGACATAGCGCTAATTGCAGAAAGTGAAGAAGACTAACAAAAGATCCTGAGCATGATGGACAAAATAATGGAGGAAGAATTTAATATGAGAATAAATACAAATAAAACAAAAATTTTGGTCTGCAGTAGAAATGGCGAAAACCAGACATCAATAGAGTTAAGAAATGAAAAGATACAAGAAGTGAATGAGTTTAATTATCTGGGAAGTAAAATAACGAATGATAGAAGAAGCAGCAGAGAGATATTAAGTAGGATTGCCCAAGCCAAGAACGCTTTCTATAAAAAGAAGAACCTATTTAATGCAAGGAACATAAGTCTTGATTTGAGGAAACAAATGTTGAAGACCTATGTATGGAGCGTCGCGCTATATGGCAGCGAATCTTGGACAATAGGAGAGAGAGAGAGAGAGGAAAAGACGACTAGCATTTGAAACCTGGTGCTATAGAAGGATTATGAAAATCAGTTGGAAAGATATGGTCACAAATGAGGAAGTCTTTAGAAGAGTGGGAGAGAGAAGATACTTCCTTAAATATTTAAAAAGAAGAATGAATCACCTCGTAGGCCACATACTGCGACACAATGGACTGCTTAGGCTTATAATCAGGGAACAGTAGACGGCCAGAATTGTAGAGGAAGACTCAGACTGGAGTATATTAGTCCAGTACTGCAAGATATGGGTTGTGGCTCATACTGTGAACTGAAGAGGAAGACTGAGAGACGGGAAGAATGGCGAGCTGTTGCCAACCAGCCTCACGGCTGTTAACCACAGAGAGAGAGAATGTATCAAGAATGACTTACCAATGTATGACCAGTCTATAATTTGGGTCTTATAATTAATAACCTGTTTCTAGTGCACATCTACCGTATTTATTAACTATTTATAATGTAAGTCTACTAATATATGATTAGTTTATAACAAGGCCTTCTAATGTAACACAAGTTGACTGCAAATGCATCATTAGTGTATAATGCAAATCTAGGAATTCATTACCAGTTTAAATGCAAGACTACTTATGTTTCAGTGCTTTATAAAGTGGGACTACTGATATATCGCAGTTTATAAAATAAAACTACTAATTTATCACCAATCACGACATAAGTACTGATGTAACATGAGCTTACAATGTAGGACGACTAATAATACGCTAGCTTTTAATGTAACACTATTAATTTGTCATCATATATATATATATATATATATATATATATATATATATATATATACGAGTATATAAATGAATTGCTGTTCGTTAGTCTCGCTAAAACTCGAGAACGGCTGGACCGATTTGGCTAATTTTGGTCTTGAATTATTTGTGGAAGTCCAGAGAAGGTTTAAAAGGTGCATAAATATGAAAGTTGTAGCGCACGAGTAGATTCAACAAATGAGTGACGGCACGCGAATCGCTTAAACAAAGTCCCGTATGCGTTCATATACCATTCATCCGATTGCTATGAAACTTTGGTTGCATTGTTGTGCACACTACAGGAAAGGTTTCTGACTTAGCAAATCCTTTTTACAATAGGTAGCGCACGAGTAGATTCAACAAATGAGCGACGACGGCCGAAGTGTTTCAACAAAGTCCTGTATGCGTTCACATACCATTCGTCCGAAAGCGATGAAACTTGTGTGAGAGGTTATGTACACTACAGGCAATGTTTCTGGCTTAGTAAATCCATGTTATAATAGGTAGCGCACGAGTAAATTCAACAAATGAGCGACGACGAGTGAAGCGTTTCAAATAAGTCCCGTATGCGTTCATATACTATTCGTCTGATAGTGATGAAACTTGAGTGAGATGTTGTGTACACTTCATGGAAGGTTTCTGGCTTAGTAAATCCACTTAACAATAGGTAGCGCACGAGTAGTTTCATTAAATGTGCGACGACGGGCGATGCGTTTCAACAAAGTCCTGTATCCGTTCACATACCATTCGTCCAATAGCGATGAAACTTGGGTGAGAGGTTGTGTACACTACAGGCAAGGTGTCTGCCTTAGTAAATCCATTTTATACTAGGTAGAGCACGAGTAGATTCAACAAATGAGCGACGACGAGTGAAGCGTTTCAAATAAGTCCCGTATGCGTTCATATACTATTCGTCTGATAGTGATGAAACTTGGCTGAGATGTTGTGTACACTTCAGGGAAGGTGTCTGACTTAGTAAATCCACTTAACAATAGGTAGCGCACGAGTAGATTCAACAAATGGGCGACGACGGGCGAAGCTTTTCAACAAAGTCCTGTATGCGTTCACATACCATTCGTCCGATAGCGATGAAACTTGGGTGACAGGTTGTGTACACTGCAGGCAAGGTTTCTGTCTTAGTAAATCCATATCATGATAGGTAGCGCACGAGTAGATTCAACAAATGAGCGACGATGTGCGAAGCGTTTCAACAAAGTCCCGTTTGCGTTCATATACTATTCGTCTGATAGCGATGAAA
Source organism: Meconema thalassinum (assembly GCA_946902985.2). NCBI lineage: Eukaryota > Metazoa > Arthropoda > Insecta > Orthoptera > Tettigoniidae > Meconema > Meconema thalassinum. The sequence goes on along the minus strand of OX336390.1, from coordinate 63,353,662 downwards.
TTTTGGGTGAGAGATTGTGTACACTACAGGCAAGGTTTCTGTCTTAGTAAATCCATGTCATGATAGGTAGCGCATGAGTAGATTCAAGAAATGAGCGACGATGCGCGAAGCGTTTCAACAAAGTCCCGTTTCCGTTCATATACTATTCGTCTGATACCGATCAAACTTGGGTGAGATGTTGTGTACACTTCAGGGAAGGTTTCTGGGTTAGTATCGCACAAGTTGATTAAACAAACAAGTGACGACGAGCAAAGTGTTTCAATATAGTCCCGTATACGTTCATATTCCATTCGTCTGATAGCGACTAAACTTGGGTCAGTGTTTATGTACACTCCAGAGAAAGTTTCAGGCTTAGTTAATCCATTTTACAATAGGTAGCGCTCAAGTAGATTCAACATATGAGCGAAGGCGCGCGAAGCCTTTCAACAAAGTCTCGTATGCGTTCATATACCATTTGTCCGAAAGCGATGAAACTTGGGTGAAATGTTGTGTACACTTCAGGGAAGGTTTCTGGATTCGTACATCCACTTTACAATAGGTATCGCACAAGTAGATTCAACAAATGAGTAACGGCGTGCGTATCGTTAAAAAAATCCGTAAGCATTTATATACCTTCATGCGATTGCAATGAAATTTGAAGAAATGTTGTTTCCCCTCCCGCAAAGATTTCTGATTTAGTAAATCCATTTTACAATTGGTAGCGCACGATTAGATTCAATTAATGGGCGACAGCGCGTGAATCGTTTCAACCAAGTCCCGTATGCGTTCATATAACATTCATCCGATTATCATAAAACTTTTGGGAGTTGAGCACAGTCCTACGAAGGTGTATGAATTAGTAAGTCCGTTGTTCAATGGGTGGCGCACAAGTAGATTCAATAAATGAGTGGCGTCGCGCGAATCGTTTAAACAAAAACCCATATGCGTTCATATGCCATTCATCCGATTGCTACGGGGCTACATGACCGCGTTGTCGCAGCCCCTAAACTGAGGAACCAACCATCCGAATGCTATGAAACTTTCATGAGTTGTTGTGTACACGCCAGGGAAAGTTTTCACTTAGTAAATCCATTTTACAATAGGTACGAGTATATTCAACCAATGGGTGATGGCGTTCGAATCGTTTCAACAAACTCCCGTATCCGTTCATATACCATTCATTTCATTACGATGAAAATTTGGTGAGTTGTTGAGCACGCTCCCATGATTTTTTGAGATAGTAAATTAATTTTACAATAGTCTAGAGGTGGTTAACGGAAAAAGAAAAACAATATTGGGAATCCAAAAGCACTTCAACATACAAAGTCACAATGCCAACACTTTCTTTGATTGGCATTGCAACGCATGCTGTGTACAGCTAGTTTATAATATAAATGTACTATGCATCATCAGTTAAAATGTAGAAGACTGCTAATTTATCATTAAACATGAAGTAGTAACACTAGTGATGATAGTGTCTATTGTAAGAGTACTAGTAGTTCGTATATCACCATTTTATATTGTCTGTCAATTAATTTATACCAGTTTGTAATCTAAATGAACAGTTTATGTATCACCAGTTTTAATGTAAGACCACTAATTCATCAACAGTACAAAATGTAATTCTACAAAAATGTGTCACTGGTTTATAATGTATGTCTGCTAATACAGTAACTAGTTTATAATGAATGTAAAATTTTCACGAACTTTATAACTTAGTGTTCTAATCTTTCTCCTGTTTACAGTGTAATGCAAGTCTACAAATGTATCAAGAGTTTATTATGCAATGTGTACTAATTTATTGCCAGTTTACAGTGAATATGAACTTATTTATCAACAAGTATGATCTAGGTTTACTAATATATTGCCCGTTAATATGATAAGTCAAATAATTTATCAGCTTTTTATTGTGTAAGTTTATTGATTTGCATCCATTTTATAATTAATGTCTACTAATTCAGCACCATTTTGTAATTTAACTCAACTAACTTACCACCAGTTATGATGTTAGTCTGTTATTGTATCACCAGTTCGTAACGTACGTCTTCATAAGTATCATCAGTTTGTAATAACACTGGTGATGGTTGTTCGAAGGTACAGTAAGGTTACTAATATATCACCATTTTATGTTGTTAGTCAATTAATTTTTATTAGTTTGTAATGTAATGCAAATAAACACATCTTGGTTTGAGACTTCGTAATATTAATTTCATGTTAACCTACATTAATAACAAGTAGCTCTGTGAAGATGTAATTAGCCTGTTTTAAAATATTCTACTGGTCTTTGAGCCATGTTTAATATCTCTGTATTTCCTTCGTTCTTTGGCAGCCGTTCCGGTAGCATTAGACGCTATGTGGCCTACTACCTATGCGGACGTGCCGACAAGCTCTCCGACTTATTCATTTAAAAAGTATATTTGTTATTTGAGTATTCCCACTACGCCGAAGCCTTCCATTAACCCATGTAAGTAAATCTAACGAATCTAAACTTGTTCCTAACATGTTCTTTTTTCAAAATTTAACTTTTCCTTTTGGCCTGCGTCGTGTTCCAGAATTTGCTGTGGAACCAACAAAAATTGTGGTTTCCTGTTTTGATTATTTTGGGTCTACGGTTTAAATTTTATTTGTGCCGTGAAATATATCTGCGAGTGATTTCGTGAGTGAATGTTATTCTTCCTGCCAGATGCATTTAAGCTGATTTTGGATGGGTATTTCATCGAATAGGTCTGCCGTGATTTGTGGATGTTGGCGTTTCGACCATTCTCCCATCACGAGGAAAGACACCATATAGCCTACTAAGCCCCAATGTATTCCCTGCATTCCATGTTTCGGGCAATTGGACACGGTGGTAACTTTAAGTAGGCCCTACCGTATTCAACTCGAACGCGGAGAGTAAGTAAGTGACCATATCTACTGGCATGCTTTGTGTGCCAGTTGCCATGTCACACACCCTTCATTCATCAGTAACAAGCATCGAACCTGGACCTCAGTTGCCGTGTCACACACCCTTCGTTCATCACTACCAAGCACCGAACCTGGACCTCAGTTGCATTATCACACACCCTTCGTTCATCACTGCCAAGCATCGAACCTAGACCTCAGTTGCATTGTAACACACCCTTCGTTCATCACTACCAAGCACCGAACCTGGACCTCAGTAGCACTGTCACATACCCTTCGTTCATCACTGCCAAGTATCGAACTTGGACCTCAGTTGCACTGTCACACACCCTTCGTTCATCTGTACCAAGCACCGAACTTGGACCTCAGTTGCACTGTCACACACCCTTCGTTCATCAATGCCAAGCATCGAACTTGGACCTCAGTTGCACTGTCACACACCCTTCGTTCATCACAACCGAGCACCGAACTTGGACCTCAGTTGCACTGTCGCACACCCTTAGTTCATCACTGCCAAGTATCGAACTTGGACCTCAGTTGCACTGTCACACACCCTTCATTCATCACAACCGAGCACCGAACTTGGACCTCAGTTGCACTCTCGCACACCCTTAGTTCATCACTGCCAAGTATCGAACTTGGACCTCAGTTGCACTGTCACACACCCTTCGTTCATCTGTACCAAGCACCGAACTTGGACCTCAGTTGCACTGTCACACACCCTTCGTTCATCACAACCGAGCACCGAACTTGGACCTCAGTAGCACTGTCGCACACCCTTCGTTCATCACTGCCAAGTATCAAACTTGGACCTCAGTTGCACTGTCACACACCCTTCGTTCATCACTACCGAGCACCGAACTTGGACCTCAGTTGCACTGACACACACCCTTCGTTCATCACTGCCAAGCATCGAACTTGGACCTCAGTTGCACTAACACACACCCTTCGTTCATCACAACCGAGCACCAAACTTGGACCTCAGTTACACTGTCGCACACCCTTAGTTCATCACTGCCAAGTATCGAACTTGGACCTCAGTTGCACTGTCACACACCCTTCGTTCATCACTACCGAGCCCCGAACTTGGACCTCAGTTGCACTGTCACACACCCTTCGTTCATCACTGCCAAGCATCGAACTTGGACCTCAGTTGCACTGTCACACACCCTTCGTTCATCACTGCCAAGCATCGAACCTGGATCTATTCCTACCGGGGTGTCACATCCTGGTCAAAATGGACAAGCGGTTCAACATTACCTCATCTACTTGGATAGATCGTGGCAATTCTTAGGTGCGATATTCCATAGCAGGATCGCCGTGAGGCAATAACCATTACGGAATTGGAGCGCGTGGATTCGGACTAATGACAGCATTGCTACTTCTACGGAAATCAGTGAACTATATATGAAAGTATGGAGATATTGATAACTTCCCGAAAGCAGTCTTGGATAAAGCATTGAAAAAGAAGGGGGATGAAGACGAAGCTGAAAACGGAGTAGAGAAGAAAATAGAAGACGAAATTATGAATGAAATTGGATATAGGGCCTATTGGTACAGACAATGATCGTAACCTACGTGAAATAGTAGATAAGGTTATAAGAAGCGTGTTACGGACGAAGACATTAAAATGTCAGACGCTTATGGTGTGGATATAAAGTGGCGGAGGAAATTAAGCTGATTTGAAGAGTGATAATGTGTGGTCTTAAGAACGACTAGTTGAAACCCGTCAAAACATGACGGACAATGGAAAAATTTGCTGAAGAAGCTTCTTATATAAGTTACATTCTTTGTACGATTACTTTTTAGCACTATTGCAACTTTAAGGGCGTCAAAAGATAGCACTCTCAACATTGCAACATAATGCTGGTCATGAGTGAAAACGCGATGAGGTAAATAGCCCAATACGTTCCAGAGTTTCTCCTTGAGCTTGATTGATTGTGATAAAGTAGGCCGAGCGAATAGGACATTGTTGCCTATTAAAATAAAATGTACTGTACCTGCAATTGTTTTATAGGAAGGTGTTAAATCAAGTCGTAGAATTTGAGCTCTCTGCCTAATATTACTGCACCTATTATATCCGAATCTAAGCAATTTCTTACATATTTCTTACACTTAATATATTTCCATATGTGAGTCATTGGGAAACGTTCAGATTTCAAAGGAGCATAACTATGACTCAAACGTTCAGAGAATGTGGAGACGAATCACTTAATTCCAAGGTATTGAAGAATTCTATAATAGGGAAATGAAGTAGCTGGCTTTCATCTTCAGTATCCAGCCTGTTAATGCTGATGTATGTGTTTGAACTACTGGATATAAGTTCGATGACATTTAAATTAATATTACATTGTTGCAGCTTTGCAAATATTTTATATTGCAGCAGATCAATTTTACCATCACAACAGTAAAGGCCAAAGTAACCACGCGTAGATTTTACGCAAGAGAAATACAATGTAGAACAATGTTTACATTGGATCGTCAAAGACCTTACACTGTACTGCATAATATCTGGAATTGTTTCTGAAATGGCCTATTTATATTGGATTTTAAATGTGGCTTCGTATTATTCGATAACACTATAGTGTCCTGCAATAACGGAGCCGCTAAATATTAAATGGCAAATAACACTTCCATTTGCCGAAATCAACTGCGTAGTTAGACTCAGTACTCGAAACAAATACTCATTAAACAATTGTCTTATACAATGAAGTTCAACATGACCGTCCAGAGGCTTTCATACTCAAGTTGGTTGGTGAGGAGAATGCTATGAGACTGATCGCTTAAAATAAATTCCTTATAATTGTTCCTGCCAGCGTTTTTAGCCTATTTTCAATTTTGAAAAAATAGGTTTATGAGATCACCTTTTGTCCGTGTGTGTGTGCGTGTGTGTGTGTGTGTGTGTGTGTGTGTGTGATTCGTGTGTGTGTCCCCCCCCTAATAAAATCTAAACGGCTGGAGCGATTTCAATGAAACTCGGTATGTTCATAGCACTATTCCCGGCGACCTCGACCGTGCCCTTCAAATTTTGTTACGTCTCACCAATGCAAAATGGCGGCTGTGCGAAATATTTCACTAGCATTCAATATCTCCGAAACTATTACCGATATCGCCCTGAAATTGTGTACGGTGATAAAGGGTACTACTAGAATTTCACCTATGAGACTTTCAAAAACCTGGTGACTACAAAACCAACATGGCGGTCAAGCGAAGTTGAGACTTTTAAATAGACTTTTCTCGCGATTTAACTATCCACACGTAATGAAACTTGGTACAGCAAATGTTTATACACATTGTAATGCACTGGAGTCTAATTTAGTTCAATTGTTTACATAACTTCAAAATGGCGGCTGTGCGAAATTTTTCACTGACATTCTATATCTCCGAAACTATTACAGATATCACCCTGCAATTTAGTACGGTGATAAAGGGTACTGATACAAGTTTACCTATGTATATTTCATAAACTTGTAAAGTAGAGAACGAACATGGCGACCAAGCGAAGTTGAGACTTTTAAATAGACTTTTCTCACGATTTAACCATCCAAACGTAATGAAACTAGGTACAGCAAGTGTTTATACACATAGTAATGCACTGGAGTCTAATTTAGTTCAATTGTTTACATAACCTCAAAATGGCGGCTGTGCGAAATATTTCACTAGCATTCAATATCTCCGAAACTATTACCGATATCGCCCTGAAATTGTGCACGGTGATAAAGGGTACTACTAGAAGTTCACCTATGTGACTTTCAAAAACCTGGTGACTAAAAAACCAACATGGCGGTCAAGCGAAGTTGAGACTTTTAAATAGACTTTTCTCGCGATTTAACTATCCACACGTAATGAAACTTGGTACAGCAAATGTTTATACACATTGTAATGCACTGGAGTCTAATTTAGTTCAATTGTTTACATAACTTCAAAATGGCGGCTGTGCGAAATATTTCACTGACATTCTATATCTCCGAAACTATTACAGATATCACCCTGCAATTTAGTACGGTGATAAAGGGTACTGATACAAGTTTACCTATGTATATTTCATAAACTTGTAAAGTAGAGAACGAACATGGCGACCAAGCGAAGTTGAGACTTTTAAATAGACTTTTCTCACGATTTAACCATCCAAACGTAATGAAACTAGGTACAGCAAGTGTTTATACACATAGTAATGCACTGGAGTCTAATTTAGTTCAATTGTTTACATAACCTCAAAATGGCGGCTGTGCGAAATATTTCACTGACATTCTATATCTCCGAAACTATTACAAATATTACCCTGCAATTTTGTACGGTGATAAAGGGTACTGGTACAAGTTTATCTATGTATATTTTATAAACTCGTAAAGTAAAAAACGAACATGGCGACCAAGCGAATTTGAAATATTTTAATAGACTTTTCTCGTGATTTAACTCTCTGAGCGCAGTGAAATGTGGTACAGTAAATGATTTTGCAGATTTTAATGCACTGCCATCTAATTTAAATCAATTGTTTACATAACCTCAATATGGCGGCTGTGCGAAATTTTAAAATTAAGTTTTTATTTCTTGTGTCGTAATCATGCGATCGAAGTGAAAGTTTGAATAATGAACCTAGGCAATAATTGTCCTTGAATGGTACATAATTCTATGGCCTATACATATAACAATCCTAAATGGCGAGCTTCCGAAATATTTAGACGGTTCTCAATATCTATGAATCTTTTACAGCAACCAAACTGATTTTTTTCATGTTCATAGAGACTATGAACATATGTTCACCTATAGGACTTTCATTAACCTGGTGAGCACAAATCCAACATGGCGGCGACGCGAAGTATAAATATTTAAATGGACGATTCTCGCGAATTAACTATCCGAGTGCTGTGAAACGTTGCACGTTAAATGCTTATACAAATGTTGATCCACTGGCATCTAATTTATTTCAATTGTTTGCATAATCACAAGATGGCTGCTGTGCGTAATTTTAAAATCTCGTTTTTACTTCTTGTGTTCTAATCATGCGATTGAAGTTTGAATACCACACGTACACAATAATCTTAATGTAATAGTACAAAAATAAAAATCCAACCTGGCGACAATCTGAAATATTTAGACGGTTCTCAATATCTACGAATCTGTTACAGCAATTAAACTGAAATTTTGTGTGTTGTTAGAAGAAATCAACATGAGCAGGATACATGAAAATAGGCTGTATAGTTCTTTACGGAACTACTTGTTTTAGTTACTTCACGGGCTCTGCTCAGCATAACTTGTCGTCAGAACGCTACTTTATTACTCATTTCTTTTATTGGATTCTCTTCCTCTTTGCTAAAAATTGTTCCTATTCCTGAACCTACTTCATTAGCCTATTTTCAATTTTGAAAAAAATAGGCTTATGAGATCACCTTTTGTCCGTGTGTGTGTGTGCTTGCGTGTGTGTGATTTGTGTGTGTGTTCCCCCCTAATAAAATCTAAACGGCAGGAGCGATTTGAATGAAACTGGGTAAGTTCATAGCGCTATTCCGGGCGACCCCGACCGCGCCCTTCAAATTTTGTTACGACCCACCAATCCAACATGGCGGCTGTGCGAAATATTTTACCACCATTCAATATCTTTGAAACTATTAAAGATATTACCCTGACATTTTGTATGGTGTTAAAGGGAACTACTATAAGTTCACTTATGTGACCTTTGGAAACCTGGTGACTACAAAACCAACATGGCGGCCAAGCGAAGGTGCGACATTTAAATAGACGTTTCTCACGATTTAACCAACCAAACGCAATGAAACTTGGCACAGAATATGTTTATATACATTGTAATGCACCGACATCTAACTTCGTTCAATAGTTCACATAACCACAAGATGGCGGATGTACGAACTATTTCACCGGCATTCTATATCTCTGAAACTATTACCGGTATCTCCCTGAAATTATGTACGGAGATAAAGGGCACTACTGGAAGCCTATCTATATGACTTTCAAAAACCAGTTAACTACAAAACGAACATGGCGGCCAAGCGAATTTGAAAATTTTAAAAAGACCTTTCTCGCGATTTAATGTTCCAAACGCACTGAAATCTGGTACAGGAAATATTTATACACATTGTAATGCACTGGTATCTAATTTAGTTCAATTGTTTACATAACCTCACGATGGCGGATGTGCGAATTTTAAAATTAAGTTTTTATTTCTTGTGATGTAGTCATGCGATCGAAGATAAAGTTTGAATAATGAACGTACGCAATAATTTTCCTTTAATGGTACATGACTCTATGGCCTATACATTTAACAATCCAACATGGCGACCATCCGAAATATTTAGACGGCTCTCAATATCTACGAATCTATTACAGCAATCAAACTGAATCTTTTACTGTTCATAGGGGCTATGAACTTAAGTTCGCCTATAGGACTTTAAATAACCTGGTGATCACAAATCCAACATGGCGGCGACGCGAAGTATAAATATTCACATGGACGTTTCTCGCAATTTAACCATCTGAGAGCAATGAAACTTGGTACAGTAAATCCTTATACGAATGGTAATTCACTGGCATCTAATTTATTTCAATTGTTTCCATAACCTCAAGATGGCAGCTGTGCAGAATTTTAAAATCTCCTTGTTACTTCTTGTGTCCTAATCATGCGATTGTAGCTTGAATGCTACTCGTACACAATAATCTACACGTAACAGTACATAACTCTAGGACCTACAGTACATATATAAAATCCAACATGGCGACCATCCGAAATATTTAGTCGGTTCTCAATATCTACAGCAATCAAACTGAAATTTTGTATGTAGATAGAGGCAATTAACATAAGTAGGATATATGAAAATAGGCTTTATAGTTCTTCACGGAACTACTTGTTTTTTTTTGCAATAGCATGAAAACGCAGCTCAGAAGGACGTTCTTCATTTTGATATAAACAGTACAAAACTGCTCTAAATAAGCAATTTCCATCACCTGTTATTGGTTATGGCAGTACATTTTGCAGGGGAACATAGAATCACTTCGCCCTACTGGGAAGAGCATAGGCCTATACTCAATACTCACTTCGGCAGTCCCCCTAATGGAGGCAGTTCTAGAATTCTATGTCCCGTGCATGTCAAAAATCGTAATAACACATGGAAGCCCACCCATTCTTGGCTATCGCCTCGGAGACCCGGGTTACATTTACTGCTCTGCCATGAAATTTAATTCTGGTCTGAGGGCGAAAACGGGGCACATTCAGTCTCTTGAGGTATAACTAAGAAGAGGAAGGTTTGATTCCCACCTCGACAATCTTGGATGTGGTTTTCCCTGGTTTCCCACTTCCACTCAAGGCAAATACCGGGATGGTTCCTGACTTAAGGCCACGGCCGTCTCCTTGCCATTTCCCACCTTAATTACAAATACACGCATTAATGCATCCATCAAAATAACACAGGTTATCAGAGAAAATTTTACACATAGCCTACACACCAAAGTACACGGGGTTGAGTGACCACGATGTCGGAGCCCTTCAAATGAATTATGTTTGCCAAGTGTCTCTCATGGCAAAAGCAATTGTGGACACGCGCGAGTGCCTGGAAACCTACTTTTTTCTTTAATAATTTAAGAGTATATCGACAATGCATAATTATAACTTTTAGTCTAGGACGCTACCAACATGGGAAGAAATTGCAATATTAAAGTACATAAACAACATAGCCTACACATTCAACTGTCAGTTAATGTTCTTCAACATTTCCCTTCTTAAATATTCCACTCGTTTATAATTCTCATAAATAACTATCACGTGAAAACGCGCCATGTCTTGTGTTTTATTTGTATCGATGCAATGGTGCTGCCATCTGTTGTCAGTTACTGAAACTATATGGGCGAGGTACTACCATCTGTTGTCAGTTACTGGAACTGATTGCAGATATTCAAATGGCGTATTGAGGACAACAGTTAGCTCATTTGATCACATGCTGTAATGCAATGGTAAAACAGAAATGAAATGTATTGAGAGGGAATGTAGAAATGTGTATCTTTAACTGACATTAAACGTTACTAATACTCCGTGATAAAACAATATTTAACTATCACGTGAAAACGCGCCATGTCTTCTGTTTTAAATATATCGATGAAATGGTGCTACCATCTGTTGTCAGTTATTGGAACTATATGGGCGAGGTACTACCATCTGTTGTCAGTTACTGGAACTGATTGCAGACATTCAAACGGCGTATTGAGGACAACAGTAGTTGGCTCTTTGGATCACATGCTGTAAAGCAATGGTAAAACGGAAATAAAACGTATTGAGAGGGAATGTAGAAATATGTATCTTGAACTGACATAAAACGTTACTAATACTCCTTGATAAAACAATATTTCAGTAGAAAAAAACTGGAGTGAGTTGGCATCGAACCTGTGCTCCTTGGATCTACAGTCAGTCCCCTTAACCAAATAGCTACTCGAGCACTCTCGATCAGGAGCAGACGCAACCATTCACTAACTTCAAAACCCGCATCTGAAGAATATAATTCATTTCATTAACAAACAAAAAAACAACAATGTTGCACATTCGTATATGTTCATACTGTTATTATATTTTATTGTCAGAACTTGGTTAATGTATCTTCTCAATTACATGGAAGCTTATTAAATAACTTACATTTCAATGGAGTTCTCACCGCCATTTTGTCATGAGCCAAGGCGGATTGTGCGCATGCGTGAGGGGCAAGAATTCTGCTATTTTCTATATTAATTTAAAACTATACTGTAACATATTTGTTTATTTCAGAGACACTCTGCAAATCTGCAGGCCATGAACTTTCGTTGGTGTGCTCTACGAAGTAAATCGGTTCTGTCGTTCTCTCAATTTCGCGGTAACAAAAATCGCCTTAGTGTTTTAAATATATAGATAGATGATCTGTGATTGTAAATGACATATTATGTTGTATTAAGTTGTATTTTTTGGAATGGAAACAGTTTGTCTTGGCCCCCTTGTTTGGTTAGTTGGGAGAAATGATTTCACTTTTGTTTCGAATATGTAACGGAGCCGCTGATGGCGGCCGTTATATAGGGTGATCCTTTACCTTTAGGTATTGGGGTTACTGTTTTTTGTTATCGGTTCTGCTGGGTTACTATTGCTTTGGTTTTAGCTGTCTAGTGAATTTTTATTCTTTGACTTTTGATTGTAACATTGTTGGCATTTAGAAAATGGATGGTTGTCGAGCATGTTCTTTTTTCCAATCTTCTCGTGATTTAGGAATTGAAAATAATTCCGCAAAGATTTTATGTATATCTGGGGACCCGGTACGTTAGGTATTTCATGCGAATTGGTTATGTCGTATGTTTGGGATAATCTTGCATATGAAACAAAGGTCATATCTCGGGGATTGATTATATAACCACACACATCCTCCACGAGTAAATTATAGGAACAGGTATTCGATGGTGTACATGTATACAGATTGAGTTTGTTCTGTTTATAGTGAACTAGCAGAAGTACCCGCTCTTCGAACGGTCTTCGGTATTAATAATCAGACGCTATCAATTGAGCTACCGTTGCAATGGTTAGGGTCTGTCATTCTTTCATAAGTTTATTATAACCAAGTTGGTTTTCTGGGTATATCACAGACACTGTTAATTTAAGGGCCTTAAAATGTGGTTTTCGGAGACCCATTATTGACTCCCTAGTTTTGTGTCACACATATGCTTTGGTCGTCTTTCTAGGATAATTTTTATTTTTCGCCTATTTTAGCACGTATTTTGAAAAGTTTTTGCCTATACCAACCCATGAGAAGTACGGTGAAGAGTTTTATAAATGATTGGTGTATTGACTCATGGTTACAATACCTAATTTTACGATGCTCCAAGCACCCGAACACGAGTTATAGGCGTACCTAAACATAAAGATATATCAACCACTCAGTGTCAAACAAAATCATCTTTAAAATGAACCCGTTTGTCGACGAAAATATGATTAGTTAAAATGTGCTCTCCAACTAAATTCACCTAACGTGTACTTCCTAGCGTGAAAATAATATTGAAAACCTTGTTGATGAAACGCAATATATGTCAAATAAAAACTGACCCTCACCGTTGTGGAAAGTCCCCATCCCCAGGAAGACTCCTTTAATAAATTATAAAGGCTTGTGGTGCATGGAAATTCAGGATTTTTAGCCTCTAATGGCCGAAATTCCCAAAAGCTGCAAAAAACACTATTTCAATTCAGGAATTTTTGAAAATAATGTTGCTGTTTGGAGATATAATAGATCTTCTGTACAACCTATCGCACGTGAAAGTTGCGTTTAAAAATTCTAGGGTACCCCATGACCCCCTTAAGCGCATTGATGAATTTTACAGTCTATATTTGTTTCCACGGTAACCTTATAGCCATTTGAAAACTTTTACAGAAATTTAATAAATTGAGTAGTATTGCTTCGTACAGAAATAGATGGAAAGTCGGATGTCACCTCTTGAGATATTGTTGTCTTGGTTACCGGCTCGCATTCATTCAATAGTTTCTTTTGTTCCTGGGGGCGTGGTGGCTCAGCGGTCTAGCTGTATGCCTCTCACCAAGGCGGTCCGGGTTCGATTCCCGGTCAATGCATGTGAGATTTTCGAAGTGAAATGCCATGTCCTGTGGTTCGGATTCCACGTAAAAAGGAGGTCCCGTGGCTCATGATTTCAAGATTAACGGTCACGTTAAACTACAAGCTTCCTTTCTTTTTTTCTTTTGTTCCTCTTCTTCTTTCGGATGGGCCAGCTAAGGACTACGACGTTCAACTTTTCAGCTTGGCGAGGGACTTGATGTTTGCCCAATATTCGCGCATTCTCTGGCTATGTTTCTCCTTTCTCCCTTTTGTCCATATGATGTCGTTTTTCTTACAGGGTGGTCTGTCCTGAAAACTCTTCTGTGTAAGTATATTTCTGAGATGTGATCGGCTTCTAATATGACTTTCCATTATCTTCAGTTCTTGGATGTCCTTGTTAAATTCTGTTAACCACGGTGTCACGCTCTTTCTATTCTCCCAGTAGGTGAGAAGCCGGTTGGTTAATCTTGTTTGGTTCATCCTTGAGACATGTCCGTCGAAAGCCAGACGTCACTTCCTGGCCATATCTGTGATTCTCTCAGTATACCTATATAGCTCCTGATTTGGTCTTCTTCTGTACTCGTCATCTATTTATATTAGTTTATTAACTGAAATTAGTTTTCTGGGAATATCTCAGAAATTGTGGTTTTAGAGCCTTCAAAAGTAGTAGCCACCGAGGGTCTGACAAAGAGTTTTGTCTCGTCCTTGTACGCTATAATATAATAATAATCATAATAATAATTTAATAATATAGGGATAGGGATATAATAGTCCTTTGGTACCACACCCGCACGTGTAAATCGCGTGAAGGAATTCAAAAGTACCCCTTGACCCCCTTAAGCGCATTATACGAGGGCTGGTTTTTAAGTAATACCCGTTGTGATATTTCGTCGTTGCAGCGCTGCGGTCGGCATTCTCTGCAGTTGCGCTCTGTACCTGCATCTATTGGCAAGGCTGAGACGCCATTATGGTAACAGTCGCCCATGTGTGCGTGTGTTGACAAGCTTTTGAAATGGCATCGCTGATCGCAAGTGCCGCCGACCCGTAAACGAGAGAGAAAACTCCCCTGTAAGATACCCTGCCATTCGGCCATCACTGTCATGCAAATTGCGTGCTTACCAGGAGAACTGCGTATGTTTAGGAGTTCCCCTGACCAAGCGACGATCACCTCATGCTACGACCACGAGGTGGAGAAAAAATTTACAATCATCTGTGAGAGATTAAGTTTGAAATTAATTTAATGGTGATAATTGTTACCAGGGATATTCTGTTAAAATGCACATGTCAAGTGCGATACTTTTGTAACAATTGTGTCGGATATTTTCGTGTAACACCACATTGTCATTGTGAACGCCATGCTGCATGTTACACGAGTGTGATAAAATACTGTAAATCAAACATATTCACTAAACCATCCTTCAAAGTAAAAGTGCTTCACTTTACTTCACATAACGCCGCACTTGACGTATGAATTTTTCGCCAGATCAGTGCGATATTTGTGGATGTGAAAAACATATTTGAAACAGTGATTGCTTACAACGCGTGCCTATTAAATGCAGTGAAGCAGACAGTGAAAGGCCATTTGTTGAAAGTCTGCACTATAAAGCCAGTGATTTGATATACTGTTATACTGTGCTTAACTTCAAATCAGTGGAAGACACGTGTGATAATTTCACGATGTACTTGAACGTCAACCACGTGTACGCTGTTATTACAACGCCCATGATGACCAGTATCATGGAGTAGACACCATGATGTGAGGAATATTTCGACATGGAGGAGGACGAATCTACAACCATGGCAGGAGGATCAACGAACACCAACCTGGATGTGGAGATCCATGGTACACTCAACTCTATCGTTGACCATGAGGAGGAGATCTTTACTCGAGAGGCGAGAAGCCGATGGAGGGGAATGGAGTGGTGTAAGCTCGATGTCCGAGCAGGTTCATGGAAGATTGCCAACCATCCTGAATCTCTGTTACACCATACTGATGGAACCTCCGATTATGGTGGCTTTTGAGTGAGTCAAATCTTTTCTTTTGTACGGGTTGATCTGCGGTAGTAGATTATAGATTTTAGAATATAGACATTAACCGAACTTGTGACACCAGTCAGGCAGGTATTTCTTGTAGTTAGTTTAATTATGCTTTATTTCAGTGGATGAGTTAGTCACCAGGGTGTTTGGTGCAAGTAAAAGTGTTCGCAGGATATTTGTCCTAATTTTTGTTAGGGAGACCTCAAATCGCTTTGATTTGGTCAGTCCTTCAGATGGACTAGAATAGGAATTTGGAATAATGGACAACCATTATTCGGTTATTTTTCCTGACCCCCTGTTTGCGAACCTCTCTCTTTTACGCCACTGTTAGTTTTTTGAGTTATTTGAGCCTCGTATCATTTTCATGATCGACAGAATTCATGACCTTTCTGAATGGATTTGTTTAAGCCTTAATGTGAACTTTGACGCCACAACAGTTCTGAGGAGAACTATATTTGGGAGCATTATTGTAGATGCCAACCCAGCATCGAACCCGATGCCATTGTATCATTTAAGACGACCTATCAGTTAGTAGGATTGTCAACTGTTTATTATTTTTGGTTCAATGTCAAGTTGTGAGACACGAGAAAGTTTTGATAAAGGCATATTGTACATAATTGGAGTGGGATATCTTTATCCATTTCCAAAGTCATTTTTAGAGTGGCATATCTCCACTATTTTGTATTTGTAACATTTTGACGTTACCTATCAGTGTTAGTGTAATTTTAGCGTGGAAGTGAAACCACGGAAAACTAATTTGTAATTGTGTTAAATTTTAAGCCAGCGTTATACCAGAAAGACTTCTATTTGAGAGATATTATATGCCTGTGTAGTGTGTTACATCGCAGACGCGATGAGATGAGTGTGACTGCTTTGACAAGCTACTGAATGTTTGTGAACTGTATGGAGATCCGCAGTGCTCAGGTGAGACGACTTGTTGTTATTTGTTCAGTCTCGACGCGCATGCAACACACCCCAATTCAACGTGACGGAATGTATTGATTACTTTGGATCAAGGTTATATGAATGTTCTTTTGCTGCCACATGTTTATTACGTCATTGGACGATATTTACTAGAGTTACCGCTTTAGGAAGCGAGATGTTTGAACACCAGGAGTGTGTATTCTGATGAGTAGAAGCTTTGTCTGTTTTATGAGATGTTTTGACACCGATTTTGTAGGATTGTGTTATTGTTGTGATGCCTTGTGTTGCGTCGTCGTACAGATTGTCATATCTGCGACCATTTATTCCGGCCAGGTGTGAGCCGATGATGATGCCCAGGTCAGTTCCTGAAGACTGTTACGGTGAGCTTCGAGCCCCGACAGTGTTATTGTGAATTCCGGCCAGGTGTGAGCCGATGATCTTTAGTGTTGTTCTTAGAGAGACTTCACGAGTTTAAGCCTAGGTGTCCTTTGAGGAATGAGCCAGTACTCTAAACCGACGACAGATAATAATTACGCTTCTAATAATAACAATTGGAAAGAAATGAAAGAATCGTTAACAAGAGCGGCTGAAAACTTAAGGCAACGGAAACGAAAAAGGAAACACAGATGGTGGAACAAAAGATGCGATGATGCTCTTGATATGAGACTCAAGGCGTGGAAGAGATGGCACTCCAACCGCACAGAACAACATTGGAATGTCTTCAAGCAGCAAAGGAAAGAAACTGCCAAGATCATCAGAGGAGAAAAGAGACCGTATGACAGAAGCCGTTTGGAAAATATAGAAGAAGATTTCAAGAAAAATAATACCCGGGAATTTTATAAGATATTTAGGGATGAATTACAACAATACCAACCTCCAAGTCTTTGCTTTAAAAGAAAGGACGGTACATTGGCCGTGAGTAACAAGGAGAATTGTTACATTTTGGCAAATTATTTTGAAACACTTCTAAACTGTGAGGAGCCAAGAGGAAGGCTCTATTTCGAGCAGCCAATGAGTATAAATCCACCGTCCAACCCACCGAGCCTCTTAGAAATCAAAAACATGATCAAGGATCTCAAAAACAATAAAGCACCAGGGGAAGATGGCATAGTAGCTGAAATGTGGAAAATTGGAGGATATACGGCTGTGGAGAACTTACATCGCCTCATTTGTGATATCTGGGAAAATGAAATTATTTTAGATGACTGGAAAAGCGCCCTAATACATCCACTCCATAAGAAAGGAGACCGAACTGATCCAAACAACTACAGATGAATTTCCTTGCTAGCGATATCGTACAAAGTACTATCTAAGGCGCTATTACACATAGTTGAAGTTCAGGTAGAGCATCAAATAGGCGAATATCAAGGAGGCTTTAGAAAGGGCAGATCTTGTGTGGAGCAGATATTTAGTTTGAAAAGCATCTTGAGAGTAAGAGCTTTACGAAGTAGAAATATGGTAGTTGCGTTTGTTGACTTCAAAAAAGCCTACGACTCCATAGACCGGAAAACCCTATTCAATGTTTTGGAAGAATTTGGAATTGATAGCAAAACAAGGGCGATTTTAATTCAAACATTAACAGAAACTGATTCCAAAATTAAATTTCAGGGGGAAATCTCGGAGCCCTTTAAAATTCGGACAGAAGTCAGACAAGGAGATGGGCTTTCACCGATTCTGTTTAACGTTGTCCTGGAAAAAATAATGAGAAGATGGAGGAATGCCATGAGAGAAGAAGGGATAGAAGGAATATGTTTAGGTACAAAGAAGCAAGGTGTGAAGGTTGATTCCTTAGCGTTTTCGGATGATATGGCATTGCTAGTTGAGGATAAAGAAGAAATTAAAATAATGCTTGAAAAATTACACGAAATTGCAGGTAAAACGGGACTCAGGATTTCGTATAAAAACAGAATACATGGAATACAAACATGATAACGAAAAGCACTTAGAAACAAAATATGGGAAGATCAAGAGGTCGGATAAGTTTAAATATCTTGGTGAATGGATCCAGCCTAATGGACTGAATAATGCAGCAAACAAAGGGAGGATCATAAAGATGGAATTAGCTTTTAAATTAGTACAGAATAGGTACAACAAAAGAAGAATATCTTACGGAGCGAAGATAAGACACTATACCACGGTTGTCAAGCCTGAGGCATTGTAGAGTTCAGAATGTTTGATACTGAACAAGAAAGGTGAATTAGAGGAACTGGAGAAGAAAGAAAGAAAAATCTAGAGGAAGATCTTAGGACCCGAAAATAGAAATGATGGTACATGGCGGAAGAGGCGAAACAAAGATCTTTACGGACAAGCAGAAAAAATCACAGATACCATACGGAAGAGAAGATTGAAGTTCTATGGACACCTTACGAGAATGAGCTATAGTCGACTAACGAAGAAGATCTTTAATTACATCACCAAGATAAAAGCGACTACAAAATGGGTAGATGAAATAAGAAAGGATATGGAGGAAGTTGGGGTCAGTCCAAATGAAATCTGGAATAGAGAGGTGTTTCGAGGTAGGATTGATGCATTCAAGGGGTTCCAGGAAAAGCAAAGGAGAAGAGCCAAGAACATCTGGTCGGAAGAAAGGAAGAGAATCCACAGTGAAAGGATGAAGAGTTTCTGGGAGCAGAGAAAAGGACTAATCAGCAAGTCAATTGTTTCCCGTGGTCCAAAGTAGGCCAAAATCGAACAAAGAAGAAGAATAATAACTAATTGTTACAACTAGAATAACTAAAATGACAGTAAAACTTTGACTTGCGATTGGATGTGAACTGGCCATCTCATAGGATCTGTCACATTTCCGAGCGGGGAATGACTAGTAATTTTTGATAACACTACTTTTTGACGACAGAGTTGTCGCGGACCATTAGTTCTCAGCTAGTGGCACACGACACCTCAGTAATACAAGACGTGTTTTGGGATCACGCATTTACCAACATAACAAACACTAGATGACCCAAGGATGCAAAGAGTATTCTTGCGTGTAAGCAGGGCAATAATATGAAGGTTTCTGTAAGCTGTGTCTTATTTATTTATTTATTTATTTGTGTATAAATGTGTGTTTACCCCTTGTAACTGATAGTTTGTAAGGAACTTAGTTGTTTTTATACTGGTTTGTCACATAGCTTTGTTATTAAATGTTTGTTTGTTACAGTAGTCAGTCACCGTATACTTTGTTGTATTTGTCAGGATTTAGCTAGATTTAACTTATTTAAAGATAAATAAGGGAGTGGTACCATCATAAATTCTTTTGATCTCTGTTGTTGTTAATGAAATTCATAAGTAACCCGTTTCATTTCTGTAGGGTGTACTTTAAGTGCCACTGCCCTAGCTTGCTGCTTTTGCATTTTTTGTAACTAGATATTTAGCGAGGGTTATTCCAATTTACAATCAGTTTAGGATCAACGACTTTAAAAAAAATATTTAGTTTGCGGGATTAGCCCGAGATTAACCCTCCGAACTAGGATACGTGTTTGCACATTTTTTAAATAATTTTTATTCAAGTTTTACATAAGACTTGATGTTATCATTTTAAGCTAAGTGTTTCTAGAGTGTGCTTCTTGGGTCCATTCACCTTTTTGGCCGTGTCTGCCCGATCGCCCCGGGATGCTGCGTCTTCGTGCTCAATGACTTATATAAGTACACTCAAGCCTTCTCGGCGTATGCGTCCAGACGGTGAATTGTCTGGGAAGCCATTTCGGTTAGTGGCAACCCAAACAACTCGTCTGACTGGCGCACAATACCTTTCTTGCAGATTATTTCCAGAAGCTCCTCAACCCATAAGAACCTAGTGCAAGATTAATCTTTCATGAATCATCTATCAGGAATCCTGATTCTCAACTGCCTGACAGAGAGGAAATAGAGAGTATAATCAATAACCTGAAAAATAATAAAGCCTCAGGTGAGGATAGAATAGTAGCAGAGGTGTGGAAATGCGCAGATTAACTGTCCTTGCAGACCATCAAACATATCATACAAGACATATGGACAATAGAGACCATACCGGAAGAGTGGACATCAGCAGTAATTCACCCGTCACACAAGAAGGGAAGCAAGACTGACCTCAACAATTAAAGAGGTATCTCCTTAGTGCAGGTTTCCTACAAGGTTTTTTCGAAAGCTCTGTTATCTAGAGTCACCAATCAACTAGACTCTCAATTTGGGGAATATCAGGCCGGCTTTCGTAACAATCGATCTTGTCCAGAGCAGATACAAAATCTCAAGACAATCCTCACTTATAAGAGTCGTGGGGGACAACCCTGCGTAGTTGTCTTAGTGGATTTTCAGAAGGCATACGACTAGGTAGACAGAGAGAGTCTTTTCTTCACCTTGCGAGAATTTGGCCTTGATGAAAAAACCCTTAAACTAGTCCAGGCCACCTTGACAAACACAACATCTAAAGTCAAGTTCAGAGGTGAACTATCCAAGAGCTTCCCCGTCAAGACGGGAGTTAGACAGGGCGATGGACTTTCCTGCATCCTCTTCAATTGCATCCTGGAGAAGCTTATATGGGAATGGATGGTGCGACTAACACCATGGACAGGTCTGCAGTTTGGATACAACAAAGATAACCTTCATGTGTCATGCCTGGCCTTTGCCGA
The DNA here is from genome assembly GCA_946902985.2 of Meconema thalassinum. Taxonomy (NCBI): domain Eukaryota; kingdom Metazoa; phylum Arthropoda; class Insecta; order Orthoptera; family Tettigoniidae; genus Meconema; species Meconema thalassinum. The sequence goes on along the minus strand of OX336390.1, from coordinate 63,332,655 downwards.
CGACCTCGTGGTACTGACCAACACTATAGAGGAAGCTACTCATCACCTACAGAGTCTTCACGATGTAGCGGTACGGGCTGGCCTGAAGATCAACATTGGGAAGACTGAATTCATGACTAACATCAAGAAAGCCTTGTCCGCAATTCCACTTGAGGGGGTCTTCATCCAAAAAGTCCCTGCGGTCAAGTACTTAGGAGAGTGGATCTCGGCAAACCAGAGTGAGAATCTGGCCATAGACACCAGGTGCACCAAGTTTGAGAGAGCCTACCTCTCCTGCCGCAGCATCTACGCATCAAAGTTCCTCTCCAAAAACCTCAAACTCAGACACTACAATTCAGTAGTAAATCCATCTGTTCTGTACGCCTCTGAATGCCTCGTGAGGCCAGGAAAGGCTCACTCAGGAAACTTGAACTCAAGAAGAGGAAGATCCTGCGGAGGATACTAGGACCTATACGGGAAGAGGGAGGCACCTACAGAATTAGGCACAATGATGAGTTTTACAGCCATCAAGAAGACATTGTGACTTGTATAAGAAGGAGGCGCCTGGCCTTCTATGGACACTTGACTCGCATGATCCCTTGCCGTCTCACCAGTAAGATCTTCACAGTGGCAGGATGAGGGAAGGCCTCTAGGACCATTGGATCTTTACGGTCAGGACGGATTTAGACCGCCTAGGGATCCCACTTAATTCCATACAGGACCGCCAACAATTCCGGCAAGCCATCCGACAGGGAGTTTTTCCTGTATCACTGACAACTAGGAAGAACACCGGTGTCAGCAGACCACCATGGACGGAGGAAAGAAAGCTGCCTTATAGTCAGATGATGAAAGAGTACTGGAAGAAGAGAAAAGACAAAGCGACGAGGAGATACGAGCCCCGTGATCCTCAGTAGGCCTAAACGACGAAAAAGAAGAGGAAGACGAATAAGAAGAGATTTGTTTTTAAAATATTGTAATTACCTGGAAATTCTTTCCGTTCTGAAATATTACTATTGAAATTAAGTTGTGATTTCTGTTTTTATTTTGTTATTTTATAAGTTCCGTACAATCAGCAGCGGTCACTAACTTATGTTGGTGGTCTACCTTCCCTCAAGGAGTCCGTCTCCAAGTCCCTTGTATTTTCTAATGTCTGCCACTTAGCAGCGGTCGAGATTTTAGAAAGAAAGGGCGCTGCTCCATCTGAAATTGTTTGGTGAACTCCAGGATTTTCAATTGGTAAAATTAACTATCTAAATGCTTAAAAAACACACTAAAAATTTTAAAATCAGATCTGTTACGATTGCTTTATATTCCCATTTAAACGGGCGCGTGGTGCCGCAGCGGTTAAGCTGTTGGCCTCTCACCAAGGAGGACCGGGTTCGATCCCCGGTCAATTCATGTGAGATCTTCGATGTGAAATGCCATGTCCTGTGGTTCGGATTCCTCGTTAAGAGGAGGTCCCGTGGCTCATTATCTCAAGATTAACGGTCACGTTAAAGTACAAGCTTCCTTCCTTTATTTTCTCAATTGAACAACAACATCAGTGTTTATTATTCGTTGCTACTCTCTAATTTAACATAAACACACTTTTCATTTCAACATTATTCTTTAGTTTTATATCTTTAACTTCTCCACTACGGGCTGTCTTCTTTGAAGAATTAGTTCATTCATTCGTTTCAAAGGTAATAATAATAAATGATACTACTGAAAATAATGATGACGGTAGTAATAATAATAATAATTATTATTATTATAATAATAGTCTTTAAATCGCCTATCCTCCAACCTCGGCTGCACCTATGGACTCTGTGAGGGATCATTCCTCTACCGCCACAAGGACAGTAACTTGGAGCTGGACACACATTGTCAGCAGATACAACTGGGGATGGTGACAGGCCGATCGCCCAGGCAATAATAATAATAACAATAATTATAAGATCAATAATAACAATAGTCAATAATAACACGCTATTATTGTGTAATCTAAACCATTGTCGCCACGTTCAGAATACGGAATACTTACAAGTCTTAGATGGAGAGGCACTCTCTGAGCGCTAATAATAATAATAATAATAATAATAATAATAATAATAATAAAAATAGTAATAATAATTGTTACAATAGGTCTAATAATAATAATAATAAGCTATACCAAGGCAGCCACGCTCGGAATGCGGAATATTTACAACTCTTAGATGGAGAGGCGCTGTTGCATTGGCTTCTAGATTCATCCGATGCTATGTTTGATCGCTCAGACGACACACACAGATAATAAATAATAATAATAATAATAATAATAATAATAACATTAACTGCTCCCAACATTTATGGATGCATCTCTTGAAATCAGTTACATATACAAACATTTGTAACAAGATTCCATATTACACCAACACGTACAACCACAAAAAAACACTTTTTTAAATATTGATAATGGACAAGAATCCAATTGATCAATGGGTAATTATTTCCACGAACTATTGTGTTATGTTAGTTAACATTAGAACACGAACGTGCATCACAACACGCAACACTGCGGATATTGTATGTATACTAGAGATGTTTAGTGGGCGGTCACCGAAGAACAGTGAAGTAAAACTTTCCTATCACAAGAACATTAAGGAGCAAACGTAAGTTGGAATTATAGGCTATATACTTCTTTCATAACCTGTTGAAGGTGGCATGAATATACAGTGATGACTGAAACGTAAGAATCTAGAGTTTTAGATATGTAATAGAAACTTTGTCGTGCTTAGTCACCGGACACGCCTTGCTAATAATGATGTTCAGGATGATAATAATAGTATAGTCGCCTCCATTGAATGGCTAAATCAACAGTCTTCATGATGCCTATAGAAGATGAGGACATCCCAACAGAGAATGATCGGAAATACATTTTCAGTGATTAATAGGAATTACAATAAATTGTGGATATTTTTCACCTTGTCAATTAATACATGAGAACAACATTTAACAGACACTGTTTGATTAACTTAACAGTAAGTAACTGGATTTTTTGATTTCTGTATTTAACTTAGTAATTGGCTGTATCATGCACAAACTAGGAGCTCGCGTCAATGTTAAGAAAGGAGAATTTATCACAGAGGATTCGCTCTACGATAAGAAAACTTTCCAGAACAGTTATCGTGAGTTTTGAGACTTTGCTATGTGAGAAACGTGTACGAAGCACAACGCACAATACAAACATGTCCACCTTGATTTGGTCTTGAGAACATCAGGGATACGATCACTGACAACTATGGCAACTGACTTACTATAACCTATACCGTAACAACTATGTAAGGAAGTAAAACCTAACCTTACGCTTACTATTGCCTTAATCTGGGAAACGTCCCTTACCATTACGACGATAGAATTACAATAGAGAAGCGGTATTCTGATACCAGAAATCAATTTCATATGGTTCTTTCAAAACGACATAAACTTCGCATACACTAGGAGGTAGTTTCGTTAAGAGCTAAATGGCTCATTTTCATATTGTAACGTTTTTAGGGTTCGTAAAAATAGGTCAGGCTATAATGCACTACATTTTTATTTACAATAGTGTTATTTACACTAGTTAACACTAAAACAAATTAGGCCCAGTTAATGGCACACACGCACACACAGAGTTTCACTTTACACCGCTATAAGTCACTATTTATGTACACTGATCTCTGCAAGTCAGTAGCTCTGGCAGTCACTATTTATGTTATTTATATCCACTGCACTGTCCACATTTATATCCACAGGTCGCTCGGCACACTCCTTCAGCGGAGACTCATCCAGGACTAACTCTGACTCCGGACTCACGCTGGTATATAACCAATCCAGCTCCTGGTCTCGAATGTTCTCGTTGTTGCTCCTTCCAGTAGCGTCGAGTATGTCCTCGTGGTTGGCTTCCAGAATTATCTAGCCACTCCCAGCGATGTTCTGGATCACCTTTCCTTTCCCAGTAGGTTCAAGCCTATATATTCTACTGGTCTTCTCAATTTTAAAACTCTCCCGCCTATTGAACGGTTATTCTATCTTATCTCAAATTATAAATTCCGCCTTGTCAAAAACAAAGAAGTTTAATAATTAAATTAAAACCTACATGTTTCGGTATGCAATGATACCTTCGTCAGCGTAGATTATATAAAAGGAATCTTAATAACTATGTTAACAAATACAGAGAGAAGATGGATATCCTCACAAAAGCATTAGAATGTAAATGAATGGAAGTTCACAAAAACGTTTAGAAAATACATAAAAGAACAAGATTAAAAGTTAAAATAAATCTACCCTAATGGACTGTCTATCGGACGTCGCTGCTGAGAGCTATGGGTTTTTGTGTATAATGATGCGGAAGAGCGTATAAAATTTCAAAAATATGAAGTCATCCAACTTCGGAGAAATTTCTGCCGAATTCCAATTTGTCGCCTTCAATATGTCGCTTATAGATTGTCGAGCACAAACTTCTCTATAAATGGCAAACATCAACTAACCTCGAACAAGACAGAGGATTCCCAACTGTTGGCTAGCTCCCTAGAAGTAGCAGTCCAAACGGGCAATGCATTCCCCAATACAACTCAAGTTAGCCGCGATACACTTATAAGTTGTAACGAAATACTTGGACTTTGATAAGCCAAATGAAATATATAAGTCTAGAAATCAAATCAAACTAGTATATTAATGAAGCAGTGCGTATTAAATAGAACATGCAATATAATATAACAATAAAAAGATGCAATGTGATGGGATAGGAAAGACGATCTAAGAGGCCGAGCGGTAGCTCAAGTTATCAGGAGTAAAAAACGTATTATGATTAGTTGTCTTGGTGATCGTAGATGCGCTCTTATATGTCGTGAAAACGCCTCATTAGTTAAAAGCAACATATTAAGAGACATATCGTGCGTATATATAGAGTTTGTTGCAACTTGGCTATAAAATAGGTCTAAGAAAGATGAGGAGATGTTAAGTGTTTATTAAGGTATGGGAAGATGAGGACTTACACCAACGTTTTGGGAAAGCTGATCTGGGTAAGATCATCAGAGGAAGACGATTCCAGTGGATGGGACATATCGTAAGAGCTGTGGAATCTATCCCTAATAGAGTGCTCAATGCTCAGCTGATTGGCAAGTGTCCAAGAGGCCGTCCAGATGGATGAATAGGGTGATGAGAACGTTGCAACAGGTGGAACCAACATCAGCACTGGATGATGAAATGGATAGAGAAAAATGGAACGGCATTTGTAACAAATGCTTGAGATAGTCATCGGGCTAATGCCTCCTGTGTGATTGATTAGGATAGTGTTATGTAATATTGTATATCTGATGTGTTTGTTATGTCTCTTTGTTTTCTGTCATGAGCCTTAATGGCCTGATATGTACAATAAATGATGATGATGATGATGATGATTAAGCCCTAGAGTTGTACGAAAACTGATGTCAATTTCACGAAACCATCACTCAGCTACTAGCAATGAACTAAGAAATAAATTGAAGAGTAGTGGCATAGATATATCTGCAAGTACTGTAAGAAGAACATTGTACAATAGTGGATTAAAATCTAGACGACCCAGAAGAAAAGCAATGATCACTCCAGTTTTGGCAAAAAAGAGATTGGAAAGGGCAAAGGGACTACAAGTTTGCTCTACAGATGACTGGAAGGTACATGTAACATCAAAATAATAGTTTTTCAAACATTAACTACTCTTATCATAGATTTAACAATGCTCACTGGAAACTTTAAAAAAATGTTGTTATTATTGTTCCATGATTGATTGTAATAATGCCGCCAATGCACTACTAAAATGAAAATTTGACCCTAGGATTGCTTCAGTGATGAATCTATATTTGAAGTAAGTGAAAAAACGAGTCGGTACGTTCGTAGGAGGCCAGTAGAAGAGTTTCAACACCAGTGCATACAACAGACAGTAAAATATCCAATAAAAGTTATGGTCTGGAGTATGATGTCTGTGTATGGAACCAGAAGATTATATATTGTCAAGGGTACCATGATGCAGGACCAATATATAAAAGTCCCTGAGAAGCGTCTCTTACCTCAGATAAGAGATTGGTTTGGAGAAAATCCTTGTGTCTTCATGCATGATGGTGTTCCCTGTCATGCGGTCAAGAAAGTGGCTCAATTCCTCAGTGATAAAAACATTTCTGTGCTTCCGTGGCCCGGAAATAGCCAGGACATGACCCTCGTTGAAATTAGTGGGCTATTGTCAAGAAGAAAATCAAGAAAACCACTTTTACAACAAAAATTGGTCTGATTGAAACATTGGTACGGATTTGGCACCATGACAATGACATCAAAAACAATTGCCAAACACTCATTGAAAGTATGCCCAAAAGGATGAAAATGCTTATTTCCAACAAAGGAATGCATACAAAGTAATGAGGCACATGCATGTTTAATTTTCATTTGTAAGGTTATCTAGAAAAATTCAATATTTTATTTTGCAAGCTTTAGTCTAATAATTTGGCCACCTCTGTAGGTCTTAGGGCTATGTACTATTACAGGAAGATTGTTGTGTAGGTGTAGTAGGTAGGCTATTCAAACATCAATCGCATGATTAGGACACAAGAAATTAAAATCAGATTTAAAAATTTCGCAGAGCTGCTATCTTGTGGTAAAGAAAACAAATGAAATACATTAGATGCCAGTGAATTGAAATTTGTACAAGCATTTACCATACCAAGTTTTACTGCGCTCGGATGGTTAAATTGCGAGAAACGTCCGTTTAAATATTTATATTTCGCGTCGCAACCATTTGTGCTCAGCCGGTTATTGAAAGTCCTATAGGTGAACTTATGTTCATAGACTCTATCAACATACACGAGAAATAAAAACGTAACTTTAAAAATGCGCACAGCCGCCATCTCGAGCTTATGTGAACAATTGAACTAAATTAGATTTCAGTGCATTACAATGTTTAAACATATTTACTGTACCATATTTCAGTGCTCTCAGATGGTTAAATCGCGAGAAAGGTCTATTGGATTGGCGAGACGTAATAAAATTTGAAAGGCACGTTCGGAGCCGGTCGAAATATTACTATGACCTTCGCTTGGCCACCATGTTCGTTTTGTGTTTTACAGGTTTTTAAAAGTCTCACAGTTGAACTTCTAGTAGTACCATTTATCACCGTACAAAATTTCAGGGTGATATCAGTAATAGTTTTTGAGATATAGAATGCCGGTGAAATATTTCGCACAGCCGCCGTCTTGAGGATATGTAGACAATTGAACTAAATTAGATGCCGGTGCATTACAATGTGTTTAAACATTTGCTGAACGAAGTTTCATTGCGTTTGGATCGTTAAATCGCGAGAAAAGTCTATTTAAAAGTTTCAACTTCGCATGGCCGCCATGTTCGTTTTGTAGTTAACAGGTTTTTTAAAGTACCATAGGTAAACTTTTAATGGTACCCTTCATCACCGTTCAAAATTTCAGGGTGATATCAGTCACAGTTTCGGAGATATTGAATGCTGGTTAAATATTTCGTACAGCCACCATATTGCATTGGTGAGACGTAATAAAATTTGAAGGGCACGATCGGAGTCGTTCAAGATAGTACTATGACTCTACCGAGTTTCATTGAAATCGCTCCAGCCGTTCAGAAGTTATAAGGGGGATTCCCACACAGACAGACACACATACGCACGCACACAAGGGGAAAAAGGTGATATAATAATCCTATTTTTTCATAAAATGAATATAGGATTAAAATGAAGGACTCCCTATCCCTCGACATCTTGTTTCCATTCTTGAAATTAATTCAAGTATTGTCCTGAAATTCATGATCATATTTCAATTATCACGCTGCTATCCATCACGAATCGTGTATAATCCTGATATGTTAAATTGTTTAAATTTCGATCATAAATATTTATAATCGATGATCCATAATTAAATATAATAAATTCGTTAACTCAAATTTGGATTGTCGAATCAAATGCATCGTAGACTATGCTACTCCAAAATGTGATCTTTCAATCGCCTGGATCACAAGTCGAATCAGCTTCATCATTCGTTGTCAATAATAATAATTAAATCATAATACACAATTATTAATAATTAACTCAATTCCATGACTAACTACAAGAAATAAATTAATGATCTATCACCCATTCTACTGAGGTTGCCTGAGGATCGAGCTCACCAACTGGTAGATTACTAAAGACTTGGAATACTTGATTTCAGGAACTGGTGACGCTGCCTCCAAATTCTTCCAGATCCATATTTTCTTCGTTCCTGGGCTGTGGAATCTTCCTCACGAAATCCCCTTCCTAGTCCCTCCAGGAATCGAATCAGCGTTCTTCCGTCCATCTTCCTCCATATTGGCGGCATGTTGTTCAAGTCCCTCGACAATCATGTTACTCAATCGAGTTCCCTCACATAAAGTTTCTAGACCATCATTCTTCCTTCAAACAGGTTCACTTCAAAGTTCGTAGACACCTCAACGACACGGGTTGGAAAATGTGCGTAACTCAACATCATTGCTATTTATCAAACTAGGTCGATCCTACTAACGTCACGTCATCAGTCGAGGTGTTAGCGTGGCGCTCACGCTAAAGATCAAGATGTTTCCGTCTCTCTCACTAGTTTTCGCGCTAAAGAGTTTCTATTTGTATTCGTTTGTTACCTTATGGAACATTTTCATTTATTTTTTATGAGATTTGTCTACAATACATAATGTGGCGTCTCTAAAAGTCAGAGTAGTTAAGAGGGACGTAAAACAAATAACATTATTATTATATACATATTGTGCCCTTATGAGACAGAGGGAAGAAGCTGGCGTGACACGATATTTGAATCGAGCGCTACAAGCTGTCACTCTGCCATGTTTGAAGTTTGCGCGTGGCACGAGAATCCGCCAGGAAATGCTAGAGCATAATGTACTTGCATTTACATACGGTATATAAGGTAGTGGAAGCCATCAGCACCTTGGAATGTCATTTAGAGATTTTCTCATATTTATTATACGAAGATTCATTGCATAGAAGACGCATTCTGGAATCTTCGACCGCGGGAGCCAATAACAAGGAGAGTATCGCATTACGTAATGTGACCGCGAGAATCGATGTCTGACCTTGGTGTTGTATAAAAGCGGGCTCTTGGAGAGCCAAGGCATGATTAGCTATCACGCTATCGCCATACTGCTGAAGTGGTACGCGAGGCTAGGCCTCTGTTATAATTTTCACAAGTGAAATTACCACGTTACTCAGCGCGTCTGTTTAAAGGCATCTTCTGTGGCAAAGTTATTTTTTTGTACCAGTGTGTGGAAAAGTGAAGTGTTGCCGTGCTTCGCAAAGTATTATTTATGTGCTTGTGAAAAGCTACATATTATGTGAATATTGGAAATTTAAAGGTATGTGGACATGGACTTGTTCTACAACAACTGACAGATTATTTGACTGTCTATAAGCTTCACCCAAGCGCTTGATATTAGTGGACTGGAAATATGTTGAACTGTGAAGTGATTATGAGCGACTATGATGCCAAGGACTTATTAAATGTCACGATCAACTTGTAATGAACATAGTGCTTGAAACAGGCCAGGCACATATGGAAATATTATATCACACGGATACTTGGAATATTATAACTAGCAACAAAATCTTTCATCAATTATACTCGAGACAATCAGACCATTAATGTACTTAAAGACAGTGGACTACACCATTACACTGCCGAACGGGCATAAGCATATGTGGACGAGTCAGGGGCGACAAGATAGGAGTCTGTCGTCACGGCCCAGCTGTGATGGTCCGCTAGAGGAGGCCCACGGTGATACGAGCGATGCCAAGATCGCATGATCGAGTACCGGAAGCAATGCCTATTCCGGGCATGTTGCTGTGGACGAGGAGGCAGCATTAGGCAAATGCTGGGATACTACCCTTCCCTAGGATGGAGCCATCATGGAATCGTGGTGTCTAGTTCCATTCCGCCCCGTGGGATGATCCTCCGCTACAGAACATCTTTAAGGTAGAAACCTTCGGACTTGTTATGTGAATCGTATTTTTGTGCCATGAATTTCCTAATATTCCTTTAAACTTTCCAATACGTCATAGAATGTCTTAATATTCTTTTAATTGCGCCTATTCTGCGGGGAGAACGCTTTGATTTTTTATTTTCCCCTTATACTTGAAGGTGAGGTTGATCCTAAAATTTTATTCTTTGGTCAAATCGGATGGTATGGGATGTCTTACCCCATATTCTTAGGCAGCGGAACTAGTCATACCTTAAAGGCATTGACACTATTTAGAACACGCTTTTAATAATAATATTATTAATAATAAAATATTTTATTTCTATAATAATAATAATAATAATAATAATAATAATAATAATAATAATAATTCTATATAATTGTGTTGATTGAACACTGAATTCTAATGAACAATAATTATTTGTAATATACCATGATGAAATGATAAATGATCTAGGAACAATAATGATATTTTTATAAACAAATTGTTTGAGAGTGAGGGATCTCATGATCCTTAAAGCTATTTTTGGATACCGGTATATTATAAACGAAGTATGATGGTTCTACTTATAAGTAGAAGGTGATGGCAATGGGATAAGTGTATAATCCCCGATTCACTAATGTTGTTTACTGAGAAGAGCTCAGGTGATTTAAGGGTTAATCCTCTGATAAAATGGGACTTGTTGCGGGTGTAATAATCCAGCCCCTTAATTGTATTAATTGCTTCGAATATTTAAAATGTCAGTCCAATAAAATAGACTTCCACATCAAATGAACTTTATAATGATCATCGAATTTATTTAGGAACAGTAATGACGTCATGTCAAAAGGCATTGCCAATTCTTGTGATGGCTTGTTAATGATCAATGTTTTAGTGTTATTTATCCACTAATTAAAGTGTCGAGTTATGGAAAGTACAGCCATGTGTTACTGGTTACTGTGCCCTTTTACAATGGAATGGATGGGCGTGACTTGAAGCGAGCGCTCTGTGACGTCATCAAAGCTGCGTCAAGCTGTTGACTCGCCATGGTTTGAAAGATGTCTTGAGCGCAGCCAGGGAATGTTGGAAGTAAAATGCTTGTTTGCATTTGGATAAGAGGAAGGCACCAGAACTTCAGAATTATATTTGGAAAAATTGTTCAGTTTATTCATGATGTTTCTATTGAAATTAATAACCTTCCAGAGTATTCTACGGTGAGGAACAATAGAATAGGAGATATCGCATTACGTAATGCGACCACAGCCATCTATATGTGACCTATGGCTGTATATAAACTGGCCCTTGGGAGGTCAGGTCACCTGTGTGCTTTCATCCGTCTATACGGTGAAGCTTGTCGATGGTTTCACTGGTCGCTACGATGTTATACTACGCCGTTATCCTGTGCAACTACTCCGCGAGGCTAGGCAGCCACAACAACGTTTCCATGTCACTCTGACATAATGTCCAGGGACATAGTCTTATTTTTCGCACCAGTGGTGAAAAGTCAAGTGTTATCGTGTTCTACGAAACTTATTATTATCATGGTGATTGTGATAAGTCGTCATGTTGAGAATACTTCAGAAATTACAGGTATGTGAATGTGAACTTATTTTACGCAAGTGGCTGTAACTTTTAACAAGTGCGCACTATTTATGAACTAGCCTCATGACTGAATGTAACGTGATAGTGAGCTACCCTGATAGCCCATGTTATATCTTGGGAATTTCGTGCCATAATTAGACCATGCTTAGTGGAGACATTCTTGCCAGGAGTTATTATTATCATCCTGCCCTGTAAAATCAACCCGAACATATTAGTGACAGTCAGGATAAGTAGACATTCTAGAAACTGTGGGCTACGATATCAGAATGCCGTGTGTGCAATCGTGGAATAGTTGGAAACGACCTCATAAGATGGTGACGTCACTGCCCCAATGACTAGCGGCTAGAGTGGCGCTATGTGAGGGGAACAATGCCAGGATTGCCAGAAGGGGAACAAGAGCAATGCCATTAGAGGCATATTTCTGTGGACGAGGACGAAGAGTGAGGCGAACGATAGGATATGTCCATTTCTTAGCGTACAGTCTTCACGGGTCCGTGGTGCCAGGGTTCGATCCGCACCGAGGGATGTCCAACCGCCACAGAACTCCTGAGGTAGAAGACTTCCGACTAATGTAGACATTTTTGTGAGCCATGAATTTCCATTATTTCCGATAAACCGATTCACTTTCCTATTAGTTCTTCGTTATAATTATAGTTGGTTGCATACATCTAGGCGTATATTTCTTTTAGTCGCTTAGACTTGTAGATGAGGTGGATCCTCAATATTTTCCACTCTTAATTAGAGTAAATAATATGGGATGTCCTACCCCATTTATATAAATGCAGAAAATGTATGACACGTTACATGCTTTCGCATTATTTTTCTGTATACCAGAAAATATTTTCTAAAAGATGATAATAATAAAAATCTCGATAAATTCATAATAGGGGAACACTGAAGTTTGATAAAAAACAGTGAAAGTAATATTTATTGAGGATCATAAATATAAATGATTATGATAAATATGTTTAATTAGGGTTATAAACAATTGGTTGATTGTGTAAAATCTGGGATCTCACGATCTTCAATATTATTGGATATTATGAAATGAAGTTTATGATGTTATTGTGTCCATGCACTTTTGGAAAGTTAATTTATATTGAGGTGTTGATCCTCGAATGAGTGGATGTTTGCGGGAGTGATATCCTGATCCATGTAATGCTGCTTGCTTTGAAAATAAAATGGGAGCTTGCGGGAGTGATATTCTGTCCCATTATAATGACAGTGATTCAAATGGTATTCTAATTCCTAAGTAATCCCATGAAATACAGTAATATTATATCACTGATTTATTATAAATGTAATGACGTCACGTCTAACCTCATGCCGATTTTTCATGACGGCTAATATTAAATTCATGTTCAGTGCTGTAGATCACTCATTAAATAATATGATCCTGAAATTAGAAAGAGATATCCGAGGCTATTTTTGAAGCCAACGATTATTATTATTATTATTATTCTTCTTTAATCGTATCGGCCAACTAAGGACCACGTTATTTCAACTGGCTTCTCTGGGCTTTGATGTTTGCCCAGTGTTCCTTCATACGTTGCCGGTGTTGCTCTTTTCTTTCTTCCGTCCACATCTTTCCCGTCTTCAAATATTATTATTATTATTATTATTATTATTATTATTATTTCTACATTCATTTCACCACGTAAGTGGGACATATCAACTTATCGTCGGCTTGTTTGCAAGACGGTATGGCTAATTCTCTTAAGGTGGCACATTGAGAAACGAGCGAACAATGGAACAGGTCTCCAAGATGACGGCCTTCTGCATGGTGATATGTAGACCAGGATGTATTCCCAATATTTGTAGATTACGAGCCAATGATTTGGGGATGATGCCGGTAGAAGAAATTACTATGGGCAGAACCACTACACTTTCCTGTCTCCACATTTGCCGTATTTCCTCAGCCAAAGGCAGATATTTGGTGATCTTATCACAGCAGGTTTGTTGCAGATTATGGGAATTGGGCACTGCAATATCAATTAGGAAGGTTCTCTTCTGCACCTTGTCCACAAGAACGATATCTGGTCGGTTTGCTGGTATGGTTTTATCAGTAATAACTGATCGGTCCCATAACAACTTGTGACTGGGATTTTCCAAAACGGCGTCAGGAACATACTGATAGTAAGGCAAAATATTATCAGATAATAAATGCTTTTGAGCAAGGTGTTGGTGCATTATTTTGGCCACTTGGTTGTGCCTTTTCATGTAATCAGTACAGGAGATTGCTTGGCAGCCTCCTGTGATATGTTGAATTGTTTCCGGTTCTAGTTGGCATCTTCTGCATTTATCATCCTGAATATTTGCCTTAACTATATATTTCAGGTAGTTTTTGGTAGCCACAACTTGATCCTGGATTGCAACCATGAATCCTTCAGTCTCAGTGAATAGGTCAGCATGAGTCAACCAGCTGTTCGACGCACCAATGTCGACATGTTTCTGGTTGAGATCATACGGATGACGACCGTGCAGAACTTTCTGCGTCCACTGCTGAAGCTTGGTGGCTGAACATTCCTCATCAGTGGCTAACTGTATATCCCTTACGTGAAGAAGATCCAGCGGTGTGCACTTGTCATCTGCCTTCACAGCGGCTTGATGTATGGGAGAGTCATGTCTTCCCAGAAAATATCTCTGAAGGTTCCTCACTTGCCTTGCATGCAATTGGATAATGTCCGTGAGCCCTCGCCCACCTCTTTGACGCGGGATTGTCAATCGCTCAACAGCTGACTTAGGGTGGAGACATCTGTGTTTTGTTAAGATGGTACGTGTCCTAATTAGGATGTTCTCCAAGTCAGTCTGCGTCCATTTGATAATACCGAAAGTATATGTCAGAGCAGGAATAGCATAGGTATTAATAGCCTTAAAGGTGTTCTTTCCATTCAACTTTGATTTTAAAATCTTGTTAAGGCGTTGATTATAGATAGCTATGGTTCTATCTTTAATACCTTTATGATCAATTCGATTAGATTGCAGGAGACCAAGATATTTGTAGGTCTCATTACCTTCCATAGGCTTTATGAAACAACCGTCATCAAGTTGAAATGCTCGGGCCTCTAATTTTCCACGCCGAATGGTGAGGGTGCGACACTTATCTAATCCGAAGGACATTCCAATATCAGAAGAAAATGAAGCAGTAATTGCAATTAGATTGTCGATGTGTTTCTCAGAGGATGCATATAGTTTAATGTCATCCATACACATCAAATGAGAAATTTTGTATTTGACTATACCATTGTGCTTAATTGGAAAACCACACTTTGCATTGTTCAGCAATGATGATAGTGGATTGAGCGCCAAACAGAACCATAGAGGGCTCAAGCTGTCACCCTGAAAGATACCTCTTTTGATTTGAATAAATCCCGATTCCATGCATGTGTCTCCATTAGACATTAATAAATTGGTCCCCCAATGGGACATCATATGTTGCAGACTTATAATGATAGCAGGATCAACTTTATATTTCTTCAGGATTTGGATTAACCAGGAATGTGGTACTGAATCAATTATTATTATTATTATTATTATTGTTATTATTATTATTATTATTATTATTATTATTGTTATTGTTGCTAATTTTGCCTTGAGATTAATAACTGCTGTGATTCAGTAAATTGCCAATGCAATGCATTGGACAGGCCGCGCTAAGGAGTGTCATTATAAAGTGTGAGTGTTTTCATCGTAGTATTGAAGCGCGGATGTGAAACAACCTTAAGATGTTGTATATCATCCATGTAAATATGTGAATAGGATTATAATATAAACTGAATCTAAAGAGGGTAAATTTGAATATTTCTTTTCGTGTCGTGAGCAATTATGCAATCTCGCATTTAAAAGAGCAACGTGTGGTTTTTCAAACATAGTAAAACCAACGGACATTCAAGAAGAGACTGTGATTTATTTTCTGAGATGCATACTCAAAATATGAAGTGATTTTTATTATTATTTTTGCTATTGCCAACAGGCAATATTTAGTGAATACATTATTGGTGAATTGGTTTTATCTCAACATGTGTCTTTACTTTATGTTCTGTGTTGTGACGCCTTTCCTTATCCTTTACGGGGAGCATGGATACAATGTGCAGTAATATATAGCCCAGCCCAGAACGCCCTGAGATAGA
The DNA here is from genome assembly GCA_946902985.2 of Meconema thalassinum. Lineage (NCBI taxonomy): Eukaryota > Metazoa > Arthropoda > Insecta > Orthoptera > Tettigoniidae > Meconema > Meconema thalassinum. Next base: position 63,316,980 of record OX336390.1, on the reverse strand, counting down.
TCTCGTGATGACACTGCGTTCATGCCACCTCACATGTTGTCACCTGTCCATCCCAGGTCGACAGACGGGCACATTACATTAGGAAATGCATAAAAATATTATTATTATCATTTCGTCGAAAACTTTTGTGTGTCAATCCATTGGTAGTGTCAAGTGTCAGGTCTATGAAATTTAATATGCTGTGTCAATAAGTGCCATTTCCAAAGACAATTATGAAGTACGAACTCATAATAAAGAACATTGAATCGTGTGTGAAATAACTTCGAAATCATGTTAATAGTGTATATATTATAGTATAGGACAGTGATATGCAGCATCCATTATTTCAGTTAAATATTTTTCGTGCAATAGACGATTGTGCAGTCTCGCAAGTATAGATTAAAATAATGGTTTGTCATGCATGAACCATAGTCAAAACCAATGAACTCGATTAATAATGGACTATATTTTTGTTAGTTGATATGCACAATCAAAAGCTCGATTTCTGACACCGCTGTTCATTTATTCATTAGCACAGGGAAGTGATTATTAGTTTATTATTATCGCCTTTTCACTTGTTGCTGTCAGGCAGTTCTTTTTGGGAATACATTGATGAATTGATTTTATTTTACATGTGTGCGTTCTCACTTCATGTTTGTGGTGTATCTCTGTTCCTTATATCCTGACCCCTACATTGCCCTTCGACCTAGAATGCGCCCAACGACACACTACATCATTTTACAAACATGGGAAAACAACTTCAATACCATATTAAATAACAAAAGCGAAACTAAATTACCAAGTATGGAAATGAAAGAAACAAAAACTATAAACACATATAAAAGGTCAGAAATAACAATAGAAGAGGTTCGGAAAACAATAAATAAAGCTAAGAACAAAAAGGCTGCTGGATCTGACAATATCTATAATGCATATATGAATGCATCTACTGAAATACTGCTCCCAACTTGGACCGAATTATTCAACAATTGTTTAGAAACAGGAAAAATTCCCGAGCAATGGAGAAACTCCACAATAAAAGTCTTATTTAAAGGAAATGGGGATCCTGAGAATCCCAACAAGTACAGGAGCATCGCATTGGAAAATATCTTTTCAAGATATTCACTAATATAATAACACAAAGACTGAAGGAACCTATTGACAGATCACTCCCCGATGCTCAATTCGGATTTAGAAACAATGGATCTACGCTAATGGTTGTAGAATTACTATTACATAACATCAAAGATGCACTTAAAAAGAATGAAAATTCTATACTGCATTCTTAGACTTCACGAAGGCTTTCGAGCTACTGGACAGAGGACTAATAATATCGAAGCTGGATAATACCTTCGGAATTGATAATATCTGAATTGAAATTATTCGATCTATACTCGCCTGCAACACCATACGAATATCGGATGGCCTTTCCTCATCAGATACAATTCTACAGACTAATGATTTACTCCAGGGGGTCCCTATGAGCCCATTAATAACTTACAACTGAGGAATTAATAAGAATCATCCAAGACAGAAAGGATATTCACATTTATGCTTCCCTTGACGACATAGCAGTTAGCTCTAGTAACCCGCACAAATTGCAAGAAGCGATTGATGTTATGGTTAAAAGGTGCCAAGAAAACAATTTCTATATAAATCAGACAAAAACAGAAATGATGGTCTTTCGAAATGGGGGCAAAATACCCTCCGAAGCACAAATCACTATCCAAAACTCTACACTTAAAATGGTAAATGACTTGAAATATTTAGGTGTCACATTGCAACCTAGTGGCAAGTGCTTCGCCAAATACGAGTATATAACAGAAAGAGCTGCCAAAGCAATAATTGCAATTAAAGATATAGGAAGCTTTCATGCCTTGAGACGGCTATGAAACTATTCAAAGTGAAAATACTACCAGTACTAACAAACGGTATAGAAATTACCTGGCCTGACCTTACCAGAAAAGATCTATATACACTGGAGAAAGTTAAAGCATATTTGTTTTAAGAGTATTGTGGGTAGTGTATCTAAAACAACCAGATCTCGTCTTGATTATGTACTAGCTAGAGAGTCTTTCCTTTTAGAAGATCTGAGATTCTCGATCGTCATTCCATCAACTTCAGCCGTGGAACAAGAATTACAAAATCTAAAAATTAAGCGATCTGAAATCTGCCCGGAATTCTTTGGTGCTGGGGCCATGATCGATAGAACATGGATGACGGCAAACTTTGAACTGCGGCATGTATTGAGGAGACGGTCAGTACACGGCTTCCACCACCATCTTTGCACCAACAAGAAATAACTAACCATACCCTACAGATACTTGTTTGGGCGAGCTCTGTGGACGTAAATGTGAACTATATCATATAGAATGGTGTAAGAAGATGAAAACAACATTAACTGAATACGCTAACCTAAATGTCAATGTAAAACTTATTTGATTATGTTTTTTGCTTTATGCACATATTAAATGATATCATTTATGGGGAGCATGAGGATAGTGTGTAGTAATTATTACCTAGCAAAACCCAGGACGCCCTGAGACCTGATCTTGTGCTCACACTGTGCTCATGTTGCCTCGCCTGTGATCGCCTGTCCATCCCAGGTGGACAGACGGGCACTATACAGTCATATAGAAAATCAAAAAGGCTTTATATACCAAAATACGAAGAGTGCCGTAGAATAAAATTAATATTATTGTAAACGTACGGGATCTATTCACATGTTATTAAACGATTTGACATGCAAAACAATATATTGGATGCCCGTGAGGGAACTTAATAATTAAATAATTATATACTTTCATTTTCTGAATATCGTCTTTGATATCGTGCTGCTTCCTTCACAAATAGCAGTCTAGTTGTTTCCGATGCTAGCTCGGAAGACGTTGCCAGCATTATTCAATTCATATCATATCAACGGTCAGTTAGATGGCACCAAATGTCAGATGAACAAAAGAAACGCAAGTGGCAGCTAGAGAAAATCTTTTGATAGCGCTGCGCTCCACCCTCGACCGATCTTGGGTTAACACAATGTTACATTTCGCTTTATAAGCACGCTAGTATTTAAAACACTGTTATGTCTCTGGCTTCGAGCGTGTATTGCACTATGTAAAATGCGCTACTTCACATAAATTACTATTATAATATTTTCACAGTCAATGGTCGAACTAGCTCAAAGCTGAGTGCATTGCCTGACCTTCGAGTACGATGTTAATACAACAAGTCGTATCAAACTCTGAATTTTAGGCTTTGATTTAGTGATATATTTTTCGATCAATAGGCCTAAATTAATGCCCAAATGTATCTTGCTTATATAGCATATAAAATAGCTCTTTAGAAAATGTGCACCAAATTAACTGGAATTTGCATTGCTAACATTGGGAGGCAAAGGGGCTGATAACCACGATGTCGCAAGCCCGTGAGGTGAATTAACAATAACAACCTTAATTTTAGTCCATTAGATGACATGCAAACGTAAAAGCACTTTTAGCATTACTGATGATATCTGTTATATCCATTTGCATTCTCACTAATATGCATTACATAATGTAGCACACGCAGTAGACTTGACGACGTGGGCCCAACAACTACTTGTGCATAACACATCAGAATAGCAAGAATCGGAGGACACTAAGTAAGTTTGATATCTCTATGAAAAAAGCAAGTTTACTGTGTGAACACTTTAAATATTCGTCTAAAACTGTGCATTTATTCTGGATGAGCTGTGTAAAAACCAAATACGAGGCACGTCCAGAAAGTAAGTTCCGTTTGGTAATAAAATTAAATTATGTACCGATACAGAAATAATTTTTTATTGCACAACATTCTACACCTCTTAAACTACTTTTCCACATAACTGCCGAACTTTTGCAGGCATTTGTCATAGCGTGGCACAGGTTTTTGGATACCTTCTTCATAGAAGTTTGTCGCCGACCGTAAAAGATAGTTAAGACTCCCCTGTAAGATATCAAACCGTTTGGCCACCACTGTTAGGCAAATTGCGTGCTTACCAGGAGAACTGCGTATGTTTAGGAGTTCTCCTGACCACATACGCAATTTTGCCTAACAGTGGTGGCCAAACGGTAGGATATCTTACAGGGGAGTCTTCACTCTCGTTTACGGTCGGCGGCAAACTTCTATGAAGAAGGTATCCAAAAACTTGTGCCACGCTATGACAAATGCCTGATTGCCGGAAAAGTAGTTTAAGAGGTGTAGAATGTTGTGAAATAAATAATTTTTCTGTATCTGTACACAATTTAATTTTATTACCAAACGGAACTTACTTTCTGGACGTTCCTCGTATACCCACGTCTTAAATTGTGTCTCTTTGTTTGGTATTTATTACGGGTTAGCGTCAAAACCACTGGAACAAATGGGATCAAAATTAGTATGTTAGTAGAAGGTACCTTTGAAATAAAACTAGGCTTACATTTACTTATTTTATACTTAGAACACCTCATCCCCTCCCCCTAGTAAACAATCGAGCAATCGGTATCCATTGCTTGACAAAGCAAGACCAGATGTGAGATGTGCTTGGTGACTCATTGCTACCGCTAGTTTGAGAATATCGCCTTAGTGACGTGAATGTCTCAACACAGACCTAATGAAAGTGTCTCAATCAATCAAGCATACAAGTAGTGGCACGATATCGATCATTCACTTTGCACGAATTGTTGAATGAAAAACCTAATATACCCACGCTTAAATTGGCTCTTTGTTTGTCATTTATTACGGGTTAGCGTCAAAACCACTGGAGGGTGTTAACTAAGTTTTGCACACATTGCTCGAGAAAATCAAAACCTATTGGAGGCTTGACTTCCTACACACACATGTAGGATCACTACAATTATCGGCAAATATCGATACTGTAGTCCAACTCCGACCACAAATGCTGGAGCATATCCTGGTCAGTTCCTCAATTCCTCAGTTCAACAAGATTAACTGGCATGGGAGATGCATAAACTTCATCTTTGATAAACCCTCATTAAAGGAAATAACACGGGGCCAGATCAGGTGACCAAAACCAATTTATTAATACTAAGACATTTATAGCGATATTTCACTTTTACAAAAAAAATAATTATATTTCCACACTTTCGATGCATTTTTTACCTTTAACCAACTCGACCGAGATTTCGAATGGTTATATTTTATGTGTAAATTTAAACGTGTTTGGTGCAAAATGACGGTAGTTACCGTTTCCACAAGAAAGTGATGCATATATATACTGTATATATATATAAATTAAAGCCTATATAAACTTTTGAACTGGCGGTGGTTTGGGAGTCTGGAGGATGTGAAAGATATATCGACAGTTTCCGGAAGCCGCAACGTGGTGCTCGTTCCAATAGGTAGCAACTCAGCACTCAAAGGGGTAAAGCACATGGTAATATTTCTTCTTTTCTGTTACAGACTGTTCTCAATCATCTGAGGATGAGTCTAGCAGCGGTAAGTGTTCTTAGCATCATTCTGCTACAGCCAGCTTCAACGATTGTGTTCCTTAATCTGAACGAGCATCAACCCAACAATACCTTCGGAAACGCCTCACTACTGATTTCCACATTACTGGATGATCATAACAATGAATACAGTAATATTATAACTGTATACATGGACAGACGTAACCTCAGCTCTGTCTCCACAATATTACTACACTTCATACACAAGCGATGTTACACTGGTGTACAGTTGATAAATGGTGACGAAATAATTAGGAAGGAACAGTTCTCCAAGAGTAACTCATATCTCCTCTTCTTTCACCAGTGTTCCAGCGAGGTTGTTAATCAGAGCGTCGCCCATCTCAGTGAACTGAGTGGTTGGAACCCCCGGGGCAGGTTCCTTGTGTTCATTATCTCTACAATGGACAGCTGTGAGTTCTCTGTCTTTCAAATATTGTGGCGATACAAGGTACTGAATGTAGTAGTCTCTATATCTAACTTTAAATACGGTGAGAAAATTCATATCAAATCATTCACCTATAATCCTTTTGGAAGGGGAGGTGCTATTGTTGTTCGTGATGTATCGAATGAACCTATCAATACCGTATACTCTAAGAAACCTCTTGACCTACAAGGTAATGGTGTCAAGTTAAGTACAGGCACCAAGCCATATTTAACCACTGATGCTGACGCAAGAAATCTAGCTTTATTTCTTTCTCGCATTAATGCAGCTCCCCAATTCGTTGAAAATACAGAACGAAATGAATACATAGCAATGAAAAAAGGTGTGCTTGATCTATCAATGAACCGCTACTTAATGGAATATGAAGTTGAGATAATCCACCCACACCGGTATGATAGCCTCGTGTTTCTGGTGCCAAAATCTGAACGCACTCCTCAATATAAAAATTTGTTCCTTTCATTCGATACTATGGTTTGGGCTTTGATAATTTGCAGTGTTCCTTTATTAGCCTTGTCATGGCATCTTATCCAACTTTTTAAGGGAACAGCTGTTCCTATTTTCTCCACCAATTTACTCCTCACCTTTTCCACATTTTTGTCAGGTGCCTTGCCAACTATGCCAAGTGTGTTGTCTGACAGGCTGGTTGTCATATTCTGGGTACTCTTCAGCCTCATAATAACCAGTGCATTTCAAGGCACTCTAACTAGCTTTCTGAGCGTCACTAAATATTATCCAGAGATCAACAATTTCCAAGAGCTCTTCAAGTCTGGATTAAACATTGTGTATCCGTATGGTTTCTGGAAAACGATAAGTCCTTCTCTTGAAATTAACTTCCCACAGTTGATCCAGAAAGTAATAGAGCGTGATAAAAGCATAGAGCAGTATGAGTATGATATACCGCTTTATAGAAATGTGTCTGTCATCACCACTATTTCGCACGCCGATATGCTGATTAGGCAATTGGAAAAATCCAACAAGGGAATCAGTTCCATTCACGTAATGGAGGAAAGGATTGACGGAATATATTTTAATTATATAACTCCTTTATATTCTCCTTATTTCCCTGCGTTCTCTTCTACTGTCATGGACACACTAGAAGCAGGTCTGTACGCTAAATGGAGGGAATGGCAATTGGAAAGTCTCAATCTTAGCCAGCGTTTGGATACATCAAGTAAGATATCCCCTGATCCTGAACAGTACACCCAGGAGCATTTGCAATCAGCCTTCTACTTGCTGTTTCTAGGATATATCCTCTCTGTGTTTGGTTTGTTGGTGGAGATCTCTAACGCATTAATGAACACAACCGCCTTCAGAAATGGGCATCATCTCGTTTCATAGTAAATATTCTTTACTTTCAGATTGTTATATATTTCCAACCGGAGACTCCATAGAAGAAGCGACACTTGTATCACATGATACATTGAGTAGTGCAGTGTAACAAACTCATTCAGTTGAGTGGACAGAGGGAAAATCAGGGTCACTTGAGGCATATGTTTCAGAAGAAGAAATTGAAAGTCTCATATCGAACAGAATTCCAGAACTATGGCGTTTATGTATGTATAATCACAAAATATTATGTTTGGAGGAAACGTGTACGGTACATTGCTTTGACTACTTTTCAGTAAATATTTCTACGAAATTTGTTAAAAATATTGCATCATGCAATAGACCTTGACTATTTGTTCCTGGTATTAAATAAATAGGTTTTAATATTTCATGACCATAGTATAACTGCTTTGCAAGCATAATACATCCCTGTAAATTGCTTACTTTTTTTAATTGTTCATACTCTCCGCATGCTCCACCACATGCTGCACTACTGTACATGCCCTTACATTACATTTTATAAATGAACAAAATAAATTGCATTATAATAATTCAATAATTACTAGATGACTTAATCTTAACAATATCAAACAATATTATTCATCGTTTTTCCTTAGAGCTTGAAAATCCAGAGCCTTAACAAATTTAGAAAATTCATTCAAATACTTTTTTAATAGCACAGATTTCTGAATTGGCCAGTTATCATCTCTATTAACACTATTGATCAAGAATTGCCTAATATTTTTCACTTCACTGCACACGAAAATTATATGATCTATAGTCTGAGGGCTGCTTTTACAGAAACACTCGGGATTACGTATAATTTTAAGTCTGTGTAAGTACGAAGCAATATTTCCATGTCCAGTCAGTATTGTAGTCATATTAGGTGTTAAGGTGATTTTGGATTTTAATCTACCTGCAACTGTTGGAAAGAATTCTTTTGTAAGTGTGCATTTTGAAGTTTGTTCCCATTTTTGCTGCCATTCATGAATTGATTCTTCTTTGAGATTTCTTTTAAAAGTTGAGATGGGTATTCTATCGAAACAAACCTCGCTTAATTTTGTAGCCTCCTTTGCAATTTTATCAGCCAGTTCATTGCCTGCAACACCTGTATGTGCCTTAACCCATTCAAATTTTACTATCCAATTTTTTCTTTTTAGAATAGCTGTAGTCCATCTTATATTCTCAATTAGTTCCTTATGATTTATGAAGTCCGCAATGGAGTCAATTGCTATTAAACTATCTGTGTAAATAATTACTTTCTTATCTTCGTCATCCTCTGTCCCAGTAGTATCTAAGAACTCCAGAGATTTAAGTATAGCTAATTGCTCCGCCTGATTATTCGAACAGTTGTCTTGCAGTCTATATTTCAATTGGTCTACTAATTCGTGCAATCTGAATATAGCTATGCCAGCTCCCAATGCAATTAGAACATTGATTGGAATAACAATGGCATTAATGTTATAATTGCTGACCACCTTGCGGTATAGCCGCTAGCTCACTTGACTGTCGACCCGGAGGTCCGGGTTCGATTCCCTTCCCTGTCAAGAACATTTAATGCTGGTGTGTGGACAGGAATGGGGCACACTCAGCCTCGGGAAGCAAAACTATAAATAAAAACGTTTCATTCCCACCTTAACCTACCTGGAAGTGGTTTTTCGTGGTTTCCCCACACTTCTACTTCAAGCAAAAGCTGGGATGGTTTCTTACTTAAAGCTACGGCCACCTCCTTCCCAATCCTATCCCCACTTTACAGATACACACTAATACGGCCATCACAATAACACAGGTTATGACGCAAATTCTACACACACACAAATACACGGGCTATTTATCACAATGCCGCAGCCCCTAAAATAATCAACAACTGCGTTGTAAATTTTAAAACAATAATAATAAAAATAATACTAGTATGTATATGGTGCGTTCAAAAATAACGATCCGGAGGCTGGAATTCGCAAACCGGTGACGACATCTGCTAATCGTGGCGTGTGTAACGAGGTGTGGTTCCAACCAGAGCTTGGAAGGTCACAGCCCGTCGCTAGAGGGCACGCGTGAACGTCACGTGACGATACAAAGCGAGCAGCGGCATGCATCAATCGTCCAACGCTGCCAGTCGCATTGCAAACAGTGACATAAAGGCGTCAAACGAAGAGCAAAGAGGTGTTGTTCGGTTTCTGACAGCGGAAGGAGTAGGGGGAACGGACATTCATCGCACAAGTCACAAGTGTACGGCGAACACTGCATGTCCCTTGCAAGGGTCAAGGAGTGGCACAAGCGCTTCAGGGAAGAACGGGTGTCGTTAGCCGATGATGCCCGGTCTGGGGCACTTCCCTGCATTACCGATGGCAACGTCCAGCTGGTTGAAGCAATCGTTACCCATGACCGCCGATTGACAGTGAACGCCATAGCCACCGTGGTCGGATTGAGCGTCGGAAGTATGCACACCATCATGAAGGAACGACTGCACTTGCGCAAAGTGTATGCCCAACGGGTGCCCCACAGTGTTCAACCACACCAGGAAGCATGTCGAATGGCCCACTGTCTTGGTCATATGCAACGCTATGCGAGGGAAGGAAATGGGTCCTCGGCACGAGTGGTGGCTGGAGATGAGTCATGGTGTCATCACTTCGAACCAGAAACCAAACGACAAGCCTCGAGTGGAAGCATCCACGGTCACCACCACCCAAAAAAGGCAAGGCCATCCACACGAGTGCAGGAAAGGTAATGCTGACGTTCTTCTTTGACCAAGACGGCCCCCTTCTGATACACTTCATGCCACACGGGACAACAGTGAACGTCCAGCGTTACTCGCAAACCTTGACCACCCTTCGCCAAGCGATCAAAACAAAACGACCAGGCAATCTCACCCGAGGGGTCATTCTGCTCCACGACAATGCACGACCTCATACGGCCAACACAGTCGCGGCACTCCTGCAGAAATTTAAATGGGAGGTTCTTGGCCACACTCCATACAGTCCAGACCTCTCTCCCTGTGATTACGCCATATTTGGTCCCCTGAAAAGGGCTCTGCGGGGCCAACGATTCCCCTCGGAAGTCGACGTCCAGCTGTACGTGCGGAACTGATTCACATCGCAGACCAGGGCATTTTATGAAACAGCCATTCACCGCCTCGTGTCACAGTGGGACAAGTGCCTCAACAGCCAGGGCCAATACTTCTAACATACAGGTACTGGTTTCTGTAATTATGCCTCCGGCTCGTTACTTTTTGAACGCACCTTGTATGTCTGCCCCTTGTTAATCCCGTTTCCAACGGGGTCAGGGATGAGATACGATGAAAGCCATTGTGGCGGATGTATTTACGGCCGGATGCCCTTCCTGACGCCAACCTCATGTGAGGAGTTAATGAGACTTGTAAATAATATTCCCAAGAATGATAAGTGTATGAAACGTAACCAGAAGATGTAATTATGTAAATAATCTATGATCGACTAATGAAAGATGGCATTTCTTTTTTTTTTTCATGATTTACTGTAGATGATTGTGCATCGAATCTTTGTATAGGGTAAAATTATTAATAGTATTTATTCCACAATAGTCAATGCAAACAAAGACTCTCAACAAGATTTAGAGACTATGCTTTCCTTTCTTTCTAGATGCACTGATATATTTTTTTAGATATTGCCGTTCGCAAGATAGATTTCTTCGCAGGAAGTGCGTGTGTATTCTTTTTTTAACTTGATTCGTACTTAATAAATGTGAGATGATTTTTCTTTTAATTAGTGCTTTTTGCTTGTGTTCTGTGCTGTCAACCTTCCCAAATCCTTTGCGTGGAACATGAGGACAGTATCTAGGTTAATTTTAGCCGACATCACCCAGGTCACCCTGAGACCTGACCTCGTGCTTACACTGTTCTCATGTTGCCACGCATGTTGTCGCCTGTCCATTCCAGGGGGACGGACAGGCACGATATAGAGATATATCTTATTATCATGTATTTGAAAACCTAATCCTTCTCATGATCTGAGCTCACGAATATACAGAACAGCATGAAACATTTTGGGAATAACGCACGCAGTAGAAAAGGGGACAAGGACCCATCAGCTCGCAATACAGTACTTGTGTATAACATTTCAGGATAGCAGGAATCCTAAGAGACCGAAGTCAGTTCGAATTGTTTGATACAACTAATAAACAACAGTGTTTTAGAGTTAACCCTAGGTGTCGCTTATTTTAGATATTGAAAGCTGCATGATTCCAAACGGAAGGTTCGTAAAATTTGGTTCAGATTGGTGAAGTGTTGTAGATTTGTGCCGACGGGTCTAAATACAGAGAATGGAGAAGTCTGTCAGAAATTTCATGTGGACTGTTTTACTCGTCGAGATCAAAAGGCAAGTACGTAAAATTAGGTTCAGATCGGTGAAACGGTGTAGATTTGTATAAACAACAGTCAGATAGAGAGACAAATAGACAAACATTGAGCTTAATATACTGTATATAGACTAGCAGTAATGGCCGGCTTCGCCCGGTGGATTTATTTATTTGTTTTATGTCTGATAATGAATACTACTACTGAACTGAAACTTGAAACTTACAAACTAACAGAAAGAAGGATATTTCAATAATACAACTTATTTGGAGAGTAAACCTATATTTACTGACTACTGTAATTCATATGTAATTTACAAACGAATGGATGAAAGTTATTTGAAAGAGGAGTATGTGAAATAAAAGACGCTGTCTATACAGGGTGTCCGAGAAATCCCCGTACTCACTTCGTCAAAACATTATACTGCATAGTGGAGTACTTACATATAAAAACTATTTATCCAAGTGATCTGTATGTGCACCATCATGCCTTACAAAGAGTTCTAACTGTCTCCAAGTCCTCAATGACATCTCGCGGAGCATCTCAGGAGTTATGGTACTAAAGGCTTCCTCCATACTTGGGAGCAATTCTTCATTAGCCATGTACCGACGTTGAGCCACTTGGGACTTGATTATTCCCCATAAAAAGTTGTCTGGCGTGGTAAGGTCCGAGCTTCGTTGTGGTCATTTCCATTGGGCTGGAGATGTTGGTGAGCCATGACCAATCCACCGGCCTTGAAATTGTTCATCAGGGAACTCGCGCACCTGAATAGCAAAATATGCTGGAGCTCCATCCTGCTGTATCCACACATGATCCATGATTCCCTTGTCTTGAAGTTGAGGTATTAACCAAGATTGTAACATAATGAAAATAAGATTTTCCATTCACGCACCGATCAAAAGAATACGGTCCGCACAAGTGACGTGATGACATCCCGGCCCATACCATAACATGAGGCGGGTTCCTTTCCAACTCTTGCACATAATGAGGATTTTCCTTAGACCAGTTTCATGGCCATCAATAGTAACATAATATTGATGTAGGTGGAGTTGGTGTCGCTTGGACATTGAGACTGAGATATGTTCTTTGGTTTTGCGGGTACTTATAATTACTTACCCTTTTGTTGTGCGTGACAATCAACCTCCATTATATACATGTTGCTAATAAGTCAGTTTCGATTAAAGGTTGCTATTATTTTATTCAATAACAGGTGCGTGTATTTCCCATTGATTTACCGTTCCATATCATATAAAGTTATAATAGTTGGCGACGAGTGTAAAAAGAAAATTATCAAGAAGAGAAAATGGATACCGAACAGTTCAAACAACTTCTGGATGCATTTCATGTACAACAGCAAACGTTACTGGCCCAGCTTGCATCTCATTTTTGCTCCGAGATACGACCGGAAATTCCCGTAAGTTTCTCCAGCATGACACCATTTGAGAATTTCGATCCTTGCAGGGAAAAGTTCACGTGTTAATTAGAGCGGTTTGAGAATTATTATAACATGATGGGCATCCCAGACCACTGGAAAATTGCTCAGCTTCTATGTGTATCGATTGGTTCAACACATTATAACAGTTTAGCAGCATTTCTTGGTCCCGATAAACCAGTCAAGAATCTAAACTATAACGAATTAATAAAAGCATTTAAACAGATGCTCATTCCTAAGAAAAGTGCAGTTGTTTCCCAGCATTATATTTTGAACATTTACCGGAAACAAGGACAGACCATTGCTGAATATGTTGCTGCACCCCAACGTGACCTTATTGAATGCGATTTCACTGTTAAATGTGAGTGTGACAAATCGGTTTCCATTGCTGACGTTTTTCTCAGAGCTCAGTTTATTCGTGGCCTGCGTGATGACTGGCTACGTGAACACATTTTGCAATTTAGTACTACTTCATTCGACGACATTTTGACAAAAGCTATTGCTCTTGAAGCATCGAAAATTGAGAGTAAAGAATTAGCAAAAAGCTCCAGCCCTAGTCATTCAAGTTTCAGCACAGATGATATTAATAGAATCTCCACCTCTTAAAGGCAGCGTTTCAGGGGGAGACCTGATTACAAGGCTCTAGGCATAGAAAGACAACCACAGAATAAACAGTTGTCGCGTTGATAGGAACAAACTTAAATGTGAAGCTTGAGGAAAAGACAGTCATTTTGCAAAAGTATGTATTTCAACCTTGTTGGCAGCCTCACGTAACATATCAAGTGGTTCCAGTTCTCCATCATCACTCCATGCTATGTCTGATAACCTCGTTAGTAATTCTGATCGTGTCTATGGCATCAACCAAGTGGGAGCTGTTCTACAGCAACGTGACGTTGTCGATTTGTTCGAAATGGTACCTGATACAGATAAATACCTCATCTTTGTCACACTAAATGGAAAATCTCAACGTTTCGAGGTTGATTCCGGTGCTAAATTTTCCTTGCTGGCCGAAAATGATTTCAATTGCCTAAATCTGGATGTGCCTATCGAAATTTCAAATATTGCATTCCGATCTTATTCGGGCATCATAATTGAACCAAAAGGAAAGATTTCTGTCAGCGTTGCGTACAACGGGAGAGAAATACTTGGTGAATTACATATTGTACCAGACGGGCATGAGGATCTTCTAGGCCGACAATGGATAAGAGGTTTAGGTATTGATCTTCAACATATTGATGCAGGAATGAACAATTCCCATTCAGAGTCTCGCCTTCATTCTGTGAACTCAATTGAAGACATTTTCACCAACTTCGCCCCAATCTCCAGGAAAATGTAGGATGCGTCCCAGGACTCCAAGTCACTCTCCAGCTTCATAAGGGAGCTACACCTGTCTTTACTAAGGAACGTGACGTTCCTTTTGCACTGCGGGAACGCGTAGATAAAGAGTTGGATTTGCTGGAAGCATATGGCATCATTCCTCCTGAAGCCGTTAGTTACTGGGGTTCACCTTTAGTGGTAATTCCAAAACCAGACGGTGGAGTTCGGTTCTGTGTCAATTACAAATGTGGGGTAAATGAAAGTTTAGTACAGGTAAATCACCCCATACGGCGCTTTGATGAGATCCTCCATAGTCTCCGTGGTTCAAGGTACTTCTGTAAGCTTGACCTGTTCAAGGCTTACCTACATATCAAAGTTGATGAGGAGAGCAGTATAATCCAGACAATCTCAACTCACCGCGGCACCTGTCGAATGCATCGTCTCAGTTTTGGAATAAAGACGGCTCCATCCGAATTCAACAGAATTCTTTCGCAAATCCTGAAGGGCCTCCCCAAAACCGAATCTTACTTCGATAACCTAGTCGTCCACGGAGCTACGAGGGAAGAATGCATACAAAATTTACAATCCTGCCTACAAAGACTGTCAAATTATGATCTTCATGTCAACAAAGGAAAATGCTCATTCTTTCAAGAAAAAATCGAATATCTTGGTTACATTGTGGAATATAACATGATCAACAAATCTTCAGTGAAAGTCCACGCCATCCAAGACATGAGACGTCCAACAAATGTTGATGAAGTTAGAAGGTTTCTGGGCCTTGTTACCTATTATTCCCGATTCATCCCAGATTTTTCGAATATTTCCTATCCTCTTGGATGTCTGTTACGGAAAGTTGAACGTTGGGCATGGACATCAAATTGCCAGTCAGCATTTCGGAAGTTATCAGCTGAACTTTGCAGTGAGAAAACACTTACGCCGTTTGATACCAGTTTACCTCTTGTTTTGACAACTGACGCAAGCCCAAGAGGAATAGCTGCTGTATTGATCCATACTATTGGGGGAGTTGAAAAACCCATATGCTATGCTTCGCGCTCACTCACTGTCTCAGAAAGAAATTACAGTCAGCTAGACCATGAAGCACTTGCCACCGTATTTGGTGTGACCCATTTCTACAACTATTTGATTGGCAAGCATTTCTTGCTAATAACCGACAACGAGCCATTATCCAGGATTTTTCACCACCATAGGGCATTACCACAGATGACATCTGCCCGCCTGCTCAGATACGCTTCTTTGCTTTCTGGATATGATTACGCTGTACAATTTAAAAGAGGAAAAGAAAACCAGAACGTCGATTGTTTGTCCCCAATTCAGAAATCCAGAACTTCAGTAAATCAGCTATACGCTCAAGTGATATTACAGATTTAAAGTGACAAAATAACATCTTCGGCAATCAAAGAAGAACCCCAGAAAGATCCAGAACTCAGCAAAATTCTTCACAATCTTGGTAACAAAGCAGAAGACACTGAATTTACATTGCTAGATGGTATATTTTTTCTAAAGGACAGGGTTGTGATCCCAGGCACCCTGCCTTCCAGCATACTGAATGAACTTCATAAAACACATCTAGGCATTACCAAAATGAAACAGCTTGCTCGCCGGTATGTCTATTGGCCCGGCATTGATCGTGACATTGAGAGATTGGTCAAGGGATGTGAAAACTGTGCCCTAACCCAATCGAATCCTCCTAAAGTTTCTGTACATCCATGGAATCCTCCTGAAGATAATTGGGAAAGGGTTCATATCGATTATGCAGGCACATATGAAGACTCCTATTTTCTGTTGTGTGTGGATGCAAAGTCCAAGTGGGCTGAAGTGAAGATTGCCAAAAACGCACCCACTACATCTACAACAATTTCTCTGCTGGAAACTATTTTTTCCACACATGGATACCCGCAAGTTATTGTCTCATACAACGCCTCAATTTTCCAGAGCGAGGAATTCCATACTTATTGTGCAGTCAATGGAAACGGCCTTGCAGAACGCAATGTACAGACCTTGAAGCGCAGGTTGAAAGCTGTTTCGAACGACCGTGCATCAATGCAGGATAAGATACAGAACATTCTGTTCCGTTACCGTGCAACACCACTTGCTTGTGGTTACTCACCAGCTGAGTTGTATTTGCACCGGAAGCTACGGATCCGCTTGAATGCAATTTTTCCATATCGACCTCAAGCATGAAAACTTGCTGATATACCAGCACGTTCGTTTCAAGCGGGGGAGAGAATACAGGCCCGATTTTTCATCAACAACAAATATGTTTGGTACTTTGGGGAAGTCCAGAAAAAACTTGGTAAACTCCATTACCTGGTCGTATTGGACTCAGGAAGAACATTAAAAAGAGATGTGAACCAACTGAGGAAAACACTGGTTCCTAAAACTAAAAAGACTAACGTTTGGTCCCAGTCAATAATTCAGCATCCCAATGATCCCTTCAGTGATAAATCAACCTGAAGCAGAACATCTGAATGATCAGAATCGTCACCAGTCCCTGAAGTAACACCGGACCCTCCACGGGGCCCATCACAGAGAACCAGACGTCCACCCATCTGGTTGAAGGATTATGTGATGTAAACATTCAGTCTGTTGTGTTTTCTATGTAAGTGGGGGTGAATATCATGGCCATCAATGGTTTCAAAATATTGATGTAGGTGGATTTGATGTCGCTTGGACATTGAGACTGAGATACGTTCTTTGGTTTTGCGTGTACTTATAATTACTTACTCTTTTGTTGTGCGTGACAATCAACCTCCATTATATACATGTTGCTAATAAGTCAAGTTCGATAAAGGTTGCTATTATTTTATTCAATAACAGGTGCGTGCATTTCCCATTCATTTACCGTTCTATATCATATAAAGTTATAATAACCAGAAAACCATATTCCTCCTCTGTGAACTGCGATTAACTCTTGAGCGAGACACGGCATTTGGAAATAGTGCCAACAAAGCACGGCAGGCTGCGACTCGTTGCTCCATGTCATTGTCAGGTAATTCATTCACATGCATCGGTCTAGATCCTTTCACTTTCAAATCACTCTTAATGTGGCCCATTTCTGTTAAGAACTGAGCCCTTCATATTATCATGGAGTATTCTAAAAATCTGAATGAATTTTGGGGGACATCCTATTCGAGCTAGGATTTCCCAAAGAGCTTCTCTATTGACTGAATCGAAAGCCTTGACGATATCAATGAAGACCTTATATAGAGGGCGATCTTTTTCTCTACATTTTTCTTTCATCTGTCTAGCACAGAAGATCATATCAGTTGTTCCTCGATTGGGTCTAAATGAACATTGAGTTTCAGGCAGTGATTCTTCAGCCTAAGGCTTATGACGATTGGACAGGATTCTGGCAATAATTTTTCTTGTTTCAGAAAGGAGGGATATTCCACGATAGTTGCCACATTGAGCTCTGTCACCCTTTTTAAAGATTACTACTATCAGGGCATCCCTGAGATCATCTGGGTTCGTTTCTGTTTTCCATATCTTGTCAATGAGCTTGTGAGTGTGAAGAACTATTACAGTGCTCCCCTCTTTAAATAGTTCAGCTGGAATCCCATCTATGCCTTATTATTCTTGAGTTGATTAATAGAAATTTCAACTTCTAGTAGGGAGGGACCTTCATCAAGCTGATTTTGTACTGGTCTCTGCAGAATTTTGCTTAAAATGTTATCATTGACGTGGGTATCCCAGTTGAGCAGTTCGTCAAAATGTTCCCTCCAGCGGGAGTTGATTGAACATGTGTCTCGGAGTTCATTATCATATTTTGATTTTAGAGGGTTTATGGCGTGATGGGATGGTCCATAGATTGCTTTTGTTGCACTGAAAAAATCATGTGTATTGTTGGTCTCAGCTAGATACTACATTTCATGTGATTTAGATACCCACCAAATGTTTTTCATGGCGAATTGCTTTACACCCCATTCTCTTTTGCACTTCAGCCTTGGCATCTTGATAAAAGTTGTTTTTCAGACGCAGATTTAGGGTTATTTTTCCATTCATTGAGCGCTTTCCTCTTCTCATCTATAAGAAATTGAATTTCTTGGTCATTTTCATCAAACCAGTCTTTATGCTTTTTCTTAGCAAAGTTATCTGGCTATACGCAGGCTGAGAGTACCGCTGACTTGAACATTTGTCAGTGTTCTTCTATGTTTAATGGATAATCATCAGGCAGCTTTTCACCAAGAAGTTTATGTAACTTTGATTTAACATTATCGTCCTTAGGAAGTTCGGTGTTGACCTTGCGACTTACGAGCTTTCCCTGCTTTCTATATTTCAGGGGAATTCGCAGAGCCATAATAGATCGGATCAGTCGATGATCAGTCCAACAGTCATCATCACTTGTCAGAGCTCTTGTGATGAGTACATCACGCTGATCTCGGGCACGCACTATCACATAATCAATTAGATGCCAGTGATTTGATCTTGGATATAGCCATGATGTCTCAAATTTGTCCTTCTGTCAGATGAGTGTATTTGTAATGACAAGGTTATATTCGGAACATTTGGTTAGGAGAAAAGTCACATTATGATTGCTGTTGCCAACACCTTCTTTCCCATTTACACCTGTCCACAGTGTTGAGTCCCTACCAACCCGGGCATTGAAATCCCCGAGGAGAATGATTTCTGCAGACTGTGGTATATTTTTCAAAATCTCATCTAGTTGGGAGTAGAATTCTTCTTTTTGGTTCTCTTCAGAGGTGAGAGTTGGACCATATGCGATTATTATAGTTGCTCTTTGATTATTACTGAGCTTGAGGCGTTGAGTCATAAGCCTTTCATTTACACCAAATGGGAGCTCATCAAGATGATCAATGAGTTAATTCTTAATGGCAAAACCAGCCCTATGATTACGTGGTTCATTTGCCTCTTTCCCCTTCCAAAAGAAGGTGTAGCCTCCTCCATGTTCCATCAATTGTCCTTCATTTGCGAGTCTCGTTTCACTGAGTGCAGCAATATCAATGCTAATGCTCCTAAGTTCACGAGCAACAATTGCTGTTCGTCTTTGTGGTTGGCTTTCTGTGTTAGTGTCCATTAGAATGCGTATGTTCCAGGTGGCAAAATTCATATTTATTTTGTTTCGACCGCATATGGTGTACCTCCTGGACGCGGCTATCCAGTCAGGTAGTATTAAGGCTGACTATGTTTATAGCACCTTTTATTCTAGTAGCTCCCTCCCCATTCGGGTTAAGCAGAGCGGATCCTAAACAAGCCTGCTCAGTCACGAATGAAACATACGAATTGCTTTACACCCCATCCTCGAGCAAAGCGAAGATCACACATTCGCGGCCTACGTGCCGGTTTGTCAATAGAAGCTCCCAGATAACACAATCCTGCTCCCGTCACAACTCCCCGATAGCCGCAGGGCTTGCAGTCGTGCATGAAGGGATGTT
This sequence comes from Meconema thalassinum, assembly GCA_946902985.2. Lineage (NCBI taxonomy): Eukaryota > Metazoa > Arthropoda > Insecta > Orthoptera > Tettigoniidae > Meconema > Meconema thalassinum. Next base: position 63,297,278 of record OX336390.1, on the reverse strand, counting down.
ATTTCCTTCGGAAGACGCCTGTGCGTGACATGTTTTTACTCGGGAATGCTGCTGCACATCAACAATCACACGATCCTTGACAGATACAGAGCCTTTACCTAGTAGCATAGTAACTACGACGACTAGAGTTTCCGAACCTGCTGCAGCCGTCTTCCGCCTTCCCAGTCGTTGGGGCTGTACTGGTCCGCCGTTGAGGACTTATTCTATGCTTTTGACATTTTCGTTCTTCCGCCTTTAGAGGTAGTTTGCCACCTCAAGGGCATGAGAGTGTCCACTTCTATGCTCTCGTGTCTGCACGATGGAGATGGCGCTAATGACTCAACAGACCGATCCTCGCATAGAACATGCGGTTGCATACGTCACATCTGGTGGTAGAGGTGGACGTGGAAGATTTTGGTGGATTTTCTTCTCTGACGAGCTTCCGTTTTCTGTCTTTGACAATTTTGTTCATAAAGTAGAACAGCGTCCAAGGTGGTTTTGCGCCAGTGCGAACGGTCCTGCGCAATGGTACACTATGTACCTAAAAAAGGAAGCTTGTAGTTTAACGTGACCGTTAATCTCGCGATCATAAGCCACGGGACCTCCGTTTTACGTGGAATCCGAACCACAGGACATGGCATTTCACATCGAAAATCTCACATGCATTGACCGGGAATCGAACCCAGTCCGCCTTGCTGAGAGGCATACAGCTTGACCGCTGCGCCACCACGCCCCACACTATGTATCTGGATTGATAGATACATTTTTTAAGGTTTCTTTCAGCTGATCTTTAAAACGTTTCAAAGGTGCACCTGTTGGTCTCTAGCCTGTGCTGAACTCACTGTACAAGATCTGCCGACGGAGTCTGTCATCACTCATACGCTGGACATGGCCAGACCATCAAAGGTGATGGCCGATAATGATGGATTCAATACTATTCATTATTTCTCTCTTGAGTACCGTGACAGTAGATATGTAGTCAACCCATTTCATGTGCATAATGGAGCGGATTTTTTGCTAGTGGAAGCGTTGCAAATTTCGGATGTCCAGGAGCTATATAGCCCAGGTCTTACCTCCGTAGAGCAGCGTAGAGATGACAGTAACTTGGTATACCATCAGCTTTGTTCCCATCCTTAGGTCTTTGTTCTGGAATACACGATGTAAGAGGCGTCCAAACGTAACATACGCAGCGTGAATTATGTTATCCATATCTTTTTCGACAGTACATTGGGTCGACAGAATGCCCCCAAGGTATAAGTGATCAACTCGTTCCAAGGAAGTGCCAGAGATGGTGATATCAAAGTCAGGGGTGGAGGTCCCAGGGACATGTTGAACCAGCACTTTGGTCTTCCGGATGTTTATGGTCAGGCCAAAGCTTGCGTATGCCCTCTCGAATCAATTAACAGATTGTTCCAACTCTTCAGCTGAGAGGGCTGGTGAAGCGTTGTCGTCGGCGTATTGCAATTCTGTAACCAATATGGTAGAGGTTAATCTTTTGGAGAGGAGCCTGGTTCGGTTGAATATCCCTCAATCATACCGATATCTCATCTCCACGCCAGGGATGTTCGCAGACGATATCTCATATAGCATGGCCACCAGGTACAGGGCAAAAAGGGTATAGTACCTGTCCAACCATACAATCGAGGAGAGCTTGAATCAGTACAACAAAATGTTCAGGACATCCAAAGCGCCTTAAAACCATCCACTTGGCATTTCTGGCAACAGTATCAAAGGCTTTTTCAATATCGTAAAATACTAAATCAGAGGTTTCATTTGCTCCCTGCATTCCTCCCGCAGTTGTATTACACAGAAGATCATGTCAAAGGTTCCCCGGGAAGCACGGAATCCACACTGGGATTCAGGGAGTATTCTGAGATGGTGTGTAGTCGATTCAAGAGGATTCTGGCAAAGATTTTTCCCTAGAGAGAAGGGGGATACCGCGGTAGTTTCCACAGATACTTCGGTCGCCTTTCTTGAAGATAGTAACAATGGTGGCGTTTTTCCAATCGGCAGGTCCTTTTCGTGTTTCCCAGACCGGAAGGATAAGGTGAAAAAGTTTGGTTTCAGGAGTAGGCCTCCGCTTTGGGGCCTTCCTTGGTTTCAGACTGCTCAAGGCTTTGACAAACTCTTGGAAGTGTGGGGGCATCGCTATCCTAGATTGAGGCGGATGTTGAGGGACAAGGCAGGGAAAGTTTTCAGCTGCAGTGGAGCTACGATTTAAGAGAGCTGAAGTGTTCCTTCCATCTATCCCAAACTTCTTGAGAGCTGGTGAGAATGGTGGTATCATCAGCACCTTTCAGAGTTCCTGAAGAGGAGTGAATGGGTCCATATAACTATTTTAGACCCGCGTAAAAGTTGCGTAGATCTCTGCTGTCTGAATATCTCTGGAGCTCCTCAGCCTTTTCGTGCCACCAGTTGTCTTTTAACTTCCGGATTTCTGCTTGACACTTCTGTTTTAGATCGCGGAGCTGGTTTAGTCTTTCTGTGGAAGACGCGTCTCGTGTAAGAGAAAGGTAGGCTTCCATTTTATCACTGAATAGTCTCAGTATTTCTTCATGATTTTCTGGAAACCAGTCATGTCTCCCCATTTTCTCAAAACCAATAGTGTCTTCAGCTGATTATGTTATGATTTTTTGAAGCTTGGTCCATTCACCAACAACCTCCCTGTTGAATGGGTGGAGGGTCAGCTGTTCTTGAATAGTTCTTCGGAATCCAACCACGACAGTTTCATCATACAGCCTTTAGGTGTTGAGCTTCTCTCTGGGTGGATTCATGGAGTGGGTGCGTAGTCGATTTTGGATAGAGAACCTGAGTCGACTGATCAGGAGTCGGTGGTCTCTCCAACAGTCATCAACATGTCTTGCAACCTTTGTGATTAGGACGTCATTCTTGTCACGTTGTCGGGTGATGATATAATCAATCATGTGCCAGTGTTTGTATCGTGGGTGCGTCCATGTGGTCTTGTAGCGGTCGGGTAGTCGGAAATGAGTTTTGGTGATGTAGAACTCATTCTCAGCACAAAGCCCGAGAAGAAATAATCCATTGCTGTTGCAATTCCCTATATCATGATTTCCCATTACTTTCTCCCACAGATTTCTGTCTTTGCCCACTCTTGCCTTTAAATCACCAAACAGCAGAAGCTTGTCGTTGCGGGGCACCTTGGTGAGGACTGTGATTAGGTGGTGATAGAAGCAGTTATTGGAGTCCTCATCGTCCATAAGAGAGTGGGGGGGGATAGGTGAGATGAATCTGCCTATCGAAAGGGGAATACAAAGGGTCATGAGCGTTTCATTTATTGCAGTGGGAGAGAGTCGATGTTCACTGACCAATTTAGTTTTCACTGCAAAACCAACTCCATGTATGCGACTATCCTCTTCCTTCTTTCCCTTCCAAAAGATGGTGTATCCTGTTCTAGTCTCCTAGATATTACCTTCCCCCGCAAGTCTAGTTTCACTCAGGGCGGCAACATCCATATTGAGTCTGCTCAGCTCGTGGATGATAAGAGCTGTTCTTTTCTCTGGCCTGTTATCTGTTCGGTCCAATAAGGTTCTGACGTTTCAAGCGCCTATAATCATTGTATTTGAGGTCTTATTTTGACCGAAAGGTTGGGTGCCCTCTGGGTGCGGTGTCCCAGACAGGATTGAAGAGTGGCATCTGATGTTTAGCCCACCTTTTCTAGGGCCGTCCCCGTTCGGGGTGCGCAGCGGTGATCCTAAATAGGCCTGCCCAGACATAGATGCACATTATGTCTCGAGGAGACGACCTTCACACATCCGTCGCCAACGTGCAGGTCCAGACTAGAAGCTTCCAGTTTACCAAACCTGCTTCCGTCGCCCTTATCCCATCGCCAATGTGCAGGTCCAGACTAGAAGCTTCCAGTTTACCAAACCTGCTTCCGTCGCCCTTATCCCATCGCCAATGTGCAGGTCCAGACTAGAAGCTTCCAGTTTACCAAACCTGCTTCCATCGCCCTTATCCCATCGCCAATGTGCAGGTCCAGACTAGAAGCTTCCAGTTTACCAAACCTGCTTCCGTCGCCCTTATCCCATCGCCGATGTGCAGGTCCAGACTAGAAGCTTCCAGTTTACCAAACCTGCTTCCGTCGCCCTTATCCCATCGCCAATGTGCAGGTCCAGACTAGAAGCTTCCAGTTTACCAAACCAGCTTCCGTCGCCCTTATCCCATCGCCAATGTGCAGATCCAGACTAGAAGCTTCCAGTTTACCAAACCTGCTTCCGTCGCCCTTATCCCATCGCCGATGTGCAGGTCCAGACTAGAAGCTTCCAGTTTACCAAACCTGCTTCCGTCGCCCTTATCCCATCGCCAATGTGCAGGTCCAGACTAGAAGCTTCCAGTTTACCAAACCTGCTTCCGTCGCCCTTATCCCATCGCCAATGTGCAGGTCCAGACTAGAAGCTTCTAGTTTACCAAACCTGCTTCCGTCGCCCTTATCCCATCGCCGATGTGCAGGTCCAGACTAGAAGCTTCCAGTTTACCAAACCTGCTTCCGTCGCCCTTATCCCATCGCCAATGTGCAGGTCCAGACTAGAAGCTTCCAGTTTACCAAACCTGCTTCCGTCGCCCTTATCCCATCGCCGATGTGCAGGTCCAGACTAGAAGCTTCCAGTTTACCAAACCTGCTTCCGTCGCCCTTATCCCATCGCCAATGTGCAGGTCCAGACTAGAAGCTTCCAGTTTACCAAACCTGCTTCCGTCGCCCTTATCCCATCACCGATGGACTTAATAAGTTTGGCAGGGAAGAGTGCCACAGGCGGGACTTTGTTTAAGGTGGATTTCAACTTGCCAAGTACAAACCCACGCACTATGATACTGGCACCCACTGCGGCTCATATAGAATGAGACGTGCAGTTATAATTACCAGAACTGCAATGGACTGCCGCAGACTCAAGAAGACGTGAGTTGCGCCCTGACAGCCAGTCCATCTGGCATGACCTCTTCCGCCTCGGCAGCCATTGGGTAACCTCGGAGTTGATAGGTACCTCTTCACCAGAGCCCCGTTAGCCGCCGCCATTTGAGAGTATATATATATATTGTTTAAACTAAAGTTTCAAGCATACTATTTAAAAAATAATCTATGGCACCTTTCAATCTGAGACTTGAAAACATGTTGTCAAGGCTTGGACGCATTGGTGTACTGGCTGTGTGGCTCAGCGGTAACGTTCTTGCCTGGATCGAATCCTGGCGCAGTCAGCTGGTGTTTGAGGGTGCGTAAATGCGAGGGAGCAGTGTCAGCAGATTTACTGGCATATTAAAGGTCTCCTTCGGGGCAAATTCTGGCACCCGGGTTGGAATACCGACTGCAATCACATTTTTAGGTCTTACTCAACAGATTTAAAAAATGGTTGTTTGTTACAGATTAAGTTTCAGGACTGGGTACTTGATTATATCCTCCAATGATATCACCAGTATTACAGAGAATCGACATTCGGCAATGACTATGAAGTTGCTGTGGAATCTCTCTAGAGCATTACAATGTTATTGATTGTCCCTTTAGGGAATGTTGTTGTGTCTTAGCCTCAAATTTGTTGTAATGCCCTATAAAGGCATTTTGAAAGTTAAATACTTCGTATACCTTAGTCTATGCAAACGTCAATTTTTGTGATCCTATTTTTCCACGCATTTGTAATGCAACTACAGACATGGCCAAATTATAAGAATTAACGTAAAATGTCTTAAATTCCTATTCGTCACTCTAAGTAAGAATGTAAGCTTTGTTTCCATAAATTAGGGTTTAGTCACTGTGAAGGTTGATACGTGGGTCATCAGTTGTGCGGAAAGCAACTTGCGTATCAATAGCACATACCAGAAACTTACCGACTGTCCTGTGTTGGACTGCGCAACGCGGCCGACTGGCCAAAACTCTAGCGTGAACTGTAGTATGGTAGCTTTCTATTGTATGAAATAAGGCTCACGTGTGAATACTGAATGTATTCTGGGTTGGTCAAAGTAACAGACCAGGAAATTCTTGAGAGAATGAAAATTTATCTATAAATATTTATATAATTTTAAAAATATACTCTTATGGTATTCTTAACTGCGGGAAAAAAGTAAGAAAGATAGAAGGAAAGAAACAAATGGAACATTTCTACAATTAAAAACTACAAAACCGTATGATTGCTCATCTGATACTAAATTATTAAATTTTTAGAGTGGGAGGGGAAATGTTTTTAAACCCTGGAATATTTGGATGATGTATTATGCACAACATAACATATGAGTTCCTTCAGTTGATCATTGAAAGAAGCACAGTGTAGGTGGTGGACACAGTCTTTCGCATACAACATATTACTATTCTCCCGATTTACTAAGGACCAAATTTGTATGTCAAGTGCCAACCTGCAGTATGAGAGGGCACCTCAAGGAGAAGAATACTACAAGCTACATTCATTTATTTAGCGTATGGATTTACAGATAAAATATGTACACAGATGCTTAATAGTTTAAGAAAGGTAGACAAACTATATATCTAAATTGTTTATGTAAGTAATTGTCTCTGGTGATCCATGAGCGAAATCAGTGACGTTGAAACTGTACGTTCTTTTAAGACACTTGATGATGATATGCTGAATGATCTGCTTAGGTGCACCTCAAACACCGTTAGGTGAATAAATTATTTTCCATTTATAATGGAAGTCTGCACAGTTGCCATGACCCGTAAGAATCCTGTTGAGAGTTGACCATGTTTTCCGAGGAAACTCAAATACAGGTGGCAGCGATGATCCAATGCGTGGTAATGTTGATCCAGGCCTAGTATCCTGTCTTCCCTGCCATTCTTTAATTATTATGAAGTTGGTATTCTCCAAGTCTGTTGCAGTCCTTGTTGATGAATTTCGAGATCGTAGACGATTCAGGCGAACATCAGCAATGTCACAGTGTATTGGTAGTTCTGGGTTATTCTTTATTTTCTTGAACTATAATATAATATATATCTCGTAGATAAAGAACTAGCTCTAAGCTTGGCTCGGGTATCTCACACTTGTCTAGTCTCGGTGCATTTCAGACTGCTCTATGAGAGGAAGTTGGAAGACAATACTCTCCCACTGCTGCATAGCTTGCGACTAATCCCCTCCACCTGGTGATGGGAGTCGATGCAAGTTCTTTACCTTGTAGACATATTATAGCTTGCTTACATTTCCTTAAATATATGCATTGATATGAACACAATCATCCTTTGCCCTAAATGATTCCATATGACTTAACAAATGTCCATGCTCGAAACATTGTATTAGGATGTCATATTGATAGGGCTTCACATTTAACCATTCATTTCTTTCTTTCGTAAAAACTTACAACTAAATCATAACCCTACGGTTGGTTGTTGTTTTAGTAGTTTGCTTGTGTATTTTCAAGCTCGAAGTTGTTGTCAGAAACACAGTTGGCTGGTGTGTATGATACATATTTTGATTTATTGTACTTTATTACTAGTGTTTCTGAAATTAATATTCATTTGAAATTTTGTTTTCATTAGAGCCTTACAAAAAATGTGAAAATCGTGGTTAGCGTATCATCCAGAAGATGTGTGAATTAAATAAAGTTCCTGCAGTGTACTTCAAGGCATCAATAATAATTCTTTCTTGGAAGGAAACATAGGGATGATCATATATTTGACAAGGAATACCATCTTACTGTTTCTCACTTATTTGAGGGGTGATATAACCTGAAATATATCACATTATTAATTGAACATTTTTACACTCGAGATTTAATGCTTTACAGTGGCTCAACACGTTTGTACAATCTTAATAATGCAACACTGAAAAATGGCTTCCAACACGATAAATGTTTACGCAGATGTGGCAATCATGGTACAGAAGGTAGGCTATACCTAGAAGTCGTCAGATAATTTCTTAGATTTAATTAGGGTTGTGTAATCACTGGCAGCAGTAGCTATGTTCGCTAACGCGCAGCTCCAGGCCATGGGGCCAAGTTCTCCGCAGACTCAGTAGATATGGGTTCGAGCCCCTCCGTCGCCCGTCCCTGAAATGGTTTTCCGTGGATTCCCCATTTTCAACTCCAGGCAAATGCTGGGACGGTACCTTCTGACAGACCACGGCCGCTATCTTCCACATCCTTGCCCAGTTACATTCACCATCATTCATTTAAATTTCTCATTAACTCCTCTCATGTATTTGGCGTCAGGTCGGGAATCCGGAAGTAAAAATCTTCTGCTCCAAAGACTTTCATCGCATCTCATTTCCGACCCCGTTGGAATAAACTGGAATAGTAAGAGGCAGACATACAGAAAGTATGCATGCCATAAGCTCTAAATTTTGCATACGTATAATACGTGACGATCTAGAATAATTTGGAGAAGCTAATATACATCAGTGCTGCCATCATGATTCTAAGCCTGCTGATAGGATCAATTTATAAGTACATGTAACTTCTATACTAACACATGGATTTCGAGCAAAATTGGCACAATAATACATCATAATATATCAGATTAATACTGAGAAACATGTACATGACCTAGTGGCCAACATGATTTTACGCTCTGTTTGATCCAATGTGTAACTGCATGTAACGTCGATGCTATCCAATGGCCTTTAACCAAATTTTGTATGTGCATTCTGTACCTTAAGAGATGGAACTAAGAATATATTCAGTCACCATGGCTGCCAACTGTAGTGCTCTATTAGGGTACTCTATTTCAGGCATATTTCGACCAAATTAAAATGTTAGTATTACCAACGAAATTCCGTTATTATTCTAGATAAGTCTATATTGATTAATCATTGATATGAATCTTAAATTTTAAGAAATGTAGATTCTTTAGATCGTCACGGAACTACTAAATAATTATTGATTTACATGCGCGATTAATTTCCATCCTAAATTTCACCGACCTATTATAATCAAGGAGAGGGTTCTACTATTTTATATGAGAATAAAGTTAGGTGGATTAGTTATTTATTTTATTTATTTTCTTAATCATAGATGGTGTTTCTGATTATATAATGATCCCTGATTTTGTGTGTTTTTTAGCAATTTTGGCTTGATGAATCCCTCCTACTCATCCCGTAAAACCCCTGAGATCCCAACATACCACGTTAGATTCTTCTACTTTTGCCAAACTAAAATTCTTACGCATGGAATATTTGTCTTTTATAAAAATAGGTTGCGCCACTTCTCATCCATAAACGGGCACAGTAGGTTTTATGAATTAATTATAGATTATACGCTCGTTTATTTAAGAAAATTAAAATCCCTTCGTTCAAAATTTTGGTAAAGTTATTAACATGAAGCAGTACGATCAGCTAAATAGTTTACTGACGTAGGCGTGTAGGCTATTATAGGTAGCGCTTCATTCCGTAATTTACGACACACGTTTTCCATTGCTGAAGTTGTGCTTGTGTTGTGTGAGTTACCTTTAGAAACGTTGGGAGCTTTAAATTAAGACAGGGCAAATTCTAGTCCCATATTAAGACCATTTTATCTTAAAATTCCATGTTGATGTCTGCTGTACTGTCTGAAATAAGTGGAACGTTTGTATATTGAGTTAATAGTTTGGAAATATTGCCTTATTAACAATGAATACGAGTCTATTTAGTCCTTTATACGGGAATCAATAAGACACTGCCTGTTATCAGATTAACAACATGGAGAATATATAGCGTGCTCAGAAACAAACTATTGTTTCCTGAAATTTACCGTGTACTGTATTCTAAATGAGGAAATAATTTGTCCTTGCCACTTATTAAATACGAAAACGAGAAGACTGATCAACGATAAGTAAACATATATAAACGGTCGATAAAGGAAGTTATACACCGTATCGTAAACGGGGTCACATAAATCATCACAGTTTGTTTTGGTGTGGAGTGGAATTCAAATAATTCGTACGTTTCTCCAAGTCGTAAGTATCTTATTTAAACTTTAATACCAAAAACACTTATTCTCACAGTTGGGTAGCCTCCCCGAAGGCTGGTCGGATCCTCAAAAGTCACAGCCATAGATTATGAGGGGAAAACAACAAAACACACAAAGTTGCGTATTAAGAAAGATGTAGAGTGAGATAGTTTGCTAATGCTTTCCTCACTGAGTCGCTGCCGCAGCACTGGCGGTTATGAGTGAAGCTGAAGATGTCCACCGAGAGTTGGGGTATATTGTCATGAATTAGTGCTTGGTGTTATCACATTCATGTTCGCTGCTCGTGTGACTTAATGCTCGCTACTTGTTCACGTAACTTGTCACAACTACCACCTAACAAAGAATAACTTACCACGTGACATAAATATCAAATTGCTACCTAAGCCATCGAACCAGATTTGGTTCTATAAATATTCGTGACGCATCGTATTGAAAATTCGAAACGTCATATTGGAAAATATGAGATAAATAATCAATCGAAGAAATCTCTAACTGATGTGAGACCTTCAAGCTGTTACACCTCTTTCAGTTGTGTTCTAGGTCGTGTCTCTTGATTTCCTTCAAGTCATTAGTATCACTCGCGAAAGTACACAAGAGCAAATACATTAAACTAAATTTACTTTTCGATGAACTGTTCATTGAATTAAAACAGTGTCTTTTATTCTTCTTCACACGACAATGGACGAGTCATTGTTACCTCAATCCTTGTGTTGCTTGATGACCATATACATTTTATGTATGTTGATATTGAGATATTTAAATTTTGCTTGGCCGCCATGCTGGTTTTGTACTTAATACGTTTTTAAGCGCCACATAGCTCAATATATCTTAGTATTGTCTATAGCCATACAATAATATTTCAGGATGGTATCTGTAATAGTTTCGGAAATATAATACCGGTTAAATATTTCGTGTGGCCGCCATGTTGGATTCATGTAAAGTATTAACATTTTAAAGACACGGTCAGTGTCGCACAACGTGTGTCATTACCACATTAAAATCGCTCCAGCCGTTTAGATTTTATTAGGAAAACACACATGGACAAAAGGTGATAACAAAAGCCTATTATGAAAATAGGCTAATAATATGCCTGCCAGGTGTACTTTCTTTTCCATTCGGTATGACGTCAACAAATTTTGCACTGATATGCACCGATATTCAGAGGCTTAACTGATTTCTAGAGAAATGATCGCTGAGGAAAAAGTCTGTTCTTACGGGAGAAGCCGATATGATATCTAGCATAAAAGTAATTTACAAACTGTTTATTACAACACACCTACATGCATACTGTACCCGTCAACAGGACTTTACTGGACAGGACTCTCTTCTGATGGTCACACTCAGTCCACTACTTATATTAAATTGAACTATTCATACATTGAACTAAACATACACGGATTATTTAAAAAAATATATGATTCTTTTACTATTCAAGGTACAGTAGAATAACGAAATCAATACACCCTGAACAAATAGAAAGAGAGGCGCACACGTGATCTCACAAATAGCAGGACGAAGGTCTTGGAAGATCGTATCCAAAGAAAATACTCAAACACTAACGCCAATGTATTTATGTTCTACAATTTAATCGCAGCAAGCCTGCAATGTTACTGGTGTACGGTGGCCGGAGGTGATAAATGCTCATTGTTACGAGTGTACGGTGGCCGGTGGTGATAAATGCTCATTGTTACGAGTGTACGGTGGCCGGACGTGATAAATGCTCATTGTTACGAGTGTACGGTGGCCGGACGTGATAAATGCTCATTGTTACGTATGTAGGTTGCCAGACGTGATAAATGCTCATTGTTACGAGTGTACGGTGGCCGGACGTGATAAATACTCATTGTTACGAGTGTACGGTGGCCGGACGTGATAAATGCTCATTGTTACGAGTGTACGGTGGCCAGACGTGATAAATGCTCATTGTTACGAGTGTACGGTGGCCGGACGTGATAAATACTCATTGTTACGAGTGTACGGTGGCCGGAACTGATAAATGCTCATTGTTACGAGTGTACGGTGGCTGGACGTGATAAATGCTCATTGTTACTAGTGTACGTTGGCCGGACGTGATAAATGCTCATTGTTACGAGTGTACGGTGGCCGGTGGTGATAAATGCTCATTGTTATGAGTGTACGGTGGCCGGACGTGATAAATACTCATTGTTACGAGTGTACGGTGGCCGGACGTGATAAATGATCATTGTTACGAGTGTACGGTGGCTGGACGTGATAAATGCTCATTGTTACGGGTGTACGGTGGCTGGACGTGATAATGCTCATTGTTACGAGTGTACGGTGGCTGGACGTGATAAATACTCATTGTTACTAGTGTACGGTGGCCGGACGTGATAAATGCTCATTGTTACGAGTGTACGGTGGCCGGACGTGATAAATACTCATTGTTACTAGTGTACGGTGGCCGGACGTGATAAATGATCATTGTTACCAGTGTACGGTGGCTGGACGTGATAAATACTCATTGTTACGAGTGTACGGTGGCTGGACGTGATAAATACTCATTGTTACGAGTGTACGGTGGCTGGACGTGATAAATACTCATTGTTACGAGTGTACGGTGGCTGGACGTGATAAATACTCATTGTTACGAGTGTACGGTGGCCGGACGTGATAAATGCTCATTGTTACGAGTGTACGGTGGCTGGACGTGATAAATACTCATTGTTACGAGTGTACGGTGACTGGACGTGATAAATACTCATTGTTACGAGTGTACGGTGGCCGGACGTGATAAATGCTCATTGTTACGAGTGTACGGTGGCCGGACGTGATAAATGCTCATTGTTACGAGTGTACGGTGGCCGGACGTGATAAATGCTCATTGTTACGAGTATACGGTGGCCGGACGTGATAAATGCTCATTGTTACGGGTGTACGGTGGCCGGACGTGATAAATGCTCATTGTTACTGGTGTACGGTGGCTGGACTTGATAAATACTCATAGTTACGAGTGTACGGTGGCCGGACGTGATAAATACTCATTGTTACGGGTGTACGGTGGCCGGACGTGATAAATGCTCATTGATACGAGTGTACGGTGGCCGGACGTGATAAATACTCATTGTTACTAGTGTACGGTGGCTGGACGTGATAAATACTCATTGTTACGAGTGTTTTGTGGCTGGACGTGATAAATGCTCATTGTTACGAGTGTACGGTGGCCGGACGTGATAAATGCTCATTGTTACGAGTGTACGGTGGCTGGACGTGATAAATGCTCATTGTTACTAGTGTACGGTGGCCGGACGTGATAATGCTCATTGTTACTAGTGTACGGTGGCTGGACGTGATAAATACTCATTGTTACGAGTGTACGGTGGCTGGACGTGATAAATACTCATTGTTACGAGTGTACGGTGGCTGGACGTGATAAATACTCATTGTTACGAGTGTACGGTGGCCGGACGTGATAAATGCTCATTGTTACGAGTGTACGGTGGCCGGACGTGATAAATGCTCATTGTTACGAGTGTACGGTGGCCGGACGTGATAAATGCTCATTGTTACGGGTGTACGGTGGCCGGACGTGATAAATGCTCATTGTTACTGGTGTACGGTGGCTGGACGTGATAAATACTCATTGTTACGAGTGTACGGTGGCCGGACGTGATAAATACTCATTATTACGGGTGTACGGTGGCCGGACGTAATAAATGCTCATTGTTACGAGTGTACGGTGGCCGGACGTGATAAATACTCATTGTTACTAGTGTACGGTGGCTGGACGTGAAAAATACTCATTGTTACGAGTGTTCGGTGGCTGGACGTGATAAATGCTCAATCTTACGAGTGTACGGTGGCCGGACGTGATAAATGCTCATTGTTACGAGTGTACGGTGGCTGGACGTGATAAATAATCATTGTTACTAGTGTACGGTGGCCGGACGTGATAATGCTCATTGTTACTGGTGTACGGTGGCCGGACGTGATAAATGCTCATTGTTACTGGAGAACGGTGGCCGGCCGTGATAAATGCTCATTGTTACTGGAGAACGGTGGCCGGACGTGATAAATGCTCATTGTTACGGGTGTAAAATGGCCGGACGTGTTAAATGCTCATTGTTACGTATGTAGGTTGCCGGACGTGATAAATGCTCATTGTTACGGGTGTACGGTGGCCGGACGTGATAAATGCTCATTGTTACTGGTGTACGGTGGCTGGACGTGATAAATACTCATTGTTACGAGTGTACGGTGGCCGGACGTGATAAATGCTCATTGTTACGAGTGTACGGTGGCCGGACGTGATAAATGCTCATTGTTACCAGTGTACGGTGGCTGGACGTGATAAATGCTCATTGTTACTAGTGTACGGTGGCCGGACGTGATAAATGCTCATTGTTACGAGTGTACGGTGGCTGGACGTGATAAATGCTCATTGTTACGAGTGTACGGTGGCCGGACGTGATAAATGCTCATTGTTACGAGTGTACGGTGGCTGGACGTGATAAATGCTCATTGTTACGAGTGTACGGTGGCTGGACGTGATAAATACTCATTGTTACGAGTGTACGGTGGCCGGACGTGATAAATGCTCATTGTTACGAGTGTACGGTGGCCGGACGTGATAAATGCTCATTGTTACGAGTGTACGGTGGCCGGACGTGATAAATGCTCATTGTTACGAGTGTACGGTGGCCGGACGTGATAAATGCTCATTGTTACGGGTGTACGGTGGCCGGACGTGATAAATGCTCATTGTTACTGGTGTACGGTGGCTGGACGTGATAAATACTCATTGTTACGAGTGTACGGTGGCCGGACGTGATAAATACTCATTGTTACGGGTGTACGGTGGCCGGACGTGATAAATGCTCATTGTTACGAGTGTACGGTGGCCGGACGTGATAAATACTCATTGTTACTAGTGTACGGTGGCTGGACGTGAAAAATACTCATTGTTACGAGTGTTCGGTGGCTGGACGTGATAAATGCTCAATCTTACGAGTGTACGGTGGCCGGACGTGATAAATGCTCATTGTTACGAGTGTACGGTGGCTGGACGTGATAAATGCTCATTGTTACTAGTGTACGGTGGCCGGACGTGATAATGCTCATTGTTACTGGTGTACGGTGGCCGGACGTGATAAATGCTCATTGTTACTGGAGAACGGTGGCCGGCCGTGATAAATGCTCATTGTTACTGGAGAACGGTGGCCGGACGTGATAAATGCTCATTGTTACGGGTGTAAAATGGCCGGACGTGTTAAATGCTCATTGTTACGTATGTAGGTTGCCGGACGTGATAAATGCTCATTGTTACGGGTGTACGGTGGCCGGACGTGATAAATGCTCATTGTTACTGGTGTACGGTGGCTGGACGTGATAAATACTCATTGTTACGAGTGTACGGTGGCCGGACGTGATAAATGCTCATTGTTACGAGTGTACGGTGGCCGGACGTGATAAATGCTCATTGTTACCAGTGTACGGTGGCTGGACGTGATAAATGCTCATTGTTACTAGTGTACGGTGGCCGGACGTGATAAATGCTCATTGTTACGAGTGTACGGTGGCTGGACGTGATAAATGCTCATTGTTACGAGTGTACGGTGGCCGGACGTGATAAATGCTCATTGTTACGAGTGTACGGTGGCCGGACGTGATAAATGCTCATTGTTACGGGTGTACGGTGGCCGGACGTGATAAATGCTCATTGTTACTGGTGTACGGTGGCTGGACGTGATAAATACTCATTGTTACGAGTGTACGGTGGCCGGACGTGATAAATACTCATTGTTACGGGTGTACGGTGGCCGGACGTGATAAATGCTCATTGTTACGAGTGTACGGTGGCCGGACGTGATAAATACTCATTGTTACTAGTGTACGGTGGCTGGCCGTGAAAAATACTCATTGTTACGAGTGTTCGGTGGCTGGACGTGATAAATGCTCAATCTTACGAGTGTACGGTGGCCGGACGTGATAAATGCTCATTGTTACGAGTGTACGGTGGCTGGACGTGATAAATGCTCATTGTTACTAGTGTACGGTGGCCGGACGTGATAATGCTCATTGTTACTGGTGTACGGTGGCCGGACGTGATAAATGCTCATTGTTACTGGAGAACGGTGGCCGGCCGTGATAAATGCTCATTGTTACTGGAGAACGGTGGCCGGACGTGATAAATGCTCATTGTTACGGGTGTAAAATGGCCGGACGTGTTAAATGCTCATTGTTACGTATGTAGGTTGCCGGACGTGATAAATGCTCATTGTTACGGGTGTACGGTGGCCGGACGTGATAAATGCTCATTGTTACTGGTGTACGGTGGCTGGACGTGATAAATACTCATTGTTACGAGTGTACGGTGGCCGGACGTGATAAATGCTCATTGTTAGGAGTGTACGGTGGCCGGACGTGATAAATGCTCATTGTTACCAGTGTACGGTGGCTGGACGTGATAAATGCTCATTGTTACTAGTGTACGGTGGCCGGACGTGATAAATGCTCATTGTTACGAGTGTACGGTGGCTGGACGTGATAAATGCTCATTGTTACGAGTGTACGGTGGCCGGACGTGATAAATGCTCATTGTTACGAGTGTACGGTGGCTGGACGTGATAAATGCTCATTGTTACGAGTGTACGGTGGCTGGACGTGATAAATACTCATTGTTACGAGTGTACGGTGGCCGGACGTGATAAATGCTCATTGTTACGAGTGTACGGTGGCCGGACGTGATAAATGCTCATTGTTACGAGTGTACGGTGGCCGGACGTGATAAATGCTCATTGTTACGAGTGTACGGTGGCCGGACGTGATAAATGCTCATTGTTACGGGTGTACGGTGGCCGGACGTGATAAATGCTCATTGTACTGGTGTACGGTGGCTGGACGTGATAAATACTCATTGTTACGAGTGTACGGTGGCTGGACGTGATAAATACTCATTGTTACGAGTGTACGGTGGCCGGACGTGATAAATGCTCATTGTTACGAGTGTACGGTGGCCGGACGTGATAAATGCTCATTGTTACGAGTGTACGGTGGCCGGACGTGATAAATGCTCATTGTTACGAGTGTACGGTGGCCGGACGTGATAAATGCTCATTGTTACGGGTGTACGGTGGCCGGACGTGATAAATGCTCATTGTTACTGGTGTACGGTGGCTGGACGTGATAAATACTCATTGTTACGAGTGTACGGTGGCCGGACGTGATAAATACTCATTATTACGGGTGTACGGATGCCGGACGTAATAAATGCTCATTGTTACGAGTGTACGGTGGCCGGACGTGATAAATACTCATTGTTACTAGTGTACGGTGGCTGGACGTGAAAAATACTCATTGTTACGAGTGTTCGGTGGCTGGACGTGATAAATGCTCAATCTTACGAGTGTACGGTGGCCGGACGTGATAAATGCTCATTGTTACGAGTGTACGGTGGCTGGACGTGATAAATAATCATTGTTACTAGTGTACGGTGGCCGGACGTGATAATGCTCATTGTTACTGGTGTACGGTGGCCGGACGTGATAAATGCTCATTGTTACTGGAGAACGGTGGCCGGCCGTGATAAATGCTCATTGTTACTGGAGAACGGTGGCCGGACGTGATAAATGCTCATTGTTACGGGTGTAAAATGGCCGGACGTGTTAAATGCTCATTGTTACGTATGTAGGTTGCCGGACGTGATAAATGCTCATTGTTACGGGTGTACGGTGGCCGGACGTGATAAATGCTCATTGTTACTGGTGTACGGTGGCTGGACGTGATAAATACTCATTGTTACGAGTGTACGGTGGCCGGACGTGATAAATGCTCATTGTTACGAGTGTACGGTGGCCGGACGTGATAAATGCTCATTGTTACCAGTGTACGGTGGCTGGACGTGATAAATGCTCATTGTTACTAGTGTACGGTGGCCGGACGTGATAAATGCTCATTGTTACGAGTGTACGGTGGCTGGACGTGATAAATGCTCATTGTTACGAGTGTACGGTGGCCGGACGTGATAAATGCTCATTGTTACGAGTGTACGGTGGCTGGACGTGATAAATGCTCATTGTTACGAGTGTACGGTGGCTGGACGTGATAAATACTCATTGTTACGAGTGTACGGTGGCCGGACGTGATAAATGCTCATTGTTACGAGTGTACGGTGGCCGGACGTGATAAATGCTCATTGTTACGAGTGTACGGTGGCCGGACGTGATAAATGCTCATTGTTACGAGTGTACGGTGGCCGGACGTGATAAATGCTCATTGTTACGGGTGTACGGTGGCCGGACGTGATAAATGCTCATTGTTACTGGTGTACGGTGGCTGGACGTGATAAATACTCATTGTTACGAGTGTACGGTGGCCGGACGTGATAAATACTCATTGTTACGGGTGTACGGTGGCCGGACGTGATAAATGCTCATTGTTACGAGTGTACGGTGGCCGGACGTGATAAATACTCATTGTTACTAGTGTACGGTGGCTGGACGTGAAAAATACTCATTGTTACGAGTGTTCGGTGGCTGGACGTGATAAATGCTCAATCTTACGAGTGTACGGTGGCCGGACGTGATAAATGCTCATTGTTACGAGTGTACGGTGGCTGGACGTGATAAATGCTCATTGTTACTAGTGTACGGTGGCCGGACGTGATAATGCTCATTGTTACTGGTGTACGGTGGCCGGACGTGATAAATGCTCATTGTTACTGGAGAACGGTGGCCGGCCGTGATAAATGCTCATTGTTACTGGAGAACGGTGGCCGGACGTGATAAATGCTCATTGTTACGGGTGTAAAATGGCCGGACGTGTTAAATGCTCATTGTTACGTATGTAGGTTGCCGGACGTGATAAATGCTCATTGTTACGGGTGTACGGTGGCCGGACGTGATAAATGCTCATTGTTACTGGTGTACGGTGGCTGGACGTGATAAATACTCATTGTTACGAGTGTACGGTGGCCGGACGTGATAAATGCTCATTGTTACGAGTGTACGGTGGCCGGACGTGATAAATGCTCATTGTTACCAGTGTACGGTGGCTGGACGTGATAAATGCTCATTGTTACTAGTGTACTGTGGCCGGACGTGATAAATGCTCATTGTTACGAGTGTACGGTGGCTGGACGTGATAAATGCTCATTGTTACGAGTGTACGGTGGCCGGACGTGATAAATGCTCATTGTTACGAGTGTACGGTGGCCGGACGTGATAAATGCTCATTGTTACGGGTGTACGGTGGCCGGACGTGATAAATGCTCATTGTTACTGGTGTACGGTGGCTGGACGTGACAAATACTCATTGTTACGAGTGTACGGTGGCCGGACGTGATAAATACTCATTGTTACGGGTGTACGGTGGCCGGACGTGATAAATGCTCATTGTTACGAGTGTACGGTGGCCGGACGTGATAAATACTCATTGTTACTAGTGTACGGTGGCTGGACGTGAAAAATACTCATTGTTACGAGTGTTCGGTGGCTGGACGTGATAAATGCTCAATCTTACGAGTGTACGGTGGCCGGACGTGATAAATGCTCATTGTTACGAGTGTACGGTGGCCGGACGTGATAAATACTCATTGTTACTAGTGTACGGTGGCTGGACGTGAAAAATACTCATTGTTACGAGTGTTCGGTGGCTGGACGTGATAAATGCTCAATCTTACGAGTGTACGGTGGCCGGACGTGATAAATGCTCATTGTTACGAGTGTACGGTGGCCGGACGTGATAATGCTCATTGTTACTGGTGTACGGTGGCCGGACGTGATAAATGCTCATTGTTACTGGAGAACGGTGGCCGGCCGTGATAAATGCTCATTGTTACTGGAGAACGGTGGCCGGACGTGATAAATGCTCATTGTTACGGGTGTAAAATGGCCGGACGTGTTAAATGCTCATTGTTACGTATGTAGGTTGCCGGACGTGATAAATGCTCATTGTTACGGGTGTACGGTGGCCGGACGTGATAAATGCTCATTGTTACTGGTGTTCGGTGGCTGGACGTGATAAATACTCATTGTTACGAGTGTACGGTGGCCGGACGTGATAAATGCTCATTGTTACGAGTGTACGGTGGCCGGACGTGATAAATGCTCATTGTTACCAGTGTACGGTGGCTGGACGTGATAAATGCTCATTGTTACTAGTGTACGGTGGCCGGACGTGATAAATGCTCATTGTTACGAGTGTACGGTGGCTGGACGTGATAAATGCTCATTGTTACGAGTGTACGGTGGCCGGACGTGATAAATGCTCATTGTTACGAGTGTACGGTGGCTGGACGTGATAAATGCTCATTGTTACGAGTGTACGGTGGCTGGACGTGATAAATACTCATTGTTACGAGTGTACGGTGGCCGGACGTGATAAATGCTCATTGTTACGAGTGTACGGTGGCCGGACGTGATAAATGCTCATTGTTACGAGTGTACGGTGGCCGGACGTGATAAATGCTCATTGTTACGAGTGTACGGTGGCCGGACGTGATAAATGCTCATTGTTACGGGTGTACGGTGGCCGGACGTGATAAATGCTCATTGTTACTGGTGTACGGTGGCTGGACGTGATAAATACTCATTGTTACGAGTGTACGGTGGCCGGACGTGATAAATACTCATTGTTACGGGTGTACGGTGGCCGGACGTGATAAATGCTCATTGTTACGAGTGTACGGTGGCCGGACGTGATAAATACTCATTGTTACTAGTGTACGGTGGCTGGACGTGAAAAATACTCATTGTTACGAGTGTTCGGTGGCTGGACGTGATAAATGCTCAATCTTACGAGTGTACGGTGGCCGGACGTGATCAATGCTCATTGTTACGAGTGTACGGTGGCTGGACGTGATAAATGCTCATTGTTACTAGTGTACGGTGGCCGGACGTGATAATGCTCATTGTTACTGGTGTACGGTGGCCGGACGTGATAAATGCTCATTGTTACTGGAGAACGGTGGCCGGCCGTGATAAATGCTCATTGTTACTGGAGAACGGTGGCCGGACGTGATAAATGCTCATTGTTACGGGTGTAAAATGGCCGGACGTGTTAAATGCTCATTGTTACGTATGTAGGTTGCCGGACGTGATAAATGCTCATTGTTACGGGTGTACGGTGGCCGGACGTGATAAATTCTCATTGTTACTGGTGTACGGTGGCTGGACGTGATAAATACTCATTGTTACGAGTGTACGGTGGCCGGACGTGATAAATGCTCATTGTTACGAGTGTACGGTGGCCGGACGTGATAAATGCTCATTGTTACCAGTGTACGGTGGCTGGACGTGATAAATGCTCATTGTTACTAGTGTACGGTGGCCGGACGTGATAAATGCTCATTGTTACGAGTGTACGGTGGCTGGACGTGATAAATGCTCATTGTTACGAGTGTACGGTGGCCGGACGTGATAAATGCTCATTGTTACGAGTGTACGGTGGCTGGACGTGATAAATGCTCATTGTTACTAGTGTACGGTGGCCGGACGTGATAATGCTCATTGTTACTGGTGTACGGTGGCCGGACGTGATAAATGCTCATCGTTACTGGAGAACGGTGGCCGGCCGTGATAAATGCTCATTGATACTGGAGAACGGTGGCCGGACGTGATAAATGCTCATTGTTACGGGTGTGAAATGGCCGGACGTGTTAAATGCTCATTGTTACGGATGTAGGTTGCCGGACGTGATAATGCTCATTGTTACTGGAGAACAGTGGCCGGACGTGATAAATGCTCATTGTTACTGGAGAACGGTGGCCGGACGTGATAAATGCTCATTGTTACGGGTGTAAAGTGGCTGGACATGTTTAATGCTCATTGTTACGTATGTAGGTTGCCGGACGTGATAAATGCTCATTTTTGACCCAATTTTTAATATATGAGTAGGCCTACTTTAGTTTGGATATGAGTCCATTCGATTTGCATGAAGATTCGATGAACGGATGTATAATGAACAATGTGCCTCTAGCATTCCTGTACAAATACCACAACAATAAATACTTAGTTCATACCCGTGAGAATAAATTATACTCTCGCTGCGTGTACAAGCCAATAACCTCATTCAAGAATTTAGAACTACGGATTATCTAGGGTTAATAAAATCAAAACACACTAAGCGACGCTTATCGTTTCTACGTCCTAATATGAGACGAAGAAGACAGATGAAAGGCATCCCAAATCAAAATTTCACTTATATATTTTAGTGCGAAATTCGATATTAAAGTAGCATCGTACAAGCTACACGTGGCTTTCACTACAAGTTCTGCCAAAACAAGAGATTCCACCAACCAAATGAAGAATTTGTGTGACGAATGCAGTGAATCCTGCTATTGATATCATGCAAAATATAGTCGACAAAGACATACACCAATAACCCAATCGGGATTGGAATAATGTACGGTAGGTTACTCTGTTTTGCACATTGTGCGCTCTTTCAATAATACTAATGCTAACATATCTATAATTCGAAATAAGAAGGATTGTCATTGCGCATGAGGTCTCTTAAACTGTTTCAGGGCACATGCATTGACATCACATTACTTTTGCCAGACTAACGTATAGAGTTTTTGACAACCATGATGTCAATGCTGCCACGAAGATCCTTGTGTACAGCTCACTAATTCCCACCTTAATTTATGGATCTGAATCTTGGACATGCAATAGACGACACCGCAAACAGTTGGAGCAATATCACCAGCGATGCTCGAGGAGGATTAGAAGAAATGGAAGGAACGTGGATGCCCCACCTGGAACCACCTGTCGTCACCGCGGCAAATTGTGTGCCTCCCGCATTGGGCTGTATAGTCACCTCGGAATTCACCCATGAAGAGACATTTCTGATCGGAAGGCCAACCAACTTGATACGAGTGTTTGCTATGATATTGCCAACATGTGGGACACAAAATACACTACTCAGGTAATGCAGAGTGAGAAACTATTGGTCCGTGAAGGTTTCAGTGAGACCGAAAATTACTGCTTGTACTACGAGCAAGGGAACCTCCGTGGCTTAGGTGACAGCACGCCGCCCTCTCACGACTGGGTCCGTGGTTCAAATCCCGGTCACTTCATGTGAGATTTGTGCTGGACAAAGCAGAGGCAGACAGGTTCTTCTCCGGGTACTCCGGTATTCCCTGTCACAATTTCATTCCAGAAACTCACTCTTCACTAACATTTCATGTGTCATTAATTTTATCATTGCCCCATGGGAGTGCGACAGGCCTCGGCAGTCGGCACAGTTCATATCCTCGCCGCTAGGTAGGGGCTTCATTCATTCCATTCCCTGACCCGGTTGGTCGACAGGAAGCAGGCAGTGGATTTTCATTTTCACTACGATCAAGGGGGCCTGGGGCACAACCCCCAGGATAGGCTTGTGTTTGTATGTGAGGCCATTTTAATTTAGAATTTATGACCACTACTAGATTAATAATTGTCAATTCAAAAATTACCGCTTGTACTACAAGCAAGGGGGGCCTGGAGCGTAAGTGGGGCGTTGGCAATTTGTGTTTATTTTTGTCACATAATCCGCAAGTTCAATGACATTTCAAGACTGTCACGAATACGCATAACACTCCCTCTCCTCCCTTTACCGCAGCGTGCTTGCACAACACATGAGTGTTGTAGTTTTATCGAGATTGCTACGGTATGTGAGTGGTTATCGTGTCGTACTACTAACGCCAAGCTTGCAGGTTCGCTCCTGTCCGTGGTAAGAGATTTTTAAAAGGCGAAACATATCACGGCACGCATGTAATACGTTGTTGGCATGTTAAAGAACCCATTTGAATTCAGTAAGCCATGTTCATGATGGCAAAATTAATCTCGGGATTTTCCGCCAAAGCAAAGTACCTCCTTTCTCTATAAGAATGCACTATAGAGTCAAGGAACTTAGATATATAACGTTCTTGAATTTCATAGTGTTCCAAGGAACGACAAAATTGTACATGCAAGCCGCCCTCTGGGCGTCAAAGCAAAAAACCCTTGCACCCGGCTTCCGAGGCCATACGATAAAAAAAATATTGAACACGGGGACAATATTACCGTCTGACTGACAGGATAAGGTTATCTTGATCAATGAAAGTATTGTGTGTGTACAGCACTTGTTTGCAGTCAATGACAGAGCGTGAACAGGTATCGCACTGTGTTAGAAGCACCTGTTACATGCCATGTTGCGTGCATGTCACGACACAATGCGCTCTCAGATATGGAGTTGTGGTGGACACAAAAATAAGCAACTCTTTGCTCTCTGAAGTAGCACTACATTGTAATTGACAAAAGAAATACGGTGATGGAGAGTCAGTTGTTTAGATTTAGGTGGTATCCAGTGTCATATTTCGTACTACGAAATGTATAAATAAATATACAAAATATAGTTGTTTAATGAAAATATAAAAATACAAAATATTACAGTTGGTGACCCTGACGCGATGTGCTGTGATCAAAATGCAGGAAAAGGATTCAATTGAAACAAGGTTAGAAGTAAGTATTAAGAGTCCACCATTTTGGAGTGAAAAACCAGAAATATGGTTTTACCAAGTCGAAACTCAATTCAACATAAATAAGATCTCGACAGAAGAAACTAAATTCAATTATCTTGATGCTCAACTAGAGTCGAAATATGTCGAAAATATTTGTGATATTGTTAAATGTGGTGATAAAAACAAGAAGTTCCGTGAAGAACTATACAGCCTACTTTTCATGCCAATGATTATTCTACAGTATATGAACCTATCTAGAATAATGACAAAATTAAGTTGGTAATATCGAAATATCAAATTAGTTCAAAATATACCTGGTATAATTTAGCCTAATAGAGCACTACAGTTGGCAGCCCTGGTGACTGAATATATTCCTAGTTCCTTCTCTTAAGGTACAGAATAAAAAATTAGGTTGAAGTCCAATGGACGTTACATGCAGTTACACACTGGATCTATCAGCACGCGCAAACGCATGTTGCCAACAATACCATGCGTGTGTTGGTCAGAAATAATCTGAAATATTATGATATCTTGTTGTGCCAATTTTGGATGAAATCAATTTGTTAGTATAGGAGTTACATGTATTTTAAAATTGGACATATCAGCAGGCATAGAATAATGTTGGCAGCACTGCCTTGTATTAATTACTCCAAATTAATCTACAATGTCAGGTGCTATACGTGTGCAAAGTATAGAGTTGTTGGCTTGCATACTTTCTGATATATTGATATTAGGGTAAAAAAATATAGACAGCATTTACTAACAGTTGGCAGCCCTGATTGCTCTTAAAAATACTTACAGATATTCTGTTATGGTACACATAGCACATACGAAATTTGGTTGTAATCCAACTGATAGTATAGAAGTTACATGTAAAAATTGGTACTATTAGCAGGCTTATAATCATGTTGGTAGAACTGACGTATATAAGTTACTCAAAATTAATCTAAAATGTCAGAATATACGTGTGCATAGTTTAAAGCAGTTGGCTTGCATACTTGCATACTTTCTGATATATTGGTATTTGGATAAAAACATAGAGAGAGCAATTATTAACAGTTGGCAGCCCTGGTGGCTCTTAAGAATACGCTCAATCATAGCTGTTTATGTACAGATATTACATTCAAAATTTGGTTGAAATACAATTAATAGTGTAGAAGTTATATGCATTTAAACATTGGACTTATCAGAAGGCTTAAAATTGTTTTGGCAACACCGTCATTGTTGGCCTCCTGAAAATTAAACTGAAATAGTATTATCTGCATGTGTACCAATTTTGGAATAGCTCCCATGCATACCTTGCAAGATATCCAACATGGAGCTCAAATTTCTAGTGCGTTTTTTCAGCAGTTGGTAGCACTGACATCATTTTCAAATATGGACGTGAGATATTACGGTGCACATCTTTACTCATACTAAATTTGGTTTTGATTGCTGCAGCCGTTTAGGAGTTGATAGGGGGGGGGACACACACACAGCCAGCCAGCCAGACAGACAGACATTTTCCCGGATCGATCTCATAAGTCTACTTTTTCCTCATTTTTGCAAAATGTGAAAAGTAGGCTAATAAATACTCATTGGCTAAGTAGCGCATGTTAGCTATAATCAAGGAGAGTGAACATAAACGCATAAAGTGGTTGGTAACAGGCCTAGAACTTGGCGATTCTAAACCAAATCAATTATTACGCACCCAAGGGCATACGATATTATTATTATCATTATTATTACGCAAAATGCAAGCACTAGCGCGATCAGAGATTTCCGATAAAGTTCTGAGTACCTTAAGGTTCGTAAAGTTACCAAATATGATTAAAGGTATTTTAATTGTCAGTGAGGAAGCTTTGGAAAAATTAGCAATGATGGCTGATAGGATGGTTGAAATGAATCCCAGTTCCCAACTGTATTCTGCGAGTAGTAGTTCCGGTAACGTCAGAGAGCAGCGATCGAAAGATGCAGCAACTATGGATGACGTTATGAACAAGATTTCAGTGTTGGAACAGCAGAATGCAGCGCTATTAACTGAGCACTGTTCTAGATCTCGGAACCTCAGTCCCAGATATCGTAGTTTAAGTCGTCATAACTCGAGGAGATACAATCCGAAGGGAAAGTTTTGTTACTTTCGTTTTCGGTTGGGAAATAAATGTGACCCTACAAAATGTATACCGCCGTGCAGTTGGGAGAAACAGGAACACTCCAACAAGCAGTAGATATAGCGGCAAACTCGGCTGCTCCGGACGAAATTAATTGCCGCAAATACCGACTATTTGTCAAGGAGAGAAACACGGCTGATGTATCGATATTTCCCGCGTGGGCAAATGATAAAATAGACAATACTTGTAAATGGTATGCTGCTAAAGTACAGAGATCGCCACTTATGGTATGAGAATATGTAACCTTGACCTGGGACTTCGCCGTCAGTTTAAGTGGTCATTTATCGTTGCAAAAACTAATGAGGCTATCATAGGTGCTGATTTTTTGAATAACTTCAAACTGATAGTCGACATTGGTAACAGGAATTTAATAGATCGAGTGACCCGACTTTTTTGTCGAAGGTGACGTCACAACAATCTTGAACGAAAACGATATTAGCACTATGAGCAAACACACAAAATATTCACACATATTAACTCAGCATCCTGAAATTACAAAACCAAGTCTGACACCTAGCAACATAAAGCACAATGTGAAGCATTACTTAACCACTACTGGTTCGCCAGTATTTAGTAGAGCTCGTTCCCTAGATCCAAAACGTTTAATAACTTCCAAGCATGAGTTTCAATTCATGTTGGACAATGGTATTAACAGACCTTCTAAATCGCAATAGGCCAGTCCACTCCACATGGTGAGCAAAAAGGATGGAAATGTGCGTCCTTGTGGTGAATACAGGCGGCTAAACGAACGAACAATACCTGACCGATACCCAGTACCGAGGATAGAAGATTTCCATTATATTTTAAAGAACAAATCGGTTATCTTAAACATTGTTAAAGTCATTTCCAAATTCCAATTGCAGAAGAAGATAAACCGAAGACAGCTATAATAACCCCATTCGATCTCTATGAATTTAATGTGATGAGTTTTGGGCTGAGAAATGCACCCTCCACTTTTCAGTGGTTTATTAATGAAGTTTTTTATGGACTAGATTTTGTATTTCCGTATTTGGATGATATATTGATCGCATCGTCATCACATGAAGAACATGAGGAACACCTGAATACACTTTTGAAAAGACTAGCAAAGTATGGACTACGTATCAACATGTCCAAATCTGTTTTTGGAGTTAACTAATTAGGTTTTCTGGAATATTGGATTGCTTCCGAAGGTTCCAAGCCTTTACCAGAGAAAGTTCAAGCAATACTTGATTACAAACTACCCGAAAAGATCCACGAACTTCGGAACTTTTTAGGCATAGTTAACTTTTATCGGCCATACTTAAAAGATGTGGCTCAGACAGTCATTTCTTCATGATTATCTCAAAGGCGCAAGAAAAAGAGACAAACGACAAATTCAGTGGACACAGGATGCAAAGTCAATGTTTGAAAAATGTAAACAGGACATAGCAAATGTTGCACTACTTACTTTTCCTGACACTGAACGTCTACTAGCATTGTGTAATGATGCATCCGATATTTCTGTCGGTTCAGTACTTTAACAGGATGGCAATGGTAATTGGAAACCAATAGCATTTTTCTCTATAAAGCTAAACGAAACATAAGAGGTCTAAAGTACATACGATCGTGAATTTCTTGGTATTTTTCTTTCAATCAAGAAATTCAAACACCTATTGGAAGGCAGGAATTTCATGGTATTTACCTATGCTTTCAAACAAAAAAATGAAAAGGCATCTCCAAGGCAATTTCGATAACTTCAGTACATTTCCTGATTCACTACGGAAATTCATCATATCAGCGGGAAGGTTAATGTCGTTGCTGATGCAATGTCAAGAATTGAAGAAAATGCGGAAATTAACTATGAAACAGTCGCTGAAGTTCAAGTTGGAGATAAAGAATTACAACAACTCCTAAAGGAAAGCATGTCCTTGCAGTTTAAAGAATGTACTCTTTCTTCAGGCAATACAATTTGTTGTGATACTTCCACCACACAAATCAGGCCTGTCATCCCTAAATCGCACAGGCATAAACTATTTCAACAAATGCATAATTTAGCCCATCTGGGAGTAAAATCTACAGTAAAGCTCATGACTTCTAAATTTGTATGGTCATATCATCGCCGTAATGTTCAGCAATGGACAATATCATGGGTCAACTGCCAGAAAAATAAAGTCACAAAAAAACACCATTGGGCAAGTATGAAGAACCAGATGAGCGATTTAGCGTAGTGCATATTGATATCATCGGACCTTTGCCTCCTTCAAACGGCATGATTTACTGCCTTACTTGCATCGACCGTTTTACCTCATGGATGGAAGTGGTGCCCTTACCGAACATAACAGCAGAAACAATAGCCAAAGCTTTCTATGAGCACTGGATTACTAGGTTTGGCTCTCCATCTCGCGTCATAAGTGATCAAGGTGCTCAATTCAAGTCCGAATTATTCAAGAGTCTTACCAGGATGTGTGGAGTAGAAATGCGACATACTACACCTTACCATCCACAGTGTAATGGCAAAATATAACGTTCACACAGGACCTTAAAATCAGCACTCCGAGCTCACAACTCAATACACTGGACTGATACGTTACCAACTGTTCTGCTTGGTTTACGTGGAGCAATACAGGAGCTACCAATTCTTCAATAGCACAAATGGTGTATGGAAAAACTATTCGATTACCGAGTGAATGTTTTGAGGAACACCTACCAAGGGGTGACCCAGCATCGTTTGCATCACAACTACAAGAGAGAATGTTATTGGTTAAACCAACACCTCCTAGATATTCTGAAACACTACCTGTTTTCATTCATAAGGATCTCATGTCATGTTCTCATGTCTTCGTGAGACTTGACCGAATTAAGAAAAGTCCTCTCGGCACGCCGGAAGGCGGAGGTAGATTTCATCGGACAAACTTGGAGATAGGCGAAAATAGGCAGAATATGCAGGTTTTCGCAGAAGGATCAGACCTCATTTATTGCGAGAAGGTATTTTATAATTGGAGCTTAATTAACTTTGTTTTTCGTCATTTTATGCTTATTTTAAACATTTTATTGTCTTATGGGAACTGTAACCTTCTTGTCATTTGGGGTCCATTTTTATATTTGTGGTCACACTGTCCTTATGCAAGGTTTCGACACTGATGTCTAACTATGTAACGGTCTGTTACTTCGTCACGCAAAATTATATCTCCCGCAGAGATTTTGGTTGGTTCCTCAGTTTAGGGGCTGCGACAACGCGGTCATGTAACCCCGTGTACTTTGGGATGGCTGTATTAGTCTGCAATTCAGGTAAGGACTGCAGACGGTCAATTTCAAGCAGTAGTTCCTAATGTTGCTACCAGGTACTGCCGTCAACGACACCTAGCTGTGAACTTGGCTACTAGATGCCACCGCAACCAGCAACTCGCAACGAACGTTGGAACTTCCCCTCCAAGGAAAGCATACTGAGGGATTTTTAGCGCTCTTAGAAAATCCGACGACTTCGGCCGGCTTTGAACTCGCGACCTTGGGCATAGAAAATCAGCATGCTACCAGTTACGTCACCGAAGCCGCTTCACACTTAGACAGATGGAAATCTGAATCTGATCTCGTGCAAGAGCGTTGTCATGGCAACGTCTGATGGCTCATCCCTCATCAATTTAGTAGCGTTGCCATGGCAACCTCTGATAGCTCTTGGCATTTTCTTATAATTCCGATATCATTTTTCTCATCCCTTGGCATAATGGTGGGTCATATCAAAAATTCTTTCAGACAAAAGATTTAGGTAATTATTAGGGGAATATTGTCCATTTTGTACGGTTTTGATATTGTGCCTATTAAGAGAGATATGATTAATGTTTCCCGAAAAACCCACTTTTTCCCACCCCTTTGGTCAATGGTTGGTGCGATAAAAAACTCTTCAACCATTAATTTTTGGGCTTTATCCGACACATAGTATGATCGTTGAACGGATTCGATATTTCATATATTAAGAGAGTTATAGCAAAATTTCACTTTTTTGAAAAAAGCCCCCCATTTTCACCCCCCTTCGACCGATTTAGCCCAGTAACGAATTCGACCGAGATTTTATAGGTATACATATTCGGTAGAAAATTCTAAGTGATTGGTGCAAAATTACGGCAGTTATCGTGTCCACAAGGAACTGATATGCATATATATATACATACATAAATTATATATAAACTTTTGATCTGACGGAGGTTTTGGGGTCTGGGGGATGTGAAACGCGAAGATATGTCGAAAAATTTTCCGGAAGTCGAAACATGGAACCATTGCAATAGTTAGCTTTCTAATGAAATCTACCTCTGGTTGATTCCTCAGTTTAGGGGCTGCGACAACGCGGTCATCTAACCCCGTGTACTTTGGGTGAGTGTAGAATCCGTCTGATAAACGGTGTGAATTGTAATGGTTGTATTAGTCATAATTCAGGTAAGGACTGCAGACGGTCAATTTCAAGCAGTAGTTCCTAATGTTGCTACCAGGCATTACCGTCAACGACACCCAGCTGTGAACTTGGCTACTAGATGCCACCCCAACCAGCAACTCGCAACGAACGTTGGAACTTCCCCTCCAAAGGAGAGCATACTGAGGGATTTTAGCACTCTTAGAAAATCCGACGACTTCGGCCGGCTTTGAACCCGCGACCTTGGGCATAGAGTTCAGCATGCTACCAGTTACGTCACCGAAGCCGCTTCACACTTAGTCAGATGGAAATACTGAATCTGATCTTGTGCAAGTGCGTTGTCATGGCAACGTCTGATGGCTCATCCCTCATCAGTTTAGAAGTGTTGCCCTGGCAAACTCTGATAGCTCTTCGCATTTTCTTATAATTCCGAAATCATTTTTCTCATCCCTTGGCGTAATGGTGGGTCATATAAAAAATCTTTCAGACAAAAGTTTTAGGTAATTATTAGGGGAATATTGTCCATTTTGTACGGTTTTGATATTGTGCCTATTAAGAGAGATATGATTAATGATTCCCGAAAAAAACACTTTTCCCCACCCCTTTGTTCAATGGTTGGTGCTATAAAAAACTCTTCAATCATAAATTTTTGGGCTTTAACCGACACATAGTATGAACGTTGAACGGATTCGATATTTTCCATATTAAGAGAGTTATAGCAAAATTTCACTTTTTCGAAAAAATCCCCCCATTTTCACCCCCTTGGACCGATTTAGCTCAGTAACGAACTCGACCGAGATTTTATAGGTATACATATTCGGTAAAAAAATTTAAAGTGATTGGTGCAAAATTACGGCAGTTATCGTGTCCACAAGAAACTGATATACATATCTTTATATATATAATTCTTCGACACGTGTGTATGTGACTGAGCTCCTCCTAAACGACTGAACCGATTTTGATGGAATTTGGTATGTATATTAGGGTGGGTCCATATATGGTTTAGATTCACAATCTGACCCGGTAGGTGGAATGAACACATTTTTAGAACCACAATTTACACACAATTTTAGAACCACAATATACAGTCAAAAACAGTCGTCATGGAAACCACTAGCCTTGGCCTTCGTGAAAACTGATGTCTTTGGACGGTTTGTCTCTGCACGTTAGAGGCACCTGGTTGCAACCTGTGCAACTACCGCCATAACATACACTCCGCCCGTGGCGAAAAGTTGTGTTTTATACCAAAGGTGGCAGTGATGTCGAAATCTACTGTTTGTCTCTGCACGTTAGAGCGTTTCAAAGTCCCGTATGCGTTCATATACAATTCATCCGATTGCCATGAAACTTGGGTGATATGTTGAGTGAGCTCCAGGGAAGGTGTTTGGCTTAGTAAATCCATTTTACAATAGATAGCGCACGAATAGATTCAACAAATGAGCGACGACGCACGCAGCGTTTCAAAAATGTCCCGTATGCGTTCAAATACCATTCGTCCGATAGCGATGAAACTTGGGTGAGATGTTGTGTACACTCCAGGGAAGGCTTCTGGATTAGTAAATCAATTTCACATTAGGTAGCGCACGACAAGATTCAACAAATGAGTGACGACGCGCGAAGCGTTTCAACAAAATCCCTTTTAGTTTATATTCCATTCATAGGTTGAGATGAAGCTTTGATGAGTTGTTGTGTACACTTAAGTGAAGGCTTCTAACTTGGTAATCCATTTCACAGGAGGTTGCGCACGAGTAGATTCAACAAATGAGTGGCGACGTGCGAAGCGTTTCAACAAAGTCCCGTATGCGTTCAAATACCATTCGTCCGATTGCGATGAAACTTGGGTGAGATGTTGCCTACACTTACGTGAGGTTTTCTAACTTAGTAAATCCATTTTACAATAGGTAGCTCACGAGTAGATTCAACAAATGAGCAACGACGCGTGAACTTTTAATCAAAGTCCCGTATGCGTTCATATACCATTCATCCGATTGCAATGTAACTTGGGTGAGATGTTGTGTACACTTACGTGAGGGTTTCTAACTTAGTAAATACATTTCACAGGAAGTTTCGCACGAGTAGATTCAACAAATGTGCGACGACGTACGAAGCGTTTCAATAAGGTCCCGTATGCGTTCAAATACCATTCGACCGATTACGATGAAACTTGGGTGAGATGTTGTGTACACCCTACGGAAGGTTTCTGGCTTAATAAATCCATTTTACAATAGGTAGCGCACGAGTAGATTCAACAAATGTGTGACGGCACGCGAATCATTTCAACAAAGTACCGTATGCGGCCATATACCATTTATCAGATTGCGATGAAACTTTGGTGAATTGTTGTGTACACTCCAGGAAATGTTTCTGTCTTAGTAAATCCAGTTTTTAATAAGTAGCGCACGAGTAGATTCAACAAATGAGCGACGGCGCGTGAATCGTTTCCACAATGTCCCGTATGCGGTCATATATCATTCATCCGATTGAGATCAAACCTTGGTGAATCATTGAGTACACGCCAGAGAAGGTTTCAGG
The DNA here is from genome assembly GCA_946902985.2 of Meconema thalassinum. NCBI lineage: Eukaryota > Metazoa > Arthropoda > Insecta > Orthoptera > Tettigoniidae > Meconema > Meconema thalassinum. Next base: position 63,263,923 of record OX336390.1, on the reverse strand, counting down.
CTTAGTAAATCTACTTTACAATAGGTTGCGCATGAGTTGATTCAACAAATGAGTGACGGCACGCGAATCGTTTAAAGAAAATCACTTATGTGTTCATATGTCATTCATCCGATTCCGATGAAACTTTGATGAGTTGTTGTGTACACGCCAGGGAAGGTGTTCAACTTGGTAAATCCATTTTACAATATTGGTAGCGCACGAGTAGATGTAACAAATGAGTGACGACGCGCGAAGCGTTCCAACAAAATCCTGTATGCGTTCATATACTATTCATCGATTGCGATGAAACTTTGATGAGTTGTTGTGTACACTTACGTGAAGCTTTCTAACTTAGTAAATCCATTTCACAGTTGGTAGAGCACGAGTAGATTCAACAAATGAGTGACAGCAAACGAATCATTTAAACCAAATCCCGTATGCGTTAAATGCCATTTATCCGTTTGCGATGAAACTTTGGAGAGTTGTTGCGCACGCTCCAACGAATGATTCTAAATTAGGTTATTCAATTCACGATAGTTTAGAGTCAGTTAACAGGAATTGAAAAAAAAATATTGTGTATCCAAAAGCACTTCAAGAAACAAAGTTACAACACTTTCTTTGATTGGCAGGACAACGTCTGCCGGGTCAGCTTGTATACACATATATATATATATATATATAAATTATATATAAACTTTTGAACTAACGGTGGTTTTGGGGTCTGGGGGATGTGAAACGCGAATATATGTCGAAATTTTCTGGAAGTCGAAACATGGGACCCATTGCAATAATTAGCTTTCTAATGAAATCTACCTAAAAGCCACTGGAACCCTGTTATGAAGGACCTTATATTGTAGTAAGGAAATGTGAGAAATACTTCGCCATCAATATTAAAGGCAAATTAATCAACATATCAATGGACAGACTCAAACCAGCTTACCTATTATCGACAGAGGCTGAAATGGAACACAAAAAAAAAAAGGTCACGCATTCAGACAAAATAACCCAAGATAATCTAGTGCCACATAATTCTAACTTTATGCGGACAACCAAATCAGGATGGAAAGTAACATTTCCCAAACGGTTTATGGATAGCGTGATAAATGACGAACTAAATCCATGGATTGTGTAACAAAAGACGGTGATTTCAATATTCAGAGTAATGTTTCAGTGTTGTGTTTTGTTTATGTATATTCTGTACTACCATGCTATAGTTGTCATAGTTGGGGGAGTGATGTGGTGGTCACAAAAATAAGAAACTCTTTGCTCTTTGAAGTAGCACTACATTGTATTTGACAAAAGAAGTACGGTCTGTTGTTTAGTTTTTGGTGCTATCCAGTGTCATATTTCCTACTACGAAATGTATAAATAAATACACAAAATATAGTTGTTTAATGAAAATATAAAAATACAAAATATTAGAGAGTCGCGCTCCATGACTCCAATGTAAGAGATGTGAAATTCTGGCTTGTTTCCACTCAATGCCAGTGCTTGTTACTTGATAACATAATAGGTTCAGTGAATGATCACCGCGTCAGAAACATCTGTTGCATGCAGGGCAAGACCCGATGTGCTCTCAGATATGGAGTCGCTTTCCATGACTTCAATGTGAGATTCGGATCAAGACAATGATAGCAGGCTTGTTTCCACTCAATGACAGTACTTGTCACTTGATAACATAATAGGTTCAGTGAATGATCACCGCGTCAGGAACACCTGTTGCATGCAGGACACGACACGATGTGCTCTCAGATATGGAGTCGCTTTCCATGACTTCAATGTGAGATTCGGATCAAGACAATGATAGCAGGCTTGTTTCCACTCAATGCCAGTGCTTGTTACTTGATAACATAATAGGTTCAGTGAATGATCACCGCGTCAGGAACACCTGTTGCATGCAGGACACGACACGATGTGCTCTCAGATATGGAGTCGCTTTCCATGACTTCAATGTGAGATTCGGATCAAGACAATGATAGCAGGCTTGTTTCCACTCAATGACAGTACTTGTCCCTTGATAACATAACAGGTTCAGTGAATGATCACCGCGTCAGGAACACCTGTTGCATGCAGGACACGACACGATGTGCACTCAGATATGGAGTCGCTTTCCATGTCTCCAATGTGAGATTCCGATCAAGACAATGATAGCAGGCTTGTTTCCACTCTATAACAGTACTTGTCACTTGATAACATAATAGGTAGAGTGAATGATCACCGCGTCAGAAACACCTGTTGCATGCAGGACAAGACACGATGTGCTCTCAGATATGGAGTAGCTTTCCATGACTCCAATGTAGGACAAGTAAGGTTCCAATCAAAACGCTCATAGGATTGGTGTGTGTGCTTTCTCTTCCGGAGTTTTCCACTTCCTCCAGGCTAATGACAGGAAGTAGTTTGTTTCAAGTTCAAGGGAACATCACGAGCTTCAATATCTCAATTTTAGTGAAACATGTTGGCCAGATCGCTTGGAAAACATGTGTATTACATTCCCAAAAAAATTTGGCCATCCCTAGAGAGAGAGCAATCGTACCTGTCTGAATACTGACGAGAGATTTTAAACAGCCCTGGAGAGAGTGCATTATATCTAAATGCTATTCAGTGTGTCAACACGATTGTACCCAAATTGTAATGGGTGTTATGCCGTAATAATACATGCGATTAATATACTCGACAGTAGACCTAAGGTGTCTGGCAAATTTTTCAGGGAGGTGCGGAAGGATCTTCATCATGTTGGACTAAAGTGGGAAGATATTTAAAGCGTGCTAAGTTTAAGTCAGTTATCGACAAATTTCACGGATTCCACGACGAACTAAAAATGAACAGGGGTTGGACGGAAGAACTAAGACAGGCTGCCAGAGAAAGAATGCGAATATTTTGGGCGGCGAAGAAGGCTTCCAATAATGTGTAACTGTTGCCTAAAGTGGTATTTAAAGGCTTTAAACGAATATATATATATATATTTACAATACACTTAGATGACCAGTTTCAATCGTCAAATGGCTATTAAATTATTTGTGTTACGACATATACACTATACACACTATCTTAGTTACAGACGTTAGTTGGGTAACTCGTTAGGTTTGTTATGTAATGTATTGTCTACGACCAAACGCACTACTTAACCCCCTCTTTCCTACGATGTGACAGCCTATGGTATGTAGCTGAGTGCTGCGCTATTCCGAGTCGTTATTTAAACGCCCTTTTTAGGAATGAAATACTAAATTGTCCACGTTAATATAATTGCAATGTTTCATTGAGACGGGGAGATTGACGTTCACGGATTTCGTTTGTTAGATTGGATCATTGTGAAGTAAAAGGCGCGAAATGAGGAAGTAATATCATCTTTGGCAATAGGAAACATCAATATTCTCACCCAGTGTACGGGGCTGAGCCGCTACATGAAGAATAATAATGTTATTGGTTATACGTCCCTTTTAACAACTCTGGCTTTTACAGACGCCGGGGTGCCAGAATGTTGCCCCAAAGGGGATCTTTAACGTGCCAGTAAATCTACTGTCACGACTCCCTCGCATTTGCACATATTCCAATGCCAGCTTACTGCGCCAGGATTTGATCTTGTAACTTTGGGCACAGTAGGAGAGAACGTTACCGCTGAGCCACGCAGCCAATCCACATGAAGAAGCAATAATCCATTTGATTGATGTTCTTTTAAAGGATGAAACAGCGAGATCACCTGCTCCAGTAGCAGAGGTACCTCACGCTTCATACAGGGATGACCTGCTCCAGTAGCAGAGGTACCTCGCGCTTCATACAGGGATGACCTGCTCCAGTAGCAGAGGTGCCTCGCGCTTCATACAGGGATGACCTGCTCCAGTAGCAGAGGTGCCTCGCGCTTCATACAGGGATGACCTGCTCCAGTAGCAGAGGTACCTCGCGCTTCATACAGGGATGACCTGCTCCAGTAGCAGAGGTACCTCGCGCTTCATACAGGGATGACCTGCTCCAGTAGCAGAGGTGCCTCGCGCTTCATACAGGGAAGACCTGCTCCAGTAGCAGAGGTGCCTCGCGCTTCATACAGGGATGACCTGCTCCAGTAGCAGAGGTACCTCGCGCTTCATACAGGGATGACCTGCTCCAGTAGCAGAGGTACCTCGCGCTTCATACAGGGATGACCTGCTCCAGTAGCACAGGTAACTTACCTCGCGCTTCATACAGGGATGACCTGCTCCAGTAGCAGAGGTACCTCGCGCTTGATACAGGGATGACCTGCTCCAGTAGCAGAGGTACCTCGCGCTTCATACAGGGATGACCTGCTCCAGTAGCAGAGGTACCTGGCGCTTCATACAGGGATGACCTGCTCCAGTAGCAGAGGTGCCTCGCGCTTCATACAGGGATGACCTGCTCCAGTAGCAGAGGTACCTCGCGCTTCATACAGGGATGACCTGCTCCAGTAGCAGAGGTACCTCGCGCTTCATACAGGGATGACCTGCTCCAGTAGCAGAGGTGTCTCGCGCTTCATACAGGGATGACCTGCTCCAGTAGCAGAGGTGCCTCGCGCTTCATACAGGGATGACCTGCTCCAGTAGCAGAGGTGCCTTGCGCTTCATACAGGGATAACCTGCTCCAGTAGCAGAGGTACCTCGCGCTTCATACAGGGATGACCTGCTCCAGTAGCAGAGGTACCTCGCGCTTCATACAGGGATGACCTGCTCCAGTAGCAGAGGTGCCTCGCGCTTCATACAGGGATGACCTGCTCCAGTAGCAGAGGTGCCTCGCGCTTCATACAGGGATCACCTGCTCCAGTAGCAGAGGTGCCTCGCGCTTCATACAGGGATGACCTGCTCCAGTAGCAGAGGTACCTCGCGCTTCATACAGGGATGACCTGCTCCAGTAGCAGAGGTGCCTCGCGCTTCATACAGGGATGACCTGCTCCAGTAGCAGAGGTGCCTCGCGCTTCATACAGGGATTACCTGCTCCAGTAGCAGAGGTGCCTCGCGCTTCATACAGGGATCACCTGCTCCAGTAGCATAGGTACCTCGCGCTTCATACAGGGACCACCTGCTCCAGTAGCAGAGGTACCTCGCGCTTCATACAGGGATGATCTGCTCCAGTAGCAGAGGTACCTCGCGCTTCATACAGGGATGACCTGCTCCAGTAGCAGAGGTGCCTTGCGCTTCATACAGGGATGACCTGCTCCAGTAGCAGAGGTACCTCGCGCTTCATACAGGGATGACCTGCTCCAGTTGCAGAGGTACCTCGCGCTTCATACAGGGATGACCTGCTCCAGTAGCAGAGGTGCCTCGCGCTTCATACAGGGATGACCTGCTCCAGTACCAGAGGTGCCTCGCGCTTCATACAGGGATGACCTGCTCCAGTAGCAGAGGTACCTCACGCTTTATAGAGGGATGACCCCCTAAATGAAGAAGCAATAACTTCATGGACAATGGGACACATCAATATACGGGGATGAGCCTGGCGGTGTTGCACAGCGGTAATGTACTCACATGATGTGCCCAAGGTGGCAGGATTGAAACCTGGCACAGTCAGTTGGCATTTGAGGGTGCGCAAATGTGAGGGAACTGTGTCAGTAGATTTACTGCCACGTTAAAGATCCTCTTTGGGAGCAAAATTGTGGCTCCCCGGCGGTTCTAAAAGCCGCAGTAGTTAAAAGAGACGCAAAACCAATTGCATTATTATTATTAACATTAATGAGGAACTCCTGGGTCACTGTTTAATCTCTATGTAGAAACACAACTACGTATCAAACTGGAGAAAAAAATAGCTTTAAATTTGAGGTCTTGTTGTTATTTTGCTCAGGCACGCGTGAAACAAAGCCAATTTGATATATTTTCCAGGTAAGTTTATTGTAATGGACCAATTGCATTGGAAGTTTAAAATACACTAGTGTCCAAAAGTTAAGCATAAGTTACGAATAAGCAGGGCAACAGGAAATAGACCGCAAATCACACGACACATGCACCTACCAACCTTACGTGTTCGCTCTGTATAGGAAAGAAGTATCCCCTGCTTTGACTAGCGGCGTAACCACAAGGTAAACACAGACAGTGCCGGCGCCCCACATTCCCACAGTCGTGCTTGCCCTGCTATAGTGTGCGGAGTGTAGCCTCGTGATGAACGTGACAACATAAAGGCACAACGACGCCATTTGGACCCGTTTTGCAGGGTAAAATACTCGGCCGCCTGGCAGCAGGCCAGACACAGACCGAAGTAGCCGTATCCTTCTATGTGCCACAAAGTGTCATTTTCAGGCTTTGGAGACGATATCGAGGCACAGAAGATGTTAGTCGTAGGCCAGTACCAGGTCAACCAAGAGTAACCATCCCACAGCAGGACTGATATCAGGCCTTAACCGCCCGACGAAATCGGAGTGCACATGCAAGACAATTGTCGGCGGAGCTTGCAGCCGTCTCAGGGGTTGCCGTTTCCCGGCAAACTGTATACCAGAGGCTCAGAACAGCAGGGCTGTTTGCTCACTCGAGCACAGAGACGGACCCGTTTACTGTGGAGCCGTCAACGTCGAACCTGAACCTTGAATGAATTGAGGCATGTGCTCTTCACAGATGAATCCCGCTTCATTTTGCAGAACGATTCCTGTCGCACATTAATCTGGAGAAAACCGGGTAACCGATAGAACCACAGCAACTTCGTGGAACGGGACCAGTATGGTGGTGGTGGCTTCATGGTGTGGGGCGGCATCATGTTGAATGGCCGTATGGACTTGCACATCTTCATGGGAGGTCCGAGGAGCACTGTGATCGCTCGGAGATACAGAGATGAGGTACTGAGACCACATGTTCGACTCTCAAAGGTGCGGTTGGTCCAGTCTTCCTCTTCATCTACATCATCTTGCACAGTTTCCAGCCACTGGCCGGGTCTGTTTCCAGGCTTCCTCTTAATGGACGACAATGCCCGACCGCACCGCGCAACTCTGGTGGATGAATTTCTGACTGGGGAAGACATTCATCGCACGGACTGGCCTGCGAGGTATGCGGATCTGAATCCTACGGGACATGCCTGGGATGCATTGGGGAGGCGAATTGCATCCCGTCAGCCTCCACCAAGGACCCTCCAAGACCATTGCATTGCCTTTTCGAAGGAATGGAATCGACTGCCACCAGAGCTCTTGGACCATCTGAAAGAGCATGCCACGTCGCTGCGAAGCATGTGTGGGCGTTAGGGGGTAACCATACACCCTATTAACAGCATATTTTGTTATGGAAGACATTGCCAAGTTTTGTTAGTTGTTGTCAAAGGTGTACCTTGTAGTGTTTGAAAGGTTCACTCTGGTTCCGTATTGATGAACTAATTAGTAATAATTGTGGCAAAAGTTCCGCCTAATCAACACCTTTATTTTGATAAAGGATCACTTGGTTGTCATTGGGTACATGTTTCGAGGCCTAATTGTTTTGGCCCCTTCATCAGCCGATATAGATTTAAATATCAAGGAAAGCAGGTGGTAGGAAAGCTTAACACTAAAAAGAAGTTGCTTACCCCAAAGATACATTAAAATAAGTGACTGAATATAAAGAAATAAAGAAAGAAAGAAAGAAAGAAATAGTCGAAATTTGAAAACCAAAACACAATATGAACAAACTCTAAAATGTCACCCTTTCCTGCAGATCACTGTATTGTGGTTTGTAGCCGCCAACGAAATGGTAATGGTTCAGCTCTCTAGCACTTCTGCCTCACTGCGGTCCGATATATAATTTGTTCCGTGGTAGCACGTGAGATGATATCAACATGTCAAATAGAATCCACCAGTGACAAGGGAAATGTATTGTTAAAATTATAATACTTCACCAGAGATGTAGAACTCTAAAAACGATGAAGCCGCAGTGCCGAAATAACATCTTATAAATAATGCTCTGAAATACGTAATGAAGTGTATCACTTCAAACTTAGCCATCGATGGAATAGGCCTCTAGTCTGGATATAAAGAAGAATGAGGAAAATTAGTTGATTAGTTGAGAAGGTATGGAGTATTGGTGAAAGTCACTTATAAGCTCATTTTTCTGTTTTCCTTGATATTTAAATCCATATCGGCTGATGAAGGCGCCAAAATAATTAGGCCTCGAAACATGTACCCAATTACCACCAAGTGATCATTATTTACCAAATAAAGGTATTGATTAGGCGGAACTTTTGGCACAACTATTACTAAAGTTGTACCTTAGCTATCAGAACCTTTCTGACACTGTTTTTTGGACAAGTTGTGTGACATTATGGTGTGTGATTTAGCTTCCATTTGTTCAGCAATCCGTCTGACATTCCTATCAGGCGGTATGGTGATTATGCTTAACTTTTGGACACTAGTGAATACGATATAATAGGAATACTTTACAAATATGTGGTGCATAATTAATTGGTATATCATTCTAATATATAACAAGAAGTTCCGTGACGAACTAAAGAGCCTACTTTTCTTAAAATCCAGATACATGCCATTGATTAATCTATATGGATTTATCTAGAATAATGACGAAATTAAGTTGGTAATATGGACATTTCTAATTAGTTCGAAATACTGTATACCTGGCATAATATAGCCAAATAGAGAACTACAGTTGGCAGCCCTGGTCACTGAATATATTCTTAGTTCCATCTCTTAAGGTACAGAATACAAAATTTGGGCGAAGTCCAATGGATAGCATGGACGTTACATGCAGTTAAACATTGGATCTAACAGTGCGCGTAAAATCATGTTGGCAACAATGACATACCTGTATTGGTCGGAAATAATCTGAAATAATCTGATCTATTGTTGTGTCAATTTAGAATGAAATCCATTGGTTAGTATAGAAGTTAAATGCATTTTAAAATTGGAACTATCCGCTGGCTTAGAATCATGTTGGCAGTACTGGCGTATGACTATATTAGTTACTACAAATTAATCTAGAATGCCAGGTACTATGCGTGAGCAAAGTTTAGAGCTACTTTCTAATATATTGATATTAGGGTAACAAAAATAGAGACAGTATTTATTAACAGTTGGCAGCCCTGGTTACTCTTAAGAATCGGCATAGTCATATCTGTTATGGTACACATATCACACACGAAATTTGGTTGAAATCGAAATGATAACATAGAAGTTACATGTATTTAAAGTTGGACCTCTCATGTTGGTAGAACTGACGTATATAAGTTACTCCAAATTAATATAGAATATCAGGCACTGTACGAGGGCATAGTTTAAAGCTGTCGCCTTGCGTACTTTCTGATATATGGGTATTTGGATTTAAAAAATTGAGAGCATTTATTAACAGTTGGCAGCCCTGGTGGCTCTTACGAATACGCTCAGTCATATCTGTTTATGTACACTTAGCACATACGGAATTTGGTTGAAATCCAATTGATAGTGTAGAATTTATATGCATTTAAAATTTGGACCTATCAGCAGGCTTATAATCATTTTGGCGACACTGCCATGTATGGCCTCCTGGAAATTAAACTGCAATATTATTATCTATACGTGTGCCAATTTTGAAATAGCTCCCATTCATACCTTACAAGATATCCAACATGGAGCTCAAATTTCAATTGCGATTTTTCAGCAGTTGGTAGCACTGACATCGTTTTCAAATATGACCGTGACATATTCAGGTATAGATCTTGACTCCTACCAAATTTTGTTTCGATTGCTGCAACCGTTTAGGAGTTGATAGGGGGGGGGGGACACACACAGCCAGACAGACAGACAGAAAGACAGACAGACAGACAGACAGAAGGGCAGACAGACAGATAGACAGACAGACAGACACACATTTGCCCGATCTCATTAGTCTACTTTTTCCTCATTTTTAGCCTATTTTCAATTTTGAAAAAATAGGCTTATGAGATCACCTTTTGTCCGTGTGTGTGCGTGTGTGTGTGTGTGTGTGTGTGTGTGTGTGTGATTCGTGTGTGTGTCCCCCCCTAATAAAATCGAAACGGCTGGAGCGCATTCAATGAAACTCGGGAAGTTCATAGCACTATTCCCGGCGACCTCGACCGTGCCCTTCAAATTTTGTTACGTCTCTCCAATCCAACATGGCGGCTGTGCGAAATACTTGACTAGCAATCAATATCTCCGAAACTATTACAGTTATCGCCCTGAAATTGTGTACGGTGATAAAGGGCACTACTAGAAGTTCACCTATGAGACTTTCAAAAACCTGGTGACTACAAAACCAACATGGCGGCCAAGCGAAGTTGAGACATTTAAATAGACTTTTCTCGCGATTTAACTATCTAAATGTAATGAAACTTGGTACAGCAAATGTTTATACACATTGTAATGCACTGGAGTCTAATTTAGTTCAATTGTTTACATAACCTCAAAATGGCGGCTGTGCGAAATATATCACTGACATTCTATATCTCCGAAACCATTACAGATATCACCCTGCAATTTTGTACGGTGATAAAGGGTTCTGATACAGGTATACCTATGTATATTTCATAAACCTGTAAAGTACGAAACGAACATGGCGACCAAGCGAATTTAAAATATTTTAATAGACTTTTCTCGTGATTTAACTCTCTGAGCGCAGTGAAATGTGGTACAGTAATTGATTTTGCAGATTGTAATGCACTGCCATCTAATTTAATTCAATTGCTTACTTAACCTCAAGATGGCGGCTGTGCGAAATTTTAAAATTACGTTTTAATTTCTTGTGTCGTAATCATGCGATCGAAGTGAAAGTTTGAATAATGAACCTAGGCAATAATTGTCCTTGAATGGTACATAACTCTATGGCCTATACACATAACACTCCTAAATGGCGAGCTCCCGAAATATTTAGACGGTTCTCAATATCTATGAATCTTTTACAGCAACCAAACTGTTTTTTTTTTATGTTCATAGAGACTATGAACATATGTTCACCTATAGGACTTTCAGGAACCTGGTGAGCACAAATCCAACATGGCGGCGACGTGAAGTATAAATATTTAAATGGACGTTTCTCGCGAATTAACTATCCGAGTGCCGTGAAACGTTGCACGTTAAATGCTTATACAAATGTTGATCCACTGGCATCTAATTTATTTCAATGGTTTGCATTATCACAAGATGGCTGCTGTGCGTAATTTTAAAATCTCGTTTTTACTTCTTGTTGTCTAATCATGCGATTGAGGTTTGAATACCACACGTACACAATAATCTTAATGTAATAGTACAAAAATAAAAATCCAACCTGGCGACCATCTGAAATATGTAGACGGTTCTTAATATCTACGAATCTGTTACAGCAATTAAACTGAAATTTTGTATGTTGATTGTGGCAGTTAACATAAGTAGGATATATGAAAATAGGCTGTATAGTTCTTCACGGAACTACTTGTTGCAAAATGTGAAAATTTTTAATGAGATGGTGTTGTCTTTCTATCTGTCTGTCTGTCTGTGTGTTACTCAATAACGCAAGAACCACTGATCCGATTTAAATGAAATTTTGCATGGATGTAGCTGATTAACCATGTTTACATATAGGATACTTTAAATTTCGATATTTTGCACTATTAAAAAATGGCGACCATTTCAGTGACGTCACTACACCATTTGATTTCAAAATTTCATATTTCCATATCAAATAAAAAAGAACGCTAAGAAATAGCAAAATTTTGATCGCACATACGAGCTTCAAAATTTAATTTTCTATCTGAAAGGTTCTTATCACTTTTCGTGTATCCCCAACGGTTAGCGAGTAAAACCCACATATGTGACGTCACTACACCCTTTGGTTTCAAAATTTCATAATTCCATTTCAAATAAAAAGAGAAAGCTAAGAAATATCAAACTTTTGATGCATACACAAGATTTAACATTTAATTTTCTATCCAAAAGGTCCTTATCACGTTTCGTGTATCTCCAACGGTTAGCGAGTAAAACCTAAATTTGTGCAATAAAACACGGTCAACACCGAGCGGTGCAGTATATCTCTACATACATATAAATTAAAGTTTGTATGTTTTTTCGCAATTTCTACGGAAATTTGAGTTATTTACGCGTTTCAGACTGTTTTATTATGGATGCGCGCGAAAATAATTTTTTGGTCTGTCTGCTTGTTTGTGGACAACTTTGTTCGTTTATAACTCGAGAACGGCTGGGTGTATCAACGTAAAATTTGGTACAGATATCAATCAGATGCACGACACTAATCATTGATGTAAACCTTCTCCGTACCTCTCATAAAAGAGGGCCTACCCCCTTAAAATACATGCTGAAATAGGAGTGGAAGGACGAGACAAAGATCATTTTCAGCCCCTCAATGTGAGAGACAAAACTCGGGGGCCCTAAAGGGCCCGAAATCCACACTTTAAGGACCTAAAACCAACCGTTTTTGAGATATTCCCAGAAAACTAATTTCATTTAATAAACTTATGAACGAATTCAAGCCGGTAACCATGGCAACAGATTCTCAGAGGTCCATCTATTGCTTTAAGACGCAATGCAATTCCATTAATTACATTGGTGTGAAAGTTTGCAAACGGCTAGAAGGTTATCACGAAAAGAAAATAAGCTGTAAAATTCATCAATACGTATAATGCGCTTAAGGGGGTCAAGGGGTACACTAGAATTTTTTCACGCGTTTTACACCTGCGGGTGTGGTACGGCAGGTCTATTATATTCCTATCCCTATATTATATTATTATTATTAGTATTATATTATGGCGTACAACGAGGAGACAAAGCCCCTCGGTGCCAGAAACAAAACTTGGGGGCCTCGAAAACTACATTACAAGGCTCTAAAACCAACAGTATCTGAAATATTCCCAGAAAACTAATTTAATTTAATTTAACAAACTAATGAAGGAATGGAAATCAGTACCCATGATAACATTATCTCAAGGGGTGGCATCCAACTTTCCATCTATTTCTGTAAGAAGCAGTGTCACTCCATTTATACCTTGCCACGGTGGGTGAGTGGATAGCGTGTCGGTCTACTAACCGCAAGATTGCAGGTCCACTCCTGGCCGTGGTAAGTGATTTTTGATAGGCGGCAAAAATACGACTCGCATGTCATACGATGTTGGCATGTCAAAGAACCCATTTGAATTCAGTAGGCCGTGTTCATAATGGAAAACTTAATCTCAGCAGTTTCCGCCAACACAAAGTTCCTCATTTCTCTACTAGAAAGTGCTATAGTGTTCAAGGAGCTTAGATATCTACCCTCCTTGACTTTCATAGTGATTCAAGGAACAACGAAATTTCGACATGCAAGCTACCCTCTGAGTGTCAAATTACGAAGCTTGCACCCGGCACCGAGGCCATACGATATTATTATTAGGCTACTCCATTTATTACATTCCTGTGAAAGTTTGCAAATGGCTATAAGGTTATCACGGAACCAACTTAGACTGTATAATTCGTCAATGGAATTAAGGGGGTCAAGGGGTAACCTAGAATTTTTTCATGCAATTTCACGTGCGACATATAGTACAGAAAGTCTATTATATCTCCAAACAGCAACATTATTTTCAAAAATTCCTGAATTGAATCAGCATTTTTTGCGACTTTTAGGAATTTGGGCCATTTGAGGCTTAAGAACCTGAATTTTCATGCACCACAAGCCTTTATAATTTATGAAAGAGGTCTTCCTGTGTATGGGGACCTAACACAACGTAGAGGGTCATTTTTTTATGTGAGGTGTATTGCGTTTCGTCTACAAGGCTTTCAAATCTATTTCACGTCAGGAAGTACACGTTAGGTGAATTTAGTTTGAGAGCACATTTTAACTAACCTTTTTTTTGTCGACATACGGGTTCATCGTAAGGATGATTTTGTTTGATACTGTATGGTAGATATACCCATATTTGGATATCTGGGTGATATGTTGTAGACAATAGAATTGTCTGTCTGTCTTTCTGTGTAACTTTATGTACGCCTATAAATCGTGTTCGGATGCTTGTTGCATCGTAAAATTAGGTAAGGTAAACATGAGTCAATACACCAATCATTTATAAAACTCCTCACCGTACTTTTCATACAGTAGAAGGGTGGATATAGGGAAAAACTTCTCAAAATACATGCTAAAATAGGCGAAATATAAAAATTATCCTAGAAGGACGATGAAAGCATATGTTGCGCTTCTAATTGTGAGACACAAAATTCGCGAGTCTCCGAAAATCACATTTTAAGGCCCTTAAATTAACAGTGTGTGTGATATTCCCAGAAAACTAACTTCGTTCTGATAAACTTATGAAGGAATGACACACCGCTAACCATTGCAACAGTAGCTCAATTGATAATGTCTGGTGTTAATATATAACACCGTTCGAAGGACGGGTACTTCTGCTAGTTATGAATAAAAGTCTGGTTGAATTAGGTTCTAATTTTGCCAAAACTTATCCTAAACGTTTGCCAGAAAAAGTTTAGCGATTGCCCGCTTTATGTCCTTCATGATATCATTGTCCAAACGCTATAGGTTATGTGGAAACTGATTTTTAACAAGTTGGGGAGAAATAAAATAAAATGTCTCTCCCTGAACCGGGTCATAGACGCCAAATAGCTCTACATATTAATGATTGGCATTCACTTTGAGTGGAGTACGAGCGTTATGAGGTCCAAAACCTAAGAAAATGATAATATAATTACTTAGGGGTATTTGAAGTACACTTACAGACTTAACATTTGGCACGGTGATCGGCAATAAACCAGGATTGACGAAAAAAATCCTTAACCAAGAATATACCTCTGTTTAATTCCAACCAAGATGAACCCATTTCTCTTGGCCTTTCTTTGTGTGACGTATTTGCCGATTTCTGATATTTATTTTCAAAAATTAGGATCAATTTGTAAAGCCTAACGTTACAATCATGATGACGATGATGAGGGTAATAATTGTTGTATTAAGGGGCTTAACATCTAAGTTATCGGCCCCAAATGATTTGGGTGATAGTGAAAATGAAACATGACTAATTGAAGCCTACAACTAAAACTAACTGTTGGCTTACAAACTAGAAGAAGAATTTTTAAACAAAAAGGAGATGAAGAATGAGAAGAAAAGACAGGACAGCCTTCAGCAGAAGGCAAGATATATTAGGAAAAGGAAAACAAGAGGTCTGACCCCGCGAAGAATGAGAGATCAGGAATATGAAAAAAGAGCCAATTCAAGCGGGAAAGACTCGCTAGACCACGGATATCCCGACGGGATGGGAAGAGAACATGACTTGACCAAGAGAGGCTGAAATAAATTGTGACAGTTAGGAGCCCGGCACAAGTAAGTGGAAGCAATTCTGGACTCAGCTGGGGTCCTGTGGTCGGTTACGTCTCAAAACTCACGAGCTAAAAATAGTAACTAATAGTATCAAATCTCACGACTAGAAACTAGTACAGTAGTTGAATTAACATTCTCATTAGTCTCAAAACTCACGACTCCGGAGAGCACGTGCCTGCGATGACCAAAGGATGTATGAACTGTAGGGTGACTCACACTGACCTTCAACCCATGTTTGTCCACCCAGTTTGAGAATGTATTGTTTAACAGGAATTATCAACCTAACCCAGACCAAATTCTCCAAGTATAACACTGATTTTTACTCAGTCATTCTGCTTGGTGTCATCTGGAAGGCCTTAAAAACTTCATTGGAATCAAGAAGGTCGTTATTTTGTGTTTGAATATAAAACGACAGACAATGGTCATTAGCAAAACAATTGAAATGCACCCAGTAAGCACGGGGAATGCTCATATCTATAAAATCAAAATGTTCTCGAAAGAAAACCTGTATTGTCCGATGAGCCATTATATATTAACACAAAATGTGCATTGGAGTGGAGTTTTGACTCCCGTGGTGCACTGGCTTGCTCGTGACGTAGTTGCACATGTAGCGAAACGTCTTGCAATGGCCTTCTCAGCGTGTGCCAGCTACGCGTCTTGGTGGTGTTCCTTTACCAACTGAAGAGCCCAATTGGTACACTGGGGCGAAACGCTAGCAATTTGTTGAATTATGCCGGACATTTTAGCCTACTTTCGATTTTTTAAATGGAAGTAGACTTATGATATCAACACAGGGCGAAAACTTGTATGTCTGTGTGTGTGTGTGTACTATGAATGTCTGTCCCCTCCCCCAATCAACTCGAACACGGTGAAAACGAATTGAACGAAATTTGGTACAGAGGTAGCACTAGCAAAGGGCACCTCAGTGTCGTGTTTTATATCGTCCATCTTGACGGAAACGTAATGGCGGCCACCCAAATATACAAAGGTAAAATCAAATTACGACTAACCTAATAATCTGATCTCTAGCAAATTTTGCAACAACATATGAATAGATGGCGAGCGTCTTTTGACTAATCTACGAGGTCATCAGCCCAATAGTTTGCAGATCGCGGCCATGTATGTGTGCAAATCGATTCCCCCTATTAATTCAAACACGGTGAAACCGAATTGAACGAAATTTGGTACAGAGATAGCACTGGCAGAAAGCACCTCAGTGTCATGTTTTATATCACCGCCATCTTGACGGAAACGTAATGGCGGCCACCCGAATGTTAAAAGCTTAAATCACATTACGACCAACCTAATCATCTGATCTCTGCTAAATTTTGCAACAACATACCTTTATGTGGGAAGCATCTTTTTGCCAAACGACAAGGTCATCAGCCCAGTAGTTTGAAGACAGCGACCATGTATGTGTGCAAATCGATGCCCCCTATCGATTCAAACACGGTGAAACCGAATTTAAAGAAATTTGGTACTGAGATAGCACTTGCAAAAGGCAACTCAGTGTCATGTTTTTTTATCGTCGCCATCTTGACGGAAACGTAATGGCGGCCACCCAAATGTTCAAATCTTAAATCAAATTACGACCAACCTAATCATCTGATCTACACCAAATTTTGCAACGTCATACCTTTATGTGAGAAGCGTTCTTTGACCAAGCTACAAGGTAATCAGTCCAAGAGTTTGCATATGGCGGCCATGTATGTGTGCAAATCGATTCCCCCTATCAATTCAAACACGGTAAACCCGAATTCAACGATATTTAGTCCGGAGGTAGCACTAGCAAAGGGCACCTCAGGGTCATGTTTTATATTGCCGCCATCTTGACGGAAACGGAATGGCGGCTACCCAAATGTTAAAAGCTTAAATCAAATTATGACCAACCGAATTATTTGATCTCTACCATATTTTGCAACAAAATACTGTACATTTTTGTGGGAAGCATCTTTGGACTGAACTACAAGGTCATCAGCCCAATAGTTTTCAGATAGCGGCCATATATGGGTGAAAATCGATTCACTGTATCAATTCAAATACGGTGAAAGCGAATTGAATGAAATTTTGTACAGAGGTAGCCCTAGCAAGGGGCACCTCATTTTCATGTTTAATATCCGTATAAAACTTGTATAACAAGCTACTACAACCAACATTCAATTATACTCCTGGAAAAGGACAAAGAGTTATAACAATACCCATGCATTTAGGAGAAAGCAGGCTATATGTTCTTTACTGAACATCTTGTTTATCATATTTTGTGTTAATATGCTCATATCTGCCAACCCTATCAAGTGACTTAGGTATCTATTGTGTAGGTCCTGTACAGAAACAAATGACTAGCGGCTTATTCGACAATAATAGTAATAATAATAATAATAATAATAATAATAATAATGTTATGTCCCTTTGAACTACTGCGGCTTTTAGAGACGCCGGGGTGCCGGAATTTTGCCGTAGGCGCTAACAATGGACCTTTTCCCATTCAGAGAACAACTAGCTTGGCTCTTGAGTTTTGAGATTTGCCCAAGAACAGAAACCGGATATAACTCACCTTTATTAACCCTCATCTTGAAATTCGTGAGTTATAAGACTTGTGAGTTTTGAGACGAGAAACCGTGCTCTCCAACCCACGTCATCCTAGTCCCTGGTGGGGGGGGAGCTGGACTATCCCACGAACGTCTCTGGTTTTAATCGCAACTATGATAATAACCCATCATTAGCCTACTTTCGATTTTTGCAAAACATGAAAGTAGTCTTATGAGATCTACACAGGGCCAAGAAATTGTGTGTCTGTGAGTGTGTGCGTGCGTGCGTGCGTGTGCGTATGGATGGAATTTGGTATGTCCCCTCCCTCCCCCCCCCCATCAATTCAAACACGGTGAAACCCAATTGAACGAAATTTGGTACGGAGAGGCACCTGATTGTCATTATTTATATCGCCACCATCTTGACGGGAACCTAATGGCGGCCACCCAAATATTCAAGATTGATAGTATCATGATGGCGGAATTACGAATCTTGCAAGTATTATAGCCAAACCGTAACTTACGATTCAACATGTCCTGGCTCTACCAAATACGCTCATCGTACATAGGAGGTTTAACCTGTCCTCAAGGAGGTGATCGGTAGGATATTAGCATTTTAAAATAGAATACTATTCAGCAGTAGTGACTAATATTTCAGGCTGACCGTGCCGTATCGTGCTTTTCCATGCCGCCCCGCTGTCAAAATGGCGGCTATTGTTTGCTCGTAAATCCGTATTTCCGTAAATTCGTAAGTTTATATTCTTTTAGGAATGCACTAAACAAAATAATACATACTAGTTGAAACCCGTCAAAACATGAAGGCCGGTGGGGAAATATTAACTGAGGAAGTTTCTTATATATACACGACTAGCAGAAGTACCCATTCTTCGAACGGTCTTCGGTATTAATAAACAGATGTTATCAATTGAGCTACTGTTGCAATGTTTAGGGGCTTGGAACCTGTTTGTTGGCAAAGAAAAATGATTACTTAAAATGTGCTCTCAAACTAAATTTACCTAACGTGTTCTTCCTGGCATGAAAATAAAATTGAAAACCTCGTAGACGAATCGCAATACACGTCACATACGAACTGACCCTAACCGTTGTGTCAAGTGCCCAACTACAGGAAGACCCCTTTTATAAATTATAAAGGCTTGTGGTGCATGAAAATTCAGTTTTATTTAGCCTCCAATGGCCCAAATTCCTAAAAACAGGAAAAAAAAGTCTTCTATTTCTAATCAGGAATTTTTGAAAATAATGTTGCTGTTTGGAGATATAATAGACCTTCGCACGTATAAGTCGTGTGAAAAAAATCTAGGGTACTCCTTGATCCCCTTAAGCGCATTGATGAAGTTTACAGTTTTAGTTGGTTCCGTGATAACCTTATAGCCATTTGCAACCTTTCAGAGAAATGTAATAAATTGAGTGTCATTACATATTCCAGAAATAGATGGAAAGTTGGATGCCATTTCTTGAGATACTCTTGTTATGGTTAGTGGCTCGCATTCCTTCTTTAGTTTATGAAATGAAATTAGTTTTCTGGGAATATCTAAGAAACTGTTGGGTTTAGAGCCTTAAAATATAGTTTTCGGGAACCCTTTACGGCTCTTGAGGGGCCCCGAGTTTTGTTTCTGACACCAAGGGTTTGAAAATGAGCTTTGTGTCGTCGTTGTACGCCACAATAATGATAATAATTAAAAGAATAGTAATAATAATAGTCAACAAGCAACCCCTGGCACTATACAGCCCATGACGGGCTAAGGCCGACCAAGCGACTGCTGCCCAGACATTTGGCCTGCAGATATTGGGGGGACGCGTAATCAGCGCGTCGGGTCCCCTCGGCCGTTAATCTTGGTATTCGTGATCGGGGTGCTGTCTCACTGTCAGACAGCTACTCAATTGTCCTCACGAGGCCGAGTGCACTCCGTTCCTTCCCTCACGTCAGTTTTTAAATCCCTGACGGAGCCGGGGATCGAACCCGGGGCCCCCGAGTGAGAGGCAGGCGCGCTACCCCAACACCACGGGGCCGGCAGTAATAATAATAATATAACAATATAGGAATAGGGATATAATAGACCTTCCGTACCATACCCGCACGTGTAAATCGCCTGAAAAAATTCTAGAGAACCCCTTGACCCCTTAAGCGCATTGTATGTATTGATGAATATTTCAGCTTAATTTGGATCCGTTATAACCTTATAGCCGTTTGCAAACCTTCACAGTAATGTAATAAATGGAATTGCATTGCTTCTTACAGAAATAGATGGACTTCTGAGATTCAGTTGCCATGGTTACCGGCATGCATTCTTTCATTAATTTATTAAGTGAAATTAGTTTTCTGGGAATATCTCAAAAACTGTTGGTTTTAGGGCCTTAAAATGTGGGAGTTTCGTTTCTCACATTGAGGGGCTGAAAATGAGCTTTGTTTCACCCTTCTACGCCTATTTCAGCATGTATTTTAAGGAGGTAGGGCCCCTTGTTGAGAGGTACGGAGAAGAGTTACATCAATGATTGGTGTCGTGCCTCTGAAGGATATCTGTATCAAATTTTACGTTGATCCACTCAGCCGTTGACGAGTTAAAAGGACAAAAAAAATTGTCCACAGAAAAACAGACAGACAGACAGACAGACAAAAATTTTATTTTTGCGCGCATCCATCATAAAACAGTCTGAAACCCGCAAATATCGCAAATTTCCATGGAAATTCAGTAAAAACAGACAAACTTTCATTTTAATGTATATAGAGATTACTTTTAGGCAATGTAGAAACTTTAAGGGCGTCAAAAGATTGCACTCTCGACGTTGCAACATACTGCTGGCCATGACTGAAAACGTGATGAGGTAAATATTGAGACCTATACGTTCGAGAGTTTCCCCTTGAGTATTGATTGTGTTAAAGTATGCCAAGCGAATTTGAAAATTTTGCCTCTTAAAAGAAAATGTTAGTGTTTTTTCGGATGGTGTTAAATCAAGTCGAAGGACTATGCCTATCTGCCTAATTTTAACTGAACTGATCATTTCCAAATCCAAGCAATATGGTTGCATTTAGGATCCCTTTGGAAGCGTTCAGATTTCTTTAGGAGCATAACTATGAGTCAAACGTTTGGACTATGTGGAGGCATATCATTTAATTCCAAGAAATTCAAGAATTATGCAGGAAACTGAAATAAACGTGTAGGTCTCAATTTTCCTCATCAAGTTTTCAGCCATGGTCAGCAGTATGTTGCAATGTCGAGAGTGAAATCATTCATCTTCAGTATTTGATCTGTTAATGTTCGTGTACTTTTTTGAACTAAGTTACTGGATAGAAGGTCAATGACTCATAAGTGGTCCTATGCCTTAGATTTATGACAAAATTCCTTAGATTTATGCCTTGAAAAAGAATCTTCCACTAACTACAGTACATTTGTGTGAAGCCAAAATTTTTATGTTAGATTATTTGATAACGCTATATTAGTTCCAAAGTTCGTCGCCAGGTGCTGGCTGCAATGGCATCTAGTATCCAAGTCCGCAGCTAGGTGTCGTGGACGGTAGCATTTGGTAGCAATAGTAGTAACTACAGTACTTGAAAATTTGATCGTCTGCAGTCCTTACCTGAATAACACACACTAATACAGCCATCACATTAATAACACCGGTTATCAGACAGATTCTACGCATAAACCCAAAGTACACGGGGCTACATGGCCGCATTATCGCAGCCCCTAAACGAAGGAACCAACCATTCGTGTAAGAATGTGAACTTCCGAGAAATGTATTATATCTTTCGCAGAGGTAAATTTTTGAGGCAAGGTATCCTCATGCGTGGCAAGTTTGGCTGGTAATTCAGTAACACTTGATTATCACCATCCACAGAGAAGTTGTCGCCGTTAACATGTAGCATAAAATCAGAAAATTCCATTTCACCTGGTTTCAATCGCGTGTTTTTATGTAAGTGGCGTATTTTGGAGAAGGGCCATAGAGAAGAGTATTTAATATAATTGTGAATAACTGTTTGGCGAGAAGCGTGCGACAGACCTGAAGTCTTCATGAAGAATAACTCTCCCACAAAAAGGAATAATGTCGTTACGTATCTCTTAGAAGTAGATTCTCACACATGAATGATTGAATGTTTGCCATTGGGGCTCCATCCCAAACTATTAGCCGAGCTAATAGAATATCATCAGCTGGATTTTGAATATTAAATGTAGGGGTTTTGCAAGAATCCACTTGATTTTCAGATCTAACTCGATTAGCTTCTAGAGAATCTAATATATACAACTGGTCGCAAGAACCGTCGCTTATAATTTTGGAATATAACGAAGAAATGCGATGATGTGCAAATCCATACATTTTAAAACAATATGGACCGTATGCATGTGGCACAGAAACATTGGTACCGGTACCAAATGAAACGAAGTTCATGGCATTGTTGTACTGCCGATTATTATCTCTGAAATTCCATGAGATATCATCTCCAGTGAAAAATAAATTGTTGCAGCCTGTCGAATATTTTATATTTAGTCAGATCAATTTTACCATTACAACAACAAAGGTCAAAGTAACCAAGCGTAGATTTCTCGCAAGAGAAATACAGTTCAGAACAATGTGTGCATTTGTTCCTTGAGGACCCTACACTGTATAGCATATAATCTGGAATTGCTTCTGAAATGGCATATTTATATTGGATTTTAAAAGTGGCTTCGTATTTTCCCCTGATTTCCCATTTTATTGCGGCTAATGTTCTTTTTTGTCAAATGGGTTTATATATAGGGGCATTTCTCCCCAAATTAACGTCATATTCAATAACACTATAGTGGTCTGCATCAACGCAGCCGCCAAATATTAAATGGCAAATAATACTTCTATAGTACGGTCAAATTAGGCTTCCAGACGGAAAAAATTAAATGACAACGAATTTCTTCAAAAACATGTTCTATAGGACCCCCTGAACATCCCCAGAAAAGTCGCCAAAAATCGGCTTGGGGAACACCCATAAAATTTCAAAAAACATCCGCCAACTTGGATTTTTCAAAATACTACTATAACTTATGGACGAAAAGTAGAAATATGGTGCGGTTTTCGCCAAAGGTTGTGTTCCGACTTTTAGATGTTGTACTTACTATGTAAACTCACAATCAAGTTGGAGACCGTCCTTAAATTTTTGGATTAAAAAAATGCTATAGCTTACGAACAAAAAGGAAAAACTAAATGCGGTTTCCCCAAAAAGTTGTGTTTCTACTTTTAGATGTTGTCATCATCATCTTCATTTCCCCTTTTCCAGTTGACACTGGGTGGGGGCAAATATGGTTCCACTCCACTTTGTTCTGTTGTTCCACCATTCCTCTTCCGACACAGTGTTCCAATCCAGGTTCCGTTTTGTAATAATATTCTCCACGGAGTCCATCCAACGCATTCTTGGTCTTCCTCGTCCTCCCTTCCCTGTCATCTGTCATTCCAGTGCTCGTCTTGGTAGCCTTACTTTATTCATCCGTTTGACATGTCCAAACCATCTCAATCTGTTTTGCTCCAGTTTGTCATTAATTTCTGTACTCCCAGTTCTGTCCATATATCTTCATTTCTCACTCTGTCCCTCCTCGTTCTCTGGACCATACTTCTCAGGAATCTCATCTCAGCTGCTTGTACTCTGCTCTCATCTCTCTTAGTCATTGTCCAAGTTTCTGCTGCATACGTCATTTTAGGAACATAATATGCTTTGTACATAACTTCTTTAGCCTTAATTGGTGTATCCTTGTTCCATACTAGTCCCCGTACCTGTTGGTAGAAAGCACTCCCGAGTTGTATTCTTCTGCTCATTTCCAAATCTAGTCTTCCATCTTCAGTCAGTTCACTTCCCAAGTATTTGAAGTGCTTCACCGCTTCCAATTCCTTATCTCCTACTTTGATTACTCCTTTTCCTTCTTTCTTATCTCTACTCATCACCACTGTTTTATTCTTCTCCATGTTTATCTTCAATCACCATTGCTTAATCTTTTCATTTATTACGTCTAACTGTTCTTGTACCTCCATCTCATACTCGCCCCAGATCACAACGTCGTCTGCAAGCAACATTACTTTCATCCTTGCCCTGTTATAGTCTTTCATTGCTGCCTTCATGATGTCATCCATCACCATTACGAAAAATAATGGTGACAACACACTTCCTTGCTTTAGTCCAGTATCAATTTTAAACCATTCCGATGTCCCGACTCTAGTCTTCACACTTCTGTAGCACCCCATGCACATTCCTTTTATCATGTCTCTCAGTTCCTTGCCTATCCCCCTATTTGATAAGCTTTCCCAAACTTTTCCTCTAAGGATGCTATCATAGGCCTTCTCTAGATCAATAAAAGTCATTACCATATCCTTCCCATATTCCCAACTCTCTTCAATGTTCTGTCTCAGAATGAAAATGGGTTCCACTGTTGACCTGCCCCCTCTAAATCCATACTGCTCCTCCTCTATTTGGCTTTCTACCTATACTCTAATTCCTTTTTCTAGGATTCTTTCCATTACTTTGGCAACATGCGAGATGATGGTGATTCCTCGGTAGTTACCACAGACCTTCCTGTCTCCTTTCTTGAATATTGGCAATATTATTCCCCTTTTTCAGGCTTCAGGTACTTTCTTCCCTCTCCACTCACTCCAGAGAAGTCTGTATGTCCACTGCAGCCCCACTGGTCCTGCCGCCTTGATCATTTCTATTGCCACTTCGTCGATTCCCACAGCTTTCCCCCATCTTCATCTTCCTAACTGCCCATTCCGCTTCTGACATAGTAATGTCTGGTTCTTCTTCTATTTCTTCCTCCACCGTTTTGGCTCTTTGCGTAACTTCTCCGCATGCCTGGCGTCTCACCTTCAACAGCTCGCTGAAATATTCTTTCCATCTGTCCGTTATCTCTTCTGGTTATTTCAATATTTCACCTTCTTTGTTTTTCACGAACCCAGTGTTCACCGTTTCTTTCCTTCTGCCTTTTATAATTCCAAACAGCAATTTCTTTCCACAATGTAAATCCTCCCTTATTTCCTGAGTGAATTCTGCCCAGCTTTTCTTCTTTTTCTCTGCAATTATTTTCTTGCAATCTCTGATTGCTCCTATATATTTTACTCTAATTTCTTCAGTCTATTTTGTTTTCCATTCCTTCCAAGCTTTCTTCTTTTCTAATACCTTTCCTTTCACTCTATCATTCCACCATTTTGTCGCCTTTTCCTGTACCTTTCCTAATGTTCTACCACATGTTTTCTCTGCACTGTTTACAAATGCACTCTTAAACTTGACCCATTCTTGTTCCACATGGGTAATATCCGTCCTTGGTATCCGTTCTTGCAATTCTCTCTTAAACTCTTCTGCAACCTCCTTTTCCTTTAGTCTCCAGACGTTAATCTTTCTTACCCTTTTTCTGGTAATCTCCTGACATTTCCTACTTTTAATTTTGCTACCACTGCCCTATGGTCTCCCCAAAAGGCTTCCACTGGCATGGCTGTGACATCCATTAGCTCTTTCCGATGTCCTTTTTCGACTAATACATAGTCCATCAGAGTTTTCGTTCTTCTATCTCCTCATCCATACCTCGTTATCTTCTGATTATTTTTCTTTCTGAACCACGTATTCCCTTTAATTAGTTGGTTCCGCTGACAGAAGTCCATTAAGAAATCCCATTCTGGATTTTTACTGCCATAACCATATGGTCCTAAAATCTCCTCACTTCCTCGTCTGTCTCTTCCCACTCGTGCATTCAAATCTCCCATTACTATTATTTCCTAATCTTAATATATATAATTCTTCGACACGTGTGTATGTGACTGAACTCCTCCTAAACGACTGAACCGATTTTGATGGAATTTGGTATGTATATTAGTGTGGGTCCATGTATGGTTTAGATTCACAATCCGACCCGGTAGGTGGAATAAACACAATTTTAGAACCACAATTTTAGAACCACAATATACAGTCAAAAACAGTCGTCATGGAAACCACTAGCCTTGGCCTTGGTGAAAACTGATGTCTTTGGACGGTTTGTCTCTGCACGTTAGAGCCACCTGCTCGCAACCTGTGCAACTACCGCCATAACATATACTCCGCCCGTGGCGGAAAGTTGTGTTTTATACCAAAGGTGGCAGTGATGTCGAATTCTACTGTTTGTCTCTGCACGTTGGAGCGTTTAAAAGTCACGTATGCGTTCATATACCGTTCATCGCATTGCTATGAGACTTGGGTGAGATGTTGAATGTACACCAAGGAAGGTGTTTGGCTTAGTAAATTATTTTACAATAGATAGCGCACGACTAGATTCAACAAATGAGCGACGACGCACGAAGCGTTTCAAGAAGGTCCCGTATGCGTTCAAATACCATTCGTCCGATAGCGATGAAACTTGGGTGAGATGTTGTGTACACTCCAGGGAAGGCTTCTGGCTTAATAAATTCATTTTAGAATAGGTAGCGCACGAGTATATTCAACAAATGAGCGACGACGCGCGAAGCGTTTCAACAAAATCCCGTATAAGTTTATATACCATTCATCGATTGAGATGAAACTTTGATGAGTTGTTGTGTACACTTACCTGAAGGTTTTTAACTTAGTAAATTCATTTAACAGGAGGTTGCGCACGAGGAGATTCAAAAAATGAGCGACGACGTGCGAAGTGTTTCAACAAGGTCCCGTATGCGTTCAAATACCATTCGTCCGATATCGATGAAACTTGAGTGAGTGAGATAGTGTGTACACTACAGGGGGAAGCTTCTGGATTAGTAAATCCATTTTACCATAGGTAGCGCACGAGTAGATTCAACAAATGAGCGACGCCGCGCGAACGTTTAAACTAAGTCCCGTATGCGTTCATATACCATTCATCCGATTGCAATGAAACTATGGTGAGATATTGTGTACACTTACGTGAGGGTTTCTAACTTAGGAAATCCATTTCACAGGAGGTTGCGCACGAGTACATTCAACAAATGGGCGATGACGCACGAAGCGTTTCAATAAGGTCCCGTTTGCGTTCAAATACCATTCGTCCGATTACGATGAAACTTGGGTGAGATGTTGAGTACACCCTATGGAAGGTTTCTGGCTTAATAAATCCATTTTATAATAGGTAGCGCACGAGTAGATTCACAAATGAGTGACGGCACGCGAATCATTTCAACAAAGTACCGTATGCGTCCATATACCATATATCCGATTGCGATGAAACTTTGGTGAATTGTTGTGTACACTTCAGTAAAGGTTTCTGGCTTAGTAAATTCATTTTACAATAGGTAGCGCACGAGTAGATTCAATAAATGTGCGATGGCGCGAGAATCGTTTCAACAAAGTCCTGTAGGTGTTCATATACCATTTATCCGATTGCGATGAAACTTTGGTGAATTGTTGTGTACACTCCAGGAAAGGATTCTGGCTTAGTAAATCCAGTTTTTAATAAGTAGCGCATGAGTAGATTCAACAAATGAGTGATAGCATGCGAATCGTTTAAAGAAAATCCCATATGCGTTCATATGTCATTCATCCGATTCCGATGAAACACGATAGTTTAGAGGCAGTTAACAGAAATTGAAAAAAAATATTGTGTATCCAAAAGCACTTCAAGAAACAAAGTCACAACACTTACTTTGATTGGCAGGACAACGTCTTTTGGGTGAGCTAGTCCTCTATATATTTTTCCACATCTTCTAGGAATTCTTCTAAGTTGTTCTAAGATGTTGTACTGAACCCGAGGAGGTTAGGCTGACTGGAATCGAACGTGGTCCTAAGAGACTGTGATCTCAGTATGAAGGTTCCACCAGGGAACGAACCAGAGATCTGTAGAGGCAGTTTCATGGTAAAAACCCCTCGAAACAAGTGTATATTTAATCACTGGTGTGATTTTGGTGCAATGACATTATTTATTAAAATAATGCAGGGAATAATGAGCAGATTATAGCATTATTAGACTACTTGGTGTAGGCTATACGAGGCTTGAAGCACGGAGAGGACAGAGTTGACATTTTACAAATTAGCCCAGAATTGTGGGTGGGGCTCAGTGGAGCCATGTCCATCTCTGTGACCCCATTCTGTCGTCTGCAGCAAGGGGGAGGCCTGAATAATGACCCAGTTATTCCCCGACGGAGAATAGATTTGAATAGTCGGAGGAGAGATGCCCAGGAAAATCATTGATTACTCGTGATTGGAGCAACGAATTGAGATGAGAGTTGCTCACAGATGAATCTTTTGGCAGGAGGCTAAGTTTAGAGTCTTTTACCTGCGAAATTGGGGCAGATTTAACGAAGTGCGGAAGGACTGTAAGACGACCATTGTGCGCGGATAGATTTGAGAATGTTGCCGGGGAATACCCGTAAGATAGCGTCCCACGCTATGGAGAAAGGAATTAATATTAATTAATTGGACGAGCGATTCCTTTGCACGCAGATAGTTTTGGAATCTGTGAAGAAAGAGGAACCCAATGATCATGGTTTGGAGACCAGATTCACGCTGGGAGAGGAGCCAAGATTTCGCGGGAAGATTTCGCTCTACTTTCAGTGAGAATCTGATATAAGGGAGTAGACCCTTGGAGGGACGCTCAGTTACAAGCAGTTACAACCAGAGACACTCAGTCGAAACCCAGTCTCGCACAGTTCAAGCTCAGTCTACGCGCAGTTCACGTGCAGTGTGCACCCAGTTACAGCCCAAGTAGCAGTCTGACGCAGTCTTCACGACGTTAGAAGTTACCCAGTTGTAGCACAATTGCAGTAAGTTGCAATCAGTATGCAGCAAGTACGAGGGCAGTACGAGACAGCATGTAAGCAGTGTACAGCAGTCTTCAAGTAAGGTACGAGCAGTCTTCAAGTGAATCTTCAGTCAGGTACAGCCACTTTGAAGCAAGTTCGTCAAGGCAGAACGCATGGCGGTTCTACTCATAATAGACGCCGAACAAAGACTGGTACATGTAAGTGAAGCATTTTATAAGCTTGTATGAATAATGGTCGTGCTATAGGCATGATCAGCAGTATGAACTATGCCGTGTTCAGTTACGAAGCACCGTGTAGGCTAATGGCAGAACTATTGTAAATAATTATTTGTGTAAAGTATTGGACAATGTTGAGCGCAATGTGTAAAGTATTGACTGATCGTATATGTGTAAATACGATGGTATGCGCTAAATGAAACTCTATGACGTGTTTGGTAATGTCATGAGAGTACCAGATGATAAAACTCAGGACGGGATCTAGCATATTTATGCAGCGCAGGACGCTTACTGTAGGAGTAAGAAATATAAAAACTGTTGGTGGATTCCGAAAGCAGGTAAACCAGACTTTCAATCAGGAGTTGTGGATTCCTTAGAGATGCTGTCAACACCTGCAATTTCGATCTTTGCTAGGGAATTTCAGCATTGAAAAGTGTATAAAGTGACGTGTGTTAAGTGTACAACATATGTAAAATATCCTTTAAAATAGTGATTAGATAAGTGTTTCATATGTGTGGGAGCAATAGTTTCCTGAGAGTTATGCAACGTGTCGTGTTGTTGATGAAAATTATGTGTTATAAAATGTGTGTTTGCAAGATGAATATGTCGCGTTAAACCTGCAAATGGCAGGCGACATGGAGAAATATGATTGGTTGGAGCCACCATAGACGGCTATAGAGATGTGAGTACCCCACAAATTATGGTTATGATGACGTAGAAATATGGGCCATTGCATGTTGTGATTCCGTAAAGATGCCAATAAGAATCAGTTTAGGAGGCAGATCCTCCATGTTTAATCTTTATTGTGTTGATTTTTATAGAGTTGAGATGTTAATTTGCATCATTAAGTGGAGTAATTATTCCCACTATGAATTAAGAAGGGCAATCAATTATGTAAATGTGACGAGCACTATTGTTCGGATTTTAAGACGTTTGGCTATGTCGGATATTTTGGTAAAGTTATGTGAGAATAAGAATAAAGTAATGATTTTTGGTCATTTATGTCAGTGAGATTAATAAGAATAATAAAGTAATGATTTTTGGTCATTTATGTCAGTGAGATTAATGGTAATAATAATAATGAATATTAAAAGTATGAATGAACATCAGGAAACAAATAAATGTTGTAAGCGAGAGATTTACGCTAATTGCAAGACTTATCAATCTAAGCAGTAAGATGATACAGTAAGATTACATTACAGTAATTAAGGAAAGACGTTTTATATCAGAATATTGCATATATTCAGTAATGATGCCAGTAATGAAAGAGCTTTTAGTGGATTGAATTTGCAGCTTATATGAGAAGCTTATAGAGTAAATTGTTAGATTTCTCTTAATAATATAGGTCGGAGGTCGTAGCATTGAGTTAGGGGCCAGATGGTCTATTCTACGTATGAAATCTCCTATGTTATGGGCATAAGTGGAGATATAATTTTATGGCAGAGTTGTAGTGTGTACCCTAGCTCTGAGGAAGGATATGAAAGTGTTCCGGGTTGGGATCCTGTGATAGAGACGAGGAGAACGAGGACACCTCGAAACTCTATGGTCTCCCGAGAACTTATTAATGAGTTATTCCGCTCGTGGTAGCGAAACTCATGGCGACAGCTGTAGTGAGCGCCTATATTTTACTTGAGACATCGGTCACCCGTCAGACTAATGCATTACGAACCCCGAACCTTCATGTTGAATGGAGCCGTGTGAGGCCAGTAATTATCGTTATATCCTATGTGTAGGAGTAATTAAAAAGCTCATTCAATACCTGCTTGCATAATAGTCAAGTAAGATCCTTTGGGATATATGTGTCGGTCAGACAACAGTATTTGTCTTGTAAATCTTTACTGCTTAGAGAGGAAAGCATTCAAAACCTTTAAGGAGGGTCGAGGTAATTGGTGGAACACCCATCCCACTTTCTATTGTGTGCGGATTCCCCTAGCCGAGGGTCTGCAGGCTAAACTCGAACCGTCAAGGCGAGTTGAAAGGGACAGATTTTAGACCCTGGTAAATGACATATGATGAAAGATTGTTATGTTGAGTAATGTAGCCATGTGGTTTAGGAACACATGGATAATTATAGAATATCCTGATGGTTCATTATTTTAGCTATCTGACGAATAGTTAGATGATGTATTTGTACTGTCACTGAAACCACGTTTTGAAGTTAGTTACCAGATGCCAATCGCCACGAGAGCGAGGTAATCTATTGCACCATCCGACACCAGCTATAACGTAACGTTTTATGTAGGAATCACATACAGCATGCAATGGAACCATATAAATAGAGGAAGTGGAGGGGTAGCTTACATAATTATGGAGTTGCACGTTGATTGCGGTGCAACGTCCGAATAGGTAAATGCATGCAAGCATTTGTTTGGTGAGAAGAGAAAAATCAAAACACGCATGGCACACATAATTGTTAAAACCAAGAGGTTTAAGGAATAATTAATTTGTGATATTAAAGAAGTCACATTGTATGACTGTTATGTTAATGTACAGTTTGTTTTGAAGTCGTAGGTGCATCAGCGCACTAATATATCTTTATGTAGTCCACATAAGGGTACAGCTTTATGGTTAATCTGATTTTATTATGATTTCATTTTTGTTTATTTGTGGATTATGGAAGTAAATTTTTGTTTGATTTGTTTTTATTGGTTTTGGGATTGTTTTTGTGTTTGAAGCCATGATTTTAATTTACTGAATTAAAGTTTTAGAATAGAGTTGTGCCTTGTTATTGTAGAGTTGTTACCTTATAGCCTCAAATCCAAAATATGCACTGCTCATTTGGGGGAACGGCACGCGCCTGAGACCTGATGCTAGCTGGAGGCAGCTGCATATTTACCATCGAGATTACTCACATGGGTACAGTACTTACTATTAACTCTTGATGTTCTACTTAATATTAACAGTAAAGTCGAGGACCGTCTTTAAATTAAATAAAAGACGTTTGATATCTTTAATTTTTGTAAAGAAAATCGATGTAACTTTTGAACGAAAAGAGTTTAGATTAATTTTCACAACTTGTGTACATCAAATAACTGGACATATACAAGGGGCAATGTCCCTAAATTAGAAAAAAACACGTCATTATTAACTCTTATGTTGCATAAACAAAATCTAATGCTCATAGCAGAGTATTTACAGTATTTGGGCAAGAACATGTACAATGGATTTACGATGTTCAAAGGTTACAAAAAATCATTTTAGCTAAAACTGGCATTACAAAATATTAGTACTATAAGCAACAATACACGAATTGCAGACATTTTACTTTGAAGGTAACATTTACTAACCATTGACACATATTAAGGCAACATTCATTTGTTTACAACTCGTCTTCCCTTTGAGGTTTCTTTGTACAGAGATGGCAGCGGCATCATTGGTTTCATTTACGGGTCATCTTCTTCCTCGTCATCAAAGAAAGTGCGTTTGTTCAGGCATGCATCTCCTGCACATACGGTGCACATGGTGGTACATGGGAGGCCTCCTCTCCTGCATTCTCAGTTTCTTGTGCAGTCTCCCTTGCATCCACACCATGTGGAGGAGACGTTCAGCCGCGGGCGGCAACGTAGACTGAATAGGAATGTGCCTTCCACATTCGAGTTTCCATCCCCAAACTTGCGGTGGAAGACGGTTGCCCTTCCAAGATTGAACCTGGTGGTAGACGCGCAGACAGTGTTGACGTGCCGCAGCGAAAGGCGGAAGGCTAGAAAGATTCATGACGAAGTTTGGTGGTTTCTTTCCCACGGTTTGGATGTACTTCTTAAATCGTGCTTTGTCAAGGCCCTCTCCTGGTTTTCCCCCGTAGAGCTTGATGATAAATTCGTGTCCTGAATCAAACAAAACATTGGTAATGTACAGTATACCGACTTCTAGTAGTCAGAGAATTAAAAGATCATACCGGTATTACAAGAACAAGTGCGAAAGGAAAGAACTAATTTACCTGCAGCTGCAATCGGGAGTCACATCTCTTATGATATTGGCCATCGGATGCAACCAGGTCAATTTCGGCGTCGATGCGGCATCTAACAATCCTACCCCACTCGTCGCCTCTTTCATCACAAACCGAACGGATAGCCTAGATTTTTCAGTGTACTCCACTTGACACACCCGGGGCTGACGCTCTGGATGTTTCTTCAAGTCTTCTCCATCAATATGTTCTCAGCAGTAAAGACAGCATTCTTTGAAAACGAAATCGGGAACTCTGCATCTCAGTACGGGCGCTGAAGCGACCGACTGGACTACTGACGAGGGCGTTGCAACTTTTCTAGTTCAATGACCAGTGTTGTATTTTCTTCAATTGCCGTGAACTTTCACCTAGTGATGACCACTGAGATTTTCTGCTATGCCGTGAGCCCGCTTTAAACTCTGATTTAGAATCGTGCCTAAGCCCTCGCTGTCAACGGGTTTTGTTGTTCTTCCACATGTTCCTCACAAAAAAATATATTCCAAGAAATCAGGCTTCTTTCTTGAAATTTATGGACGTTCCCCATCTTACATACGCAGTAATATAATAAACAGAAGTTCTGAAAGTTAAATTAATTATATAGACGAAAACAGCACCTTTTTATCACTTTTCGTTTAGGAGAAAGTTATTTTTAAGTAGATAATAAGTGATTTCTTCAAAATTTAAAGTCGGTTCCCGACTTGAATGTGAGTTTTCATAGTAGGTACAACACCTAGAAGTCTAAACACAACTTTGGGCGAAAACCGCACCTTATTTCTACTTTTTATTCATAAATTATGGCAGTTTTAAAAAAGATCCAAGATGGCGGGCGTTTATTGAAAATTTAGTGGTTTTCCCCAAGCGAGATTTTTGGCGATTTTTCTGGGGATGTTCAGGGGGTCTTATAGAACATGATTTTGAAGGAATTCGTTGTCATTTAATTTTTTCCGGATCCGGCCAAATTTTGCCATAATATGACTGTACTACTATTGAAATATCCACAGCATGGTTAGATTCATTGTTATGTACTCTAAACAAATAATCAATAAACAATAATATTCACTGATACAATGAAGTTCAGAGACTTTCATTCTCAAGTTGGTTGCTGATGAGAATGCCATGAGACTGATCGCCAAAAATAAAATCCCTGCCTGCAACAATTTTTGCAATTTGCTTGCAAACGCCGCTCAGGATGAAGTTTTTCGTTTTGAAATAAACAGCACGAAACTGCTCTAAATAAGAAATTTCCATCACCTGTTGTAGGACCAATCCATTGCATTTCCATGACAGTAAATTATGTAAGGGAGCATAGAATCACTTCGCCAACTACTGGAATGAGCATAGCCTCACTTCGCCAGCCACCGTAAAGGAGGGTGTTTTAGACAAAATTCACATTAACACAGGGAAGCCCTCTCTTAAGACTACATTCTGAGCAATCTCCCCGGATTACGGGTTCAACCCTGCTCTGACAAGAAATTTAATTCTGGTCTGAGGGCTGGAACGGGGCGCACTCTTGTGGCAAAATTAAGAATAGCAAGGTTCGATTCCCATCTCAGTAATCTTGGAAGTTGTTTTCCGTGGTTTCCCATTTCCACTCCAGGCAAATACCGGGATGATTCCTAACTTAATATCTCGGTCGTCAACTCCCCATTCCACACGGTGGGCGAGTGCATAGCGTGTCGGTCTACTAACCCCAAGATTGCAGGTTCACCCCTGGCCGTGTTAAGTGATTTTTGAAAGGCGGCAAAAATACGACACGCATGTCATACGATGTTGGCATGTCAAAGAACCCATTTGAATTCAGTAGGCCGATTTCATAATGGCAAAATTAATCTCGGGAGTTTCCGCCAACATAAAGTTCTTCATTTCTCTACTAGAAAGCGCTATAGTGTTCAAGGAGCTTAGCTATCTAACCTCTTTGACTTTCATAGTGATTCAAGGAACAACGAAATTCGACAAGCAAGGTACCCCTTGGGTGTCAAATTACAACGCTTGCACCCGGCAGCCGAGGGCATATGATATTATTATTATTACCTTAATTACAAATGCACACATCAATATAGCCATCACAATAACACAGGTTATCAGAGAACATTTTACACCCATACCAAAGTAGACGGGGCTGAGTAACCACGATGAATTATGTTCGCCCATTCTCTCATGGCGGAAGCGATTACGGCCTTTTTTATTCAATAATTTAAAAGTATATGGCAACGTAAATCGTGGGGAATTTCTTACTTAACGGGAAATATAAAAGTAAAATATGTTTAGACAATGCAACGCCAAGAGCAAAAAAGAATACGTGGGAAATAAAAATTCATGTCTAAGGTGGGATTTGAACTCTCTCAATAATGCATAATGAAATTTGCAGACTCTAACGCTGGCCTTGAGCCACCTAGGCCATGTGAATATTGTGCAATATTACGATAATTAAACAACGCACACCCTCAACTGACTGTTTAAGTTCTTCAAAATCTCCCTTATTTTATAATTCTATTCCAATGTATATTGTGGAACCATCATAAACAATATTTCGGACCCTTTTTAATTCTCATAAACAAAGATCTCAGTAAGAAGTGGTGGGATGCGCCATTTCGCTCGTGTAAAAAAGCCATTGTGCGCAAACGCGGGAGCTACAAATATTATATTTTTCTTTATTAAGGAGAATTCGTTACATTAGGGGAATTTTAAAAGGTAAGTATGATTAGGTTACGTAATACCAATAGCAGTCGCCTCCGTAGCGTAGTGGTCAGCATGGTTAGCTGCCGCCCCGGAGGTCCTGGGTTCGATTCCCGGCTCTGCTACGAAATTTGAAAAGTGGTATGAGGACTGGAATGGGGTCTACTCAGCCTCGGGTGGTCCAAATGAGTAGAGGGGGTTCTATTCCCACCTAAGCCATCCACGGAGTGGTTTTCCGTGGTTTCCCACTTCATCTTCGGGCAAATGCCGGGATGGTACTGCACCCGAATCCACGTGGTCTTACTTGGTGATATCCGAAGAAAAAAGCAGGATCGTAGAATCTGGAAGCCCCGGCTGAAATACCCCCAAGAAACCACCACCAAGGATCGACCATGGATAGAAATACCACAAAAATTAAAAAGAATGTGATAAGAAGATGCCAGTGGTCGATGAAATAAAAATGAAAAATAGCCCAAAGTGAGCTAACAAGACTCTTAAAAATTAATTAAATTAATCTAATCTCGGGCGCGTAACAAAGCATCCTGCAAAAGACCCACTGGTCCTCGTAGCACATCCTCGTTCGAATAGAAATCACTAAGTCATTCATAAGAATATTAAAAATTTAACAACAATTTGTTAACTAAAACCGCAGTTTCGTGAAGTGGAAACTCCACTGGACAAAAATATAAAATCTTATGCCTCTGCCGAAGCATGAAAAATATGTATAAGTGGCAACTGCCTCAACTAGGCCACACAAATCTGCCTAACGTCACATCATTATCATTGAAATTCAGAAAACAACAAAATTACACACAAAATATTATGTCATGATCGTAAACCCTTTTTGACAAAAATATGAAATACCTTATTCTATCGTAGCTATTTAAATATATACACCTAATTTACATAATTACATTTTAATTCTGAGAGTTAGTTGCGCCTAGAATTATTCATCTCTGTTACTTTCATGTATTCATATACATTTTTAGCCTACTTTTCACATTTTGCAAAAATGAGGAAAAAGTAGACTCATGAGATCGGGCAAATGTGTGTCTGTCTGTCTGTCTGTCTGTCCATCTGTCTGTCTGTCTGTCTGTGTGTGTCCCCCCCCCCCCCTATCAACTCCTAAACGGCTGCAGCAATCGAAACAAACTTTGGTAGGAGTAAAGATCTATACCTTAATATCTCACGGCCATGTTTGAAAATGATGTCAGTGCTACCACCTGCTGAAAAATCGCAATTGAAATTTGAGCTCTATGTTGGATATCTCGGAAGGTATCAATGAAAATTGAAAATTGGCACACGTATATATAATAATATTGCAGTTTAATTTCCAGGAGGCCATACATGGCAGTGTTGCCAAAATGATTATAAGCCTGCTGATAAGTCCAATATTTAAATGCATATAACTTCTAAACTATCAATTGGAATTCAACCAAATTTCGTATGTGCAATGTGTTCATAAACAGATATAACTGAGCGTATTCCTAAGATCCACCAGGGCTGCCAACTGTTAATAAATGCTCTCAAATTATTTTTTCCAAATACCAATATATCAGAAAGTATGCAAGCCGTCAACTTAAAACAATGCACACGTATAGTACCTGACATTCTGTATTAATTTGGAGTAACTTATATACGTCAGTGCTACCAACATGATTCTAAGCCTGCTGAGAGGTCCGAATTTAAATACATGTAGCTTCTATACTATCATTTGGATTTCAACCAAAATTTGTATGTGCTATGTGCACCATAACAGATACGACTATGCGTATTCTTAAGAGCAACCAGTGTTGGCAACTGTTAAAAAATGGTGTCTCTCTTTTTGTTTCCCTAATATCAATATATATTAAAATATGCAAGCCAATAGCTCAAAAATTTGCACACGTATAGAACCTGACATTCTAGATTAATTTCGAGTAATTAATATACGTCAGTGCTGCCAACATGATTCTAAGCCTGCTTATAGGTCCAATTTTAAAATGCCTGTAACTTCTATACTAACAAATGGATTTCATTCAAAATTAACACAACAAGAGATCATATAATTGCAGATTATTTCTGACCAATACATGTATGTCATTGTTGCCAACATGATTTTAAGCGCGTTGTTAGATCCAATGTTTAACTGCATGTAACTTCCATGCTATCCATTGGACTTGCAACCAAATTTTTTATTCTGTACCTTAAGAGACGGAAACAAGAATATATTCAGTCACCAGGGCTGCCAACTACAGTATTTCGAACTAATTAGAAATTTCTATATTACCAATTTAATTTTGTCATTATTCTAGATAGAGCCATATAGATTAATCAATGGCATGAATTTTAAATTTTAAGAAAAGTAGGCTCTTTAGTTCGTCACGGAACTTCTTGTTATTTATGTGGTTTCAATTTCACGTCTGTTCCGTCCTAAATTACAAACAATTAAGCTAATCGGACGTCATGTTATTAATTATAATGATTATGTTTCATTTCACTTTCTCACAGATATTAGATTTTCTTTCACTCAATATTTTAGTTATTAGTATCAAAAGTTTATACAAGTATTAATATTACAGTCTTTCCAATTAGACTCTGCTCTGAAAACAATTGTTGCTAAATTTTAACAAATTATTAACGATGTTGTTACAATACTTGTTTTCACAAATGTTGGATTCAAAATTGTACATTAGCTTTCCACTAGCTAAAATCGTGATTCAATTTCACGTTCAAAATAATACACCGTAGTGCACTCAGCAATAGCTCCATAGCTAATTCATTGCTGGAAAAACTGATATTGACTGTATATAGATGTCTAATATCTCCTAAATTGCAATTCAAATACGCAGACAAAATTCCATTATTACCATATTATCGCTCAACAGCTCTTAATAATTTCCAAACATTTCAAATATTAAACAAGTTTTTATACAATCATAGATAAATATATTGCTTCAAATTAGCCAAAAGTTAAAGTGTCTAGAATAATTTTTATCAGAACAGTGATAAAATATTGTATTCACAAGTTCAAATAGCTGAGTGAGAACTCGAACGATCTGTCATATCGATTATGACTTACATATATTTTAAACATTTACATCCTTTCAATGAATCTTATTATTAATTACATTTTCTCATATAAAGTATTTCTTTCAATATTTCTAGACCGACCACTGTGAAAAGAACGATTCAGTTTTCGCCTAATTGAAAATAATTCCGCCTGAGATCCTCCTCTAAGAAAACACGTCAAAACCTACAGCATGGTTTTCTTTTTCTTTTATTGTTAGATTAGTTTATTGTTATTTTGTTTATTTATTTAGGTTAGTTTACCATTGTTAACAAATTTATTCAGTTCGTTATCTGGTGATGTTGGCGTGTGATTCATTTTAAATATAAGGAATAGA
Organism: Meconema thalassinum; assembly: GCA_946902985.2. Taxonomy (NCBI): domain Eukaryota; kingdom Metazoa; phylum Arthropoda; class Insecta; order Orthoptera; family Tettigoniidae; genus Meconema; species Meconema thalassinum. The sequence continues at coordinate 63,225,310 of OX336390.1, read as the reverse complement.
GTATTGTGGATGTATTGTAGGCGAAGCTGAATTCCCAGTCCCCGAGAACGTAAGTAAAGGTAGGTGTGCCCCGTGTAGTTTGTTGTTGATCCACAATATTCTTGTAAGTGCTGTATGTAAATCCCTAAAGGCCATGTTGGAGCGATTTCTAATGTAGTAATAGGCCAGTGCTGTTAGAATTAGGCGATCGAGCTTGGGCAATGGATATTCCAACAGGCTACTTTCCGGATTTACGGGTACAGTATCTACTGTAAGGCCACGGCCGCCTCCATCCCTTTTCCTCGCCTATCCGTCCCAATCTTCCATCCCTTCCCATCCCTCATGAAGCCCCTGTTCACTTTGCAGGTGAGGCCGCCTGGGCGAAGTGCTGATCACACCTCCCCAGTTGTATCCATCCCAACCAGATATTCCAGGCTCCAGGATACTGCTCATAGAGTTCCCTCGCTGAGTCCGTGGGAACAAACAACCTAGAGGGTAAATTGACTAAATATAAATAAAAATACCAATAGCAATAAATAAGATTAAGGAAATAAAAAAACACCTGTCGGAGGTGGAAATCGAACCCCCTCCATTTCACGATGCATAAATTTCAAGTTTGCAACGCTACAACTCAGCCACCAAACCACTGGAAAAATAACGCAATATTATGTTACGTAAACATTATACTCATTCAACAGTCAGTGTAAATTCTTCTACATTTCTCGTCTATTATAATTCCATTCTAGTATATATCGTGGAAACATCATAATCAATATTCCCCTCCTTTATAATTCTTATAAATCATTATTACATTAAAACTCGGTGGACATTCGCCATGTCTGTCATTAACCAACGTGATTCTGCGCATGCATTTGAGCGAATAATTTTGCAGTTTTGTTTATAAATTTCAAAATATATGGTAACATATTTGTTTATTTTAAAGCCACTCTGCAAATATACAGGCCAAGGGCTTTCGTCAGAGTGCATTACGAAGTCAATCGGTTCAGCCGTTCTGTCAATCTCGCCGTTACAAAAATCAGCTTACTGTTTTAAATGTATAGATTAGTTGAAACCCGTCAAAACATGATGGTCAATGGTAAAATAATTACCGAAGGATTTCCTTATATACGACATTCTTTGTACGACTACTTTTTTGCACTATTGTAACTTTAAGGGCGTCGAAAAATCGCACTCTTGACATTGCAACATATAACTGGCCATGACTGAAAACTTGCTGAGGTAAGTATAGGTAGAGACCTACACGTTCGTGAGTTTCTCCTTGAGCTTTATTGATTGCGATACAGAAGGCCAAGCGAGCTGGAAATTGACATCTCTTTAAAGAAAATGGAAGGGTTTTGTCGGATGGTGTTAAATCAACTCGAGAGATTAGAGCTCTCTGCCCAATTTTATCTCCACTGATTATTTCCAAATCCAAGCAATTTTCATACATATTCTTTACAAATAATCTGGTTTCGTTCAAGAGCCCTTGGGAAACGTTCAGATTTCTGAGGAGCATAACTATGGCTCCAACTTTTAGAGTAAGAATATGTGGAGGCAAACCTCTTAATTCCAAGGAATTCAAGAATTCTGTAGGAAATTGAAGTAGCTGGCTTTCATCTTCGGTAATTAATCTGTTAACGCTGGTGTATGTTTTTGAACTACCGGGTATAAGTTCGATGACTTTCAAATTAATTTCATTGCAGTGTTCATTTTTTGGTGTTAGAAGGCATACTTTCGAGAAATTGATTATATCATTCGTGGAAATGAATGTTTCGCCGTAAATCTCAGTCACGATGTCATCGTGCGCTAAATTTCTGGGTGGTAGTTCAATAATATTTGATTCCTCGCCATCTACAGAGGGGTAGTCACCGTTACCAATTTTTAACAAAAAGTCAGAAAATTCAATTTCTTTTGGTTTCAACCGCATGTTTTTATGTAAGCAGCGTATTTTGAAGAAGGGCCAGAGAGGAGAGTATTTAATACAGTTTTGAATAATTGTTTGGCGAGAAGCTTGCGGCACAACAGGCAAAACCTGCCTAACGTCTACTCTAAGAACAGTAATTTTCCCACCAATTGGAATGTCATTACCCATAATATCTTTTAGAAGACGATTCACACACATTAATGAATCAATATTTGCCATTGGGGCTTCATCCCAAATTATGAGCCGTGCTAATCGAATATCGTCAGCTGCTTTGGAATTTAATTTTAATCCAGACACTGAACTCTCATTTAAATTTAGAGGAATTTTGAATGTACTGTGTACTGTTCGACCGTTGGGTAGCAAAACAGCGGCTATTCCGGTCCATGCTACTGATATAACATGAAGCCCTAAACTGCAGTACTTTTGTATTAAGTATCGGTAAACAAATATTTTTCCTGTGCCCCCGGCACCGTCAATAAGGAATGCGTTCGTGACAGTTGTGTTGTTATTTTGAAGAACGCTAGTGATTTCATTAATAATTGAAAGTTGTTCCTGGTATGCTAAGGACTTCAGGTCAGCCAAATCAAAAGGGAACACTGGCTCATTAGAAGTTTGATCGTTTGAGTGTGTGTCAGTACCAACAGGCAAGTTAAATGTTGGGAGAGAGAAACCATGCAATTGCAGAGTTTTATTAATATCTCTGAGAGATAGTTGATCAGCTGTATTTTCATCTTCAGGCTTTAAATAATCTTCACAGTGAGAGTTTTTGTGCATGTCCCATAAGTGACTGGCATTGCAAGGTCGATGAAATATGCATATGTAGGCGAATAACTGTCTCAGTTGAAAGGGCATTTGGAAAACCGATGCTTCCATCAAACAGCGTTGCCATTCTGAATCATCGATAAGCAAACCAAGCATAATTGCCATATCCTTATATGTTGGGCAGGTAACACCTTGGTGTGTTCGGAGATCCTCAAAGCTTGTGGCACCTACTATATGAAGTAAAAGTAAGCGCAGATGGTATCTTTCTGATTCAGATGGAGAAACATTTTGCATCCGACCTATTACCTTTTCGAATCTAAGTCGTTTTTTCCAAATGCATTTGCATTTATCCCATACATAATGAACGGGTGTTTCAGGATAAATATATAATTTTTATTAATGCAGCCAATGGCCATGTATTTTTCTTTTCAGGACGGGTCAGGGAAGGGATTATGAAAGGAAATCGGCCGTGGACCTATTGAAGGAACCGTCCCGGCATTTGCCTGGTAGTGAAAATGGGAAACCACGAAAACCATTTTCAGGACGGCCGATGCACTCCTAGTTGTTGGATTTTGGTTCAGCTGAAACCATGCAGTGAGTTGTGTACTTTTTAACTGAGCCCGTATTAATGCTTCGGAAGCATCATCGGCATGAAAAAATACATCTTGTTGGTCTGGTAAATGGACAGGTAACCGGGCAACAATGTGGGACTGTTCGTGCATGTTGTACCTAAAAATCCTGTATGCAGTCTCACTTGACCCAACATATCTAGCATTCAAATACGTAGAAACTTCGTCATGATGTAGCATTCCATCGTTTGCCGTGATTTTCAAGTTAGCGCAATCATGCCCCTTATAAACATATTTATGTATGTATTTGATGCTGTGTACACTTGCACAGATTTCGACGTTAATATGGGCCCGAAAGTACATCAATAGATATCGATTGTATGGAACAATGAACATTGGTGCCTTGTACTCGTTTAGTACATGATCTTCCATTTGTCACCTACGGTAAAGTGGATGGCCGTTCACATTCTCTTTAGGTTCTGGCACAAAGTCTTTTGGAAAACCCTTCTTACATCTTCCATCCTTCATGCAAATTGAATTGGGATTCAGAAGGCCGCAAGGTCCATGTACCATGTGTATCTTTACTAAGTTGTACAATGTTGTATTGGAAGGATCTGGTATTTCTGCAGAAACTGTCATATCAATATCATAGATTTCTCGTAATTTACAACTGTCTCTAACACAAACCAGTAAATGTATATGAGGTAAACCTCGCTTCTGGAACTCAACCGTGAATAAGAAAGTTTGTACCTCGCCAAAAATTTGCTTTTGATTTATTAAACGCAAGATTTCCTTCACTTTCGCATGAAAGACGCGAACAACGACATCAAATCTATTGTGTGCATTTTCATAAGGTTGGAGGCTAGTAGTAATTTCAGGCCATGATGGGTTGCAAGTGAAAGTTATGAAGAGGTCTGGCTTGCCAAATTTTCTCACAATTGCCATTGCATCCGGATAATTTTGCAACATATTTCGGGGACTACCAATAAAAGTAGAAGGCAAAATAACTATGCGACCAGCTATTAAACTTTCATTTTCAGCTCTAAAGTGTAAAGCATCAGCAAGACCGACGTAGGTATCGACACGCAATTTCGTTTGTTGATTGCGAATATATTTTAGTCTATCTCCTTCTATTCGACAATAATAGTCAACTATTAATTGTTGGGTAAGTTTACCTCCATTAAGTAAAGGGTTGAAACCTCCTGCGGGAGGACAACCTCGAATCGACAGCCTACACAAAATATATTCACGCATCGTCATGTTTTGCCTAACGTTCGTCTTACGGTTCCCTCCTGTTGGCAGTGAAATATGCCACCCTGTTTCTCCGCAAGGCAAGATTAAAACGTATGTTAATGGATCACAATGCAGTAGTGGTTTTGTAGGGGTTCTATATCCACCGCCACCGCCACCGCTGGAATACTAAAATGGCAATATCTCGCGAACCAATCAGGCTAGAGACTTGTACGAGGTGTCAAATTACTCAGGCGAACACTCCCTTTCCAATGAACAACATATCTCCACCCTAAACTAAAACCTACCCCTACTAGAGGGTGAAATTGAATTTTTTTAGAGAATCTCTCTTTCCAATTGCAACATGTGAGAGTTTGAACGCCGATATGGAATGTAACGATGTTCTGCAAACCAATAATCAAAGAGGGGCATGTTAGGCCTTGAGGTGAGAGCCCCTGTTATTGTTGACGAGCCCCCTGCTGTCGGGCCCCTGTTGATGGGTTATTGTTGACAGGTCCTTGTGGACGAGTCCTTGTGGACGAGTCCTTGTGGACGAGTCCTTGTCCCTTTAGACTGATCCCTTTGGACCAGTCCCTTTGGCCTGGTTCCTACGGACGAGCCCATGAATTTATTTATATTATGTCACAGGGTCAAAGTACATTTTGCGTGTAAAGCAGTGTGTTGAACTGACGTTGTTCATTACTACTATAATGGGATAACGATATGAAAGGAAAGTGACGAAATACATGTGAACACGTGTGAGATTACCTTATTACCGTCCTCCTTGTGAAACAAGTCACATCCTGTTTTGGTTCATATGTGAGAAAATGCAAGTTCATGTGTAATATGACCTAACACACAAGTGTACACATGTGCACGTGCACGATAAGAGCTAACAAGTCACAACCTGTTTTGACAGTGGTGATAATAAGGCTAGAGACATGTACGAGTAGTCAAATTACACCGGCAGACAACCCCTTTCCTATGAATAACTTATTTCCACTCTAAAATAAAATCTACCTCTAGTAGAGGGTGAAATAATAATTTTTAGGTAAAAGTCACTTTCCATTTGCAACATGTGGGAGTTTGTATGCCAATATGAAATTAAACTCGTTCCACATAAAATGCATGTATACAACTGAATGCCGCTATGATTTATCATTTTTTTGTTTTTGTTTTGTTTAACGAATGCGCAATTGTTTTTTTTTGTAAGAGGGCGGGCTTTTTGATAATGATTTATAGATACGTTTTTTTTACAAATTAACCAAAGATCCAAAAACTAATAGGTCATCGGCTTTTTAGTATCTTATGAACTAAGAAATCTAGGGACTTGTATGAGGGGTCGTTGGACTTGGGGTGACGCCCTGTTTTTGAATGTATTATTCATTTTTTGTCAAAAGGGCCTAACTGCACTTTCGTTAATATCTCGCTAACTAATAATCACAGAGGGTCAAGTGAGGTGTCATAGGACTTAAAATGGCCAACCCCTCCCCATGACTAATGAATTTACCCCAAAATAAAACAGCAAGGTCATTAACCTAAGATTTTATCAGCTAATAATCAGAGAGGGACAAGTAAGGTGTCACAAGACTCAGGATGGCCAACCCTTTTCCATGACCAACGAATTTACCCAAAATACCCAAAACAGCAAGGTCATTGACCTAAGATTTTATAAACTTATCAGTGAGGTGTCATAGGACTACGAATGGTTAACCCTTTCCCATGACCAATGAATTTACCCCAAAAATCCAAAACAGCAAGGTCATTGACCTGAGATTTTATAAACTAATAATCGGATATCAACATGTGAGGTGTCATAGGACTTAGAATGGTCAACCCTTTCCCATGGCTAATGAATTTACCCAAAAATACCCAATACATCAAGGTCATCGACCTGAGATTTTATAAACTAATAATCGGATATGGACATGTGAAATGTTTACAGTGAGTGATTAAACATAGCTAGGTAGTGATAGAATTATTGTAGGCTACATGTATGGTGACTGACAAATCTGGAACTTGTTTTCAGATCAAACTGCAGTACAGAGAAAGTATAGGTTGTAGGTATGGGATAATAAATGCCAAATGGTGTATCCGAAATCTGATTTATCGAATCAAGAAATAAGAGTAGACAATATTTAATTGATTGATTAAAGAGGATTGCTACAATCCTAAAAGTTGACTATATCGAACTAAACTGATCCAAGCTGAATCAAACCCAACTAAACCGAACTAAACCGAAGCAAACTTAATAAAAAACAAGCCAATGGTTTAAGTGTAAAACTTGTGGGTGAATGTGGTCATTGGTAATGTCAGAAAAAGAAAGGGATAACGCTCTACCTATAGAGGGTAAGGTAAAGCTAGTGCATAATGCTAATGCACACTCACAAGTACATGAAACACACACACAACTAACCTATACTGTTTTTATGGGTTGACTGTTAAAACTTGCTCAGTGGTTACTGGGACAAGATGGTCGCTACACACAACAAGCGTTAAATACTTGAGGCTAATAATCTACACACACACACACACACACACACTTGTTCTAAAGTAAACTGTCTTGCTGACAGTGCTCACACTGTAGGAAGATGACAGAAATGCTTGGCTAACAGAAATACATTCATTTCCGGTTGTCTAATGTTACCAGCTAACCATTTTGTGCTGCAGTGGCGAGCACATGTGCCACTTACACTAGAGATTTTAACTCGATTTCAAGCTCTAAGTCCTAGAACGAATCAAACTAAGAAAAAAAGGGCATGGTGGCGCAGTGGTTAAGCTGTTAGCCTTTCACTAAAGTGGACTAGGGTTTGATTTCAGGTTAATACGCATGTCATAAACATATAAAAAAGCAGAGATAATGTTTTAAACCGATTACACTCGTCTCTTTTCAAATTATTACTTGGATTACAAATACAAAGGTGGACTGGGTGTGATATACAGTTAATGCTGCCTATCGCACACTAGCTGTAAGGAAGCCATATGTAGAGCTATATGTAGAGAACTACCTAGCGATTTCATGAACTGGTATAGCTATGTCGCATAAACAGTGCAGGATACAATCCAGCAACTATAATTCGTATCTTGTGGAACAGAGAAAATGCACTTTTACCTTGATAGATAACAAATGTGTGCAGAGCAATGACCTACGCATTAGCCTACCAAGGGGTTATAACCACGAGGAGGAGGTGCGATTTCTATATTTTATTGTTTAGAGACATGGCTTTTGTAACCAGTAGATTTAATTGATTTAGTATTTTGTAAATATTTTTTTAATTGTAAATAGTTAATTTTTTGTAAATAGTGGAAACCATTTATTTTTGTGATGGTAAATGTTAAATGTATAATTAAAGTTCTTTGGGATGAATGTGCATGTCAATGATGTGTTTAGGGATAAATAGAGTGGTTGTGTGTTTGTTCTCAAAGACAGGCATGGTTGTGTGGATGTATGACTACACAGAAAGAGAGAGAGATAGAGTAGAAACAGCCTTACCTGCAGTAGTAATAGAGACCTCTATGTTTTGATTACACATAGACAGACTGTACGATCGCAATGGCCAAGCACTCACTTTAACACCATTTACAAAATCTTAAAATGAAAAAAATCATGTTTCGCAAATATGAACTTTTGACATAAATCAAATAAAAATAAAATGTGTAAACAACTAATTGGAAAATCCATGTTTCCATATCATGAAATTCAAAAACTTTAAACTAACATTTAAAAGAAATGCAAATGGAAAATTGACAAATTGTAATGTGTGAAATGTGAAAATGAACAAATGGCTATCATTATTTAAAAAAAATAAAAAATAGTGCTGTATGGTTAAGGTGTGAATCAAACCCTTCTTATTTTGGACCACCCGAGACTGAGTATACATGTTTTAGTCCTCATACCACTTTTAAAATTTTGTGAAAAAGCTAGGAATTGAACCCAAGAGCTTGTAGGGGGAGACAAAGGTTAGAATATGTTAAACAGATAGCCTTGAATGTAGGATGTGGTAGATATATAGAGATGAAACGATTAGCTCGGGACAGATAGGCAATGAGATCTGCATCAAACCAGTCAAAGGACTAAAGACTCAAACAACAACATGTACGTTCACCAAAATAATGTTGTGTAACGGTAAATGTTAGTCAACGAACAGTAATGCATTACTAAAACCGATGACACGATACCTAAGAGCTTTTCTAAAATGATTTTAAAAAGCCTTTAACCCTATATTGAACACCCAGTACACAAGACTCATAACTGCAATGTTATGGTAAAACAAAACAAAATCTATATTTCAAAACAAGCAAGTGGTTTAGTCAATGTATACTGGAAAAAGTTTTGTAAACACTCAAGTCCTCAAGACCAATTAAATTAGTAACTGTCAGGTTGGCCGAGTGGTTAAGGTGTTTGACTTAAGTTCAAATTTCTGTATAAGGAAGCAAGGGTTCGAATCCCTTACCTGACATAACTATTGCCTTAACATGGCTTGGCCACACTGTATTATTATGATACTCGGTACACAAACCATAGATATAGTGTATTGTTTAAGGCCACTCTCTTTCTGAACATAGTCAGAGACTGTTGATGGTTAACAATTGTATTAATAGCAGGACATGGGGATAGCAATTAAGAAAAAACAGCCAATACCCATACAATATTTTTATTCATTTAGTTTTTTTTTTACAATAGTTACACACTGAATACAACTTTTTATCTCTTTACCATTGTTTGATATAGATTTTAAACACAACGCTTGTTGTAGATCCTTTTACAACTTTCTCTAGGTACTCTTGTTCTTAAAAACTGGGGAAGCCGCAATGGTTTTATAGACATTAAACCCTCATCCTCTTCTTTTTCATCATCATCATCATCATTATAAATATTATCTTTATAATTATTATAGTCATTGTCACCATCATTATCATCATCATCATCATCATTCTCAACATCACTAGAACTATCCAATTCCTTTTTTTTTCCTTTTCAAAAGGAACCTCTTGAAGAGTCTGTGTTGCTTTTGATAGTGTTACGGTTTTATTGAACGTTGACAACTGTCCTAACATGACTTTTTGAGGAGATAAATGTTTTTTCACAAGGAAGTCACTATGTTGAGTAACACTATGTTTTTGTTGGGCTTGCTTTTTTTTGTTCTTTTGATCATGTTTTGTTAACACTAGTGTTTCATTTGGTATACCACATTGATGAGTACCCACACTTAAGACCTCACCATGTTTACCTTTTAGATGACCTAGACAATTTGTTGTTCTTTGTTTTGAGCACTGCCAAAATATGATGCCATTCGCATTTTCTCGCTTATAGTTATAAGAGTACCCATGATACAGGGCACGTGGTTTACCTTTATTGGTTATAGTATATTCCATAGTAGCCACTGACTTGTATAGTCGATCCGCCTACTACAAAGGTCTGAACACTTGTGGTGAAAGAATGATGTTGTGTTGACGTTTTATGCAGGATGATGTTGGTGGCATATGCGGGTGGCTTTTGTGGGTGGCTTATGTTGATGACATGTGTTGTTGGCTGATTTTGGTGGCTTATGTTGATGGTTTATGGTGGTGGCTTATGTTGATGGTTTATGGTGGTGGCTTATGTTGGTGGCTTATGTCGGTGGCTTATGGTGGTGGCTTATGATGGTGGCTTATGGTGGAGGCTTATGTTGGTGGCTTATGTTGGTGGCTTATGGTGGTGGCTTATGATGGTGGCTTATGGTGGTGGCTTATGGTGGTGGCATATGATGGTGGGTTATGGTGGTGGTTTGTGGTGGCTTATGGTGGTGGCTTGTGGTGGCTTATGATGGTGGCTTGTGGTGATGGCTTATGGTGGCTTATGGTGGTGACTTATAGTGGTGGCCTATGTTGGTGGCTTATTTTTTGGTGGTTTACGTTAATACCTTATTTGTAATGGTTTATTTGACAAGTTATTGATGTCAATGTATTTAGAGGATTTTTCTCTTGGTCTTAGAAAGTATCTCAACCTTTTTTTATGGTAGCATAATGCTTACCGCCATGTTTGTAAGCAACAACAACACACTAAAATTCCAAGAATCCTAAGTACTCTAAGGTTAATGATTGTCTCTCAACTCCATTCAACGTCTAGTCAAAAACATTATATATTTTTCACATTTTTCAAAAAAGGTAAATTGGAAAAGTAGGCTATATGTTTAAACTAAAAATCATATCAAATCATATGCTAACTCCAACACCTACGTCTATCCCACTCTCAGTCTAAAAATATAATATTCTTCAAATTTTTCCAAAACAGTATTTGGAAAGTAGGCCATATTTTGAAAACTAATCATCCTATAAAGTCATATATAGACTCAAACCAATGGCTTTTATATCCTTAATCGTAAGAACAAAATATGGAATTTTTGACATTTTTGTCCAGAAATGTTCACTTTAAAACGGGGCTATATTTTGGAAACTAGGAATTTTACGAGAAAGTTTGTTTAACGTAAATGACAGGTATTTACCCCCACTACCCACAAACCAAGTCCCAGGTCTCTGGGACAAAATCCAAAAAAAAGTTCAATTTGGAAAGTAGGCGATATTTTGAAAACTAATCATCCTAAAAAGTCATATATAGACTCAAACCAATGGCTTTTATGTCCTTAATTGGTAGAACAAAACTTAACATTTTTTCAGTTTTTCCAAAAAAGTCCAATTTTCAAAATTGTCTATATTTTGGGAACTAAGAATTTTACAAAAAAGTTCGTTTAACGAAAATGAAAGGTCTTTACCCCCCCTCTACCCAAAACATAAATGTCAGGTCCCTAGGACAAAAACTGTGCAGTAGTTTTTTTTTGGGGGGTCTATATCCACTTCCAACCCCCCCCCCCCACCTCACAAGATGGCGGCCATAGCTTAACTTAACCTAGCCTAACCTAACAAAATGGCGGCCGTAGCTTAACTTAACCTAGCCTAACCTAACTAGATGGAGGCCATAGCCTCACTTAACCTAACCTAACCTAACCTAACTTAACTTAAACCGACGAGGCGCGATCAAAAAATTTTCAAGATGGTGGTCATAGCTTAACTGAACCTGGTCTAACCTAACCTAAACCTACGAGGTGTGATCATAAAGTTCCAAGATGGTGGTCGTAGCTTAACTCAACCTAACCTAACCCTACGAGGTATGATCAAAAAGTTCCAAAAAGGCTGCCGTAGCTTAACTTAACCTTCGATTGAATCCTGTTGATTGTCCCCTTTTGATTGATCTCTGTTGATGTATCCCTTTGGACTGGTCCCTGTTGACTAGCCCCCTTTGGACGGGTCGTTTTTGAAGGGAGTCATTTTTTTAACGGGTCCCGGAGGACGGGTCCTTGTTGACGGGTCCCTGTGGGCGGGTCCCTTTGACATAATTTGGATATAATGCAGGGATCAGTCCAAAGGACCCGCCCACAGGGACCCGTCCTCCGGGACCCGTTAAAAAAATGACTCCCTTCAAAAAGGACCCGTCCAAAGGGGGCTAGTCAACAGGGACCAGTCCAAAGGGATACATCAACAGAGATCAATCAAGAGGGGTCAATCAACAGGATTCAATCGAAGGTTAAGTTAAGCTACGGCAGCCATTTTGGAACTTTTTGATCATACCTCGTAGGGTTAGGTTAGGTTGAGTTAAGCTACGACCACCATCTTGGAACTTTATGATCACACCTCGTAGGTTTAGGTTAGGTTAGACTAGGTTCAGTTAAGCTATGACCACCATCTTGAAAATTTTTTGATCGCGCCTCGTCGGTTTAAGTTAAGTTAGGTTAGGTTAGGTTAGGTTAGGTTAAGTGAGGCTATGGCCTCCATATAGTTAGGATAGGCTAGGTTAAGTTAAGCTATGGCCGCCATCTTGTGAGGTGGGGGGGTGGAGGTGGATATAGACCCCCCCCCCCCAAAAAAAAACTACTGCACAGTTTTTGTCCTAGGGACCTGAAATTTATGTTTTGGGTAGAGGGGGGGGGGTAAAGACCTTTCACTTTCGTTAAACGAACTTGTTTGTAACATTCTTAGTTCCCAAAATATAGACAATTTTGAAAATTGAACATTTTTGGAAAAACTGAAAAAATGTTAAGTTTTGTTCTACCAATTAAGGACATAAAAGCCATTGGTTTGAGTCTATATATGACTTTTTAGGATGATTAGTTTTCAAAATATCGCCTACTTTCCAAATTGAATTTTTTTGGATTTTGTCCCAGAGACCTGGGACTTGGTTTGTGCGTAGTGGGGGTAAATACCTGTCATTTACGTTAAACAAACTTTCTTGTAAAATTCCTAGTTTCCAAAATATAGCCCCGTTTTTAAATGAACATTTCTGGAAAAAATGTCAAAAATTCCATATTTAGTTCTTACGATTAAGGATATAAAAGCCATTGGTTTGAGTCTATATATGACTTTATAGGATGATTAGTTTTCAAAATATGGCCTACTTTCCAAATACTGTTTTGGAAAAATTTGAAGAATATTATATTTCTTGACTGAGAGTGGGAAAGACGTAGGTGTTGGAGTTAGCATATGATTTGATATGATTTTTAGTTTAAACATATAGCCTACTTTTCCAATTTACCTTTTTTGAAAAATGTGAAAAATATATAATGTTTTTGACTAGACGTTGAATGGAGTTGAGAGACAATCATTAACCTTAGAGTACTTTGGATTCTTGGAATTTTAGTGTGTTGTTGTTGCTTACAAACATGGCGGTAAGCATTATGCTACCATAAAAAAAGGGTTGAGATACTTTCCAAGACCAAGAGAAAAATCCTCTAAATACATTGACATCAATAACTTGTCAAATAAACCATTACAAATAAGGTATTAACGTAAACCACCAAAAAATAAGCCACCAACATAGGCCACCACTATAAGTCACCACCATAAGCCACCATAAGCCATCACCACAAGCCACCATCATAAGCCACCACAAGCCACCACCATAAGCCACCATAAACCACCACCATAACCCACCATCATATGCCACCACCATAAGCCACCATCATAAGCCACCACCATATGCCACCAACATAAGCCACCACCATAAGCCACCATCATAAGCCACCACCATAAGCCACCGACATAAGCCACCAACATAAGCCATCAACATAAGCCACCACCATAAACCATCAACATAAGCCACCACCATAAACCATCAACATAAGCCACCAAAATCAGCCAACAACACATGTCATCAACATAAGCCACCCACAAAAGCCACCCGCATATGCCACCAACATCATCCTGCATTAAACGTCAACACAACATCATTCTTTCACCACAAGTGTTCAGACCTTTGTAGTAGGCGGATCGACTATACAAGTCAGTGGCTACTATGGAATATACTATAACCAATAAAGGTAAACCACGTGCCCTGTATCATGGGTACTCTTATAACTATAAGCGAGAAAATGCGAATGGCATCATATTTTGTCAGTGCTCAAACAAAGAACAACAAAATGTCTAGGTCAACTAAAAAGTAAACATGGTGAGGTCTTAAGTGTGGGTACTCATCAATGTGGTATACCAAATGAAACACCAGTGTTAACAAAACATGATCAAAAGAACAAGAAAAAGCAAGCCCAACAAAAACATAGTGTTACTCAACATAGTGACTTCCTTGTGAAAAAACATTTATCACCTCAAAAAGTCATGTTAGGACAGTTGTCAACGTTCAATAAAACCGTAACACTATCAAAAGCAACACAGACTCTTCAAGAGGTTCCTTTTGAAAAGGAAAAAAAAAGGAATTGGATACTTCTAGTGATGTTGAGAATGATGATGATGATGATGATGATGATGATGGTGACAATGACTATAATAATTATAAAGATAATATTTATAATGATGATGATGATGATGATGATGATGATGAAAAAGAAGAGGATGAGGGTTTAATGTCTATAAAACCATTGCGGCTTCCCCAGTTTTTAAGAACAAGAGTACCTAGAGAAAGTTGTAAAAGGATCTACAACAAGCGTTGTGTTTAAAATCTATATCAAACAATGGTAAAGAGATAAAAAGTTGTATTCAGTGTGTAACTATTGTAAAAAGAACTAATTGAATAAAAATATTGTATGGGTATTGGCTGTTTTTTTTCTTAATTGCTATCCCCATGTCCTACTATTAATACAATTGTTAACCATCAACAGTCTCTGACTATGTTCAGAAAGAGAGTGGCCTTAAACAATACACTATATCTATGGTTTGTGTACCGAGTATCATAATAATACAGTGTGGCCAAGCCATGTTAAGGCAATAGTTATGTCAGGTAAGGGATTCGAACCCTTGCTTCCTTATACAGAAATTTGAACTTAAGTCAAACACTTTAACCACTCGGCCAACCTGACAGTTACTAATTTAATTGGTCTTGAGGACTTGAGTGTTTACAAAACTTTTTCCAGTATACATTGACTAAACCACTTGCTTGTTTTGAAATATAGATTTTGTTTTGTTTTACCATAACATTGCAGTTATGAGTCTTGTGAACTGGGTGTTCAATATAGGGTTAAGGCATTTTAAAATCATTTTAGAAAAGCTCTTAGGTATCGTGTCATCGGTTTTAGTAATGCATTAGTGTTCGTTGACTAACATTTACCGTTACACAACATTATTTTGGTGAACGTACATGTTGTTGTTTGAGTCTTTAGTCCTTTGACTGGTTTGATGCAGATCTCAGTGCCTATCTGTCCCGAGCTAATCGTTTCATCTCTATATAGCTACCACATCCTACATTCAAGGCTATCTGTTTAACATATTCTAACCTTTGTCTCCCCCTACAAGCTCTTGGGTTCAATTCCTAGCTTTAACACAAAATTTTAAAAGTGGTATGAGGACTAAAACATGTATACTCAGTCTCGGGTGGTCCAAAATAAGTAGGGTTTGATTCACACCTCAACCATACAGCACTATTTTTTTTATTTTTTTTAAATAATGACAGCCATTTGTTCATTTTCACATTTCACACATTACAATTTGTCAATTTTCCATTTGCATTTCTTTTAAATGTCAGTTTAAAGTTTTTGAATTTCATGATATGGAAACATGGATTTTCCAATTAGTTGTTTACACATTTTATTTTTATTTGGTTTATGTCAAAAGTTCATATTTGCGAAACATGATTTTTTTCATTTTAAGATTTTGTAAATGGTGTTAAAGTGAGTGCTTGGCCATTGCGATCTTACAGTCTGTCTATGTGTAATCAAAACATAGAGGTCTACTATTACTACTGCAGGTAAGGCTGTTTCTACTCTATCTCTCTCTCTTTCTGTGTAGTCATACATCCTCACAACCATGCCTGTCTTTGAGAAAAAACACACAACCACTCTATTTATCCCTAAACACATCATTGACATGCACATTCATCCCAAAGAACTTTAATTATACATTTAAAATTTACCATCACAAAAATAAATGGTTTCCACTATTTACAAAAAATTAACTATTTACAATTAAAAAAATATTTACAAAATACTAAATCAATTAAATCTACTGGTTACAAAAGCCATGTCTCTAAACAATAAAATATAGAAATCGCACCTCCTCCTCGTGGTTATAAACCCTTGGTAGGCTAATGCGTAGGTCATTGCTCTGCACACATTTGTTATCCATCAAGGTAAAAGTGCATTTTCTCTGTTCCACAAGATACGAATTATAGTTGCTGGATTGTATCCTGCACCGTTTATGCGACATAGTTATACCAGTTCATGAAATCGCTAGGTAGTTCTCTACATATAGCTCTACATATGGCTTCCTTACAGGTAGTGTGCGATAGGCAGCATTAACTGTATATCACACCCAGTCCACCTTTGTATTTGTAATCCAAGTAATAATGTGAAAATAGACGAGTGTAATCGGTTTAAAACATTATCTCTGCTTTTTTATATGTTTATGACATGCGTATTAACCTGAAATAAAACTCTAGTCCACTTTAGTGAAAGGCTAACAGCTTAACCACTGTGCCACCATGCCCTTTTTTTTCTTAGTTTGATTCGTTCTAGGACTTAGAGCTTGAAATCGAGTTAAAATCTCTAGTGTAAGTGGCACATGTGCTCGCCACTGCAGCACAAAATGGTTAGCTGGTAACATTAGACAACCGGAAATGAATGTATTTCTGTTAGCCAAGCATTTCTGTCATCTTCCTACAGTGTGAGCACTGTCAGCAAGACAGTTTAGTTTAGAACAAGTGTGTGTGTGTAGATTATTAGCCTCAAGTATTTAACGCTTGTTGTGTGTAGCGACCATCTTGTCCCAGTAACCACTGAGCAAGTTTTAACAGTCAACCCATAAAAACAGTATAGGTTAGTTGTGTGTGTGTTTCATGTACTTGTGTGTGTGCATTAGCATTATGCACTAGCTTTACCTTACCCTCTATAGGTAGAGCGTTATCCCTTTCTTTTTCTGACATTACCAATGACCACATTCACCCACAAGTTTTACACTTAAACCATTGGCTTGTTTTTTATTAAGTTTGCTTCGGTTTAGTTCGGTTTAGTTGGGTTTGATTCAGCTTGGATCAGTTTAGTTCGATATAGTCAACTTTTAGGATTTTAGCTATCCTCTTTAACCAATCAATTAAATATTGTCTACTCTTATTTCTTGATTCGATAAATCAGATTTCGTATACACCATTTGTCATTTATTATCCCATACCTACAACCTATACTCTCTCTGTACTGCAGTTTAGGGGCGTGGTGGCTCAGCGGTCTAGCTGTATGCCACTCACCAAGGCGGTCCGGGGTCGATTCCCGGTCAATGCATGTGAGATTTTCGAAGTGAAATGCCATGTCCTGTGGTTCGGATTCCACGTAAAAAGGAGGTCCCGTGGCTCATGATCTCGCGATTAACGGTCACGTTAAACTACAAGCTTCCTTCCTTCTGTACTGCAGTTTGATCTGAAAACAAGTTCCAGATTTGTCAGTCACCATACATGTAGCCTACAATAATTCTATCACTACCTAGCTATGTTTAATCACTCACTGTAAACATTTCACATGTCCATATCCGATTATTAGTTTATAAAATCTCAGGTCGATGACCTTGATGTATTGGGTATTTTTGGGTAAATTCATTAGCCATGGGAAAGGGTTGACCATTCTAAGTCCTATGACACCTCACATGTGGATATCCGATTATTAGTTTATAAAATCTCAGGTCAATGACCTTGCTGTTTTGGATTTTTGGGGTAAATTCATTGGTCATGGGAAAGGGTTAACCATTCGTAGTCCTATGACACCTCACTGATAAGTTTATAAAATCTTAGGTCAATGACCTTGCTGTTTTGTGTATTTTGGGTAAATTCGTTGGTCATGGAAAAGGGTTGGCCATCCTGAGTCTTGTGACACCTTACTTGTCCCTCTCTGATTATTAGTTGATAAAATCTTAGGTTAATGACCTTGCTGTTTTATTTTGGGGTAAATTCATTAGTCATGGGGAGGGGTTGGCCATTTTAAGTCCTATGACACCTCACTTGACCCTCTGTGATTATTAGTTAGCGAGATATTAACGAAAGTGCAGTTAGGCCCTTTTGACAAAAAATGAATAATACATTCAAAAACAGGGCGTCACCCCAAGTCCAACGACCCCTCATACAAGTCCCTAGCTTTCTTAGTTCATAAGATACTAAAAAGCCGATGACCTATTAGTTTTTGGATCTTTGGTTAATTTGTAAAAAAAAACGTATCTATAAATCATTATTCAAAAAGCCCGCCCTCTTACAAAAAAACAATTGCGCATTCGTTAAACAAAACAAAAACAAAAAAATGATAAATCATAGCGGCATTCAGTTGTATACATGCACTTTATGTGGAACGAATTTAATTTCATATTGGCATACAAACTCCCACATGTTGCAAATGAAAAGCGACTTTTACCTAAAAATTATTATTTCACCCTCTAGTAGATGTAGATTTTATTTTAGAGTGGAAATAAGTTATCCATAGGAAACGGGGTTGTCTGCCGGTGTAATTTGACTACTCGTACATGTCTCTAGCCTTATTCCCACCACTGTCAAAACAGGTTGTGACTTGTTAGCTCTTATCGTGCACGTGCACATGTGTACACTTGTGTGTTAGGTCATATTACACATGAACTTGCATTTTCTCACATATGAACCAAAACAGGATGTGAATTGTTTCACAAGGAGGACGGTAATAAGGTCATCTCACACGTGTTCACATGTATTTCGTCACTTTCCTTTCATATCGTTATCCCATTATAGTAGTAATGAACAACGTCAGTTCAACACACTGCTTTACACGCAAAATGTACTTTGACCCTGTGACATAATATAAATAAATTCATGGGCTCGTCCGTAGGAACCAGGCCAAAGGGACTGGTCCAAAGGGATCAGTCTAAAGGGACAAGGACTCGTCCACAAGGACCTGTCCACAAGGACTTGTCCACAAGGACTCGTCCACAAGGACCTGTCAACAATAACCCATCAACAGGGGCCCGACAGCAGGGGGCTCGTCAACAATAACAGGGGCTCTCACCTCAAGGCCTAACATGCCCCTCTTTGATTATTGGTTTGCAGAACATCGTTACATTCCATATCGGCATTCAAACTCTCACATGTTGCAATTGGAAAGAGAGATTCTCTAAAAAAATTCAATTTCACCCTCTAGTAGGGGTAGGTTTTATTTTAGGGTGGAGATATGTTGTGCATTGGAAAGGGAGTGTTCGCCTGAGTAATTTGACACCTCGTACAAGTCTCTAGCCTGATTGGTTCGCGAGATATTGCCATTTTAGTATTCCAGCGGTGGCGGTGGCGGTGGATATAGAACCCCTACAAAACCACTACTCAATGCATACTGTCAACATCAATTTCCTTTAAAACTCCCTGATTAGAAAATACGGCTATGTGGCGGTGTGAAGCCGGAGCACCGTCTGTTGTTTCAAAAATAGCTGCAATCTCTGAGGAGGCTGGGTTATTGTAACGTCTAGGATCTTCTTGAGGTTCATGGTAAAAGCGCATGACCAAATCTAACGGTTGACGTTTTAGGTAGATTTCATTATAAAGCTAACTATTACAATGGGTACCATGTTTCGACTTCCGGAAAATTTCGACATATCTTTGCGTTTCACATCCCCCAAACCCCAAAACCACCATCAGTTCAAAAGTGTATATATAATTTATGTATATGAGTTGCCTAGATGCAAAACTGTCCATGTCCACTTTTCAAAAAAAAATGAGTTGGCAACACTGGATTGTAGAGCTAGACTTATTACACATGCCTGAAATGCTATTTATGCTCAAAACTGTCCTTGTCCTATGAATACCAGCTCTCGAAAAGTGCGGTTGGATTCAAAACTGTCCATGTCCATTCATAAGTGAGGCTCAAAACTTGCCTTGTCCCTTTCCACCAATCGCAATGAATATTGAAGTCAGATGACTGATACAAGATGGCCGTCTTATGTATGTAAACATTGAGCCCTTGTGTGTGTTTTAACGTTTATGCTCAAAGTTATACGCACTGTTTTCGTCACAATAAATATGGAACATGTCAGTAATGTTGATCGAGGCATTCCGGAAACAACACCTGATCGTTCTAGGAAGCGAGTACGCCGTGAAGATCAGTGAAGCAAGTTGTTTCTATTCATCGCTGAAGGAAATGCGAGACAATTTTCTGCCCATGTCTTTCGACTGCCAAAGGAATTAAAATATCTGATCAGAGTGTCTATTACAGTAGGCAATTATGCCTATACAATCTTTCCATTGTAGTATGTTCCTCTAAATAAAGGTTAACCACTAATAATATCTTCATGTACACATGGCTTGAGGACGAAGGTAAGAGAGGGGCAAATGTAATATGCTCAGCTCTCTACCACTATTTATGCCATACAGACATGAGCAACATACTAACTTTGGGATTAATTGCCGATGGGTGCCCTGGGTAAAATAAAAACACAATAGTTGTCTAGATGCTGTGACACTGGATGTACAAACACGCAACAAGCGTCAACAAAATAGAAGTGAATTATCCCATTACTGGATATTCATTCATGCCTTCCGATATAATGATTGGGCTCATCAAAAGGCAACTGCGGAAACGAGAAACGATAGTTTCAACCATAGCATCTTGGAAGAGTATGGGACCCTCCACAAACTAGGGAGAGACTGGGAGATAGCTGACTGGAAAGGAGCCATTCAAAACGTCATCAAATCCGCAGCATCATTCCTCTTCCAGATAACAAAAGTAAAGAGAGTCATCATCAACATCCGTAATTCACGGAACGTTATTCACGTCCAAGGGGAGCCTAATTATAGGTCTGACATCAATGAACCAATGGGTGTATGCAAACGGGGATGACACTATAAACAGGTAAATCCGGGCTGCATAACAAACTCTCCCGTGACCATTAATGAAAAAAAAAACTGGAAGATGTTTCAAATCTCCTAGAGAAACACTATGGTGAGTCCTGGAGGGAGATTAACTCTCTGTTATAGTACATGAAATTATTAGGCTGGCAGGAGGGGATCAAGACATTGTTGCAGGTATGATGTACTAAGTGAGTGGCAGATTGTCAGATATTACACCTAGAACCTTTAAAAAATGTACAAATTTAGATTTATGTTCATTCCATATCCTCTCCTCAGAAATAAAAATTGAATACAAAGATTTAGATTTATGATCATCACATGTCTTCTCTTCACATAGTCCCTAGTCTGTTTCAAAACTGTCCATGTCCATTACAGTTGCATGCAAAAGTGGCCATCGGCAATATGAGATGCAAAAGTGTCCATGTTCATTTTTATTTTGCTTATATCTTGCAAGCATTGCGTTCCTGGTTTTTTGTCAATAGCTCAAGCAGATTTGTACTAATTCATACTTATTAATATGACAAACAGTGTAGGCTTATACCAATCCACCCAATAAAAACACATTTTCGACTTTTTATCAAAACCAGTTATGGAGGACATGGACACTTTTGCATCTAGGCGACTCATATATCTCTATATATATAAGAATGAAAGTTTGTCTGTTTTTTCTGAATTTCTACGGAAATTTGCGTTATTTACGCGTTTTAGACTCTTTTATGACGGATGCGCGCGAAAAGGAAATTTTTGTCTGTCTGTCTGTCTGTCTGTCTGTTTGTTTGTCTGTGGACAATTTTTTGTGTCCTTATAACTCGAGAACGGCTGAGTGGATCAATGTAAAATTTGGTACAGATATCCTTCAGAGGCAAGACACCAATCATTGATGTAACTCTTCTCTGTACCTCTCATAAAAGGGGGCCTACCCCCTTAAAATACATGCTGAAATAGGCGTAGAAAGGCGAGACAAAGCTCATTTTCAGCCCCTCAATGTGAGAAACGAAACTCGGGGGCCCTAAAGGGACCCCGAAAACCACATTTTAAGGCCCTAAAACCAATAGTTTTTGAGATATTCCCAGAAAATTAATTTCATTTAATACAATAATGAAAGGAAGCTAGCCGGTAAGCATGGCAACAGAAATTCACAGGTCCATCTATTGCTGTAATATAAGACGCAATACAATTCCATTTATTACATTACTGAGATAGTTTGCAAACGGCTAGAAGGTTATAACGGAACCAAACTAAGCTGTAAAATTCATCAATACATATAATGCGCTTAAGGGGGTCAAGGGGTACTCTAGAATTTTTTTCACGCGATTTACACGTGCTGGTGTGCTACGGAAGGTCTATTATATCCCTATCCCTATATTGTTATATTATTATTATATATATGTTTTTAGCGTATGGCTTTTAGTGCCGGGAGTGTCCGAGGACATGTTCGGCTCGCCAGTTTTGTAGCTGCTTCGAGACGGACACCCAATGGGTGAGCTACAAGTACCGTTGGGGAGGAAAGTTGGAAGGGAAGGGCGAGGAGTTGGAAGGTAGAGGCTGTGGCCTATAGTGAGGGACCAACCCCGGCATTTGCCTGGAAGGAAGATGGGAAACCACAGAAGACCATCTTCAAGGTTGCCGGCGGGGGGATTCGAACCTCCTCGCCTCCCGGATGTGAGCGACTGCCATTAGTCATGCCGTAACCACCACGGCTAACTCACCCGGTATAATTAATATTATTATTACACTACGGAAAGGAAGACCCCAGAGGACTGGAAAAAGGGAATAATTGTCCCGATCTTCAACAAAGGTAGTAGAACAGAATGCAGAAATTATCAGGGAATAAAACTGATGAGTCATTGTGCAAAGATGTTTGAGAAAGTTTTGGAAAGGAGAATTAGGACAAGGATAAAAGGAGGGATGAGGGAAGAACAACATGGCTTCAGAGCAGGAAGGTCCACAGTGGATTTGATTTTTGCTGTAAGGCAGTTACAAGAACAGCACTGTGAGTATGGAACAGATCTACTGATGGCCTTCCTGGACATTGAGAAAGCATATGACAGTGTATGCAGAAACAAAGTATGGAAGTCCCTGGAGGATAGAGGAGTAGAAAAATGGACTATAAGGAGGATAAAGGAGATGTACAAGGGAAGCGTGAGCTGTGTGAAAGTGGGAGGAGAGAGATCGGACTGGGTGGAACAGAGAAACGGCCTGAAACAAGGAAGTGCACTGGCACCGTTACTTTTCATTGTGGTGATGGATGACATAATGACCCGAGTGGCACAAGTAATTGGGGAAGGAAAGATGAAAGCAATGGTGTTAGCGGATGATTTGGGGAAACAAGGAGGAGGAGGTACAGGAACAGTTGGACGTGTGGGAAGGAATAATACAAGGATATGGGATGAAATTTAGCATAAATAAGAGTGAGATCGTGATCACAACAAGGAAGAAGGAAAGAACCACAACGGGAATAACCATTGGTGGGGAACAGCTGAAGAAAGTGGAGAGTTTCAAGTATCTGGGAAGCCTGATACAAGGTAATGGAAGAAACTATAGAGAAAAAATGAGCGGGGGAGACAGGCAGAAGCATTCCGAAGGAGTGTGAGAAGCATGTTATGGAGCAAGGATGTCCCTCAGAATAGAAAGAAGATCATATATCGGACGTACTATGCCCCTATCCTGACGTATGCCTCGGAGACCTGGGCTATGAAAGGAAGGGAGAAGAGCAAAATACAGGCCAGTGAGATGAGCTTCTTGAGAAGCAGTACTGGAGTTACAATGATGGACAGAATAAGAAATGAGAGGACCAGAGAATTAATAAAGGAGGAACCATTGCGGGATGGTATAGAGAAATCTAGGCTTAGATGGCATGGACATGTAAAACGAATGGAGGATAAGAGGATACCCAGGAGGATACACGAGACGAAGTGGGAAGGAAAGAGACCGAGAGGAAGACCGAGAGGAAGACCGAGAGGATGACCGAGAGGAAGACCGAGAGACAGGTGGCTGAAAGGGATGGAAGAAAGCGTGAAGAAGAGAGGAGAAGACTGGACAGGGGTGGAAGCTGAGAGATGGTGGGAAGATAGAAGACGTTGGAGTGGCCTGTGTTCCAAACAGACCCGGCCAACGGCTGGAAACTGTGCAAGAGGATGATGATGATGATGATGATACTACGGCCTACAACGACGAGACAAAGCACATTTTCAGCCCCTTGGTGTCAGAAAAAAAACTCGGGGCCCCTAAACAGTCGTAAAGGGTCCCCGGAAACTACATTTTAATGCTCTAAAACCAAGAGTTTCTGAGATATTCCCAGAAAACTAATTTCATTTAATAAACTAATGTAGGAATGCAAGCCAGTAACCTTGACAACAGTGTCTCAAAAAGGTACATCCAACTTTCCATCTATTTCTGCAAGAAGTAGTGCCACTCCATTTATTAAATTTCCGTGAAAGTTTGCAAATGGCTATAAGGTTATCACGGAACCAACAAAAACTGTAAAATTCATCAATGCGCTTAAGGGGGTCAAGAGGTACCTTGGATTTTTTCACAAGACTTAAACGTGCGATGTGTCGTACAGAAGGTCTATTATATCTTTAAACAGCAACATTATTTTCAAAAATTCCTGAATTGAAATAGTTTATTTTTTATTTTATTTTTTGGCTTTTAGGAATTTGGGCCATTGGAGGCTAAAAAACCTGAATTTTCATGCACCAAAAGCCTTTATAATTTATTAAAGAGGTCTTCCTCTGGATGTGCACTTGACACAGCAGTGTGGGTCAGTTTTTATGGGACGTGAATTGCATTTCTTCTACGAGGTTTTCAATTTTATTTTCACGTCAGGAAGTACACGTTAGGTAAATTAGTTTCAGAGCATATTTCAACTAATCATTTATCTTTGTCGACAAACAGGTTCCAAGCCCCTAACCATTGCAACAGTAGCTCAATTGATTACGTTTGGTTATTAATAACGACGACCGTTCGAAGAATGGGTACTTCTGCTAGTATATACACACATCAAAAAAAGTTTTGCATCACCTCGGTTCCCAGATCTCCGGTATATAGACGTTGACTGTGTATATTGTATCAAAGATACAGTCCCTTTGAATGTTCATAGATGTCACTAAAACTGCTCAAAGATGTAAACAACCATGCATGAGCAGGGCCTATTAGACGGAGGGGGTACGACAGCCGATCAGTTCCAGTCATTCCACCAGGACGAAGGTACGCTGCTCATGTTGTCTGTAGTTCTACCATGCCTAGAAGGTCAATACCGCAGTTCGATCGCGTCCGCATTGTTACTTTGTGTCAAGAAGGGCTCTCAACAAGGGAAGTTTCCAGGCGTCTCAGAATGAACCAAAGCGATGTTGTTCGGACATGGAGGAGGTACAGAGATACAGGAACTGTCGATGACAGGCCTCGCTCAGGCCGCCCAAGGGCTACTACTGTAGTGGATGACCGCTACTTACGGATTGCCGCTCGGAGGAACCCTGACAGCAATGCCACCATGTTGAATAATGCGTTTCGTTCAGCCACAGGACGTCGTGTTTCAACTCAAACTGTGCGCAATAGGCTGCATGATGCGCAACTTCACTCCCGACGTCCATGGCGAGGTCCAGCTTTGCAACCCCGACACCATGCAGCGCGGTACAGATGGGCCCAACAACATGCTGAATGGACCCCACAGAATTGGCATCACGTTCTCTTCACCGATGAGTGTCGCATATGCCTTCAACCAGACAATCGTCGGAGACGTGTTTGGAGGCACCCTGGTCAGGCTGAACGTCTTAGACACACTGTCCAGCGAGTGCAGCAAGGTGGTGGTTCCCTGATGTTTTGGGGTGGCATTATGTGGGGCCGACGTACGCCACTGGTGGTCATGGAAGGCTCCGAAACGGCTTTACGATACCTGAATGACATCCTCCGACCCATAGTGCACCCATATCGGCAGAATATTGGAGAGGCATTTGTCTTCATGGACGACAATTCTCGACCTCATCGTGCACATCTTGTGAATGCGTTCCTTCAAGATAACGACATCGCTCGACTACAGTGGCCAGCATGTTCGCCAGACATGAACCCTATCGAACATGCCTGGGATATGTTGAAAAGGGCTGTTTATGGACGTCTTGACCCACCAACCACTCTGAGAGATTTACGCCGAATTGTCATTGAAGAGTGGGACAATTTGGACCAACAGTGTCTTGATGAACTTGTGGATAGTATGCCACGACGAATACAGGCATGCATCAATTCAAGAGGACGTGCTACTGGGTATTAGAGGTAGTGGTGTGTACTGCAATCTGGACCACAAATGCTGAAAGTCTAGCTGTATGATGGTACAACATGCAATGTGTGGGTCTCATGAGCAATAAAACGAGCTGAAATGTTGTTTGTGTTGATCTCTATTCCCTTTGTATTTAAAGGTTCCGGAACTCTTGGAACCGAGGTGATGCAAAACTTTTTTTGATGTGTGTATATATGTGTGTGTATCAGTTTCTTGTGGACACGATAACTGGCGTAATTTTGCACCAATCACTTTGAATTTTTTACCGAATATATATACCTATAAAATCTCGTTCGAGTTCCTTACTGGGCTAAATCGGTCGAAGGGGGTGAAAATGGGGGGCTTTTTTCGGAAAAGTGAAATATTGCTATAACTCTCTTAATATATGAAATATCGAAACCGTTCAAAGTTCATACTATGTGTCGGATAAAGCCCAAAAATTTATGTTTGAAGAGTTTTTTTATAGCACCAACCATTGACCAAAGGGGTGGGAAAAAGTGGGTTTTTCGGGAAACATTAATCATATCACTCTTAATAGGCACAACATCAAAACCGTACAAAATGGACAATATTCTCCTAATAATTACCTAAAACGTTTGTCTGAAAGAATTTTTGATATGACCCACCATTACGCCAAGGGATGAGAAAAATTATTTCGGAAATATAAGAAAATGCCAAGAGCAACAATACTAAATTGATGAGGGATGAGCCATCAGACGTTGCCATGACAACGCACTTGCACGAGATGAGATTCAGAATTCCATCTAACTAAGTGTGAAGCAGCTTCGGTGACGTAACTGGTAGCATGCTGAACTTCTATGCACAAGGTCGCGGGTTCAAACCCGGCCAAAGTCGTCGGATTTTCTAAGAGCGCTAAAAATCCCTCAGTATGCTCTCCTTTGGAGGGGAAGTTGCAACGTTCGTTGTTAGTTGCTGTTGCGGTGGCATCTAGTAGCCAAGTTCACAGCTACTGTAGGTGTCGTTGACGGTAGTATCTGGTAGCAACATTAGGAACTACTGCTTGAAATTGACCGTCTGCAGTCCTTACCTGAATTACAGACTAATACAGCCATCAAAATTCACACCGTTTCTCAGACAGATTCTACACTCAGCCAAAGTACACGGGGTTACATGACCGCGTTGTCGCAGCCCCTAAACTGAGGAACCAACCAAAATCTCTGCGGGAGATATAATTTTGCGTGAGGAAGTAACAGACCGTTACATACTTACACATCAGTGTCGAAACCTTGCATAAGGACAGTGTGACCACAAGTATAAAAATGGACTCCAAATGACAAGAAGGTTACCGTCATCATAAGACAATAAAATGTTTAAAATATGCATAAAATGACGAAAAACAAAGTTAATTAATCTCTAATTATAAAATACTTTCTCGCAATAAATGAGGTCTGATCCTTCTACGAAAACCTGCATATTCTGCCTATTTTCGCCTATCCCCAAGTTTGTCCGGTGAAATCTACCTCCGCCTTCCGGCGTGCCAAGAGGACTTTTTCCCTTAAAGCCAATTCATTTTCTTCGCATATTTTTGAATGCATTGTCTTATACAGTTGAATGTAATGGTTACGCCCTTGCAAAATATTATTTAGAATATGAAGTGTACCCTCCCTGATGCAAGAATTTGCTCGACTTGCTAGTCTGATTTGATTAGCTTCTGAGCAGACTAATATATACAACAGGCCGTAACAACTGTCGCTTATATTTTTGGAATATATGGAAGAAATGCGATGATGTACAATTCCTGATTTTTTAAAACAATATGGACCGTGTTCAGGTGGTACGGTAACATTGGCACCAAAGGAAACGAAGGACATAGAATTGTTGTACTGCCGAATATTCTCTCTGAAGTTCCTTGAGGTATCATCATTTCCAGTGAAAAAATGTTGAAACCTGTCAAGTATTTTATATTCCAGCAGATCAATTTTACCATTGCAACAGCAACGGCCAAAGTAACCAAGCGTAGTTTTTTCGCAAGAGAAGAACAATGCAGAACAATGTTTACATTCGTTCGTCAAGGACCCAACGCTGTACGGCATAATATCTGGCACTGTTTCTGAAATGGCAGATTTTTATTTTATATTAAAAGTGGTTTCGCCTTTTCTCCGATTTCTCATTGTTTTGCGTCTATTTGTAGTTTCCACACGACCGGTTAATGTTCTTTTTCGTCGAATGCGCCAATTTACAGTAGGATTTATCCCCAAATTAATGTCGTATTCGATCACACTATAGTGTCCTACATCAACGGAGCCGCTAAACAATAAATGACAAATAACACTTCCATTGCCATAATCTACAACGTGGTTAGTCTCATTGTTATGCACTCTGAACAAATAATCATTAAACAATTGGCTTATACAATGGAGTTCAACATGACCAGCATAGTCACCGTGCAGAGACATAAGATTTTCATACTCAAGTTGGTTGTTGAGGGGAAGGCGATAAGACTCATCGCCAATAATAAAATCCTTATAAATATTCCAGTCAGCAACAATTTTTGTAACACTTTGCAAACGCATCTCACTATGACGTTCTTCGTTTCGATATAAACAGTACGAAACTGCTCTAAATAAGCAATTTCCATCACCTGTTATTGGTACAATTCTTCGGATATCCATGACAGTAAATTATGAAGAAGGGCATAGAACCAATTCGCCAGTCACCTTAATAATGGAGTCAGTTTTTAATTATATTTCCTGTGCGTGTCAAAAGTCGTATTTACAGAGGGAAGCCCACTCCTAAAGCTGGCAATGAATTATCGAGACAAACCGGCCCAGTAATTCTGCGTAGTCACTTGCTAGTATGCCATAGTTATCATACTCATCATACTAATATATAAAAATGAGATGGTGTGTGTCTTTCTGTCTGTCTGTCTGTCTGTCTGTTACTCCATAACGCAAGAACCACTGGTCCGATTTAAATGAAATTTTGCATGGATGTAGCTGATTTACCAGGTTTACATATAGGATACTTTTGATTACGATATTTTGCACTATTGAAAAATGGCGACTATTTTCATATTTCCATTTCAAATAAAAAGAGAACGCTAAGATATAGCAACCTTTTGATGGCACAACGAGCTTTAAAATTTAATTTTCTATCCGAAATGTCCTTATCACTTTTCGTGTATATCCAACGGTTAGCGAGTTAAACCTACATTTCTGACGTCACTACACCCTTTGGTTTAAAAATTTCATATTTTCATCATCATACTAATATATAAAAATGAGATGGTGTGTGACTTTCTGTCTGTCTGTCTGTTACTCAATAACGCAAGAACCACTGGTCCGATTTAAATGAAATTTTGCATGGATGTAGCTGATTTACCAGGATTACATATAGGATACTTTTGATTACGATATTTTGCACTATTGAAAAATGGCGACTATTTTCATATTTCCATTTCAAATAAAAAGAGAACGCTACGATATAGCAACCTTTTGATGGCACTACGAGCTTTAAAATTAAATTTTCTATCCGAAATGTCCTTATCACTTTTCGTGTATATCCAACGGTTAGCGAGTTAAACCTACATTTGTGACGTCACTACACCCTCTGGTTTAAAAATATCATATTTTCATCATCATACTAATATATAACAAGATGTTCAGTAAAGAACATATAGCCTACTTTCTCCTAAATGTATGAGTATAGTTATAACTCGTTGTTATTATCAAAGAGTATAATAGAACTATTCTTTGTTGAAGACCTTAGAAACGATTTACCTCTACCAAACGCCACGACCTAGATAAAAACTGCTACCATCATTGAAGAAAGAAAGAAAGATAAGAAGTATATCAAGAATGTTATGGATCTGGAGACATAATCGACCGGACTGGCGGCGTGGCTCAGCGGTAACGTTCTCGCTTGCTGGGCCCTAGGTTGCAGGTTCGTATCCTGGCGCAGTCAGCTGGCATTTGAGGGTGCACAAATGCGAGGGAGCCGTGTCAGTACATTTACTGGCACGTTAAAGATCCCCTTCGGGCCAAAATTCCGGCACCCCGGTGTCTCTAAAAGCAGCAGTAGTTAAAAGGGATGTAAAACCAATAACATTATTATTATTATTATTACGACCTGCCGTGGGCAACATCCAACTTTGAGTTGAGGCATGTCTTTACACGTCTGGTTGTGCATGGCTTTCACAACCCTAATTGAATTAACAAATCTTTCCATGACCCTACAGAGACGTGTGTATACAAACTATGTGGATATTTTCGATAATATAATCCTAACAGAGCGAGTGCATTCTAGCGGCCAGAATAAGAAACTTTTCAATAAAATCTGGAAGTTACCTTTTTGGCAGCTAGATGTCTCGAGTAAATCTGCTGGCGAATTATGTTTTAATTAAATATATATTTTACACCATAATGTGGACAATATAACGCTTAATAACATTTTCAAGTAACGCAAAATAAGCTGTTACAAACCCTTTAAAATAAAAAGTTAAAATGTATCGTAGTATCAACTTGTCATTCTTCAAATTCGATGCGCATAGAATGATAATGGTATAGTAATCAATGGATCCCCACGTAGACTAGTCGGGACATCTAGTGGTGAAATATCGAACAATATAATCCTAACAGAGCGAGTGCATTCTAGCGGCCAGAAGAAGAAACTTTTCAATAAAATCTGGAAGTTACCTTTTTGGCAGCTAGATGTCTCGAGTAAATCTGCTGGCGAATTATGTTTTAATTAAATATATATTTTACACCATAATTTGCACAATATAACGCTTAATTTTAAAACATCTGAGTCATTACAAAACAATAAACATATAACATTTCAAGCAAAAAACCTAGCTCTAATCGGGTTTGAACCATAAGAATTTGAGCGATAGGCTATCGCTCTACCACTGAGCTAATTGTGTCAACGAATATCGGTCTATTTAAAATGACTTACATAGAACTTGTTAGCAAATAATGATTTATACTAAACGATTTCATCACTGGAGTATATTATTTATATATAAAGCATTTCATACAAAGTTTATTTATTTTTTATCAGTACGCTATATTGCATTCAATACTCAAATTAGTGAAATATAAGTCAGGCACAAGATATCCGCTGCCATCTTGTCTAATTACTGAATCAGTTCAGCTTTTTAAAATCACGTCTGCACTATAGTATTACAAAATCAACTTTTAATTTCGAACGTGCCTCTTCCTTTAGAACAGTTAAAACGATTCTCGGCTCGATAATCGGAACTGGTGGGTCCCATGATATGGATTATAAAGTTTGCATAATTCGCACGGCCGCCATCCTGAAATGGTATGGCGGACGACCTTGTAGTTTGGTCACAAGACGCATCCTATACGAAGGTATGTTGTTACCAAATTTGGTAGAGATCGGATGATTTGGTTAGTCGTTATTTGATTTTACGTTTTGAACGTTTGAGTGGCCGCCATTCAGTTTTAGTAAAGATGGCGGCGATATAAAACATGACACTGAGGTGTCCTTTGCTAGTGCTACCTTTGTACCAAATTTCGTTCAATTCGCATTCACCGTGTTCGAATTGATAGGGGGGGACAGACATTCAGAGTACACACACTCACACACACACAGACACACACACACACACACACACACAGACTCACACACACACATACACACACACAGACAGACACACTTTTTTCGCCCTGTGTTGATCTCATAAGTCTACTTTCATTTTTTGCAAAAATCGAAAGTAGGCTAAAAATGAGATGGTGTGTGTCTTTCTGTCTGTCTGTCTGTCTGTCTGTCTGTTACTCAATAACGCAAGAACCACTGGTCCGATTTAAATGAAATTTTGCATGGATGTAGCGGATTTAACAGGTTTACATATAGGATACTTTTGATTACGATATTTTGCACTATTGAAAAATGGCGACTATTTTCATATTTCCATTTCAAATAAAAAGAGAACGCTAAGATATAGCAACCTTTTGATGGCACTACGAGCTTTAAAATTTAATTTTCTATCCGAAATGTCCTTATCACTTTTCGTGTATATCCATCGGTTAGCGAGTTAAACCTACATTTGTGACGTCACTACACCCTTTGGTTTAAAAATATCATATTTTCATCATCATACTAATATATAATAATAAAAATGAGATGGTGTGTGTCTTTCTGTCTGTCTGTCTATTACTCAATAACGCAAGAACCACTGGTCCGATTTAAATGAAATTTTGCATGGATGTAGCAGATTTACCAGGTTTACATATAGGATACTTTTGATTACGATATTTTGCACTATTGAAAAATGGCGACTATTTTCATATTTCCATTTCAAATAAAAAGAGAACGCTAAGATATAGCAACCTTTTGATGGCACTACGACCTTTGAAATTTAATTTCCTATTCGAAAGGTCCTTATCACTTTTCGTGTATCTCCAACGGTTAGCGAATAAAACCTACTTTTGTGACGTCACTACACCCTTTGGTTTCAAAATTTCATATTTCCATTTCAAATAAAAAGAGAACGCTGAGAAATAGCAAACTTTTGATGGTATACACGAGCTTTAGCATTTAATTTTCTATCCAAAAGGTTCTTAACACTTTTCGTGTATCTCCAACGGTTAGCGAGTAAAACCTAAATTTGTGCAATAAAACACGGTCAACACCGAGCGGTGCAGTATATCTCTACATATATAAAAAAGATTTTTTTTCTGAATTTCTACGGAAATTTGAGTTATTTACACGTTTCAGACTGTTTTGTGATAGATGCGCACGAAAATAATGTTTTGGTCTGTCTGTCTGTTTGTTTGATTGTCTGTGGACAACTTTGTTCCCTTATAACTCGAGAACGTCTGGGTGTATCAACGTAAAATTTGGTATAGATATCCATCAGAGGCACGGCACTGATCATTGATGTAACCCTTCTCCGTACATCTCATAAAAGAGGGCCTACCCCCTTAAAATACATGCTGAAATAGGAGTAGAAGGACGAGACAAAGCTCATTTTCAGCCCCTCAATGTGGGAGACAAAACTTGGGGGCCCTAAAAGCACATTTTAAGGTCCTACGTCCAACCGTTTTTCAGATATTCCCAGAAAACTAATTTAATTTAATAAACTAATGAACGAATGCAAGCCGATAACCATGGCAACAGATTCTCAGAGGTCCATCTATTGCTGTAAGACGCAATACAATTGCATTAATTACATTAGTGTGAAAGTTTGCAAACGGTTAGATGGTTATTATGGAACCAAATTAAGCTGTAAATTTCATCAATACGTAAAATGCGCTTAAGGGGATCAAGGGATAGTCTAGAATTTTTTCACGCGATTTACATCTGCGGGTGTGGTATGGCAGGTCTATTATATTCCTATCCCTATATTATATTATTATTATTAATATTATATTATGGCGAACAACGACGAGACAAAGCCCCTCGGTGCCAGAAATAAAACTCGAGGGTCCTCGAAAACTACATTATAAGGCTCTAAAACCAACAGTTTCTGAAACATTCCCAGAAAACTAATTAAATTTAATTTAACAAACTAATGAAGGAATGCAAATCCGTAACCATGACAACATTATCTCAAGGGGTGGCATCCAACTTTCCATCTATTTCATTAAGAAGCAATTTATTACATTTATTACATTTCTGTGAAAGTTTGCAAATATAAGGTTATCACGGAACCAACGTAGACTGTATAGTTGGATTTTTTCATGCAATTTTCACTGCGACATATAGTACAGAAGGTCTATTATATCTCCAAACAAGAACATTATTTTCAAAAATTCCTGAATTGAATCAGCATTTTTTGCGGCTTTTAGGAATTTGGGCCATTTGAGACTAAAGAACCTGAATTTTCATGCACCACACGCTTTTATAATTTATGATAGAGGTCTTCCTGTGTATGGGGACCCAACACAAGGTAGAGGGTCTGTTTCTATGTGACGTGTATTGCGTTTCATCTACAAGGCTTTCAATTCTATTTCATGTCAGGAAGTACACGTTAGGTGAATTTAGTTTGAGAGCACATTTTAACTAATCTTTTTTTTTTTTTTTGTCGACATACGGGTTCATCGTAAGGATGATTTTCTTTGATACTGTGTGGTAGATATATCCATATTTGGATTTCTGGGTGATATGTTGTAGACAATAGTATTGTCTGTCTGTCTGTCTTTCTGTGTATCCTTATGTATGCCTATAACTCCTGTTCGGATGCTTGGTGCATCGTAAAATTAGGTATGGTAAACATGAGTCAATACACCAATCATTTATAAAACTCTTCACCGTACATTTCATACAGTAGAAGGGTGGATATCGGGAAAAACTTCTCAAAATACATACTAAAATAGGCGAAATATAAAAATTATCCTAGAAGGACGACCAAAGCATATGTTGCACTTCTCAATGTGAGACACAAAATTTGCGAGTCTATAAAGGGACTCCGAAAACCACAATATAAGGCCCTTAAATTAACAGTGTGTGTGATATTCCCAAAAAACTAACTTCGTTTTGAAAAATTTATGAAGGAATTACAAGCCGCTAACCATTGCAACAGTAGCTCAATTGATAATGTCTGGTGCGTCTCTAAAAGCAACAGTACTTAAAAGGGACGTAACACCAATAAAATTATTATTATTATTATAATGTCTGGTGTTAACACCGAACACCGTTCGAAGAACGGGTACTTCTGCTAGTACTAATATATAAAAGTGAGATGGTGTGTGTCTGTCTTTCTGCCTGTCTGTCTGTCTGTTACCTAATAACGCAAGACCCACTGGTCCGATTTAAATGAAATTTTGCATGGATGTAGCTGAAATACCAGGTTTACATATAGGATACTTTTAATTTCGATATTTTGCACTATTAAGAAATGGCGACCATTTTAGTGACGTCACTACACCCTTTGGTTTCAAAATTTCATATTTCCATATCAAATAAAAAGAGAACGGTAGGAAATAGCAAACTTTTGATGGCACATACGAGCTTTGAAATTTAATTTTCTATCCGAAAGGTCCTTATCACTTTTCGTGTATCTCCAACGGTTAGCGAGTAAAACCTACTTTTGTGACGTCACTACACCCTTTGGTTTCAAAATTTCATATTTCCATTTCAAATAAAAAGAGAACACTAAGAAATAGCAAACTTTTGATGGTATACACGAGCTTAAGCATTTAATTTTCTATCCAAAAGGTTCTTATCACTTTTCGTGTATCTCCGACGGTTAGCGAGTAAAACCTAAATTTGTGCAATGAAACACGGTCACATCGAGAGGTGCAGTATATCTCTACATATATAAAAAAGAAAATTTGTCTGTTTTTTTTTCTGAATTTCTACGGAAATTTGAGTTATTTACACGTTTCAGACTCTTTTATGATAGATGCGCACGAAAATAATGTTTTGGTCTGTCTGTATCTTTGCTTGATTGTCTGTGGACAACTTTGTTCCCTTATAACTCGAGAACGGCTGGGTGTATCAACGTAAAATTTGGTACAGATATCCATCAGAGGCACGACACTAATCATTGATGTAACTCTTCTCTATACCTCTCATAAAAGGGGGCATACCCCCATAAAATACATGCTGAAATAGGAGTAGAAGGACGAGACAAAGCTCATTTTCAGCCCCTCAATGTGAGAGACAAAACTCGGGGGCCCTAAAAGCACATTTTAAGGTCCTACGTCCAACCGTTTTTCAGATATTCCCAGAAAACTAATTTAATTTAATAAACTATGAACGAATGCAAGCCGATAACCATGGCAACAGATTCTCAGAGATCCATCTATTGCTGTAAGACGCAATACAATTCCATTAATTACATTAGTGTGAAAGTTTGCAACGGTTAGATGGTTATTATGGAACCAACTTAAGCTGTAAATTTCATCAATACGTAAAATGCGCTTAAGGGGGTCAAGGGGTAGTCTAGATTTTTTTCACGCGATTTACATCTGCGGGTGTGGTATGGCAGGTCTATTATATCCATATCCCTATGTTATATTATTATTA
Organism: Meconema thalassinum; assembly: GCA_946902985.2. Classification (NCBI taxonomy): domain Eukaryota; kingdom Metazoa; phylum Arthropoda; class Insecta; order Orthoptera; family Tettigoniidae; genus Meconema; species Meconema thalassinum. Next base: position 63,189,305 of record OX336390.1, on the reverse strand, counting down.
GTAGTATTATATTATGGCGTACAACGACGAGACAAAGCCCCTCGGTGCCAGAAATAAAACTCGAGGGTCTTCGAAAACTACATTATAAGGCTCTAAAACCAACAGTTTCTGAAACATTCCCAGAAAACTAATTAAGTTTAATTTAACAAACTAATGAAGGAATGCAAATCGGTAACCATGACAACATTATCTCAAGGGGTGGCATCCAACTTTCCATCTATTTCAGTAAGAAGCAATTTATTACATTTGTTACATTTCTGTGAAAGTTTGCAAATATAAGGTTATCACGGAACCAACGTAGACTGTATAATTCATCAATGCAATTAAGGGGGTCAAGGGGCAACCTAGGATTTTTTCATGCAATTTTCACGTGCGACATATAGTGCAGAAGTTCTATTATATCTCCAAACAACAACATTATTTTCAAAAATTCCTGAATTGAATCTGCATTTTTTGCGGCTTACGGAATTTGGGCCATTTGAGACTAAAGAACCTGAATTTTCATGCACCACAAGCTTTTATAATTTATGAAAGAGGTCTTCCTGTGTATGGGGACCCAACACAACGTAGAGGGTCAGTTTTTATGTGACGTGTATTGCGTTTCATCTACAAGGCTTTCAATTCTATTTCATGTCAGGAAGTACACGTCAGGTGAATTTAGTTTGAGAACACATTTCAACTAACCTTTTTTCCTTTTTTTTGTCGACATACGGGTTCATCGTAAGGATGATTTTCTTTGATACAGATTGGTAGATATACCCATATTAGGATTTCTGGGTGATATGTTGTAGACAATAGTATTGTCTGTCTGTCTTTCTGTGTATCCTTATGTACGCCTATAACTCATGTTCGGATGCTTGGTGCATCGTAAAATTAGGTATGGTAAACATGAGTCAATACACCAATCATTTATAAAACTTTTCACCGTTCATTTCATACAGTAGAAGGGTGGATATAGGGAAAAACTTCTCAAAATACATGCTAAAATAGGCGAAATATAAAAATTATCCTAGAAGGACGACCAAAGCATATGTTGCACTTCTCAATGTGAGACACAAAATTCGCGAGTCTATAAAGGGTCTCCGAAAACCACATTATAAGGCCCTTAAATTAACAGTGTGGGTGATATTCCCAGATCACTAACTTCGTTTTGATAAACTTATGAAGGAATGACAAGCCGCTGACCATTGCAACAGTAGCTCAATTGTTAATGTCTGGTGCGTCTCTAAAAGCAACAGTACTTAAAAGGGACGTAACACCAATAACATTATTATTATTATTATTATGTCTGGTGTTAACACCGAACACCGTTCGAAGAACGGGTACTTCTGCTAGTACTAATATATAAAAATGAGATGGTGTGTGTCTGTCTTTCTGTCTGTCTGTCTGTCTGTTACCTAATAACGCAAGAACCACTGGTCCGATTTAAATGAAATTTTGCATGGATGTAGCTGAAATACTAGGTTTACATATAGGATACTTTTAATTTCGATATTTTGCACTATTAAGAAATGGCGACCATTTTATTGACGTCACTACACCCTTTGGTTTCAAAATTTCATATTTCCATATCAAATAAAAAGAGAACGGTAGGAAATAGCAAACTTTTGATGGCACATACGAGCTTTGAAATTTAATTTCCTATCCGAAAGGTCCTTATCACTTTTCGTGTATCGCCAACGGTTAGCGAGTAAAACCTACATTTGTGACGTCACTACACCCTTTGGTTTCAAAATTTCATATTTCCATTTCAAATAAAAAGAGAACGCTAAGAAATAGCAAACTTTTGATGGTATACACGAGCTTTAGCATTTAATTTTCTATCCAAAAGGTTCTTATCACTTTTCGTGTATCTCCGACGGTTAGCGAGTATAACCTAAATTTGTGCAATAAAACACGGTCAACACTGAGCGGTGCAGTATATCTCTATATATATAAATAGACAATTTGTCTGTTTTTTTTTCTGAATTTCTACGGAAATTTGAGTTATTTACACGTTTCAGACTGTTTTATGATAGATGCGCAAGAAAATAATGTTTTGGTCTGTCTGTTTGTTTGATTGTCTGTGGACTAATTTGTTCCCTTATAACTCGAGAACGGCTGGGTGTATCAACGTAAAATTTGGTACAGATATCCATCCGAGGCACGACACTAATCATTGATGTAACCCTTCTCCGTACCTCTCATAAAAGGGGGTCTACCCCCTTAAAATGCATGCTGAAATAGGAGTAGAAGGACGAGACAAAAATCATTTTCAGCCCCTCGTTGTGAGAGACAAAACTCGGGGGCCCTGAAGGGTCCCCGAAATCCACATTTTAAGGCCCTAAAACCAAGCGTTTTTGAGATATTCCCAGAAAACTAATTTCATTTAATAAAGTAATGAACGAATACAAGCCGTAAACCATGGCAACAGATTCTCAGAGGTCCATCTATTTCTGTAAGACGCAATGCAATTCCATTAATTACATTGGTGAGAAAGTTTGCAAACGTCTAGAAGGTTATCACGGAACCAAATTAAGCTGTAGAATTCATCAATACGTATAATGCGCTTAAGGGGGCAAGGGGTACAATAAAAAAAATTCACGCGATTTACACCTCCGCGTGTGGTACGGCAGGTCTATTATATTCCTATCCCTATATTATATTATTATTATTATTATATTATGGCGTACAACGCGGAGACAAAGCCCCCTCGGTGCCAGAAACAAAACTTGGGGACCCTAAAGGGTCCTCGAAAACTACATTATAAGGCCCTAAAACCAAAAGTATCTGAAATATTCCCAGAAAACTAATTTAATTTAACAAACTAATGAAGGAATGGAAATCGGTAACCATGACAACATTATCTCAAAGGGTGGCATCCAACTTTCCATCTATTTCTGTAAGAAGTAATGTCACTCTATTTATTCACATTTCTGTGAAAGTTTGCAAATGGCTATACGGTTATCACGGAACCAACGTAGACTGTATAATTCATCAATGCAATTAAGGGGGTCAAGGGGTAACCTAGATTTTTTTCATGCAATTTTCAAGTGCGACATATAGTACAGAAGGACTATTATATCTCCAAACATTTGCAAAGTGAAATGCCATGCCCTGTGGTTCAGATTCCACGTAAAATGGAGGTCCCGTGGCTTATGATCTCGCGATTAATGGTCACGTAAAACTAAAATCATCCTTTATATCTCCAAACAGAAACATTATTTTCAAAAATTCCTGAGTTGAATCAGCATTTTTTGCGGCTTTTAGGAATTTGGGCCATTTGAGACTAAAGAACCTGAATTTTCATGCACCAAAAGCCTTTATAATTTATGAAAGAGGTCTTCCTGTGTATGTGGACCTAAGACAACGTAGATGGTCATTATTTATGTGAGGTGTATTGCGTTTCGTCTACAAGTCTTTCAATTCAATTTCACGTCAAGAAGTACAAGTTAGGTGAATTTAGTTTGAGAGCAAATTTTAACTAATTTTTCTTTTGTAGACATACGGGTTCATCGTAAGGATGATTTTGTTTGATACTGTATGGCAGATATACCCATATTTGGATATCTGGGTGATATGTTGTAGACAATAGAATTGTCTGTCTGTCTTTCTGTGTATCTTTATGTACGCCTATAAATCGTGTTCGTAGGCGTGGTGCATCGTAAAATTAGGTATGGTAAACATGAGTCAATACACCAATCATTTATAAAACTCCTCACCGTACTTTTCAAACAGTAGAAGGGTGGATATAGGGAAAAACTTCTCAAAATACATGCTAAAATAGGCGAAATATAAAAAAAAATATCCAAGAAGGACGATCAAAGCATATGTTGCGCTTCTCAATGTGAGACGCAAATTTCGCGAGTCTATAAGGGGTCTCCGAAAACCACATTTTAAGGCCCTTAAATTAACAGTGTGTGTGGTATTCCCTGAAAACTAACTTCGTTCGGATAAACTTATGAAGGAATGAAAAACCGCTAACCATTGCAACAGTAGCTCAATTGATAATGTCTGGTGTTAATATATAACACCGTTCGAAGGACGGGTACTTCTGCTATACTAATATATAAAAATGAGATGGTGTGTGTCTGTCTTTCTGTCTGTCTGTGTGCTACTCAATAACGCAAGAACCACTGGTCCGATTTAAATGAAATTTTGTATGGATGTAGCTGATTTACCAGGTTTACATATAGGATACATTTTATTTCGATAATTTGCACTATTAAAAATGGCGACCATTTTAGTGATGTCACTACACACTTTAATCAAAACTTCATATTTCCTTATCAAATAAAAAGAGAACGCTAAGAAATAGCAAACTTTTGACGGTACATACGAGCTTCACTTTTCGTTTATCTCCAACGGTTAGCGAGTAAAACCCACATTTATGACGTCACTACACCCTTTGGTTTCAAAATTTGATATTTCCATTTCAAATAAAAAGAGAACGCTAAGAAATAGCAACCTTTTGATGGCATACATGATCTTTAACATTCAATTTTCTATCCAAAAGGTCCTTAACACTTTTCGTGTATCTCCAACGGTTAGCGAGTAAATCCTAAATTTGTGAAATAATACACGGTCAACACCGAGCCGTGCAGTATATCTCTACATATATAAATAGAAAATTTGTCTGCTTTTTTTTTTGAATTTCTACGGAAATTTGAGTTATTTACACGTTTCAGACTGTTTTATGATAGATCGCGCGAAAATAATGTTTTGGTCTGTCTGTCTGTTTGTTTGATTGTGGACAACTTTGTTACCTTATAAATCGAGAACGGCTGGGTGTATCAACGCAAAATTTGGTACAGGTATCCATCAGAGGCACGACACTAATCATAATCTCTTCTCTGTACCTATCATAAAAGGGGGCATACCCCCTTAAAATACATGCTGAAATAGGAGTAGAAGGACGAGACAAAGCCCATTTTCAGCCCCTCAATGTGAGAGATAACATTCGGGGGCCCTAAAAACACATTTTAAGGTCCTACGTCCAACCGTTTTTGAAATATTCCCAGAAAACTAATTTAATTTAATAAACTACTGAACGAATGCAAGCCGATAACCATGGCAACAGATTCTCAGAAGTCCATCTATTGCTGTAAGACGCAATGCAATTCCATTAATTACATTAGTGTGAAAGTTTTCAAACGGCTAGATGGTTATTATGGAAACAAATTAAGCTGTAAATTTCATCAATATGTAAAATGCGCTTAAGGGGGTCAAGGGGTAGTCCAGAATTTTTCACGCGATTTACACCTGCGGGTGGGGTATGGCAGGTCTATTATATTCCTATCCCTATATTATATTATTAGTAGTAGTATTATATTATGGCGTACAACGACGAGACAAAGCCCCTCGGTGCCAGAAATCAAACTCTAGGGTCCTCGAAAACTACATTATAAGGCTCTTAAACCAACAGCTTCTGAAACATTCCCAGAAAACTAATTAAATTTAATTTAACAAACTAATGAAGGAATGCAAATCCGTAACCATGACAACATTATCTCAAGGGGTGGAATCCAACTTTCCATCTATTTCAGTAAGAAGCAATTTATTACATTTATTACATTTATTACATTTCTGTGAAAGTTTGCAAATATAAGGTTATCACGGAACCAACGTAGACTGTATAATTCACCAATGCAATTAAGGGGGTCAAGGGGTAATCTTGGATTTTTTCATGCAATTTTCACGTGCGACATATAGTACAGAAGGTCTATTATATCTCCAAACAACAACATTATTTTCAAAAATTCCTGAATTGAATCAGCATTTTTTGCGGCTTTTAGGAATTTGGGCCATTTGAGACTAAATAACCTGAATTTTCATGCACCACAAGCTTTTATAATTTATGATAGAGGTCTTCCTGTGCATGGGGACCCAACACAACGTAGAGGGTCAGTTTTTATGTGACGTGTATTGCGTTTCATCTACAAGACTTTCAATTCTATTTCATGTCAGGAAGTACACGTTAGGTGAATTTAGTTTGAGAGCACATTTCAACTAATCTTTTTTTTGTTGTTGTCGACATACGGGTTCATCGTAAGGATGATTTTCTTTGATACTGTGTGGTAGATATACCCATATTTGGATTTCTGGGTGATATGTTGTAGACAATAGAATTGTCTGTCTGTCTTTCTGTGTATCCTTATGTACGCCTATAACTCATGTTCGGATGCTTGGTGCATCGTAAAATTAGGTATGGTAAACATGAGTCAATACACCAATCATTTATAAAACTCTTCACCGTACTTTTCATACAGTAGAAGGGTGGATATAGGGAAAAACTTCTCAAAATACATGCTAAAATATGCGAAGTATAAAAATTATCCTAGAAGGACGACCAAAGCATATGTTGCACTTCTCATTGTGAGACAAAAATTTCGCGAGTCTATAAAGGATCTCCGAAAACCACATTATAAGGCCCTTAAATTAACAGTGTGTGTGATATTCCCAGAAAATTAACTTCGTTCTGATAAACTTATGAAGGAATTACAAGCCGCTAACCATTGCAACAGTAGCTCAATTGATAATGTCTGGTGCGTCTCTAAAAGCAACAGTACTTAAAAGGGGTGTAACACCAATAACATTGTTATTATTATTATTATAATGTCTGGTGTTAACACCGAATACCGTTCGAAGAACGGGTACTTCTGCTAGTGGTATATAAAATGAAAGGTTTAACAATTCGTAGAACCTGCAATATGTATTCTCGACACACAACGAATGACCTGGACTGACCACCAAAGACTATAACAGACCACCAAAGACTATATAACAGAAAGATCGGAAACACAATACAAATGGCGGTTCCAACATTCGACTGCAGCGGCATCTGCTACTGAAATATAGAAGTTAATTGGGAAAACAATGGAATCAAAAAATATGCCTTCATTTGTAATATCAGAATTTCAACGTAGGCCTACTGTATATTATTACCGTATAACTGGTAAAGGTACAGTTCATTAGCGGAATTTAATGTAACAACATTTTGGACATGCCTTGTACGTTTATATGGCAAAGAAAGAAGTGAGGAAAACAAATGAGTACCGTAGTACATGGAGCGATTTGAAAACACTCGGAAGTAAGTCGCACAGGATTCTGATGTGTTGGAATTCGTACAATCCTTGATTCACAGTCGGCTTAACAGTTATCCCATGTGCAAGAATATGCCAAAACTTCTGTAGTAATAAAGATAAATAGCCTACCGTTATTGCAAATGTAGGCTAATCTGTCGAATGTTGGAACTTATAAAGCGTTTCAATAAAATTCTCTCTCTCACTTCTCTTAGTCGTTTACCCTCCAGGTTGGTGGAACCCACGGACTCATAGAGGGAACTCACCACTACCGCCTCTACGGGCAGTGTCCTAGAGCTGGGAACATCTAATCGGAATGGATACAACTGGTGAGGTGTGATTGGCACCTCGCCCAGGCGGCCTCACCTGCAAAGCGAACAGGGGCCTCATGAGGGAAGTTATTGGAGGGTCAGGATGGATAGGCAAGGAAGAGGGAAGGAGGCGGCCGTGGCCTTACAGTAGGCACCATCCCGGCATTTGCCCGAAGATGAAGTGGCGACAGTAATATTAATAATAGTAATAATTCAACAGTAATTTTTGTAATTCCCATTAGGGACAAGGGACACTTGGTTATCATCCCCTGGAGAACCAACTCAGTCTATCTTAGGAATGCTAATTTCAGCAAATTTAGTGCAGTTTTGTTAAAAACTGTGGGTTCCAAATCCCTCATCGATAAACGAAAGCACAATGTGGATACCATTGGGTGCTTTAACACTTGGACTACATTATGTTTTTTCTGAATGTTTTTTTTTCTTCAATTGTGTGCTGTATATGTTTTCCCAACTTCTAATGTGTACTTCTAAACGAACTGAGAAATTTGAAAATCCAATGTTAAAATGGAAACGACTATCCTAATATGTGTTAGAAGTTTAGTGCCTCCATCACAAATAGTTCCGAAAAAAAAAGGCTGCCGGGTTTCGAAAATGAATATCCCCCCCCCCCCCCGTACTTATGATTGTGTGTATTTATCACCCCAATTATTTGTTAATATTCATGTAAAGGCCCCGTGGTCGCCAACACAGTCTCTACATTGAGTGTTAAATCACTCTAGTTAATACTACGCCTCAGACATATGACTTATATTGAACTATCGAGTATAATGGCATGTTATCACATCAAAGTACAGGAATACCAAAGGTGGGAGTCATTTTTCTCTGCCTGTTGGAGAAATCCTTATATTCATCAGTTTGTGAGGAGATGTAGACTCATTTATTTTCCCAGGGCATACCGAATTCTTTGTACTAATATAATCGAGTGTCTCTTTCATCCAGGTCAATACATACAGAAAGTTGGGAGCCTGTCTATGTGGCGACTGGACACGGACATTTCCCATCAGTAAACACTTTCAGATAATTACCATACAGAAAGTGTTGAACCAAGATCCGTACTTAGATAAATAATTGTTTTCATAAATTTAGGGCAATTGAAATATACCACGAGGCCTATGGACGCAAGGCTTGGAGTAAACATTAGAATGTATTGTTTGGCTGATGTGTGTAATAAGAAGTCCAGCGTGGACAAATAGTAATTCTAAGAGAACAATATGAGCTGAGGGGCATTTGGAGCAAATAACCTAGATGATCCTCGCCTAAAATATCAATCACGATCACCAAACATACAATTATTAAGTTCTTGTTCATTGTATCTTATGATGAAGTGTCTGTCATCAAACATTCATCAAACGGTGAGTTGCAATACTATTTTTACTGTTCTGAAAGACGTATTTTATGTTGTGAAGATATCTATGCTTCTCCATGTAGCAATACCAGTTTACTATTCGTAAGTTATTGTTGTGTGATGACCCACTCAGAGAACAGCAGGAAAGTGTAAGACTGAGAATCTGTATTGATCAAGACTTGTAGAGTTCGCGTGAAGTTAATACTTGCTCATCGTTAACTTTCAGTCGGCCAACACCAATTATATTAGGGGGAAGATATAAGAATCTACCCACATTTTGTTACAAGGTTGACATATTCCGGTCGTCAAGTGATCATCATGGGACAACTCAAAAATGTACTTTACGAAACATGATTTAAATGCAAAGGTAATCACAGTTAGTAGCGGCTCTCGAACACCGATCCACAAGACTGAGACAAAATCTCAATTAAGTGCGGCTAGAACAAATTAGTTGCTATCACATAATCACACTAAGCAAACACATGTACAGTCAATAACCACTTTCAGTATCTTAACAAATAATCTCACCTAACTAACAAAATTAATATTGACTAGTTGTGATAGTACTACAACTAAATAAGTGTTGTTGTTGTTTGAGTCTTCAGTCTTTTGACTGGTTTGATGCAGCTGTCCATGCCTCCCTGTCCTGAGCTAATCGTTTCATCTCTACATAGCTACCACACCCTACATCCGAGGCAATCTGTTTAACATATTCTAACCTTGGTCTACCCCTACAGTTCTTGTCCTCGACCCTTCCTTCCATAACTAAGCTTGCTATTCCTGGGTGTCTTAGTATGTGTCCTACCAACCTATCTCTTCTCTTCATTAGCAGTCGCCAGAAACATCTCTCCTCTCCCACTCGTCTTAATACCTCTTTGTTTGTAACCCTATCTACCCATCTGATCTTCATCATTCTCCTGTAACACCACATTTCAAATGCTTCAATTCTCCTCTTTTCTGCTGCACCAATAGTCCAAGTTTCACTTCCATAGAGCGCCACGCTCCAGACAAAGGCTTTCAAAAATGACTTCCTAATACCTAAATCTATATTCGATGTCAGCAGATTCCTTTTTTGTAGAAATGCTTTTCTTGCCTGAGCCAACCTACTTTTTATATCCTCTTTGCTTCGTCCATCACTGGTTATTCTGCTTCCTAAGTAACAGAAATCTCCTACTTCCTTCAGCTTTTCACCAGCCAATTTGATCTCCATAGAGGTTTCTGATTTATTTCGGCTGCATTCCAGTATTTTTGTTTTACATTTATTAATTTTCATCATGAATACTTTCCGTAAGACGGAGTCCATACCATTCAAAAACTCATTCAAATCCTCAGGCTTGTTGGCCAAGATGACGATGTCATCAGCAAATCTCAGAGTTGAAATTATTTCTCCTTGAATCTTCACTCCCACTTTAAATTTTTCTCTAATTTCCTTCATTGCTTGTTCAATGTAAAGATTGAAAAGTATGGGTGATAAGTTGCAGCCTTGCCTAACACCTTTCTGAATATCAGCTTCTCTCTCATGTCCTTCAACTCGAATGACTGCTGTCTGGTTTCTGTATAGATTGTATATCACCCTCCTATCCCTGTACTTTATTCCAATCGATTTCAAAATGTCAAACAATTTAGTCCAATCAACGTTATCAAAAGCCTTTTCTAAGTCTACAAAAGCCATGAACGTTCTCTTATCTTTCCTTATTCTACCTTCCAAAATCAGCCTAAGACTTAGTACAGCTTCCCTTGTTCCTACATTTCTCCTGAAACCAAACTGGTCTTCACCCAACTCCCTTTCTATCTGGCTTTCAATCCTCTTGTAAATTATTCTAGACAGGATCTTTGAAGCATGAGTAATCAAGCTGATTGTACGGTAATCTTCACATCTGTCAGCTCCCACTTTCTTTGGTATAGGGATGATTACATTCTTCTTGAAATCAGGGGGTACCTCACCTGTCTCATAAATCCTACACACCAAGTGAAATAACCTGATCAGACCTTCCTCTCCTATGCAGCGTAGCAACTCAATCGGTATATCATCTATGCCTGGTGCTTTGTTCCTGCTTAAGTCTTCCAAAGCTCTATCAAATTCTGATCTCAATATTAAATCTCCTTTCGCATCCTCATAAATTTCCTCCTCCCTTTCCATTACATGATTCTCAATCTCCTTTCCCTTATACAAACTCTCTATGTAAGCTTTCCATCTCTCAACTTTTTCTTCCCTATCTGCTATAGGCTTTCCATTTGTGTCCTTAATATTACAGCACTTAGTCTTCTTTTCCCCAAAAGTATTCTTAATCCTTCGATAAGCTGTGTCTACTTTTCCTAATTTAAGACAATTTTCTATACCAGCACATTTCTCTTTCAACCATTCTTCTTTCGCTTCCTTGCACTTCTTGTTAACCTCATTTCTCAGACGTCTGTATTCTGCTTTCCCCTTTTCATCTCTTACATTCTTGTGCTTCCGCCTTTCATCCATCAATTCGAGTATATCCTGAGTGATCCACGGTTTTCTACCTATTCTCTCTTTCCTACCAATGTTTTCTTCTGCGGATTTTGTTATTTCATTCCTCAAAAGTGCCCATTCGTCTTCAATTGAAGTTTGTTTAGGGTTTTTCATTAGTCCTTCCTTTATACTCTTCTTGAATCTTTCGTTTACATCCTTCTCTTTCAGTCTGTCTATTGCCCACCTTTTTGGCTTTTGACTTTTCTTCAGTTTCTTCAACTTTAATCTGCATTTCATTACAACCAGATTGTGGTCAGAGTTTATGTCAGCACCAGGATATGTTTTACAATCCAAAATCTGGTTTCGAAACCTCTGCTTGACCATAATAAAGTCGATTTGGTAACGCCCTGTATCTCCTGGTCCCATCCATGTGTATATTCTTCTATTGTGGTTATTGAATAAGGTGTTAGCTATGACCAACTCATGCTCAGTGCAGAATTCTACCAGCCTGCTTCCTCGATCATACCTTTCACCTAATCCGAAATCTCCTACTATCTTCCCTTCTCTCCCTTTTCCTACCACAGCATTCCAATCTCCCATTACTATAACATTTTCATCACCCTTGATATACCTCAGAATTTCCTCTATTTCTTCGTAGACCTTTTCAACATCCTCATCATCAGCTTGACTGGTAGGCATATAGACTTGTACCACTGTGGTGCAGGTAGGTTTAGTATTTATTTTTGCTACAATAATCCGTTCACTATATTGCTCATAATATTCCACCCGCTGTCCAAGTTTCCTACTCAATATGAGGCCAACCCCTGCTTTGCCATTGTTTGATTTAGTGCTAATGACCCTGTAGTCTCCTGACCAAAAGTCCTGTTCTTCCTGCCAGCGCATTTCATTAATCCCAACCAAATCCAACCTCAACCTATCCATTTCCCTTTCTAAGTTTTCTAACCTTCCATTTCCTAGCAGACTTCTAACATTCCACGCTCCGATCCGTAGAATGTCAGAGTTCCTCTTTGTCACTTCTGTGATGTTAACCCCCTCTCGAGTAGTCCCCACCCGGAGATCCGAACGGGGGACTAGTTTACCTCCGGATTGAAATTTTACAAGGGAGGAGGCCATCATCACATGTATTTATGCATAGAGAGGTGCATATCCTCGGGAATAGCAAACGGCTGTAGTTTCCCCTTGCTTTCAGCCGTGCAGCAGGACGCAGTGTAGCCATTATTTGGCTTATATTATCAATATCTTAACCGTCTATAAGACTAGTAAAGAATTGATTTATTCTGAAAGGCTGCTACTCCCTTTCAGAATAAGTAAAGAGCAATTCTACTAACAAAAATACTAACCTTCTACTGTACTAACAATTAAATACCAAAATTCTACTAACGAAAAAATACTAGAGTTCCACCAACAACAAATACTACCACTAAAACAGTCTGTCACCAGACACACTCACATGCAATCACACATCACAGTCTACTGAAACAATGAACTATAACTAATAAACAATGCAACTGTTACCAGACACACTCACACACCACAGTCTAATAGAACAATGACATATATCTAATAGACAAACTAACTACCTATTTACAACTAATTACATACTTACTGGACTGTTATTTGAATTGACAATATTTACAACTATGAAACTCTCACAAATCTGAAATAAAGTGGCAAGGATTTTTGACAATTCAGAAAGTAACATCTAAAATCATACGAAAATCAAAATGGAAACATGGCCAAACCGGATTGATGAAAATCGGACAAGATGTTGTCTCCCATTAAACCATGATAACTATCCCCACTGTTCCCTTAAGTAATCAGAAATAACGTGCTCATCAGTTTAAATATGATGGATGTGAGGCTAACAGGCCTATAGTTTCCCATTACTAATCTGTTCCCTCCCTTGAATATTGGAACCATAAGTGTACATACTGTAAATACTATCACCCATACTTGTAGACATAGATTTAATGCAATGGATCTGAAGATAACCGCTTCATGATCGAAACAGGTCATCCAAGTGTATTTGTTAATATCAGGTAATTTTATTTCAAGATTAGTGAATCACCAATTACAATTGGGTACAATCGTGTTGACCACCTGTAAAACATTAAATTTTGACTACTAAGGCAGCACTAAACAAGTAGTTCTTTGAAGAAATAAATAGTCTATTTTCATAGATCCTACTTTTTTTTAGCGTATGGCTTTTAGTGCCGGGAGTGTCCGAGGACATGTTCGGCTCGCCAGTTTTTGTAGCTGCTTCGAGACGGACACCCAATGGGTGAGCTACAAGTACCGTTGGGGAGGAAAGTTGGAATGGAAAGTCGAGGAGTTGGAAGGTAACGGCTGTGGCCTATAGTTAGGGACCAACCCCGGCATTTGCCTGGAAGGAAGATGGGAAACCACAGAAGACCATCTTCAAGGTTGCTGGCGGGGGGATTCGAACCTCCTCGCCTCCCGGATGTGAGCGACTGCCAGCAGTCATGTCGTAACGACCACGGCTAACTCACCCGGTATAGATCCTACTTATGTTAATTGTCTCTAACAACATACACCATTTCAGTTGATTGCTGTAATAGATTCGTAGATATTCAGAACCGTCTAATTGTTTCAGATTTTCATATATGTAGGCCATAGAGTTATGTACTATTACATGAAGCTTATTGTGTAGGTGTACTATTCTAACTTCAATCGCATGATTACGACACATGAAATAAAAACCCAACTTTCAAATTTTGCAAAGCCGCCATCTTGTGCTTATAAATACAATTAAAATAAATTAGTTGTCAGTGGATTAAATTGTGTATAGGCATTTACAGTAGCAAATGTCACTACCCTTGGATGGTTAAAACGTGAGCAACGTCCATTTGAATATTTAAATTTCGCGTCACCGCCATGTTGGGTTTGTGCTCACCTCGTTATTGAAAATCCCATAGCTGAGTTTATGTTTATAGCTTTTGTCAACACGCAAACTTTCAGTTTGATGGCTGTCATATATCAGTAGATATTAACCATCTAAATATTTCGGATGGCTATTATGTTGGATTGTTATGTAGGCCATATGTTATGTACAATACTATTAGATGACGATTATTGCGTAGGATTATTCACACGTTGACTTTGATCGCTTGATTAGAACACAAGAAATACAAACTTAATTTTAAAATGTTGCAAAGCCGCCATCTTGAGGTTATGCCAACAATTTAACTAATATAGATGTCAGTGCATTACAATGTGTATAAACTTTTGCTGCACCAAGTGTCACTGAGTCTAGATGGTTAAATAGCATGAAAAGTATATTTAAATGTTTCAAATTCGCTTGGCCACCATGTTCGTTTTGTACTTAACAGGTTTTTGAAATTTACATAGATGAACTTCTAGTAGCGCCCTTTATCACCGGGAAGAACTCTAGGGTGTTATCAGTAATAGTTTCGGAGATATATAATGACGGTGAAATATTTCGCACATCCACCATATTGGATTGTTGAGAAATAAAAACAAGATGTTCAATAAAGAACATATAGCCTACTTTCTCCTAAATGCATGGGTATTGTTATAACTCTTTGTCCTTTTCAAGGAGTATGATTGAATGTTGGTTGCAGTAGCATGTTGAAATACAACGTGCTATAGGGATACTAAACATGAATATGAGGTGCCCTTTCATAGTGCTACCTCTGTAACAAATTTCGTTCAATTCGGTTTCACCGTGTTTGAATTGATAGGGGGAATCGATTTGCACACATACTTGGCCACCATCTGCAAACTATTGGGCTGATGTTCTTGCAGTTTGGTCAGAATATGATTCCTACATAAAGATATGGTGTTGCAAAATTTGGTAGAGACTAGATTATTAGGTTGGTCGTAATTACATTTTAGCTTTTAACATTTGGGTGGCCGCAATTACGTTTCCGTCAAGATAGCGGTGATATAAAACATGACACTGAGGTGCCCTTTGCTAGTGCTATCTCTGTACCAAATTTCGTTCCATTCGGTATCTCCGTGTTTGAATTAATAGAGGGAATCGATTCTGACACAAAGATGGCCGCCATCCGCAAACTATTAGGCGAATGACCTATTAGATTGGTCAAAGGATGCTCCATCCATAAAGGTATGTAGTTGCAAAGTTTGGTAGAGATCGGATGGTTATGTTAGTCGTAATTTAACTTAAGCTTTGAACATTTGGGTGGCCGCCATTACGTTTCCGTCAATATAGCGGCGATATAAAACATGACACTGAGATGCCCTTTGCTAGTACTACCTCTGTACCAAATTTCGTTCATTCGATTCCACCGTGTTCGAATTAATAGGGGGAATCAATTTTGACTTAAAGATGGCCGCCATCCGCAAACTATTAGTCTAATGACCTATTAGATTGGTCAAAGGATGCTCCCTCCATAAAGGTATGTTGTTGCAAAGTTTGGTAGAGATCGGATGGTTATGTTAGTCGTAATTTAACTTAAGCTTTGAACATTTGTGTGGCCGCCATTACGATTCTGTCAATATGGCGGCGATATAAAACATGACACTGAGATGCCCTTTGCTAGTACTACCTCTGTACCAAATTTCGTTCCATTCGGTTTCACCGTGTTTGAATTAATAGGGGGAATTGATTTTTACACAAAGATGGCCGCCATCCGCAAACTATTAGGCTAATGACCTATTCATTTGGTCAAAGGATGCTTCCTCTATAAAGGTATGTTGTTGCAAAATTTGGTAGAGATCGGATGATTAGGTTAATCGTAATTTGTTTTAAGCTTTGAACATTTGGGTGGCCGCCATTACGTTTCTGTCAATATAGCGGCGATATAAAACATGACACTGAGATGCCCTTTGCTAGTACTACCTATGTACCAAATTTCGTTCATTCGATTCCACCGTGTTCGAATTAATAGAGGGAATCAATTTTGACTTAAAGATGGCCGCCATCCGCAAACTATTAGTCTAATGACCTATTAGATTGGTCAAAGGATGCTCCCTCCATAAAGGTATGTTGTTGCAAAGTTTGGTAGAGATCGGATGGTTATGTTAGTCGTAATTTAACTTAAGCTTTGAACATTTGTGTGGCCGCCATTACGATTCTGTCAATATGGCGGCGATATAAAACATGACACTGAGATGCCCTTTGTTAGTACTACCTCTGTACCAAATTTCGTTCCATTCGGTTTCACCGTGTTTGAATTAATAGGGGGAATTGATTTTTACACAAAGATGGCCGCCATCCGCAAACTGTTAGGCTAATGACCTATTTATTTGGTCAAAGGATGCTTCCTCTATAAAGGTATGTTGTTGCAAAATTTGGTAGAGATCGGATGATTAGGTTAATCGTAATTTGTTTTAAGCTTTGAACATTTGTGTAGCCGCCATTACGTTTCCGTCAAGATATCGGCGATATAAAACATGACACTGAGGTGCCTTTAGTTAGTACTACCTCTGTACCAAATTTCGTTCCATTCGGTTGCACCATGTTCGAATTAATAGGGGGAATCGATTTTCACACAAAGATGGCCGCCATCCGCAAACTATTACGATGATGATCTATTAGTTTGGTCAAAGGATGCTCCCCCATAAAGGTATGTTGTTGGAAAATTTGGTAGAGATCGGATGATTAAGTTAGTCGTAATTTGATTTAAGCTTTGAACGTTTCTGTGGCCGCCATTACGTTTCCGTCAAGATGGCGGCGATATAAAACATGACACTGAAGTGTCCTTTGCTAGTGCTACCTTTGTACCAAATTTCGTTCCATTCGGTTAAACCGTGTTCGAATTAATAGGGGGAATCAATTTTGACATAAAGATGGCCGCCATCCGCAAACTTTTAGGCTAATAACCTATTAGATTGGTCAAAGGATGCCTCCTCCTTAAAGGTATGTTGTTGCAAAGTTTGGTAGAGATCGGATGGTTATGTTAGTCGTAATTTAACTTAAGCTTTGAACATTTGTGTGGCCGCCATTACGATTCTGTCAATATGGTGGCGATATAAAACATGACACTGAGATGCCCTTTGCTAGTACTACCTCTGTACCAAATTTCGTTCCATTCGGTTTCACCGTGTTTGAATTAATAGGGGGAATTGATTTTTACACAAAGATGGCCGCCATCCGCAAACTATTAGGCTAATGACATATTCATTTGGTCAAAGGATGCTTCCTCTATAAAGGTATGTCGTTGCAAAATTTGGTAGAGATCGGATGATTAGGTTAATCGTAATTTGTTTTAAGCTTTGAACATTTGTGTGGCCGCCATTACGTTTCCGTCAAGATATCTGCGATATAAGACATGACACTGAGGTGCCTTTAGTTAGTACTACCTCTGTACCAAATTTCATTCTATTCGGTTGCACCATGTTCGAATTAATAGGGGGAATCGATTTTTCACACAAAGATGGCCGCCATCCGCAAACTATTACGCTGATGATCTATTAGTTTGGTCAAAGGATACTCCCCCATAAAGGTATGTTGTTGCAAAATTTGGTAGACATCGGATGATTAGGTTAGTCGTAATTTGATTTAAGCTTTGAACGTTTGTGTGGCCGCCATTACGTTTCCGTCAAGATGGCGGCGATATAAAACATGACACTGAGGTGTCCTTTGCTAGTGCTACCTTTGTACCAAATTTCGTTCAATTCGCATTCACCGTGTTCGAATTGATAGGGGGGGGACAGACATTCAGAGTACACACACTCACACACACACACACACATACACACACAGACTCACACACACACGTACACACACACAGACAGACACATTTTTTTCGCCCTGTGTTGATCTCATAAGTCTACTTTCATTTTTTGCAAAAATCGAAAGTAGGCTAAAAATTGATGGGCACAGTCCGGTTTGGACGAAATAGTACACACACAAACACCCACGGACAAAAGGTAATCTCATAAAACTATATTTTCATAAACGAAATAGGCAAAAATAATAATTCAGATTTTATTCAGTAAACAAGACGTGCAGTAAAGAACATATAGCCTACTTTCTCCTAAATGCATGGGTATTGTTATAACTCTTGGTCCTTTTCAAGGAGTATTAATGAATATTGGTTGTAGTAGCGTGTTGTAAAACAACGTGTTATACGGATATTAAACATGAATATGAGGTGCCCTTTGCTTGTGCTACATCTGTAAAAAAAAATGTCATTCAATTCCTGCAAACTATTGGGCTGATGACCATGTAGTTTAGTCAAAAGGCGCTCGCGATATGAATATATGTGGTTGCAAAATTTGGTAGATATCGGTTGATTAGTTTAGTCCTAATTTGATTTAAGCTTTGAGCATTTGGGTGGCCGCCATTACGTTTCCGTCAAGATGGCGGCGATATAAATCATGACATTGAGGTGCTCCTTGCTAAAGCTTCCTCTGTACCAAATTTCGTTCAATTCGGTTTCACCGTGTTTGAATTGATAGGGGGAATCGATTTGCACACATACATGGCCGCCATCTACAAACTGTTGGGCTGGTGATCTTGTAGTTTAGTCAAAAGTTGCACGCGATATGAATATATGTTGTTGCAAAATTTGGTAGATATCGGACGATTAGGTTAGTCGTAATTTGATTTAAGCTTTGAGCATTTGGGTGGCCGCCATTACGTTTCCGTCAAGATGGCGGAAATATAAAACATGACAGTGAGGTGCCCTTTGATAGTGCTACCTCTGTATCAAATGTTGTTCAATTCGGTTTCACCGTGTTTGAATAGATATGGTGAATCGATTTGCACACATACATGGCCGCCATCCGCAAGGTGTGTGCTGACCTTATAGTTTGGTCAAAAGATTCTTCAATCATAAAGGTATAATGTTGCAAAATTTGGTAGAGTTGAGATGATTAGGTTGGTCGTAATTTGATTTAAGCTTTTAACTTTTGGTTGGCCGCCATTACTTTTTCGTCAAGATGACTGCAATATAAAAGATGACACTGAGATGTACTTTGCTAGTGCTACCTCTGTACCAAATTTAGTACAATTCGGTTTCACCGTGTTTGAATAGTAAGATGGAATCGAGTTTCACACACACATGGCCGCCATCCGCAAAGTATTGGGCTGATGATCTTGTAATTTGTTCAAAAGTATCTTCATACATAAAGGTATAATGTTGAATAATTTGGTAGAGATCAGATGATTTGGTTGGTCGTAATTTGATTTAAGCTCTTAACATTTGGTTGGCCGCCATTACGTTTTCGTCAAGATGGCGGCCACATAAATCATGACACTGAGGTGTCCTTTGCTAGTGCTACTTCTGTACTAAATTTTGTTCAATTCGGTTTCACCGTGTTTGAATGATAGGGGGAATCGATTATCACACATACATGGCTACCATCTGCAAACTATTACGTTGATGACCTTGTAGTTTAGTCAAAGGACGCTCGTCATATAAATATACGTTATTGCAAAATTTGGTAGAGATCGGATGATTGGGTTAGTCGTAATTAGATTTACGCTTTGAACATTTTGGTGGCCGCCATTACGTCTCCGTCTAGATGGCGGCGATATAAAGCATGACATTGAGATGCCATTTGCTGGTTCTACCTCTGTTCCAAATTTCGTTCAATTCGGTTTCACCGTGTTTGAATTGATAGGGGGGGGGGGGGGACAGACATTCAGAGTACACACACTCACACACACATACACACACTCAAACACAGACAGGCACACAATTTTTGGCCCTGTGTAGATCTCATAAGCCTACTTTCATATTTTGCAAAAATCGAAAGTAGGCTAAAAATAGCAAGAAAATATTAAACCCACTCCTGTGATCACAATGTTTATGAAAAGAAAATACACTAGATTCGCTTGCTTAAAGACATCTTAATAATTAAATATCTTTAGGATATTCCAACAATATTATTATCAATGCATCTCCAAATAAAAATAATTAAATATTAGCAACATAGTCTTATTGAGTGTCTTTGAAAGTCTTTGGTTTCTTTGACTATGTCAAGTAGCACACATGAGGTAAAGAACTCTATACAGTTGTTAACTATCTCAATTTCAATAATATATAAAAAACTGCATTATTTTTTATCTATTTTCCGTAGATTAAATTATTTACATATATACACATTGGTTTATTTTACGCAATAATCAATCTATCTTAGTCGATGTCAGATACCTGTCCTCATAATAGGAACACTTCATAAAGCATTGTAAATATTTCAAGATGACTTTTCCTGAGAGGCTTTTTCATATTATTGAATTTTCTCAAAATGTTTACACATGGACCACATGCCTCTGGTGTTGTTCACTGAATAAAGTTTATATTTTAAACACTGTGACGTACAACACAAGTCATTTAAATATTACGCTAATTTTGACGTAGCGTCATTCAACCATTCATTTATTTTATAGATGTGCCTAAAAATGTTTTTTTGCTGTGGTAGTCTATTAGTTGGAGGTGAGATATATATTTTCATTTTCTGGAGCTTACAAGATTAACTAAAGAATTGGATCTACTGCAACCTTCCCATATAAATGGGCCAACCACTTTACACTTTTTGTTTTACTACTCAGGCTTAACTTTTTCAATTGGGAGAAAAGAGTATACGTTTGATCTCTATTCCTTGCATAATTTTCTAATATAAAATTCAATATTACCTTCTTTTAAATTCAACAGTAATAATGATAATAAATAAGAATAATAATGATAATAATAATAATAATAATAATTATTATTATTATTATTATTATACCGGTAATAATAATAATAATATTAATAATAATAATTTTTTTACGAGGGAAGTGGAAAAATCTTGCATAAGACCTTGAGGATGGTCCGCACTCCTCAAGAGTGTGGGATTCTTGCCCACTAAAAAACCACACCCTGTCCTCTTGACAAAACCCATCCCGGGACCACTTTCGTATTACTTCAGGATGGAGCCATATTCTTTGCTTCACAAGCACCATCTTACTTCTCCATTCATAGTCCGCGGATCGCAGACTTAATCAACTTAACCGACCAAGTCCCCATCCGACTTCTTCTGACGAAGGAACACCTCAACAAAGAAAGCGACCGTATCCCAGCTGAGCTCGTTCCTCAGCATAATGCCAACTATATTGCCCGGCGTTATTGGACCAACCTCAGCTTCAAGTTGTTGTTTTTCCGCTGCCCAACGATCGCGGACGAAGAACGTATGATATACGTCATCTCGTTCGTTCTCGCAGTAAATACAAACTGGACTTCTTACTTTGGCCATACGATGAAGGTAACACCGAAAGTAGCCATGACCTGTCAACATCTGAGTCAGTGTTTCCTACTCGTACACTCGACCAGACTCGGTATCAGCCGAGCTGTCCACCTTCTTCTGAGATCGTCATTCCACCTCTGCTGCCAAAGCACCATCTTGCGTGCTACGGCTTCCTTCCGGGCTTGAGCCTTGCCCAGTTTTAATAATAATAATAATAATAATAATAATAATAATAATAAACAGGTCAATTTATTTCAGGTTATCTTTTTCACATATTCCAGCAATTTGAATTATTTCTTGTTGTCCGGCAAAGTTACAATAATAATAGGTTAATCACATCAGACCCCGAAATTTGAATAAGTGCAACATATCTTACGTCGTGATGAAGAGTGAGAAGAACACTAAATTCCCTGGGAATAGGGAGAGAATCAGTGATAAAAAAATGGCAGGTTAGACGTGAGTAGCAGGAGAATCGCATGTAAACAAGAGAGGTTCAACGAGAAAATTGATAAATAGAGAATCAAGGTGCAAACTCAGAAAAGGCTCCGTGGTCGCCAACACATTCCATTGAGTGTTAAAAGCACTCTAGTTAATAATGAATTATTGATTACGCCTCAGGCATGTGACTTCTATTGGACTATCAAGTATATAGGCATGTTATCACATCAAAGTACAGGAATACCAAAGGTGGGAGTCATTTTTCTCTGCCGGTTGGAGAAATCCTTATATTCATCTGTTTGGGAGGAGATGTTGAGTTATTTATTTTCCCAGGGCTTATCGAATTCTTTGTATTAATATCATCGAGTGTCTCTTTCATACAGGCCAATACATACAGACAGTTGGGAGCCTGTCTATGTGGCGACTGGACATGGACATTTCCAATCAGTAAACACTTTCAGATAATTACCATACGGCAAGTGTTGAACCAAGATCCGTACTTAGATTAATAATTGTTTTCATAAATTCAGAGCAATTGAAATATACCACGAGGCATATGAATGCAAGGCTTAGAGTGAGCATTAGAATGTATTGTTTGGCTGATGTGTGTAATAAGATGACCAACGTGGACAAATAGTAATTCTAAGAGAACATTATGAGCTGAGGGACATTTGGAGCAAATAACCTCGATGATCCTCGCCTAAAATATCAATCACGATCACCAAACGTACAATTATCAAGTTCTTGTTCATTGAACTTATGTTGAAAGTGTCTGTCATCAAACATTCATCAAACGGTAAGTTGCAATACTATTTTAATTTTTCTGAAAGACGTAGAGTTTTATTTTGTGAAGATACAGTATCCAAACTTTTCATTGTAGCAATGCGGGTTTCCTATTGGTAAGTTATTGTTGAGTCTTGACCCACTCAGAGAACACCGGGAAAGTGTAGGACTGAGAATCTGTATTGATCAAGACTTGTAGAGTTCGCGTGAAGTTAATACTTGCTCATCGTTAACTTTCAGTCGGCCAACACCAATTATATTAGGCGGAAGATATAAGAATCTATCTACATGTTTTTACAAGGATGACATATTCCAGTTGTCTAGTGAACATCTTGGACAACAAATCAAACATATATACAACTCAAAATGTTTACTTTACGAAACACTATTTAAAGGCAATTCTAATTACAGTTAATTGCGGCTCTCAAACACCGATCCGCAAATCTGAGACAAATCTTAATTAAGTGCGGCTAGAACAAATTACCTGCTATCACATATTCACACTAAGCAAGCACATTTAGGGTCAAACACCACTGTCAGTGCCTTAACAAACAATCTCATACAACTAACAAAATTATTATTGACTAGTTGATTTAGTTTAACCACTACTACAACTAAAAACTAGTGCATATTATATCATTCATATTTGTAGACACAGTTTCTTATAACCAAACTGTAAAGCATCTGATGACGATCGCTTGACGATCGAAACTGGTTATCCTAATAGGGGCTGAATTGGATGACGAGTTTTGTTCGTATGAGAAACTATTAATTAAGTGTATAAGTTATTATTATTTTATTATTAAATCGTTACAAAAACACACATTCCATTTCTTAGAAATGTAAAGTTATATTGTCATCAAATACCCTATGTAGTGTAAGTTAAGCAAAGTAACCAATGCTGACGAAGACCCCACATGTTATATTAAGGTAGATAATATTAACAGCTGTCAAAAGTGAATTTAATTTAACCAAGTTAATACGTGGAAGTAACACAGGTTAATGTTTTTACCTCATAAGTAATTCGTGTAATTTCGATCAAGCAATATGAAATTAATAATAATTCTAGGCCCAACACAGTCGTGTTGACCGATTGAAAAGCTTATTATAATATATTACTAAGGCAACACTGCAAAATGGATTCTAATGTATCAATCATTTATACGAAGGTATGTGTTATCAGTAGACAAGGATGTTAAGCACGGCAGAAGGTCAACATACTCTTTACAGACGCGCGCCTCACAATCTCTCCATTATCATTGCAAACAGTAAAAAGTCTCTCTGTGAATTTGTAGATGAGGGAAGTGCCAGTGACCAAAATAATTTTCATAAAACTCATCATAGCTACTTTGTTTTGTTTGGCTGACAATCTGGCAACTATGCCCGTAAAACGAAATATCGTCATCATCATCATCAACAACATATTCATCATTGAACTCGAGTGTTTCTGACATATTCTGTGCTAGTCAGGTTAAGAATATGCACCATTATTTCTCACGAAATAACACTTGATTTTGATCATTTGTTTCATATTCACTCGGTTATGATGATGTACTTGGTGAGGTTCAATCTCTTGGCACTGATGATCATAAGCGAGGTTTCGACAAAGGGTGTTTTGGAACCAAAAGATTATCAACCCAAACATGTCTTGAATTACTCACTACTGGCCTCTGTGTTACTCGAAGATTCTAACAACTATGACGTAGATAATGTGTTAACGGTGTACATGGATAGATATAACCTCAACTCTGTTCCCACAAGATTAATACACATTATTCACCAGCGACGTTACTCCGGTGTACAGTTGGTAAATGGTGAGGAAGCGCTAAGGAAGGAACAGTTCTCCAAGAGTAACTCATACCTCCTCTTCCTACACCAGTGTTCCAGGGAGGTTATTACACGGAGTGTCGCTCATCTTAGTCAACTGAATGGTTGGAACCCCAGAGGAAAGTTCCTCGTGTTCATTATCACTGCCACGGACAACTGTGAGTACTCTGTGTTTCGAGTATTGTGGCGGTACAAGATACTGAATGCAGTGGTGTCTATATCTACCTTGACAAGCGGGGAGAAGGATAGTTCCAAGATATTCACCTACAGTCCATTTGGAATAGGAGGTGTGATTGCTGTACAAGAAGTGCATAATGGAGTTATTAACGCCCTATACTCTCAGAAACCTCTCAATGCACAAGGTAATGCCATACAACTCTCCTCAAACTACCGGTCATTTGTAAGAATAACTGCCCAAGGTCTTAAGAGTTTTGGATTAGGAGGAGAAAAACTTAAAGCACTTCTTTGCTGCATCAACGCAGTGCCGCAATATATTAGAGACGAAATATCTGAATATGATTCCTTGAGAAAAGGGTTGCTTGATTTATCATTGGCCCAGTATGGAGTGGTTACTGATAGGAAGAATGAATTTGTCCATCCAATCGATATCGATAGATATGCATTTTTAGTGCCTACGGCTGAACGCATTCCACAGTATCAGAACTTGTTCCTTCCCTTTGACCCCATAACGTGGTCAATTATTCTCTGCAGCATACCATTCCTGGCCATATTGTGGTATCTTATTCAACGTCTTAACACAACATCTGTGAGTTTCTCCACCAATTTACTCCACGCCTTCTCCTATTTCTTGTCGGTTTCCTTGCCTTCCCTACCGAGTGTGTTGCGTGACAGGCTGGTTGTTCTATTCTGGGTGCTCTTCAGTTTCATTGTAACGAACGCTTTTCAAGGCCTTCTCACAAGTATTCTTACTGTAACCAAATATTATCCTGAAATTGACACATTTGAAGATCTTTATAAATATGGACTGACTGTGGTTTACATGAATGGTTACAAGACGATCTTAACGTCCTTATTGGAAACTATTAACCCAGAGATAACTAAGAGGCTTTCTATGATGGGTAATATGGATGAGAATCTTGATTATATTGCGTTAAATAAATGTGTCCATGGTTTTAGGAGAAGAACAAGCTGATATTGAAATCACAAGGAAATTCTATGTTTACTATGCATATTATGAAGGAAAAAATTGAAGGATTGTTATTTGGTTTCATTACTCCGGCATTTTCTCCGTACACAGCAGTGTATTCTGAGATTTGCATGCTTGTGAATGAAGTTGGGCTTTACAATAAATGGAAAGAAATCGATTTGGGCAAGCGATCTGAAAAATCAAGCAAAGAATCTTCGGACCCAACCCAGTTCACATTGAATCATCTGCAAACAGCCTTCCACTTGCTGTTTTTAGGATATATTGTCTGTGTGCTCGGTTTTGTGTTTGAGTTGGGGGCTAAGCGAATGCGTCGCTATCTCTCTACAGAACAGTGCCAACGGTATGAAGTGACTTCTAATGATCAATGCACCTAGCGTGGGATATTTCAGTTCCACTTTTTCAATCTGTATGGATTATTCTTTTTTGTAGAATATCTTCTTGAGTGCAGTATTTTCACAATTGTCTTCTGACACACGCTACAGTAGAATGTGGCTTTTCCCTATTATGCGTGTTGATGCGTTTGTAGATTGATCTACAAAAACCGTTACCTTGGACCATTCTTTACGCTGGTGACGTTATATTGGCCGCTCGAAACAAGTTGGATCTCCATCATCAAGTCCAGGAATGGAGTGATTGGTTAAGTCAATATGACCTGCGGCTTAACAAAGCTAAAATGGAATATATGACATCGAATGCAGGTGAAATCGGAAAAATCCAAGTCGACGGCGTTTACCTGCCTCGAACGACAAAATTTTAGTATCTTGGCTCTACGATAACTGCTGAAGGTCGTCTCACCGAGAAGGTCAACGTAGGAATTAATGCTGCATGGATGAAGTGGCGAACAACGACATGTGTCATGTGCGATCGCCAGATGAAAGACCACCTAAAATCGAAGATTTACCGCACTGTCATTCGTTCCGTGGCGCTTTATAGTACCGAATGTTGGCCGATCACCAAGGAAGCAGAACGTCGGCTAAGTGTCATGGAGACCAAGATGCTTAGATGGACAGCTGGCATTACTAGGTTGGATCACATCTCCAATGGAAGAAAAAGATGTCTCGGCAATCAACAACAAAATAGACTACGTCAGGGTCGTCTGTGATGGTTTGGGCATGTGCTACGGTCAGGAGCGGACACCATTGCAAAACAGAGCTACACACTGGAGGTCATCGGGACAAGACCAAATGGGCGACCGACACAACGCTGGGCCGATACACTGCACAGGGATCTGAAAAGCGTCAACCTACATTTGGACATGGCCCATGACCGAGTAAAGTGGAGACAGCGGTTTCACCAGCGGACCCGGGACAAACGCTAAAGCAAAAGGAGAAGAAGAAGAATCTTTTAAAGGTTCTACTCATAGGGCTAGTGCTCCTGTACTGGATCAGTGTAGAAAGCAGTGATAACGAATTGCATGGGTTATTTTGTTCTTATGATAAGCAAGTAGTTCCCCGAAGAACGAAATAGCATATTTTCATACATTCTACTGGTCTTCTTCATTTAATATTCTCTCTCCTATTAAAACACGGTGTGATGTACAAAATAGCTTTTGGTCCACGACCTACGCTGTGATAAACTCTAGAGCAAGTGAATCAAGCCTCAATATCCACAAGTTATATTCATTATAGACGTTAACATAAAGAGCGCATAACTGTCCTACTATGGTATTAGTGGAGGCACTGTCTTAAATCAAAGTTTCCATAGTTCACACTCCACGTTCCCTCCCGTTCAACACGTCAGCACTATTTGCAACACATACCTCGCCTACGTCTTGAATTACAAAAGCAATCTACCTACCCTTAGCAACTCCCTTCCAAATATTGAGACATTCTCTCCCTATAGAACATTCAAACATAATATTAGAAGTTTCCTTTCATCCTCAATTCCGCTCCCCGCCCCTTCCCCCTCCTGACCACCCACTACCCCAATCATCCCCTGCGGCTTTCCCGAGATTTGTACCTTGCTGCCATCACTGCCAATTGTTACCTGTTATTGTTGTTGGTTTTGTTTATATCATTGAAAATTGTTAAAATATTAGTGTAAAATTACCCTTCCATGGTTGTATCTAATAATTATTAAATAAATGAATAGCTCACTTCAACACACTCCAGCACTGGAAAATATGTGTCCAAAGTAAATATCTTCACCTATCTCGGCTTGACTCAGAAAACTACTATGCAATCCTTCAGGTTTCACATACGACAGCGGGTGGCATTGGTCTCTAAATCTATTTTTGATATTAGAAACTTCCACTGAAATCCACCTAGGTTGTTACGGTCCTCACATATGGGTTAGACATAGTCTGGGATACACTATACTTGGGCGATCTCGGATCACTTGAAAAAGTTAAAGCACGATACTTAAAGGCTGCCCTAGGAGGATCAAGATAGACGCGCACCCGACTTGTTTATGAACTCGACAGGGAACAATTTTCTAGTGGTTGACTTGCGTGTCAAGTTTATACTGCCGTCATAACCAACAGGAAGAAAATCCTGGATGAGAGGACATCGAAGGCCAAGAATACATGGATTGAGTTTTACTTAACTGAGGCCATGACAAACAGAATGTGGGCTGACTCAAACCAAGATCTTCAACATTTCGTGAACTCTATGGCCATTCACAAACTGTGTCGGCTGAAATCCCATCATGATACGGTTCATGAGCGGTGTGACCAACCTTGTGAACACTACCATGTTATGAAGTGTAGGAATCGTGGTAAATCGATCATCGATCTCTGCACGACCTGAAGTGTACCTTGCATTTATTTTTTGCACACATTGCATGAATTTATTCGTAATTAAAGTTACACGATGGGGCTATTAACGCTAATGAACTGTGCACTGGTGAAGCTCATCATGCGAATCTTCTCTGCGATCACCTGAATAAGAAGCGAGAAATGAAACGAAACGAGGTTTCAAAATTTCCAACTACAGTAATTCTATCTTGAATTTTTGAGAACAATTGAACATCATTAGATGCAGCTATACTAAGCTCAGAATATTAAATCGTCGGCTTCAGTGGTGTAGTTGGTAGCATACTGAGCTTATATGCCCAAGATCATGGGTTCAAATCCGACCAAAGTCGTCGACTTTTTTAAGAGCGTTAAAATTCCTCAGTCTACCTTCCTTCGGAGGGGAGGTAAAGCCGGCGGTCCCATGTTATAGATTTATGGCATGAAATAAAACCTTCCACTAACTACACTTGTGTGAAGCCCAAATTTGGAGGTTAGAATTGATACCGCTCTATTAGTTCCAACGTTCGCCACCAGGTGCTGACTGCAATGCCATTCGGCAAGCTAGGTGTCGTGTACGGTAGCATTTGGAAGCATAAGTAGGAACTACTTGGAATTATTGTCTGCAGTCCTGACTTGATTTAAGAAAGATAACACACACTAATACAGCCATCACAATTAACACAGGTTATCAGACAGATTCTACACGCACCCGAAGTACACGAGGCTACATGACCGCGTTGTCATAGCCCCTAAACTAAGGAACCAACCAATAATATAAATTCGCAGTGTCAAGTTTCATTGTACTCGTGCATTTAAATCGGCAGAATAGTTATTTAAAATATTTGAAGATCACTTGGTCACCATGATGTAACGTATTTGTGTTTCTGGGGATTTGGAGAGTCACATATATTTCCTTATCAGTCCTCTAACACCCTACAAGATATCAGTTTAGTTAGTTAGTTATTGAGGTTCTAAGAGGCAGAACAGCGAGGTATTCTGCCCCTAAAATGTCAGTTTG
Organism: Meconema thalassinum; assembly: GCA_946902985.2. Taxonomy (NCBI): domain Eukaryota; kingdom Metazoa; phylum Arthropoda; class Insecta; order Orthoptera; family Tettigoniidae; genus Meconema; species Meconema thalassinum. The sequence goes on along the minus strand of OX336390.1, from coordinate 63,159,962 downwards.
ATTACTGAACAGAGAATACGCCTGGAAGACCCTCTGCGGTGGAGGGCTATAGGAAGAAAGGCAGCAGGACAGTCGCAAAGTGATGTGGCCCGATGGCTTAATGTGAATCGTTGTGTTGTTTCTCGGATGTGGCGACAGTTTGTAGAGACTGAAAATGTATCCCAATGACCACGTGTGACATCAGAGCGAGAGGATCGTATTTGACTGTAAGAGCACGATGTTGCCGCCGTAATACTGCACGGCAACTGGCATCTGACGTGGCAGCATACACTGGAACAGTTGTATCGAGACAAACAGTGCTCAGAAGTCTTCGGCGGACCAGTGGCCTTTATTTCCCTGCCGTATGTGTACCCCTGACGCGTCTGCACAGAAGGAAACGTCTAGAGTGGAGTCGTCAATTTGGCAACTGGACTGTCGAAGAGTGAGCCAATGTTCTTTTCACAGAGTCCCAATTTGGTCTGAAGAGTGAATCTCGGTGGATTCACATCTGGAGATAACCTGGAACACGAACACGATTTTGGGACATAAGCATTGTGGAAAGAGACTGATATCGAGGAGAAGCCCTAAAGGAAATTTTACGGGTATAAGATAGTGTTTATTTTGCCACAAAACAGGTGATTGTAAAGTAGCAACAATGTAAAGAATACTGAAGGTAAACCACTCCAATAAGCATAACAGTAGACAAAAATGTTCTTCTTTTTTTCCAACTTCATGGATTTGCACACACATTCCGACAACTGGTTAACGTGCTCAGTATGGGGTGTGACCACCTCTGGCAGAAATACAGGCATGACAACGGCGGGTCATGCAATATCTTCCAGTTCCAAGAAAACATCAACCCACTTGTGCTCTATGAGGTCGGGCATTATCATCCATCCAGTACGAAGTCTGGGCCCACAGAACCTCACAACAACCCAACATGAAGTCCCAAGATCTCGTCACGATACCTGTCAGCAGTTAAACCTTGCCGATTTACCCGTACAATTTCCTGAAGAGGTGATCGAGCAGTCAACATAATCCCTGTCCACACCAGTAGGGATCCTCCTCGATATCGGTCTCTTCCCACTATGTTTGGGTTTCGGAATTGTATTCCAGGTTCTCTCCAGATGCGAATCCGTTGAGAATCACTCTCCAGACCAAATCGGGACTCATCTGTGAAAAGAACATTGAGCCACTCTTCGACCGTCCATTTGGCAAATTGACGACCGCCTTTCTTCCTATGGCCCTTCACCGCAGAGGGTCTTCTAGGCGTATTCTCTGTGCCAAACTGCACCTTCTGTGCATGTGTACACAGCGAGTGTTGATGTGTAAGTATTCACCGACCAGCTTAAATAATGAACGTACGCAATAATCTTTATGTATTGGTACATTACTCTATGGCTAACATAAAGAACAATCCGTCATGGCTACCATATCTGCGAATATATTACAGCAATCAAACTGAATTTATTTTGTATTTTATAGAGACTATAAACATAAGTTCATCAATGGGACTTCCAATAATCTACTGAACAAAAATCCAACATGGCGGCGACAGGTGCGCTGAAAAATCCATATAAACATTTAAATTCGCTCGGACAATGAAGTCGATATATAACAAGTGTCAGTTTTTAAATATCTAGGAAGCATAATAACGGATGATCTGAGAAGCAGTAAAGAGGTAATAACTCGCATTGCTGTTGCTAAAGAATGAGATGAGAAGCAGTAAAGAGGTAAGAACTCGCATTTCCGTTGCTAAAGAACGAGAGGACCGTTATTTGGCTGTAAGGGCACGACGGTACCGCTGTACTACTGCATGGCAACTGGCATCCCCTGTGTCGAGGCACACAGTGTACAAAAGGCTTCAGCAGAGTGGTCCTTATTGTCGGAGACTTGCTGTACGTGTAGCCCTGAAGCATCTGCACAGAAGGGAACGTCTAGAGCAGGACTTCCATCGCATAATTAGGACACCAGAAATATAAACTAAATTTTAATATTTCGCACAGCCACCATCTTGCTGTTATGTGAACAATATTGTCTACAGGAATGTTTGTGTACATATTTTTATATCTAATGAGTATAAGTTATAATATTCTTGTCTGTTATTGAATGTTCTTTGGTTTTTAAAACAAATTCACTTGAGTTAGAGTGGGCCTCTGATGTGTTAGCTTCAAATGTAAGTATTAATGGAATTGGCGGAATTATTGTAAATATTTGGCTAGCTACAATGTTGGCTTATTCTTATTATTGACTATTGGCCTAAAAGGTGAGTTAAATTATGGAGTTTGGGTAAAGTTCTTAGCTTGGATAGCTGAGGATTGATTTGTTGCATATTATATGATTGTGTCCTTTTGGTCAAATTTCTTAAGGTTTAATTGCAATTTGCTGAAGAAGGTCCCATTGTTGGGCCGAAACATGTAGGCTACTAATTTGTATTGATGGGTGGAGCATTTGATGACACGTGGGCTCTCTTCCTAAATTGTTTGGTAAAACCGCTTTCCACCAAGTTTATGTTCAGTCTCCTTGATGACACGTGGGCTCTCTTCCTCCATTGTTTGGTAAAACCGCTTTCCACCAACTTAATGTTCAGTCTTCTTGATGATACGTGGGCTCTCTTCCTACATTGTTTGGTAAAACCGCTTTCCACCAAGTTTATGTTCAGTCTTCTTGATGACACGTGGGCTCTCTTCCTCCATTGTTTGGTAAAACCGCTTTCCACCAAGTTTATGTTCAGTCTTCTTGATGTCACGTGGGTTCTCTTCCTCCATTGTTTGGTAAAACCGCTTTCCACCAAGTTTATGTTCAGTCTTCTTGATGTCACGTGGGTTCTCTTCCTCCATTGTTTGGTAAAACCGCTTTCCACCCAGTTTATGTTCAGTCTTCTTGATGTCACGTGGGCTCTCTTCCTTCATTGTTTGGTGAAACCGATTTCCACCAAGTTTATGTTCAGTCTTCTTGAAGCCACGTGGGTTATCTTCCACCATTGTTTGGTAAAACCGCTTTCCACCAAGTTTATGTTCAGTCTTCTTGATGACACGTGGGTTCTCTTCCTTCATTGTTTGGTAAAACCGCTTTCCACCAAGTTTATGTTCAGTCTTCTTGATGACACGTGGGTTCTCTTCCTTCATTGTTTGGTAAAACCGCTTTCCACCAAGTTTATGTTCAGTCTTCTTGATGACACGTGGGTTCTCTTCCTTCATTGTTTGGTAAAACCGCTTTCCACCAAGTTTATGTTCAGTCTTCTTGATGTCACGTGGGTTCTCTTCCTCCATTGTTTGGTAAAACCGCTCTCCACCAAGTTTATGTTCACTCTTCTTGATGACACGTGGGTTCTCTTCCTTCATTGTTTGGTAAAACCGCTTTCCACCAAGTTTATGTTCAGTCTTCTTGATGTCACGTGGGTTCTCTTCCTCCATTGTTTGGTAAAACCGCTCTCCACCAAGTTTATGTTCAGTCTTCTTGATGACACGTGGGCTCTCTTCCTTCATTGTTTGGTAAAACCGCTCTCCACCAAGTTTATGTTCAGTCTTCTTGATGTCACGTGGGTTCTCTTCCTTCATTGTTTGGTAAAACCGCTTTCCACCAAGTTTATGTTCAGTCTTCTTGATGTCACGTGGGCTATCTTCCTTCATTGTTTGGTAAAACCGCTTTCCACCAAGTTTATGTTCAGTCTTCTTGATGACACGTGGGTTCTCTTCCTTCATTGTTTGGTAAAACCGCTCTCCACCAAGTTTATGTTCACTCTTCTTGATGACACGTGGGTTCTCTTCCTTCATTATTTGGTAAAACAGCTCTCCACCAAGTTTATGTTCAGTCTTCTTGATGTCACGTGGGTTCTCTTCCTTCATTGTTTGGTAAAACCGCTTTCCACCAAGTTTATGTTCAGTCTTCTTGATGACACGTGGGTTCTCTTCCTTCATTGTTTGGTAAAACCGCTTTCCACCAGGTTCATGTTCAGTCTTCTTGATGCCACGTGGGTTCTCTTCCTTCATTGTTTGGTAAAACCGCTTTCCACCAAGTTTATGTTCAGTCTTCTTGATGACACGTGGGTTCTCTTCCTTCATTGTTTCGTAAAACCGCTTTCCACCAAGTTTATGTTCAGTCTTCTTGATGACACGTGGGTTCTCTTCCTTCATTGTTTGGTAAAACCGCTTTCCACCAAGTTTATGTTCAGTCTTCTTGATGCCACGTGGGTTCTCTTCCTTCATTGTTTGGTAAAACCGCTTTCCACCAAGTTTATGTTCAGTCTTCTTGATGTCACGTGGGTTCTCTTCCTCCATTGTTTGGTAAAACCGCTCTCCACAAAGTTTATGTTCAGTCTTCTTGATGACACGTGGGATCTCTTCCTTCATTGTTTCGTAAAACCGCTTTCCACCAAGTTTATGTTCAGTCTTCTTGATGACACGTGGGTTCTCTTCCTTCATTGTTTGGTAAAACCGCTCTCCACCAAGTTTATGTTCAGTCTTTTTCTCAAGACACTTTTCTACTTTTATATTCATAAGACTATCCTTACAAGTTGAGCAGGTATCAGTGTGAGGAGTCTTGAACATAGGAATGAGGACTAAGTGCGGGAATATTTGCCGCGCAGTTCCAGGAATATATTTCGTCAATAATGAAGTATTGCGTTCCAGTGTAACATAGAGTAAACGCTTCGGATAATAAGTGACAATGCTACATTGCATATATTGACAATTGCCTTAATTGTGTTTCCGATCATTTCTATACGCGACAAATATCGACTTACGCCATAGACGATTGTACAGGATGGTAAATAAGGTCGAACTGATACCATTACCATGTTTCTTCTTCTCCTTCCTCTGCTTCTTCGCGAATGAATCACTTAGGACCACGCGGATCAATATTTTGCGAGCTTTCCTCCTTGCCCAATAGTTCCTCATTTTCACTGATTATTATAATCTCTCTTCCTGAATCCAGAAACCCTCTGTGTGGACAATTTCCCTTATTACCGGTACGTCTCTATCCTGAAGACTTTTTTTTTCATATAAAGAGTAATGAAAACAAAACGCTCCTTGGTGTCCTACATCAATACATACTGATCGTAGGGGGCCATCGAGATACACCAAGAGGATAATTATCACGAACTATTAAGTAAACAGCCAAGTGTGTTGGTTACTGTTGTATGTAATAGCTGATCAATATTCACAAAGTTACGCAGACACAAAACATTATAAAAACATTATAAGAACATTATATAAGCATTATGAATGCATTACGAACCGAGGAAACATCAATTTTCTCTGGCAAATAGCTTCGATGTTCCGTCCTTTTCAACAACAAACACGATCACCAGACGAACAGTTATGAACTGGGAGTAGTGAGCTGCTCTTCTTGTTCATTGTATGTCGAAAGTGTCAGCATTCAGCGTGAGATAGGGGTAAGTTACAATAACATCTCATATTTATTCTCTGAGAATTAACTGTTCCATGTTGTAATACAAGAATGTCTAATGGTAAGTTTTCGTATTGCGTTTTTCGCACGTACACTCGTCGACACAAGAATTGACCAGACTAAAAAAATTCGAATTCCAACGACGTAGACAGTGACTAGCATATTGTCTTCCAAATCTCAGAAAGAACAGACATGGCTAAGCGTGAAAGCTTGACGTTTTTAATGCTCCATTAACAGATGTTCGAGCTAAGGGCGATGAAATTGTAGCCTGCGAGGCTTCTAAAATCTGCTTTAACTATTAAAAATATTCAGCAACACCGGAAGCAGTGAAGTGGGTAGCGGAATTGGACATTCACATTTAGTGAGACGTACATCACTCACACTCAATGTTTACAATCTCAAGCTTCGTAAATTGCTTTGTATATACATGATAATTTGTATTTACTCTCTGCTTATCTTCCACTGGATATGTAAATACTTTATAGGTTGTTTCATCATACGCTAAATAAATAAATAAACTATTAAAAATATGGTAGGTTTGTTGATTCCTTAGTTTAGGGGCTGCGACAACGCGGTCACGTAGCCCCGTGTACTTTGGGTGTAAAAGGAAGGAAGCTTGTAGTTTAACGTGACCGTTAATCTTGAGATCATGAGCCACGGGACCTCCTTTTTACGTGGAATCCGAACCACAGGACATGGCATTTCACTTCGAAAATCTCACATGCATTGACTGGGAATCGAACCCGGACCGCCTTGGTGAGAGGCATACAGCTAGACCGCTGAGCCACCACGCCCCCTACTTTAAGTGTGTGTAGAATCTGTCTGATAACCGGTGTAATTGTGATGGCTGTATTAGTGTGAGTCATCTGGTTTTAATTCAAGTAAGGACTGCAGCCATTCAATTTTCCAAGTAGTTCCTACTTTTGCAACCAAACGCTTCCGTCAACGACAACTAGTTATGAACTTGGTTACTAGATGCCACCGCAGTCTTCTCCTGGCGACGAATGTTGGAACCTAAGAGAGTTAGTCAAATATAACCTATAATTTAGCTTCACACAAGTGTAATTAGTGGAAGGTTATTTTACATTCCATAAATCTATGACATAGGAACGCCGGCTTTCCTTCCCCTCAGAAGGAAGGCGTACTGGGGTATGTTTAACGCTCTTAAGAAAATCCGACGACTTTGGCCGGGTTTGAACCCGCGACCTTGGGCATAGAAGCTCAGCATGCTACCTACTACGCCACCGAAGCCGCTATTTAAAAATATAAAAACGTGTTTAAAGCATGAAAATAACCATACGGAACGCAGCATTTTCCTTGAATGTCTCGGATGGCGATGAGCATTACTTGCGAAGCAAAAGTCTTATTTCTGTTATCAAATTTGCCATAATATATTGTGTCACACTTTAAGTTTAAACAAGGAAGCACAATTTTTCCACCACGTTTATTTTTGGACATGAATTATATGTTCTTCAGTAAATAATTTACGTTTTTGTTTTTGGAAAGAGAACTGAAATAACATCCCTAGGCATCGACCGAGTCACAGTCGCCAAAAAGGACACGAAAAATATATACGTGATTTTAAAAATTTCGCACAACTGATATTGTTATGTTCTGGTAGTAATTAAATTATATTAGACGCCAATATATTAGGCTTTCTACGAAGATTCACCGTGTTAAGTTGCACTGCACTCGGACAATTAAGCCGCGAGAAAATCCATATAAAGATTTAAATTTCGCGTCACCGCCATTTTGTATTTGTGTTCATCAGATTATTGGAAGTCCCATTGATGATCTTATGTTTAAAGTCTCTATCAAAAAACAAAATAAAATCAGTTTGGTTGCTGTAATATATTCGCAGGTATTGAGAACCGTCTAAATACGAGGCACGTCAAGAAAGTAAGTTCCGTTTGGTAATAAAATTAAATTGTGTACAGATACAGAAAATTTATTTATTGCACAACATTCTACACCTCTTAAACTACTTTCCCACAGAACTGCCGAACATTTGCAGGCATTTGTCATACCGTGGCACAAGTTTTTGGATACCTTCTTCTTAGACGTTTGCCGCCTGTCCCTTCAACCAGTTGGATACATCTTCTTTCAGCTCGTCGTCATTGTTGACGTGTTGACCGCCAAGGAAAGACTTGAGGTGTGTGAACAGATGAAAGTCGCTAGGAGCGAGGTCAGGGCTGTACGGAGGGTCGTCAAACACGTCCCAGCCAAATCCCTGTAGGAGTTTTTTCGTCACATTTGCAGTGTGTGGTCGTGCTTTGTCGTGAAGAAAAACAACGCCTTTAGACAGCAACCCTCGGCGCTTATTCCGTATTGCGAGGCGCAATTTCCTAAGTGTCTCGCAGTAAGCATCTGCGTTGATTGTTTGACCACGCGGTAAAAAATCAATGAGTAAGATGCCTTTCCAGTCCCAGAACACTGAGCACATCATTTTCCGAGGTGTCAAGATTTGTTTCGGCTTAACCTTTGCTGGGGATGAAGTGTGCCTCCATTCCATTGATTGCCGCTTACTTTCAGGAGTGTCGTAAGAAACCCAAGTTTCATCTCCTGTGACTATCTGTGTCAGAAATTCTTCGCCGCCTTCATTGTAACGGGTCAAAAACTGAAGTGCACTACCCATCCGTTTTGTTTTGTGTTGCTCCGTAAGAATCTTTGGTACCCAATGTCGGCAAAGTTTACGAAAGTTCAGTTTTTCGGTAACAATTTCATGAATTAGTGATCGTGAGATTTGGGAAAATTCCATAGCGAGAGCACTAATTGTAAACCTGCGGTATTCCCGGATCAGTCATCAATCGCGTGAACCTGTTCTTCTGTAACCAAAGATGGACGCCCACTTCGTTCTTCATCGTGTACTTCACTACGTCCTTCATTGAACTGTCGGACCCATCTTCTCACCATTGAATCACTCATCGCATTTGGTCCATACACATTGCAAATTTGCCGATAAATTGTAATTGGTTTCACTTTCCTAGCATTCAGAAAACGAATCACAGATCTGATTTCACAAGTGGTGGGATTTTCAATCAACACCGACATTGTACGAATAAACATGCACAACAACGCGTACGTGGCTGACAGCGTTCTCCAAATGGCGCACTTTTCTTCTTGATACAGAACGTTTACCACGCATATGCGAAACTGCGCTGCAGCGGAACGTACAACTAGTTGAAGACACAGGCGGCACACGTCTATGAAGAAGGCATACAAAACTCGTGCCACGCTACGACAAATGCCTGCAACACTTCGGCAGTTATGTAGAAAAGTAGTTTAAGGGTTGTAGAATTTTGTGCAATAAATAATTTTTCTGTACCTGTACACAATTTAATGTTATTACCAAACGGAACTTACTTTCTGGACGTAGTTCGTATATCAGATGGTAGCCAAGTTGGATTGTTCTGTATGTTAGCCATAGAGTTATGCACCAATAGATAAAGATTATTGCGTAGGTTCATTATTGATACGTTCACTTCCATCGTATAATTAGGATACGAGGAATAGATACGAAATGTTAAAATTTTGCACAGTTTTATGAAGACAATTGACTAGATGCCAGTAGATTAAATCTTGAATGGACATGTAGGGTGTTGGGTTTACTGCGCTCCATTGTTTAAATCTCGAGAACATGCCATTAAAATATTTTAAATTTTCATGGCCGCCATGTTGGTTTTGTAATTAATGTGTTCTTAAGCGTTACGTTGGTGAACGAACCTTGGCATTCTCTGACACTGTACACAATTTCAGGATGATATCAGTAACAGGTTAGGGCATATAGGACGTCGGTTTAATGAAACGTATTAACATTTGAAAAGCACGGTCGGTACTGTCAGTTATAGTGTCCTGTTAATGGAATGCTGCGTAATTATATGGTTAGGTATCATATCAAATACAGAAGTACAAAGAGATTGAAAGTAATTTATAGCCCAAGAAATCGTGTTCTTCATAAGAATGGGAGGAGTTGTGACCTCATTTGTTTACTAAATGTATATCGAATGTGGTATGGTAATATATGGAGCGTCACGGCCAACACAAAGACAGACGGCAGCCAACTTACGTGGAGCGATTAGACACGGGCATTAGCACTCAGTAACGTAAGAGCCTTCAAGGAATCATCACGTGACGAGGGAAATAGCACTGAGCACACTTATTATTGAGGACATTCCAAATTAGCATACACCACGAGCATGGGCGCCGGCAGGGAGGGGCAAGGTGGGGCCGTGACACCCCCTTGGAATTCCGAGAATGTTGTTATTCGATTGGTCATTGTCACCAGTTTATTTCATAAATTCAAGTTTCTGATAATCAATTGACAAATGTTACAATAGAAAACTTCTTTAATGTTGCTGACCTAATATGTATTTATATTCAAAAGTATATGGTTCTAATGATGTCATGCACTAGACTACCAATGGAGACATAGCTCCAATTTTCAATATGGTTATGCCTAATGTTAAAAAACGTAAGTTTCCCCATTACTATCAAGAGTGGCTACCACTTTCGCCACCTCACTTTGGCACTGACGATATGAAAGCACGTTCTGGAGATATTTTTATACATTGCAACACCGATAGCGGATTTCAGCCCCTAAAACGAGGTTTTCCTTGTTGACTAGTAAAACACTGTTCCCTTAAGGTCATGCTTAAAATATAGGGTGATTTACTGTATTCAAGCCCGTAATTACGGGGGAACAAACAGGGCAGGTTTAAGGGGCGGAAAATATTCTGGAAAACTGTACAAATCCGCTTGGGCATTAAACGCCAAGTTATTAAAGTTTAACCTCCAACACACACACAGGAGAAATTATTCACTGTCGCACATTTGCAATGTTGATTATTTAAGGACACTCAAAACGGGATTGTGTTAGTCATCTTGGTGATCTTGCTTTTGAATCTGACTTGAAAGTAAAATTGGACTGAAGGAATCCCCTTGTTATTTTTAATAATTGCTGGATGATGTATTTATATTTTCCTTTTCTTACGCATGGCTTTTAGTGCCGGGAATGTCCGAGAACATGTTCGGCTCGCCAGAGTTTGTAGCTGCTTCTATGAGGACACCCATGGGGTGAGCTACAAGTACCGTCACGTGTGGAGTGTTGTCTGAGTAGGGAAGTGTGAATGTAAGGACGTGGAATTGGAAGGTAGCGGCTGTGGCCTATAGTTTTTTTTAAAGTGATATATATATATTTTTTTAAGGAAACTTGTTTTTTGTCTTCATATATTTAAGGTACATAGGTGATTGTGAGGTGGTAGATGAATAACAATCATGGATATTGATGAGTTTATCACAGTTATACTAGTCTACTTAATGTTCAATGTTCAATCACTATCACAATGCACAAAACACTCACATGATGCGGGTGAGCTGCTGGGCATAGTCCCCCAGCCGGCGAGTTCTTGTAGTACAGCGAAGGCTCGTGAGGACACACTCACTTACCTCGGACAGCATTTCGAGTTCTGTATATGGCCCCGTAGTTTTCAGCACACAGTGCACATAGCAACCGAGGAGTAACACTACCGCACTGTTCAGTTGGGGCGGTTGAAGGCTAAATGTTGGTCGGATCACCCATTCAGGAGTGATGGAGGTAGTAGGAGAGTTCATGAAGCTATTCAGTACCCGGGTGAAGCGGTTCCAGGTCGATCGAATCGGATCACACTGCGTAAATCGGTGCAGGATTGTATCCTGATGGGAACATGAAGTGCATAAGGCGTTCGCCATCATGTGAATGCGATGGAGTCTGCTGTTTGTTGGTATAAGGTCATGGATTACATTATACCAACTTTCCTTCGCTGCGCTGGGTAGAATGCGATTGGAGACATTCCTCCAGACTCGATTCCAGTTGACGATCAATGCGGATTGCATAATTCTGGGGGCAACATACTGTTGTGCCATGATAGAACGATACAGCTTTTTCGTTGAGATAGACCTGATGACGTCTTGTGGCACGTAGCTTAGTTCAACTCTCAGATACCGGACATGAGGTGCATGATGATTGATATCATAATAAGCAGGTGGGTTCGAGCAGTCATAGGGACTACACCATCTCTGTAGGAAGTTATGTGACTCATCGGTCCCGAAGCCTGTAAGCAGTTGCAGGTGTCGTTTGAGGAATAAGGTTCTAGCTTTCTTTTCAACGTCGATGAGCCCCAGACCTCCCTGGGATTTATGCAATGTTAATGTGCTGCGGGAAAGACGTAATAGAGCTCCTTGCCAAATAAACCATCCGACGGCAGAAATAATACGTGTACCCACCATTCTTGGCATAGGAAGAATTTGACTGAGATACCATATTTTGCTTAAGCTGAACATATTCACGTACATTGTTCGTTGGTGTAAGAGGAAGGAGCGGTACCGCACTTGTTGCAAGGCACCACGCACAGAATGTAGGGCAACGTCCCAGTTCTTTTTAATCATTTGGTGTACACTATTCAAGAAAGATATGCCTAATATTTTGAGTTCTGAGGCGATCGTTACCCACGCCGGGAGAACCCCTTGGACGCGGTCCAATTTCCCAATCCACATCGCGTTTGTTTTTCGTCGGTTCAGCCGCGCACCAGAATATCTCCCGTACTCATCAAGGTCCGTGAACAATTGCTGCATGTCAACGGTTCGATCCACCCCAAGGGTGACATCATCCGCATATGCAAAAATGCTGATCTCCGTGCCATTGAAAGATTTATGGAGATTACAAAGAAGGGGTTCCAGAGATAGAACAAAAAGAAGCATGAACATCGGACACCCTTGCCTGACTCCACGATGGATGAGGAGCGGCCTTGTGAAATACCCATTTACACTCACTTTTGAAGATCCACCATGAAGAATTTTCCTCACGAGGGCAATAAACCGCATATCGAAGCCAATAGCTTGAAGAGTCGCAAGGATGTATTTATGGTTTACCCTATCAAAGGCATGGTCAAAATCCAGTGATAATAACAGTTTCTTCTTATTGCCGACCAGCGACTCACTAATGCCATCGCGAATAGCACATGTAGTGTTGACAATGCACCTGCCTGCTACCCCACCCGATTGGTGGCGAGATGTGGCTTCCTCCATAAAGGCCTGAAGTCTCGTTTTCATACATTTCGTGAAGATCTTGTAGTCAAAGTTTAAAAGCGTCAGTGGGCGAAAGTCCCTGAGCTGTGTTGGTTGTGTAATTTTTGGGACTAATACCACCAGGCCATCTTTCAGGGTGTCGATATTTCGTCCAGGACGACCAGCATCATTCACTACGGCTGTAAGTTCATCGCGAATGGTGGTCCAAAACGTCATGTAGAAAGCTCTCCCCAGGCCATCAGGACCAGGACTCTTGTTTGGCGCACTGTGGCGTATGGAGGTATATATTTCTTCGGCGGTGATGTCCTTGGTCAAGCACTCTTGTTCTCTGTGCAAATGTCTTCCTCGTACACCATCGAAGAACGGATGCTGGTGGTGAAGTGGGACTGGGGCGTCGTCTGTGTACAAGGACTGAAAGAAGTTCTCTACCGTTTCTGTGATTAAGGTATGACTAGTCACCATGTGTCCCTCAGGTGTCATAATGCGGTTGATGTACTTCTGACGGCCTTTGCGGCACGCCCGTATAAAATGATAAACGGAGGGTGCCTCTGATGCCAGATGTTGATGATCTTGTGCTTGCAGTTTGAGTCCTTCCAATGCTTTGCGCTGCAGCGTGAGGAGCTGCGCTCGGATTTTCTTTATTCGGCGATATGTATTAGGGTTGGTAGGGTCTTCATTGTATAACTGTCGTAAATATTTATAGTAGAAATATGTCGTCTGATGGATGTGGCGTCTTCTCTCGGCACTGTAGGCCTTCAATAACCTAACAGCTCTGGGTTTCGCATACTTCAGCCACCACTCAAGAGTATCTTGAAACCGGTGAATGTGGCGTTTCCAGTTATGCCATTCAGTGTCAAAGCTATCTTTCATGTCCAAGTGTGTCAGAATAGAATCATTTAACCTCCATGTTCCTCTCCCACGGCGAGGTCCCAATTCTGGTTGGCGAATCTTGCACAGATACGCACAATGGTTTGAAAACTCCACCGAGCATACATCTGTTTCTCTCACGTGTTCTTTCAATTCCCCGCTGACATATATTCTATCCAGTCGAGAAGCACCATTATGGTAGTAGTACGTGTAACCGGCTGACCCCGACGGCTTCAGTTCCCATGTGTCTTTTAAGCGTAACCCTTGTATTAACGCAGATAGTGCAGGGCAGCCCTGAAATTGGCCACTTTGGTCTTTGGGCGATAGCACTGCGTTAAAATCCCCACCGAGGATTATATTGCCAGTATGATTATGGAGAAGTGGGAGAATATCTGTGGTATAGAAGAGCCGGCGTTGTATCCTGGCCTGTGAACCAGAGGGAGCATATACATTGACAATCAAAAGATCTCGAATACGGATACTGATTCCGCGTGAGTTGACTAACTGGACTGGATCCGCATATGGTATATGGTCCTTAATGTAGATAGCTGTACCACGTTTGTGCTCATTGACATTAACTATTTTATCGTAGCCAGAGATGGTAAGGAGGTCTTCAGTAGCCACTTCTTGCAACAGAACAATATCCACATCTTGGTCTCGTATAAGGTTGCGTAAGAGCGACTGTTTACTAGCAGTTTGAATGCAATTTACATTGAGTGTCATTAGCGTGTATGTCAACAACATCGTCAGATAGATAGACATGTTTTTTACCGAAAGAAACAAGATGGAGATGGGGTGGTCTTGAACGCTTGTCGCTCGACTTCCCGCCTTGTAGTCGGGGGTCCCTGACACCCGCATAAGGCTTGTGCGTTCCCTCTTTTGACGCCCGGATTGTTTTAGCTTTGGAGGAGGTTTTCAAAGGTGCCTGTTCTTTAGGAGTTAGTTCCTTGTTGTCCATGATCCCCTGGTCCCGTGACCCCGTCTCTTCTGTATCCATGTGTCTGGAGGGGTCGTCTTCTATTTCATCCGACCATCGTATACCAGCGGTCTGTGGTTCACAACTAACTATGGACTGGTTTGAGGGTGGCATACTGGTAGAATTGTCTCCTGAGGTCACGCCTTCTGTGACCGCATCAGGGCTGGCAGTGCTAGTGTCAGGTTTCTGGTCATTTTTAGGAACTAGAGAATTGGCCGTCCTACCTAGACTGCCATTGGTGTATTGGCTAGTATCAGACAAACCTGGCAACGCTGGTTGCCCGTTGAGTTCCTATTGTAATGTGGGAGTATGTTGTTGTTTACTAGTGGAGGGAGGGTAGATTATAGGCTAGGGAATAACCCACCCACCAAGGGAAGATGATTAAGAGAAGGAAGTAGATTTGGGATTTGGAAAAGAAGGATAGAAAAATAGGAGGAGAGTCCCACAAAATTAATAAGTTGAGGTTTAAGACACTTAGAAGCAGTTTCCAATAGAAATTAACTCTCGGATACCTAAAGTAGGTACGAGCTTGGTCGAGGCTAACGGGAACCGCAGCTAGGACTTGGGCGGTTTGCGAGAGAGAGGCTTTAGTATATTTCCTCCCAAGCACGTATAAAAGTACTATGGGGAAGGGTGATGGTCTGGCAAGACTGAGAGGAACAAATTTACTGTATGTCTTCTCAAAGAAATTAAGTTTTTCAAAGTGATTCGAAGAATGCCAATGATTTAACTCAAGCTTGGTATTTTCAATTTCCAAAATTATGGAGTTCCTGTAAGGGCGACCAAGTGTCTCTAAGAAGGAATGTGATAAAAGATTATGCCTTATTGGGTAATCTTGGTAAATGAACCAATGGTTGCATTGGACAATGGCTAAGCTTTTACTCAGCGAGGAGCCGGCTAAAAGTTTAGACAAAGAGAAACACTTATTTTTTAGAAAACTGACCATAAGTTTTCGGAGAGGGTCTCCACAAGCAGGTAGTTGGCTTAGCGAACTTTACTTGCCTTACTGGCCAATTAGAATTAGCTATTATCGCTAAGAAGAACTTTAGTAAGGTGAAAATTAAGAGTTCTTGCTCAAATGCAACAAATGGTGAAAGCTCTATTAATGATTTTAATATCATTGAGTGAGGAGAGTCAAGGAAGACAGGATTTTGCCTGAACTTTATATTCGAAAATGAAAAAGCAAAGGGAAAAGATTTGTTTATTTTACAATTAGAAAAAAGTTTGAGGAAATTAACAATTATGCAATATAATTTTAATAAACATAGTTCATTTGAACTTTTTAACAAATAGGGTCGCAGACCTCTCCACATTAAACGGTTGCTCCAGGCAATTGACAATTTAAAAGGTTTCAAACCTTACATGTTTCTAAAATCTTTATAAGATTTAAACAAATGAACAATAAAATAATTAAAGCTTCAACGAGAATTGAAGTACAAAAAGTGCACCTTAAGAAATTCTGGAGAGAATGTTCTAGAGAAAGTGACAACTTTGAAAATAACGATAATAACAACGTGAAAAATAAAATAGAAGTTCCTACAACTTCTTATATTTATACAGAATTACTTTGGGAATTATACAAAGAGGGCAGGTCACTTACTGTGAAACCTGGAGAAAGTGAAAAGGAAGTTTCTAGACTTCTTATACTTTGAATAAGACTCGCAAGTTAAATGAGGCAGTTTTCATTTAGCGAGACCAAAAAATAACTCACTCAAGAGTTGAGAGAATTGTTTTCCCTGCTTTTGAAGGGAGGAACAATGTAAGTTTGAAACGTGTGCTAGACACGTATCACAAAGATTATACAGAGATACTTAATGATAAACCAACAAAAATGGAAGGGCACTTCTTAGAATGACACCTTATTGGAATAGACCTAGATTGAAAATTTATTGCAGATTGTTAGTGAGAGGTTTAGGAAAGAGAAATGGGAATTAAGGAAAATGTTCATGGCCTTATTTGAATATAAGCGGACGATCGCGACGCGGTAGAAAAGTTGAGCAAGCACTGGTTTTCACTATAGTTCGTTGAAACATATGAAATGTTCACTGTGGAGACACAAAGTTTATGGAAAAGAAAGTTATTGCAATTATAGGAAGAACTGATTGCACTATATAGGTGAGAGTCTATTTCTTGAAACAGTTGTGATTTACAATTAAATGCGCCATAGAATGTTCCAGCGGTGGACGAAAATTCACTATTGTAGTAATTTAGTCTTAAACAGAATTCTCCCAAGTACGTGAGAAATACATGACGGCAGGACTCGTAGATTGAGTACCGAATCTGGAAAGTTCCAGAACAATCTTAGTAGTAAACTGGGGCTAATGTAAATCCAGCGGAGGAACTAACTGGTTGAATTATAGACAGAGGGTACTTAGATAATATCCCACGTAGTGAGAAGATTTCTCATTTGGCAAGCATAAGAAATGCTGCTTTTCACTAAGATTAGCTTGATTAAACAAAAGCTCAACATGGAAAATCCCGCGGAGGATGATTCTACCCCAAAACAAGTAACCTCACACTGCCATAAAAGATAGTTAAAAGCATGTGGTAGGTAAAATCATGAAGATGAGGTTAAAATTTGAATCAGGTACTTATCTTTGTTGCATGGCGAAGGTGAAGTTCCTTTAACCGATACTTAATGTGCCAACATGGCGTAGAACGTAGAGAGTGTCTCTTGGTTTGAGGAGACCGGCTCTAGATGAGCCCTGACTGATCAAGTCAACTGCCGACTGAGAAGTGAGTGCAGCACAACGAAGCACGGAAGGTCCTAGGAAGGGGAGAGAGTGGGGGTAGGAAACAAAAGGTATACATATCAGCATAACCAACTTAGCAAAAAATAATAATTTTCTTCTTGATGGATGGTCTTCTAAGAGTTGATAGATGATACTAGCGCAGCATGGTGAGTAAAGAAGTAGACGTAGTCCTCTTGCTCAAGGAGAAAATAGCTGACGATGGTAACGAGATCTGGTAGCCAAATGGATAAGTAAGTCCTCTGCACGGTGAGGAATTGAGTAGCTTCAGAGGTTCGCTACTAGATGACGCTAGGTGGATCACAGAAGTTATATATCTGAAACATACTTATGAAGACATAAGAGATATGCCCAACAAGGAGAAAACAGATGATCACTGTTGGTGTTTAGCAAAGAGGAAGGAAGAAATGAACATGCAAAGAGCAATAGACATTATATCTCTCGTACCGTGTATTCAAAGAATACACCATACTGGAGGGACAAACACCAACAGAGAGCAAATAAGCAGTTACACATTTATTGGAAGCGGAGCGATCAAAGACTGTGGTCTTGTGATCGGTCCATTTGTAGTCAAGATTCTGGCCACCCTGACTCTCCCATCTCTTCCAGGGTAACATTTGGTCACCCTACCAGAAATCCATACTAGGGGGGGTGAAATATCCCTAACCAAGACCAAGTCCCCTACTTTAATGTCGGGACTGGAAAGAAACCACTTCTGCCTCCGTTGCAAGGAAGTTAAATATTCCAAGTTCCACCTTTTCCAAAAAGAGTTACGGAGGGCTTCAAGTTTCCGCCAAGCGATAGGTAGATTAGAATCCCTGTAAGAATTAGGAAGAGGAGGAGGGGCAGAAAGAGAAGTGCCGATAAGGAAGTGACCAGGGGTGAGTGGAAGTAGGTCATCAGGGTCATTGGAAAGCGGAGTTAAAGGGCGAGAGTTAACAACACCTTCAATCAGAACAGACAGAGAAATGAATTCTTCGTAAGTCAGAATTCGATTACCTAAGACTTTTCTTAAATGACGTTTAGTGAGCTTTACGCAAGATTCCCACCTACCACCATGATGCGGAGCGTAAGGAGGTATGAAGCGCCATTTGAAACCTTTTGAATAAGAAAAATTAGAGATTTGTTCCATGGCAGGAGAGGAAGTAAGAGCTTTCTTCCACAGGGAAGCTGCGCCCTGAAAAGTGGAAGCGTTATCAGAGAACATCTCAGAAGGAACACCACGCCTAGCGGTGAAACGAGAGACAGCTGATAAAAAATAAGAAGTAGAAGCATTCGTTACTAGTTCCAAGTGGATTGCGCCGGTAACCATGCAAACAAAGAGAGAAACATAAAGCTTACCAAACAATTTGCGTTTAGCTTCAGGAGAGTTTCGTTGATATTGGAACGGACCCATATAGTCCACGCCAGTTAAAGCAAATGGGCGTATTGGAGAAGAACGAAAAGAGGGCACATCGCTCATTAATTGAGTGTTGATTTTAGGTTTCGCTTTGAAACAAGGAATGCACTTATGAATTACAGAAGAAACTTCATGAATTCCATTTATAATCCAGTACTTTTCTCTTAAGAGGCAGAGCAGAGTACGTGTACCAACATGAAGATTACGATAATGAAAGTCACGTATAATTAAAGAAGTAACGTGATGTTTGGAAGGCAAAATAACGGGATGCTTTTTGTCCTCAGAGAGTAAAGATTGCGAGAGCCTTCCACCTACCCTAAGTAATCCATGGTCATCAAGGAACGGGGCTAAAGAACGAAGACGGCTGGATTTCGGAAGATCTCTTTTAGAAGAAAGCAATGACAATTCAGAAGAAAAGGCTTCTTGCTGTGTCAGTTGTAAAATCTTAATGGTAGCGAGATTCAATTCATGATTGGTAAGGTGTGGTTTAGGGAGAAGAGGTTGGTCAACCACAAGGTATTTCCATCTAAGGAGATAGGCAACAATCCGTAGTAATTTATTGAAGGAAGAATAGCGTGACAACAAAGGATGAGATGCGTTGGAAACAAGACACGAAGCAATGGGTAGAGGTACTTTAGCGTCAGGCAAGTTGGAGTTTGTAGCTGGGGGTTTAGAAGGCCATGAGGAAGATTCGTCGATTAGCCACGAGGGCCCATGCCAGTATAATTGGGAAGCTGCCAATTGAGAGGGTAAACAACCACGAGAGATGATATCAGCTGGATTATCCGCACTGGGAACATGCCTCCATTGACATCCAGAAGAAAGAGTTTGAATTTTGGAAACCCTGTTTGCGACAAAAGTTTGCCAGTGAGAGGGGTTTTTGGCAATCCAAGAAAGGGCGATCATAGAATCGCTCCAGAGATAGATTTGCGAGAATTCGACCTTTAATACTTCCCGTAATTTCTTGACAAGTTCTGCAGCCATTAGTGCAGCGCACAGTTCGAGCCTAGGCAAAGTGATAGTTTTAAGAGGAGCGACCTTCGATTTGGCACAAACAAGGTTAGAAACTGGAGATCCATAGAGTGAATCGTGATAAACTAAATATGCACAGCAACCATAAGCTTTTTCGGAACTGTCCGCGAACACGTGAAGGAAAAAAGATGCATTAGAATGAGAGCTGATTAAATTCCTGGGAATTTCAATAAGGGAAAGATCCAACAAATTGCTGCGAAACGAGAGCCAACGATTAAGAAAAGAAAGAGGGACAGCGTCATCCCATTCACATTTAAGTGACCACAGCTCTTGCATGAAGAGTTTGGCTATAACGATAACTGGGGCAAGAAATTGAAGCGGATCAAAAATTTTTGCAATTTCAGAGAGGATTTGTCTTTTTGTATTAGGAAGCTCTTCTGCGAGCGTAACTTTATAGATAAGAGTGTCAGTGCTAGTGCACCAATGAACTCCTAAAGTTTTTATAGATTCGGAGTTTCCACAAATTTCGACAGAAGAAGGATCTACGTCTTCGGTGGGAAACTGAGCGAGAAACTCAGGGGAGTTGGAGTTCCACTTATGAAGTGGGAAACCTCCATTCCTTAGTAATGCCTGAAGTTCTAAAGACACAAAGGAAGCTTCCTCCAAAGTAGAGAAGGACTGCAAGTAATCGTCAACATAGAATGACGTAGTTAGTGCTTCAGAGGCTTTGGGGTTAAATAAATGACCATCTTGAGAGGCTAGCAAGTGTAGGGATCGGATAGCAAGGAAAGCAGAGGGTTTTAAGCCATAAGTAACCGTTTTCAAGCGAAATACCTTAATGGGTTTATTGATTTCATCTCGCCACAAGATTCTTTGAAGATCTCGTTGTTCTGGTTGAATTAACACTTGACGGTACATCTGTTTTATATCGGCTATGACAGCTATGGAAAATAATCGAAAGTTTAAAAGTATAGCAGATAAATCTGATTGAATAGCAGGACCAGAATAAAGAGTGTCATTAAGGCTGTTGCCGTTAACGTCGGGTGATGAACCATTGAAAACAACTCGGATTTTATCTTTTACAAGAGGGTTTTTCCACACAGGATGATGATTTAAATAAACCGTTTCGATTGGGGGGTGCAATTCATCATCGGATTTGTTAACAACCTCCATATGATCTAAGCTTTCATACTCATCCATGAACTCAGTGTACTGCTTTTTGACGAGGGGTTCCTTTTTGAATTTGCTCTCGATAGCAAAGAGAGCTTTTCGAGCTTTAGGCTGAGAGTTAATAAGTTTGGGGGGATTATGTAATCTTGGCATTTGAACAACGAACCGGCCATCAGAAGAACGAGTGGTCGTGTTCAAAAAAAGTTGCTCACAGAATTCATTTTCTGAAGAGGTTACATTAGGAGAATCAACATTTTCAAGCCTCCAAAACTGTTCCAGATCAGTATTGGAGAAGTAACATTGCGATGCAGGTTGAGGAGGATAATGGGGAAGTTGCCCTGTGACAATCCATCCAAAATTAGTGTCTCTAGCGACCACGTTTGAGGATAGCTTGCGAATCTGTTTCCGAAGGCAGTTCCAAAAGACATTGGCACTAAAGAGTATATCAATGGGATTTTGTATGTTAAACGAAGGATCGGCTAACCTTAAATGCGAGGGAATGTTTAACCCCGAAATATCAACCGAGTGACTAGGAGTGTCTTCTCCAATGCTATTGAGAATTAGACAATTAAGCTTAAGAAAGTTGTTTCTATGACAAGTATCTCTTATGGTTAGTTTTGAAAATTGTAAAGCTTGCGATTTTGAGCTGTTGATGCCTGACACATTGATAGAAGTGGGGTTTACGGGTAGGCCTAGTTTTCTAATCAAGGAATTGGACACAAAATCATGAGTTGCCGCTGAGTCTAGAAGACCGCGTGCACGGACCCAGTTGCCAAAGTTATCCTGAACGTCAATTTGAACAGTAGACAACAATACTTGAGCACTGCGAATGGACTTAGCATTTTGAATGTATGATGAAGCATTAGAACTGTTAACACTATCATTTTTCGGCGAAGTAGATGCTGTCAATGACCTTGCCTGATCATGACGATGTAGCAGAGTATGATGAGCCTTTTCACAATGGTAGCAAAGTCTTGTGGACTTACAGTTAGAAGCAGAATGCGTAGGCGCTAGGCAGTTGAAACAATGTTTGTTTTGAGCGACTAATTTTCGTCTGTCATCGACTGACATTTCTTTAAAGGATTTGCAGAGGTATAGGGCATGGGGATCTTTACAAAGTATGCACTTTACCGGTTCGTTTAAACTTTTGCGAGGTTCACCTTGCGTGTGTAAAACAATAGAGCTAGCAACACGACGTTCACTAGACCTAGTTGGGTAACCAGTAGTGCTTGATTTGAATTTGGATGAGCTGGACCCTGGTTTTTGGGTATTAGACGCTGAGCGTTCGCTTTTGGGTTTGATGGACATTAATTCGAATTTGGAACTAGGAGATGAAGGTTCGCTCTGATTAGCTAGCGCGGTTAAAAGTTGGCATCTAGCATTTATGAAAGTGACTAAATGCTCGTAAGAGTAGTCGTCTTCCTTAGAAAGTTCAATTTCCCAAGCTTTGAGGGTAGCAGCATCAACTTTAGAGACTACTAAATGTATTAGGAAAGTATCCCAATGTTCAGTAGGCTGCTCTAATTGGGACAAAGCTTTAACGTGGAGTTGGGTAGTGTCAATTAAAGTACGCAAACTAGTGACGTCATTGTGCTGTGACGCAGGCAGGTTAAATAGAGCCTTAATATGGCGTTGAATACGTAAACGTGAATTTCCATATCTTTCTTTTAATAAGTTAAAGGCAATGGGGTAATTTTCGGCACGCAGAGGAAGTGCTTCAACTAACTGCAAAGCTTGACCTCGAAGGATAGATCTCAAGTAATGAAACTTGTAAATGACTTGAATGTCTTCATTGTCATGAACAAGGGAGCAAAATAATTCATAGAAAGAATCCCAAGTGGATTCATCTCCAGAAAAATGGGGTAAATCAATTTTCGGTAAAGTAGGTTTGGGCTTGTGAGTGCCTTCACGGAAAGAAGTTTGGGGTTCGTGAAGGGAACCAAGAACAGAAGCGTCCTTTTTCTGCTCCTCTTCGAGTTGGCGTATTATTCTGAAAGCAGAACCTATGCCTTCGTAATATAAGTTCTCTACTTCGACACGATCTTCTGTTTGATTGAGCATACAAGTTTCAATTTCAGTTTGAATGTTACAGTAGTTTTCATAAGAACGTTCAAAATCCTTTACACGATGTTTCAACAAATCTAATTGCGCGTCTGAGGGATCCAATTCTTTTATGTACCTTCTGAATCGGGTAATTTGCCCTTTATAGGATGCTCGTTTAGAAGTAAGTTTTTCATCCTTATCCTTATCAGTGGGAGCCATATTAAAAAAGATAAATGAAAATGTAACTCACGCAACTGTGGAACCTTGGAAATGCTGTCAAGCTGGCAGCAGCGAATGAGTAGAAAGAATGGGACACACCATAGGAGACAGGAGCGGCCTCTTTCCCGTTCACAGGCTTTGCACGATGTGGTTATAGCTGAAATATTCAACACAGATATTAGAAATATGCAAAGTATTGTCAAATGACACTATTTTAAAAAGAGAAAAGAAAAAATGGGCTCTCCCGGGTTTCGGCACCAAATTTTGGGTAGATTATAGGCTAGGGAATAACCCACCCACCAAGGGAAGATGATTAAGAGAAGGAAGTAGATTTGGGATTTGGAAAAGAAGGATAGAAAAATAGGAGGAGAGTCCCACAAAATTAATAAGTTGAGGTTTAAGACACTTAGAAGCAGTTTCCAATAGAAATTAACTCTCGGATACCTAAAGTAGGTACGAGCTTGGTCGAGGCTAACGGGAACCGCAGCTAGGACTTGGGCGGTTTGCGAGAGAGAGGCTTTAGTATATTTCCTCCCAAGCACGTATAAAAGTACTATGGGGAAGGGTGATGGTCTGGCAAGACTGAGAGGAACAAATTTACTGTATGTCTTCTCAAAGAAATTAAGTTTTTCAAAGTGATTCGAAGAATGCCAATGATTTAACTCAAGCTTGGTATTTTCAATTTCCAAAATTATGGAGTTCCTGTAAGGGCGACCAAGTGTCTCTAAGAAGGAATGTGATACAAGATTATGCCTTATTGGGTAATCTTGGTAAATGAACCAATGGTTGCATTGGACAATGGCTAAGCTTTTACTCAGCGAGGAGCCGGCTAAAAGTTTAGACAAAGAGAAACACTTATTTTTTAGAAAACTGACCATAAGTTTTCGGAGAGGGTCTCCACAAGCAGGTAGTTGGCTTAGCGAACTTTACTTGCCTTACTGGCCAATTAGAATTAGCTATTATCGCTAAGAAGAACTTTAGTAAGGTGAAAATTAAGAGTTGTTGCTCAAATGCAACAAATGGTGAAAGCTCTATTAATGATTTTAATATCATTGAGTGAGGAGAGTCAAGGAAGACAGGATTTTGCCTGAACTTTATATTCGAAAATGAAAAAGCAAAGGGAAAAGATTTGTTTATTTTACAATTAGAAAAAAGTTTGAGGAAATTAACAATTATGCAATATAATTTTAATAAACATAGTTCATTTGAACTTTTTAACAAATAGGGTCGCAGACCTCTCCACATTAAACGGTTGCTCCAGGCAATTGACAATTTAAAAGGTTTCAAACCTTACATGTTTCTAAAATCTTTATAAGATTTAAACAAATGAACAATAAAATAATTAAAGCTTCAACGTGAATTGAAGTACAAAAAGTGCACCTTAGGAAATTCTGGAGAGAATGTTCTAGAGAAAGTGACAACTTTGAAAATAACGATAATAACAACGTGAAAAATAAAATAGAAGTTCCTACAACTTCTTATATTTATACAGAATTACTTTGGGAATTATACAAAGAGGGCAGGTCACTTACTGTGAAACCTGGAGAAAGTGAAAAGGAAGTTTCTAGACTTCTTATACTTTGAATAAGACTCGCAAGTTAAATGAGGCAGTTTTCATTTAGCGAGACCAAAAAATAACTCACTCAAGAGTTGAGAGAATTGTTTTCCCTGCTTTTGAAGGGAGGAACAATGTAAGTTTGAAACGTGTGCTAGACACGTATCACAAAGATTATACAGAGATACTTAATGATAAACCAACAAAAATGGAAGGGCACTTCTTAGAATGACACCTTATTGGAATAGACCTAGATTGAAAATTTATTGCAGATTGTTAGTGAGAGGTTTAGGAAAGAGAAATGGGAATTAAGGAAAATGTTCATGGCCATATTTGAATATAAGCGGACGATCGCGACGCGGTAGAAAAGTTGAGCAAGCACTGGTTTTCACTATAGTTCGTTGAAACATATGAAATGTTCACTGTGGAGACACAAAGTTTATGGAAAAGAAAGTTATTGCAATTATAGGAAGAACTGATTGCACTATATAGGTGAGAGTCTATTTCTTGAAACAGTTGTGATTTACAATTAAATGCGCCATAGAATGTTCCAGCGGTGGACGAAAATTCACTATTGTAGTAATTTAGTCTTAAACAGAATTCTCCCAAGTACGTGAGAAATACATGACGGCAGGACTCGTAGATTGAGTACCGAATCTGGAAAGTTCCAGAACAATCTTAGTAGTAAACTGGGGCTAATGTAAATCCAGCGGAGGAACTAACTGGTTGAATTATAGACAGAGGGTACTTAGATAATATCCCACGTAGTGAGAAGATTTCTCATTTGGCAAGCATAAGAAATGCTGCTTTTCACTAAGATTAGCTTGATTAAACAAAAGCTCAACATGGAAAATCCCGCGGAGGATGATTCTACCCCAAAACAAGTAACCTCACACTGCCATAAAAGATAGTTAAAAGCATGTGGTAGGTAAAATCATGAAGATGAGGTTAAAACTTGAATCAGGTACTTATCTTTGTTGCATGGCGAAGGTGAAGTTCCTTTAACCGATACTTAATGTGCCAACATGGCGTAGAACGTAGAGAGTGTCTCTTGGTTTGAGGAGACCGGCTCTAGATGAGCCCTGACTGATCAAGTCAACTGCCGACTGAGAAGTGAGTGCAGCACAACGAAGCACGGAAGGTCCTAGGAAGGGGAGAGAGTGGGGGTAGGAAACAAAAGGTATACATATCAGCATAACCAACTTAGCAAAAAATAATAATTTTCTTCTTGATGGATGGTCTTCTAAGAGTTGATAGATGATACTAGCGCAGCATGGTGAGTAAAGAAGTAGACGTAGTCCTCTTGCTCAAGGAGAAAATAGCTGACGATGGTAACGAGATCTGGTAGCCAAATGGATAAGTAAGTCCTCTGCACGGTGAGGAATTGAGTAGCTTCAGAGGTTCGCTACTAGATGACGCTAGGTGGATCACAGAAGTTATATATCTGAAACATACTTATGAAGACATAAGAGATATGCCCAACAAGGAGAAAACAGATGATCACTGTTGGTGTTTAGCAAAGAGGAAGGAAGAAATGAACATGCAAAGAGCAATAGACATTATATCTCTCGTACCGTGTATTCAAAGAATACACCATACTGGGGGGAAAAACACCAACAGAGAGCAAATAAGCAGTTACACATTTATTGGAAGCGGAGCGATCAAAGACTGTGGTCTTGTGATCGGTCCATTTGTAGTCAAGATTCTGGCCACCCTGACTCTCCCATCTCTTCCAGGGTAACATTTGGTCACCCTACCAGAAATCCATACTAGGGGGGGTGAAATATCCCTAACCAAGACCAAGTCCCCTACTTTAATGTCGGGACTGGAAAGAAACCACTTCTGCCTCCGTTGCAAGGAAGTTAAATATTCCAAGTTCCACCTTTTCCAAAAAGAGTTACGGAGGGCTTCAAGTTTCCGCCAAGCGATAGGTAGATTAGAATCCCTGTAAGAATTAGGAAGAGGAGGAGGGGCAGAAAGAGAAGTGCCGATAAGGAAGTGACCAGGGGTGAGTGGAAGTAGGTCATCAGGGTCATTGGAAAGCGGAGTTAAAGGGCGAGAGTTAACAACACCTTCAATCAGAACAGACAGAGAATTGAATTCTTCGTAAGTCAGAATTCGATTACCTAAGACTTTTCTTAAATGACGTTTAGTGAGCTTTACGCAAGATTCCCACCTACCACCATGATGCGGAGCGTAAGGAGGTATGAAGCGCCATTTGAAACCTTTTGAATAAGAAAAATTAGAGATTTGTTCCATGGCAGGAGAGGAAGTAAGAGCTTTCTTCCACAGGGAAGCTGCGCCCTGAAAAGTGGAAGCGTTATCAGAGAACATCTCAGAAGGAACACCACGCCTAGCGGTGAAAAGAGAGACAGCTGATAAAAAATAAGAAGTAGAAGCATTCGTTACTAGTTCCAAGTGGATTGCGCCGGTAACCATGCAAACAAAGAGAGAAACATAAAGCTTACCAAACAATTTGCGTTTAGCTTCAGGAGAGTTTCGTTGATATTGGAACGGACCCATATAGTCCACGCCAGTTAAAGCAAATGGGCGTATTGGAGAAGAACGAAAAGAGGGCACATCGCTCATTAATTGAGTGTTGATTTTAGGTTTCGCTTTGAAACAAGGAATGCACTTATGAATTACAGAAGAAACTTCATGAATTCCATTTATAATCCAGTACTTTTCTCTTAAGAGGCAGAGCAGAGTACGTGTACCAACATGAAGATTACGATAATGAAAGTCACGTATAATTAAAGAAGTAACGTGATGTTTGGAAGGCAAAATAACGGGATGCTTTTTGTCCTCAGAGAGTAAAGATTGCGAGAGCCTTCCACCTACCCTAAGTAATCCATGGTCATCAAGGAACGGGGCTAAAGAACGAAGACGGCTGGATTTGGGAAGATCTCTTTTAGAAGAAAGCAATGACAATTCAGAAGAAAAGGCTTCTTGCTGTGTCAGTTGTAAAATCTTAATGGTAGCGAGATTCAATTCATGATTGGTAAGGTGTGGTTTAGGGAGAAGAGGTTGGTCAACCACAAGGTATTTCCATCTAAGGAGATAGGCAACAATCCGTAGTAATTTATTGAAGGAAGAATAGCGTGACAACAAAGGATGAGATGCGTTGGAAACAAGACACGAAGCAATGGGTAGAGGTACTTTAGCGTCAGGCAAGTTGGAGTTTGTAGCTGGGGGTTTAGAAGGCCATGAGGAAGATTCGTCGATTAGCCACGAGGGCCCATGCCAGTATAATTGGGAAGCTGCCAATTGAGAGGGTAAACAACCACGAGAGATGATATCAGCTGGATTATCCGCACTGGGAACATGCCTCCATTGACATCCAGAAGGAAGAGTTTGAATTTTGGAAACCCTGTTTGCGACAAAAGTTTGCCAGTGAGAGGGGTTTTTGGCAATCCAAGAAAGGGCGATCATAGAATCGCTCCAGAGATAGATTTGCGAGAATTCGACCTTTAATACTTCCCGTAATTTCTTGACAAGTTCTGCAGCCATTAGTGCAGCGCACAGTTCGAGCCTAGGCAAAGTGATAGTTTTAAGAGGAGCGACCTTCGATTTGGCACAAACAAGGTTAGAAACTGGAGATCCATAGAGTGAATCGTGATAAACTAAATATGCACAGCAACCATAAGCTTTTTCGGAACTGTCCGCGAACACGTGAAGGAAAAAAGATGCATTAGAATGAGAGCTGATTAAATTCCTGGGAATTTCAATAAGGGAAAGATCCAACAAATTGCTGCGAAACGAGAGCCAACGATTAAGAAAAGAAAGAGGGACAGCGTCATCCCATTCACATTTAAGTGACCACAGCTCTTGCATGAAGAGTTTGGCTATAACGATAACTGGGGCAAGAAATTGAAGCGGATCAAAAATTTTTGCAATTTCAGAGAGGATTTGTCTTTTTGTATTAGGAAGCTCTTCTGCGAGCGTAACTTTATAGATAAGAGTGTCAGTGCTAGTGCACCAATGAACTCCTAAAGTTTTTATAGATTCGGAGTTTCCACAAATTTCGACAGAAGAAGGATCTACGTCTTCGGTGGGAAACTGAGCGAGAAACTCAGGGGAGTTGGAGTTCCACTTATGAAGTGGGAAACCTCCATTCCTTAGTAATGCCTGAAGTTCTAAAGACACAAAGGAAGCTTCCTCCAAAGTAGAGAAGGACTGCAAGTAATCGTCAACATAGAATGACGTAGTTAGTGCTTCAGAGGCTTTGGGGTTAAATAAATGACCATCTTGAGAGGCTAGCAAGTGTAGGGATCGGATAGCAAGGAAAGCAGAGGGTTTTAAGCCATAAGTAACCGTTTTCAAGCGAAATACCTTAATGGGCTTATTGATTTCATCACGCCACAAGATTCTTTGAAGATCTCGTTGTTCTGGTTGAATTAACACTTGACGGTACATCTGTTTTATATCGGCTATGACAGCTATGGAAAATAATCGAAAGTTTAAAAGTATAGCAGATAAATCTGATTGAATAGCAGGACCAGAATAAAGAGTGTCATTAAGGCTGTTGCCGTTAACGTCGGGTGATGAACCATTGAAAACAACTCGGATTTTATCTTTTACAAGAGGGTTTTTCCACACAGGATGATGATTTAAATAAACCGTTTCGATTGGGGGGTGCAATTCATCATCGGATTTGTTAACAACCTCCATATGATCTAAGCTTTCATACTCATCCATGAACTCAGTGTACTGCTTTTTGACGAGGGGTTCCTTTTTGAATTTGCTCTCGATAGCAAAGAGAGCTTTTCGAGCTTTAGGCTGAGAGTTAATAAGTTTGGGGGGATTATGTAATCTTGGCATTTGAACAACGAACCGGCCATCAGAAGAACGAGTGGTCGTGTTCAAAAAAAGTTGCTCACAGAATTCATTTTCTGAAGAGGTTACATTAGGAGAATCAACATTTTCAAGCCTCCAAAACTGTTCCAGATCAGTATTGGAGAAGTAACATTGCGATGCAGGTTGAGGAGGATAATGGGGAAGTTGCCCTGTGACAATCCATTCAAAATTAGTGTCTCTAGCGACCACGTTTGAGGATAGCTTGCGAATCTGTTTCCGAAGGCAGTTCCAAAAGACATTGGCACTAAAGAGTATATCAATGGGATTTTGTATGTTAAACGAAGGATCGGCTAACCTTAAATGCGAGGGAATGTTTAACCCCGAAATATCAACCGAGTGACTAGGAGTGTCTTCTCCAATGCTATTGAGAATTAGACAATTAAGCTTAAGAAAGTTGTTTCTATGACAAGTATCTCTTATGGTTAGTTTTGAAAATTGTAAAGCTTGCGATTTTGAGCTGTTGATGCCTGACACATTGATAGAAGTGGGGTTTACGGGTAGGCCTAGTTTTCTAATCAAGGAATTGGACACAAAATCATGAGTTGCCGCTGAGTCTAGAAGACCGCGTGCACGGACCCAGTTGCCAAAGTTATCCTGAACGTCAATTTGAACAGTAGACAACAATACTTGAGCACTGCGAATGGACTTAGCATTTTGAATGTATGATGAAGCATTAGAACTGTTAACACTATCATTTTTCGGCGAAGTAGATGCTGTCAATGACCTTGCCTGATCATGACGATGTAGCAGAGTATGATGAGCCTTTTCACAATGGTAGCAAAGTCTTGTGGACTTACAGTTAGAAGCAGAATGCGTAGGCGCTAGGCAGTTGAAACAATGTTTGTTTTGAGCGACTAATTTTCGTCTGTCATCGACTGACATTTCTTTAAAGGATTTGCAGAGGTATAGGGCATGGGGATCTTTACAAAGTATGCACTTTACCGGTTCGTTTAAACTTTTGCGAGGTTCACCTTGCGTGTTTAAAACAATAGAGCTAGCAACACGACGTTCACTAGACCTAGTTGGGTAACCAGTAGTGCTTGATTTGAATTTGGATGAGCTGGACCCTGGTTTTTGGGTATTAGACGCTGAGCGTTCGCTTTTGGGTTTGATGGACATTAATTCGAATTTGGAACTAGGAGATGAAGGTTCGCTCTGATTAGCTAGCGCGGTTAAAAGTTGGCATCTAGCATTTATGAAAGTGACTAAATGCTCGTAAGAGTAGTCGTCTTCCTTAGAAAGTTCAATTTCCCAAGCTTTGAGGGTAGCAGCATCAACTTTAGAGACTACTAAATGTATTAGGAAAGTATCCCAATGTTCAGTAGGCTGCTCTAATTGGGACAAAGCTTTAACGTGGAGTTGGGTAGTGTCAATTAAAGTACGCAAACTAGTGACGTCATTGTGCTGTGACGCAGGCAGGTTAAATAGAGCCTTAATATGGCGTTGAATACGTAAACGTGAATTTCCATATCTTTCTTTTAATAAGTTAAAGGCAATGGGGTAATTTTCGGCACGCAGAGGAAGTGCTTCAACTAACTGCAAAGCTTGACCTCGAAGGATAGATCTCAAGTAATGAAACTTGTAAATGACTTGAATGTCTTCATTGTCATGAACAAGGGAGCAAAATAATTCATAGAAAGAATCCCAAGTGGATTCATCTCCAGAAAAATGGGGTAAATCAATTTTCGGTAAAGTAGGTTTGGGCTTGTGAGTGCCTTCACGGAAAGAAGTTTGGGGTTCGTGAAGGGAACCAAGAACAGAAGCGTCCTTTTTCTGCTCCTCTTCGAGTTGGCGTATTATTCTGAAAGCAGAACCTATGCCTTCGTAATATAAGTTCTCTACTTCGACACGATCTTCTGTTTGATTGAGCATACAAGTTTCAATTTCAGTTTGAATGTTACAGTAGTTTTCATAAGAACGTTCAAAATCCTTTACACGATGTTTCAACAAATCTAATTGCGCGTCTGAGGGATCCAATTCTTTTATGTACCTTCTGAATCGGGTAATTTGCCCTTTATAGGATGCTCGTTTAGAAGTAAGTTTTTCATCCTTATCCTTATCAGTGGGAGCCATATTAAAAAAGATAAATGAAAATGTAACTCACGCAACTGTGGAACCTTGGAAATGCTGTCAAGCTGGCAGCAGCGAATGAGTAGAAAGAATGGGACACACCATAGGAGACAGGAGCGGCCTCTTTCCCGTTCACAGGCTTTGCACGATGTGGTTATAGCTGAAATATTCAACACAGATATTAGAAATATGCAAAGTATTGTCAAATGACACTATTTTAAAAAGAGAAAAGAAAAAATGGGCTCTCCCGGGTTTCGGCACCAAATTTTGGGTAGATTATAGGCTAGGGAATAACCCACCCACCAAGGGAAGATGATTAAGAGAAGGAAGTAGATTTGGGATTTGGAAAAGAAGGATAGAAAAATAGGAGGAGAGTCCCACAAAATTAATAAGTTGAGGTTTAAGACACTTAGAAGCAGTTTCCAATAGAAATTAACTCTCGGATACCTAAAGTAGGTACGAGCTTGGTCGAGGCTAACGGGAACCGCAGCTAGGACTTGGGCGGTTTGCGAGAGAGAGGCTTTAGTATATTTCCTCCCAAGCACGTATAAAAGTACTATGGGGAAGGGTGATGGTCTGGCAAGACTGAGAGGAACAAATTTACTGTATGTCTTCTCAAAGAAATTAAGTTTTTCAAAGTGATTCGAAGAATGCCAATGATTTAACTCAAGCTTGGTATTTTCAATTTCCAAAATTATGGAGTTCCTGTAAGGGCGACCAAGTGTCTCTAAGAAGGAATGTGATACAAGATTATGCCTTATTGGGTAATCTTGGTAAATGAACCAATGGTTGCATTGGACAATGGCTAAGCTTTTACTCAGCGAGGAGCCGGCTAAAAGTTTAGACAAAGAGAAACACTTATTTTTTAGAAAACTGACCATAAGTTTTCGGAGAGGGTCTCCACAAGCAGGTAGTTGGCTTAGCGAACTTTACTTGCCTTACTGGCCAATTAGAATTAGCTATTATCGCTAAGAAGAACTTTAGTAAGGTGAAAATTAAGAGTTCTTGCTCAAATGCAACAAATGGTGAAAGCTCTATTAATGATTTTAATATCATTGAGTGAGGAGAGTCAAGGAAGACAGGATTTTGCCTGAACTTTATATTCGAAAATGAAAAAGCAAAGGGAAAAGATTTGTTTATTTTACAATTAGAAAAAAGTTTGAGGAAATTAACAATTATGCAATATAATTTTAATAAACATAGTTCATTTGAACTTTTTAACAAATAGGGTCGCAGACCTCTCCACATTAAACGGTTGCTCCAGGCAATTGACAATTTAAAAGGTTTCAAACCTTACATGTTTCTAAAATCTTTATAAGATTTAAACAAATGAACAATAAAATAATTAAAGCTTCAACGTGAATTGAAGTACAAAAAGTGCACCTTAAGAAATTCTGGAGAGAATGTTCTAGAGAAAGTGACAACTTTGAAAATAACGATAATAACAACGTGAAAAATAAAATAGAAGTTCCTACAACTTCTTATATTTATACAGAATTACTTTGGGAATTATACAAAGAGGGCAGGTCACTTACTGTGAAACCTGGAGAAAGTGAAAAGGAAGTTTCTAGACTTCTTATACTTTGAATAAGACTCGCAAGTTAAATGAGGCAGTTTTCATTTAGCGAGACCAAAAAATAACTCACTCAAGAGTTGAGAGAATTGTTTTCCCTGCTTTTGAAGGGAGGAACAATGTAAGTTTGAAACGTGTGCTAGACACGTATCACAAAGATTATACAGAGATACTTAATGATAAACCAACAAAAATGGAAGGGCACTTCTTAGAATGACACCTTATTGGAATAGACCTAGATTGAAAATTTATTGCAGATTGTTAGTGAGAGGTTTAGGAATGAGAAATGGGAATTAAGGAAAATGTTCATGGCCTTATTTGAATATAAGCGGACGATCGCGACGCGGTAGAAAAGTTGAGCAAGCACTGGTTTTCACTATAGTTCGTTGAAACATATGAAATGTTCACTGTGGAGACACAAAGTTTATGGAAAAGAAAGTTATTGCAATTATAGGAAGAACTGATTGCACTATATAGGTGAGAGTCTATTTCTTGAAACAGTTGTGATTTACAATTAAATGCGCCATAGAATGTTCCAGCGGTGGACGAAAATTCACTATTGTAGTAATTTAGTCTTAAACAGAATTCTCCCAAGTACGTGAGAAATACATGACGGCAGGACTCGTAGATTGAGTACCGAATCTGGAAAGTTCCAGAACAATCTTAGTAGTAAACTGGGGCTAATGTAAATCCAGCGGAGGAACTAACAGGTTGAATTATAGACAGAGGGTACTTAGATAATATCCCACGTAGTGAGAAGATTTCTCATTTGGCAAGCATAAGAAATGCTGCTTTTCACTAAGATTAGCTTGATTAAACAAAAGCTCAACATGGAAAATCCCGCGGAGGATGATTCTACCCCAAAACAAGTAACCTCACACTGCCATAAAAGATAGTTAAAAGCATGTGGTAGGTAAAATCATGAAGATGAGGTTAAAATTTGAATCAGGTACTTATCTTTGTTGCATGGCGAAGGTGAAGTTCCTTTAACCGATACTTAATGTGCCAACATGGCGTAGAACGTAGAGAGTGTCTCTTGGTTTGAGGAGACCGGCTCTAGATGAGCCCTGACTGATCAAGTCAACTGCCGACTGAGAAGTGAGTGCAGCACAACGAAGCACGGAAGGTCCTAGGAAGGGGAGAGAGTGGGGGTAGGAAACAAAAGGTATACATATCAGCATAACCAACTTAGCAAAAAATAATAATTTTCTTCTTGATGGATGGTCTTCTAAGAGTTGATAGATGATACTAGCGCAGCATGGTGAGTAAAGAAGTAGACGTAGTCCTCTTGCTCAAGGAGAAAATAGCTGACGATGGTAACGAGATCTGGTAGCCAAATGGATAAGTAAGTCCTCTGCACGGTGAGGAATTGAGTAGCTTCAGAGGTTCGCTACTAGATGACGCTAGGTGGATCGCAGAAGTTATATATCTGAAACATACTTATGAAGACATAAGAGATATGCCCAACAAGGAGAAAGCAGATGATCACTGTTGGTGTTTAGCAAAGAGGAAGGAAGAAATGAACATGCAAAGAGCAATAGACATTATATCTCTCGTACCGTGTATTCAAAGAATACACCAGAGGGCAATGACCCAGCTGGTTGCGGCGATAAGGCGGTGGAGTGAGAAGGCGACACGTCCATCGTGTCTTGTGCTACAGCTGACGTATCAAGTGGGGCAAGTTGTTCGGCAGAAATACTGACGTTAGATGAATAAGGTGCCGATAAGGCAGGCGAGACAATGTCACTGTCCTTGTTGGCTAGAATTTCACTGAGAAGCTTAGGGCCGGTTTTATTTTCAGTTTCACCGCGCCTCACTTGGCATTCCTGTCTAAAGTGATCAGTGGCATTACAATAAAAGCATGATAGAGGTTGTCCATCATACACCACCTGTGCTTTGTAGCCATCGATAGAAATAATGGGTGGAATTGCAGTTTTTAGTTCAATCCGCATAGCCCGAATACCACTCAAAATATTGAATAGGTAGGTAGCTGACCATCGTTCGTTTCTAATTTCACGAACTTTCCCGTACTTACTAAAGTACGACATTATCCGGTCATTCGGCAGTTCAATGGGAAGGTTCATGACTCGGATTAGTTTGCTGTCAACATCCGCACAAGTTATAATTACCTCAGATATAGAGCCATTAAATTTCCGTACCTGGGATTTTCCGTTGGTACTGTTGAGGACCTTCTCCATCAGTAGTTTGCTGGTGAACTTGATGAAAACAGCAGCTTCCAGATTGTCTATTTGAATGGCTTCTAATTGGTCCACGTTGAGTTTTAGGGTGTATTGAATCCACTCATGTATTTCTGCAGGGCCTGGTTTATTGCCCTTGTCGGGGAAAGCACATTTTATAGTGTTTTTTCCTAATACTGTTGGTTGCCATTTTTACTGTACTTGAAAAGACTTGAAAGTTAGACACTCGAATACGTAACTCACAACGAAGCAGAGCGCAGCGAACCGGTCGCTGCCGGGGTTCAGACCGGACTGCCTAGTTGGGGACGAACCCCGGCATTTACCTGAAAGGGAGATGAGAAACCACAGAAGACCATCTTCAAGGTTGCCGGCGGGGGGATTCGAACTTCCTCGCCTCCCGGATGTGAGCGACTGCCTGCAGCCACGCCGTAAAGACCACGGCTAACTCACCCGTTTTTTTAATGTAAATTCTTTGTATTTGACTAAGTTTTCTTTCAATTTTTTATTTAGTAAACACATATTTATAGTGTTTGCCACGCTCAGTGAAGAAACAGCTCCTTATGTTAAGGAAACTTTAATAAATCTACATCTTTATAGTGTTTGCCACGCTCAGTGAAGAAACAGCTCCTTATGTTAAGGAAACTTTAATAAATCTACATATTTATAGTGTTTGCCACGCTCAGTGAAGAAACAGCTCCTTATGTTAAGGAAACTTTGATAAATCTACATATTTATAGTGTTTGCCGCGCCCAGTGAAGAAACAGCTCAATATGTTAAGGAAACTTTAATAAATCTACATATTTATAGTGTTTGCCACGCTCAGTGAAAAAACAGCTCCTTATGTTAAGGAAACATTAATAAATCTACATATTTATAGTGTTTGCCACGCTCAGTGAAGAAACAGCTCCTTATGTTAAGGAAACTTTAATAAATCTACATATTTATAGTGTTTGCCCCGCTCAGTGAAGAAAGAGCTCCTTATGTTAAGGAAACTTTAATAAATCTACATATTTATAGTGTTTGCCCCGCTCAGTGAAGAAACAGCTCCATATGTTAAGGAAACTTTAATAAATCTACATATTTATAGTGTTTGCCCCGCTCAGTGAAGAAACAGCTCCTTATGTTAAGGAAACTTTAACAAATCTACATATTTATAGTGTTTGCCACTCTCAGTAAAGAAACAGCTCCTTATGTTAAGGAAACTTTAATAAATCTACATATTTATAGTGTTTGCCCCGCTCAGTGAAGAAACAGCTCCTTATGTTAAGGAAACTTTAATAAATCTACATATTTATAGTGTTTGCCCCGCTCAGTGAAGAAACAGCTCCTTATGTTAAGGAAACATTAATAAATCTACATAGTTATAGTGTTTGCCCCGCTCAGTGAAGAAACAGCTCCATATGTTAAGGAAACTTTAATAAATCTACATATTTATAGTGTTTGCCCCGCTCAGTGAAGAAACAGCTCCTTATGTTAAGGAAACTTTAATAAATCTACATATTTATAGTGTTTGCCGCGCTCAGTGAAGAAACAGCTCCTTATGTTAAGGAAACTTTAATAAATCTACATATTTATAGTGTTTGCCCCGCTCAGAGAAGAAACAGCTCCTTATGTTAAGGAAACTTTAATAAATCTACATATTTATAGTGTTTGCCGCGCTCAGTGAAGAAACAGCTCCTTACTTTGAGGAAACTTTAATAAATCTACATATTTATAGTGTTTGCCCCGCTCAGTGAAGAAACAGTTCCATATGTTAAGGAAACTTTAATAAATCTATATATTTATAGTGTTTGCCACGCTCAGTGAAGAAACAGCTCCTTATGTTAAGGAAACTTTAATAAATCTACATATTTATAGTGTTTGCCACGCTCAGTGAAGAAACAGCTCCATATGTTAAGGAAACTTTAATAAATCTACATATTTATAGTGTTTGCCACGCTCAGTGAAGAAACAGCTCCATATGTTAAGGAAACTTTAATAAATCTACATATTTATAGTGTTTGCCACGCTCAGTGAAGAAACAGCTCCATATGTTAAGGAAACTTTAATAAATCTACATATTTTATGTCAGGGGTAGCAAAGATTCCTTATTTATTTTTATATTTTTTGCTCAGGGGCTTCAAGAGCCCTAAGTACGGGCCAGAAGGTCGATCCACAATGCGCCTTCGGCAGTCGGTAGCTGGTAGTTGGCAGTCGACAGCTGCAGTCAGAAATTGGTAGTTGACAACCTAGCCATTCACAATGCGCAGTCTTAACGACTGCTAGGAGTAAATACTACAGTGACAGTCTTTTATTCATTGTGCACAGAGTCGTTGTTGATAATATGGATGATTTGGAGATGTACGGATTATTTTTTATACCGTGTATTTAAGATTAAAAAGGTACGGGTTGCGAAGTAATTCACTTATATCCTCCTTAATCACGACGCAGAAACACGAACTGACGTAAGTTTCTGAGTTGCTCTGATTGGCTATTACATTGCTGCAGTCGGGTAATTGGCAGTCAAAGATGAAATTATCGGCTGCCGACTACAGGCTGCCAACTGCCAGCTGGAGACTGCAACTGCATGTTGTGAATGGTGGCTGTAGTATCATTTCCCTGTCACGAATTGATTGTCGGCGGTCGATATGGGAACTATTCTCTGTTTACTTGCGTTACACGGCACTCTGCTTCCTTGACAGGTACAGTTGCGCGTGTAGGATATGACTCAGCTCCAGTAGCTGTCCGTGGTGACATGACGCTTTTCTGCGCTTCTAAGACAGGTAGCGCGCGCAATGCTGCTTGACTTATGTGCGGGCTGCACTGTGTCATCTCTGTATCTTCCTTTTTACTCCGCGGGGCTCCTGCTACAATAATCAACAAACGCAGCGATGCTCAGCGGCAATCAAATCTTAAATGGGTAATATACACGGGGACGGCCGCGACTGCCGACTGTCAACTACCAACTACCGACTGCTGACTGCGCATTGTGGGTAGGCCTTGACTGAGTTGTACCTAGGTACACTCGTCTAATTTTGCGTCGTTCTGCCTTACTGCGATCGTTATTCGTGCTGCGAAATGCCGTATATTTTTATTCAAGTTGTGCCATAGTACTGTAGTCCATTTCTTGAGAACAGGACAATTATTGCTACAAATGAACAGCAATCTACCCTTGTTGTAGATTCTTAACCTGTAGTGTTAAATCTTCTACGATCGATGAAATTCGCAGGCTAATAGTTAAATAGGTCTGCGGTGTTCTTGTGCCGTTATCAAAGCGACTGAGATTCGCACTGTCAATCGAATTTAGACGGTAGATCAGTTGAGACAAAATGGTGAATTCATTACTGATAGACTTCGTAATGTTGTAGGCTATAATGATTCCAACGGAATCTTCTTGCAGGGCAATTTTCGATGCGCAACATGTAGCCTACTTATATGAGAGGAGAAGCTAATTTAATCCTAATTTAATTGGGCTCATAGTCGTATAGACCGACTGAAAGTTACAATCCAATATAGATCAATTAAGTGATAAAGCCCAAGTTCAAAGGGGGATTGATAATGATGTGCTTCTGAAAGAAGAAAATTACAGAACAGACATTGGCAGGCTCTTAACTCAAGGAACATTTATGTGACATTCTTAAGTACGAATTTGTAATAGTTAAATGATCCTGCGATCTTTGTGTCGTTATCAAAGCGACCAAGTAAGAAGTACATGATTCTGTGAGTTTATATATATATATTACTTAACGGTCAGCAATAATCAAAGGAAATAATTTCTTTCTAAAACGAAAATTTTCTAAAACCACGGGCGTCACAGTTACGAGTAACGTGCAATACGAATTTATCACTTCGCACAAAATTCATTATGCTACGAAGGGCAATGCGAAGTATTCTCGATAGCTTGTTAAGAGGGAAAACGTGATGGATCAGATGTAACGGCCAGTAAACTAGATATTTGAAAACAGTGCTATTTGAATTATTAGGCAGATTCATATGTAAGGATATTTCCACAGTTTAATTTAACTCAGTAATTTGGAAATCTCTGAAAATATGTCCTTCAGTTACCGTATTTAGGAAATAGGCGAACTGGATTTGCATTAGCACTTTAATGAACTACTTGATTTTTATATTATATTATTGTCGATACATAGTGATACCGCTATTTTTACGTGTTTTTAAGATCTGAACGTTATGACAATGAATCACAAAAGAAGAAACGCGAACTTCCATGGACAAAAACTGTGAACTAAAAACAAATCATTCATCCCAATCTTGCCATAAAGCAGCCAACGGTTTCAGACCAGTCAAATAATGAATTTCACGAAGCAAGTAAGAATTTAAACGAAAATGGCGGGAGGGGGGTAATGAAATGAAAATTATAACTCCCCCCCCCCCCTCTGGAAAAAATCCTGTGGGCGCCCATGACCACGAGGCCAACAATTGAAAACATTAAAGGAAACAATCGTAAGTATTGGTTGTTTGACTTGAGTCTCAAGCTATACGGTAATTAGTATGCATAGCAGCCATGTTCAATGCATAAAAACCTTGTAATTTTATCTTTACCATCGTTAATAACCTGAATAATACTTTGGTAGTTACAAAATTCAAAGTTTATTATCTAGCGAGTTATTGCCTTTACTTTTTAAAATTTGAGGAAATTCTACAATGGTTGGTTGGTCCTTAGTTTAGGGCCTGCGACAACGCGGTCAATTAGCCCCGTGAACTTGGGATGTGTATAGTATCTGTCTGATAACCAGTGTTAATTGTGATGGCTGTATTAGTGTGTGTATTATCTGTGATTCAGGTAAGGACTACAGACGATCAATTTTATTTTTCAATTAGGTTCTACTTTTGGTACGAAATGCTACCGTTCACGACAACTAGCTGCAAACTTGGCTGCTAGATGCCATCGAAGACAGCACCTGGCAAACGTTGGAACTAATATAGCGTTATCAAATAATCTAATATACACATGCAGGCTTCACACAAGTGTTCTGTATTTAGTGAAAGGTTCTTTTACATGCAATAAATCAATGACATGGGACCGCCGGCTTTAATTTTTCTTCTTCCTCTTCAAGTGCCTCGTCCTCCAAGAACATTGGCGATCAGTAGCATGATCTGCTGTTTGTCCATTGCTGTTCTAAACAGTGACACTGTATTAAGTCCAAACCACTGGCTTAAGTTCTTTAGCCAGGATATTCGTCTGCGTCCTGGACCCCTAATGCCATCAATCTTCCCTTGGATAATTAATTGCAAGAGGTGGTACTTGTTGTTGCGCATAAAATGACCGAAGTATTCTAGTTTTCTCCTTTTGATGATACTGAGAATTTCCAAGTCTTTGTTCATATGCCGCAGTACTTCCGCATTTGTGACTTTAGTTGTCCATGATATCCTTAAAATCCTGCGATACGTCCACATTTCAAATGCTGTCAGTTTCTTATTTAAAACCTCGGTAAGTGTCCATGATTCAACTACATACAGCAGGCCACTAAAAAAGTAGCATCGAAGCAGTCGGGCGCGTAATGACAGACTTAAATCGCGGCTGATCAAAACTTCTCTCATTTTCATGAAAGAACTTCTGGCCTGCTCAATTCTACAGCTAATTTCTTGATTTAAGTCCCAGTTATCATTGATTTGACATCCTAAATATTTATATGATGAAACCCTTCCAATTCTTTCATTACCAAGTGTAAGAATGCCCTTAATTTCATCTTTGTTTCTACTAACAACTATCCACTTAGTTTTTTGTACATTTAAATGTAATCCCATGGCGTTACTCTCTTCGGAAATAGAATCCAGTAGTGTTTGTAGATCATCCATTCTTGTTGCAAGGATGACAGTGTCTTCAGCATATCGGATGTTATTAATGATAGATACATTTACTACTACTCCTTGAGACTTTCCATCAAGAGCATCTTGGAAAATCTTTTCAGAATAGATGTTGAAGAGGAGTGGAGAAAGAATGCAACCTTGGCGAACTCCCTTCATTATCGATACTTCTTCAGACAGCTGACCATCAACACGTACAGCAGCACGTTGATTCCAGTACATATTTCCAATTAATCGGATGTCACGTCCATCT
Source organism: Meconema thalassinum (assembly GCA_946902985.2). Classification (NCBI taxonomy): domain Eukaryota; kingdom Metazoa; phylum Arthropoda; class Insecta; order Orthoptera; family Tettigoniidae; genus Meconema; species Meconema thalassinum. Next base: position 63,118,802 of record OX336390.1, on the reverse strand, counting down.
AGTTCCAGGTCACATAAAATGTTCATCATTTTATCGTGTTGAACAGTGTCAAAGGCTTTTTCATAATCGATGAAACACATGTAAACATCGACACGAACATCACGGCATCGTTGAATCAACACCTGAAGACTGAGCAACGCCTCCCGAGTTCCGAAACCACTCCTGAATCCAAACTGTGTGCCACCAATGTTTTCCTCACATTTATGATATAACCTTAAGAGCAGGATTTTAAGGAATAACTTCAGGGCATGACTCATTAAACTGATCATTCTATAGTCATTTCAGCACGTTGCATTGGTCATTTTGGGAATCGGTATAAAAGTTGATTTAAGCCAATCATGTGGTATGTATCCACTTCGATAGATGTTATTGAACAAACCCACCAGCAAGGAAAGAGATCGTTCATCCCTGAGAAGCTTTAGTATTTCAATGTGCAATTCATCTGGGCCTGGAGCCTTTCCACTCTTCGATATTGTTATGGCATATTCAATTTAAGCTCTTTTAATATCTATGCCAGCGCCCATTCGAATACCATGATCAACACTTCTGTTGTCTTCGAATAGAGTTTAAATGTAGTCCTTCCATTCTGTCAACTTCTCTTCAGTACTAGGGAGAATGATGCCATATCTATTTTTGAGAATCCCAATCCCTCTGCTCTTATAAATCCCAGCTGCTGGCTTAACCTTTTTATACATGTTGAACGAGTCATGCTTTGCACACAGTCAGTGGCGTCGGAAGGGGGGGTGCCAGGGTGCGGCCGCCCCCTCAATATTTATTTTGGGGGTGCGGCGCACCCCCAATATCTTTTGAAAATGCAAAACTTTTATATTGAGAATTGAAAAAGAAATACCTTTTTGAGATACATGGCCCAAATTTGAAATGCGAACTCGCGAGCAGCTAAGTGTGAATGCCGATTGTGAATGCATGCCAATCGTCTCTGCTGAGGTTGGCAACATTGGCCTAAAGTTAGTTTGGTAACGCTGTCGGTGAGTGCGAAGAGCAGGTTCAAGCCGATTTATTCTTGAGTTATGTAAAAGAACATTAATTATACTTTTCACGACATTACACTTTAATAGAGAAATAGAACGTTTCTTATATGTATCTCATTAAAAAAACATGATATACTGACACACGCGTTGAAGGGGAATCCCCGTGACTAAGGAAGGGTGTGGATTGGGGCAGGCATCCTGGGAATGGCGTACTCATTTTGGTGCACTGGAAACTTTCCACTCATATTATTTTATTCTTTGCTTTCCACTGGACACAAGCAATCGGCGAGCAGTTGCGTGTTGGTCGCTTGCCCGCGCAACCAAGGCGCTATTACCACTGACAACTCGCGCTATCAGACCCCCGGACTCTTATTTTATGAGTGCCCTTTTGTCCTAGTTCTTGTACTGAGGCTTGGATTTATCACCTGGGAGGATACATTAACTTGAAGGTAAGTGTCCATTAATATTACGATATTGTGCCAGTGTTTCTTTGAGGCGTTCATATGGGCGATTATCCCATCCGAGAGGTAGCAGCCTACGGTACATCACTTCCCCCCGGCGGCCAGGCTTAGACAAGGCAAGAGGCACGGTGTAGGCAAAAACCTCGCGATGGGGCGCACCAGCTGGGCCGGCCTGCCGGGCCATTGTCATCTGTCCGAAGACTGGCTGGCGGATGGCCGGCCGGACGGCTGCCGCACGTGTTTGCTCAACATCTGGATGAGACAATAACAAGTACATTGGGGGTACGGGGTGCGGCAGGCAGGGGAGGATAGCTACTTTGCCTTTGGGATCCACGTGACCATCACGCCAGCTGTAGGGGGCACGGCGGCAAGGAGCCAAAATCAGAGCAAGGAGGGGGTTGATGGTCCAGCGTGATGGGACCTGCAGGGGTGACGTGAGGAGAGAAGAGGAAAGGAAGAAACGGCGACTTTCCGGGGGAAAAAATAAACACTCAATCATTCCATTCCACTTGCTTCACAGGAACAAGAAAGAAGTGGTGAAAGTTTTCGCTGCGAGTGGTAGTTAATGAGAGGAGGGAGGAATTAGGAAGTGCGCTTGTGATGAGTGATAGTGATAAAATATAATGATAGTGAAGTGATTTTAAATAGTGATTATAAAAAGTGGATTTTAGATTTTTAAAGATTAATTCGGTGACAGGACTGGAGACTTGAATAGTCGTTTAATTTTGAATTTTTTAAATGTTTTGAATGCATGAAAGGCAGTCGAATGGTTGGTATCACAGGTAGAAGTTGGTTCTCCAAAGCGGAGAGAACATTTTATATCAACGGTTTCCAACATTCGAGAAAGGCGGGTGAAAAATACAAATCACATAAAAACAGTGACTTTCACCGGAGAAATTATGAACTAATCATTAATAGAGAAAATAGCCTGTAACTGCGAAGATTGACAAGGGAATGTTGAAACAAATGAGCGTTGCTCGCAAATGTTTTCTTGTTGTTATTAGTTGTCTTCATTGAACTCGAGGTAATACTGGAATGCTGTATGGGAGCAAAGTGCGGCTTTTGGTGCGACTAGTTACGCCTGGTCGTGCATGTCATGGATGCGATGACCAGGAAGCAGTTTTCAGCGAGGGTTACCATGGGAGGAGTCGTTCCAGTAGTACCTACAGTTCAATGGTTGTCTTAGATATTTAATGCTTACTGGTAGCGCTGTTCGCAGCCACGACTCTGATCATGGCAAACTCATGGAGCTTTTACAGGAGAGAAAAGACGATGTACCCAAACTTACTTGGTGGATGTCGCGTCGTAACAATTTCCTCAACCCTGGCATGCAGAATGAGGTGATTGAAATAATGGCCCTCTCTGTCCTTCGAGACATAGCAAAACAGGTACACGAATCACCTTTTTTGGTATTATTGCTGATGGCATCACCGATATTGCGGGCTTAGAGCAGATCTCTGTATGTGTTAGGTTGGTTCACCCTAAAACCTTTCAAGTAACTGAACTTTTTCTCGGGTTGTACAACCCACAAGATGCAACCGCTAAAACGCTGGTTGGTGCCATAAAAGATGTTCTCTTAAGGCTACATTTTCTATTGTCAAAATTGTGGGATCATTGTTTTGATGGCGCCTCTTAACATGTCTGGGCACATCAAGGGAGTTCAAAAACTTCTGTCTTATGAGCAGCCAAAATCCCCTTATGTTCACTGTTCAAACCATTCCCTAGGCTTAGCTCATCAAGAAATCTCGCGGAAAATTGCAGTTCTTTGTGATTTGCTTGTTGTTGTGAAAAATTCAAGTAATATCATGCTCGATCCTTCGAAGAGACAGAACACCTTTAAAGATGTCGTCCTGGCACCCTGTGATGACGATGATAATGCCGTCGCCAATGGACCGTCATCAAAGCTCATCGCACTTTGTCCAACGAGATGGAGCGTGAGATGCCGGCCTCTTAAAAGGTACAAGGAGAACTACAAAAGGATCATACTGCCTCTCCAATGCCTATCCTCGATGACCCCATGGGTGCTTCTCCGGAAGTCAAGTCGGCAACTTGTGGGTACCTAAAGAAGCTGAAGTCATTCGATTCCGTTTTAATTTCTTCACGTCAGTGTCGAAATTTTTGGTCCATGTGGAGAACTTGCAAAGGCCCTTCAGAGCCCATGTTATACCGTAATGCCACAGGAGCAAAGAAAGCTGCTCTGATTTTGATGTCGGCAATGGAGGCTCTTCGAACGACAGAGGAGTTTGATCGGATCTACAAGGAAAGCTACATTTATGCTACGGAGATAGTGGAACTTGACTGCTCTTCTTTATCAAACCCTAACCAACAAGTTTCCAAAAACCAAGCCACATGCGAACCCGACGATGAGGAGGAAGAAGCCGAGTAAATGAAAAAAAAGAAGCAGAGCAAGAAGCCCAAACCTGAACAAAAACTTCCCAAAAAACGGCAGAGGAAAATTCCGAAGCGTTTAGAACAAACTGTAACCGAATTTATTCAGTTACAGTAGCTCACCCTCGTTTTTTTACCTTGTGCAGTTAGTTTGGGGTATTTTATTCATATCTTATTATATTGGGTTAAAGTGGGGTTGCGGAGGTGATTTTTATTGTGCCTGTGTGTGTTTTGTGGACGGATTCATCTTTGGATGGTCCGGTCCAACTAGGATCATTGTTTATTAATTATCGGTTTTTGGATATTTGATATTATAAAATACGAGGGTTTTGCGATTTATAACGTTTTGGGAACAAGGATATAAGACTGTGTTATTTTGAGTAGAAGCATTATTTCATTTTGGTTTGGGGTTAATGGCTTTATCTTGACCTAGTAATGTTAAATGTTAGATTCGTGGCTGTACTATAAGGTACCAAGTTTTGGTATTTTCGAGGACTGGAAATGTTACAAACCCGGAAAAGACAGGCAGTAATTCGGCTTGTGGTGGCAAGTTCAGGGAATACCTAGGCTATTAATAGCATGAACTCTTATGAACTTCGAAAGGAAAAATACTGAGTGACGTCAGTAGGAATTACGTCTGTCTAATGTTCATGTGTTGACACGGATGTTCCGCTAGGAGCGGGCCACGCACGAGTTAGTTCCGGCAGGAACAGTGGGGTGATGTATCCGTTCGCCAGTGCATATAATGGCGTGTCTGGTGTTCCGATGTCGTCTTATTGCTTTATTGGCCGAGTCCAGATCTACTAGCGCCCAGGGTCGTTTTACGTGGCATGGTTTCCGTAACGAACAGTTAGAGATCGGGTCTTCTTGCTTTTAGGCTAGAGTCCATGTCTTCTTGCGCCCAGGGTCGATTTATCTGGCATGGTCCGGTAATCGAACAGCAGAGACAGTAACTAGACATTCACTGAGCGTTGTGCTATTGAATGACTACATATTTTCGACATGGTTAAGTTCGTAGATCATGGGTAGCTGATCATATCACACCCTAAAAAGACGATCATAACCTCACTTCATCATCTGTTGTGGAAGTCATGGGAGGATGTCATGGCGTTGAAGTCAACAAGTCTGGCGAGTGTAGATTCGTGCTCAAACTGTGCAAAGTGAAAAGAATAGGCAAATGATGCGTGAAAGTCTGACGAGTGTAGATTTGTGTACAAGTGAAATATGTATAGGAGGCTGGTAGGCCTAGGTCGAATATGGCCGTAAGTGTTTGCTGCCCTAAGAGCCTAAATTCAGTGGCAAGGTACTGTACAAAATTTTTCACGAGTTTATTGAAGGGTATTTCTCATATTGTATATTATGTATATAGATGTATAGTACAGCCAATAAATTGTTTCTTTTAAATGCATGTGTGTGTTAATTCCTGTTTTGCATGAACCTGGTAACATCAGCGAACGCATGCCAAATGCCCTACGCCTGGGATAAGGATTTTCATAGTCGGGGCAACAGTTATGTATTTTATTCTATTTTATTCAGGAAGACCGATATGGTCAACCTTGGCGCCCATTGAAAGTCGGGATGTTATGTTAAAATCACTTGTGGTCTGTATTTAAAGGCAGTAAATTCTGTAGGTTTGTGGTAATGAGGGTAGTTAAAGTTAAATCAACTCCAGCGGGGAGGTGAGAGTGTTTCTATTTAAAAGTCGCAAATTCGCGTGGCCGCCATGTTGGTTTTGTTGTTACCAGTTTCTCAAAAGTCACATGGGTGAACTTCTAGTAGCTCCCTTTATCACCGTAAAAATTCCAGGGTGATATCGGGAATAGTTTCGGAGATATTGAATGCTGGTGAAATATTTCACACAGCCGCCATGTTGGATTGGTGAGACTTAACAACATTTGAAGGGCACGGCGGGGTCGTCCGGAATAGTGCTATGAACTTACCGAGTTTCATTGAAATCGCTCCAGCCGTTTTGAAGTTATTAGGGACACACACACACACCTCACACACGCACACACACACGGACAAAAGGTGATCTCATAAGCCTATTTTTACAAAATTGAAAATGGGCTAAAAAGAAAACAAACAAACAAAAAAGACTGGCTTTTGTTGGCTTATAGCTCGCGTATTATCAACTTTTCTCCTTTCGTGGATTACAAATGCGAAGTCGCATAAAGGAAATGAAGCTGCGCCTCCAAAGTTAGGCCACCCGCGAAGGCCGAGTAAATCTTGCACCCCCAAAATTAAATCCGCTCCGACGCCACTGCACACAGTTCTTCTATTCCGCTACATTCCTTTGAGAGGTGTTGTTCTTTGGCAGTACGGATTTATTTCCATATTAATTTATGCAATTCTCTGTACTTTATCGGGTCATTATTCTTGAAAGGTCTTCTGAATCCGATCAATTGTAGAATTTTATCTGTCATCCAAGGTTTGCTTTTCCTACTCTCCGTGGCCTGTAGTTTTTCTCGACACACTTCATTCACTGCGGATTTGAATTGGTTCCAAGTGTCTTCAATATTATGCGTATCCTTGTTCGACTGGATATAATCTAGTTTTGTACTCAATGCTGTTTGGACATCATTTCTCAATACAGGGTCTTGGAGTTTATGGATCGCAAAATGATTGCTGTGCCTCACTTGGTGATATTTTTTCAAGTTCAAATTCATTGTGGCTAACAAAACATTATGATCGGAGTTAATATCAGCACCAGGATATGTCTTCACACGTTTTAGGGAATTTCTGAATCGCTTATTGACGAGGATATAGTCAATTTGATTCCTGACATTATTGTCGATGTTTGAGGTCCATGTGTAAAGACGACGTGGAGGAAGCTGAAAATGAGTGTTTGCTATGATGAACTCCTCCTCTTGGCATAGCTGGACCAATCGATCACCTCGATCATTGCCACTCCCTAATCCGAAATTACCCTTTATATCAGCGCGTCGACCTTGACCTACCTTGGCATTGAAATCGCCCATCACAATGGTAATCTCATGCGTTTTGGTGAAAGACAAGGCCGTTTTGACTTGGGTGTAGAACGCTTCGATGTCTTCATCTGATGCATCACAAGTTGGAGCATACACCTGGATGATATTCAGTAATATCGGTTTCGCATTGAATTGTAGAAAAATTACCCTATCGGACACAGGTACAAAGGTCTTACCTACTTAATTCTACAATTGGCATTATCTTAAACGCTATTTATTATGATGTTGCTCATGTTCACCAATATGGCGGTTATATTCCCCGTGATGGCCTTGCAACATTTAAATACGTAGATTCTGAAAATAAACAACCGTTTCACTACATTTCATGGTGATTGATCAATTAGCCTGGGTGAAGCGTTTCAGGATATTTTATTTCCTATTATAACGCTATCATTATGATGATTTATTATCAGGCGCTACAAAGTTCCGAAAAGGCGGCTTCGGTCGCGTAGTTGGTAGCATGCTGAGTTTCTATGCCCAAGGTCACGAGTTCAAACCCGGCCAAAGTCGTCGGATTTTTCAAGAGCGTAAAAGACCCTCAGTATGCCATCCTTCGGAGGGGAAGTAAAGCCGGCGGTCCCATGTCATAGATTAATGTCATGATAAAGAACCTCCCACTAATTACACTTCTATGAAGCTAAATTATAGGTTAGATTTGACTACCGCTCTAGGATCTAACGTTCTTCGCCAGGAGCTGATTACTGTGGCATCTAGTAACCAAGTTCAGAACTATTTCGTCGTTTACGGTGGCGTTTCGTAGCAAAAGTTGGAACTACTAGAAAATTGAATTCTTGCAGTCCTCATTTGAATCAAAAACCAATAACACACACTATTACAGCCATCACAATTAACACCGGTTATCGGACAGGTTCTACACACACCCAAAGTACATGGAGCTACATGACCGCGTTGTCGCAGCCCCTAAATTGAGGAACCGACCGACCAACCAATGTTTCCAAACGCTCTACGTAGCAGCCCGCAGCAAAGGAGAGACCAGTTACAAGTGGAACAGTGGTGTATTACTTGTGTACAACAAGTATCTCAACAGATTAAGTTATGTGGACACATTAATAAGAAAATACCAAAAATTAAAACAAAATTAAAAATAAAACTAATAATTATAACAATAAACAAAATTTCGGAAAAACAAAAATCAGAATTACAATAAAAGGCAAGTGTTTGAGCCACGATGAATACGGCTCCACAGGTTAATAGTGGAGGGTCTTCACTTCTCATTATGCACGAGTTTGTGGATCTTGCGTGATCTATAGGCCTACACAATAAGACGGAAAGAGCTCCGCCACAAGCGAGTAGTTCCCTTGATCGCTCTCAGTTCATTAAGCATTGGGTCAGCTAGCCACTGACTCTCCTGAAATGCCAGCATTTGTCGGCGTAACTGAGAGCGAATAGGCTATCTCTAGCGGATACCCCCATTGATAGGTGGTGCCTCTTTTGCAGCTTGATCCGCTAACTCAATTCCCGTATTTCCCTTGTAGCTTGGAAGCCACAGAAAGGTGATTTGAGTGTCAGCGCAGCACAACCCGGATATTAGCTCGTGGATACGCTGCACTACGGGGTGTTGCAGGAAACATGTAGCAATGGACTGTAACGAACGAACTCAAAGAGTCGGTTCACACGAGAAAGTGGATTCGTGCAACCTGTAATGCAAACTGCAGAGCTTCATAGATGGCAATGAGCTCCGCAGTAAACACACTATAGGCCTCAGACAAAGAGAATTTTGTATTTGCACCATCAATAACGTCAGCACAGGGACCTACAGCCACTCCTATTTCATTACACGAGCTATCGAGTCAAATACCAACCGGCTGAGTGGCGTGAGGCTGATGGCGTACCGCTAGTGATATTGGGTAGAGTACCCGCAAGAAGAGCTTGCCGAAACTCAACGATGCGCAGAGACCAATATCAATCGGCGTATTCTAATGCTCATTGCGGGGCCTATGTGTCTCCCAAATGCTGATAACTGGGTTCACTGCTCAATCAATTCTTCAACAATGCAGCTTGCTCCGAGACGCGCTCTACAGTGGCAACAGTTGTAAACCAAGCGTAGAGTGCAGGAAGCATGCAGCTCATTCCGAGACGCGCTCTACAGTGGCAACAGTTGTAAACCAAGCGTAGAGTGCAGGAAGCATGCAGCTCGCTCCGAGACCCGCTCTACAGTGGCAACAGTTATAAGCCAAGCGTAGAGTGCAGGCAGCATGCAGCTCGCTCCGAGACCCGCTCTACAGTGGCAACAGTTGTAAGCCCAGCGTAGAGTGCAGGCAGCATGCAGCTCGCTCCGAGACGCGCTCTTCAGTGGCAACAGTTGTAAGCCAAGCGTAGAAAGCAGGAAGCATGCAGCTCGCTCCGAGACGCGGTCTACAGTTGTAACACTTGTAAACCAAGCGTAGAGTGCAGGCAGCATGCAGCTCGCTCCGAGACGCGCTCTACAGTGGCAACAGTTGTAAACCAAGCGTAGAGTGCAGGAAGCATGCAGCTCGCTCCGAGATGCGCTCTACAGTGGCAACTGTTGTAAACCAAGCGTAGAGTGCAGGAAGCATGCAGCTCGCTCCGAGACGCGGTGTAATGTGCCCGTTTAGACCGGAGTCCGCACGACCACATATGCATTTTACCAATAATCAGTCAGCACGAGAGTCAAAATATCCCGGAGCGCCAGATGGGTTAAAGCTAATCGCAAAAACGATATCAAATAAAAAAAATGCTTTACTGATTTTTGGCTCAATGCAACAATAAGGATAGAAGGAGATTCAATTGGGTATAACACATCTGGTAAAATTATCTCAGTTTATTTTGAAGTTAAAATTGACTGCAAAGATGCTCAAAGCAGCATCATCCACGTGTGGCGATCCACACTCTTATTTACACAATATACAGAAATTTCCCAAACACATTTGACAATCTTTTTTTGGAAAACACAAGTCTGATTAATAGTCCTGTAGACTGTGTTCCAAAATTATTTATGATTAATTCCAGTTCAAAGTTAATTGTCTCTACTGGAAATATCGTAGATCACTGTTTGAATATTTACATAACATTAACACTCGTAGAATAAATGTTCATAGAATTTTAAACTTTCACTTCTTTTTCCAGTTTCAAAAATATATCATCGGAAATATTATTATCATTGAATCAACACACATTATTTACACATATTAATAACATCTGAAAAGTATTTGACCTTGAGCATAGCATCGAAGAACTGTGCGAAGCACAACAACAATTAATTGTTCTTCTGACATTAAACATTCGAGAAGTGACTCGATTATGAACTTCAAGTTCCTAACAAAATACATGATTTCTGAATCATCAACTTGATCACTAAATTGTTGAACCATTCAACTATTCAATTTTCCACTTGGAATCATTATGAAAAAATATTTATATTTATGGCCATTTTAGTAATTTTCACAACTTGCAATTCTTCGACAGAATGCGGAAATAAGAATTGTAGCTTCATAATAAATTCATTTAGTTCATGGCACTAGGATTGAAAATATCCTTCAAATTATTCGTGGTTAAAGAATTATTTTTAATTGGCAGTGGCCCATTCTATTATTTGTGTAAGAACACAATATTACAACAACAACGGCAAAGGTCTTCCTCTGAAGAAGAATAAACTACTATCATGACAAATCCGGGTTCTAGCAAAATCAAAGTCTAAATGGAATTCGTAAACAAGGTTGAAATAAGAACTGATGGTTTCAAGAAATAACCTTCGGGTCATTCATCCGACGAAATGTGTAGTTCCAATACTTCTACTATAAACCTGAGCCATCGAACCTGCTATTTGATTGATGCTCGAAAAAACCTCCTCATTCCTGCGACTTAACATGCGCACCTGGGAATGGCATTTCAACTACTCCACACATATAAATTTTCTTCCCAAAATGTATACAATAAATCAAGCCTCTGATTGTTATCAACACTGGAAGATTAATAAACTCACAAGTTTATTTTATTTTACCATTCAGTTCAACCCGTGAATTTACCATACTTATGAAAATCTTTATTTCACTTTCGAGTGTATTTACGTCATGATTTTATATAAATACAAAAATATCCTATTTGATACAAATATCATTTGCTTCCCGTTTCATGCCTCTACGTGTTATCTGAAAAATATACTTCGCTCAATGAAAATATCAACTGTTCAACCAGAACTGAAATGTTGGTTGAATGCGGGCTTGCGTTAACCGGAAAATCTCCTGTTCAAAACTAGAAATGATTAAACTACTTCATAGGCTCTCTCTCAATACATATGATTATTATAAAATATAATATCCAAGAATTATTTAGAAAAATTATAAAAATTATTATTATTAGACTATTATTAGTGGATTATTATTATTATTATTTATATCATTTTAAATGTGTTTAATTATCATCTCATTATGTGAGAATCCACATGTTCGAACCTTCGAATATGGAAAAAGTATCCATTCCTCAACAAAAATAATTATTAACTTTTACAGTTACATCGGCTGATTACCGTGATTTCCCAAAAATATGAAATATTCAAATAAATCTTCGTTATGCTCGGTCATCGATCCTAAACTGTTCTGAGTGTTGAAAATCCTCAGAATAACTCTAATAAGTCTTGCGTAAATCATTGCAAGATTTAAATACGACGAAAAATAAAATGTGTTGGTCATCTGCAGAAAAAATAGTTTGTTCCAATTAGCTAGGCATAATATAATTCAAATGTGGCTTACATTTCTTGATGGTCTTGAAGTGTAGTAAACCTGGTCTGTACCAGATTTATCCATAGACATGCCCTATTGGACAAGCACGTATAATCCTTGTATCGGCCGCCATTATATACCCACAATTCGTCTAGTCAGACATAGTGGTAGTATCTTTTGACGTTTGAATTAACTGTTGTTCCATTTTAATATGGGCTTCTATCAAAGCCATAACAGTTTGTTTAAATAGGGTCAGATCTAAGTGATCTCTTCTTAGATATGTCAGTTGTAACATAACTCACGGTAATCTTATCAGTACAAGAAAAACACTGACAGTCTAACCAATCAACGGCTGTTCTGAAGATCGTTCCCTGGGCATGGTTTATCACCATCTACCATGCGCTAAGCAACCTGTAGTTTCCCTTGCGTAGACTAATGAACGCCACCGTTATAGACTAGTCTTCAGTTTACTGATAGATCGAAGTGGTTAACTAGTTACAAATATGAAAACTGACTGAAATGGATTTAAATATCCAAGTATTAGGTTATTACTGGACTGTGACAAAGTACTAATTCTAGACAAAGTCTAGCATATGTCCATGTAGAAATATAAATATTTCCACCAATGTCTGTAGAAAGTAATCAATCACCTCAGTGATTCTCCTCGCCGGAAACTTACTAAGTTCCACCTCGTAGCGCAGCACTTTCGTGACTATCACGACTTTGAAAAGAACTTCTGCGTAGATCCGGCAACCATGTGCCTTGGCTCAGCGTCGCAGCAACTTGCTCGGCGAGTGCTTGTGTTGAAATGAGCTACAAATACCTCGGCCGGCCGGCTTTTATTCAAAACTGCCAGGGTCACGCGTCATCACGCTGAAATCTAGAAATCATCATATCTCTTGAATCCCTGGTCCGATTTACTTGATACTAAGTGCATTCTCTTTAATTTGGCCGTGCCAGTAATCTGATCCCAGTCTCAAGTCTCTACTCCATAGTTAACTATTTAATCAATAAATAGCCTCGACCTCTGCTATTACTCGCTACGTCACTTGACATGCAAGTATCGGTAAATTCTTTCCAATTGCTTCGAGAAGCAATGTAGCGCGATATTCAAATATCTCAACTTTCAAAAGCGGCTACAGCCTTTCCCTTGATATCTAGGTGTCTGAATCTTGGAATACCCATTCCTAGAGTTGGGCACATCCACCCCACACCTAGCAAAAAATAAAAATTGAAAATTTTTTATTTTTCCTATCTACACATTAAATCATGTGGTTCTTGAATAATAAATCTTCAAATTCGATGCATTATAAGTTCCCACGATGTTACCAGTTCGTGTATTAGCGATTTCATAGCTTCCATTATTGTTTACTTCCACAATATTCAAAATCTTCAATTTCACCAGGTTTAATATCAAAAATATCGTGATACTTTTCCAAAATTTTCCCTAGCTCTGGGGACTCCTTCTCAGTGTAGACTTCTCTTCCTTCAGCTTCATGAAAAATCAGAGACCATTGAGCATCTCCCTCGATGTCTTCCTCTTCTTTACCCTCGAAGTTAATCTCTTCGGTATTCTTGAATCTGATCGCCTCTGTCTTCATGTCTATCACTGCTTGATATTTCTGAATGAAATCTGCTCCCAATATCATGTCAAAAGCCATGTCCTTCATTACAACAAACACATGTCGGAAATCATGTCCTCCAATCGTAATACATAAGTATAATTGTGTTTTACACAGAGATATTTTGTTGGGTATTATACCTTGGATCTTAATTCCTGATACTGGAATCTCCTCTAAATTCTCTTTGAGCTTCCACAGAACATAAAGCTTCTCACTCACCAGACAAAGCATAGCCCCAGTATCAATCAAAGTATCGACAGGCATACCGAATACTTCGCATGATATGATTGGCATTCTAATTATTGTACCCATTTCTTTCCGTTCATCATTCTGTTGAATTAAGTCATCATCCTCTGCTTGCCATTTAATAATTCTGGAAGTGAAAGTGTTCAAAATTCTATCTTCTACTATGAATTCGAAGTTTTTTTTTTCATTACCATTCCCCCGGGATTGTTGTGCTCCCGATGGACCTGGTTCATTGGGCCTCTGCTCCAAAAATTGCAAGTTATCTTGGTGTCTTGCTTCCATATTTTTCCTCGTCTCCTTGTTGAACTCTTCATTGGACTGACGAGTATCCACATTCCCTCTGTTATTGTAGTTGTTTCTACCATAGTATCTTCTTTCCTGGTACCTTCCTTGAGTATCTCGTGGTCTTCTCCATTGAGTATTGTATCGATTACCACCATCCGGTCTCGCATAAGGCTTGTAACTGTATCTGTTACTGTACTGGTTCCATCCTCTCTTATTTGGATCTTCCCTCGGCGTTTTCTCTTCTCGCCCCTCTCGAATCTCTCGAGGTGTTTGAGAATAACTATCGGCCATAACAGTGTACACAGCGTTGTTATTCTTTCCTCCCTTCTGATGGAAGAATTGAGCGTTCGTATGATCCAGCTTATGTAATACTTCATCAAATTGTTCCATATTATAGATATCAGCAGCGATCAAAGTCCTCTGGACGTCTGCTGGAAACTGACGTATCAATGCAGTAATCAATTCGTTATCTGGCATCGGCGGATCTAAATGTTGAAGTTTAGAAAGCTGTCCAGAAAAGTACGTTTAGTATCGAGTAGGTTGTGACGTCGAGAATCTCTTCGAATATAACTCTGCTCTGACTTACTGTTGGGTTTCCGGGGACCAAAACTTTTTCAATAACCCACGAGAAAACTCCTCAAAAGTGGTTAGAGTGGATCTAAAAGCTCTAAACCAAAGAAGTGCAGGACCTTCCAAAAACTTCCCTAACACTCGGATTTGTCTTTCTTTAGGGATCTTGGAATCTTTCAGGTAATCCCCTGCTTCTCTCATAAATTCCACGGGTCTCACAGAATCTCGCCCTGAAAATTTAGAAGGCTTATCTTCTACATTCTTAAATACAGTTATGGGGTTGGATTGAAATACTGTCCTGACCTCGTCCTGTCTTTGACTATCCGTTTCTCTAGCTGCTCCTAGATTTATCTGTATCTGTTCCTTTCCCCTTACATTTGGCATTTTCAACAGATGATCAGACTGTTTCTCATCCTTGATATGAGTTTTCATAGCCTCAAGTTCCTTCTGGTTTTCTTCTGCCATTTTCTTAATTGCTTCAGTTTCTTTACAATTCTCCTTAACATCAATGGATATCTGGTTCATAACAGTCTCATGACTTTTCAATGACCCTGTCATATCTGATATGTCCTTCTGAGTTGCTTGGATATCTTTGGCAATTACTTGGATATGGGATGACAAAGATTCCCTAATCTCCTTGATTCCCTCTTGATTATCCAGCTTGAGTGTGTCTTTAATTTCATTGTCAACTGTGGTCTTAATTTCAGTTTGCAACTCATTAATCACACCTTCTCTTATTTCTCCCATGACAAGTTCTTTGAATTGTTCCGTTAAACGTTGAACAACTAGAATTCCCATCTCGTTACTCTCCTTCTTCACTCTGACTTCTAGGTCGATCATGTCTTCACCAACTTTCCTAAGACCATGTTCTATCCTATCAGCTAAGCTTTGGGATCGAAGATCGGCATCGCGAAATTTTTCGTCCATTAAACTTGCGTTAGTAGCTAATGAAGTTTCGAGCTCATGTGTTTTTTCGCATAATTTATTCATTTTACTCTCAAGTGACATTTTCAAAATTTCGGAATTCTCTTTAAATTTACTTTCCATTGAATTAAATTTACTATTTAAATTTTCTTTCAAATTATTTTTTAAAGAATCAGAACTTTCTTTAAGTTTATCCTTCAAACTTTCTTTGAGTTTATTTTCTAAAGAATCAGAATTTTCTTTAAGTTTATTTTCTAAAGAATCAGAATTTTCTTTAAGTTTATTTTCTAAAGAATCAGAATTTTCTTTAAGTTTATCATTCAAATTTTCTTTATGTTTATTTTCTAAAGAATCAGAATTTTCTTTAAGTTTATCGTTTAAACTTTCTTTAAGATTATTTTCTAAAGAATCAGAATTTTCTTTAAGTTTCCTTTCCAAAGCCTCAGTATTTTCTTTCATAATGGCTGCTACACGCAGTCCAGCCTCTTTTGAACTCTCCTCCAAACTCCTCATCATCCTCATCATTTCTTCCATAATTTCAATTATTATTCAAAACTTAGGGGTATACAATATTGGCAAACACAAGCTTATAACTAGAACAAGAAATATGAATAGCTAATTGGAACACTCTAATAAAATGAGATTTGTCTTAATGTCGACGTGATGGAAAAACAAAATTCTCTACTTTTACGAATTACATTTACCACAATATCACAAGAAAAATATGCAAGTTCTCAAATATCCTCCACCTGGATTCTAATAATGTGTATGTCCAGTCATCGAACGTTTACTACTGAATTTACTTGACGCCCTAATGGTTAAGCCATTATCAAAAATAATCAAACCCATTCTAATTATTAACCAAGTTAAATTTTTAATTTTCCCCACTAATTGGGTTTCCTACTAATTTATTCATCCAAACCAGACATCTCTCAACTACCAAACTATTTATAAAAATTATCACAATTTAAATCGGCATGCGATTGACCATGTCTAAATCGAGACCCACGTTCGAAGCCTTAAGCCATTATCAAAAATAATCAAACCCATTCTAATTATTAACCAAGTTAAATTTTTAATTTTCCCCACTAATTGGGTTTCCTACTAATTTATTCATCCAAACCAGACATCTCTCAACTACCAAACTATTTATAAAAATTATCACAATTTAAATCGGCATGCGATTGACCATGTCTAAATCGAGACCCACGTTCGAAGCCATTTCTCTCTCTATCTTATTTTATGTGCCCGTTTAGACCGGAGTCCGCACGACCACATATGCATTTTACCAATAATCAGTCAGCACGAGAGTCAAAATATCCCGGAGCGCCAGACGGGTTAAAGCTAATCGCAAAAACGACATCAAATAAAAAAAATGCTTTACTGATTTTTGGCTCAATGCAACAATAAGGATAGAAGGAGATTCAATTGGGTATAACACATCTGGTAAAATTATCTCAGTTTGTTTTGAAGTTAAAATTGACTGCAAAGATGCTCAAAGCAGCATCATCCACGTGTGGCGATCCACACTCTTATTTACACAATATACAGAAATTTCCCAAACACATTTGACAATCTTTTTTTGGAAAACACAAGTCTGTTTAATAGTCCTGTAGACTGTGTTCCAAAATTATTTATGATTAATTCCAGTTCAAAGTTAATTGTCTCTACTGGAAATATCATAGATCACTGTTTGTATATTTACATAACATTAACACTCGTAGAATAAATGTTCATAGAATTTTAAACTTTCACTTCTTTTTCCAGTTTCAAAAATATATCGTCGGAAATATTATTATCATTGAATCAACACACATTATTTACACATATTAATAACATCTGAAAAGTATTTGACCTTGAGCATAGCATCGAAGAACTGTGCGAAGCACAACAACAATTAATTGTTCTTCTGACATTTAACATTCGAGAAGTGACTCGATTATGAACTTCAAGTTCCTAACAAAATACATGATTTCTGAATCATCAACTTGATCACTAAATTGTTGAACCATTCAACTATTCAATTTTCCACTTGGAATCATTATGGAAAAATATTTATATTTATGGCCATTTTAGTAATTTTCACAACTTGCAATTCTTCGACAGAATGCGGAAATAAGAATTGTAGCTTCATAATAAATTCATTTAGTTCATGGCACTAGGATTGAAAATATCCTTCAAATTATTCGTGGTTAAAGAATTATTTTTAATTGGCAGTGGCCCATTCTATTATTTGTGTAAGAACACAATATTACAACAACAACGGCAAAGGTCTTCCTCTGAAGAAGAATAAACTACTATCATGACAAATCCGGGTTCTAGCAAAATCAAAGTCTAAATGGAATTCGTAAACAAGGTTGAAATAAGAACTGATGGTTTCAAGAAATAACCTTCGGGTCATTCATCCGACGAAATGTGTAGTTCCAATACTTCTACTATAAACCTGAGCCATCGAACCTGCTATTTGATTGATGCTCGAAAAAACCTCCTCATTCCTGCGACTTAACATGCACACCTGGGAATGGCATTTCAACTACTCCACACATATAAATTTTCTTCCCAAAATGTATACAATAAATCAAGCCTCTGATTGTTATCAACACTGGAAGATTAATAAACTCACAAGTTTATTTTATTTTACCATTCAGTTCAACCCGTGAATTTACCATACTTATGAAAATCTTTATTTCACTTTCGAGTGTATTTACGTCATGATTTTATATAAATACAAAAATATCCTATTTGATACAAATATCATTTGCTTCCCGTTTCATGCCTCTACGTGTTATCTGAAAAATATACTTTGCTCAATGAAAATATCAACTGTTCAACCAGAACTGAAATGTTGGTTGAATGCGGGCTTGCGTTAACCGGAAAATCTCCTGTTCAAAACTAGAAATGATTAAACTACTTCATAGGCTCTCTCTCAATACATATGATTATTATAAAATATAATATCCAAGAATTATTTAGAAAAATTATAAAAATTATTATTATTAGACTATTATTAGTGGATTATTATTATTATTATTTATATCATTTTAAATGTGTTTAATTATCATCTCATTATGTGAGAATCCACATGTTCGAACCTTCGAATATGGAAAAAGTATCCATTCCTCAACAAAAATAATTATTAACTTTTACAGTTACATCGGCTGATTACCGTGATTTCCCAAAAATATGAAATATCCAAATAAATCTTCGTTATGCTCGGTCATCGATCCTAAACTGTTCTGAGTGTTGAAAATCCTCAGAATAACTCTAATAAGTCTTGCGTAAATCATTGCAAGATTTAAATACGACGAAAAATAAAATGTGTTGGTCATCTGCAGAAAAAATAGTTTGTTCCAATTAGCTAGGCATAATATAATTCAAATGTGGCTTACATTTCTTGATGGTCTTGAAGTGTAGTAAACCTGGTCTGTACCAGATTTATCCATAGACATGCCCTATTGGACAAGCACGTATAATCCTTGTATCGGCCGCCATTATATACCCACAATTCGTCTAGTCAGACATAGTGGTAGTATCTTTTGACGTTTGAATTAACTGTTGTTCCATTTTAATATGGGCTTCTATCAAAGCCATAACAGTTTGTTTAAATAGGGTCAGATCCTAGTGATCTCTTCTTAGATATGTCAGTTGTAACATAACTCACGGTAATCTTATCAGTACAAGAAAAACACTGACAGTCTAACCAATCAACGGCTGTTCTGAAGATCGTTCCCTGGGCATGGTTTATCACCATCTACCATGCGCTAAGCAACCTGTAGTTTCCCTTGCGTAGACTAATGAACGCCACCGTTATAGACTAGTCTTCAGTGTACTGATAGATCGAAGTGGTTAACTAGTTACAAAAATGAAAACTGACTGAAATGGATTTAAATATCCAAGTATTAGGTTATTACTGGACTGTGACAAAGTACTAATTCTAGACAAAGTCTAGCATATGTCCATGTAGAAATATAAATATTTCCACCAATGTCTGTAGAAAATAATCAATCACCTCAGTGATTCTCCTCGCCGGAAACTTACTAAGTTCCACCTCGTAGCGCAGCACTTTCGTGACTATCACGACTTTGAAAATAACTTCTGCGTAGATCCGGCAACCATGTGCCTTGGCTCAGCGTCGCAGCAACTTGCTCGGCGAGTGCTTGTGTTGAAATGAGCTACAGATACCTCGGCCGGCCGGCTTTTATTCAAAACTGCCAGGGTCACGCGTCATCACGCTGAAATCTAGAAATCATCATATCTCTTGAATCCCTGGTCCGATTTACTTGATACTAAGTGCATTATCTTTCATTTGGCCGTGCCAGTAATCTGATCCTAGTCTCAAGTCTCTACTCCATAGTTAACTTTTTAATCAATAAATAGCCTCGACCTCTGTTATTACTCGCTACGTCACTTGACATGCAATTATCGGTAAATTCTTTCCAATTGCTTCGAGAAGCAATGTAGCGCGATATTCAAATATCTCAACTTTCAAAAGCGGCTACAGCCTTTCCCTTGATATCTAGGTGTCTGAATCTTGGAATACCCATTCCTAGAGTTGGGCACAGTACAGTGCAACAGTTGTAAACCAAGCGTAGAGTGCAGGAAGCATGCAGCTCGCTCCGAGACGCGCTATACAGTGGCAACAGTTGTAAACCAAGCGTAGGGTGCAGGAAGCATGCAGCTCGCTCCGAGACGTGCTCTACAGTGCAACAGTTGTTAACCAAGCGTAGAGTGCAGGAAGCATGCAGCTCGCTCCGAGACGCGCTATGTAGTGGCAACAGTTGTAAACCAAGCGTAGAGTGCAGGAAGCATGCAGCTCGCTCCGAGACGTGGTCTACACAGTCAACAGTTGTAAACCAAGCGTAGAGTGCAGAAAGAAATGCAGCTCGCTCCGAGACGCGCTCTACAGTGGCAACAGTTGTTAACCTAGCGTAGAGTCCAGGAAGCATGCAGCTCGCTCCGAGACGTGGTCTACACAGGCAACAGTTGTAAACCAAGCGTAGAGTCCAGGAAGCATGCAGCTCGCTCCGAGACGTGGTCTACACAGGCAACAGTTGTAAACCAAGCGTAGAGTGCAGGAAGCATGCAGCTCGCTCCGAGACGTGGTCTACACAGGCAACAGTTGTAAACCAAGCGTAGAGTCCAGGAAGCATGCAGCTCGCTCCGAGACGCGCTCTACAGTGCAACAGTTGTTAACCAAGCGTAGAGTGCAGGAAGAAATGCAGCTCGCTCCTAGACGCGGTCTACAGTGGCAACAGTTGTAAACCAAGTGTAGTATGCAGGAAGCATGCAGCTTGCTCCGAGACGCGGTCTACAGTTGCAACAGTTGTAAACCAAGCGTAGAGTGCAGGAAGCATCAAACGTGGGTGTATACAATATTTTATGTATATTACGTAGCTGAAAGTGCGTTTGTTGAATACCTAAAGCCTTGAAAATTGTGTTTAATATTCAGTGTACATAGCAATGCCACCGTTTCGCTCTAAATTAGGGAGTGCCAAAACTTAACACAAACCAGGGAAGATATTTAGGTATAATGTGTATACATTTTTGAAAAACGAAACACATCCCGTTGGTAACATATGCGCAGTTCGAAAGAAAGTGGCTGAAGCAACAGGTGTGTCTGAAAGGACGGTGCGGAATATAATACGAGGCGCCAAAATAGAATTGAAAGTGGTGAGGTGGATACATTTTCAACGTCTGGAAAGAGAACACCAAAATATGTCAAGAAGTGTGAACTAGACGATTTTTCGAGATACACCACGAGCTTTATTATCGCGAACTATAAAATATACAGTCGAGTGTATTGTTTAGTGTTGGATTTATTACCTTATGAATGTACACCACGTTCCGCGGGCACAAAACATTATAGTAACATTATAAAAGCATTATAAAATCATCAGGCGATATTAGCATTAAGAAAACATTATGTAAGCATTACCAACTGAGGAAACAGCAAGTTTCTGGGGCAAATAGCTTCATTGTTCCGTCCTTTTCAACAACAAACACGATCACCAGACGTACAGTTATGAACAGGGAGTAGTTGCCTGCTTTTCTTATTATTGCATGTCGAAAGTGTCAGCATTCAGCGTGAGATAGGGGTAAGTTGCAATAACATCTCTTATTTATTCTCCTAGAATTAACTTTCCATGTTGTAATACAAGCCTTTATATTGGTAAGTTTTTGTTGTATCACGTTTTTCGCACGAATACTCGTCGAAACAAGAATTGAGCAGAATGAAATATTCGAATTTCAACGAAGGATACACTGACGAGCATTTTGTCTTCCAAATCTTAGATACAACAGGCATTGATAAGCGTGCAAGCTTGACGTTTTTAATGCTCCATTAACAGACGTTCGAGCTAAAGGCGGTGAGATCGTGGCTTCTGATGTTTCTAAAATCTGCTTCTTTAAAAATTTAAAAACATAAAAACGTGTTAACAGCATGAAAACCACCATGCGGATCGTGGCATTTTCCTTGATTGTCTCAGAAGTCGATAAGTATTATTTGCGAAGTAAACGTCTTATTTCTGTTATAACATTCGTCAAAATATACTGAGTCACTCTTTAAGTCGAAACAAGGAAGCACAATTTGCCACCACGGGTCTTTTGTGGACATGTATGTTCTTCAGCAAATAATTTACGTTTTTGTTTTGGAAAGAGAACTTAAATAACATCCCTTGTCTTCGACCGTGTCACAGACGCCAGAAAGGAGATACTGAACATCTAAATCCTAACTGACTAATCTTACAAAGCTATGAAGCCATTTCCAGTTCTGATTAATAACTTTCAGTCGGTCAAGACCAATTGATGACCCTCTACTTTAGGCCGAAACATGGAACTCGAGCTGAAAGAATGTACTTGAGATTGATCATTGTTTAGTAATTAATTACACAGATTACAGGCGAGGGAATAACAAGGATCATATTATGTTTCTAGTAACGTCAATTCAATCCTTTATACACGATAACACAATAAATTGCTCTACGGAACTCGATTCACGCTGAACCGTGGAGGTTTGACTACTAACTTACTGCTGTGTTGTACTTTGGTCTCCAAAATGGCACTCGGAACAAAAAAATAATAGTAATGTATTCAAATAGTTTGGTGGGTTCTATTGTATCTCTGTCTGCCACTGAATGAATGAGGCTCCCATGTGCGCTGTGTACCTATAGAAACACGAGTAAATCTCAGTTAGACAAAGAACAAGTAGTTCCGTATTTCCAAATACTCTTCTGGTGATATTCATTTACAAACTCTTCCGCCTCTCCAAAGGGTTTTCAATGTGATGTACTAAAATAACTTTTTGTACACAACCAACATGGTGATTAAGTATATAACAACAATTTCCAACTCAAAACTCAATATCCAATAGTTGTAATCACTTGAAACAACAAACGTAAACAAGATTCTCAATCAATACACAGCCTACTTTCTTCTAATATTTTGGTATAGTTTAACTCTTTGACTTTATCAAGGAGTATAGAAGAACGTTAACTGTTGTACCCTACATAAGACTGCCCGTTTACAAAGTATCCAGTGATGGCGGTAGTCCAAACTTTTGTTTAGCAGTGTAGTTTCAAGAGCGTTAACAACAGTATTGATTAAACTGTAGAAACACATTCAATAATTTTCTCTACTGTCGTAAAGCCTACATGAACCATACCGTACCTACGGAAAATTCACATGAGAGTTAAAAATTAAGCTACCGGAAAACATTATGTTTTTGGCTTTGGTTGGTTGGTTCCTAAGTGTAGGGGCTGCAACAACACGGTTATGTAGCACAGCGTACTTTGTGTGTGTGTAGAATTTATCTGATAACCGTGTTAAATGTGAAGGCCGTATTAATGTGTGTTATCTGTGATTCAGTTAAGTACTGCAGACGATCAATTTTTCAAGTGTTCCTACATTTACTACCAAATGCTACCATCCACGACAGCTAGCTGTGAACTTGGCTACTATATGCCATCGCAACCAACACCTGGCGAGGAACTTAGAAACTTAAGAGCGTTAATTAAATCTACCTTACAAATTTTGCTTCACACAATTGAAATTAGTGAAAGGTTCCTTTACATGACATACATCGGAGACTTGGGCCCGCCGGCTTTACTTCCTTTCCGAAGGAAGGCATACTGAGGGATTTTAACACTCTTAAAAATCCGACGACTTCGGCCGGGTTTGAAACCGTGACCTTGGGCAAAGAATCTCAGCATGATACCAACTGAGCCACCGAAGTCACCTGTTTTGAAACTACACAGCTCGCAGCATTGTATCAATACATTTCCAACATGTAAAATTACAATTCTACCAAACAGTTAGTAATCCGTGTAGATAATGTTCCAACTGTGTTATTGGATCCATACTTAACTAACAAGTTTATTAAGGAAACAAGACTTGAATATCTCTGGGATTTTAGACTGTGATATTCGTGACCGTTCCTAATTTTGTGATAGTGTAAACTCTTGGTCCCCTCCACCTAAAGTGATTCAGACCCGACCACCCCTCACACAGGAGTGGAAGGACAAGTTATTGGCTGGACTGAGGAGATATTGGAAAACCAAGAAAGCATCGCGCTCCTTAGTGGTCTAAAGTCACTAATAATATTATCATTGTGCGGTTTCTTTGTCACATTAGAATACAGCAGTACGCAGAGAATTAGAGTAATTTGTAGCTGTCTGTTGGAGAACCCATTATCTTCCATCAGAATGGGAGGAGTTGGGGCATCACTTATTTATGTATATCGCTTTATTCATCCTGATTGAGTATAACTTTCCGTCAAGTATCTCTTGTCTTTATTGTTGCACCATTAGTAATAGAACTTTAATCGTTAGTTGCAGATTCACACTGATAAGATGATGTGCATGCCGAGGTTCAGTCTCTTGGCAGTTACATTCGTAAGGCAGGTTTCTGTAAAATTGCCTTCATTGTTTGTTGCAGATTCACTCGGATATGATGATGTACTTGGCATGCTTCGGCCTCTTGGCAGCTATATTCATAATCCAGGTTTCAACGAACAGGATCTTCGGCCTAAATGGTCACCAACCTATTTATGATGCCCTTATTTACTCGCCAATGGTCTCTGAATTCCTCAACGATTCTAGCAACTATGGCGTAGATAATGTGTTAACGGTGTATGTGGGCAGACATACATTTAGCTCTGTTCCCACAACGTTACTACATCTTATACACCAGCGACTTTATACCAGTGTACAGTTGGTAAATGGTGAGAAAGTTCTGAAGAAGGAACAGTTCTCTAAGAGTAATTCATATATTCTAGTCTATCAGCAGTGTTCCAGGAAGGATGTTAATCAGAGTGTTGCCTATCTCAGTCAACTTAGTGGTTGGAACCCCCGAGGAAGGTTCCTCGTGCTTATTATCTCTCCTAGGGACAACTGTGAGTCCTCAGTGTTTCAAGTATTGTGGCATTATAAGATACTGAATGCAGTGGTGACGAGCGGAGGGTTAGAACACTACAGGACATTCACCTACAATCCTTTTGGAATTGGAAATATGATTGCTGTACAAGAATTAGGCAATGGAGCTATTAACGCCCTATTCTCTAAGGAATCTCTCAATGCGCAAGGCAATGCCATCAAACTCGCATCAAGATACGAGAATTTCTTAACCCCAACTCCCCAAGGTTTTGAGTGTCGAGGAGAAATAGGAGAAATCCTCAAGGCATTTCTATGTCGCATCAACGCAGTACCACAATATATAAACACAATATTTGAAGCTGCATCCATTGAAGACGGGTTGCTTGATTTATCAGTAATCAAGTATGCAATGCTTTATGATATGAATGTTGAATATGTCCACCCAATCACTCGCGATAGGATTATATTTTTAGTGCCTACAGCTAAACGCATTCCTCAGTATCAGAACTTGTTCCTCCCCTTGGACCAGATAACGTGGTCACTTATTCTATGCAGCATACCATTGTTGGTCATATTGTGGTATCTTATTCAACGTCTCAACAGAACATCCATGAGTTTCTCCACCAATTTACTCCATGCCTTCTCCTATTTCTTGTCGGTTTCCTTGCCAACTCTGCCGAGTGTGTTGAGTGACAGGCTGGTTGTTCTATTCTGGGTGCTCTTCAGTTTCATTGTAACTAACGCATTTCAAGGCCTTCTCACAAGTATCCTTACTGCAACCAAGTATTATCCTGAAATTGACACATTTGAAGATCTTTATGAATCTGGACTGAACTTGGCCCACCATACAAGTTATTATTATTTTCTGAGGGAATCTTTCAAAACTATTTACCCACAGTTAACTAAGAGACTTTCTCCGATTAGTGCCTTTGACTTCCAATTGGATGATCTTCTTGATTATATTGCGTTTAATAAAACTATGGCCTTGGTTTTGATCGAAAGTGAAGCTAATAATGCACTCATAAGCCGGCAGAATGTTTACAAGGGGAGAAATACTATACATATCATGAAGGAATATATTGGAGCAGCGCTAATAACTCGCATTACTCCGACATTTTCTCCGTATACAGCAGTGTATTCTGAGATTTGTATGTTGGTGAATGAAGTTGGGCTCTACAATAAATGGACCGAAATGGAGTTGGAGAGGCAAAACTTGAGCAAGCGATCGGAAGTATCATACAAGGAATCTCCGAACCCGACACAGTTCACATTGGATCATCTGCAGACAGCCTTCCACCTGCTGTTCTTAGGATATGTTGTATGTGTGCTAGGTTTCTTGTTTGAGTTTGTGACAAAGAAAATGCGTCACTAACTCTCCATAGAACAGTGCCAATGGGATGAAGTGACTTCTGAGGCAGTATGCAGCTTGCGTATGATATAACAGTTCCCCACATTCTATCTACTGTATATGGATTATAACTTCTGTCAGTTGCGTAGCCAGAGGGGTGGGGGGAGGGGGGCAGTGGTCCGGGCCACTCGCAAAAAAATCCAGAAATTGGGGTGGACATAATATGCCTTTATATTTTCTTACGGATCGAACAAATTTAGAACTACAACGAAATGTTAAATATACTCACTGCGTTGACAAAGAACGTATTAACAATTTCTGCACGGCCAGTCATAATTTCCGTGCCTGAACTGCTTGGAAGAGCTGAAATAACAGGATAGCAATAGGGATTGTGACCTGGAGGGATTTACCAAGGACAGTAGGTACCTCAGTACTGGGGATACAACCAGGTGATGATGGCAAAAGTCTACCAAGACATTAGGCTATTGCCAATTAGCATGAGACCTCTCTGGAGGGGGCCAGTTTTAGCTTGTCAGCTTACACTCTCTTGTCAGCTTTTAATGTGCATTTCCTGGAAATAGCAGTGTTGAAATGTCCCAGGATACAATGCTAGTCCAGTGGGTGCAAGATGAGAGATACATTTTGTATGTGGTAATATTGGGGAAGAGTCGAGAGTTGTTTGATAGTTGCTCTTTTCTTACTTCTTTTTGTCACATTAGCGAGTGTTTAGAAGATCCACCGCTTTGTCATAAATAACCAAACTAGATACATCTTCGGTAAGTTATGAAAAGTTTTTATTGCAGGTGTAGAAAATTGAGGCCCCCATTTCATTACATAGGTACAGATTTTACAAATAATTTTCTCTGCACGAGAAAGACGATAGAATGTAAAGTTATTCGATTTTTTAAAAGGTTCGTATTTATTTATTATTATTTAAAGGGTGTTACAGTTTCCTCTTAATAATAATAATAATAATAATAATAATAATAATCATAATAATAATAAACAAGAATGAGGTCCACGGCGACCGTTAGGCTCACCTTAAAACATTAGACTAACAATATTAGACCTAAATGTTTTGCAACGTACCTTCTTTGTTTGATGCCTTTGTGACTACATCAGGAGTAGATAACAAGAAGAAGGGACTTCTTCTTGTTATCTACTCCTGATGTTTTCTTTTGGGCATATTCATTCAATTTACAAAAACATTTCTGGTAAATAAACTATTAAAAACACCAATACATAATGCGGTATTAAGCCTCCGTGACTTAGGCGACAGCACGCTGGCCTCTCACCGATGGTTCCGTGGTTGAAATCCCAGTCACTCCATGTGAGATTTGTGCTGGACAATGCGGAGGCAGACAGGTCGTCTTCCGGGTACTCCGGTCTTCCCTGTCACAAATTTCATTCCAGCAACACTTCACTAGCATTTCATTTCATCTGTCATTCATTTAATCATTGCCCCAGGGGGGCGCGAGAGGCTTCGGCAGCCGGCACCGTTCATATCTTCGCCGCTAGATGGGGGCTTCATTTATTCCATTCTCTGACCCGGTCAGTCGACTTGAAGCAGGCGGTGGATTTTCACATAGTGCGGTATTAATGTAAAGAACATTCTGAACTGTAACGTGTGAATATGCATTTATAGCAGTATTCTGATAACTGATAATTGAAAATCTGAGCGACAGAGACAAATACAGACACTGACCCAGCTGTGAGCTGCCTCAAAACAAAGCCACGAAGGGCGGAATTCAGACAGACATGAACAGACTGAAGAATTTCGTCCCAAGCTAAAAATGAACCCGAAAGTACTTATAATCACAACAAGTAGTTCCTTGAAGAACTATATAGCCTATTTTTCTATATCTTATTGGTCTTCTTTATTAAAATATTCTCCCGCCTATGAAAAGGAACGCCATGTTGGATTGTTCCGTATGTAGGCCAAAGAGTTATGTACCATTAGATGAAGATTATTGCGTAGGTTCAATATTCACGCGTTCACTTCGATCGCATGAGTAGAACAGTAGTAATAATAACTCAATTTTATAATTTTGCACGGCCGCCATCTTGGGGTTAAGAAACAATTGAATTTAATTAGATGCCAGTAGATTTTGTATGAACATTTACCCTATCAAGTTTCACTGGGTTCGGAGATTTAAATCGCGAACCAATTCCATTTAAAATTACTTAACTTTGCTTGGCCGCCATGTTGGTATTGTGCCCACTAGGTTATTGAAAGTCCAATAGGTGAATTTATAATTAATAACCTCTATCAGCATACAAAATTTCAGTCTGATTGCTGCAATAGAGTCGTAGATATTGAGAACCTTCTAAATATTTCGGATGGTTGCCATGTTGGTTTGTTATATATGTACGCCATACAGTTATGTACCGTTAGATGAAAATTATTGCGTAGGTTCATTATTCAAACTTTCACTTCGGTCGCATGATTTGGACACAATAAATAAAAACTTATCTTTACAATTTCGCACAGCTGCCATCTTGAGGTTATGTAAACAATTGAACAAAATTAGATGTCAGTAGATTAGGATTTGTATAAACATTTACCGATTCAAGTTTCACTTTGCTCCTATGGTTAAATCGCGTGAAATATTCAATAAAATGTTTCAAATTCACTTGGCCGCCATGTTCGCTTTTTACTTTACAGGTTTTATAAAGTCGCATAGGTAAACTTGTTGTAGTACCCTTGATCACTGTCCACAATTTCAGGGTGATATCTGTTACCATTGCGGAGATATAGAATGCCATTGGAATAATTCGCTTGGCCCGCATGTTGAATTGGCGAAATGTATCAAAGTTTGAAAGTAATGGTCGAGGTTGGACGAGGTAGTAGCCAATGTGCTCACCGAGTTTCATTGAAATCGCTCCGGCCGTTTAGATTTTATTAGGGAGGGGCATACACATGCACACTCACATGGACAAAAGGTGATCTCATAAGCCTTCTTTTTTTCTTTTTTCCTCAATGAAAATAGTCTAAAATATATGAACTCCTGCAGTAATAGATGAGGGCCTAATGGTCCCCCTCCAAACTAAAATCCTGGCTACGCTACTGCCTTTTGTAGAATATCTTGATAAATGCAACATTTTTGAAGTTGTCTGTTGGCACAGGCTAGAGTAAAATGTGGCTTTTCACAGATGTCATGTCCTCTTTCATGGCAGTAATTGTATGGAAGCTACTAAACTATGAATGGTGCTTAGTAATGACATGTGGGAAAAGCAAGTGGGTTCCGTGACAGGTTCTACACATAGGGTTAGCACTGTTGTACGGGCTTAGTGAGGAAAGTAATGACAAACTACCTCACTCCTAGTACGCGTCTATACCACTGCATAGGTTCTTTTTTGTTTATAACCATAATTCCAATATCCAACTAACCTCCGGGCTAGGTACAGTACGTACCATACAGAACACACAATGGAGGAGGACTAGGGGACACCCCAGATAATGTGTGTAGTTTAAATAGGAACACAACACCAAACAGAAATTCTTTATTCCAATAAAGTTATTCCAGTGTTAGTAACACTTCCTTTAGAAGAGTAGCCGAGTTATAGTTACCGTTACTTACAATAATGCTTCATCATGCACAGAAATGGATCGCCAATCCAGGCGAAATTTCACTCAAACATGTAGGAGAAGGTACTGAATGCTGCAATAACTACAATACTACAAAGGCAACCCCATTCTGTGTATTCTGACCGGCAAAGAGCGATGAGAAACAGACGCCAGTTGTTCCGGGTTCAAAACCCACGGTATTGCAAGTGTTCGAAAAGCAAGTTAGTTAACAAATAAAGTGATCCTATTTGCAGGTGTTGTGAAGTGTGGTTTACCGCATTGCATATTGTGTTTTATTTTATTTGGAGTTTAATGATAGGCGTTTAATTATAGATTTTATCTTCACCAATGATTAAGTGAAGTCGAGTTACTACTAATTGTAAGTCATGGTTGGTTCCTCAGTTTAGGGACTGCGGCAACGCGGCCATGTAGCCCCGTGTACTTTGGGTGTGTGTAGAATCTGTCTGATAACCGGTGTTAATTGTGATGGCTTTGGGTGTGTGTTATCTGTTTTTAATTCAAGTAAGGACTGCAGACATTCGAGTTTCAAGTAGTTATCCCACAATTAAAAGGGGTCGCCACCACCAAAACGTTTCTCAGCAGCCAACCCCATGGTACTTTTCCCTGTACATTTTTCATTATATATCTAATCCAGTATATCCTCACTCATGTCTCCATCACACATACTATTAGTATTTTTTCGTTAGTAGAATTTTGGTATTTAATTGTTAGTACGGTAGAAGGTTAGTATTTTTTTTAGTAGAATTGCTCTTTACTTATTCTGAAAGGGAGTAGCAGCCTTAAGCCAAATAATGGCTACACGGGAAACTACAGCCGTAATGCTCTTCTCGAGGATATGCACCTCTCTATGCATAATTACATGTGATGATGGCCTCCTCACTTGTAAAATTTCAATCCGGAGGTAAACTAGTCCCCCGTTCGGATCTCCGGGTGGGGACTACTCGAGAGGGGGTTAACATCACAGAAGTGACAAAGAGGAAATCTGACATTCTACGGATCGGAGCGTGGAATGTTAGAAGTCTGCTAGGAAGTGGAAGGTTATAAAACTTAGAAAGGGAAATGGATAGGTTGAGGTTGGATTTGGTTGGTATTAGTGAAATGCGATGGCAGGAAGAACAGGACTTTTGGTCAGGAGACTATAGGGTCATTAGCACTAAATCAAACAATGGCCAAGCAGGGGTTGGCCTCATATTGAGTAGGAAACTTGGACAGCGGGTGGAATATTATGAACAATATAGTGAACGGATTATTGTAGCAAAAATCAATACTAAACCTACGGGCACTACAGTGGTACAAGTCTATATGCCTACCAGTCAAGCTGATGATGAGGATGTTGAAAAGGTCTACGAAGAAATAGACGAAATTCTGAGGTATATCAAAGGTGATGAAAATGTTATAGTAATGGGAGATTGGAATGATGTGGTAGGAAAAGGGATAGAAGGGAATATAGTAGGAGATTTCGGATTAGGTGAAAGGAATGTTCGAGGAAGCAGGCTGGTAGAATTCTGCACCGAGCATGAGTTGGTCATAGCTAACACCTTATTCAATAACCACAATAGAAGAATAAACACATGTATGAGACCAGGAGATACAGGGCGTTACCAAATCGACTTCATTATGGTCAAGCAGAGGTTTCGAAACCAGGTTTTGGATTGTAAAACATATCCTGGTGCTGACATAAACTCTGACCACAATCTGGTTGTAATGAAATGCAGATTAAAGTTGAAGAAACTGAAGAAAGTCAAAAGCCAAAAGGTGAGCAATAGACAGATTGAAAGAGAAGGATGTAAACGAAAGTTTCAAGAAGTGTATAAAGGAAGGACTAATGAAAAACCCTAAACAAACTTCAATTGCAGACGAATGGGCACTTTTGAAGAATGAAATAACAAAATCCGCAGAAGAAAACATTGGTAGGAAAGAAAGAATAGGTAGAAAACCGTGGATCACTCATGCTATACTAGAATTGATGGATGAAAGGCGGAAACATAAGAATGTACGAGATGAAAAGGGGAAAGCAGAATACAGACGTCTGAGAAATGAGGTTAACAAGAAGTGCAAGGAAGCGAAAGAAGAATGGTTGAAAGAGAAATGTGCAGGTATAGAAAATTGTCTGAAATTAGGAAAAGTAGACACAGCATATCGAAGGATTAAGAATACTTTTGGGGAAACGAAGACTAAGTGCTGTAATATTAAGGACACAAATGGAAAGCCTCTAATAGATAGGGAAGAAAAGGTTGAGAGATGGAAAGCTTGTATAAGGGAACGAGATTGAGAATCATGTAATGGAAAGGGGGGAGGAAATTGATGAGGATGCGAAAGAAGATGTAATATTGAGATCAGAATTTGATAGAGCTTTTGAAGTCTTAAGCAGGAACAAAGCACCAGGCATAGATGATATACCGATTGAGTTGCTACGCTGCATAGGAGATGAAGGTCTGATCAGGTTATTTCACTTGGTGTGTAGGATTTATGAGACAGGTGAGGTACCCCCTGATTTCAAGAAGAATGTAATCATCCCTATTCCAAAGAAAGTGGGAGCTGACAGATGTGAAGATTACCGTACAATCAGCTTGATTACTCATGCTTCAAAGATCCTGTCTATAATAATTTACAAGAGGATTGAAAGCCAGATAGAAACGGAGTTGGGTGAAGACCAGTTTGGTTTCAGAAGAAATGTAGGAACAAGGGAAGCTGTACTAAGTCTTAGGCTTATTTTGGAAGGTAGAATAAGGAAAGATAAGAGAACATTCATGGCTTTTGTAGACTTAGAAAAGGCTTTTGAAAACGTTGATTGGACTAAATTGTTTGACATTTTGAAATCGATTGGAATAAAGTACAGGGATTGGAGGGTGATATACAATCTATACAGAAACCAGACAGCAGTCATTCGAGTTGAAGGACATGAGAGAGAAGCTGGTATTCAGAAAGGTGTAAGGCAAGGCTGCAACTTATCACCCATACTTTTCAATCTTTACATTGAACAAGCAATGAAGGAAATTAGAGGAAAATTTAAAGTGGGAGTGAAGATTCAAGGAGAAATAATTTCAACTCTGAGATTTGCTGATGACATCGTCATCTTGGCCGACAAGCCTGAGGATTTGAATGAGTTTTTGAATGGTATGGACTCCGTCTTACGGAAAGTATTCATGATGAAAATTAATAAATGTAAAACAAAAATACTGGAATGCAGCCGAAATAAATCAGAAACCTCTATGGAGATCAAATCGACAGGTGAAAAGCTGAAGGAAGTAGGAGACTTCTGTTACATAGGAAGCAGAATAACCAGTGCTGGACGGCGCAAAGAGGATATAAAAGTAGGTTGGCTCAGGCAAAGAAATCATTTCTACAAAAAAGGAATTTGCTGACATCGAATATAGATTTAGGTATTAGGAAGTCATTTTTGAAAGCCTTTGTGTGGAGCGTGGCGCTCTATGGAAGTGAAACTTGGAATATTGGTGCAGCAGAAAAGAGGAGAATTGAAGCATTTGAAATGTGGTGTTACAGGAGAATGATGAAGATCAGATGGGTAGATAGGGTTACAAACAAAGAGGTACTAAGGCGAGTGGGAGAGGAGAGATGTTTCTGGTAACTGCTAATGAAGAGAAGAGGTAGGAGGGTAGGACACATACTAAGGCACCCAGGAATAGCAAGCTTAGTTATGGAAGGAAGGGTCGAAGACAAGAACTGTAGGAGTAGACCAAGGCTAGAATATGTTAAACCGATTGCCTCGGATGTAGGGTGTGGTAGCTATGTAGAGATGAAACGATTAGCTCAGGACAGAGAGGCATGGAGAGCTGCATCAAACCAGTCAAAAGACTGAAGACTCAAACAACAGTAGTTCCAACTTTTGCTACCAAACGCCAACGTCAACGACCAACTATTTCTGAACTATGTTACTAGATGCCACCGCAGTCGGCACTTGGTGACGAACGTTGGAACCTAAGAGCGTTAGTCACTTAATTTTTAGTGGGAGTGGGCGATGGTATCATAACTTAAAACATACGGCTTCGGTGGCGTAGTCGGTAGCATGCTGAACTGCTATGTCCAAGATCGCGGCTTCAAACCCGGCCGAAGTCGTCGGATTTTTAAGAACGTTAAAATCCTTCTGTATGAATTCCTTCGGAGGGGACGTTAAGCCAGTGGGCCCATGTCATAGATTTATGAGACGTGAAGGAACCTATCACTGCAATTTATTGGTAGTGTGTAGCAAAATTCGTAGGATATTGGTTAGTTAGAAACGTTCTATGAATAGCAAGAGAGAAGAGAAACTATGGCTACAAGAGAAAGAGATAGAGAGGGTGACATCGTTTTGCCACCTGGGCAGCATTATTAGTGTACATGGCGGAGCAGCGGAGGATATCAAGAGCAGGATCAAGAAGACCAGAGCTGCGTTTGCACAACTAAGGAGGAGTAAGAGGATAAGCAGGAAAAAACAAGTAGTTCCGTGAAGAACTACACAGCCTATTTTCATATATCCTATTAATGTTAATTGCCTCTATCAACATACCAAATTTCAGTTTGATTGCTGTAATAGATTCGTTGACATAGAGAACCGTCTAAATATTTCGGATGGTCACCATGTTGGATTGGTGAGACGTAACAAAGTTTGAAGGGCACGGTCAGGGACGACCGTAACAGTGCTATGAACTTACCGAGTTTCATGGAAATTGCTCCAGCCGTTTAGATTTTATTAGGGGACACACACACACACGCACAAACACAGACAGACGCACGGACAAAAGGTGATCTCATAAGCCTATATTTTTTTCATAAATGAAAGTAGGCAAAAAAATGATAAGGATCTTCCAGAGCAATGTGAAGGCAGTGAGACACGGAGTTCTATGAATATCAAACTGCTGAAGTTCATCAATAGATGCCTCAGAATAATCATTGGCATCGGGTGGGCAAAAGTGATATCAAATGAGGAGCTTTGGGAAATTACAAACCAAGCTCCAATAGTCCAGACCATTAAGGACCGAAATGGCGCTGCATTGGGCACTCACTACGGAAGTGTTACCAGAAGAGCCCTGGATTGGAACCCGCAGAGGACGACCGCGAGGAACATGGAGGAGGACAATAGAAAGAGAAGGCGTCTCAGAAGGAAAGACATGGACCCAAATTAAAAGGATGACCAACAACAGAGTGAGGTGGGAGAAGTTCTTAGCTGCCCTATGTTCCTGCAAGCAATACAAGGAAATAAGTCAAGCAAAATTCGTAGTTATATTTGATTAGTTAGAAAAGCTATCAAGTTCCAACGTTCACCGCTAGGTGTTAGTGACAGTAGCATCTGGTAGCCTAACTTGTTGGGAGCCCTCGGGCGTTCAATCAAAACTACCCAGCTATGGTCATTGGCTGCAGTTCGCATATAATAAGAACATTACGTGTGGTTGACTCCTGAGTGTGGAGTAAAAAGAGTTCTTCATGTGGTATTTTATGAGTATTTTGGAATGTACAGTTTGTTGTTATGACGTGTGTGTTGCCACCGCTTGTAAGCCTCTTGTAGCAGAAATAAAACATTGTCACTTTCTCACTTCCTTACTTTCTTACTGTCCGCCTCGTTGCGTAGTGGCTAGTACTCTTGGCTGTCACCACGGGGCTCCAGGTTCGATTCCCGCCAAAGCCAAGAAATTTAATTCTGCTCTGAGGGCAGGAACGGGGTACACTCATCCTTGTGAGGCAGAACTGAGAAGATGCGGGTTTGAATACCACCTCAGTCACCCTGGAAATGGTTTTCCGTCATTTACCACTTCTACTCCAGGCGATTAGCGGGTTGGTTCCTAACTGAAGGCCATGGGTGCTTCCATCCCAATCCTCATCTGAATTACAACTACACACACTATTATTTAGTCATCTCAAAAACACAGGTTATCAACAAATTCTACACACACGGGGTTACAAAGCCCCTAAATGAATTTTAAAACTTTTTTATTTAATCATAACACACCGTACAAGAAATTGATAGATTTTGATTTCTTTGGTTCACCAATGCTACTTACAGGAGGTCATGAGTAGAATTGCGAGAATGACTGCCATAAACTGTGTTTAATATCTACAATATGTTGTTGATCATGTAGTTATTACCTTGCATTGAGATGTTGGATCATATCAACTAAAAACATAAATCACTCACTCATTCGCTGTTCCCAAAATGTGCTGCTAGTTGAGACTCATTACGACTGTGTAAGAACTTAAAATCTGTCCAATAATTGTTTACTTTTTATTTATTTTTAACGCAACATTTTTGTAATTTTCTTATTCGTACTCGGGCCTACAATAATGGGAATAATCTCATCATCCACAATATATAATCACGTTTTCAATAGTATAAACTATTTATCCGCGGGCCGCATAAACTGACATTAAGGGCCGCATGCGGGTTGGGCACCCCTGCAAAAGAAAATCCAATAATCACAAAAAATCAAACAAATCCACACAAAACAGCTCATATGTGATATCATGTAACCCGACGCTCAGTAAAATCTACACCAAAAATTAAAAATTAAAAATCTCACCGAAGTGAACCAAATAACAATGCAATCTGACTGACCATTGACTAAAACTAATTCTAAAACTCAGCCTCGAAGTTAAGTCAATTATCAGCCCGAAGAAAATATTCAAACTCAAAATAAATATTATAAATCAGCTTATTCAAACGCCCAAAATCTATACTAAATTTTCTTCTACCAGATCTCTTCTCTTGTTGGAAATAGTGCAGCGTCTCCGGAGTCAGAATGAGTACAGCGATATTATTAGTCTACTATAAGAATGTCTCATAAGTAATGACGCTTTTTAAGTTTGGTGTTTTGTAAGATAGAATTGTCTTTCTTTGGTTCACCAATGCTTTTTATAGGAGACCGTGACTAGAATTGCGTATACTGCGAGAATGTATCAGTCGTCAGGTGTTGACACACATTCACAAATGGAACTTAACAAGAAGTTCCGTTAAGAACTATACAGCCTACTTTTCATGCCAATGATTATTCTACAGAATATGAACCTATCTAGAATAATGACGAAATGAAGTTGGTAATATCGAAATATCTAATTAGTTCAAAATATACCTGGTATAATGTAGCCTAATAGAGCGCTACAGTTGGCAGCCCTGGTGACTGAATATATTCTTAGTTCCATCTCTTAAGGTACAGAATACAAAATTTGGTTGAAGTCCAATGGACGTTACTTGCAGTTAGACTCTGGATCTATCAGCACGCGTAAAAGCATGTTGCTAACAATACCATGCGTGTGCTGGTCAGAAATAATCTGAAATATTATGATATCTTGTTGTGCCAATTTTGGATGAAATCCATTTGTTAGTATAGAAGTTACATGTATTTTAAAATTGGATGTATCAGCAGGCATAGAATCATGTTGGCAGCACTGCCTTGTATTAATTACTCCAAATTAATCTAGAATGTCAGGTGCTATACGTGTGCAAAGTATAGAGCTGTTGGCTTGCATACTTTCTGATATATTGATAATAGGGTAAAAAATATAGACAGCATTTATTAACAGTTGGCAGCCCTGATTGCACTGAAGAAAACTTATAGTCATATCTGATATGTTACACATAGCACATGCGAAATTTGGATGAAATCCTACTGATAGTATAGAAGTTACATGTATTTAAAAATTGGCCCTATCAGCAGGCTTAGAATCATGTTGGTAGAACTGACGTATATAAGTTATTCCAAAATTAATCAAACATGTCAGGTACTATACGTGTGCATAGTTTAAAGCTGTCGGCTTGCACACATTCTGATATATTGGTAGTTGGAAAGAAATATAGAGAGAGCAATTATTAACAGTTGGCAGGACTGGTGGCTCTTAGGAATACGCTCAGTCATATCTGTTTATGTACAGATATTACATACAAAATTTGGTTGAAATCCAGTTGATAGTGTAGAAGTTATATGCATTTAAACATTGGACCTATCAGAAGGCTTAAAATTATTTTGGCAACACTGTCATGGTTGGCCTCCTGGAAATTAAACTCAAATAGTATTATCTACATATGTGCTAATTTTGGAACAGCTCCTATGCATACCTTGCAGGATATCCAACATGGAGCTCAAATTTCTAGTGCGTTTTTTCAGCAGTTGGTAGCACTGACATCATTTTCAAATATGGACGTAAGCTATTCCAGTGCACATCTTTACTCATACTAAATTTGGTTTTGTTTGCTGCAGCCGTTTAGGAGTTGATAGGGGGGGACACACACACAGCCAGACAGACAGACAGACAGAAGGACAGACAGACAGACAGACACACATTTGCCCGATCTCATAAGACTACTTTTTCCTCATTTTTGCAAAATGTGAAAAGTAGGCTAAAAATTTGGAGGTTAGGGACCTTCTAAAGCACTACTGGAAACAAGATTACAATGCTGCTGCCGCTGCTGCTGCTCGAAGAATATGTGAAGGGAAAGGAGAAGGTATCGTTAGTGAGCTTGTGGCACAACAATGGTTCCATCGTTTCAACACTGGAGAAGAAAAACACTATAGATTTACCGCGCTCTGAAAGAAGTAAACTGTGGGATATTGAGAATATACGCAGAATATTGGACGAAAATCTGCAAAGAAGTAGTCGTGGGCATCATAAGGTACCGATCTGTACTCATGAATCTGTCAACAGCTTAGCGGTAACCCCATGGATGATAGATTTATCAGGAGAATTGCCAAATGCGATGATAAATGGGTCCATTACGCAACGCTGACGCCTTGAAACAGTGGTTCAGTGCCCGTCAACCTGCCAAAGTCATCGTTAAAATGGATCAGTTCGGCCCCAAAGTGATGTTGTGTGTCTGGTGGAATTTTTGAAGGAATGATTCACTGGGAGATTGTTCCAAACGAGCGTGCAGTCAACGCGGATCTATATTCTCAACAACTGGAACGAGTTTATGAAATTTTGAGACGGAGATACCAGTATTAGTTAACCGAAATAGAGTTCTCTTGCAGCAGGACAATGTGAAACCTCATACTGCACGAACAGTTATGGCAAAAATTCAGGAATTGGAAGAATTGGAACTGCTACCACACCCAGTTTACAGCCCTGCACTTGCATCATCAGATTACCACCATTTTCTATCCATTTATTGCGTGGAAGACATTTCGAAAACATTGAAGCTGTGGAAGTATCGCCGAATTCTTCGCATCAAAACCCGGAGACTGGTGCCGTCGCGTGCTAAGAAACAAGATGGCTCAAGAATAGAATCTGATGGTCTCCACTTTGAAGAATAGTTTAATTTCTTGTCAGAAAACTTTCCAAGTATACATTTCCTTAAAAGTCGGCATTACTTATGAGATATCCCCTGTATATTATATCAGACCAAGAAGACCAAGAGAGAGTTGGTAAGTATTGTGAAACGGTACAAACCGGAGCCTGTGTACCCCATGGATTGGATTTTGAGAGATAATTAGGATTTCTCTACTACATAAAACAGCGGTATTGCAGTTTATATTTGAGGTGAGCATTCAGCAATATTAAACTAACCTAACGCACTTGTTTGGTTTATAAAATCATATATTTATTGTCTTTCATTGAACAACTTTCAAGCGATGCTGAAAATGTGATACCTAACCATATATACATGAATCTTGCTGTAAAATCAATAGAACCAACACATTATAAAACGTATTCAGGTTAACATACACTTTTTCAAACAACATATACTTACGAGCCTGCTGGTAATAGGAATTAATCTTTATCTGGCTTTACCTACACTCAAATGATGGATTAGGACACGTACACCATAAGGGAAGACTGTAGTCCCTATGTCGACAATGTTAAATATGGTAGATTGTTGGCAATTTTTATCAGGAACTACAGTATTTACAATAAACACTTGAAATTGTTATGGTATGTATATGAGATCTTCTGCTACATACTGACATTTTGTTAGAATTAGGTATGTTATAGGTTATATATTATGAATAATTTCATTATGTTTTTTTTAACTTTTTTACATGTGTCTAAGTTCACAAATACCTCCTAGTATAATCTAGTGCCTTGAAAAAAATGTCCATAGATGGTCTGGTATTAGTAAAATATGCTGTGAAACCCTCAAGGCACTGCCTTTATAAGATCCTGAGAAATATGTGCACATACATCAAAAATTATGTATTGGAGAAGAAGGCAATTGACATTTTACATGATGTTGTACTGACCTCAAAACATTCCTGCTCCATATACTGGATCTACATCTAGCCCTTATCAACTGCCTGACATGCTGTCAAGAAATTTTCCTCAACAAATCCAACTCCTTTTCAGCCTTTTGTATACGAATGTTGTTCATTACTACCATCAGTTGTTGGAGAAATATTGTCTCCTAACTAAAAAATATTTACATTTCCTTCACATTCATTAAACACAGCAACTTTATTTACTCCTTCCACATTGTACTCTGATGAAATGTTCTTCTTTCCAGGGCTGGACCCAGGCCCTCCCTTACGTATCTTGAATAATCTCTGTGATCGACCCATTATTAACGAATGTTGTGATCATGTGCTACCCATATGCTGTACCAAACACAACCAGCATGGAGAAAACATGTGAAAAAAAACATAGAACAGGAATGTGCTGCCAACAGAAGGATAAGAATATTCCCTTCAAGCAATTTTATTTGATAAAATTTGGAAAACATTGAAGTAAACATAAAAGGTGGATGTGGCACATAGTGCAATGGACATTTAAATGCTTATTTAAACCACTTAGAGATGTGTTTGAAGAAAAACAAAGTTATCTACTTGTAAAGGAAGGTCCAAACCTACAAATCTATCAATTTAAAAAATAAAGAAAACATTACATTACTTACATTACTCCTTACATGCAACTGAAACAGGATATTGAATCCTGTTGCAGGTGTTATTATTATTATTATTATTATTATTATTATTATTATTATTATTATTATTATTATGGGGTTTGAAGACATTTTTCAGTGTTGCCTTAGTAAACAAACGTTTGGTGCTTTTCAGTCGGTCAGCACGAATGTGCCCTGAAAAAATTACATGAGATAATAAATACAATTGGATGACCAGTTTCGATCATCAGATCCATTACACTTAGGCTATATGGTTGTAAATGGTCAATTTTGATTGCGTGTTGTTGTTACTTGGATCAGGATGTACGATGTACTTTATTAATCTATAAACCTAGGCCGGAATTCACGGCAGTATTAAAGGTGCCGGGACATTCTCAGAGACCGGCAGCGCTTACATGGCTACTAGTTTATGCGTGGCGAGAATTAATCCAGATCTTTAATAGATGAAGACCGTCCTGAATACAATAACATACATCATGTCTAGGCTTGGCAATCCACCACAGGTACGCATGCACTTAATACGGACAACACATAGGAATACGGGGCGGGGGAGTGGGAACCAGTTTCATCGGGAGAAACATTCCAATTCAGTCGCCTGTTACTAGTAAAATATGTAGATTGATTCCTAACCATTTAAATTAATCAGGCCAGGGCGTGGCGTGTAGTTAACATAATATTTTAGCAACATATTATTTTATTTCTGGCAAGTGACTACAATTAATTACACAACGTGGAAGACGGGTAGTGGATCAATATTGAGTATTCATAACTTTGGACAGGGTTGCCACACATGCAACCCATCCTAATCTGCAACTATGGGAGTATCAATCCCTCAAATATATAACATTTAAACATGGGAGTCTTAATCCCTATCAATTATCACTTGTAAACATGGGAGTTTTAATCCCTATCAATAATCACTTGTCAACATGGGAGTTTTAATCCCTATCAATTATCACTTGTCAACATGGGAGTTTAAATCCCTATCAATTATCACTTGTATACATGGGAGTTTTAATCTCTATCAATTATCACTTGTCAACATGGGAGTTTAAATCCCTATCAATTATCACTTGTATACATGGGAGTTTTAATCCCTATCAATTATCACTTGTCAACATGGGAGTTTAAATCCCTATCAATAATCACTTGTCAACATGGGAGTTTTAATCACTATCAATTATCACTTGTCAACATGGGAGTTTAAATCCCTATCAATTATCACTTGTATACATGGGAGTTTTAATCCCTATCAATTATCATTTGTCAACATGGGAGTTTAAATCCCTATCAATTATCACTTGTATACATGGGAGTTTTAATCCCTATCAATTATCACTTGTCAACATGGGAGTTTTAATCCCTATCAATTATCACTTGTATACATGGGAGTTTTAATCTCTATCAATTATCACTTGTCAACATGGGAGTTTAAATCCCTATCAATTATCACTTGTATACATGGGAGTTTTAATCCCTATCAATTATCACTTGTCAACATGGGAGTTTAAATCCCTATCAATAATCACTTGTCAACATGGGAGTTTTAATCACTATCAATTATCACTTGTCAACATGGGAGTTTAAATCCCTATCAATTATCACTTGTATACATGGGAGTTTTAATCCCTATCAATTATCACTTGTCAACATGGGAGTTTTAATCCCTATCAATTATCACTTGTAAACATGGGAGTTTTAATCCCTATCAATAATCACTTGTAAACATGGGAGTTTTAATCCCTATCAATAATCACTTGTAAACATGGGAGTTTTAATCCCTATCAATTATCACTTGTCAACATGGGAGTTTAAATTCCTATCAATTATCACTTGTATACATGGGAGTTTTAATCCCTATCAATTATCACTTTTTTTGTATAAATAATCTTTACCTCATTCATGCATCCAAATACCTCACTTAAGAATCTGCGATCCCTCACATCTTGTGAATTTCAACCTTTGTCACTTGAAAATTATTCCCTTGATGTCCATATAGGCCTACTTGACAAAATTTACCAGGTTCAATCATTATTAGAATTACGAAATTAATTATAAATTTCTATTAATGTCACATGTCAACTAGAGCTTTAATATGCCGATAATCATGTTGGTTCATTAAACAGTCATCTACTCAAGTATAGAAATATCGATAGAAGATAATATATACATTTATAGTGAATATGCATCTCACTTCCTACACAATTGGTGCTTTCTGTTCGAAGAATGGGCTCTAATAATCGCATCGCAGAGTGTTAATATAATGGTTAGGATATCCTAGGCCGAGTTACTAATAAACAAGACTTTCTACCTTAGTGCTGGCTGATGGAGTGATCCCTCGGTGTGGAAAATATCCATGAACCACCTTCCTCTTCGACGTCTTCTTCGTAGGAAGGCCCCATTCAAGCATCCACGTATTCCATGGAAACAACGCCGATTGGCGTTATCCACTCGTCCATCGTAACGTCAGGTCCCGTCCATCCTCGTTATGGCTGCCTAGCCGAGAATCATCTCTCCTTGAAGGTGTGACGTCATCAGGTTCCAATTAACCTGTCCCTTGTTGGTTGTGGAATGTGGCATGTTCTCGAACATGCGTAGTGGTGGAAGGCACATCAAGGATATTTACTTTATTATAAGCTGGTCAGCAACTTTGCATTCCAAGACATAGGCTTACAATCTTTGAGTACTTTATATTGAGCATATTTGGCGCCTATCCTCGTCCGTACTGACGATGCAGCAGGCCCCAGACTTCGGATATGTCCTGTCCTGGGTCGAGAGGAATCCCTTGTCCGTACTGACGATGCAGCAGGCCCCAGACGTCGGCTTAGTCCTATCCTGGGTCAAGAGGTATTCCCTCGACCGTACTGACGATGCAGCATGCCCCAGACTTCGGATATGTCCTGTCCTGGGTCGAGAGGAATCCCTTGTCCGTACTGACGATGCAGCAGGCCCCAGACGTCGGCTTAGTCCTATCCTGGGTCAAGAGGTATTCCCTCGACCGTACTGACGATGCAGCAGGCCCCAGACTTCGGATATGTCCTGTCCTGGGTCGAGAGGAATCCCTTGTCCGTACTGACGATGCCGCAGGCCCCAGACGTCGGCTTAGTCCTGTCCTGGTTCGAGAGGTATTCCCTCGACCGTACTGACGATGCAGCAGGCCCAGACGTCGGCTTAGTCCAATCATGGGTCAAGAGGTATTCCCTCGACCGTACTGGCGATGCAGCTGACCCCAGACGTCGGCTTAGTCCTATTCTGGGTCAAGAGGTATTCCCTCGTCCGTACTGACAATGCCCCAGACGTCGGCTAAGTGGTCGAAGCGTACTTCGGACTGGTATCATGCAGGAAGCTTAGTTAGTTTATTGTGCGGGCTGTGCTCGCTAGAACTGCGCTGAGCCATATAAAGGGAACTCGCCATGCTCGGGCTCACGACTGCGCCGCTCATCTGCGCAACTGAAACTTGAAATGCATATATCTCAGCCATCTGTAAGTGAACTTTCTTGAAAACTTTTCCAAAAATTCATAATAAAATAAACCAATAATCCCTCGATGAAATATTCTTCAAAATTGAGAACATTGTGTCAAGAGTAAGGTTCCACTGACGTGCCGCGAGCACACTCACGCTCTCTATACGCCGGCCTGCACAATGCCAAGCGGGCGCGGGTTTCAAATGCCACGATGCTCACTCCAGCTCGGTGACATG
This sequence comes from Meconema thalassinum, assembly GCA_946902985.2. NCBI lineage: Eukaryota > Metazoa > Arthropoda > Insecta > Orthoptera > Tettigoniidae > Meconema > Meconema thalassinum. The sequence continues at coordinate 63,074,806 of OX336390.1, read as the reverse complement.
TGCTATAAGGGCACAGTATTGACACTCTATGTAGTACACTTAATGCTGATCGACTACAGGTCAATGATCAAACTATAATTGACAAATATGATATCTGGTAAAGATCTGAATATATTTTTACTTCGTGATATGTCACCTAGATTTCTACCGTATAAGCTAAATTGCCAATCCCATGATTGGTAGCCTACGTAAGCCACAATGACGTAAAAACACTGAAATATTGGTGACACATATGCTTGTGCTGGATGTCTGAAACTGATGATGCCGGCCTAATCTTATTATATACATTTGTTATACATATCACGAGTAAGGTGAATTGCATACCACAATGTACAGTGTACGTAAAAGTGTTATCTGATGTAACGGAACAGACACGGCGCGATGACTTGCTTCGACATTGGTACCCGGCCTTATCAGGAGCCACGATCCAGTCTGTCAGAATTGTAAGCATGCCAGTCTGACTGCCTTAAGTAAAACTTGGCTGTATTTAGTCGAGTACAGTTCATGAATACAATTACGTATTCTACCAATATCACTCAGTCCCCAGGACCAACATCGCATTACAACAACAAAAAAAGAAGTTCCGTGACGAACTACAGAGGCTACTTTTCTTAAAATTTAAGATTCATGCCAATCTATATAGACCTAATTAGAATAATGACGAAATTAAGTTGGTAATATTGAAATTTCAAATTAGTTCGACATATACCTGGTATAATATAGCCTAATAGAGCACTACAGTTGCCAGCCCTGGTGACTGAATATGTTCTTAGTTCCATCTCTTCAGGTACAGAATACAAAATTTGTTTAAATTCCAATGGACGTTACATGCAGTTTGACATTGGATCTATCAGCGCGCGTAAAATCATGTTGGAAACAATGGCATGCATGTATTGGTCAAAAATATTCTGAAATATTATGATCTCTCATTGTGTCAATTTTGGATGAAATCCATTTGTTAGTATAGAAGTTACATGTATTTTAAAATTGGACCTATCAGCAGGCTTATAGTCATATTGGCAGCACTGACGTATATTAGGTTCTCCAAATTAATCTACAATGACAGGTGCTATACGTGTGCAAAGTTTAAAGCTGTTGGCTTACATACTTTCTGATATATTAATACTAGGGTAAAAAACACAGACAGCATTTATTAACAGTTGGCAGCCCTGGTTGCACTTAAGAATAAGCATTGTCATATATGTTATGGTACACATAGCACATACGAAATTTGATTGAAATCCAATTGATAGTATAGAAGTTACATGTATTTAAAATTTGTCCTATCAACAGGCTTAGAATCATGTTGGTAGCACTGACGTAAATAAATTACTCCAAATTAATCTAGAATGTCAGGTAATACACGTGTGCATAGTTTAAAACTGTCGGCTTGCATACTGTCTGATATATTGGAATTTGGATTTAAAACAAGAAGTTCCGTGAAGAAATATACAGCCTACTTTTCATGCCAATGATTATTCTACAGAATATGAATCTATCTAGAATAATGACGAAATTAAGTTGGAAATATCAAAATATCTAATTAGTTCAAAATATACCTGGTATAATGTAGCCTAATAGAGCACTACAGTTGGGAGCCCTGGTGACTGAATATATTCTTAGTTCCATCTCTTAAGGTACAGAATACAAAATTTGGTTGAAGTCCAATGGACGTTACATGCAGTTAGACACTGGATCTATCAGCACGCGTAAAAGCATGTTGCCAACAATACCATGCGTGCGCTGGTCAGAAATAATCTGAATTGTTATGATATATTGCTGTGCCAATTTCGGATGAAATCCATTTGTTAGTATAGAAGTTACAGGCATTTTAAAATTGGACATATCAGCAGGCATAGAATCAAGTTGGCAGCACCGCCTTGTATTAATTACTCCAAATTAATCTAGAATGTCAGGTGCTATACGTGTGCAAAGTATTGAGCTGTTGGCTTGCATACTTTCTGATATATTAATATTAGGGTAAAAAGAATATAGACAGCATTTATTAACAGTTGGCAGCCCTGATTGCTCTTAACAATACGTATAGTCATATCTGTTATGGTACACATTGCACATACGAAATTTGGTTGAAATCCAACTGATAGTATAGAAGTTAGATGTATTTAAAAATTGGTACTATCAGCAGGCTTATATTCATGTTGGTAGAACTGACGTATATAAGTTACTCCAAATTAATCTAGAATGTCAGAATATACGTGTGCATAGTTTAAAGCTGTTGGCTTGCATACTTTCTGATATATTGGTATTTGGGTTTAAAAAAATAGAGAGAGCAATTATTAACAGTTGGCAGCCCTTGTGGCTCTTAAAAATACGCTCAGTCATATCTATTTATGTACACATATTACATACAAAATTTGGTTGAAATCCAGTTGATAGTGTAGAAGTTATATGCATTTAAACATTGGACTTATCAGAAGGTTTAAAATTATTTTGGCAACACTGTCATGGTTGGCCTCCTGGAAATTAAACTGAAATAGTATTATCTACATGTGTGCCAATTTTGTAATAGCTCCCATGCATACCTTGCAAGATATCCAACATGGAGCTCAAATTTCTAGTGCTTTTTTTCAGCAGTTGGTAGCACTGACTTCATTTTCAAATATGGACGTGAGCTATTCCGGTGCAAATCTTTACTCATACTAAATTTGGTTTTGATTGCTGCAGCCGTTTAGGAGTTGATAGGGGGGGACAGACACACAGCCAGACAGACAGACAGACAGACAGACAGAAGGACAGACAGAAGGACAGACAGACAGACAGACAGACAGACATTTTCCCGGATCGATCTCATAAGACTACTTTTTCCTCATTTTTGCAAAATGTGAATAGTAGGCTAAAAATACAGAGAGAATTTATTAACAGGTCGTAGCCCTGGTGGATATTTAGAATACGCTCAGTCATTTCTATTTATGTACACATAGTACATACGAAATTTGGTTTTAATCCAATTGATAGTGTAGAAGTTACATGCATTTAAAATTGGACTTATCAGCAGTCTTCGAATCATTTTGGCAACACTGCCATGCATGGCATCCTGGAAATTAAACTGAAATATTATTATGTAGAGGGAGCGGCAAAAAGATCTGACGGTTTTTAAATCACAACAACACAAACATTTTAAATGATACAAACTATTTTATTACTTAGCCTATAACAGCAAGGTGTACATGTCAATTAATGGAAAACATGGAAGAACAATAGATTTTACTTTTAAGATTTGAAGATAACGTCTTTCAAATGATGCCCATCTTTTGCCATGCGGCATAAAGATCTGACGGTTTATGTCGTTGTACGGCTGAGCGAGTCGAAGAGGACGCGTTCCATCTCGTAACACAATTTTGTTATGGGTGAGTAATTTTAATCTACAGGTTCAGCCTTAAAACGTACGTAGACAGGCCGTCCAAGGTCAGCCAGGACACCAGAATATGTTGGGCGAGTGAGACAAGCTGTGGAAACTAGTCCACGGCGGCCGGCTCGTAAACAAGCTGCTGCTTTGCAAATGTCTGATGGAACAGTGGGACGAATATTGCGTTTCGATTTGCATTTTTATCCGTATAAAATGGTTAATGTCCAGCAGTTGAAGCCTAATTGCTATGCAAAGCTTCAGTGCAAGACTGGAAGAACGCATGGCAAAAGATGAGCATCATTTGAAATACGTTATCTTCAAAGCTTAAAAGTTAAAATGTATTGTTCTTTCATGTTTTTCATTAATTGACATGTACACCTTGCTGTTATAAGTAATAAAAGAGTTTGTATCATTTAAAATGTTTGTGTTGTTGTGATTTAAAAACCGTCAGATCTTTTTGCCGCTCCCTGTATAAGTGTGCCAATTTTTGAATAGCTCCCATGCATACCTTCCAAGATATCCAACATGGAGCTCAAATTTCAATTGTGATTTTTCAGCAGTTGGTAGCACTGACGTAATTTTCAACTATGGGCTTGAGATATGCAGGTAGAGAAATACCAAATTTGGATTCGATTGCCGCAGCCGTTTAGGAGTTGATAGGGAGAGTGCGAGAGACACACACCCAGCCAGACAGAGAGACAGACAGAAGGACTGACAGACAGACGTACAGACATTTGCACGGATCGATCTCTTAAGTCTACTTTTTCCTCATTTCTGCAAAATGTGAAAAGTAGGCTAAAACCTACACTCGTAAATCTGAATACCCATAACCCTGATTCAGCGTGATCATTCCAAAAAATTGTTCACAGTACAATGTACTTCAATTTATTCACAATATAATCAGACATTCTAAGTCCATACGAAGAATGAGAAAATCTAGGTCAGTCAACTCTCTGACATAATTACTCCTCACAAACTCGACCAAGTATACTATAAAAGTCAAAGACTAGCCATGAAATTCAAAAGTCGAAAAGCCAATCAGAATGACTAACCAAACATTAAGCTCAAGACATCCGTGCACGGGCTTTTATCAAATTGCTCCGTCGCGTTGTTCATTCTCCCACTCCAAGTGTTCCGTGAAATTTGATTACAAGCGTAATAACGCTACCCCCAGATCAATTCACAATAAAGACGCACACTCAATTCCTGAAACCATGGTTGGAAACCTCGCTGTTCCATCAAGTGAACAACCCATAATTGACTGGGTCTATCTTCGTCAGATATTGAGCTATACAATTCCCCGACTATAATGGTACACGAACGAAGATTAATAATACATTTCCCTGGCACAAATCAGACTCTAAACGAAGACAATGAAATATATAATGTTACAATCTAAGTCATGAGATGATAAAAAACATACGCGAAATTGATGAAATGAAACACAATTAATAAATTCTATAGACAAGCGAAATGGAATTATGAAATACATATGTGGAATGGATGGAAATGAAAGACATTAAATTGGGCAAATAGGCCTATAGCCTATACATCTGTTTTGAGGTGGTGAATTACTGGGGTTCGATCTCATTGTAATCCAGAAGTTACAACATATTAGGATCTTTCATGTAATACCACATTCAATTACTATGTAACGTTCATGAAATTCAACCTAGAAATGCAACTGCATGTACTGTACGTATTCTGTCGTATTATTTCTATAGAAACATATTGTTGAAGCGGTCAAGAGAAACCATATAACATAACGAAAACAAATTATTAGAATACTCCCCATATGAAGTATCGAACCCCAATCAATTCGTTCTTGAGTACAAAGCGTGATTCAGCCACGGAGACCCTCATGCCATGTTAGAAAATTTCAAGAAGATAGAGAGTGAGAAGTTTTGCGATAGACTGTCTTTATCTAAAACGATCCTTCCGGTTCGAATACTGTTCTCTTATCGTCAGCATTCGTTCAAGAATAAGAAGGATTGCTTTTTCTTTTGTTGTGGTGGCTTTGACAGTAGAGGAGCAAGGAGGGTTCTGCTTCAAATACCGTTATTTATGCAAATGAGGGGGGCGTGGCAAGGTCAATGACCTTGAGGTAGGTCATGGTCAATGACCTTGAGGTAGGTCATTGACCCCAAGGTCGCCGGGACCCCGGAAGGTAAACAAACCTTGGAGGGTCCAGGAACCGGTTTGAGGGGGTGTGGGTGGAGGGGAGGGGTGGGGGAGGGGGGAGGGGGAGGGAAGGGTGGGGTGGGGGACGAGGGGGGAAGGATGGAAGAGGATCTGCACGAGACCCTCCTCGACCCAGTCTCTCTGTTGGACTGAGCGCCTTCTCTATTATGGTCTCGTGCTATATAGCTTTGCTTTGTACTTGATGAGATCCGAGTGTTGCCGAAGGTTTCCGAATCTTTGTCGGTGAATGAATCGTCAGATTTGAACGGTCAACTGGCGTGTGTGTGTGACGTCACAGCATATTACGGGATGTGGGGTAGGTCATGGACGGGAGTGTTTTGAATGGAAAACATGAATGGTGGTGGATGGTGGTTGTTGAACCCTGGCGTGCTAGGTTTTCGGGTAAACAAACGTGAATGAAGATGGCACCGTGAATGGAGGTTGCGACGTCACAGCAGATTACAGAATGTAGCGCAGGTCATGGATGAGAGTGTTTTAATTGGAAACATGAATGGAGATGGATGGTGGTTGTTGAACCCTGACATGCTAGGTTGGCGGTAAACAAACGTGAATGAAGATGGAACTGTGAATGGAGGTTGTGACGTCACAGGCAGAATGTAGTGTAGGTCATGGATGGGATTGTTTTTTTCTAATACTTAACGGTAAACAAATTGTTAATGGGTGGGGGATACAAAACGCATGGCATGTCGGTTCAGCCAGCTCGACATGAAATAAAAACAAGATGGTGTAATGTTTATTGATGACATTGGAATATTCCATCTAGTTGTGAAGATATGAACTGTGCCGACTGTCGAAGCCTATCGCACTCCTCTGAGTCAGCGATTGAATAAATGACTGATAAAATTAAATGATGGTGGAGAGTGTTGGTGGAATGAAAGTTAGTCAGGAAAACTAGAGTACCCGGAGAAAAACCAGTCTGCTTCTGTTTTGTCCAGCACAGATTTTACATGGAGTAACTGGGATTTGAAACACAGACCCAGCGGTGAGAGGTTGGCATGATTCTCCCTAAGCCATGGAGGCATAATCACAGGGACCTAGTGCAGCCGAAGGATTTTCATTTATGCTGACTTGGGAGATTTGAAATTATGTGTTATGGAGCTGAGGATATAGAATGTGTGCTAGATGGTTAATGGACATGGATGAGTGTTAAAATGAATAATCTGATTTGAACGGTCAACCGATGTGTGATGTCACAGGAGTGAATTTCTGAGATTGACACCTGACATGTTGGTTCGCTCAGCTTCATATAAAAAAAATTGAAGTGGGAATGATAGACAAATAAATCAATCAAAACAAGAATATTTCTTATTATTATTGTTTTTTTCTTTTTGTTACATTACCAGTACTGGTTAAATTAATTTTTTTCGGTAGCTTCTTCTTCTCCTTCCTCTTCAGTTTCACTGTCTTCCTCCGTTTCATTCTCGGCCTCCATCATCATCATCATTTGCACGAAAAATTCCGCCATGACGCGGTCATTTGAAAAACTATAAAATAGAAAAAATGTATATCAATGTCATTAGAATACCCAATCTAGCGGCGAGGATATAAACTGTCTTGATGTTTGTGTCAGGGTGAACCAAAGTACACAGAAGAAAACCTCCTAAGTTATGGAGGCATACTCCTTGCACTTCTCTGCATCAATGATTAAATGACAGGCAGAATGTAGGAAATAATGGGAAAAGAAGACTGGCCTCTTGCAGAAGGAGGGAATCAGAAAAGATGTGGCAAGGACCTTGGATACTCTAATACTGTTGGAGTTGGAAGAGAACAAGAGTTGACCAAGCGAGGTTGACAGGGAAGAAGACAGAGAGGAGCTTGACACAAGTAAGTGGAAGCAATGCTGAACTCGGCTGTCACCTCTGTAGTTGTAAAACCCGCGTTCTGCTATATGTAAGCTTTTGGAAGCTGAGTTTAAAAAATGTTTTGCAAGAAGAGAATAATACTGTTAATTTTGTTATCCTTAATTCAACCTTCTTGATTACTCATGCTTCAAAGATCCTGTCCAGAATGATTTACAAGAGGATTGAAAGCCAGATAGAAACGGAGTTGGGTGAAGACCAGTTTGGTTTCAGGAGAAATGTAGGAACAAGGGAAGCTGTACTAAGTCTTAGGCTGATTTTAGAAGGTAGAATAAGGAAAGATAAGAGAACGTTCATGGCTTTTGTAGATTTAGAAAATGCTTTTGATAAAGTTGATTGGACTAAATTGTTTGACATTTTGAAATCAATTGGAATAAAGTACAGGGATAGGAGGGTGATATACAATCTGTACAGAAACCAGACAGCAGTCATTCGAGTTGAAGGACATGAGAGAGAAGCTGGTATTCAGAAAGGTGTAAGGCTAGGCTGCAACTTATCACCCATACTTTTCAATCTTTACATTGAACAAGCAATGAAGGAAATTAGAGAAAAATTTAAAGTGGGAGTGAAGGTTCAAGGAGAAATAATTTCAACTCTGAGATTTGCTGATGACATTGTCATCTTGGCCGACAAGCCTGAGGATTTGAATGAGTTTTTGAATGGTATGGACTCCGTCTTACGGAAAGAATTCATGATGAAAATAAATAAATGTAAAACATAAATACTGGAATGCAACCGAAATAAATCAGAAACCTCTATGGAGATCAAATTGACAGGTGAAAAGCTGAAGGAAGTTAAGGATGAGTGCGCCGGTGATGTTATGACAGAATTTGTGGCTTTGGCGCCGAAAATGTACGCATTTTCAACACAAAAGAATAAAGGTCAATGCAAAGCGAAGGGTGTTCTTCGTAGCGTCACACAATTCCTCAATGTTGAGGAATATCGATGTGTACTCTACGCAAACACCTCTCGCTTATACCAGCAAACACGCATTCTTTCAAAGAACCATAATATTTTTACAGTAAATCAAAATAAAACATCGCTGACAACATATGACAATAAACGTCTGTGGGATGGTGTAAATAGCTTGCCTTATGGACATTTCCACACCTAGTAAAAAAAGAACACACTTTAATTTCAATTCTTTTTATTAAAATTGTATGTTTTTTACAAGAAGAAAACTAAACCATATTTTGTGTATACTATGAACTGGTGGACTGACTCTCAAATAAATACTTCACAATATTTGATTCATGTTTATTACTTTGTCCTTTTCCTCACTAATCCACCACCAATCAATAGCTTTGACTTCATCGCTCCTGCTACAATCAAGGCTGCAATCTTCTCACCAATAGAAGCAGTAGATGACATCACACGCTGCATGGCCCTTCTTAGAAGAATGCGGTCTGCAACTCGACGTACTTCTATATTCTTGTTGTTGTAAGCAATGTCATGATCTCTACACGCTGCATCCAATATGTTGATTCCAGAGTTCCCTTGTGCTGGACCTTGGCTTAGTTTAGTTCCAGGTCCACAAAATTGATAGCCAGGAATATGCAGTTCAATGGGAAGTAGATCAATGGCCTTGTTAACTAGACCATGACCAGCAAAGGTCTGGCATATCTTTTTCAAGCGTTGTCTTACTTTTTGGTGCTGGCGATACAGCCGCTGCTGTCTCTTCTTCCTCTTCTTCATCACACCCATGAAATGACGAAGCAAAGTCTTTACAGGACGGTATATTTGTATGCCCGTGGTACAATTTGATGAGCTGACACGTTCCATACTGTTTAATGGAGGGCATTTTAGTGATAGACACTTGCTGGTGATGACTAAAGTCAGTGCATGGTTGTAGTTCGCGCAGACCAGGATCTCTGGTCCACTCACTAGGTACACTGTGCCAAATATTTTTCACCGCGTTTGAAGCAACATAAAAAAGGAACGCCTTGGGCAAAGCGTTCAATTCCTCGTCTGTGAAACTGTCTAGCTTCTTTTTGCAGGCGAAAAACTTGACAATAGCTCGCTCTGTGGGGTTGGCGTCCAAACCTTCAATTGCAGCCATAATTCTACACATCCGCACTGATCGCTGGTATGTCTCACACCGTAGCCGACGTTACAGCGCTTTACACTCAACATGCAAGTTTTGACATGCTTTGCGAGCTAGCCAATCAAAAAGCTTCCAAACATTTTGAAGTGTTTTATTTTGTAGAGGTTCATCAGGCACGGACAGGTTGTACAGTGCAGGACATCCCAGATCATGAAGGTCAACAAGTTGACAAGTTGAATTAACATACTGACGCAACCATTCCTTTTTTCGCTTCCCTTTACAAAGACAAGGTCAGCGCCAAACAAGTGAGCTTTCAGAACAAGTGATAGATGATGGTAAGGAATGTCACCTTCTTTCCAGACAAGTCCCAAATTGCGTTGCAACCACTCTGTTTGTCTTCTGTCCTCGTCTGACTGCAAATGCAATGGAAACGGTGGTTCAAAGATAAAACTGGTTACTCTTGGTGCCCACATGGTTGTGCAGTCAATAATTCCAACTTCTTTAAATACAAACTTGTTTCCGTTCACCTTGAAACCCTGCACGTCGACAATCAATGTTTTTGGCATGGCGACGGATATCAGACCTTCCACTACCGCTGCTTCTTAACAACTAACTGATTGGATAGGAGCGAGAAAATAATATACACACAAAAATCAATTACACAATTTTATTCATAAAGTTATCAGTACATCGCTTACAATTTTTTATCATAGGATTTGGACCATCCCAATCACAATGAGAATCTTCTCGATGCATAAAGTGTCTACGACAGGGACGGCAGGCTGCAACATCCGCCGACATACGGAGGTGTAATGGTAGCTTATCCCAATTAAGATCAATGTCGTGTGCACCGTACGCGGTCAGAAATCCAGCTGGTAAATAGGCAATCAGATGCTGCGGCATTTCACGAAGAAATTGCGCTTTATGGTAGGCGCGTATTGCTAAACTCACCAGGGTGCGATAAATCTCAAATGCTGCATCAGCGTCTCGACTTGTTGAGCAACGATCGCATTTGCAGTCCATGCAATCTACCCGCTCTCCAACATGACAAGATGAAGCTTTGGCAACGCCATCGTCCACATTATTTGTTTGATTGGTGATGGGCTTGTTGTTGTACCCCCTGTCATGAATACCAAACGTAGACATGAATCCATCCGGTAAATAGTGAACCAGATGCGGCGGCATTCTAAGCACAGTATGATTCTTGTGATAGGCAGTTATAGCTTCACTCACTAGGGCGCGATAAATGGTAAACCTTGAATTTTCATCTGAACTTGGTGAATCACTTTCACATTTGCAGACCCGCCTCGCAGAGGGGGTTGTGACTTCATCGTAGCTTTCTATGACTGTGAAGAGCAATGGAGGAAGACATGCTATTTATACTCTGGTCACCATGTTGGACAGCGGTTGATAAAACACTTGCGCCTCGTGAACAATAAGGCAATAGGCTGTTGTTTTTTCTGGAATAACTGTAGATGTTTCAAATTCTAGTCTGATATCAATAGTTGTTTCCTTCATCGACTCCTCCAAATACGAACAGTCCATCACCACCAGAGGCGCCTTGGACTTGAAGTCTTGTGGTGATAATAGCGGACATGCCTCTTTCTGATAATAGGATGACCGAAAGTTTACAAACATGTCATAAAGCTTACCATATTTGTTCTTGTTAAAGTTTAAATCCATTCCCTCATAGGGAAAGGTAACACCGTTCAAAAAAAGTCGTATATTTCGTAATTGGATGTGGTCAAATTTTGATGCATCTTTATTCTGTTGATATTTGCGATCTGTTTGAAATCCAACCAGGACATAGAGGGGACGCTCTGTATACCGTGAGGTTTTTATAGACCAAGTATGTGTATCGGAGAGTGGTAATACCGGGTATTCATGCAGCTCCCAGCTTCTAAATTGAATGGGTAAAGCTGTATCCTTCTCCACAATCTTGAGCAGACTCAATTTTTTCTGATCTGATAGAGTAACGTGCGGTACTTTCCATAGAATTCGTTGCAGTAGAATTTTTGTATCTATTGGCGCTGTATCAGCTCCCTTTAGCGCATTATAATCACTCCTGTCTCGTACAAGAATCAGATCCTGTCTTGCGTTCACAACAATGCGCTTATGATCCTCTGCAAAGCCTAGTATTAATTTTAGAGGTAAATGTCCAGTAAATGTACCATCATCGTTAATCATCCAGTCGTTGGTTGAGTTGGGACACCAACCAGCCATACAAAAAGCCTTACTCGCTTCGCTTCCATACGAGGGATAAAGTTTCATGACACTTGTTATGCCAACATTTCGAGTAGTATCCACTTCAATACCGTTGATCACGTAGCGAACCTCAGAAAACAAAAAGGCCAAAGCATTGTTGGCCAACTTTGACGTTGTTGGAATGGTACCATCCAATTTGGTGAGTTGCCCTTCAATCTGGATGTAACTTTCATGTGGAAGCGTGTAGATATCTTGTTGGTTAATAGTAATGCGAATCTCATCATTATTATTTAGTCCCTGAGTATACGGTTGGTAGGAATGGTGTTCAATTCTTACAATACCCTCCTTTACTTCGACAGGGTTTGTCACGTCTAGAATCGAATTCATGACGTAAGGTGTAACCAAGTTGTTGTAGGATCTGCTTGTTGACACGTGTTAACCTGTACACGTGTTGAGCACAACTAACGCCTGTTCTTGACAGCGTTGCCGCTTTATACACTTGTTTCATGCTGGCTTCAGATACAGTTTGTAGGTCACAGGTGTATGAGGGTCTAACCGAATGAGACGTTCGTTTCTATTCACCAGTCTTAAGGTAATATTCCTGATGTTGGTCACACTCACAGGATGATAGAGCACCACCGACGGGTTTTCGCGGATGATGTAACCACCAGGTGAAGTAACAATAAAATCATAAAGCGAATGCGAGGGACCTTGATTGGTGTAGACGTCTGTAATAATATTACACGTGACAGATACGTGATGATCTTCAATTATTTTCACCGGTTGGTCAGACTTGTGTATCACGTTCGGTACTAACACTTGTGGTGAATAGCCTAACAATGGCCCAATCGAATCTGGTTGAGATTTAAAATCAATCCTAAAAGAAGAAAGAATACTGCAGTGATGTGTCACGTTGTTGGCTATGAGTTCAAACTTGCGTGTCCCGTCAAGAAATGATTTTAGACTAAATTCCTTGGTGAGAGTTGTGTAGATGTGATCGTGAATATCATCTACGGTGTAGCTGCCAGACGGTAGAGTTAACACATAGTCATCGTAGTAGAACTTATCATTGACGTCTTCAATTATGTTGCAGATTCTATTATAGCCTTCAAACGAAACAAGTCCCAGCACGTAGGGTCGTCGTCCCAATTCAATAGGAGGATAAAAGTCAACAGTTACTTCCGCACCTTGTCCGTGCACTGTAAACGTTCTACTTTCTGTTGTCATAATGACCACGTCACCCGCCATGCTCGGTCTTATATAGAAAAGTCAAACATAGACGACCGCACTGTTGCGTGTTAAAATTTTGCACTCGTTTCACATTATAGTGTATTGTTGCACTGCTTCCAAAATAGCGAACAAGCTCTGTCGGAGGAGGAAGGTTTCCAAAACTGTCAAAGTACCACACGGTTCGCCCATGCTTTATGTAGGCCACATAATGCGTTCCCGGTCCATGACTGTCATCCAAATTAACAACTGCACTTTCATGGCTCCGTGGTCGAGACGGTAGTTGGTTGCGCATAAACACACCTCGAAAGTGGGAGATCTTTAGCTGTTTTGCATATCTTAAAACTTCCTCATGCGTCATGGCTCGTCGTGGCAGTGCATCGATTAACCGTTTTTTGGCGACATGTAAATGCCGAGTCCTTTCTTGTAGGGTGCTAGCTTCATGTTCACACCTTTACCGCGCAGCGCTATGGCCTCCATAGTTTTATTATGCCTTTCACTTTCCTTCAACTGTTGCTTCGCCTCCTCAACAGCTTTCACCGTTCGTGCTACCGCACTTGCTCCTCCAAGAAGTGAACCCAGGGCTGCTAGTCCAGCAAACAGTGCAGGTAAAAATCCACCACGTTTCGGCACAGGAATAACTCGGGCACGTTTTCTAAAACGTAGTTTACTTTTGGGATTCGCATGCAATCGTGCTGCTCGGAGTGCTTTCTTAATAGCCAACTCACTATTTGTTTCTCCGCGCGAAGCTTGACGTGCCGCATGAAGAATAGCTTTAAAGCCTCCCTTTCTTGACAACTTCTTCCTCTTCTTCACCACATATCTCTGTTTCACCATCGCGACCAAAGAACAAGACAACCTCACACCGCAAAGTATAGAACACAACTAACACTCCTCAGGAAGGGAACCTATAATTATTTATTCAATGGTGGCTGTATATTCAAGTTCTATATACAGAGGAAAATCGTTCATCGTTTTCCCCGCCTCTTTTTCTTCAGACGAGAGTTTCAAGTGAAAGAATAATTTGTCTCCGGCTTTCACCGGTTGATCAATAAGTGGTTGAACACTACCGTTTAATCGTACCTCTAAATGTTTCAAATCTGGTGCATACTCAATTACACGAATGGCACCATCATACATTAAACGGTAATTGTCATACCCCGAACGTAGTATGTAGGCGAGGTTATTGGGATCTTTTACCGGTTGTTGGTTTACAATGTGAAGCAGAAATATAGAGGGTATTGATTTAATAAAAAGCGATAACCGTTGTTCCAAAAATCGTTTGGTCGTCACGTCGTGAGGTTGCACAGGATCAGCAACTTCGGCTATTCGTCTTCGCTTCATCTGTAGAGCGTTCTCCTTAATTTCCCACACCTTTTCCATTTCAGAGTTTAAAAACCGTTTTGTACAAACATCTTGATCATCTTCAGGATCGGCCACATGCACAAGGCGTGCATTATTTGCTGTATAGCCCTTTGCAGTTAGGGTGGGCACAATACTGAGCACCTGTTTCACCTTGTTATCTACATAGTCCTTTCTAGCAGCGTCCGTGTTGTTTGTTGGAAGAGCCAGCTGAGTGATTCGACGTTGGTGTACGTCATAGTCCTTTGCTTCTGTTAACACCACAGCATTGGTTAACATATAGGCTTTGGTGCACACATCTTGATCGTTCACAGGATCTGCAACGCCCGTAATACGTTTATTCTGAGCCTCATATTCTCCTTTGATACGTCGTAAGCGGAAATAATCTACATACTTTTTTGAACATGCGTCCGAGGGTAATACAGGTTCTGTTATATTGGTCAATCGCTTTCCATTAAAGTCGTAATTGCCATCTGTTGTGCGTGGCAATACATTAGCATCAACATATCGTTTAGTTGCCGGATCTGTATCATGTTTTGGATCGTTTGTCAAAGCAAATCGTTCATTTGTTTTAAGAGTTCTTCCAAAGGCGTCCATGGTTACACTGGAACTGAAACACCCGCTTGCCTCATGTATATAGAGACCAGCTTTTCCCCTTTCACATTTAGTTGATATGCAGATTATTAAGCAACAACATTCACTTCCGGTGGGAGACTTGGTTTCAAACCTCTTCTCAACATCGTCCGAACAACGTCATGGATCACTCTTCCCATCCTCCATTCGCTGTCTCATCGCCGGCCCGTCAGGATGTGGAAAAACCAATCTTCTGCTTACCCTCATCACCTCCTTAAACGGAGTGCGCTTTCAAAATATCTATATCTTTGCCAAATCGCTGTATCAACCGCTGTATGTGTTCTTGGAACAGGTCATGTCAGGTCTGCGCAACATGGGCTACTTCACATTCGCAGTACACGAAGATGTCATTTCTCCAGACAATGTTCGCCCCCATTCGCTTATGATTTTTGACGATGTGGCCACAGAACGACAGGGTATTATTCAGGCTTACTTTAGCATGGGACGTCATAAATATATTGATTGTTTTTATCTCGCTCAAACCTATTCGCGAATTCCAAAACAGTTAATTCGTGACAATGCCAACGTGATTGTTCTCTTCCGACAGGATGAGCGCAACATGCATCACGTCTACGATGATCACGTGAATCCAGACATGACCTTTCAAGCCTTTACACAGTTGTGTGCCATGTGTTGGAACGCTCATCACCACAGTTGTCTTGTTATTGATAAGCAGAGCAACATCAACAATGGACGCTACCGCATGGGATTTGATCATTTCATTCGTATTTAAGTAGCTGCATTGCTTTTCTGAACATCATTTGTTCAGGTGTCATGGCGACAACAGGGAGTCAATTAAAAAAGCACATAATCCGTGCACGAAATAGCATTCGACAAAAGTTTCGCTATCTAAAACGTGCACATGCCGACAGTGAACTGTTTGTCGAAAAACATTTGAAGTCACCTGTGGAAGCTGTGTTGAAAGGAACATCAAAGCCTATTACACGCTCAAAAGAAACACAAACAATTGAAGAGGAGGAAGAAAATGATGAAGAACCTGACGATGTTTTTTCTCCATTGCTTCCGTCTTCTAGCTCCAAAGAATCACCGCTGCCCCAGTTTTTGAAAACATCAATAATTGCTGAAACACCCACTAGACCCAAAGAAAAGCAGCCTACTCTTAAAGAAATATTAAATACGCCCGAACAATATGTGCGGTTAAAATCCATTTTACTACAAAATTATGGTGCGTTGGTTACTCCCTTCCTTGAAGATCTTTTTACTAAGAAAACTGATACTACCTATGGTGTTCGCTATGAAAACAATAGATTTCGAATTGGCGATTCACCAATCAAGATAAGTGACAATGTTTTGATTGTTAAAACAGTTCGTTACAAATTGACGCCAGGTCTTTTAGAACTTTTATTTTCACGTACACCTTCTACCGAGGACTATGATAAAGAAGATCTTGAAAAGTATAAAAACATCTTGATGGCTACAAATGGTTTTAGACGTAATTATAAACATTCTGAAGCAGTAAATGCTAATAAGAGCTTCAAATATAAAACCATCATATCAAAATTGTTTCCCACCTATGCAAGTGTTCGCCGTGCAAATTCAGCGTCCGGTATCACATTTAATACTTTGAAACCTTTCATCGATTTCGCCTATTGGAACAATCCAAATAAGTTGGTTAAACGTCTGCAACTGTTGCGTGCATCAGAACAGGCTGGTCATACCGGACACGAGGCGGAAGTTTTAGAAATAGAAGAGGAGCTTCGTCATGCAGGCATTATTGTCTAATGAGTCAACGTGTTCATACACCCTCGCCTGTTAAGGCTGCCATTGCTCGCGAGTTGCATAGACCAGCTCGTCGTCTCTACCATCGTCGTCATGTCATCACACGGGGCGTTGACGATCTTTGGCAAGCTGATCTGGTTGAAATGATTCCCTATGCCAAAGCTAACAACGGGGTCAACTATCTGCTCACCGTCATCGACGTTTATTCCAAAATGGCATTTGTTGAACCTGTACGGAATAAATCTGCACAACTAGTCACCGCTGCATTCAAGACCATCATTCAGCGGTCAAGACGACAACCTCGTTTGCTTCAAACAGATCAAGGCAAAGAATTTTTCAACAAGACTTTTTCCGCTTATCTCAAATCACTTGACATCCATCACTATTCCACTTTTAGCAATCTAAAGGCAAGTGTTGTAGAACGTTTCAACCGCACACTCAAGACGCGCATGTGGGAACAATTTACAGCAAGAGGATCCTATCGCTGGCTTGAACTTGTACGCGACCTGGTGACACGTTACAACAACACTAAACATAGAACTATCAGAATGAAACCACGCCTTGTAACCAAGAACATTGCGCAATTGGATCGCATTCATCACAAAATCAAAACGGCAGATCCGCGACGTCATCGATTACGTATTGGTGATTATGTGCGCATCAGTAAACATAAAACAATCTTCGCCAAAGGATACACACCAAACTGGAGCACAGAAATATTTCGTATTCGCAAGGTAAAACTTTCTAATCCAGTTGTTTATTTACTTGATGACCTCAACAAGCAGCCAATCCAAGGAGGATTCTACATGGAGGAACTGCAAAGGACGCAATATCCCAAGCATTATCTTGTTGAAAAAATTGTACAAAAACGTGGCAATAAACTAGTGGCTAGGTTTTAATGCCACATATAATTCATGGATTAATAAATCAGATCTGGTGTACGCCTTCTTGTTTTTATTTCATGTCGAGCTGGCCGACCCAACATGCTATGCGTTTTGTATCCTCACCCACCCTACCATTTACAGGAAATACTACTCCAGATTCATTGACGTTTGTTTACCATTGAGCACATTCAACAACCAGTTCATTCCCCCTCTCTCTCTCAATCCCATTCACTACTCCAGATACCATTGATGTTTGTTTACCATTGAGCGCTTTCAATCCCATTTTGTTTGTCTCTCAGACCCATTCACACCTAACCAACCTACCACGTCAGGTTTCAACAACCACCATCCATCTCCATTCATGTTTTCCCATTAAGAACACTTCCAACCATGACCTACCCCACATCACATAATCTGCTATGACGTCACACACACACACACACTAGTTGACCGTTCAAATCTGACGATTCATTCACCGACAAAGATTCGGAAACCTTCGGCAACACTCGGATCTCATCAAGTACAAAGCAAAGCTATATAGCACGAGACCATAACAGAGAAGGCGCTCAGTCCAACAGAGAGACTGGGTCGAGGAGGGTCTCGTGCAGATCCTCTTCCATCCTTCCCCCCTCGTCCCCCACCCCACCCTTCCCTCTCCCTCCCCCCTCCCCCACCCCTCCCCTCCACCCACACCCCCTCAAACCGGTTCCTGGACCCTCCAAGGTTTGTTTAGCTTCCGGGGTCCCGGCGACCTTGGGGTCAATGACCTACCTCAAGGTCATTGACCATGACCTACCTCAAGGTCATTGACCTTGCCACGCCCCCCTCATTTGCATAAATAACGGTATTTGAAGCAGAACCCTCCTTGCTCCTCTACTTTTGACATATGCAGCGGTTCTTTTTATCCACGGCCATTTTGATCGCATCCTCTAGCCTCGTGTTCATACATTGCATCATGGGTAGCGATAGCAATATTACTTTGTGAACCTATGAAATTGGAGACTATCGAACAAGACTGAGGATTACCAGGCATAGTGATATTCCTCACACTCAAATCCTCATATAATTGGCATCTCTAGATGAATCAGTGAGGTGTTTGCAATGGTATGATAAATATACCTCAGTCCACACATTGATGTTGCTCTCAAGCACAAAATCAGAGTTTTAAGTTGCTAAAATTGGCTGGAAATTATCCAGTGAAATTTTTCACAGGGTTATTTTCACCATCGTAACCAATGTTCACAATATAGTTGCCACAAAGAACAGCCAGTGGAGAGGAAGGTTCAACGTTTCCCTTAAATTAAATTCCGAGCCAGTATGACAAATTGTGCATGAGCAATTGGCCAATGTACGTGAGACTTTCATTTGGCCGTTCTCATTGCGTCAATATTCAAGGTTTCTTTTTGAACTTTATGGGCTTGGATGTCGTTATCATCACATTGATGCGTGTGTGTAAACGTTGTCTCATAAGCTATGTTATTATGGTGTCAATAGTGCTCTGTGTATTTGTAAATGAAAGTAGGAGTGTTAAGGAGGTGGCAGTTATTCTTATTTACTAAATGCTCCATGTCGTCTATTTATAAGCTCGTAACTTTCAAAATCAAGAAGCAAATCAGTAATTTGGATATAAATTAGACGAAATAACATAGGCCTACTTGTGAAATACACCTTTCTGAAAGGGTAATATTGTGTTTTTAATTTTCATGGGAATGACTGTAATAGAGGACCGATTAGGTTGAAAATGGCCCGAATGAGCAGCAACTGCATGATATGCGATTCTATTTAAAAACAAAGAAATCTATATGTGACTAATATTATCACACGCACAAATTATAAAAGGGGTAGAAATATGACACGTTTCATTCGTCAATTGAACTTTATCATAACCGGGTCACATAAATCAACCATATCTAATAAACAAAAACAAATTGGTAGATCTGGTTGTCTACCAAAGCGGCACTGAAAGAATAAACGCATTTGTGTCAAATACAACATAATCAATTAAATTATTAAGCAATTAAATCTCTTTGCAATACGTTGTGACCTTATAATGACTTATTAATTATACAGTAATACACCATTATCTATCTGTATATACTGTAAAGCTGAATGTTGGTTTGTCTGATTATCTGTTTTGAACTGATTTGTGTTTGAATATAAATACATTTCGATAGGCAGAATTCAATTAATAAAGCTAAATTTAAAAAAACGAGAGTTTAAAGAGTTAAGGAACCCCAGATCAATTATTCTAGCGATTAACTACACGTAGAAAAACAAATCAGCTTGGTCAAACAAAAACTTTGAGGCAAGGGACTTCTTATGGGACCACTTTTTTATGCAAAAAAAGTTCGAGAGGTGAAAAACTAATGAAACTAATCTAATATATAAAAGTGAAAGTCTGTATGTATGTGGGTATGTATGTATGTATGTATGTGGTTTGTTTCGTATACAAATCTACACCGTCTCGCCAATCTCTACCAAATTTTTAATACACATAGCTCAGGACCCAGAAGAAACCGCTGGCTATATGAATTTTCGATAGTCTTTCTCATCCTTCTGATTTCGGCCTTTTGGCATCCGAGCAAAGGTTAATAAAGACAGAAAACTAACTCATGATGGAATGGCAAGGCCGGTTGTTTTCATGGCAACAATAGCTCAAGATGTGAAGACCAAGTAGGCATCTATCTATTTTCTCAACGTTAATAGTAGTTCATGACATGACTACCAGGTCTCCATCTATCTATGTAAGAGGGCATGGCACTCAATTTTCTATCTAAACCACGATAAGAACATTAAGGGTGGAATTCAGAAACATTTATTGAGGACACCTTGAGGAGACCTTCACTAAGGGAGCCTTGAGCCTTCCTCCAATCTTAAGGACTCCTTGAGATTGATTTAACCTTCAGTGTAATTTCCTTATGGTCACCTTTCTCAAGGCATCCTTAAGGCTTCCTCGAAAGTAAGATTCACTGGTACCAATCGCATACGAAAAGTTTCACTAGTGTCATTCGAATAAGAATTAAAGCTGACATGACTTACAATATAATCTGATGTTGCATGATATTAACTTTGATTTGTTAAACATTATAATTGATGGTATATTGGCTTTCACGGCCGGTGAATTAAAACTCAGCAATTCTTCTTGGTTTGTGCCGTGTCTGCTTGAGCTTTTAGTTCTCGCAGTCAAGTGGTGCAGTTGCACCTAATATAAAGGGAGGTGGCGCGTAGTTCGTCACTCCTGTGGGGGTCCGGGCGGGGAAAACAAGAGCCCGCCGATGAGCCAGCTTGGTGTCCTAGGCGAAACCCCACACATGGCACGGCACAAACCTAGAAGAATTGCTGAATT
Source organism: Meconema thalassinum (assembly GCA_946902985.2). Classification (NCBI taxonomy): domain Eukaryota; kingdom Metazoa; phylum Arthropoda; class Insecta; order Orthoptera; family Tettigoniidae; genus Meconema; species Meconema thalassinum. The sequence goes on along the minus strand of OX336390.1, from coordinate 63,053,937 downwards.
ATAATTGTCAGCTAGTCACGTATGATACATGTGTGATTAGCGCGTGCTTATTCCAACATTATTTTTGAGACGTTGGCGCATGACAAATAATTATACATTAATCAAGTCAGGGAAATTAATATGAAGTTAAAGGAGCAGGAATTGAGAGTACAGGAGCAGTTACTCTAAGTACAGGTGCAGGAATTAATTCTGAAAGAGCAGACTTCCTTTCCCTAATGAATTGTATTTATAATTGTACATTATGTAAATAAATAAAAATTAAAATTAAAATTAAAATGAAACCTTGCATTATGTATTGTGACAGACACGTGTGAGCGCACCTGGTGGCAGACTCGTGCGAGCGCGTGGCGCGCTGGCTGCAATTGTGAGTTGGGCCGGCAAGCTGGCAGTGGATGAATCGAGAAGGCGACGATACGAGAGAAGAGATTTAGGATTCGGTGGAAAGGCAGTGTTGAGACTTGGAGTGTAGTAGTTTTCAGAAAGACTAGAGCTCGACGTTCCCAGTTTAAATTTATACTCAGTCATGATATCCATCCCGAGAATGACGTCCTCCTCCACTTCAGCGACCAAGACACGATGGCGAAACTGGGTATCACCGATGACGAAGTTGACGTCTACCTCCCCGTGAACGTTGGCTGGTTCCCCCGTAGCCGTTCGCAGTGTCCATCTCGTGGTTGTTACTGTTCGTCTCACGATGCCTGGTCTGATTATTGTCATTGTGGCCCCTGTATCCAGCAGTAGGTCTCTGGGCTCTCCGTCCACATGGCCACTAATAAAAATAGATTTGGCTTGACAACCCAGAGACGCGACGATAGAAGTGGGGGCATTTCTGGTGTTGCCACTGGTTGACAGTCGCCCCTTTCTATCAACCCTGTTTAGTTTTCCTGTGGCTGGTGCTTCCCGTTCATAAACTTAGGGCATCGATCTCTGAGATGCCCCATCTCCCCGCAGCCCCAGCACCTCGTCCGTTTCTTCTTGGACTGCAAGGCTTGAAGTACTTTCTCCACGATTTCTTCTATGGAAGGCACTGGCTGGACCTCCTTGTCTCTCTCCAGAGCTCGAATGCGAGCCTGGCCGCGCACGGATTGTTCGACAGCCTCAAACTCAAGAGCCAGAGTCAAGGCATCATTCAATGTTTGCGGACGCGCCAGTTTCACAGCCCGCTGCGTATCAATCTCGCGGAGCCCATCGAGAAACTTCTCGGTAGCAAGACTCTCATACACATCGCTGGGCACTGTTGGATAGGCGCTCCTAACGAGACGTACTATGTCTGCTTCGAACTCCTGTAGGTTCTCGTTGGGTCTCTGACAACGGTTTCTCAACTGGGAGCGATACAGCTGTTCCATGTGACGATGACCGAACCGCATTTCAAGTTTCTGTACAAGAATGTTGTAGTTCTGCCTTTCCGACAAGGGAACAGCCTGCAGGACTCGTAGGGCCTCCCCGCGCAGCGACAAACTCATCAATGAAGCCTTCGTGGCATCCGACCATCCATTAATCATGGCAGCGGTCTCGAACAAGGTGAGGTATTCTTCCCACGCAGACTTCCCATCGAAAGTCGGCAGGTCAGTCCGACCAAACGCGGAAACAGGTATACGCTCCTTACCTTCCGATGGTCCACCAGCGGTAATGATTTCGTTTTCCTGCTTGTCTTTATTTGGAAGCACACCGCTCGCAAGCTCGTCCTCAAACTTCCGCAGGGATTCTTGAAATTCTTCCCTCAGTTTGGTTTCGGTAGTGAGCGTTACTTCTTGAAGTTTCCTCTCGAGGTTGGCAGTATTTTCCATTAACTTCCTTTCCAAATTCTCTGAGTTTTCCGCTATTTTCTTTTCCAAGTTTTCTAATACCTGACACAAACCCTCAGTCCCACCAGTAATCTCGAAAAGAAATGTTTCTGGATCCTCACCTGTGTCCACCAGTACCTGTCTTAACCTCGCTTGCAGCACAGATTTTATTCCCGTAGAATCAACTTCCCTTTCTTCCAGTTCCTGACGTAACTCCGAAACCTTCAGTGCTGAAAGTTTAACTTTCCTGGTCGTCATTTCACACTCTAAAATGCGGTACCTCAAGACTTTCACTATGTATTTACTCTATAGCCTGACCCCACATCTGACACCAGTTGTTACGTTTACGGTTCTTGAAATAACCGGTCAGGCATATACAAATACACTACCGTACTTCTTTATTTAGCAAACCTTACACTACTAAATATTAATGTAGTGTTCATTAATATTTAAACTGGGAACGTCGAGCTCTAGTCTTTCTGAAAACTACTACACTCCAAGTCTCAACACTGCCTTTCCACCGAATCCTAAATCTCTTCTCTCGTATCGTCGCCTTCTCGATTCATCCACTGCCAGCTTGCCGGCCCAACTCACAATTGCAGCCAGCGCGCCACGCGCTCGCACGAGTCTGCCACCAGGTGCGCTCACACGTGTCTGTCACAGTATTTAAAATAAAAAGTAATCTATAGAACATTGCAAACACCTGCTGAACTTGTAGGCTATTATTGTTGATGTACCTTATCCGTTAGAGTAAAGAGATAGGGGCGAATCCCCTCGCTGTCCCACCCCTTTAAACACTAATAATAATAATCAAAATAGGAAGAAGGATTACTCACAAATAGTTTATTCTTTATCCCATAAAGGTTTGCCATTGTTGCACTGTGACTGAATAAGGCTCTAGCCTTTTCGTGGCATGTTGAAATAAAGAATGAGATTGAGAAACCAGAGTTTTAAATAAATGTAACTTACATATGGTTATTGGTTAGCAGGCAGAATATTGAGAACAACTGGTCCTTGAAACAAGTTAAATTTCAATTTTGAATATTTAGAAATGTTGAGACATGCCTAATTAAGAAAACTGCCTACTATAAATAGAACTAGCAATAATATAATAGTAACATTAAGGCATAGCCGTAAGTGTTAAATCAGAGATCGGATCCTGGCTCTGGCAGCGACTGTCCTGACCATGGATCATGTAATTATTAGTTCAGTCTGTCACTCTTGTGTGAATACGAGCCTAGAGACGAGGCCACCTCAGGTTATGATGCATTCTGGCAATTCTGCCAGCACAAAGACACTTTCTCGGGATTGAGCCTGTTGTCCTCATTGATGGGTGCATGTGCGATGATAAGAGTATACTCTTCGTTTCTGTAGCGAAGAGTTAGAAGAGATAACATTCTTATTTACAGCAAAGGGCGTGCCAAACACCAGCATATTTTACCTATCTTCACTAACTCCTTTATAGATTCTACTGTATAATAGTATATTACATCGTTGTCCTGATATCGCGTTTCTTGCAATGCTAGTATCCATATGTTATGTTCATGCATCATCGTCGTCAGTACTTTATGCTTACCAAACTTGAGTAGTGAGTTGAAGTTTAGCGTCCCAAAATAGCATTTTTTTCTTCGTCCTGAGTTGTGTAGGTTTAGTCATAGAATTCCTAATAGGTTTCCGTTCCCATAAGCATCTAATAGGTGTACGCTTCCCAGAATCCAAAGATCTACGTGCACGTTAATTGAATCTTAACTTGATGAAGCTGTTTTGAATATTCATGAATCGTGAGCTAATCCAGGCCACCCAAGAGAAAAGGAACCTTTGTGGTTTCTATAGACTTCTGCCATTGGTCCACCACGGCTCTTGATAGGTATGTGGGTACAGTCGATGATTTGGGAAATGCTCCATTTGGTAGAATTTCCTTTGCCTCCTATCATATACTTCCTGAGAGTTCAGGATTCTTATATACGTTCGAAGTTATTGTGCCCAATGCTCGGATATAAGACAGCCTTTCATGTGCTAGATGGGCTTACTCTCCGAAGATCACCACATACAGTCTGAAACGAAAAAGGAGAGACAGCTTAGTTACAGTATTGTTTTCATACGATTCAGAGTTTAACGACACGGTTTCATTTTGGTGAGGCATAGCCAACACATGGTCAATTTTCAATAAAATGTTATTGTGTCATTAATCATAAAGTTATTATATTTTTGTGGTACTGAAGGTAAGTCCACATTCATTTTCTCAGATAATGTAAATTATCAACTGGAAGTTATATGTAACTACTCTAACATTGCCTAGCTGTTTTGGTGGAACACTGAGGTCATCTCTCCCAGAAAGATATCCCATTGAACTACCTAGATACATGCTTTTACACATATGTTATTGATCGATTGACCAACGGTATATGGACCATGGCCTTCGGATTAGCCTACTACATCTGTTATATTTTAATGTGTAGATAAATTGGAACATCTTGGCGTATGTACTGGGTCAGAATCCAGTTCCTAAGGCTTTCTTATTCACGCCTGCGGTTTGGAACAAGGTACTCGCACCTTATGAGGAAAAACAGAAGAGATGGGTTCAATCCCCATGTAAGCCATTTTATATGTGGTTTCCTGTGATTCTCCAATTCAATTCCAAATACATAGACACACAATAACCCATGATATCAGACAGAATATTATACACATACCGGTACTTAAGTACTTGATGTCCAAGGCCCTGAATAAAACAGCGACAGCCTGTTTCATGATTTTCACCTAGGCTAGAGTATTATTAAGTCACTCATTTTTCATAGGAAATCCAAAGATGCCTTGAGGGACTGTCCTGAATCCAAAATATAGCCTTATCCAAGATATAACATTTATTTGAATTCATTAACTTCATTTCTAAGGGCAAACAAAAGTGGCAAAAATCTACATTTTTCATCCAATACTGTCTCCATTTAATGTCTGGGGTGTCTCTCCAATTAATGCGGTCAGAAGCAAACTGGGGTTCACTACAGAAATTCATTATTTTGTTTTTTATTTTGTTAATTCATTTTAGGGTCTTTGGACATATTGGTAATCAGTCTCGCGCAGTATATTGCGTATTATACCCCTATCATTAGTGTGTATGTTTGTATCTAACCACTTTTAATCCAATAATGAGGTCAGGAAACAGGATTATTACGAGAAGTCATCTTGTGTGAGTTTCTTGCAAATCCCTAAGGTGCGGTGTATGGGCTAATGCAATAGGTTACGGTATCGTACATTACATTACCGGTACCGGTATTGTAGGTTATTTAGGGCCATGTATCAGTACGGTACTGGAAGTATGAAAGTCTTGCATCAAAATAGGCTAACAGGCTAATCGTGTAACTTATGCATAACCTAATTAATAATAAGCACGTAGGCCTACATATCAACCTGATATGGTACCGGTATATAAGCAGTCGTCCTACGATATAAATTACGGTTCTTTTCCTGTGGAAAATACAGATTTCAATCTCTCAACAAACGGACGGGAGCCAAATTATCGTGGGTGATGAATATTAATGCAGTACAGTCAAAATAATTTTAAATATTAAAATAATACACCTTAAAAATGATGATGATAGCAAACACTCGTCTCGAGTAGGTTGGCCTTCCAATGCTGAATGACTCGTCATCGATGAGTCCGGAGGTGACTAAAAAGCCCAATGCGGGAGAGACACAGTTTCCCGCAGTGATGACAGGTAGTATCAGGTCCAGGTGAGACATCCGCATTCATTCCCTGTCTTCTAATGAATACTCTGTTCTTTCTGGGTTGCCTCCGATCTTCTATCATACGTCGGCGGTTTTCTTCAAAAAGTATCGCACCACGATGAACAATTGATCTCCAGGATGAGCGATCAAGAGCTAAGGTCTCCCAGTTGTTGATATCAATATGGCACATTTGCATATTAGCCTTTAGTTCGTCTTTGAATCGCTTCCTCGGACCTCCCACACAGCGCTTGCCCTCAGTTAGTTCAGAGCAAAACACTTGCTTGGGAATGCGATTATTGGGCATGCGGATTACGTGTCCTGTCCATCGCAGCTGACGTTTTAAAAGCATGGCTTCAACACTGGTAGTCTGTGCTTCTTCGAGAATGCTGGTGTTTGTGCGTTTGTCTTGCCATGTGACACGAAGAATTCTCCTCAAACAACGCTGGTGATATTGCTCCAGCTTTTTAAAATGACGTCTGTAGCATGCCCAGGATTCAGATCCGTAAAGTAAGGTGGGAACTACAACCGAGTTGTACACAAGGATCTTCGTTGCAGCATTGATATCATGGTTGTCAAGAACTCTAGACCTCAATCTTGCAAATGATGCCCCAGCACGGTTAATCCTGTGTTGGATTTCGGAATCTATATTTGCACTTGATGACAGGGTGCTGCCAAGATATGAAAAGGTGTTAACTTCTTGAAGCTTCGCTCCGTCGATGGTGACATTGATGTTTCTTTGTCCTTGTCCAGGGGATGGTCGGTAGAGGACTTGGGTTTTACTGGTGTTAAGTTTCAGCCCAATCTTTTTGTATGCTGAAGAAAAAGCATTCAGGATTTTCCTAAGTTCGTCCTCTGATTGAGCTACTACTGCATTATCATCAGCGTACTGTAACTCAACCAATGCAGCAGGAGATGTTCGAGTCCTTGCCTTTAGACGGCTCAAATTAAAGATATTCCCATCCATCCTGTAAGTTATCTGTATGCCTCTAGGAAGATCATCTTTGACTAACTGCATGACAGTGGCAACGTACAGAGAAAACAATGTAGGGGCAATCACACAGCCTTGTTTAACGCCAGTATTTATATGAAATGGTTCTCCAATAGAGTCGTTACCAATGACATTTGCCTTCATATCAGTGTGGAGTAGTCTTAAGATGGTAATAAATTTCAGTGGAAAACCATACAATGCTAAAATCTTCCACAAGGCTTCACGGTTTACCAAGTCAAATGCCTTACTGAGGTCTATAAAGGCAATATAAAGAGGTCTATTTTGCTCTCTACATTTCTCCTGAAGCTGACGAACAGTGAATATCATATCTGCAGTTCCTCTAGAAGGCCTGACACCACATTGGCTCTCTGGGAGTATTTTCTCCACCAGGGATAGAATACGATTCGCCAAAATACGAGCAATAAGCTTTCCAAGGCATGATAACAAAGATATACCACGATATTTGTTGCAGTCTGCACGATCACCTTTCTTAAATATGGGAACTATCATACTATCTCTGAAATCAGCAGGCATTTTTTCAGTTCTCCAAATTTTAATGATAAGATCATGTATGTGGCTTATGAGTTCCTCACCTCCTTCCTTGAGAGCTTCCGCTGGTATTCCATCACATCCAGTGGCTTTGTGTCGCTTTGCTTGATTAATAGCACACTGAACCTCATCTAGTGTTGGCAGGGTACCGAGTTCTTCCTTGATGGGTGCTTGTTCTAATATATCATACACCTGCTCATCAATAACTGAGTCCTGGTTCAAGAGGTCTTCAAAAAGCTCCTTCCACCTATTCATGATGGAGTATTGATCTTTTAGAATTGTACTTTTGTCACTGGACCAAAGTGGATTTCTACCTAACGTGGAGAGGCCATAAATCGCTTTTGTGGCTTGGAAGAACTGTCGCGAATCTTTGTCTGCTAGATATTGCAGCTCCTTATCTTTGGATGTCCACCATGCATTTTTGAGCGCACGAGTTCCTCTTTTGACATTTGCCTTCGCAAGACAAAATGCTTCTTTCTTAGTACGGGAGTTCATATCTTTTCTCCAAGTTTGCAAGGCTTTTCTCTTTTCTGAGATTAATGCTTCAATTTCTTCATTATTTTCATCAAACCAGTCTTGATGTTTCCTGATCTTATATCCCAGCGTTTCCTTGCAAGCATTCTGAATAGCGGTCTTCAGACTCTCCCAGTGCAGTGTTACATCTGGATGGTATTCCTGTGGCAGTGTCTGGCTAAGCAACTCTTTATATTGGGAGATATGCTCTGACTTACCAAACTTCTCGGTAACAAAAATATGCCTACAGCTCTTCTGTTGCTTCCTCCTCTGTGTGGATAATGGTATACGCATAACTGATCTGATAAGCCGGTGATCTGTCCAACAGTCATCGGCTCCTGTCATTGCTTTGGTGATAAGAACATCTCGTAAATCTTTCTTGCGTACAATCACATAGTCAATAAGATGCCAGTGCTTCGATCTAGGGTGCTGCCATGATGTTTTAAAGCGATTCTTTTGGCGAAAGATAGTATTGGTGATTACCAATTCATGTTCAGTGCATTTGGAGAGCAGTCTGATACCATTGGAGTTTTCGCTCCCAACTCCCTCCTTACCAATGACACCATTCCAAACATTGTAGTCCCTGCCCACTCTAGCGTTAAAATCTCCGAGTAAGATGATCCTATCTTCACGGTTGATGTTTGATAGGACGGTATCCAGATCTGAATAGAACCTTTCCTTAATGTCATCATCAGCATCTAGTGTGGGGGCGTATGCGCTGATCACCGTGGCATGCTGGTTGTTATATAACCGAAGTCTTAGTGTCATGAGGCGTTCATTATACCCAGTTGGAAGCTCTGACAGATCCTTGAGAAGCTTGCTCTTAATGGCAAAGCCAACTCCATGTATTCTGTCTTCGTCCTCACGTTTACCCTTCCAAAAATGCTGTACCCTGCACCTTGCTCATTCAACTGACCTTCCTCAGCAAGACGGGTCTCCTGAAGTGCTGCTATGTCAATGTCATATCTCCGTAGCTCTCTTCCCACAATAGCTGTTCTCCTTTCAGGTATCTCATTTGCGGGGTCATCAGTGAGTGTTCTTACATTCCAGGTTGCAAAATAAAATTTGTTACTTATACATTTCCGACCGCATGGAGGTGACACCTTTGGACGCTGCTATCCAATCGGTAGTATAAGTGGCTGACTATGTTTAGGGCACCTTTTCTAGCCCCTTCCCCATGTGGGGTGAGCAGAATGGACCCTAAATAGGACTGCTCAGTCGTAGTTGCAGCGGCCGAATTGCTCTACAGCCACAACCCTAAGCAAGACGACCGATCACACGTCTACCGTCTACGTGCCAAGTTATCACTAGAGGCTCCCAGACATCACAATCCTGCCCCCGTCGCAATTTCTTGATCGCCGCAGGACTTTGAAGAAAGTCAAATGTTGTTGGAAGACTGCTGTGCGTGAAATCTTTTAACGTGAGAATGTTGCTGCACATCAACAAACGCACATTCCTTGATGACTTAGGCAAGATATTCAATGGCAAGCAAATGCAAGACGATTGAATAAATCCTAGTCACTGCAGCCTTCATTCGCCATTCCAGCCAAGGAGGGACTCATTGCCCTTATGCCTGGTCCGCCGTTGAGGACTTTCTATGCCGTTGACCACAGGTGGTTCATCCGCCTTGAGGGAAAGTTTCCTGTCCCAAAGGCAAGAGAGTGCCCTAACCACTACCAGCTCATTCGCCTCCCTGGGGAGCCGGTGGCATGGTAGTGGGGGACTCCTTATCCCGGGAGTCACTCGGTCGTCTGAGCCTCGTTAGTCTAAAGCAGGGTGCACCACGTGCAGGTGAGGTTGACATTTGAGTAGAAAGCCTACCCCTTACACACCTTAAAAATATAACCTTCACTATAGTACGGTACCTAACCAACAAAAGAATGGGCACTTACCGTATCTTAATTAGGTACTTTTCGTACCGCTATATGGTTTTATTTCGAATGTTCCTCTTACCTTAAAGTTTATTGTGGCATAAAACCGTAGAATATTTGAAATCTGTAACATTGGAGAGAGTGTAAGTCATCTTCTGCTTCGCCGTCTTTCAAACTGAACTAACGGCAAAATCACGATTGTCACAACATTCTTTGAAAAATGGTAGCTGCGAAAATAATTTCTATGGATTCTAGAAATCTCTTATTTATCGTCTTGGCACGTTTTCGTCTTCAAATAATGCTTCATTGTAATCAAGAAAGTCGTCGTACGCCATTTTACTTGTGATAAGGATTCCTTAAGGTAGCTTGTCCCCTACCTTAGCACATGACCTGTCGTGCGCAGTCGTGAAGGCTCCCTTGAGGCCAAGGCTTCCTCAAGATAGAACTGTGAATAGTATTTCTGCTCAAGGAAGCCTCAAGGGAGCCTTCAGATGGCTTCCTCAAGGAAGCTTTCTGAATGCAAATAGCTTCCTTAAGGATTCCTCAAGGTGTCCTCAGGAAATGTCTCTGAATTCCACCCTAAACAATTTAAATTCGATTGCGAGAGAGTACTACAACTACCCAACATCGTGTTTTAACTTTTATGCTGTCCAAATAATCAAATTAATATACCTCTAATATTACCATACTCTTTTATTTCCTAATAATGTTTGAAAACGATGCCATCACCACCTGATTGGTTGTTTGCTTATTTCAGAACTTTGAGCTTAGCCGTGACAGGATGGGAGATTGGTCTGCGTATAAAAGGTATATTTCCAAGAATTGGTGAATAGTAGCATAATAATATATTCTCACCATAATGTTTTGTAGTAAATAAGTAAAGTATCGTCTATCGGTCTTATGCCATTTGGCATAAGCAGGAAATGGTACACGTGACCACGCGACCGTATTATGTTTTTATTTCTTTTGAGGGGACAGGAAGATGACCTCGCTGCCCTTCCCCTTAATAAATTCAATATTAAAATTCTTTCTTTGAACTCTAGTGTCTATGCTTTTAGGTTTAACCCAACTTAGATCTATATATTTCCTTTCTTAGTAAACTAATATTTAAATGTAACCTTACTGGCTTCGATGACGTAGTCGGTAGCATGCTGATCGCGGGTTGAAACCCGGCCAAAGTCGTCGGATTTTTAAGAGCGTTAAAATCCTTCAGTGTGTCGGTGATAGTGGCATCTCTGCTAGCGAAAGTTGGAACTACTTAAAATTGAACTTTTCGGTGAGCCTACGGGCATTCAATTAAAATACCCCGCTGTGGTCATTTGACTGCAAATCAAACTATTAAATGTAACCTTGGATACGGTACGCCATTATTGCACTATCTTCTTCTTCTTCTTCTTCCTAGCGTTGTCCCGCTGGTGCAGGGTCCGCTTGGTCATTGACTTCCATTTTTTCCGGTTTTGTGCGTCAGCTGGATTTAGGCCGGTAATTTTTAGGTCACCATTTATTGTGTCTTGCCAACGCTGCTTCGGTCGTCTTCTGGGGCGTAGGCCTTCAACCTCAAAATGAAGGACAGAGTTAGTAACAGTATCAGGCCCTGCACGCAGGGCATGGCCATACCATCGGAGCCGTTTCTCTCTCATTTTGTCCACAATTGGGGCGACACCCATTTGCTCCCGAATTGTGTCGTTTCTTACATGGTCAATAATGGAGATGCCCATTGTCCAACGGAGCATTCTAATTTCCATGGCGTGTAGGTGACGTTCTGAAATTTTGTCGGATGGTCGGCTTTCAACTCCATACAGCGCAACTGGCCGTACCACTGTCCAATATATCTTGGATTTGAGACGAAGTGGCATTTTCTTGTCGCAAAGCACACCCGTGACCTCCTTCCACCGCAACCAGGTTGCGTTTACCCTGACTCTTACTTCATCATTGAAGTTTCCATCACTCTGCAGACGAGATCCAAGTTACCTGAAGCTTTCTGTCTTGACTAGATTTTGTCCAGCGACTTGAATGGTACCGTTGCTTGGGTTTAACTCGATACTCCGTCTTTTTCACATTCAGACATAGGCCATACTGGGAGAGGCGGTTATTCCAGTCTTCAACTTGACATTGGAGTGTTTCTCGGGTGACATCTGCAACCATTATATCATACGCATACAGAAGGGTCAAGGAACATTCCTTTGCAGGTCACGAGTGATGGTGTCCATCACAAGAACAAAAAGGGTCAGTGTTAGTGCTGAGCCTTGGTGGACGCTGACATTTACAGGAAACTGTTCCGAGGTGCCAACAGCACAACGTACACTACTGCTGGTGTTCGTGTATAACAGCTTGATCACATTTACAAATGACCCTGGCACACCATGGTTGCGAAGCGCATACCAAATAAACTCATGAGTAACACGATCGAAGGCCTTTTCAAGGTCAAGAAAGGCAATATGCAGAGGCTTTCCTTTCTCACGGTGCTTCTCCATGAGTAATCGCGCTGCGAATTTGGTGTCAGCGGTTCCAGCCCCCTTGACAAACCCGTATTGGTTGGAGCTGATTTCGGTGATGACGCGTAGGTGTCGATCAAGAATTCTCTCAAAGATATTCATTGTATGTGATAGAAGACGTACTGGGTGATAGTTCGAACTTTCCGCTGGGTCTCCTTTGTTCTTGAAAATCGGTACTGTAATGCTTGCAGCCCAGTTAATGGGCATGTGGCCAGAGTCAAATATGGCATTGAAAAGGTAATAAGCCAATCTATCGTAGTAGATTGCAGTTCTTAAAGTTTCCAGAAGTCAGCGGGGAGGTTGTATGGCCCAGGAGATTTATGGTTCATCATGCTTTTTAGGGCAGTAGTAACTCCCTGTGCAGTTATTTGGGGGATAGGCCCATTAGTTGGGACACTTTCTGGGATTGTTGGATGCGGAAACTCTATGTTTGGGATCTCCTCGAAATGCTCTTTCCATCGCTTGAGAATAGCATGTTTGTTCTGTAGTCTTTGGCCTTCCTTGCTCTTTATGCACACGTAGTGTTCAATATTCCTTGCTGTTCTTGCTCGGGCTATGGCCTGACAGTAAATATCAGTTTCATCTTCCATGGTGTCCAAGTTAAGATAGAGGTTGCTGTACTGATTGACTTCTTGCTTCAGCCACGGTTTTATTTTCCTCTCGTTTAGCAGTGACGTACTTTTCCCTGTTCACTCTGTCTTTAGTGAAAGCCAGCTTTTATATGCTTTCTTCTTATCACGGACCTTTTCTTGTACCTGATCTGTCCACTGCACAATCTGCTTTCATAAAAGCACCTCAAATTACAAAAGTTAATCTTGATTTGCGAGTGGTTCCGTATACAGATCTTTTAAACATTAATACATTGGTTGTCATGAACAGCTTGTGGACATTCCATATCAAACCTTTAAACTTATTATTAGTAGATAAATGCTGAGCTTAAATGTTTCAGTTCTAATGAATTAACATTACCTCATCAGAGTACTCATAGGCCATTTCTGAATATTAATTTATAATTTTTGTTTGAGGCCTATTGCTTAACTGTTGTGAGGCAATATCTCGAACTGACAATTATCGATTGTGTATATGTTGGTACCAAGACCGACTAGAATATATCAGACCGTAATACGACAATCGATTGGGCAAAATTGTGGTAATTGTAGGGGGAGCTATCGAGTAACGGCTGTATGTTTACTTTTGTTGATCAGATATAGAGTGGCGTCTACTGCTAGCAATTCCTATAAATAGTATATTTATCGAGTGATCTCGTACTGATTATCATGTTAACAGTGCACCGTAGGTAGTGTAGTTCATTGCGAATATAAATAAAAACCGGTATTATATAATGTGAGCAGTGTTGTGATAAATCATGAACCGGGTCGCACGTGCTTTGTGACGAGCTGTAGATCGAATTATACTGTAGCAGGTTATTTCAACATTTACATTTCTTTAAACAGTAAAGAAGAAGTGGATAAGAAATATACACAGGGATTATTTCGAAGTTTAATCGCCAATAGTCGTGTGTGTTTTGACAGTTTGAACATACAGTACATTCATGGTTAGGGGAAGTGTTTCCCCAACTAAAAATGGTGAACCAATTTGCATTCCCTGGAATATTCTTAAATTAACACCTGGTGCTATTCCCACAAGTTTCCCTTATCAACCATCTTACTATACAATTACACTTCCCAAAGACAGAAAAAGTCCAGGAGAACGTATGGATACAACATGTGTTATTAGGTTATGGGGAAAATTTCTCAGAGTGGTGTGGACAGGATGGAGTTTCTACTTTCGATATCTTTGGAAATAAGCTTGATAATAGCTAGATGGTTCTTTTCGCAGCTATAACGATAGATGATGATGGCAGGCATAATGACATACCGTCAGTGTTAGTTTTAAAGTGTCTAATTCTTTGGACGTAATTGCATTCTATAAGAATATTACCTATATTCATGAGGAGAAATGTAAATGGACACTGCAGTGACAGGTGGACCTAGCAGGACAATATTTGGTGAGTCATCTTTCTAATTACTATAATCTATAGCCTATCTACATTTGATTAGATGCAAATGTTGGTGAGGGAAGCCTTGTGTCTTGATTGTGACATTGGTATAGTGGAAATTAAGTTTCCTTGCAACTCAAATCAAGTATTCGTTAGAGCTTTTAATATGGGCTATTCTCGAGAGGCCTATCAGTCAAAGCAAAGATATATCATGATCATCTGTTTCTAAGAGGATGTGGTATTGGGTGTTCTCAGATATCATTCTTAATGTTTAAATGTAAACTCTACCATTATGATAAGGTTGTAACGGTATGTTCCGCATTATGTGGTCTCGGGTATCGCATTAAGACTGTGGATCCAAAGGTCCTAGGTTTGATTCCTGGCTCTGCAAAGAAACTTAAATCTAGTCTGAGAGTTGGAAGGGGGCACGCCCAGCTTCGTGAGGCAAAACTGAGAAGAGACGGATCGAGTCCCAGCTCAGCTGTCCTTTAAGTGGCTTTGCATGTTTTCTAACGTCTACTCCAGGCAAATGTCGAGAAGGGCAGATGACCTCGTTGTTTAGCCCCTTGAAACAATAACTAGCGAATGTGGAGATGGTTCCTTGCTTAAAACTACGGCCACCTTCTTCAAAATCCTAGCTTCAATTACAAATATACACACTGCTACAGCCACTACAATGAAACAGGTTATCAGACAGAGTCCACACACACCTAAGTACAAGGGACAACATCACCACGATGTCACAAAGGCCTTAAATGAATCAACATCCATGCAGCAGTCTATGACGTATGACAGGCATCAATGAAACTCCTTATGATCTATAGAAATGGAAGATTTGTGTCATTTGGACTGACATACACATTGCGAAGAAATTTAGTTCTGGGGTGAGGGCTGGAACGGGGTGCATTCAGCCTAATGAAGCAGCTTAGTAGAGGTGGGTTCGATGCCCACCTCAGCCATCTTGGAAGCGGCTGTCTGTGGTTTTCCCTCCTCTACCGCAGGCAAATGCTGGGATGGTACATAATGTAAGCATACGGCTGCTTCCTATTCAAATCCTGGAAGTGGTTTCCGTGGTTTCCCCACTTCTACTCCAGGCAAATGCCAGGATGTTTCTTCTCCTTCCCATCGCAATCTCCAATTTTCAAACCCACTAGTTCAGTCATAACAATAACACAGGTCAGCACACAAATTCCACATAAAAATACATGGGGATATAAGACCAAGATGTCGTAGCTCCTAATATAAGCAACAACAACAACAACACTTTTTATTTGCATTCTTGTAGCTCGATTTGGAAGTTTTTGCATTTTTAAATATTTGTCTTTTCATTCCTTTATTTGTGTCTGTATTTTTAGCTACTGTCTGTTCGAGTTGCTTTTCGCGGAGTACACCACGGTTTCATATTGAATGTGTGCCTTATTACATAAAATCCTGTAATTTCTGGTGGAATTTAATCAATTATGCGAATGTTTTTTCTTGGAATTTGCCGCTATTTCGATGGCGCCATGCCCGCCAGTGTCAACAACTGTTCCCCTATGATTGCCACCATCTTAGCTGTTTTTTTTTTATCAAGATTTATATCTTTCATTTTATAACACATCGTAATAGATCTTATTATTTTATCTAAAGTGTATTTTCAGCCTTAGGACTGTTAGTATTTTAAGTAGTTATTTTGATAACAACTTTTGATATCCTAAGGACATTTTTGTATGCAAGTCTTGCTTCTTTACGTATTTTATGATAATACGCTGTGGAAAGTCACAATGTGGCCGAAACCTGAACTGCGATTAAAGTACAACCGGTTATTGACTTAAGGTTCTAATCGACAGAATATTTCAATAATGTAATGTTGTATGTAAATAAATCGTGGTTCTGTGTCTCCTTAGAAAGGGTCTTCGCGCTAAGTAATTATTTAGTATATTCCCACAACTGTATCACAGCAATAGTAGCTACGCATGATAAGTTGGTCGAGTGAGACTGATTGTGGATGGGATCATCATTTCATGTAGATATTATAGTAAATAGGCTAGTTCTTTATCAGGTGGGTAATACCGGTACTTTAGTATTTTATCAGTAATACTTTCCACACTTTCTATGTTTTTGCCGTGTTTTACCGTTTACGAGTGGCATTGTGGGATGATATAGTTTTGTAGAGTTATTTTTGTTGGTAACACTTCGGGAGTGATGAACCAACTACAAAACTACTTAAATTAGCCGAAATGCCTTGTGTAATGATGAATAATAATTGTGGAAACGATGTCCTTATAGATGTTTCCTCCTCCGCTGTCTGTAACCCACCCACCATCCCCTCTTTATAACACGACTTATATAGTGAAGTTTCAGCTGTGTCGGCAATTGGGGGCGTGATTTACACGATAAATAAAATGTTGCTAACCCCAAACATAGGCCTACGGTACCGTGTGGTGTTCGTTTTATTCTGTGCTCGCTCCATTCGGTCACTTCGTTGTGTAGGAATATTAAAAAGGCTTTACATACAAACCCTTGCTTGAAGTAGCCTACAAACAGTAATTTTCGGTCAGACAGAAGCGAATAGTATCTCGCTCCGCTTCGTGAGCCATATACTAGCTAAGTGCAAATTAAGGATCCTGGTTCGTCACTACCGAAGATTACTTTCTCAACTCTGTCAAGTAATATCTAATGCAATGTGGTAGCACATAGGAGCGTACAAGATGGCCGCCTTTTTCCAGGGCCAAACATTTCATCAAGTTATATTTCAACTCTTCAGTCTGTCAACTCAATATACAGTAAACCCAATTACTGGGACACATTACATGTCATTAGTATAATATGTGTGTGTATATACTGTATTTGTTATGGGCTGAAAAAGAGGGAGAAAACTATAGCATTACCGTTGAGGGGGGGGGGGGGTTCGGGTCAAGGCCATTGTGGGGAGACATTACATACAATATTTTACAGCGTAAGATACGGAGAGTTAGTTATGTTAATGTTGTTTTAGGGACGGAACTACGAGGTCATCTTCCCCAGATACACTGTTACCTTCAAGTGATTCTGTGTGTACTAAAATGAATTATAAGCATCATTATCATAATAATTATTGAGACGTGTACGACGAGCGTGGATGGGCCAACTTACCTGTATTCAGGGGTCCGGGTCACCTCCGCAGCAAAATCACCTCCAGATGACAAGTCCCAACAGAAGAGCTCCAAAAGGGGTGGAAGGAAGATGGAGAAGGGGACAACACACACTGGCTATCGTACAGACACCCCCCACCAACCAACGGAACCGCCGTCGGTGAAATAATGCCACAACAAAAGATTAAAATTTTAAGAATAGAGGGTTTAATATTAAAAATTTAAAAGAGCAGCATCACCAGAAACGGAACATGCATCAGCCAACACAAATTTACAAGAAGGCCAGATAGCGCCTAACATGCTTGCTTGCAAAGCCAAGAAGAGAAAAGACTTAATTTAAAATAAAAAAATTAAACAGCCCAAAGGTTAAAATAAAAATTACATGCATAACACAATGAGAAAGGGCTTGATAATTTGCAAGGGAATGCAATAGCGATCCGGCATGCGTAGACCCATGTTAAAATATAAAAGCACCTTCACCAGAAACGGAAAAAAGTTAAATTAACTCAATTAAACAGAATCAGGAAACAATCCATTAATTTGCATGATGGAGAAAACACAGGATCAATTACGAAAAACACAATGTTAAACCGATAAGGTTAAATAAAATAAAAATATCTTAAGTTAACACAACGCGTTTGAGCTTCGCGGTGGACGCCTAGAGACTGACCTTGAGACCATAATGCATCTCTTCATAACATGGCCACAAACCACAAGGAAACGGCATGCCAGATCGAAATTACGGTAAACAATTAATAAGATTAAATTTAAACGTTAGCAGAAGGAAATGAACGGCGGAAAACAATTACATCTAAAAACTATTAATGCAAGTCGTTTTTAAAACTCGACGGATCTTACATAGATTTAAAAAAAAAGACAATCCCAAGCTTGCCAAATGAAAATAAATAATAATTTAAACGTAAAACAAACTAATAAATGTGTCTCCATAAGGTACAAAATAATAACAAACTTAATATATACAAGGAAACGTTATTAAAACGTAAAAGAAATTTTAGGCCTACAAGCCAAAACACAACAGAAGATCAACATTCATACACGGCCAAAATTGGAGCTCCCAAAATACAATAATTAGATAAATTAAATTAAAAAACGTACCTTAAATTCTTCACAGTGGAGACACAATAATAATAAAATAATTAACACATAATTTTACGTTACTACAAGTGCTTCGCAAAAAATGGCTAACCCGGCACATGCGTTGTTTGGGTCACAATCACAGGTCACATTTCACACGTCCACTTCACGGCGAAACGATGAAAATTCACAGCCTGAAGAGAACAGGCAATTCCTTTTTCCTTGCATACATACATTTCGTAGAAAATGGGGGGCCAAAGCCCCCATTAGCGGAGACACCTTTCACGACCAGTCGGCTAGATGTGTTTACTTCACGATGGCTAATGGGCTCCACAAAATGGCGGAGAATTATTGCGTGTCAAGTGCAGAACTACCTTCATGTAAAATTTATATTGTCCAATCAGAGACTGACACATCAAACAACAATGTCATAAATAAGTACATAATTTGGCGGTATCATGAATACACTAGCATTTGTTTGATGACGAAGAATGTAATTGTCTTTCAATTATGTCATGCGTATAAAGAGTTTTATAAGACGCAGCCCACACTACCTAGTGGGGAGACAGGAACTATTTGTAATCTTTCCAAAGTCCGACAGGCGCTACCATCTCGTGTTCAAAATGGGAAGCACGTCACCAGGCGGTCGTTTCAAAACTTCAAGAACAGCATCCATCAGTAAATACATGTTTGAAAGAGTAGGGACGTGCCCTTGCACGTATCAGTCTCCCTCCTTTAAGCGTGAACACCGTTCACGAATATGCCAAGGCATAGACAGTACTCCTTAACTAGTCGATTCACCAGAGATGTTTCCCGAAGATAATGTTCACCTGTTAACTCCAATAGATGGATGAAACCGCATCGTTTTGGTTAGGAAGAATGCAGGGTCAGATTATAAGTGATGGGATAATTGATCACCTCGCAAACCAATTAGTCAACAGCATCACTGTGTCCAAAAATCTTCAGAAACGCAGTACACCAGCACCAGCAGTGCTTTCAGAGACCGAAACACGTTAGGAAAATTTTCAACAAGTCCAATGTTGGTCGCTTTAGACGAAGTAGGAGGAAGCAATGTGCAAGATATGATTCGACGCGTGGGCAGCCATTTACAAAAATATAAGTTAATCTAATTTCAAAAAAGGTTTACAGAATTACTAATTCTTACTACATTTTACAAAGAGAAACAAGGTTGAATTTAAATGAAGAAAATTTTTGACCATGCCCTAGATCCGTGCTTACAAAATTTCATTAACAAGTTTACCTTTTTACAGATTCGAAGTACATTACATGATTACATGAGTTAGACGACTATACATTTCGAAGGAACTACGGTAGAGGAATGACCACTAAAATTCCCAAAGGGAACAGGAATACAAGGTTACCATGAGTTAGGTCTCCCACCGAGCCCAACTTACATGTTATCATCGCCTATGAAACATCAAAATTAGGTACACTTTTACAATTTACCATTACAATGGGAACTTCCAAACAATACAGTTTGTATCCCATCAGACTTTTCAGATCCAATTAAATTCAAAATTCCACAAGGAACAGAAGCTTGAAGGCTTCAATGAAGGTTATGGATACTCTACATTATACAATTTTTTTTTTACAAAATTTACGGTAGCATTTCCTCATTAGACACCTCTCCACCTCGCTTAATGTGTGATAGATGCACTCTAGAAATTTTGTTGGCCTTAGGGTTTCGAACAAGAAGAGTAACAGGGGTCAAGAATGCCTCTACATAACATGGGCCTTTAAAACGAGGGGTTAACTTGCTTGAAACTAGATTACTGACGCCCTTGGGCTCGAAATTGCGGACGTACACAACATCACCAATTTCCAAATCAGCTGGCTTGCGACAGGCATTGTGTCGCCTGGCAAGTTGGTCATGGGATACCTTAATATTCTCTCTAGCCTTGTCGAATTTCGCCCTCATATCCTCGGGCGTGAAACTGTCAGGAAGGAGATCGTGCAGGTTCCACAGGTTGGACAACGGAGAATTAGCCATAAAGGAAAACATTAGCGAAAAAGGGGTGGCTTGCGTGCTCTCATGCACGGCGGTGTTGAAAGCAAAATTGAGCCAATGCAAATTAGAATCCCACTTGGAATGGTCGTCGTGGTGGAAAGCAATCAGAGCAGAACGGAGATTACGATTGACTCGCTCAGCGAGAGACGGGTTAGGAAAATAGGGAGTGGTGGTTACGTGCGAAATAGCATAATCAAATAAGAATTGACGGAACTGATGAGATACAAAGCACTTGGCATTATCTGACACCAGATACTGACACGGCCCAAAAGACGAGAAGATGGAATTAAGACACTTTATGACGGAACTGGTCGTAGCCTGTCTGGTGGGGAAAATCCAACTAAACCGGGAGAAACCGTCAGTGCAAACAAGCGCAAATTGGTTTCCCCGACCAGAGCGAGGGAACGGTCCAACATGGTCGATAAAAAGCCTCTCCATGGGTCTAGATGCCGGTTCAGATGACAACAGGCCAACCTTAGTAGAAACCGGAGGTTTGCTAATACTGCATGCCGCACAATTCCTAATGAGCCTCCTGATGTCGCCATCCATACCTTGCCAAATGAAAAACTGTCTGATTTTAGCTCGGGTCTTGAATACTCCTAGGTGGCCACCAATAGGAGATTCATGATAGTAACGAAAGATTTCGGGAATGAGGACCGACGGGAGCACAATTTTAGGTAGGCGGTCATGACGAGACGAACAACACAATACACGGTCCTTCAGAGAGTAGGGCTTGATCACTTCACCAGAATTGATTCGGTCAATAAGGCTAGATAAGGAGGGGTCTTCTTTCTGGAATCGTCTCACATCCTCAAAAAGCACAGGGGAATTGCTAAGAACGGCATTGACACAATTTACAGCAGATACAAGGTTTACGGGTTCACATTCCTGAACATCCTCTTCAGCTGTTTCCTCGTACATGCGGCTTAAAGAATCAGCTACCGCATTTTCGGACCCACGAATATGTTGGACAGTGAACTGGAACGACAGAATCCTAGTTGCCCACCTAGCAATTCTACCAGTTTTGCGGGGTTTCCCTAAGACCCAGCTCAAGGCTTGGTTATCGGTCTCAAGGAGAAACTTGGTGTGCTCAAGATACATACGGAATTTTTCTAGAGCGAACAACACAGCTAAACCCTCAAGTTCATAAATGGAATACTTCATCTCTGCGTCCGTTAAGGTACGAGAAGCATATGCAATGGGTTGCCTACCCAGATCAGATTCTTGCAGTAGGACACAACCAACACCAGGACCAGACGCATCAGTCTGCACAATGAACTGCTTCCCAAAATCCGGAATGGCTAACACAGGGGCGTTAGAGAGCGCAAGCTTAAGATCTTCGAAGGCTGCTTGCTGAGAGGGACCCCACTCAAACTTCACAGCCTTTTTAGTAATTGATTTAGAGGAGCAGCACGGTCGGCAAAGTTACTGATAAACTTACGAAAGAAGTTCACCATACCAATGTAACGAGCAACACCCTTGGCGTTCTTGGGTGGTTTAAAATCTCTGATGGCCTGCGTGCGAGACTGGTCCACTGAGATACCAGATTCAGAAACAATATGACCCAAGAAGGAAATTTTGGGCTTGCCAAAGGAAACCTTGGACAATTTGACGGTAAGTCCAGAGTCACGCAACCGATCAAGTACAATTTTCAGATGATCAACGTGTTCCTCGAAGGACTCGGAATAGATCACCACATCGTCAAGGTAGTGGTACACAAACTTGAATTTAATTTCTGAGAATACCTTGTCCAGAAGTCTACTCAACACAGCGGCTCCGGTGGATAGGCCAAACGGGACACGGGCATACTCAAACAGGTTCCAGTCAGTGGAAAAAGCAGTAACATGCCTGGATTCAGGAGAGAGGGGAATTTGGAAGTAGGAAGAATTTAAATCGAGGATCGTGAACACCTTCGCGTTGCGAAACCAACTAAAACATGTGTGAAGGTCCGGCAAAGGAATGGACTGCAAAACAACTTTTTGATTAAGAGCCCTATAGTCGACCACCGGCCGAAAACCACCGTTAGGTTTTGGCACAAGAAATACAGGGGATGAGTAGGCAGAGATAGAGGGTTGGATTACATCTTCTTCTAACATCTTATCGATAATCTTACGAAGTTCAGCCATCTTGGGCGGGGCAAGGCGATACGGGCTGGAACGCACCGGCACAGAATCGGTTAGCTCAATCTTGTACTCCATCAAATGGGTTACACCCAGCTTGTCAGTAAATACATCGCCATACTCCTGACATAACCTCTTAATGGCATCCTTTTGAAGACTCGTTAAATTTTCCAGATCGAGATCCTCAATAGTCATAGGTTCACTAACAGAATTGACGGCAGGAGAAGATAAAACCGGGTTAAATGATAATTTACTCTGTGGATTAAACTTAAACCATAAGTTGCGAGCACCAAAATCAAGAAGCATACCAACGTGTGACATTAAATTAGCTCCCATGACCACAGCACAAGAAAGATTTCTGGCAACCAAAAATTTAAATTTCCAAGAAAAATTTAGAATATGAATTTTGACTGTCATACTACCCAAAATACTTAAGTTTGAACAATTTGCCGAAATAAAAGATTCATTGTTAGGCTCTAACAAAGGAAATTTGCAAACACTCTTCATAGATAAAAACCAGTCCTCACTTATAAAGGATGCGACACTACCAGAATCAAGCAACGCAGAAACGGGCTCGTCATTAACACAAATTTCAATAAACGGGGATATTCCTTTAGCCACAGGAGAAATTCCAAAATCATTACTCACTCAAACACGATTACAAGTAGGTGACGAGGACACCCGCACCACAGGTTTCACACAACGTTTAGAATTAGGCTGACTTGTCACGCCATTGTTCACCGACAGGTTAGGTAGGTCAGCGACATAAGCAGAATTAGCACATAAAGATTTAGTTTTCATAGAGTTATCAAGACTATCATTGGTAGGGCGACCAGAAACTTCACAGGGTTTTCCCAAATTCTTACACACAGAAATATCCTTGGAAGTAACACCCGAATTGGTCTCCTCAACGTTCCGTCATTGGCGACACACAGCCTGGTTACTCGGACACACCTTCTTGACATGTCCCACTCCACCGCACCTAATATTAGGTCGAGGATGAAACATAACCTTAGGTGGGGGACGAGACATCAAGGAAGGAGGGGGACAAGACATCAAGGAAGGAGGAGGAACATTAGCTACACGAAGGGAATCTGCATGCTTCACAGCCATAGCCTCTATAACGAACTGTTTCAGCTCGACGAATGACGAAGGCCTGGTACACATAGTCATGTATGACCTATATTGAGGCGAAAACCCATTCACAATTGATGACACCAACTGTCGCTCTGTTAAACGGGATGCAAATACCTGGGCATACACCTTAATGTCGCTGACATAGTCGCTAAGGGACTCGTGCAGCCTTTGGACACGATAAAGGAACTTATGCTCGAGAGCACTTAGGGCGCTCGCAGGGACAAAAAACCACAACACTTCCCTAATAAACATGGCTAAGGACATGCGGAGGTGGATAGCTTCAACAAGCTTATCGCGAAGCATACCTGATGCAACTGGATACAAAAGTTGGAAAATCTGAACTTCCGACATCCCAAAAATCGAGGCATGGTTACCCAACTCGACCACTTGCTTTAAAAATTGTACCACTTGGGTAACGTCATCAAGGTTGAAATGCTTTAACTTAGTTAAGAAACCAGAAATAGGATGAGGAATCGACCCATAATTAACGGTAGGTGAGAACGTAGCATTAGGAATAGAGACATTGTTACCAGGGTAGCCCGCTCGCACACCCTCTACAGGCGACAAAACATTTAAATTACTAGAGAAAGAACTGGGATGCAATGGGTCGGCAGGACCCAGGAAATCATTAGGTGACCTAACATGAGAAGAATGACCGTATGCAGGACTAAGTGGTATGGACGAGCCAGCGCCAGGCAACAGAGGGGCAGGCAAACTACTACTGGTAATCGATCCCAAAACCTCAGACCTAGTAAACAGAGGTGATTCACGTTCAACCCCAGAAGAACTCTCCAAATTCACAAGGTTATCGCTTAAGTCAATTAAATTGAAAACACTATTGTTGTCGGCCATTTTGGAAAACACAGAATGCAGACAACCAATATAGAAGGAAACAAATTTCAGGAATTACAAGGACAGTTTACACTTTCACAACAGTACCACAACCAGCAATTACCATCACCAAAGATTAGGCTGACACTCGAACACAGCCACCCTACTACACCAAATCATGCACCATGCTGTCCAGAACTGCACACGTCACCACCAGCTTGGCTCGAGAACAGGGAGCTAAATTACAAAAATAGGCACAAAACATCAGGCTACCAGCTTCCGACGGGGCTCCAGGATGCCTTCACACGCAGCATATAGGCTATCAGAACATTAAGAAATCCCATTTCCCATGCCAAGAACACATGTCAGTCACTCACCGGGCATCATTTTCATTGGGGATGTTGCACACCAACAGGATAAAAAGCAGCAGGAAACACCTCGCTTAAAAACAGGACACCTTACATACAGCATACCACATGGACATCCAGAGGCAAACATGAAATAAAACCAATGACAAGGATTAGCTTTACATAACATTAAGTGCACTAGCTCGACAAAATCCCACCAACAACTGACCCATCAGCATTAGAGGGGTCCATAAAACAGCCTGTGGGTACTGGGGAGGGGGTAGTTACAGAAGTGAACATAACCACGCTCTGCTACCAGAATGAGACGAGTACGGCGGGCGTGGATGGGCCAACTTACCTGTATTCAGGGGTCCGGGTCACCTCCGCAGCAAAATCACCTCCAGATGACAAGTCCCAACAGAAGAGCTCCAAAAGGGGTGGAAGGAAGATGGAGAAGGTGACAACACACACAGGCTATCGTACAGACACCCCCCACCAACCAACGGAACCGCCGTCGGTGAAATAATGCCACAACAAAAGATTAAAATTTTAAGAATAGAGGGTTTAATATTAAAAATTTAAAAGAGCAGCATCACCAGAAACGGAACATGCATCAGCCAACACAAATTTACAAGAAGGCCAGATAGCGCCTAACATGCTTGCTTGCAAAGCCAAGAAGAGAAAAGACTTAATTTAAAATAAAAAAATTAAACAGCCCAAAGGTTAAAATAAAAATTACATGCATAACACAATGAGAAAGGGCTTGATAATTTGCAAGGGAATGCAATAGCGATCCGGCATGCGTAGACCCATGTTAAAATATAAAAGCACCTTCACCAGAAACGGAAAAAAGTTAAATTAACTCAATTAAACATAATCAGGAAACAATCCATTAATTTGCATGATGGAGAAAACACAGGAACAATTACGAAAAACACAATGTTAAACCGATAAGGTTAAATAAAATAAAAATATCTTAAGTTAACACAACGCGTTTGAGCTTCGCGGTGGACGCCTAGAGACTGACCTTGAGACCATAATGCATCTCTTCATAACATGGCCACAAACCACAAGGAAACGGCATGCCAGATCGAAATTACGGCAAACAATTAATAAGGTTAAATTTAAACGTTAGCAGAAGGAAATGAACGGCGGAAAACAATTACATCTAAAAACTATTAATGCAAGTCGTTTTTAAAACTCGACGGATCTTAAGTAGATTTAAAAAAAAAAGACAATCCCAAGCTTGCCAAATGAAAATAAATAATAATTTAAACGTAAAACAAACTAATAAATGTGTCTCCAGAAGGTACAAAATAATAACAAACTTAATATATACAAGGAAACGTTATTAAAACGTAAAAGAAATTTTAGGCCTACAAGCCAAAACACAACAGAAGATCAACATTCATACACGGCCAAAATTGGAGCTCCCAAAATACAATAATTAGATAAATTAAATTTAAAAAACGTACCTTAAATTCTTCACAGTGGAGACACAATAATAATAAAATAATTAACACATAATTTTACGTTACTACAAGTGCTTCACAAAAAAATGGCTAGCCCGGCACATGCGTTGTTTGGGTCACAATCACAGGTCACATTTCACACGTCCACTTCACGGCGAAACGATGAAAATTCACAGCCTGAAGAGAACAGGCAATTCCTTTTTCCTTGCATACATACATTTCGTAGAGAATGGGGGGCCAAAGCCCCCATTAGCGGAGACACCTTTCACGACCAGTCGGCTAGATGTGTTTACTTCACGATGGCTAATGGACTCCACAAAATGGCGGAGAATTATTGCGTGTCAAGTGCAGAACTACCTTCATGTAAAATTTATATTGTCCAATCAGAGACTGACACATCAAACAACCATGTCATAAATAAGTACATAATTTGGCGGTATCATGAATACACTAGCATTTGTTTGATGACGAAGAATGTAATTGTCTTTCAATTATGTCATGCGTATAAAGAGTTTTATAAGACGCAGCCCACACTACCTAGTGGGGAGACAGGAACTATTTGTAATCTTTCCAAAGTCCGACAGGCGCTACCATCTCGTGTTCAAAATGGGAAGCAAGTCACCAGGCGGTCGATTCAAAACTTCAAGAACAGCATCCATCAGTAAATACATGTTTGAAAGCGTAGGGACGTGCCCTTGCACGTATCAATTATTATTAGAGTCATGATCCTATATCAGAATGCTTGTTTCGTTTGTTACAGATTTTTAACTTGCGTACGATGATGTGTGCGACAGCGTTCTACCTCTCTTTTTATCCACATTAACAAACCAGGCTCCTACGAATAATACCTTCAATACACAGACATATCAACCAAATTATAATATTATGAGTCACGAATTACTGACCACAGCATTACTTGAAAACATTGGTAATGAAGTCAATAATACATTAACGGTCTACATGGACAGACATAACCACAGCTCTATCACCTCGACATTGCTAAATTTCATACACCAGAGATGTTACACTGGTGTGCAGTTGGTAAATGGTGAGGAAGATCAGAGGTTGGAACAGTTCTCCAAGAGTAACACATATCTCGTCTTCCTTCACCAGTGCTGCATGGAGTTTTTAATCAGAGTGTTGCCCTTCTGAGTCAACTGAGTGGTTGGAATCCCCGAGGACGGTTCCTCGTGTTCATTGTCTCTCCTGTGACCAGCTGTGAATCCTCTGTGTTCCAAGTATTGTGGCGATACAAGATACTAAATGTGGTGGTCTATATATCTACCTCAGCGAGCAATGTGAGAGAACACATCAAGACATTCACCTACCATCCTTTTGGATCAGGAGGCACAATTGTTATTCACGATGTAACCCACGAAGCTGTCAATAACCTGTATGCCCGAAAGCCACTTAATATGCATGGCAATGTTATAAAACTCACAACAAGTTCCAAGTCACTTTTACCAGAAGCCCTTCACAGCAACAAATTTCAAGGACGGAGGGGAGAAGTTTTGAGATATTTTCTTTCACACATCAATGCAGTACCAACGTTTATTAGATATGATTACCCCAATGACTATAGCGCTATTCAAAATAACATGGTGGATTTTTCACTGCAATTTTTTGATACTGGATTCAATGATGTGTCTGAACCTGTCTATCCCCACTTGTTTGGGGAGCTCATATTTCTTGTGTCGAAATCCAATCGCACACCTCAATACCAGAATATAGCCCTGCCATTCGATGTATTGACTTGGACTTTCATAGTTTGTAGCATACCTTAACTAACCATTATATGGTACCTCATTCAATGTCACAACAGAACAGCTGCGAGTTTCCCAAAATCTCTTCTATACAGCTTCTCAACACTCCTTTCAGCTTCCTTACCAAATCTGCCTCGTGAGCTGTCTGAAAGACTTCTTATTATATTCTATGTGAACTTCAGTCTGATAGTGACCAACGCTTTTCAAGGAACCCTTACTAGTATTCTGAGTGCCACTAAATATGACCCTGAAATTGACACGTACGAAGCGCTGTATGATTCTGGTCTGAAAGTGGTTTATCCAGATGGTTTCTACAAGTGGATAACACCTTCATTAGATGCTAATTTCCCAAAGCTAATTGAGAGACTGTCACTGCAAATTGAAAATAGAAGCTGGAATCAATATCTGGATGATATTTCTATCTACAGAAATGTATCCTTAGCCCTTGATGACTCTTCTGTCGAAGAGGGATTGAGGAAGAAGGTGAATGGGAACTACGTGAAAAGTCTCATTCATGTAATGGAGGAAAGGGTGAATGGATTCTGTTTTGGTTTTATTACTCGTATATATTCACCTCTTACTCCAGAGCTCTCTGCGACTGTCATGCGCACTGTGGAAGTAGGACTCGACAATAAGTGGGCCGAGTTAGATCTTGAGAGAATAACCCAGAGCTCTCTGCGACTATCATGCGCACTGTGGAAGTAGGACTCGACAATAAGTGGGCCGAGTTAGATCTGGAGAGAATAACACAGACCTCTCTGCGACTGTCATGCGCACTGTGGAAGTAGGACTCGACAATAAGAGGGCCGAGTTAGATCTAGAGAGAATAACCCAGAGCTCTCTGCGACTGTCATGCGCACTGTGGAAGTAGGACTCGACAATAAGTGGGCCGAGTTAGATCTAGAGAGAATAACCCTGAGCTCTCTGCGACCGTGATGCGCACTGTGGAAGTAGGACTCTGCAATAAGTGGGCCGAGTTAAATCTAGAGAGAATAACCCAGAGCTCTCTGCGACTGTCAAGCGCACTGTGGAAGTAGGACTCTACAATAAGTGGGAAGAGTTAGATCTAGATAGAATAACTCAGAGCTCTCTGCGACCGTG
This sequence comes from Meconema thalassinum, assembly GCA_946902985.2. Lineage (NCBI taxonomy): Eukaryota > Metazoa > Arthropoda > Insecta > Orthoptera > Tettigoniidae > Meconema > Meconema thalassinum. The sequence goes on along the minus strand of OX336390.1, from coordinate 63,025,004 downwards.
ATGCGCACTGTGGAAGTAGGACTCTACAATAAGTGGGCCGAGTTAGATCTAGAGAGAATAACCCAGAGCTCTCTGCGACTGTCATGCGCACTGTGGAAGTAGGACTCGACAATAACTGGGTCGAGTTAGATCTAGATAGAATAACTCAGAGCTCACTGCGACCGTGATGCGCACTGTGGAAGTTGGACTCTACAATAAGTGGGCCGAATTAGATCTAGAGAGAATAACCCAGAGCTCTCTGCGACTGTCATGCGCACTGTGGAAGTAGGACTCTACAATAAGTGGGCCGAGTTAGATCTGGAGAGAATAACACAGAGCTCTCGGCGACTGTCATGCGCACTGTGGAAGTGGGACTCTACAATAAGTGGGCCGAGTTAGATCTGGAGAGAATAACACAGAGCTCTCTGCGACTGTGATGCGCACTGTGGAAGTGGGACTCGACAATAAGTGGGCCGAGTTAGATCTAGAGAGAATAACCCAGAGCTCTCTGCGACTGTCAAGCGCACTGTGGAAGTAGGACTCTACAATAAGTGGGCCGAGTTAGATCTAGATAGAATAACTCAGAGCTCTCTGCGACTGTGATGCGCACTGTGGAAGTAGGACTCTACAATAAGTGGGCCGAGTTAGATCTGGAGAGAATAACACAGAGCTCTCGGCGACTGTCATGCGCACTGTGGAAGTAGGACTCTACAATAAGTGGGCCGAGTTAGATCTAGAGAGAATAACACAGAGCTCTCTGCGACTGTGATGCGCACTGTGGAAGTGGGACTCTACAATAAGTGGGCCGAGTTAGATCTGGAGAGAATAACCCAGAGCTCTCTGCGACTGTGATGCGCACTGTGGAAGTAGGACTCGACAATAAGTGGGCCGAGTTAGATCTGGGGAGAATAACCCAGAGCTCTCTGTGACTGTCATGCGCACTGTGGAAGTAGGACTCTACAATAAGTGGGCCGAGTTAGATCTGGAGAGAATAACCCAGAGCTCTCTGCGACTGTGATGCGCACTGTGGAAGTGGGACCCTACAATAAGTGGGCCGAGTTAGATCTGGAGAGAATAACACAGAGCTCTCGGCGACTGTGATGCGCACTGTGGAAGTGGGACTCTACAATAAGTGGGCTGAGTTAGATCTGGAGAGAATAACCCAGAGCTCTCTGCGACTGTCATGCGCACTGTGGAAGTAGGACTCTACAATAAGTGGGCCGAGTTAGATCTAGAGAGAATAACCCAGAACTCTCTGCGACTGTGATGCGCACTGTGGAAGTGGGACTCTACAATAAGTGGGCCGAGTTAGATCTAGAGAGAATAACCATGCGCAAGCATTTAGATGCACCAAGGAAGGATCCCTCTGAACCTGAACAGTTTACACTGAATCACCTTCAGACAGCCTTCTACTTGCTGCTATTGGGACATGTTCTATCTTTGTTCAGTTTTGTGGTGGAGGTCATGACAGTGCGAACACAATGACAATCCTCTGATTAACACGGTCAAAGTTAAGAAGAGTTTTTAATATAATTTCACTTTAGTGCATTAAAAGAGTTGTCACTTTAGTGCATTAGAAGTAATATTAATGTTGTTTTACGTCCCTTTTGACTACTGTGGCTTTTGGAGACGCTGAGATGCCGGAATGTAGCCCCAAAGGGGATATTTAACGGGCCAGTTAATATACTGACAAGACTCCCTCGCATTTGCCCACCCTCAAATGCCAGCTGACTGCGCCAGGATTCGATCCTGCAACCTTGAGCACAGCAAGTGAGAACGTTACCGCCGTGCCACGCAGCCAGCCTGCGCAGAACTTCAGCATTATTTGAAATCTCGAGGAATATCCTCTCACGTTACTGGATCGATATTACCTGTTGCCGAGAAAGGTGTGGTACATAAGCCGTAAATTAATGAGCTCAGGGATTCGTGATACATTTTGTGACATTCTCATTGCTCTTCAGGTTTAGCAGGTTACATTCCGTAGAGCAAGCACGCCCTTTCACGCTACTGTTTATCACAGGGGCAGTACCAAATATAACTCAACACTGGTTGTTTTACCCTGCGTTGCCCGGGTAATGTTTAAGCCTTTATAAGTTAGTGGTCTATATACTGTATTAACCACTTACCATAAGGACAATTTATGATGATGCAGATGGTTGGATCTTACAGCGATATAAGTGTTAATATTACTGAACACTAAACAATATCTCTTTATGTCCTCGACCTAAAGTACATGAAACAATTAAAAAAACAATTAATATTAAGAAGTTTCAAAAATGGCAGGCGTAATAAAAGTATAATAAAAAATAAATAAGCTCATAAAAATTAAAGTTATAATACTTTTATATCTTTAATTTTTAGAACAATAAAACGCTAAAAAAAAGTAAAATTAACATTAAAATTATTATTATTAATTAATATTATGGTGAAACAATTAAAATTAAGAAGTTAAAAAAATATAATAAAATTATAATTAAAAATAAATCATCTTATAAAAATTAAAATCATATTCTATTCTAATCTTAATTTTAAGAACATTAAAATATTGAATAAAAGAAAAAAATAATGACTAGGAGTATTGCCCGGTTTCGCCCGTTAGATTTATATGTTTTATGGATGATAATGAATATTAATACAGAACTGCCACATTATACGTAAACTAATAGAAAAAACAAATGTAAAAATATAACTTTTTGTGGTGGTAGTGGGGGTGATACGTAGTACGGTATAGTGGACGTAATATTCAGGTCATTTTTCCGTAATGATAATTATAATAATTAATAGGGAAATAGCTATTTAGAGCCTCCCTGGCTTAGGCGGCAGCACGCCGGCCTCTCACCGCTGGGTCCGTGGTTCAAATCCCGGTCACTCCATGTGAGATCTGTGCTGGACAAAACGGAGGCAGACAGGTTTTTCTCCGGGTACTCCGGTTTTCCCTGTCAATATTTCATTCCAGCAACACTCTCCACTATCATTTCATTTCATCTGTAATTCATTTAATCATTGCCCCAGAGGAGTGCGTCAGGCCTCGGCAGCCGGCACAGTTCCTATCCCCGCCGCTCGATGGGGGCTTCATTCATTCCATTCCTGACCCGGTCGGAGACTGGAAGCAGGCTGTGGATTTTCATTTATCAATATGGAAATAGCTATTTACTAACTACATTACTGACACAATAAATGCCATTTACAAACGAATTGAAATATATGATTAGAAAGAGGAGTAAGTCAAATAAAAGACACTGGCTAGGGCCTATATCTCATTGGCTATTAGAAATGTAGCTCCTGAGGTAACAGTGTCATTCAGCGCCACATAGCTCTGAAGGATAAGGATCGGAATAAATGAAAGTAAATTTGAAAGCACCAACGCTTATTGCAGATGATCTACTCCTCAATGTACTGCACCAACACCATCGCACTTATACACAGGCATAATATTTTCATGATGATAACTGTTTTCAGGGGCCTAAGAAATCTTTTTGTACAAATTATTCCCCGTGACTGCAATTTATAAACAGCGCAAGATGCAACTCTTTTCGCAATTCTGCTCCGGAACACGGGTAGGGGCGGCGTGATACAGACCGCTTGGTCAGTCAACAATAGGCTTGTTAAAATATTCTTACAGTTACCCTACTACGTACATGAATTGTTCTAGGGCCTTTAAATGTGTTTCTCAAGATCCTTTGGTCGGTTATTCTAAATATAGTGAATGGAGAGGGTTGTCATGAATATTAAATGGACATTGTTACCAGCAGTGTTTCAAACGTTATGTAAAATTCGTTGTAATTAGGTGAAACGGTTTAGATTTGTGCCAAAGGGCCTAAATGCAGGAAATGGAGTGGTCTTTCCGAATTTTCAAGTAGACATTGTTACTCGTCGGGTTCCAAAGGGTAAATAAATAAAGTTTGGTTCAGACCGGTGAAACGGTGTAGATTTGTACTGTACCCGAATTCACTAACCAATACCTGATGAAATCCCTCGATAACAACTGAAAATATCCGGCTAAAGAACCCCCAGGTCCTACCACCAAGTAAAGGAGTAATAGGGTATGTAGTTTTCCTAACAGGTCGTATTATGAATGACCATGGCTTCAGAAGAAAATTACTAGCTCAAGAACACCAAAAACTTCTCAAAAGGGAACTATCTCAAAGGGTGGTATACCCTTTAAATACCAAGCGATGGCCTTCTTAACACGACCTCCCATCAGTTCGTTAAAATATCACGCAATGAAATTTTAAAATAAGAAAACAAACTTTATTCACAAGGAACATGACAACAATAAAAGAAAAGTGCCTGTCGTCAAAACGACCAAAAGAACAGTAACAACTGTCACAAGAAAATCCAAATATGGATAATAAACTTCACCTTCCGCTGGGGTGATCATAATAGACATAACTTGCAATGAAATGAAAAAATCTAAATACCAATCTCAGAATCATAATTAGAAATTTAAATAATAGACTGGACTTTGAATAAACATGAATTATCACACAAGAATCTTAAATATATAACATCTGGGACGATGCCCTAACGCTGTAGCATCCTTTGAATATTATGTACAATAATTTACAAAAATTCAAACAGGATTGTGTTACTGGACACTCAAATTGGTCCCAATGATGTCCTGAATCATAACATTCGCATTAGTTCGATTCATTGAAAATAATCTTTAAATATGGTTTAATTTCACAAAGCGATCAAGCTAAGTGAAATATTAATTGGCAACGGTCATGTTGCATATAATGACAAGATTGTATAAATTTGTAAAGGCTTCGATTAACAGCTGTGGTAATACCTTCGATAACATTCACAAATTATCCAATCAGTTCAGAATTAGTTAATATGAAAAAGAGACCTAGGCCTGATCCAGTAATGATCAACAGCTGACTATGCCTCTATAGACATGAAATACAGAAAAAAACACCTAGGTTTACACTACACCAAACTCCGGGTGCTAGCTAGACCATTCGTAGTCTAATAATGATTGGCACTCACTAGCCCACAAGCTCTTACTGGCTCAATCGTTTGTACCAAATTGCTTCAAGAAGCATAATACATCAAAAACATATCATAATTAAGAGTATGCAACTGTGCATCTTAATACAGGTGACCACAAAATCACAGAATGATCTGCATTACACCTTGAAATGTTACACCATTCTTCAAATAACTGTTACCAATTCTAGTTACTTTCTCAAAAGAACCTACATTCGTGCTTGAAGATAAATAACGAACCTAAAGCACGTTGTTCAAAGATATGGAATTAAAGTATTCCTTAAGCCTATCAGTCTTGCCTCACAAACGTGTACATCAAGTATACTGCTTATATTTCTTGACTTAAAGTCATTTCTCCCTGGGAATAATTCATACAAAAACTTTGATGTTTGTCAAGAATGCTTTACTCATATAACACACACAACTGCACTAACTGCAATCATTTACGTTACGTTTATAAAATACACATGTCTCAGCATGATATGCAATATTAAATTATTCTCAAATTAATGCCAAGTAGAAAGTTAAAATGATCCTTTCCCAAACTAGGATAGCCTCCAACATCTGTGAATTCAGAAATATTAATGGATGACACCTACACCATGAACGCAGGACAACTTCGCTGGTTAATCCACATACTATCCATTAGGGCAATCCATCAATAAATCCTCACGCACAAAAGCTAAGTGCTTTCCATGAAAATAATACAGAAAAGTGGATCAAATTTATCAAGGCAATGAACATCGATAAACTTCCAAGTGTCAACTCGATGCGAGGAATAACAAAGTTCCTAACTCAAAACGCTGTTTAAATAGTACATGCTAATATGTACTAGCCACTAGGAAACTGTCAATCAGTGTTTTAATACTGTTAAACCAAAATTCGATTAAAGCTATTCTTATATAAATATCTGGAGATCTTCCCCTAATAATGGTCTTCTCGGCTATAAAAATACGCATATCTAATTAAATGACTACACTGAATTTACTAATTAAGTAAAATATCAAATCTATAAAATACACAAGGGATCAACTCATTAAGTGAACAATGACCCCGGATATACATCAAGTCAGTTTCGACAGAAACATCGAACCTAAACTTGTGCATGTCCATTTATACTACTAAAAGAAAATTTGATGGCAATTGTGCTGGCTACCAAATGCTCCACTAAGCTACGATAAATGAGATGTCGATCCAGTACTTTGCGTTGCCTCTTGAAGCGTCGTAAAAGGATATAAATGACTGACTAGCCTCCACGCTGAAGTCGGACAAACCATACTTCCTCCATAGATCTCCCATTCGAACCCAGGAACGCACCGCACTCGACCAGCTGTCGGTTGACATCTCACTCCGTCACAGGTCACGCCAGGATTGTCCGCACACGCTTGTGAAATCGCATAGTTCCAGACATAGACCGACATCATGTCATAGCCCGTAATAGCATTCGCTAACAACCACTGATGTATTCCGAAAGAAAAGTCTTTTTCTTACAGGATGATACATTCCGTAAATTGTGTGCTGCATCTCGCCAGCGCCTCACATGCAGTTATCCCATTCACATTAGCCTGCCATACTGGGAACTGTTAAAAAAGTGAATGTTCCCCACTGATATCTCGAACGAAAATATGTCTCTTAAAATAAGCATATTGCACTGGACATAAAGTCTTGACGCTGGCATGTGATATATTCAAGAATGCACATTAGCACGTGAAAGTTTCCACACTAATATCAAGTAATGGTGGCTTGGATCGTGAACACAGCTGGACATGGAAAAATCAGTCCGCGTGCCAACTATACAATATTCCGTCTCTCCCAATTCGACACAATGCAAATGGATTTTACTGAAAGTTTCAATTCCATTGCTGAATTGTAACTGCATTAAACAATGTCACACGTTATAAGTTCACTCGTGAATACACAATATTCTGACCGGCGAAAGTGTAACTCGCTTCACGGTGGGACATAGTGGGGTATTCTTTGGAATACACGGTCAGTTAGCTTCTGCTGTTCTTTGATCTATTTGTTTCATTTAATTTTTTCCCCTGTTCGCAGACACCAACAGTGATTCCTTACGATATATTTTTTCCGTGTCCTTGTTTATGATTTTTGTAAATCTGTTCTAGATATATATCTTCCATGAACAACCTAGCGACACTAAGCAGCTAACCACTGAAGTTCCTCAACATCTCCAAGGTCAAGAGGACTTCCTCACTAATCTACTAGGCGTCGTCATTGTCGCCAGCTAACATCTCCATGAAGACTGATTCCTGAAGAAAGTTCGCATCTATGAAGATTTTTTTATTTTTGTAATGTTGGTTATTATGATTATGTCTAATAAACCCACTCCTTTTTGCTTCCCCTACCACCCCTCGCTGACCTTCCTCTGCCGTGGGAGTTGAAGGGTAAGACTAGCAGACAATGGATACCTGAGGCAGGCCGTCAGAACACTGATCCTTCCAAGAATGTGGGAAGGGGAGACGGAACAGTAGCAAGGGAATCCCAGCGCGCGACCAGCAGGGGCGAGAAGAGTGAAGAAAATAAGGAGTCACAGCGGAACTTTACCGTATCCGTGAGGCGGATTGGGATTGGAGAAAAAATCATACGTCCCATGTCGTTTTTTTTCCCGTGCTAGAGGATAATGTGACATTTATGCATTTGTGATAGCATAAATTTCACTTGTTATTTTGATATAATTTTGTTCATGTTGGAACTGGAAGAAGAAAAGCGTTGCTTGCAGACCAGAGTAGTAACAAAGAGGCTACTCGTACGTGCTCATTGGAAACTTTCACCGCGCGCTGACAATAGAGAGGAACGCAAGGATCAACATCTGGAGTCCAGACATCGAGGAACAAGGAAAATATGTCGTTGAACTCGGTAAGGAGAGGCCTGAGTTTTAACGACGAGTCTACCAGATAAGCTCCGCCCACTTGAAAGAAATTAGAACAGCAATTAAATGTCAGGAACGCAAGTTATATCATCATGAAGAGGACGATCCCAGCCTCTCAAAAGTATTTTTGAAATTTAAATTATGCCAAAGTGTGATCCCGTTCTGAAGTAAAAGCAAAACGAGGGCTGGATTTGAAACAACCAATCGCAGCCGAGGACACGAGACGCGGTCAAATCCCGCGTAAATTGATGAACAATGTGCCAATTTACGGAGCTAATTATCTGAGAATCTAACAATCCAATTTTGAAATAGTAAGGAGCACTGAGACACTGAAAACGAAAGCATTTAAATGAGCTTCTTTGCATATCTGGGCGGATGATATTATAGAATAAAATTTTGGAGGCTCCCCACTCTTGCGGATTTCTTCGCGAAACATACAGTATAAATAATAGCTGGACCTGTAGTGAAATAATTTTAGACATTGCAGGAGGCGTGAGGCCTTGCCCAAGACGGTCAGGAATTGCCGCAATTTTATAAGTCCAATCAGTCGACTTAACGCAGTTAACAATCATAATTATTCGCAACACGAAGCGGAACAGTGTTACGCGAAGTGCATACTGTAATCAGTGAAAAACGGGAAATAAGTTATAAATTGCCATCCGGGCTATACGCGATGTCAGTGAGGCAGGAAGTTATGAACTGTCGGCCGAATTGAGTAGGTTGACATAATAACTTAGAAGTTAGGAGCTCCATACACGAACCGTGCATTGTTCTTTAAAAGCAAAGTCACAGCGGGCCTTTGTTTTTGGTGATTTAACCGTGTGTAAAATCATCCTCCTTCTTCAAGATGACGCTGAAGAGTCGTAAGAGTGAACTCCTGGAACTAAAATACATCATGGCATATGTGAGATAAGTAGAATCAGCATGGGGCTTGCACGCTTAAAGCTACCCATCCTGGGAATAGGATACGTTTTCTCCATTATGAGCAATTATAATACAATAGGTAATTTTCGGGCACAGCAGGCAATAGTTTGCAAGTTTGTATATATTTTAATGGTGATTTTATTTATATTTTTTTAGAAGATAGGATTTTGACATGGTCATCAAATTTTGTGTTATTTTTGTTTCTCTGAGGGTTTCATTAATGATGTTTCGAATGCACAGTAAAGGGATACGGGGTGTGAGTGTTTGAGCATGACCCGCAAAGTTTAAAACCATGTATGGGGGAAAATAGCCAGACATTGAGACAAGCCAGTGGTGATGCAGCCATATTATGCACAACTCGTAAGTAAGGTACTGATGACCAAACCCAAGATAAGAAGGTAATGCCTAGGTGACAGTCTAAATTTCAGAGGAGAGTGAGAATGACCCTGGGTTGAGTTGAAATAAGCGGAGGTTTCAGTTCCCGTAGTCTACGATGATATAAGATGGTAAGTTAATAAAAAGCGGAGGTTTCAGTTCCCGCAGTCTACGATGATATAAGATGGTAAGTTAATAAAAGCGGAGGTTTCAGTTCCCGCAGTCTACGATGATATAAGATGGTAAGTTAATAAAAGCGGAGGTTTCAGTTCCCGCAGTCTACGATGATATAAGATGGTAAGTTAATAAAAGCGGAGGTTTCAGTTCCCGTAGTCTACGATGATATAAGATGGTAAGTTAATAAAAAGCGGAGGTTTCAGTTCCCGTAGTCTACGATGATATAAGATGGTAAGTTAATAAAAAGCGGAGGTTTCAGTTCCCGCAGTCTACGATGATATAAGATGGTAAGTTAATAAAAGCGGAGGTTTCAGTTCCCGTAGTCTACGATGATATAAGATGGTAAGTTAATAAAAAGCGGAGGTTTCAGTTCCCGTAGTCTACGATGATATAAGATGGTAAGTTAATAAAAAGCGGAGGTTTCAGTTCCCGTAGTCTACGATGATATAAGATGGTAAGTTAATAAAAGCGGAGGTTTCAGTTCCCGCAGTCTACGATGATATAAGTTGGTAAGTTAATAAAAGCGGAGGTTTCAGTTCCCGCAGTCTACGATGATATAAGATGGTAAGTTAATAAAAGCGGAGGTTTCAGTTCCCGCAGTCTACGATGATATAAGATGGTAAGTTAATAAAAGCGGAGGTTTCAGTTCCCGCAGTCTACGATGATATAAGATGGTAAGTTAATAAAAGCGGAGGTTTCAGTTCCCGCAGTCTACGATGATATAAGTTGGTAAGTTAATAAAAAAGCGGAGGTTTCAGTTCCCGTAGTCTACGATGATATAAGTTGGTAAATTAATAAAAGCGGAGGTTTCAGTTCCCGCAGTCTACGATGATATAAGATGGTAAATTAATAAAAGCGGAGGTTTCAGTTCCCGCAGTCTACGATGATATAAAATGGTAATAATCGGTAAATAATGATTGAATTCATTGTGTGATGAGAGTACGTGATGGCTCCGTCAGAAAGGAAACTGTACAACTCATGCCCAGGGCGGTCAAGTAGGGAAGCAGGTATACAGGACTTTGGCCGACTCTCTGGGTCTTGGGGGGTGAGGCGAAGGTCGTTGCCCACCAGGTGGGTGTGTTGTGAAATGAGAACGGCTGTGCGATGTCAGGTAGACCACGTGATGAGTGGTGTTGCTTATCTTTGTAGAGGGAAGGAGTTTGCACTTTCCGGGGTTCTTTTGTTTCCCTGCCGCTTCAGAAGCGATGTAAAGTAATATTATTGTCATTTTAGTGCATTCATTGTAATTAATGAGTATTTAATTCACGGGGCGCAGGCCACCGCGTTGTTCGTTTATTTGATGACTCATGTGTTTTTTTTTTACTTGTATTTGATTACCTTAGCTTGGCAGAGCTATGGCTCTGAGTTGAGTTAAATGTTTTTGTAAGATAAAAATTGATACACGCACTGCCTGCGACCGAAAAAATAAAACTATGCCTTCATTTTCGGACTCTTGAGAGGAAGAAAATGATTGCAAGAGAGAGCTTGTCCGAAACCCTAAACCCACTATAATTGTAAAATAATAGTGCGCTATTGTTTGATAGAATGGCTGGACTTTTTAGGCCACAGTTTGAATTAAGTCTGTTGACATATTGGAACTTAGAGCAGTGGCCTGCTATTAGACTTTTCTTTCCTGGTTTCAGCCAGTGTGATTAGAGATTTTATTTTTGAGCAGATCTTTAGGATCTTTAGTTTGTGTTTATAAAGTAATATTAAGGGAGTTGTTGTTTTGTTGTCTGTGAACGGGAGTAAGAGGGAAGATGTGCTTTTCCTGAATAAATAATTTCTATTAGGATTCTTCTGTCATATTGATTTTAGTTGTAAGCTTCCTGCGATCCGTCATAAAAATCCCCAGGATGTATAGTTAAGTAGAGCCCCCGAACAGTCCATTACCCCGATGATAGAGTCAGCATTCTGGAAGACCTTAAAGGGTACAATACAGACAGCGCAACCTCATGATACATATTCAAGACCTTTCTCCGTACAACAAGGTTTCACTTCATAATGGAAAGGCAGCAGGTTTAGATGGTATTCACCCAGAATTATTAAAGAAGTGTAGCCCGGCTGCGAAACAATGGTTAGCACTGTTTTTCAGCAGAATACTGGAAATAGGAAAGTTACCCTCAATATTTAAGAAGACTAAAATCATTGCACTCTTAAGCCAGGAAAAGATCCCAAATTACCTCAAAGGTATCAGAAAATAGCCTTGCTGTTACATACAAACTTCTAGAAAGATTGATCCTGAATAGAGTAGCTCCAACAATAGAAGCTATACTTCCAGTCGAACAAGCGGGATTCCATCCTGGCCGTGATTGCAGTGACCAAGTCCTTTTCCTTACCACCTATGTGGAAGTAGGTTTCGAGATGAGGTTGAAGAGCGTCTATTTGTTTCTAGATCTCACTGCAGCATATGACACTGTGTGGAAGGAAGGTCTTTTACTAAAACTGTTCAAGGCTGTTCCTTCTCTGAAGATAATAAAGTTGATAGATAATCTGCTAAGTAACAGAATGTTACAAGTTTACTCTGAGAACAACAGAAGTAGTTTCCGCAAACTGAACAATGGTTTGCCACAAGGTTCGGTTCTCTCCAGTTCTGTTTAATTTGTACACTCATGATCTGCCTAAAACAGTGTCCCGTAAATTCATATATGCAGATGATATCAACCTCACAGTTCAGCGCACCAATTTTGCAGATGCTGAGAAAATTCTAACTCAAGATCTTCTAGTTCTGGATGACTACTTTAGGAAATGGCACTTACAGCCCAATCCTAGCAAAAGTGAAGTAACCGCTGGACAATAGATACGCAAATTATCAGCCCTGAATCTAATTTAGAGGCAAAGCACTACCGTACAATGATGCCCCTACATATTTGGGAATGACTGTAGATAGAACCCTAACATACAGAGCCCACTTAGGTAAATCTGCTGCGAAACTGAAGAGCCGCAATAACCTTCTTCAGCGCCTAGCTGGAACATCATGGGGGGCAGATGCCAACACACTACGTACGGCTGCTTTAGCACTTGTCTATTCTTCAGCAGAGTACTGCTCTTCGGTATGGATTAAAACCCACCATACTCATCTGGTGGATGTTCAGCTCCATCACAGTATGGTTATAGTTACTGGAACATTGCTTTCCACTCCAGTTCGGTGGCTCCCAGTGTTGAGCAACATACCACCTCCTCACATCACAAGACACAAACATCTTGTTCATCTGTGGTCAAGAATGCTCAAGAACAAAACACTCCCAATTCATGAGGATGTGAGTCAACTAGGATCATCCAGGATGAAGTACCGCAAACCTGCATGTAAAACTGCATTGGAACTGATAACCGATCTTAAAGACACCTGGCGGAATGAGTGGACTTGTTCCCCACCACATGACATTATAAAAATCGCAAATCCAGCTGTGAAAATAAATGGTTTCACTTTGCCAAGGAATGTTTGGTGTATACTTAACCGAATCAGAAGTGTCTTAGGAAGAACCGCTTCGGTTCTTTATAAATGGGGTTGGATAGATTCACCACACTGTGATTGTGCTGACATCCCACAATCAATGAAACACATAGTGGTGGATTGTCCTCTTCGTGGCTTCCCTGGTAGTTTGGAGGACCTGCACTCTGCTACTCCAGAGGCGGTGTGTTGGCTCAACGGATTAGAAGTAAAAGTGTAACTTTCAGTGTGAGCATACTGTGTCTGTTTTTGTTGGAACTGTATTCTGTATTCTTCCCCAGTGTTGTGTAGCAACATACGCCAAATAAATTATTTAAAAAACACCTTCCATTTTCATTCGCCTTCCATCATTCATTCCTCTCTGACGTTGGCATCGAGAAGGGCCTGTGTCCGTAAAACTGGCACTACATTGATGTTCAGCGTGTCCCATCCCCCCCCCGTTATGGTAGGTTGGTTCCTTAGTTTAGGTGCTACGACAACGCTGTCATGTCACCCCGTGTACTTTGTGTGTGTGTATTTGTCTGATAACTGGTGTCAATTGTGATGGCTGTATTAGTGTGTCTTACCTGTGATTCAGGTAAGGACTACAGACGATCAATTTTTCAAGTAGCTCCTACTTTTGCTACCACATGCTAACGTTCATGACACATAGCTGCGGACTTGGCTACTAGATATCTTCGCAGCCATCACCTGGCTGGGAACGTTGGAACTATTATAGCGTTATTAAACTAACCTGCAAATTTTAGCTTCATAAATTGTAGTTAGTGGAAGGTTCTTCTTAGAGCTGTCGATTTAATCGGTTAACCGACTAATCTAAAATTACGATTGACCGATCAGTGTGCTTTAGTCGACTAATCGAATCGATTAGAATAGTAGTGTGGTGTAGGAAAAATAACTGTTTTACGTAGCACAAAACCTGCGTATTGTATTAATATTTGCCAGTTGGCGCGCTAGCGTCAGCTATTGGAAGATTGACAGGTCTTTAAAGTTAGCTGATTCTCTTGCCTTTGCTTCAGAAAGATAACAGCGATAATATCTCCTTATTTGCTTTCTTCTAAACTGAGGGACCTGCCTATCGCTTTTACAAACGATAGGAGACAGGCTATTATTTTGGTATTACTGAAGTCGACAAGTCATTGGTGGAACTAGAAGATGACTTCGCAGTCCCTCTGCAATGGTGGAAAATACATTCAGTCCAACTTCCACATCTAATAAGGCAGAGCGAAATAATGCTTAGAATTCCGGCTACTTCAGTTCCGAGTGAGAGAGTGTTCAGTGACACTGGAAATATTGTTGATAAGAGAGGGCAGCCCTTAGATCTAATCATGTCAACTTACTGACATGTCTGAAGTCCTGGAGCAGAGAAGTATGACTGTAGGTAACTGCTAAATTCTACTTCAAACTCTTGTGTCACTAAACAATCAATATTGAAATATATTTTAAATAATATTATTAACTTAATAGCTTTTGAATTTATTTAGTTTTTACTTGAACGCCACCAGTACAATTAAAATTTAAAATTATATCTTCCTCATTGCAAATGGGATTGTGAACATTTTGAAATATAGGTTTCTTCTTCTCCATCGGAACTGTGCGAAACCGACTACACTTCGATTTATCGACGGATTAACCGATTAAAGACATTCGAGTAACGGATCAAAATCGATCGACAGCTTTATTTTTCATGCCATAAATCTATGACATGGGATCGCCGGCTTTTCTTACTCTCCGAAGGAAGGCATACTGAGGGATTTTAACGCTCTTAAGAAATCCGACGACTTCGGCCGGGTTTTAAACCGCGATCTTGGGCATAGAAACTCAGCATGCTACCAACTACTCCATCGAAGCCGCCTTATCTCCCTCTGAGGACGGAACAATGGAATAAGAAAAATATACTGGCTGCAATTCTTGTATTTACTACCTTGCACATTAAATACACTTGGAAAATAAAGAATAAAATATACATTTTGGTGATAATTTGGAAATTTCTTGGTTTGGTTAATATGTTACTGAGATTTTATTTTACGAAATTACCTGGAATGGTTTTGATCTCTATAGCATACCCATACTTCTCGAACAGGGTTCACCACTGAAATGGTCTAAACGTTCGTCAAACTCGTAAGAGAATAATGACATTAAACTGTGAAATAGTTTATATAATGGGCTATTTTCCCACATTGGCAAAAACAAAGCAAACTTTATTAGAGAAATAAAGTTCTGAATCACTGAGCACTGTTTCTCAATTAAGAGATAAAATATGGCATTTCAACACATTCTGTGCCCTAGTGATGACCTGGTGAGTTATGATTCAAAGTGAAGTTCTCTCACACAATATTGGTTTGTGGTGTACAGCACTGTGGTAAATTCACCCTTTCTTGCAATAAATAGCAAGATCTACTGTAACAAGAGCGGAGAGATGTGAGGGAAGGTTAGAAGCTGTGCACATGTTCAAGTGTTTAAGTATCAACTTGGCGTCTTTGTTACACTAGGCCCGGATTACATTCAAAACGCGGGTTCAAGTTCATAAAGTTAAGTATGTTCATCAGAGGATTCTAACCGTAACAAATCCGAAGCCAGAGATTTTTTTTTTCGTGTAGCCTCCAGAGAGGCCGAGTGCAGGTCTTTCAAGTCGACGCCCGTGGGCGACCTGCGCGTCAGAATAAGAGATGGAATGGATGAAGATGAATTAAATTGGGCAAGGATGTGGAAGGAAGCGACCGTGGCCTGTCAGAAGGTACCGTCCCAGCATTTGCCTGGTGTTGAAAATGGGAAACCACGGAAAACCATTTCAAGGACAGCCGACGGTGGGGCTCGAACCCACGCGTCTACCGAGTCAGCAGAGAACTTGGCCCCATGACCTAAGGCTGCGCTTTAGCCAGCGCAGCCACTACTGTCGGTAAGACAGAGATGATATCCCATAGTAGAGGCAAATAGAATGCTGTCTGCAGATGATCCAGCGTGGACTGCTCAGGGCCAGGAGATTCCTTTTGTTGTGTGTCCAATAACCTTTGCTTAGTCTGCCTCTCCAATTCTAATTCACTCCACTTGAAATAGAGTCCTACTTCCCTTGTGTGCATGACTGTCTTAGAGAGAACTGCAGTAAAAGGAGAATACGCTGGAGTAGTCTAATATAACTGTAGTAGAAACCACCAATATTCTGCTTCATTACATGGATTGAACTTTTGACTTCATTGGCATTCTCCTTAGCCCTAATCTCCATATCAGCCCAAACGGAGTCAAGGGCTATGGATACATTTTTGTGGAGGTAAACATCGTCCACATTCTTGCTCCAACTTTTGGTTTGGTTTCGCACAGACAGTCTATCAATTAACTCTGGGCAATGGACATTCATTGACGGTCCAATTCTTGTTATATGCGGTTATACAAACCACTTGGAGTCCAGATTCATAGAGCGCTTCGTAGGAGTCAATTTCAGGGTAATATTTAGTAATGTTCAGTAAACTCGTAAGACTGCCTTGAAACGCATTGGTCACTGTAAGACAGAATATTACATAGAATATTATGAGAAGTTTTCCAGACAGCATATGTGGAAACGTTTGTAAGGAACATGTAGAAATTAAAGAGAAGGTGTAGAAAATATTGGTGAGGAAACTTGAAGGTGTTTGGTTGAGACGCTGAACAATATACCACGAAATGGCAATTAGTGGTATGCTACCTTTTTTTTCGCTATCGTTTTACCCTCCAGGGTTGGCTTTTCCCACGGACTAAGCGAGGGATCCCACCTCTACCGCCACTGAGGGCAGTGTCCTGGAGCTTGAGACTCTAAGTCAGGGATACAACTGGGGTGTGTGACCAGCACTACGCCCAGGCGGCCTCACCTGCAAAGCGAAGAGGGGGCCTGATGAAGGGATGGGAAGAGTGGTTCGGTTAGGCAAGGAAGTGGGAAGGAGGTGGCCGTGGCCTTACAGTAGGAACCCTCCCGGCATTTGCCCGAAGACGAAGTGGGAAACCTCGGAAAATCACTTCGAGGATAGCTGAGGTGGGAATCGAACCCCCTCTACTCATTTGGGCCACCCGAGGCTGAGTAGACCCCATTCCAGTCCTAATAACCCTTTTCAAATTTCGTGGCAGAGCCGGGAATCGAACCCAGGACCTTCGGAGCGGCAGCTAACTATGCTAACCGCTACGCTATGGAGGCGACGCGGTATGCTACATAACACAAAAGTCCAAGTCAATTGGTCGAAGGACAAGAAAAAGTTCCGGTATTGAGGTATACGCTCGGATTTAGGCACAAGAAGTACTAAGGTGTCAAAGTCGTGTGGATAAATGGATTCTGACTGAGTACTAATTAAGGGTCCATATAAGAAGAGCGAAATATCAACCAAACCTCTAAAGACTGCTACGTATTCATGAACTCTGTGTCTAATAGGCAATGGAGTCACGTAAATGTAGGAAATAAAAACTCTTAGAACTCTTCTTGAAGCCCCTGAAACTTTACACCTTGAGATGTCTCTTTGTCTGCAGGTCTTGAGTAAGCAGCAAATTTCACCGCCTTACCGTGCACATTGAAAGGTTTACTAGGGAGTAGAATAGTTGTATTTTCATTCGATACATCATGTACAACAAACACTCCCCCATTTCCAAAAGGATTGTAGGCGAATATCTTGACGTGTTCCTTCTCAACGCTCGTTAAGATAGATATAGAGACCACTACGTTCAGTATATTGTATCGCCACAATACTTGAAACACAGAGGACTCACAACTGTCCATAACAGAGGTAATGAACACGAGGAACCTTCCCCGCGGGTTCCAAACACTCAGTTGCTTCAGATTAACAAGGTCGCTGGAACATTGGTGAAGGAAGAGGAGATATGAGTTACTCTTGGAGAACTGTTCTTTTTAACAACAAATTGTATATCCGCCTTAGTCAATACATAAGGCGGATATACAATTTGTTGTTAAAACAATTTAGTACGTCAATACGGAACCATCATGGAAACTAGTTTAAATAATAGAACTGTTCCTTTGCCAGCAATTCCTCACCGCTTACCAGCTGTACACCGGTGTAACATCGCTGGTGTATAAGGTGTAGTAATGTTGAGGAGACAGTATTGAGATTATATCTGTCCACGTACACCGTAAACACGTTACCTACTTCATAGTTGTTATAGTCAGTCAGTAATGCAGAGGTTAGCAGCGAGTAATCCATGACATCATATCCTGGTGGATATTCATTTGGTTCGAAGATACTGTTTGTTGAAGCCTGACATATCAATGTAACAAACAGGACACTGAGAGTTCCAAAACGCATCCTAATGTTCAGTAAATCTGTAACAAACGATTGAAAGGTTATGGTTAGTATCCAGTACCTATCTAGCACAGAATATGTCAGAGTTCAATTTGATATGTTGTACAGGGACCTGCCAAATGATTGGTTCCAAAAATTCTATATATTGAGTATTTTAGCAAATGCTTTTATCAGCGTAGCATTCTACTTCTTAAAATTACGTATGAAGAGTACGGTATGCGAGGCGTTTGACTAAAATCCTTAACCTGCATTTGGCAGAGAAGCATTGTTTTACCAATATAAATGAGGTACTGTCCCCGTATATTCTATAGGCGGTCTGTTGGATATCCGAAGCGGCAGCTGGATTCGTAGACCCTGACACCTCCGGCGCAAAATACTAGTCAAGGATCTACCTCCAAAGTGTCCCTCGCGAATATACGTGGCGGAAATTACAATACAACTGTGAATTACATGAAAAATACATTTAGCTCGCGGTAAAACACCTACCTTATTCTCGGGAATCTCGTGGTCAACCTCTCTGGACCTAGTTGCATCTCCTTATATCTAAAATAATTCATGACGACACGGCTTCTAATAAAACTAAACGATTTAATAACAAAATGTAAACTAGGGCTAAACATTCACACAACAAAATAAAATGCACACTCCCGTTCGCTCATCTCTACACTCACGCCACTGACAAAACTGCGTTCTATGAACTTAATGACAAAATTTGGTGTAGCTTGTGTCCATACATGAAGCTGTACAATGGTTACACACCTCTGTGTATTTACATTCTTCTGGCACGCTCCCAAGCACATATGGGCGCTCGGCGCACGCGACCCTCGCCACGTGTCCGATGAAATAACATTCACCGCTACATTCCCAGTCTGGCTGGTTTAAAAAAGAAAGAGCGCGAGCCGTGTGGTTCGCAACATCTCTCCCCATTTGTGCGGCCTGGCCGAGCAATGGCCTTGGCTAGAAACGAAATTAAAGAAGTCCTCGCTATTCCCGCCTGGTCCACAAATGTGCTCTCCATAACAATAAAAGCTGTGTTACAATGAAACAGATTCACGTCAGACAAATACGTGAACTGTACTCAAATCCTACATGCTACTGGCATAAAACTTCTACACACACTCTCATTCATACTCTCGCATTGTGACGTCCCAATGGAGTTCATTTCATTCGCACTAAACAAGAAACAAACCACATACTCATTCATACTCTAACCTCTACGTTAAACAAACTATAAACTTCCTATTCCTAACATGTTATACACTCAATTGGCAAATAATAAAGGTTAACACTAAATGAATTTATAATGACGCTCATAGCATCAGCTGTAGTCCTTTCAAAGTAATAGCGTCTCAATACACTCGAGCCTGCGCTCGGATCTAGCAGTTATGTAAAATACAGTGAACTGTGATCCTTAAAATCTTCTACATCACCAGAAATAACCACCACCAGTCTCTCCTATCTGATCTGGGGTCAAAATAGTTTAAATACATTCGACCACTTAAGGTGAAACATATGTTGTTCCATGTTTAGGTTTAATAATCTCGATAAATGTATAGCTTAACAGCTGTCATCATCAATTGCCTGTTCCAATTTCAACCGTGACCCTTCCTGTCCTCTCTAAATCCCAGGTCGTGTATAACAAAATAAGCAGTACTCTCTACTCACCCTTTAATGCCTTGCCAATCCTAGTCATGCCCACGCACTGTACTATAAAATGGGGAACACAACTTCGCAATAATCTCGTATGCCAACTACATACGGAAATACATCAAAAACCACTATCAAAGGGTTATCAACTCCACTTCTTTCAACCTGGAATTCCTTACAAAAGGGCATAATTTCTCAGCGTTGTCACCACAATCGCTGGTCTCATGAACAATAACAACAATTGTTAAATTATTAATTTATACAGCTTAACGACCTCTGGAATTCACGATACTGACCTCCTCACTTAATACTCTTGAAACGATACTCTGATAAGTATAAACTGTCGTGCATACATTTAATAAAAATACTGCAACTCATCTTCACACATCTGGGTTCGACTTTAATCGAGGAAGGAATATTATATCTACAACGTGACATGATATTACTCCTCGTAAATATTTAATCACAACATCATATCTATGTGTTTGTGTCCAACAAGAATCTATCACGACGAGGATATCGAACGATAACTACCCTAACGTCGGATAATAATTAATCTTCCAAGAAGATTCAAGCTTCCAATAAATTAAATGACTGAAAGTTCAAAGCTTTCTTCAATAAAAACATACAGTTAGTCATATTCGTATTCTCTTCATTCAGAACGAATGTCCATGAGTTCTGACGATAATAATCGTGTCCACGTTAAATGTTTCTTTTCCACAATGTGACATGATATTTCACAATACATCACTACCAAGATCTTCTTTCTTGACGTTTCTTCTCGACGGATAAAATGCCCAAATTAAACTAATAAAAATTAATTTAATGGGTAACATAGACGAAAATGTCTATCACCTGCATTCAGAATGAATACAAAAATGTCGAAAATAAAATACTGTTCCTTAAAGGAAATGACCAAAGCTTTTTCCTCGAAGAAGTCAATAATCTCAGTTCAGAAACTGGATTCCTAACAAACTAAGTTAATAGCGTCACAAGACGATCACTATAATAAATTTCGAAGAATAAAAATGCTATACATGGAGTACATAAATACTGTATCGAAATATGGATAAAGGATTTGCTCAGAAAATGTCACTACAAGCTCTAACTACAAGGTTAGTGAACACTGCTACCTGGTCTCGAAGTCTAGAAGATCAAGATAGAGTATAACAAAATACTCGGATGTTACATATCCCAAAGTTCTGGTCTGGATCCTAGCTCGTCTCCACGAACTCGTGACCTCAGGAAAGGAACGAATTCCCCCACTGGAAACAGCAAGCTCCGACCGGAATCGAACTGCGGGCCTCCAATCATCATCTTCCTTGTGACCGGGATAACCCTCGACCTCTTGATAATCTTGATGTTTCTTCTATCTCCGTCACAGCACAGTCTCATCATAACAGTGAGTAGCGTCGAAAGTTCTGCTTTCCACTTCAAAAGGCATTTGAAGAGAAAGTCTTGGACCTCACTCTTATAACGAACGTTCATGTAGATGGAATCTAAACATCGTTCTGTAGTCTCTGATGTTAATGTTGAGCTCATGTTTGACAAGAATACACTAGAATAGAGTTGTGCATCAGGTCTCATGATCGCTCACTAAGAAGACATTCACGAACAGTCTCCTCTAACGAAGCTCCATCGTTGACTGTATTGCTTGTATATGCTTATACTCCTGGCGCACATAATAATTTAGTCCATAATAATCTTCATAATACTAGACTGAATATTGTTCTTCACTATGGAATACATCTCCATCCTAAGTGTTGTAATACAGTTCCACACAAGCAATATTAATATGCACTTGTACTCACTCGTGGCTGTTGCCTGAGCTGCAGTCGCTCGGACAAAGTGCCTTATCGCGCTGGAAAGAAACACTTTTCTCGCGCTACAGAAAACTGCTTATAATTGCTGAAATACTTCTCTCAAACTTCTGAAAGTTCGTAATATACAATATCTGCTAGTCAGCTACAATATCTTGTTGAAATAAAATCTCTGATGCCGATCAGACCGAAGTGATTGCGGTACATGTGAACCTTGAAACTTCACCTAGATTCAAGGCGCGGTCGTCTCCTAGTTCCTTCCTTGCTTAAGCCTTGACTCCACGAGTCACCTTCTACAAGACCGGTGAAACACTCGGAACACCTTTCTCTTCCAATCGCACACGTCTGACCTCTTCGACGTTCAGATACACAAGAGCCCCGGTGCTTGGCGTCTCCCCTCCAAGTCTACCGATTCTAGTTCAAGTTCCCTCTCGAATTCGCGCGGGCTCTAGCAAATCGCTTATTCCTTCCAATAGCGACCTGCTATTGATTTATAAAATATTTCCAATATTTTATTATCATATTCTTCTCTTTTCCAATATATAAATTCACTCTCAAAGGGCTTAAATGAATTAAATATCCATAAAAATGTAGTTGCTGGAACTCCCCTCTTCTCTAAAACTTCTTCCTATTGGCTGTAAGCTCATATCCAATGGGATAATTTATAACAATATTTAAACAAATCCTGGGAATATTCGCTGTTGCAATGTCGATTCCAAGCTTCTAGAAACTTCAATTGCGCAATACAATCACGTGACGGGATTTCCCTCCTTGATCGACGTTGCCTCACGACTGGTTTCTGCCAAGTTCCAGCCATCATATTCCGTGGTTAAATTTTTGCTTCAAAAAAATTTAATATTCCCATTTTCATCCCTTATAATTCATTTTACGGGGGCAGTACCAGACGATTTTGCCACTTTCCCCCGTTTCCAATTGCCTGGGCAACCATTTATAAATAGCATACTGCTCTTTCTTTATACGTATGAATATTAAGCTTTTTAGAAACTACATTTTCAAAATTAATTTCAATATGTTCCACACGCATCACATTTTGCCTTAAGGTAAAAGATCCATCTTAAGAGGAATACAATATCAATATTCCTTCAATTGTTGAACATGCTACAACTTTTGTTGGGTACAAATGATACTCATAACAGAGTAATGGCATGCTTGTGGCAACCAAAAGCAAGTTTTATAATGTCAAAATTCTTATCATAAGAGTACTTCAGAAAATTTTCAATATTAGCCATTTTTTATCGTGTATCATCGTTTCCCTTACATCTCCCAAGTTTATATGAAATGCCCTACTATTGTTTTTTGAAGGTTGGTATTACATCTGCACCTACAAAATGTACCTCAATCACTAACAGAAACTGTAAATTTAGTACTTTTATTGCATTTGAATTCAGAGGAGCTGAAAATAGAATAAATACGGTGTTCAAAAACAAAACTATAAATCCCAATGACCTGAATGAGGTTATTCTCTCTTTTCTATCTGACCCCCAATTTATCCGTCAAGCCTCTTTTATTCATTGACAGACACTCCATTTGAAGAATATTTTACTGACCAGATTGTAAAGTATCCATTTCCAATCTAAGTTTTGCTGTTTTCATTTATTTATTTAGCCTATTTATTTCATCACCATAATCGATTTTGGCCAACTAAGGACCACGTGCAGTAAATAACCCCTCGTGATTTCCGTTTCCTTTGGCGCCAGCATTCCTCCATTCTCTTGCTCACAGCTTCTTTCTTTTCAGCTGTCCAATGTTCTTTCTTCTTGGTCGCTCTTTCTGGCTCTAGGAATCCCTCAGAGGTGTGTATCTTATTTGTGAAAGTGGTTGGAAGCCTTGATCACTGATGGTCATTTCATGTAGATCCTTCTTGGTATTAGCAAACCATTTTTCATAAGAATTGCCTTTTCTATTAGGCTTGTTGAAGTGGTTAAAATTTTTCTTAGTGAGACTGTCGTGAGGCATTCTTGAAACATGTCCAAAGAATTTAACCCTTCGTTTTCGTATGGTACCTGAGATTCTGCTCCATGTTTTATGGTCTGATTTTTTGTACGTAATCGCTATGTGTCAGCACATTTATTTATTTGTTTATTTATTCATTTTTGAAATTGGGTGAATCTTCGCATAGTGTTAGGATCGTCCATGTTGAAAGAGGGGATGTTTTGAAGATTTACATGAAGCTGTAATAGGATATCCCTCTTCGGAATTCTACCTGTTCGGCTGATTGTCAACATCTCGGGTGGACTTGACTAAAGGAGGAGGGATTACCTACCCCTTGGATTACTGGATAGTCGAAGGGAACTTTGAAGGATATTTCACAAAATAACCATTTCCAATCTACGTTTGACTGTTGTTATTTTCAGAGACGACTCATTGGTACTGCATGAAATAAAAGAGCTCTCCGATCGTATTAAAGAAAATGAAAATCCGCTGCTTGCTTCTAGTTTACCGACCGGGTCAGGGAATGGAATGATGAACCCCCATCTAGTGGCGAGGATATGAATTGTGCCGGCTGCCTGTTGCACTCCCCTGGGGCAATGATTAAATGAATGACAGATGAAATGAAATGTCAGTGGAGAGTGTTGCTGGAATTAAATTTGTGACAGGGAAAACCGGAGTACCTGGAGAAAAACTGTCTGCCTCCACTTTGTCCAGCACAAATCTCATATGGAGTGACCGGGATGTGAACCACGGAGCCAGCGGTGAGAGGCCAGCGTGCAGCCGCCTAAGCCACGGAGGCCTCCGAACGTTTTAAAGAAAAATTAAAAAACATTCACCCTCATATTTTGTATGTCCCATTCTCTTGAACGTACTAAACCTATAAATAAATTTTCACTAGAAGTCTGTGCTCGGCCCGAAAAGGAACAGTTTCCTTTAGTGTATAAATTGATAACAGGTCAGTAATTAGAGTATACTTACATAGCCTGTGCCTATCTTTCCAGATTGTGAATGGTTCCGAGCGTCACTGTCTTGCTGGGACTAAATATGCTCTATAGTCTGCCAGTTGTATTTTGTTTGGCCTATAATTATGAGAACTGTTCCTTATGGATGGAACAACGCTTTCTGTTAGTGTTGAATGTTAAATTACAGTTGCTTACTTGTAGATACTGCCATTGTCTTCCCAGCTGTAATTAACTCAATATCAAACATATTCTACTGATATCTGGAGTTACTATCTCTGAGTAATTACATAACCAGCCGACCACTCTTAGTACTGCATAAACGGAGTAATTATTATAATGTGTTCAACTTGTTGCACGTCACAAACAGCAGCGGTGCAGCTTAAAGACATCTCTGGCGCAGCGGTCAAGCTGTTTGCCTCTCACAACGGTGGACCGTGTTCAATTCCCAGTCAATGAATGTGAGATTTTCGAAGTGAAATACCATATCCTGTGTTTCGGATTCCACATAAAAGAGGTCCCATGGCTCATGAATCTGAAATTAACGGCCACGTTAAACTACAAGCTTCCTTCCTTCTTTTACAGCTTAATGAGCCAACTGAGGAACAATAATGATCTCTGTGTAGCTGAGTGCCTTTTGTAGATCAGTAATGCACATTTACAAGGAAACACAAACAGCTTTGCTACAAGAAACTACTTCTAAATAATATCAACATTCTAGTTATTACAATATGCAAAATTTGGCTTTGCTTTGAGCTGTCTTTTGCTATGTTCCTCATATCCCCCAGGTTGAAAGGAAATGTGTAAGTTTCTATTTTGACCCCTATATTGCCAAGGTGCAATATATCGGCCACGTAATTTATACATTTATTTTATTATGATTATTATTATTCCCAACCGCGTAGTGCTGTCAGTGATGTAACCAAGACAATAAAAGAATCATTCACACTCTGCATTTTATATCGATGTTCCGTGAATAATTGGATTCATAATAAGTACTCTTTGAACATGCTGCAATCAGCTGACATCTTGCGCTTGTTATGTTTTGAAGTCGTGTTTGTTTACGTTCTTGCTCTGACCTAATTAATATAGGTCCTCTTTGAACAAAGAGGAAATAAATAAGTTTTTTAAAAAGGTTGTGTAGGCTGTCAAAATTAGGCTATATGAAAATTTTATTTTTTCATTTCTTGAAATTGAAAATGATTGTAATGAAACAAGTGGTTCATAGTATTAATTATTTATTATCGAATAATCTAATGAGGTAATTGTGAGGTTTGAAGCCATTTTTCAGTGTTGCCTAAGTAAACAAAAGTTTGGTGGTTTTCAGTCGGTCAACACGATTTATTAATCTCATGTAATTTATTTCAGGATTAGGGCACAACCCAGCTCCTTTTGGGTACATTCTTGTTGACCGACTGAAAAGCACCAAACTTTTCTAATGAGGTAACATGTTGAATTTCCTGTCTCTTCGATCTAATACGCACAATCAAAAACAAGATGTTCAGCAAAGAACATATAGCCTACTTTCTCCTAAATGTATGGGTATACTTATAACTCTTTGTCCTCACCCCTTAAACAATAGCCTCCACCACCATGTATTTTTTGTTTTCTTTTAGATTGATAATTAGCCAGTAAGTGTCTAAATCAATATTAAGTTATATATTTTATGATGATTAGATATCAAAACTACTAACTTTCTGTAATTGCATTTACATCCGTTAATCTCGATATTAAGCCTCCAAACTTAAGAATCCTTCGTCTTAGGTATTTTCCCCTTTAGAAATATGCGGCGATCACAGTAGTTTGGAGCTGCAACCACTTGCGTCTAGCTACTAGTCTTGTTTAGTTCGTGAACGAACTACACTGGTCAAAACAATTAGAGGATCAGTTGAGATATCTACGTTCCGACGTATTGTCATCGGCAGAATGACCTTAAATGGTTCGACGTCTTTTTGTTGGTTCTACGGAGTGGAGACAACAATATTACGGCGCCCGAGATAGTGATAATAACTGAAAGTTGCTGCAGAGGCGGTTGGTGTGGACGTGTGTTTACTCTACCAAACCAATGACACCAGCAGTTAGGTTCAGATGGTGTAGTGAGCAGCCAATGCAATGCAACAACAACGTAACTTACCCGAAGGTATGCCATGAAGAGCCATAGGATGGTTGGAAGCGGGTCCGACACAGAGGGAGGTGGATGCAGGTATTGGAGTGTCCCAAAGTGTAATTTCCAGTACCTGGATGCGACTTCAGACAACAGGAACCGTTAAAAGAAGGCCAGGCCAAGGTCGTCCACGGGTAACATCTGGGTAGATTATTAGCTTGGGAATAACCTGACCCCCAAGAGAAGATGAAGAAGAAAAAAAGTGGGTTTCGGACTGGAGAATAAGTGTGGATAATAGGAAGAAAGTCCAACACTAAATAGAACCCATTTTTTAAAGTAATGTGTCACCGCAAAGCCCGTGAAATCACCAAAGTGAGTGGGGACCCGAACACAACTAACGGGAAACGCAGCTAGTGTTTGGGCGATTTGCGAGCGAGAGGAGTGGGTACCTTCCCTTCCAAGCCAAGATTTGGCTACTATGGGGAAGGATGGTGGTCTGGCAAGACAAAGAGTAACTGATTTACTTTGTATCCCTTCAAAGGAGTTTGTTTTAAACAAATATTTTGAAGAATGCAAATAATTTGAATAAGACGTGATGTTTTAGTTCTTGAAATTGTATAATTTCTAAAGAGTGACAGAATGTTTCCAAGAAGGATAGGTATGAAGCAATTATGCCCTTGAGAATAATCTTGGTAAGAGCACCAATAGTTGCCTTTGGGAATGGCTAAGCTTTTACCCAGCAAAGAGCCGACTAAAAGTTTAGACAATGAGAAAAACTTAAATTTTGAAAACCAACCATAAGTTGTAGAGAGAAGCTCAAAAAGCAGGAAGCTGGCGTAGCGATCTATGCTTGCCTTACTGGCGAGTTGGAATTAGCTATAAAAGCTGAGAAAGACTAGGAAGCAGATTTGGTGAAGAGTTTCTGCTCAAATGCAACAAAAAGTGGAACCGTTGTTAATTTTATTTGTAAGGTTTTTAAAGTTAAACCCATAGGAAGAATAGGGGAAGACAGGATCTTGCCTAATAGTTATTTTAGAGAAATGATAAAGCAAAGAAATAAATCTTGATTTATTTAACAATGCAAAAAGGAGTAATCCATTTAACAAATATATAATTTTAATTTTGTTAACAATTGGGGTCGCAGACCTCCTAAAATCATCTAAAGCTTGCACCAGGCAATTGACAATTTTTTGGTTGAAAAACATTTATATGCGTTAAAATCTTCTTACGATTTTGAAATGTTGTTAAGATTAACAAATGGGAAATTTAAAGATAATTAACGTAATTAAAGTTAAACAATAAATCAAGTACAAGATGTGTACTTTAATAATTTCCAGATGGATATCTTAGAAATATGAACAAATAACAACTTCGAAAGTAACAACAACAAAAAACAGAGAAAGGGAAAATAGAAGTTTCTATAACTTCTTTAATGACACAGAATTACGCTTTGAGGTTATACAAATAGGGCAGGTCACTTATTGTGAAACCTGAAGAGAAAATTTAAATGGAAGTTTCTAGAACTTCTATGTTTAAACAGGATCACAAGGAAAAAATGGGGCAAGTTACCCTTTCGTGAAAGCTGGATTAAAGAGATTAATGAAAGCTTTGGTAGACAATAACTAATTCTTGTGCTAGCAAGAAAAGAAATAGATTAATACGCAGTTTCTAACTGCTGATATTTATGCAGAATGACTTAATGATACGTGGAGAAAATTGGGAGGGCGCCTATGGTTTGGCGAGGCCTCATTGCAAAATACATGAATTTAAAGATTAACCTAATCTGTTAGTAAAGAGGGGTAGAGGTAAAGGGAATAGGAACTTTGTAGATAAAGTTTTTGGCCTATTTTATTTATTTCGGACGAGCGCGACGCGGATGAGGTACCGAACGAGCAGTGTTTCACTATAGTTTGTTGACGTGGCTGAAAAGTTCACTATTGTAGCACAGAAAGTTTGTAGCCAGGAAAGTTATTGCGATGGTGAAAAATAATTAGTCGCCCTAGATTTGCGAGAGTCTATTGAGCTGAAAAACTTGTAGGTTATAATTGAATGCAGCAGAAAAGTTCCAACGGAGGAAGAAAAATTAGGTATTGATTAGCAGTTCATAAGGAAGATTCCTTAGTTTGAAAAAGTAATCCCACATGTGAGTGGAAAGTACTAGAAGGTTTAACTTGTAGATGAATAGTTTGGCATAGAAAATTCCAGAACAATCATGACTGAAGAATAGGGCAAAAATTAGTCCAGTGGTGGAACGTGCTAAGTATTTTATAGACGGTGGGTAATTCAACCGTGTCCCACGTTGTGAGAAAATCTCTCATGTTAAAGTTAGCTTAGATAGACAAAGCCCAACATAGAAAATCCCGCGAAGGATGATTACTGCCCCACATTAGAAATCTCACACTGCCTATAAAATGATGATTAAAAGCATGTAGCTATTTTAAATCCATTAAAATAAGGTGAAGAACGTCGAAATAGTACTTAGCTCATTTCTGATGAACGGCGATTCCTTGCTGACCGTTAGTTACGATCTGGACATGGCGTCCAATTTGAAAGTTTGTCTCTCGAGGTGAGGAGACGAGCTCTAGTTGAGCTCCAACTGACTGGTTTGAATTCAGACGCACAAGTGAGGCCAGCTCAACGGAGCGCGGAGAGACCAAGGAAGGGAAAAATGTGGGGGTAGGAGACAAAAGGAATACACATAAGAATAGCCAACTTTAAAACAATAATTTCTCTTGATGAAATGGTCTTCAAAGAGTTGATAGCAGGCGTCACTAACGAGGACTGGTGGGTCAAAAAGTAGACGAAGTCCTCTTGATCACGGTGATGATAGCTGGCGATAGCGTCGAGATCTGGTGGCCAAATTGGTAAGGAAGTCCTCTTGTGCAGGGAATAATTGAGGAACTTTAGAGATTCGCTCCTAGATGACGCTAGGTGGGTCTTGGAAGATATATATCTAGAACAGACTTACAGGTAGTGTAAGAAAAATACACCAGCAAAGAGAAATAAGGAGATCACTGTTGGTGTTTGCGAAAAAGGAAGGGATGAACTAAAGCAAAGAGAAGAAAAAGCTTACTCTGTCTTACCGTGTATTCCAAAGAATACACCAAGCTGGGAGGAGAAACACCAACAGAGAACAAGAGACATGAAATTAAGGACTTGAAGGTAAAGGAGCAATCAAAGACAGTGGTCTTATAATATACCCATTAGTGGTCAAGATCTTGGCTACCCTACTCTCCTATCCCTTCCAGGGTAACACTCGGTCACTCTACCAGAGATCCAGACCAAGGGAGGAGAAACATCACTAACCAGGACCAAGTCCCCCACTTTAATGTCGGGATTAGAAAGAAACCACTTCTGTCTCCGTTGCAAGGAAGTTAAGTATTCCAAATTCCACCTCTTCCAGAAAGAATTACGGAGGGCTTCAAGTTTACGCCAAACAATTGGTAAATTAGAATCTCTGTAAGAGTTGGGAAGGGGAGGAGGGACGGAAAGAGAAGTGCCTATAAGGAAGTGACCAGGGGTGAGTGGAAGCAGGTCATCAGGGTCATGGGAAAGCGGAGTTAAAGGACGAGAATTAACAACACCTTCAATCAGAATAGACAGCTAATTAAATTCTTCATAAGTCAGAATGCGATTACCTAAAACATTTCTTAGGTGACGTTTAGTGAGCTTTACGCAGGATTCCCACTTTCCACCGTGATGAGGGGCGTAAGGAGGTGTAAAACGCCATTTGAAACCCTTTGAGTAGGAAAAATTAGAAATCTGTTCCATGGCAGGAGAAGATGTGAGAGCTTTCTTCCACAAGGAAGCTGCGCCTTGAAAAGTGGAAGCATTATCAGAGAACATCTCAGAAGGAACACCACGCCTAGCAGCGAAGCGAGAGACGGCTGACAAAAAGTAAGAAGTGGAGGCATTCGTTACTAGTTCCAAATGGATCGCACCAGTAACCATGCAAACAAAGAGATAAACATAGAGCTTACCAAACAATTTGCGTTTAGCTTCAGGGGAATTGCTTTGATATTGGAACGGACCCATATAGTCCACAACAGTTAAAGCCGAACGACGTGTAGGAGAAGAGCGAAAAGAGGGCAGATCGCTCATTAATTGAGTGTTGACTTTAGGTTTCGCTTTGAAGCAAGGAATGCATTTGTGAATTACAGAGGAAACTTCATGAATTCCATTTATGATCCAATACTTTTCCCTTAGTAAACAAAGCAATGTACGAGTACCAACATGTAGATTACGATAATGAAAGTCACGTATAATTAAAGAAGTTACGTTATGTTTTGGAAGGCAAAATAACAGAATGCTTTTTGTCCTCAGATAGCAAATATTGCGATAGCCTACCACCTACCCTGAGTAACCTATTGTCATCAAGGAACGGGGCTACGGCACGAAGACGACTAGATTTCGGCAGATACTTTTTCGCAGAAAGCAAAGACAATTCACAAGGAAAGGCTTCTTTCTGGGTTAGTTGCAAAACCTTAATGGTAGCGAGATTCAATTCATGATTGGTAAGATGTGGTTTGGGGAGAAGAGGTTGGTCAACCACAAGATATTTCCATCTGAGAAGATAGGCAACAATTCGAATTAATTTGTGAAAGGAAGAATAGCGTGACAACAAGGGATGAGAAACGTTGGAAACAAGACACGAAGCAGTAGATTTAGATACTTTAGCGTCAGGCAAGTTGGAGTTTGTAACTGGAGGGTTAGAAGGCCAGCAAGGAGAGTCTTCGATTAACCACGAGGGCCCATGCCAGTACAACTGAGAAGTTGCCAATTGAGAGGGTTAACATTCACGAGAAATGATGTCGGCGGGGTTGTCAGCGCTGGGCACATGCCTCGATTGACATCCCGAAGAGAGAGTTTGAATTTTGGAAACCCTGTTTGCAACAAAAGTTTGCCAATGAGCGGGGTTTTGGCAATCCAAAAAAGGGTGATCATGGAATAGCTCCAGAGATAGATTTGCGAAAATTCGAACTTTAAGACCTCCCGTAATTTCTTAATAAGTTCTGCGGCCATGAGTGCAGCACACAATTCAAGCCTAAGCAAAGTAATAGTTTTAAGAAGAGCCACCTTCGATTTGGAACAAACAAGGTTGGAAACTGAAGATTCATTTAACGAACCGCAATAAACCAAATATGCACAGCATCCGTAAGCGTTTTCGGAACCGTCTGCAAACACATGAATGTAAAAAAGATGTATTAGGATGAGCGTTAATTAAATTCCTAGGAATTTCAATAAGAGAATGATCTAGCAAATTTCTACGAAAAGAGAGCCATTTGTTGAGAAAAGAAAGGGGAACAGTTTCGTCCCATTCACATTTGAGAGACCATAGCTCTTGCATGAAAAGTTTGGCTATAACAGTAACCGGAGCAAGGAATTGAAGCGGATCAAATTTTTTTGCAATTTCAGAGAGAATTTGCCTTTTTGTTTTAAGGAGCTCTTCGGCAAGAGAAACTTTATAGATGAGAGTATCAGTGCTAGTGCACCAATTAACTCCAAGAGTTTTTATGGATTCGGAATTTCCACAAATTTCAACAGAGGAGGGGTCTACATCTTCAATAGGAAACTGGGCGAGAAACTAATGGGAGTTGGAATTCCACTTAAGAAGTGGAAATCCTCCATTCTTTAACAATGCCTGAAGTTCTAGTGACACGAAAGAAGCTTCCTCCAGAGTGGGGAAGGACTGCAAGTAATCGTCAACATAGAATTATGTAGTTAGGGCTTCGGAAGCTTTAGAGTCAAATAACTGATCATCTAGAGAGGCTAACATGTGTAAGGAGCGAATAGCAAGGAAAGCGGATGGTTTTAAGCCATAAGTGACCGTATTTAAGCGAAATATCTTAATGAGCTTGCTGATTTCATCGCGCCACAAGATTCTTTGGAGATCTTGTTGTTCGGGCTGAATTAAAACTTGACGGTACATCTGTTTGATGTCCGCTATAACAGCTATGGGAAATAATCGTCTGACTGAATAGCGGGACCAGAGTAAAGAGTATCGTTAAGACTGTTGCCATTAACGTCAGGGTTTTTCCACACGGGATGATGATTTAAGAAAACAGTTTCGCTTGGGGGGTGCAATTCGTCATCAGATTTGCTGACAACTTCCATATGATTTAAGCTTTCATACTCATCCATGAAATCAGTATACTGCTGTTTAACGAAAGGTTCTTTCTTGAATTTGCTCTCGATAGCAAAGAGAGCTTTTCGAGCTTTGGGTTGAGAATTAATAAGTTTGGGGGGACTGAGTAATCTTGGCATTTGAACAATGAACCGACCTTCAGGAGAACGAGTGGTAGTGTTCAAGAAAAGTTGCTCACAGAATTCGTTTTCTGAAGAGGTTACGTTAGGAGAATCAACGCTGTCGAGCCTCCAGAACTGCTCCAAATCAGTATTAGCAAAATAACATTGAGATACGTGTTGGGGAGAATAATTAGGAAGTTGACCGGTAACGATCCATCCAAAATTAGTGTCTCTGGCATCCACGTTTGAGGATAACTTACGAACCTTTTTACGAAGGCAATTCCAGAAAACATTGGCACTGAAGAGTATGTCAATGGGGCTTTGTACATTGAACAGAGGGTCAGATAAACTTAAATGCGACGGAATGTTTAAACCTGAAATATCGACATAGTGACTTGGAGTGTCCTCTCCGATACTGTTGAGGATGAGGCAATTAAGTTTTAGAAAATTATTTCTGTGACAAGTGTCTCTTAGGGTTAGCTTTGCAAACTGTAAAGCTTGCGATTTTGAGCTGTTAATGCCTGATACATTGATAGAAGTGGGGTTCACAGGTAGGCCTAATTTTCTAATCAAAGCATTAGACACAAAATCATGAGTTGCCGCTGAATCAAGAAGACCGCGAGCACTGACCCAGTTGCCGAATTTGTCTTGGACTTCGACTTGAACAGTGGATAACAATACTTGAGCACTACGCAAAGACTTAGCGTTTTGAATGTAAGAAGACGCACTAGGATTGCTAGTATTAACATTTTTCTGAGAAGTAGATGCTGCTGATGACCTCGATTGATCATGACGATGCAGTAAAGTGTAGTGCAGTTTTTCACAATCGTAGCAAAGTCTTGAAGACTTACAATTAGAAGCAGAATGCTTAGGTGATAAGCAGTTAAAGCAATGTTTATTCTGGGAAACTAATTTTCTCCTGTCATCGACTGACAGTTCTTTGAAAGATTTGCATAGATATAAAGCGTGGAAATCATTGCAAAGTATGCACTTTAATGGTTCATTTAAAATTTTACGGAGTTCGCTCTGAGTGTTTAAAGCGAGAGAACTGGCAAGACGGCGTTCACTGGACCTAGTTGGGTAACCAGTGGCGTTTGACTTTAGTTTAGACGAACTGGACCCAGGTTTTTGGCTACTAGACGCTAAGCGTTCGCTTTTAGATTTAAGAGACAATGATTCAAATTTAGAACTAGGAGATGAGGGTTCACTTTGGTAGGCTAAAGCAGTTAAGAGTTGGCATCTAGCATTTATGAAGGTGACTAAATACTCATATGAGTAATTATCGTCTTTGGAAAGTTCCATTTCCCAAGATTTGAGGGTAGCAACATCGACTTTGGAAACCACTAAATGTATTAGGAAAGTGTCCCAGTGATCAGTGGGTTGGTCTAATTGGGATAGAGCTTTATCATGAAGTTGTGTTGTATCGATGAGGGTACACAGACTAGTGACTTCATTGAGCTGTGATGCAGGCAAATTGAATAAAGCTTTTATGTGGCGTTGAATACGTAGCCGTAAATTACCGTATCTTTCCTTCAACAAGTTAAAAGCAATGGGGTAGTTTTCGACACTTAATGGGAGTGCTTCAACTAACTGCAGGGCTTGACCTTGTAGAATAGATCGTAAATAATGAAACTTGTAAATGATTTGAATATCTTCATTTTCATGAACTAGAGAACAAAATAGTTCGTAAAAAGAATCCCAAGTAGATTCGTCTCCTGAGAAGTGGGGTAAATTAATCTTAGGTAGAATTGGTTTGGGCTTGCGAGTGCCCTCACGGGAAGAGGTTTGTTGTTGGTGAAGGGAACCAAGAACGGAACCATCCTTTTTCTGCTCTTCCTCAAGTTGGCGAATTATTTTAAAGGCGGAGAATATACCGTCGTAATATTCATTTTCCACCTCTACTCGATCATCAGTTTGATTGAGCATGCAGGTTTCGATTTCGGTTGGATAGTACAATAGTTTTCATAAGAACGTTCATAGACCTTTACGCGATGTTTTAACAGATCTAATTGCGCTCCTGAGGGATCTAATTCCTTGATGTATTTTCGGAATCGGGTAAGTTGCCCGTTATAAGAAGCTCGTTTGGAAGTAAGTTTTTCATCCTTGCCATCCTTATATTTATCTGGGGGAGCCATGACGTAATAAGTAAATTCAAGTATAACTTACGCGACTGTGGAACCTTGGAAATGCTGTCAGACTGGCAGCAGCAAATATGATGAAAGAAAGGGACACACCAAAGGAGACAAGTGCGGCCTCTTTCCCCTTCACAGGCTTTGCACGGTTAAGCTATAGCTGAAAAATTCAAAGTAGATATTAATGATTTCCAAATATTGTCAAATAAATCTTGACAAATAAAGCCTGATAAGTAAAATATCATGAATGGACTTTCCCGGGTTTCGGCACCAAATTTTGGGTAGATTATTAGCTTGGGAATACCCTGACCCCCAAGGGAAGATGAAGAAGAAAATAAGTGGGTTTCGGACTGGAGAATAAGTGTGGATAATAGGAAGAAAGTCCAACACTAAATACAACCAATTTTTTAAAGAAAAGTGTCACCGCAAATCCCGTGAAATCACCAAAGTGAGTGGGGACCGAACACAACTAACGGGAAACGCAGCTAGAGCTTGGGCTATTTGCGGGCGAGAGGAGTGGGTACCTTCCCTTCCAAGCCAAGATTCGGCTACTTTGGGGAAGGATGGTGGTCTGGCAAGACAAAGAGTAACAGATTTACTTTGTATCCCTTCAAAGGAGTTTGTTTTAAACAAATATTTTGAAAAATGCAATTAATTTGAATAAGCCGTGATGTTTTAGTTCTTAAAATTGTAGAATTTCTAAAGAGTGAAAGAATGTTTCCAAGAAGGATAGGGATGAAGCAATTATACCCTTGAGAATAATCTTGGTAGGAGCACCAACAGTTGCCTTTGGGAATGGCTAAGCTTTTACCCAGCAAAGAGCCGACTAAAAGTTTAGACAATGAGAAAAACTTAAATTTTGAAAACCAACCATAAGTTGTAGAGAGAATCTCAACAAGCAGGAAGCTGGCGTAGAGAGCTATGCTTGCCTTACTGGCGAGTTAGAATTAGCTATAAAAGCTGAGAATGACTTGGAACCAGAATTGGTGAAGAGTTTCTGCTCAAATGCAACAAAAAGTGGAACCGTTGTTAATTTTATTTGTAAGGTTTTTAAAGTTAAACCCATAGGAAGAGTAGGGGAAGAAAGGATCTTGCCTAATAGTTATTTTAGAGAAATGATAAAGCAAAGAAATAAATCTTGATTTATTTAACAATGCAAAAAGAGTAATCCATTTAACAAATATATAATTTTAATTTAGTTAACAATTGGGGACGCAGACCTCCTAAAATCATCTAAAGCTTGCACCAGGCAATTGACAATTTTTTGGTTGAAAAACATTTATATGCGTTAAAATCTTCTTACGAATTTGAAATGTTGTTAAGATTAACAAATGGGAAATTTAAAGATAATTAACGTAATTAAAGTTAAACAATAAATCAAGTACAAGATGTGTACTTTAATAATTTCCAGATGGATATCTTAGAAATATGAACAAATAACAACTTCGAAAGTAACAACAACAAAAAACAGAGAAAGGGAAAATAGAAGTTTCTATAACTTCTTGTAATGACAAAGAATTACGCTTTGAGGTTATACAAATAGGGCAGGTCACTTATTGTGAAACCTGAAGAGAAAATTTAAAAGGAAGTTTCTAGAACTTCTATGTTTAAACAGGATCACAAGGAAAAAATGGGGCAAGTTACCCTTTCGTGAAACCTGGAATAAAGAGATTAATGAAAGCTTTGGTAGACAATAACTAATTCTTGTGCTAGCAAGAAAAGAAATAGATTAATACGCAGTTTCTAACTGCTGATATTTATGCAGAATGACTTAATGATACGTGGAGAAAATTGGGAGGGCGCCTATGGTTTGGCGAGGCCTCATTGCAAAATACATGAATTTAAAGATTAACCTAATCTGTTAGTAAAGAGGGGTAGAGGTAAAGGGAATAGGAACTTTGTAGATAAAGTTTTTGGCCTATTTTATTTATTTCGGACGAGCGCGACGCGGATGAGGTACCGAACGAGCAGTGTTTCACTATAGTTTGTTGACGTGGCTGAAAAGTTCACTATTGTAGCACAGAAAGTTTGTAGCCAGGAAAGTTATTGCGATGGTGAAAAATAATTAGTCGCCCTAGATTTGCGAGAGTCTATTGAGCTGAAAAACTTGTAGGTTATAATTGAATGCAGCAGAAAAGTTCCAACGGAGGAAGAAAAATTAGGTATTGATTAGCAGTTCATAAGGAAGATTCCTTAGTTTGAAAAAGTAATCCCACATGTGAGTGGAAAGTACTAGAAGGTTTAACTTGTAGATGAATAGTTTGGCATAGAAAATTCCAGAACAATCATGACTGAAGAATAGGGCAAAAATTAGTCCAGTGGTGGAACGTGCTAAGTATTTTATAGACGGTGGGTAATTCAACCGTGTCCCACGTTGTGAGAAAATCTCTCATGTTAAAGTTAGCTTAGATAGACAAAGCCCAACATAGAAAATCCCGCGAAGGATGATTACTGCCCCACATTAGAAATCTCACACTGCCTATAAAATGATGATTAAAAGCATGTAGCTATTTTAAATCCATTAAAATAAGGTGAAGAACGTCGAAATAGTACTTAGCTCATTTCTGATGAACGGCGATTCCTTGCTGACCGTTAGTTACGATCTGGACATGGCGTCCAATTTGAAAGTTTGTCTCTCGAGGTGAGGAGACGAGCTCTAGTTGAGCTCCAACTGACTGGTTTGAATTCAGACGCACAAGTGAGGCCAGCTCAACGGAGCGCGGAGAGACCAAGGAAGGGAAAAATGTGGGGGTAGGAGACAAAAGGAATACACATAAGAATAGCCAACTTTAAAACATTAATTTCTCTTGATGAAATGGTCTTCAAAGAGTTGATAGCAGGCGTCACTAACGAGGACTGGTGGGTCAAAAAGTAGACGAAGTCCTCTTGATCACGGTGATGATAGCTGGCGATAGCGTCGAGATCTGGTGGCCAAATTGGTAAGGAAGTCCTCTTGTGCAGGGAATAATTGAGGAACTTTAGAGATTCGCTCCTAGATGACGCTAGGTGGGTCTTGGAAGATATATATCTAGAACAGACTTACAGGTAGTGTAAGAAAAATACACCAGCAAAGAGAAATAAGGAGATCACTGTTGGTGTTTGCGAAAAAGGAAGGGATGAACTAAAGCAAAGAGAAGAAAAAGCTTACTCTGTCTTACCGTGTATTCCAAAGAATACACCAAGCTGGGAGGAGAAACACCAACAGAGAACAAGAGACATGAAATTAAGGACTTGAAGGTAAAGGAGCAATCAAAGACAGTGGTCTTATAATATACCCATTAGTGGTCAAGATCTTGGCTACCCTACTCTCCTATCCCTTCCAGGGTAACACTCGGTCACTCTACCAGAGATCCAGACCAAGGGAGGAGAAACATCACTAACCAGGACCAAGTCCCCCACTTTAATGTCGGGATTAGAAAGAAACCACTTCTGTCTCCGTTGCAAGGAAGTTAAGTATTCCAAATTCCACCTCTTCCAGAAAGAATTACGGAGGGCTTCAAGTTTACGCCAAACAATTGGTAAATTAGAATCTCTGTAAGAGTTGGGAAGGGGAGGAGGGACGGAAAGAGAAGTGCCTATAAGGAAGTGACCAGGGGTGAGTGGAAGCAGGTCATCAGGGTCATGGGAAAGCGGAGTTAAAGGACGAGAATTAACAACACCTTCAATCAGAATAGACAGCTAATTAAATTCTTCATAAGTCAGAATGCGATTACCTAAAACATTTCTTAGGTGACGTTTAGTGAGCTTTACGCAGGATTCCCACTTTCCACCGTGATGAGGGGCGTAAGGAGGTGTAAAACGCCATTTGAAACCCTTTGAGTAGGAAAAATTAGAAATCTGTTCCATGGCAGGAGAAGATGTGAGAGCTTTCTTCCACAAGGAAGCTGCGCCTTGAAAAGTGGAAGCATTATCAGAGAACGTCTCAGAAGGAACACCACGCCTAGCAGCGAAGCGAGAGACGGCTGACAAAAAGTAAGAAGTGGAGGCATTCGTTACTAGTTCCAAATGGATCGCACCAGTAACCATGCAAACAAAGAGATAAACATAGAGCTTACCAAACAATTTGCGTTTAGCTTCAGGGGAATTGCTTTGATATTGGAACGGACCCATATAGTCCACAACAGTTAAAGCCGAACGACGTGTAGGAGAAGAGCGAAAAGAGGGCAGATCGCTCATTAATTGAGTGTTGACTTTAGGTTTCGCTTTGAAGCAAGGAATGCATTTGTGAATTACAGAGGAAACTTCATGAATTCCATTTATGATCCAATACTTTTCCCTTAGTAAACAAAGCAATGTACGAGTACCAACATGTAGATTACGATAATGAAAGTCACGTATAATTAAAGAAGTTACGTTATGTTTTGGAAGGCAAAATAACAGAATGCTTTTTGTCCTCAGATAGCAAATATTGCGATAGCCTACCACCTACCCTGAGTAACCTATTGTCATCAAGGAACGGGGCTACGGCACGAAGACGACTAGATTTCGGCAGATACTTTTTCGCAGAAAGCAAAGACAATTCACAAGGAAAGGCTTCTTTCTGGGTTAGTTGCAAAACCTTAATGGTAGCGAGATTCAATTCATGATTGGTAAGATGTGGTTTGGGGAGAAGAGGTTGGTCAACCACAAGATATTTCCATCTGAGAAGATAGGCAACAATTCGAATTAATTTGTGAAAGGAAGAATAGCGTGACAACAAGGGATGAGAAACGTTGGAAACAAGACACGAAGCAGTAGATTTAGATACTTTAGCGTCAGGCAAGTTGGAGTTTGTAACTGGAGGGTTAGAAGGCCAGCAAGGAGAGTCTTCGATTAACCACGAGGGCCCATGCCAGTACAACTGAGAAGTTGCCAATTGAGAGGGTTAACATTCACGAGAAATGATGTCGGCGGGGTTGTCAGCGCTGGGCACATGCCTCGATTGACATCCCGAAGAGAGAGTTTGAATTTTGGAAACCCTGTTTGCAACAAAAGTTTGCCAATGAGCGGGGTTTTGGCAATCCAAAAAAGGGTGATCATGGAATAGCTCCAGAGATAGATTTGCGAAAATTCGAACTTTAAGACCTCCCGTAATTTCTTAATAAGTTCTGCGGCCATGAGTGCAGCACACAATTCAAGCCTAAGCAAAGTAATAGTTTTAAGAAGAGCCACCTTCGATTTGGAACAAACAAGGTTGGAAACTGAAGATTCATTTAACGAACCGCAATAAACCAAATATGCACAGCATCCGTAAGCGTTTTCGGAACCGTCTGCAAACACATGAATGTAAAAAAGATGTATTAGGATGAGCGTTAATTAAATTCCTAGGAATTTCAATAAGAGAATGATCTAGCAAATTTCTACGAAAAGAGAGCCATTTGTTGAGAAAAGAAAGGGGAACAGTTTCGTCCCATTCACATTTGAGAGACCATAGCTCTTGCATGAAAAGTTTGGCTATAACAGTAACCGGAGCAAGGAATTGAAGCGGATCAAATTTTTTTGCAATTTCAGAGAGAATTTGCCTTTTTGTTTTAAGGAGCTCTTCGGCAAGAGAAACTTTATAGATGAGAGTATCAGTGCTAGTGCACCAATTAACTCCAAGAGTTTTTATGGATTCGGAATTTCCACAAATTTCAACAGAGGAGGGGTCTACATCTTCAATAGGAAACTGGGCGAGAAACTAATGGGAGTTGGAATTCCACTTAAGAAGTGGAAATCCTCCATTCTTTAACAATGCCTGAAGTTCTAGTGACACGAAAGAAGCTTCCTCCAGAGTGGGGAAGGACTGCAAGTAATCGTCAACATAGAATTATGTAGTTAGGGCTTCGGAAGCTTTAGAGTCAAATAACTGATCATCTAGAGAGGCTAACATGTGTAAGGAGCGAATAGCAAGGAAAGCGGATGGTTTTAAGCCATAAGTGACCGTATTTAAGCGAAATATCTTAATGAGCTTGCTGATTTCATCGCGCCACAAGATTCTTTGGAGATCTTGTTGTTCGGGCTGAATTAAAACTTGACGGTACATCTGTTTGATGTCCGCTATAACAGCTATGGGAAATAATCGTCTGACTGAATAGCGGGACCAGAGTAAAGAGTATCGTTAAGACTGTTGCCATTAACGTCAGGGTTTTTCCACACGGGATGATGATTTAAGAAAACAGTTTCGCTTGGGGGGTGCAATTCGTCATCAGATTTGCTGACAACTTCCATATGATTTAAGCTTTCATACTCATCCATGAAATCAGTATACTGCTGTTTAACGAAAGGTTCTTTCTTGAATTTGCTCTCGATAGCAAAGAGAGCTTTTCGAGCTTTGGGTTGAGAATTAATAAGTTTGGGGGGACTGAGTAATCTTGGCATTTGAACAATGAACCGACCTTCAGGAGAACGAGTGGTAGTGTTCAAGAAAAGTTGCTCACAGAATTCGTTTTCTGAAGAGGTTACGTTAGGAGAATCAACGCTGTCGAGCCTCCAGAACTGCTCCAAATCAGTATTAGCAAAATAACATTGAGATACGTGTTGGGGAGAATAATTAGGAAGTTGACCGGTAACGATCCATCCAAAATTAGTGTCTCTGGCATCCACGTTTGAGGATAACTTACGAACCTTTTTACGAAGGCAATTCCAGAAAACATTGGCACTGAAGAGTATGTCAATGGGGCTTTGTACATTGAACAGAGGGTCAGATAAACTTAAATGCGACGGAATGTTTAAACCTGAAATATCGACATAGTGACTTGGAGTGTCCTCTCCGATACTGTTGAGGATGAGGCAATTAAGTTTTAGAAAATTATTTCTGTGACAAGTGTCTCTTAGGGTTAGCTTTGCAAACTGTAAAGCTTGCGATTTTGAGCTGTTAATGCCTGATACATTGATAGAAGTGGGGTTCACAGGTAGGCCTAATTTTCTAATCAAAGCATTAGACACAAAATCATGAGTTGCCGCTGAATCAAGAAGACCGCGAGCACTGACCCAGTTGCCGAATTTGTCTTGGACTTCGACTTGAACAGTGGATAACAATACTTGAGCACTACGCAAAGACTTAGGGTTTTGAATGTAAGAAGACGCACTAGGATTGCTAGTATTAACATTTTTCTGAGAAGTAGATGCTGCTGATGACCTCGATTGATCATGACGATGCAGTAAAGTGTAGTGCAGTTTTTCACAATCGTAGCAAAGTCTTGAAGACTTACAATTAGAAGCAGAATGCTTAGGTGATAAGCAGTTAAAGCAATGTTTATTCTGGGAAACTAATTTTCTCCTGTCATCGACTGACAGTTCTTTGAAAGATTTGCATAGATATAAAGCGTGGAAATCATTGCAAAGTATGCACTTTAATGGTTCATTTAAAATTTTACGGAGTTCGCTCTGAGTGTTTAAAGCGAGAGAACTGGCAAGACGGCGTTCACTGGACCTAGTTGGGTAACCAGTGGCGTTTGACTTTAGTTTAGACGAACTGGACCCAGGTTTTTGGCTACTAGACGCTAAGCGTTCGCTTTTAGATTTAAG
The DNA here is from genome assembly GCA_946902985.2 of Meconema thalassinum. Taxonomy (NCBI): domain Eukaryota; kingdom Metazoa; phylum Arthropoda; class Insecta; order Orthoptera; family Tettigoniidae; genus Meconema; species Meconema thalassinum. The sequence continues at coordinate 62,982,600 of OX336390.1, read as the reverse complement.
AGACAATGATTCAAATTTAGAACTAGGAGATGAGGGTTCACTTTGGTAGGCTAAAGCAGTTAAGAGTTGGCATCTAGCATTTATGAAGGTGACTAAATACTCATATGAGTAATTATCGTCTTTGGAAAGTTCCATTTCCCAAGATTTGAGGGTAGCAACATCGACTTTGGAAACCACTAAATGTATTAGGAAAGTGTCCCAGTGATCAGTGGGTTGGTCTAATTGGGATAGAGCTTTATCATGAAGTTGTGTTGTATCGATGAGGGTACACAGACTAGTGACTTCATTGAGCTGTGATGCAGGCAAATTGAATAAAGCTTTTATGTGGCGTTGAATACGTAGCCGTAAATTACCGTATCTTTCCTTCAACAAGTTAAAAGCAATGGGGTAGTTTTCGACACTTAATGGGAGTGCTTCAACTAACTGCAGGGCTTGACCTTGTAGAATAGATCGTAAATAATGAAACTTGTAAATGATTTGAATATCTTCATTTTCATGAACTAGAGAACAAAATAGTTCGTAAAAAGAATCCCAAGTAGATTCGTCTCCTGAGAAGTGGGGTAAATTAATCTTAGGTAGAATTGGTTTGGGCTTGCGAGTGCCCTCACGGGAAGAGGTTTGTTGTTGGTGAAGGGAACCAAGAACGGAACCATCCTTTTTCTGCTCTTCCTCAAGTTGGCGAATTATTTTAAAGGCGGAGAATATACCGTCGTAATATTCATTTTCCACCTCTACTCGATCATCAGTTTGATTGAGCATGCAGGTTTCGATTTCGGTTGGATAGTACAATAGTTTTCATAAGAACGTTCATAGACCTTTACGCGATGTTTTAACAGATCTAATTGCGCTCCTGAGGGATCTAATTCCTTGATGTATTTTCGGAATCGGGTAAGTTGCCCGTTATAAGAAGCTCGTTTGGAAGTAAGTTTTTCATCCTTGCCATCCTTATATTTATCTGGGGGAGCCATGACGTAATAAGTAAATTCAAGTATAACTTACGCGACTGTGGAACCTTGGAAATGCTGTCAGACTGGCAGCAGCAAATATGATGAAAGAAAGGGACACACCAAAGGAGACAAGTGCGGCCTCTTTCCCCTTCACAGGCTTTGCACGGTTAAGCTATAGCTGAAAAATTCAAAGTAGATATTAATGATTTCCAAATATTGTCAAATAAATCTTGACAAATAAAGCCTGATAAGTAAAATATCATGAATGGACTTTCCCGGGTTTCGGCACCAAATTTTGGTTAGATTATTAGCTTGGGAATACCCTGACCCCCAAGGGAAGATGAAGAAGAAAATAAGTGGGTTTCGGACTGGAGAATAAGTGTGGATAATAGGAAGAAAGTCCAACACTAAATACAACCAATTTTTTAAAGAAAAGTGTCACCGCAAATCCCGTGAAATCACCAAAGTGAGTGGGGACCGAACACAACTAACGGGAAACGCAGCTAGAGCTTGGGCTATTTGCGGGCGAGAGGAGTGGGTACCTTCCCTTCCAAGCCAAGATTCGGCTACTTTGGGGAAGGATGGTGGTCTGGCAAGACAAAGAGTAACAGATTTACTTTGTATCCCTTCAAAGGAGTTTGTTTTAAACAAATATTTTGAAAAATGCAATTAATTTGAATAAGCCGTGATGTTTTAGTTCTTAAAATTGTAGAATTTCTAAAGAGTGAAAGAATGTTTCCAAGAAGGATAGGGATGAAGCAATTATACCCTTGAGAATAATCTTGGTAGGAGCACCAACAGTTGCCTTTGGGAATGGCTAAGCTTTTACCCAGCAAAGAGCCGACTAAAAGTTTAGACAATGAGAAAAACTTAAATTTTGAAAACCAACCATAAGTTGTAGAGAGAATCTCAACAAGCAGGAAGCTGGCGTAGAGAGCTATGCTTGCCTTACTGGCGAGTTAGAATTAGCTATAAAAGCTGAGAATGACTTGGAACCAGAATTGGTGAAGAGTTTCTGCTCAAATGCAACAAAAAGTGGAACCGTTGTTAATTTTATTTGTAAGGTTTTTAAAGTTAAACCCATAGGAAGAGTAGGGGAAGAAAGGATCTTGCCTAATAGTTATTTTAGAGAAATGATAAAGCAAAGAAATAAATCTTGATTTATTTAACAATGCAAAAAGAGTAATCCATTTAACAAATATATAATTTTAATTTAGTTAACAATTGGGGACGCAGACCTCCTAAAATCATCTAAAGCTTGCACCAGGCAATTGACAATTTTTTGGTTGAAAAACATTTATATGCGTTAAAATCTTCTTACGAATTTGAAATGTTGTTAAGATTAACAAATGGGAAATTTAAAGATAATTAACGTAATTAAAGTTAAACAATAAATCAAGTACAAGATGTGTACTTTAATAATTTCCAGATGGATATCTTAGAAATATGAACAAATAACAACTTCGAAAGTAACAACAACAAAAAACAGAGAAAGGGAAAATAGAAGTTTCTATAACTTCTTGTAATGACAAAGAATTACGCTTTGAGGTTATACAAATAGGGCAGGTCACTTATTGTGAAACCTGAAGAGAAAATTTAAAAGGAAGTTTCTAGAACTTCTATGTTTAAACAGGATCACAAGGAAAAAATGGGGCAAGTTACCCTTTCGTGAAACCTGGAATAAAGAGATTAATGAAAGCTTTGGTAGACAATAACTAATTCTTGTGCTAGCAAGAAAAGAAATAGATTAATACGCAGTTTCTAACTGCTGATATTTATGCAGAATGACTTAATGATGCGTGGAGAAAATTGGGAGGGCGCCTATTGTTTGGCGAGGCCTCATTGCAAAATACATAAATTTAAAGATTAACCTAATCTGTTAGTAAAGAGGGGTAGAGGTAAAGGGAATAGGAACTTTGTAGATAAAGTTTTTGGTCTATTTTACTTATTTCGGACGAGCGCGACGCGGATGAGGTACCGAACGAGCAGTGTTTCACTATAGTTTGTTGACGTGGCTGAAAAGTTCACTATTGTAGCACAGAAAGTTTATAGCCAGGAAAGTTATTGCGATGGTGAAAAATAATTAGTCGCCCTAGATTTGCGAGAGTCTATTGAGCTGAAAAACTTGTAGGTTATAATTGAATGCAGCAGAAAAGTTCCAACGGAGGAAGAAAAATTAGGTATTGATTAGCAGTTCATAAGGAAGATTCCTTAGTTTGAAAAAGTAATCCCACATGTGAGTGGAAAGTACTAGAAGGTTTAACTTGTAGATGAATTGTTTGGCATAGAACATTCCAGAACAATCATGACTGAAGAATAGGGCAAAAATTAGTCCAGCGTTGGAACGTGCTAAGTATTTTATAGACGGTGGGTAATTCAACCGTGTCCCACGTTGTGAGAAAATCTCTCATGTTAAAGTTAGCTTAGATAGACAAAGCCCAACATAGAAAATCCCGCGAAGGATGATTATTGCCCCACATTAGAAATCTCACACTGCCTATAAAATGATGATTAAAAGCATGTAGCTATTTTAAATCCATTAAAATAAGGTGAAGAACGTCGAAATAGTACTTAGCTCATTTCTTATGAACGGCGATTCCTTGCTGACCGTTAGTTACGATCTGGACATGGCGTCCAATTTGAAAGTTTGTCTCTCGAGGTGAGGAGACAAGCTCAAATTGAGCTCCAACTGACTGGTTTGACTTCAGACGCACAAGTGAGGCCAGCTCAACGGAGCGCGGAGAGACCAGGGAAGGGAGAAATGTGGGGGTAGGAGACAAAAGGAATACACATAAGAATAGCCAACTTTAAAACAATAATTTCTCTTGATCAAATGGTCTTCAAAGAGTTGATAGCAGGCTTCACTAGCGAAGCCTGTTGTGTGAAAAAGTAGACGTAGTCCCCTTGATCACGGAGATGATAGCTGGCGATAGCGACGAGATCTGGTGGCCATATTGGTAAGGAAGTCCTCTTGTGCAGGGAAAAATTGAGGAACTTCAGAGATTCGCTCCTAGATGACGCTAGGTGGGTCATGGAAGATATATATCTAGAACAGACTTACAGGTAGTGTAAGAAAGATACACCAGCAAAGAGAAATCAGGAGATCGCTGTGGTGTTTGCGAAAAAGGAAGGGATGAACTAAAGCAAAGAGAAGCAAAAGCTTAATCTGTCTGACCGTGTATTCCAAAGAATACACCAACATCAGCTAGAGATGACCGTTATCTCCGATTAACAGCCGGTCGAGACAGGAGGGTGAATGCAACTCAGCTGCAACGCTCCCTCCCGGCGGAAACAGGACCCGCAATATCAACACAAACAGTCCGAAATCGTCTTCGGGAAAGTGGCCTCTACGTACGGAGGCCTATGTCGTGTGTCTCATTAAAACCACGACACCGTTTAGCCCGCGGAAACTGGGCGGAGGAACATCAGGATTGGCGTCGTGACGAATGGCACCGGGTTCTGTTCACAAATGGGTCAAGATTTTGTGTTCAGCCGGACAATCTTCGTTCCCTCATCTGGAGGGAACGTGGAACTTGGAACAATCCCGCTTATGTGCAGGAAACTGCACCATATCATGGTGATAGACGAATGGTGTGGGCAGGATTCAGTATTGGCGGACGTACGGACCTCTTATGTCGTTCAGAATGGTGCTTTGACTGCCGAGAGGTATCGAGACGAGATCCTTCGACCGTTTGTTGAGCCCTACGCTGGTGCCATAGGCGATGGATTCATTCTGGTGGACAATAACGCACGTTGATTGAGTGTATCTATTGTTAGTGGCAAGATTGTCAAGTTTTGGCGCGGCGATTGTCAATGTTGGTTTATAATAATAACAGTATAACACACTACTAGTGCTAACACGCTAATAGGTAATAACTACCTTATATTTGTAATGTAATACAGTGGCGGTTCATAAATTGAAGTTACTGATAGTTAACTGATTTAGATGTGGGGATAATTCCACAGTTTTATTTAACTTAGTCATTTTGGATTATTTTTAAAATATGTCAATTATTTAGAAAATCGGCGAACTGGATTAACATTACCATTTTAATGAACTGGTTGATAAATGTTTGGTGCTTTTCAGTCGGTCAACACGAATGTACCCAAACATAGCTGGGTTATGCCCCAATCCTGAAATAAATTACATGAGATCAATAAATACATGTACTTTATGAATGTATTTCAGGATTGAGGCATAACCCAGCTCTGTTTGGGTACATTCGTGTTGACCGACTGAAAAGCACCAAACTTTTGTTTACTTAGGCAACACTGAAAAATGGCATCAAACCTAACAATGAATTGGTTGATATTTATTTTTCTCGATACATGGTGATACAACTACTTTTACCTGTTTTTAAGAAATGAACATTATTACGATGATTCACAAAGAAAAGCGAAACTCTATGGACAAACACTCTGAACTAAAAAACCTATTCCTTCCATTCATGCCATAAAGATAATGTTCCCAACGGTTTCAGAGCAGGCAAATTATGAATATCACGAAGCAAGTAAGAAATGAAACGAAAATTGCGTGTCTTATCATCACATAGTGACAAGTAGGAAATGGAATCGGATGTTGATATACGCGAAAAATGATGATGATGATAATTGTTGTTTTAAGGGGCCTAACATCTAGGTTATCGGCCCCACGCGAGAAAGAAAATAAAGAGAATAATAAGTGTATGCTTCTACGAACACATCGTCCATACTGTTATTCCTTTAGGTACGGTACCGGTATTTCACTAATGATAAAAAATGACGACTTTTGGCTTTATAAACAATATAAAGAGAAATTGTCACAGAAGGAAAGACATGGACCCTAATTAAAAGGATGGCCAACAATAGAGTGAGATGGAAGAAGTTTGTAGCTACCCTATGTTCCTACAAGGAATAAAAGGAAATACGGAAGGAATAAGGAATTTCACTAATGTTTCAATACTCATATTTTTGTATTTTTTATCTTCGAATATCAAAATGTAAAACGCATTACTACACACGCAACATGGCAATATTTAATACACGATCTGCACGTGAAGCGACCATAGTAACTATTACAGTAGCCTACAATATTGCTTGAAACGAGAGCATTGTGAATGAGCAATCACTGGTGACGAGTAATGAGTGGTGACAGGCTGCTATAACAAACAAGGAGCGCGTGCAGTGGCAGTAGCAAGACGAGCGAACGATCTGTCTTCGAGATGGGAACTAACGAACTAAAAGAGCAAACTTGTTCGCTAAGGAGCTGCGAACTAAACTGATCGCTCCCAGCCGCGAACTATTATGCGCAAGACTACTAGCTACCAAGATGTCAGCGGTGCTTCGGGATCCTTCGCCTGCTATCGGCAAACCTCGCGTTAGCTCGGATTTTCCCTCCATTGTCAGTTAAACACGTGCCACTGTTCTAGTGGAATGCAATAAATCTAATGTTCTGTTCTCTGAAGTATTTCAAGTTATTCGTGCTACAGTACAAGCTTTGTAATTCTTCTGTGATTCAATTGTTTAGTTAACGAACTACCGTAACGTATTGATTGATGTAATGGAAAATTATTATTATTCAAGTCAAGTGTGCTAAACCTACAATAAAGTCTCTGTTTGCCACGAAGATGCCACCAAAGATGCTCCGTAAATTGACTTTCGTTAAGCCTGACGGAAAGGAGCGAAATGATATAAAACTTAATTAATAGAAACGACTTGTATGTCCCTATAAAGCACACCAAGGACTCATTTTGTTACATGTTTTATTCATTCATGACTTGTGTTATGAACCCTAGCGTTAAATTTGTAATTCGACTGTGATTAATTTGTTTAGATGACGAACTACCGTGTTAATTGATGTAGGCCTAATTGAAAATTATTATTATTCATTTATTTACAGAATGTTATGAATTTAGTTTTAATTTAAAGTACATAAAATAGTGTGCTAAACCTACAATAAAAGATCTAAGCTCAGTGCAGTTCCACAGCCTGCTGTTTATTTGCACGCTGAGCACTGAGAGTACCTAGCTAACGTGAAGTACTGCAACCTAGCAGTGAATTAATATAAGCTATATCTTGTACGCCTCTGAGTGATGATTGGGCAGGCAGTTTAAAACGACCAGGAGGGAGACGATCCAGTTGGCAGTGCTTAAAGGGAATCGGAGCGCCATCGTGGCTAAAAATTGAACTAGTACGAACCATACTTCAGGGGGCATTTGCAAAGCGGAATGTCTGGAACAACTACCCACGTAACCTACAAGAGGACAGCGCCGTAAAGAGGCATTGAGAAGGCTGTGGTTGATGATAACTTGTATGTTGTACTTATTAAAATCTCCATTTTCTAATGGCTTCTGTTTATGTGCGATGCTGGAGCAGTAATTATTAATAAACGAGTGTATACATTAGCCTCTCCTTTGAGCTAAATGGCATTTTATTTAGTATATGTGTAAAGAGCTCGTCCACAACATTTGTAAAAGAATTCAAGGTAAAAAAAAAGTCACCTATAGTAGGATTCGATCGCCAGTCAACCGCGTGAGATACGTTAACCCAGAGCTAGCCCAGACCCAAATGCGACCTTAAAACATTAGTGTTATTAACTGAATTAGATACAACCTATTTGCAAATAATGTCTTGAAATAAACAATTTCTTCACTGCAGTACATCTTCATTATAAATCATTTCATACAAAGTTTATATTAATACTATCAGTAAGCTATATCGCATACAATATACTCAAATTACTGAAATATAACACAGGCACAAGTGGCCAGCTGCCATCTTGTCATGTGACAGAGACGGCTCAGCTCTTACCCTTTATAGGGCAAAAGACTGGGGGTATTTTTTTGCACATTTGTAATTGGGGGTTATAGATGAGTAGGAATATGCAACAAATTTATGGGTGTGGATTCTATTTTATGAAATATGGGGTGGGAAATTATTATCCCACTGCCCACACCCGACAGTATGTTTTCTTAAATGGGCAATGGTGTATTAATCTCCCACCTCCAAATTATGATGATACTGTGTTTAGCACTCAAGAATGAGGTACATTTAACAGGATATAATATATAAAAACACATAACATGCTCTATAATTTAAAAAGAATTAACTCCCACTCAAAACAAGTCAGTGACCTATATCATCTTTGCCGAAAACTCCACAAACAATATAAAAATAATTTTGGATTGTTAAGTTAGAGATGAGGATAAATTCTGACATCACGACTAGTTTGACAGTCAACGGAAAGGACATTGAGCGAGTTGAGTCCTTCCTCTACCTTGGAAGTATAGTCACAAATGATGGGGGAGCAGAGGAAGATGTTCGAAGCCGTATCAGGAAGGCAAATGGTGCCTTTGCCAGCTCTACCCCATCTGGAGAAATAGAAACATTTCCAGGAAGACCAAGCTCCGCCTTTTCAATAGCAACGTAAAGTCGATCCTTCTCTACGGCTGTGAAACATGGAAAGTCACAAAACCGATCAACAACCAGCTACAGGTGTTCATTAACAGATGTCTGCGTCGCATCATGAATGTGAGGTGGCCGGACATAATCTCAAATGAAGATCTTTGGACCATCACCAATCAACAACCGATTAGCATCCAGATCAAGGAGAGGAAATGGCGCTGGATTGGTCAAACACTAAGGAAGCCGGACGGAGCTATTGAGAGGGCGGCGCTAGACTGGAATCCTCAAGGCGCCAGGAAGCGAGGTCGACCAAAGAAGACCTGGAAGAGGACGATCGAAAATGAAATTGCAGAGGTGGACAAGAACTGGAGTCAAGTGAAGAGAATGGCCAGGAACCGTACTGCGTGGAGAAATTTCACCAAGGCCCTATGCTCCGGAAGGAGCGGCAGGAATTAAGTAAGTTAAGTAAGTAAGTAAGTATATTCGAATATAATTCAATAATTTAAAAATTATATTTACTAAAAACACAGAAAATTTATTTTAAAAATCTCCTATTCTATGGCAAACATCCTGAGCAAGATAATTATTTCCATTCTAGCTGAAATAGTGACCAAAACCATTATTAACATTGTATTTCAGTTAGATACCAACGTTTACAAATCTCTTATATTCAATAAAAACACTTTCTTCTGTAAAACAATGCATTTCTTTCACTCAACACAACCGATCTGGCGAGCACGTGTACTGTGGAGACCACTGCGATATGCTTCCCACCTTCGGTTTCTGATGACAGTATACATCAAATTAATGGGTTTTCAGTATTTCTCTGCACCTAGCTTGTGGATGCATGTGGAACTGCTTGAAATTAAATGGGTGGGAATATTCTATCCCTAACACCGTTCTATAAATACATGGTGGGATGATAATATCCCAAGGACCAATAAAGGGTTAGTCCCTAATACAGTATAATATTATAATATTAAATTATAATAATTAATGGATTACGTCCTTTAGGAAAGCTAAAACCACCCTTGGCTCACTAATCGGAATTGGTGGGTCCCATATTATGAATTATAAAGTTTGCATAATTCACACGGCCGCCATACTGAAATGGTACGACTGATGAGCTTACAGTTAGGATATAAGACGCGTCCCATATGAAGGTATGTTGCAGGGGCGGCTGGCTCTAACGGGCCAGTGGGCCAGGGCCCTCCTTACCATTAACCTACAAAAGTAATTCATTTTTAATCCTTAACGCTCGAAATACTGGCCGAGTTGTGCGCTCCTCACTATGAAAATGTACCAGCATGTTTGAATAACGCGCTACATATCTTGTCACGTAATTCGCCTTGCTGCGGGCTACTCGGGGCCCAGGCCTTACTGGGCCCAAGACTCCATTCAACTACAAACAAGGAGAGGTCTATTGCGCGTGCGCGCAGACGCTCTTCAAACGTCGGCTATGGGCCCAGAGATTGCGAGCCCACGGTTACAAGGACGAATAACAATTTGAGCAGTTGTATGGGCTCTGGAGAGAACGTTGGAATGCTGCGGGAATGCTGAACTGCTGCGTTCAACTCGAACTAACAACATCTATGGCCATACCTTGCCCCTTTCCTCCCCTTCTTCCGATGTTGTTTGAAATGATTTGCAAGACGACCACTAGATGGCGAACAGGACACCACCCTGGTGTCATTCATACCTAGTGTCAAGGATAGGTTAAAAATAAACTTCCGATTAACTAGCAATGTAACTACTTTTTAGCAGGACATAAATTCGTATTTTTTTCGTTTCAAATTAAAAGACAGTGTGCGTCTGGCAATGAAGAACAAACAGTTGATCATTTATTATTTACATACGTGAAACTGGAAAAAGAAAGACAGTTGTTTAAGGACAATATGGTAAATAAACATGGAAAATGGACGTTCGAAAAAATTAAGCTAATGAAGCACTATATAATTAATTTTATATTTTAATTTAATAGATTTAGAAAGAATGTCAAGTAGTTGAACAGTTTCATAATATTGGTGTAGCTCATATAAACAATAGGTTAAGAGATTTAGACAGTTCCTAGAACAATATATCTCCAAACAAATAGCCAGAGAACAATATTGATTAATGTAAATGTATGTTTTAAAATTGTAAATATTTTGTAAACATAAAGGACCATGCTGTTAAGAATAAATAAATAAATAAAAAAGGTTATGTAAAGAGGTCTCTCTTGGAGTTCTGTGATAAGTGTAACCAATTAATAATTTTGTTTTTCATCTAGGTCTATAGTTTTTGACAAATGTCTTAGTGATAGGCTATTATAAATTTAGAATTAACTAGCGATTTAGAGGGTCATTTAAATTATATTAAATGTAGAACATAACATTTTCCCTAATGAGACATAATTTAATGGTTATCGGCAAACACCTAGCGTGCTAGCTAGTAATTTTTACAGTGCATGATAATTTATTTCGTGTGCCCTCCCAAGCTCTAAGACCACCAGCCGCCGCTGGTATGTTGTTACCAAATTTGGTAGAGATCGGATGATTAGTTTAGTCGTTATTTGATTTTACGTTTTGAACATTTGAATGGCTGCCATTCAGTTTTGTTAAAGATGGCGGCGATATAAAACATGACACTCAGGTTGCTAGTGCTATCTCAGTACTAAATTTTGTTCAATTCGATTTCACCGTGTTTGATTTGTTAGGGGGAACAGACATTCAGAGTACACACACCCACAGACACACAATTTTTGGCCTTGTGTAGATCTCATAAGTCTACTTAAATTTTTTGCAAAAATCGAAAGTAGGCTAATAAGTTATGTAATTTCAGAAAATCTGGTCTGGGATGATTAATGTAACAATTCATAATAGCTTGGCTTTGAATGGATTAAAGTGTGTGTCAAATCTCGCACTTCAAGACAAACCTCACATAGTTAAATTAACATTATCAATTCATTTTCATTCTGGAAATATAAAACTCTATTTTACATTAGTTTGGTTGGTTGGTCCCTTAGTTCAGGGGCTGCGACAACGCGGTCATGTAGCCCCGTGTACTTTGGGTGCGTGTAGAATGTGTCTGATAACTGGTGTAAATTTTGATGGCTGTATTAGTGTGTGTTATCTGTGATGATGGTAAGGACTGCAGACGATCAATTTTGCAAGTAGATCCTACTTTTGCTACCATATGCTACCATCCACGACACCTAGCTGCGTACTTGGCTACTAGATGCCACCACAGCCAGCACCTGGCGACGAACGTTGAAACTGATATAGCGTTATCAAACAATCTAACATACAATTTATTTATCTATTTATCGTATGGCATTCAGTGCAGGGAGTGACCGAGGCTGTAGCTGCCTCTAGTGGACACCCATAGGGTGAGCTACAAGTTCCGTTCAGTTTCAGGTAGTTCCAAATTTCGCTGCCAGATGTCAATGATACTTAGTGGTGAACGTTGGAACTTTGATAGATCGTTCCAACGAAATCTAACCTAGAAATGTAGCTTCACACAAGTTTAGTTAGTAGAAGGATCTTTTACATGCCATAAATCTATAACATGGAACCTATGGCTTTACTTCCCCTCCGAAGGAAGTAACACTGGAGTATTTTAACGCTCTTAAAAAATCCGGTGACTTCGGGTTCGAAGCCGCTATCTTGGGCACAGCAGTTCAGCATGCTACCAACTACGCCACCGAAGCCGCCATCTATCATACAAGTGTGGTTATTAAGGGGAAGGTTCTCTTTCTTGCCATAAATCTATGACATGGACCGGATTTAACGGACAGAATAAGACCAACTGGAATATGTATTTTAATAGTTTCGCGCACGTACGTCCCGTCTCGTGTTATTTAACAATACAGTAATAATAATAATATCGTATGGCCTCAGGTGCCGGGTGCCCAGAGGGCAACTTGCATGTCGAATTTTGTCGTTCCTTGGGGCGCTGTGAAAATCAAGGGGGTTAGATATCTAAGCTCCTTGACACTATAGCGCTTTCTAGGAGAGAAGGGAGGAACTTTGTGTTGAAGGAAAATCCTGAGATGAATTTTGGCATTAAGAACACGGCCTACTGAAGTCAAATGGGTTCTGTAACATGCCAACAACGTAGACATGCGTACCGAGATTTTTGTCGCCTTTCAAAAATAACTTAGGCCTACCACGGCCAGGAGCGAATCTGCAAGCTTGTGGTTGGTAGTCCGATACGATAACCACTCACTCACCGTGGCAGGCTACTACTTACAGTAAAAATTCGATGTGATCGGGACGCAAGATTAGGATTTCGAATGAACCGAACCAACCCCCCTCCATCAAAAGCACTCAGATGCCCAAACGTTTCAACAAATAGAAATACGAGGCACGTCCAGAAATTAAGTTCCGTTTGGTAATAAAATTAAATTGTGTACAGATACTGAAAAAATATTTATTGCACAACATTCTACACCTCTTAAACTACTTTTCCACATAACTGCCGAACTTTTGCAGGTATTTGTCATAGCGTGGCACATGTTTTTGGATACCTTCTTCATAGAAGTTTGCCGCCTGTGTCTTCAACCAGTTGGGAACATCTTTTTTCAGCTCGTCGTCATTGTTGAAGTGTTGACCGCCAAGGAAAGACTTGAGATGTGTGAACAGATGAAAGTCGCTAGGAGCGAGGTCAGGGTCGTACGGAGGGCGGTCAAACACGTCCCAGCCAAATCCCTGTAGGAGGTTTTTCGTCACATTTGCAGTGTGTGGTCGTGCGTTGTCGTGAAGAAAAACAACACCTTTTGACAGCAACCCTCGGCGCTTATTCTGTATTGCGCGGCACAATTTCCTAAGTGTCTCGCAGTAAGCATCTGCGTTGATTGTTTGACCACGCGGTAAGAAATCAATGAGTAAGATGCCTTTCCAGTCCCAGAACACTGTGCACAACATTTTCCGAGGTGTCAAGATTTGTTTCGGCTTAACGTTTGCTGGGGATGAAGTGTGCCTCCATTCCATTGATTGCCGCTTACTTTCAGGGGTGTCGTAAGAAACCCAAGTTTCATCTCCTGTGACTATCTGTGTCAGAAATTCTTCGCCGCCTCCATTGTAACGGGTCAAAAACTGAAGTGCACTACCCATCCGTTTAGTTTTGTGTTGCTCCGTAAGAATCTTTGTTACCCAAAGTCGGCAAAGTTTACGAAAGTTCAGTTTTTCGGTAACAATTTCATGAAATAGTGATCGTGAGATTTGGGGAAATTCCATAGCGGGAGCACTAATTGTAAACCTGCGGTTTTCCCGGATATTGTCATCAATCGCGTGAACCAGTTCTTCTGTAACCAAAGATGGACGCCCACTTCGTTCTTCATCGTGCACTTCACTACGTCCTTCATTGAATTGTCTGACCCATCTTCTCACCATTGAATCACTCATCGCATTTTGTCCATACACTTCGCAAATTTGCCGATAAATTTCAATTGGTTTCACTTTCCTAGCATTCAGAAAACGAATCACGGATCTGATTTCACAAGCAGCGGGATTTTCAATCAACACCGACATTGTACGAGTAAACATGCACAACAACGCGTACGCGGCTGACAGCGCTCTCCAAATGGCGCACGTTTCTTATCCTTGATACAGAGCGCCTACCGCGCATATGCGGAACTGCGCTGCAGCGGAACGTACAACTAGTTGAAGACACAGCTGGCACACGTCTATGAAGAAGGTATACAAAAACTCGTGCCACGCTACGAAAAATGCCTGCAACATTTCGGCAGTTATGTGGAAAAGTAGTTTAAGGGGTCTAGACTTTTGTGCAATAAATATTTTATCTGTATCTGTACGCAATTTAATGTTATTACCAAACGGAACTTACTTTCTGGACGTACTTCGTATACAATTACTGATACGCCTTTTAGCAACTGTTGACTAATAATCTATCCAACAGCATCCAAATGATATTCAAATGCATTGATTTTCAAGTAGAAATCGTTGGATGACGTGAGACATAACCTATAACACTCACATCGTTGAAATAACCTCTATCGTATTGAAAAAAAAATCCAAACGAGGAGAAATCAGTGGAGAAAGCGAAATATACATTATTAGTCACATAATGAAGAACACGTTTGAATCATATGTGTAATCATCATTGTCAAGGCAGAAGACCTTAGTGGTAGACACGTTATATTTATTTATTTAGCGTATGGCTTTTAGTGCCGGGAGTATCCGACGACATGTTCGGCTCGCCACAGTTTGTAGCTGCTTTTATGCGGACACCCATTCGGTGAGCTACAAGTGCCGTCAGGTGTGGATGAGATGAAATATATGAACATGGTTGGTTGGTTCCTTAGTTTAGGGGCTGCAACAACGCGCTCATGTAGCCCCGTGTACTTTGGTTGTGTGTTGAATCTCTCAGAAAACAGGTGTTTATTGTGATGACTGTATTAGCGTGTGTTATCTGTGTTCTAAAATGCAAGTAAAGACTGCAGATGATAATTACAAAAAGTTCCTACTTTCGCTAACAAATGCTACCATCCACGACACCTAGCTGTGAACGTAGACACTACTAGATGGCATCGCAACCAGCGCCTGGTGACGATCGTTGGAACATAAGAGCATTAATCAAACCTAACCTACAAATTTTGCTTCACACAAGATTAGTTAGAGGAAGGTTCTTTTACCGTACATGCCATAAATCTATGACATGGGCCCGCCGGCTTTACTTTCCCTCCGAAGGAAGGCATACTGAGGGATGATTAACGCTCTTAAAATATCCGACGACTTCGGCCGATTTTGAACCCGCGACCTTGGGCATAGAAGCCCAGCATGCTAACAACTACGCCACCGAAGCCGCCATGAATGAAGGTGAATAGGAAATTTCAATTTCAAGTAGTTCCAACTTCTGCTACCAGATACCACTGACAACTATTGGCGAACGTTGGAACTTGATAGAGCATTTCTAACGAAATATAACCAGAAAATTTGGCTACACACTATCAATGGTAGTGGTAGGTTCTTGTACATGCCATAAATCTGTGTCATCGGCCCACCAGCTTTACTTCCCTTCCGAATGAACGCTTTAAAAATCCGACGACTTCGGCCGGTTTTGAACCCGCGACCTTGGGCATAGCAGTTGAGCATGCTACCAACTACGCCACCGAAGACGCGATATAAACCAATACTGGAATTAATGAGTTGACCGACTGAAAGGCAACCTCGTTATTATTTTTGGTTATGTATAGTTAACTTTAAGGAAACGTTAATTTACCTTCACGAAGTGACTTACTCAATTTTTATTCGAACACAAAATGAAGCTGACTAATCCGTTAGATAAAGCTTTATTCCGTTTCGTTTACGGTTTACCCTCCAGGTTTGGCTTATCCCACGGATCCCACCTCTACTGCCACTGAGGGCAGTGTCCTGGAGCTTGAGACCTTGGGGAAACAACGGGGGAGTGTAACTAGCAGTTCACCCAGGCCGCCTCATATGCAAAGCGAACAGGGGGCCTCATGAGGGGTAGGACGGGATGGGAGCCATAGGCAAGGAAGAGGGAAGGAGGCGGCCCGGATTTTGCCTGAAGACGGAGTGGGAAACTACGAACAACCTCTTCGAGGATGGCTGAGGTGGGAATCGAACACCCTCCACTCATTTGGACCAAATCAGGAATCGAACCTCATTCCTCCGGGGTGGCAGCTAAGCATGCTGACCATTAGATCACGGAGGCGACGAAGCTTTATTTATGCACCCTTAATACCATTGCGTGGGAAGAAGCAACAGGTGGGTGCTCACGAGTGGTTAGAAGGCACATTATCAGAGTGCTGATCCTAATGTGTCTCACACGCTAGCTGTTACCACACACGTTATCAGGTGTTGTTCAAACAAGCATAACCACTTAATGTTCACGATCACATCTCATTCTAACCTCCACGCGGTGTAGTTTCGTCTCCAGTCTCTGCTCTGCCATGAAATATTAATTCTGTTGTGAGGGCTGGAACAGGGTACACTCAACCTCGAAAGGTGTAACTAAGAGGAGGAGGGTTCGATTCCCACCTCAACCATCCTAGAAGTGGTATTCCGTGGTATCCACCCTCTTATGTTCCAGGCAAAGGCTACGATGGTTCCTAACTAAAGGCCACGGCCGCCTTCTTCCCAATCCTATAACTAATTTAAATATACGCACACTAGTACAGTCATCACAATAACACCGGTTATCACATAAAGTCCATACACTCACACACATACAAGTATTTGACCTCTATGTCGCAGTCCTTGAAATAAGCAACAACAACAACTGTCTTATTCTATAATTTTAATCACCAAATTACGTTCGTGTGCGACTAATTTCTGTGGGTATAAAAACACGAATGTACACCAGCACGCGTAGAACTGGACACGTTTCTAGGAGTCAGTCACAGCTGGAACAAGGGCTTTGCGACTTCCTGGTCATGTGGACCCATGTACTTGCGAGTGTCTGATAACCTATGTAATTGTGATGCCCCGACAGTTGACTAGTGAAGAAGTAGTAAATCCACTCCTAAGATGGCTGCGATACTTATAGGACCTACTACTTATCAGTTCTGGCCCGCATCCGCACGACTACTATCCGCATCCGCCCGCATCCGCACGACTGTTATCCGCATCCGCCCCACATCCGCACGACTATTATCCGCATCCGCACGATTATTTTCCGCATCAGCCCGCATCCGCACGACTATTATCCGTATCCGCCCACATCCGCACGACTATTATCCACATCCGCCCCACATCCGCACGACTATTATTCGCATCCGCCCCACATCCGCACGACTATTATCCGCATCCGCACGACTATTATCCGCATCCGCACGACTATTATCCGCATCCGCCCCACATCCGCACGACTATTATTCGCATCCGCCCCACATCCGCATGACTATTATCCGCATCCGCCCCACATCCGCACGACTATTATTCGCATCCGCCCCACATCCGCACGACTGTTATCTGCATCCACCCCACATCCGCACGTTTGTTATCCGAATCTAATGGCATCACTGTAATATGTTTAATTAGATAAAATATTCAAGCGACACCTTTATACGATTGAGGAGAAAGTAGCTCCCCTAGTCTATGTCATGTGCTGTGTTTAAAATGAATTTTCTACAGCCAGAGTTGTAGCCCTTTTCAGTTCGGAGTGTTAATTGTGCTTAATGACATAATTTAACTGAGATTACCGTAAATGATCATCTTACATTAATTTGTCATGGATAAAAGATAACGGAAAAAATATGACATGTCATAAGCATCCGAGTCCTAGTAATGATATTCAATAAGTTCGGATTATATTCAAAAAATGATCCTCAAATTTTCTCCAAACATTATCCGCAGCTTATCCGCTATCCGCCATCCGCTATCCGCTATCCGCTATCCGCACAGCCATGCAAAGTACAGTATATCCGCTTGCCGAAAAAATTCGCAGATATCCGCGGGTTTATCCGCAGGGCTTTACCTATAGATAAAATAAAATAATGATGCATTCCATTTTTTCAGTAGGCTAAACCAGAGTGTAGTGCAATTTGATTAGTAATGCATTTTGTCTGTGTTTGGCCCTGGAGAACCCGGTTGGGCACCACTATGTTACTATATTAGACTACTATTTTAACACACATGCCCTTATCAAACCTCCAATTTCAATGCGTTCATTCCCATTATATTCGACCGCTAATAAGGGAGTATTACCCATTTGAGATACGAGTGCCGCGGCCAGGTTATGAACTATTCTTTGTTTACGTGTCAGTTTGCGCTGTTGTCAGGTAGCCTACAGTCACGTGGGTAGGACATCACTCAGCTCCAGTAGTGCTTTTCTGTGGTGATATGTGCTCCTGTTACGCTAAGCAGTGCTGTATTCCATTACCACTCCCGGAAGTCTCCAGTTAACACGATCAACAAACGCTAGCACAACCAAGCTCAGCTCAACTCGTTCCTCCAACGCATAATACTACATTCATTGGCTATCAATACATTATTAAGAAATATCGCCATTCGATTACGGGACAAGATGGTGGTCAGAGGGCGGTAACCGTTCACGCTACCCAGAAGCACCGACTACAAGGGGGGATTATAAACAGTTTGTTACAGCGCAGCGGTTACTTCTATCCGGAGAGGATATTCGTGTAATGTGATATTTTTAACGATTACTTTATCGTGACCAGATCAGGTTCATTGTATGTTTTCTCAAGTTAAACAACTACAACAACAACAATGAAACGAATATCATGACCGAATCGATCAACTGTGAGTTAAATTTGCTCATATGTGAAGTTATAAGCTGAAAACGTTTTTCGTATAACTTTTACATAGATGGCAGAACTGGGCTTTACTTCCTTACTCCTTGCGCTGCGAGTTCAACAATGTTTAATGAGGTGGACAAGATGGATGGAGAATTGAAAAAGATATCACTATTGAAGGGACAGAACTAAAAAGTATAAATAATAAGTGACGGGACCTCGGTCCGATTTCGTTATTAATCTGACAATCTTTTAAAGTTTATATGAATGGATCCCATTCAACACAACACTGATGACATTATTCCAGTACGTTAATATTGGACTATTCATCTTATGTGTATTGAATTAATCAGACGTCTAGTGTTTCCTTTAATCTGCTCACAAGTTCCCTATCTATTGCTCTAATCCTGACTGATGTAGTGTATTTCCCCACACTCTGCTCATAATTTTCACTTTCCAGAAAATTTCTCTCGATCTTCCTCTTCCTAACTTATTTGTAGTTAGGAAGGGAGAGTTACCTGTTGAGGTGCCTTTTACCACTGTTGCATTTTCCTATTGTTTTGACGATGTGCGGTAATATAGTAATAATTCAACAAATGGTAATATAAATTACTTGACTCTATAAAACGGTAGAAGTCACTGAAAAAATCAAAGAAAAACATCATGGGTTCTTCAAATATTGATTTTCACCACCACAACGATTAGATGTAATGGCTTTAGAATCTTTGAATGTAGCCTATTCATAGCCACACCGAGCAACAATTCACAGTTGGTACAGGGCAGTGGGATAGATATATCAAGTGTGAATTAAAGTGCACCCCAAGGCTCCAGTGCTCATAGCAACGGAGAAATAAACCTGAGTTCACGGGTTTGAGTCCTACTGGGGTTGGATACTATAATAATCTTCATGGCTTGCTCCGTTAGTGCCTTACACGACCCAATAGCTTAGAGTCTTAATTTCTCATTCACGGCCTCATTGATTAATGAAATGGAAATCCACAGCCTGCTTCCAGTCTCCGACCGGGTCAGGGAATGGAATGAACGAAGCCCCATCTAGCGGCGAGGATATGAACTGTGCCGGCTCCCGAAGCCTGTCGCACTCCCCTAGGGCAATGACTAAATGAATGAGAGATGGAATGATAGTGGAGAGTGTTGCTGGAATGAAATTTGTGAATGGGAAAACCGTAGTACCCGGAGAAAAACCTGTCTGCCTCCTTTTTGTCCAACACAGATCTCACATGGAGTGACCGGGATTTGAACGACAGACCCAGCGGTGAGAGGCCGGCGTGCTGCCGCCTAAGCCACGGAGGCTTCCATTGATTAATAATGGGCAATTTTTAATTAGGAAGTACTGTAAACCTCTGATAGTATATAAGCAGTAAGGAATGATAAATGGATGTGTAGAAGGGTACATAACCTTCACGTGGGCGTTGAGTGTGAATATTTAATGCGCTCATGACAAGTATTGAGAGGGAGGGCTGTCAGGCTAACACGCACGCAGTACAGGACATCGTTTTACTAAATGGGCACTGGAGACATGTACAATCAAATATGTATACGTGCGAACAGTTTAATAACTCACTTTCAAGTTGTTTACAGTACCATTTATAATAATTAAGGTGAAACTTATCAGCGTTACTGGTCCCAACAAATACAATATAGGCCTATACGTGTTTCCTTTATGATCGCCAAACATCAAACTGGCTGTTCATGTTTAAAATAACGTTATTTTCCTCGTGTCCGAAAGTCTAAACACGCGATAGAAATGTAGGTTGGTAAAATGAGCCTAGATTATAATATTCATCTGCTGGCATATAATTTTATAGCACATAGGCTATATCAAACAATCCAAAATAGCGTCCATACGATACATTTCAGCGGTTCTCAACATTTCCAAAACTATTTGAGCATTCAAACTGAAATGTTATATGGTGGTAGAGGACTGTTAAGTAAGGACAAATATGTGGCTTTCCCTAATCCGGAAGAACACACAACATGATTGTGGCAAAGTGATTTTAAAATTTTGCAAATTACTTCAATAACCTGATGAACAGGGTGTAAGGGGTAGGATATACCCTAATGTCATCCTCACCTGCATGTGGTGCACCCTGTTTTAGACTGACGAGGCTCTGACGACCGAGTGACTCCCGTGATAAGGAGTCCACCTCTACCCGGTCAACGGCTCTCTAGGGAGGTGGACTAATGGTGGAGGTTGGGACACTCTCTTGCCCTTGGAGTAGGGAACTTCCCCTAAAGGCGGATGAACCACTTGTGGTCAACGGCGTAGAAAATGCAGTGTCTGTTCTCCAGGTTAGGGGTGGCTGCGCAAGGCGTCTGTACTCCAGAGGAGCGACCTTATTATCACATCTCTGGATCACATCCAGAGTTGTACCTCGGGACCTAGTCCCTCATCGGTGTTACCGTGAGAGTCAACCACGGAAGGACTTTTAAGGAATACTCCACTGGTTAACCCTAGAGTTCAGAGAAGGCAGCATTCGGATCCGGTGGGCTGCAACCTACGAGATACCGTGATGTCGGAGGCACGGAAACATCCCAGTACAACGCACACGAAAAAGACGAGATCTAGAATTAAACCAATGCAAATAACTTACTTCTCTACGCATAACGTGAACTCCCTCATGCAAACCGGTAAGCTAAAGGTTAACACTGACATAATGGATCAGCACAACATTCTTATCATGGGATTACAGGGACGGAGTAACACTGACCAGGATGCTTTGGAATCTCAAGGTTATCGACTATATAAGGGTATACCGGGGAAGGGAGTGACGAAGAATGTTCCACAATTTGGAACAGGATTTCTGGTCAACCTTAAAATTATAAATTCAGTTCAAGAATTCCCCTCACCATCTCCTCGAATCTCAACACTCACCTTTAAAGCATCTAATAAAATTTATACTATCACAAATGCCCATGCTCCCACTAATGATAAAATCATCTCCCCCAAGACTGTGTAGAAACAGAAGAATTTTGGGACCTATTGGATCAAACCATAGATAACTTCTCCAAACACCATGTAATATTATTAATTGGCGACTTCAACGCTCAGCTAGGTAGAGAAAGAAAATACCGTGACATCATCGGAAAATGGCCAGCACACAATAGAACAAATAAAAACGGAAAGCGACTTATTGACCTGTGTCGAAACCATAACTTAATCTCAAAATCTACATGTTTTAAACGAAAACCTCAAAAATTTAAAACATGGAAACACCCTTACTACACTAAGGGAGAATGGCAACTGGACCATGTGTGCATGGATAAACACCACCACAAAGAGATCTATAACGTCAAAGTCCTCCGCGGAATTGACACTGTTTCTGATCACTACGTAGTCAAAATTAAAATTAAACTCACGCCCCAGAGGAGACAACAAAGGAAGACCTCCAAAACTAAAAGAACAATAGATCCTACCCAGTCAATCAACAATGAACATCACCAAAAAGCAACTGAAAGCAATAAAATTACTGATCAACTCGAAAACTTGGTTCAGAACCTACAACAAATTGCCGAAGACCTGGCTCCAATTAAACTTTGGAGAAAACATCAATAGGGGAATAATGAATGTGATGAGATGATTGAAAAAGACACCGAGCGTGGTTATTACACAAATCCCAAAAATTTGAAATATTTGTTTTTCAAAATTTAGTTGCACAACGAAAAGAAACAACTAAAACTTTAAGAAGAATAAAATGGCAATATCATACTGACATCCTACAATCAATTGAAGGGGAATTCAGAATTTCACAATCACGGAATTATTACAAAATCGTTAAACAACATCTGGAAAAAATATAAAGCACCAATCTCATTGTTAAAAGATGAAAACGGTGAATTGGCACACAACAACTAGGATAATGCACAAATTATGGCTAAACATTATCAGACACTCCTAAACTGCGAAGAACCCAAAGAATTTCTTCAATTGAATGTTGACACTCCAATAACAACACCTTCAGAGATCATTAACCCGCCCACATTAGAATACGTTTACATAGCACTGAATGATATGCAGAATTTCAAAGCCCCTGGAGAAGACCTGACTTTTGCGGAGATTTGGAAGTATACTGGAATTTCGGCAAAAATTGTCCTTCTCCACCAACTAGTCAAAATCTGGATCACAGGAAAATTCCCTGAACACGAGACATCAGTTATCATCCATCCACTACATAAAAAAGGGATAAGAAGGAAAGGAAGGAAGCTTGTAGTTTAACGTGACCGTTAATCTTGAGATCATGAGCCACGGGACCTCCTTTTTACGTGGAATCCGAACCACGGGACATGGCATTTCACTTCGAAAATCTCACATGCATTGGCCAGGAATCGAACCCGGACCGCCTTGGTGAGAGGCATACAGCTAGACCGCTGAGCCACCACGCCCCCCAAAAGGGATAAGACAAACCCTAACAATTGTCGAGGGATTTCATTCATGGATGTTACCTATAAAGTTTTTTCTCGAATTCCTCTCAATAGAATTAAAGTACAACTTGAAAATGAATTAGGAGAATATCAGGGAAGTTTCAGACCATGGAGAAGTTGCCTAGATCAAATCATGAGCCTAAAACTGATAATGGATTATAATAGGTAAAGGAATAGAGATAGGGTGACAACATTTATCGACTTCTAAAACGCATATGATTATATTCATAGAGAATCTTTATTAGAAATTCAAAGACACATGGGATTACAACCAAAATTGACAAATCTCATAAAACTCTTACAGGTACTAAATCAAAAGTTAAATTCAGAGGGGAATTATCTGACCCGTTTGAGGTCACAACCGGTTTACGACAAGGTGATAGCTTATCACCATTACTATTTAATTGTGCATTAGAAATGGTAATGCGAGAATGGTCTAAGAAATGCCCTCCAAATATAAAAATAGTTTGATAAATTCAAACAAACTGTCTTCGTTTTGCAGACGACATGGCATTATTGGCGAAAGACTTAGAGGAAGCCAAAACACAGATATCAGAGCTTCAAATCATTGCAAATAAAATTGGCCTTAAGATATCATTTGGAAAAACAGACATCTTGCCACAAAAACTTACACCATTAAAAAAACAAGATGTTCAGTAAAGAACATATAGCCTACTTTCTCCTAAATGCATGGGTATTGTTATAACTCTTTGTCCTTTTCAAGGAGTATGATTGAATGTTGGTTGTAGTAGCTTGTTGAAATACAACGTGCTATAGGGATATTAAACATGAATATGAGGTGCCCTTTGCTAGTGCTACCTCTGTACCAAATTTCGTTCAATTCGGTTTCACCGTGTTTGAATTGATAGGGGGAATCGATTTGCACACATACTTGGCCACCATCTGCAAACTATTGGGCTGATGTTCTTGCAGTTTGGTCTGAATATGTTTCCCACATAAATATATGGTGTTGCAAAATTTGGTAGAGACTAGAATATTAGGTTGGTCGTAATTACATGTTAGCTTTTAACATTTGGGTGACCGCGATTACGTTTCCGTCAAGATAGTGGTGATATAAAACATGACACTGAGGTGCCCTTTGCTAGTGCTACCTCTGTACCAAATTTCGTTCCATTCGGTTTCATCGTGTTCGAATTGATAAGGGGAATCGATTTTCACACAAACATGGCCGCGATCCGCAAAATATTAGGCTGATGACCTATTAGTTTGGTCAAAGGATGCTCCCTCCATAAAGGTATGTTGTTGCTAAATTTGCTAGAGATCGGATGATTAGGCTAATCGTAATTTGATTTAAGCTTTGAACATTTGTGTGGCCGCCATTACGTTTCTGTCAATATGGCGGCGATATAAATCATGACACTGAGATGCCCTTTGCTAGTGCTATCTCTGTACCAAATTTCGTTCCATTCGGTTTCACCGTGTTTGAATTAATAGGGAGAATCGATTTTGACACAAAGATGGCCGCCATCCGCAAACTATTAGGCGAATGACCTATTAGATTGGTCAAAGGATGCTCCCTCCATAAAGGTATGTAGTTGCAAAATTTGGTAGAGATCGGATGATTAGGTTAATCGTAATTTGATTTAAGCTTTGAACATTCGTGTGGCCGCCATTACGTTTCTGTCAAGATGGCGGCAATATAAAACATGACACTGAGGTGCCCTTTGCTAGTGCTACCTCTGTACCAAATTTCGTTCCATTTGGTTTCACCGTGTTTGAATTAATAGGGGGAACTGATTTTCACACAAAGATGGCCGCCATCCGCAAACTGTTAGGCTAATGACCTATTTATTTGGTCAAAGGATGCTTCCTTTATAAAGGTATGTTGATGCAAAATTTGGTAGAGATCGGATGATTAGGTTAATCGTAATTTGATTTAAGCTTTGAAAAATTTGTGTGGCCGCCATTACGTTTCCGTTAAGATGGCGGCGATATAAAACATGACACTGAGGTGCCTTTTGTTAGTACTACCTCTGTACCAAATTTCGTTCCATTCGGTTGCACCGTGTTCGAATTAATAGGGGGAATCGATTTTCACACAAAGATGGCCGCCATCCGCAAACTGTTACGCTGATGACTTATTAGTTTGATCAAAGGATGCTCCCCCATAAAGGTATGTTGTTGCAAAATTTGGTAGAGATCGGATGATTAGGTTAGTCGTAATTTGATTTAAGCTTTGAACATTTGTGTGGCCGCCATTACGTTTCCGTCAAGATGGCGGCGATATAAAACATGACACTGAGGTGTCCTTTGCTAGTGCTACCTTTGTACCAAATTTCGTTCAATTCGCATTCACCGTGTTCGAATTGATAGGGGGGGACAGACATTCAGAGTACACACACTCACACACACACACACAGACACACAGACACACACACACACAGACTCACACACACCCATACACACACACAGACAGACACACTTTTTTCGCCCTGTGTTGATCTCATAAGTCTACTTTCATTTTTTGCAAAAATCGAAAGTAGGCTAATACAAATTAAAGGTACAAAAATTAAAATGTAACACGATTCAAATATCTAGGAGAGTTAATAACAAACAACTTAAATGAAAAATCATCGATTCAAATAAGATAAAAACAACTTAAATGAGAAAGCATCAATTCAAATAAGAACAAACAAGTTATCTAGGGCACAAAAATTAACATGGGAAACTTACAAAAAGAAATGTTCATCAATTATGGCAAAAATTAAACATTACAATACAGTCTTAAAACCGGAAGCCACATAGGCGACAGATACATTATTCCATGTAAATTAACATTTTAAAACCGACAGATTACAAAAGAGAGAAAGGCGAATTGGAAGAACTTGTATAAATCAAGGATATAAAAAGATGGGCATTGGGAATTAATAACTAACAATATTGTCTATAACAAACTAGAACACATTACTGATACCATGCGAAAGAAAATACTCGTATACTTTGGGCACGTCATGAGAATGCCAGATTCACGTCTTCTAAAACAACTAGTACAGTGCACTCTTGCTTCAAAAAACACAACAACAGGATGCGGATCGTTAAAAGAAATCAGAGAGGTCTTATAAGAAATAGGCCTAACAACCGAAGATGCTACAAATGAGTAAAAATAAAAATATGACGTTTCATTTCCACTCATAAAAAAGAAAATTCCTACATGAATCTTTTCCGCCCAAGAAAGGGCAAGACGATCAATACGCATGAAGAAGTACTGGGAGGACCGCAAGGCTCGTACAGTTCCTACAAGTCAAGAAACTAATGATTGGTTAAAGTGATGCTGTGTGGTCTCAAAAGGCGTAGAAGAAGAAGAAGAACCTGACGAGCCCAAATCCGACATGGTGGCGATGCGAAATTTACATCTTTATACAAATGTGTCTCGTGGCCTATTTATCCGTGAGCAGTGACACTTAGCATGGTAAATCTCCATACTTAACCGTTCTAATTACTCGAGTGCAATGAAACTCGGCACAGTGAAACTTGATTCAGAACTAAGTATAGAGACATCTAAGGATGTTCAATTGTTTTTAAAACTTCAAGATGCATGAGTTCAAAATTTCACCATCTTATTTTTAATTTTTCGAATACTATAAATTTTGTAGCTTACTTTTCGCAAATCAAAGAAGCCGTGCATTTGACTTTCCTAAAAATTAATTCCCCCCGTATCGTTACTGAAAGATGCTATTTTAAGGGAGGAGTATTAATCACCGATATTGAAAGCTATGTATTCTAGCACATAACTTCTCATTGTAATTTATTTATTTTATTTAGCGCATGGCACATTAAAACATTAAATTATCACATACATGAAATTTGAAACAAATTCCAGCTCATAAAATACAACTATCTACATAAATCTATGTACAAATATTCGATTTCATTTTGTAATAGGATTTTTTAGTACTTGACATTTATATCTACTTATGCCTTCCATGGTTCTTAGCTGGAACACTCGGAGAAGGGCTATTTGTTTTCACGTTTTGTGACATCAAGCACTATTTTGAGCCAGGAGATCACTGGGATTGTCCGGCTGCCTAAACTCCTTGGTGTAGATGATTCCCAAGGAATGACCGTTCCTTAGCATCGCCCAGGGTCATGTGTAGCTTAAGGAATGCTACGGACGTGAGCAGTCTTTGTCCCTCTCTCATTGTAATGATGTTGGTGAAGACACTTGTGAAACAAAGGCTATTTAGTATATCACGAGGAAAATCATTTTAACAGGTGTTTTAATGGGAAAAGACAGTTGGATATATGAAAATAGGCTATTTAGTTCTTCATGGAACTACTTGTTGTTCATCAGTGTGCAGGAGACATCCAGCAAAAAGCCGAGCACAGAGAAGATATATCCTAGAACCAACAAGTAGAAGGCTGTCTGTAGGTGATCCAGAGTGAACTGCTGAGGATCCGGAGATTCCTTACTTGACATTTCCAAACGATGGCTAAGATTGAGACTTTCCAATTGCGTACAGACCAACTTCTAATGAATCCATGACCGTAGAATAGGCTAATAAGGAGAATATAAGGAGAATATAACAGAATGTTGTAGCTAAAATATATTCCCTCAACCTCTTGCTGCCTCATGTGAATGAGACAGCAGCCCTTTCTGGATTTATGCAACATCCTAATGAACACAGGGGATGTTGTTGTTGTAAATTCCCATCAGGGCCTAGGGACCTCTTGATTATCAACCCCTTTTTCACTTAAGGAGAACAAACTCTGATATCTTAGGAAAGCTAATTTCTGCAATTTTAGTGCACTTTTGTTAAAACAGTAGGTTCTAAAATCCTCATTGATAAAATCAAGCACAATGTGGATACCAGTGAGCGCTTTAGCACTTGGATTACTGTTGTAGTATATATATATATATATATATATATATATATATATATATATATATATATATGCAGGGTGCTTCAAAAAATGTATACACACTTTAAACTATCGTAGTTTTCCCGCTCTACAAGGCTAATGTTATATTTCTTCGCCAGGTGGCAGCATAATCGTCCCTCTATGTTATATTGTCAGTTGGAATTTGTAATATCAACATGGCGGACGTACGTTTGAGTTTTGAAGAACGTAAGTAGGTTATTAAGTGGTACTGGAAGTTTGAGAATGTAAATGAAGTTCAAAGACAGTGGAGAAGGGAGTATGATACAGAACCACCTTCAAGATTAACAATTACACGCATACGAGACAAATTCGAAGTTCATGGAACAGTGTGTGATGTGCATAAAGGTCATTCAGGTCGACCTCGAACAGCTACAAGTGATGAGTCATCAACGGCAGTCTTGGAACTGTTTCAACGCTCTCCTAACAAATCTTCAAGGCAAGGGGCACGTGAAAGTGATGTAAGTGCTAGCAGCGTGCTACGCATTCTGAAGAGAGGCAAGTATCGTGTTTACATTCCAAGGCTGGTGCAACAGCTAAGTGACGACGATCCAGATCGAAGGTTGCAATTTTGTCAATGGGTTCAGGAGATGGTGATACGTGAACCGGGATTTATGGGTAGCATCATTTGGTTGGATGAAGCCCAATTCAAACTTAATGGAACTGTCAATAGGCACAATTGTGTTTACTGGGGTGAAGAAAATCCTCACATTACAATTGAAAAAGCTGTAAATTTGCCTGGTGTAAATGTGTGGTGCGGTTTGTCTTGAAGGGGACTCATTGGACCTTTTCGATTTGAAGGCACTGTAACTGGTATAACTTACCTAACAATGCTTGCTGATTCCATATTTCCTGCCATTCGTGCATTATACGGTAATGATAATTTTTATTTTCAACAAGATGGTGCCCCGCCGCACTATCACAGGGACGTACGAGCTTACCTGGATCAAAATTTGCCGGGCCAGAAGATAGGACGCAGGGGGCCAATCGAGTTTCCAGCACGCTCTCCAGACCTTACACCACTGGATTTCTTCTTATGGGGCACAGTAAAAGATGAGGTGTACAAACGTAAACCACGTAACCTAGACATTCTTTGGAATGAGATTCAAGCCGTGTGTAGAGAAATCTCATTGGACGTTTTGATACGATGTACAGAATCAGTGGTGACTCGTACTCAGAATTGTATTGATACTGCAGGTCGCCAATTTGAACAGTATTAACATTTGTTATTTATGTTTCATTTACATTGGACTTTCAGCTTTCTAATTTCCTGAACTTTAACTTTGTAGAACGGTAAATAAATTTTCTATGGAAGTTCAAAGTGTGTATACATTTTTTTGAAGCACCCTGTATGTATTTCAATTTTGTGCTTTGCATGTTTTCCCAATTTCTAATGTGTAAATTCTAAACGAAAGAACGAACCGAAAATGTTAAATGTATAGTGCCTCCATCACCAATAGTTTCCGAGTAAAAGTGTCCTGTGTTTCAGAAAGGAAGATCCCCCTCCCCCTCCTCATCTTATGATTGTTTGAATTTTTCACGACAATATTGTGTCAATATTCAGAAGTACACTTGCCCCATTTCACACTAAAAGCGTGGCAAGGCAAGTTTAAGGTGCAGTATTATATATAGCATGTCCCCTTTGGACATGAGTTCAAACATTCATTTCGTACGCTTTCAAGAGAATATTTCATGCAATATATCAAGCCAATCAGGAAATTCCACACTATTTTCCTGAACCAAAAACATAAATTGGCAATTCTTATTTTAGGCGTATTTGCGATCTTTTCAAACTAATCCATTTCAGATGTTTAATTGCAAATTGAAGCCTTATCTGACTGCTTCAAAATAGCATCGTTTCAATGTCGATATTGTATATGAATTGCATCCAATGTCCAAAGCTGGGTATTTTGATTGTACGCCCGAGTGCTGAAATCAGGTTGAATTTCAAGTAGTTCCAAGTTTGGCTACCAGATGCTACTGTCACTAACACCAAGCGGCGAACGTTGGAACTTGATACAGCGTTTCTAACAAGCGAATTATAACCTAAAATTTTGCTACACACTACAAATTACAGTGGTGCGTTCCTCTACGTGCCATAAATCTACGGCATGGGCCCGCCAGCTTTACTTCCCCTCCGAAGGTAGGCATACTGAAGGATTTTAACGCTCCTAAAATTCCGACGACAAATATATCAAACTCAGTAATGGCTCCCTGGTCGCCAACACATTCCCTATATTGAGTATTATATCACTCTAGTTAATAATGCATTATTGGTTACGCCTCAGACATATGACTTCTATTGAACTGTCAAGTATGATGGCATGTTATCACATCAAAGTACAGGAATACCAAAGGTGGGAGTTATATGCCTCTGCCTGTTGGAGAAATCCTTTTCTTCATCATATTGGGAGGATTTGTAGACTTGTAGAGGTCGCGTAAAGCTAATACTTGCTCATCGTTAACTTCCAGTCGGTCAACACCAATTATATTAGGCGGAAGATATAAGATTCTAACTACATGTAGTTACAAGGATGATATATTTCAGTCGGTAAGTGAACATCATGGACAACAAATCAAACATATGTTACTTTACGAAACACGATTTAAAGGCAATGTTAATCACAGTTAGTAGCGGCTCTCATACACCGATCCGAAAAAAATGAGACAAAATCTTAATTAAGTGCGGCTATAACGTATTACCTGCTATCACATAATCACACTAAGCAAGCACATTTAATGTCAGTCACCTCTTTCAGTACCTTAAGAAACAATCTCACACAACTAACAAAATTAATATTGACTAGTTGATTTAGTTTAACAACTACTACAACTAAGTAAGTATACATATTTAAATACTATCACTCATACTTGTAGACAAATATTTAATAGCTTAAGTGTAATGAATCTGATGATGACCGCTTGACGATCGAAACTTGTCATTCCAGTGTATTTATTAATCACATGTTAATTGTTTCAGGATTAGTGAACCACACATTACAATTGGGTACGATCGTATTGACCGACTGCAAAGCATTAGATTTCGATTACTAAGGCAACACTTGACAAGTAGTTACGTGAAGAAATAAATAGCCTATTTTCATATACCCTACTTATGTTAAATGTCTTCATCAACATACAAAATTTCAATTTGATTGCTGCAATAGATTCGTGGATATTCAGAACCGTCTAAATACTTAATATGGTCGCCATGGTGGATAGATTTATATAGATATATTTATATAGATATATATAGGCCATAGCGTTACCGGTATGTACTATTAGATGACGATCATTGTGTAGGTTCATTATTCAAAAGGTTGACTTCCATCGCATGATTAGAACACGAGAGATAAAAACTTGATTTTAAAATTTCTCACAGTCACCTTCTTGGGATTATGTAAGGAATTGAACTAAATTAGATGTCAGTACATTGCAAAATTGTGTAGTGATTTACTGTACCAAGTTTTACTGCGATCGGATGGTTAAATCGTGGGAACAACTATTTAAAGTTTTATGTTTTTGAAAGTCAATAGTTGAACGTCTAGTAGAGCCTTTTATCAACGTATATAATTTCAGGTAGATATGAGAAATTGTTTCGGAGATATAGAATGCCGATGAAATTCCCTATATTGAGTGTTAAATCACTCTAGTTAATACTATGTCTCAGATATATGATTTCAATTGAATTGTCAAGTATAATGGCAAGTTATCACATCAATGTACAGGAATACCAATGGTGGGAGTTATCTATCTCTGCCTGTTGGAGAAATTCTTATCTTCATCAGATTGGGTTGGGTTGTAGACTCATTTATATTCCCAGGGCATATCGAATTCTTTGTACTAATATAATCGAGTGTCTGTTTCATACAGGTCAGGTCAATACATACAGACAGTTGGGAGCCTGTCTATGTGGCGACTGGACACGGACATTTCCAATCAGTAAACACTTTCAGATAATTACCATACGGAAAGTGTTGAACCAAGATCCGTACTTAGAATAATAATTGTTTTCATAAATTCTGGGCAATTGAAATACACAACGAGGCTTATAAACGTAAGTTTTGGAGTAAACAGTCGAATGTATTGTTCGTCTGATGTGTGTAATAAGGTGACTAACGCACATTACACATCGTAGACTAATAGTAATTCTAAGAGAACATTATGAGCTGAGGGGTTTTGGAGCAAATAACCTCGATGATCCTCGCCTAAAATATCATTCACGATCTCCAAACATACAATTATTAAGTTCTTGTCCAGTGTAACATATGTTGAAAGTGTCTGTCAACAAACGTTCATCAAACGGTAAGTTACAATACTACTTTTATTGTTCTCAAAGACGTAGTATTTTATTTTGTTAAGATACCTATACTTTTCCATGTAGCAATACGAGTTTCCTATTGGTATGTTTCTGTTGAGTCTTGACCCACTCTGAGAACACCGGGAAAGTGTAAGACTGAGAATCTGTATTGATCAAGACTTGTAGAGTTCGCGTAAAGTTAATACTTGCTCATCGTTAACGTTCAGTCGGTCAACACCAATTATATTAGGCGGAAGATATAAGAATCTATGCATATGTTGTTACAAGGTTGACATATTCCTGTCGTCAAGTGATCATCATGGACAACAACTCAAAAAGTTTACTTTACGAAACACGATTTAAAGGCAATGTTAATCACATTTAGTAGGGGCTCTCATACACCGATCTGAAAAACTGAGACAAAATCTTAATTAAGTGTGGCTAGAACGTATTACCTGCTATCACATAATCACACTAAGCAAGCACATTTAAAGTCAATCACCACTTTCAGTACCTTAAGAAACTATCTCATACAACTAACAAAATTAATGTTGACTATTTGATTTAGTTTAACAACTACTACAACTAAATAAGAGTACATATTGTAAATACTATCACCCATACTTGTAGACATAGGTTAAAGAGCTTATGTGTAATGGATCTGATGATGACCGCTTGATGATCGAAACTGGTCATCCAAGTGTATTTATTAATCTCACGAAAATTGTTTTCAGGGTTGGTGAACCACCCATTACAATTGGCTACGGTCATGTTGACCGACTGGAAAGCATTACATTTCGATCATTAGGGGAAACCTAAGCAAGTAGTTTCGTGAAGAACTAAATAGCCCTTTTCCATAAATCCTACTTAAGTTTATTGCCACTATCAACATACAAAAATCCAGTTTGATGGCTGTAATAGGTTCATATAAATTCAGAACCATCTAAATATTTCATATGTTCTCCATGTTGGATTTTATAACCTTTTGGCCTTGGAGTAATGTTCTAATACATGATACTTACTGCCTAGGCGTGTTATTCCAAATTCAGTCGCATGATTTTGACACAAGGAATAAAAACGCGATTTTAAAATTTCGAACAGCCGCCATCTCGTGTTTATAAAAACACCAGAAATAAATTAGACGTCAGTGGATTAATATATATATATATATAACATATACCGTACCAAGTTTCACTGAACTCGGACGGCTAAACAGCGAGAAAGGCCAATTTGAATATTTAAAATTCGCGTCACCGCCATGTTATATTTGTGCTCACCAGGTTATTAAATTTCCCAGAGGTGAACTTATGTTTATAGCCTTTATCAACATACAAAATTTCATTTTGATTGTTGTCATAGATTAATAGATTTTGAGAACAGTCTATATATTTCGGATTTTTGTCGTGTTGGATTTTAATAAATGTAGGCTATAGAGGTACAGTATGAACTATAAGATGACGATGATTGTGAAGGTTCATTATTCAAACGTGATTTCCATCGCATGATTAGAACACAATATATAAAAACTAGCTTTTAAAATTTTGCACGGCCACATTCTTGAAGTTATGTAAACAATTGCACTAAATTAGATGTCAGTGCATTGCAATTTGTATAGTCATTTGCTGTACCACGTTACACTGTGGTCGGATGGTTAAATCACGAGTAAAGTCTATTAAAATGTTTAAACTTCACTTGGCTGCCATGCTCGTTATGTCGTCAATTGTTTTATTTAAAAATTTGATTTCTAGCAGTGTCCTTTATCACCCGAATACAATTTCAGGTTGATATGAGTAATAGACTCGGAGATACAGAATTCCGGTGAAATATTTCGCACAGCCGCCATGTTAGATTGGTCATACGTAATACAATTTGAAGGGCACGGTCAGGGTCGGCCAAAATAGTGATATGATTTTGCTGAGTTTCATTGAAATCGATCCAGCCATTTAGAAGTTATCAGGGGGGACACACACATACACACACGGACAAAAGATGATCTCATAAACCTATGTTTTCAATTTCTAGTAGTTCCAACTTCGACAACCAGTTGTTACTGTCACTGACACCTAGTGGCGAACGTTGGAGCTGATCGAGAGTTTCTAACAAGCGATTATAACCTTCAATTTTTCTACACACTACCAACTGCAGTGTTAGGTTCCTTTACGTGCCAAAAATCAACTGCATTGACCCGCCTGCTTTGCTTTCTGTCACGGCGGCTTAGGCCGGCAGCACGTCGGTAACTCGATAACCAACGCTCTGCTCCACCAGAATGACACCGCCCAATGGCCAGCGTGGATGGGCCAACTTACCGTTTATTCAGAGTTCCGCGTCGCTTCCACAGCAACAAAATCACCTCCAGATGACATGCCCCAACAGAAGAGCTCCAAAGGGGTGGAAGGAAAGTGGAGAAGGGGAACGCACAGGCTATTCTACAGACACCCCCCAATAACCGACAGAATTGCTGCCGGCGAAATAATGCCACAACAGTTGATTAAAAAAATAAAAATAAAAATTTAATGTTACAAATGTAAAGGAGCACCTTCACCAGAAACAGAACATGCTTGCTTGCAAAGAATTAAATTGAAATTAAAATGTTAAAAGCCCAAAGATTAAAATAAAAGTTACAGGCATAATACACACATCAAAAAAAGTTTTGCATCACCTCGGTTCCCAGATCTCCGGCATATAGACGTTGACTGTGTATATTGTATCCAAGATACAGTCCCTTTGACTGTTCATAGATGTCACTAAAACTGCTCAAAGATGTAAACAACCATGCATGAGCAGGGCCTATTAGACGGAGGGGGTACGACAGCCGATCAGTTCCAGTCATTCCACCAGGACGAAGGTACGCTGCTCATGTTGTCTGTAGTTCTACCATGCCTAGAAGGTCAATACCGCAGTTCGAACGCGTCCGCATTGTTACTTTGTGTCAAGAAGGGCTCTCAACAAGGGAAGTTTCCAGGCGTCTCAGAGTGAACCAAAGCGATGTTGTTCGGACATGGAGGAGGTACAGAGATACAGGAACTGTCGATGACAGGCCTCGCTCAGGCCGCCCAAGGGCTACTACTGTAGTGGATGACCGCTACTTACGGATTGCCGCTCGGAGGAACCCTGACAGCAATGCCACCATGTTGAATAATGCGTTTCGTTCAGCCACAGGACGTCGTGTTTCAACTCAAACTGTGCGCAATAGGCTGCATGATGCGCAACTTCACTCCCGACGTCCATGGCGAGGTCCAGCTTTGCAACCCCGACACCATGCAGCGCGGTACAGATGGGCCCAACAACATGCTGAATGGACCCCACGGAATTGGCATCACGTTCTCTTCACCGATGAGTGTCGCATATGCCTTCAACTAGACAATCGTCGGAGACGTGTTTGGAGGCACCCTGGTCAGGCTGAACGTCTTAGACACACTGTCCAGCGAGTGCAGCAAGGTGGTGGTTCCCTGATGTTTTGGGGTGGCATTATGTGGGGCCGACGTACGCCACTGGTGGTCATGGAAGGCTCCGAAACGGCTTTACGATACCTGAATGACATCCTCCGACCCATAGTGCAACCATATCGGCAGAATATTGGAGAGGCATTTGTCTTCATGGACGACAATTCTCGACCTCATCGTGCACATCTTGTGAATGCGTTCCTTCAAGATAACGACATCGCTCGACTACAGTGGCCAGCATGTTCGCCAGACATGAACCCTATCGAACATGCCTGGGATATGTTGAAAAGGGCTGTTTATGGACGTCTTGACCCACCAACCACTCTGAGAGATTTACGCCGAATTGTCGTTGAGGAGTGGGACAATTTGGACCAACAGTGTCTTGATGAACTTGTGGATAGTATGCCACGACGAATACAGGCATGCATCAATGCAAGAGGAAGTGCTACTGGGTATTAGAGGTAGTGGTGTGTACTGCAATCTGGACCACAAATGCTGAAAGTCTAGCTGTATGATGGTACAACATGCAATGTGTGGGTCTCATGAGCAATAAAACGAGCTGAAATGTTGTTTGTGTTGATCTCTATTCCCTTTGTATTTAAAGGTTCCGGAATTCTTGGAACCGAGGTGATGCAAAACTTTTTTTGATGTGTGTACAATGAGAAAGGGCTTGATAATTTACAAGGGAATGCAATACCGATCCGACATGCGGAGATCCAGACTACGATGAAACGAGAAATAAAAATTAAATTAACAAAATCAAATGGGATTAGAAAATAAATTTATGATTTGCATGACGGAGAAAAACACAGGAACATTTACCAAAAACACAAAGTTAAACCAACAAGATTACATTTAAAAAAAATTAAGCTAACGCACAACACGTTTGAGTTTCGTGGCCGGCGCCAAGAGACTGACCTCGAGACCAGAATGCATCTGGGCAAAACAAAAAACAAACATGGCCACTAAAAACAGGAGACCGCATGCCTGATCGAAACTACGGCAAACAATTAGCATTAAATTAATTTAGAATCCCCAGAGCGAAATGAAAGGAGGAAAACAATTACATCTAGGAACTAAAAACACTAGTCGGTTTATGTCTCGACGGATCTTACATTAGATTGATAATATGCCAATCCCAAGATTGCCAAAAGAAAATAAATAATAATTTAAAACGTAAAATAAACTTATAAATGTGTCTCCAGAAGGTAAGGTAAGTGCACCTATGCCTAACACTTTAAAAAGTAAATATTAGATTATCGTCATTTACAAGCAGGAAAATGAATGGTGGAAGATGATTTAGTGATTGAGGAGAAGGCTAAGCTCTGCATTTGAAGGAGAATGAATCAAAATTTAGTTAACTCATGTATTCCTATATTTTTTATTATTTATAAAATTTAATAATAATGTTATTGGTTTTACGTCCCTTTTAACTACACTGGCTTTTAGAGACGCCGGGGTGCCGGAATTTTGCCCCGAAGGGGATCTTTAACGTGCCAGTAAATCTACTGACACGGCTCCCTCGCATTTGCGCACCCTCAAATGCCAGCTGACTGCGCCAGGTTTCGAACCTGCAACCTTGGGCTCAGTAAGCGAGAACGTTACCCCTGAGCCACGCAGCCAGACTTTATAAAATTTACTAGTCACTTGCACCAATAGCTGACATGCCAAAAAATTGAGTGTTCCAATGGCTGACATATTGATGTACCTTAAGCTAACATGTTTTCTAAAATATTTTTAAGTGTCCAAATGTTGCATGTCATTTTGAAAATACAACAATACGGTACATTATTATTCAATTCAACAACAATATTGTTTGCCTTCAATAATACTGTTTAAAACAATAGATAGATAAGAACAATACATCACCATAAGTAACATCAGGTTATTACAGACTTTACTAAATTAACAGAACAAGGCGTGTACTCTCTTCATTGAATGTGACATTGTTAATTTTGGTATTTAGTAATCTCCTTTACATGATACACTTGTTTCTTAAGAGTCGTAAATTGGATTGTCAATTGTTTCTAAGATGTCCTTAAAATCATACCAAAGTTTGTCCTCTACTTGTGGCCACTTCCTACCGCAGGAACTCATCAACATTACTTTAACGTAAGCTGCTGTTGATTTAACACGCAATACTTTTCCAGGGTAGAATTCCCCCTCATACTGCACAATTACATAATCATTTTCTTTTGCGTGGGTTACCTCATTAGAACTGGTAGATGCAGATGAATTTTTCCACCAGTCATCTCCTTCACCTTCAGATTCCAACACCATATCGACTGAAGAATCAGATGAATCATCTGAGTGGTCTCTCTTTCTTTTACTGTGAATTATTTGAACCTTTCTTGCTTCCTTTTGCTTCTTATTCTCTTCTCTTTTCTTCTTTCTTTCCTCCTTTTCTTTTTTGAGTACGTTCCTTCATTTCCCTCTTTTTAGCATGATACTTCTTCCACTCATCCGATGTTACCACTGATGGAATCTTCACCTTAAATCTACTCTTAGGTGTGCTTGATTGGTTGGGCCAAAATAAGGCCTTCTTGAATGGGGAAGGAATTATTTGGCCACATGAATTAATGTTGAAATCTTCTTGAGAATTACTGCCTGTATGTTGCTGTGGAACTTTGCTTGGAGTAGCATTTGATGTGCTAGGGATAGGTGTCATGTTATCCCTATTATCAACAGTCTGAGTATCATTTCTCGGCGTTTCTTTCTGATTACTGCTAGCATTCTTCTGAGCAGTTTCTTCATTCATCGACTTCCACAAGTAGAATAGATTTGTATCCTCAATTGTACCTGTCCATGTATTACCACACTGAGAAAATATCTCTGTTTTCTCTGCACCAATCTTCTGTTCCAGGAATGCCAAATAACCATTCATATTTGGATCATTTGTAGATCTATCATGAGTTTGCTCTACCAATTTTCCGGATTTCTTCATGAATTTCTCATATTCTATAGCATCAGGGTTAAATGGGTATAGTCCACATGCCTTAAACCCATTCTTCACAGTCGACAGTGTCACAGATTCTTTAATCACTTTATCTAGAAGAGGAGCAAAATCTTCCTTCTTTAATCTTTGGCCATTATGCTCTATTCTCCAGTGTTGCACTCCATTTCTCCAAGCACTCTTAAGGGGATGAAAGACAGACACATCCAGGGGCTGTAAAATACGCGTAGATTGGGGATATAATGCCACCAGAATAATACCATTTTCGGAACAGAAAATACTGAGCATTTCTGTAAGATGTGAAACATGCCCATCAACAAAAAGTAGAACTGGCAATTTTATGTTAGTCTTCACTAGCCATGGATGGAACACATTTGAAACGTACTCATAAAATTTTTCTCCGGTCATCCACCCAGATTCAGATCTGCCTATTCCCCAGTTATTAGGCATTGAATTAGCTATGGAAGCTGGGATACGTTTGTAAGAATATATCACCATAGGTGGTGCTAAAGTACCAGACGCATTGGCTGTTACTAAAGCCGTAAGACATTCTCTCTCATCATTGTTGGTGAAATTATACACGGCCTTTTCACCTTTCTGAACAAGTACTCTACCGCCTTTAGGACACTAGAAAAAAGCAGTCTCATCTGAATTGAAGATTCGATCTGGGTCTTCCAGAATATCAATGTTGTTTTCACATTCCAAATACTGCTTAATTTCTCCAAGCCATGACCTAATGTTATTTTCTGTGACAGTCTGCCTGGATTTGCAAAGATTTTGTGAAACTTGTTCTGATATATCTGGATGCCTCTTTAAAAAGCTTTCATACCATTTCCTTCCCGGTCTGTTGTCTGTGAATGAGTTAGGCCTATTTAACTTCTTCATTATCAATTCTACGCTGTCAAGTAATTGAACTTTTGTACACGGAAATCCAGCTTTGGCTATCTGAAACACCCATTTAACGAGCAATTCCTCTTCCTCTATTGTTAACACTGTTGGTGGACCCATCCTCTTGTTTTCTGGATATTTACCTTTTATCTTACACCAGAGTGTAATTCTAGGTACCCCGAAAGCTTTAGCAGCTGTAGCAACTGGAGTCCCTCTTCTTACAGCATCGATAGCATCTTTCATTTGTTGAGGGGAGTACTTCAAAATTTTCTTCTCCTTAGGAGCCATTGTAATGTTATTTCTGGGCAGAATCTGAATGAAAAACAGAATATTACTAGATCACACATTGTCAGTGAATGATATTAAATTACAAGAATTTCAGCCTGATTAATGATTTGAATATTCATACCTGTCAGCTTTAGGAACAGCAATTATTGGCAGTTTGTGGTTGATCCAATGCCTGGCACCCCGTGTTAGCTATTGGTCCAGCATCAACAGCATCACCCAGATTTGTACTAGTTCCTAAAAATGAACATCTGAAACAATAAATAGCAACTATAAGGCCAGGATACCCTATTTTAGAATGTACCAAAGCCCGACACTTAGTGCCAGGCATGGGAACAGTGAATATAATCTATGCACCAATACCTAACACCCAACTGTGAGGTTTCCTAACCTCAAATAAGTGATAAAAACATGCTTACACAATGATTTGAAACCTTCTGAATTAATTAAGCCCAATAATCATATAAAATTAGATTCAGTAGCTTAGTTTATAATCTTTAGAAATTAACTTGTAAGCTTACCATTTTCATAAGAAAGCCCGCCAAATATCAGCCACCTCATACACCACATGCTTCCATCATGGCATCCATCTTGAACAAATGCACTGCTAAATCACAAGACCAGAGTGCAGTGATGCCAATATACATGAGAAGCTGGTAAACGTTCAGAAATCCTAATGTTGCTATTTGTAACCTTATTATGTTGTATTGAAGCGGCAAATGTCAGCTATTGGGTCACTGTTAGGCTTAGGTGCTCTTACCTTACAAAAAATTACAAAATTAATATATATATGTAAACATTATTAAAACATAAAAGAAATTTTAGGCCTATCATGCAAAACAAAACACAAGATCAAACATTCATACAAGGCCAATATTGGAGCTCCCAAAATAAAATAATTAAATATATACAATAATTACGTACCTTAAAACTTCACAGTGGAGACACAATGAAAATAAAAAACTAACACATTTTAAATAAAATAAAATACGGCACTATATTGCCTTGAAAATGGCCCACCCAGCACATGCTTCTTTATTGGTCACAAGCACAGGTCTGCATCGAGATGCGATTACATTTCACACGTCCACTTCACGGCGAAACGATGAAATTCACAGCCTGAAGAGCACAGGCAATTTCCTAGTAGAATTGGCATTCATATTTGTAAAAGCTGGGGGCCAAGGGCGCCCCCAGCCCTTGAAGAGATACTCTGTCACACCAGCAGTTAAGTTGCTTCTTCGACGACAGACAATGGACTTCACAAGATGGCGGAGAAATCCCGCGTCAGATGCCGAACTGCATTCATGTAAATATTTATCGTCCAATCAAGGCTTGACACATCAATCAACAATGTCATTATTAAGTAAATAATTTGGCGGTATCATGAATACACAGGCATTTGTTTCATGACGTAGAATATAATTGCCTTTCAATTATTCCACGAATTTGTAGAGTTTTAAAAGGCACAAGCAACACTCTCTAGCGGAGAAGCAGGAACTACTTGAAGTAACCCCGAAGTCCGACAGCAGCTGCTATCTCGTGTGCACAAACGGAACCAAACGACCAGGCGGTCGTTTCAAAATGTCATGGAACACCAGAATACAGGGAAGAGGGATTTAAAAAACATTGGGACGTGCATTGCACGCAACAGTCTCCCTCCCTTAAGCGTGAACACTGTTCACGAATATGCCTAGGCATAGGCAGAACTCCTTAACTAGTCGATTCACCAAGCATGTTTCTAGAA
This sequence comes from Meconema thalassinum, assembly GCA_946902985.2. Lineage (NCBI taxonomy): Eukaryota > Metazoa > Arthropoda > Insecta > Orthoptera > Tettigoniidae > Meconema > Meconema thalassinum. Next base: position 62,941,099 of record OX336390.1, on the reverse strand, counting down.
GATAATGTTCACCAGTTAACTCCAATTGATGGACAAAACCGCATCGTTTTGGTTAGGAAGAGTGCAGGGTCAGATTATCAGGGAATGGATAATTGATCACCTCGCAAACCACTTAGTTAACAGCTTCCCTGTGTCCATAATTCTTCAGAAACGCAGAACACCAGCACCTGCAGTGCTTTCATAGTCCGAGACACGTTAGGAAAATTTTCAACAAGTCCAATGTAGTTAGCTTTAAACGAAGTAGGTGGATGCAATGTGCAAGATATTATGCGACGCGTGAGCAGCCATTTACAAAACAGAAGTTAATCTTATTTCAAAAATAAAAGTTTACAGAATTACAATTTCTTACTACATTTTACAAGGAGAAACAAAGTTGAATTTATATGAAGAAAATATTTCTGACCCAGCCCTAGATCAGTGCTTACAAAATTTAATTAACAAGTTTACCTTTTTACAGACTAGAAGTACCTTTCAAGATTACATGAGTTAAACGACTATACATTTAGAAGGAACTACGGTAGAGGAGTGACCACTTAAATTCCCAAAGGGAACAGGAATACAGGGTTACCATGAGTTAGGTATCCCACCGAGCCCAACTTACATGCTAGCCTCTTTTATGAAAACATCAAATTTTAGTTTCAATTTTACAATATACCATAAAATGGGAATTACCCAACAGTTACATTTTGTATCCCATCAGAGTTTTCATATCCAGTTCAAAATTCCAGAAGGAACAGATGCCTGAAGGCTTCAATGAAGGTTAGGGATACTCTACATTATACAAAATTCGTTTTACAAAATTTACGGTAGCATTTCCTCATTAGAAACCTCTCCACCTCGTTTGATGTGCGACAGATGCACTCTTGAAATTTTGTTTGCCTTGGGGTTTCTAATAAGCAGAGTAACGGGAGTCAGGAATGCCTCTACATAACATGGGCCCTTGAAACGAGGGGTCAACTTGCTTGAACCTAGATTCCTGACGCCCTTGGGCTCGAAATTGCGAACGTACACAACATCACCAGTTTCCAAATCCGTTGGCTTGCGACAGGCATTGTGTCGCCTGGCAAGTTGGTCATGTGATACCTTAATATTCTCTCTAGCCTTGTCGAATTTCGCCCTCATATCCTCGGGCGTGAAACTGTCTGGAAGGAGATCGTGCAGGTTCCACAGATTGGACAACGGAGAATTAGCCATAAAGGAAAACATTAACGAAAAGGGGGTGGCTTGCGTGCTCTCATGCATGGCGGTGTTGAAAGCAAAATTGAGCCAATGCAAATTAGAATCCCACTTGGAATGTTCGTCGTGGCGGAAAGCAATCAGAGCAGAACGGAGATTACGATTGACTCAGACAGCGAGAGATGGGTTAGGAAAATAGGGAGTGGTGGTTACATGCGAAATAGCATAATCAAATAAGAATTGACGGAACTGATGAGACACAAAGCACTTGGCATTATCTGATACCAGGAACTGACATGGCCCAAAAGATGAAAAGATGGAATTAAGACACTTTATGACGGAACTGGTCGTAGCCTGTCTGGTGGGGAAAATCCAACTAAACCGGGTGAAACCGTCAGTGCAAACAAGCGCAAATTGGTTTCCCCGACCAGAGCGAGGGAACGGCCCAACATGGTCGATAAAAAGCCTCTCCATGGGTCTAGATGCCGGATCAGATGACAAGAGGCCAATCTTAGTAGAAACCGGAGGTTTGCTAATACTACATGCAGCACAATTTCTAATGAGCCTCCTGATGTCGCCATCCATACTTTGCCAAATGAAAAACTGTCTGATTTTAGCTCGGGTCTTGAATACTCCTAGGTGGCCACCAATAGGAGATTCGTGATAGTAACGAAAGATTTCCGGAATGTGGACTGACGGGAGCACAATTTTAGGTAGACGGTCATGACGAGACGAACAACACAATACACCATCCTTTAGAGAGTAGGGCTTGATCACTTCACCAGAATTGATTCGATCAATTAGGCTAGATAAGGAGGGGTCTTCTTTCTGGAATCGTCTCACATCTTCAAAAAGCACAGGGGAATTGCTGAGAACGACATTGACACAATTTACAGCAGATACAAGGTTTACGGGTTCACATTCTTGAATATCCTCTTCAGCTGTTTCCTCATACATGCGGCTTAATGAATCAGCTACCGCATTTTCGGACCCACGAATATGGTGGACAGTGAACTGGAATGACAGAATCCTAGTCGCCCATCTGGCAATTCTACCAGTTTTACGGGGTTTCCCTAAGACCCAGCTCAAGGCTTGGTTATCGGTCTCAAGGAGAAACTTAATGTGCTCAAGATACATACGGAATTTTTCTAGAGCGAACAATACAGCTAAACCCTCAAGTTCGTATATGGAATACGTCCTCTCTGCGTCCGTTAAGGTACGAGAAGCGTATGCAATGGGTTGCCTACCCAGATCAGATTCTTGCAGTAGGACACAACCAACACCACGACCAGATGCATCAGTCTGTACAATGAACTGCTTCCCAAAATCCGGAATGGCTAACACAGGGGCGTTAGAGAGCGCAAGCTTAAGATCTTCGAAGGCTGCCTGCTGAGAGGGACCCCACTCAAACTTCACAGCCTTTTTGCGTAATTGATTTAGAGGAGCAGCACTGTCGGCAAAGTTACTGATGAACTTACGGAAGAAGTTCACCATACCAATGTAACGAGCAACACCCTTGGCGTTCTTGGGTGGTTTAAAATCTCTGATAGCCTGTGTACGAGACTGGTCCACGGAGATACCTGATTCAGAAACAATATGTCCCAAGAAGGAAATTTTGGGCTTGGCAAAGGAAACCTTGGACAATTTGACGGTAAGGCCAGCGTCACGCAACCGATCAAGTACAACTTTCAGATGATTAACGTGTTCCTCGAAGGACTCAGAATAGATCACCACATCGTCAAGGTAGTGGTACACAAACTTGAATTTAATTTCAGAAAACACCTTGTCCAGAAGTCTGCTCAACACAGCGGCTCCGGTGGATAGGCCAAACGGGACACGGGCATACTCAAACAGGTTCCAGTCAGTGGAAAAAGCAGTAACATGCCTGGATTCAGGAGAGAGGGGAATTTGGAAGTAAGAAGAATTTAAATCGAGGATCGTGAACACCTTCGCGTTGCGAAACCAACTAAAACATGTGTGAAGGTCCGGCAAAGGGATGGACTGCAAAACAACTTTTTGATTAAGAGCCCTATAGTCGACCACCGGCCGAAAACCACCGTTAGGTTTTGGCACAAGAAATACAGGGGATGAGTAGGCAGAGATAGAGGGTTGGATTACACCTTTTTCTAACATCCTATCGATAATCTTACGAAGTTCAGCCATCTTGGGCGGGGCAAGGCGATACGGGCTGGAACGCACTGGCACAGAATCGGTTAGCTCAATCTTGTATTCCATCAAATGGGTTACACCCAACTTGTCAGTAAATACATCGCTATACTCCTGACATAACCTCTTAATGGCATCCTTTTGAAGACTCGTTAAATTTTCCAGATCGAGATCCTCAATAGTCATAGGTTCACTAACAGAATTGACAGCAGGAGAAGGTAAAACCGGGTTAAACGATAACTTACTTTGCGGATTAAACTTAAACCATAAGTTGTGAGCACCAAAATCAAGAAGCATACCAACGTGTGACATGAAATTAGCTCCAATGACCACAGAACAAGAAAGATTTCTGGCAACAAAAAATTTAAACTTCCAAGAAAAATTTAGAATATGGATTTTGACTGTCATACTACCCAAAATATTTAAGTTTGAACAATTTGCCGAAATAAAAGATTCATTGTTAGGCTCTAACTCAGGAAATTTGCAAACACTCCTCATTGATAAAAACCAGTCCTCGCTTATAAAGGATGCGACACTACCAGAATCAAGCAATGCAGAAACGTGCTCGTCATTAACACAAATTTCAATAAACGGGGATATTCCTTTAGCCACAGGTGAAATTCCAAAATCATTACTCACCCCAAAACGATTAGAATTAGATGTCGAGGATACCCGCACCACAGGTTTCACATTACGTTTAGAATTAGGCTGACTTGCCACGACATTGCTCACCGACAGGTTAGGTAGGTCAGCGACATAAGCAGAATTAGCACGTAAAGATTTAGTTTTCAACGAGTTATCAAGACTTTCATTGGTAGGGCGACCAGAAACTTCACAGGGTTTTCCCAAACTCTTATGCACAGAAATATCCTTGGAAGTAACACCCGAATTGGTCTCCACAACATCCCGTCATTAGCGATACACAACCTGGTTTCTCGCACACACCTTCTTGACATGCCCCACGCCACCGCACGTGTGACATTTAATGTTGGGTCTTGGGTGGAACATAACCTTAGGCGGGGGACGAGACATCAAAGGAGGGGGCCGAGACATCAAGGAAGGAGAAGAACATTAGCTACACGAAGGGTATCTGCATGTTTCACAGCCATAGCCTCAATAACGACCTGTTTCAGCTCGACAAATGACGAAGGCTTGGTACACATAGTCATGTATGACCTATATTGAGGCGAAAACCCATTTACAATCGATGACACCAACTGTCGTTCAGTTAAAGGGGATGCAAATACCTGGGCATACACCTTAATGTCGCTGACATAGTCGCTAAGGGACTCGTCCAACCTTTGGACACGATATAAAAACCTTTGCTCGAGAGCACTAAGGGCACTCGCAGGGACAAAAAACCACAACACTTCCCTAATAAACAAGGCTAAGGACATGCGGAGGTGGATAGCTTCAATTAGCTTATCGCGCAGCATACCGGACGCAACAGGATACAAAAGTTGAAAAATCTGAATTTCCGACATCCCAAAAATCGAGGCATGGTTACCCAATTCGACTACTTGTTTTAAAAATAGGACCACTTGGGTAACGTCATCCAGGTTGAAACTCTTTAACTTAGTTAAGAAACCAGAAATAGGATGAGGAATCGACCCATAATTAACGGTAGGCGAGAATGTAGCATTTGGAAATGAGACATTGTTACCAGGGTAGCCCGCTCGCACACCCCCTACAGGCGACAAAACATTTACATTACTAGAGAAGGAACTGGGATGCAACGGGTCGGCAGTACCCAGGAAATCATTAGGTGACCTAACGTGAGAAGAATGACCGTATGCTGGGTTAAGTGGTATGGACGAGCCAGCGCCAGGCAACAAAGGGGCAGGCAAACTACTACTAGTAATCGATCCCAAAACCTCAGACCTAGTAAACAGAGGTGATTCACGTTCAACCCCAGAAGAACTCTCCAAATTCACAAGGTTATCAATTAAGTTAATTAAATCGAAAACACTACTGTTGTCGGCCATTTTAAAGAACACAGAATGCAGACAGACAATACAGAAGGAAACAAATTTTAGGAGTTACGAGGACAGTTTACACTTTCACAACAGTACCACAACCACCAATTACCAACACCATAGATTAGGCTGACACTCGAACACAGCCACCATACTACACAAAATCATGCACAATGCTGCCCAGAACTGCATACGTCACCACCTGCTTGGCTCGAGAACAGGAAGCTAAATTACAAAAATTGGCACAAAACATCTGGCTAACAGCTTCCGACAGGGCTCCAGGACTCCTTCACTCGAAGCATGTAGGCTATCAGAATATTAAGAAATCCCATTTCCCATGCCAAGAACACATGTCAGTCACTCACCGAGCTTCATTTTCAGTGGGGATGTTGCACACAAACAGGACAAAATACAGCAGCAAACACCTCGCTCAGGACCGGTCACTTACATAACAGCACATGGATATCCAGAGGCAAACATGAAATAAAACAAACGACAAGGATTAGCTTTACATAACATCAAGTGCACTGGCCTGACAAGATCCCATCAACAACCGCTCCATCAGCACTAGAGGGATCCATAAAACAAGCCTGCGGGTATGGAGGAAGGGGAGGGTTACGGAAGCGAACTCGAGCGCGGTCTGCTACCAGAATGACACGGCGGCTTAGGCCGGCAGCACGTCGGTAACTCGATAACCAACGCTCTGCTTCACCAGAATGACACCGCCCAATGGCCAGCGTGGATGGGCCAACTTACCGTTTATTCAGAGGTCCGCGTCGCTTCCACAGCAACAAAATCACCTCCAGATGACATGCCCCAACAGAAGAGCTCCAAAGGGGTGGAAGGAAAGTGGAGAAGGGGAACGCACAGGCTATTCTACAGACACCCCCCAATAACCGACAGAATTGCTGCCGGCGAAATAATGCCACAACAGTTCATTAAAAAATTTAAAATAAAAATTTAATGTTAAAAATTTAAAGGAGCACCTTCACCAGAAACAGAACATGCTTGCTTGCGAAGAATTAAATTGAAATTAAAATGTTAAGAGCCCAAAGATTAAAATAAAAATTACAGGCATAATACAATGAGAATGGGCTTGATAATTTACAAGGGAATGCAATACCGATCCGACATGCGGAGATCCAGACCACGATGAAACGAGAAATAAAAATTAAATTAACAAAATCAAATGGGATTAGAAAATAAATTTATGATTTGCATGACGGAGAAAAACACAGGAACATTTACCAAAAACACACAGTTAAACCAACAAGATTACATTTAAAAAAAATTAAGCTAACGCACAACACGTTTGAGTTTCGTGGCCGGCGCCAAGAGACTGACCTCGAGACCAGAATGCATCTGGGCAAAACAAAAAACAAACATGGCCACTAAAAAACAGGAGACCGCATGCCTGATCGAAACTACGGCAAACAATTAGCATTAAATTAATTTAGAATCCCCAAAGCGAAATGAAAGGAGGAAAACAATTACATCTAAGAATTATTAACACTAGTCGGTTTATGTCTCGACGGATCTTACATTAGATTGATAATATGCCAATCCCAAGATTGCCAAAAGAAAATAAATAATAATTTAAAACGTAAAATAAACTTATAAATGTGTCTCCAGAAGGTAAAAAAAATTACAAAATTAATATATATATGTAAACATTATTAAAACATAAAAGAAATTTTAGGCCTATCATGCAAAACAAAACACAAGATCAAACATTCATACAAGGCCAATATTGGAGCTCCCAAAATAAAATAATTAAATATATACAATAATTACGTACCTTAAAACTTCACAGTGGAGACACAATGAAAATAAAAAACTAACACATTTTAATTAAAATAAAATACGGCACTATATTGCCTTGAAAATGGCCCACCCAGCACATGCTTCGTTTTGGTCACAAGCACAGGTCAGCATCGAGATGCGATTATATTTCACACGTCCACTTCACGGCGAAACGATGAAATTCACAGCCTGAAGAGCACAGGCAATTTCCTAGTAGAATTGGCATTCATATTTGTAAAAGCTGGGGGCCAAGGGCGTCCCCAGCCCTTGAAGAGATACTCTGTCACACCTGCAGTTAAGTTGCTTCTTCGACGACAGACAATGGACTTCACAAGATGGCGGAGAAATCCCGCGTCAGATGCCGAACTGCATTCATGTAAATATTTATCGTCCAATCAAGGCTTGACACATCAATCAACAATGTCATTATTAAGTAAATAATTTGGCGGTATCATGAATACACAGGCATTTGTTTCATGACGTAGAATATAATTGCCTTTCAATTATGCCACGAATTGGTAGAGTTTTAAAAGGCACAAGCAACACTCTCTAGCGGAGAAGCAGGAACTACTTGAAGTAACCCCGAAGTCCGACAGCAGCTGCTATCTCGTGTGCACAAACGGAACCAAACGACCAGGCGGTCGTTTCAAAATGTCATGGAACACCAGAATACAGGGAAGAGGGATTTAAAAAACATTGGGACGTGCATTGCACGTAACACTTTCTTTCCGAAGGAAGGCATACTGAAGGATTTTATCGTCTTAAAAATCAGACGACAAAATATATCATGCTCAGTAAAGGCCCCGTGGTCGCCAACTCATTCCCTATTTTGAGTGTTTAACCACTCTAGTTAATAATGAATTATTGGTTACGCCCCTGTCATATAACTTCTATTGAACTGTCAAGCAAAATGGCATGTTATCACATCAAAGTACAGGAATCCAAAGGTAAGAGTCATTTTTCTCTGCCTGTTGGAGAAATCCTTATCTTCATCAAATTGGGAGGAGTTCTAAACTGATTTATTTTCCCAGGGCATATCGAATTCTTTGTACTAATATAATCAAGTGTCACATTCATATAGGTCAATACATACAGACAGTTGGGAGACTGTCTATGTTGCGACTGGTCACGGACATTTCCAATCAGTAAACACTTTCAGATAATTACCATACGGAGAGAGTTGAACAAAGATCCGTACTTAGATTAATAATGGTTTTTATAAATTCAGGGCAACTGAAATACACCACGAGGCCTACAAACGTAAGCCTTGGAGTAAACAGTCGAATGTATTGTTCAGCTGTTGTGTGAAATAAAGTGACCAACCTACATTACACATCGTAGACTAATAGTATTTCTAAGAGAACATTATGAGCTGAGGGGCATTTGGCGCAAATAACCTCGATGATCCTCGCCTAAAATATCGTTAACGATCACCAAACATACAATTATTAAGTTGTTGTTACTTGTAACTTATGTTGAAAGTGTCGGTCATCAAACATTCATCAAACGGTAAGGTGCAATACTATTTTTATTGGTCTGAATGACGCAGTATTTTATTTTGTGAAGATATCTAAACTTTTCCATCTAGCAATACGAGTTTCCTATTGGTAAGTTTTGTCGAGTCATGACTTACTCGGAGAACACCGGGAAAGTGTAAGACTGAGAATCTGTATTGATCAAGACTTGTAGAGTTCGCGTGAAGTTAATACTTGCTCATCGTTAACTTTCAGTCAGCAAACACCAATTATGATAGGCGGAAGATATAAGAATCTATCCACATGTTGTTACAAGGATGACATATTTCAGTCGGTAAGTGAACATCATGGACAACAAATCAAACATATGTTTACTTTACGAAACACGATTTAAAGGCAATGTTAATCACAGTTAGTTGCGGCTCTCATACACCGATCGGAAAAACTGAGACAAAATCTTAATTAAGTGCGGCTAGAACGTATTACCTGCTATCACATAATCACACTAAGCAAGCACATTTAATATCAATCACCACTTTCAGTACCTTAAAAAAAATCTCATGCAACTAACTAAATTAATGTTGACTATTTGATTTAGTTTAACAACTACTACAACTAAATAAGAGTACATATTGTAAATACTATCACCCATAAAGATGGTATATTGGCTTTCACGGCCGGTGAATTAAAACTCAGCAATTCTTCTAGGTTTGTGCCGTGTCTTGTGTGGGGTTTCGCCTAGGACACCAAGCTAGGCTCATCGGCGGGCTCTTGGTGTCCCCGCCCGGACCCCCTCAGGAGGGACGAACTGCGCGCCACCAATATACCATCTTTTTGGAAGCCTTCATAGGGAGGTTAAGGCTGCTTGAACTTTTAGTTCTCGTAGTCAAGTGGTGCAGTTGCACCTTATATAAAGGGAGGTGGCGCGCAGTTCGTCACTCCTGTGGGGGTCCGGGCGGGGGCACCAAGAGCCCGCCGATGAGCCTAGCTTGGTGTCCTAGGCGAAACCCCACACAAGACACGGCACAAACCTAGAAGAATTGCTGAGTTTTAATTCACCGGCCGTGAAAGCCAATATACCATCTTTTTGGAAGCCTTCATAGGGAGGTTAAGGCTGCTTGAACTTTTAGTTCTCGTAGTCAAGTGGTGCAGTTGCACCTTATATAAAGGGAGGTGGCGCGCAGTTCGTCACTCCTGTAGGGGTCCGGGCGGGGACACCAAGAGCCCGCCGATGAGCCTAGCTTGGTATCCTAGGCGAAACCCCACACAAGACACGGCAAAAACCTAGAAGAATTGCTGAGTTTTACTATCACCCATACTTGTAGACATAGGTTAAAGAGCTTATGTGTAATGTATATGATGATGATCACTTGACGATCGAAACTGGTCATCCAAGTGTATTTATTAATCTCCTGTAAATTGTTTTCATGGTTAGTGAACCACCCATTACAATTGGCTACGATCGTGTTGACCGCCTGGAAAGCGTTACATTTCGATTACTAAGCAACACTTAACAAGTAGTTCCGTGAAGAACTCTATAGCCTATTTCCATACATCCTACTTATGTTAATTGGCTCTAACAACGTACAAAATATCAGTTTCATTGCTGTAATACGTATATTCGTAGAAAATCAGAACCGTCTAAATATTTCATATGGTCGCCATGTTGGATTTTTATATATGTAGGCATAGAGCAATGTACTAATACGTGATGCTTACTGCGTAGGTGGGTTGTTCAAACTTCAATCGCTTGATTTTGACACAAGAAATAAAAACGCGTTTTGTAAATTTCGCCCAGCTGCCATCTTGCGTTTATAAAAACAATTGAAATAAATTACATGTCAGTGGATTGCAATTTATATAATCATAATACGTACCAAGTTTCACTGCAGTTGGTCGGCTAAATTGGCAGAAAAGTTAATTTGAATATATAAATTACACGTCACCGCCATGTTAGATTCGTGCTCACCAGGTTATTGAATGTCCCTTAGGTGAACTTATGTTTATATCCTTTATCATCATACAAAATTTTAGTTTGATTGCTGTCATAGATTAGTAGATCTTGAGAACCGTCTAAATATTTTAATATAATGTAGGCCAAAGAGTTATGTACTATTAGATGACGATGATTGTGTAGGTCCGTTATTCGAACGCTGACTTCCATCGCATGATTTGAACACAAAAATTAAAAGTTTGATTTTAAAATTTCGCACAGGCGCCTTCTTGAGGTTACGTAATCGACCTACATTAAATGTCAGTGCATTGCAATTTGCATAGTCATTGGCTGTATCAAGTTACACTGTGGTCGGATGGTCAAATCGCGAGAAAATTCTTTAAATATTTCGTCTTCGCTTGGCTGCCATGTTCGTTTTATAGTTACAGTAAATGTTATTGAAAGTCCCATAGTTGAACTTCTAGTAGTGTCCGTTACCACCGTACACAATTTCAGGTTGATATGAGTAACGTTTCGGTGAAATATTTCGCACAGCCGCCAAGTTAGATTGGTGGGACGTAAAATTGATGGGTACCTTCGGGGTCGACCCAAATACTGCTATGACCTTACCGAGTTTCCTTGAAATCACTCCTGCCGTTTAGAAGTTATTAATAGGGGGTGGGTGATACACACATACGGACACACACACATACACATACACAGAGACACACACGCGGACAAAAGGTGATCTCTTAAGCATACTTTTTCAATTTCAGGTAGTTCCAAATTTGACATCTAGGTGTTACTGTCACTAACACCCAGTGGAACTTGATAGAGAGTTTCTAACAAGCGAATTATAACCTACAACTTCGCTACACCCTATCAATGGCAGTGGTAGGTTCCTTTACGTGCCATACATCTACGGCACGGACCGCCAGCTTTACTTCCCCTCCAAAGGAAGGCATAAGTAGGAAATATAAGCCGGTTCTGGGGCAGGGGCTAATGGGCAAGATGGCCGCCGCGCGCAATCACTCTGTTATTCTTATGGAGGGGTCAGTCAGAGCTGGGGCAGGGGCTAATGGGCAAGATGGCCGCCATGTCCTGAGACCGTGGATGATGTCACTGGGGAAGTTCGGCCGTGTAGTCGTTAAAAGGAATATTTATTATTTATTATTATTATTATTATTATTAATATAATTAATAATTTATTAGGTAATTATTGATTGATAGCTTGCCACGGTGGGTGAGTGGTTATAGTGCCGAACTACTAACCCCAAGCTTGCAGGTTCGCTCTTGGTTGTGGTAAGTGATTTTTGAAGGGCGGCAAAAATTAAGACACGCATGTCATACGATGTTGCCATGTAAAAGAACCCAGGAGAGGTCTGCTATGTAGTTGCTAAATGGAATATTTATTATTATTATTATTATTATTATTACTATTATTATTAGGTAATTATTGATTGATCATGTACAATCAAGACCAGCCTTATATTGCCCCACTTTATGGTGTAGTGGTTAGCATTCTTGGCTGTTACTGTGGAGGCTCGGGTTCGAGTCCTGGCTCTGCAAGATTTTAAATTCTAGGCTGAGGGTTGGAATGGGGTACACTCAACCTTGTGAGGCAAAACTGACAGGAGCTGGCTTTTGATTCATACCGCTGCCATTCTGCCTAACCCAACTTCACCTAACCTAACCTAACCTAACGTAACCTTACCTAACCTAACCAGATCCCACCTTACCTTACCTAACCTAACCTAACCTAACTTAACTTCAAAGTCATAAGGTACAATACATTTATTGTTTTTATACCCTCATAAATTAGATATAGAGAATGTCCACCAGGATTTAGATCCTCGAGCACACTTTTCTGACATATATCATTAAAACGGGTAGAAATGAATGTCTGATAATTTTCACTAACACATAATACAAGTTCACCATACATTGTGTCCACTTTTTGAATGTTAATGATACGGAAAAGAGTATGCATTGGTAATTCAGTGAGCTTTTTTCTCTCTAATCAACAGTTCTATCCCCCCATAGCATTGTGAATATTTATTGTAGTAGCCTATAAAGAAACAAAAAAATCATATCTATTACAGTTTAGCTATAAGTGACCAGAACCACTATAACATTTTATTCTGATAAGGAGATTTCCATAATGATAAGAAAAGAAAGCTTACCATAATAATGGATTGTGTGTAAGTAAACGTCTTTCGCTGCATAATGCCACTACTAAACTGATAGTCATACAACAGACAAGTGAGTTCATGTTTCGCTGACGTAATCGTATGTTCCCACGCACTTCCTGTGTGTTGCACGCTCCGTAGTGGCTAAATTTGAAACTAGATGAGATGATTTGCTGATTTAATCGTATGTGCCCCCACACGCACACGCAAGCCCCTGTGGACGGGTCCTTGTGGACGAGTCCCTGTGGACGGGTCATTGTTGACGGGTCATTGTTGACGGGTCCTTGTTGACGGGTCCTTGTGGACGAGCCCCTGTGGACGGGTCCTTGTTGACGGGTCCTTTTTGACTAATCCCTTTAGACCGGTTCCTTTTGACTGGCTCATGACCCCTAATGCTATAATGAAATTAAACGTTGTTCCACATGATACGCAAGCAAAGAGCCGATCGCTACTATGAATTAACATTTATGTTTTTGTTTTGTTTTTTACGCATGTGCACTTGGGGTTTTTGTAAGAGGGCGGGCTTTTTGAATACAGATTTATAAATGAGTTATTTATTTTTAAATTACCAAAAGATCCAAAATTAATAGGTAATTAGCTTTTTAACATTTCATGAACCAATAAGGCTAGGGGACTTGTATTAGAGGTCGTTGGACTTGAAGTGACATTTTGTTTTTGAATGTATTATTATTATTTTTGTTAAAAGGGTCTAACTACACTTTTGTTAATATCTCGCTAACTAATAATCAGAGAGGGTCAAGTGAGGTGTCATGGGACTCAGGATGGTCAACCCTTTTCCATGACCAACGAATTTACCCAAAAGATTCAAAACAGCAAGGTCATTGACCTAAGATTTTATAAACTAATAACTGAATATTAACATGTGAGGTGTCATAGGACTTAGAATGGTCAACCCTTTCCCATGGCCAATGCATTTTCCAAAAGTACCCAATACATCAAGGTCATTGACCTGAGATTTTATAAACTAATAATCGGGTACGAACATGTGAGATGTTTACCATGTGTGATGAAACATAGCTAGGTAGAGAAAGAATTAGTGTAGGCTACATGTATTGTGACTGACAAGTCTTTTACCATTGAAACTTGTTTTCAGATCAAACTGCAGTATAGAGAGAGTATAGGTTGCAGGTATGGGTTAATCAATGAGAAAAGGTGTACGCAAACTCTGATTTATCAAGAATTAAGAGTAGACTATCTTTATTTGATTGGTTAAAGAGGATAGCTAAAACACAAAAATGCTCAGTGGTTACCGAGACAAAATGATCGCTACACACAACAAGCTTTAAATACTTGAGGCTAATAATCAATACACACACACTCTCTTGTTCTAAACTAAACTGTGTTGCTGTCAGTGCTCAGACAGTAGGCTGATGACGAAATGCATTGCTAACAGAAATATAATCATTTCCGGTTGTCTAATGTTACCAGCTATCCATTTATTTATTTTTTGTGTTGCAGTGGTAAGCACTTTTAGCTCTTGTATTGGTAGTCTTAACTCGATTTCCAGGTCTGAGGCCTAGAACGAGTTGAACTAAGAAACAAGGGCATGGTGGTGCAGTGGTTAACCTGTTAGCCTTTTCACCAGAGGGTTCGATTTCAGGTTAATATGCATGTCATAAACATATCAAACAAAACAAAACAGAGATAAGGTTTAAAACTGATTACATTTGTGACTTTTCAAATTATTACTTGGATTACAAATACAAAGGTGAACTGGGTTTGATATACAGTTAATGCTGTCTATCACACACTCGACTGTAAGAAAGCCAAAAGAGCAAAAGGCTTAGGTAGAGCAGTGGTAAAATTGCTATATGTAGAGAACTACCTGGCAAAGCTATATCGCATAAACAGTGCAGAATACAATCCAGCAATCAAATTTGTATCTTGTGGAACAGAGAAATGCACTTACGTGAGAAAATGCAAGTTTATGTGTAATATGACCTAACACAAAAGTGTTCACCTGTTCACGTGCACAATAAGAGCTAACAAGTCACATTCTGTTTAGTTCGTACGTAACGTTAGGTTAGGGCTAATGCACACACCCTAGTACACGAGGCACATGCCATTTGAGAGCAGGTCAAGGGATCTAACTTGGTGGATGAATGTGTTCTAACGAGTTCTAACAAAAACATAAATGTTAATTCATAGTAGCGATCGGCTCCTTGCTTGCGTATCAAGTGGAACAACGTTTAATTTCATTATAGCATTAGGGGTCATGAGCCAGTCAAAAGGAACCGGTCTAAAGGGATTAGTCAAAAAGGACCCGTCAACAAGGACCCGTCCACAGGGGCTCGTCCACAAGGACCCGTCAACAAGGACCCGTCAACAATGACCCGTCAACAATGACCCGTCCACAGGGACTCGTCCACAAGGACCCGTCCACAGGGGCTTGCGTGTGCGTGCGGGGGAACATACGATTACATCAGCAAATCATCTTATCTAGTTTCAAATTTAGCCACTACGGCGCGTGCAACACACAGGAAGTGCGTGGGAACATACGATTACGTCAGCGAAACATGAACTCACTTGTCTGTTGTATGACTATCAGTTTAGTAGTGGCATTATGCAGCGAAAGACGTTTACTTACACACAATCCATTATTATGGTAAGCTTTCTTTTCTTATCATTATGGAAATCTCCTTATTAGAATAAAATGTTATAGTGGTTCTGGTCACTTATAGCTAAACTGTAATAGATATGATTTTTTTGTTTCTTTATAGGCTACTACAATAAATATTCACAATGCTATGGGGGGTAGAACTGTTGATTAGAGAGAAAAAAGCTCACTGAATTACCAATGCATACTCTTTTCCGTATCATTAACATTCAAAAAGTGGACACAATGTATGGTGAACTTGTATTATGTGTTAGTGAAAATTATCAGACTTTCCTTTCTACACGTTTTAATGATATATATCAGAAAAGTGTGCTCGAGAATCTAAATCCTGGTGGACATTCTCTATATCTAATTTATGAGGGTATAAAAACAATAAATGTATTGTACCTTATGACTTTGAAGTTAAGTTAGGTTAGGTTAGGTTAGGTAAGGTAAGGTGGGATCTGATTAGGTTAGGTAAGGTTACGTTAGGTTAGGTTAGGTTAGGTGAAGTTGGGTTAGGCAGAATGGCAGCGGTATGAATCAAAAGCCAGCTCCTGTCAGTTTTGCCTCACAAGGTTGAGTGTACCCCATTCCAACCCTCAGCCTAGAATTTAAAATCTTGACAGAGCCAGGACTCGAACCCGAGCCTCCACAGTAACAGCCAAGAATGCTAACCACTACACCATAAAGTGGGGCAATATGAGGCTGGTCTTGATTGTACACGATCAATCAATAATTACCTAATAATAATAGTAATAATAATAAATAATAATAATAATAATAAATATTCCATTTAGCAACTACATAGCAGACCTCTCCTGGGTTCTTTTACATGCCAACATCGTATGACATGCGTGTCTTAATTTTTGCCGCCTTTCAAAAATCACTTACCACGACCAAGAGCGAACCTGCAAGCTTGGGGTTAGTAGTCCGGCACGATAACCACTCACCCTCCGTGGCAAGCTATCAATCAATAATCACCTAATAAATTATAAATTATATTAATAATAATATTAATAATAATAAATAATAAATATTCCTTTTAACGACTACACGGCCGAACTTCCCCAGTGACATCATCCACGGTCTCAGGACATGGCGGCCATCTTGCCCATTAGCCCCTGCCCCAGCTCTGACTGACCCCTCCATAAGAATAACAGAGTGATTGCGCGCGGCGGCCATCTTGCCCATTAGCCCCTGCCCCAGAACCGGCTTATATTACCTACTGGCATACTCAAGGATTTTAACGCTCTTTAAATCCGATGGCAAATATATCACTCTCAGTGGAGGCTCCATGGTCACCAACACATTCCCTATATTGAGTGTTAAATCCCTCTAGTTAATAATGAGTTATTGCTTAGGCCCCTGACATACAGTATGACTTTTATTGAACTGCCAAGTATAATGGCATGTTATCATATCAAAGTACAGGAATACCAAAGGTGGGAGTCATTTGTCTCAGCCTGTTGGAGAAATCCTGATCTTCAACAGATTGGGAATAGTTGTAGACTCATTTATTTTCCCAGATAATATCGAATTCTTTGTACTAATATAATCGAGTGTCTCTTTCATACAGGTCAATACATACAGACAGTTGGGAGCCTGTCTATGTGGCGACTGGACACGGATATTTCCAATCAGTAAACACTTTCAGATAATTATCATACGGAAAGTGTTGAACCAAGATCCGTACTTAGATTAATAATTGTTTTCGTAAATTCAGGGCAATTGAAATACACCACGAGGCCTACAAACGTGAGCCTTGGAATAAACAGCAGAATATATTTTTCGGCTGATATGTGAAATAAGGTGACCAAGGTACATTACACATCGGAGTAAAATAATAATTATAAGAGAACATTATGAGCTGAGGGATATTTGGCGCAAATAACCTCGATGATCCTCGCCTAAAATATCAATCACGGTCACCAAACGTACAATTAGTAATTTCTTGTTCAGTGTAACTTATGTTGAAAGTGTCGGTCATCAAACGTTCATCAAACGGTGAGTTGCAATACTACATTTATTGTTCTTAAAGACGGAGTATCTTATTTTGTGAAGATATTTATACGTATCCATGTTGCAATACGAGTTTCCTATTGGTAAGTTTCTGTTGAGTTATGACCCACTCAGAGAACACCGGGAAAGTGTAAGACTGAGAATCTGTATTGATCAAGACTTGTAGAGTTCACGTAAAGTTAATACTGGCTCATCGTTAACTTTCAGTCGTTCAACATCAATTATTTTAGGGCGAAGATATAGGAATCTATCCACTTGTTGTTACAAGGATGACATATTCCAGTCGTCAAGTGAACATCATGGACAACAAATCAAGAATCAAAAACTCAAAATATTTACTTTACGAAACAGGATTTAAAGGCAAATCTAGTCACAGTTATTAGCGGCTCTCAAACACCGATCCGCAAAACTGAGACAAAATCTTAATTAAATGCGGAAAGAACGAATTACCTGCTATCACATAATCACACTAAGCAAGCAAATTTAAAGTCAATCACCACTTTCAATAGCTTAACCAAAAAACACATAAAACTAACAAAATTAATATCGGCTAGTTGTGTTAGTACTGCAACTAAATAAGTGTACATATTGTATATATTACCACCCTAACTCGTAGATACAGATTTAATAGCCTATGTGTAAAGGATCTGATGACGATTGCTTGACGATCGAAACACCTCATCCAAGTGTATTTATTATTCTTACGTAAATTGTTTTCAGGGCCATTTCAATTGGGTACGATCGTGTTGAACACCTGAGTAACATTAAATTCCGATTACTAAGTCAACACTGAACAAGTAGTTCCGTGAATAACTAAATAGCCTATTTTCGTATATACTACTTATGTCAATTGCTTCCATCAACATAAAACATTTAGGTTTGATTGCTGTAATTGACTCGTAGATATTCAGAACCGTCTAAATATTTAATATTGTTGTCATATTGGATTTTCATATGTGTAGGCCATAGAGTTGTGTTCTATTACATGGCGGTGTGTTATTCAAACTTCAATCTCGTGATTTTTACACAAGAAATAAAAAACGCGATTTAAAAATTACTCACAGCCGCCTTCTTGTGTTTATAAAAACAATTGAAATAAATTAGATGTCCGTGGATTAAGGTTTATACAAGCATATACCGTACCAAGTTTCACTGCACTCGGACTGCTAAATTGCGAGGAAGGTCAATTTGAATATGTATGTTTCGCGTCATCGCCATGTTAGATTTGTGCTCACCAGGTTATTGAATGTCCCGTAGGTGAGCGTACTGTACCCGTTAAAAACAAGGAGGTACTCGCTAGACATCCAAAGCAAAGCTGTATTTTAGAATAGTGAAAGTCCTGGCTAAATGATTTTATCACAGTCCCGCCAGCGAGCTCTCCAAGATTATACACAGTGTACTGGAAACTTGTTATGGATAAAACATACTAGCTTTTATACGATAGAGTACTAACTTACCGTCTTTTCTAGGGGCTTTGTTGGATAGAAAAATACATCCTATATATTTTAGGCTGTTCCATAACACGTCTCCATTTATAGAATAACAAAGGAACTCCGAACAAATCGTATAAAAATATGAATTTATTAATATAACTAGATAACAATCACAAACTACATAACACCGTATAATAAATATCCATACATGCCACTGAAGCATATAAAACTTCTCACATTCATACTAACATAATCGGTTGAAAAATAAAATTATTCTGCCGTCTACAATTTTAAAATCAGATCTAAACATTCTCCTGGGGCTCCTTTGAGATGAGCATTCCATTTAAGATATTTGACATTCTCTGTCGCGTGCTTGTCAACATAGTTGGAGAGGTTATATAATGGCCTGATCGTCAGGCCTCCACATACACAGCTGTGAAGACTGGACTCATTTGTATACTGCTCGACCTTGCTATGAACGCGACTTGCATGCTTGCCACCTGCTGAGGTCTCTGCTCTGAGCACGCACAATGCGAGAGAATGAACTGCGTTAAAGCATCTCGCGTATCAAACAATAACATTTTACATAAACGGCTCTATTTAACGTAATACTCATTTAATCTCATTCATACTCAAAAACAATCTTCCTAAAACTAGATACTATCGTTCATGATCGACAAAGCCTTTATACACTCAATATTAAAAATTAAATTCAAAAACTCGTATCCAAAACATTCGCTGTTACAAACTATAAACCAATTAAAACATTTAAAAATATTAATAATTGCAAAAATTCAAAACACTCAATATAAACAAATATAAATCTGTATCCACTATTTACAAGTGTCTATCGCTTCAAAGACTTACTCTTGAGCGATACAATCGTGTTAATATAATTATTAACGCTCCTTCCTTATAGTTTTCATTTACTATAACTTTCTATTTACAAATGCTAAACCACTTTCCGTCATATCAGGTTAATAGACATTATCGGTATACAAATGACCGATCTTTTAAGATTAGCTCATTGTTGTTACAATTCCAGATTAATATGATTTAATAATGGTTTAGGAAACAAGGATATAATATCTTTTCCCATCGAAGTTCCGCCTATACATGACTTTCGTGTCACAGATCTGATCATATTTAGGAGTCTTCCATGACTCTCCTATAATACAGCAATGCTTCTATTATTCAAACCACAGTACTTCATGACAATGAATAAGGTATCACCCTCGTATTCCAGACAACTATATGCGACAAAAACCTCCGTATATCTCCACTACAAAACTCACATTACATCAACACAATTAGTCTCAACAATTGTTCCACCGTACTGGTATAAATTCCATCTAGCATTGATCTTAATGTGGTTACAATCCACTGCTTATTAATGAACAGCAATATCTGTTCTATAATTACATTGGTCGTCCTCAAACGATTATATTGATAGAAATTTAAAGGTTTACTAAACGAAGTTACTGGAACATAAAACACCATGTCTCTAGACATTTAATAAAATACACATATTTCTTCACACTGCTCATTCCTAAAAATATGCACGGTTGCATTACTACATTGAAAAATAACGTAGTGTAACATTTGTGCATTAATAATACCACGTGTTAATTCATCGGTCAATAAGGATCGATCACGACTAGATAAGATTTTATCCAAATTTTCTAAGGTCGGACGAATTATCTTTCGATAGATATGTCTCATATAATTCACATTTAATGAAGAGCAAAGCCTTCCTTCAATTCAATATTGGTTTGTCGTTAACTGAATGTATCTTCATTCTACACAAAGAATGATCGTTAATGTTTAACTTCACGTCGTAATCATAACGAATGTAACTTGCTAGATCGACGAATTGTTTATAATATTAGGTGATATTTCACATTATATCACGCGTAGATTTCTTCTCCTAACTATGAACTCTTCTTACAGAAAGAGTGCCCAAGTTCATTTTAAACAAAATGAATTGGCTGAAAATATCAAAGACTAAATGTCTGAAGTCTTGAATAAAAATCGAAATCGTCGAATAATAACTTCTCTAAAGATTTCCCAATGGAAAATAAATTTCTCACTTCCGAAACTGAATCATGAAAATGACTATCATCCTATACAATCTTGAAGAATAAAACTGAATAAACATCGAAGTGAAAATACATGAAATAAATATGGAGAATTGTTGTTCACAAATGCCGTCAAACATACTCAAACTATAAAATAATGAAAAACATTTCTACCTTAGTCTCGTGGGAAATTGAAGTTCATTGTCAGGTATTAGAAAATACCCAGCTGGATCATCATCCAGGTATGATATGTTGATATCAAACCCATTCCACTCCATCGGATAAGAACTGCGACCTCGAGAATGGAAATATTTCCTTCTTGGCATATTCGTCTCCTCCGGGCATCGAACATCGTTCCTCGAACATGGATTCCATCTCGAACAATCATCGGGCCTAGTATTTTCTTCTTCTCTCTTCCCGTTGATGATTCTTCAACAGTCGACATCACTCGAAAGTCCTCCATAATTATCGAGCAATAATTTCTTAATAGCATCATCGTTACAAATAAATTTGTTAATTGAACGTCGATTCACTATCGTAGATGTTAATGTTCATTTCTTTGGTCAATGAAATATTATATCTGCTCATAGTCGAGAATGAATGTACATGAAAGTACATTAAATGTACTGGATGGAAGTGTACATAATGAATCATGTTGTCTCGGCATTATATCATTCTAGATGTTATAGATATTCTCGTTGTTCCTTAACGTTGTTTCATGTTGCTATTCACAACCCTGTCTCGAAATATCCCAATCGCGTAATAGTTTTAATCCATCATCTCACACATACTTAAAAAGTCATAAACCAATTCCACGTTATAATTGTCTGTAGCCATCATAGTGTTCATATACAATAAAGTCACAATGTTCATACAATCTCACTCTACTTGCAACGTGAACTTGCCTGTGTTGAAGTCTCACTGCACTAAAATTATTCTGTCTGCGCTGAGATAAGTAACTTTCTCTGACAACACAATGTGTCCTATAACTTTCAAATTCCTCGATGAATTTCTTTAAATATTTTTATGGTGAATCCTTATCACTTGATAAGTATAATGTATACTGTTTAGTTTCCACAAAGTCGAAAGCTTGTTCGCTATTTAACTAATTATCCTCCGCTCAACTTCACTTAGTTTCAGCGGGGCTCTCAAAACTATTGGCCGGTATCGCCGCTGTCGCTTGTGTTGCGTAGGACCGCACTCAGTATCGTGTCTACGGGAATGAAATACCCCGGGTAACACGTCTTGTAGCTTCGAAGTCAGTAGAGAGAAGAACACTTCTAGAAGCGGTACCCCCTTCAACTCGTCTGAATTTCGGCTCCATTGCTGGTCACACGTAATTATGGGCGCGCACTTGTAATAAAGCTTATTACAGTGAAATTCTTCCCTTTTGCGTCATTCAAAGTAGCAGTAATATCTTCTTTTAATTTTCATGACGTGTTCAATGGAATAAAATTGCTACATAGGGCTTAAATGGCATAGTTAATCACATTAACTAGGTAAAAATCCATATCTGCTTCCATAAACCTTCCTCTCATTGGCTGGAAGCATATATCCAATGATATATTTTATTACAATTAACTGGTAATATTTCACGCTATTTCCTTGTTGCTAGGCACTTAGAATATTCTGGGGTTTCTCTGATCACGTGATGGGTTTCTCCCACTGCCTGCGTTCGCTAACAAGGCTCTCTTGAGCCAACTTACAAGATTTATATTGCAATGTTAAACTGCATCATGGGCTCGGAAAATAACGTCATTTTCATCATGAATCATCCAAATTTCGGGCGCAGTGCCTTTATAGCCTTCTATCATAATACAAAAGTTCAGTTTGATTGCTGTCATAGATTAATAGATATTGAAAACCGTTTAAATATTTCGGATGGTCGCCATGTTGGATTTTAATATATAAAAGGGCATAGAATCATGTACTATTAGATGACGATTATTGTGTAGGATCATTATTCAATCGTTGACTTGCATCGCATTATTAGAACACAAGAAATAAAAACTTGATCTTAAAATTTCCCACAGCGGCCATCTTGAGGTTATGTAAGCAATTGAACTAAATTAGATGTCAGTGCATTGGAATTTGTATAGTTATTTGCTGTGCCAAGTTTCAGTGGTTAAATTGCGAGAATCGTCCACTTAAATTTTTCAACTTTACTTGCCTGCCATGTTCGTTTTGTAGTTAAATGCTTTTGAAAGTCACATAGTTCAACTTCTAGTAGTGCCCTTTATCACCGTACAAAATTTCAGGTTCTAATGAGTAATACTGTAGTATCGGAGATATACAATGCCGGTTAAATATTTTGCACAGCCGCCATGTTAGATTGGTGAGACGTAATACAATTTGAAGGGTAGGGTCGGGGTTGGCCAACGTAGTGCTATGACCTTACCGAGTTTCATTGAAATCGCTCCAGCCGTTTAGGAGTTATTGGGGACACACACACACACATACACACGGACAAAAGGTGATCTAATAAGCCTATTTTGTTATTTATTTCAAGTAGTTCTAACATTGACAACTAGATGCTACTGTCACTAACACCTAGTGATGAACGTTGGAACTTGATAGAGAGTTTCTAACATGCGAATTATAACCAACAATTTTTCTACATACTACCAATTGCAGTGGTAGTTTCCGCTACGTGCCATAAATATACGGCATGGGCCCGCCAGCATTACTTCCCCTCCGAAGGAAAGCATACTGAAGGATTTTAACGCTCTTAAAAATCCGAGGACAATATATCAAACTCAGTAATGGCTCCGTGGTCGCCAACACATTCCCTATATTGAGAGTTTAAATCACTCTAGTTAAAAATGAATTATTGATTACGCCGCAGACATATGACTTCTATTGAACTGTCAAGTATATTGGCATGTTATCCCATCAAAGTACAGGAATACCAAAGGTGGGAGTTATTTGTCTCTGCCTGTTGGAAACATCTTTAACTTCATCAGATTGGGAGGAGCTGCAGACTCATTTATTTTCCCAGGACTTATCGAATTCTTTGTACTAATATAATCGAATGTCTCTTTCATACAGGTCAATACATACAGACTGTTGGGAGCCTGTCTATGTGGCGACTGGACACGGATATTTCCAATCAGTAAACACTTACAAATAATTACCATACGGCAAGTGTTGAACCAAGATCCTTACTTAGATTTAAAATTGTTTTCATAAATTCAGGGCAATTGAAATACACCACGAAGCATATCAACGTAAGCCTAGGAGTAAACAGTAGGATGTATTGTTCGGCTGATGTGTGAAATAAGGTGACCAACGTAGACAAATAGTAATTCTAAGAGAACATTATGAGCTGAGGGGTATTTGGCGCAAATAACCTCGATGATGCTCGCCTAAAATATCAATCACGATCACCAAACGCACAATTATTAAGTTCTTGATCATTGTTACTTATTTGAATGTGTCGGTCATCAAACATTCAGCATATCATACGGTAAGTTGCAATACTATTTTTATTGCTTGCTGAGCGTCTATGCCACAGATCGCGGGTTCAAACCGGCCGAAGTCATCGGATTTTTAAGAGCGTTAAAAACCCTCAGTATGCCTTCCTTCGGAGGGGAAGTTAAGACCTCGGTCCCATGTCATATATTTATGGCATGTTAAGGAACCTTCTACTAATTACACCTGTGTGAAGCTAAATTATATAGGTTAAGAATGTGAACAACGGTCATAGGTTCCTACGTCCATTGCCATGAGGCGGTGGCGTCTAGTGGCTAAGTTTTGGACTTGAAGTCGTTGACAGTAGCGTTTGGCGGCAAATGTAGGAACTATTCGATAAATTCAAAGTCTGCAATCCTTACTTGAATTAAAGAAAACAGATAACACACACTAATACAGTCATCGCAATTAACACTGGTCATCAGACAGATTCTACACACACCCAAAGTACACGGGGCTACATGACCGCGTTGTCGTAGTCCCTAAGCTGTGGAACCAACCAACATATTTTTACTTGTTCTCAAAGACGTAGTCATCTTTGGAACTTTGGCGGAGTGCCTAGACTCTTTTATTCTGAGGAGATGATGTTACTCTGTGACTATGACAGTTGTAGTTAGTTTTATGTGTTGCCATATAGATTGAAATATGTGTGCATATTAAAGTGCTATAATGTGCTATATTCAAAATATAATAGTTAGCGATGTGGATGGGATAAAAATTCGGTTTTTACGGAATAGAATACAATTTTGAACTGTATGTGGCTCATCCAAGGATTGAGTTTGTAGACGTTGCAGGGTGGCTCTAAGTACTGGGTCGAACATAAACTTAGTCTCATCACGGATAGTTCCTTACGTAACGGCTTCACTTGACACAGGAAGAATCGTTTCAGCACAGAGTTGTGAAACTTCTGCATTTATTGATGTTTCAATGTTTGGCGAGGTAGATGTAACAGGGGCTCGGGATAGGCAACCAATATTTTTGTCATCTTTCCCCTTTTTCACTCTCACCGTGTAGTCAAAACCGGAGAGAATCGATGCATATCTTGGGAGCCTTGCGGATGTCATTTGTGGCCAGCTCTTGTTCAGATGAAAAATACGAGACCGAGTTTCATTGTCTGTCCCAAGAATGGCATTTCTTGCAAAACGATAGTTGTAGAAGTTTGTTGTGGCAAACTTGCCAGCGTTTCCCGGTCAATCTGACTGTAATTACATTCTGCTGGTGTTATTAGGGCACGAGATGCATATGCGATGGATCTTTCTTGGCCTTCCATCTCATGACTTAATACTCCTCCAACACCAGTAGGACTGGCATCGGTTGACAAGATGATAGGCAGTGATAGATTGAATGGGATAAGAACACGTTCACTACATAACTCAGACTTGAGATTCAAAAAGCTGCTTCTCAGGCTGCAGACCAGAAAAACCGTTCACCTCTTCGCAATTTCTGCCGTAATGGGTGTGACTGAGTTGAAAAATTAGAAATAAACTTTGCGTAATAAGTCACCATACCAAGGAAGCGTCTCACTTCTTCAATGATTTTAGGACGTGGCATTTGTGACACAGATTGAACGTTCTCTGGTGACTGTCGGATCTCATTATATGATACAATATGCCCTAGATAGTCTATGTTTTCCTTGAAGAATGAGCATTTGCTTTTTTCAAATGCAGATTATGTTTTGAAAGCCGTTCTAGACAGGCTATTAAGTTCTTGGTGCACTCCTCTTTCGTAGTACCATGTTTTATGATGTCGTCAAAATGAGCTTCAGCTATTGGAAGACCATGAGGGATCTGTGATAATATCCTATTCAATTCTGAGGGGGCAGTTTTGAAGCCAAAACTCAGTCGGTGCATCCTGAAGGTTCCTTTAGGAGTGGATGTAGTTTGGATCTTACTACCTACTTCATCAACCTTCAGATGTAGGTATGTCTTGTATAAGTCTAACTTGCAGAAAAAATAGAGTCTCCAAGACTATGCAGAACAACATTAACTGGTCTTATGGGATGGTTTGCAGAAATCAACATTGATTTCACTCTACATTTGTAGTCGACATATAACCTAACTATCCCAACCGGTTTTGGGATAACAACAAGAGGCGAGCCCCAATAACTTAAAGCTGTGGGAGAAATAACTCCTTCTGATTCCAATGGAGCGAGTTCCTTTTCGACGCGTTCCCGAAGACCAAAAGGGGCATCACGTTCACGATTGAAGACAGGTTTCACCCCGTCTCTGAGTTGCAGTTTTATTTCAATATTGGGAACGCATCCAATTTTTTCTTCAAAGATTTTACTAAACTTATGTAAAATACATTGAATTGACTGCATTGAGTTGACAGATTCAGTGTGAAGAGATTGATTTGTGTCTTTATCAATTTCCTTCAGATCAAGGCCGAGGCCTCTGACCCGAACACGACCAAGCAATGCGGCATGACCTTGTGGAACCACATAAAGAACTGTAACAATTTTGGTACCTTTGTATGATACTATGACAACAAGTTTTCGTCTGGGTTTGATAACGTAATCAGAATATGATCGAAAACAGACATTTGTTGGCTGCAATGGCAAACATTCGGCTGAACATTCGTTCTCTGAGACGAGTGGATATTTTGCACCCGTGTCGACTTCAAATCTAAGTGATTTATTTTTGAGTTTAACAGTCATAAATTATTTATCCGATTCTTGTCCTACGTTAAACAGATCTTCGATGCATTCCAGTTGTCCTACCCCGTCATGCAAGTTGTCATCTACCTTCTCAGTTGCAATGTTGTGTGTATTTGACTTTTACAACATGTCCCACTTTACTACATGACCCACATTTAAGAGAGTTTCTGTTTGTGCGACAATATCTTGACCCGTGGTTTGAATTTCCACTATTCAGATATAATCCATCAATATCTAGTGCTCTATAATTTACAGAAATACGGCGGCCCCTGGACTGTGATCGTGAGTGAGAGCCTGGGCTAGGCTGTTGAACAAAACGTGACAGAGTATCACTGCTATATTGATTCATACTTCGCTCATTATATGAACCTGTGGATTTTCTTACTTTGTTTGTGTCCTCTACCGTGTCTGACGGTGCAGTGAGCTGCTTTGACAGTTGATTAATCTCCTACCGCAATGATTCCAAGGCAATAGCCTTCTTGAGGAGATCATCTAAGTTTGTGTCATTATACTGAAGAGGTTTCTCTCTAATCCAATTATCTCGCAAGCCACGTATGAATTGCGCACGAAGAAAAACATCCACGATTGAAATTCTGGCGTCACATGTACACTGAATATAAAAGTCACAATCTAGTAAGTGACTTCTAAGAGTGGCAACAAATCCTGCAATATTTTGACTTTCTTTTTGATTGACGTTCAAAAAATAGTGTTGGGAAACCATGGTTGAGACTTGAGGTGACAGAATTTGCTTGAAATATTATACTAGGTCATTATAACCGAGAGACTTGATTGGTTTATCAGGACTTAAAATGCAGGGAGATTTTTATAATGAATTGCCCCCATTGATATACACAAGAGTTGAACTTTCTTTGTTGAATCGGTGGCATTGTTGAAGTTTGTGTAATTCTCAAATCGTTCTAAATACGACACACATTTTTCCTTTAAGGCATCAACATTTTCAAAAGGTTGGTCGCCATATTGGATTTTATATGTGTAGGACATAGAGTTATGCACTATTAGATGACGATTTCTGCGTAGGTTCAATATTCAAACGTTCACATCGATCGCATGATTAATACACAAGAAATAAAAACTTAATTTTAAAATTGCGCACGATCCCATCTTGCATGTATGTGAAATATTTAACTTAATTAGATTCCAGTTCATTGCAATGTGTATATATATTTACTGTATCATATTTCACTGCGCTCAGATGGTTAAATAAAAATCTCATAGGTGACTTTTTAGTAGTTTGCTTTATCACCGTACATAATTACAGGGTGATATCAGTAATAGTTTCGGAGATATAGAATGACGGTGAAATATTTCGCACAGCCGCCATGTTAGATTGGTGAGACGTAATACAATTAGAAGTGTAAGGACGGCGTGGGGCTAAATAGTACTATGTCCTAACGGAGTTTCATTGAGATCGCTCGAGCCGTTTAGAGAGAAGTGTGTTACGGTACACAGAGACACACAGACACACGGGCGAAGGTGATTTCATAAGCCTATTTTCACATAAAGTGAAAATAGGCATAAAATCACAGTTCAAATATAATAAAATGCTTCAAGATAACCGATTTAAAACACACTGGGTAGTATTCAATAAGCGAATATTGTCCTGGGCTTGAGAAAAATAAATTGCATTACCTCAAAGTTCAAACTGCGATGAATAATATTATTTTGAATATGTGGCATGCAGGCACACGCAGCTGAATATACGATGGAATAGCTTAAGATCGTTTAGAAGTATTCTGTGTAAATTTCATGTCGATTTACTGATTTTGATTTTACTCACGTGGATGTGATATAGACTATGTCTGTACCGGTGAATCAAGTCCCCATTCCTCGTCGCCAATTATTAAATTTTGAATATAGCACATTACATCACTTGAATCTGTATGGTAACACATAAAACATAAACTACAACAGACACCATCACAGAGTAACATCATCTGCTCAGAATAAAGGAGTCTAGACACTGCGCCAAAGTTCCGAAGATGACATAACTAGATCGGTGAAATATTTCGAAACGAAAACAGTCTTTAGTTAGTGTATTGGTTTTCAAGGCCAGCGAATTAAAACTCAGCAACTTTCCCAGGATTGTACCATGTCTTGTTTGGGGTTTCACCGAGGACCACCAAGCTGGCTCATCAGCGGGCTCTTGTTGTTCGCGCCCGGACCTCCACAGCAGTACGGAATCTCCCTTTCATTACAACACTTCATAACCCATAATATCCAATGAAATAGTCTCTGATACCCGTTTATAAAATTACTGTTTGGATAACGGCTGAGATTTCTCACTTTTAAAGCTTGAGAAATGTATACCCCTGTAGGCACTACGTATCCGTTATAATTTCTCTTATGTGTGCACCAGCCTATGCAGGTATTTATTTGTGGTCGTTACAGTCAGTGAATTAGGTATGGATTTTCTGTTGTCTCGTAAATTTGATTGTCCAAATTGAAGAAGTGTTTGAAATGGGAAGAATAAATATATTTATTGGAAACATTAAGTAAGAAATGAAGTGTTAATCGGGTTTCAATACACAGTTTCAGTCGGGTAAATACAGTAACACACTTCCTCCCCCCATTCAAAG
Organism: Meconema thalassinum; assembly: GCA_946902985.2. Classification (NCBI taxonomy): domain Eukaryota; kingdom Metazoa; phylum Arthropoda; class Insecta; order Orthoptera; family Tettigoniidae; genus Meconema; species Meconema thalassinum. The sequence continues at coordinate 62,911,507 of OX336390.1, read as the reverse complement.
TCCCCTGCTTTGCTCGGGTAAATACAGTAACACACTCCCTCCCCCATTCAAAGTCCGCAGTTTTGCTCGGGTAAATACAGTAACACTCTGCCTCCCCCATTCAAAGTCCCTAGCTTCACTCGGGTAAATACAGTAACACACTTCCTCCCCCATTCAAAGTCCCCAGCTTTGCTCGGGTATATACAGTAACACACTTCCTCCCCCATTCAAAGTCCCTAGCTTCACTCGGGTAAATACCGTAACACACTTCCTCCCCCATTCAAAGTCCCCAGCTTCTCTCGGGTAAATACAGTAACACACTTCCTCCCCCATTCAAAGTCCCTAGCTTCACTCGGGTAAATACCGTAACACACTTCCTCACCCATTCAAAGTCCCTAGCTTCACTCGGGTAAATACCGTAACACACTTCCTCCCCCCATTCAAAGTCCCCAGCTTCTCTCGGGTAAATACATTAACACACTTCCTCCCCCCATTCAAAGTCCCCAGCTTCTCTCGGGTAAATACAGTAACACACTTCCTCCCCCATTCAAAGTCCCCAGCTTTGCTCGGGTAAATACAGTAACACACTCCCTCCCCCATTCAAAGTCCGCAGTTTTGCTCGGGTAAATACAGTAACACACTTCCTCCCCCATTCAAAGTCCCTAGCTTCACTCGGGTAAATACAGTAACACACTTCCTCCCCCATTCAAAGTCCCCAGCTTCTCTCGGGTAAATACAGTAACACACTTCCTCCCCCATTCAAAGTCCCTAGCTTCACTCGGGTAAATACCGTAACACACTTCCTCCCCCCATTCAAAGTCCCTAGCTTCACTCGGGTAAATACCGTAACACACTTCCTCCCCCCATTCAAAGTCCCCAGCTTCTCTCGGGTAAATACAGTAACACACTTCCTCCCCATTCAAAGTCCCCAGCTTCTCTCGGGTAAATACAGTAGCACACTTCCTCCCCATTCAAAGTCCCCAGCTTTGCTCGGGTAAATACAGTAACACACTTCCTCCCCCATTCAAAGTCCCTAGCTTCACTCGGGTAAATACCGTAACACACTTCCTCCCCCATTCAAAGTCCCCAGCTTCTCTCGGGTAAATACAGTAACACACTTCCTCCCCCATTCAAAGTCCCTAGCTTCACTCGGGTAAATACCGTAACACACTTCCTCCCCCCATTCAAAGTCCCTAGCTTCACTCGGGTAAATACCGTAACACACTTCCTCCCCCCATTCAAAGTCCCCAGCTTCTCTCGGGTAAATACAGTAACACACTTCCTCCCCATTCAAAGTCCCCAGCTTCTCTCGGGTAAATACAGTAGGACACTTCCTCCCCATTCAAAGTCCCCAGCTTTGCTCGGGTAAATACAGTAACACACTTCCTCCCCCCATTCCAAGTCCCCAGCTTTGCTGGTGTAAAAACAGTAACACACTTCCTCCCCCATTCAAAGTCCCCAGCTTTGCTCGGGTAAATACAGTAACACACTTCCTCCCCCCATTCAAAGTCCCCAGCTTCACTCGGGTAAATACAGTAGCACACTTCCTCCCCATTCAAAGTCCCCAGCTTTGCTCGGGTAAATACAGTAACACACTCCCTGCCCCATTCAAAGTCCGCAGTTTTGCTCGGGTAAATACAGTAACACTCTGCCTCCCCCATTCAAAGTCCCTAGCTTCACTCGGGTAAATACAGTAACACACTTCCTCCCCCATTCAAAGTCCCCAGCTTTGCTCGGGTATATACAGTAACACACTTCCTCCCCCATTCAAAGTCCCTAGCTTCACTCGGGTAAATACCGTAACACACTTCCTCCCCCATTCAAAGTCCCCAGCTTCTCTCGGGTAAATACAGTAACACACTTCCTCCCCCATTCAAAGTCCCTAGCTTCACTCGGGTAAATACAGTAACACACTTCCTCCCCCCATTCAAAGTCCCCAGTTTCTCTCGGGTAAATACAGTAGCACACTTCCTCCCCATTCAAAGTCCCCAGCTTTGCTCGGGTAAATACAGTAACACACTTCCTCCCCCCATTCCAAGTCCCCAGCTTCACTCGGGTAAATACAGTAACACACTTCCTCCCCATTCAAAGTCCCCAGCTTTGCTCGGGTAAATACAGTAACACACTTCCTCCCCCATTCAAAGTCCCTAGCTTCACTCGGGTAAATACAGTAACACACCTCCTCCCCCATTCAAAGTCCCCAGCTTTGCTCTGGTATATACAGTAACACACTTCCTCCCCCATTCAAAGTCCCTAGCTTCACTCGGGTAATTACCGTAACACACTTCCTCCCCCATTCAAAGTCCCCAGCTTCTCTCGGGTAAATACAGTAACACACTTCCTCCCGCATTCACAGTCCTATTTCATGGAATTGTTTCTCTGTTTCTTAAGTAAGAACTATAGTTCTAGAGCGATAAGCGTGGACATAGATGAGGTATACAATCTGCAATGGGATAACTAGGGAAACCTGTTCAACGAGTTGGACGCGGCAGTGCCTGTTTTTGAAATGAAACATAACCGTTGTTATCATCTTAGAACGGTGAAACATTTCGAAACGAAAACATTCTTTAGTTAGTATTCTGGCTTTCACGGCCTGTGAATTAAAATTCAGCATATTTTCCAGGTTTGTGCCGTGTTTTGTGTGGGGTTCCGCTTAGGATCACCAACTTGGTTCATCAGCAGGCACTTGTTGACCCCGCCCGGACCCCCACAGTAGTAGCGAACTGCGCGCTACCTCCCTTTTATGAAGCGCACACGCGCCTCTTTTGCTAAAAGAGCTAAAATCTCAAGCAGCCTTAACTTCCTTATAAAGGCCTCCGAAATGATATATCGGCTTTCACGGGCAGTGACTTTAAACTCAGCAATGTTTCCAAGTTTGTGCCGTGTCTTATGTGGGGTTCGCCTGGGAACGCCAATTTGGCTCAACAGCGGGCTCTTGGCGTCCGCTCCTGGACCTGCACATGAGTAGCGCTACCTCCCTTTTATGATGCGTTTCTGCGCCTCCCCACTGCGATAGCTAAAAGCAAAATCCTCAAGGGAGGTAGCGCACAGTTTGCTACTCCTGTGGGGGTTCACGCACGGACACCATGAGCCCGCTGATGAGCCAGCTTGGTGTTCTTAGGCGAAACCGCACACAAAACACGGTACAATCCAGGAAAAGTTGCTGAGTTTTAATTCCCTGGCCGTGAAACCGATACACCACCTTTTTCGAAGCCTTCATAGGGAGGTTAAGGCTGATTGAGCTATTAGCTCTCGCAGTGATGAGGCGCAGGTGCGCTTCATAAAAAGGAGGTAGCGCGCAGTTCGGTTTTCCTATAGGGGTCCAGATGTGGACACTGTGCCAACCTAAACCTAGCGATGAACTAGGTCCACACTTACCTGAGTGCAGGCGACACCAGGCATAGCAGCAATCTTCTTGAGGAGGATGTAAAACCGGCGGTGGAAAGGAGTAGAATTGTTTCGAGCTGGGCCCATTGTCTTCGAAACTACCGTGCCAGGACTCAAGAAGATGAGCTGGGCACCCCAAGGTCGTGGACGAACCTACCCTCGTTAAGAGAGCAAGTTCAAACAAGTCCCCTCGTATGGCAGTACCTCGCCAAACTTGAGCCGAGAACGAAAGCAATGAAAGACTATAAGACTCAAAAGACAACAAGGGATACGCCAGAAATTGTCTAGACGACATATATTTCAAATACTCAAAAGCTCAGAAGCGAGAGTAGCGATAACAAGCTAGGATGAACGTAAAATAAGTGGAGCTCATCAAGATACGTCCACTGAAGTAAGGTAGTAGGGTTTAAAAAACGATGACGTTAGGAAAGGAAAGATGAAGAGGAGCTGACGTACAGTCTTCTGAAAATCTGGACTGTAACAAAGTAGGCGTTACAGTCCCAAAAATAGCTCCCGAATTAGGTAAAGGAAGGAAGGAAGGAAGAAAGAAAGAAAGAAAGAAATAAGAATACATATTGAGGCGAGAACGAACTACATATTAGAGAAAACACGCCGTTAAACAGAAACAAAACGAAATATAATTACAGAAACATAGATTAAGGTAGATATCTCAGTAATAGTGGAACAGGCAGGAAAAAGGGCGAAAAGGGCCATGAGAAAAAGATTTGCGTAACAAACCGCAATCTCACTGAAAGACACGAAAGAAAAGGAACTTGAGTGCAGTAGATAGTGGTGTAAAATCAAGACATTGCTTGGGTCAGAAAAGAAAGAAGTATATGATGCGCCAGTACATGTCTGTCCTATGGTCCAGGTGCATAGCAATACCGAAGTAATATGCAATGACCAAAAGATCTTACACCAGGCACATACGAGACCAGACGAACATCATAGCAGTAATATGAGCATGAAATGCAAGGAGGCCGAAGCACACACTGCACACACACACACACACGGGATCCCAAAACATGCATGTATACCCAAGATATACAACACCCAACCAAATACTGAACTAAAGAAAAAATAATAAAAGGGGAAAGGGACATAAAACACAAATAAATGGGAAATGGAGAGCAAAAAAGATACCGGTATGCAGAATAGCTCGTACATGCTCGTACAAGACGCACGTAACTCTTCACTAATTCATGCATACCGAGAAAATGAACATGGGGACAATTTACCGAGATATTGCTGTGTTTTCGTAAGGTGAAAAGTGACACAAATAAACGAACAAAAAGAAATCCAATTACGTTAATTAATAGAAAATTATACGTATCACAACTTATCTCAATATGTATACTTATCAAAAGAGTTGGAAGCGAAAACTTCCGATAAAATCAGAGAGATCAAAAAGTTGGGTTAGTCGTCCATAGTGAACGAGAAGGGAATAGAAAGAGATGCCAAATCCATGCCACCAGATGGCATCGATAAGAGAGGTAGAGAAAGAGAAAAGTACAGCGGAGGACTGTAAAATGACATAATAAAAGAATTAAATACAAGAATTAATAATAATAAGGGAATAGATATTTAAATACCTTAGTCAGATCGAGTAAAATAAGTGATGGAAGAGAAATTTGGACTCTGCTGAACAGGAAAATGTTTCAACACCAAGAGACCGCTGATGAGCAAGCTTGGTGTTCCCAGGCGAGCATTCTTACAAGACACGGCACAAACCTGGAAAAAGTTGTTGAGTTTTAATTCACTGGTCGAGAAAGCTTATATACCACATTTTTGGAAGCCTTCATATGGAGGTTAAGTCTGCTTGTGCTATTAGCTTTCGCAGTTAGAGGCGTAGGTGCGCTTCATAAAAGGGAGGTAGCGAACAGTTCGCTACTCCTTTGGGTGCCGGCCGCCTTCACACGAAGCGTCTGCTGATGAGTCAGGTTGGTGTTCCTAAGCCAAACTCCACAGAAGACACGGCACAAACCTCGAAATGTTGCTGAGTTTTAGTCCTTAGTTACTTTGAAGATTAATAGCTATTTGAGAGAAAATATTTCCATAATCGATTGAACATTTTTGCATGAGGGACTAACATACGTTCACCACTATATCCTTATATATTTGTGTAGGTCAGGGCTTGGCAGACGAGCACCCGACGAACGTTTGCTCGTGCTCAAAGACCCACTAAGATTCAGCCACAAGGCAGGCTTACCACCACTGTCTGTCAGTGACAGAGGTCGGGAGGATGGAGGAATATGAACGGTATAGGCCTAGTACAACTGCAGTTATACTATGTAAGAGAGGTTATTTGTTTCCTAGATGTATTGCCGTTCTTCATGTCATTGAATCACTTAACAATAGCGATTCTTTGACATGATGCTGATGTGCGCGAAAGCACTGTCGTCAACAATGGAATATTTTATCTCTCCTTTTGCAACTTTTTCGGGATAGGAAAATATCAATTCAACCATATCCTCAGTTCTCCTTGTGCTATTCAGAAGCACAAGACTGAAAGCAATGTCATCTCGGGGCGAAGTCTTCTTTTCCTGCCAGATCCAGGCCGTCTCGTGTAGCTCTCCGTTTCTTTGGATCATTTAACAGCCCCTTGGACTGAGGTATATGGAGAATTCTCTGCAGCTGCTGCTGGCAACATCTTAAGACCTCAAGCACAAAGGCCAATTAGTTTCTGAATTTCTCAAGGAGAACAGAATACATGGCTGTATTGATATTTTCTTATGCCAACAAATGGCAAAATGAAAGAGCTTAAAACATTGCATTGTTGACGATAGCAGTGACGGGCAAATCTTCCCGAGAGAAACAGCACCATGCCAAAGAATCACTATTGCTAAGAGAAACAATGGCGTGAGGAATCGTGATGCATCCAGTTAGTTAATCAGATTGGTCACATCTCCCTCTGTTTCTGTGACGCCTTCTGTAATCTCGGGGAAAGTATTGATACTACCGTTCCTGAAATCATGGGTTCGATTCCCGGCTCTGTCATGAACTGTAATTCTGATCTGAGGAATGAGTCTGGGTACACTGATCCTCGAGAGGTTAAACTGAAATAAATATGGATTCGATTCCATCCCCAGCTATCCTATACGTGAATTCCTGAGGTTTTCCACTCCTACTCCCTAAATAATGCCGGGATTGTCCTAATTTGTGGCCCAGGCCGTACCCTACCCAATCCTGTCCTGATCTAAAAATACTCAACTAATAGGGTCATAACATTAGCACAGGTTATGAGACTAAAAGTCCACACACCCTAGTACACAGTGGTAACTAATCATGAAGTCCATGCCCTGCAAATGAAATAATAACCATACATACGCCAGTTGCATCGAGTATTTCCTGCTTGCCGTTGCTATAACAATGAAAGCTCTATATTATAACAACTTTGTTATTTTTCATTGTTGCATCACCTTAATCATGGGGTAAGGCTTTGTTAATAAAATAAGAAGAAGAATAAGGCTGAAAATCAGAATCATCCTGGTTCAGAGGTACTCGAAAACCTTAGTAATTGAAGAGCATTAAACGAAATCAGAAAAGGTTGGACTTAAGAATTACATATAGAAAAGGAATATGGTGCAATATTAAAGCCAGTTCATGGCAGCATGGTCACCTCCACGTTGAACAAGTTGCACGGTAAATTACTTCGATTGATAATGAATTATTGGTTACACCCCTGAAGTGACCATCTATTGTCCAGTTAGTTATAATGGCTGTTAATGGAATGCTCTGTACTGTAGTTATAAAGTTGTGGTATCACATTAAGGTACAGCAGTACAAAGAGATTGAGAGTTATTTATAGCTTATTTTTCTGTTAACGAAATCATGTTCTTCATAATAATAGGAGGAGTTGTGGCCTCACTTATTTACTCAATGTATATCGACTGTTTATTGGTAATATATTGAGTGTCACTTACATACACATCAATACACACAGACAGTCGGGCGCCCATCTATGTGGAAGGATTAGACACGAACATTTCCAGTCAGTAAAATAAACTCTTTGGGAGGTGTATCGCGTGACAAGTACAAAGCTAGGGGTCACACTAAGCATATTCATAATTTGCAAAATTTGAAGACATTCCTGCTATACCATAAGGAGAATATTTTGAGGTTATGGATTTCTTGAAGTGTGTATTAAGGTATAATTATACTACGCATAGCAGCCGTGTTGAAGGTCTAATAACTTTGTACTTCTGCCTTGAGCAGTGTAAACTTCAAATTAGATGCTCCCTTAGCCCATTTTCATCATATGAAAAAATAGTTTTTGTCCGTATGTGTGTGAGTCCTTTCCTAATAACGGTTGTAGTGATTTCACTTGGTAAGAACATGTTACAATTTTAGCGACTCCAACATTGCCTTTCACATTTGACAACTAGGATCAGATCAGGTCTGTTGTGCATGGTTGATTGGTCAGCCAATACATTACGATCCCAGTACAAGGTAAAGTTGTAGTTTCCTAGTTCACTTAATGGATCATATTTATAGTACTGCACTTTCTCTTGGCTCAGCAGTTGATGTACTATCTTGGCAACAATATCATATCTCATCCTATATTCTGTCCCTGTGAAATGGCGATAATCTGAGATGATATGGTGAACAGTCTCCGATGTTGGTCACCCGTATCTACAATTGCCTTCTTGCACTGACGCATCGATTATTATGGACTTGCAGGGCCGGTCATAGGGGTTGGAGCGCCCTGTGCGAAATTAGATTTTGCGCCCCTCTGTGCAAGGCAGTTGCCTAACTCTGGCAAAAATTATGTGGTAACATAATGAGGAATCATGAAAATATAAAGTAGAAAATGCAGGCAAATGCAAGGCACCGAGTTATCGGATGAAATTAAATAAAATAACCCTAAAGTACATGCTTTACTTGCGTTGTAGTAATGGGATACTCAAGATAACATACAAAATATCGGCTGTACGCTCGCATAATGCAAAAATACTGGACTTTATTATCTAATATGTGATGCGTGACATATTACAATAACTATTTTTTCAGTTGTGATGCAAAGTATCAACTTAACAAAATCACTGGAAAAATACACTTACAGGAATCAAGCTTTACTAATTCAAATGACTACGACACACAGGAAAAAACACACTAAAACCCAAAACCTTATGAGAAGGGAGCTTTCCTTTCCTTGACTGAAGCAAACTGTTTTACTAAGTGGGATAAATCGAGTGAACGCGCAATGCACGAACCGAATCGAAATAGCACGGAAATGCCCGAGCGCTGCCGAAGGGCGATTTAGTTGCTCCCGGGCTCGGGAGTCGAACCGGGTTGCGTTTCCGCGATAGTAAAAGGGCAAGGCAAGGGAGAGAAAGATATAGTGTTTGCTAATCACTATTTCACCGAGTTTTACTTCGGTCCGTCACGGTCTAAGGTGCGCGTAGATGTTTGACGAACTCGCATTTACCTATCTTGCTATTTGTTCAATAGGAAATAAATCGCAATTTGCCTATCTTTGGGTGACGCATTCGGCACCCCCCCAAACCATGTCGCATACCCCTAAGACCGGCCCTGTGGACTTAGGTAATTCTCGTGGGGGCAACCTGGTCCTGAATAGCCAACATAAAGCCTTCTGTTTCACGAAACATCTCCAAGAAATCAGCCAAAGATGTCACGCTAGTTTGTCGACGTGAGTTTGGATGACTTCATTGGGATGTCTTCCGTGTTGTGACTTGAATAACCAGGGATTTAATCTATCCAAATCAATGGTACTTCTGTGACAGTTTTGTGCAGCATTGAATGGTTTGATACAGAATAGAAATATTTTCTTACCTCATAGATCTGTCGAGCTACTTGGTTGTTTACATCAACATTATTCCTCTCCCACCCATATGTCTCGATAACATGACTCGTTTCACAGATGTCCTGGGATGGAGTTTTCGTGATTTGCTCTGTAATGTTCTAATTTTCTGTTCTAGACTTTTCAATATTTCAATTGATTGCCCCAAACGAGTAACTAACAATAGGGACAGCTAAAGCATTGCTTGCATTAACCACGCTTTTACAGTTGAGGCTGGTGTTAGAAAGAAGCCTAATTATTCACACAAATTCCTTCGTCAGATCGTGTTTCTCCACTGAGAGTCTAGTTTGCTTTATTCCCAGATACTTATAAGTCTCGTAATGGCCATTGTTGCACTCTACTAGCCCTGAGCTGTTTCATTTACACCTTCCTGTAACTTGCCATTCATAACATTTACCGTTTTACATTTCTCCAGCCTGAATGCCTTTATCGCGTCTCTCGAGAAGGTTTCCACTATCTTCAACAGAAACTCCAGCTGTGCGCTTGTGGAAGAATACAGTTTTAGGCCATCCATATGCAGAGGATGGTTGAGCTTTACAAGCTCCATGGAGTTCTTCTTGATACTAAGGCCATTATGTGCTGTGCCCACTGGCCGAAGGTTTCGGGGAGTCACCGGTTTCAAATAACCCTTCCGAGACCCTCTTCCAGTTAACACACAAGTATACGGGACGACGCATTCATAGGCTGGTGTTGCACAAAAGTCTGCACTCGGGGGTATCCGGAATTGGTGAGGTTCGATTCTTAACCAGCTCAGAGGAATGCATCGATATCAAAACTAAGCAAGAAAAGAGAGGTCAGTCTTATGTTAAAATCACGAATAAATTTTATTCAGAATAGATCCCTAGCTTAGCATGAGAGTTGCAAACGGCTAGTCCAATACTATTCTGCCCTGAAAGAAAATATAAAAAAAGTTCTAATCAAGATCTAAATTACTCTCATGGTCCTAATACAAAATTGGAATAAGAACGAACAAGCTAAGAGTATGGCACGTAAGATCAGCCCTAAGCAATTACTTCGAAAGTGACTACGGGAGGATCAAAAATCAAAGAATCCACTGCAATGCAATACATTTACTTGTTTACAAATACTAGAAACGTTTACATTTAATAGCAAGGGGAAAATTTGTCCTATGCTATGATGGTGCCATCTCCAACATTTATGTTTAAATTTACGTGTTTAGTTAGTCCTAAGTATCATTAATTAATAAACGAGACGCGTTTATTACAAAGAAAATCGACCTATGTGCACAACGTTGCTGAATAAAAAAAGAGCTATGCTAATACAACACAAATGCATACAACAATTCAGCACTCCTATGGTTGTGCGATTGGCACTGCCTGCGTACTCGATTTGTTAATGTTTGTAACAAACGGTCATAGTTTCAAAGTGTTAAGAAAGTTAGAAAAATAGGGAAGCCTGCAAATGCGATGGTAATTAAGCAATTACATCGACTCATATTGCTACCAATCTGATGTGTGTGCTCCTGTTATCACATCACCAATTGGTTGTCGACTATTCATGTAAAAATGTATCAAAATGTATCTAAGGTAAATTAACAATAACTAAGTGTCGAACCTTTGGTCCAGAAAATATTTCATTTTTAGTATTTATTATATTTATTTAGGCTCAGGGGGAATTATGAGATTTGTTTAGTTTCACAAAATCCTAATCTTTTATTATTAAAGCTTCACACAATTATTTATTCCTCACAGTATAGTTGTTCAGTTTATGGACCTTTAAATAGCGTTCAGTGTAATCAGGTAACGTGTGTATCCAAATAATGCATAATAACATACTAGTTTAATAGACACCCTGTGTCTCCACCAATACTTCATTATTATTAGAGACCCTGTGTCTCACTCTTACAATTACGGATTCATCAATCCTGGCCCCATTGGTTTGGTACGACTGCAGTAGCTCGTTACCACCGGAATAACCACAATAACATGTCGGAGGTATCAATCCACCATCACGACTCATTTCAATAATACAATAATAACGTTAGTTACAATAAGGGTGGATCCCTGAATTATACACGTTTTGAATACTGATCATAAAGGTTATGTGTGTAGAAAACACATTCTAACAACGCTCTGAATGAGGTCGAAACTATGTTCTCTGGTAACAAAATACTGTTTCTTTCATTACCAGTCTGGCTTCTCGTAATGAAATAAACCTGTATTCAAGTATTGATCTGTCAAAACAAATGTGAATAACGGAACTTTGCATTCCGATTATATAATACTAGGTATTTCACAGCCTTCTAAATAAATAATGCACTGCCTAAGATCTAGTGAGCTGTGTAGTGGTTTGGCTTGTGCACATGCAACCTTGGCCTTGTTTTAACATCTGCCAAAACTAGTTTCTTTGTCATCAGCTTGACAAAATAAAAGTTGATAAAAACTGTTCTGAAATTATACGAAATGGACATTGAAAATACTGCCTTCCTGGCGTTTATAAGTTTACTAGCTGAAGTACCCGTGCTTCGCTACTGGTCATAAATAAATTGAAATGTGAAGGTGACAGTTAAAACAGGGGATGGGCGAGGTGCTGCGCGGAGGGAGAGTAAGGATGGAGCATTTTGTCCAGCTACACCGCTTGGCATTGATCTTGTTTTATAGCACACAATTAGGGTTTACTCGCCAACAGTTGGAGATACACGAAAAGTGACCAGGACCATTCTGATAGAAATTTAAATTCTAAACCTAGTATATGCTATCAAAAGTTTGCTATTTCTTAGCGTTCTCTTTTTATTTGAAATTGAAATATGAATGTTTGAAACCAAATGGTGTAGTGACGTCACTTAAATGGTCGCCATCTTTAAATAGTGCAAAATATTGAAATCAAAAGCAGCCTATATATTAACCAGGAAAATCAGCTATTTCCATGTAAAATTTCATGTAAGTCGGACCAGTGGTTCTTTGGTGATCAGGTAATACACACACTGACACATATCATCTCACTTTTATATATTAGTATGGATGTAGTTTTTGATGTACGAAAAACGTAATTTGTAAGCATCCATGTTTAACCTTTAAGTAGTTAGGTGGTTTAAAATTACATAAGTGGTTAGGTGGGGTGCTGAGATCACCCCAATGTTATGCTGGGATATCTCGGACATACATTTTTCAGAAAAATTCTTACTTATTTTGCATACTATTCACATCCTTTTAAGCCAGTTTTAATTACCTTACAACAATAAATTAATTCACCAAAGAAATTAAAGCCTTTGGAAGATATACCTATATTTTTTCGTTGCTTGATTCTACATGTTGCAGTTTCAAGCATTTTGCGTTGGCTCATTACTTAGAAAAGTTCAGTTTTGTGTTTTACTAATCTAAACATAACACAAATCCATAAAACAATACAAAATGAAAGATTTTCTGTTTTACAATGAGAAAAGGACTGATAATAATTAATAAAAATTGGAAAGTTTCTATATTTAGTACCAAAGTTCATGTAAAAATCACTCACTAATGTAAAGATTACATTGTATTTTTAATACACTTATGTCACGAAACCATTACTGAAATCTTAACAGTCATCAGTGTCATCAGAGGAAGAATCATTGCAGCACGTGCGGCATATACTCGCCATATGATTCAGGCACATGAACGCTTGACATCTGTAGCAGAAGTGTATGGTTTTCCTGTCTGACTTCTTCAGTTTCTTCTTCAAGCATTCTCCTTATACGCTGTTGTTCCTTATCGGAAGACATGGTAAGGCAAACAAAGCTTCTACACAGAACTGGGTGTATAATCTAAAAAGGACTTAGCCAACAAAGATATTACGCAAGTTGTTAGGTGGGGTGTATACAGCACCCCAGTGTCAATAAACGTTTATACCAATCGAACAGTTTGTTACTTATGGCCAACAATGAGTTTATTTCAAATGACAATGTCCGGTGAGAAGCTACTGAGCCCGCCACCATCATAGCCAACTTAGTAACTTTACAGCATAACAAATAATAATGCTGGGGTGTTGTGAGCACCCCACATAACCACTGGAGGGTTAAGTACAAAAGGAGCCTGGTCTTGGCTTCTAATGATTACTATGAGAAGTATTGGTGACGTCAGTTACCTCTAGGTTTGCTACGGTACTGTATCTCTTGTGGGTAGTGAAGGAGGTAATGTTCTGTACAAATTATTTACTCTTATAGTCATGTCTTAAGCAGAAAGGAGGTAGTGTTCACTGCGTGGTTAATCAATTTAGGTTACTATTTCATTAGCTTTCCACGGTGGGTGAGTGGATAGCGTGTCGGTCTACTAACCCCAAGATTGCAGGTTCGCCCCTGGCCGTGGTAAGTGATTTTTGAAAGGCGGCAAAAATACGATACGCATGTCAAAGAACCCATTTGAATTCAGTAGGCCGAGTTCATAATGGCAAAATTAATCTCGGGAGTTTCCGCCAACACAAAGTTCCTCATTTCTCTACTAGAAAGCACTATAATGTTCAAGGAGCTTATATATCTATTTTCTAACCTCCTTCACTTTCATAGTGATTCAAGGAACAACGAAATTCGACATGCAAGCTACCCTCTGGGTATCAAATTACAAAGCTTGCACCAGGCACCCGAGGCCATATGATATTATTATTATTATTATACTATTTCATTTTGGTTGCTACAAATTATTCTGGTTCTGTTAGTCTTAGTCAAGTCTTATCACAGTTACTCTATTCCTGTTTGTAATACAAAAGATAGCCGGTACAGGTTAACAATGTCAACAATTAAAACAATGCAGCATAAAAACATTACGATTAATAAAACATAAACGTAGACATATTAGTAGTAGAACACACTTTAACGGAGAGTATAACACAAAAATACAATATATTGCGCATGATACCTTCCGTCATAAGGTAAAGTTTCAAAATCTCCCGTAACAGCAGCGGCATCAAGAGTATGACATTAGACCCAAAATGTCACATTTAGACGACCACGTGGATTAGCGGCTAACATTCTCGGCTGTCGCCTTAGAAGTCCGAGTTTGAATCCGGCTCTGCCAAGAAATTTTAATTCAGGTCTGTGAGCTGGAAAGGGGGTACACTGCGCCACCCGTGGCAAAACTTGGAAGATGTTTTCCGTGGTTTCCCACTTCTATTCGAAGCAAATACAGGGATAGTTTCTAACTGAAGGCAACCTCATTTTTAATCCTCACCTGAATTACATATACACACACTACTACAGCCATCAGGGTAACACTGGTTATCAGAAAAAAATCATACACACTTAATTTCATGGGAATACATGGCCATGATGTCGCCAGGCCTCTAAATCAATCAACAATAACTGAATCATTAAAGCTCATTTAATCTTAATACTAAGTTTCGTGATGATATCTATAGCCGTTTTTACGTTAGGTCGCGTTGAGGGTTAGCCGATGTATTTTTTTTTATTATTATTTTAATTCCTTACTTCGACCCCTGTTAATAAAATGTAAAAAAACTACCTATTCAGATTTTTAAGGCGTTCAGATTCCTAATGTTCTTATCGTGATTTGAATAGAAAACGGAGGCCCATGACCTGGTGTTTACGTCTTGACAGTAGTCATGGAGAAAATGGAGTAGCTTGGCCCCTTACAGAGACAGGTGGAAACCTGGTGATCAGTTCTTGAGGTAGTGTCGCCGTTGATAAAATTGAGTGGCATGGCCTCTTACCGAGATAGAAAGAAACTCGGTGGACCCGTCTTGTGCTACTGTTGCCATAGAGATTGCCGGCCTTGCCGTTCCTTCATTAGTTAATTTTCTGAATTTATTAGCCTTTGCTCGAGTGCAAATAGTCCGATATCAGAAGAATGAGAGAGACTATAAAAAATTCATGTAGGCAGCCGTTCCTTCTGGGTCCTAAACTATGTGTATGCTAAAATTTTGTTGAGATTGGTGGATCGGTGTAGATTTGAATACGGACCAAACCCACATACATACTTACAGACTTTCATTTGTATATACTGTATTAGATAACGAAACTGTAACTTTCCACACGTGGTCTTATATTAGCTACCTGCGTTGCGCACTTTAAATTAAACCATACTAAAATTAATCTACTGTTCCAACTCATTACTATTGCGCTACTGATACATGATCTGACTTACAGATTGCAGCGATCCTCGTTCGAGACCCGCCATGAGGTGTTATAAGCGATCTCCTCCATGGTCTCAGATCATCTCATCATTGTTTCGGTCACCTTTCGTTATCAATTCCCCACGCATGATTTGGTAACCCATTTCCATTGGGTGGTTGGGGTTATATTCCAAAATTAGATGATTCAGTAGTTCCATAATGTTGCCGTTGGTTATATAATTACACATTTTAAAGATACTTGCACTCACAGATTCTAAGGTGCGGTAATAAATTGCCCATTTTTTCTCTCCTCCACTGGCGTTAACTATCGCTTGCGCGATGTTCACTCGCAACTTTTCACTAATTATTTACAAGAACAATATAAACCATAATAACTGCCCATCCGGCAAAACAAAAAATATACTTCTAGATTTTCACAGTTTATCAGTTTCACAGTTTTATGACGCACTTAGATGCGACCATGCGGTCTTAAAGTTTGCGTAACACGCTTCCATCGTTTTACCTCGTGGATCAAAATATTTCACTGTTTAAACATTAATAGTTGTCTACAATTATTTGGTTAGTAGATTATGCCCTGATGGCTGTCCATTCTCGTAATACACTTGTATTTTTCCATTGCACATGGGTTCCGTTCACGGAACGTGTCCTCACTCTTGCTACACATGCTCAAAGGTGTTGCTTCAACAATCGACAAGTAGGTACTGGCTTCACTAAGCATGGTGTTCACTCAGGACATGAGTTAGCCGTGTAAATTGACGGTTTCACTTATCTGCGATGTATACCGTACTTTAAGTAAGCAGAATTACGTTGATTTAATTATTGATGATTTATAGAGTGTCTAAAGTGCATAAAAATGTTATTATAAGCGATATTATTTCGGTTTCTGCCCGCCGCTCGCAGGGTATGTTCAGTTACTCTTCAGTATGGACCTTGGTCTTTATTAGCTGAGCAAACATGCGTCAACGGGCGCAGTACTTGAATTAAGTTAGTTTGATGGTGTGTTCATCCCAAGGCAGAACCATAATGGGCTCATGGAATCTCCTAAACTCTATTGGTCTTCTTTCTGAGGACACTGATCCTCCAATTTTGTAATGGCAGTTGTCATGAAAAGGAAACCATGCACAGTAAAATGTTTATCTTGCAACGCCTGTTAACCTGTTTGTTCGTTGATATTTTTCACCTCTGAAGAATCATTTTGTATAGTATCATAGTAATCGCATAGCCTGAACATTGTTACAAAGAAACACTGCAGCCTTTATCCACGTACGCTATGTAGTGAGAATAGGGAAGTTGGAATAGGGAGTACTTCAACATACCTTATTGTCCTGGCAGTAGCGCTTTCTTTAACAGTTTCTTACTGCAACACAAATCCTATTGCAGATGAATATATATCATTTATTGATGCACAAACTCAATGCAATTCAGGGGGCGTGTTTTAAATTTTAGTACATAGGTTTCATGTTGAAGAATGCCATTAACATGTAAGTTGCTTGGTCCACAAATACTTTGTATGTATATATTTAATGAAAATCCATCTTATTAATAATAATGTAACATCTATTAATTTAAACGTACATGTTTCGTTATGTCCTTGATACCATCTTCAGCGTCAATGATCTGTATGCTTGGCTGGCTCCTTCATAGAGCATAGCTGTCCTATAAAGTTGCGCTCCATGACTGCGCGAGGACACCACAAGTGCGGAGAGAGAATGTTTCATATCCGGCGATCATAACGGCCATCTCCCCTTATTTCCTCCAGCAGCAAAATGGTGCCCTTACATTTACAGCGTCACACATTACAACAGCCACTGCAGAAACACAGATTATCTGACAAAATAAACACTCATACAGTACATAGAAGAGCACGGAGCTGATGAACAAGATATCCCGCGCCTTTCAAATCATTTAACAACAGAATTCTGTAACATAGTTCAGCCACATTCTAGCGCCTGGTCTGTGTACGGACCACCGGAGTGAATGTGTTCATTCGGACAAATTGCAATCGACCGCATGACTTAGGATTCTACTGAACGGATTCCATTCCGGAAGCAGACTGTTTTTGTTTGTTTGTTTTTTTTGCTTATTTTAGGGGCTGTGACATCGGGGTAATACGGCCACCACTTATCTAAATTATATCCGGGTGTGATTGTACAAACACGTCACTTCAAATGATAACACGCGTGGGAAGTCAGTTGACTACAGCTAGATCAAAGAATACTTTTTATGTAATCAGTTATTTAAGTAACTTAAGCACATTGATATATTGATATATCCGAACCGTAATATGAACACCAACTAAACGCATTACAATACGTATAATTAGATTTTCCATTTACACATTAGACAACTTTCTTTAATTCAACTTAATGGTGATGCTATCCCATTTTCTAAATCGGTAATAGACCTTGGAGTCACACTAATGACACACTGAATTGGGATGAGCGAGTTACGAATTCATGCAGGAAAGTTTACTCATCACTTCACCCACTTAAGATTCCTCAGTCCGTCCTCCCCGTAACTTGAAAATAAGACTCGTCCACACCTTGGTACTCCCTATATTTAACTACTGCGTTGTTGTATTTAGTAGATGCTACCGGAGAACAAAAGAAGAATCTTCAGAGTGATTTAAATTCCTGCATTAGATATGTCCTCCTTAAAATTTTCCTCACACGTGTCTTCCTATAATAATCTACTTTCGTGGATAAAGTATAAAAACAACGAAACCTGCACATATATACACTCATCTATCAACCTCTCAATGAAAGTACACCTCACTATATCTCTTGTAATTTACGTTTTCTTTATTCCTTTCATGATCATCACACGCGATCTGTATCTATAATTACAATTTGTCTACATCATTCATCTGCCTTCAGTAACTCTTTCCTCGTGTTGGGAACAAGAATTTGGAATAATTGTCCTCGTGACGTTGGAAGTTGTACAGCCATAACAACTTTCGAACGTGCATGCAAAGGTTTCCTGTTGAATTCGTAGGCCGAAGAGAACAATGTGTATGAATGTCAGAGTGAATGATCATAGTAAAACTTTGTTAAAACTCCATGTATAGTTATTAGTGTGTGTAATTTGTATAAATTAGTTAATATCACGCAGTTGCCAATTTAATGCCAATATTTAAGTTTTCCTAGTACTTAAGTGTGGTAGGTTAAGATTAACATATTATATGAGTATTGATGTAAGTTGCATTGTGTGTGGTTAAGTGCAACTTGGCCACAATAAAGGTACCAATAAATAAATAATATACATTTATACCTCAAGCCCAGTAATATAGATCTGATGATGACCGCTTGCAGGATAAAACGCATAAACCTGAAATGTCCCCATTATAATAGTAATTATAAGTGAAAAAATCCACAGCCTGCTTCCAGTCTCCGACCGGGTCAGGAATGGAATGAATGAAGCCCCCATCTAGCGGCGAGGATATGAACTGTGCCGGCTGCCGAGGCCTGACGCACTCCTCTGGGGCAATGATTAAATGAATGACAGATGAAATGAAATGATAGTGGAGAGTGTTGCTGGAATGAAATTTTGACAGGGAAAACCGGAGTACCCGGAGAAAAACCTGTCTGCCTCCGTTCTGTCCAGCACAGATCTCACATGGAGTGACCGGGATTTGAACCACGGACTCAGCGGTGAGAGGCCGGCATGCTGCCGCCTAAGCCACGGAGGCTTCAGTAATTATAAGTAATATATGTAATTATTTCAAGGAGTGTTATAACTTATGTAATATTCATGTACTGTACCCCCACCCAGCCATTGGTCAAATTCATGTTGACCGACTGAAGAGTTACAACTGATAGTTATGTCAGTGAGATTAGTTTTGATTAGGACGTGTCTAGTAACGTTAAATAATCTAGCCAACCACGGTGTAGATACCGTACTGTAGTTGTTGTGTAACCAAACAGTTTATTTTTTGTTGTGCTTGTGTGCTACACAAGTTGACTGATATCCTATTTGTTGGAAAGCAAGTGTCAAGTTCCCGACAGTTTTACAGAATCAGGATTTATTACTGTAATGTTGTAGTCCAGTAACAGAGCAGATATTTATTTGGAAACACCGGTCATCAGACCCTAGCATTCCCAGTCAAAATGTTAGTTTGATTGGTCGGTCCCTGAGTTTACGGGCTGCTACAATGCCGTCATGTTTGGTTGTGAGTAGAATCTATCTTACTACTGGTGTTAGTTGTGATGGTTGCATTGATGTTTGTTAACTGTAATTCAGGTAATGACTGCAGAAGATCAATTTCAAGTAGTTCCTACCTTTGCTACCAAATGCTACCGTCAACGACACCTAGCTGCGATCGTGGCTACTAGATACCACCATAACCAGCACCTGGCAGCGAACTTTGAAACTTAATCAAATCTAACTTCACACAATTGTACTTAGTGAAAGGTTCTTTTGCATGCCATAAATCTATGTCATGGGCCCGCTGGCTTTACTTCATCTACGAAGAAATGCAACGCTCTTAAATATCCGACGTGTTCGGGCGGGTTGGAACCCGCGATCTTGGGCATAGGAGCTTAGCATGCTACATGTTAGTTTGTTTGAAGCTACCAGGTGGGTGTGGTCAGCCAGTCTTTCTTGAGTTTAGGATTTCAGGCAGTGGCCCCAGTTAACGTTTGCAGCTTTGTGATCTTGGTAACCTTTAGAGGCTGTTTATGGTGTTATATTCCACCAGGGTGGAAGACGTGGCCTCCCAGAAGTGAGAGTGTGGGGTTGTGTCAAAAGTGTGTTTATGTAAATATTATACAGTATGTCAGAAAATTGTAACATAATGTGGGTTATTAAAATACTAATTTTCATTATATCACAGTATTTCCAACCAAACAGAGCTGAATATTTTCATTCATTTCCCAATTATGTAAGGATAGCTTCTGTCATGCACTCAAAATCCAACATGTGCTACATGAATTACAAGATTTGGAAGTGGACAATGTAGCCTATATTGGATTAACCATTCTGGTTGAAATGCATAAACAAACTGGGCAATATTCCAAAAGAAATAGCACTGTATCTTAATATCCGCAACTCCAATTTCTACAAAATCGTATGATTTCGCCGACAATTTTAGTGAATGCTGTTGACATAAATCACTGGCATCTGGATCGCATCCCTCCAGGCTGCTTTAAACTGCCTGCCCATTCAACAATTACAGCATTGGTTTGAGCGTACAACCTCGTTTCCAAATAAAGGCGCTAGTACACCAAGACACTGTGGCAGACAGAAGTTCTGAATTGATGTTAATGGCGAAGTTTTGTTTGGAATGTATTCTGAATTTTTTATAATGTTGTACTGCTGCGTGTCCTTTGGTAAATCAGAACAGGGCAAGTTAGAATACCGGGGAATCTCATTTTATGAGATAACATCGGACAATTCACTACGTGGGAAGTGGTTACGTGCTATTTCCTGAGAATGTGCCAAAGGGGAAGCAAATAAATAAATGAATGAGTGATTGAGTAAATAATTGAGTAAATAAGTGAGTAAACAAGATGTTCAGTAAAGAACATATAGCCTACTTTCTCCTAAATGCATGGGTATTGTTATAATTCTTTGTCCTTTTCAAGGAGTATAATTGAATGTTGGTTGTAGTAGCTTGTTGAAATACAACGAGCTATAGGGATATTAAACATGAATATGAGGTGCCCTTTGCTAGTGCTACCTCTGTAAAAAAATTCATTCAATTCGGTTTCACCGTGTCTGAATTGATCTGGGGAATGGATTTGCACACATACATGGCCGCTATTTGCAAACTATTGGGCTGATGACCTTGTAGTCAGTCATAAGATGCTTTCCACAAGAAGGCATGTTGTTGCAAAATCCGGTAGAGATCAAATTATTAGGATGGTCGAAATTTGATTTAAGCTTTTAACAATTGGGTGGCCGTCATTCCGTTTCCGTCAAGATGGCGGCGATATAAAACATGACACTCAGGTGCCTTTTGCTAGTGCTACCTCTGTACCAAATTTCGTTCAATTCGGTTTCACCGTGTTTGAATTGATAGGGGGAATCGATTTGCACACATACTTGGCCACCATCTGCAAACTATTGGGCTGATGATCTAGCAGTTTGGTCAGAATATGCTTCCCACATAAAGATTTGTTGTTGCAAAATTTGGTAGAGACTAGATTATTAGGTTGGTCGTAATTACATTTTAGCCTTTAACATTTGGGTAGCCGCGATTACGTTTCCGTCAAGATGGCGGTGATATAAAACATGACACTGAGGTGGCCTTTTCTAGTGCTACCTCTGTACCAAATTTCGTTCCATTCGGTTTCAGCGTGTTCGAATTAATAGAGGGAATCGATTTTCACACAATGATGGCCGCCATCCGCAAAATATTAGGCTAATGACCTATTAGTTTGGTCAAAGGATGCTCCCTCCATAATGGTATGATGATGCAAAATTTGGTAGAGATCGGATGATTAGGTTAATCGTAATTTGATTTAAGCTTTGAATATTTGTGTGGCCGCCATTACGTTTCCGTCAAGATGGCGGCGATATATAACATGACACTGAGGTGCCCTTTGCTAGTGCTACCTCTGTACCAAATTTCATTCCATTCGGTTTCACCGTGTTCGAATTAATAGGGGTAATCGAATTTGACACAAAGATGGCCGCCATCCGCAAACTATTAGGCTAATGACCTATTAGATTTGTCAAAAGATGCTCCCTCCATAAAGGTATGTTGTTGCGAAATTTGGTAGAGATCGGATGATTAGGTTAGTCGTAATTTGATTTAAGATTTGAACATTTGTGTGGCCGCCATTACGTTTCCGTCAAGATGGCGGCGATATAAAACATGACACTGAGGTGCCCTTTGCTAGTACTACCTCCGTACCAAATTTCGTTCCATTCGGTTTCACCGTGCTCGAATTAATAGGGGCAATCGATTTTCACACAAAGATGGCCGCCATCCGCAAACTATTAGGCTGATGACCTATTAGTTTGGTCACAGGATGCTGCCTCCATAAAGGTATGTTGTTGCAAAATTTGGTAGAGATCGGATGATTAGGTTAGTCGTAATTTGATTTAAGCTTTGAACATTTGTGTGGCAGCCATTACGTTTCCGTCAAGATGGCGGCGATATAAAACATGACACTGAGGTGTCCTTTGCTAGTGCTACCTTTGTACTAAATTTCGTTCAATTTGCGCTCACCGTGTTCGAATTGATAGGGGGGACAGACATTCAGAGTACACACACTCACACACACACAGACACACACACACACAGACACACACACAGACTCACACACACTCACACACACACACACACACACAGACTCACACACACACATACACACACACAGACAGACACACTCACACACACATACACACACACAGACTCACACACACACACACACACTCACACACACACATACACACTCACACACAGACACACACACACACACACATACACACAGACTCACACACACACATACACACACACAGACAGACACACTTTTTTTCGCCCTGTAGTGATCTCATAAATCTACTTTCATTTTTTGCAAAAATCGAAAGTAGGCTAAAAATATGTAAGTGAATAAATAAGTAAAGAAATAAATAAGTAAGTAAATAAACAAATAAATAAATAAATAAGAAAATAAGTAAGTAAATAAATAAATAAGTAACTACATAAGTAAATAAATAAGTTAATAAATAAGCAAATAAATAATAAATAAATACGTAAATAAATAATTAAATAAACAAATGAGTTAATAAACAAACAAGTAAAATAAATAAGTAAATAAATAAGTAAATAAATAAGCAAATAATAAGTAAATAAATAAGCAAATAAATAAGTAAATAAATAAATAAGTAAATACATAAATAAATAAATAAGTAAATAAATAAGAAAAGGTAAATAAATAAGCAAATAAATAAGTAAATAAATAAGAAAATAAAGAAGTAAATAAACAAACAAATAAAATAAATAAGGAAATAAATAAGCAAATAAATAAGTAAATAAGAAAGTAAATAAATAAGCAAATTAATAAGTAAATAAATAAATAAGTAATTAAATAAATAAGTTAATAAACAAACAAGTAAAATAAATAAGTAAATAACTAAGTAAATACATAAATAAGTAAATATATAACTAAAAAGTAAATTAATAAGTAAATAAAAAGTAAATAAATAAGCAAATAAATAAGTAAATAAATAAGTAAATAAGAAAGTAAATAAATAAGCAAATAAGTAAATAAATAAATAAGAAAATTAAATAAATAAGTAAATATAAGCAAATAAATAAGTAAATAAATAAGTAAATAAATAAATAAGTAAATAAACAAACAAGTAAATTATATAAGTAAATAAATAAGTAAGTAAATAAACAATCTGCCCAAAAAATCAAGAAAAGTTTATAATAGAGCCATCAAAAAAGACGGGATACCAGATAAATTCAACGCACACCCAAATACATGGGGCTACATAAGCACAATGTCGCAAAGCCACTGAATAAATCAACAACCCATTTTTCGGGGCCGGAGGCATTTCTTTTCCCTGGCTTATATTGCGCTTATTCTATTCTTTCCATCTCCTCATGTATTTAAGTTCGATTTAAGTCAGTTGGAAGTAGTGGTAATTTTATTATCATTATTGAAAAAGCGCACAATGTGCAAACTACAAAACTGAGTAACCTACTGTACATTATTCCAATCCCAATTGGGTTATTGATGTATGTCTTTGTCGACAATATTTTGCATGATATCGTGTACAGCATTCACTGCATAGATTACACACACATTCTTCAGTTGGCTGGTGGAATCTCTTGTTTTTGCAGAACTTGTAGTGAAAGCCATGTGTAGCGTATCGTGTCATTACGTGTCGTAGTTCGTAGTTAGCCTGTTTCCATTCGTCAGTCATTATGGCGTCAGTTGAGAAGAAATCATCCCAGATAGGGTTTTGCTTTTCTTTTAGTACTTGAAGGGCATTCTCATAGGCCTCGTTGCACGGAAGTAACATCTGCAGTCTAATGTCTTGTACGAAGAAAATTTCTTTTGTAAAGACATAAGTAAGTCTTGAGAGCGCTGTCTTCCCGATACCCAAAACTCTTTTCATATAGCGGGCTTTGTCTTTCTCTAATGTTAATAGGTCGTTCTCTTTTAGTTTGGATTCCATAAGTCGCTATTGGTGCTATGGCCGTTTTAAATAATGCCATAGCCGATTTTATTGAGAGTTTTTGAGGCTGTTGAATGTGGTAAATTGCTCTTATCGCTGCTGTTGATCTTTCTTTCACATGAATGTTGAATGATGTCAGTGTTGTTTGGAGAATAACTCCAAGATATTTGAATTTTGAAACTACTTCTTGGTGATTATTTTGAAGGGTCGGTGTGTCCTTTGGGAGAATTTTTCACCTCTTCTGAAAATCATTTGTTTAGTTTTGTCGTGATTTATTTGGAAGTAATTTTCAGAGCCCATGAGGTGAGACTGTTTAGTACCGTTTGTAGCTCTTCTTTATCTTCTGAGCCTATTACCATATCATCGGCATAAACTATGAGTGTTGCTGAGGTGTCCATAATAATTTTTGTGATGCCAGCCGTTACGACATTGAATAGGATCGGAGTGATGGGTCTCCTTATAGAACTACGTAAGTTAGCGTTATTGTCTTGGATAGCGTGATATCATCAAATATTTGGATGTGATTGTATCTAAGGATGTTTGAGAGTATGTTTGTAATTGGATGTGTGTCACCAATCATCTGGCCGAGTTTTCGCAGGAGTGTTTTCATGTTAATAGAGTCAAAGGCTTTACTGTAGTCTATAAAGACTACGAAAAAACTTTATCATCTGTATAATTACGAGAAAATGAGCTAGACATTCGTCCCTTAAAAATAATCACCTCCACCACCATGTATTTTTGCTTTCCTATATACTAATAATTTGCCCGTAAATATGTGTCTAAATACTTTTAGATATTGAATGGCAAAAGAAGTAGCTTAATGTAATGTTTTCACGTCCGTCAATCTCGATATTAAGCCTCCAAATTTAACTATCGTTCGTTTCAGGTATCTTCTCCTTTAAAAAGCCGCGGCGATCTCAGTGGGTTGTGGTGAAACCTAGAGGTGAATTAATATATATCTTGTACGCCTGTGAGTGTTGAATGGGCAGGTAGTTTAAAGCAGCCAGGAGGGATGTGATAGAGCTGGCAGGACATAAACACACCAGGACGTCATGGAGGAAGCAGGCGTTTGACATTAGTTCCACGGATATTATAATCCAACTCTCTGTTCAGTAAATGGTTTTCTTAAGCGAAACTTTTCCGCCAGATGTCATAACTGTTCTGTTTGGGAGTCAATTGATTTGCCTTCGGTTGGCATTCTATACGCATCGACTTTGAAGAATAACTAGTTGATAAAACTATACATTTTAATTTCAAAGCGTTTGTAACGGTCTATTTTGTGTTATTTGACAAAAATAAGAAAATAATCCAACATAGTACCTGTGCGCTATCTGTTAGCGCTACTTCAGGATATACTATGTTTCAAAGCTTTGGAATTCGTTATTGGGTAGAAATCAAATGCTGAGCCTACACAATTTCCAAGAAGAAGAATTCAACCGACGGAATCGCGACCCATATTTATGAATATTTATGTTAGAACATATAATAAAGTTATAATTATCGTCGAACCTAAACAGTTGTATGCTACTCTCCTATAATGGTAATTAAGACACTTCGATCGTTTTATAAACATACTCGTGTCTTAATTATTGCCATTATAGGCTCGTTGCATAATGTACTATTCCAAGAGTGGGCGTGGCACCCCACTCTGATCTTTGATGGGGCATGGTTATATTCCGTGAGCGTGGAAGGTCTAGCCTCCACTGAGCGAAACAAGTGTAAGTTCTGCGTCAGGTGTGGGGAATATGTTAAACGACACCCAATTAGCCTATAAGTTGCTTTATTTCAGATATAAATATGTTGCCTCTATCCTACAATATGGTGGGGAATAATCTCTGAGCACTCTAACCACGTATGGTGAATAAGCTGTGATATCGGTGTATTTGCTCACTATTTTGATCAGTGTATCAATGGCCTAGTCATGTAGTTCAGAACAACCAGTTTTTGATTTTATTTTGTTTCATGTCCGCTGACATGAGGGGTCAGTTCTTAAGTTAAATTTGTTGTGTTTTGAGTTTCGTTCCTGTTTTAGCCTGTTTTCATTTTATAAAAAAATAGGCTTATGAGATCACCTTTTGTCCGTGTGTGTGTGTGTGTGTCCCTAATAACTTCAAAATGGCTGGAGCGATTACAATGAAACTCGGTAAGATCATAGCACTATTCTGGCCGACCCCGACCGTGCCCTTCAAATTTAATTGTGTCTCACCAATCCATCATGGCGGCTGTGCGAAATATTTCACCAGCATTCAGTATCTCCGAAACTATTACCGATATCGCCCTGAAATTGTGTACGGTGATAAAGAGCACTACTAGAAGTTCACCTATGAGACTTTCAAAAACCTGGTGACTACAAAACCATTATGACGGCCAAACGAAGTTGAGACTTTAAAATAGACTTTTATCAAGATTTAACTATCCAAACGTATTGAAACTTGTTACTGCAAATGTTTATACAAATTGTAATGCACTGGAGTCAAATTTACTTCAATTGTTTACATAACCTCAAAATGGCGGCTGTGCAAAATATTTCACTGACATTCTATATCTCCGAAACTATTACAGATATCACCCTGGAATTTGGTACGGTGAAAAACGGTACTAATACAATTTTATCTTTGTAACTTTCATAAACCTGGAAAGTACAAAACGAACATGGCGTCCAAGCGAATGTAGAACATTTTAATAGACTTCTCTCGTGATGTAACTCTCAGAACGCAGTGAAATGTGGTACAGTAAATGATTTTACATATTGTAATGCACTGGCATCTAATTTAGTTCAATTGTTTACATAACCTCAAGATGGCGTCTGTGCGAAATTTTAAAATTAAGTTTTTTCCTTGTGTCGTAACCATGTGATCGAAGTGAAAGTTTGAATAATGAACCTAGGCAATAATTGTCCTTGAATGGAACATAACTCTATGGCCTATACCCGGTACATATAACAATCCAAAATGGCGAGCATCCGAAATATATAGACGGTTATCAATATCTATGAATATTTTAAAGCAATCAAACTGAATTTTTTAATGTTCATAGAGGCTATGAACATATGTCCACCTATGGGACATTCAGTAACCTGGTGAGCACAAATCCAACATGGCGGCGACGCGAAATGTAAATATTTAAATGGACCTGGTGAATAATCGGGCATGTAGACATTGTTCGCTTCGGCATGGCGCTGGTACAGCGACACAAAGCCACCGCGAATGCCCTTTTCTAAAAATTGAACCATGTCTACATCAGTGAGTAAATCCAATTCCACTTGAGTGTTTCAAAGCGGCATTGAACGAGAGTCCAGAACTCGTATAATAGTGAGCCGGGTCAAGACCATAAATGTGCTGACACAACTCACGGAATTTTTGAAACTCATCAGTGAGCAGCAATATATCCAGTTTTAGGTAATGCATAGCATATTCACCTAACGTCTTAATGCCAAACACTCGCCAAACTTGACATGCATGTGCATATTCTTCATCGGAAACGGTACTACGTGTTAGTTTGGAGTAACATTTGTATTGTGGTGGGAGAGTTTTTTGCTTTAACACGTCCCAGCTGTTTCAGAAATCGTACGGGAATATACCTTTCCGAACGCACAACTGAAATTTTTCAGGATCTTTAAAATGCATTCTGCCCAACTGACATGTCAGGGCTGAAAAACGCTCATGGCTTTAGGGGATGATGGAAAACGAGCCCTTGTTGACACGACCCAATTCACGAATCAAAAACTGAATGTCATAATTGGCCTGATTGTGGAAAATCACACTGATATATATATAGGAGCCGATACTTTAAAATGCATTTACTGTGTGCAGCTCCCTGAAACTTTCCCGTAAAGTGCAAGTGATCACGAACGGTGTCTTCAGCACTGATCAGTGGCTTTTCGCAAATATGGCATGTGGTCCCATGCTCATACTTCTGCTGCTATTTTGGAGTTAGCCTCAAGGGTACTGGGTGGTCCAGTAATCCCTGTACATGATGAGTCAACTTAACAAGTTTATCCAAAAACCGTCTGGCACAATCTGGGCCCTACGGGATTTGTAAAAGGATTGAGTGGGGTCATAGGCACACACCACGTTAAAACCTATGCCAAAGGGTTCATGTTTTTGAATGGGTGTGATTGAACTGATGGTGGGATATGGTTCACTTCCCGCCATGGGTGTGGTGAGAGCTTCGAAATCCGCATACACCACATAGGGGACAGTGTCGTGCTTTTGAATGTTCTTGAATTTCAACACAGCTTTGTCCCCTTGTGGCAATATCAATCTCACCGCTTCCTGAGAAACACAATCTACCCTATGGCGTCCCAAAACTGTAGGGGTGGTAAAATATTGCAGACAACGATCACAAATATGTTTTTACCATGTGCTTTGGACTCTTGACTGATTAGGAATCTGCTCAACTTTTATCTAGGCAATAGTGATTCACCTCTCCGTATGACAGATATAAAAGATGAATGTGGTGTCGTTTCGGTTCATTTGTTGCATAAAGAGGACCCACAATCCCATCACCATCAAGGCCTTACACCATGAACGAAAAGTTCTGGTTGTCTTGTTCAAACCTATGGATTTCCGTCAAGTCCGTAGGGAACGACACTCGAGTTAAATTTTGTTTTAATTCCTGAAACTTGGCCTTGTACATTCTAGGTCTCTCAACGTGAAATAGGCGGCAACAGACCACAGAAAGCAATCATTTTCAAATATTCACCACAGCTCTCCGGCAGGCAAACGCTGGTGGTGTTTTAATAAAGCTAGACCCAGCAATCAACGGGTTGAAATGAAAAATGTTGATTTGCAGGTGATGAATTTTGTCTAATGCCCGTTGCTCACGGTAAAATATTCCTTCAAATTTATTGTACAGTAATTTAATTTTATAAAATTTCCGTTGCTCACGGTCAAATTCAAGTTTTATAAAACCTTTGATAAAACTTTCCATAAAATAGGACATGTTCTATTCCGTAAAATTAATTTTACGAAACGTAACAATCATGGAAGCTGATATGAAGATGATGCTGGCGCCACGTGGTGAGAAGATTGTGAAGCTCGCTTGTAAACAAACACTTCGGAAATGGCAGGCTCTGGCTGGACTGCTGTTAGTGTTTTACTGGACGAGTACCAGAAATATCAGTGTCTGTATGAGGCTAAAACGCCCATAACCAAATAGGAAAGCAAGAAGAGAGGCAGAAATCTCAATCGCCGAATATGTTACACAAATTTGACCGAACACAAGCCAGGTTGATGTGAAGGCGAAGATAAACGGGCTTCGAACTCACTTGCAGTCTCATTTCAGGAGAAATGGCTTGCCTCATGTTAGTGTCTTGTCAAATAATGTTTGGACCAACAAGATCTAGGAGTTTTTTAAACTGTTTTCCTGCATTCTTAGAAAATTCTTCTAACCTCAACTCATTTTCGACCAAGGACAGCATTCCTCTACTCATCTCTTCTTTTTGTCCATTCCCGAGTCCAGGACTTCCTAGCATTTCTTTTCTTTCTTTTTACCACTGGACGACATATAATTGTAGCTAAAGAAGCAATTTTTGTAATTTTTGCTTCGTTTGTTGGAGCTATACTCTCAAACCAATGTGTGTTCAACAGCTGATTCTTGGTTCACAAGTTTATCGGTAGATGGCGATCCTGATACATCCATGGATTTTATAGAATAATTTTACCGTGAACAACACAGCTTGCCTTCGTCAAATTTTTATAAAATTAGTTGTAAAATTAATTTTAAGAAACATTTTACCGTGAGCAACGAGCATAATGCTAAACCAATGGGTCCTTGTTGCAGTTTATCAAATTTTGATAGCAAGGCATTTATCACTTTGGATTGATACCACTCTTTCAGATTATCGGCTATCAAAAGCTCTTGCATTTTACTGCAAAAATAAAATGTTTTTATGCTCACCGTCCTTGTTTTATAGATGAAATCGCACACGAGTGGTGTATTGACCTTTAAAGCCGTATGTAACCTTTGCACTGTACAAATTTGTTCTTTAAAAATTTCGAAACACGATTCGATCAAGTCTTGTGGGATTAAACTCTCTCTAACATTCACCACGCGGCTGGAGCTGACACGTTTCTTAAAACAGGATTCAAGGGGTTCCCAAGTTAAGGTATCGGTGGCAGTAAAAGTCATTAATAATATAAAAAATTCTCACCAAAGTTTTCAGCTGTAGATTGCCTGGTAAGCAATGTTCCCAAACACACACGATCCTGGTTTCCAACAGCGACTGCTACAGTGGTTGACGTAGTCACACTCTAAAAGACATAAAATAAACCATCAAAAGAGTATCCATTTCAAATAGCACCTTTGTACAGCCTAAAAGAAAAATACAATCAAACAGGTTATATATATAAGAAAACCAATCCTTACCTTGCTCTTTATAAAAGCCTTGCGTTTGCCTTCTCTCGTAGGATTCAGTGGAATGGTTTGTCACTGTCTCTCTCTCTATTTGGTCACAACAGGTAGGTGGATTACCTAAAACAAACAGATATAAAAACAATCCATCAATAAAATTCAAAACCAATGATAATTTAAACATTTATAAGCATTAAAATAAAATAAACAGCATTTAATGATACACCTACCTCAAATATATAATGTATACAATACGGTCACAAACTGCATTGAGCTCACGAATGCATTCACCTTTCACATGGTTAATATACAGTCTATGTGCACAGTGTAACGTTTAAAACAGGAATGACGCACAATGCGCTATGACAAGCTGAACATACTATTACCTCACCTCTCCCCGCTCCTCTGGCCCCTCCCCCCTCACCGCTGTTGCCGAGGTTTTGGTATAGCAATCACATGATTCCATGATCTGTGTGCAGGTTTCTCTCATCTACCTTCCCCCTCTCTGCGGGGCCCTGCCCGCTGCTGCTCTGCTCGGCAGTCTGTCTGTTATCACCGTTACAGAGTTGCCTCATTGTTCCACCTCGTATCGCCACCCAGCTGTGTTGTCAGCTCGACTAACATTCCTGGAGCGCAATAAACATTTGCATCCCTGCTAGTAGTCGGCCGGCCAGCCAGCCTCCAGCAGATTTTCTGTTTGCCGTTCCGGCTGCCAGTCAGACATACAAAGCAAGTTCTTGTTGTTGTTGACTATCAAACCTTCGCTTTCATTCGCCTCATACAATTATTATCATTTGATCAGCAATTACTAACATGTTTAAATATTGCCATGAGGGATTTTGAAATATTCGCCTTCATTCATCCGTCATAGGAAAAAAAGTCGGAAAGCGACCGCCCGTGCTGTCGCCCCGTCAAAATAGCCATTGTTCTGTTAGGAATACCTCCACCGCGGCCGGCGACAGGCTCGTTCAAACACACACGCAGCGCTACGAGCACGTATCATTAAAAAAAATTAAATCATTATTTAAAATAATAATCATATTTTCAGCGTTAACCCCTTTGTGATTTTTTTTTTGGAAAAAGTAACTATCACATTGGAAACTGGGCGTTACCTCGAGTCCTAGGACACCTCATTTGTTGAAATCCGACCATGCATTCGCGAAATATAACTAAAAGTTTGAAATCACGTTTTTACCCTAAAATGGGTTTTCGCTTCTACTCGACACAAGTATCCTCAGAAAAAGAGCAACGCGACAAATATAATGGCATGTCAACTTTTGTTCTAGCCTCATGGGTTCGTGAGATATTAGTCAAAATATCAAAAAACACATATTTACCCCTAAAAAACGTGTTTCCAAAATTTTTTAAAATATAATGAATGGTTCATAGGAAATACTTTACGCCGACTCCTACAACCCATAACACATCAAAATCCGACCACGCGTTCGTGAGATATCTCCCGATTTCACCAGAAAGTAGGCTATCATTTTGTTTTGTCCTACACACTTCAAGACTTGCTTTCTGCCTAAAGGGCCTAGGGACCTTTTATTCACGTCAAATGAACTTCCTTGTCAACGTCACCGTTTCGAAAATCAAAAATTTTCAACAAAAAAACTAAATACCAGCACACATTCTTTGGAAAGAGGACGTCACCCCAACGCCAACAACACCTCGTTCGTTAAAATCCGATCATGCGTTCGGGGGATATCGCCAAAGTTCGTAGGAAAGTAGGCTGGTAAGTAGAAGCACCATCATCCCACTCCTGTTAGTTTTTGTCCTAGAGGCCTGAAACTTGGTTTACAGTTAGAGGGGTTAAAGACCATTTATTTATGTCAAACAAACGTTTTTGTAGAATTCCTAGTTTCCAAAATATAAGAATATCAAAAATGGACTGTTTTCCAAAAAAAAAAAAATTTATTATAAAAACAAGAATACATACCTTTCGTTTAAGCAATTGCACAACGTTCTATCGTGTTTGGTTTTCAAACTATCACCTATTTTGCGTAGGTTCATTATTCAAACTTTCACTTCGATCGCATGATTCAGACAAAAGAAATAAAACTTAAATTTAAAATTCGCACAGCCGCCATCTTGAGGTTATGTAAACAATTGAACTAAATTAGATACCAGTGCATTACAACGTTTATAAACATTTGCTGTACCAAGTTTCATTGCGTTTGGATCATTAAATCGCGAGAAAAGTCTATTTTTACTTACTTACTTCCTCGGCGCTACAGCCTGGGGTAGGCTTTGGCCTCTTTCACGATTCCTCGCCATTCGTCCCTTCTATGAGTTTTCTCCCACCAACTTCCAACCCTCAGAGTTCTCAGGTCTTCTCCTAAGTCTTGTAGCCATCTTTTGCGCGGTCGTCCACGTCTCCTCTTCCCTTCCATAGTTCCATGTAATATCTCCCTTGGTGTTCTTTCTTCATTCATCCTCTCTACATGACCAAGCCAATCCAGACGTCGGGACTTAATACATTTCACAATATCTTCACCTTTGATTATATCTTCAATTTCTTTGTTTGTCCTGATTCGCCACCCTTCATCCTCCTTTACCGGGCCATTTATAATTCTTAAAACTTTCCTTTCAAAAATGTTGAGATCATTCTCATCATTTGTTGACATTGTCCACGTCTCAGATCCATAGGTCACCACTGGTCTAATAAGGGTCTTGTAGAGTTTAACTTTCAAGTTTTGATTTTAAGAGCTTAGTGTTAGCATAGTAAGCCCTGTTTCCATTCATGATCCGTTTATGAATCTCCTCTGATACCGAATTCTCACAATTCAGTATAGTACCAAGGTAACTGAAGCATTTTACATTCTCAAACTTATACTGACCAATTTCTACATTTTCTCTTGCTCTTCTCTTTTCCCGCTGACATATTCATATATTTCGTTTTCCTTTCATTAATTCTCATTCCCATCTTTCCACTCTTCTCCTCCAGAATCTTGAACATTTCTTTAAGAGATTCCCAGTTCCGTGCCATCAACACAATGTCATCCGCATATGCATACCCCTGCTTGGACTTGCTTATTATCGTCCCTCCCAATCCCAGTTCTTTCATAACTTCATTCAGTGTTAAGTTGAATAACACTGCAGACAATGAATCTCCTTGCCTCACTCCGGTATTCACCTCAAAATTCCTGCTAGTTTTGCCTCCTACATAAACCTTGGCCTGCGATCCTTCCATTGCCATTGCTACTAGTCTGATCAACTTCTTTGGCACTCCACATGCTTTTAGGGCGTTGAACATCTTAGTTCTGTCAATGCTAGCAAACGCCTGTTGGAAATCAATGAATAGCAAATGCAGATCAACACCATATTCATAGCATTTCTCCATAGATTGTCTCATAACAAATATTTGGTCAGTAGTTCCCCTTCCTGGCCGGAATCCACACTGGTTCTCATCCAGTATTTCTTCAGCGTAGTCGCTCAGTCTCCTTTGCAATATACTTGAGAATATCTTATATACAACACTTCGTAATGTTATCCGTCTATAATTTCCACATTCTAACTTATCACCTTTCTTGAAGATGGGACAGATAAGGCCAACCTTCCAATCCTGAGGCATTATCTCTCTTTCCCATATCTCCCCAATCAGTTCATGTAGGTTCCTAGCTATATCTTGTCCTCCATTCTTTATTACCTCCACTATGATCTGATCCTCTCCTGGTGCTCTTCCATTTTGTTGACGCTTCACTGCCTCTATAACTTCATCTATGGATGGTTTACTGACCTGTGGCTCTATATTCATGTAGACCTGGCTCTCATTCATCTCGTCCTTACGTTCTATATTTAACGTATCTTTAAAGTGCTCCGCCCATCCTTTAAAAACTCTCTCTTCCTCTCCAATCACTTTTCCATCTTTATCCTTACATGAGTTCTCCCGTGGTAGAAATTCCTTTGTCATTCGTTTCGTTGCTTGGGACAATTTCTTACTTTCATTCTGGCTGTTCAATTCTTCAATTCTTTCCATTTGTCTTCTTAGATACATTATCTTCTTCTTTTTCAGAACTATATTTGCTGTTCTTCTACTTTCTTTATATCTTTCACAATTCCATCTTGTCTCTCTTTGAATCATAATCAATCTGTCTGAATTCTTCTGCTCTATATATTTCCTACATTCATCATCAAACCATTCTTCATTCCTGTTCCTCTTCTTCTCCCCAATAATTTCTTTTACTGTCTCTTCCAATGCTTTCTTTATTCCAGTCCATATCCTCTCTACAGTGTCATCCTCATTCATATTCTTTAATCTCTCTTCCAACTTCTTGTTCAGTGTGTCCTCATATTGCTTAACAATTTGTGTTTGCTGAAACTGTTCCATGTCCCACTGTATCCTCTTAATTTTTCTGTCACATTCTACATTCGCAATTCGTTCTCTAAACAGAGATTTCACCAAAAATGATCCGAATCACAGTTGGGGGCCCTTGCAGATCTGACGTCAATCATTGAAGATGCATGTCTTCTTGAAATCAAGACATGGTCAATTTGCTTTACCACTCCAGTGCCTGGCATTTTCCAGGTTCCTTTGTGTATGTCCTTATGTTTAAAACAAGTACTTTTGATTACCATTCTATACTTTCTGCAAATTGGCATATACGCTTCCCATTTTCACTAGTATTAGTATATAATGAATGTTTCCCTGCTACATACTGCAAGAAGTCATCTCTACCTATTTTGGCATTGAAGTCCCCAAGAAGTATTATCTCATCAAATTTTGGTATCATACTACATTCCTTTTTCAACTGGTCATAGAATGCATTTATCTTCTCTTCACTATCGTCTTCTGTAGGTGCATACGCTGATATAAGTGTCAGATTTCTGAATCGTCCCTTTAGTCTCATTTTACACATTCTACCTCCTAGAGGCTCAAATCCAAGAAAACTTCTTTTTATCTTTGAACTAATGATAAAGCCTGTTCCACACTGACCAGTTCTTACTTCAGGACCACTGTATAACATTGTATAGTCCTTCTTGTCAATCCTACCGTTTCCCCTCCATCTCACTTCCTGTAGCGCTACTATATCCATTCCATACTTAAAAACTTCCTCAGCTACTTCTGCCATTTTTCCTATCTGCAACATCGTTCGTACGTTCCATGTTGCCATTGTCAAAATCATATCCTTCTTCCTTGACCTTAAACATTTTCCAGGTTCATCATCGTTAATTCCGTCCAAATTCCGAGGCTTTGTTGAGAGTTTCGTAACTTTTGAGGTTTTACAGTGTGGGGTTGTTAGCCCCACGCCCAACCCCCAACCTGGAGGACCAGGGTACCGCTCTTAGTCTGGCTCATCACTTTAGACCTGTCCAGCTTGGGTGACCCTACCAGGAGCTTAAGCTCCCGCTGGTAAAGTTCTGAAGATCATTTGAGCTCGCAAGCCGCCAAAACACCCGGCAATAACAAATTGCCTTCTTCAAGGGGGCAGTACCGGCGGGGGGATAAAGTCTATTTAAAACTTTCAAATTCGCTTGGACGCCATGTTCGTTTTTTAGCTAACCGGTTTTTGAAATTCTCATAGATGTACTTCCAGTAGTGCCCTTTATCTCCGTACAAAATTTCAGGGTGATACAGCTAATAGTTTCAGAGATATAGAATGCCGGTGAAATATTTCGCACAGCCGCCATCATGAGGTTATGTAAACAATTGAACGAAGTTAGATGTCGGTGCATTACAAAGTGTGTAGACAGATATTGTACCAAGTTTCATTGCGTTTGGTTGGTTAAATCGCGAGAAACGTCTATGTAAAAGTCGCAACTTCGCTTGGCCGCCATGATGTTTTTCTAGATACCAGGTTTTCAAACGTCACATAGTTGAACTTCTAGTAGTTCCCTTTATCACCGTACAAAATACCAGGGTGATATCAATAATATTTTCGGAGATATTGAATGCTGGTGAAATATTTCGCACAGCCGCCTTGTTGGATTGGTGATAGGTAACAACATTTGAAGGGCACGGTCGGGGTCATCCAAAATAGTGCTATGAACTTACCGAGTTTCATTGAATTCCCTCCATCCGTTTAGATATTATTAGGGGGACACCCACACACGAATCACACACGTACACACAGACAGACACACGGACAAAAGGTGATCTCATAAGCCTCATCTATATATATAAAAATCAATGTTACGTGATAGTTTGTCTGTCTGTGGGTCTGTGGGTATGTCTCCTATGCGTGCATATACCATTCGTCCGATTGCGATGAAACTTGGGTGAGATGTTGAGTACACTCCAAGGAAGGTTTCTGATTTAGTAAATCCATTTTACAATAGGTAGCGCACGCGTAGATTCAACAAATGAGCGACGATGCGCGAAGCATTTCAACAAAGTCCCGTATGTGTTCATATACCATTCGTCCGATAGCGATGAAACTTGGGTGAGATGTTGTGTACACTTACGTGAAGGTTTCAAAATTAGTGAATACATTTCACTGTAGATAGCGCACGAGTAGATTCAACAAATGAGCGACGACACGCAAAGCGTTTCAACAAAGTCCCTTATGCATTCATATACCATTCGTCCGATAGCTATGAAACTTGCGTAAAATGTTGTGTACACTGTAGGGAATTTTTCTGGCTTAGTACATCCACTTTACAATAGGCAGCGCACAAGTAGATTCAACAAATGAGCTATGATGCGCGAAGCATTTCAACAAAGTCACGTTTGCGTTCATATACCATTCGTCCGATAGCGATGAAACTAGGCTGAGATTTTGTGTGCATTCCAGGGAAGGTTTCTAGCTTAGTAAATCCCTTCAAAAATAGGTAGAGCACGAGTAGAATCAACAAATGAGCGACGACGCGCGAAGCGTTTCAACAAAGTCCCATATAATTTCATATACCATTCATCCGATAGCGATGAAACTTGGGTGAGATGTTGTGTACACTCCAGGGAAGGTTTCTGGCTTAGTACATACATTTTACAATAGGTAGCGCACGAGTAGATTCAACAAATGAGCGATGACACGCGAAGCGTTTCAACAAAGTCCCGTATAAAGTCATATACCATTCGTCTGATAGTGATAAATGTTTGGTGAATTGTTGTGTACACTCCAGGAAAGGTTTCTGGCTAAGTAAATCCATTTTACAATACGAAGCGTACGTTTATGTTCAACAAATGAGTGACTACGCGCGAAGCGTTTCGACAACGTCCCGTATACGTTCACATACCATTCATCCGATTGCGATGAAACTTGGGTGAGATGTTGTGTACACTCCAGGGAAGGTTTCTGGCTGATTACATCCATATTACAATATGTAGCGCAAGATTAGAATCAACAAATGAGCGACGACACGCGAAGCGTTTCAACGAAGTCCCGTATGCATACATGTACCATTCGTCCGTAGCTATGAAACTTGGGTGAGATGTTGTGTACACGTCATGGAAAATTTCTGGCTTAGTAAATCCCCTATACAATATGCAGCGCACAAGTTGATTCAACAAATGAGGGACGACGCGCGAAGCGTTTCAACAAAGTCCCGTATAAGGTCATATACCATTCTGCCGTTAGCGGTGAAACTTGGGTGAAATATGGTGGACACTCCAAGGAAGGTTTCTGGCTTAGTAAATACAATTCACAGTAGGTAGCACACGAGTAGATTCGACAAGTGAACGACGACACGCGGAGCGTTTCAATACAGTCCCCTATGTCTTCATATCCCATTAGTCCGATAGCGATGAAACTTGGGTGAGATGTTGTGGACACTTACGTGACGGTTTCTAACTTAGTAAATACATTTTACAGTAGGTAGCGCACGAGTAGATTCAACAAATGAGTGACGGAGCGCGAATCGTTTAAACAAAATCAGGTATGCGTTCATATACTATTCATCCGATTGCGATGAAACATTGATCAGTTATTGTGTACCCGCCAGGGAAGGGGACTTAGTAAATCCATTTCACAATAAGTAGCGCAAGAATAGATGCAACAAATGGGTGACGACGCGCGAAGCGTTTCAACAAAATCCCCTATTGCGTTCATATAACATTCTTCGATTGCGATGAAAACTTGATGAGTTATTGTGTACACGCCAGGGAAGGGCTTCGACTTAGTAATACATTTCTCAATAGGTAGCGCACGAGTAGATTCAACAAATGAGTGACAGCGCACGAATCGTTTAAACAAAACCCCGTATACGTGCATATACAATTCATCCGATTGCGATGAATCATTGATGAGTTATTGTGTACACGCCAGGGAAGGGTTTCGACTTAGTAAATCCATTTCACAACAGGTAGCGTACGAGTAGATTCAACAAATGAGTGACAGCGATGAAACTTTTGAAAGTTGTTGTGCACGCTTCCACGAATGGTTCTAAATTAGAAAATCCATTTTACGATAGCTTAGAGGCAGTTAACATGTTGGTATCCAAAAGCACTTCAAGAAACAGAATTTCAACGCATTGCATTGCAACGCTTGCCGGGTACAGCTTGTTTTTTATAAATGAAAATAGGCTAAAAATCAATGTTACGTGTATGTCCCCTATGCGTTCATATACCATCATCGATTTCAATGAAACTTGGGTGAGTTGTTGTGTGCACTCCAGGGAAGGTTTCTGGCTTAGTAAATCCAACTTACAATAGGTAGCGCACGAGTAGATTCAACAAATGAGTGACGACGCACGAATCGTTTCATCAACGTCCTGTATGCGTTCATATACCATTCATCCAATTACGATGAAACTTGGGTGAGTTGTTGAGTGCACTCCCCGGATAGTTTCTGGCTTAGTAAATCCATTTCACAATAGGTAGCGCACGAGTAGATTCAACAAATGAGTGGCGGCGCGTGAATGGTTTCAACAAAGTCCTGTATGCGTTCATATACCATTCATCCAATTGCGATGAAACTTGGGTGAGTTGTTGTGTACACTCCTAGGATAGTTTCTGGCTTAGTAAATCCATTTCACAATAGCTAGCTCATGAGTAGATTCAATAAATGAGTGAGGGCACGCGAATCGTTTTAACAAAGTCGTGTATGCGTTCATATGCCATTCATCCGATTGCGATGAAATTTAGGTGAGTTGTTGTGCATACTGCCGCAAGAGCTTCTAAATTAGATAAACCATTTGATAGTTGGTAGCATACGAGTAGTTTCAACGAATAAGTGTTGGTTAGCGAATCATTTCAGGAGAGTCCAGTAAGCGATCATATACAAAACCGCCAATTGGAATGAAATATTGGTGAATTGTTGTGCACACTCCCACCATTGTTTCTGAATAAGTAAATCCATTTACATTAGATGGCGCACGAGTAGTTTCAAAAAATGCTCACTTGGTCTGCTGTATGTGGCGTGCTCACGCGTCAGAGAGCCTTCGGATTTATTTATATACACACCATAGAGAAAAACAAAGAATACTGTTTATGCAAAGACTATTCGGTAAACGAAATTACAAT
Organism: Meconema thalassinum; assembly: GCA_946902985.2. Lineage (NCBI taxonomy): Eukaryota > Metazoa > Arthropoda > Insecta > Orthoptera > Tettigoniidae > Meconema > Meconema thalassinum. The sequence goes on along the minus strand of OX336390.1, from coordinate 62,871,350 downwards.
TCAAACGCTTCTTTCTTTCTTGGGCTGGCGGCGTGGCTCAGCGGGAACGTTCTCGCCTGCTGTGACCAAGGTTGCAGGATTTAATCCTGGAGCAGCCAGTTGGCTTTTGAGGGTGCGCAAATGTGAGGGGGCCGTGACAGTAGATTTACTGGCACGTTAAAGATCCCCTTCTGGTCAAAGAATCTGTCGCTTCAGAGTCTCTAAAAGGCGCAGTTGTTAAATGGGACGTAAACCCAACAACATTATTATTAATATTATGTTGCTTTCTGTCCGTGATTGGCCTTGCAACGCATGTCGGGTGTAGCTAGTATAATACTGAACTGCATTCATTTACATAATCATTATTATTACCATGTTTCTTCTTAGAAAGTCCGTGCGTGTGAATTAATTTTAGGGGCATAGGATACTTTGGTCATAAGCACCATGTAGTTAGGTGTGTGTTGAACTTATCTCATAACCTTTATTTATGTGAGGACTGTAGTAGAGTGTAATGGAGAAAGTTCTTTAGTCGGTCAACAGGAAGTGTGTCCATTTACATTAGGCGGGAAACAAGTATTTACAACCCTTCAAAGTAACACGCTCTTTATGTACAAATACCTACTGAATTGGATGACATGTTTCGAGCCTCACGCGCTCATCCTCAGATCCTGTTCACTTAGACCCAACTAGTGTGCGATGTTTATGAATCACAATTAAACAAATAATAAATGTATACAATATTTTATTACATACGTCTGTAAACAGTTGTGTAGCGTGTCAACTATCTACAAACAGTATAATACGCCTCTATGGTTGTTGGGTTATTATTATTATTAATGTGGATTAAGTATGTTTCCTGTTGTCTATTGAAATGTTATTATGAATAATTTCAGTGTTGAAATTGTCTGCCTTTTTCGTTAATATTGTTCTAAATCAAGCGTTCCTATTTAAACTATTGCAATGTCTCGCGTGGCGAATACACAGTTACACAATGCACTGGAAGCAATGAAGCTATGTCAACTTATCGGGCTTTCAGAGCTGAACCTTGTGGTCCGGTTACGCTGCGTACCTCCAGCGTAGGGTAGAATGTGTAACTGTATTACGAACAGGATAAGATAGGGGCCCCGGGACTAGAGGTAAGGTATTATCCCTGCATTTGCCTGGAAAGAATGTGTAAGCCCACTCTAACGATAGACATTATCCGATCTAATATTGGAAACTCTGATTTCAGATGCCTTCGCGGTCGTGGTGCTCGATTTAATAAGGTGGCTACGCCGCAGATTAATAAGAAAGTTTCTAGGCGAGAACTGTGTTCCGGCGTAACTCTAAATATTCCGTAGGATTTTTCTCTCTGGACAAATGTTGTTATCAATACAATAAATCATATTATTACAATTTCCGTGATAATTATGGTAAATAGATTCGTAAGTGGAAATTAATTCACACATAATGTTAACAAGCAATTATGTTATTTCTTGTGGTAATTTGTGTTTGTCGGTGATCAAAGACTTGTAACTACTTATGACGTCATAATATCAGTCATTAATAAACCGAAGCCGGAGCTTCAACATGTGCCTAGGCTGATATGTAAAATAATTTCTTAGACCATCACCCTAAATAGTTCCGGCACTTCATGAAATCACGCGACAGGTAGTGCAATTAAAAATTCCTACACTAAATGCCGGCTTTTCATGAAATAAGTAATATTTTCATGATGTGACGGATTTCACTATCTGCCTACGACATAACTTATGCGTTACCCTTGGCTTCAAACTCTGTAATGTTCCTTTCTCACTTTGCATCCTTTTTCACTGTTGTTAGTGTTACATTTGTAATCCGATATACATGAGCCAAGGGGACAATTATCAGGTGTTGTATAAAGTCTTGTTATCTGTAATGTAGATAGTCATTTAAATCTCCCTTACGCCATAAACTCTAAAAGGAAGGTTCTCCTTAAACAGCTGTTTGTTTATTGTCTGTTGCAGATAATATCCAGAAGCAACACGTTCACCAGAGAGGATGCATGTGCCCACGCTCGGATTCCTAACTATCGCATTGATCGACATAATATCTTCCTCGAACATATTCCTTGATCCAAAAGACCGCCAGCCGATACATGATGTCAAACATTTCTCGCTGCTGATCTCAGTATTATTGGATGGCCACAGCAATGAAGTCAATAATATTTTAACGGTGTACATGGACAGATATAATGTTTGCTCTATGTCTAAAACATTACTACATCTTATACATCAGCAATGTTACACTGGTGTACAGTTGGTTAATGGTGAGGAAGTGCTGCACAAGGAAGAGTTCTCCAAGAGTAGCTCATATCTCGTCTTCCTTCACCAGTGTTCCAGGAAGGTTGTTAAAGAGAGTGTTGCCCATCTGAGTCAACTGAGTGGATGGAACCCCCGAGGAAGGTTCCTCGTGTTCATTATCTCTGCTATGGACAGCTGTGTGTCCTCAGTGTTTCAATTATTGTGGCGATACAAGATACTGAATGTAGTGGTCTCTATATCTACCATAACGAGCGGAGAGAAAGATAACATCAAGACATTCACCTACAATCCTTTCGGAGATGGAGGTGTCATTGTTGTTCACGACATGACAAATGAAGATAAGGGTAGTTTATACTCTCAAGAACCTCTTAACCTACAAGGTGACCCAGTAAAATTCACTTCATTACAAAACATATTACCAAACACCACAACATCTCCAGGTACAACATATCAAGCACTTCACGGAGAAATTCTCATGGCTTTTCTATCTCTCGTAAATGCAACGCCTGAATTTGTTCGTGTTGAGCGACATCGTGTAGCAAACGCAGCCTGGAACAATTTGATAGATATTGTATTCATTATGTTCCGACCTCTATCTAATTTAGATAGGAATTCAATCTACCCACATCACTTCGACAGTCTCATCTTTCTTGTGCCAAAATCCACACGGATTCCTCAGTACCAGAACTTATTTTTGCCTTTTGACCGATTAACATGGACACTGATAGCATGCAGCATACCGTTGATGTCCATTTCATGGTATCTCTTTCAACGTCACAATGGAACAGATAGAAAATTCTCAGCATTCTTCTTCTACACTTTCTCAACTTTATTATCAATCTCCTTAGTGAATCTGCCTCGTGTGATGACTGAACGGTTTCTATTTATATTCTACGTGATATTCGGTCTCGTAGTGACCAATGCGTTTCAAGGTACCCTTACGAGCTTACTGACTATTACCAAGTATTATCCAGATATTGATAGTTATGAAGAGCTCTACAATGCAGGGCTTAATGTGGTCCATCCTCCCGGTTACGAAAAGTGGGTGTCACCATTATTGGATACAGAATTCCCACTGCTTAATAAAAGACTTACAGAGCAAATCAAAAACAAAAGCTGGAGCCAATATCTGGATGATGTTGCACTCCACAGAAATGTATCCATAGTAATTACACAGTTGATTGCCGATAAGTTGTTTATGCTTACGAATATTTCAAATTTTGCTAGGAATCAGATTCACATCATGAAGCAAAGGTTTGGAGGATTTTACTTTGGTTACCGTACTTCACCATATTCTCCGTTCACTCAAGTGCTCTCTGCGACTGTCATGCGCACAATAGAAGCTGGTCTCTATACTAAGTGGGCCGAATTAGACATACGTATCGGTAAACAGAAGCATTTCAAAGCAACACTTATGGATTCAACCGATCCTTTACAATTCACTATAGATCACCTACAGACAGCCTTCTACGTTCTGGTCTTGGGTTATACCCTCAGTGCGTTCATATTTGTGGTGGAAATCGTGAAACAACAAGTAGTTCCGGGATGAACTCAATAGCTTATTTTCATACACCCTACTTATGCTAATTGTCTCTATCAACATAATACATTTCAGTTTGATTGCTGTAATAGATTTGTAAATAATGAGAACCGTCTACATACGTATGTATATAAATGTATGTAGCCCATAGAGTTATGTACTATTACTTGAAGATTATTGCGTAGGTGTATTATTTAAACTTCAATCGCATGATTAGGACATAATCTTATATATAAAAGTGAAAGTCTGTATGTATGTGGGTATGTGGGTCCGTTCCGTATACAAATCTACACCGTTCCGCCAATCTCAACCAAATTTTGCATACATATAGCTTAGGATCCAGAAGGAACCGCTGGCTACATGAATTTTCGATAGTCTTTCTCATTCTTCTGATTTCGGCCCTTTTGCACTCAAGCACAGGCTAATCAAATCATAAAATATACTCATGAAGGAATGGCAAGCCAGATAGTTTCCATGGCAACATAGCTAAAGTCGAGACACGGCCGACTGGATGCCAGTTCTGCTCTGCACTACCGGTATAGAAAAAGAGGATCTTTACTTGAAATCCCGTTAGTTACTCATCTACTCACACAGCACTGTCAACCGAGTTTAGCATAACAAAGACTTGACACTATCTTCTACTATATATTTGTCAAATACCACTCACTCACTCATTCATTCATCACGAAATCTCAGAAACCACCAAACGGATTGGAATGAAATTTGGTATGCAGCTTCCCAAAGGGCCGCAAATGCCCACTAAGAGAGGATTTTTGGATATTCAGGTTCTAAAGGGGTGTTAAGGGGGTAGACCTGCATTTCATTGAATTGCAATATCTCCCGATTGGTTTCACTGGGGGATGTGATACTCGGCACGTAAACTCATCCTTAAAAATAAGAAGACACGAGTCTGAGGGTTTTTGGATGTGGTGTATATCATGAGGTGAAAGGGGTGAAAAGTGGGGATTGAAAGATTCCTAACGGAGCGTGTATCTCTTAAACGACATAGGTGAGGAGTTTGAAACTCAGCGGAAAACAATCAGCATACAAAATACGTAAATATGTGTTTGACCGTTTATTCATAAATCCAATTTAAGGGGCCCATGGGGAGGGGTGAAATTCTTGGGGGGGGGGGGCAGGAAGAAAGTGTCCTAACTGATTGACTGACTCACTCACTCATCAAACTCAGGGGAAAAAACTGTTTTAAAGTAAGTAAATTGCTGTTCGACAGTTTTTTTATTAAATCAAATTTAAGGGGTTCATGGTGAGGGGTGAAATTCTGAAAAAAGAAAATTGAAAGATAATGTCCTGACTCACTCACTCACTCACTCACACACTCATCATCGCCCAGCCAAAATTATTGAAGTTAGAATCATGACAGTTTGGGGATATGTTCATTGTATGTCAAAACCGTCTACTAAGGGAGGATTTTCGGATATTCAGGTTCTGAAGGGGTCTTAAGGGGGTTAAACCTGCAATCCATTGAATAACAATATCTCCCGATTGGTTTCATTGGGGGATATGATACACGACATATAAACTCATCATTAAAAAGGATGAAGACACGTCTCTGAGGGGTTTTCGATGTGGTGTATATTATGAGGTGAAAGGGGTGAAAAGTAAGAATTGAAAGATTCCTAACGGAGCGTGTATCTCTTAAACGACATAGGCGAGGAGTTTGAAACTCAGCGGAAAAAATCAGCATAAAAAATAAGTAAATATGTGTTGACCGTTTTTTCATAAATCCAATTTAAGGGGCCCATGGGGAGGGGTGAAATTCTGGGGGTGGGGGTGGGGGGAAACAGGAAATAAAGTGTCCTAACTGATTGACTGACTGACTCACTCATCAAACTCGGGGGGGGGGACTGCTTTAAAGTAAGTTAATAGCTGTTCGACAGTTTTTTTGATCAATCATATTGAAGGGGTTCATCGGGAGGGATGAAATTCTGAAGGAAAAAAATGAAAGAAAATGTCCTGACTCATTCTCTCATGATCGCCCAGTCAAAAATATTGAAGTTGGAACCATGGCATTCTGGGGATATGTTCGTTGTATCTCAAAACCGTACACTAAGGGAGGATTTTTTGATATTCAGGCTCTAAAGGGGTCTTAAGGGGGTTAAACCTGCATTTCATTGAATAACAATATCTCACGAGTGGTTTCATTTGTGGATGTGATACTCGGCATATAAACTAATCATTGAAAATAAGCAGACATGTGTCTAAGGGTTTTTCGATGTGGTGTATTATTATGAGGTGAAAGGGGTGAAAATTGGGGGTTGAAGGATTCCTAACGGAGCGTGTAGGCCTATCTCTTAAAGGACATAGACGAGAAATTTGAAACTCAGCGAAAAAAAAAATCAGCTAAAAAAATTAAGTAAATCGGTGTTCGACCGTTTTTTCATAAATTAATTTAAGGGGCCAATGGGGTGGGGTGAAATTCTGGGGGGAAAAAGGAGAGAAAGTGTCCTAACTGACTGACTAACTCACTCACTCATCAAACTCAGGGGAAAAAGACAGCTAAAAAAATAACTTAATAGGTGTTCAAGCGTTTTTTCATCAATCCAATTTAAGGGGCCCATGGGGAGGGGTGAAATTCTGGTAAAAAAAATTGAAGGAAAATGTCCTGTCTGACTCACTCACTCTTCACGCCCAGCGAAAACTATTAATGTTGAAAAAATGAAATTTTGGGAATATGTTCGCTGTATGTCAAAACGTCAACTAAGGAATGATTTTTCTTTATTCGGGTTTTAAAGAGATGTTAAGGGGGTAAACGTGCTTTTCATTGAATAACGATATCTCATGAGTTGTTTCTTTGGGGATGTGATATTCGGTATATAAACTAATCATTAAAATAATCAGACATATATCAAAGGGTTTATCGATGTCGTGTATATTATGAGGTGAAAGGGGTGATATTTGGGGATTGAGGGATTCTTAACGGAGCGTGTATCTCTTAAACGACATAGGCGAGAAGTTTGAAATTCGGTGGGATAAAACAGCTTAAAATACAAGTAAATATGTGTTTGACCGTTTATTCATAAATCCAATTTAAAGGGCCCAATGGGAGGGGTGAAATTCTGGGGGGGGGGGGGACAGGAAGAAAGTGTCCTAACTGATTGACTGACTCACTCACTCATCAAACTCAGGGGGAAAAACTGCTTTAAAGTAAGTAAATTGCTGTTCGACAGTTTTTTTATTAAATCAAATTTAAGGGGTTCATGGGGAGGGGTGAAATTCTGAAAAAAGAATATTGAAAGGTAATGTCCTGACTCACTCACTCACTCACTCACTCACTCACACACTCATCATCGCCCAGCCAAAATTATTGAAGTTAGAAACATGACAGTTTGGGGATATGTTCAATGTATGTCAAAACCGTCTACTAAGGGAGGATTTTCGGATATTCAGGTTCTGAAGGGGTCTTAAGGGGGTTAAACCTGCAATCCATTGAATAACAATATCTCCCGATTGGTTTCATTGGGGGATATGATACACGACATATAAACTCATCATTAAAAAGGAAGAAGACACGTCTCTGAGGGGTTTTCGATGTGGTGTATATTATGAGGTGAAAGGGGTGAAAAGTAAGAATTGAAAGATTCCTAACGGAGCGTGTATCTCTTAAACGACATAGGCGAGGAGTTTGAAACTCAGCGGAAAAAATCAGCATAAAAATAAGTAAATATGTGTTTGACCGTTTTTTCATAAATCCAATTTAAGGGGCCCATGGGGAGGGGTGAAATTCTGGGGAGGGTGGGGGGAAACAGGAAATAAAGTGTCCTAACTGATTGACTGACTGACTCACTCATCAAACTCGGGGGGGGGGGGGGGCTGCTTTAAAGTAAGTTAATAGCTGTTCGACAGTTTTGTTGATCAATCATATTGAAGGGGTTCATCGGGAGGGATGAAATTCTGAAGGAAAAAAATGAAAAAAAAATGTCCTGACTCATTCTCTCATGATCGCCCAGTCAAAAATATTGAATTTGGAACCATGGCATTCTGGGGATATGTTCGTTGTATCTCAAAACCGTACACTAAGGGAGGATTTTTTGATACAGGCTCTAAAGGGGTCTTAAGGGGGTTAAACCTGCATTTCATTGAATAACAATATCTCACGAGTGGTTTCATTTGTGGATGTGATACTCGGCATATAAACTAATCATTGAAAATAAGCAGACATGTGTCTAAGGGTTTTTCGATGTGGTGTATTATTATGAGGTGAAAGGGGTGAAAATTGGGGGTTGAAGGATTCCTAACGGAGCGTGTAGGCCTATCTCTTAAACGACATAGACGAGAAATTTGAAACACAGCGAAAAAAAATCAGCTAAAAAATTAAGTAAATCGGTGTTCGACCGTTTTTTCATAAATTAATTTAAGGGGCCAATGGGGTGGGGTGAAATTCTGGGGGGGAAAAGGAGAGAAAGTGTCCTAACTGACTGACTAACTCACTCACTCATCAAACTCAGGGGAAAAAGACAGCTAAAAAAATAAGTTTATAGGTGTTCAAGCGTTTTTTCATCAATCCAATTTAAGGGGCCCATGGGGAGGGGTGAAATTCTGGTAAAAATAATTGAAGGAAAATGTCCTGTCTGACTCACTCACTCTTTACGCCCAGCGAAAACTATTAATGTTAGAAAAATGAAATTTTGGGAATATGTTCGCTGTATGTCAAAACGTCAACTAAGGAATGATTTTTCTTTATTCGGGTTTTAAAGAGATGTTAAGGGGGTAAACGTGAATTTCATTGAATAACGATATCTCATGAGTTGTTTCTTTGGGGATGTGATATTCGGTATATAAACTAATCATTAAAATAATCAGACATATATCTAAGGGTTTATCGATGTCGTGTATATTATGAGGTGAAAGGGGTGAAAATTGGGGATTGAGGGATTCTTAACGGAGCGTGTATCTCTTAAACGACATAGGCGAGAAGTTTGAAATTCGGCGGGATAAAACAGCTTAAAATACAAGTAAATATGTGTTCGACCGTTTTTTCATAAATCCAATTTAAGGGGCCCTTGGAGAGGGGTGAAATTCTGGGGGGATAAAACAGGAAAGAAAGTGTCCTAACTGATTGACTCACTTACTCACTCATCAAACTCAGGGGGAAATCAGCTTTCAATAAGTAAATAGGTGTTCGACCGTTTGTTTCATAAATCCAATTTAAGGGGTTCATGGGGAGGGGTGAAATTATCAAATATAAATGAAAGAAAATGTCCTGACTGACTCACTCACTCATCATCTCCCAGCCAAAATTATTGAAGTTGGAAACATGAAATTTTGGGGATATGTTCGTTTTATGTCGAAAACGTCCACTAAGGTAAGAGTTTGGAATATTCAGGTTCTAAATAGGTGTTAAGGGGGTAAACATGCATTTCATTGAATAGCAATATCTCACGAGTGGTTTCATTTGGGGATTGATACTTGGCATATATACTAATCATTAAAAATAAGCTGACACATGTCTAATGGTTTTTCGATATAGTGTATATTATGAGGTGAAAGGGATGACAAGTGGGGGTTGAAAGATTCTTAACGGAGCGTGTATCTCTTAAACGACAAAGGCGAGGAGTTTGAAAATCGGAGGAAATCAATCAGCTTAAAATAAATAAATAAATAAATAAATAAATAAAATAAATAGGTGTTCGACCGTTTTTTCATAAATCCAATTTAAGGGGCCTATGGGGAGGGGTGAAATTCAAGAAGAAAAACGTCCACTAAGGAAGGATTTTTGGATGTTCACTCTCATCGACCAACCAAAACTATTAATGTTAGAAGAATGATATTTTGAGGATATGTTTGTTGTGTGTCGAAAACATCTACTAAGGACGGATTTTTGGATATTCAGGTTCTAAAGGGGTGTTAACGGGGTTAAACCTGCATTTCATTGAATAACAATATGACACGACTATGAAGCGAGCGAAGCGAGACTAAAAATGTGATGGTGTGTGTCGGTGTATTACTCAATCACGCAAGTACCACTGGTCCGATTTACCTGAATTTTACATGGAAGTAGCAGATTTACCTGGTTAACATACAGGTTACTTTTGATTTCAATACTTTGCACTAATTAAAGATGGCGACCATTTTAGTGACGTCACTCTACCCTTTGGTTTTAAACTTTCATATTTCCATTTGAAATAAAAAGAGAACGCTAAGAAATAGCAAACTTTTGATGGCATGTACGAGGTTAAAAATTGCATTTTCTATCCGAAATGTATCTCCAACCGTTAGCGAGTAAAACCTAAATGTGTGCTATAAAACACGGTCAAGGCAGAGCGGTGTAGTTGGATAAAATGTTCCATCCTTAATCTCCCTCTGCGCAGCACCTCGCCTATCCCCTGTTTTAACTGTCACCTTCACATTTTAATTTATTTACGACCCGTAGCGAAGCACGGGTACTTCAGCTAGTAAATAATAAAATGAACGAGATATTGAAATTTCGCACAGCCGCCATCCTGAAGTTATGAAAACAATTGAAATAAATTGGATGCCAGTGGATTAAAATGTGTATAAGCATTTACCGTACCACGTTTCACTGTGCTCGGATGGTTAAATCGCGAGAAAAGTCCATTTAAATAATAAAATTTTGCGTCGCCACCATGTTGGATTAGTGCACACCAAGTTATTCAAAATCCCATATAGTCTGGTCATTTGGTGACGGAATGTAGTCGATTCGGGAAAAAATAGCTGAAGAATATTTCTCGACGGTTCTATATGTTCTTGGGGTGCTGAATCTGAAAATCCAGTTATCGACTAGATACGGATATGGCTTCACAATAAAAATGGCGAAAACCCATAAAATTTCGGAAGTTGTTTTAGTGTTTCACTTATCAGTTTATCAGCAATTTGATCTGAGAATCCTCTTAGAATGTCGTCTTCAGGTGCACAGCGAACATCAGTCATGTCACAACTAAACAACAGTTTCATTATTTTATTGTTTTCTTCAGGGCAATTTCCATTTATTTCAGAGCTATTTTGGTTAAGGTTGTATGAAATAATAACACGCATTTGAAACAACTCACTCGGTAATTGGAAGGCAACTAACTGTGTGACTGTTTGGGTTTGGAAATGGGACCTAAAACAAAGGAAGGCGGAGAGGGAGAGAGAGGCAACATGGCGTCCTTGACAAAAGAAAGACCTGCGTTCTTTCCAGAAAAAGAAAGAACCAGAGTAACCTGTTTAGGGGGGGGGGGGATCAGGGGGCTCTATGACGGGATTCACTAGCCTGGTGGGGTATACTAGGCTTTGAAATACTTAAATACGAAGATTTTTGATAATCTGAAAACTATGGTCAATTTTTAGCGAGATTTAGCGGCCAAACACTAAAGGCTTGCGAGCTGGTTCTAGTCCTATTTCATAGGAAATTTTATGAGCTTCACTTTTGATTTTAAAAAAATCTCTCAGATTCGTCGTTTTTGAGTTATAAGCGAAAACATAAAACAACTTCGAAAAATTATGGGTTTTCGCTATTTTTATGGTGAAGCCATATCCGATTCTAGTCGATAACTGGATTTTCAGATTCGGCACCCCAGGAAACATATAGGACCGTCAAGAAAAATTCTTCTGCATTTTTTTCCTGTCCAAACTATCAAATGACTGGACTAATAGGTGAACGTATGCTAATAACCTGTATTATCATACAAAATTTCAGTTTGATTGCTATCATAGAGTAGTAGTTATTGAGAACAGTCTACATATTTCAGATGGTCCCCATGTTGGATTTGTATATAATGGTCATCGAGTTATGTACTACAAGATGATGATAAGTGCGTGGGTTCATTATTCAAACGTTGACTGCGATCGCATGACTAGGCCAAATAAAAAAGCACTTACTTTTAAACTTTCAATCTGCCGCCATCTTAAGGTTATGTAAACAATTGAAATAAATTAGATGGCAGTGCATTGCAATGTGTATAAACATTTGCTGTACCATGTATCACAGCGCTCGGATGGTTACATCGCGAGAAAAGTCTATTTAAATATTTCAACTTCGCTTGGCCGCCATGATCGATTTTAGTTAGCAGGTTTCTGAAAGTGACAGGGCTATGTGAACTTCTAGTAGTGTCCTTTATCACCGTACAAAATGTCAGGGTGTTATCAGTAATAGTAATAGTCATAGTACTATAGAATAACGGTGAAATATTACGCACAGCCACTATATCGGTTTGATGTGACGCACGGTCGTGGTCGGCCGAAATAGTACTATGCCGTTACCGAGTTTCAGTCAAATCGCACCAACAAATTAGATTTTATAAGTGGGTCACACACACACATACACACACATACGCACACATACACACACATACACACACATACGCACACAGACGCACACACACACACACAGACACACACATACACACACATACACACACATACACACACATACACACACACATATACTCACACATACACACACCAACAGACACACACATACACACACATACACACACATACTCACACATACACACACATACACACACATACACACACAGACACACACATACACACATACACACACATACACACACACACACACATACACACACATACACACACATACACACACAGGCATACACATACTCACACATACACACACATACACACACAGACACACACATACTCACACATACACACACCAACAGACACACACATACGCACACACGGACAAGTGATGAACTCACTATCCTATTTTTAACCTATTTTCATTTTATGAAAAAGACAAGAATTTCCGAGACGAACTAAAGATAGACTTTTCTTAAAATATAAGATTCTTGCCAATGATTAATCTATATTGAACCCTTCAGAAAAGCAGTGTTTAATGTAAGAAATCTTAATCAAGGGGTCGCGCTCAGTTCCTATGTGATGTTTACGTTCGCCAAACAACATGCTCTACTGAGGTAAGGGTCATAGGATATAAACTATAAATCGAGAAAGAAAGGTGACAAGATGTAAAATAATAACATGATTTAATGACTAATAGTGCATAAAAAGAAATAAACAACAATAAAATATAAAACGATCCTCCCTGAATTTCCCATGATAGGAATATCTATAAATTTGAGGAGTCAGACGGATCTCCCCTTTTATTTAAAATGTGGATCCTGGTTCCACTACCTTGCAATTTGGGTTTTATGTGCGCGTAAAGACTAACTACGAGAAATGAGTACTTTGGATGACTGTTCGTTTACAACGGGTTAACAGCCACGATGCTTACGAACAATCATCTCGTAAATCAACGATTATGGATATGGAACATGACATTAATAAAAACCCTTAAAAAGTAATGCTGACACACGCACTAAATCTACTATTTACAGGAATCTCCCTGAGACCCTCATTAGCGCGAAGACGCACTTGACTATGAGCTGCCAAGACTGGCCAACTTGCTCAACACAAACAAGGAAATACAGCAAGCATGTGACTCACGGGTCACTGAATGAAATAAAAACATGGAATAAACCAACAACAACAAAAGCCTGACTGGCTGACATTACTTTATATGAACAAAACTGCATGTTAAGCTAACGCTTCGGAGATTATCGTGATTCGTAGGCAACTCCCATTTATTTAAACAATTTTTACCATTGATCAGTTCTTAATTCTGTATTACAAGTTATTACTGAGCCACAAAGGCACTCTCCACTAATGACCTGGCTGGCAATCTTCAGTCCGTCTTGTGCAACATCTCCCCTCTTCCTCAATCACCTGCCATTGTCCCACTCCAGTGTGTATAAATATAACTGACCAGCTGTGCCGTTATCTCAAGGAATCAACAGCAACAAACTCAACCACTTCAAAATATGGTCAGACATAATCAAAATATCCAGAATTGCCCTCGCGAGGTCACAATCTGGATTTGTCATCAAGCTGCCAGAAATCAGTCTACGCTGAAATTCCCGCTTGTAATGACACAAAAAACACACACTCACACACACACATCTGGGAATGACAATACGTTTTCAAACAGATCGGCTGAATGGATGCTCGCCGAAAATTAAAAAATATTAAAACCTACGATAGAGCTGACTGCTCTTCGTCACAAATCACATTGCTCCAAAGGCAATAATCTCCTTGAATCTGATCAATAATAAAACAAAAGAAATTAATTACCCTCCAATCTACTGTATAATTATTTTACTTCAGTCCTACTTCTGAAACACAACATATCTCCGAGAGACGTTTTTAACCTCATCGCGTAACATATGCAAACACGGCCGTTCACATAGCTCCGTTAGTTAAAACAACAAACAAGAAAAGAACCTTCTACTAAATATATATGCGAGCTGTTTCCATGCAAAAGGTGTGTCAGACCAAAACTAAATAGACTACGTTAATCACACAAGCAAATTATTTACAAAACAAGATATGTCCCATACACCATAAGTTAATTTATCAGATAATAATAAATATTATTCTGTACTCATCCTCAGCCAGCCACCCGTCAAAGAACATCTGCAGCCATTTCCCAACTGGATTCTTCTTATCTCATCTCAACCATCTTGACGGAGTCTTGATATTTCCAGGCTTCCTCCATGGTCAATGATGTCATCTCTAGTGCTGATTCAAAAATGAAATTATTATACACTTGATGTCTGACTACTAAATTCGCCGTTCGGGTACTTCTTTCCCCAAAACAGTTTATTGGCGAATTATCGAAGATACTGCCCCTACAAATATAGTACTGTGACTATCTAACACTGAATTTAACACTTTTAATAATAATTTCTGTGTCCTTCATGACACGCAAAGTATAAATGTCAACGTCCTTAGACGCGCAAAGTATAAAAGCCTGTGTCCACTGACACAAAATTACAGCCTACGTCCGTAATAGTCCGTAATAGAGTAATAGTCAACCTGTGTCCACGACACACAAAGTATAATAAGCTTACGTCCGTAGACGCACAGAATAATAATAAGCAAAGTCTTGGCTCTTCACACCACTTATAAATGAACTGGCCCTAGGTCTTGATGGGGGGGGGGGGGATTTTATACAAAAATTTCTCGAAATAATGATGGTACAGGAATGAAATAAATATCACTGAACTCGTAAAATAGCGCAGGTCAAGAATATGCCCATTAATCCTAGAATCGATCGTAGAGATTTTGTCTAGGCAATTTCCCGCGTGAATGCTAGCCGAGCGTGCCCACGCTAGACCTTCCGCGCTAAATAGGCATTCTTCTCACATTGGTTGCCACATTTTCTGTAATTTGGCGGTTTTTAGCATATCTTGGCGTCGTAGGAGTGTCTATTTTCTTCATCAGCCACTCACGTTACTGCATCATATTTCTTATAGGCGCGAACATCACAATGAACATACCAGAACCAAGTCTCACTGCGCGTCGCTTCTATTTTTGAGGCGGCCAACACCTGTCCTTCTGACACATCGCTAGGCTATTTCCTTTCACAGCTAAAGTATTTAGCCTTTTGTCAATCTGCTTCAGGTATGTACCCGCTGTCTCCAACCAATGCTTGAAATTTCCTCATCTCCGTCTGGCTACTTTCATGATGCTGGTGGAAATATTTATTAATTGAAGAAATAAAACATAGAATCATTTATCCAACAGAGGATAAAGGGTTCACATTTCTCCCTCTCACAAAATTTCGAACTTAGGAATAAAGTCGACAATTTTAAAAGACTTCCGTAGGCCAATTGTTTTATTTTGGAATCACCCCTTTTCTATTACTTGGTCTAGTCGCTCCTGTCTTGAATGGCATTTACTCGTTTCACATCCTGCTCATAATGACTCTCTCAACTGCTTGCGTGACGCTGATGCCTGGGGCAACACTCTGCTCGCCTCGTTAATGTTTGTCAACACCAACTCTACTTCCTCCTTCACGTGCCGTACTCAACTGCTCCCCGTGCACTTTGTTGATAGTAGGACGTCCATATATTCAAACTGCATCATTATTTCGGCGCTCCCATGGTTCACTTCTACGATACTTTTTTAGGTTGGCAGCGTTGTAAACTGACATTGTTCCTGTACTCAATTCTTTCACTCTGTAAGCATTATTTCCAAGGTTTCTTACGATAGAATAGGGTCCTATGAACTTTTCGCAGAATTTACTGAAGATCTTCTTCTCTGGGTCCGATGTAGCGGGTCGTTTCACCAAAACAAGCTGGTTGATTTCAAGATCACTGTGAAACCTCTTATTTCTTACTCGCCGTAATCTGCGGTCTGCTTGTTTCCTCATGTAGGCTCTCGTTCTCTCAATTCGCAAGTCAGGTGCTATCATTGGATCGTGTGGGCAGTTAATGATGCTTTTCCACGATCTCACTGGATACTCGTTTTTGTGTAGGACCATAGGGATCTGTCCTGTTGACTCGTGTCTGGTAGAATTCATGCATGTCTCTACATCCTTGATTTTATCCACCCATCTGTGATGTTCATTTGGAATGAAGATTCTCAAATATGAAGTTACACACTTAATTGCTCTCTCACTTGGATTTGCTTGAGCATGTCGGATACTGCTTAAAATGTGTTTTATACCCTTGTCCTCCATACCTTTCTTGAATTCGGCGCTTGTGAAATAGCTGCCATGATCTGATAATATAAATTCTGGTTTTCCAAGGATTGGAATAACTCTATTCCGAATGCGACTGAGTACCTGTTTTGTGCTTCCTTAAAATCTCTTCCAATTGCTTTCTGTGTTCACCCCCAAGTTGAATGTCAATGAGCCGCTTCTGTAGTAACTCTTCAAATTGTGCATCACTGTCGTCTCCTTCCGTTAATAAAGACCATATCTCCTGGGATTCACTCTCCTCATCTAGTTCCACAACTACTCCTTCTATGATGTTATCTTCTGCCTTTCGTACCTCCTCTTCCGTCTCGTCCGATATTGCTTCCAATGCCCAAGAATTTACATCTCTTCCGGTGGTGATTTCATCCATATGCAATCCCACGTTCTTCAGCTGATCATACTCTCTAAAACTGACAGTATTCTTGTGCAAATCTATCACTGCTTGATAGTCACAAATAAAATTTGCACCAAGAATTATATTGAAATTCATCTTTGCCATGATAATGAATTTTTGCCCAAAAGTGTGTTCCAATATGTTCAGCTCTAAGTATGCCTGACGTTTACAAGTGACGGTGCGTTCAGGAATAACACCCCTCACTTTGAGCTGTGGTACGGAAATTACAGGAATATTTTGACTCCGTCCCAACTCTCGAACCAAGGCCTCCGATACCAGACTGATCTGTGACCCCGTATCCAATAAACATCTTATATTAATTCCACCAATCCTTGCGTAAATAATGGGTAACTGCCTAATTTCATCGTTCCGTGGTTTCACCGTCTCCTCCAGGCAGTCTTCTGGCAAAGCAATCCATTCTTGTATGTTCGCTACTATCCATCCCTCTTCAACTTCCGACTGTTGCGTTTGTAGGCTGTCTTCTTTATCCAAATTTAACATTTTTTTTTAGCTCCAGTGCGACTTCCATCATCCGTTTGTCGCCGATGTCCTTGATATTCCTCTTGTCTCAGTAGACTTCCAGCTTCCTCAGTATGTGTATCAGGATTCTTCATGTTCCCAATGGCTTTTTCCCATCTTCCTAGCTCTCCACCTTGACTAGCGTGTAATTCCTCTTGGTAATTTTGTGATTGAGCGTGCCTATCATCCCAGTCATTTCGATAATTTCGTGGCTCTCCTTGATTTTGGTCTCTTCTTCCTTTCCATCTTTGATTAGCATTGTAATCACCGTATCTTCCATAAGGCCTGTCATTTCTTCGATTTTCACGCCAATGTTGATATCCTCTCTGTTGATACCTATTGTTGCCATGATATGATCTATTATTGTAGTTATTTTCGTTACGCTGGTATGGTCTGTTTTCTCCTTCTTCCTGGTTTCGCCTAGGTGTGGAAGTGCTTGTATTAGTGCCCTGCGTTTTAGTGTTTGCCTGCTTAGGTTTTATGACCTCTGTCGCATTGACTAACTCCAGCTGTCTTCCTCCTCTATAATGATTATGAGACGTAGTATCATCTATCTGGCGTAATATCTGCTCTGCATGTATGGCCGTACTAACGTTCGCTGCGACTAGTACTTGTTGCACGTTGACTGGCAATTGCCTCGCTATTGTCATCACCAGATCCGCTTCATTTAAAGGGTAATCCAGGTCGCGAAATTTTAACATTTGCATGTTAAAGAAGTCTGAGTATTTTGTTTGCTGGGTGGTTTGGTACTTTCTAGAGTAAAGCTCCATCCTTAGACTCTGTTGTGTTGCGGGCGACCAATATTTGCGCAGAAACGCCAATTTAAAATCTGACATGGTTCCAAATATGTATTTGAAGCTTAAAAACCATGTAAGGACATTTCCTGATAAAAATCTTTCCATCATCCTCAATCTACGTGCTTCAGGTACCCCAGTGTCATTGAAATGGTCTTCAATTTCTTTGATAAAAGCTTTAGGTGTTACCCCTGAATTCTCCGTGTATTTCTGTGGTTTATAATCACTTGAGCGAATTACTTGGATAAGTTGTGTAGGCTGATGACCGTCTTGTGGTGTTGAGCTCCTATCGATATTCTTGCGAAACCCTTCCGTGTTTGTTGTTAATGGGCTCTCCGCCTGAGTCTCACTTCCTGCTGTGCTAGTACCCTCCGGGCTATTTGAGTCATCCTGCTTGTCTTTCAATGCTCCTGTTCTAAATATCGACGATTGCTCTAATGACCTGAGTTCGGCTTTAATGATCCTGTCCGTCTGTTCTTTAAGCTTGCTCTTCATTTCTTGTTCTAATGCTTGAATACGAGTGTGATTTTCGCCTACTGTTTTAAGAATGGTGGATCTTTCCTCTTTAGAACCGATATTCATTCTTTTCCAATCTTTTCTTATCTGCTCTTTAATCGTGCTTACTTTCTCTTCAATCTGGCTTTTAGTGTCGTCTAAGGTACTCTTTAATTGCACCTGATCCGCTTCTAGGCTTTTCCACTGCTCTGCTGATTTTATTTCGAGACGGTCCATATCTTTAATTATGCCGGATATATTCTCATCTACCGCTGATAATTGTTGTTGAATGACTTTGCCGCTCTTTTCCATCTCCATAAATCGTCCTTCTAACTTCTCCTGAGCTATCTTGGCCTCGCTTGTATTCATAGTGCACGCTATTTCAATTTGCTCTAATTTAGCTAACACCGTTTCATCCAAAATGCTAAGTTTTTGATCGAAAATACTTTCCATTTTCTTAATCTGGTCTAATTGCTTTTCATTATTTTTACTCACATCTAGGACCAGTAATATCATCTGTTGATTAGTGTGATCTTTCATCTCTGCGGTTAGCGTCTCCAACTGTGAATTGATAGTGTCATTAATTTCACTTTTTAATAACCTAGCTTGTTCCGCCTGATATTCATTCTGTTCAATTCTACTGTTATTTAATTGTGTCCGCAATGATTCACTTTGTTCTGATAATTTATTTATCGACTCACTTTGTTCTAACATAGTATTGTTTATTGCTTCACATTGTTCGGATAACTTCGCGTTCAATGCTTCACTTTGTTCTACCATAGTATTGTTTATTTGCTCAGACAATTTCGCGTTTAATGCTTCACTTTGTTCTACCATAGTAGTGTTTAATGATTGACTCTGTTCTGATAATTTAGCGTTTATTTGTTCAGATAATTTTGTGTTCAATGATTGACTCTGTTCTGCCAATTTAGTGTCCAACAATGCCTGTGTTCTCCTAGCTGCACTCTCAATGATTTCTTGAATCTGTTCAACCGTTGCCATATTACACACTTTATATGAGACATTAGGGAAATGGCATAAAGCAATGCCCTTTGACACACACATAAAATCCAATGCACATTTAATTTCTTTACCCTACTCAGTTCACTTATTTTTACATTTAATCCCACTAGTCGATTGCATCTCTGAGTAGTTCTAACTTTACTCAATTTAATTTAAACCCAAACACATATTCAGTTATTAAATTGTTATCCTGATCTGATATTAACACTGACTAATTAACAAAGTATTAATTGTCATTTTAGGCTACAGCCTCCTAACATTTTCACGAGTTTGACTTTCTAAACAAATCTAATTTTAACTTTAATCATTGGGCGCCCGGTATCACATATTACCTTTTACTTTAATTAAATAGACAAAAACGTGAACCGTATTTTACTTTGCAAACTCCTGATTTTACTTTATATTTCACACATTTGGCGGTATCCTCTTCGCCTCACTTACTTTTAATAAAATATCACTTCCCGGTGATTAAAATACTGCCATATCTGCCTGCACTTGCGGCATGTCAGTTTTACTCAAATACGCCACTTTATTGTGTTCCAGCAGCGAACCAGCAATAAAATTACACCTTCATTGTTGCGTCAGTTTGAAACCCAACTACGCTTACATTGACATGTGCAATATCTTTGCCATTACACCACAGTGAACCGCCCCACGATTGGCCGCGCCAGTTTACTCCTATGAACCCTTCAGAAAAGCAGTGTTTAATGTAAGAAATCTTAATCAAGGGGTCGCGCTCAGTTCCTATGTGATGTTTACGTTCGCCAAACAACATGCTCTACTGAGGTAAGGGTCATAGGATATAAACTATAAATCGAGAAAGAAAGGTGACAAGATGTAAAATAATAACATGATTTAATGACTAATAGTGCATAAAAAGAAATAAACAACAATAAAATATAAAACGATCCTCCCTGAATTTCCCATGATAGGAATATCTATAAATTTGAGGAGTCAGACGGATCTCCCCTTTTATTTAAAATGTGGATCCTGGTTCCACTACCTTGCAATTTGGGTTTTATGTGCGTGTAATGACTAACTACGAGAAATGAGTACTTTGGATGACTGTTCGTTTACAACGGGTTAACAGCCACGATGCTTACGAACAATCATCTCGTAAATCTACGTTTATGGATATGGAACATGACATTAATAAAAACCCTTAAAAAGTAATGCTGACACACGCACTAAATCTACTATTTACAGGAATCTCCCTGAGACCCTCATTAGCGCGAAGACGCACTTGACTATGAGCTGCCAACACTGGCCAACTTGCTCAACACAAACAAGGAAATACAGCAAGCATGTGACACACGGGTCACTGAATGAAATAAAAACATGGAATAAACCAACAACAACAAAAGCCTGACTAGCTGACATTACTTTATATGAACAAAACTGCATGTTAAGCTAACGCTTCGGAGATTATCGTGATTCGTAGGCAACTCCCATTTATTTAAACAATTTTTACCATTGATCAGTTCTTAATTCTGTATTACAAGTTATTACTGAGCCACAAAGGCACTCTCCACTAATGACCTGGCTGGCAATCTTCAGTCCGTCTTGTGCAACATCTCCCCTCTTCCTCAATCACCTGCCATTAACCCACTCCAGTGTGTATAAATATAACTGACCAGCTGTGCCGTTATCTCAAGGAATCAACAGCAACAAACTCAACCACTCCAAAATATGGTCAGACATAATCAAAATATCCAGAATTGCCCTCGCGAGGTCACAATCTGGATTTGTCATCAAGCTGCCAGAAATCAGTCTACGCTGAAATTCCCGCTTGTAATGACACAAAAACACACACTCACACACACACATCTGGGAATGACAATACGTTTTCACACAGATCGGCTGAATGGATGCTCGCCGAAAATTAAAAAATATTAAAACCTACGATAGAGCTGACTGCTCTTCGTCACAAATCACATTGCTCCAAAGGCAATAATCTCCTTGAATCTGATCAATAATAAAACAAAAGAAATTAATTACCCTCCAATCTACTGTATAATTATTTTACTTCAGTCCTACTTCTGAAACACAACATATCTCCGAGAGACTTTTTAACCGCATCGCGTAACATATGCAAACACGGCCGTTCACATAGCTCCGTTAGTTAAAACAACAAACAAGAAAAGAACCTTCTACTAAATATATATGCGAGCTGTTTCCATGCAAAAGGTGTGTCAGACCAAAACTAAATAGACTACGTTAATCACACAAGCAAATTATTTACAAAACAAGATATGTCCCATACACCATAAGTTAATTTATCAGATAATAATAAATATTATTCTGCAATCATCCTCAGCCAGCCACCCGTCAAAGAACATCTGCAGCCATTTCCCAACTGGATTCTTCTTATCTCATCTCAACCATCTTGACGGAGTCTTGATATTTCCAGGCTTCCTCCATGGTCAATGATGTCATCTCTCGTGCTGATTCAAAAATGAAATTATTATACACTTGATGTCTGACTACTAAATTCGCCGTTCGGGTACTTCTTTCCCCAAAACAGTTTATTGGCGAATTATCGAAAATACTGCCCCTACAAATATAGTACTGTGACTATCTAACACTGAATTTAACACTTTTAATAATAATTTCTGTGTCCTTCATGACACGCAAAGTATAAATGTCAACGTCCTTAGACGCGCAAAGTATAAAAGCCTGTGTCCACTGACACAAAATAACAGCCTACGTCCGTAATAGTCCGTAATAGAGTAATAGTCAACCTGTGTCCACGACACACAAAGTATAATAAGCTTACGTCCGTAGACGCACAGAATAATAATAAGCAAAGTCTTGGCTCTTCACACCACTTATAAATGAACTGGCCCTAGGTCTTGATGGGGGGGGATTTTATACAAAAATTTCTCGAAATAATGATGGTACAGGAATGAAATAAATATCACTGAACTCGTAAAATAGCGCAGGTCAAGAATATGCCCATTAATCCTAGAATCGATCGTAGAGATTTTGTCTAGGCAATTTCCCGCGTGAATGCTAGCCGAGCGTGCCCACGCTAGACCTGCCGCGCTAAATAGGTATTCTTCTCACATTGGTTCCCACATTTTCTGTAATTTGGCGGTTTTTAGCATATCTTGGCGTCGTAGGAGTGTCTATTTTCTTCATCAGCCACTCACGTTACTGCATCATATTTCTTATAGGCGCGAACATCACAATGAACATACCAGAACAATGTCTCACTGCGCGTCGCTTCTATTTTTGAGGCGGCCAACACCTGTACTTCTGACACATCGCTAGGCTATTTCCTTTCACAGCTAAAGTATTTAGCCTTTTGTCAATCTGCTTCAGGTATGTACCCGCTGTCTCCAACCAATGCTTGAAATTTCCTCATCTCCGTCTGGCTACTTTCATGATGCTGGTGGAAATATTTATTAATTGAAGAAATAAAACATAGAATCATTTATCCAACAGAGGATAAAGGGTTCAATATGGATCTATTTAGAATAATGACGAAATTAAGTTGGTAATATAGAATTTAAATTAATTCGAAATACTGTATACCTGGTATAATGTAGCCTAATGTAGCCTAATAGAGCACTACAGTTGGCTGCCCTGATGACTGAATATATTCTTAGTTCCATCTCTTAAGGTACAGAATACAAAATGTGTTTGCACTCCAATGGTTAGCATGAACGTTACATGCAGTTAAACATTGGATCTAACAGTGCGCGTAAAATCATGTTGGCAACAATGCCATGCATGAATTGGTCAGACAAAATCTGAAATAATACGATCTATTGATGTGCCAATTATGAATGAAATCCATTAGTTAGTATAGAAGTTACATGCATTTAAAATTGGACCTATCAGCAGGCTTAGAATCATGTTGGCAACACTGACGTATATTAGTCACTCCAAATTAATCTAGAATGCCATGTACTATACGTGTGGAAATTTTGGAGCTATTGGCTTGCATACTTTCTGATATATATATATTAGGGTAACAAATATAGAGACAGCATTTATTAACAGTAGGCAGCCCTGGTTGCTCTTAGGAATACGCATAGTGAATCTGTTATGGTACACATAGCACATACGAAATTTGGTTTAAATCCATATGATAGTATAGAAGTTACATGTAATTAAAATTGGACATCTCAGCAGGCATAGAATCATGTTGGTAGCACTGACATGTATAAGTTACTCCAAATTTATATAGAATGTCAGGTACTATACGTGTGCATAGTTTAAAGCTGTCGGCTTGCACACTTTCTAATATATTGGTATTTTGATAAAAGAAATTGAGAGCATTTATTAACAGTTGGCAGCCCTGGTGGATCTTAAGAATACGCTTAGTAATATCTGTTTATGTAAACATAGCACATACAAAATTTGGTTGAATTCCAATAGATAGTGTAGAAGTTATATGCATAAAAAAATTTGACCTATCAGCAGGCTTATAATCATTTTGGCAACACTACCATGTATGGCCTCCTGGAAATTAAACTGAAATATTATTATCTATACATGTGCTAATTTTGAAATAGCTCTCATTCATACCTTACATGATATCCAACATGGAGCTGAAATTTCAATTGTGATTTTTCAGCAGTTGGTAGCATTGACATCATTTTCAAATATGGGCTTGAGATATTCAGGTATAGACCTTTACTCCTGCCAAACTTTGTTTCGATTGCTGCAGCCGTTTAGGAGTTTATAGGCGGGGGACACACCCAGAGCAAGACAGACAGAGAGGCAGAAGGACAGACAGACAGACAGACAGAGAGACACACATTTGCCCGGATCGATCTCATAAGTCTACTTTTCCCTCATTTTTGCAAAATGCGAAATGTAGGCTAAAAAAAGGTTTATGAGATCATCTTTTGTCCGTGTGTGTGTGCGTGTGCGTGTGTGCGTGTCTGCCTGAGTGTGTCCCTGATAACTTATAAACGGCTGGAGCGATTTCATTGAAACTCGGTAAGGTCATAGTACTATTTTGGCAGACCCCGACCGTGCCCTTCAAATTTTATTATATCACACCAATACAAAATGACGACTGGGTGGAATATTTCAACGGCATTCTATATCTCCGAAACTCCCTGATATCACCCTAAAATTTTGTACAATGATAAAGGGCACTACTACAAGTTTATATATGTAAGTTTCGAAAGCCTGTAAAGTACAAAACGAACATGGCGGCCAAACGAATTTGAAACATTTTAATAGACTTTTCTCGCGATTTAACCATCTAAGCGCAATGGAATGTGGAACAGTAAATGTTCATACAGATTGTAATGCACTGACATCTAATTTAGTTCAATTGTTTGCATAACCTCAAGATAGCGGCAGTGCGAAATTTTAAAATTAAGTTTTTGTTTCTTGTGTCGTGATCATGCGATGGAAGTGAAAGTTTGAAAAATGAACCTACGCAATAATTTTATTTTAATGGCGCATAACTCTATGGCCTATTTTTACAACAATCCAACATGGCGACCATCCGAAATATTTAGACAGTTCTCAATATCTACGAATCTTTTACAGCAATCAAACTGAAATTTCTTATGTCCATACACGTTATGAACCTAAGTTCCCTTATAGGAGTTTCAATAACCTGGTGAGCCCAAATCCAACATGGCGGTGACGCGAACTATACATATTTCAATATACGTTTCTCGTGATTTAGCCATCCGAGTGCAGTGAAACATGGTACGGTAAATGCTTATACAAACGTTAATCCACTGGCATCTAATGTATTTCATTGTTTTCATAACCACAAGATGGCAGCTGTGAGAAATTTAAAAATCTTGGTTTTTACTTCTTGTGTCCTAATGATACGATTGAAATTTGAATACTACACGTAAACAATAATCTTCATGTAATAGTACATAACTCTAAAACCTACATATATACAAATCCAACATGGAGACCCTCCGAAATATTAGACGGTTCTCAATATATACGAATCTATTACAGCAATCAAACTGAAATTTTGTATGTTGATAGAGGCAATTATCTGGCTTTAGTTCTTCACGGAACTACTTGTTTATAAATGAAAATAGGCTAATGAATATGCTTGGAACCTACGAAGAATGGTAACAATCTTATTACGAGATATTAAGAGAAATATGTCAATATAAAATCCCTTAATATTGTAAGATTAATATTTTATCACCTGATTATAAAATACGCTATGTAGATTATAATGTTGGTCTACTAATGTTTCACTTGTTTATAATTACATTCTAGGAACTCTTTTTCGGTTTAGAATCTAATCTAATCTAATCACTGCTTTTAAATGAAGTCTTACTAATATATCCCTAGTTATTGTAGTAAATCCATCTATGTATAAAGTAGAACTGCTAATGTTTAACGTGTTTATAAAGTAAAACTACTTATTTATCGTTAGTTTATACTCTAAGACTGCTGTTTAGAATCTGAGAATGCTAATTTATCACTATTTTATAACGATAATGAATACTAGATTATCATCGGTTCGTATAGATTGTAAATTTTTCACCAGTTTATAGTGTAAGCCTAATATCTCCGATCCAGTTTATAATGTAAGATTACTAACGTATCACAACTTTATCAAGGAAGTCTGGTACTGTAATTTATTATCAGTTTATAATATAAGACTAATTATTTGTCATCAGTTTAATATGTACACTTACTAAGTTGTAACCCGTTTATAATATACTACTAATGTATCACTGATTTATAAATGAATTCTACTAATTTATCGCTAGTTTTTAGTTAATGCCCACTAATTTTCATCCATTTTTAATGTATGTCTACTAAATCATAACCAATTTACCATCGCCGTCTACAATTCTCAAGCCGAGTCATAAGGTTTGGCAGCAACGCCCGTCTGTCCTAATTATGGGAGGCCTAGCGCAAGCACATGGTAATTGCTAACACTGCCTAAACACATAGATTTTGACGCCGAATGTTTCCTAAAATACAACAGAGCATAACGTCCACAATATCTACACACACTTATATCTCAAATAAAAGATACTTAGGCCTATTATCATGCTATGTACTGTCGACTCCCGATGAGGTAATAATAGAAGGCTGTACTGTACCTCAATGTCCCAGTGTCAGAAGTTTCCTTCTATTGCTTCTATGCTCACTGTCGTCATTGGCGCGCTCAGAAAAACATTTAAGACTATTCTTAACATAGAGACTACCTTTGATTAAAAAAAACTTCACTTTTTGTCCACACTCATCATAGTCACAATAGGCCTCCAAGTTAAATGCTGACAGTCCAGCAATAATGCTCTACTGGTCACTTAAATTAAAAATAGGTATTTTTCTGATGGAATCTACCTAAAGGCACTTGCCAACCGAGTTCAGTTCATAATGTACTGGAATATAGAAGACACATTGAGATATATACCAAAACTAAATTACTAGGCACTGAAAGTCCACCTCGCTCTAGTGATCAAAACGTAGTGATATAACCAGTTATTTTAATAGTGCTGGCATAATTGGACTTAGAGTCAGGCACACAAGACTTCCTAGGCATCTGAAATAGTTTAATGAAATATTAGTGAAGAATTTGTTGGTTAAATTCATTAGTAGGTATTAGTTACACATGCAACTTAATACGGGAAATACTCACTTCTGCAACATTCAGCAGGTCTGATTTACCACGAGGAATTTCACGGGTGTTGAAATAGTTAGTACGAACTGCTTTCAGATGCTGTCATATCAAAATAAACGATATTTACGAATAAAACTTAGCAACTGGTCTTACGTGTTTATAGAACTTACGCACTCTTCTAAACGTTGGCAATTCTACCAACAGCACGGCTTGAGAATTATAGACGGCGATGAATTTACTGTATAATGAATGTCTACTAATTTATCACCAGTTTATAATTTTGGTGTAGTAATTTATCACCAGTTTATAATGCAAGTATGCTATATTTTAAACCGCTTATATAAGGTGCGTTCAAAAAGTAAGGAGCCAGAGGCATAATTACAGAAACCAGTACCTGTATGTTAGAAGTATTGGCCCTGGCTGTTGAGGCACTTGTACCACTGTGACACGAGGTGGTGAATGGCTGTCTCATAAAATTCCCTGGGCTGCGATGTGAACCAGTTCCGCTCGTACAGCTGGACGTCGGCGTCCGAGGTGAATCGTTGGCCCAGCAGAGCCCTTTTCAGGGGACCAAACATGGCGTAATCACAGGAAGTGAGGTCTGGACTGTATGGAGGGTGGCCGAGAACCTCCCTTTTGAATTTCTGCAGGAGTGCGCGACTGTGTTGACCGTATGAGGTCGTGCATTGTCCTGGAGCGACCACGGCGGCTATGGCGTTCACTGTCACTCGGCGGTCCTGGGTAATGAGTGCATCAACCAGCTGGACGTTGTCATCGGTAAAGCAGAGGGGTGCCCCAGACCGGGCATCATCGGCTAACGACACCCGTCCTTCCCTGAAGCGCTTGTGCCACGCCTTCACCCTTGGAAGGGACATGCAGTGTTCGCCGTACACTTGTGACATTCGGCGATGAATGTCCGTTCCCCCTACTCCTTCCGCTCTAAGAAACCGAACAACACCTCTTTGCTCTTCGGTTGACGCCTCCATATCACTGTTTGCAATGCGACTGGCAGCGTTGGATGATTGATGCATGCTGCTGCTCGCTTTGTATCGTCACGTGACGTGCACGCGTGCCCTCTAGCGACGGGCTGTGACCTTCCACGCTCTGGTCGGAACCACACCTCGTTACACACGCCACGATTAGCTGATGTAGTCACTGGTTTGCGCATTCCAGCCTCCGGCTCTTTACTTTTTGAACATACCTTATAATTAATGTCTACTAATGTATCACCGGTTCAAAATTGACCTCACCAAAGGCAATCGACAAGAACGATGAATGTGTACTGTAAATACTTTAAATATCCCGAGAGCTGCTGGTTAACTGTTCTCAACCGGACTGCGCACGACTCAACCAGATAAGTAGCCTGTACAATAGAATATGAACTGACCGTTTAACAAAAACATATTGACACTGAGCAAGCAAATTTGGAGGTCAGTCAACACTTTCAGTATCTTAAGAAGACATCACATAGATTATAACCAACACATATTGATTATTTGCACGAAACGAGCGAAGCGTGTTTTATAACTTCCATATGAGTGTCTTAATTACCATTATAGGCGAGATGCATACGACTGTTTATGTTCTACGATAATTAGCACTTTATTATATGTTCTAACATAAATATTCATAAATATCTGTTGATATTCTGCCACTTGACTTCTTCATGGGAATTGTGTGGGCTCAGCATTTGATGTCTACCCAATAACGAATTCCAAAGCTTTGAAACATTGTTTATCTTGAAGTAGCACTAACAGATAGCGCACAGGTACGATGTTGGATCATTTTGTTATTTTGGTTAAATAACACAAAATAGGCTGTCACAAACGCTTTAATATTAAACTGTATCGTTTTATCAACTAGTTATTTTTCAAATTGGATGCGTATGGAATGTCAACGGACGGTCTTTTCGGGTATAGGTGTCCACCTCTAAATTTTAAATTCCATTCCAATTTGTATACGTGTTACGAGGGGCAGATGACCTCGTAGTTCCTCCCTTTAAAACAGCAATAACCAACTAACTAGAATGTAAACGGAAGGCAAATCAATGGAGTCACAAATAGAACGATCATGGTATCTGGCGGAAAAGTTTCGCATAAGATATCCCTTTACCGAACAGAGAACTGGATTATAATTTCCGTGGATCTAATGTCAGACGCCTGCTTCCTCCATGACGTTCTGGTGTGTTTATGTCAACAAGAGCATTCATTAAAATTGTCGGCGAAATCGTACGAATGCAATGCTCTGTGTAGATATTGGAGTTGCGGATATAAAAGTACAGTACTATTTATTTTGCAATATTCCGCAGTTTGCTTACGCAAACATTACGGACGGAGCACACTTTCCATGTCGGTATAGAGACTAGGATCGAAGGATGGTTTGTTGCAAACTTTTTGACGTAGATTACATAATTTTAAGCATATTTCATGGTATTTTCTTGCTACCGTAACAGTTCGTGCTGATTTTGTCCTTGTGTTTGGGATTGTAACTACATTGGTTGATCCAATATGCTCTACATTGTCAACTTTCAAATCATGTAATTCATGTCCGACATGTTGGATTTTGAGCCCATGTGCGACGCTATCAAGTACCTAATTGGTCAATGAATGAGCTCTGATTGGTTGGAGAAACTGTATCCTAATGGAAAGTAGTACTTTAATGACCTCCATTATGATACAGTTTTCTGACATTATAATATTTACATTTCGACATCGTCGAACATTAGTATATATCTTTAATAAGGGTAGGCCTATATACTTTTAACGTAGGCCTATAAGAAGCGTTTGTACATTTTACTCAGTCCATTCAGTCACCAGTCAATATATTTGGAACTGTAAAATAATATATTTGTCAGATGGGTAGTAGCGCTGTTAGGCTGCACCTCACATTTCTTATTACTTCCTATGTAACAGGGTTGGAAGACGTGGTTTAGAAAACTCCATACATTTCCATTATAACTAGGCTCAGTTGACCAGAGCCTAAGCCATGCTTGCCAACACCGACAGGATTTTCGTAATTAGCAGAATATGTTGAAAGTTGTTCAAGAAGACTTAACCTTCCCTCTTGAAGCTTTCTCTTTTCCCTCTGTCGCTCTCGAGGTACATTTAATTGACAAGTTACCAGAAACACTCTCAGATGACAAATACGTGATATTCATTATTGACAACTCAAATGGTATCCCTTGAACTGTAATTAAAATATTTACGCCAGAGAGCAGCATGATGTGTTAGAGGTAGCAGTAGGCCCACCATCTACCGAGTCTGGGAAGTATTCAGTTTAAAATACAGCCATGCTATATGTGTTGGTTTTCCTATATCCCTCAACTACGGTTTCACTCTTGAACAATATTGCAGATCAAGTCTTTAGCACGAAGGTACTCTTGCGGTTGTATTGGTTGTATTGTTGGGTACATTTGCGAATCAGGCCTCCTCTGATCAGGTCTCATTAGGATGGGGAGCAGGTTAAATTAATATTACGAAAATACAGTAGATACCGTAAGGAAATCGGTTTAAATAGAAAATTAAACAAGATGTTCAGTAAAGAACATATAGCCTACTTTCTCCTAAATGCATGGGTATTGTTATAACTCTTTGTCCTTTTCAAGGAGTATGATTGAATGTTGGTTGTAGGAGCTTGTTGAAATACAACGTGCTATAGCGATATTAAACATGAATATGAGGTGCCCTTTGCTAGTGCTACATCTGTACCAAATTTCGTTCAATTCGGTTTCACCGTGTTTGAATTGATAGGGGGAATCGATTTGCACACATACTTGGCCACCATCTGCAAACAATTGGGCTGATGTTCTTGCAGTTTGGTCAGAATATGTTTCCCGCATAAAGATATGGTGTTGCAAAATTAGGTAGAGACTAGATTATTAGGTTGGTCGTAATTACATTTTAGCTTTTAACATTTGGGTGGCCGCGATTACGTTTCCATCAAGATAGCGGTGATATAAAACATGACACTGAGGTGCCCTTTGCTAGTGCTACCTCTATACCAAATTTCGTTCCATTTGGTTTCAGCGTGTTTGAATTAATGGGGAGAATCGATTCTGACACAAAGATGGCCGCCATCCGCAAACTATTAGGCGAATGACCTATTAGATTGGTCAAAGGATGCTCCCTCCACAAAGGTATGTAGTTGCAAAATTTGGTAGAGATCGGATGATTAGGTTAATTGTAATTTGATTTAAGCTTTGAACATTCGTGTGGCCGCCATTACGTTTCAGTCAAGATGGCGGCGATATAAAACATAACACTGAGGTGCCCTTTGCTAGTACTACCTCTGTACCAAATTTCGTTCCATTCGGTTCCACCGTGTTCGAATTAATAGGGGGAATCAATTTTGACATAAAGATGGCCTCCATCCGCAAACTATTAGGTGAATGACCTATTAGATTGGTCAAAGGATGCTCCCTCCATAAAGGTATGTAGTTGCAAAATTTGGTAGAGAACGGATTATTAGGTTAATCGTAATTTGATTTAAGCTTTGAACTTTTTGAGTCCGCTGTCTCCACTTTACTCGGTCATGGGCCATGTCCGGATGAAGGTTGACGCCTTTCAAATCCCTGTGCAGTGTATCGGCCCAACGTTGTCTCGGTCGCCCCTTTGGTCTTTTCCCGGCGACCTCCAGTGTGTAGCCCTGTTTTGCAATGGTGTCCGCTCCTGACCGTAGCACATGCCCAAACCATCACTCCAAGTTCCATACCTTCTATTAGCACCGTTCTTTTCCTTGTTATAAAATAGCATTATAGAAGTAATGTATGTATCAACAGAAATATATTCCGGACTCTCCCTCCCCCTGAAATATTATCTCGATTCAAAATCCTGCCAATGCCTATGCGTGTTGTATGCATTAAATGAGCATTTGCCAATACGCGTTGAGCTAAGCTGGTCAGTTAATACCTAGCTATAAATAATTACTCCAAATTACATTCAGGTTTTTGGTAATTTGCAATCTTTCCTAACCGCAACACCACGAGACGCGACTGGGTTTATTTCGTATAATTGTATACGATTAGGGAGCTGCGTAGTTTCTAACTAAAGGGTGTGAGTTCGATTGAAACGAAAGTGGTCCTGGGGTTCACCAGGTTTACAACAGAAATGAGTACTAAGGTGTACAATATACTGGAAGCAAAGGGGGCCGGGCATGGAGATCATAACTCCATCCCATCTAGTGCCGATGTTACGGAGAGTGGATGCCTCTACCATAAACTGGCCTGCAAGGTCTTATCAAGACTGGCTTTGTTTCTTGAAAATTCATATTGCTACTTTTCAATCGGTCGACGCAATAAAATCCAAATCACTGGGACATGCGAATAAATAACCTGAAATTTATATACATCTTTTTAAAATCCGTTATTCTCCCAGCTCGGCTTCACCCATGGACTCTGCGAGGGATCATTCCTCTACCGTCGCAAGGACGGTGTCTGGGAGATGAACACACTTTATCAGCAGATACAACTGGGGATGATGTCAGGCGACCGCTAATTAGGTCTAACTTAGGAAGTACCAAGGAAAGGATTTTGGATCGAATTTGGCCATGGACCTTTTGAATGAAACCGTCCCAACATTCCCCTTGTGGTGTAAATGGAAAATCATGAAATCTATTTTCAGGTGGGATTCGAACCCACGCTCTCTCGATACCAGAGGCATGAGGTAGCACGGTAACCCTCCGCGGTGGGTTAAAAAAATAAAGTAAGTAATTAAAAAAAAATACAAGAGATTAAAAACTATGGTTGGTTCCTCATTTTGGGGTCATTTAGACCCGTGTACTGTGTGTGTGTGTGTGTGTGTGTGCAGGATCTGTCTGATAACCGGTGTTAATTGTCAAGGCTGTATAAGCGTGTGTTATCTGCAATTCAGGTAAGGACTTCAGACGGTCAATTTCAAGTAGTTCCTACTTTTGCTACCAAATGCAGCCGTCAACGACACCTAGCTGTGAACTTGGCTATTATATGTCACTACAACTGGCACCTAGTGGTGAACGTTGGAACTTAAAGAGCGTCAATCAAATCTAACCTAGTCTACATATTTTTCTTCACACAATTGTAGTTACTGTAAGGTTCTTTTGCATGCCATAAATCTATGACTTGGGACCACTGGCCTTACTTACCCTCCGAAGGAAGGCATAGTGAGTGATTTTTAACGCTCTTAAAATCCGAAGGCTTCGACTGGGTTCGATCCCGCGATCGTTGCCATATAAACTCAGCACTCTACCAAGTATACCACAGAAGCCACTTTGAAAATGTATATTGTTATGCCCCAAGCCCCCGTGGGGAATAATCATCCCCTTTTTTTACGCCACAACCCCATAAGGCAAAGCAACATGAACAATCACAGTAGACAGGCGATCTACCTCATACATGATGCAACATTTTGACATAAAACAAACAGCCAGCCTTCTACGTTATCTAGAGCTCAGAAACACTTACAAATTCTGACTCAAGATGCAACACTACGAGGATTACTATAAATAATCCCGCCAACAAGAAGTGGGGATCTCTCGCCTGAGGAACCGCTGCCCGTCGTCGTCGCTGCAAATCTACAGATTAGGTGAGTGTCGCTCTTAAGGCTAATCCCTTAGACTCTCCTCCCAACTCCCCACCTAGTTACTCTGTAATCGCCCTTCGTTGCATCCCACGCCACTTTATTACGTTTCGTGTCACTAGAGACCTTCTAGTGACCGGCACTCACTACATTTGTGAAATCAACCACTAATATACCCTTAGATTGCTCCCTTGTGTTTCTGAACATCCCACTCAATCTCCTGACTCCCGGCACGCTCCAAGTAGCCAGTTCCCCTAAACCAGCTGGCAGCCCTATCGGCCTGCCTGCCTGCAAACCACCGCGTCAGCCACTCTACACTCGCTCGCCCACAGAAGCAGGGCCACAACTCAACTTTCAATTCAGCACATTCTCAGTACAATCACACTCACGTATCACCCTCCAGATAGCTCACTGCCCCTTACACTAGATACCGCCCTTACTCGAGCTACACCCCCAAGGGCAATACTAATTGGTGGAGGCGCCCCCCCCCCGGCACTGCCATAAGACACAATACAAATTGGTGGAGCGCCGGGGTAGAGCCATTTAAAGACAGCTCAACTCGGACCCGGGTAGACGCCTCTCGCATCTGCCGAAATCCTTCATTCATCCCTATACACAACCTTCCACACTACACTCATCCCGTAAGGGAAGCACAAGTGCCGAAGACGCCCACCCAATACAAATCGGTGGAGCGCCGATGTTAAACCGAAGATAGAACGGTTAACCTTGGTCCTGACGGCTCACTTGCGCCAAGGAAAGAAACGCACACTTAAGACACGATAAAAGTTAGTGGAGACGCCCACCCTGAGCAAAACAACTGGGAAACCCACAGTAGTTCACCTCTCATTGCCATATACATCAAGTTACACATACATACAGTAACACTCTAAGATATCACGCAAACGGATCAATCACTCACACTCACAAACACATCATGGGTCCACGTTCAGAACCATCAGTTCTTCCCACCATCACCAAAACAGTCGTAACTTTTGTAGGGTGGACATCATACTGACCGGTCAGTTACTACTATGGAACATACTACAACCAACAAAGGTAGCCAACGTGCACTCATTCAAGGCTACTCTCATAACTATAATCGTCAGAATGTAAATGGAATAATATTCTGGCGATGCTCAAAAGAGAGGTCAACAAAATGTCGAGGCAATCTGAAAAGTAACAAGAAGTTCCGTGACGAACTAAAGAGCCTACTTTTCTTAAAATTTAAGTTTCATGCCAATAATTAATCTATATGGATCTATCTAGAATAATGACGAAATTAAGTTGGTAATATTGAGATTTCTAATTAGTTCGAAATACTGTATACCTGGCATAATGTAGCCTAATAGAGAACTACAGTTGGCAGCCCTGGTGACTGAATATATTCTTCGTTCCATCTCTTAAGGTACAGAATACAAAATTTGGTTGAAGTCCAATGGATAGCATAGGCGTTACATGCAGTTAAACATTGGATCTAACAGCGCGCGTAAAATCATGTTGGCAACAATGACATACATGTATTGGTCAGAAATAATCTGAAATAATATGATCTATTGTTGTGTTAATTTTGAATGAAATCCATTAGTTAGTATAGAAGTTACATGCATTTTTAAATTGGACCTATCAGCAAGCTTAGAATCATGTTTGCAACACTGGCGTAGGTCTATATTAGTTACTCCAAATTAATCTAGAATGCCAGGTACTATACGTGTGCAAAGTTTAGAGCTATTGGCTTGCATACTTTCTGATATATTGATATTAGGGTAACAAAAATAGAGACAGTATTTATTAACAGTTGGCAGCCCTGGTTACTCTTAAGAATCGACATAGTCATATCTGTTATGGTACACCTAGCACACACGAAAATTTGGTTGAAATCCAAATGATAGTATAGAAGTTACATGTATTTAAAGTTGGAACTCTCAGCAGGCTTAGAATCATGTTGGTAGCACTGATGTATATAAGTTAATCCAAATTAATATAGAATGTCAGGTACTATAAGTGTGCATAGTATAAAGCTGTCGGCTTGCATACTTTCTGATATATGGGTATTTGGATAAAAAATGAGAGCATTTATTAACATTTGGCAGCCCTGGTGGCTCTTAAGAATACGCTCAGTCATATCTGTTAATGTACACATAGCACATACGAAATTTATTTAAAATCCAATTGATAGTGTAGAAGTTATATGGATTTAAAATTTGCACCTATCAGCAGGCTTATAATCATTTTGGCAACACTGCCATGTATGGCCTCCTGGAAATTAAACTGCAATATTATTATCTATACGTGTGCCAATTTTAAAATAGCTCCCATTCATACCTTCCAAGGTATCCAACATGGAGCTCAAATTTCAATTGCGATTTTTCAGCAGTTGGTAGCACTGACATATTTTTCAAATATGGCCGTGAGATATTCAGGTATAGATCTTTACTCCTACCAAATTTTGTTTCGATTGCTGCATCCGATTAGGAGTTGATGGGGACACACACACACACAGCCAGACAGACAGAAGGACAGACGGACAGAAGGACAGACAGACACACATTTGCCCGATCTCATAAGTCTACTTTTTCCTCATTTTTGCAAAATGTGAAAAGTAGGCTGAAACGGAAAGGTTTCAAGTGTGAGTGTTCATCAATGTAGTGCTCCAAATGAACAACGGTCGCTGTTTACAAAAATCAAAAAAGCAAGTTCAAGAAAACGATATTGCTGCTCAAGATAGTGCAGTGTATGTTCAAAAGCGCTTATCATGTCCTCAAAAAGTCATGTTAGGTCAGTTGTCAATGTCTAAAAAACCCTCAACACTATCAATGTCAACACAGACTATGGAAGAGGTCTCTGTGGAAAAGGAACAAGAGGGATTAAATAGTCTTAGTGATGTTGAGGATAATGTGGAATACGATGATGGTGATTATAATGATAGTGATAAAGAAGATGATGATGATCATATTCATGATAATGATAATGCTCTGTTTACCTCTAAAAATTATTTGTTAAATTTGTTTCCTGGAACAATTCCGGTAATCTGATCCAGCGACTTCAGCACTTGCATGCATGTAAACAGGCTGGTTATACTGAATATGAGAAAGAAATATTGGATATAGAAAATGAACTTTGTCGTGCCAAAATTATTGTGTAATCGATTCACATAACCGCTTAAACTATTTCTTAACAATACATGTAATATGTTCTACCACTTTTCTACCACATTGCTGTCACTCTAAACTGTACATATTAAATATAAGAAGCCAACGCTAAATAATTCTATTACCAGAACAGTTATAACCTTTGTAATGTGCAAATCGTACTAACAGGTTAGTTGCTACTATGGAACTTACTACAACTAACCAAGGTAAACAACGTGTAGCCTACTCTATAAAGGCTACTCTTATAACTATAAACGACAAAATGTACAAGGTACGATATTCTGGCAATGCTCAAAACAGAGGTCAAAACAATGTCAAGGCAACCTGAAAAGTAAAAATAGTGAGGTTTTAAGTGTGTGGTTTTAAGTGTGAGTGTTCATCAATGTAGTGCTCCAGACAAAACACTGTTAGTCTTACCAAAATCTCATCACAATGTTAAAAAACTAGTACAAGAAATAGATGTTGCTACTCAAGACAGTGCATTGTTTATTCAACAACCTTTAACCCCTCTCCTAAAATTTAAGTTTAATCCATCTTCCCCGTCTCAAGAGCCATCAACATCACAGACTATGCAAGAGGTAGTGTTGTTGTTGTTTTAAGGCGCTAAACTATGAGGTCATCTGTCTCTGATATGCAAGAGGTAGTATTGCAAAAGGATCAAAAAGGACTAAATAGTAACAGTGATAAAAATATGGTTTTTACATGTTTACAAAACGTTTTTCCAGTGTACATCGACTCAACCACTCGTTTGTTTTTGAATGTAGATTTTTTGTTTTTCTAGTAAAGCTCTGTCTGTTTATAAAATCATTGGTCATTGCTACCCATGAAAAAAAAACATCTACCGCCAGCTTTGTGTTTAAAAAACTATTACCAGCAATTATAAAAAAAATAAAAGAGAATTGTATTTTGTATGTATCTATTGTACAAGTACTTACATTAATTATATAAAAAATTTGTATGGTTATTTTCTATTTTCTAAATTGCTACCCCCTTGTCCCACTATTAATGCAATTGTTAACCGTCAACATTTTCTAACTATTTTCATAAAGAGAGTGGTCTTAAACAATACACTCTATCTATGGTTTGTGTTCCGAGTATCATAATAATACAGTGACGCCAAGCCATGTTCAGGAAATTGGTATGTCAGGTATGGGGTTCGAACCCTTGCTTCCTTGTACTGGAAATTTTAACTTACGTCAAACGCCTTAACCACTCGGCCAACCTGACAGTTACTAATGTAATTTGTTCTGTGCACTTGAGTGTTTACAAAACATTTTCCAGTATACATTGTCTACACCACTTGCTCGTTTTTAAATGTAGAATTTGTTTTTTCCATAACATTGCAGTTATGAGTCATGAGAAATGGGTGTTTAATATAGGGTTAAAGGAATCTTAAAATAATTATAGAAAAACTCCCAGGTATCGTGTCATGGGTTTAGTAATCACTATTCCTTGACTAGCATTTACCGCTAAACAACTTTATTTTGGTAAGCTCTACATGTTGTTGTTTGAGTCTTCAGTGTTTTGACTGGTTTGATGCAGTTTTCCATGCCTCCCTGTCCTGAGCTAATCGTTTCATCTCTATATAGCTACCACACTCTACATCCAAGGCAATATGTTTCACATATTCTAAAGTTGGTCTATCCATACAGTTCTTGTCCTCAACCATTCCTTCATTAACTAAGCTTGCTATTCCTGAGTGTCTTAATATGTGTGTTACCAACCTGTCTATTGTATTTATTAGCAGTCGCCAGGTACATATCTCCTCTCCCACTAGTCTTCATACCACTTTGTTTGTAACCCTATTTGCCCATCTAATCTTCATCATTCAACTGTAACACCACATTTCAAACACTTCAATTCTCCACTTTTCTGCTACACTATAGTCCAAGTTTCTCTTTCATAGTAAGACAGATCATAGATATGCACAGACACTCCTCATTACTGTTTATTTTTATGTATATATTTTATAGTTCATGTTTATTCAATCGGAAAGTGCCCAGATATATAGCGTAGAAGTAGTTCCTAGGCTGTTGCCTAATGGCCTTGTGTCATATGTTATGAAACTGACTAGAAGCGACACGGCAGAATGTCGAACTTATGATTGGTTTGAATTTTATATGGATTTAGGTGGCGGTGAGATGAGATATAGATACTCTGGTTAAAGTATGGTTGGTTGATTGTTTGGCATAGAAATGATGCATTCTGATATAAAATACAACTAGCTGCTACAAGTATTTGTGAATAGAATCGTATACTAGAATGGATTCACATTCTGTGATTATGGAGAAGTTTCCGTAAATTGGATTCTTATAAAAGGAACCAGCGAAATCGTATTGGATGAAAATAAAGAACACCTATAGGAATATTATGCCCCAAAGACCAAGTAAGACAAGGTTAGATATAATATAAAAGTAATGTACGGCGCTTTACGATCAGTAAACATAGTCCAATTCATGAAGTATTATAAAGTTACGTTGCAATTAGAGTGTGATGAGTTTATTTTAATAATTACCTTTGACCATCTGATTAATAGGAAAGGGTGGAAGAGTGAATTGCCAGAAGCAAGCTTATTGTCCTGCTGTCCGGGAATACAGTCTTGTGTGTTTTACTTTCTTCTCATTATAGTGATGAATGGCGCCCAACAGAGTTTATTTAAGGGTCTGAGCAATTACATAGTGACGCTGCATTACGTGGGGATCGATTTATGGCAATTAACCAAAATGCAATATTGAAAATGCACATGATAGGTAAGGTGATGAAGATACATAGTAATATCAACAGTGATCTTTGGGGGAATGTCAGAGATTGTACTAAGAACACGTACTATTCAGCGTGAGGTTAAAATTGAATATGGAGATAAACTAGTGCCGGTACGTAATGAAGGAGAGATGACGGAAAGGTCAAGTAGTGAAGAGAATGTGGTTTCATGTGAGAGTATAGAGGGGGTTAACCTTGTCTGGCTCCAATTATTGATGAATAAAATTGAGGAAATGAGAAAGAATACTAGTACTAAAATTGAAGAAATGAGTAATAGTAATAACACCAGAATTGAGTAAATGAATAATAGAATTAACATTAGAATGGAGGAAATGGATAAGAAGATTATCTGTCGGATTGGTGAAGTAGATCAAAGTATTAAGAAAGTGGAAAATAAGGCAGATGAATTGAATGATAAACTAGGGAAGGTGGAGGAGAAATTAGATTCAGAGTGTTAGAAGATAAGAGTGGAAATGGTTGTAAATAAAACTATATTAAAGACACAGATAGATGAGATTCAGAAAGAAAATGGTGATAACAGTCATAAGATTGAGCTGTTGGAAAGAAGAATAGGTACAAAATGTGAAGCGATAGAAGGTACGTTAAAGGAGAGGATGGATAGGGTGGATAGCATGGTAGAGAAGAATACTAAGGAATATTTTAGTAGAATAGAGGGAATGGAAGAAAGATTTAATCAAGTAACAGAAAAGAAGAAGAAACAAGATGCGGTATTAAAGAAAATGGACGAAAATAAGAAAGAAATAAACGAAGAATTTGGGAGGATAGAGAAGAAAATGGAAGTTTTAGTATAAAAGAAAGTTTTGAATAGCCGGAAGGAAATTAGGAGAATAGAGGCGTATATGCGAACACGGATATGAATAGATTAGGCATACTAGGTAGAGAAGTTGAGTTACCTAAGTTTACAGGAAAACAGAATAATCCTATGGAATTTATGAAACTGGTGGAAAATAAATTCAAGCGTCAATTGGAAGAGGAAATTATTGATTGGAATAGTGTACTAGAAATGTTATCAGTAGCTTTTGTAGGCGAATCTGGATATTGATTTCAAGTGTATAAAAGTAGTATGACAAGTTTAGAGTATTTTAAAGAGAAGTTTACAGCTAAGTTTTGGAATGAAACTATACAAGGAAGAGAGAGGAAAAATATTATTTTTGGGAAATATAGGGCACAGACGGGGATCTCATTAACAGAATATTTCCTATCACATGTATTTATATGGCAGAATTTAGATGGGTTAGGGACTGATACCGATATTATTCGGCTGATGTTACGTCACATCCCAGATAGAATTAAGAAAGTGGCGTATGTACAGAAAGTTTGTACTATAAAAGGTTTTGAGACACTATTAGAGAATTTTGATGCTCTAAATCAAAATAGTGATATCACTGGTAATGGAATTAGGACATCCGGAAGAGGTAATCAGAATTATTATGAAACAGGGCATGGCCAACTGAATAATAGGAATCAGCAATATAATAGAAGCCAAAGAAACTATAATAATAGACAAGGAAATGATTCAAGAGATGGGGGGCGTGGTAACAGTCTACACAATAATCATACAATTAGAAGACAAGATAACCAACAATATATTAATGAGAGGTAAGACTGGAGAAGAAATGAGAGAGAGAGTAGACAACCTCAACAGCAACAATCGGATAATGGAAATGATTTAAACTCCCAACGGGCCACTCAGCAGGGTCAATGAGTCAGACTGATAATAATTTAGTTCACAGTTGTATATTTAGATCAGGTAATAATATTCTTGATTTAGACATAAGAGCTGAACTTATGTATGACCTAAAACTAAGCAATCTTGACGAAGTGGATAATGAGGTGGTAATACCTATTATTGAAGTGGATGTATGGGGTAGGATGGTAAATGCTTTGGTAGATTCGGGTAGCGAGATGTCGTGCATAAGTGTGAGGTTTTACGAATTGATAAAGGAAGAAGATAGATATATTGAAGAAATATT
This sequence comes from Meconema thalassinum, assembly GCA_946902985.2. Classification (NCBI taxonomy): domain Eukaryota; kingdom Metazoa; phylum Arthropoda; class Insecta; order Orthoptera; family Tettigoniidae; genus Meconema; species Meconema thalassinum. Next base: position 62,829,762 of record OX336390.1, on the reverse strand, counting down.
TATACGTAGTACTTTCATTGTAACTGCTGTGGGTAGAAAATCCCACAAGGTATGTAGGCAGGTGGCTGTTCCTATTATTACAAAAGAGGAATGTGTATTTCAGCCTTGTTTAATTGTACCTAACATGGTATATGCAATTATATTGGGAATGGATTGGCTGACTAGTCACAAGGTTAAGATGGATTTTGTTTTGGGCAATGTTTGGCCAAGAGAATAACGAAGTAATTTTAGAATATAGTATCGCAGATAAAGATCGGGCAACTACATTGTGTTGTATACAGAGAAAATGGGAAGATGAGGTATTATATGATGACTATTTTGGTTATACATCATATGTTTTATGTGGTCTTATGTCGAAAGAAACGGATTATGGGGCAGAGGTAAATCAAATTGTAGTTAAATGTGGGTTAAATGATGAAAAAGGTGAGAAATTGAGATCATTATTGATTGAATATAAAGAGGTGTTTAATGACAAGCCTGGTAGAACGCATCTATATGAGCACAAGTTTATACTTCATGATGAAACTACAATTGTAGGACCCCGATTTCCTATAGCGCATAAATATGCTAAAGCAGTAGAAGATCAAATTAATATTATGTTGGATTATGGGATTATCGAACCTTCTTGTAGTAAATACTAAAATCCTTTGGTAGTGATTCCAAAAAAAGGATAATTCGGTAAGATTATATTCGATGCACGATTATTAAATCTTAAAATTCGATCAGATCAACAACGTACTGAAACGGTAGAGGAGTTGATACGGCATTTTGAGGGGAGGAAGTGGTTTTCGATTGTTGATTTATCGGCATCATTTTGGCAAATTCCGCTTAGGATTGAGGATAGACCTTTGACCGCTTTTGCTTACAAGAATATACTATTACAGTTTTCTAGGGTCCCGTTTGGTATTAAAACTTCATCAGCAGCATTGATAAGGGCAATGAGCATTGTTATGGGAAAAGACACAGGGAATTTTGTCACTAGTTATATTGATGATTTAGTGATGGCATCCTGTACGTTTGAAGAACATTTTTTTCACTTGAGGGTTGTCTTTGATAAGTTAAGGAGAGGGGGTTTCACATTAAAAATGAGTAAATCGACATTTTGTACACAACAAATTACGTTTTTGGGACATACGGTATCTATGCATGGAGTTCGACCTGAACAGTCTAGGTTAACCAAAATCTGTAATACTCCTAGACCTCATAACGTAAAACAATTATGGTCATTTTTGGGAATTTGTAATTATTTCCGACGTTTTGTCCTGCGTTATTCAGTGTTGACTGAATATTTTAGGGATCGACTGAAAATCAAGTCTAAATGGAGGTGGACTACTGAAAATGATGAGGCATTTGAGAAGGTGAAACAGGGTTCTAATGAAGCGGTCATCCTTCAGTAACCTAGGTTTGATCGTCAATTTATTCAGTTTACTGATGCATCTGAAATTGGTTTGGTTGGATGTCTGTGTCAAGAAATGAAAATTGTGTTTTAGGTAATGTATCGTTAGCTATTCGTGGACTTATCGTAGCAGAAAAACGATATAGTATTACTTAAATAGAGTTCCTTGCAATTATTTATTCACTTAGTAAATTTCGGATGTATGTAGTGGGTAGTACGCTAGAAATACGTACGGATCACCAAGCCCTCACTTTTGTGAAATCATGTAAGCTTACAAGTAATCGAATGACGAGATGGATCTTAGCTTCAAGTGAATATGAATATACTATATGTCATATGAAAGGTAAAGCAAATGTATTAGCTGATTATTTGAGCCGGTCTACTATTGCGAATGGTAACGGTAATCCTATTGTTTTGAAAGATGTTATTCTGATATATAATGGTACTGTCGAAGTGTACACTGATGAACGTTCAAGGTTACGGCGTTTATTGGAAGAGCAGGAAAGTGATAGTGAATTGTCGGGGGTTATTATCCAATTACGGAAGATGGAAGTTGATGATACTGTGGAAAATATACATATAAACTTATAAGTGGATTTGTAGCCACAAAGTGCCGAGCAGGCGAATGGAAGATATGTGTGCCCAAGTAATTACAAGTAGATATGATATGGCTTTATCATAAAGAGTTGGGTCATTTTGGTGCCAGTAAGTTTTTATATGCTATTCAGTCATATTTCATTTGGAGACAAATGGGTAGGATAATTAGGAAAACCTTAGCTACACGTAATCTTTGTCAGCGTAGAAAACATCCTAATAGATTGTTAAAAGGACCTAGATAGATAGATAATGCCTTTATTGGTGGCGAAGTTAGGGCTCAAGGCCCTCTCTTACACTTAACCACTAGAAGAGTATACATCTACAAGACTTATAATTACAAATACAAATAGCACAAATAATATTAATAGCTATAAGAATAGTGATAATATGAATAATGGTAGAAGCATTGATTTCAAAAATACACAAAGTGAAGTACCCTTAAATGACGTAACTACAGTAATCCGATCATTCATCTCATTCATTCATTCGTTCATTCAACATTTATCCAGAAAGTCAGCGGGCTCCACCCAGCAAATACTCGCAGCAAGCCACTTTAAACTTGTGATGAGAGGGATTGTCTCTAATGTTCGCAGGTAGCAAATTCCATGACCTGGACGCAGAGATTATGAACGAGCGGTTGTAAACAGCAGTACGGTTTATAGGTATGGCAAGAGAGGAGCCAGATCTCGTATTGTGGTCATGATAGGACGAGAGGTAAGAAAACGGTAAAACAAGATAGTTAGGGGTATTAGTGGAAAGTATTTTGTGCAGTAGTGATAACATGTGGAGTTCACGACGCTGGTGCACTCGAAGCCACGACAGCTCCTTATAATAGGGTGATATATGAACATCATATCGCAGGCCAAAGATATATCTTACACAGTTGTTGAGGCACCGGTCCAGTTTCTTGTTACTGTCGCAGGTTATTTCAGTCAACACAGTGTCACAGTAGTCAAATATAGGTAGTATCAGAGAGCGAATTAGTTGTACTTTAAGTCGAACAGAGAATACATTACCGAACCGTTTCAGAGGATATAAGCATTTATGTACTTTATTACATGTGCTTATCACCTGTTTAGTCCAATTTAAGGTCTCAGTCATAATAATTCCTAAGTTTGTCACTGAAGTAGAGTAGGGTATGATTTTATTGTTTAAAATTATTGGCGAGATGTCACGTTGCTTGAGGGAATATAAGTTTTTACTGGTACCGATAATAATCACTTGAGTTTTATTTGGGTTTATTAATAAACTGTTTTTATAAGCATAGTCACTAAGCTGTTGTAGGTCACAATTTATTTTAATAATTGCATTATTGATATCACTCGGTTTTGAATGATAGTAGATCTGTACATCATCTGCATACACTTGCAATTTGCAGAAATTAAGGGCTTTTGATATGTCATTTATTTGGATGATAAATAACAGTGGCCCAAGAACCGAACCCTGAGGGACACCGAGGGTCTTACTTTGCCATCCCGAACTCACATTTCCCACTATCACACGTTGCCGGCGATTTTCGAGGTAAGAAGAAAAGAACCGGAGTGACACACTATTAAAATTTAGTTCTCGAAGTTTCTGCAGTAGCAACTGAGGGTTGACGGTGTCAAAGGCACTACTGAGATTTAATAATGTCAGTACAGTCACGTCCCGTTGGTCCATTGCACATCTGATATCATCTGTCACTCGTAGTAAGGCTGTCGCAGTGCTATGCCCCTTTCTGAAGCCGGATTGGAAGGGGTTGAGTAGGGAATGCTTTGTAAGGTATTCAGTAACTTGTGTATGAACTAGACGTTCAAGTACCTTGGATAATGGTGGTAGGATGGATACTGGACGATAATCTGAAGGAGAATCAAACTTGGAGCTCTTCGGGATAGGTCTAATTAGTGCATCTTTCCAAATATCTGGGAACACTCCGTTTGTCAGGCAGTAGTTAAATATATGAGTTAGTATTGGCAGAACACCTCCCAAGACATCCTTAATCAATGATATAAGAATGTCATCACTACCTGTGGCATTGGACGCAATAGAGTATATCACACCTTTAACTTCATTCGAGCTGACATTTCTAAAAGAGAATTGCTCAAAAACAGACTGCTGTTGTAACAAGGGTACCGGTAGTGAACTTTTAGGGAAGGAGGTAGCGGTAGAGGCTACTTTTGGCCGTGCGAAGTGATCATTTAGAGCCTCTAGCGATATGCTTGGTACATGTTGTTCAACTGTCTTACCTATCCCTAACGCACGTAATTTACTCCATTTTTGTCTAGGGCTGTTGGTTTTCATCAGTTCCTGAAAGTATTTATATTTAGAATTTCTAATTAGCTGCTTGGTTCTGTTTCTCAGAATTCTATATCTCTCAAAATCAACTGCATCATGTGTCAGTCTGTATTGTCTGTATAGTTTGTCACGACTGGCCATAGCAGATCTTACCTCAGCCGTTAGCCACGCAGATGAAGAGCGGGTAATTCTTACCCGTTTCTTTGGTGCATGTTTGTCAAATATTTCTAGTACGATTAAATTGAATGTATTTACTTTAGAGTTTATGTTCTGAGAATTACGTATATTATCCCAAGGCAAGTTATATGCATCATAGCGTAGTTTATTCTGGTCAATATGTCGTAAGTCTCGTATTGTAATGTAGCGTGGTTTATACTTAGGTATTCGTATAGAATAACATATGTACAATAGATCATGTGAAGAGATGCCAGGAGCAGGGATCTGTCCGTGTTTAATTACTTTCTGAGGTTGGTTTGTCACAAGAAGATCAATTAAGGTATGGCTCGTATGGTCAGAGTAATGAACATGATTAGTAGCGTTCAGGGGTAAAACCGTCATGTTTGTGGCGAGAAATAAATTCAGTAGGCTGTTAACTTCACCAGTCTGCTTTAAAAGGTCAGTGTTAAAATCACCCATGATTATAATGTCATCGTATGCCGAGGCAAGACCTGCTAATGTATCTTCAAAATCAGCAGTCTGTCTTATTTTAGGTGGCTTGTATACAATCCCTATTAATATCTTTTTATGGCAGTCTAATTCTACAAACATAAATTCTGGTCGCAGTATAAGTGTTGGGTCAGAAGTGGAAATTATCTTACATTTTAGGTCGTTTCTGTAATAAAGTAGAAGCCCGCCACCTATTTTGTCAATACGGTCATGGCGTAATATAGAGTATCCATCAAGGTTAGCTGCAGATGACGGCAAGTCTTTACGCATCCAACTTTCACTGATTCCAATAATATGTACATTGTTTACTTCAAAAATAGCCTCTACCTCCTCCAGATGTGCTAATAATGACTGACCATTTAGGTGACAACAGTGTAACGACCGCGGGTGGCTCTTAAGCTGCTCTTGCAACACAAACTATTCTAGTAAATAAGCCAAGGAAACTTGTCTGTGTGGATCTATTTGGTCCTTTAGTGAAAACCCGATACAGGTATCAATTTACACTTGTCGTTATGGACGCTTTCAGCAAATATGTCAAGCAGTACCCTTTGAGCGAGGCTACGGGCAAGGGTTGTGTCCAGAAAATTAAAGAAAAATATATTCCTGAATTTGGTACCCCAAGTAGTATACTTTCCGACCACGGTAGTCTATTTACAGCTAAAATTTGGACTACAAAACTGATAGCATTGGGAATTAAACCTATTTATTCATATATTAGGTATCCACAGGAAAATTTAGTGGAGAGAGTGATGAAGGAGATAGGGAGAATTTTTAGAGCTTACGTTCATGACAAGCATAATTTCTGGTATGCAAGATTAGCTGATGTTGAAAGACGGTTGAATACAACTGTTCACGAGTCCATGGGATTTTCACCGTATGAGATTTGTTACGGCAGAAAACCTTCAGATGAAATAGCTAAGATGCTAGGATTAGATGAGGGAGAGGGTATATCTCATGAATTAGTACTCCAGTTGGCTAGGACGAATTTATAGAAGGCAGGAGCTAGGAGGATTAATCGACAAAAGAAAAGTATTCCTGATGAATTCAGAGTAGGTGATAAAGTTTTGCTCAAGAATACATTTCCGTCTTCCGCTGAAGATGAACTGATATCTAAATTTTTCTTGCTCCATTATGGTCCGTTCTCAATTGAGAAACGTGTTGGTGAATGTGCATATTCTTTAATGAAATCAGATGGCACTATATTGGGTACATATAATATTTATAATTTGAGGAAATATAGATCGTAGCTCCGCTACATTACATGTTCTATAATGGTACTTTGCCGAGCATACTTTGTCATAGATAAACTGTTATATAATGATTACATTATGCTGATAGACTGAGAAGATATAATTTGGGCGTATTGAATCTTGTTCCTGAAATTAGTAATGGATATCAAGGATACAGCTACGTATATAAATGGGTGGAACAGGATATATGGATACAATACATTGGTCTATATTGAAGACTTTGTCAACAGCTATACATACCGCTTCTTGGAGATGTATCATAATAGATATTGTATATTCTATGATAATCAAGAAAAGGCTTCGGTTGCAGTTGTTGGAGTCTTGGAGTTTCTTCGTATCATTTGATCGTGTGTTTCGACTACACCGTATTCTACCAAGGAGGTAATGAGACTTTCTTGGGTGTTACGGGACTAGGTGTTATGGCTATGCAGAAAGGTGACTTCAGAAGAGGCCGCTTAAGAGATGATTTGGATGGTGGATTCCAAGGATATTATTGGGAATGACTAATATGAATAAAGTGATATAGTGATTATGTTTAGGTTGTGTATATATGCTGTTATGTTTTGGATGAGGAGTGTCCTAGTATTAGTTTCTGTATTGTAGGGTTTCCCTTATTTATATTTCCTTCAAACATATGGGGGCGTTCTGTGACAGATCATAGATATGCACAGACTCCCCTCATTACTGTTTATTGTTATATATGTGGGAATCTGAAAATAATGAACGTTTTTGGGTTTCCCGCCAGCCTCGACACTGCCCGGTGGCACCGTGTAGAGGAGTCAAGTGGAAGTCACGAGAAACTAAGACGATCAGTTAGAGTTTTGTGTCGAGTCATGTCACGTCAAGTTATATTAAATCTCATCGTATGTAATCTTACGTTTAAATGCAGTTTTTATACTTAAAACTACTTCAAGACGTATTCGGTTTATTCGCTTGCCAAAATCCCTTCCCATATATATATAGTTATAGTTTATGTTTGTTCAATCTGAAAGTGCACAGATATATAGCTTTGAAATAGTACCTAGGCTGTAGCCTAATGGCCTTGTGTCATATGTTGTGAAACTGACTAGAAGTGACACGGCAGAATGTCGAACTTATGATTGGTTTGAATCGTATATGGATTAAGGTGGCGGTGAGATGAGATATAGATACTCTGGTTAATGTATGGTTAGTTGATTGTTTGGCATCGAATAGATGCATTCTGATATAATATACAACTAGCTGCTACAAGTATTTGTGAATAGAATTGTATACTAGAAAGGATTCACATTCTGTGTTTACGGAGAAGTTTCCGTAAATTGGATTCTTATAAAAGGAACCAGCGTAAGCGTATTGGAAGAAAATAAAGAACACCTATAGGAATATTATGCCCCAAAGACCAAGTAAGACAAGGTTAGCTATGATATAAAAGTAATGTACGGCGCTTTCCGATCAGTAAACATAGTCCAATTCATGAAGTATTATAAAGTTATGTTGCAATTAGAAAGTGATGAGTTTATTTTAATAATTACCTTTGAGACATCTGATTAATAGGAAAGGGGGGAAGAGCGAATTGCCATAAGCAAGCTCATTGTCCTGCTGCCCGGGAATACAGTCTTGTGTGTTTTACTTTTTTCTGATTATAGTGATGAATGGCGCCCAACAGAGTTTATTTAAGGGTATGAGCAATTATAATAGAGTACCACGCTCCAGACAAAGGCCTTCAAAAAATAACTTCCTATTACCTAAATCTATATTCAATGTCAATAGATTCCTTTTCTATAGAAATGCTTTCCTTGACTGAGCTACACAAGTATCCTAATCGACTCTGGTATAAAGTCTTGTTTAGCAAACTTAGTCGCTCAGTAGGTCTAGGCATTTGTTGTATATAACCCAAAATAGCCAACACTTTTCTAAAACCCTACTCACTGGTCAATAACAACCATAGTCGCCAAAGTGTTTCGTTGGTAGCTAACTCATGTCTGGACAGTCAATTCTTATTGCAAGGCCTGTCAAGACCTAAAAATTCATCTTAACATATAGTTTAATCACCTTTCTATCTACATACCAGTGTCTAATAAATAGTCAATATTATTTTGGTCTTTACCTAAAATCTAAAAACCAATATCTAAATTCCAAAACTAAAATCTAAAAAAATATATAGTATAGAAAACATAATTTCAAATAATACAAATCCTTATATGTCTTTCTTTAATAATTAGTTACCAAACATTTTCAGTTAATGACATTATGGTTTGATCTTTTTGCAAAACCTAAAATCAAAATAACATAACATATAAATTATTAAATCTAATATGTAGAATTTAAAACCTAAAATCTAAAAATAAATAATTTTTAGTAGAGGAAATATAATTCCAATTAATACAAATCATTTTATGTCTTTCTTTAATAATTAGTTATCAAAAATTTTAAGTCATGACATTATGACTTGCTCTTTTTGCAAAATCGAAATTCTGAAATCAAACATCTAAAATGTAAATTCTAAAATCTAAAGTCTAAAATCACAAAAAAATCTTTTATGCATTAACTCTATATCAAACCCAATCCATATTTGTATTTGTAATCCAAGTAATAATAAAAAAAAACAAATGTAATCGGTTTTTAACATTATCTCTGCATTTTTATATGTTTATGACATGCGTATTAACCTAAAATCGAACCCTGGTGTACCTTACTGAAAAGGCTAACAGCTTAACTACTGCGCCACCATGCCCCTGTTTCTTAGTTTGATTCGTTCTAGGCCTCGGAGCTGGAAATCAAGTTAAGACCACCAGTGAAAGAGCCAAGAATGCTTGCCACTGCAGCACAAAACGGTAAGCTGGTAACATTAGACGACCGGAAATGATTGTATTTCTGTTAGCGATGCCTTTCTGTCATCTGCCTACTGTCTGAACACTGACTCAAGACAGTTTAGTTTAGTTTGTTGTCAGTGTGTGTATAGATTATTAGCCTCAAGTACTTACAGCTTGTTGTGCGTAGCGACCATCTTGCCTAGTAACCCCTCAGCAAGTTTTTAACAGTCAACACATAAAAAAACACCATGGGATAGTTGTATGTGGTTCATGTACTTGCGTGTGTGCATTAGCACTATGCGCTAGCTTTACCTTACCTTCTAAAGGTAGAGCGTTATCCCTTTCCTTTGGACATCGCCTATGACAGCATCCACCCACAAGGTTTACACTTAGACCCATGGCATGTTTTCGATTAGGTTTGGTTCTTGGCTCTTAATTCTTGCATCGATTAACCAGATTTTGTATACACTGTTTGTCATTTATTAACCCATGCCTGCAACCTATACTCCCTCTTACTACAGTCTGGTTTGAAAACAAGTTCCAATGGCTAAAGACGTGTCAGTCTCCATACATGTAGCCTACAATACTTCTTTCTCTACCTAACTAGGTTTCATCACTCACCATAAACATCTAACATTATGGGTTTGCAATAATTTGGGGGACACAAAAGTCCATGATATTGTCGTTTTAGGTCTTTTGGAAAAAATCATAAACAATAAAAAAGGGCGTTATGTCAAGTCCTAGGATACCTCATGTGTCCAAATTCCATTGTTAGTTTATAAAATCTCAGGTCAATGACCTAGCAGTTTTGGGATATTTGAGTCAATGTTTGTACCATAGCAAAGAGAATGTCATGTCAAGTCCTAGGACACCTCATGTCTCCAAATCTGATTATTAGTTTATAAAATCTCAGGTCAATGATCTAGCAGTTTTGGGTTGTTTTTGTTCAATCAGTCTGCCATAAGAAAGATCGGAAAACAAACACTCTAATGACGTACAGCTGACCTGTTGAAATATCCATTGTTTTGGAGGGTCATGGCTAACGTGGCCGGTAACAGGCTCGTTTAAACACATGCACATAGCCCCCCAGCCCCTCCGTTCCTCTCTCCGTCACCACAGCTGTTAACACACCGCACTTGTCCAACAATTGGCTGTGGCAATGAAAGGGGGAGGAGTTGTAGTCGCTTACTCCATTATCTCTCTGACACGGTTGCCAGATTGTTTGACCTTGATCTGCCCTATTATCGCAAGCTAGCGGCGTTGCCAAGTGTCGTCCACACATTCCTGAGATAGCGTTATCAAGTGTTGAACGTGGGAACTGGGCTCGGCTCAGCTAGCTAGCACAGCAGGTTTGTTTTTTTCAGCCTTCAAGCTATAAAACAATTGGGGGATTGCTAGCAGGCTACCAGCTACAAGTGTTAAATCATACATTTCATTTAACCAAAGCTTGCGTTCATCCTAAATCTCTCTCATCACAGAATTATCTTTGCATTAACGCTATTGTCTTGCCTTCATACAAATTGCTTGGTCGATCAAACGTTATAGCTTCATATCATACAACTGTCCGCTGGCCTATGAGCATGCATGAATGCCACAGAGCCGTGACACTACATCGACTAGCACGTTAAAGATCCCCTTCAGGGGTAAAAAAAACTCCTAGCACGCTTGACACATTTTGGAATATTAGCCTCCATCCGTTGGTCATAGGATATATCGGAAAACCAACCGTCATAAACCGCCCTACTGTCCTGCCAAAATATCCATTGTTCTATTGGGATACCACCACCGTGGCCAGCAACAGGCTCGTTGAAAAACACAACAGCGGTACCGTCTCACTGTCTACGACCACGTTTCATGAAAATTTTAAAACAGGTAAATATTTGTTTTCTAAATATATGGCGTTAGGCCCTTTGTGAATTATTTTATGCAAAAAATAACTACCACAATCGAAAGGGTATGTCTCCCCGAGTCCTACGAGTCCTCGCACACGTCCCTAGCAGCATTAGTTCGCGAGATATTAAAAATGTGCAGTTAGGCCCTTTTGGCAAAAATCAAAATAAATTCACAAACGGGGCGTCATTCCAAGACAACGACGACTCATACAAGTCTATAGCCTTATTGATTCGCAATATATTAACAAAAGTGTAGTTAGGCCCTTTTGATAAAAATCAAAAATACATTCGAAAACCCCAAGTCCAACGAGGCATTATAATAACAAAAGTGTAGTAAGGCCCTTTTGACAAAAATCAAAATACATCCAAAACGGGGCGTCATCCGAAGTCCAACGACCCCTTATACAAGTCCGTAGACGTATTGGTTCGCAAGATATTAACAAAAGTGCAGTTAGGCCCTTTTCACAAAAAACAAAAACACATTCAAAAACGGGGCGTCATCCGAAGTCCAACGACCCCTCATACAAGTCTATAGCCTTATTGGTTCACAAGACATTAAAAAGCACATGACCTATTAGTTTTCGATCTTTTGGTTAAATTAAAAAAACTCTCATCCATAAATCATTATTCAAAAATCCCGCCCTCTTATAAAATCCTCAAGTGCGCATGAGTAAAAACAAAAAACAAAAATGTTCATTCATAGCGACATCCAGCTGTATTCATCGGCTTTATGTGGAACAACGTTTAATAGCATACTGGTATGGGGCCTCATGTCTGTCGCATTTGGAAAACGACTTTTACTAAAAAAATAATTACAATTTCACCCTCTACTAGGGTAGGTTTTACTTTGGGGTCAAAATATGTTGTCCATGGGAAAAGTGGTATCAGCTCGAGTAATTTGACACCTTGTACACGTCTCTAGCGTTATTGGTTCGGAGGATATCAGGTTAGAGGCCTATACGAGGTATGTTGGGAAGTTGTGAGTTAGAACCCCCACTGCTCCCCTACTGTGCTACGATAGATTTCAGCGAAAAGTATTTATTTCAGCCGTGTAAGGCTAGTGCATCATTATTTTGCAAGTATGAATTTATTTGTGTGAATTTGACATATTTTTCACCAGACCACGAGGGCCGTCTGATGTCAGAGAGGAAATATTAAGGCTACAGCTCGTTTAATAGCCTAGTGAATACAGCGAGTAAAACTAACTATGGAAATGCAACGCAACCCACGTGTGTAATTGTGATAACGCAGATTTTTAGTGTTCTAACCAGGTGTAGAATCTGTGAGGGATACCACGTGTATCACAAAGCCTGAGGCAGGTAAAGCAGAGCTATTCTTCAAACACCTGCAAAATTAAAGCCAGTGATAGCATTTGTACTATGTAATTTAATCATAAAAGCAGTGATATTAATTGCCATGATGCAGTTTGAAACACGCCACGAGATCACCATATGTCAACGTCACCGTAAGAACGTCCAGATGGAGTAACTCGTTATGATGAGGGAGGAACCAAGGAAATAAACCCGACCACCATGGGAATGTTTAACCAGGACCCTGAGGAACAAGCCGCGTACGAAGTGAAGGAGCTAGAGGACAGGCTTGAAAAATTGGCCTTATCCTTGAAGGCAGACGCATCTTACCCCTTCCAACGGGATGTTTGGAAGGTGAACAACATGAAACCGTAATCATGAGTCCTGTACCATCATCATGTACAAGGTTTGTCCAGGTGGAAGTAATTTTGAAGTATTTTAGCCGATACTATGATATTTGACCACTCAGGCAGGATTGGTGTATATTTTTCTTCTTGGCACTGGGACAATCTTTAGTTAGAGAGCGAACCCGTGTTCTATACGGCAGGTGCGCATTTCATTAGTATATTTTTTTTTCAGTGTAATTATAAGCCAGCCAAGTGAAGGCTGTATTTTATGTCATGTATACGACATCGTCAAACAGAAGATGTAGACTTCTGATATTTAGGGAACGCCCCATAATCTAGGCCCTTCTTTTCAGTTAAAATACCATCATTAGCGTATCATTTCTCAGCCTACAGATGCTGAAGCATTTGTTATGTACTCTTTATTTGACATTTTTGTGAGTACTATTTACCACGAGAAGTTCCATGACGAGGAACGAACCCATCTACAGTAAGATTGGTGGGAAAATCTACGTCGTATGATTTTAAACATCGTAGGCGAAGATAGATGTTGTTATTTGTTTATGAATGTGCCAAGCCATGCACATAAACCCACGAGTTCAAAGAATACGATGAGCGACATCTCTCTCACGTCAATGCAGTTAGACTGCAGAAGTGTACAGTCTTTATTTTACTCTTCTTTGGAATTATTGAAACGTTATATGATATGAAAGGGTGAAACACGATAAGAAACACTATTAGGGAAGTGATAATATATTTGAATGATATCTGCAGAGCACACCAGGACATTATTTAGTGTCTGTGACAGATAAAAATGAACAGTTTTTGTAACACAATTTGTACGAAGGCAAGTCGTACGCCATGATATGTAAAGCTTGTTTAACACGCGATAGCTAGTGGTAGGAACCTGTTACTACCCAGAATTCAAAGCGAGACGACTACATTGACTTGTTACTAATGCTAATTTACGTCACAATCATAGGAATTTGAAGGTCAGAGTCAATGATATAGCCATGCTTTGGGGACAGCTACGTGGGCTGTGAAACACCTGTTATTTGTTTACCATTTTTGAGAGTGAGGGCGCATTCGCTAACACGAATTCCTTAAATGTTTGAGCTGATAAAAAGGAATCATCTAGCTTGTTATAAAAAGGTATAAACCATATGTTAATCGACCCATTTTTTGTATAAAGTCACGCTAGCCAATGTTATTGTTGTGTCTGAGAACACATTATGATATTTAGGCAGGACGGCTTAATGTTCAGCTTATTGCTGGTTTATTCCGGCGTCTATTTGAGCTGCGGCCAAGGCGACCGATGATATTTGCGTGCAGTTGGTGTAAGACGCGCTAACCTGTGCTATTGTTGACTTATAGGACTGAATCTCAAGTGAGATCACATGCTGCCGACGGCTGGTGTCCTAAACTGAACTATCTAATACAGTATTTAAACCTTCTGATAAATCAAAAGCATAATTATCCTAAACCAACGGATTGATTAATTAAATAATAACAGTCATTAAATTTTGCAACCATTTGCTTGTTGTTGATTGACACCGTGATTTCGCATTCCTGAAGGAGATGACTTCAAAATGAGCTAACACTTTTTTTTCGACGATATGAATCTTTCGGGACTAGTAAGTTAGTTCGTAATTTATGGCCCGCGTGATTCAAAGCTTGTAAGTCGCAGTGATGATAGGGCATTGCCACCCTAATTTACATGCATGAGATGACGACTGGGTACAAAGAGTATCTCAGTTCGAGAAGGCAGGCTAGTACTAAGTGTTCATTGATTATTTCCAAGTGTATTCACCTTATTGTACCCTGTTTAGATGTAAGAGTGTTATGCAATGTTTTTTTGATAGGTAGTGGTCAATCTATCCTTCGATTTGGTAATAAGCATTTGATTACGACGCGTCTCGTCGCAATACTTTCCTTCACACAGGATTTATACAAATGTTAGATGTAATAGTAACTGTGGACGTGGTACCATCCTAATCTAGAGCTTGGTTTGCTTGATGTTAAATGTAACTTGTACCGAGTCATTTGTTGTAACTTTGCTCCGCGTTAATTCTCTAAGTACCACGCGCCTAGCTAAGTTGTTGCTTTGTTTCTTGTAACTAGGACTTCGCGAGGGTACTTAACGTCATTGTAGGAACCGACTCAATATTGTACTTAGATCAGCGGATTAGCCGATTTCGACCCTCGGAAGTAGTTTAGGGCTCTTTTTGGAATACATCATTCACGAATCATTACTTAAGACTGGTTCTCTTTACTGTTAGGTTTGTATTTAAGGATGTGTTTGTTTGGGCGTGTATGACATGTTTCCGTACACAAATGACCCAGATCCCCTGGATCACGCCTCTCGTGCTATGCAAGCCCTTAAAGAAATGCACCCGATCCTCTCAGGTTGTGGGTTCGAAGGACGGGGTCATTCGAAGTACCATTTCTTTCGGAGGATGGTACCCGGATAACCTCCTCTGACGGGCTCAACACTAACACAGATGTTGTATCCCTATAGAGGGATACACCCCCGGAATACACTTTCACCCCATAGTTGCACATGATTAAACACTTTCCCCAAATGCAATAAAAGATACAATTTAACACACCTCAGTAAACTCTAATAACCTCATACATGACCCCTATCGAACCTTCTTGAACTCACACGACCCCCAGTCCAGTAGCTGTTAGCTCGCAATGTGCCAATTACGCACACCTTGCATTACCACATTTATAAAAGGAAGACACTGAACTCACTCTACGTCTGTGTCTAGGGGAAGTGCTGCCATTCAACACCACGACGTCTGCCGTCTAGGGGTAAATGTAACTGCGAGGGTCATTTCCTTTTACATCCACACACCATTTTACACTCTACCCTTTTTGTACATTGTTATTGCCTTGTTAAAACGCTCAGACCAGTAACACTACAGCCTCGTCTATGATCATTGCACCTCTCTAAAGAATTAATTATTAAACATTGCTATTAAATTTATTTGGTCTTATATTTGTTTGCAGGATAATCCCCTATCCTCCCACACGACCCTTTGAGGCCCTGTATTGTTTAATTGTTTTAAAAGCGTTAGACAAACTGCTCAGCTGACGACACGCCATAGTGCTGCAGTCAGCAAGTTTACTCATAACAGTTACTTGAACACGCTGCCCGCACGAGTTGAGGCTCCGTCATTTAGTCACAGGTTATCAATTAATCCAACAACCCCTTTAATAATACGCCACCCCCGAGCTCACCAGTCACCCCCCGAACACTCGGTAGCCTTTCCTCAAGCTCATCTAAGCTTAGTAGGCGCTCTCTTTACCCCACCTCACACACATCACATACTCAAATGTCCCCTATCCACATAACACACTGACCATCCCCTAATACATTGTAGAAACCCTTCCAGGCCCATACAATTGGTGGAGGGCGCAGGGTACCACGTTGTTGAAGGACTACAAACAACGTAGTTCTGTGGTTAGATCCCGAAGCACCCCTATCAACAAGCAAACGCCAAGCCCAAAATTAGGAATACATTTTTCTGAGTAGACAATCGCGGGTACATAAAAGGCAAGCGAATGAGCAAGAGCAAGGTATAGGAATTTTTTCCTCCCCTTGAATACATTACAGGGACAGGTTAGAAACATTTATGCCATATACCCAGGGTAAGATTAGACGCATGGTTAGGGATCTAGCCCATCACCTTGCCGCTAGAAGCAAACCTCTGCGCCGTAAAATCCGTATTGTCAACGCCGACCTCATAAACACACAACGCAGGTCGATTACTTGCCGAACTTGAAGCTGGAGCTTTTGAGCTCAGATTAAAATACCCTGACGCAATAGCACACGCACCTCCCCTCACTAGGGCGCAGGCACAGAACGCTCAACTATCATCCTCTGATAAACACACTAGCGAGTAACTAACTCCCACATTACCCCATAGCGTACTACAGCAAATAATCGATACGCAGCAGGCATATAATAGCCTGTACACACTCATACAACAGTTAGAAGAGACTGCGCGCGACGCAGAAATTACAGCGCTAATTACAGACATTAAGGCCGCAACTGAAACGCTAGAGCAAACTATCAATAAAGCACTTTCCACAGTACAAGCAGCGCAAATTGACCACAATTTATCCCTAGATATTATTGGGGAAACTGAGACATTTGACCCACAGTACGCAATAAAATCTACACCAAATGAACCGTGTATCACTCAGGATAGGCGTACATATTTCACACGATCGGAAACCAAAAATCTATCACACACTTACGAAGGATCAAACGCTTCATCGCACAACAATAGTCAACGTAGCCCATTAAGCAGCCACGAAGTATCTTACGCAGAAAACATGGCCATGCAAGCCAAGTACCCCATGATCCAGCCTGCAAAGTATTCAGGGGATAAGCAAGATCCCGAGGAATACCTCAAGGCGTTCAACAGAACGGCAAAAATTAACGTAGTTCGAACTCAATGAGGCCACTTTGACTGACGCCACATGGGAAGAACTCTACGCATCCCTGATACACGAGTTTAAACTCACGCCTGATGAGGTCGACTTGTACGATTGCATCAGGGAACGAACCCAAGGCCCAGCGGAAAGTGCACAAGCATATATCAATGCTAAACTCTTGATGTGCGATAAATATAATAGAGCAATGCCAGATAGACAGAAAATTCGCCTCATCATGCAAGGCCTTAAGCCATCACTAGTGGATAAGTTGTGCACTATGCGAAGCCAGACGGTGCAGGACCTGCAGCAGAATATTAAATTCATAGAGGCAGGTAACAAAATAACTCAGAAGGCGGTTGATCAACACTTCCGAACAGATAACACTGATCTGCATCAGCAAATACAGGATCTCACACAGCTAATGCAGGAGATGCAAATCACTGCCATTCACACTCACACAGGAGGAAGAGCACAGAGGGATGATCAAGATGGCCGGTGGCGGTCACAGTATAGTGACAGGCAAGAAGGTTATAGGGACAACTACAATCACAAACAGCGTAGGCAAAACAACCCTACTTGGCACAACTCACCCCCACAGAGACAAGCGTATTATCACTCACAATGCAGGAAGGATATGCCTCGGCGGGACGGTCCACACCCACCTAGGCACACACACCGCCCCGCGCAATACAGGGAGGACATAAATCCACGGGACAGCCCACCCCCATGTCGCTCAGTGTACCGCCCCCCACAATAAAGGGAAGATATACTTCGGCGGGATAGCTCACCTCCACTTAGACAGGCTTACGACTCCCCAAGGTATGGACGATACGAGTCCCACTGTGGCAATTCACCCCCCAAGAAACCAGTCATGTACCCTCAACATCGCAGGCAGAATAGTTCGCCACAGCATAATCGGAATGGCCCTAGCTACGGCCGACCAACCCCTCCTCGCGCACATAATGCCCGTATACAACAGAGGCAGGGATCGGAGCAATACCCGACCGATGAATGTACACAGGGATGCAGACAGTACGCACCCCAACAGGATAGAAGGGTCTTGCTACCTACACCCGCATCCAAACCCCAGACCAACAATTGGCGGAGCAATGTGCCCAGGGGGAAATCACGGTATATAGAAATGCGGGGAAATACATATAAAAAACTACTAGGGAGGGAAGGGGAACCGACAGTAAAATCGGTTGAAACCCCTTCCCCACAATTATCACAACACAACGAGCTACCCCAAAGAGAGACCCCCCCTTATTCCAGCACAGGAAAATACACGAAACTATAATCCGCTCCCGCAAAAAGACACTCACAAATGCCCCGTTTAACTGAAGTCACCCCTCACCCCCACGCGCGGGAACACGCTTGAAAAAACTTTACCCCGATCAGATCTACAGCCACACACGGTCCAAGGGGACGGATACTGCTTATTTAGGGCAGTTAGCTTCTTAACACATAAGGGAGGGGACAAGCACAAGAAGCTGCGAACGGAAACAGTTATGCACATTAAGTCCCATTGGGACGAATACCAGTACTTTGTCGCGGACGGGAACGATAAACTATTCCCTAACAAATACGCCTACGGGGAATATATGCACACCGATGGGGTATATGCGGGCGCGACCAAAGTCACCACATTATCCAAGGTGATAAAATGTAACATACATGTTTACACGGTGGATGAAATGAGCCCCAGACTCTCAACGACAGGATTTCATAAGAACATCCATTTGTTATTTACGGGAAGTCCCAATTCAGGACATTACAGCCCTCTCACACCCAAAGCGAAACACAAAATCGAACCTACTGCCCCCCCCCCAGGGTGGGAAAGTGACTATTGCTTGCAAACAGGAACCGGAAGTCGAACACACATCCACCAGGAACAATGGCACACCTTCTACATTGATGCCACGCGCAGGAATCGAACTCACGCTAGCCCAGCAGGTGAGTGCAAGCGCGGCAGCCACTAAACCGAGCGGAGGCAAGCCGATACCTCGCGAAGACACCAAAACAGTTAACAGAGTGTTACAGAACAAGAGAACAAATTTTACAACGACACGAGGGACAGGAGACGAACCCATGCCCTCCGGAAACGGAAAAGGAATTAGCGCGCATACACAGAAGCAGAGATTAGAACTCACACCCGCCCGAAAGAATAAAATCACTAGGACACTAAGGCGGAGGCTAGGAATCGAACTCTTGAAATGTAGAAATAATAGGGAAGGTGTTCCATTAGAACGGACGTTGAAACGAGGGTATAGCGAGCTGCAGGTCGGCATTTTGCAAGGCGAGCCATAGGCACGGGTTAAGGAAGTGGCTGACGTAGCCAAGCGTATCAAACGCAATGAACGACCGTCAGCTAAGCAGCGCATCGACACAAATCCTCGGCAGGATGCATGCACAGCAATAAGACCCAATATAAACATGAATAGACTCAATTCACAGCCCCAGGGACCTGCAGTAACAATGACATACGCTCTCAACAATACACAGATCACACAAGCGGGGAATATTATTGCGGCTATAACAATACCCGCTACTATAAATGGTCACCGAGTACACATGTTACTTGATATCGGGGCGGCCATATGCTGTGTAAGCAATAAATATATCACCGACGCATAAATATACAGGGTGGGTAACAGCACTGGGCTTATAGCAGCCAATTCACAAAGTCTCACAAACTTAGGAATAGCAGACATATGGATCCAAATAGGCGAATTTAGGGTAAGCCACCCCATGTTTGTAATACAAGACATCATTGCCAGGCATAATAGGTACGGATTTCCTCGCAAAATTTGACGCGAACATAAGTTTCGCCAACAATGAAATACGCCTAGTAAATGGAGACCATGTGACTACTCATTCGGTAACACCCACTAGAAACACAGACAGTATGCGAGCGCAGCGAGACACACACGAGCACCAGGTCTCCCAGTTGGCCACAATACATCCACAAACCAGCACAGACGCCAGCATGGCAACAGGCGAAGACACTTCTACACAAGAATTGACACCGAGCAGAATAGGAGGCTTACAGACCTGTTAGAGGAATATAGCGACATATTTGCCTACTCACTAGCGGATCTCGAGGTAACGGATCTAATAGAGCATCACGTGGACTTAACTAGCGGTAAACCGGTACACCTCCCTATAAAGTTAGCACAAGGGAAAGACAAGCTATTGACAGCCAAATTCAGGAGATGTTACACGCTAATATCATCGCACCCGTTATATCGAACTATAGTGCTCCAGTGATCCTTACTAAAAATAAGGATGGTTCGCATCGATTTTGTACAGATTATTGGCGACTGAACAGATTAAGTAAAAGCGACAATTACCCGCTTCCACGTACAGACACCTATCTCGAAACGCTCAATGGTGCTAAGTAATTCACCACCGTCGACTGTCATTCTGGATTTTATACGATACCCGTCTATGAGCCTGGCAGGCACAAACTCGCATTTGTTACAGAACTGTCTATACACCTATTTGATGTTGACCATGGGATTGAAGAATGCTAGCCAGACATTTCAGAAGCTGGTAGATAAAGCATTTGCGGGGCTTAAATACCGATCAGTACTTACATACATTGACGATATTATGATATTCTCTCAGATATTTGATGAACATATCAAACACTTACAGGAGGCTTTTAACAGAATTAGATACACGAAACTAAAATTAAAGCCAACCAAATGTCAGTTCGCACAACAGAAGGAACATGTTCTAGGACATATTGTCAGCAAAGAGGGCATTATAGCCGACCCAGCATAAACCGCTCCCATAACCGATATTCCAATGCCAGTGAACGTTAAGCAGCTTAGAAGTTTCATGGGACTTGCAAGCTATTATCGTCGATTAATACTTCGTTTTGCACACATTGCCAGTCCATTAACGGACCTAACACACGAGAAAACACCATTCGTTGCAACAGAACAACATAGGGAAATTTTGAGACCCTCAAAAACTTATTAATCACACCGCCACTCCTTCACCACTTCCAGGACGATAAACCCACGTTTGTGCATGTAGACGCAAGTCAATTCGGAATAGGCGCCGCACTATTACAGGATGATGATAATAAACAAAAACAAACGTTAGCTTACGCGAGCAGAAAACTGACACCGGCTGAAAGTAGATACTCTGCCACTGAACGGGAAATGTTAGCATTTTCCTGGGCCGTAAATTATTTCAGGACATACTCATACGGCATACACTTTTCGGTAGTTACAGACCACGTGAATCTCCTTCTTAGGGGCAAATTCAAGAACTCCAATTCCCGGCTTAACCGATTCATTTTCAGGCTGTACGATTACACATTCGATGTTAAACATAAGAAAGGTATTACCCATCTCGACATGGACGGGCTATCCAGATTGCCAGTACTCGAACCCCCTGACGAGAATATGGACCACGAATGGGATACATTGCCAACGTATGCTATTACACAAGTAGGCATGATACAGGAGCAAGTAGATGATCCATTCCTAGGGCAACTAAGGATAGCATTAGAAAACCTAGTTAAGGTCGATATTAAATTTGCGCGATTATCTACAGGAATTTTCATAGATAATACCCATATACTACGATGCAAGCCAACAGCCACACATGACGTTGCGCCGATTGCACTTCCAACAACACTTAAAAATCATATTATGACAGAATATCATAATCCACCTATCAATGGTGCACACTTAGGCGTATATAAAACATATCAGAGGGTCAGGACAAAGTATTAGTGGGAAAATATTAAGAAGGACATAGAGGAGTATATAAACCATGTCACACTTGTCAAAGATACAAAAATATACTCGGTAAACCACACGGACTACTCCACCCGGTTCCGGTGGGAGAGCTATTTCATGGGGTCGGAATTGACATTAAGGGACCAATTACCGTATCCGACAGGGGTAACAAATACATACTTGTAGCAACGGAGTATCTCACACGATACATAATCACTAAGGCCGTGCCTAAAGCAACTGCTCAGCAGATTGCGGAATTTCTTCTTGAAATTATCGCCCGGTATGGCATATTCCGCACATTATTATCGGACAGGAGGACAGTGTTTTCACCTCGCGGGTCATAAAACAGCTACTCACACTGCTCAAAATACGGGCGTACACAACAACAAGTTTCAGCCTCCAGACCAATGGTCCGACGGAAGCCATGAACAGAAGTATTGGCGGAGCCTTAGCTAAATTCACCAATAACAGTGGTAATGATTTGGATAATTATCTGCAGGCTGTAACTTTCAGTTATAATACGTCAGTATCGCGAGCTACAAAATACACTCCGCCCTTTTTGCTACATGGATATCATCCGCGAAATCCCATCGACAATATTTTATTGCACAGGATACTCTCCCCAGCAATGCTGAGCGGTTACAACATTTACAGACATCGAGGGTCACAGCGCAACAGAACATCCGGGCGGCACAACAGAAACAAAAACACGCTTATGATTGGAAGCACAAACATCACGAATATAAAGCCGGAGAGTTAGTTATGATTTGGACCCCTACGCGTATAAAGAACTTGTCGGAATTCCTTATTCCGAAATGGACAGGTCCATTCAAGGTACATAGGAAGCTATCAGACCTTAAATATATTGTCAATATACGGCATAACGACAAAATAATAAAAGATACAGTTCACATGCGTCGAATGGAACCCTACCATACACGGGAAACGATTCCTAAACCCCGGGCTCACGAGGCCAAAAAGCGAAAACGCTAGATCACATTACAGCCACACAGTTTCGAAAACATAGTCACATGGACAAAGATACTTGCAATAACACGAGAAGGGAAGACACAGATCAGAATAGCCACCGCAATAACACTAGTTAAGGAAAAAGGGTTCGGAATAGTCACCACAATAACACTGGCCAGGGACAACACAGTTCAGAATAGCCACCACAATTACACTGGTTAGGGAAAATACAGTTCAGAATAGTCACCACAATAACACTGGTTAGGGAAAACACAGTTCAAAATAGGCACTACAACAACACTGTTTATCATACACTCAAGATATATGAATTACAGATACAAGGGTTAAGATACTCAAGTACAGTAGGTGAAATGGACAGATAATACATACATGTGCAGGAAATCCACATAGAATATATTTTCCAACATAAAGTTCCACACTTCTCACCGGCCGATGCATACACTTACAGTATTCACTAGCATTCAGACAAGATGCACACATGTATCCAGAAAGTCAGGGAGCTGACGTTACAAAAACGCACAGATTTCCACGACCACACATCACGTAAAGAATAGGGAGACCAAACTAACCAGCCCATGCGCGACACACTCGCTAATACAGATACATCTTTACACACATTTACATATTTTCCCCTCCTATGGGATCATTTATTTTTTATTAAGTCAGAATGACAAACCTATAGCGACATAGGTCTACACTGTACGGCCAGTTCCTAAATAAGGCGTTATCATTAGCCGTCGATTAGAGAACCCCATTCAAATCTACCAGAATCACCCATATATAGTCATCGAAGCAAGGCTTTGTACTATGAGTGCTTGGCTTGTATTAACCGCATAACTCGCTACAAAGGGAATTCATTATAATCATCTAACGCCAATTTATGAACGCACCGTAACAGACAGCCATATGACGAGCAAATATGATGTAATTTAATAGCACCACATCTCTATGAAGGCCACGAGGCTTCACGAAGACAGATCACATACCACATACACGCTAGATTACATTTTATACAGAATCATTTATTGGCCTCAATAACAAATATAAAATATTAAAAACAAATTAAAATTAACATCAGCAACAACGCCATGGCAGAGATTATTTTTTGTTTTAACAGTAATGCTCGTGTCTACACGTTAGATAATCACGCATGTGTCCATAATAAAACATTAACAATGCCATTTATATGATATTTGGTAACCAATGAATGCGTCTCGATAATGCCCTCGTGGAGCACTGTAAGTGGCATCGTTTGATTCAATAAGAAGCAACAGTGGTACCCACATGTCAACAGTTTTCGCAAAGTGCAGCAATAAATTCCTAATACCAGAAAGGCAAATTGATTCTATTCAAATTACTCGTCACATACTTGCAAACACAGACAGATACACTACTAGAAACATGTTCCCTTCTTACAGATCCCTTCAGTCTCATACACAGACATTTGACAACTAAACAATAGTAATTTTTCCGGTAGCAGCGACATAGTTAACTACATATAAGGGCATAACAATGCGAACATCCACTTGGCTACAATAAGAAACGATCCGTCGAGACTCAGATAAGAGATACCCGGATACAATATCTTTATATACAGGGTGAGGAATACAATTACACAAACTTTCCTTCTTACACAGGTACATACCCACATTTTCCGCCTTACAAAGGAGTTAACATTGGACACTCCAATACACTTTAGCAAGAGAACGAAGGTCACACGTACACATTATATATATTTTCCACAGGTAGGATGGAGAGCACAACTACACAAACATTCCGTCTTACAAAGGTAATGATGTACAAAAACATAATTTTCCGCCATACACAGGAGCTAACAACGGAGACTCCAAATACACACTAGGAAGAGAATGAAGGGCACACCTACACATTATATATATATATTATTGACTGGTATGGAGGATATTCTCAAATAGAAGCCGTTATATACTGTGCCCTTGTGGGGTGCACAAGATTCGAATTCATGATCTTTTAGTTTGGAAAGAAAGTAAACTTTAGAAGTCTTCAGTACAGTTTTAAATTAGCAAGAGGGATATGTGAGATCACCTCTGCGTGACGCATGGACGATGGCACAACAGTTGAGTCAATGCACACAGCTGCATATGAGATCATCGGCCCGCTAGGTCGAAAAATGCTTGCATTGAAGGAGGCAATCGCCGAGGGATTTTTTTTATTGAGAAGAGCGAGAGGGAAGATTCACTGAGAAGTTCTTACTCAGCTAGAAAATGGCAACACTGTTTGGTAGGTGGGACGAGAAGCAATTGCAAATTATTGACATTAGCAAGAAATATGCATTAATCTTAAAGGATTTCACCGGAAATGTTAGTCATCCTGGAAATTGGGAATTGTATGGTTATAAAAGCTTTTAATTATTGAACAGTTTAGAAATGCAAGGTCAGCGCTACCTCATAGGATTTCACCTAACTGGTAGCCTGGAGTGAGGGAAAAAGGACTTGTACGCCCACCTAATACAGGAGATATTTGAATTTTTTATTCAAACTTCTAACAATCTATTTTCGAAATTTTTAGTATCGTTGAGACGTTCAGGTTATGAGCTCCAAGGAGGTAATATTTTCGAGAACGTGCGACGCTTACTTTGGAAAATAATTTTTAGCCGAATCAAATATAAACCCACTGAGCGCAAGGGAAATCATGCAGTCTACGACTACTCCTTGGGGGAGTTGCTGTGTCAATTATCAATCAACGGGAAGTGCTGCTTCACGAAGTCGTAATCATACAGTCTACACCGGAATATGATTGGTCATACCGTATTATTGTACAGCAAATCTTCGTAATTTTGTTAAAAGAAACCATCGTCGTGCTGCGAACAGTCATAATCAATTTTGAACTTTGGAAAAGTACAGTATTACAGGCCAAGAAAAATATTTCCAGCCGACGGAGGCATGTAAAGCCTCAATTTAAAAGAGTAGTGAAACTCTAAACGTTATCCAGAGCGTTAAAGAACCCTATCAGGTTAAAACGTAGGATAATAGCCTAATCTTCCCGTGCTTAGGAGATTAGCACTTAAGTGACGTCAGGTTAAAGACATCAAAAGCAGGACAGTAACTGCCTAGGAAAAGTGTCAAAACTTCATAAATCGTGCCACGAAGATAATACAGTAGTATTCATAAATCAGGTCCATACGTGGACGAAAAAGAAACATTGTTAGAGGACATTGTAACTTTAATAGCGACTTTAGGAACGAACTAAGTAAAGACTTTCTGCAATATATTCATTTGCATTCTGAACGAGTGTAGTATCGTGCAATAAACTAGCCAAGTGCCGATTACTATAGGAAAACCGGAGCAGGATAGGAGTATCCAAACCAGTCAAGCGAATGCTGAGAAAGAGACTTTCAATCGACTCAGTTAGGAGTCAGATCTAGGGGAAATAGATAGTATCTGCACCCTTGGCAATAGGGAGAAAGGAATGTGTCAAAAACGTGTGAAGAAATAAGTGTAACCACAGTGTTATAAAGTGTAATTTTGTATATAATATTTGTCAAGTGTTAATTATAATTTTCCAGCGTTTTGTTTAGTGTTCTAATGTGTTAATAGAAATATGATTTGGATACCTCAAGTAGAGGATATTAGTGTATTTAATATGTTAAAGTTAGGAAAGAATTAGTGTATAACGCGAGTTTTGTGAAGTGTAAAATGGTGGCTTTAAACCCAAAGATGTGGGCTATGAGGCTAATTTATTGGGAGCCTGGAGCCAGCAGCTCGAGGAATAATCATGTTAGTAGAATAATTTGATTATGTGTTGCTTTGGAGGAAAGGATTCAAGCAAACTAATATATGAGAAGGTATTCTCATACAAACATGGATAATGAAAATGAAGTGTATAAAATGAAGCGTACGGGTTTTCTGAACGATAAATTGATCATGAATTAACCAATTAAATATTGTACAATATAAATACTCAGTGGAGTTGTACTCTTTTGAAATCACGTCATATGGCGATGTAACGTAGAAGTAACATACGTCTTAAAAGCAAGAAATAAACATATAAAAGTAATCGTTGTATTATAACAATAAATGTAATAATGTTGGAAGCCGTTGAGGTTCCATGAATAAATAATTATAATGATAATTAATTCATGAAAAATAATGTTCTAATGACTGTAATGTCAAAAGATTGAATTAATATTTATGCCAGGCAAATTTTAAAAGTGCTAATAATGTAATGAGACGGAGATCAATTGAAGTTAAAGCAGTAAATGTCTTACTCGAAATATCACACAAATATAACTGTAACAAAAGCTAGGATAGCTTATTTGACTTTCCCGCTAAATATTGCTGTGATTTCGTGCCAGGTTTTAAATTGATCGCCAGGTGTAGTTGGGCTCGGTTCTATGGAATTGAAGGTGTTTGCAGTGAAGCAAATTTGAATAAGGGTGCTATATTTTTGGTGTACGCGCAGCAGACAGTGCATTATGGCTGCTCAAAGTCACTAATTTAAAGAGGTTTGGAGTTAAAAGGTCCAACTCCTTTGTCGTGTCGGTAAGACCTCCCAAAATGGAATACTACCTAGGGGGCAGACTCATTTTGTGAACCCAGGTTCATCCACGACGAAAGCCCCGTCATTATTGATATATGAATGTTATACCCACCAATGATAATTCCTCGCAATCAATGAAATTCACCTGTGCCAATACGAGCAGAAAACTATGGCCGTGTAATGTAAATGATGAATGGAGCTAGTGTGTGAGTTTTCGAGTTTAGGAAGTGATTCTTATAGAGCCAGTTGGCGAGGGGGAAGGACAGCCCTGTCTGCCTGAGCTGGGAGCCCACCCGATCCCGGCTTATAAATAAGCGTGAAGCACTTTTGATAAGCACTAAAGGAGACCATTAATTGCCTTGTGGTAGGCCTGGGGACAGCCCGCCCTTATGCGGTGTAAGTTATATGTTTTTGAGCCAAGCCGGTCATCAGTACCGCGATCTAAATGTTATCATTTCTTGCCCAGAATCGTTCCGAGACCGTATAAGCTTAAATAAATAGCCATGGACTACTGTAAAAATCCCTTATTGTTAATACAATATAATCACTGCTTATAACCCTCATAAAAGCAACATTCCACACTTTCTAACTGATCTCAAAGTAATTATTAGTTCTTACTCAACGAATCCTGTTATAATACTAGGTGATATGAATATCGATCTATTATTTGGGGACAGATATACTAGTAGTTATATTAACCTAGTCAAATCATACGGTCTAGTCTTATGTAATACAAAATATCCAACTCGTGTAACAAAAACTAGCTCTACTCTAATTGATCATGTATTGGTGAACGACTGTGACAAAATATGTAATGTCTATAATATTGATAATGATTTGAGTGATCACCATTTACTCATCTGTGAAATGAGAAACAAAAAGATAAACAGGAACACAATATGTGATGATAGGCCAATAGAAAAGGATAAAATAAACTACAAAAACTTAATAAATATTTAATAACTCAAGAATTTGTATGCAATGAAACTAACATCAATGACTACTACAATAAATTCTGTGATTTTATTAATAAAGGAATAGAAGCCTGTACTATGAAATATACGAATAAGGAGCCAAGAGCCCCACCAATAAAACCCTGGATCACACAAGATATTTTAGCACTAATACACAGGAAAGATAAGATATATACAAAAACCAAAGTTAAAAATCCATCTGCAGAAATTTTAGAAGAATATAAAATTATTAGCAACCAAGTTACAAAACTTAAGAGAAACCTACAAAGAAACTACTTTGACCAAAAAATTCAAAATGCAAATAATCAGAGGGAAGTGTGGAGTGTTGTTAATGAGATGTTAAATAGGCCAAAGAAGGGGAAAAATTAAATTGTCAAACTTAAAGTCGACGGCACAAATGTCGAAAAAAAAGGAAAATATATGTGATGAAATTAATAAATATTATGTCAATATTGCTAACAGTATATGGGAAAATCAAGGAAACGGTTCTACCTCGGACATTACAAGCTATAAAAAATACTACTAGCACTAAGACAATCTTTATGTTACCTACTGATGCTAATGAAATACAATCAATTATAAACTCCCTAAAACACAAAAACAATATAAGTGAGGACAACACTACTAATGTCATGCTACAATTGTGTCTTGAGGGCCTTACACCATAACATGTCAAAATAATAAATCTTTCACTGATGACAGGTATATTCCCCGATGCCTGTAAAGTCTCTAGGGTGGTCCCGATCTACAAAAAAGGAGACAAAACACACCCATCAAATTACAGACCCATTAATATTATATCTGCCATCAGCAAGGTTCTATAAAGCGTTGTTAAACGAAGACTTATGAATTTCTTCATGAAAAATGATTACTTTGCAAACTGCCAATATGGGTTTATTCCAAATAGAGGAGCTGATAGTGCTATATTTGTAGTAGTAACTGATGTAGAAAAGGCATTAGATGGAAACAAACTAGCTGCTGGTGTACTAATTGACCTTCAAAAAGCCTTCGATCTGGTTAACCATAAGATCCTCGTTAATAAACTAGAATCTGCAGGCATCAGAGGAGTGGCACATGATTGGATCAAGAACTGCCTCACTAACAGAAACAATATGTTGCAATCGATAATGTAAAAGGATCTCAAATGAGAATTGACACAGGAGTACCTCAAGGTTCTGTCTCAGGACCAATTCTTTTCTTGGCCTAAATTAATGATATAGTATTATTAGAATTGAAAGGCAAGCTTAAACTATTGGCAGATGATATTTTTTATACTCTATCTGGGAACATCTGAACAGGAAATTATGCTAAATATTAATTATGATTTCAATATGCTGGTGGATTGGTTGAGAGCACACAAAATGGTTATCAATATCACTAGAACAAAATATTTATTCTTCCATAAACCATCATACAAGATTGAGACCACAAACATAGTCAACATAGCCAACAAAGAAATAGAAAGGGTTAAATCGGCAACATACTTAGGTATCACACTAGATAGTACACTAACCTGGGAAAAAATCATGTAGAAAATGTAAAACACAAAATCAGCCCTTTAATTGGTATTATTTTCAGATTAAGATATAGCTGTCTTACTAGCCAACAATTGAAAAATATATACTTTGCTCTGATACATTCACATCTAATGTACATGAATTCCATATGGGGATATTGTAAGAAGGAGCTGATAAAAGAACTTGAGATACTCCAGAAACGGGCTATAAAATCTATCTTTGGATTTCCTTGGCTCACACCCTCAAATGAATTATACTCAAGAACTAAAATTATGCCACTGCCAAAACAAATAGCTATGTCAGCAACAATATTTGTATACAAATTAGAAAACAAATTGATACACACACACATCCATTTTACCCATGCAAATGACATTCATCATTATGCAATAAGAGGAGTAAATCAAATATTCACCAGCCATTCCCAATCCATTAAATTTGGAACTAAAGGAATTATGTCCTCTATAATAAAAGAATACAACTCGCTACCATTAGGCATAAGGGAAAGTTTCTCTATAAAAACATTTAAGAGGAAAACAAAAGACTTCCTATTAAGGAATGAATAGCCCATGTACAATAACCTTAAGCAATGCAATGTATCATACCGAATCATCTCTGTAAAGTTAGTCACTAGCAATGTAATATAAATTAAGCTACTATTAAACTAAACAATAATGTTACCAAAATTATATATATGCCATGCTGTAACTATGTTACTTAATTGTCCCTAACACGAGCTCAGGCTCATTGGGACCTATGTAAATTAATAAATAAATAAATAACAATAAAAATGTTACTCCACAGTAAAAATGGAAATTTTAAGATTGTCTGGGGAGGCTTTCTTAATTTGAATTATTCAGTATTTTTCCTATACTCAAAGGAATGCACGAATTATTTTCCCAACGACACCAAGATTGTAGAATTGTTTGGAGAGGGATGATGATTTTGAAACTCAAGTGAACCTTAAAAAGGTAATTGTTATAAACAAATTAGCACAACTCAAAGTAAAAACTCCAAATGGGAGTAAAGAGTGCTTTATTTTTGATGATAAATAACTGTGTAAATATAATATTAGAGCCATGAGATGCTCATATTAGTAATTTCAAAAATTTGCTTTATGGAAGTGAGAATTTTGTTGATTTTTGTCAGATTAGTTTGGAAAATTCATTATTGATTTTTGTGGTTTAGTTTTAATGATTTATTGTCTAGTTTTAGGCAAGTGTGAACATTTTATTGTAAATGTAATTGTTTTAGGGCCTAATTTTTGATATTTCTTAATTTGATATTCATTGGAGTGTTATCCTATGCTTGATCCTAAATATCTGAATCATACAGTGGGAGAACATACCATGCCTCGAATATCCTATTGAGCTAGCGGACTGTGATTTGCATATTTCTTGTTCGCAAGGCCACAATACAGCGAAGGAATACACTCCAAAGAATATATGCACTTTCGCGATAGACATTCCACAAAAAGAACAGTATACCATAGCGGAAGGAGCAAACCGACCGCAGTCCCAGGTATTCTACAAACAAAATGCAATATCACTACCATTATCACATCGTCCAATTACATTGTTGAGAACATTACCAACAGAACAGTCGAGGCAGCATTTACATTCACTAACACAACGGGATACAGGTGTACGTGCAGCTAACTAGCCACACTTACACACTTGAGGACACACACTAACCCAATTTATCATTACAAACAATAGACTAATAGGCGCACATTCATTGTGGACACACATGTTGCATAAGTATCATTAGCTAAGCTACGATATACAATTACCGGCGTACACAGGGTATAAAAGGAACACGACTACACGCATTTTCCTAGATTGCATAGACATATGGAGCAACCAGAGACACTCGAGTGAATTTTTACATTTCCCTGGAGTAGACACGTGAAACAACGGCCAAGATAGCATACACGAGGAACACGGAAAATACATAGGAGTTACATGGAGTACACGGGAAAAACGATGAAATCCTAAACACACACTACAGACACACACACTCTGGTAACTAAAAGGGAACATTTTCCGAAAAATGAGATTCCAGCCGACAATTGAGAACATAAGAGATAATATCTACTACAGTGGAAAGAAAATAACTTCACGACACTTATATTACACTCACATACATCACTAAATACGGTAGAAATGCAGACGATATTCTCCAAACATTTCATTGGAGTAGAAGACACAAAACGCGGAAATACCATTTCCATATCGACACTATCACAGACACGCGCAGTATAGGGCATCCAGATATCTAGATACTAGACTTATACACCATGAAAATGGGACAATATCATTATACGAGGCTCCTCATTTGCACGAGGATAGCCATGTCAACAAACAACCGCCAGCGCTATTTCCCAGCACGAGTACACTCTATCGCTCAAGCGGCCAGTCAGACGAGCTTCCGAAGATACACCATGTAGGTTGCTTAGATACCACACGTCATAAGGTGGAGCGGCACGCAATCAGTAACTGACCACGCCCACGAGCTAAGATTACAATCCTTTACGACAAGCTAGTTAACACGTAACCTAACCTCGGCAGCCATCAATTGTACTACTGCCATTCACAGATCAGTGCGCCAATTTCAAACTCCATACGCGACTATACATTTATTTAAACTTTCACTACACTTGTAGGACCAACGCGCAAATATTATTACTATTATTTACCAGAAAGAGTCTGGACAAAGCTATAAGCATGATATTTTAGTAGAATAATAGCGACATTGTGATTATTAGTACAAGAGCGCCATTGGCATATCACACCAATGTATACTTTTTCAATTCTTATTCAATTTCTTTTACATTGTGAAATAGCGATATCTAGAGCCGAAATAGGGTAATAACCACAGTCGATAGATTAACTATCAAAGTTAATAGATTATATGCACATAATAGATGAGTAATACAACTAAATGACAGGCGTAAAGAGCCACTACACATTAGATCAATTAAAAACCAAATAATCGGCGATGGAAGAAGCACAGATGACATTAAAACAAAAGCATTAATGATTATAACACACTACACAGATTACATTACAGCTAAGATATTATGCCAGTAATTGACAGATCCCCCCACCCACTAGTGACAAAGGGTCACCATTGATAAACGATTGCTTACCTAGAGTGGGTCAACGACAGGGCATTAGCATTTAGGCGAAATAGCGGAGATATACTAAATCCGAATATATTTACGATTACTTAGGAAACAGAATAAACAGTGATGGACGAAGCACAAAGGACGTCGAAAATAGATCACCGCAGGAAATGTAAACATTCATACTGTGCCCGTATCTACCATGAGGCCTGCATGTCGAAATCCCAAGATGGAGAATGGATCGAAGATTCTCGAAGGCCCCGGCTCAAAATCTAGAAGATCTTCCGACAGGCACCTCAATGATAAATACACGGAGGAATGTTGTGTTAGGAGCAAAGTACACTTAAAGCTCGAGATCCTTACCATAATCTCAGGTCGGAAAGGGTAAAGGAAAGCGCCACAACCAACGAAAACCCCATCCCCTAACACAACGCTAGCTATAATTAAATGAAACCACGGACAACTGACGTATAAAAGGATGAAATAAAGTTTAATGCCGAAAAACAATAAAACAAAATAAATGTAACAAATATTAAAGTAGAATATACAAGAGACTCGAATGCCTCCCTGGTCAAAGTGTTCAGATCGCAAATGATCCACACTCATCAGCTGCCTTTTATCTAAGAAGTTCTTTTGATAAAAAAAATATTACTGTTTCCTTTTCCAGACAAAAGACGATTCAAAAAAATATTCTTAACAAAAATATCGAGAAATCTATACAAAGTAGAACTTCCGTACAATAAAGAAAATTAAAACTTGGCTGGACTTCATTCCCCCAAACGATCAGCTGTTTGTAAATGCAAAACTACCCATCAGCGATCAGCTGTTTCTCATACAAGGGCTCCATTCATACTTGTGATTGAACCCATAATCACACATTCTTACAGTCCGCAAATAGACAAACATTTACAAAAATATTACACTTCACAAGTTCTGAAACAACAGAGGAGAACAATATATATCTCCAAAATCTATTTATTTAGATAGTGTTAAGTTTTGTCTGTAGGTTACTCTCTGCATTATTTGATTTTCGAATGTCAATGGTTTTCATAGTAGGCCCTAGGGAAAATGGCATCCAGAAGTATTAATAAATTGTACCTTTTGAATTGATACCTTCTCCTTATAGAAATAAGATAAGAACCTGCGATACACCGGTGAGTGTAATACTAATATTTGGCGACCAGTAACAGGACGCTTTTACGGTACGTAAAATAACATTAAACGAAGCAACATGGACCAATTAGTGCGTCAGAGAAGAGCTTTTCGAGCGGCTTTTACGAGAGCTTTATATAAATTGAATGATGCAATGGAAGCATCGCAGATGGATATGATTGCTGTGCAAGTCTCTTTTATTGTGCTTGAAGAAAGAGCC
Source organism: Meconema thalassinum (assembly GCA_946902985.2). Taxonomy (NCBI): domain Eukaryota; kingdom Metazoa; phylum Arthropoda; class Insecta; order Orthoptera; family Tettigoniidae; genus Meconema; species Meconema thalassinum. Next base: position 62,795,537 of record OX336390.1, on the reverse strand, counting down.
GCGGAACTGCAAGAATCAGATGGCAAAATCATAGACTTGATGCTAGATGACGACGAGGTTGATTTTGATAATGAAATGGAGGTGGCAGAAGATTATCGCAGTAAGTTACTTGATATGAAGGTAAGAACGTCACAAAACTAGCTAATTATGACTGTTATGGAAGTGTTCCCAGCGCTAATCATCAAAAAGAAAGAAAGTTTAAGTTGCCCAGACTGGAATTAAGAAAATTTGGAGGTGATGTAAGGGAATGGTTGCCCTTCTGGAGCCAGTTTCAAAAGATTGATCAAGATGATAATATTGCACCTGGGGACAAATTCCAATACCTAATTCAATGAACTACACAGGGATCAAGAGCAAGAGAAGTTGTGGATAGTTTTCCTCCTACAGCTGAAAACTACTCCAAAGCAGTGACTAGTCTGAAATCGAGATTCGAAAGGGACGACTTGTTAGTTGAGGTGTATGTTAGAGAAGTGTTGAAGCTAATTTTGTCTACCCATCAATCAAAGGAATCAATAGTTTTGGCTTCACTGTATGATAAATTTGAATCATATTTGAGAGCTCTTGAAACACTAGGTGTCACGACAGATAAATGTTCTGCTATGCTATTCCATTTAATAGAGGCATGCTTCCCTGAAGAGATTTGAAAACATGGCATAGAAGTGCTAGTAGGGGGAGATGAAGGATGTTAAAGAAAGACTCAGCAACTTGATGGAGTTTCTGAGAACAGAAGTACAAGGGGAAGAAAGAATTACACTTGCTCTGACTGGTTTTGGTTTAGGACGCTGTGAAGCTAAAACTAGTGTCAATAAGAGATCAATTCACAAATTCTACCCTAAGGAGAACGTACCTACAGCAGCCGGATTATTGTCAACTGGAGATGTTAAAGAAGCGAAGAAGACTTGCATATTTTGTGACAAGTCTCATAATAGTTCTGACTGTTTCACAGCTCAAAGCATGAATATAGCAGAGAAGCAGAAAATGCTGAAACAGAGAGGTTGTTGTTTTTCTTGTTTGAAGCCAGGGCATGTAACTAAAAAAATGTCGAGCTGTTTTAAGATGTTGTGTGTGTGGAAAACATCATGTTACTTTGATGTGTGAGGATGTAGGCACGATATAGGCGCTGAAATATTTGCCACATTTGGTGCACCGTTAATCGTGGCCTCCAATTCCAGCCAGTCAATGAGGATGATGTCCACTGTGTCCCAGAACACTGTCGCGATTGCTTGCCAACTGATGGTACTGTTCGACATTTCTTTGGCGTTGGACTGCCCCTATGATTCCATTGCATGACTGCCGTTTTGCGGATTTTGCAGACCCGGACACAGCTGTCAAGGCATGGTTACGCATCACTCCGAAATAATGGTTTCAGGAAGGTCTGGAGAGACTGACACATCGATGGCATCAGTGCATAAAGTTACAAGGAGATTATGTTGTGTTGGTGGACGTAACAACTGATGCGTAATGTACTTCATTTGGGTAGAAAAAAATAAAGTGTAAGACGATATAGTACGTCCCTCGTATTTATGAGTTTAAACTAATATATACACATTTATAGTTCTGTCCACCGCAGCGCCTCCATTATAGCCTTCCCTATTTAATGGAGGCTCGCAAGCACCGTGTGGCGGCCAGGACGCAGTGCAGTGGCGTGTCCAACAAAGCGCTAGCAGCAGAGTAGCGCCCAACTAGTTTAACACTATTCAACGTATTTAATAAACATATTTACCTACATGAGTTTCAGAGTAGTTGCTGGAAATGCTGTCCTTCAATTTCTAAAAGCACATTGCACCAACGTAGGAAGTTTCTGTACACTCGCTGCAATTTATCCTCACTGGGGTACGAAGTGTAGACAACCTCCAAGAATGTGTACCCTGGGCAACTGACTGCAAGGGCAGGACGGCAGAAAGTTTACACAAGCGGTATCCGAACTAGATCTCGTATCTCTCCCAGTTTTTATGATCTACAACATTTTCCCGAAGGTCCTTTTAAGAGCCTAAGCACACAGAACTCAAAATGCAGTGGGCCTTGTGCTCGTGTCCTTCAACTAAACATTGAAGGTATATCCAAAGATAAATGCGAGTACCTAAGTAAATTAGCCAAAGATCGTCAAAATTGATCTCACTGCTCTTCAAGACATCTACCTACTAGATGATCAGGTAAGCTATGGAGCCAAACTTTCCGGATATAAAATTGTAGTCATGTTTGGATCAGAGTTTTATGGATCTAATATGTGCACTCGCCAGGAAATATCCAACTACAGTGTTACTTCAAGCTGTCGCCAAAGTAATATTGAAATCATCTCTGTCAACTTAATGGGAACAACAGAATCTGCAGTGTATAAACCACCACAGGATCATTGGCGAGATCCCTCTCTTGCAGCCAAAAGTCATCAAGGCGATTTCAATAGCCATTTTTACTTTTACGCTCACCGGCGTATCGCTGTTTCTTTCTTCTTTTATATAAGGAAAATATATCAATTCAAAACAACAATTTATTGATACTTCTGGATGCCATGACAGTTAATTTTACAACAGTGGAAAAAAGATAATAAAGAAAAAAATGACGATCTTAATGTAGCATCTTTGCCCAAAAGATATGACATACTCCCACCTTGAGTTGTTGGAGGAACAACTCAACCTTACATAAATAATTATAATTACCTCAAAATACAGTAATCATAAATCTCATCTGTTTGGTATATTTACACCTCTACCACTTGTAGTGGTTACTCTTGACATCCCTTCTCTCAGAGGAATAGGGGATTTAGATATGCATCCTGGTTGGACCTTTCTATTGTCAGTCCAATTTGATGATACCTCCAAAGGATAAACTCTCTGAATGGGACGGAGTAGTGATGCAGTAGCAGTTTTCAAGCGTACAAGACGAGTCACATTATCCTTCCCTGGAATGATCTCCATAACACGGCCCAATGGCCAATAAATGCGTTTGGCATGGTCACTTCCTATCAAGACAATGTCTCCTATTTTTATCTGAGCCTCAGCTTTCTTGGGATCAGGTCTTTGAACTAATAGTCCTTGGTATTCTAATCTGAACCTGTTTCTGAAGTCAGTCATTAGTTTCTGTCGATATCTCGGTCTCTTATTGAGCAAATGCTCATCGATAGCATCACAATCAGATACTCCAGTTTCATTTATATCATGTAAAAATAATGCTGGTGACATTATCTCCACACATGATAATTCTGCACGACCTCTTGTAAGGTTTGCTCTTCGCGTATTTTGGATAAACCTCTTCATCCAAGCAACCATCAGAATTATTTTTCCATAGCTTGAAAAATATAACTAATGCCAATTAAAATCGTGATACCTGCTGAGCAGTCGCACAAGACAGAGCAGAATAAATTATAAGGAAAAGTTTACATATAAGTAAGGTTATGTTAGAGAAGTGACCTTTCTTACAGTGCTACCAATAAAACAAGATTTCGTGGAAGACGTGCTAAGTTAACCTCAGAGGTTTCAAAATTAAACAATAGGTGAGGAGAAAACTAAATCAAAAAACCTATGCTAAAAGAAATGAAACGCAGTCTTCTTCAAGGACATTCACATATAATTTGCATAAAACAATTACATTTATAAAACATGTCCCCGAAGCAAATAAAACAGTAGGCAAGAAGGAGAAAGACTAACAAAAATCAGAAAAATACCAAGAAAACGAAGGATCATGTAAACGTTAGAAGTTAAACCCTGCATAATTAATAATTTAAATCACTTTCAAAATAAGAAAAGATACCAAATACTTAGGTAGATGAAATTTCCATCAAATACGTGCTCAAGCATGACCAGCTGACTATTTACAGTGATGGAATAAAACTTACAGTCCCAGCCAAAAATACCTAATCGTCAAGTGAATGACTACTAAAACAGACCTCTATTAGGCACACTATTATATATCGAGAAAGAGGAGATTAAAAATAAAAGATAAATAAGTAGTTAAAAAAGGAAACATGCTCGATATAGCTAATAAAAGATGTTAGTCGTTAGTCCAAGCAGTACAAATAGGCACGACTCCAACGATGAAACAAAATAGCCCCAAATACGTTAGGCCTGCATATTTTAGAAAATCTAGTTAAAACACGTCACCGAGATAGGTTAGACCCCACATTGGTCCATCTCCATAATGTCATGCCATAGCATCATATAACCGGGACACGATTGCCGAACTAAACACAAGTTTAGCAAATATTTATAATATAACACAAAGGTCTTACGTCGTAAAATACAACTGATGACATTGGTAGATAAAACACAAGAATGACAGGACTTCAGACAGTAACGTAATTATAACATGAACAATACCTTGGTTGACAGCTTCTTATCAGACAAGATAATTTTAAAAAAATTGTATGTATTAAAAATGCCGAACGAAAGCGGAGTGAAGTACAATATTCATGTCTGTGATATTTCCCAGGGCTGAGATGCCTTAAGAGGCAAATCCTTCCCTCAAAGAACTAGAGTTATTACATCTTGCTTCATCTTCACATCATGGAACGTGGTTAATAATCCCTTTTTCATAACAAAATACAACTCCCTCGCAATGACAATAAGTTCGATCCAGGGGGATACCAATCGATATCGATCCAGCAGTGCAAATAGGAACTGACCTGCCATCTAGTAGACACAACCAGTGTTAATCAAGTCGCCTGGCCGTAGCATAGTTTCCAATTCCTCCTCCAGAAGTCAAAACATGCAACTACCGAAGTAAATCTTTTTAAAAGATGCAAGTGGCAATATTTCCAAGAATATTTGTCACGTAACAGATTTCCCCCCTGCCAATCATGCCACACTCCAGAGGATAAGACATGCAGATGTAGAAATAGCGAAAGAATACAACAACCAGATAAGTTGATCATGAACACATAACCCCAAATATACATTCACATGCGAATACATGATAGATCATTACAAAATGTCCATGTACACAGGTCTGCATGTCCAGTAGATATCCCACGCATGTCAAGTATAGTAAGTTCTTACTTTAGGGCGAAAAAAAACTTTTTTTAATTACAAGTTTCAAATGTACACTTTTGTTGTTCAATAATTTCGACGTATTCAGGGTACGCTGACAATTTCAAGTCCATCACAGTATTCGGGCCCATGGATATATATTGAACCCTTATTAATCTGTCGATAAATAAGTCTTCATGATTTTATTATTATTATTACTGATGCCCAGGCAGTACATGTTGGAATTGACAAAGGGAAGCCAAGGTAGTGTGTTGCAATGATTACAACAGAAGCAAGCTTGGTAGTTATTCCTGAAGACGACCGGTTAAGCCCAGTTCAAGGACAAATTATGTACCAACGCGCACCTAAATTGGAGTCATTATGGGAGTGTCATGAGTAAAGTTTCAACCTATCCAGGATTGAATCAGCGAATCAGAAGAGACGACGCCAAAGCCACGCAGTGAATTGCGTAACCTGGAAAAAGGCGCGGAAACGCATAAATAAAGAACCGCCGATCCGAATTAATTCCGCATAAGTGCATTGAGACGTTGGGATAAAATGAAGAAGATTGATACTAGTCCCAAGTTTGTGAAGTGAAAACTCCAGATTATTCTTAAAAATTCTCCCCACCCTACCTCATTCTGTCAGTTTCCAATAAATTGATGGGTGATGAGCTGTTTAGGACACAACTTTAATGAGCTCTGGTGAGCAACGTTCACGTCAGTCTGCGTCACGATTTTTCAAACTCTAATGGGCATACTTCACTAACATTTCATTTTATGCTCAAGGGAACAGAGTTCACGTTTAGCAGTGGAGATCTCTAGGCGAGATAAGAGCTGCAAGATAGACATGTTTAAGACTTGTTTTCAAGCCAGTTGCGATGAGTGTGAAGTGTGTAATTTTATGTAAATTTTGTATTATATTTTTGAGTGATATTTGTGCGTGTGTTAAGCAAATGCTGAGATAGGGCAAGTCTACGATCAGTAATCGCATAGGACATTATTGTGAGTGAAAATAGTAGCTCACAGCGATTCTAGCTAGGCAATATTATTAACATTGAGCATTTCTGTCCAAGAAGCTACGCCAAGATGTCTGAGATGTGGTCGGTGATGGAATGATGTGCATCGCCTCTAAAACTACGTCGACGATGGAGGGCTAGATTTCCCGAAGGGAAATGCACCGGGATGAAGGTTAAGTTCTGCAAACTGAAACGGTGATGTACACTCATTGATTTACTCAATATGTAGTTAGATAAGACGCGGGAACTTTGTAAATATTTCATTCTTGTTTTTCTTGTGTTTATATTTTTTGTGTGCCGACACTATTAACTTTAAATGTACATTGGCGCGTGGCCAAATTTGTTTGTTGTATATTTTTCTTTGGAGTCATATTTAGTGAACACGGCGTGTGTATTTGATTTTATCCATGCGAATGCGAAACTCGTTACATTCGATAAGTGGAGCTTTATTGAAGTTCATTTTTTTTATAGGAAAAGGGAGGTAATTATTGTAAGATGTTTATGAACAGGTTTTTATTCATACTAGGGTTGCCGAGCGCAACAAATTAAGATGTAACTGTAGAACACCTTAGTTCTAAATGTTTAGATTTTTTTGGAGTCCTTTTCAGGTTCTTTAGTCTCGGACTAGATTGGAAGCGCAAGCCAGTGGAAAATATTTTATGTCGTTTACTTCAGGTTTCTGTCAAACCCATACGTGTGATTCTGTGTGTGTTCTTGTGTCAGGTGTGTGTATTGATTCTTCGTGATGAGAGGTAGGTGGTGCTACCGCCCTCAATATTTTTGTTGTTGTATTTTTGATGGAAAGGCAGAGCGCTCTTGGAGGCTACTGTACCTTGTCCAGTGCTGATTCTTGGATTTCCTAGGGGAAATGCTGAGATATGTTATTCTGACACACACACGTATATATTGAGCTTTGGGAAGACGCTTCTTCGAGACTCGAACCCATGCCACGGCAGGTCGAGGTTATTGACACGTGGGTTGACAGATGTGCAGATTTCCACTTAGCGCCCGTCTAGGTCTGGTGACTCATCTGTTAGGCAGTCCAGCTGACCGACTGACCCCTATAAGCTATCATTAGCAAACCTGTTCTTTTGTGATGGTCATTGGACCATAATTAATTGGGGAGTTCGCCATGTTTGTTACGAATTTTCGCATATCGTATGAATGGAATATTGTTTTAATGATGTAAATGTTGGCTTTGAGCCTAGTGATTTTTCTATGACTCATTTCATGTTAGTTTGTCTGTCGTGACACCTTGTGGTGTAGTTGTATTTACTTGTAAAAATGGCAAGCGGTCATATGTGTATTTTCTGGTTGGTCGCGTGTTAATATTCTTGTGTTGATTTGCAAAGTCCTAATTTTAGGCATTAATATTGTTTGCTACGGCAGTTCTTTGATTCCAATTTCATTGCGGAAATTATTTGTTGTTTTATTTAGTATAGGAAGTGTCGGATTAATTTAAGTTGTGTATAGTTGGTTCCCCGCGTCTGTCTAGCTCTAGACAATGCTGATTCGTCCTCTGAAGGTTTACCGGATGGTGACGAATCTCGCATTTAATTGTACTCATCGTTAAGCATGTAGAACAGCCGCACGCGTTCACAATGTCATTGAAGTATTTGGGACATTTGGTCCAGTTTACAATCTCTCCTGAGATTAAGCCTAGTTATGGCAAGTAATTAATTCAAGTGAGAGTCATTTTGGGAGATCTTGTTTGTTTTATTTTGTTGTAAATAGTTGATCTGTTATTAAATTCATTTGTTTTAACCCTGGTATTCACTTCTTCCTGCATGTTATTTTGTTATGTGTTACCCTGCATGTTATAGAAGCGCTTTAACAACAACTTACGAAATGGACTGTTACACCCCCCAAAACTGAGTCTCATAAGCTTCTTTGCAAGGGTTCATATATCAAAAATGGCTGCCCAATTGGGGATTGTTGTTGTTGTTGCTTTGCTGACCTCATACTTATTTCGCTGAGAAATGATGCCAGGTCAAGCGGGCAAGAGTAAATTCAGTAAATTGAGGCGAATTTATACCGCCATGTGTATTAGTAAAATCACCGAGTTCTTAAATTTAGAAATATTGAACAAGGTTAGAAGTTGATATTGTATTTGTTGTTAACTTGTTCTGGCGCCCGGCATAAAATTAGAAAATTTGCATATTAGTGAACTCAGTCAAAGCAGGAAGGTGTTGCCTTAATTTTACATTTAATTAACTTCGGTTAATTGGTGTTGTTCGTGAATTCTGTTGGTTAGGAATTTTAAAAGCAGATCACAAGGGAGTTATTTTGTTGTTTGGAAATAGGAGTCTTTAATCAGTAAAATTTTGATTACTGAAACTTTTATTACATTAGAATCAGTAATATTTAAATATCAAGAAATGTGGCCGTGTGTATGACTGAAATCCCAGTGCATGACCCTGTTTTTCTCTAAGTATATATTTGTGTGTGTTGCGATGGCTAGCATCGAAGAGATCAAAGTGTTGTTGGAGCAGATGTCTGTGCAAATGTCTGCAAAGACGGAAGAACAGTTAAAAAACATGAAGGAGGAAATGAGCTGACACAATTATATACAATTAAATGACATAACGACACAATTACAGGATGTGAATAGTAACATTATGGTCCAATTGCAGATCCAGAAATTGGATACCGACAAACAATAACACGCGTTGCGTGAAAATGATGACAATCAATTACACGGGTTGCGAGAGCATAATGATAAACAATTAAACGAATTAAACCATAAATTGTCAGAGCAGGCAACAGTACAAACAGTTTAGTTAGAGAAGATCACCCAGGAAATAAATCAAACTACTAGGGTAGAATTAGAGAAACTGGCAGGAGAGGTAGCGGAAAATAACTCGAAGCAATTAGGAGAAATTAAGAAGCTAGAATCTAAATTCGACAATAAACTTGTACAATTAGATGAAATGGTAGCCGCCAAATTGAAACAGATTGAGACAGCATGCGTGAACAACACTGCTGGAATAAAAAGCACGCAGGATGAATTTCAGGGGCAATTCGACAGGACAGAGGCGAAGAACGAGAACATACAGGAGCAGATTATTTCAGTCGATAATAATGTACTAGAATTAATAAAGGAACTCGACAAGCTTGAAATAAAAACGGAGAAAGAACGGATGCACTTGCGCGAAAACCTGGAAGACCAATTAATTAAAACCCAGCAGGTGATACAAAAGCAAATACGAGAAGAGGTAGGAGAACAATTAACTAAAACCCAGGAGTAAATACGAGAAGAGATGGGAGAACAATTAATCAAAACTCAGCAGCTGATACAAGAGCAAATAGGGGAGCAGCTTGAGAAGAATCAGGAAAGGAGTGAAGAAAAAATTAGTAGTTTGAAGAACAGGATCCGGAAAGATTGGGAACAGCAGGTGAATGAAACTAAAGGAGATAGGCTGACGATATTAAAGCGGCTAGGCGAGTACAATTCTAGGATGCAGGCTTTGGAGGAAGGCATGAAATACAAGTTCCAGGAACACGCAGACCTCATAGTTAAGAACGAGATAAGGTCCTTAAAAATGCTACTTTATTCTCTGCAGAAAACACAGTAGGCAAACAGGGAAGTATTGGGAGTCCGGTGGGCTTGAAGCTGGCTGAGGATACGAGCCGAGGTCAGAGTCCAAATATAACGTGCGACACATTCCAAAACTACAGAGAGGAGACATCAACTCCACAACCCGGCTTGGCACCTGCCCATGTGATACAAGTAATTAGGGGAAACGACTTTAAACCCGACAAATTCAGGGAGAATTCAGGATCTATTCCTAAAGCATTTTTGCGCCAACTGGACGATTACTTTAATGACCAACACGTCAGTCTCGCAAAACAGCTGCGACTGGTTGAAATTTTTTTAAAAGGGCCCAAGTTTAATTTGGTTCCAGAGTTTCAAGTACACATTAAATGACATGGCCCAATTTAAAGAGGCATTCTTGAGGAAGTTCTGGAGTCCGTCATTGCAGCAGGGTTTGAGGATGGATTTATACACCAGGAAATATCACAGCACACATCCCACAAGGTTTTCCGAGTTCTTTAGCCAACAGCTGGTTAAATTCCGGGATTTTGACGACCCCCCTTCAGAGGAAAACATGGTTTTAACCATCGGTAAGCAGCTTCCGATGAATATTCAGCAGTTTTTAGTGGCTGGTAATATCAAAACCGCAGTTCAGGCCGAGGAGATACTCCGCCATTTAGATGAGACGAGTATGGTCAGTCCGCAGACAGGGAGACGGAACATGGAGTGTGTAAACACGGCTGAAGTTGTTCAAGGGCATCAAAATAATCACAATCATAATAATCAAACGAAGAGACAGTCTACCGGAACACAATTTACGCCCAGACGGCAGGAGTTCGAGGGCCGAAACCAATTCAATAACAACAATAGGAACTTCCAGAATCACTGTGATAATTATAAAAATAATAATCAGAACAATCACAATCAGTGGACGTACCAGCGAGAGTATACCAACTGGAGAGGAAACCCAAGGCAGGGTAGACCTTACCAAAGGAACGGAGACGGCAGATGGAACAATACGAGGAATTATCGGCAAGATAACCAGGGAGACTATCGTAATGACTGGAACGAGCGGTACGCTGAATCACAGAAATATTTGGACGAGTTAAATGCCGAAGAAACAGAGAAAGAGAAGTGGGGGCGTGCGATGGCAAATAGGCAGAGCCCAGATAATCACCAAGGAGCAGGGGCGGAAAGCTTATTACGTCAGCAGGAGAGACGTGATGACAATCGACGGAACTCAACGAATGGGTCCCAGGATTAAAAAAAAGCCACCATTAAACCAAAACCAGATAGCCTGAGAACGGAGGACACCAGGGAACGGGAGGAGTTGATTGCTGCGAACATCGAAGAGTGGGTAGCATTCCCAGACGATTGCCTGAAGGAAGTGGTGAAGGACCTAAAGAATGTAATCAGACAATTACCCATTATTTATGCTCATATTGGAGGTATTAGATTGAGGTGCCTCATCGACACGGGTAGCCAGGTGAGCTTAGTCACGGAAGCATTGTTGAAAGAAATTGGAAATAAACAAACCATTCAAATTATGCCTGTACCATTAATGAAAGTCCGAGGGGACATTCCTGACAAGACCATAGTTTGCAAGCACCAAGCATATTTAGACCTGGATATATTAAACCACACATTTTCACAAACTTTCATCGTGATACCAAAGATGAATTATAATGTCATTCTGGGAGCCAACTTCATTTGTGATTTTCATGCTATAATTGACTTACATAATAACACTGAGTTTCAAACAAGTTGAGGGGTTGAGTCATGTTGGTCTGAACATGGAAGAGAGTCCACTAGAGAGAGAGGCGAATACCTGGGTCATTGAAGAATGCACTAATGAGGCGATCGAAGATAAGAACTCGACGGGGGACGAGTAAGCCAGACAGCAGTGGTTGAAATTGACAGTCGAGATATTTCGCAGGAACTTTGGATACATTTGGCGGAAGAAGAGATTAGCGGGTCCAAATTTGAAATATTACTTCAGGAGCGACTTAAGGAGGCAATAGTACGGGAACCTGACAGAAGAATATTAGAAGAGATTTTGAGACATCATAAGGGAGTTTTCGACACGATTCCTAGAAAAGTTTTAAATTTCCAGTATGCCATGCAAGTTACCGATTGGACCCCATTTAAGAGTAAATTGTACCCGATCCCAGAGAAATATTTTGCTCAGGTGAAGGACATTATTAGTAACTTATTAGATACCGGTATGATTAGAAAAGCAGCAACCCCATATATAAATGCAATATTGGCTGTGGCCAAGTCAAATGGATCAATCAGATTATGCCTAGACGCACGGGTTTTAAACAGCAAACTGCTAGTTGAGCATGACCAAGCACCAAGGATCAAGGATGTATTGAAGGGCATCCGTGGGAAGAAGATATATTCTAGCGTCGACCTGATGAATAGTTTCCACCATCTGGAACTTGAGGAAAAATCCCAATTATTGACGGGGTTTTTATTTGATAACCAAAGCTATATCTGGTCTCGCATGCCCTTTGGTGTAAAAACAGCTGGATGTGCATTGATAATAGCACTAGACAGGAATCTAACTGAGGAGGTCAAGAGCTTCACTACGAGATATGTTGACGACATACTTATAGCATCAGAAACAATGGAGGAACACTTGGTAAACCTACACAAATTTTGGACAACTTGAGAACCATGAATTTCAAAATTAATTTGAAGAAATCGCACTTTTGCCAGAGCGAGATTCTGTATTTGGGTCACATAATTGATGTTGAAGGTGTGAGACCAAATCCGGCGAAAATTGACGCAATCAAGAAATTCCCCACACCCACTAAAGTGAAACATGTGAGAGCATTTTTGGGAGTGACAGGTTTCTTTAAGGAGAATTGTCCTGGGTACACGGAAACAGTAGCACCAATGCAAGGGATGCTAAAGAAATCAAATCGATGGTCATGGAATGAGGAGTGCGACAGGTCCTTTAGAGCCACGAAAGACCTACTGGAGAATTGTGTGAAGCTAGGGTATCCAGACTTCGAGAAGAAATTTGTAATTCAGGCAGACGCTTCATTGATTGGAATCGGCCCCATGCTGTACCTAGAGGACGCTGATGAACCCAAGAAACGATCATATTTGGAATTTACGAGTCGTAAACTGAGGAAGCACGAGAGGAACTACACTGTGACGGAGCTTGAGTTGCTAGCGAATTTGTACTCACTTCAACAATGGCGCAAGATTATCTTCGGATATTCCATTGTTGTCAGAACTGACCACCATGCACTGACATTCTTATTCAAGACGACGATGGCAAGCGAAAGAGTTACACGTTGGTCCATTTACATCCAGCAGTTCGATATTACCATAGAACATTGCCCTGGAAGGATGAACATCATACCAGATGCTTTAAGCAGGAATCCTGAAGATGAGAACGAGATAGCAGTGGATGTTCACCACATAGCACTAACACCTAAGGCTCGTGAATTTTTGGACAAGCTGAAAGAAATTCAGAAGGAACAAGAAAAGGACCCGTGGATCAAGTTTTACAAGAAGGAACTACAGCCAGATTCACCTGAATATCGAGAAGCCCGTGCCAAGGAAGCGAAATTTCACTACCTGAATACTCTTCTGCATAAGTACGTGGATGAGGATCACACCAAACTGCGAATCCTAGTTCCAGCATCATTACGGAGAGGATTGACGTGGCACGTCCACGAAAGCCTAGCACATATCTGCACGGACAAAACAGAAGCGACAATAGGGGAAACTTTTACTTGGCCTATGATGCGATATACTATTGTGGAAGTAATCAGAACTTGCGACGCGTGTAAGCGCACTAAACCCAATAACTTCATATTGAAACAACCTCCAAAACCTTTATTACCTCAGAAACCATGCGAGCTGGTCGCTATTGACTGTTTTGGCCCTCTAGTTAAGGGAAAACGAGGATGCCGACACCTTCTTGTATGTGTCGATGTGTTTTCCAAGATGGTAGTATTATGTCCAATCCAGAAGACGACATCAAAGCAAGTCCTCAGCAAAATTCAGAACAAAGTCATTCCGATGCTTGGGAAGCCGGAATTCATCTTATCGGACCATGGTACCTATTTTACGAGCAATGTTTTTAGACAAGGTCTAGAGAGCTTAGGAATAAAGCATTGTCTGTCGAGCATTCGCCATCCTTTTGGGAATCCGAGCGAGAGAACGATTCGCTGTGTTGCCAAGTATTACCGAGTCATGATTCCTAATGATCATAATAAGTGGGTTGACAACGTAGGAGATATTGAGATGTGCATGAACACTACAAAGCACGAATCGACAGGTCAAGTCCCACTGGTTGTACACCACAACAGGATGCCTGAGAGATCTTGGGACAAGATTATTCCATGCCCAAAGGACCCGTTACTAGCACATGAGCTGCGAATTCAGCGAACAAGAGAACACATGAGGAGCCAAGCGGACCGAAGACTGAGGAGATACAGAGGAAAGAAATTTCATCGTGAATTACAGGAACAGGAACTAGTGCTTGTTCGGAGACCACCGATATCAGATCCTAAGGACAAAGTATTTGCCAAGTTCTGTCCAAAATTTATCGGCCCGTTCCACGTCATCAAGAATTTGGGTAACAATGCTTACAGACTTGAAGAATTGAGCACTGGCGCTAAATCTGTTTTCAATAGGGCTAATCTCAAGCCGTATTAGAGAAGGGAACCATTTGATGAGTAATCAGGACTATGAATGCAGAATATTTATTGCAAAGTTAATTTGAGAACCTAGACTCAAATGTACGTGGCCATGTAGTATCTGGGGAGTGCGAGCTTTGTTTGTAAACAAGACAGCTGGTCCGGCAGAAGTTGTAATCGTGTAAGTGAGAGGGGAGGTCTGGCGAGACGTGTGAATGACATTGCAGCGAGGAGCGCGCACACTAATTGGGTCAGTGGAATGTACACTCAGGCAGACGAGTGAGGTACTAAAGAGGTGTTATCTATACTACTGTGGATATTGTTTTTAAAATCCAAATCAATCACTTGCTTCGAATTTCAAAACCTTGCTGAGGAAAAATGAACCCTTATTAATCTGTCGATGCATAAGTCTTCATGATTTTATTATTATTATTATTACTGATGCCCTGGCAGTACATGTTGAAATTGACAAAGGGAAGCCAAGGTAGTGTGTTGCAATGATTACAACAGAAGACGACCGGTTAAGCCGAGTTCAAGGACAAATTATGTACCAACGCGCACCTAAATTGGAGTCATTATGGGAGTGTCATGAGTAAAGTTTCAACCGATCCAGGATTGAATCAGCGAATCAGAAGAGACGACGCCAAAGTCACGCGGTGAATTGCGTACCCTGGAAAAAGGCGCGGAAACGCATAAATAAAGAACCGCCGATCCGAATTAATTCCGCATAAGTGCATTGAGACGTTGGGATAAAATGAAGAAGATTGATACTAGTCCCAAGTTTGTGAGGTGATAACTCCAGATTATTTTTACAAATTCTCCCCACCCTACCTCATTCTGTCAGTTTCCAATAATTTGATCGGTGATGAGCTGTTTAGGACACAACTTTATTGAGCTCTGGTGAGCAACGTTCACGTCAGTCTGCGTCACGATTTTTCAAACTCTATTGAGCATACTTCACTAACATTTCATTTTGTGCTCAAGGGAGCAGAGTTCACGTTTAGCAGTGGAGATCTCTAGGCGAGATAAGAGCTGCAAGATAGACATGTTTAAGACTTGTTTTCAAGCCAGTTGCGATGAGTTCGAAGTGTGTAATTTTATGTAAATTTTGTATTATATTTTTGAGTGATATTTGATGATGATGATAATTGTTGTTTTAAGGGGCCTAACATCGAGGTTATCGGCCCCATGAGTGATATTTGTGCGTGTGTTAAGCAAATGCTGAGATAGGGCAAGTCTACGATCAGTAATCGCATAGGACATTATTGTGAGTGAAAGTAGTAACTCTCAGCGATTCTAGCTGGGCAATATTATTAACGTTGAACATTTCTTTCACAGAAGCTACGCCAAGATGTCTGAGATGTGGTCGTGTGATGGAATGATGTGCATCGCCTCTACAACTACGTCGACGATGGAGGGCTAGATTTCCCGTAGGGAAATGCACCGCGATGAAGGTTAATTTCTGCAAGCAGAAACGGTGATGTACAAACATTGATTTACTCAATATGCAGTTAGATAAGACGCGGGAACGTTGTAAATATTTCATTCTTGTTTTTCTTGTGTTTAGATTTTTTTTGTGTGCCGACACTATAATCTTTAAATGTACATTGGCGCGTGGCCAAATTTGTTTGTTGTATATTTTTTTTGGAGTCATATTTAATGTACACAGCGTGTGTATTTGATTTTATCCATGCGAATGCGAAACTCGTTACATTCGACAAGTGGTGCTTTATTAAAGTTCATTTTTTTGATAGGAAAAGGTAGGTAATTATTGTAAGATGTTTATGAACAGGTTTTTATTTATACTAGGGTTGCCGAGCGCAACAAATTAAGATGTAACTGTAGAACACCTTAGTTCTACATTTTTAGATTTTTTTTGAGTCCTTTTCAGGTTCTTTTGTCACGGACCAGATTGGAAGCTCAAGCCGGTGGAACATATTTTATGTAATTTATTTCAGGTTTCTGTCAAACCCATACGTGTGATTCTGTGTGTGTTCTTGTATCAGGTGTGTGTATTGATTCTTCGTGATGAGGGGTAGGTGGTGCTACCAAACTCAATATTTTTGTTGTTGTATTTTTGATGGAAAGGCAGAGCGCTCTTGGAGTCTACTGTACCTTGTCCAGTGCTGATTCTTGGATTTCCTAGGGGATATGCTGAGATATTTTATTCTGACACACACACTTATATATTGTGCTTTGGGAGCACGCTTCTTCGAGATTCGAACCCATGCCACGGCAGGTCGAGGTTCTTGACACGTGGGTTGACAGATGTGCAGATTTCCACTTAGCGCCCGTCTAGGTCTGGTGACTCATCTGTTAGGCAGTCCAGCTGACCGACTGACCCCTATAAGCTATCATTAGAAAACCTGTTCTTTTGTGATGGTCATTGGACCATAATTAATTGGGGAGTTTGCCATGTTTGTTACGAATTATCGCATATCGTATGAATGGAATATTGTTTTAACGATGTAAATATTGGCTTTGAGCCTAGTGATTTTTCTATGACTCATTTCATGTTAGTTTGTCTGTCGTGACTCCTTGTGGTGTAGTTGTATTTACTTGTAAAAATGGCAAGCGGTCATATGTGTATTTTCTGGTTGGTCACGTGTTAATATACTTGTGTTGATTTGCAAAGTCCTAATTTTAGGCATTAATGTTGTTTGCTACGGCAGTTCTTTGATTCCAATTTCATTGCGGAAATTATTTGTTGTTTTATTTAGTATAGGAAGTGTCGGATTAATTTAAGTTGTGTATAGTTGGTTCCCCGCGTCTGTCTAGCTCTAGACAATGCAGATTCGTCCTCTGAAGGTTTACCGGATGGTGACGAATCTCGCATTTAATTGTACTCATCGTTAAGCATGTAGAACAGCCGCACACGTACACAATGTCATTGAAGTATTTGGGTCATTTGGTCCAGTTTACAATCTCTCCTGAGATTAGGCGTTGTTATGGCAATTATTTAATTCAAGTGGGAGTCATTTTGGGAGATCTTGTTTGTTTTATTTTGTTGTAAATAGTTGATCTGTTATTAAAATCATTTCTTTTAACCCTGGTATTCACTTCTTCCTGCATGTTATTTTGTTATGTGTTACCCTGCATGTTATAGAAGCGCTTTAACAACAACTTACGAAATGGACTGTTACACTCCCCGAAACTGAGTCTCATAAGCTTCATTGCAAGGGTTCAATATAGTGATGATCGAGACTGACAGATTTCTTCACTCTTGAGTCGATGATGGTTATCTGAAACCATATAGTGCTCCAACGAGTAATCGTTCTTGAGTTCACTACCCACTACAGTAACTTCAAAGAAACTCCCCAAAGAAAAATTAAAATATAACTAAATTTACGAAGATGGTCAACCAAGCGATAACATACCCTAAAAATCGACTGATCCTTAATTTTTTTACAAAACAGAATTAAATATGACCTACATAATAAAATATCCATCTTACAATCCATAAAAAGATTTTTTTATATAAAACTTAAGTAGTTAAAAAATTTATAACCAGAGATTCCAAGAAAATAAATTAGCATCGTTTATCCATTTTCATATAATACAATCGACCGACATGTCTTTTAGAAATGATCATACACGAATCAAAGAAAACAGTGCTCCCCCCAAAAAATTAAATATAACCCAAGTTTAACTACCCAAATATAAGTACACTTAATATTGTATCTTGTCAAGCAAAATCATGAGCGATTCTCATGCTACAACTATTAAACGCCAAAAAAATACAAGGATATTGAGCAACCAGATCCAAAATAAGGGGCATATAATAATTCTCAAGAAACAAACCTTAGAAGACCATAAAATTAATCCAGAAATAGACCACACGTGCAGAAAAACTCAAACGCACAAATCTTTCATAAACTCATATATATCCTCACAAATCCCTAGAAACCTAATTACAATTTACCACCCACAAAAAAATATTTCCAACAAAAATACCAGAATATAAATCACACACACACAAACACATACCATTTATGCTGACTCGGATCAAACAGAAACAACAAAGCGTCACTGAGTACGTAGTTTCATGAGATCCATAGTGAGCCCTAGCATATTCCCAACAACAAACAAATAATTATCTTCATAATCCACATTATATTCAACCAGTGTGTATGTTTTAGCCTTACAACTCTTTCTGATAGCACTCGAATACAGCTGGGTCAATAAAACCTGGTCAGTCACTCATAGATACTGACAATCAAACCAAAGTAGCATAGTGGCAATCCTAGATGAGATCATAATCTCACACCAGTGATTAATAACACAATCAGCACCTAAAGTTATCAACCAGTAGTACCGACCCAAATACATATTTGTATTGACCAGGAACCACATCACCTCCAAACCTAGATCAACAAAATCTGGTCAGTCACTCACAGATACTGCCCACTAAAACAATAATAGCGTAGCGACAACCCTAGGTGAGACTAAAGTCACCCTTAAGTAATTAACAACACAATCAGGACCTCCAGTTTCCAAATCAGTAGTACAGACCCAAATAAATAATTTTACTAACCAGGCGATTCAACGTTACCAAACCTAAATTAATAAAACTTGGTCAGTCACTCACAGATACTGATATCTAAACCATAATAGCATAGTGGCAAACCTAGGCCAGATCATCACCCACACAAACAAATAGAACCACAATCATTACCCCGATCACATTTCAGTAGTACTGACCAAAATACAGAATTTTACTCACCAGCTAATTCAATGTCACCAAACCCAGACACACAGGCAATTAATAAACATAACACACATCCAAATATATAAAGGATCGTAAGCAGAATTTCAACCTTCGTGCAACTAAATAACTTCCTTCATAATTACCCAATGAACTCCGGTTGAAAGATATTTCAACGAAATACTAATCTATATACACGGTGTTAAATCATTAAAGAGCAAACAAATTTAATAAAACAAAACCCAACCTTACTTTAAGCCAAGAAGCAAAAACAACAAAACAAACCCAAGTTACAAATGCAAAGCTAACGTACCACATTCACACCAAACTCACTCAGTCTCACACATACCGTTTGTGCCACACAATTTAGAAAACTTACTACTCTAGTTATAGGATAAATAGGTACCCTTATTAACAAGAGTTAAAAGAACCTCGAGGTATAAGGAAACACTAACTGAAAGAACAAGTAGGTTACTCGGACACCCAAAACCCGCAGAAACATTCCTTAATTCTACCAAGATATTTAACCAGGATACCAATTCCCTAATATCGTTACTCGAACACATCGGCCAGGTAATCATGCCCGAAGAAATAGAAAGGGAAATGCAAGAGAAACTAACTAGGCCTAGTCATCACTGTCATATGTAGGGAACGCATTTTCAAAGAAAAATAAACAGAGTAAAGAATAATTGGCATATGACTGGCATCATGGGTAGGCTTTGGTCAACCCTAACCCTTCCTTTTCTATTCACTGGCCGATGATAGGTAGAACTATTATTATTAAATAATTCGAAATCTAGGTAAAGAAAAATCAGACAATTAGGAGGAAAATACGTAACAGCTTCGCCAACATGAAAAACATTTACTCTCTCAGGCTTCGATAGTGTTGCTTGTTAAACATTTGGGTGACCCTAATCGCTCAAAACTTTTTATAATTGGCAGACCATTCATGTTACCTGCTTTTTCAGCAGAAATAATTCATCGACAAATCTAATTCATTTAAAACAACACCATCTGGCTAGTAGTTATTACGGACAGAATAAAACAACTAGCATCACTAAAACCAGCTTTCACCACATTCAGAACACACGGAAACACAAATCGAATAGGCCTGATCATCATTAACTCCATAAAATAATATTTTGAAACAAACGAGCAACATAGCTAGAAGATCCTTTAACACAGCATAAAATTCAGGGTCATGAGTAGCCCAAATATACAATAGGCCTAGACACCGAAGCCTAAGTATCAAGGTACACTTCAAAATAAAACACGATAAGTTTGAGAAGACGAAGACCTATTTTCCAACAACCTGCCCTAATGCAATTCAAGAATTACACAAGACACAATATCAATGTTGCACTCACCTTTAGGCCATAAAATTTGTTCCCAAGATTAACAAGAACTTCCTCCAAATATTAAAGAACAGCCAAACATCGAACAAATTACCAGCTGATATACTTCCACGTAGCAGCAGCACTATGAAAGTACATCCTTATTAGTGAAGAAATAGAGCACAGCTTTCTTGGTAGATTCATGTAGTCTCGTACAATCAACCATGAAAAATAGAATACATAACAAACATTAGTACAATTTTCAGTAATAAAGCCCTAACCTAATATTGTCACCCCCAACCTTAATATGTTTAATATGAAATATGAATCGACCAGCTCTGCTACCAATGAGCAGTCGCACAAGACAGAGCAGAATAAATTATAAGGAAAAGTTTACATATAAATAAGGTTATGTTAGAGAAGTGAGCTTTCTTACAGTGCTACCAATAAAACAAGATTTCGTGGAAGACGTGCTAAGTTAACCTCAGAGGTTTCAACATTAAACAATAGGTGAGGAGAAAAATAATTCAAAAAACTAATGCAAAAATAAATGAAACGCAGTCTTCTTCAAGGACATTCACATATAATTTGCATAAAACAATTACATTTTAATAACATGTCCCCGAAGCAAATAAAACAGTAGGCCAGAAGGAAAAAGACTAACAAAAATCAGAAAAATACCAAGAAAACGAAGGATCATGTAAACGTTAGAAGTTAAACCCTGCATAATTAATCATTTAGATCACTTTCAAAATAAGAAAAGATACCAAATACATAGGTAGATGAACGTTCCATCAAATATGTGCTCAAGCATGATCAGCTGACTATCTACAGTGATGGAATAAAACTTACTGTCCCAGCCAAAAATACCTAATCGTCAAGTGAATGACTACTAAAACAGACCTCTATTAGGCACACTATTATATATCGAGCAAGAGGAGAATAAAAATAAAAGATAAATAAGTAGTTAAAAAAGGAAACATGCTAGATATAGCTAATAAAAGATGTTAGTCGTTAGTCCAAGCAGTACAACTTGGCACGACTCCAAAGATGAAACAAAATAGCCCCAAATAGGTTAGGCCTGCATATTTTAGAAAATCTAGTTAAAACACGTCACCGAGATAGGTCAGATCCCACATTGGTCCAACTCAATAATGTCATGCCATAGCATCATATAACCGGGTACACGGTTGCCGAACTAAACACAAGTTTAGCAAATATTTAAAATATAACACAAAGGTCTTACGTCGTAAAATACAACTGATGACACTGGTAGATAAAACACAAGAAAGACAGGACTTTAAACAGTAACGTAATTATAACATAAACAATACCTTGGTTGACAGCTTCTTATCAGACATGATAATTTTTAAAAAAGTGTATGTATTAACAAGATGTTCAGCAAAGAACATATAGCCTACCTTCTCCTAAATGTATGGGTATATTTATGACTCTTTGGCCTCATCCCTAACACAATCACCTCTACCGCAATGTATTGTTTGTTTTCTTTTATATTGATAATTAGCCAGTAAGTGTCACAATCAATATTGTATACTTTATGATGATTGAATAACAAAACTACTAACTCATTGTAATGCATTCACGTCCGTTAATCTCTATATTAAGCCAGCCTGCTAAGTTAAGAATCTTCCGTTTTGGGTATCTTCCCCTTTAAAAATCCACGCCGATCACAGTAGGTTGGTGCTGCGACCTATCAGTGAATTAATCTTTATGTTGTACGCCTATGCACTGCCATCGTAATGTACTACGATGGCAGTGGCCTAAGGGTGTTGAATGAGTAGACAGTTTAAAGTAGCCAAGAGGGAGGCGATCCAGCTGACAGTGTTTAAAGGTAATCGGAGCGCGATCGTGGCTAATAGTTGAACTACCAGTATTACAAAATTGCCATACTTCAGGAGGCCAGGTATTGGTTGCGTTCACGGTAGCAAACAGTTGATCAACTGTTGACGAAAGTACGCTGTGAACGCGGTGTGATGGAGCGCTCCCTAAACTTGTTCCCTGGAGCGGACGCCATTTTATGGAGCGTAGAAAAACTTCGCTCCATCCACGGAACATGTTTAAATCCAACATGGCGTAGCATGAAGTAGATTTAAAAACAAATGTAAACATTGTGGAAATCACTCAAAATAGTTTCTCAAAATAGTTTCTAAACTGATGAATACTGAAATAATAATGAAGAACACAACATCACGGTCCCTCTATAGCCTATAAAATGACCTGCATTGTGTTAAATTCGTGATAAATCTTTATTCCGATTTACGGACCGCAGTTGCGACAAATTTTAACCTATGTGTGAAACAACATCACCTGATATATCGGAGGTTACATTCTTTCTTTTGTTACAAGTATTAAAAATTATTTGAATTCAGGTGTGTGGTTTCCTTTTTAGTGTCAATGTGCATTTTTAAAGTTTTAAAATCGATGTTTCAGCGTTTTTTCATCACTTGTCTGGGGTAATTTGGTCTGAAAATACGATTTTAACCTATGCTTTGGGCTGAATACTGTATCTCGATGAATATATTGTTGTGTAGGCAGTATAGAGAGAATCAAACTTCTAGGCTACCGGTACTGTATAAAAATACCTTTCATTTGGAGCAAGCATTGGCTACCAGTACCAGGGGCGCACCCAGGGGGGGGGCTTTGGGGGCTTAAGCCCCCTCCAAAGACCTGGGAACACTTTAAAAATATTGATGATATCTTTCAAGAAAATTGATTGCATAACGGGCTCCAGAATGTTTAGTCTTGGAACGTTGGAACATTTTTGCGATTTTCTACTGATTAAAAATAGAATTATGTTAGGCCTATATTTATGCAACACTTGAGTGATAATATATATTTCCGGCCGTTGTCGTAACTATGCTCGGAGCAAGATGCGCGTGGGACTGCGGTGAAAATTTCTCTCCCCAAGGTATTGTGCTGTGCTCTGTGTCAGGCGTCAAGTCAGTAGTGGTGTTTGTAAAAGTTGATTCGTTGATTGTTGTTGTGTTTGTATTTTCTATTGGCTATTTGTGTTCGTAGTGTGTCCAATTAGACTACTAGTAATGGGAGACAAAAGAAAGTCAAACATGCAAAACTACTTTAAACCGTTAAAAATCAATAAATATGATGTGGTTAGTATTAGTGAATGTGGCAATCCTTCAACGAGTAAGGAACTGTTAACAAGGACTGCAAGCATAGAAAAACAGCCAAGTTGTTCGTCAGAGAAGGGCTCAGAGGCAAATGTGAGCAGGCCTAAGGCCGTTGTAAGTAAACATAACATGGAATTGAACATTGGTTTATTTAAAAACAAAGTGTTGACGGACAATGAAAAGTTCAAAGTTTTGAATGACAAATTAATGGGTTCCTCAGAGCAACTTTAACTTTCCTTTTAGATCGCATGGGAACCAACAACGAAAATTTTCCTTTTCATGGCTAAAGAAATATACCTGGCTTTCGTATTCTGGAATTGAACATTCTGCATACTGTGTCCATTGTATGCTTTTTTCAAAAAAAGAAATAGGTAAGAGTAACACTCAACATACTGGACAACCTTTTAAAGAAGGTTTTAGTAACTGGAAAAAAGCCCTAGAGAAGTTTGAAAAACATGCAAACTCACAGTATCATAAAGACTCATGTGTAAGCGAAGCTAACTTTAAAAGAGTTGTGGACTGCCGAATGAAACCGATTGACAAATCTCTTGATAAAGGGAAAAGACGTCCAAGCCCAAAATAATGTGAAAAGAATAATTCCAATAACAGAAACTATTATTTTGTGTGGCAGCCAAAATATCGCCCTTAGGAACCATAGAGATTATGGTCAGTTTCAAATCTACAACAAACCATTTGAAAATGGGGGGAACTTAAGAGCTTTGCTCAGAGCTAGAATTTAAGCAGGTGACAACAATTTGAAAGATCACTTTGGGTCATGTGGCAAAAATGCAACCTATATAAGTTGGAATTTTCAAAATCATGTCGTCGATGCTTGTAACCAAATAATAACTGAAAAAATAGCAAGTAAAGTAAAAGAAGCTTAGTTTTTTAGTGTTCTCGCAGATGAAACATCTGATATTTCAACTGTTGAACAGTTTTCTTTGTGTTTACGTTATGTAACGCCAAATACTTTAAATAGTTATGAAATATGTGTGCAATTTTTGAAGTTCATGCCTCGAACCTCTACAACGGGTAGAGTATTGGCTAAAACATTGATTACAGGTCTTGAAGACAGTAATATCGACATAAATAACCTCCGTGGCCAGGGGTACAATGGGTGGCTGCCATGAGTGCAAAGTTTAAAGGGGCTCAAGCGTGCATCCAAGAAGCTCACCCCACAGCAATTTACGTGCATTGCGCTTCTCATAGCCTTAACCTGGCATTGTCAACAGCGTCTGAGGTTGTATCAATCAGGAACTGCTTTGGAATAGTGGAGAAGTTGTGGGATTTATTTAACACTCCTAAAAGACAAGCAGTTTTAAAACAGTGCATTGAATCTGAGGTAAATCTTGAAACCAACAAGAAAAAAATCCTGCAGCTTTGTCCAACGAGATGGGTACAAAGGCACGATGCTATTTTTGTTTTAAAAAAACTGCTGCAACCTCTTGAAGTAGCGTTTGAGGAGATTAAAAACTGGAATGATAGGGAATCTTCTTCAGGAGCTCTAATACTACTAAACTCCTTAAGTTAAGGTGAATTTATAATTTCTCTCATGGCATCATAAAAACTGCTTGGTTACACAGTAAACCTAATCAAAAAGCTTCAGGAAACTGATTTAGATTTATCGTCTGCAATTACACACGCTGAAACCGTGATTGAAAGCTTAAAATCTCTAAGAAAAAATGCAGATCAAGAATTTCACTCGTTGTTTGAAGAAGCTACCAAAATTGCTAATAACTGCGGTTCAATAATTTCGATGCCACGAACAGTTGGAAGACAGAACAGAAGCAAAATACCAGCAGAAACTCCAGAATTATACTATAAAAGATCTGTTTTCATCCCTTGGATTGACTCTTTCATTATTACATTGGAATCTCGATTCATAAAGCATAAAGACTTAAAGAGTTTTGAGTGCTTACTGCCATCAGGCAATGCATCACATACACATAAAGAAACCTTCCAAGAAAAAATGCAACCTGATTTCTTACAGCTGTGTAATTTTTATAAGAATGACATAATTGAAAGTGGAGGAAACAACAAAGGCCTGCTTATGGCTGAGTTTGAACTGTGGTACAAGAGCTTGAAGACCCACGCTAATATCCCTAAAACGCAATCGATGTGTTGAATCTATGTGACAAGGACTTGTTTCCTAATATCCACACATTGTTGAGAATTTTATGTACCATCCCTGTGACTACAAGCACTGCTGAGAGGTCATTTTCTACACTACGTCGGCTGAAAACATATCTTAGGAATACCATGGTTGCAGACAGGCTGACTGGACTAGCAGCACTGAATATTGACCCGGAAATTGAAGTCACCAGTACAGAGGTAGTTTCCGTTTTGAAAAAATCTGCTAGGCGGCTGGATTTTGTTCTGTGAAATTTGAGTTTCCACTTTATTCAAACAACGTTAATGTTAATTCATTAATACATGATTTGTATTCAACTATTTGTTTAAACTTGCATTCAGCCTGTGTAATTAAGTTCAACTTGAAATTCTAGAAATGTTTAAGATTTTTTATTATAATGTTAGTTATTAAGGAAAATTAAAATAACATATATTTTCACGTACAGTACATAAAATATTTGTTACAATCCATAACACTATGGTATACAATTTCATCTCGTAATTTTTAAAATGTAATTTTTAGTTCCAATTAAATTTACATATTCAAAATCAAAATGTTATTATTAATTTCCTAAAACCTATACTAGTTCTTGGTATACAGTAAACAACTCAAAACTTAGTAAATGATTGCAGATAATTGATGTTACACATCAATCTGACGATCCAGGTAGCTGGATATATAGTTATGATAATAGTGAGCAGAGCAATCGAGTCGTTATCACTCTGATCGTGATCAAAAGTTAATTCTAGATAAAAATCATGCAGTTCCTTTTTATTACTTGTATAACTTTAGATCAATGGAACTGTAACTAAAATTTGTATAAAACCAATGCACATTTTGTTTAAATAATCTCCAGTCCAATAGCATCTTTTGTATTGGTTTTAACAGAGCATTCTACAGTATGTTTGACCTTATAGAATACCGTATCTTTTTATGCATATGATCTTAAATATCATATTTACATACAAGACTCTTAATGGACAATTTCTCTTTCCATAGCTGAAATCATGTTATTGAGGAAAGCCCCCTCCAAACCAAAAGTCTGGGTGCGCCCCTGATAAAAATACCTGCATTGTACTGGGCCTACCCCAAATTCTGATAGGCCTATTGTCAAGAGTCTTGACTCAAAAATAATTTATTTCAATACCGTTGGCTACCGGTACTTGTTGGGTTAAGGATTTGTATGCAATAGAATATAAGAATTACCGTATATCTGTTTGTGCCTGCATTATTAGGTGATTCTTCCAATAGAAAACTAAGTGTTTGGCTGATCAGAATGTAATGACTGGGAATTACTAGTAGCCTATCAGTATTTTTCTTTTCATGGTATTATCAGACTTATCTGAACAGTTCTCTTGCTTCTTGGATGCTGTTTAGGTCTAGATTAGCCTACACGTCCACATTCCTTTCAAGAATGTTGAAAAACCTATTCAATAGGCCAATATTTTTTCTTGAAACAATCGTAAATATTTCAGTAAATTGTACGGTATTTTAAATTCACACAGCTCATTATCAGACCGCAAGACCTCCCCCCCTCCCGGCTTTCAGCTTGGACTGAATAAAGTCAGTTAGGTCTTGTACAGGCCCTAGCCTATAAATATGTTTCTATGTTTGAAAGAAACCAGCTTCCCTTGGTAAGCATTTCAAGTACCGGTAGCCATTACTTTTCTTTTCATGACATTAGCAGTCTTATCTTAACAGTTATCTTGCTTCTCGGTTGCTGTTCAGGTCTAGATTAAACATCCACATTCCTTTCAATGTAATGAATATTACCTACCGTACTGGTACCGTACCATTGGCTATAATTGGACAAGCTCAATAGCCAATGTTCACTGCAGTAGGCTACCAGTACGGTACATCAAGAAGCTGGGAATGATTATGCATTGAAACTCAAGATATAATACATATATACTGTATATAAATTTCTTTTTACACAAGGAGAGAAAATTAAGCACTCTTCAACATAGCACTTTGTCCTTTGTCCTTTATTTCCTTCACTTACGGTATCTCAACATGCCTGAGTATTAACATTTTGTGACAATTATTGTATGCACATACTGTATTTTGTCCATGCTTCAACTAATCCAACACCAAAATTTCCATCCTTGACTTCCTTTTGTCAAACGAGCGATGATTTTCTCTCTGATGACAGGTTAGGACTCTGTACTCAAATAGGAACTGACTATTAAGTAAAATGCATTATGAGAATGGATTTAGAAATTGTGACATAAGGCTAATTTATTTTACTCACTCTCTTGTGGGTATGCTACATATTAATCTATATTTTAACAGTAGCCTAGGCTACAGGATACATTTCAAAATGCTGTGGTGTCAGTAGTGGTGCATGTATTTTTAACTGAGGCTAGGATTGGGAAGGAGGCTTTAAGTTACAAGCTTAGTAACCTGAAAAGGAAATTGTTAGTATAATGAAAACTTTAAGGGAGTGAGGAGTCATGAATATTACCTACTGGTACTGTACAGTAGGCTATAGGCTAAAATTGGTCAAGCTTGCTAGCCTAGGTTCACTGCAGTAGGCGACCAGTACATCAAGAAGCTGGTAATGGTTATGTACTGACACTCAAGATATATAATATATTTTTCTTCTTACACTAGCAGCGAAAATTGAGTACTGTTCAACACAGCACTTACCCAGTTTGTCCAATATTTCCTTACCTTATCTCAACCTGCCTGAGTATTAACATTTTGTAACAGTTATTGTTTGCACATACTGTATTCTGTCCATGCTTCAATTAATCCAACACCATAATTTCCATCCATGACTTCTTTTTGTCAAACGAGCGATGATATTCTCTCAGGGAACAGGTTCGGTCTCTGTACTCAAATATGAGCTGACTAATTAGTAAAATGAATTATAGGAATCGATTTAGAAATTGTGACATAAGGCTAAATTATTTTACTCACTCCCTTGTCTGTACAGTATGTTATGGCACATATTCATCTCTATTTTAACAGTACAGGATACCTTTCAAAATGCTGTGGTGTCGGTAGTAGTGCATGCATTTTTAACTGAGGCTAGGATAGGGAAGGAGGCTTTAAGTTACAAGCTAAGGAAATTGTTAGTAAAATGATAACTTAAAGGGAGTGAGGAATCATGAATATTACCTACTAGTACTGTACAGTATAGGCTACAATTAGGCAAGCTCACTAGCCTAGGTTCACTGCAGTAGGCTACCAAGAAGCTGGTAATGGTTAGGCCTATGTACTGAAACTCAAGAAATATAATATATTTCTCTTCTTACACAAGCAGAGAAGATTGAGCACTGTTCAACACAGCACTTACCCAGTTTGTCCAATATTTTCTTACCTTATCGCAGCTTGCCTGAGTTTTAACAGCTCATTACAGTGATGCTTCACTTTATAATCTGCATATTCATTCACACAGCAGTATTTGCTGCTGACCACAGAAGACCTAATGTTCTTGTACAGTGACTGAATGAACTATGTTTGTTACAAAACTACACCTATAGTTCTGCTGTACCGTAGTTTCATTTGTATTCAATCTGGTACGGTAATGAGCCTAGGTGGAAGATATTACTTCTTTTAACATTTAGTTTGCTGATTCGTACCAACCATCTATCTACCAGGCACATATTGAGCAACAAAGAGAATTGTTACTAACCAAGTATCAATATCTTTAAGAGAGTGATGAGTCATGAATGTTACCTTCGGTAATGGTATGCAATTGTGCGAGCCCACTAGCCAAGCCCCATTGACGTACCAGTATCGTACATCAAGCAGCTGGTAATGATTATGTACTGAAATTCAAGATAAAATGTAGTCATCGCTGCTTTTCGGGTACAAAATTATAAATATATAAACACTCTCCTGGAAAAAATTACATGTATTAGTTAGTTATCACACCTAAATGGGCAATGGGCAACTAATACTTGTAATTGTTTCCAGGGGTGTGTTTACATATTTATAATTTTGTACCCCATGTTGACCGACTGAGAAGCAGCAAAGACAATTTGTATAGGCACGCTGAAAAAAAAGAATGGCGTCAAATTATCACAGAAAAATGTATTCTTTAGCACTGCTTCATTTATATTTGTTCCTAGGAGTCATTCATCCTGGTACTTTCCTGCTTTTTACATCTTATTTTTTTCAGTTTATATTTTTGCAGTCTAGTTTCCTCTACCTCATTCTATACTGTCCAGACTTGGGTTGCAATAATTTTAAAATGCCCTACTTTCCTTAATTCTTTCTATGTTACTGGACCATTTGTTGACATGATCTATTGAAAAATCAATTGTGAAAGCATCTTTTAGACAACTGTTTTCAACCAAAAATCTGTAGCCTAACATTTTTCATTTTCATTTTCATTAGATGAACAGTAGCCTATAGGGAATATGGTATGGAAACCAGTTGTGTATTGATAGGAGGAGAATGGACTGCCAAGTAAGGGACTAATATTTAAGGTAATCCATCAACAGTTCATGTTGTGCCTTTCTCTTTAAGTACTAATATTGGGGTGTAAACAAGTAAGGTACCGGTATAACAAGGATAATACAGGCTCCTACCATGATTTCCTTTGCTTTAGATGAGGGACCCAGAAATCTTATTTCTAGATGCTGGTTATAATTTTAGAGGGTGGAACCTTGAGGTCATCTGACCTTATTGGATAGGGGAAGGGTAATGATCCAGATAAATACCCCTAGTTGACAGGTAGGGACAATGTGTAATGTTTCAAATTAATTTTGCAATCTAACCTGATTTTTTGTAAATACAATTAATTTGTATAGTACAGTAACTAAAAACTGTACAGCACAGTTAAGCTGATGAATAAATCCAAAAGCTTCAAATATAAAAAGCAGGAACAAATTAGATAGATGAAGCAGTGCTAACAAATAATGAAGTCATCATGTATGGATGACTGGTAAGAGGTTTACTGCTAGACTTACAGACTCTTGACCCTTCTCATATGATATAACCCTACATTAATAAAATCAAAGCTACGTATATTGATATTCTTGAATAAATATTCGTCTATTGAGACGTAGGCCTAACCTACCGTGTTCAATTTGAAGGGATTAAAATGACTTCAATTATCATAAATCTTGAGATATACCACCTTAATATACCGTAGCCTACCATACGTTAAACTGTCAAGTATTCTTTACCGTCGCCGAACTAGCATAACATAATAAATGCCGTATCAGAAAGACAAGAAATTTACGTACGTAGGCCTAATATTATCGGGAGCAAGGTATGGTTTGATACATGTTCACAGCATTCGGTACATAGTTTCAGAGCAATTTCTTTCCGAGTTGCAAAACTAAAGGTAAATTAGAAACTGATATAATATCAGCATTCACTCTCATAAGATTATCTGATCATTTCAACATCGCCCTTGTCCACTTTCGAACAACGCGCGCTGCTACAGATCAGATGGAGCAAACCGTTCACAGGTAGACGTAAAACCTGATCCCGCTCCCGATGCATCAGCTTTGGAGCTGTTGATCAACTGTTTGCTACCGTGAACGCAACCATTTATACAGCGGTAAGTTTGGAACAATATTACCCACATGACCCACAAGAGTACAGCACCGTACAGAGGCATTAAGAAGGCTGTGGTTAATGACAACGTGTAACTAGTTCTTCTATTCTCCTTTTCCTAATGTCTTCTGTTTATGTGCGATGCTGGGGCTGTGATTTTATTAATAAACGAGAGTATACATTAGCCTCTCCTTTGAGCTAAATGACATCTTATTCAGTATCTGTGGAAAGAGCTCGTGCACATCATTTGTAAAAGAATTCAAGAAAAAGAAAGTTATCTGCAGCAGTACTCGATCCCCAGTCAACTGCGTGACAGACTAACACGCTAGCCCAGAGCTAATCCTATCCTTAACATCATGGTGTTCTTAACTGACATTAGATACAACCTGTTGGCAAATAATGACTTTAAATAAACGATTTCTTCACAACAGTACATCTTCATTAAAGATAATTTCATACAAAGTTTAAATTATTGTATCAGTAGGGTATATCACATACAACATACTAAAACTACTGTATTGAAATATAAGACAGGCACATGAGGACAGCTGCCATCTTGTCGTGTGACACAGACAGCTCAGCTCTTTTAAGCCACTCATACAGTATAATATTATAATATTAAATTATAATAAATAACGGATCACGACCTTCAGGATAGCTTAAACCACCCTAGACTCGATAATCGGAATTGTTGGGTCTTAAGCCATTGATTAAAATGGTTGAATACTTCACACGGCCGCCATCCTGAAATGGTACGGCCGATGACCTTGAATGTTGGATGAAAGACGCGTCCTATATAAAGGTATGTTGTCACCAAATTTGGTAGAGATCGGATGATTAGTTTAGCCGTAATTTGATTTTACGTTTTGAACGTTTGAGTGGCCGCCATTCTGTTTTGGTAAAGATGGCGGCGATATAAAGTATGACGCTGAGGTGCCCTTTGCTAATGCTACCTCTGTACCAAATTTCGTTCAATTCGGTCTCACCGTGTTCGAATTGATAGGGGGACAGACATTCAGAGTACACACACTCACACACACACACACACACACTCACACACACACATACACACACACAGGCAGACACACAATTTTCCGCCCTGTGTTGATCTCATAAGTCTACTTTCATTTTTTGCAAAAATCGAAAGTAGGCTAAAAATGCCGAACGAAAGCGGAGTGAAGTACAATATTCATGTCTGTGATATTTCCCAGGGCTAGGATGCCTTAAGAGGCAAATCCTTCCCTCAAAGATCGAGAGCTATTACATCTTGCTTCTTCTTCACATCATGGAACCTGGTTAATAATCCCTTTTTCATAACAAAATACAACTCCCTCGCAATGACAATAAGTTCGATCCACGGGGATACCAATCGATATCGATCCAGCAGTGCAAACAGGAACTGACCTGCCATCTAGTAGGCACAACCACAGTTAATCCAGTCGCCTGGCCGTAGCATAGTTTCCAATTCCTCCACCAGAAGTCGAAACATGCAACTACCGAAGTATATCTTTCTAAAAGATGCAAGTGGCAATATTTCCAAGAATATTTGTCACGTAACACCTGCACTGATCATTATTTAAATGTTTTGGGGTGCTACATAACTCACATGAAGTATCTACAAAGTAACTCATTGTTTGAGTTGATTTTCTCTTTTCTTGCAAAATCAGCTCTGCCTCTGCAAGTGGAACTTCACCAGGCCACTCTGGCCGGTCCTTTCGTAAAAACTCTGGCACCTCCCACCTCGAAGTACTAACAATTTTTCTGCCAGACAACCTCTTGAAGGAAGATCTGCAGGATTCAAGTGGCCATGAACATATCTCCACATTTCAGGTAAAGTCAACCGATGGATTCCTTTAACACGGTTGTTGACAAACAGAGTCCATGTTTCTTCCTTTCGAATCCATGCTATAACCGTTGTCGAATCAGTCCCGAAATACAACTTGACATATTGGTAGTTTAGTCCTTCTAGCACTGAATTACCTAATCTAGCTCCCACTGTTGCAGCAATTAGTTCCAGTCGGGGAATGGTGACTGTCTTTAATGGGGCTACTCTTGCTCTGGCTGCAAGAAGGTGTACCTTACTCTCGCCGTCAATTTGTAGTCGTATGAAGACTACTGCAGCGTAGGCCTGTGCACTAGCATCACAATAAATATGTTGACTGACATCCCTGTGGTTCTTGGAATAATGAAACTAGCGTGGAATTCTCATCTCTTTCAGGAGAAAAAGGCTTGAATACCAAGTTAAAAATTGGTCCTTAATACCTCTTCATCCCAAGATATACCACTTAGCCATATCTTTTGCAACAACAATTTAGGAATTAGAAGTACTGGAGTAACTATGCCAATCGGATCAAATACCTTTTGTGCAAATGACAGAATGGATCTTTTCGTGATCACTCCCAATTCATGGTTCTGTAACCGTTCCAAGTTTAACAATAAAGTGTCAGATTCCAAATCTCATCGTAAACCTAGCACCGCTGTCTGTCCTACAAGAATGAAAGCATCATTGTTGGCCTGCCAACCTCTGAGGTTGAACTTTCCTTCCTGCATTACATCACGTGCTTCATTAATGAATTCTTTCAGTTCTAATTCAGTTTCAACACTGGTTACAACATTGTCCACATAAAGGCTCTGTTTAAGTCTCGATATCTGTTCTTTACTATATTGGCAATCTTCCATTGCCTTGTCCAAATGGTAATCAAGAACTGCTCCTAAAAGGAAAGGGCTACATTTTAATCCAAATATCACCCTCCAATGCCGAACTACCCAGTCATTTGGATCACACCAAAAGAACCTAAGAAAATCCCTATCTTCTTTACGAACACTTATTTGTAGAAAAGCCTTTTCTACATCAGCTCTCACCCCAAATCTCCCTTACCGAAATTTTAGTAACAGGGAAGGAATCTGTTCAATCAGATTGGGTCCACACTCCAAACAATGATTGAGGGAAGGAGCAGTTCTATCTCTTGCTGGCGCGTCAAATACAGGACGAACTCTGGTAGTGCTATTTTCCTTAATAACAGCTCGATGTGGTAGGTAGTGTCCATAATTCCCTACTTCTTTGACTGGTACTTCTTCAATAATTCCCAGTTCTTCCCACTCAGCTAGAACTGCATCGTATGAAATGAGAATATTTTGAGACTGAAGCTTTCTAGTGGTAGATTCTAACTTTTTGAGTGCTAGCTCCCTGTTACTAGGAAGAGTCAAGCTATATTTTTTCCATAGCAATGAAACTTCGTAACGTCTCTCACCATTTACAGTAATACCTCTTAGAAAATCATCTCTAATTTGAAGCTGTCTTTCATCTTTGGACATTTTAACAGCTGAGTCTGTGATTCCAATGGCATCTAGGCTCCAGAGATCGTTGATCGCATTAACAAACAGAGCTGTAACTTCTTCTGCCAAGTTAACAGAAGATTGTTGTGGAACTTTCCCCATCAAAGTTCAGCCTAAATTTGTTTCCACAGCAACCAAACCAGAGGATAGAACTTTAATATTTCCTGTCAGAAGTCTGCCCGCTATATTCGCCCCAATCAGCAAGTCCACAGGCCTAGACTCATCCCCAATATCTGTTAGGCTGATATTCCCTTCCTCAAGTTCATTCAACCAAGGTCCATTCTTGAGCGAAGGGATGCCATTACATATTAGAACCTGATCCAATACTTCAAAATTACATTGTTATTTTCCATCCAGGCTTTCAATTTCTACTTTGTAACAAGAATGTTCATTAAAACCTGTTTTCACTCCCCCCAAAAAGGTCATGTTTAATTGTTTCAGTTCTGACTGGAGTGTAACCTAATCTTTTAACAATGTCTTTCTTAACATGGGATCTCTATGATCCTGAGTCAATTAAGTCTCTAACAGAGAAGGAAGAGTCAATACCTTTCATCTTTATAACCAAAGTTTGCAAAAGAACTTAAGGATATTAGAAATATTACTCAGCGAATTTGTCTTTTGTTCTTTCTCCCCCCCCCCCCCCGGATTGCCTGTGTTCGACATTATTTTGGGATATATTTTGTTTATTCTGAGGTAAATCAGGGCACATCAGAACTTGGTGGCTCTTACTACAAATAATGCACCGTACTACGGCTTTACATTTATTGACACAGTGTCCTTTCTTAAAGCATTTAAAACACCCACCCTTCTCCTTTAGGACCTTCTGTTTCTCAGATAGACCTAATTTTTGTGCTTTAAAACCATTAAGAGCATCATGTTGACCTCCACAAAAATACAGTACCCTCTCCTCTCCTCAACAGGGTTAGTGTTTAACAAGTCAGCTGCAGTAGCAATGTGCTCTGACAATTTGAGTTGGTCTCTACTCCTGTTATTATCTTTGATTCCAAAACCGGGAATTGCTAAACTGATCCGTTCATCGGCTTCCACTTCCCCTTTCATAAATAGCATGAGATTGTCTAACCTATCTTTCGAATCACGTGTGTGTGCAAAGTTGGAACTTCTTTGCCAGGCCCTAAGAAACTCCTCAGGAAAACATGACTCTACTAAAGGATACAACATAGATGCACACTTATCTGTTGTAACACCTAAGGTTTCAAGGGACCGTATGTGCGATTCCAAGTTGTCATAAAGGCTACGCATTGAACTGCCATCACCGGGAGTGGAAGATTTCTTAAGAACTAAAGATAACAACTCTCTTACGTAAACTTCAACCAACAGATCATCTCTACCGAACCTGCTCTTTAAACAATCTACTGCCTTCGTATAATTTTCCCCAATAGGTGGAAAACTTCCAATAATTTCTCGAGCACGAGACCCTTTCACAGTGGTGCTACAACACCGTGTTGTCGCAGCCCCTAAACTGAGGAACCAACCAACCTTTCACAGTAGCTTGCATTAAGTATTGAAACTTATTTTCCGGTGAAATATCCGGATCCTTGTCTATCTTTATAAACTGGCCCCAGAACTGTATCCACTGTTTTACATCGCCATCAAATTTCCTTACTTCTAATTTAGGTAGTTTGAATTTTCTCTTGCTCACAAGATCTACACTGCTACAATCACTGTTGTCTTGAGCGATGCTTTCTGGAGGTAGAATATATTCAACACTCACCTCTATATCAAGAAATTGACGTTGATAGTCATCGGCAAGTCTACATTCGTCGTCCAAGTCCTCTTGGCCGACGTCAAGTTTTAGACTTATGACTTTACCATCCAGATGCAGGAGCTCATCATTTTTCTTCCAAAGTAAAGAAAGGGAAACCTGAACTTTCCTTCTCTTTTCATGAGCTGTCATCAGGGCGTCCTTAATTTCACCTTTGAGGTTATTCAACTGCCTCGAAAACGCCGCCCGTGTTACCTTACGTAGCTTTATCGCTCGATCCAGTTCACGTTGGGTTGTCTCCATAATTAAAATATATTGATATATTTATCCTATCACTGGTCGCTACTTATTTTACTTTTACGCTCACCGGCGTATCGCAGATTCTTTCTTCTTTTATATAAGGAAAATATATCAATTCAAAACAACAATTTATTGATACTTCTGGATCCATGACAGTCAATTTTACAACAGTGGAAAAAAAAGATAATAAAGAAAAAAATGACAATCTTAATGTAGCACCTTTGCCCAAAAGATATGACAGCCATCACACTTCATGGGGGTATGACAAAAATGATGAAAATGGAGAGAAGCTGTCAGATTGGTTGGACCAGATCCAGCTTCATGATGCAAAAGACAAAGGAACATTCCATTCTGCTAGATGGCAAAAAAGACACCAATCCTGATCTCTGCCTAATAAGAATGGATGCTAACCATATTCCTTTTCTTCACACAAGAACTTTACCATCAAGATTTCCACGCAGCCAGCATCGTCCAATTATTTTAACAATCGGTTTACAAGTCCTATTAATCAGAACAAAACAGAAAACCAGGTGGAAATTCAAGAAAGCACAATGGATTAAGTACTCTCATGAGGTTAGTTCTCTTTTTCGCTGGATTCCACCTAAACTAGAGAATTATAAGCGACTTGTTGGAACAATTACACAGGTCTACAGTGATTTTGCTGTTTTGGAGCCATTTTGAAGCAATATGTATGTCCTGATGCCAAATATGATACCCGTTTACTTGTATCACACACCATTTTTTTAGTCTTATTTTTTTTGTCTTAGTAACGTTATTGCATACTACACACTATCTTTTAGCTTTAAAATAATCTTTTGTTACATGAATGCTATTTGTTGGACCTAAAAAACTGTGGTGGTAGCACTGCAGAATGTTGTTGAACTCCTTGCCAGATGGCAGCACTTAAATCCTTTGTGATGTGAATTCAGTTGAAAGCTCTAAGTGACCAGCTAGATTTCCAAAAGAAAAAGTTTACTTTGAATACGTGTGCATTTATTGTTATACTCTGAATTACCCATAAAGCTCACTGACAGCTGTCAAAGCTAGCACGTGGGGAAATGCAGCGGTGCCACTGAGGCAGTTCATGACTCATAACATTCCAAGAGGCTTGCAGGAAGACACAAAACTGGCGGTCTAATGACCGTGACGAGTGAAGACACACTGAGTCAAACCATGTGCTTACTGCCGTGTCGGCAGACATTGCAACATTGCTCACTGTTGCCATGGAGACCGTTACCCCTGTCGTCTCCTCTCCTCACCTCACCCATAAAGCGAATGACAGCTTTCACCGAATATCTTTTGTAAATCAGAGTATAGTTTCTGTATTGTGATTCTGTGAGTATGAAAGTGTTTGAACAATCCAAATGTGTTTTGTTACATTTGTGGTAGTTTTGTAGTGAATACGCAGAGACAAAACAAAACCTCATTTGTCTCTATAGCTTATAAAGGTCATTTTGGAATAAAGTTAGGAGATCAAACCAAGTCATGGGTGCCTCATAAAGTATGCAGCATTAAGATTTGAGAAATTGGACAAAAGAAAAGAAAAAAAAGCGCTTCGGTTTGGTATAACAATGGTTTGGCGTGAACCCAGAAACCACATCAGTGACTGCTACTTTTGTACTTGGAAGCTCAAAGATTTCAATGCCTGAAAAAAAAGGCATAACATACCCCAGAATTGAACCGGCTAGGAGACCAGTGCCTCATGGCCCTGATATTCCAGTTCCCACACCTCCTAAAGACAATATTGCAATTTCTGATTCATCAAGTTGTGAAATATAGGGAACATCTAACAGTGACTTGACCCCTGCAAAATCTAATGTACCCGTACTCTTCACACAATCCTTGTTCAATGACTTAATAAGAGATTTGAACCTCCCCAAAGATGCAGCTGAACGTTTCAGTTCCTGGTTAAAAGAACAAAATCTTCTTGCTGATGGTACTTCAGTGACTTTTTACGGAAATAGAGAAAAAGATCTTGCCCAGTACTTAAGTCATATAGGGAGACTGGTTTATTGCAAGAACATTCTAGACCTAATCAACAAGGTAGGTGCTGCCACGTATGACTCAAACGGATGGAGGTTATTTATTAACTCAATAAGAGAAGTTACTTAACAATGGCAACCAGTTGGATTCAATTCCAATAGCGCACTCAGTCCACCTAATAGGAGAATTATGATAACATGAAGCTTCTCTTGGATAAAATACAATATAACAGACATCAGTGGATGGTCTGTGGAGACCTTCTAGTAACCGGTATTTTGTTAGGTCAGCAACAGGGATATACGAAATTCCCATGTCACTTGTGTGAATGGGATAGCCGGGCAAGAGATGAGCATTGGTCTGGGAAAATAAGGCCTGATCGAACCACCTTAACTCCAGGATGTAAAAATGTTGTTCAGAAAAGCTTAGAGAAAGTACTATTACCACCTCTTCATATCTAGTTGGGTCTGATGAAGCAGTATGTGAAAGTCCTTGACAAAGAGGGCAATTGTTTTCAATATATTTGCAACAAGTGCCCTTTTCTCTCACAAGCAAAAATAAAAGAAGGTATGTTTCTAGGACCACAAATCAGAAGTCTAATGAAAGACTATGAGTTTGAAGATACAATGACTCCTGAACAAAATGAAGCCTGGCAAGCCTTTAGAGATGTAAACAAGAAGTTTTTAGAAAACACCAAAAATCCTGCAGAAATAGTAGCCACAATGCTTGAGAAATTCAGAATTGTCGGTTGCAACATGAGTCTTAAGCTGCACTTTCTTTTTCACATTTGGATATGTTTCCTGAGAATTTGGGGTCGGTGAGCGAGGAACAAGGTGAACGCTTCCATCAGGACATTCGGGAGATGGAACGACGGTACCAAGGACGATGGAGTATATCAGTGATAGCAATTACTGCTGGATGCTTCAAAGAGAAGACTCTGCAGGAGCTTATAAGAGAATTTCCAAGATAAGATCACTGGAAGGCAAATGAAAACTTTATTATTGATTA
This sequence comes from Meconema thalassinum, assembly GCA_946902985.2. Taxonomy (NCBI): domain Eukaryota; kingdom Metazoa; phylum Arthropoda; class Insecta; order Orthoptera; family Tettigoniidae; genus Meconema; species Meconema thalassinum. The sequence continues at coordinate 62,756,179 of OX336390.1, read as the reverse complement.
AATAGCATTTTAGTGAATCAACATTGTGCATTTCCAAGTAATACAACGAGTATTTCAATCAAAACTGTATTAACATTTATGAAAAAATGCATTTTTGTCATTAACATTGAATTTTTAATTCTCGATTCGTAAAAGAACCTGATGTGATAGGAGGAAAAGGTGAGTTTATTTGAAAATGGCTGTACTCAATTGCATATAATCACTTTTTAGAAGTAAAACAGCTTTTAAAAAGTTCTATTTTTTTGACCTGTGTTATTGGAGCAGCAAAACGTAGCATACCTCGTGGGAATAGAAGCGATTACATTCCTTGCTGGAATTAAGAGACTGAAGAGCTCATTAAGATCAACCCCTGTGCCATGGTTGCACGACCTGGCAGGCATTCTTCGTCCACAACTGAGACGACAACAAGCAGCTGCCTAGCAGCTGAAGAGATCCTGCATTGGGCAGTCAGATTCTTCAATCCTTGAACACTCAAAGACGGGAACACTGGCATAACACAACTAACGGTCTTGATTTTACTCACTACAGTCGCAAAGTTTGGTCACTGCTCAGAAAACTTGGTGCAGCAACACCACTACCGAATATCAGACCTGCACTTAATTCAGCTTCTATGGCACAACACATTAAAATTAGGTCAGAAGATGTTCCAATAGATGCCTGTCAAAACAGAAATGTGCAAGAAAGTCACAAAGCAATCAGCGATATGATAACCCATTATATTCCTCCCCTTTTACGAGTACTGAAATTAATCAAGCAATTAGATCTCTGAAAACTGGAAAAGCAGCTGGTCTGGAGGGTATACAGTATTTCCGGAATTTATACCTCACCTAGGAAGAAATGGCAGGAAGTGGCTCAGGAATTTCTTCTCCGATATCCCAGCCAAATAACAAATACCACCAGAATTCAAAATAGCAAAAACCATCGCAATCCTTAAGCCTGGGAAACCAGCAGATGACCCAGCAAGATATCGTCCGATTTCACTCCTCAGTGTTTGCTATAAACTTCTGGATGCCTAATTTACAATAGAATTTACTGCACATTAGACAGAAGAATATCACCAGAAAAGGCTGAATTCAGGGCAAACCGAAGCAGTTGTGAGCAAGTCTTAGCTCTAACATCCTTTATGGAAGCAGGATTCCAAAGAGGACTGAAAACATCTGTGGCTTTCCTCGACTAAACTGCTGCCTATTCTACTGTGTGGATTGAAGGGTTAAGCTCTACCGTGCAGAAGACTCACTGCCCTGTTATCCACCATGTTAAGGAATCGTTATTTCAGAGTGTGTGTAGGCAACAAGGTGAGTAAGTCGTACACCATCAAGAATGGCCTCCTTCAGGGATCTGTCTAAGACTCATTGCTGTTCAACCTATACACAAGCGATGTACCAGAAACAGTGTCCCATAAGTTATGCTATGCTGATGACACTGCTATAGCAATCCGAACCAAATATCTGGACGACGGGGATGAAATCCTGACAAAGGACCTGCAAGAACTAGAAAAAGATTTCAAACATTGGAGGGTTTGCCCAATCCCATCAAAAACTGAAGTCACAGTTTTTCACCTTATTAATAGAATCTGCAAACAAGAGCTGGACATAATATTCCGCGGAAAGAGGCTGAGAAACAGTCCCAACCCCAAATAACTAGGAGTAAATCTGGACCGTTCTCAGACCTACAGTGAACACCTTGAGAATACTCCATGAAAACTTAAAACCAGGAACAATACCACCCGCAAACTGACTGTCACATCATGGGGTGCCCATGCAAGTACTCTTCGTATGGCAAGCCTTGCGCTAGTCTACTCTGTTGCCGAATATTGTGCACCGGTATGGAATAGAAGTGCTCATGTCCACAGAGAGGACACTCAGCTCAATCATTCCTTAAGGATCATAACGGTCACATTAAGATCAACCCCTGTGCCATGGTTGCACGACCTGGCAGGCATTCTTCCTCCACAACTGAGACGCAAACAAGCAGCTGCCTACGCTTGGACAACTTACATCTGGTTTGACTTCAAGCACCTTCCGGTTCACTCAGTATTGAGCGCTTGAAATCCAGGAATCCCATTTGTAGTGATGACATTATTAAGCTTCCAGGGACTTACAACATCAACAAAATCTGGAAGGAAAGGTCGAGAGATTTTTCTTCACCTCACCAAATCTACGTAGATGATCCTTTCCAGAATATCCCAGGAACTGATCTACCAAGAGCTACGTGGTGCAACTAAAACTGGTCATTGAAGGTGCAAAGCAATGCTACACAAATGGGGGTGGCTAGAATAACCAGCTTGTGACTGCGGAGCTCAAGAACAGACGATGAACCACATCATTCGGGAGTGCCCGCAACGTAGCTTTGCAGGCGAATGGGAAGAGTTCATGAAAGCATCAACTCCAGTGCCTTCCTGGTTGAAGAGCCTCGAAGTTATTTTATGATTGTTACGTACATACGTGTATATACAGTATATATAATTATGTAGATCATATGTACCATACGAAAATAATAATAAACTAGTTGAAACCCGTCAAAACATGACGGACAATGAAAAAAATACTAAATAAGCTTCTGATATAAGTTACATTCTTTGTACGATTACTTTTTAGCACTATTGCAACTTTAAGGGCGTCAAAAGATAGCACTCTCAACATTGCAACATAATGCTGGTCATGACTGAAAACGCGATAAGGTAAATAGCCCAATACGTTCCAGAGTTTCTCCTTGAGCTTGATTGATTGTGATAAAGTAGGCCGAGCGAATAGGACATTGTTGCCTATTAAAAGAAAATGTACTGTACCAGCAAGTGTTTTATAGGAAGGTGTTAAATCAAGTCGTAGAATTTGAGCTCTCTGCCTAATATTACTGCACCTATTATATCCGAATCCAAGCAATTTCTTACATATTTCTTACACTTAACATATTTCCATATGTGAGTCCTTGGGAAACGTTCAGATTTCAAAGGAGCATAACTATGACTCAAACGTTCGGAGAATGTGGAGGCGAATCACTTAATTCCAAGGTATTGAAGAATTCTATTATAGGGAAATGAAGTAGCTGGCTTTCATCTTCAGCATCCAACCTGTTAATGCTGATGTATGTGTTTGAACTACTGGATATAAGTTCAATGACATTTAAATTAATATTACATTGTTGCAGCTTGGCAAAGATTTTATATTCCAGCAGATCAATTTTACCATCACAACAGTAAAGGCCAAAGTAACCACGCGTAGATTTTACGCAAGAGAAATACAATGTAGAACAATGTTTACATTGGATCGTCAAAGACCTTACACTGTACTGCATAATATCTGTAGTTGTTTCTGAAATGGCCTATTTATATTGGATTTTAAATGTGGCTTCGTATTATTCGATAACACTATAGTGTCCTGCAATAACGGAGCCGCTAAATATTAAATGGCAAATAATACTTCCATTTGCCGAAATCAACTGCGTAGTTAGACTCAGTACTCGAAACAAATACTCATTAAACAATTGTCTTATACAATGACGTTCAACATGACCGTCCCGAGACTTTCATACTCAAGTTGGTTGGTGAGGAGAAAGCGATGAGACTGATCGCCTAAAATAAATTCCTTATAATTGTTCCTGCCAGCGATTTTTTTTGCAATAGCATGAAAACGCAGCTCAGAAGGACGTTCTTCATTTTGATATAAACAGTACAAAACTCCTCTAAATAAGCAATTTCCATCACCTGTTATAGGTTATGGCAGTACATTTTGCAGGGGAACATAGAATCACTTCGCCCTACTGGGATGAGCATAGGCCTATACTCAATACTCACTTCGGCAGTCCCCCTAATGGAGGCAGCTCTAGAATTCTATGTCCCGTGCATGTCAAAAATCGTATTAACACATGGAAGCCCACCCATTCTTGGCTATCGCCACGGAGACTCGGGTTACATTTCCTGCTCTGCCAAGAAATTTAATTCTGGTCTGAGGGCGAAAACGGGGCACATTCAGTCTCTTGAGGTATAACTAAGAAGAGGAAGGTTTGATTCCCACCTCGACAATCTGGGATGTGGTTTTCCCTGTTTTCCCACTTCCACTCAAGGCAAATACCGGGATGGTTCCTGACTTAAGGCCACGGCCGTCTCCTTGCCATTTCCCACCTTAATTACAAATACACACATTAATGCAGCCATCAAAATATCACAGGTTATCAGAGAAAATTTTACACATACACACCAAAGTACACGGGGTTGAGTGACCAAGATGTCGGAGCCCTTCAAACGAATTATGTTTGCCAAGTGTCTCTCATGGCGAAAGCAATTGTGGACACGCGCGAGTGCCTGGAAAAATACTTTTTTCTTTAATAATTTAAGAGTATATCGACGATGCATAATTATAACTTTTAGTCTAGGACGCTACCAATTTGGGAAGAAATTGCAATATTAAAGTACATAAACAACATAGCCTACACATTCAACTGTCAGTTAATGTTCTTCAACATTTCCCTTCTTAAATATTCCACTCGTTTATAATTTTCATAAATAACTATCACGTGAAAACGCGCCATGTCTTGTGTTTTAATTGTATCGATGCAATGGTGCTGCCATCTGTTGTCAGTTACTGAAACTATATGGGCGAGGTACTACCATCTGTTGTCAGTTACTGGAACTGATTGCAGATATTCAAACGGCGTATTGAGGACAACAGTTAGCTCATTTGATCACATGCTGTAATGCAATGGTAAAACGGAAATACAATGTATTGAGAGGGAATGTAGAAATATGTATCCTTAACTGACATAAAACGTTACTAATACTCCGTGATAAAACAATATTTAACTATCACGTGAAAACGCGCGATGTCTTCTGTTTTAAATATATCGATGAAAAGGTGCTGCCATCTGTTGTCAGTTATTGGAACTATATGGGTGAGGTACTGCCATCCGTTGTCAGTTACTGGAACTGATTGCAGATATTCAAACGGCGTATTGAGGACAACAGTAGTTGGCTCTTTTGATCACATGCTGTAAAGCAATGGTAAAACGGAAATAAAACGTATTGAGAGGGAATGTAGAAATATGTATCTTGAACTGACATAAAACGTTACTAATACTCCTTGATAAAACAATATTTCAGTAGAAAATAAAACAGGAGTGAGGTGGGATCGAACCTGTGCTCCTTGCATCTTCAGTCAGTCCCCTTAACCAAATAGCTACTCGCGCACCCTCGATCGGTAGCAGACGCAACCATTCACTAACTTCAAAACCCGCATCTGAAGAATATAATTCATTTCATTAACAAACAAAAAAAAAACCAATGTTGCTCATTCGTATATGTTCATACTGTTATTATATTTTATTGTCAGAACTTGGTTAATGTATGTTCTCAATTACATGGAAGCTTATTAAATAACTTACATTTCAATGCAGTTCTCACCGCCATTTTGTCATGAGCCAAGGCGGATTGTGCGCATGCGTGAGGGGAAAGAATTCTGCTATTTTCTAAATTAATTTAAAAATAAAAATATACTGTAACATATTTGTTTATTTCAGAGACACTCTGCAAATCTGCAGGCCATGAACTTTCGTTAGCGTGCTCTACGAAGTAAATCGGTTCTGTCGTTCTCTCAATCTCGCGGTAACAAACATCGCCTTTGTGTTTTAACTATATAGATAAGTCGAAACTCGACTTACATCCCTATAAGTGCGCAATTTTAATAATATTCTAGGAACGTTCTAGTAACATTCATTAATATTATGGTATCACTGCAGTGTTCCTAGGATATTATGCCGGATTATAAGAACATTATAAGATGTGGGTCCTCCCTGTAGAGCGGGGCCTCGTAGAGGCCGTCCTGGGAACAGGTCGCAATGGCTCGCCGCCAAATCAAAACAGCGGGTCGGAAGGCATTTATTACGTACGAAGCTGCCAAGATACCATAGGTTTGAGACTTGCTGTGAGGTACTGTAGCCTACCTCGTATCCCGTGAACATGTGAGGAATACAACATGGAATTTTCCTAGTGGAATGTTATCTTATCAAGAAGATTTTGCCGTAAATGTGTTCGTTCGTTTCAGTGCCGTGAGATTATTATTTGTGTGCGGGAATCCCAAGCAAAAGGTATACAAAAACAACCCGCGTCCTCTGGAGGCTCTCGAGGAGGAAATAACTGCCCCGATACGAAATATCAGTGGGGATGAATGACATCGGGAGTAGCAAAGCTTCCTACGTTGGTGCAACGTGTGTTTAGAAAATCAAGGACAGCAACTGCTCTGAAATTACTGTGAGTACTTATGATTATTAAGTACGTAAAACATGAAATGACATAAGAATGAACAGGATGGCCCGATTCCTTATTGACGATGTAATTATAATAACAATTATATAACCATACTAGATAAGTTGAATAGTTGAAAGTCAACACGGAACAGGCGCTGCGTATACAGCGACATATATTTTTTTTTAAATTTAGGACATGTTCGGCTCGTCAGTTTGTAGCTGCTTCTAAGCTGACGCCCTTGGGGTGAGCTACAATTATCGTCGCGTGTGGAGTGTTGTTTGGGGAGGAAAGTTTGAATGTAAGGACGAGTAGTTGGAAGGTAGTGGCTGTGGCCTATAGTTAGGGACCAACCCCGGCATTTGTCTGAAAGGAAGTTGGGAAACCACAAAGACCATCTTCAAGGTTGCCGGCGGGGGGATTCTAATCTCCTCGCCTCCCGGATGTGAGCGAATGACAGCAGCCACGCCGTAACGACCACGGCTAACTCACCGGGTATACAGCGACATGAATGTTCCGTACTACCAAACTAGTTTCACATCCACATCTCTTCTATTCCACGCTGTGTTTATCAAGACTTGCCATGTTTTAACACATTTTGTAACATATCTCGTTTTTCAAATTTTAGTTTGTGATCTTTTGGAACAAGAATATTTTTAGAATCCTCTTATGGCGAACTTTATATGAAGTGTATGTTCTTGCACATTATTACGCTGAGGAAGGTCAGAATGTGTCTGAAGCCGGTACAGTACAACATATATTGATGTACTTATTTATTTATTTATTTATTTATTTATCGTATGGCTTTTAGTTCCGGGAGTGTCCGAGGACATGTTTGGCTCGCCAGAGACTGTAGCTGGTTCAAGCGGACACCACTAGGGTGAGCTGCGAGTTCCGTTCCATTTCAAGTAGTTCCAACTTTCGCCACCAGATATCAATGTTAACTAGTGGTGAACGTTGGAACTTCGATAGAGCGTTCCAACGAAATCTAAACTAGAAATTTGGTCCACACAAGTTTAATCTGTGGAAGGATCTTTTACATGCCATATATTTATGACATGACCCCGCCGGCTTTACTTCCCCTCTGAAGGAAGGCATACTGAAGGATTTTAACGCTCTTCAAAAGTCCGACAACTTCGGCCGTGTTTGATCCCGCAATATTGGGCACAGTAGTTCAGCATGCTACCAACTACGCCACCGAAGCCACTACCTCCACTGATGATCGCCTAAAACTGAATACCGTTGATACAGCACGACACCCTCCACTAGGATTCGTTTAGAATTGAAGGTCGTTGGTGAGTCAGTATGAAAATGTGTTAAACTAGTTGGGCGCTACACTGCTGCTAGCGCCAATGCCTTGCTCGGCCGCAGCAATACACAGTGCCCCCAGCTGCCACACGGCCTCAGCGAGTCTCCGCCCTCACTGTTCAACATCAAAACAATTCCTGAAAGGTAGGAACCGCCTGTGTGCAGATTGAGAAAGAAGTTCAACCGATGAGAAATATGAGACATATCTGGTTGTGAATTGGTTGAGGAACTTTTACACTTGAATCCATCGTTGAAAGAGCTTGAATCAGCAGAACCAATGAAGGTTTTCAACTTATTAAACAAAACGTTTGTAGGATATATTCCCAAATATGTGGACAGCACTTTGAATTTTGCTAACCATACTTGTAACTAGATGAAGTTTCAGTAAGTTAAAACTTGTAAAACATATTAACATTCAACCATGTTATTATGGTATCTGAAGCCATCCTTCAGTGTTGCCTTAGTTTGATGCTTTTCCGTCTGTCAACACGATTGTACCCAAATGAGATGGGTTATTCCCTAATGCTGAAAAAATACAGGAGATTAATAAATATATTTGGATGACCATTTTCGATCGTCAAGCGATCATCATCAGATGATATTTACAATATACACTTATTTAGTTGCAGTATTACTTGACACAATGCAACTCGTCAATATTTGTTACTTGTGGTTTATGTGATGTTTTGTTAAGGTACTGGAAGTGAACTCGTCGAGTGCATACAGTGACCAAGTTAACTGCTCTCAACAGGACCAAGCAAGACTCAACCAGATATGTAGCCTGTACAATACACTCTGAAATGACCATTTACAACAACCACATATTCACTCGAAACAAGCAAATTCCGGAGGTCAATCACCACTTCCAGCATCTCAACGAAACATCACATAGACCAGAACTAACAAATATTGACGAGGGTCATTATCTCAACTAACTTAATACTGCAACTAAGTGTATATATTGTAAAAAATTTCACCCATATTATAAGACATAGATTTTATAGCCTAAGTGTAATGGATCTGATGATGATCGCTAGACGATCGAAACTGGTCATCCAAGTGTATTTATTAATCTCAGTTTTTTTTCAGGATTAGGGAATATCTCATCTCATTTTGGGTCCAATCGTGTTGACCGACTGAAAAGCATCAGCCATGTGTCGGGATAGACTGCCAAATGTATCTATAGAACACTGTACCACCTGAAAACTTTGCTAGGACCGCCTCTGGGCGGAGCAGCAAGGCCATCTGCCCCTCTTAACACATATTAATGCATACAATTTTAGAGCTGTCCATCTCGTGCTGTAGCAGCTAGCATTCTTGGCTGTCACCCCAGTGGTTCGGGTTCGATCCACGGATCTGCCAAAGTATTTTATTTCTGGTCTGAGGGTTGGAACGAGGTACACTCAGCCTCGTGATGCAAAACTGGGAAGAAGATGGTTCCTTTCCCAACTCAGCCATCTTGAACGTGGTTTTCTGTGGTTTTACCACTTCTACGCCAGGAAAATGCCGGTATAGTCCCTAACAGTAGGCCACGGATGCCACCTTCCCATTCCTCATCTGAATTACAAATACACACACCAATACAGCCATCACAATAACACAGATTATCAGACAAATTCCTCACACATCCAAGTACACGGGACTCTTGGTCACGATGTCGCAAAGCCCATAAATCAATCAAAAACGACAACACATTCAGTATGACGTGGGCAGAGCAGTATAAAAAGGGGTCGTGCTCAGCTCAGCTTAACTTATCTCTGCATCGCATCCATAGCGTAGCAATTGCTGGTGTGGCACACGCCTCGTCTCGCTACAAGTATTGTGATCAGCACGCGACACAAACAAGTGACAGAAATACGAACGCTATGTTCTGTCGAGTCGAGGACACTTCAAATTTATCCTTTAAATACACGCCAGTCCAGGTGTTTTACGAGTGCGGACTTTAAAGGCAGTATTCTGATGTTCGAATGAAGAAAGTTATCACACTCCGACGTAGTGCTGTGAGATTCGAACGGAGCAAGTTACACGCACGCTCAAGTCACCTGTCGAGCAGACCGAGTGACCAAACAGAAAGATTCACACAAGAGAAGTTCGTACTGGAAGGTCGATCTCGTTTCGAGCCTCTATTTCGTGTGTATTAGAGAGGCAAAACTCGTGGAGTACTGTTGCCACATTTGACTTACAAAGGCAGGGAGAGCTATAATCCAACTCAGAGGAAGCATAAAATTATTACGTAAAGTGATTGTAAATTCTGTCAGTGATAATACGGAACAGTTGGATAATTGAGTAGGTCTACATAACAGTGCAGCAGTCAAGTGTATGGCGTAGTTGGTAGCATGCTGAACTGCTGTGCCCAAGATCACAGATTCAAACCCGGCCGAGTCGTCGGATTTTTTAAGAGCGTTAAAATCCTTTGATATGTCTTCCTTCGGAGGGGAACTAAAACCGGCAGTCCCATGTCGTAGATTTATGGCATATAAAAGATCCTTCCACTAACTAAGCTTGTGTCAAGCTAAATTTCTAGATTGGATTTCATTATAGCGCTCTGTCAAAGTTTCAACTTTCACCACTAGATGTCAGTGACATCAAGTTGGAACTAATTGAAATTGAACGGAACTTGTACGGTAGCTCACCCAATGGTTATCCGCTTGAAGCAGCAACACCCTCTGGCGAGCCGAACATGTCTTTGGATACTCCCGGCACTAAAAGCCATACGCTAGATATATAAATAACTACTACCACATGCAGAACTAAATCTACAGACATGAATGAATGGTAGCCTGCACCAGGATGAAGAACCGCTATCTGTTCGAAGCAAATGCTGTGATGGGGAATTCCACATCACCAGTTCAAATGCTGTGAAGGGGCATGCTCGCCAACATCTTCACCCCCAGTTTGAACCTATTGCTGTGATGGGGCATTTCAGCAACCACTTAAGTCAGATCTCCATACTTGGAAACATAGGGAAGGCACATGGAAACCTATGTGAGTTAGCTGTAAGTCATTAGTGAGATTTAGTTGTAATTATTATTGTACATGTGTATTAATTTTCTATATAACCGAAGTAATTTCGAGAAGATGACCGAGATATTCTGCTCCTTAAAATGCCAATCACCATCACATCCTGTCTGACCAATTCAACAAACTTCACTTCTCGACAAATTCGCCTGGGTAAGACATATTCTAGCAATATACTCACCGGTAATGAATCTGCGATCACTTACAACGAATATTTTATGACACGCGTACTTTGTACATTTTTGCTACGTTGGTTGGTTTTTCAGTTTAGGGGCTGTGACAACGCAGTCTTGTTGCCTCGTGTATTTTGTGTGTGTGTAGAATCTGTCTGATAACCGGCGTTAATCGTGATGGCTGTATTAGTGTGTGTTATCTGTAATTCAGGTAAGAACTGCGGACGATCAATTTCAAGTAGTTCCTACTTTTGCTACGAAATGCTATCGTCAACAACACGTAGCCGTGAACTTGGCTGCTAGATGCCACCGAAAACGCTCCTGGCGACAAAAGTTGGAATTTAGAGCGTTAATCAAATCTAACATTCAAATTTGAGCGTCACACAATTTTTAGGTAGTTAGTGGAAGGTTCTTTAACATGCCATAAATCTATGACATGGGCCCGTCGGCTTTACTTCCCCTCCGAAGGAAGGCATTCTGAGGGATTTTGAACGCTCTTAACGACTTCAGCCGGGTTTGAACCCACGATCTTGGGCATAGTAACTCATAGTAATTACGCCACCGAAGCCGCCTTGCTGCTATGTATTGTACGGTTTATTTGTAATGGTGCACCTTAATAGATTTTGGGTGTCTTGTTGTCAGTTGCGTGTTCAAACGTCAATATGACTTCACTCCTAATATTGTTATTAATGCATACTGTAGTGCATAACGCCCCAGGGGCTCACATCTAGTGGGACGTGGTTTGGCGACCACGGGGCCCCGGCCGAGTCCGGCATTGCTTCCACTTACTTGTGCCGGGCTCCTCTACGTCTTCTTTCCTGGTGACCTCACTTGGTCAACTCTTGTCCTCTTCCGACCCCGATGGTATTAGGGTATCCGAGGTCTAGGGAGTATCTTCCTTTCCCGCCTTAATAGGACCTTGTCTCATCTTTTCCGATACCCTCCTTCTGCGAGAGGTCAGCCTTCTTTTTATTTTCCTGTTATCTCCTGCCTTCTGCTCATGGCCCTCAAGGAGGCAGGGTGTATGTAGCCCCACCACATCTGGTGCACCCTAGATATTGCTACACCCTCAGCGGCTCACGGATGGTGAGTTCGGGAATCGGCGACCCTGAGGGATTCCTGAGCTGAGTCCGGTTTTCCCCCTTTTATCCATTATCTGTGGGGAGGACCCTCTCCTCTTTCATTTTCCTAACTGCCTTTTATCGCTCTCCTTCCTTCCAAATCCTTCAATCCGCATTCTTCGAGGGTTGAGGGCATTTCTTTTCCTCCTGTATTTTATTTGCCTTATTCTCCTTTTGTTTTCTATTTCTTCTTCTATTTTATAAGTTAGTAGTTAGTTTTAGTTATAGATTACATTTCATTATCATCTTCACGATCTCCCAAACCATTAGGGGCCGATAACCTAGATGTTAGGCCCCTTAAAACAACAATTATCATCATCATCATATAGCGCATAAAGCCTTTTAGCTACATCATTACGCCTTTTGCTTCACAATGATCAAAGGTTACCGAAACTCCTCAGCTTTGCACGCTGGTCTTCTGACCACTAAGCTATTGGGAGACAGTTCAACTCTCTCAGCCTGGAGGTCGAGGGCTTGAGTCCCACTTACATCAGGTATTTTAATTCTCTAACATTCATTAACATTGATAGCACCATGTGTTCATTACTCAACCTAATAGCTTAAAGGCTTCGTTGCTCATCCTAAACATTGCCCAACCTGTTCCTCAAATGAATATAAACCCATTTACAAAGTTTCAGTGAAATAAGTAAGGCCATTCTCTAGTTATTAAAATATCAGGATATAATTCATGAACTAAATACACAATGTCCCCCCCCCCCTTCCCATAAAATAATAGAAATTTTAAAAATAACTACTAATTTTAAGTCAAATTTTGATATAACATAACGCTCAGAATTTTAGACAAATGAAATATGTAAAAATAGGCTTATGAGATACCTTTTTGTCCGATTTATATGAAACTGGGTAAGGTCATAGTAATATTTTGTCCGATCTCAATCGTGCCCATCAAATTTTATTACGTCTCACAAAATCCAACATGGTGGCTGTGCGAATTAATCACCGGCATTCTATATCTCCGAAACTATTACTCAAATGTTGTACGGTGATAATGGACACTATTACAAGTTCACCTATGTAATTTTCAAAACTAACATGGCGACCAAGCGAAGTTGAAATAATTAAATGCCATCCGAGCGCAGTACAACATGGTACAACAAATGTTTATACACATTGTAAAGCACTGAGATCTAATTTAGTTCATTTGTTTACATTACCTCAACATAAATACTGAGATTAACCACAGGGTTCAGTCAGCCTGGATGAACTGGAAAAGGTTTTCTGGCATTCTTTGTGACAAAAGGCTCAATATAAGGGTGAAAGGAAAGACCTACAAGACAGCTGTGAGGCCAGCCATGATGTATGGTGTGGAGACATGGGCAATGTCATAAGCTGGATGTGACTGAGATGAAGATGCTGCGCTGGATGAGTGGCATCACTAGGATTGATCACATCGCAAATGAGAAAATTAGGGGCACAGTAAAAGTAACAGAAGTCTCCAATAAAATCCAGGAGAGAAGACTGCTGTGGTATGGGCAGGTTATGCGTCGGGATAATAACTATGTAGGAAGGAGAGCGATGTCTCTGGTTGTGGATGGCACGAGGAATAGAGGCAGACCCCGAAGAAGATGGACTGACAATATCCATGAAGACCTAATGGAGAAGCAGTTAGGGGACGACGATGTATGGGACAGAATAAAATGGAAAAGACTTGCCAGAAACATCGACCCCACTTGAAGTGGGATAAGATGATGAAGAAGAAGTTTACATTACCTCAAGATGGTGGCTATGCGAAATTAAAAAAATAAGTTTTTATTTCTTGTGTCCTAATCATTCGATCGAAGCCAACGTTTGAGTAATGAACCTACGCAGTAATCGCCATGTAATAGTACATAACTCTATGGTCTACACACTGTATATAACAATCCAACATGGCAACCACCCGAAATATTTGGACGGTTCTCAACATGTAATAATCTATGACACCAATGAAACTGAAATTGTGTATATTTATATAGGCTATGAAAACAAGTTCACCCATGGGACTTTAAATAACCTGGTGAGCACAAATCCAACATGGTGGCGACTCGAAATTTAAATATTTAAGTGGACGTACCTGAGCGCAGTGAAACTTGGTACGGTAAATGCTTCTACAAAGTTTAATCCACTGACTTCTAATTTGTTTAAATTGTTTTCATAACCAAAAGATGACGACTGTGCGAAATTTCAAAATTTCGTTTTTATTATTTCCTGCGTCCGAGTCATGAGATTGATGTTTGAATAATACTCCTACGCAATCACCTTCAACTAGTAGTACATAACTCTATGGCCTATAAAAATCCAACAAGGCGACCATTCTAAATATTTAAACATTTCTCAATATCTACGTATCTATTACCGCGATGCATCACTGGTACTATTAAGTCAACGCCTTGCCATTGGCTGCCTGTGCTGAGCCACATTCCTCCACCACATCTAAGAAGGAAACAAGCATTGTTGAGAGAGGCTAAGAAGATCAGGGCTTCACCTACTTTACCACTATACCATGAATTTTGTCATCTCTCACAACAGCGACTACGGTCTAGGAGGCCAACATTTGTTACTGCAGAAATACTGTATGTGAATGGGTTTAATTTAAACTAAAGTTGGAGAAACAAGTGGTCAACAAAAACAGCGGGGACAAGTGCCCATTCTCTTGATCCTACAAAGGAACTGAAAGGTTCTGACCTCCCAAGGAAACTGTGGTGCCGTCTTAACAGATTCAGAACCGGCCATGGTTGCTGTAAATTCTTTCAACACAGATGGGGCTGGATCAATTCAGCAATGTGCGACTGTGATCAAGAGGAGCAGACAATGGATCATCTGCTCCGACGCTGCCCTCTGTTTTCGTTCCCTGGGAACCCTGCTGAACTTTTTCATGTCACTCCAAATGTCATAACTAGGTTGCAGAATGTGGATAATGTTGTATAATGTAAATTTTGTATATAATTCACCATACGATTAAATAAATAACCGCAATCAAACTGACATTTTGTATGTTGATAGAGGCATTTAACATAAGTATGATATATGAATATAAGCTGTTTACTTCTTCACGGAACTGCTTGTTATGTATTAGATTCCATCGACAATATTCACAACTTTCAGTCGGTCTGTCAAAATTAAATGTGTTCTCTTCAGGTTATTTTTGTTGCCTATTTTAGGGACTGTGACATTGTGACATATAGTCCCGTGTGTAATATGTGTTATTGTGATGGCTGCACTGTTGCGTGTGTTTGTAAATTGGGGATAGGATTAGGAAGGAGGCGGCCGAGGTCTTAAGTTGGAACCCATTCCAGCAATTGCCTAGAGTAGAGTGGGGAACCACGGAAAACCACTTTCAGGATGGCTGAGGTGGGAATCGAACCCTCCTCTTCTAAGTTTTGTCTCACGAGGTTGAGTGTACCTTGTTCCAGCCCTTACACCAGAATTGGAGCCGGACCGACAACCAAGAACTTCCTTTTAGGCTATGTTTGGTGGTGATTGTCACGATAGTGCTGACAGGGAAGTGAGTCAGTTGGTCACCTCCCATTCTGTTAAACATAAGACCATATTTATTTTCCAATTCAATTCCATGAGAAGTGGTTCATGCATTAACAATTCAAGGAAAGGCTGAATATTGTGATGGTTATCTTTCCACTCAATTTGTTTGAAATTGTCTTTATATGTCACTAGGTAGCTCAAGCAACCATAACCTCCGTATGAAGGCGTCCAAAAAGATGCTACAGTATATTGGCTTTCACGGCCAGGGAGAGCCTTCATAGGGAGGTTATGGCTGCTTGAGCTATTAGTTCTCGCAGATGAGGGGCGCAGGTGCGCTTCATATAAAGGGTGGTAGCGCAGAGTTCGCTACTCCAGTGGGGGTCCGGGTGGGTATATCAAGAGGCCGCTGATGAGCCAGCTTGGTGTCATAGGTGAAACCCCACACAAGACACGGCACAAACGTAGAAGAATTGCTGAATTTTACTTCTTCATCTGTTATTCTATCTAACCATCCGATTTTCATCATCCTCCTGTAAGAGCACATTTCAAATGCCTCTCTTTTCTGTTGTGCCAACAGTCTAAGTTTCACTTCCATACAGTGCTACGCTCCAGACAAAGACTTCAAAAACGAATTTCTTACAGCTAAATCTATATTTGATGTCAGGAGATTTCTTTTCTATAAAAATGCTTTCCTTGCCTGAACCTACCTACTTTTTATATCCTCTCCTACTTCCTTTAGCTTTTATTATGAAGAAAATGAAGAAACATTCACTTTTTACTCTACACACCATTATTTTTAATTACACAACTTTATATAGGATTTCGTGATTCAGAAGTGCATTTTCGAATGTTAATTTCTATTTGTTAGTTGTAGACTGATAATTAGTAAGCGCAGTTCGCACGAGTTCACTTAAATGTTCATTAGTTAGTTCAGAACGATATTCAGTTTTAATGAACTTAAGAAATGAATACAGTGATTTACACACATAAGAAGTCCTAAATATTGAGATAAGTCTCAAAGCACAGTCTCTTGTAAATGGGGTTTCTTCTTCCAAAATGTTATGGCCGGTTCTCCTCTTTGTTTTATTTACTCACTAGCAGGTACCCGCGTCTTCGCTCGCGATCAAGACATTGGGGACGATGCATTATTGCTCATAATTGGTGTATTCAATTACAGCAATCGCGGCTACAGGTGGTTCCATTCTAATTCTGAAAATTCTGATACATAGAGTATATTGATATGAGCAACAATGTGGGAATTTTATAAAGTTGTGAAAGTCTGCAGGGTTCGATGTTACAATATGTGATCACATTTGAAAATTACGTTTTTGATTTTGACATCATCTGCTAGACATAACGATTATGTTATCGGGATACTCACGAGCACGCCACATACAGTTGCCCATGGGGAAAAAATGGTTTGTCTAAAAGTACACCTGCTGCTGTTAAGTGGGTGTCATTGCGCTTTGTTAATGGAAATTACCTTATTGTTTGAAGAGGGAACTACACTCATGCACACTGAAATGTCAAATCTTTCGTAATATGGGGAATTAAAACTATTTTTCCTTAAGCTATTCTGGGTGTATTTATTGATGATTTGAACGTCAACATGTCGCTATTAATAGACCTATTGTAAAATATCTCCAACCTTGGCCGCTGATATACATTATGCAGTCTCTTTCAGTGTTAGGCTTACATCCCAGGGACTGAAGTTCTCCGACAAACCTTTTGCCTCACATGCCTCTCTAAATAATTCAAATTCTTGATTGTTGTTGTTTGAGTCTTCAGTTATTTTGACTGGTTTGATGAAGCCCTCCATGTCTCCCTCTCCTGAGCTAATCGTTTCATCTCTACATAGCTACCACACCCTACATCCAAGGCAATCTGTTTAACCCTGGTCTACCCCTACAGTTCTTGTCCTCGACCCTTCCATCCATAACTAGGCTTGCTATTCCTGGGTGTCTTAATATGAGTCCTATCAACCTATCACTTCTATTCATTAGCAGTCACCAGAAACATCTTTCCTCTCCCACTCGCCTTAATAGCTCTTCATTTGTTACCCTATCTACCCATCACTGATCTTCATCATACTCCGGTAACACCACATTTCAAACGCTTCAATTCTCCTCTTTTCTGCTGCACCATTATCCAATGTTTCACTTCCTTATAGTGTCACGCTCCAGACAAAAGCTTTCAAAAATAGTTCCTAATACCTAAATGCATATTCGATGTCAACAGATTCATTTTCGGTAGAGCCTGAGCCAACCTACTTTTTATATCCTCTTTGCTTCGTCCATCACTGGATATTTTGCTTCCTAAGTAACAGAAGTCTCCTACTTCCCATAGCGTTTCACCTGCCAATTCGATGTCCATAGCGGTTTCTGATCTATTTCGGCTGCATTCCAATAATTTTGTTTTACATGTATTGATTTTCATTATGAATTATTTCCTCAAGACGGAGTACATATCATTCAAAAACTCGTTCAAATCGTCCGGCGTATCGGCAAATCTCATAGATGAAATTATTTCTCCTTGAATCTTCTCTCCCACTTTAAATTTTTCTCCAATTTCCTGATTATTGCGTTTGTAGAGATCTTTGAAATGCGTTGCCCTCGCACATGGTGTAGATGCACGGTCAAAGGAAAACATTCCCTGTTACGAACATGGGCCGTATAACCTGTACCGAAAGTTTCTGAAAATTTAACTTAAGGTCTATTCTGAACAGCAGTTACTTGAACTCAGATTTGCCATCACTTTGTTGTATCTTTCCATGTGGTATATCTCTATACCTCAACATACAGAAGAGTGCTTTAAAAATCATGTCTTGTGTAAATTTCGGAAAAGGTAGTGAGTGTGGTATTTTCCGGAGTGGATACTCGCTCGTAGACATTCTTCTCAGTAAACTAGACTGGTTCACAATTTTGTAAGTGCACATTGAGGTATGTGACGGCGGGATGCCTCAAGTGTACGAAAACGGCAATAGCCGCCACACAGCTTCGTTGCTACTGAAATAACGACCAGACCGATATTTGTACTTAACTATACGGGATTTGTGAGCCCAGTGTTTATGATATTGAACTTAGCTATATCGCAAAAAGGGCCTAGGCCTATCATGCGACCGCTTCCCAGTCATTTGGCCTGCAGATATTGTGGTGACGCATGCGCAGTGCACCGTGTCCCCTCGGTCGTTAATCTTGTTCTTCATGATCGGGGCGCAGCCTCACTATCAGACAGCTACTCAATTGTCCTGATGAAGCTCAGTCCACCCCGTTGCGCCCTCACGTCAATGTCTAAAATCTCTGACGGAGCTGGGAATCAAACCCGGGGTCTCCAGATGAGAGGCAGGCGCGCTACCCTGTTCTTATTGTGTTTATACAGTATATATCTTGAAAAAGATAATAAATGGATTGGCATTGCCTCCTACAGGGAAATATAGAAAATCGGTTGTCATACCTTGAGGTACTGTTGACATGGAAACGGACTTGCCATTATTTCATCAGTGTATCAGAGCGAAGTTAGTTTTCTGCGAATATCTTTGAAACTGTAGGTTTTAGGGTCTTAAAATGTGGTTTTCGGTGTCCCGGTGGGACATACCGAGTATTGTTTCTCGCATCGAGTGGCGTGAAATGAGCTGTGTCCGGTCTTTATGCGACAACTTCGATATTTTGTCCCAGTTGAGTATTTGTGGTGACTTTTCAGTTATGATTACAAAGGGCCTAAATGCAGAGAATGGAGTGGTCTGTTCAAAATTTTAAGTGGACAGTGTTACCCACAGGGTTTCCAACGGTAAGTATACAAATTTTGGTTTAGATCTGTGAAACGGTGTAGATTTGTACTCGTA
Source organism: Meconema thalassinum (assembly GCA_946902985.2). Classification (NCBI taxonomy): domain Eukaryota; kingdom Metazoa; phylum Arthropoda; class Insecta; order Orthoptera; family Tettigoniidae; genus Meconema; species Meconema thalassinum. Next base: position 62,737,003 of record OX336390.1, on the reverse strand, counting down.
TGAATAACAGACAAACCAACATTGAGTTTTATATATATAGATTGTATAACTCCTTCGTTAAACACATGAAATAAATAAGTCTGCAATACGAAAACCAAGTTCAACTCATTTTTGTCAAAACTGGATCTACCATATTGTAAAAAATTGTTGGAAATGTATTTATACTCGGAAAACCTGATGTAATAATAATGTCGTGTGACTTCCAGATGTTTCTATTTGACTCCCGTCGCGTCGGCACTTAATATATCCCACAAGGGTCAAATTCCACCGCGTTGGGTCTCGTAAATCTACCGCAGTTAAAATGGAGATTATTATTATTATTATGGCATTAATAGGCCAGAGAGTTTCAGGGTTCGATCATGCCACCTTGATAACAGCAGGCGATAACGTTGCAGCTGCAGCACGCAGCCTGTACACGAAAGCGATCGTAATCGATGAGCATCCAACAGAAACAAAATTACTCGCAGCATTCTGATTTCATAATGTGATTTCAAAGAGTGCGATTAAACAAATAAAGTGGACGATAGCCCTTCCAGAACTGTGTTGTGTCAGACCGACACATACATCCTAAACCTTTGTTTGTGGAACAGTAGCCACTTGATTTAGAAGGGTAATTATTTCCAGCAACTGCTTTAGATAATAGATATTATTTGAACACGAATGTGCATCACAACACGCAATACTGCGGATATTGAATGCCTTCTAGAGGTGGCTTGAATGCAGTCTACCAGGGACAGTGAAGTAAAACTCTCCTATAACAAGAATCTGAGGCAGCAAACGTAAGTTGCAATTAATTATTGGGTATATCTAAAACACACTTCTTTCATAACCTGTACAGGGTGACATGTGGAAGGGTCTCAGAGACAAGGGTGGCCAGCATTGAGATGGATCGCTCCATCAAATCCAACTTGAATATGTCAGTGAAGGATCTGAAGTATATGGCTGAAGACCGAATCATATGGAGACAGTACATCCATGCAGTCGCTAGGAGTCGACGCCGACTTGATGGCACCTGATCATCATCATCACAGGGTGGCATGAATATAGTGGTGGCTGAAACGTACAGATAAATAATCATAAAATGTCGCATCTCTTGAGACATGGCACTTCGGCTGCTGTCGGCTGCGTACAGGTCGGTGGAAATGTACTGCAACATGGTCAGTCCGCAATTATCTCTCTCTCTTTCTCGCTATCGGCCAGTCCCTCGCACCGCTCCCACACGCACCGTGTCGTGGTGAGGTCGGTATTACACTATCAAAGAAATTTGTCAAAAAATATATTTTATAAAAGATATGATGGCAGTGTAATCGGTAAATCTTTTACAAAAGGTGGTTTTATATTTTTAGCCTACTTTTCACATTTTGCAAAATGAGGAAAAAGTAGACTTATGAGATCGATCCCCTATCAACTCCTAAACGGCTACATCAACCGAAAGCAAATTTGCTATGAGTAAAGATCTATACCGGGACATCTCAATGTCATACTTGAAAATGATGTCAGTTCTACCAACTGCTGAAAAATCGCAATTGAAATTTCGGATCCATGTTGGATATCTTGGAATATATACATGGGAACTATTCCAAAATTGGCACACTTATAGATAATAATACTTCAGTTTAATTTTCATGAGGCCATACATGACAGTGTTGCCAAAATGATTCTAAGCCTACTGATAAGTCCAATTTTAAATGCATATAACTCCTAAACTATCAATTGGATTTCAACCAAATTTCGTATGTACTATGTGTACGTAAACTGATATGACTGAGCATATTCTTAAGAGCCACCAGGGCTGCCAACTGTCAATAAATGCTCTCTCTATGTTTTTATCCAAATACCAATAAATCAGAAAGTATGCGAGCCAACAGCCTTAACCTATGCACACGTATAGCGATGACATTTTTGATTAATTTGGAGCAACTAATGTATGTCAGTGCTACCAACATGATTCTAAGCCTGCTGATAGGACCAATTTTTAAATACACGCAACATCTATAGTATCAAATGGATTTCAACCAGATTTCGTATGTGCTATGTGTACCATAACATATATGACTATGCGTATTCTTAAGACCAATCAGGGCTCTCAACTGTTAATAAATGCTCTTTATATTTCTTACCCTTATATCAATATAGGCTATCAGAAAGTATGCAAGCCAACAGCTCTAAACTTTGCGCACGTATAGTACCTGCCATTCTAGATTAATTTGGAGCAACTAATGTATGTCAGTGCTACCAACATGATTCTAAGCCTGCTGATAGGACCAATTTTAAATACATGTAACTTCTATACTATCAAATGGATTTCAACCAGATTTCGTATGTGCTATGTGTACTATAACATATATAACTATCCGTATTCTTAAAAGCAATCAGGGCTGCCAACTGCTAATAAATGCTCTTTATATTTTTTACCCTAATATCAATATAGGCTATCAGAAAGTATGCAAGCCAACAGATCTAAACTTTGCGCACGTATAGTACCTGCCATTCTAGATTAATTTGGAGCAACTAATGTATGTCAGTGCTACCAACATGATTCTAAGCCTGCTGATAGGTCCAATTTTAAAATACCAGTAACTTCTATACTAACATATGGATTTCATCCAAAATTGACACAACAATAGATCATAATACTTCAAATTATTTCTGACCAACACATGCATGACATTGTTGCCAACATCATTTTACGCGCGCTGATAAGTCCAATGTTTATCTGCATGTAACGTCCATGCTATACATTGGACTTCATCCAAATTTTGTATTCTGTACCTTATGAGATGGATCTAAGAATATATTCAGTCACCAGGGCTGCCAACTGTAGTGCTCTATCGGGCTACATCATGCCAGGTATATTTCGAACTAATTAAAAATTTCGATATTACCAACTTTATTTCGTCATTATTCGAGATAGCCTAGGTCCATATAGATTAATCATTGGCATGCATCTTAAATTTTAAGAAAAGTAGGCTCTATAGTTCGTCACGAAACGTCTTGTTTTTATATAAAATGTATGAGCATCATGCTACCTTTGATAAAAGATTCAAACCGAGATGGCGGATCATAACAGCTGGAATTTTACCACAACAAAGGTGCTCATATCAGAGTGTGAAATGCATTAAATGTTACATAATGTTTGGAACACAATGTAAAACATATAACAGATGTAATATGTTGGTTAAAATAGCCGAGGCTATAAGCGCTGCACATAAAGGACGCATATTTCAGGACATAAAGAGGAGTTAAATAGTGAAATAAGCTGAAATAAGCCGTGAATATTAGTGTATTTCATGTTATAGTATTTGTATTATAATTCGTCAATTTCACCTATGTTATTACTAGCGAGTGTAAATAAGCACTTTATCTTTATTGGCAGGTAATGCATATAACCAACCTCAAGGAGGCAGTGTCTAGTTGTCGGAATTAGTAGAGCGGTGGACTCCGGTGCAAGAGGACCAGGGATCGAATCCCACCTACTGCGCACTATTTATTCGTAAGGTTCAATTTTCTTTGCTCGGGCAGTGGTTATTTAAAACGTCACCATTATTTATTTCATCATAATTTAATATTAAATTAATTTTTCAAGTCCTCGTACTGCAGCTCGTTCACCAAGATTTCACTCTCATAAATATATTTCTTGTCACGAGGGCGACCCATAGTTTAATTCATAGACGTTTAGTTTATCTTACCGTTTCTTTTACATACCGGTATTGCCACTACTGATTTTAACTACCGTAATACAGCAAAGTCTACAAGGAATTGTTCTTCATTCATTTTTAGTCTACTTTTCACATTTTGCAAAAATGAGGAAACACTAGACTTATGAGATCGATCAGGGCAAATGTGTGTCTGTCTGTCTGTCCTTCTGTCTGTCTGTTTGTCTGTCTGTCTATCTGGCTGTGTGTGTGTTCCCCCAATCAACTCCTAAACGGCTGCAGCATTCGAAACAAAATTTGGTAGGAGTAAAGATCTATGCTCGAATATCTCAATGCCGTATTTGAAAATGATGTCAGTGCTATCAACTGCAGAAAAATCACAATTGAAATTTGAGCACCACGATGGATATCTTGGAAGTTATGAATGGGAGCGGTTTCAAAATTGGCATAGGTATGGATAATAATATTTCAGTTTAATATCCAAGAAGCCATACATGGCAGTGTTGCCAAAATTATTATAAGCCTGCTGATAATTCCAATTTTTTAAATGCAAATAACTTCTTTACTATCAATTGGAATTCAACCAAATTTCGTTTGTGTTATGTGTACATACAGATATGACTGAGCGTATTCTTAAAAGCCAACACGGCTGCCAACTGTTAATAAATGTTCTCAATTAATGTTATCCAAATACCAATATTTCAGAAAGTATGCAAGCCGACAGCTTCAAGCTATGCACTTGTATAGTACCTGACATTCAAGATTAATTTTTGGAGTAACTTATATACGTCAGTGCTACCAACATGATTCTAAGCCTGCTGAGAAGTCCAACTTTAAATACATGCAACTTCTATACTATAATTTGGATTTCAACCAAATTGCGTATGTGCTATGTGTACCATAACAGATATGACTATGCGTCTTCTTAAGAGCAACCAGGGATGCCAACTGTTAATAAATGCAGTCTGTATTTTTGTTACCCTAATACCAGTATGTAAGCCATTAGCTCTAAACTTTGCACACGGATAGTACCTGCCATTCTAGATTAATTTGGAGTAACTAATATACGTCAGTGCTGCCAACATGATTCTAAGCCTGCAGATTTGCAATTTTAAGTATGCATGTAACTTCTTTGCTAACTAATGGATTTCATTCAAAATTGGCACAACAATAGATCATATTATTTCAGATTATATCTGACCAATACATGCATGACATTGTAGCCAATATGATTTTAAGCGCGCTGTTAGATCCATTGTTTAACTGCATGTCACGTCCATGCTATCCATTGGACTTCAACCAAATTGTGTATTCTGTACCTTAAGTAATGGAACTAAGAGTATATTCAGTCACAAGGGCTGCCAACTGTAGTGCTCTATTAGGCTACTTTATGCCAGGTGTACTGTATTTCGAAATAATTAGAAATTTCGATATTACCAACTTAATTTCGCCATTATTCTAGATAGATCCATATAGATTAATCATTGGCATGAATCTTAAATTTTGAGAAAAGTAGACTCTTTAGTTCGTCACGGAACTTCTTGTTCTGAACTATGATAAGATATTTGATGTAGTGTAATGGTGTGATTATTGCTTTGTATAACTTTCATAAATGTTTGGCTGAGCAAACGTTGATGATAATGCGTCATTACATTCTGCCATGTCTCACTATACACACGGATCCAGAGAGCAGGTTCTGGCTCTGGTCGACCATGGCAATTACATTGTGCGTGAGGCAGCAATCCGATGTGGTGTTCCACCTAGATCTGCTCTAAGATGGATACAGCAGTGGCGGGTGTCAGGGAGGATTGGTCGTCAAGCGGGCACTGGTTTACAGGGGGTCTCTACTGTAGAAGAAGACCGCTATTTAGTCACAACTTCGTAGGAAATCCGTCCTTAGTCGGTAGAGCTTATGCAGACGACCAATTTTTCTAGATGTTCATACACGGCCCGTAATTATTTCGAGAAGCAGGAATTTCTTGCAGAAAACCTGCAATCAAAGAATGTCCCTCCAACCAACATATTGTCGACCGGTGTGCCTTTTCTGAGCTGGAATTAAATCGTAATTGGGATCAGGTCATCTTCTTGGACGAGGCACGTTTCAGTTCGGCAGAGGTCAGACCGGTTCGTGTTTTCAGGCAACGTCGAAACCGATACGAGAAACGGTATGTGGCTGAGTGCACAAGAAGTGGCCGCATATCTGTTTCGTGCTGGGGGTGGATGTCGTCTGATGGGGCTGGAGTGCTTCATCTGATAGATGGACATCTCACATCGGACTAATATTTGCACATCTTGCAGAATATTATAATTACGAGTGCGAGAGAGCAATATCCACCTGCATTTGGCTACTTTAGTTCGTGCAAAACAACTCTCCAATCCACATGAGCACGAGTGTTCAGGGCTGGCTTTCAGAGCAGCACTCCATTGAACTGCTCAACTAGGTCCCTCGAACTCCAGACTTGAACCCCTTTGAGCATGTGTGGGTAAAGTGGAAACGCCATATCAGGGAATATTTTCCGATGATTCTCTGTTGGGATGACCTCATATTCTATAGCCATCACGAAGTCTGTTGTTTTAGCCATTGTTTGGAGGCATGTATACAATAATAATAATAATAATAATACTAATAATTCATTAATAAGTCCCCCGGAGACTTATCACGACAAACGTCTGCACTTATGCAGAGATATTCATGTAATATCATGAGTCTCCAAACTGGAACTGTCCAAAGTTTGAAGGGTTCAAACCCACACTTTTGGGACACACAATTCATTATTATTATGTTTATATTTTTAGCCTACTTTTCTCATTTTGCAAAAATGAGGAAAAAGTAGACTTATGAGATCGGGCAAATGTCTGTCTGTCTGGCTGGCTGGCTGGCTGTGTGTGTGTGTCCCCCATGTCATTTTCTAAATGGCTGCAGCAATCGAAACAAAATTTGGCAGGAATATCTCACAGCCATATTTGAAAATGGTGTCAGTGCTACCAACTGCTGAAAATTCGCAATTGAAATTTGAGCTTCATGTTGGATATTTTGGGAGGTATGAATGGGAGCTATTTCAAAAGCGGCACACGTATAGATAATAATATTTCAGTTTAATTTCCAGGAGGCCATACATGGCAGTGTTGCCAAATGATTATAAGTCTGCTGATAGGTCCAAACTTTAAATACATATAACTTCTACACTATAAATTGGATTTCAACCAAATTTAGTATGTGCTATGCGTACAAAAACAGATATGACTGAGCGTAATCTTAAGAGCCAGGGCTGCCAACTGTTAATAAATGCTCTCAATTTTTTTTATCCAAATACCCATATATCAGAAAGTATGCAAGCCGACAGCTTTAAACTATGCTCACGTATAGTACCAGATATTCTATTTTAATTTGGAGTAACTTATATACGTCAGTGCTACCAACATGATTCTATACCTGCTGAGAGGTCCAAATTTAAATACATGTAACTTCTATACTCTCATTTCGATTTCAACCAAATTTCGTGTGTCCTCTGTGTACCATAACAGATATGACTATGCCGATTCTTAAGAGAAACCAGGGCTGCCAACTGCTAATAAATACTGTCTCTATTTTTGTTACCGAAATATCAATATATCAGAAAGTATGCAAGCCAATAGCTTTAACTTTGCACACGTATAGTACCTGGCATTCTAGATTAATTTGGAGTAACTAATATAGGCCTACGCCAGTGCTGCCAACATGATTCTAAGCCTGCTGATAGGTCCAATTTTAAAATGCATGTAACGTCTTTACTAACTAATGAATTTCATTCAAAATTGACACAACTATAGATCATATTATTTCAGATTATTTCTGACCAATACATGTATGTCATTGTTGCCAACATGATTTTACGCGCGCTGTTACATCCAATGTTTAACTGCATGAAACGTGCATGCTATCCATTGGACTTCAACCAAATGTTGTATTCTGTACCTTAAGAGATGGAACTAAGAATATATTCAGTCACCAGGGCTGCCAACTGTAGTTCTCCATTAGGCTACATTATGCCAGGTATACAGTATTTCGAATTAATTAGAAATTTCGATATCACCAACTTATTTTCGTCATTATTCTAGATAGATCCATATAGAATAATCATTGGCACGAATCTTAAATTTTAAGAAAAGTATGCTCTTTACTTCGTCACGGAACTTCTTGTTATTTGATGTCTCTTATTCTTATTTATTAATTTATATACTAGCATCGCTTATTGACATTTAATTAAATTGGTGGTTAAGATAACTCATTTGTTGCAAGATCTTCTGTCTAGGGTAAATGTCGAAATATTTTTGTTCTGTATAATATATATTTAGATGAGTACGTGACTAATTTGCTGGCGTCTCACTTGTCGTAAGCAGATTTCACAATATTCTTGGAAGTCAGTCTATACTGAGTTGCTAGGTTTTATCCAGGGGCCACGACTGTGGTGAACCTAGTTGGCGATATGTTGCATCGCTGTATAGGAGGTGAAGTCGGACTTGTTTGCGTAATATTATAATTGGTTACTGTGATTCAGTGAGGGTGGATTCAGGGTACTGCAATAAGAGAAGGGAGGGGATGTAGATACAACCACTTGGGTTGGAGAGCACTGGATAATTGACTGATTTTCTTCACTAATTGATTTTCTTGACTTAGAGATTGCCTTAACTGCTGATTTCCAGTGCATCTAGTTCATGTTATAAGTTTGGACTTAGAGTTTTGGAAGACATTTGTTGTGGTTACTTGTGTTTCTGGGGACTGAAAAATGTCAGGACATGGACAATATCGTACAAGAGTTTGAGCTGGAGCTGTGGAGTAGTTGTTTTTGGCCGGTTCTAAATCCACCTCCACCTCACCCACCTCACAAGATGGCGGAGGCGCGACATCCACAAGATGGCGGAGGCGCGACATCTCTCCAACGCATGGTCGGATTTTGACAAAAGAGGTGTCGTTGAACTCGGACTGACACCCCCTTTCCATTGAACAACATATTTCTACACCAAAATAAAACCTACCCCTACTAGTGGGTGAAATTGTATTTTTTTTAGAAAATCTCGCTTTCCACGTGCAACATGTGAGAGTTTGAATGCCAATATGGAATTAAACGTTATTCAACACAATAGACATGTGTATGGTGGAGAGTCACTATGAATTAATATGCTTGTTTTCCGTTTTCACGCATGTCCACTCATGGCTTTTGTAAGAGGGCGGGCTTTTTAAAGATGGTGGCTGTAGTGTAACCTAACCTAACCCAACCCACGAGGGGTGATCAAAAAGATTTCCAAGTGGTGCTTGTCGATAGGCAAACCAATAATCAAAGAGGGGTATGTCAGACCTTGAGGGATAACACCTTTTGATTGATACATATTCATTTGTTTCTTTGGACTAATCCCTGTTGACTTGCCCCTTTGTACGGGTCCTTTTTGAAGGGAGTCATTTTCGACAGGTCCCTGTTGACAGGTCCTTGTTGACGGGTCCCTGTTGACAGGTCATTCTTGACAGGTCCTTGTTGACAGGTCATTGTTGACAGGTCCCTGTGGTCGGGTCCCTGTGGACCAGCCCCTTTGGACTGGTCATTGTTGACAGGTCCTTGTGGACGACTCCTTGTGGACGAGCCCCTCTGGATGGGTTCTTGTTGACGGGTCCTTTTTTGACTAATGCCTTTATACCGGTCCCTTTGGACTGGTCCCTATGGACTGGCCCATGAAATTTATCCAAATTATGTCAAAGAGTCTAACTACATTTTTGTGTAAAGCAGTGTGTTGAACTGACGTTGTTCGCCAGTCCTCACTACTACAAGGTGATAACGAGTAGAAAGGAAAGTGACGATATACATGTGAACACGTGTGAGATGACATTATTACCGTCCTCCTTGTGAAACAAGTCACATCCTATTTTGGTTCATACGTGAGAAAATGCAAGTTCATGTTTAATATGACCTACCACAGGTGTTCACCTTGAATGTTAGCTGCGCACGTGCACGAAAAGAGCTAACAAGTCACAACCTGTTTAGCAGCGGTGGGTGGTAAAGGGAAGGAGAGGGGGAGAGTCGGTGTAAGTGAGAACACAGGTGAAGAGAGAAAGAAATATGTATTACTCATAATACATGTGGAGCTGAGGATTGTACACACAGGGCTATAGGTTAAGTACAACATGAGTGAATAAATAAATACAAAGGGCATAGTTTCATACAACGTGTAATTTATTAATCCATGAATTAAAGGCTGAGCTAAATCCCAACCATTTTACATATAGTTTATTTCCTTTTCGTTTCAACACTTTTTCCACAAGGTAATGTTTAGGAAACGCTGTCTTTTGGAGTTCTTGGAGATAAAACCTGCCTTTTATGGGTTGATGGTTGAGGTCCTCGAGTAAATAGGTGACTGGACTGTTCAGGTTGACTTGTCGAATTCGAAATAGTTCAGGCCCTCAGTTTGGTGTGTAACCTTTCTCGAAGATAGGCTTAAATTTGCTCACACGAACATGGTCCCCAATGTTAGAGACGACGTTTAGGGTCTGCTGTTTTTATGGGGTTAAACAGTTTATCCAGTCGAGGAATATTTTTGGTCACAAGTCGTGGCTTGGTCCCAACGGTTCTGTGTTTAGTGTCATTGTAACGTGATACTAGCTCAGGTAACAAGTCCAACCAGCGATATGAGCTTTGAGCGGTAAACGCTCTCCACATATGTGTTTTCAATGTTCGGTTAAAACGCTCGACCACACTGGCTTTGAGATTGCTGTATGTGGTGTAATGGTACATATCCAATGATTTGAGAAAACTGGAAAAGTGCTTGATGAAAAATTCCTTTCCCTGATAGGTTTGTAACAACTGGGGTTGACGTTTGGATTGTTGAATAATATGTTTGAAGGCCTTGGTGACCTGCGGACCAGATTTGCGACTCACGGGTTGAACAAAGGCCATTTTGGAATACATATCAATGACCGTCAACATATAGCGTACACCATCGTTAACACTAGCATAGGGAATCATTTCCACTAAATCGGCTTGCCAAAGTTCATCCACACCTTGTGAAATCACCTTTAGTCGTGGATAGTGATGTCTAGCTGGACGATGCAACTCATGAGCAATACCCACTTTAATGGGTGAAGATTTAAACAATAATTATGGCATTTCGAAATTCTTCTTCAATTTCTTGAATTTTGCCAATCGTGACCGGTATGGCCGGATTGACGTGAAGCATGCAACAGCTGTAGTCTCTGGACGAGCTTATTGGGATTGTGCCAGTAGGTAACATCCACAAGGGGTTTTAATGGTTTAAATGTCACTCCTGAAGCGGACACTTTACGACGACCACTTTGACTGGAGGGGAACATTTTTGCAATGATGGTTTTATATTTTTGAGATATATTGCCATTCACTTGTTGAGTGGGATCATACTGTCTTTTGTGGGCATGAGTGTCCAATAAAATGGATTTATATTTGCCAAGGTCCTCTGGAGTATAATCTTGGGAAGAGGGAGTCCGAGATAATAGCATCTTTAACAGTCCCGGTGTTAATTTATAGTTGATCTTTTTAATGACAGCTTTAGTACGACCAAATTTAATCCATGAATCACCAATTTTAAAACTATCATCCTCATAGCAAACACCATATGTGGTATCTGCGTTTCCAATAAATAGATTGGTGAAATAGGGTTCCAGTGTTGATTCATAATAATTTATTAAAATGTTTTTCAGTTGAGCTTTATGTTGAGGGCTGGCCAAGAGTTGTGAAAACGGAGACGATCTGGAAGGGCAAGGTGTTTCGACCAAGGCCAAGGATTTCTTTTTTCGTAAAAACTCTGCGAGGGGTGAGGTCTTTTTTTGAGGTGTAATCACTTGTTCCTCGTCATCCACAACCTCGCTAACACTAGTTAAATCTTCCTGTTCCTGTTCCTCTTCCTCAGGGTCCTCGTGGTGTGTCTGAGTGGCTTATGAAACGGAAGGTAACGTTTCAGATGGCTTGAAAGAGGGTTTCAACATGGCTTTTAGCGGAGGTGCTAAATGTTGTTGAATAAACAAAGCATGATCCGCACGTGATCTTTTCAATTAACGGAACTTTTGCCGAATAGTATTTTTTGCTCTAATAATATGCTTTTTCAATTGACTCTCTGCTAACACCATGGTGTCTTGACAAATGACTTGAGAGGGAACGACACAGTGCCTTAAATAGCAATAAAATGATCAAACCCTAAGCGATACCGCCCTTGGTTGAGTTCACTTTGTTTGTCAATCACTAAACAGGCATGACGTTGAGTGTTCCAGCACTTAGCACACAATTCTGTAAACATTTGAAAAGTCATATCCGGATTCACATGTTCATTATAAATGTGACGACTATTCCTCTCGTCCTGACGAAATAAAACAATGACATTGGCATTGTCACGAATCAACTGTTTGGACATTTTAGAATACGTTTGTCCAAGATAGAAGCAATCGATAGGTTTGTGTCGACCCATGCTGAAATAGCTTTGAATGATGCCCTGTCGTTCAGTGGATACATAATCGAAAATCATGAGTGAATCAGGCTTTATCTCATCTGGTGAAATAACATTTTCTTGCATGGAAAATGTGAAATAACCCATATTCTCATTTTGTAATCCAGACATGACTTGATCCAGAAATATGCAGAGGGGTTGGTAGAGAGATTTTGCAAAAATATAAATATTTTGAAAACACAGACCATTGGGCCCTGTAATAAGCGTCAGCAAAAGATTAGTCTTTCCACATCCCGAAGGCCCCACAATGATGCAGCGAATGGAAGATGGAAAGAGTGAACCATGGCGTTGTTCACGTGATGTGGGACAGAGATGGAAAACCATGTCCCCCACGGGGAATGACTCTTGCTGCTTAATAATCTTCATTTCAACTAAGGCTTAGAGAGGCTAGCAGGCTGTCTATATACATGGAACCGAACCTTGTCATAGAAACAGTAGACTCGTACTACAGGTTGACGATGGATATCTTTGGACGTGCGTTGATGGCCAAAGCTAGGTCTGTCCCCATACATGATCCTAAACAAGACACAGATCCTGCTAATAAACACTATGTGGATAGGTCTGTAGTGCCACGCACAAAACAAGGAGATTATGACTTTAAGGGAAACCGGTTAACCCATGTGAAACATCCTCAAGTGTCTACAGACGTTACTACAAAAAGTATGTGGATAACAAGGTGCATAAGTTATATAACAAAGTGCCTCAGCCTACTGTGGATGGCTATACAGCTAATCATCACCGCATTATTCACGTGGAAGACCCACAAGAAGATGATGATGTCTGCACCAAACACTACCTCACCTACCAAATGAAAAGCCTTTATAAATTTATTCCATCTATATTTTGAGTGTATCTGACAAATGAAAAACTTGTGAATGATAGGAACCATTTACCGCTATTCCATGACCAGCGCCTGACCTATGTGCTTGCTTCGGGTTTAAACCACTATCGATTACACTATGAGGGAACCTTTCACATGAAATACGCCATGCCTGATGAAAACCATTTTCATGTAGAGATAAACGGTCATAGGATGTTGGTCCATGACCATGAAATGGTCAATGCAGGTGACGAATTATCGTTTCACCTCATGTTGACATGGGATGAAAAGCAAGCTGCAAAAACCATAAACAATTTCCCGCTTTAGGTGGAATTAATTTGAATATACAGCCATGAAATAACAAGCTGACGTTAGTTGTGACTTAAACTTTCTTGTGAAAGGTTGTTGGTCATCATCATGGTGAAACAAAGATATGTGGTAAGAAAGAATAAATAGACTAAAAATAAGACCCTCTCATTGGCAAAGCATGGGCTTAAGGCATTCGTGGACATGTCCTCGCGGAAGAAAAAAAGAAAAAATAATGTGTTGACCATAAGGAAAGTTCTTCGAGCGGCACAGAGGCATGTTATTCCAAAACGTCAGCGACAGGGTTCAAAACAAGGGCGAGTGATTCCCGTCCCCAAACGAGCTGGATTTTTACCTGCATTATTCGCTGGTCTGGCTGCTCTGGGTTCACTTTTGGGTGGTGCCCGTGCGGTGGCAAAAACTATTAAAGCCGTGCAGCAGGGCAAGCAAAAACTAAAAGGAAGTCGGCGACACAATGAAACAATGGAAGCCTTTGCTATGGGGGATAGAAATGCCAATTTAAAACCAGCCTTTTATCAACAAGGATTTGGAATTTCACCATTTCGAAGTAAAAAAAACATCTTTAACCTCAGCCATAGCAAGACATGCCCTGACGCACCAACAAGTGGAAAGCTATGCTAATCAACTAAAGCTTTCTCATTTTCGAGGTGTGTTTATGCGAAACGAATTACCCTCACGACCCTGGAAACAGGAATGTGCCGTTGTCAATTTGGATGATCACCGAGGACCAGGAACACATTATGTAGCTTATGTCAAAGAGGGATCCAACATATGGTACTTTGACAGTTTTGGTAACTTGCCCCCGCCCATGGAATTAGTGACCTATTTTGGAAGCAGGATCAAGATATATTATAATCTGAAACGTGAGGAAACATTTAACAGCCAACAGTGTGGATGTTTGTGTTTAATTTTTGTATATAAGACGCAGCATAAGCAAAAACGTCAACAGCATGTCATCGGAAAGTAATACGTTTACACAGCATGGACGCGGACCTGATGTCAGCCTAGACTTTTACCCACCTATTGAATTGAGTGAATGACCTTATGGTTTAGGACTTGTTTCACTTGAAACGTACAATCGAATGTACAACATACGTGAAAATGTGAACAACAAGTTTTACTATGATGATTGTGTGCTCACCCTGAACTCGGGTGGATATACGATAGATGACATTTATGAACACATTTATGTGGTGTTGATCAATGAATATGGTTTAAAGTCATTTCTCGATGGAACGCACAAGTTTGAACTTGTAGGAATTACCAACACTCATCGCTGCAGTATTTTTTCTACATTCAAAATTGACTTTAAAACACACCCCGATTCCATTGGTCCATTACTAGGATTTAAACCACGCGTGTTGGAGCCCAACAAAAAACATGAATCAGACCATGAAGTGAAATTCATTGAGGACCATCATGAGTCGGTGACGTTAAATATTATTAGCCAAGTGTACACCAATCAAGAACCTTCACATTCGCTTTATGACTTTATTGTAACATCGCCCAATGGCTATATTATTCGTGAAAACCCTCCAGTGGTGCTTTTTCATTCTGTGGCTGTCGATGGTATTAAAATATAACATTAAGACTGATCAATATAGATCAACAACTCATTGATCTAGATTCTACCACACCAGTGACTTACAAGTTGGTGCTAAAGCCACTATGAAGTTTGTGTATAAAGCAACAACGCCGTCTAGGAATGGTGTTAGTTTTTTGCCACGTGAATACACGTTAACATCTGACAAGCAGATTTTACAGCATTTGTGTTACCACGTCAACCCCCATGATGAATTCTATCCTAGAGGTAGTGAAACACATTGAGGAGCAACCAGGAGTGGTAAGAATTGATCTCCATTCCTATCAAGCTCAAACACCTGTACTCAATAACAATGATGAAATTCAATTTGTTATCAACAACCAAGATATTTACACCCTACCACATGAAAGTGTCATTCAGATTGAAGGTCGGCTCACCAAAGCCGATGGCTCTACACCTACCACATCCAGGTTAGCCAACCATGCTTTTGCCTTTCTATTTTCTGAGGTGCGGTATGTCATAAACGATATCGTAGTGGATAGCACTCGAAATATTGGTGTTTCCAGTGTCATGAAACTATATACCTCTTATAGTGAGGAAGAAGGTAAAACACTTTGCATGGCGGGTTGGTGCCCTGACTCGAACAATGACTGGATGGTACACACGGATGGCACCTTTACTGGATTTTTACCTCTTAAACTGATTTTAGGCTTTGCCGATGATCACCAGCGAATTGTGGTCAATGCAAGGCAAGTGCTTTATTTGGTGAGAGACAGGAGTGATAATAATGCACTCACGGGAGCCGACAATGCCCACATTAATTCAAAAATTCAACTACAACGCTTGCTATGGGAAGTGCCTCATGTGACCCTTAATGATAGCAAAAAAACTGGACATACTCAAAATGGTAAAGAGAGATATGCCTCTACCCATGGAATTTAGAAGCTGGGCACACCATGAGTACCCGCTATTACCCACCACCAACACACACAGTTGGTCTGTATAAACAGCCCGCTATACAGAGAGACATAGCCCGCTCTGGTTCTCGTTGGCACCGCTACGCCGCGTGATATCGCATACCGTATTACAATTAAATACGTTTGAACTTCAATTTTCTCTTCCGTATGGTATCTGTGATTTCTCTACGTGATCGTGGGTTTTCAAACAAATCGCAAGTATCAAAAAACCAAAGATGCCAAGCAAATTGATCACCTGCAATTACGAAATGCACGTCTTTTCCTCAACGGTGCTGTGCTTCTCTATGAAGGACTGGATTTAGATTTTTCAAAAAATAAATTTGGCCCCCTGTACGACTTGTTTTATAAATTTCGATGGTCGTATTATCAAAAAGAGAATTGACCCATGTTTTCACCCCAAGCTTTTAAGACAAGGGCGCCGCTGATTGTCTTTGACTGTTCCTACTTGGAAGAGTCTGTCAAGCCATCCAATATTGACATTCGGCTAGATTTTGGAAGCATGATAATGTTCCAGCCAATACGACGGCCTACTGTTTGATCATTCATCACAAACAAGTCAACTATTATCCACTGTCCAACCAAGTGACAAGTGTATAAATAACAGGTCAACCTACGTCAAGCCGCACAGTCATGTCTTGCTTTAAAGCATCAAGAGACGACACACCCATGAATTTAAAATCTGAGGAACAACGTCTCAAGACCTTTGTGACGTGGCCGGTGCCTTTCATAATCCCTCAACCCTTGGCAGCCGCTGGATTCTATTATTTAAAAACAAGAGATGAAGTGAAATGTGCCTTTTGTCCCATCATCATAAATCAATGGGTAGAAAGTGATGAACCTATGAAAGAACATCAGCGCTGGTCACTCGCCTGCACCTACCTGTGCAGAATGGATGTGGGTAATATACCCTATCATTCAAGTTACCCCTCACTCGCGCCTCTGAGTGATGAAAAAAGTTATGATACATGTGGTCTTTATGGTGTCAACGGTGATTCAGTGAGCAGCTCACAGTCAAAAACACCCAGTTTAGAGACATTGGGATATCAACGGTGTTATGGACGCTATAAACATAAAAGACTTTTTTGTTGTATGAGTTGGTACCCCCCCCCCCCCCCCTCGATCCCAGAATGACCAAAGATTATAAAACTTGTTATGCTATTAAAATAATATAATAAAAATTGGTTGTTGTTGTTGTTATATTATTATTTCTTATGCCCCCCGTCATACCCTAATCTCAATAGTGACTAGTCAGTGATTTTCAGCCTACTTTCCATTTTTGCAAAAAATGAAAGTAGACTTATGAGATCACTACAGGGCGAAAAAAGGGTGTCTGTCTGTGTGTGTGTATGTGTGTGAGTCTGTGTGTGTGTGTGTGTGAGTGTGTGGACTCTGAATGTCTGTCCCCCCCTATCATTTCGAACACGGTGAATGCGAATTGAACGAAATTTGGTACAAAGGTAGCACTAGCAAAGGACACCTCAGTGTCATGTTTTATATCGCCGCCATCTTGACGGAAACGTAATGGCGGCCACACAAATGTTCAAAGCTTAAATCAAATTACGACTAACTTAATCATCCGATCTCTACCAAATTTTGCAACAACATACCCTTATGGGGGGAGCATCCTTTGACCAAACCAATAGGTCATCAGCGTAATAGTTTGCGGATGCCGGCCATCTTTGTGTCAGAATCGATTCCCCCTATTAATTCGAACACGGTGCAACCGAATGGAACGAAATTTGGTACAGAGGTAGTACTAACAAAAGGCACTTCAGTGTCATGTTTTATATCGCCGCCATCTCGACGGAAACGTAATGGCGGCCACACAAATGTTCAAAGCCTAAATCAAATTACGACTAAGCTAATCATCCGATCTCTACCAAATTTTGCAACAACGTACCTTTATGGGGGGAGCATCCTTTGACGAAAATAATAGGTCATCAGCGTTATAGTTTGCGGATGGCGGCCTTCTTTGTGTGAAAATCGATTCCCCCTATTAATTCGAACACGGTGTAACCGAATGGAACGAAATTTGGTACAGAGGTAGTACTAATAAAAGGCACCTCAGTGTCATGTTTTATATCGCCGCCATCTTGACGGAAACGTAATGGCGGCCACACAAATGTTCAAAGCTTAAATCAAATTACGATTAACTTAATCATCCGATCTCTACCAAATTTTGCAACTACATACCTTTATGGAGGGAGCATCCTTTGACCAATCTAATAGGTCATTCGCCTAATAGTTTGCGGATGGCGGCCATCTTTGTGTCAGAATCGATTCCCCCTATTAATTCAAACACGGTGAAACCGAATGGAACGAAATTTGGTACGGAGATAGCACTAGCAAAGGCCATCTCAGTGTCATGATTAATATCGCTGCCATATTGACAGAAACGTAATGGCGGCCACACAAATGTTTAAAGCTTAAATCAAATTACGACTAACATGACCATCCGATCTCTACCAAACTTTGCAACAACATACCTTTATGGAGGGAGCATCCTTTGACCAATCTAATAAGTCATTAGCCTAATAGTTTGCGGATGGTGGCCATCTTTATGTCAAAATTGATTCCCCCTATTAATTCGAACACGGTGGGACCGAATGAACGAAATTTGGTACAGAGGTAGCACTAGCAAGGGGCACCTCAGTGTCATGTTTTATATCACCGCTATCGTGACGGAAACGTAATCGCGGCCACCCATATGTTAAAAGCTAAAATGTAATTACGACCAACCTAATAATCTAGTCTCTACCAAATTTTGCAACACCATATCTTTATGTGGGAAACATATTCTGACCAAACTGCAAGAACATCAGCCCAATAGTTTGCAGATGGTGGCCAAGTATGTGTGCAAATCGATTCCCCCTATCAATTCAAAAACGGTGAAACCGAATTGAACGAAATTTGGTACAGAGGTAGCACTAGCAAAGGGCACCTCATATTCATGTTTAATATCCCTATAGCACGTTGTATTTCAACAAGCTACTGCAACCAACATTCAATCATACTCCTTGAAAAGGACAAAGAGTTATAACAATACCCATGCATTTAAGAGAAAGTAGGCTATATGTTCTTTACTGAACATCTTGTTTATTTTTTTACTAGAATGGAATGTAAGTAAATGTCATGGGTACACCTTACTGGACGAAGTCAGTCCGTGGTCAGTTGGACTTGATCCAGACAAGAGTGAACATGTTGCGTACACTAATTGTTGACTGTCAAGGGTTTAAAATTGGAGATAACAAATTTATATTTAAAGAAGTGGCCATCATCGATTGTTCCAATTTTTGGATATCGCAAGCTACCCATTTGGTGTTTAAACCACCCTATGCGTTTGATTTATTGTGTGATAAAGACCGTAAACAAACCCAGTGGATTGAAACTCATATGCAACTAGACTGGAAGCAAGCAACCATTTAATATAAGCACCTGGACATGGTCAAGAAAGCCCACTTGTCTTCTGCCCCTGTGGTATTTGTGAAAGGTGGTGAGAAACGTCAATGGCTACAACCATTCCTGGCGTCTTACTGTCAATGTATCGATTTAATGGACTTGGGCTGTCTCTCGCTGCAAACACTCATGGACCACTGCCCCTGTGACAACATTACCCATAAAGCCTTGTCACAGGTGTGCCAATTGTTTCATTGGCTAACCACCAATGCCTGCTGTGAGTTGTTAAATAAAATTAAAACTCTAGGTTCACCTGTGAATGACACCAGTGAGATATCTACAAGCGACGTGTAAACATCTACATTATGCCATGGAGAAAGGGGATGCTACCGATAAAGCGATTGGAAAGTTCTTTGTGTGTAAAAAGAAACTCGACAGTTTTACCAAAGAAGAATTATTGGCTCTTCCAAAATCGTTCATTTATTATGTGGCAGCAAATGCAGTGAAAGAAATCTGGCAACATGTACCAAAATCATGGACTCAAGACCCTGTGTTAAGTGAATTGCAACCATGTACAGATTATGAACACCATAAGCAAGTGGCCATGGCAAAAATACCCTCTATGCGACAGTGTGCTACTTGTCAGCAGGTCAAACTCTATCACGGTCATAAAAGTCAGTGTAAAGACTTTGTTTCCTCATTCCATGGGTGTGATGGCGAGAAAAAAGCAACAACATCAGCATCGTCTACAGATGAAGAGGAAAATCAAACCTTTTCTCCACGTATGGAAAAGGATATGTCAAACTTGTACTAGTCATGGCGTCATTGACAAAGTCATTCAATACTTACCTTTTGAAATCCATCTTCCTGGTTATCGTTTTTATGGTGCTGGAAAGAAGCTGAATCAACGTTTGCAACGTGGTGATGTACCTATTAATCCTTTGGATCAAGCGTGCAAAGAACATTACCTTTCTTATCGCCATAGACATCCTGCATTAAGACGTGTGGCGGATAAAGTATTGTTGAAAAAAGCTAAACAACGTTTGACATACTGTGACGCCTCAGTGGGAGAAAGGTTGGCAGCCCTCATTGTAATTAGTGCTATAAAAGGAAAGTTAGTGATGAGTGGACATGGACGTTGAAAACGATTGAGGAATTGGTATTTTCTTTGTATTCTATTTTGTAAAGTCCTATTTGTTGTGAAATAAAAGCAAGGTTTATCAGATCACAATGTCTTTTAATTTTAAAAATTGTGATAGCCATTTCTTTATTTTCTTCACACATAGATATTTACAATTTTCACTTTATATTTTTACATTGTCTTGTTCAGTTTTTTCACATTTTGTACATTTTTAAATCATTTGTTTAACCATAATATAAAAAGCTAATTTTTACAGTAAAATGTATTTTTTAAACTAAAACTAAGGTAGCCTAACATTATACATTATACTTACAGTTTTTACAAAAATATCACAATATAAAACATACTACAAATAATACAATATGGTGAACATTAGAATTAAGAAAAGTAATAGTCATCAATGCGACTGTTTCCCCAAGCAAGAGTATCAAATGTGTTGGGTATAATGAACCGTTTGTTGTCTTCATTACTTAAAGCAACTTTGTTCAGCAAATTGGTATGTAGCTGATGATTTTTACTTCTAAATACACGCATTTTCTAATATAATACGGGTGGGTTACTAACTATACAGTTTTTATAATGACTTATATCTAACTCTTTACTAACAACATTCTTTTTTACACCTTTTAATTTTTTTTATTACTACATCATCAATTGTCATATAGCTGTATGATTTAGATTTTGTGCCTAAAAAGGTGTTTATAACACCACCAGCACATTCATCCTTAAATTTTCCAAGAACCTTTTTGTTTATAAGAGGTAAATGGTAAATATTATCCTTGGGATAGTCACTTGTATCAAACCTATTTAGCTCAGTTTTGATATCCTCATTAGAATCATCAGTTTTAAACTCATAAATAAAAGAATCTGTGTCTGTGTAGAGTAATTTTGCATTATCATGATAATTTTTCTTAACATAATTATAGTGAAATTCATACATAAGTGTTTTTGATAATTCCAAAATGGCGTAACCCACATATATAGGTTTGTTGTATGTTACTTTAAGGCGATTCATTTGTATTACAACTAAATCCTCATGAATAATTGAACAGCTATGGAAGTTAGGCATGCTTATTAAGTTGCTCGCACCATACCTTTTACCATCATTTTCCCACTTTGTTATCAGCTTTACATCAACTCGCTTATCAACATTCTCCATAGTCATTCCAAAAACACTATTATTCATGAGTTTATAAAAATCTTTTTCAAAGGCATTTGTTGATAGTGTTCTTAAATTATTGTTCAGATCAATATATGGTTTGAGCCGTGCTGACTGATGAAATTGTATTACACGATGAATTTTAGTTAGTTTTAATCCATGCTGTAGACACTGTTTTAAGTTTTGATAATGTATTACATATTTACATTTATCATTTACATTATCAATTAACATTTATGTTCGTGATGTTATGTATGGAGATTTCATATTCTCAGGACAGAATGGTAGATCATTATGTTCATCCTGTAACTCTTTAGGGTACTCAAGATTTACCTCTAAAATATATCCTTTTTCATCGTTATCATTTAAGGAGTTAACATGGAAAACATCAATTTTAGGTTGTGTCAGCCAGCGAAAATCTTTTAGTGGTAGATATTGACTCATAGCCCAACCATATTGGTTATTTGCATCGAGGTAAGCAATATATTTTGACTCTTCACAAGGGTTGTAGTTAGGCATGTATATATTATTTGCTTTAGAATATCGTCCACTACATTGGCTTAATCCACCTCGAACTGAAGATTTTATGAAATTAATCATGTCTATATCGGTCATCAATTCTAAATTTACTTTTGTCTTTTTCAACATTGAACTAAAACTTAACCCAGGAGCAGTAAAATACTAACAAGAATCAAGGTCATAAGTTTTCATACAAACATTCCGGAAATTTTCAAAAACATCTGCTAATAACAACACATCTGTCTTCAAATATATGTCTGAAAATGCACCTAAAGTTTGAATGTCAAACTGTGTCCATACACGTTGTGCATGTTAATATTCCACATCACTGATATGACTTGTGTTTAAGAAACTGTAAAATGCATCTTTCGGTGGTAAAGAACACTCCTCAAGACGTTCCATACAGTTAATATATTCATAATGAAATATACCCTTTTGACGAATCAAATTAAATTCATCTTCTTTAGGAAAGACACGTTGAATTTCATGAAGCTGATCTGATTTTAAATTACTAGCAAGCTTATCAAGACTACTTGGCATAAAGCGGAATGAATCTAAAAATCGTAGTTTTATCGTTTTTTTTTATTGCCAGTTTAGATATATTTTGTAAACGATATGTATTGCTCCTTATTATTTGGAATCACATCGATTTTTACATCTGAAGCTCCAAATTCTTTAACGATAAAGTGGTTATCGTATTTGCTACCGTTATGTAGAATGACTGGAATGAATTTAGTTACTCTATACTTTAAATTACATTCTTGGTGAGCAGCACCACGATAATTTCCTGTTAAATGGTCATGATCGCGAACCCTATCTGTATATAAACATTCACCACATATAAAACAATTAGTTTCAGTTTCAAAACTCATTTGCTGTGTTGATGTTAGTGGTCCATTGGAATGATAGTATTTAAAATAGAGGATATACGGATTGCATCTTTTTCAAGCCTTTCCATAAAAACTTTAGGTGCACCAGGTCCCCTATAGAGCTCAAACTTATTTAAAGAGTCATCATAGCTACATTTAATATAATGTGCAAAGCTAAAAGTTTCATGAATGTGAGTGGTGTTGGTATAAGGTTTGGATGGATTCGATGAACATGTATTAAAAGGCTTTAACAAAGCCTGAAAGTCAGCATATATAACAAATGGCACCCGAAGTTGCTTCTCAAAGTCCTTAAATTTTAGAATGTTATTTCCAGGAGTAGGTAATACCGTACGAACATGATTACATCCCCCTTTCTGATGTTGAGTTAGTTGATCCTCTTTTCTAAAATATAGCAAAGAGCCATCACACAACCACTTTTTATGTTCTCTTTTTGTTATCTGACTACTGACAAGTCTACTTAAATGTTTTATCCAACAATAGTGAGCATTTTCTCCTTCGGTTAAGTATAGTAAATTTACATGAGCGTCCTTTTTCCCTGAGTATAATATAGAGGACCAACTATACTCTTGTTTTCAATTCCATACACATTAATACTTACATTGTTCAGCTCTTCAAAATGTTTAATATATTTTATCTCCATAGGAAATTCCATTTCTTCTAAATCTAACACTGGGGAATAGTGAGGATAAGATGATGTTCTATCCATATTCTCCACTGCTGGATGGAGAGCTGAGGTTAAAGCCCACGCAAAACATGCATGGTCTCTATTCATATCGTTTACATAAGCATGCTTACGTTTGATCCATACAGGTAAATCAATGTATGACGATGCTCGAAGGGGATTATATTTATTCATGTTGGTTTCTAAATGAAGTACCTCAACCAACGCCCAGCCTGACTCTCTTTCTTGGAACTCTTCACTCTTCACAATGATAGTACTTGAAATATTTTGGTATATATCACTAATATTAGTTGATTCACTAACAATTATGTTTTTTGTATTAAAAGATTTGATATCCGTAATTTCACCTTCGCCCCCAGTTTTTACATAGAGTCCAAAAAGTTCAAAATTGATTTTAATTGTTTTATGCTCTACTAAAACATTATCTACCAAGCCAAACACTGTAGGTTGAACATTTTTAAAAAATGATTCAATACTTTGAGTTTTTTCTTCACTATGAAATCTATAACTAGCAATTCGACTTTTAAATGCACTACCAATTTGCTGAATATTTCCAGAATTGTTTTCATGACAAGCATTATTTTTATGATTAATACTGCGCAAATGTCCCTGCATCATTGAAAAGGGTATATCAATATTGCATACATCACAAGGTGTTATTGGAGGTTCACCATTTTTCTTCCTTTTTGTTGCACAACTATTTTTACAATCTATAGAACGTTTACGCTTTTGAGCATCACATTTGTTTAATGGTTCTGTACTAGTTGATGGTTTTACAGTTTTTAATTCCTATTGTTCACCATGCACTTCAACCATGTGGGATTGATATCGCTTTACAGCAGTAAAACCAAGATCACAAACTGAACACGAAAATGGTGCTGAACTAAAATGTATTAAATTTACATGACGTGCAAGATTGTCCTGTCTGTTAAATGTGGTAGAACAATAACTGCACACAAACATTTTAAGATTATGTTTTGTACTTGCATGACGTTGAAGGCTGTCAGGTCTTGAAAACTGGTTTTTGCAAACACTACACTTGAACATAATGATTATCAATCACTTTCCAAATTACCTATAAAAGAAAGAAATCATAAATATTAATAAAAAATAAAACAAAGTAAAAGAAAAATATGTTAATTAAATTACAGCCAATGGTCATAGTAGATTATTTTAATTATACGTCTGTGGACTCTCAGCAAGTCTAATTTCAAGTAGTTCCAACTTAGGTTAACAGATATCATTGTCACTGACACCTAGTGGTGAACGTTAGAACTTGATAGAGCGTTAATCAAATCTAACCTACAAACCTAGCTTTACAGAATTGTCAAGTAGTTCCAAGTTTGATTAACAGATACCGGTATGTCACTAACACTATCACCTAGCGGTGAACATTCGGAGTTGAGCGTTAATCAAATCTGACCTACAAATTTAGCTTCACACCATTGTCGCGTAGTTCCAACGTTAGTTACCAGGTACCATTGTCACTGACTGCAACTAGTGAACGTTAGAACTTGATAAAGTGTTAATCAAATCTAACCTACGAAGTTAGCTTCACACCATTGTCGGGTAGTTCCAACTTTAGTTAGTAAATATGGCACTGTCGCTAACACTTAACAGTGAACATTGAAACTTGATAGAGCGTTAATCAAATCTATCCTACAAATTTAGCTTCACACACCATGATCAAGTAATTCCAACTTTAGTTACCAGGTACCATTGTCACTGACGTCTAGTAGTGAACATTGGAACTTGATATAGTGTTAATCAAATCTAACCTACAAATTTAGCTTCACACACCATGGTCAAGTAATTCCGACTTTAGTTACCAGGCACCATTGTCACTGACGCCTAGTAGTGAACGTTGGAACTTGATATAGTGTTAATTAAATCTAACCTACAAATAGAGCTTCACACCATTGTCGGGTAATTCCAACTTTAGTTAGAAAATATGGCACTGTCGCTGGCACTTAACAGTGAAAATTGAAACGTGATAGAGCATTAATCAAATCTAACCTACAAATTTAGCTTCACACCTTTCTTGAGTAGTTCCAACATTGGTTAACAAACATTATCGTCACTGACTCCTAGCAGCGAATGTTGGAACATAATAGAGTGTTAATCAAATCTAACCTACAAATTTAGCTTCACACATCATAGTCAAGTAGTTCCAACTTTGACTATCAAATACACCATTGTCATTGACATCTACAGTAGTGTTGAACATTGGAAAATATCGATCTACCTGTATAAAAGTTATTAGAGGGGGTACTTACCTCTAATAATTTATCAACTGCTGCCACTGACTGAACTTGGACTAGAATCTGCTAACCCACAGGTACACTAATTATCTATAAACAAATATATTAATCAATCAGTCAATAAATACATTCCAATCAATAACTTCAACATCAATTAGTAATAAAATACTACAATCCGTTAATAATAAGTACTTACCTTGCAAAATAATTTAATGATTTTCCACCAACAAGTCTTTTTGCAACTGTTGAGCAATAACTGTTCACTCGTAGCGAGTAATAAAGAAAGACAGTAGGGAATTATATGACACATCCCTTATATAGGCTGAGATTGCTTGCGTCAACAGTTTTGCAGATCATTGCAATTCCTTTCCTGTACACCTGTCAGTCCAAAGTACACTAGGAACACCTGTGCGGTATCATATTACTGCTGACTTTGCATGATCATCACCCATTGTCTTAATGAACACCTGCGGTTTTAAATTACTGCAGCGTTAGTCATAGCAACAGAACTGTGCGCTCTCTGCCATGTCCGCAACATGACACCGGAAGGAACATCTGTGTAATATCCAATGACTGCTAACTTTGCATGATCATCACCCATTGTCTTGAGGAACACCTGCGGTTTTAAATTACTACAGCGTAAGTCATAGCAACAGAACTGTGCGCTCTATGCCATGTCAGCAATATGACACAGAAAATATTAAGTCGGTTTACTGCACGTACCATCTCCTCAGATTTAACATCTTAAGAATGTGCATTATTCTCTTTCAACTACAAATGACACATCCATTCACCAAGTTAGGTTCCTTGGCCTGTCCTTAAATTGCATGTGCCCCGTGTACTGGGATGTGTTCATTAACCCTAGCACTAGAACATATTCATCCACCAAGTTTTGCACTTAGACCCTTGGATATCGTCTATCCACCAAGTTTTACAGTTATACAAACCAAACACGATGTGACTTGTTTCACAAGGAGGACGGTAATAATGTCATCTCACACGTGTTCACATGTATATCGTCACTTTCCTTTCTACTCGTTATCACCTTGTAGTAGTGAGGACTGGCGAACAACGTCAGTTCAACACACTGCTTTACACACAATTGTAGTTAGACTCTTTGACATAATTTGGATAAATTTCATGGGCCAGTCCATAGGGACCAGTCCAAAGGGACCGGTATAAAGGGATTAGTCAAAAAAGGCCCCGTCAACAAGAACTCGTCCACAGGGGCTCGTCCACAAGGACTCGTCCACAAGGACCTGTCAACAATGACCAGTCCAAAGGGGCCCGTCCACAGGGACCCGACCACAGGGACCTGTCAACAATGACCTGTCAACAAGGATCTGTCAAGAATGACCTGTCAACAGGGACCCGTCAACAAGGACCTGTCAACAGGGACCTGTCAAAAATGACTCCCTTCAAAGAGGACCCGTCCAAAGGGGCTAGTCAACAAGGATTTGTCCAAAGAAACAAATCAACATGGATCAATCAAAAGGGGTTATCGCCTCAAGGTCTGACATACCCCTCTTTGATTATTGGTTTGCCTATCGACAAGCACCACTTGGAAAATTTGTGATCACCCCTCGTGGATTGGGTTAGGTTAGGTTACACTACAGCCACCATCTTTAAAAAGCCCGCCCTCTTACAAAAGCCATGAGTGGACATGCGTGAAAACGGAAAACAAGCATATTAATTCATAGTGACTTTCCACCATACACATGTCTATTGTGTTGAATAACGTTTAATTCCATATTGGCATTCAAACTCTCACATGTTGCACTTGGAATGCGAGATTTAAAAAAAAATTACAATTTCACCATCTAGCAGGGGTAGGTTTTATTTTGGTGTGGAAATATGTTGTTCAATGGAAAGGGGGTGTCAGCCCGAGCTCAACGACACCTCATTTGTCAAGATACGACCATGCGTTAGAGATATCGCGCCGCCGCCATCTTGTGAGGTGGGTGAGGTGGAGGTGGATTTAGAACCGGCCAAAAACAACTAGTCTCTGGTAAAGTGATACTTCTCATCAGAGAATCTCACTACTTTTCTAAATAAAAGCACTTGTCTCTTTATTTCGAAAAGCGTATGCAGTACTGCAAACTCAAGTCCGATTACGATGTCAGAGGGACGTAGACATATTAAGTCGACGGGTAGTAGCAAATTATACTTACACGTACACAGAGTTAAGGTGCGAAGTGGACACTGAATATCCAGACTGGTTCAGAGGTCTAATAAATTCAATCGGCAATAATACTATGTATTTTTGAGCGATAAATAAATACGGCGAGTAACAGCTATGCATTTAACTTAGGAAACGAGTGAAACGAGTGAAACATTCAGCTTTTCAGTGCAAAGTACAAGGCCTGATTCTTCGGGAGCATTACCCCAGAATCATTCTCCAACTCCAGGGATCATCAACTGTAAGTACTATATCTACATTGTCACCCAAGGTTCTACAGAGTGTGGCATGTAAGTATGATAGGGAGTGTGCTAGGATATTCTATTTACTTATTGGTAGGTAGGCCTTTATTATTAATATGATTATTTTAATATATCCACCTAATTTTTAGCTATCACCTCGGAGGCCCGGGTACGATTACCAGCTCTGCCAAGAAATTTAATTGTCTGAGGCCCGGAACGGTGTTCATTTAGCCTCGTGAGGCAAAACTGTCAAGAGGTGCGTTTGATTCTTACCTCAGCCATCCAGGAAGTTGATTTTCGTGGTTTCGTAATTCTACTCCAGGCCAATACCGGGTGGTACCGACCTCAAAGCCACGGCCACTTTTTACCCAAATTCTACCTCAATTACACATACACACACACACACACACACACACTACTGTTATACATACAGCACAATGACACAGGTTATCAGGCAAATTCTACACACACCCAAGTACACGGAGCTACATGACCATGATGTGTCAAAGCCACTAAAATCGAAATATATGTTGGGTGTGATTAATTCATCCGTAGATTATAAAACTAAATCAATCTTAACCGTCCTCTATTTCGCTTATTATTTAATCAACCCTCTTGTTCTCATAACATGAGATAAATTAGTAAATTAGTTATAAAGCTAACAACTATTAATATTTTAGGTCTATTATTATTATTATTTGGGATTATATAATTTTCGTTTTAGGTAAGGATGACGCGATGTAGAACAAGTAGAAGTCCACGCCTCACGACCTGATTTGGATGAGACGGTGGCGTAACATAGCGGCCAGCAAGAGGGGGTAATAATTCCAAACAACAACTTCGCCCGATTGCGAGGAAATGTAGGAAAATTTTAAAATATTATTCCATGCAATGCTGACAGCATCACGTGGTCATGAAAGCCGGACGACCTCGGAAATGGAAAATATCTTACAGCTGTAAATACATTACTGCAAACAATTTTTGAGAATTAATAGGCAATGTTTAAACGATCACATAGTTATGAAATATCTGTAATAGTTTTCTCGAATTCATCCGCCTCGAATAGGCTGGCCAACCCTGTATATTTTTTTTACCCTAAAGTAAAGAGCCCCTGGCTGCCCTTTGTACAGCGCCCACGCTGGCTTATTCCGGCACTGTATCTAGCTTTTTCCGTTTCGAGATGCCGAGATGCCGAAAGAGAAGAAGAAAAATTGTTTGTTTAGCCTATGAGGTATGATAGATAACCTTTATTAATAAATTGAACGTCAAAATATGAGGCAGATTCTAATGCAGTATGTGTATGATTTTTCATTGAATACGGCTGTACAGGGTGGCACCTTTTAGATGTACAGTATTTAGCGGGTATCTCGAAAATAAATCAATAAAGAGCAAAACGGTTTTCGCAATTCCGTGCCACATTTTTGTGAAACAAACGAAATCGAAATCGAAATTATCGCGGCTCTCTTGGTTTTCAAACTACAGGGTGATTTTAAAAGTCTGCATTTTGCCCCCCCCCCCCTCCCCCTTGTATTTCGAGCATTTTTTACTTATTGAAAAGTTGAAACCGGGTCTTTATAGAGAATTTTCCGTAGAATTCACTTAGACATCAGTTGAATTTTTACAAATTATTATATACTTTTGGGCCCCAATTTTTTATTTCCAAAAAACATTTAATAACATCAAAATGGTGATAGATATAAAAATTATAAGGGGTAGAAAAGTTGCTAATTACCGAGGTCTTACACTTAAAGATTTAACTTTTTCGATAGGACTGATCGTTTCCGAGATATGACGAATCGAATAAAAGGATGACATTCAGGGCCCCAAAAAATAGAAAACGGTGAGAGATATCAAAACATCACATGGTATAGAAAAGTTGCTAATCGCTGTGATCTTACACCAGTAAATTTAACTTTTTCGATAGGACCGACGGTCTCCGAGATATAACGATTCGAAAAAAGAGATGAAATTCAGTGACCCAAAAATAGAAAACTGTGAGAGATATCAAAACATCATATCGGATTGAAAATTTGCTAATCACTGAGATCTTACACCTGCGAATTTAAATTTTTTTGATAGGACAGACCGTTTCCGGGATATGCCGATTCGAGAAAAGAGGATGAAATTGAGGGCCCCAAAAATGGAAAACGGTGAGAGATATCAAAAAGTTATAAGGGGTAGAAAAGTTGCTAATCACTGAGGTCTTACTCCTGTAGATTTAAAGTTTACGAGAGGACATACCGTTTTCGAGATATAACGATTCACAAAAGGATGAAATTCAGGGTCCCAAAAATAGAAAACGGTGAGAGATATCAAAACTTCACATGGGATAGAAAATTTGCTAATCATTGAGATCGTACACCTTCCGATTCAACTTTTATCGATAGGACCGATGGTTTCCGAGATATAACGATTCGAAGAAACGGATGAAATTCAGGGCCCAATAATAGAAAACGGTGAGAGATATCAAAAAGTTGTAAGGGGTAGAAAGGTTGCTAATCACTGAGATATTGCACCTGCAGATTTAATGTTTTCGATAGGACAGACCATTTCCGAGATATGACGATACCAAAAAAGAATGAATTTCAGGGCCCCAAAATTGGAAAACGGTGCGAGATATCAAAAAATCATGAGTTGTATAAAAGTTACTTACCGTGGAGATCTTACTTCTGTATTTTTAACTTTTTTCGATAGGACCGACCGTGTCCGAGATATAAGTATTCGAAATGAAAGGATGGAATTCAGGGCCCCAGAAATAGACAACGGTGCGAGATATCAAAAAATCATAAAGGGTAGAAACGTTGCCAATCACTGAGATTTTACACCTGCAGATTAAACTTCTTTCGATAGGACAGACCGTTTCTGAGATATGACGATTCGAAGAAAATAGGATGAAATTCAGGGCCCCAAAAATAGAAAATGGTGAGAGATATCAAAAAAAATCATAAGGGGTAGGACATACTTCAACATGTTCCATTAAATGGAGTTCGCCTTGAACACAACAAGTTAGAGAGTTTCTTAGACAATAAACGTGAAATACGTACGATTGCTTCAATAAGTGTAAGGGGTTACTTAAAAGAGTGGGGAAGTCATTACCAATCATTAAAATACTACTCTATAGTGCGAGACAAACCATTGGAAGCCTGAAGGTCAACCGGCTTTCCGCTCCGCTCTCCTCCCCGCGCCCGGCGGTGTTGCCATTCTATTGCATCGTACCTTCAGTCGCGTGCTGGATGCGAGAACGTACAGGACAACAGCGCACCGACTACGCGTGACCTTCAGGCTTCCAATGGTTTGTCCCGCACTATAGTAAGGATAATGAGCAAACGAAATAAAATGCCTGCAGGAGGCGGCCGTGGCTCAAAGCTCAGAGGTTAAGTTTAGCGCAAGTTGAAAGTAATTCTAATTGCTTGAACATAATAGCATTTAAGTTCTATTTGATTAACCTGATTAAATGTCTAATAAAATTCAAAAAACCTTGCAAGATTTCTTAGTTTCCCTTTTTCACCAATAGATTAAGTGAGCTAGCAACTCATTAACTAGAATGCATTCACAATAAAACATAAAAAAGAACTGAGGCACTTTTAGAATATTACGAATCCCAAAATTCTAGGCATAGTAGGTGCTTAAGCATTAAATGATTGTAATGTGATTAGCAAAGAACTATTAAAGGTTATACACAACAGTTGAAAGTATATAAGCAATGGTGTTATTTTGGAGCAAGATGGCTCCAGAATGATACAATGACGTCTAAAAGGTGGGGTATAACCACCAAACATTTACGCTGCACTATATTTATGTTACATTCAAATTTTGGGAGGGCGTCAAAATAGACGAAGCCTCGGTTGTCCGAAAAGCCAGGTTAATTCCTTATTGTAAGTTTGTTTGTAAATGGAAAGGGAGAAATAGGATATTGGGATTTATTGTCTGGCCAGTCTTTTACTCACACGTGACGCGACCAGTTGAACGATTGAACGAACACAAGTTTTTATGCACTGAGAGTTAATGAATTGCTCTAAATTATTTGTTAATTGTTACTGTTTGGAAGGTTAATATTGTTCGGTGAAGAGAGTTTTACGATTTTATGGTAGTTGAAGCAATTGCAGTTCCTAGTAAGGCTTGCTTTATGTGAGGTGCCCTTTCAAACGGTTTCACAATGACGTCACGATATTCGAATCGAAGAAGATGTTTCTAGACTCTTCTGGATGGAATTTATGTTTAAAATGTACTTCAGTTTGAATTTCACAAACGCTAGTCTATTGCAGTTGACATCATTTGAGCTCCCAAGATGTCCCATTCAAATCTCCAAACAGAGTTTATGGGGAAATCCCATGAAGCTTAATTGAGTGCAGTTAACAAGGTAGAAAAGATTCCCTCGTTGGCTCGCACTTAATTGACAACATTAGAAGTTTGATATCCCACGGAGGAAAATGTTATTGAAACAAGTTAATGCTTTGGCATTATCAATAAATTTCAGTACATCTTGAAATGGTAACCGGCCTGATGAATATAATTGCGATTTGGATGTCTAAACTAGCTTCTAGCCGTATTAAAAGAAATATTGAATACTTATCTTCTCACATGATGAGTTTACAGAGCCGTAGAGTGTACTTTTAGTACAGCTAACACGAAGTGTCGGACATGTCCACTGGCCTCTGATAGAGGTTGAAAAACGAGCGTGCTTGCTGTAGGAAAACTTGTTGCTGAGTGATTGCACATGGCGAGAAGCGACGGTCGGCAATGTCATGGAGGATAGGGGAGTGGAAAGGGGAATGACGTATTAATCGCCAACATGAGGAAACAAAATATCATTGGTACATCAATCATGTCTTAAAGTGTAGCTTAAGGAAAGTGTAGAAGCGAGACAGTTGCCCTCTGGTGTAGATGAGCTGAACATGTAAGAATTATTCAAGGTTCGAACCCATTGACTTCGGCGCTTTGCCGTAAGGAGCACTGCAGAAAGATGCCTGTACTAGTAAATAAGCAAGGAGAAAACATCTCAAACCTGAAACACACTTTCAAGGAACATGAGAGGCTGCAAAACAAGAGAAATGGCACAAAGTGTGTTAGTGGTTTGGGCCGAAGAAAACAAAATCTAAGAGAACCCAATATGGTGTATATTACTAAACCTGGGAAAGTACTGTACCCTTATTTCTGGGATGATCCTCCAAAAATCCGCCGCTGGAAAATATGGATTGTAGCATCTTGAAGTCCCGGCAAAAACAGCACAGTGCTATTTGGCGAATGTACTCAGAAAAGGGAACAGGGATTTTTCAAACTGAATGTGTTATAGAACCAAACTACAGAACAATATCGTTTTCAAAATACTCAGGAATACGAGAATCCATGAAAATCTCGGGCGTAAGAATGCGGATCAGGTCCCTCGGAAAACCTCCACCCTATAGCACATTCCATACCATTTAACTACAAAGACAATGCCAAATCTCTGTACAAAACAGGGAATATTAAATGAGCCTGTCATATTTCTTGACATACAATACACGCCTCCTATCACTTGCGTTTAGTATATGCACAACTGACGTTTAAATTGAGTCAAAAATGACCAAATGTCGTAACTTCTGTTACATTACACACATATGTTTCTTCTAGAAACCATTAAAAATATTTACAGTGACTTTCATAAGCTCAAATAAAAATTACGAATACAATCGTGGCAAACAACTGCTGCTCCCTAGGTAACGGGAGTTTAACAACAAAAGCTTAAAAAATATCCCCCCAAAATGAAATGAATTTACCCCTGACGTAGATCTTCGTCATAACAAAAACCATTTATTACTCTATACAATTTATCTCCCGTCTCTTATTACTTCAATTCCTCTCATAGAAGCAATAAAGATCTCTACTTAAAATAAAATAAAAATCAAAGATAAAAGTTACAACACGCATACACATAACAATAAACCTTTCTCAAAATCCTAAACATGATTTATATACAACACAAATATCCGTAATGTAATTCATTAACTACTCAAGTTAAGATAAAATATTTACAAAGGGCAAACTGCCTTATTCACAAACAAAATAGACATAAATTTTCTTCCAATTTCTTCACTTAAATTCCTACAGACTTTAGAAAATATCTTCACCATACTATCTCTTATTCGGGAGACTGTCACAAATCGGGATTCTATAATCCGTACAAATAAATAAAGACATAGTCCATTGACCTCCTCTAACTGGTATATCATCAAAATAAAAATACTTAATAAAAATATAATTTTCCAATTCATTGAATAATTACCGTAAATTCAATCTCTGATTAGAACCATTCAAATAGAACTCAGTTTACTCTCCGTTTCAACTAAGATCCATTGTTCCTATAATTTCTTTCAGATACAGTTTCAACTAGGATTCGCTGCCCTACTACTTTCAAGGACTTTCAACTCTATGAGTCTATTTCAATAACTTCAAATATTAATAAACAATAACAATACTGCTTCTTCTTCAATAATTGACCAATGGCTTCACAATTCTCATTGCCATACTTCCAACAATTTCCTCCGTCAATACGGGATAATAAAAATCTCTCTCTTAGAGATACTTCGCAGTTCCTTTTCCAATAACATAGTATTCTCAACTAACTACACATTAACAAATTCTTATAGCAGTTCCAACGCCATACATAAACATATCTAATAAAAAATACTGGTTCTATCGATGAATTAATTTAACAGGTAATATAATAAAATACTAGTCTTCTAATAACAATCATATTACTTTAATATAAATCACATTTCAATAAGGCTTCCTATTAGCTGCGATATTTCACTTAAATCTTTCTTCAATATCTTATTGTTTCAACAATACGTTGCAATTCGTATCCACTAACTTCACATTACATTCTCATATAAATTCTTTCTTTAATAGAGGCGCCTAGAATCAAAACCCGCCAAATCCATATTTTATGAAAATTGAGATAAGCATTGTTTCATATAGCTTTTGCTGCGCTGAATTCATTAAAACTATTATTTTGTTACAAAACCCTCTACATCCTACTGTCAAACGAAGTCAAAGTTGAGGCTTAGCTGCAATATCCGCCAAGTCCAACGACAGTTTCGCCGTTTTTGGTCACAAAACCCGCCACATCCACATCAGCCAATAGGAGCTCCCAGTTCCACCATCTTACCTTCCATGATGCTTTGCGAAGTGTTTACTCTTTACCTACGTGCATTAGTCAGTGAATGTACCTCTGCCTGACGTGATTAGAATGGTTTATGTTGTTATACTTTCTGATAATAATAATTTGTTTTGGATAATTTTGACAAAGTAAAAGAAGAAGAATAACATTTTGGTCAGGGTGATGTTTTTCACAGAACTGACATTTGCGAACATAAACGTGTCACGAAACCTGATTTTGATAAGACTCACGTAAAGCCAGAAGACATAAACAGAGGGATTGTCCTTCAGGCACAAGAAGTGAAAGATGGTTCGGGACTGCTTTCGAAGCATTTTGGAGAAAGATGGAGGGAAAATGAAGAGCTGCAGTTTTATTGCAATCTGGAAAGTCGTGGCGAACACGAAGAGAATGATGATGATTGAGAAACTACTATTGAGGATGAGGTAGAAACAGAAATTGTGTGGCTATAATTTCCAGTAAAGGATGTGATTCATAGTTGAATGACAATTGGTTTGTCTCTAAGGGCCTGGACCATAGTAATTGAATATGAATTTATTTTGACGTTTTTCCTTATTTGTATTGTTCAGTACTGTATGCTACAGTATTGCCGGCCCCGTGGTGTTCGGGTAGGGCACCTGCCTCTCACCCGGAGGCCCTGGGTTCGATTCCCGACTCCGTCAGGGATTTAGGAAACTGACATGAGGGCTGGAACGGAGTGCACTCAGCCTCGTGAGAAGAATTTAGTAACTGAGAGTGAGGCAGCGCCCCGATCACGAAGGCTAAGATTAACGGCCGAGGGGACCCGATGCGCTGGTCATGCGTCACCCCGGTCATGCGCCACCCCAATATCTGCAGGCCAAATTCCTGGGGATTAGGCCCTTAACAGGCTGTAGTGCCAGGGGTTATTTAATGTACAGCATTATTACCCTTTCACGAATCGATTGCCGGCGGTGGAGATGGGAACTACTGTTTATGTACTTGTGTTACATGTCAGCCTGCTTCGTTGACAGGGACAGTTGCGCGTGTAGGATATGACTCAGCTCCAGTACCCCCAGTCATCATTTAACTGTCCATGGTGACATGAGCTCCTGTGACGCTTATCTGACGCAATGCAGCGTGACCTATGTGCAGATTGCACTCTATCATCGCTGTGTCCTCCGCTTCGCCCCGCAGAGCTCATGCTACAATAAACATAAACGCTGGCACAGCCACGCTCAGCGGCAATCAAATCTTGAATGCGTAATATTAGTTTTATTCTTTTTCTATTTAATCTAATGAAACACATAAACCGCCCCTTAAAACAAAAATAACAACAACAACAAAACACAAAAAATTATACGATTTTTTAAATGTTATAACCTACATTTAACTTAGTTAACTTTCATTAAAATTTTTAATTTATTAATAAAGCTTACGCAATTTCAACAATCTCTTCGCAACTTCAAATGTGTTAGGGCTCTTTGGTATCAAAACCTGCCAAATCCGAATCTTAGTAACAAACCCCGACAAATCCGAATTATTGCTTTATATTTATCTTCATACATATTTAACTCTTTCGGGGATCAGCTTCGTACTTCGTCACTGTTTTTAAAAATAATGTATTCATTTTTGAGTGAAAAAAGTATTTCTTTTTGGGTATTGGTTCGTTTGTGACAGTTTTTGCCACTTTGCCAAAAAAGTGAAGGAATGGATTTGGAGGGTTTTGATTCTAGGCACCTCTATAATTTTATACATCTCTCATGAAATTTCATACTCTTTTGTTTGCGAATCATGTCACCAAATATTTATAACCAGATTTGTGTAATACGTTTGCAGATCGTGACTTTAACTGGATCTCCAAATATGATCTTAAAGAATCGCATTCTCTAAAATATACCTCGTTATAACATTCTTGGAACAAATTTCCATTACTTCCATCGTCATCAAGAAACGATATAATACAATTCCAAAACCCATATAATGTGATCGAAATACATTTAAACTTGACCAATACGATATTCTGAGCTAAACCGTAAAATCTCCATCATCAAAATTTCGAAAATCGCAAAATTCAAATTTCCAAAAAACAATCCTAAATTGCCAAAATATACAAATAATCGAGAATAAACATCAACATGACGTAGCTATGAAAATATAAAATCGAAAACTAGAACGATATCACTAAAAAGGTAGAAAAATTGCATTAATGTAGGAAGTTGTCGGATATTCCAAAAGTATCTACAATACTAAACAAGAAGTTCCGTGAAGAACTATACAGCCTACTTTTCATGCCAATGATTATTCTACAGAATATGAACCTATCTAGAATAATGACGAAATTAAGTTGCTAATATCGAAATTTCCAATTAGTTCGAAATACTGTATACCTGGCATAAAGTATCCTAATAGAGCACTACAGTTGGCAGCCCTGATGACTGAATATATTCTTAGTTCTGTCTCTTACTGTACTAAATACAAAATTTGGTTGAAGTCCACTGGATAGCATGGACGTTACATTTTGTTAAACATTGGATCTAACAGCGCGCGTAAAATCATGTTGGCAACAATGTCATGCATGTATTGGTCAGAAATAATCTGAAATAATATGATCTATTGTTGTGCCAATTTTGAATGAAATCCATTAGTTAGTATAGAAGTTACATGCATTTTAAAATTGGACCTATCAGCAGGCTTAGAATCATGTTGGCAGCACTGACGTATATTAGTTACTCCAAATTCGTCTAGAATGCCAGGTACTATACGTGTGCAAAGTTTAGAGCTATTGGCTTGCATACTTTCTGATATATTGATATTAGGGTAACAAAAATAGGGACAGCACATATTAACAGTTGGCAGCCCTGGTTGCTCCTTAGAATACGCATAGTCATATCTGTTATGGTACACATAGCACATACGAAATTTGGTTGAAATCCAAATGATAGTATGGAAGTTACATGTATTTAAAGTTGGACCTGTCAGCAGGCTTAGAATCATGTTGGTAGCACTGACGTATATAAGTTACTCCAAATTAATATAGAATGTCAGATACTATTCGTGTGTATAGTTTAAAGCTGTCGGCTGGCATACTTTCTGATATATTGGTATTTGGATAAAATAAATTAGGAGCATTTATTAACAGTTGGCAGCCCTGGTAGGTCTTAAGAATACGCTCAGTCATGTCTGGTTATGTACACATACAACATACGAAATTTGGTTGAATTCCACTTGATAGTGTAGAAGTTATATGCATTTAAAAATTGGACCTACCAGGAGGCTTATAATCATTTTGGCAACACTGCCATGTTTGGCCTCCTGGAAATTAAACTGAAATATTATGATCTGTACGTGTGCCAATTTTGAAATAGCTCCCATTCATAGTTTCCAAGATATCCAACATGGAGCTCAAATTTCAATTGCGATTTTTTAGCAGTTGGTAGCACTGACATCATTTTCAAATATGGCCGTGAGATATTCAGGTATAGATCTTTACTCCTACCAAATTTTGTTTCGAGTGCTGCAGGCGTTTAGGAGTTGATAGGGGGGACACACACACAGCCAGACAGACAGACAGACAGACAGAAGGACAGACAGACAGGCAGACAGACAGACAGACAGACACACATTTGCCCGATCTCAGAAGTCTACTTTTTCCTCATTTTTGCAAAATGTGAAAAGTAGGCTAAAAATGGGACATATCATTGGTCATTAGACTACCTGATGATGCGTTATAGTTGACTAGAAGTTGATCTTCCTCGTCGGTCATCAGAAACGGATTGTTTCTGAGAGGAAGCCCCCTTGAGATGTCGTGTGGTACTCTGCTGAATCCTTCGGAAGTCTCCAAACTGCCAGGAACGGGATGCGAACTCCTTTCAGTTTGGCTATCTCCTTATGAGATGGGAAAGCGCTTTCTCTCTTGATGGCACTGGGTCCACCCGAATCAGCCTCGTTCATGAAAATCTTCTGTCTTCTTCGCCAAAGTTCCGATGTATAAGTATTCGTCATTGTAGGTGGTAAAATGACTTTTGTAGACGTAGAATTTTATGCAGGAGACGCGAGATATTTGTCTCCCCCACGATGTTGATATTATGTCATTTCGAATGCTCACGTTGCCATCATAGTTATGTTCCCATTAGCATTTTGGTTCGTCACTACTATCTCTGTAGATTCAGTTGTATTCAACTCGCTCAACTGCAGAATATTCGTCATGATAGAAATACGTAGAA
The DNA here is from genome assembly GCA_946902985.2 of Meconema thalassinum. Classification (NCBI taxonomy): domain Eukaryota; kingdom Metazoa; phylum Arthropoda; class Insecta; order Orthoptera; family Tettigoniidae; genus Meconema; species Meconema thalassinum. The sequence continues at coordinate 62,697,372 of OX336390.1, read as the reverse complement.
TAATTTCTTAATATGTTTCAAATGAAGTTGTATGTCGACTTAATGTTCTTGCACAAAACTAAGTGCCGCTGTTCTCGTTGCTATTTGCTTGCAGTATTAATCTTCTTCAAAGGTATAATAATTTCTATCAGATTTGTTCGCTTGTAGAGTATTTAGTGAAGACGTCCACTCCTGACGAAGTCTTGATTCTTAAGAGCCTCGATTCCATTCTCTCATTTCCCTCACCAACAATAAAGTTAGCGTCACTTACACAACATGGATCTGATTGGTTCCTTATTTGCGATGATGATGATAATCCTTAATTAAGCATTTAATTATCCGCAATGTTAATAAATACTTCTTACTTATTATTTAATCCCTTCAATGATGTTATGAAGTGTTAAAATCTTGCTGGTAATTAGCTATGCTAATTGCTCAATCTGCTCTTATCTAAGTAAGGCCGCTTCTTATTGGTTGCGTTCGACACGCGCCAGGCTTGCGTCCCCGTACTCCCTACCTTCGGTCACAATCCACTTGCGTGTGCCTCTCGGCACATCGGAAGTCCTCGGGTATCTCCGTGCATTCGTTGTGCCATGTTTCCTTTGTGCCGCGCTTTCTTTGTGCCATCTCTGTCGCGTGCATGCTAGTAATTTCCTCATTGGTCGGCTCGATTAACTGGCTAATTGTGCGAGATGTATAAACCAGTTTCGTGGCTTGTTTCCAGTGACGATTTTATTTAGCATTGGCTAGATTTAAAATCTTTGAGAACATGAATATTTCCAAGCTCATAAATACGCGTACAGTACCTAATTCAAAATACTAGCGGTCCCGTGCGAGAACTCTCGTATAATGGGTTGTGTGCGCCCCCCATGTGTACAGTTTACCAGCACGGCCCTAGTGCTATGCGGGCTGTAGGCGACTGAGTTCACGCAGGGGCTATCGTCTTGTTTATTTGCTTAAAAGCACTTTATAAACAAATACATATATTTCCGTTGACTTTTCTAGAAATGCAAGATTTTTCCTGTACTATTGAGGCAATTTGGTAGATTTTGGTACAAAACATACCTTCTAACTCCTTCTGGGTTAGGAGATTGAGTTTTATGAAACATATACCTTTGCCTGAGCGTATTATATAATGAGATATCACCACGTCATGTATAAATAGTTTTAAATACACGACAAATGTCTCCTCCAACACAATTGCATTGAAAAATGCTATAATACAGTATATAACTTTCAGAATCGGTAAATAAGATTCCTCCCTTGAGCTGGTATATTTCTGTAACGCATCACGTGATTTAAAGTAAAGTCAAGTGCATGGCTTCTATGATTTTGAAAAGTAAGGTACAGACTTTATTGACATTACATTATGGTTATTATAATAACTTAAAATACGAATCCTCACACTCTAGTATTCGCTGGCTACAATAATATTCACAGCTACCTAAGCTCGTTGTGATAACTGTTTGTGCACTATATAGCACTCACTTACTGCTGCTGAAAGGCAAAATTTCATTCTCTAAAATTCAACAAAATAAATGTTTATAATACAAACTGCCTTTGGCTGCTAACTGGCTTGAATATCATCACCTTGACAGTGACAAACTGTGTCCTACTATAATCGCGCAAACTTAGTGCTAACAAAATATTTATACTATTGACACTTTAAAATGTCTCTATCTTCGGAGCACGTGCAACTAGGGCACGTATATTATTGTCGGTAATTTCTCTCTTCTTTTGTTGATGATAGTAGGGCTAGGTAAGAACATCTTTTACCATATATTAAATAGGGCCACATACAGAGCACAAGTTCGCATCGCTCGGCTCCTGGATAAACAGTCCATACAGACTGAGGACTGAGTGAAGTCCTAACGAATGTTATATATCTTCATCCACCACCAACATTATATTAAAGCCAGGCTACTTGTACACTTATTTTACACGGTATGTGCCAATTATGAAATACAGTATGTCACTATATTAACTCATTTGGCAGGATTACTTTGGAATTACTATACAACTGAGAGCGTAGAATCTATATATTTAAAACAGTAAGGTGATTTTTGTTATCACGAGATAGAGAGAACGACAGAACCAATTTACTTCGTAGAGCACTCTAACGAAAGCTCTTGGCCTGTAGATTTGCAGAGTGTCTCTAAAATAAACAAATATAATACGGTATATTTTTAAATAAATATAGAAAATAGCAGAATTTTTCCCCTCGCGCATGCGCACAATCCGCCTGGGCTCATGACAAAATGGCGGTGAGAAGTCCATTAAAATGTAAGTTATTTAATAAGCTTCCATGTAATTGAAAACATACATTAACCAAGTTCTGACAATACAATATAATAACAGTATGAACATATACGAATGTATATTGATTTTATTGATAATGAATTGGATTATTTTCTTCAGATAGCGGCTTTTGAAGATAGTGAATGGTTGCGTCTGCATCTAAAAGTGAGTGCGCGAGTAGCTATTTGGTTAAGGCGATTGACTGTGGGTCCAAGGTTCGCAGGTTCGATCCCAACTCTCGCCAGTATTTTTTTTTTCTTGCCACTGAAATATTGTTTTATCAAGGAGTATTAGTAAGGTTTTATGTCAGTTAAAGATACATATTTCTACACATTTTCTCAACACGTTTTAGTTCCGTTTTACCATTGCATTACAGCATGTCCTCAATACGTCGTTTGAATTTCTGCAATCAGTTCCAGTAACTGACAACAGATGGCAGTACCTCGCCAATATAGTTCCAGTAACTGAGAGCAGATTGCGTCGATATATTTAAAACACAAGGCATGGCCTTGATGGCGAGTTTTCGCGTGATAGTTAAATATTGTTTTATCAAGGATTATTAGTAACGTTTCATGTCAGTTAAAGATTCCTACATTCCCTCTCAATAAGTTTTATTTCCGTTTTACCATTGCATTACAGCATGTGGTCAAAAGAGCTAATATCTGCCATCAATTGCAGTAACTGACAACAGATGGCAGTACCTCGCCCATATAGTTTCAGTAACTAACAACAGATGGCAGCACCATTGCATCGATATATTTAAAACACAAAACATGGCGCGTTTTCAAGTGATGGAGAGTTATAGGCTAGAGGGGAATTTTTAAGAAGGGAAACGTTGAAGAACATTAACTGACAGTTGAGTGTGTAGGCTATGTTGTTTATGTACTTTAATATTGCAATTTCTTCCCAATGCTTCGGTGGTCAAGTTGGTAGCATCCTAGACTAAAAGTTATAAATTATGCATCGTCGATATACTCTTAAATTATTAGTGAAAAGGTAGTTTTCCAGGCCCTGGCGCGTGTCCACAATTGCTTTCGCCATGAGAGACACTTGGCAAACATAATTCGTTTGAAGGGCTCCGACATCGTTGTCACTCAGCCCCATGTACTTTGGTGTGTAAGTGTAAAATTTTCTCTGATAACCCGTATTATTATGATAGCTGCATTACTTTGTGTATTTGTAATTAAGGTGGGAAATGGCAAGGAGACAGCCGTAGCTTTAAGTTAGGAACCATCCTGGTATTTGCCTTGAGTGGAAGTGGGAAACCCGGGAAAACCACATCCAAGATTGTCGAGGTGGGAATCAAACCTTCCTCTTCTTAGTTATACCTCAAGAGACTGAATGTGCCCCGTTTTTGCCCTCAGACTAGAATTAAATTTCTTGGCAGAGCAGGAAATGTAACCCGGGTCTCCGAGGCGATAGCCAAGAATGGGTGGGCTTCCTTGTGTTAATACGATTTTTGACATGCACGGGACATAGAATTCAAAAACTGCCTCCATTAGGGTGACTGCCGAAGTGAGTATTGAGTATATGCCTAAGCTCATTCCAGTAGGGCGAAGTGATTCTATGTTCCCCTGCAAAATGTACGACCATAACCTATAACAGGCGATGGAAATTGCTTATTTAGAGCAGTTTTGTACTGTTTATATCAAAATGAAGAACGTCATTCTGCGCTGCGTTTTCAAGCTATTGCCAAACATTTCGCTGGCAGGAACAATTATAAGGAATTTATTGTAAGCGATCTGTCTCATCGCATTCTCCTCACCAACCAACTTGAGTATGAGAGTCTCTGGACGGTCATGTTGAACTTCATTGTATAAGACAGTTGTTTAATGATTATTTGTATAGAGTACTGAATCTAACTACGCAGTTGATTTCGGCAATGGAAGTATTTTTTGCCATTTAATATTTAGCGGCTCCGATATTGCAGGTCACTATAGTGTTATCGAATAATACGAAGCCACATTTAAAATCCAATATAAATAGGCCATTTCAGAAACAATTCCAGATGTTATGCAGTACAGTGAAAGGTCTTTGACGATCAAATGTAAACATTGTTCTACATTGTATTTCTCTTGCGTAAAATCTACGCGCGGTTACTTTGGCCTTTACTGTTGTGATGGTAAAATTGATCTGCTGAAATATAAAATATTTGCCAAGCTGCAACAATGCAATGATATTAATTTTAAAGTCTGTCTGTCTGTCTGTTAGGTAGTCAGCCCGAAGGCTGGTTGGATCCTCAAAAAGTACCGCCGTTACGTTATGTGAGTAGATACCCACAAAAACCCAAGGCAGCGCTATTTTGAGGCGTTCTAGGCAAGAAGAGGAGTGAGGTAGTTTGCCATTGCTTTCCTCACTGAGTCAGAACAGTAGTCCTAACCCTATGAGTTGAACCTTTCACAGCATTCACAGGCACTGACTGTGCCCCGAATGCCATTACTAAGCACTACCCATACCTCAGTAGCTTCCATATAATCACAGCCATGAGTGAGACTGAGACATCGGTGAAAAGCCACCTTTTACTCTAGCCTGTGCCAACTGACAAATGCAAAAGTACTGTATTCATCAAGAGATGGGGAACATTGAACTTATATCCAGTAGTTCAAACACATACATCAGCGTTAACATATTGGCGAACAGGTGTGCGAGTGTAAACTTTTCTCTGATAACCTGTGTTAATGTGATGGCTGTGTTGATGTGTGCATTTGTAATTAATGTGGGGAATGGGGAGTTAACGACCGAGGCTTTAAGTTAGGAACTATCCCGGTATTTGCCTGGAGTGGAAGTGGGAAACCACGGAAAACCAAATCCAAGATTGTTGAGATGGGAATCAAACTTTGCTCTTCTTAGTTTTGCCTCACGAGTGCGCCCCGTTCCAGTCCTCAGACCAGAATTAAATTTCTTGGCAGAGCGGGGATCGAACCTGGAATCCGGGGCAATAGCTCAGAATGTAGCCTTAAGAATGGGCTTCCCTGTGTTAATACGATCTTTGACAAGCACTGAACATATAATTCTAAAACTCCCTCCATTACTGTGGCTGGCGAAGTGAGTCTATGCTCATTCCAGTAGTGGCGAAGTGATTTCTATGCTCCCTTGCATAATTTACTGTCATGGAAATACAAAGTATTGTACCTTCAACAGGTGATGGAAATTCATTATTTACAGCAATTTCATTCTGTTTATTTCAAAATGAAGATCGTCATCCTGAGTTGCGTTTGCAAGCAAATTGCAAAAATTGCAAGGATTTTATTATTGGCGATCAATCTCATCGCATTATCATCAGCAACCAACTTGAGAATGGAAGTATTCATTGTATATGTGAATATTATTGTTTATTGATTATTTGTTTAGAGTGCATAACAATGGGTCTAACCACGCAGTTGATTTTGGCAATGGAAGTAAGTTATTATTTGCCATTTAATATTTGGCGGCTACGTTGATGCAGGCCACTATAGTTTTATATAAAATGACGTTAATTTGGGCAGAAATGCTGCTATAAATAAACCCATTTGACGAAATAGAACATTAGCCGCAAAAAAGTGGGAAATCGGAGAAAAATACGAAGCCACTTTTAAAATCCAATATAAATATGGCATTTCAGAAACAATTCCAGACACTATGCCGTTACAGTTTAGGGTCCTTGACGAACAAATGTAAACATTGTTCTGCACTGTATTTCTCTTGCGAGAAATCTACACTTGGTTACTTTGACCTTTGCTGTTGTAATGGTAAAATTAATCTGAATAAATATAAAATATTTGACAGGCTTTAACAATTATTTTTCACTGGAGATGATATCTCAAGGAATTCCAGAGGGACTAATCGGCAGTACAATGCTATGTCCTTCGTTTCATGGCGCAGCGGTCAAGCTGTATGCCTCTCACCAAGGCGGATCGGGTTCGATTCCCGGTCAATGCATGTGAGATTTTTGATGTGAAAGGCCATGTCCTGTGGTTCGGATTCCACGTTAAACGGAGGTCCCGTGGCTTATGATCGCGAGATTAACGGTCACGTTAAACTGCAAGCTTCCTTCCTTCCTTCGTTTCATTTGGTGCCAATGTTACTGTGCCACACGCACACGGTCCACATTGTTTTAAAATGTATGGAATTGCACATCATCGCATTTCTTCGTTATATTCCAAAAATATAAGCGATGGTTTGCGGCCAGTTGTATTAGACTCATCAGAGTTCTTGAATCCCTTGGAACTAAACGACTGGCCGCCACATACTCCAAACGCTTGGCCCGTTATGCTGCTTAGAAATCTGAACGGTTCCCAAGGACTCCTAAATGCAGCCATATTGCTTGGATTTGGAAATAATAGGTGCAGTTAAAATTAGGCAGAGATGTCTAATCCTTCGACTTGATTTAACACCATCCGATAAAACACTATCATTTTCTTTTAAGAGGCAATATTTTCCAATTCATTTGGCATACTTTATCACAATCAATAAAGCTCAAGGGGAAACTCTGGAACGTATAGGCCTCAATTTGCCCCAACAATTTTTCAGTCATGGCCAGCAGTATTTTGCAATGTTGAGAGTGCAATCTTTTGACGCCCTCATAGTTTCAATAGAGTCAAAAAATAATCGTACAAAGAATGTACAGTAGGCCTATATAAGAAAATTCTTCAGTAAATATTTTTCTATTGACCGTCATGTTTTGACGGGTTTCAACTAGTCAGTTTTTAAATAGGCTAAATCCTATTAACATCTAACAAATAGCAGTACTGCCCGGCTTCGCATGGTGGATTTATTTGTTTTATGATGATAATGAACACTAATACAGAACTGGCACATGATACTTAAATACCAGAAAAAATAACTTTTTGTGGTGGTGGTGGTGGTGGTGGTGGTGGTGGTGGTGGTGGTGGTGGTGGTGGTGGTGGTGGTGGTGGATTTGGTGGTGACTGTAGTGGGGGTGATAAGAAGTACAGTATAACGGACGTAACATTTATATAATTTTCCCCTAATGATAATAATGATAATAATGAATAGGGAAACGGCTATTTACTAACTACAGCACTGACACAACACATGTAATTTACAAACAAATTTCTAAAAATGATTAGAAAGAGGAGTAAGTGAAATAAAAATCACTGCCTAGGGCCTATATCTCATTGTCTGTTAGAAATGTAGATACCAATAAGGTCGTCTTTAGCCGCGTAGCGCCTTAGGAAAGTAATCAGAACAGTTTGGAAAACTTCGGCTGTCCCGAGCTCCTGAGGTAGCAATACTGTAGTATAATTTATAGCCACATAGCGCTCAACGATAAGTTTCGGAATAAATTACGGTAAATTTGAAAGCACCAACGCTTATTGCAGCTGATAACCTCAATGTATTGCACCAACAATATTGCACTTATACAGATGCATGACATGTTCATGATGATAACTGCTTTAAGGGGCAAAAGAAATCTTTTTGCACTAATTACTCCCCGTGACTGCAATTTATAAGCAGCGCAACATTTAACTATTTTCGCAATTCTGCACCAGAACACTGGTGGGGGCGTCGTGATGCAGCCCAAAATGTCAGTGAACAATATACTTATTAAAATACTCTTACAGTTACACTGGTACGGAAATAAATAAGTCTAGGGCCTAGGGTAAGTGTATAAAATGTAATTCATATCGGTGAAACGGTGTTGATTTGTGCCAATGGACCTGAATGCAGGGAATGGAGTGGTCTGTCCGAAATTTCATGCTGACAGTATTACTCGCATGGTTCCAAAGTGTAAGTATACAAATTTTGGTTCTGATCGGTGAAACGGTGTAGATTTGTGCACAAAGGGCCTAAATGCAGGGCAAGGAGTGGTCTGTCCTAAACTTAACATAGCCTGAACTACTCTTCTTGAATCTGGCTATCATATAAAAAAAGGATTTTTCGAATCCGACAGGTAGTTCCAGAGATTAGCGCGTTTAAACAAACACACAAACTCTTCAGCTTCATTATATAAGTATAGATAATAATTTATTGATTTTCGGTATTAATTTCCTAAATCATTTTCTCTAGGATGTTTGCTTAGAATACAATCTTCTCTTACCATATAAAGGGCTTCATGTATTTCAATCACACAGTGTATGATGCCGGTGGAATAGTTCGCGCAGCCGCCATATTAGATTGGAGAAACGTATTAAAATTTGAAAGGTGCTGTCAATGTTGGACGAGGTAATAGTATGTTCTCACCGTGGCCTACGTTTTACTCAAGGCATGAAAATAGAGCAGGGACTAGTAGCGCCAAGCCGGTAGTTCCATTTTACGCCACTAGGATCGCGGTTTGGCGCCCTAGCTGTCTGCTGTTGGCTATGCATTACATGTAACTCTGTAGCCTATACTAAACACATGTTTTCGTAGCACATCTTGTCGATTTTACTTCAGTTTCCCGCAAATGATGAATATGGCTCACTCTTAGCTGTATTTCACTTCACTTGAAGAGTCTTGCTGTCAAGTGGCTTACTTCTTACATTGAGAAACGTTGCACTACTCTTGCAAGTATATCTGGATTACACCAATATTCCTTAAAATTGGCCTTGATAAATTTTGTAGATGAAGTAAACAGAGTTAATTGTCAATACACACTGCACACATTTTGTGTATCCAGAAAATATGTCAGTTAAACTATTAGTGAAATGTGACACTAAATATTTCCGAGACACGAAGTTTAGGGCTGTTTAAGTGATAAATTGTTTCCACTAGAGATATAAAAGAAACATTGGGATACCTTAAGGGACCCCATGTCTTGAAAATGTATTAAACTTAATGATGGGTTTAAAATTGCTGGAGCTGATATTTTCTCTAAACTACCTCCGCAGTCTGTTCACACTTCTGCCACACCTACAATAAACCCCGATACTATTGGCCTTGAAATGGGATATAGAGATGCCAGCTTTTCTGAAAAGGAAGAGATTTCAATGCTAAAATACCGTTAAATTAAATCATGGTTTCATAGGTTATACCCCATATTATTGCCTTGTATACAGCCTTTAAGAATCTGCAAGGAAGGTGCCGGAAGCTGGGGTGTTTCTGTAGCACTGGCTAGGTTTTGGACCTTCCGCGACCATTTAGGCTTCATAAACTTGGTCGAGGCACCTGTTTCGGCTGCATCTTCCCGTAGTTCCACATTTCCACTTCAAGAATAAGTGATAATTCCTGTGCGATGTGTTGACTCGATGGCATGCTGGCATGATCTCACGTCCATCATGACATCGCTACCTCTAGTATTTCTCAGGTGACTGAAGAGCATTTCTACATCATCACTTGAGAGATTCCGCATAATCACATAATGGAAGCCGTTACAGATTAGAAATCCTCTTACAGGACATGGTTGATTAAGTTATTAACACCAAAGCTCGATACGTTTCCTTCGTAAGTCTCATATTCGGGATAACTTATATCCATATCCTGGTATCCTTTAGAAGTACGACAGTCCGCTGAATAGTATAGTATAGGCCTATATAATAATTTATTAGCCCATTCATGTTCGATTCCAATTGGATTTTTCTCAATATCAGTAATGCCAAGAAACATGTCTAAATTCTTGTCATACAATAGTCTAGACTTTATGGCCATTTCATCAATGATTAATGAACCAACCTTCTTATTATAGTGAGTCAGTGACTTTCCTTCAGCTGTCAACCTAGTTTCTGAAAGTGACGTGACTCCCGCCTCTCCGGTCGTGTAACCAATGTAGTTAGTTACTGTTGTTATAATGGGTGGAACAGCGAGGTGATCTGCCCCTTACAGGTTTTCAAAAGTTGCCCTAAACAAGCTGCAAAAGCTGTTGCTTTGGTGGAAGAGGGTCGCATCATGCATTACGTTGCATAAGTGTTGAGGACTGCACCTTCCACGATTTCCAGAACCGTACAAAGTTACAGGGAAACTGGAGGCTTTGCAAGGAGACCAGGAACATGCCCGGGAAGAGCAACATCGGAGAGAGATGACTGCTTCTTACAACTTCAAGTTCACCATGACCAGCACACCACCGCCATTGAAGCACAACATCCACTCCACCAAGTTCGAGGTGTCGATGCTAGTGAGAAAACCGTTCGAAGAAGATTGGAAGAAACCAATCTTCAATCCAGAGGACCAGTTACAGGTCCAGAACCCACCAGAGAACATTGCACAGCTCGACTACGTTCCACAAGGGAACATCCTGGCTGGACAGTATAACAATGGGAACAAGTGTCGTTCACCGATTTGGCTTCCGATCACCTGACAGAAGAGAGAGGGTCTGGAGAAGGCCAGGGGAAAGGTATTCCCCTTGCACATTCTCATCCAGGGTGGTTCTGTGATGGTATGTGTAGGAAACAGTATGGCTGCAAAGACGGATTTGGTCTTCGTGGAGAATGGGAGCCTTACCACATCGGTAGCATGTTCACCCTTTCGCTCCATCTATTGGTGGTGATTTCACACTAATGCAAGACGATGCACGCCCACATGTTGCGAGAGTTCTCCGATGAAGCAGGGATTCATGCTATGGCTTGGCCTGCTCAAAGACCTGATTTGAATCCTATTGAGCACGTTTGGGACCGGCTGGGGAGAAGAGCGCATCAGCGCTATCCAGAGACCCAACAGGACTCAACAGGACCTATGAAATGCCCTCCTGAAAGAACGGGAGATGATTCCTCAACAGGACATTACAGCATTAATCAGGAGCATCCCTGAAAGCTTGAATGCCGTCATTGGTGCAAGAGGTGGCAATACACACATTTGAAGATGTAAACAGAGGTCTCCGAGTTCATCTCCGAGGTCTGTGAAGTGAAGTGTGAATTGTATAAAATCAAAACGGAAGTTCCTTTAGGAGCCTACTGAAATTTTCCCGCTTTTTCCTTACAGTGTGCATCTCTGGCTTAATTTTTAAATTTGTTGATAATCATTTTTTTTCATTGTTGGACACCTACATGGGACGTAATACAATATTTCATCATCATATAGTAGATTAGTGTCATAAAAGTGTCATAAATTAAACTAATTTTCTGATTTAGTACGAAATTAAACTGTTGCGTTTTTCGTGCCGGTTAACAGGTTGATTAGGAGAGGGAACAACCCATCACCCAGTCTTACGCCTGTTCTAATGTGAAAACCTTCGGATACATCTCCCATAGATTTACCTTTAAAAGTTGTAGCTGTCAAGGTCTGTTGGACTAATGTAGTTGTTTTTTTGTCCACCCCATATTCACGAAGTATATTAAACAGGGTGGTGTTGTCTATTGAATCGTATGCTTTCTTAAAATCTACGAAGGTCGCAACTGTGTGATTTGACTGAAGATGTTGTAGTATCATCTTGAGGTTCCAGATCTGTTCTGCACACGATCGACACGGTCGAAATCTCGCCTGATATTCACGGATCAAATGTTCTGACTCTTGCTCCAATCTGGGGACGAGGGCATGTGAGACCACCTTGTAGGTGATTGGCAGGCGTGAAATGCCTCGGTAATTATTCGGATCTGTATTGTCGTCCTTTTTGTGTAGTGGGTAAATTAAGGTAGTTTTCCAATCGACTCTCCCATATATTTGCAATGATGTTTTGTAGTGTATCGATCAAGAGTTCACCCCCAATCTTCAGTATTTCGGCCATTACAACGTCTTCTCCTGGCGCCTTGTTGTCTTTGAGTTTCAATATGATGTTTTGTAGCTCATCATATGTTGGTGGCACTGAGTCCTGGTTCGGAGCAGTTATGTGCAATAGGATATTCTCTGCAGGTAGTTCACAGTTGTGAAGATCCTCCAAGAACAGTTTCAGAATATCACAATTGAAGAGCTTATTTCCAAAGTGACGTAAATCCATGAAATGCAAGACTTCAGTAATCGCGTTTTTATTTCTTCGTATAATTAAATTCAGTTATGATTATGAATATAATGTAATTTCATTCATTACTTTTATGCACATCCTGACACTGTGTTTAAAAATCTCCTGTCAATGGAAATGGTGCTAATCATCTCCTGCGAGTTGGAGTTAGGACGTGTGGGAAATAAATCATATATTGACATACGCTTTGAGTGACATTTATGAACATTTAAATGCTTTAAACACAACAAACACAAACTGATGCTCTACATATTCTTCAAAGTTAGCCGTGGTCTTGATTTATCACGTGATATCACGTGATGTCCAGAGAGCCATAGGATTGGTCATCAGGGATGTAAGATACATTGGAAATAAGTACACGTTGGAGTTACGTCACTTTGCAAATAAACTTAGTTGATAGATCTCTGTTAATATGGGATATAGTACGTATTGCGAATTAAAACGTGTGCTATACTTCGAGAGAACCTATAAGCTTGCTTATGAAAGAAAAACGATCAATTTTGTATTGATGGCACTTTGGAAATAAGCTCTTCAATTGGCCTCTGTGTTGGTCTCAAGTATGACGTCAGGGCGACGGAAAAAAAGATTGGACGTCCTGTAGTTTTGTTAGTTCTTCCCTAAATGTCCGGAGAAAATTTCGTGTGTTGTGCCTCATAAAGTCAGTATCGATTTCTTTCGTATAATAGATGGTTCCTTAGTTTAGGGGCTGCGACAACGCGGTCATGTAGCCCCGTGTACTTTGGGTGTGTGTAAAATCCGGTGTTATTTGTGATGACTGTATTAGTGTGTGTTATCCATTTTCTAATTCAAATAAGGACTGCAGACGATAATTTCAAGTAGTTCCTACTTTTTCTACCAAATACTACCGTCCACGACATCTAGCTGTGAACTTGGCCAGTAGATGCCATCGCAACCAGCACCTGACCACGAACGTTGGAACTGAAGAGCATTAATCAAATCTACAAATTCTACTTCACACATATTGAAGTTAGTTGCAGGTTCTGTTACATGCCATATATCTATGACATGGGCCTGCCAACTTTACCGCTCCTTCTAAGGAAGGCATACGGAGGGATTCTTAACGTTCTTAAAAAGCTCGAAAACTTCGTCCAGGATTGAACCCGCGAACTTGGGCATAGAAGCTCAGCATGCTACCAACTTCAGAACCGAAGCCGCCATCGATTTCTTCTAATCGTTTGAGGTGATACATGCGTTTAACTCGTCAGATTATTATTAATGTTATTACTGATAAACCATAATGGTGCGTTTCATTAATTTACCAAATCTTTAGGATATCAGGTACCTAATGTAGACTATGTACTATTCCGTAGATCAATAAGTTGACGCACAGTCTATAAGGCTGGCTGAATCCTAATCAGATGTACCACCACCAGTCATGCCGGCCAATCCCCGTGATGGTGTGAGTGTGTTGTTCACAGGCTTGGTTAGCGTATTTCATTGCTATTGGCAGACAGACTCTGGTCTACATTCCACAGCTTTTGAGGGGAGGCTGACGAGGGGAAAGCAGCTGTGTTGCGGAGAGAAATCCAGCCTATTGGCAGACAGACTCTGGTCTACATTCCACAGCTTTTGAGGGGAGGCTGACGAGGGGAAAGCAGCTGTGTTGCGGAGAGGAATCCAGCCTATTGGCAGACACACTCTGGTCTACATTCCACAGCTGTTAAGGGGAGGCTGACGAGGGGAAATCAGCTGTGTTGCGGAGAGGAATCCAGCCTATTGGCTTTCCAAGATCATTAATCGAAGATTTTTGTTATTTGATTTCACCTACAGTAATTAAGTTACGACAACATTTCTTGAAGATGTTTGCTTAGAATACCATCTTCTGTCAACAGTTAAAAGGACTTCATATTGTATTTCAATTACACCGTGTATAATGCCGGTGGAATAGTTCACACAGCCGAAATGTTGGATTGGTAAAATATATTAAAATTTGAAAGGCACTGTCGAGGTTGGACGACGGTATGTTCTCATCGAGTTTCAATGAAATCGCTCCAGCTGTTTAGATTTTATTGAGGACACCATAGATTTTACTGAGGACACCCACACACATCACATACACGCACATGGACTCAAAGTGTTCTCATATGCCTACATTTCATACCATGAATAACGGCTGAAAATGGCGTCAGGAAATGTTAATTTAATTCCGACGCAACAGGTTGAAATTGTTCAAATCTCACAGATATAATATAACACTAGGAGCAGATGACCTCGTAGTTCCGCCCATTAAAACAACAATAACTAACTAATATAAACCTGCTTAGTCCAGAGCGTCAGGGTCACATAATGGAATGTCCTTCGTGAACAATGTAGTTAACGCTAACAAAATACTAGAAAAAAGCTGGTTTTATGACTTCTTAAAACTATAATTCAGGAGAGGATTAGGAAGGAGGCAGCCGTGGTCTTAAAATAGGAACATGACCTGCCTGAGTAGACGTGGAAGACCACTTCCTAGATGGCTGAAATGGGAATCGAATCAATCTCTTCCCTGTTTTGCCTCACGAGGCTGAGTAAACCTAGATCCACTCTTCAGACCAAAATAAAATGACTTGGCACAGCCGGGAATTGAACCCAGAACTCTGGTGTAACAACCAAGTGTCCTAGTCACTGTGCCACGACCTCATGATCACCGAATAACAACTAATATGCACATATTGTCCTCTGTGAATTACATTGTTACCACTCCTTCGACAATGAAACCACCAAATCGAACAGGCAGGGAGCTGTTATGGCGGTGGATCTATGGCTATAAGAGTTCCTGTAACGACAAGAAATATATTGATTGAGCTGCTCGTGGTGGCGTGTTACTGAACAGAGGCTAGAGCGTGGACTGATATACAGCATAATTGTATCAGAATAAGTTATTTTCCAGTCAGTGAATCAGGCAAACGCTGGTCGCTAGGCAAAACAAAGCAGATCTCTCAGAACGCAATTAAATATGCAATTGGGTCAACAACTAGGCTGCAGTGCTTCTACGTATATTAGTGGGTGAGAGACACCAAGGGAAGTCCAAATTTTGTGGTGCTCAACACGTCCTGCGATTGTGTGAGTATAACATACTGGATAATAATAATAATAATAATAATAATAATAATAATAATAATAATAATAATAATAATAATAATAATAGCCTAATTTATCTTTAAAATTTTTGGCACAGAGTCATCGCAAGATTTTTAGCCTACTTTTCACATGTTGCAAAAATGAGGAAAAAGTAGACTTCTGTGATCGATCCGGGCAAATGTCTGTCTGTCTGTCTGTCTGTATGTATGTCCGTCTGTCTGTCTGTCCTTCTGTCTGGCTGGCTGGCTGACTGTGTGTGTCCCCCACCCCCCTATCAACTACTAAACGGCTGCAGGATTCAAATACAAATTTGGTATGAGTAAAGATCTATACCTGAATAAAACTCAGCAATTCTTCTAGGTTTGTGCCGTGTCTTGTGTGGGGTTTCGCCTAGGACACCAAGCTGGCTCGTCGGCGGGCCCTTGGTGTCCTCGCCTGGACCCCCACAGGAGTATCGAACTGCGCGATACCTCCCTTTATATAGAGTGCAACTGTACTCCTTGACTGCGAGAACCAAAAGCTCAAGCAGCCTGAACCTCCCTATGAAGGCATCCAAAAAGATGGTATATTGGCTTTCACGGCCGGTGAATTAAACCTAGAAGAATTGCTGAGTTTTAATTCACCGGCCGTGAAAGCCAATATACCATCTTTATACCTGAATATCTCAAGCCCATATTTGAAAATTATGTCAGTGCTACCAACTAATGAAACACCGCAATTTAAATTTGAGCTCCTTGTTGGATATCGTGGAAGGTATGCATGGGAGCAGTTCCAAAATTGGCACACATGTAAATAATAATATTTCAGTGTAATTTCCAGGAGTCCATGCATGGCAGTGTTGCCAAAATGATTCTAGGCCTGCTGATAGGTCCAATACTTAAAAGCATATAACTTCTACACTTTCAATTAGATTTCAACCACATTCCGTATGTACTATGTGTATATAAACAGATATGACTGAGCGTATTCTTAAAAGCCACCAGGGCTGCCAACTGTTAATAAATGATCTTACTCTATTTTATTATCCAAATACCAATATATCAGAAAGTAAGAAAGCCGGCAGTTTAAACTATGCACACGTATAGTACCTGATATTCTAGATTAATTTGGAGTAACTTATGTACGTCAGTGCTACCAACATGACTCTAAGGCTCCTGATAGGACCACTTTATAAATACATGAAACTTCTGTACTATCAATTGGATGTCAATCAAATTTTGTATGCGCTATGTGCTCCATAACAGATATGACTATGCTTATTCGTAGGAGCAACCGGGGCTGCCGACTGTTAATAAATGTTGTCTCTGTGTTTACCCTAATATTAATACATCAGAAAGTATGTAAGCCAACAGCTTTACAATTTGCACACGTATAGTATCTGACATTCTAGATTAATTTGGAGAAACTAATATACGTCAGTACTGCCAACATGACTCTAAGCCTGCTGATAGGTCCACTTTTAAAATACATGTAACGTCTATACTAACTAATGGATTTCATCCGAAATTGGCACAACAAGAGATCATAGTATTTCAGATTATTTCTGACCAACACATTCATGACATTGTTGCCAACATGATTTTACGCGAGCTGGTAGGTCCAATGTCTAACTGCATGTAACGTCCATGCTATCCAATGGACTTCAACCAAATTTTGTATTCTGTACCTTAAGAGATGGAACTAACAATATATTCAGTCATCAGGTCTGACAACTGTAGTGCTCTAATAGGCTATATTATACCAGTTATATTTCGAACTAATTAGAAATGTCGTTATTACCAACTTAATTTCGTCATTATTCTAGATAATGTGCCCGTTTGACGAGGATTTCGGGGAGCCATTGGCCTCAAATGACCCTCCCGAAATCCTCCTCCAACGAGAGGACGCATAGGACGGGGCGGAATGCATTCTTGGACTGGGATGCGCAAGGAAACTTAACTCGGGGTGTCGGGTATGATGAGAGATCAAAACTACCACCGGCAGTCCAGAGGAATACAAACTCAACAAGTAGTTCCGTGAAGAACTATACAGACTATTTTCATATATCCTACTTATATTAACTGCCACTATCAACATACAAAATTTCAGTTTGATTGCTGTAATAGATTCGTAGATATTAAGTACCGACTAAATATTTCGGATGGTCGCCATGTTGGATTTTATATATGCAGGTCCTAGAGTTATGCAATGTTACATGAAGATTATTGTGTATGTGTAACATTCAAACTTCACTCGCATGATTAGGACACAAGAAGTAACAAGGAGATTTTAAAATTTCGCACAGCTGCCATCTTGAGGTTTTGGAAATAATTGAAATAAATTAGATGCCAGTGGATTAACATTCGTATAAGGATTTACTGTACCAAGTTTTACTGCACTAGGATGGCTACGTTGCGAGAAACGTCTATGTGAATGTTTATACTTCGCGTAGCCGCCATGTTGGATTTGTGATCACCGGGTTATTTTAAGTCCTATAGGTCAACTTATGTGCACAGCTACTATGAACATAAAAAATAAGTTTGATTGCTATAATAGATTCGTAAATATTCAGAGTAGTCTGAATATTTCGGATGGTCACCATGTTGGATTGTTAAGTGTATAGGCCATAGAGTCATGTACCATTAAAGGAAAATTATTGCTTAGGTTCATTATTCAAACTTTCACTTCGATCGCTTCATTACGACACAAGAAATAAAAACTTAATTTTTAAATTCGCAAAGCCGCCATCATGAGGTTATGTAAACAATTGAACTGAATTAGATACCAGTGCATTACATTATGTATAAACATTTCTTGTACCAGATTTCATTGCGTTTGGAACATTAAATCGCGAGAAAGATCTCTTTAAAGTTTTCAAAATTCGCTTGGCCGCCATGTTTGTTTTGTAGTTAACCGCTTTTTGAAAGTGTTATAAATGAACTTCCAGTAGTGCCCTTTATATCCGTACAAAATATCAGGGTGATACAGCTAATAGTTTCAGAGATATAGAATGCCGGTGAAATATTTCGCTCATGCGCCATCTTGTGGTTATGTAAACAATTGAACCAAGTTAGATGTCGGTGCATTGCAATGTGTATAAACATATACTGTACCAAGTTTTATTGCGTTTGGTTCGTTAAATCGCGAGAAACGTCTATTTAAATGTCGCAAATTCGCGTGGCCGCCATGTTGTTTTTATAGTGACCAGGTTTTCAAAAGTCGCATAGGTGAAATTTTAGAAGTTCCCTTTATCACCGAAATTAATTCCTGTGTGATATCGGTAATAGTTTCGGAGATATTGAATGCTGGTAAAATATTTCGCACAGCCGCCATGTTGGCTTGGTGAGACTTAACAAAATTTGAAGGGCACGATCGAGGTCACCCGGAATAGTGCTATGAACTTACCGAGTTTCATTGAAATCGCTCCAGCCGTTTAGAATTTATTAGGGACACACACACACACCTCACACACACACACACACACACACACGCACGCACACACACACACGGACAAAGGTGATCTCATAAGCCTATTTTTTTCAAAATTGAAAATAGGCTAAAAATACAATATAGAAGCCAGGCTTACATTAAATATCACTCAGTTTATTCATAAAGTGGCAGACCCCTAACCTACTTCGGAGAGGTGAAAACGGCTAGTCCGTGCTAACTAACCCTAATCTGAATTTACTCATCTCCATGCAAAATATCCTAAAAATTAAATCTCTCGAACACCTACTAACAAATAAAGAAATCAACAAGCAAGGCTTAGAGAATGACACGTAATTCATCCCTACACAAGTAGTTTGGAGATTGCAATAATAGCAATAATACAGGCACGAATTTACTGCATAGAAAGATATTTACTTGCTTACAATGCAATAATTTAGTTACATTTACAGCACAATACATTTAAAGGCGACGCTATGATGGTGCCATCTCTAACATTTGACGTTACAGTAATTTAAGCTAATTCCTAGTTGACGTTAAATTCAGCAATGTTATAAACGAGAAGCGGTTATTCGAAAATTTATTCCCAAACTAGAGCTAAGCACATTACGTTCCTACTATTACAGAGAAAAAAACTAAGCTAGTTTACAGCACAAATGACTAACAAAATCACCCTTGAAAATCTGCGCTATTGGCGCCACTGACCTGCCTACTCGCACCATCACTCTTTCTGAAGCATGGTCATCAGAGTATGGGAGAGCTAAATTATGTTGGCAACAGCGCGAAGTAGATCACGACTAACGTTGCATTGTCGAGTTAACTACCATTTTTAAACATGTAGTTAATCGACCGTCGTATCACAAATGGGAATACCTATAATTGTGTCTAAGAAGTCGAAGCTGAGCAATAGCTAGTCATTGGTCAACAAAGTTTCATTACTTTTAAGTTGTGTTATCTTGTTTAATAATAGTGCCTACTAATTCATTTAGGTTTATGTTTAGAGAGAAAATCTTGTTCCTTGATTATTAGAGTAAGATCTAATTATTATCATTTAGTCCTATCAGTTTCACTGTATTTGTTTAGTGACCTTTTTAAACTCGTAAAGAGTGAAGATTTGGTGTAAATAGACAACCAACAACACCTCCAGCAATTGGAAGAAAAACTCATTCCAATATTCCATCTGCACCCCTTAAGTGCGCTTAATAACACTCGACCCTTCGGTCGTTAGATC
Organism: Meconema thalassinum; assembly: GCA_946902985.2. Classification (NCBI taxonomy): domain Eukaryota; kingdom Metazoa; phylum Arthropoda; class Insecta; order Orthoptera; family Tettigoniidae; genus Meconema; species Meconema thalassinum. Next base: position 62,677,549 of record OX336390.1, on the reverse strand, counting down.
AGATAACGAGACAAAAACGTTCACGTTACTAGCTTAGGTAGTACACAATCGTACATCACAACTGGGATAAAACCCTCTCATTGTGATGAACCTCAGAAAAAATATTACAATGGTATTCACTACATTAATACAATTTCCTAGCCTGTGGACGAGGACCCTTGAAATATACAACTAGCTGCGAATTTAAGTATACTCTCTGATCTACACATAGTGTGGTTGGACTGCGATTATGACATAACCAATGGATTGTGCAGCCAAAACATTTATTACAATGATATCTGGGACGCGCTCATGGTTATAAAATGTCCCCTCATGTCGAATCTACGACTGCCTGCCAGACTCATCTAGATTGACATTAGCATTCCTTCATAGTCGTCTGAATGTCAACTTATATAATCATAAAACAAAACAAGATGTTCAGGAAAGAACATATAGCCTACTTTCTCCTAAATGTATGGGTATAGTTATAACTCTTTGTCTTTATCATCTACTAATTTCTTCCAATTCGAAGTGCAAATTGGCACACTGGATTTGAGGAGTGGCGTTCAAATAATTTACCCCAGCATTTTGCAATTTCATCAGTAAACACTCCAAACAACGTAGGTATTCAGTTGATTAACACCGACTATTTACAATAATTTAAACTTCGTTGCTGTAAACGTATCACTGGGAGAAACATATTTAATATAACTATTACACAGCTAATTTGTAATCGCGCACGGCTAACGAGAAAGACAGGCCATGGCGCGTAAACCAAACCCTTCTGTGACGTAGGCAATGTACCGGTACTGCTTGATGATGCTTGTACGTTTAAGTCGAGAGCAATTCATAAGCAGCAAAAATGCAATATTTTATATCAATCTTCATAAAATGGACGCAGTTTAGATGTTCCGTGTGTTTTCAAACACGATAAATTATACTGTATAGGTTTGCAAAACTACGCCTATTGAAGTTACTCCTTACAAAAATCCACGCGAACTAGGATTCAAGGGTTCGGTGTGTCTTTAATAGCTGCAACGAACAGACTACAGTAAGTTGAGTTGTAGATTCTGTGACCTTCGTTGTGAGTTAAATTATGGGCACATTAGTATAATTAGATCAAAGAATCTTGCAGCACAGTATAGATATCATTAACTTATTGTTGTTTCAAGGGGCGGAACATAAATTAATTCGTTTATAGAAGAGATCTGCGGAATACACCACCCACCGACTAACGACTTGTATCAATACCTTCTATGAAGACAAGTGATAAATTAATACCAACGTTTATACAGGTTCAATGGTGTAGACAAGATGACTAGGTACCACACCGGCAGTAAAACGAAGACCAGGCAGTGGTGCAACAGAACTACATTGCTGACGTCACGAAAACTCACCAGAGCCAGTCATTCTCGTTGGCCGTGATAATCGCGCCTTATTTTGGGGATGTGTACCCTCTATTGGCAAAAATAATAACCTTCGCAATTATACTGTAGACATGGGTTCACTAACTGGCCGGTAGAGAGCATAACTCTCATCTAGAAGGCTGTGGTTACCAATAACATATTTCAAGTAATTACTCTTAGATGTCACTCCGGTGGTGAATGTTGTTTTAATTAAATATATATTTTCCATTTCAAAATGCATCATAATGCTTTATTTTATAACGTCTCAGTACTCAAGAAATAATAAATATAAAAAAATCAAGAAAAAAAGTCCAACTCTGATAGGATTTGAACCACGGCCAGCCTGGTGAAACACTAACGCGCTGAACACTCAGCCAATCGTGCACACTCTAATAGATCGTTAGGAACCAATACATATACCACGTTATAGCAAATCATGACTTGGACTAAACGTTTTCTTTACTGGAGTATATTTTAAACCGAGTTCATTTCATAGAAAGTTCATATATTTGTTACCACTGGCCTATATTGCATGCAACATACTGAAATTAATAAAATATAGGTCAGAACGAGAGATCAGCTGCCATCTTGTCAAATAACCGAGACGACTCAGTTTTTTAAAATCACGTCTAGACTATAATATTAAAATATAAACTTTTAATTTCAAACGGGCCACGTCGTTTCAAACAGATTAAACGATTCTTGGTTCGATAGTCGGAACTGGTGGGTCCCATGTTATGGATTATAAAGTTTGCATAATTCACACGGCCGCCATTCTGAAATGGTACGGTTGATGACCTCGTAGTTTGGGCACGAGACGCGCCTCATATGAAGGAACGTTGTTACCAAATTTGGTAAAGATCCGATTATTAGTTTGGTTGTAATGCATTATTACGTTTTGACCATTTGAGTGGCCGCCATTAAGTTTTGGTAAAGACGGCGGCAATATAAAACATGACACTGAGGTGCCCTTTGCCAGTGCTACCTCTGTACCAAATTTCGTTCAATTCGGTTTCACCGTGTTCGAATTGATAGGGGGGGGGGACAGACATTCAGAGTACACAGACTCACACACACACATACACACACACAGACAGACACACAATTTTTGGCCCTGTAGTGATCTCATAAGTCTACTTTCATTTTTTGCAAAAATCGAAAGTAGGCTAAAAACACTCCCCATAGGTCTCTGTAGCGTCAGATACAAGTTTATGTGGCACTGGTCGGCCGCGAAATGTTCACTGCCTTCATAGTTCATTCATAAACACAGTGCTTCGCGCCCGTAATAACTGGCTTAAACAAATGACATGCCAGGCCGCGGCCTTGAAGACAACTGCTCACAGGGGTAACAGTATTCTGCAGAATGCAGTTATGACAAAATAGCACCTCACTCTACTACGTAACTGGGCTAGATTTGCTGCATTGGTCTATAACCATGAAAAACAAATTTACAAAATATTGGCAAGAGCTAATCCTTCAGGCTCTCGCAAATGATACAGACTAGTAAAAGCTTAATAAACTGTAGAAGAGAAATGCATGTACCCTACCTAAAGAATGTGCTGTCATAAGGCCTCTTATAACTAATCCTCCCGCGTCAGGTCCGTACGTAAAACTATTTCGACCTTACGGCCTGCTTCACGTGACCATTCTGTGTGTTTCCAGTGCGAATGCTTTGCCGGGTGCTATTGGCAAATGCGATGGCGTGGTTGGTGTAGCCATCTCGCCTCCCATCCTTCAGTGCGTATCAACCATCGCTATTCCCCTCCATACTGGGCTTTACACAGTAGTAGCCATCATCGAAATAGCGTCCACATGGTGTTGAATTGACGGTGTAAGCTCCATTTTAATCGTAAATTTGGCGTTCACACTGAATTTAAATTGATCGTAATTTTGCTTTCTAAATACACTGAATCTACACTGGTAGCGGTTTATAACAAAAATGACCATATATTCATCCGCTCACAGACTCTATGATTACCACTTGTGTGATAAGGGGCACACTAAAACTCTGGTATTTCTTATACACCTCATCGGCCAATATCGGAATAATCCTTTCACACGAAAAAATTCTTCAGTGTGCAGTTCACTTTTATACAGTTTGAAGAACATTTACTATGCAATTTTACACGAAGAATAATTATTAATTCACAAAATTCCACTGTTCACGTGCGGCCATGTGTTTCGCATAATGTCCTGGGTTCACGAATTCCCACCCAATTTAGCAATATTACACTCGTAAGCCAAATACTCATTCCAAACGACGTAACTACATTTAATTCTGCGTTTCACACGCTACGATGACGGTTTATATTACCAATATTTATGGACTTCAACAACGGCAAAAATTCACGCCCGGTCAGGACCTCGCCTGATAAGAGAGTGTATACTTCACGTCCAGTTAGGACCTCGCTGATTGGAGAGTGTTCTCGGCAACATGCCGGAAGCGTCGACTGCACTGTCTAGACAAGGGTGCAACTAATAATATCCATCGCATACTTTACGTGGTTATACCTTTCTTTACTGTGGTAAACAAAAATGGTAGAATCTTCCAGTATTTCCAATTATGTACAAACATTTCTTAATAAATGCAAATCTCTATATACACACATCAAAAAAAGTTTTGCATCACCTCGGTTCCCAGATCTCCGGCATATAGACGTTGACTGTGTATATTGTATCCAAGATACAGTCCCTTTGACTGTTCATAGATGTCACTAAAACTGCTCAAAGATGTAAACAACCATGCATGAGCAGGGCCTATTAGACGGAGGGGGTACGACAGCCGATCAGTTCCAGTCATTCCACCAGGACGAAGGTACGCTGCTCATGTTGTCTGTAGTTCTACCATGCCTAGAAGGTCAATACCGCAGTTCGATCGCGTCCGCATTGTTACTTTGTGTCAAGAAGGGCTCTCAACAAGGGAAGTTTCCAGGCGTCTCAGAGTGAACCAAAGCGATGTTGTTCGGACATGGAGGAGGTACAGAGATACAGGAACTGTCGATGACAGGCCTCGCTCAGGCCGCCCAAGGGCTACTACTGTAGTGGATGACCGCTACTTACGGATTGCCGCTCGGAGGAACCCTGACAGCAATGCCACCATGTTGAATAATGCGTTTCGTTCAGCCACAGGACGTCGTGTTTCAACTCAAACTGTGCGCAATAGGCTGCATGATGCGCAACTTCACTCCCGACGTCCATGGCGAGGTCCAGCTTTGCAACCCCGACACCATGCAGCGCGGTACAGATGGGCCCAACAACATGCTGAATGGACCCCACGGTATTGGCATCACGTTCTCTTCACCGATGAGTGTCGCATATGCCTTCAACCAGACAATCGTCGGAGACGTGTTTGGAGGCACCCTGGTCAGGCTGAACGTCTTAGACACACTGTCCAGCGAGTGCAGCAAGGTGGTGGTTCCCTGATGTTTTGGGGGGGCATTATGTGGGGCCGACGTACGCCACTGGTGGTCATGGAAGGCTCCGAAACGGCTTTACGATACCTGAATGACATCCTCCGACCCATAGTGCAACCATATCGGCAGAATATTGGAGAGGCATTTGTCTTCATGGACGACAATTCTCGACCTCATCGTGCACATCTTGTGAATGCGTTCCTTCAAGATAACGACATCGCTCGACTACAGTGGCCAGCATGTTCGCCAGACATGAACCCTATCGAACATGCCTGGGATATGTTGAAAAGGGCTGTTTATGGACGTCTTGACCCACCAACCACTCTGAGAGATTTACGCCGAATTGTCGTTGAGGAGTGGGACAATTTGGACCAACAGTGTCTTGATGAACTTGTGGATAGTATGCCACGACGAATACAGGCATGCATCAATGCAAGAGGACGTGCTACTGGGTATTAGAGGTAGTGGTGTGTACTGCAATCTGGACCACAAATGCTGAAAGTCTAGCTGTATGATGGTACAACATGCAATGTGTGGGTCTCATGAGCAATAAAACGAGCTGAAATGTTGTTTGTGTTGATCTCTATTCCCTTTGTATTTAAAGGTTCCGGAACTCTTGGAACCGAGGTGATGCAAAACTTTTTTTGATGTGTGTATATAAAAATGAAAGTTTCTCTGTTTTTTCTGAATTTCCACGGAAATTTGCGATATTTGCGCGTTTCAGGCTGTTTTATGACGGATGCGCGCAAAAATAAAATTTTTGTCGTCTGTCTGTCTGTCTGTGTGTGTGTCTGTGGACAACTTCTACGAGTCCTTATAACTTGAGAACGGCTGGGTTGATCAACGTAAAATTTGATACAGATATCCATCAGAGGCACCACACTAATCATTGATGTAAATCTTCTCCGTACCTCTCATAAAAGGGGCCCTACCTCCTTAAAATACATGCTGAAATAGGCGTAGAAGGGTTAAACAAAGCTCATTTCCAGCCCCTCAATGTGAGAAACGAAACTCGGGGGCCCTAAAGGGCCCCCGAAAACCACATTTTAAGGCCCTAAAACCAACAGTTTTTGAGATATTCCCAGAAAACTAATTTCACTTAATAAATTAATGAAAGAATGCATTGCGGTAACCATGGCAACTGCATCTCAGAGGTCCATCTATTTCTGTAAGACGCAACGCAATTCCATTTATTACATTACTGTGAAGGTTTGCAAACGGCTATAAGGTTATAATGGGTCCAAATTAAGCTGAAATATTCATTAATACATACAATGCGCTTAAGGGGTCAAGGGGTACTCTAGAATTTTTTCACGCGATTTACACGTGCGGGTGTGGTACGGAAGGTCTATTATATCTCTTCTCTATTATATAAAAATGAATGTTTATCTGATATTTGGCTTTTCTACGAAAATTTGTCATATTTGCCCGTTTCAGACTGTTTTGTGACGGATGCACGCAAAAATATATTTTTGTCAGTCTGTCTGTGGACAATTTTTTGTGTCCTTATAACTCGAGAACGGCTGGGTGGATTAACGTAAAATTTGATACAGATATCCATCAGAGGCACCACACTAATTATTGATGTAACTCTTCTCCGTACCTCTCATAACAGGGGGTCTACCCCCTTAAAATACATGCTGAAATAAGCGTGAGACAAAGCTCATTTTCAGCCCCTCAATGTGAGAAACGATACTCGGGGGCCCTAAAAGGACCCCGAAAACCACATTTTAAGGCCCTAAAGCCAACAGTTTTTGAGATATTCCCAAAAAACTAATTTCACTTAATAAATTAATGAAGGAATGCATGCCGGTAACAATGGCAACTGAATCTCAGAGGTCCATCTATTTCTGTAAGGCGCAATACAATTCCATTTATTACATTACTGTGAAGGTTTGCAAACGGCAATAAGGTTATAACGGATCCAAATTAAGCTGAAATATTCATCAATACATATAATGCGCTTAAGGGGTCAAGGGGTAATCTAGAATTTTTTAACGCGATTTACACGTGCGGGTATGGTCCGAAAGGTCTATTGTATCCCTATCCCTATTTTGTTATATTATTATTATTATTATTAGTATTATTCTTTTAATTATTATCATTATTATGGCGTACAGCGAAGAGACAAAGCTCATTTTCAAACCCTTGGGGTCAGAAACAAAACTCGGGGCCCCTCAAGAGCCGTAAAGGGTCCCCGAAAACTATATTTTAAGGCTCTAACAGTTTCTTAGATATTCCCAGAAAACTAATTTCATTTAATAAACTAAAGAAGGAATGCAAGCCACTAACCATGACAACATTATCTCAAGAGGTGGCATCCAACTTTCCATCTATTTCTGGAATAAGTAATGACACTCCATTTATTACATTTCTGTGAAAGGTTGCAAATGGAGTACCCTAGATTTTTTTCACACGACTTACACGTGCGATATGTCGTACAGAAGGTCTATTATATCTCCAAACATCAACATTATTTTCAAAAATTCCTGAATAGAAATAGTAGACTGTTTTTTGCTGATTTTAGGAATTTGGGCCATTGGAGGCTAAAAACACTGAATTTTCATGCACCACAAGCCTTTATATTATTATTATTATGTGCGTATGGACCCTATTGGATCACGCATTACATTTATGATTCGCCTTTCTAACATACCATATTGCTTTCATTCTTTCACTGTGCGCTTGTTTCCTTTCTTCTGACCACTTAGTCCCCGATCTTCGGGGGACTTCATTCTCTGGCTGTAATTTATAAAAGGGGTCTTCCTGTAGTTGGGCACTTGACACAACGGTTAGGGTCAGTTCGTATGTGACGTGTATTGCGATTCTTCTACGAAGTTTTCAATTTTATTTCCACGCCAGGAAGAACACGTTAGGTAAATTTAGTTTGAGAGCACATTTTAACTAATAATTTTTCTTTGCCAACAAACATGTTCCAAGCCCCTAAACATTGCAACAGTAGCTCAATTGATAACATCTGGTTATTAATACCGAAGACCGTTCGAAGAATGGGTACTTCTGCTAGTAAATAAATAAAATTAAATATCAGTGGCGCGGCAACTTGTAGTGCGTCAAGCGAGGGTTACTCCCAAGGAGAAAACATTGCTGCTTCGGAATCCTCGGTTCATGCATAGAGGTCTGAATCCACATGAACCATCGAGGTCAAATCTCAGATGTGATATCGGGCTCAATAGATTGGCATGAATCTTACATTTTAAGAAAAGTAGACTCTTTAGTTCTTCACGGAACTTCTTGTTAGCCTGCCTTTCTCATTTTGCAAAAATGAGGGAATAGTCTTATGAGATCGATCCGGGAAAATGTGTTGCTGTCTGTCTGTCCTACTGTCTCTCTGTCTATCTATCTGTCTGTCTGTCCGTGTGTGTGCCCCCTGTATCAACTCTTGAACGGCTGCAGCTATCCAAACCAAATTTGGTAGGAGTAAAGATCTATACCTGAATATCTCACGGCCGTATTTGAAATAGACCTCAGTGCTACCAACTGTTGAAAAATTGCAATTGAAATTTGAGCTCAATATTCGATATCTCAGAAGTTATGCATGCGAACTATTCAAAAATTGGCACACGTATACATATTAACATTCCAGATTAATTTTCAGAAGTCCATACATGCCAGTGTTGCCAATATGGTTCTAAGCCTGCCGATATGTCCACATTATAAATGCAAGTAAAGTCTATACTGTCGATTGGATTTGAACCAAATTTCGTACGTACTATATGTACTACAGTAGATATGACTGTGCGTATTCTAAAGAAACACCAAGGATGCCAACTTTTAATAAATGCTCTCTTTATGTTTCAAACCTAATATCAATATATCAGGAAGTATGCAAGTCAACATCTCTATATTTTGCACACGGTTAGTACCTGACATTCTATCTTAGTTTGGTGTAACATATGTACATCAATGCTGCCAACATGATTCGAAGCCTGCTGATAGGTCCAGTTTTTAAATGCATATAACTTCCATACTCACAAATGGATTTCAAACTCATTTGGTATGTTCTTTGTGTATTCGCAGAACCAGCAGAGCTGCCAACTCTTAATAAATGCTTTATCTTTGTTTAATCCTAATATCAATATATCAGAAAGTACGCAAGCCATCAGCTCTAAACATTGCACACGTATAGTACCTGACATTGTAGATTAATTTGGTGTAACTAATATACCTCAGTGCTGCCAACGCGATTCTAAGCCTTCCGATAGTTTCAACTTTTAATTTCATGTAACTTCTATACTAACAAATGGATTTTATCCAAAATTGGCACTATAATAGTTCGTAATATTTCAGATTAATTCTGAGCATCACATACATGACATTGTCACCAACTTGATTTTATATGGACTGATATATCCAATATCAAACAGCATGTAACGCCCACACCATCCATTAGACTTCAACCAAATTTTGTATATACATTCTATACCTTAAGAGATGGAACTAAGAATATATTCAGAGTCACCAGAGCTTCCAACTGTTGTAAGTTACTGTATTAAGCTAAACTATTTCAGGTTTATTTCAAACTGCAGTACTTAGACATGTTAGTATTATCAACTTGTTTTCGTCATTATTCTAGATAGGTCTATATAGATTGGCATGCATCTTAAATTTTAAGAAAAGTGGGATCTTTAGTTCGTCAGGGAACTATTTGTTCTATCTTGAGTCTTTATTCAAGCCACTGATCATTGAAATTCTCTTGATTTCATTAAACATGCTGTTTACTTCATGCGTAGTCAGCCTCTCGCTCAGGTTGCATGCCACGCACGGTGTGGCAGGAAGTTACCCACGCACTATGATTGTGAAACAATTGACCACGGCACATGAAGTATGAGAAATGTGATTTCAGACACCAGTATTGGGTTGAATGTTTGTCCGGGGATTCATTTTCTTCGTATTTGCACCATCGTAAGTACAACCTACTTTCTCGTCGACTTACAAATCATCCGTATAGAGAATATCAGTTTGTAAATTAGTAAACTATGCTGTGGATCGGCCTCCGAAAAACATAAGCATCCGTGTTCACCTTAGGACCACGAGGTATATGTACCTGAATTCCTGGACTCGGGACTTGCCACAGAGGCAATTCGCAGGGTCTACAGCCACTCATATTTCATTACACGAGCTATCAAGTCCAATATCAACCCACCGGGTGGTGCGTGGCCGGCTGGCGACCTTTGGTGGTATCGAGCACTAAAGAGAGTTAGACATCCGGCTAATGCGACATTTGATGCACATTGGAAGCACATGTTGGTGTCTACATAAATGACTTGTAACACACGATTCCACGAGTAGATTGAAAACCTAGCTGCCCTACGTTGAACAGGAGTGTTTGGCAACCCACGCCTGTTCTAATGTGAAAAGATTCGGATACGTCACCCATAAATGTAACTTTAGAAGTTGTATCTGTCAAGGTCTGTTGGACTAATGTAGTTGTTTTGTTGTCAACACCATATTCACGAAGTATATAAAACAGGGTGGCGTGGTCGATTGAATCGTATGCTTTCTTAAAATCGATGAAGGTGGCAAATGTGCAATTTGACTGGAGATGTTGTAGGACCATCTTGAGGTTCCAGATCGTTTCTGCGCACGATCGACACAGTCGAAATCCCGCCTGATATTCACCGATCATGTGTTCTGTCCGTTGCTCCAATTTGCTCAGGAGGGCATGTGAGAGCAGGAGTGAAATGCCTCGGTAATTATTCGGATCTGTCTTCTCGTCATTTTTGAGTGGTGGGTGAATTACAGCAGTTTTCCAATCGACTGGTATGATGCCACTTTCCCATATATTCGCAATGATGTTTTGCAGTCTGTCAATCAAGGGTTCACCCCCGATCTTGAGTATTTCGGCGATTACACCGTCTTCTCCCGGTGCCTTGTTGTTTTTGAGATGTAATGTTATGTTTTGTATCTCATCATATGTTAGTTTTACTGAGTCCTGGTTTGGGGCAGTTATGTGGAATAGGATATTCTCTGCAGGTGGTTTAAAGTTTTGAAGATCCTCGAAGAACAGTTTCAGGATATAACAATTGAATAGCTTATTTTCAAAGTGACGTAAATCCATGAAATGCAAAACTTCAGTAATCGCGTTTTTGTTTCTTCGTATAATTAAATGCAGATATGATTATGAATATAATGTAATTTCATTCATTACATTTATGCACATCCTCACGCTGTGTTTCAAATATCTCCTGTCAATGGAAATGGTGCTAATCATCTCCTGGGAGTTGGAGTTAGGACGTGTGGGAAATAAATCATATATTGACATACGCATTGAGTGATATTTATGAGCATTTAAATGGTTTAAACACAACAAACACAAACTGATGCTCTACATATTCTTCAAAGTTAGCCGTGGTCTTGATTTATCACGTGATATCACGTGATGTCCAGAGAGCCATAGGATTGGTCATCATGGATGTAAGATACATTGGAAATAAATACACGTTGGAGTTACGTCACTTTGCTAATAAAAGTAGTAGATAGATCTCTGTTAATATGGGATATAGTACGTATTGCGAATTAAAACGTGTGCTATACTTTGAGAGAACCTATAAGCTTGCTTATGAAAGAAGAACCATCAATTTTGGATTTACGTCACTTTGGAAATAAGCTCTTCAATTGGCCTGTGTGTTGGTCTCACGTATGACGTCAGGGCGACGGAAACAAAGAAGTGACGTAGTTTGTCAGTTCTTCCCTAAATGTTCGGTGGAAATATCGTGTGTTTTGTCTCATATAGTCATTATCGATTTCTTCGGTATGATGGATGGTTCCTTAGTTTAGGGGCTGCGACAACGCGGACATGTTGCCCTGCGTACTTTGGGTGTGTGTAGAATTTGTAAGATAACCGGTGTTAATTGTAATAACTGTATTAATGTGTATTATCTGGTTTTAATTCAAATAAAGACTTCGGACGATAATTTCAAGTAGTTGCTACTTTTGCTACCAAATACTACCGTCCACGACAGCTAGCAGTGAACTTGGCTAGTAGATGCCATCGCGACCATCACCTAGCGACGAACGTTGGAACTTACGAGCATTAATCAAATCTAATCTACAAATTCTGGTTCACACAATTGAAGTTGGTATATGGTTCTTTTACATGCCATAATTCTATGACATCGGTCTGACGGCTTTACCTCCCCTCCGAAGGAAGGTATACTGAGGGATTTTTAACGCTCTTAAAAATACGAAAACTTCGGCATAGAAGCTCAGCATGCTACCAATTACGGAACCGAAGCCTCTATCGATTTTTTCTAATCGTTTGAGGTGGTAAGTGCGTTTAACTCGTCAGATTATTATTATTTTTATTGTATTCCAGTTAAACCATAAAGGTTCGTTTCATTAATTTAACAAATCTTTAGGATTTCAATTTCCTAATGCAGACTATGCAATATTCCGTAGTCCAATATGTTGAGGCACAGTCTATAAGGCTGGTGGAATCTTAAACAGATATAAACCACCAGTCATACGGGCCAGTGATAATGTTGTTCCTAGGCTCGGTTAGTGTATTTCATTGATAATGGCAGACATACTCTGGTCTACATTACAGCTTTTTAGGAGAGGCTGACGAGGAGAAATCTGCTGTGTTGTGGCGGGGAAAGCATCTTATTGGCTTTTCCAAGTAAATAATCGAAGATTTTTGTGATTTAATTTCACCTACAGTAATTAAGATACGACTAAATTTCTTGAATATGTTTGATTAGAATACCATCTTTTATCACCAGTTTAAAGGACTTCATATTGTATTTCAATTACTGTACACCGTCTATAATGCTGGTGGAATAGTTCACAAAGCCGCCATGTTGGATTGGTAAAATATATTAAAATTTGAAAGGCACTGTCGAGCTTTGACGAGGTAGTAGTTAGATCTCACCGAGTTTCAATGAATTCCCTCCAGCGCACATGGACTCAAGGTGATCTCATAAGTCTATATTCCATACCGTGAATAAAATCCGAAAATGGCGTTAGAAAAATTTAATTTAATTCCGACGCAACAGGTTGAAATTATTCAAATCTCACAGATATAATATGTCACTAGGAATATAAATCTGCCGAGTCCAGAGCGTTGGGGTCACAGAAAAGAATGCCCTTCGTCAACAATTTAGTTAACTCTAACACAATGCAGAAAAGAGTTTTATGAATATTTAAAACTATAACTCAGGTGAGGACTGGGAAAGAGACAGCCTTGGTCTTAAATTAGGAACCTGCCCGGCATTTGCCAGGATCAGAAGTGGAAAACCTCGGAAAACAACTTCCAAGATGGCTGAAATGGGAATCGAAACAACCTCTTCCCACTTTTGCTTCGCGAGGCTAAGCAAACCGCGATCCAGTTTTTATACCAGAATAAATTGTCTTGGCACAGCCGGGAATTGAACCCGGTACCATGGTGTAAGAGCCAAGTATTCTAGTCACTGCGCCACGTGGCGGACCTCATGATCACCTAATAACAACTAATATGGAGGTATTGTCCTTTGTGAATTACATTGTTACCACTGATTTGACAATGAAACCACCAAATGGCGGTGGATCTTTCGCAATAAGAATTCCTCTAACGACAAGAAATATATTGATTGAGCTTCTAGTGGTGGCGTGTTACTGAACAGAGGATAGATCGTGGACTGATATGCAGTATAGCTTAATTGTATCAGAATAAATTATTTTTTATTTAACGTATCAGACAAACGCTGGTCGCTAGGCAAAACAAAGCAGATCTATAAATACGCAATTAAATATACAATTGGGTCAACAACTAGGCTTCAGTGCTTCTACGTATATTAGAGAGTGAGAGACACCAAGAGATGTCCAACGTTTTGTGGTGCTCAAGACGTCCTGCGATTGTGCGAGTATAACATATTGTGTAATTAATAATAATAATAATTATTATTATTATTAATAATATTATTATTATAATTAATCTCTTAAATTAGTCTTGTTCTAATACTTTTTGTCGTTTCACAGAGTAATCGCTAGATTTTATATCTCGAGTCTTTATTCAAGCCACTGATCATTGAAATTCTCTTGATTTTTCTAGACATGCTGTTTACTTCATGCATGGTCAGCCTCTCGATCAGGTAGCATGCCACACACGGTCATGATTCAGGGTTACGTACACCATGAGCAAACCCTCCGAATTGGGCTTGGAAGGTGGAGGTTGATATTATCGTCGTGCATAGATCTCTATAATACTACTCGATATCGCACTCCTCGCACTGGCCGCACGAAAGAGTGAGCCCAGGTAGTCGATTACATTCGCCTGTATTTTGAGAAGTTTTCCCTATATCCACCTTTCTACTGTATGAATAGTACGGTGAAGAATTTTATAAATGATTAGCTGTACCCGGCATGCGTTGCAATGCCAATCAAAGAAAGTGTTGGCATTGTAACTTTGTATGTTGAAGTGCTTTTGGATTCCCAATATTGTTTTTCTTTTTCCGTTAACCACCTCTAAACTATTGTAAAATTGATTTACTATCTCAAAACAATCATGAGAGCGTGCTCAACAACTCACCCATTTTCATCGCAATGAAATGTATGGTATATGAACGCATACGGGACTTTGTTGAAACGATTCGGGTGCCGTCACCCATTTGTTGAATATACTCGTATGCTACCTATTGTAATATGGATTTACTAAGAGAGAAACCTTGCCCGTAGTGTACAGAACCTCTCACCCAAGTTTCATCGCTATCGGACGAATGGTGTGTGAACGCATACCAGTTTTTGCTTAAACGATTCGCGCGACGACACTCATTTGTTGAATCTACTTGTGCGCCACCCATTTAAAAATGTATTTACTAATTCATACACCTCCGCAGGGCTGTGCTCAACTCCCCGAAGTTTTATGATAATCGGATGAATGTTATTTGAACGCATACGGGACTTGGTTGAAACGATTCATGCGCTGTCGCCCATTAATTGAATCAAATCGTGCGATACCAATTGTAAAATGGATTTACTAAATCAGAAATATTTGCGGGAGTGGAAACAACATTTCTCCAAATTTCATTGCAATCGCATGAATGGTATATGAACGCATAAGGATTTGTTTTTATCGATACGCTCGCCGTTACTCATTTGTTGAATCTACTTGTGCGATACCTATTGTAAAGTGGATGTACTAAGCCAGAAACCTTCCCTGAAGTGTACACAAATGTTGAATCTACTTGAGCGCTACCTATTGTAAAATGGATTAACTAAGCCTGAAAATTTCCCTGGAGTGTACACAACAACTCACACAAGTTTAGTCGCTATCAAACGAATGGTATTTGAACGTATACGGGACTATGTTGAAACACTTCGCGCGTCGTCGCTCGTTTGTTTAATCTACTTGTGCGATACCTATTGTAAAGTGAATTTATTATCCCAGAAACCTTCCCTGAACTTCTCACCCAAGTTTCGTCGCTATCAGACGAATAGTATATGAACGCAAACGGGACTTTGTTGAAACGCTTCGCGCATCGTCGCTCATTTGTTGAATCTACTCGTGCGTTACATATCATGACATGGATTTACTAAGACAGAAACCTTGCCTGTAGTGTACTCAACCTCTCACCCATGTTTCATCGCTATCGGACGAATGGTATGTGAACGCATACAGGACTTTGTTGAAACGCTTCGCCCGACGTCGCTCATTTGTTGAATCTACTCGTGCGCTACCTATTGTTAAGGGGATTTACTAAGCCAGACACCTTCTCTGAAGTGTACACAACATCTCACCCAAGTTTCATCACTATCAGACGAATACGGGACTTTGTTAAAACGCTTCGCCCGTCGTCGCTCATTTGTTGAATCTACTCGTGCGCTACCTATTATAATATGGATTTACTAAGAGAGAAACCTTGCCCGTAGTGTACAGAACCTCTCACCCAAGTTTCATCGCTATCGGACGAATGGTGTGTGAACGCATACAGGACTTTGTTGAAACGCTTCGCCCGTCGTCGCTGATTTGTTGAATCTAATCGTGCGCTACCTATTGTTAAGACGATTTACTAACCATAAACCTTCCCTGAGGTGTACACAACATCTCACCCAAGTTTCATTACTATCAGATGAATAGTATATGAACGCATACGGGACTTACTTGAAACGCTTCGCCCGTCGTCGCTCATTTGTTGAATCTACTCGTGCGCTACCTATTATAATATGGATTTACTAAGAGAGAAACCTTGCCCGTAGCGTACAGAACCTCTCACCCAAGTTTCATCGCTATCGGACGAATGGTGTGTGAACGCATACAGGACTTTGTTGAAACGCTTCGCCCGTCGTCGCTGATTTGTTGAATCTAATCGTGCGCTACCTATTGTTAAGACGATTTACTAACCATAAACCTTCCCTGAGGTGTACACAACATCTCACCCAAGTTTCATTACTATCAGATGAATAGTATATGAACGCATACGGGACTTACTTGAAACGCTTCGCCCGTCGTCGCTCATTTGTTGAATCTACTCGTGCGCTACCTATTATAATATGGATTTACTAAGAGAGAAACCTTGCCCGTAGTGTACAGAACCTCTCACCCAAGTTTCATCGCTATCGGACGAATGGTGTGTGAACGCATACAGGACTTTGTTGAAACGCTTCGCCCGTCGTCGCTGATTTGTTGAATCTAATCGTGCGCTACCTATTGTTAAGACGATTTACTAACCATAAACCTTCCCTGAGGTGTACACAACATCTCACCCAAGTTTCATTACTATCAGATGAATAGTATATGAACGCATACGGGACTTACTTGAAACGCTTCGCCCGTCGTTGCTCATTTGTTGAATCTACTCGTGCGCTACCTGTTGTAAAAAGGATTTACTAAGTCAGAAACCTTTCCTGGAGTGTTCACAACAATACAACCAAAGTTTCATAGCATCGGAAGAATGGTATATGAACGCATACGGGACTTTGTTTAAGCGATTCGCGTGCCGTCACTCATTTTTTGAATCTACTTGTGCGCTACAACTTTCATATTTATTCACCTTTTAAACCTTCTCTGGACTTCCACAAATAATTCAAGACCAAAATTAGCCATATCGGTCCAGCCACTCTCGAGTTTTAGCGAGACTAACGAACAGCAATTCATTTTTAATAGATAGATTGGTGTATTGACTCTCATGGAAGCCATACCTAATTTTACGATGCGCCAAGCATCCGAACACGAGTTATAAGCGTACATAAAGATACACAGAAAGACAGACAGACAATTCTATTGTCTACAACATATCACACAGATATCCAAATATGGGTATATCTACCACACAGTATCAAACAAAATCATCCCGACGATGAACCCGTATGTCTACAAAAAATAAATAAAAAATAAATGATGAGTTAAAATGTGTTCTCAAACTAAATTTAACTAACGTCTACTTCATGACGTCAAATATAATTGAAAGCCTTGTAGACGGAACGCAATACACGTCACATAAAAACTGACCCTCTACGTTGTGTTAGGTCCCCATACACAGGAAGACCCCTTTCATAAATTATAAAGGCTTGTGGTACATGGAAATTCAGGTTCTATAGTCTCAATTGGACCAAATTCCTAAAAGCCGCAAAATATGCTGATTCAATTCAGAAATTTTTGAAAGTGATGTTGCTGTTTGGAGATATAGTAGTCCTTCTGTACTCTATGTCGCAAGTGAAAATTGCGTGAAAAAATTCTAGGTTACCCCTTGACCCCCTTAATTGCATTGATGAATTATACAGTCTAAGTTGGTTCCATGATAACCTAATAGCCATTTGCAAACTTTCACAGAAATGTGATAAATGGAGTGGCATTGCTTCTTTCAGAAATAGATGGAATGTTGGATGCCACCCCTTGAGATAATGTTCTCATGGTTACCGATTTGTATTCCTTCATTAGTTTGTTAAATTAAATTTAAATTAGTTTTATGGGAATACTTCAGAAACTGTTGGTTTTAGAGCCTTATAATGTAATTTTCGAGGACTCTTTAGGGCCCCCGAGTTTTGTTTCTGGCACCGAGGGGCTTCGTCTCGTAGTTGTACGCCCTAATATAATACTAATATAATAATATAATATAGGGATAGGAATATAATATACTTGCTAGACCACGCCCGCAAGTGTAAATCGCACGAAACATTTCTAGAGTATCCCTTGACCCCCCTAAATCGCATTATACGTATTGATGAATTTTACAGATTAAATTGGTTCCGTGATAACCTTCTAGAATATAACAAGAAGTTCCGTGACGAACTAAAGAGCCTACTGTTCATGCCAATGATTATTCTACAGTATATGAACCTATCTAAAATAATGACGAAATTAAGTTGGTAATATCGAAATGTATAATTAGTTCGAAATATTCCCGGTATAATGTAGCCTAATAGAGCACTACAGTTGGCAGCCCTGGTGACTGAATATATTCTTATTTCCATCTCTTAAGGTACATAATACAAAATTTGGATGAAGTCCAATGGACGTTACATGCAGTTAGACATTGGATCTATCAGCTCACGTAAAAGCATGTTGGCAACAATGTCATGAGTGTGCTGGTTAGAAATAATCGGAAATATTATCATATCTTGTTGTGCCAATTTTGGATGAAATCCATTTGTTAGTATAGCAGTTACATGTATTTAAAATTGGACCTATCAGCAAGCATAGAATCATGTTGGCAGCACTGAGTTATATTAATACTCCAAATTAATCTAGAGTGTCAGGTGCTATACGTGTGTAAAGTATAGAGCTGTTGGCTTGCATATTTTCTGATATATTGATATTAGGATAGAAAAAATATAGACAGCATTTATTAACAGTTGGCAGCCCTGATTTCCCTTAAGAATACTTATAGTCATATCTGTTATGTTACACATAGCACATACGAAATTTTGTTGAAATCCAACTGATAGTATAGAAGTTACATGTATTTAAAAATTGGTCCTATTAGCAGGCTTAGACGCATGTTGGTAGAACTGAAGTATAAAACTTACTCCAAATTAATCTAAATGTCAGGTACTATACGTGTGCATAGTTTAATGCTGTCGGCTTGCATACTTTCAGATATATTGGTATTTGGATGAAGGAAATAGAGAGAGCAATCATTAACAGTTGGCAGCCCTGGTGGCTCTTAAGAATACACTCAGTCATATATGTTTATGTACACTTATTACATACAAAATTTGATTGAAATCCAATTAATAGTGTAGAAGTTATATGCATTTAAAATGGACCTATCAGAAGGCTTAAAATTATTTTGGCAACACAGTAATGTATGGCCTCCTGGAAATTAAACTGATATAGTATTATCTACATGTGTGCCAATTTTGGAATAGCTCGCATGCATACCTTCCATGATATCCAACATGGAGCTCAAATCTCTAGTGCGTTTTTTTCAGCAGTTGGTAGCACTGACATCATTTTCAAATATGGGCTTGAGATTTTTCGGTATACATCTTTTCTCATACTAAATTTGGTTTCGATTGCTGCTGCCGTTTAGGAGTTGATAGGGGGAACACACACACACAGCCAGACAGACAGAAGGACAGACAGACAGACATTTTCCCGAATCGATCTGATAAGTCTACTTTTTCCTCATTTTTGCAAAATGTGAAAAGTAGGCTAAAAATATAATATAGGGATAGGAATATAATAGACCTGCCAGACCAAACCCGCAGGTGTAAATCGCGTGAAAAATTCTAGAGTACCCCTTGACCCCCTTAAGCGCATTATAAGTATTGATGAATTTTACAGCTTAATTTGGTTCCGTGATAACCTTCTAGCCGTTTGCAAACTTTCACACTAATGTAATTAATGGAATTGCTATAGATGGATCTCTGAGAATCTGTTGCCATGGTTGCCGGCTTGCATTCGTTCATTAATTTATTAAATGAAATTAGTTTTCTGTGAATATCTCAAAAACTGTTGGTTTTAGGGCCTTAAAATGTGGTTTCCGTGGACCCTTTAGGGCCCCCGAGTTTTGCCTTTCACATTGAGGGGCTGAAAATGAATTTTGTCACGTCCATCTACGCCTATTTTAGCATGTATTTTAAGGGAGTAGGCCCCCTTTCATGAGAGGTACGGAGGAGAGTTACATCAATGATTAGTCTCGTGCCTCTGATGGATATCTGTACCAAATTTTACGTTGATACACCCAGCCTTTCTCGAGTTATAAGGGAACAAAGTTGTCCACAGACAAACAAACAGACAGACAAAAAATATTTCGCGCGCATCCATCATAAAACAGTCTGACACGCGTAAATAACTCAAATTTCCGTTGAAATTCAGAAAAATACAGGCAAACTTTCATTTTTATATATAGAGAGATACTGCACCGCTCGGTGTTGACCGTGTTTTATTGCACAAATTTAGGTTTTACTAGCTAACCGTTGGACATACACGAAACGTGATCAGGACCCTTCGGATAGAAAATTAAATTTTAAGGCTCATGTATACCATCAAAATTTTGCTATTTCTTAGCGTTCTCTTTTTATTTGAAATGGAAATATGAAATTTTGAAATCAAACGGTGTAGTGAGGTCACAAATGTGGGTTTTACTCGCTAACCGTTGGAGATACACGAAAAGTGATAAGGAGCCCTCGGATAGAAAATTAAATTTTAAAGCTCGTATATTCCATCAAACGTTTGCTATTTCTTAGCGTTCTCTTTTTATTTAAAATGGAAATATGAAAAGAATCGCCATTTTTAAATAGTGCAAAATATCGAAATAAAAAGTAGCCTATGTAAACCTGGTAAATCAGCTACATCCATGCAAAATTTCATTTCAGTCGCACCATTTTTATTTGAAACGAGCTGAAGTACCCGTGCTTCGCTCCGCGTCATAAATAAATTGAAAAGTGGAGGTGACAGTTAAAGCAGGGGATAGGCGAGGTGCTGCGCAGAGGGAGATTAAGGATGGAACATTTTGTCCAACTACACCACTCGGCGTTGACTATGCTTTATAGCACAAATTTAGGTTTTATTCGCTAACCGTTGGAGATACTTCTCGGATAGAAAATGTAATTTTAAACCTCGTACATGCCATCAAAAGTTTGCTATTTCTTTGCGTTCTCTTTTTATTTGAAATGGAAATATGAAAGTTTTAAACCAATGGGTGTAGTGACGTCACTAAAATGGTCGCCATCTTTAAATAGTACAAAGTATTGAAATCAAAAGTAGCCTATTAGTTAACCAGGCAAATCAGCTACTTCAATGTAAAATTCATGTGAATCGGACCAGTGGTACTTGCGTGATTGAGTAATACACAGACACACACCATCTCATTTTTTGCCTCGCTTCGCTCGCGTCATAGTCGTGTCATATTGTTATTCAATGAAATGCAGGTTTAACCCCGTTAACACCCCTTTACAACCTGAATATCCAAAAATCCCTCCTTAGTAGACGTTTTCGACACACAAAGAACATATCCCCAAAATATCATTCTTCTAACTTTAATAGTTTTGGTTGGTCGATGAGAGTGAGCATCCAAAAATCCTTCCTTAGTGGACGTTTTTCTTCCAGAATTTCACCCCTCCCCATAGGCCCCTTAAATTGTATTTATGAAAAAACTGTCGAACACCTATTTATTTTAATTATTTATTTATTCATTTATTTATTTATTTTTAAGCTGATTGATTTCCTCCGAGTTTCAAACTCCTCGCCTATGTCGTTTAAGAGATACACGCTCCGTTAGGAATTTTTCAACCCCCACTTTTCATCCCTTTCACCTCATAATATACACCACATCGAAAAACCATTAGATATGTGTCAGCTTATTTTCAATGATTAGTATATATGCCAAGTATCACATCCCCAAATGAAACCACTCGTGTGATATTGTTATTCAATGAAATGCACGTTTACCCCCTTAACACCTGTTTAGAACCTGAATATCCAAAACTCTTTCCTTAGTGGACGTTATCGAGATACAACGAACTTATCCCCAAAATTTCATGTTTCTAACTTCAATAATTTTGGCTGCGCGATGATGAGTGAGTCAGTCAGTCAGGACATTTTCTTTCATTTATTTTTGAGAATTTCACCCCTCCCCATGAACCTCTTAAACTGGATTTATGAATAAAACGGTCGAACACCTATTTACTTATTTCAAGCTGATTTTCCCCCTGAGTTTGATGAGTAAGTGAGTCAATCAATTAGGACTCTTTCATTCCTCTTTTTTTCCCAGAATTTCACCCCTCCCCATGGGACCCTTAAATTGGATTCATGAAGAAACGGTTAAACACCTATTTACTTATTTTTAAGCTGCTTTCTCCGCTGAATTTTAAATTTATCGCCTATGTTGAATAAGAGATACTGTGCATGCTCCGTTAAGAACCCTTCAACCCCCAATTTTCACCCCTTTCACCTCATAATATACACCGTATCGATAAACACATAGACATATGTCTGCTTATTTTGAATGATTAGTATATATGCCATATATCACATTCCCAAATGAAACAACTCGTGAGATATTGTTATTCAATGAAATGCAATTTAACCCCCTTAAGACCCCTTCAGAACATGAACATCCGAAAATCCATCCACAGTGTACTTTTTCGACACCCAACGAACATATCCCCAAAATTTCAAGTTTCTAACTGCAATAGATTTCCTGGGGGATGATGAGTGAATATCCAAAAATCCTTCCTTAGTGGACTTCTTTCCCCAGAATTTCCCCCCTCCCCATGGGCCCCTTAAATTGGATTTATGAAAAAGTGATCGAACACTTATTTACTACTTTTTCAAGCTGATTTTTCTCCCAGAAATTCATACTTTTTGCCTCTGTCTTTTAAGAGATACTTGCTCCGGTAGGAATCCTTCAACCCCCACTTTTCACACATACACCTTATAATATACACCACATCGAAAAACCCTCAGACATATGTCTTCTTATTCTTAATGATGAGTTTATATGCCGAGTATTCCATCCCCAAGGAAACCAATCGGGAGATATTGTTATTCAATTAAATGCAAGTCTACCCCCTTAACACCCCTTTAGAATCTGAATATCCAAAAATCCTTCCTTAGTGGACGTTTTCGACATACAACGAACATAGCCCCTTAATGTCATGTTTCTAACTTCAACAATTTTGGCTTGACGATGATGAGTGGGTGAGTAAGTCAGGACATTATCTTTCATTTATTTTTCAGACTTTCACCCCTCTTATGAACCCCTTAAATTGGATTTATGAAAAAAAAACGGTCGAACACCTATTTACTTATATTTGAGCTGTTCTTCCCCCTGAGTTTGATGAGTGAGTGAGTTAGGACACTTTCTTTCCTGTTTTTTTTTTCACCAGAATTTCACCCCTCTCCAAGGGCCCCTTAAATTGGATTTATGAAAAAACGGTCGAACCCCTATTTACTTATATTTTAAACTGTTTTTCCCGCCGAATTTCCAAATACTCGCCTATGTCGTTTGAGAGATACACGCTCCGTTAAGAATCCCTCAACTTCCTATTTTCAACCCTTTTACATCATAATATACACCACATCGATATACCCTTAGACATATGTCTGATTATTTTTTATGATTAGTTTATATACTGAACATCACATCCCCAAAGAAACAACTCATGAGATATCGTTATTCAATGAAATGTGCGATTACCCCTTAACACCTCTTTAAAACCCGAATGAACAAAAACCATTTATTAGTTGACGATTTCGACATACAGCGAACATATTCCAAAAATTTCATGTTTTCAACTTTAATAGTTTTCGCTGGGCGTGATGAGCGAGTGAGTCAGACAGGACATTTTCTTTCAATTATTTTTACCAGAATTTCACCCCTCCCCATGGGCCCCTTAAATTGGATTGATGAAAAAACGCTTGAACACCTATTAATTTATTTTTAAGCTGTTTTCCCCTGAGTTTGATGAATGAGTAAGTTAGTCAGTCAGTTAGGACACTTTCTCTGCGTTTTTCCCCAGAATTTCACCCCACCCCATTGGCCCCTTAAATTAATTTATGAAAAAACGGTCGAACTCCGATTTACATATTTTTAAGCTGATTTTTTTTTCGCTGAGTTTCAAATTTTTCGCCAATGTCGTTCAATAGATTGGCCTACACGCTCCGTTAGGAATCCTTCAACCCCCAATTTTCACCCCTTTCACCTCATAATAATAATACACCACATCGAAAACCCTTAGACACATGTCTGCTTATTTTTAATGATTAGTTATTATGCCGAGTATCACATCCACAAATGAAACCACTCGTGAGATATTGTTATCCAATGAAATGCGGGTTTAACCCCCTTATGTCCCCTTTTGAACCTGAATATCCAAAAATCCACCCTTAGTGTACGGTTTTGACATACAACTAACACATCCCCAAAATGCCTGTTTCCAACTTCAATATTTTAGGCTGGGCGATGATGAGTGAGTGAGTGAGTCAGGACATTTTCTTTCATTTTTTTCTTCTTCAGAAATTCAACCCTCCCGATGAACCCCTTAAATTTGATTTATCAAAAAAAAACTGTCGAACACATTTTTAAGCAGTTTTTCCCCCGAATTTTGTAGAGTGAGTGAGTCAATCGGTTAGGACACTTTCTTTCCTGTTTTTTTCCCCAGAATTTCACCCCTCCCCATGGGCCCCTTAAATTGGATTTATGGAAAAAAAGGTCGAAAACCTATTTACTTAATTTTTAAGCTCATTTTTTCCCGCTGAGTTTCAAACTCCAAGCCTATGTCGTTAAAGAGATACACGCTCCGTTAGGAATCCTTAAACCCCCACCTTTCACCCCTTTTACCTCATAATATACACCACATCGAAAAACCCTCAGACACGTGTCTTCTTATTTTTTAATGATGAGTTTATATGCCGTGTATTACATCCCCCGAATGAAACCAATCGCGAGATATTGTTATTCACTGAAATGCAGGTTTGCCCCCTTAAGACCCCTTTAGAACCTGAATATCCGAAAATCCTCCCATAGTAGACGGTTTTGACATACAATGAACATATCCCAAAACTGTCATGTTTCTAACTTCAATAATTTTGGCTGGGCGATGATGAGAGAGTGAGTGAGTCAGGACATTTTCTTTCAATTTCCTTTTTTCAGAATGTCACCCTTGCCCATGCACCCCTTACATTTGATTTATGAAAAAAAAACTGTTGAACAGCTATTTACTTACTTTAAAGCAGTTTTTTCCCCCTGAGTGTGATGAGTGAGTCATTCAGTCAATCAGTTAGGACACTTTCTTTCCTGTTTTTTTTTGCCCCCGGAATTTCACCCCTCCCCATGGGCCCCTTAAATTGGATTTATGAAAAAACGGTCAAACACCTATTTACTTATTTTTTATGCTGATTTTTTCCGCTGAGTTTCAAACTCCTCGCCTATGTCGTTTAAGAGATACACGCTCCGTTAAGAATCATTCAACCCCCACTTTTCACCCCTTTCACCTCATAGTATACACCACATCAAAAAACCCTCAGATATGTGTCTTCTTTTTTTCAATGATGAGTTTATATGCCGACTATCACATCCCCCAATGAAACCAATCAGGAGATATTGCTATTCAATGAAATGCAGGTCTACCCCCTTAACACCCCTTTAGAACCTGAATATCCAAAATTCCTTTCTTAGTGGGCGTTTGCGTCCCGTGAGGAAGCTGCATACGAAATTTCATTACAATCCGTTCGGTGGATTCTGAGATTTCGTGATGAATGAATGAGTGAGTGAGTGAGTGAGTGGTATTTGACAAATAGGCCTTTATAGTAGATAGTGTCAAATTTTTGTTATGCTATACTCGGTTGACAGTGCCGTGTGAGTAGTTGAGTAACTAACGGGAATTCAAGTAAAGAACCTCATTTTCTATACTTGTAGTGGCGAGAGCAACTCGCTTCCAGTCGGCCGTGTCTCGACTTGAGCTATGTTGCCATGGAAACGTCCTGCCTTTCCATTCCTTCATGAGTTAATTTTATGATTTGATTTGCCTGTGCTTGAGTGCAAAAGGGCCGAAATCAGAAGAATGAGAAAGACTATCGAAAATGCATGTAGCCAGCGGTTCCTTCCGGGTCCTAAACTATGTGTATGCAAAATTTGGTTGAGATTGGTGGAACGGTGTAGATTTGTATACGGAACAGACCCACCCACATACATACAGACTTTACCTGTACTGGCGAGCACAACTCGCTTCCAGTAGGCCGTTTCTCGACTTGAGCTATGTTGCCATGGAATCGTACTGCCTTTCCATTCCTTCATGAGTTAATTTTATGATTTGTTCAGCCTGTGCTTGAGTGCAAAAGGGCCGAAATCAGAAGAATGAGAAAGACTATCGAAAATGCATGTAGCCAGCGGTTCCTTCTGGGTCCTAAACTATGTGTATGCAAAATTTGGTTGAGATTGGTGGAACGGTGTAGATTTGTTTACGGAACAGACCCACCCACCCACCCACCCACCCACATACATGCATACAGAAATACACTTTTATATATAAGATGGTAATATGAAATTTTGAAACCAAACGGTGTAGTGACGTCATAAATGTAGGTTTTACTCGCTAACCGTTGGAGATACACGAAAAATGATATGGACCTTTCGGAGAGAAAATTAAATTTTAAATCTCGTAGATGCCATCAAACGTTTGCTATTTCTTATTGTTCTCTTTTTAATTGAAATGCAAATATGAAAATAGCCGCCATATTTAAAAAGTGTAAAATATCGAAATCAAAAGTAGCCTTTGTGTAAACCTGGTGAATCAGCTACATCCATGCAAAATTTCATTTCAATCGGACCGGTGGTTCATGCGTGATTGAGTAACAGACAGACAGGACGACAAACACCATCTCATTTTTAGCCTACTTTCAATTTTTGCAAAAAATGAAAGTAGACTTATGAGATCAACACAGGGCGAAAAAAGTGTGTCTGTCTGTGTGTGTGTATGTGTGTGTGTGAGTCTGTGTGTGTGTGTGTGTGTGTTAGTGTGTGTGTGAGTCTGTGTGTGTCTGTGTGTGTGTGTCTGTGTGTGTTTGAGTGTGTGTACTCTGAATGTATGTCCCCCCTATGAATTCGAACACGGTGAATGCGAATTGAACGAAATTTGGTACAAAGGTAGCACTAGCAAAGGACACCTCAGTGTCATGCTTTATATCGCCGACATCTTGACGGAAACGTAATGGCGGCCACACAAATGTTCAAAGCTTAAATCAAATTACGACTAACCTAATCATCCGATCTCTACCAAATTTTGCAACAACATACCTTTATGGGGGGAGCATCCTTTGACCAAACTAATAGGTCATCAGCGTAATAGTTTGCGGATGGCGAACATCTTTGTGTGAAAATCGATTCCCCCTATTAATTCGAACACGGTGCAACCGAATGGAACGAAATTTGGTACAGAGATAGCACTAGCAAAGGGCATCTAAGTGTCATGATTAATATTGCCGCCATATTGACAGAAACGTAATGGCGGCCACACAAATGTTCAAAGCTTAAGTTAAATTACGACTAACATAACCATCCGATCTCTACCAAATTTTGCAACAACATACCCTTATAGAGGAAGCATCCTTTGAACAAATGAATAGGTCATTAGCCTAATAGTTTGCGGATGGCGGCCGTCATTGTGTGAAAATCAATTCCCCCTATTAATTCAAACACGGTGAAAGCGAATAGAACGAAATTTGGTACAGAGGTAGCACTAGGAAAGGGCATCTCAGTGTCATGTTTTATATCGCCGCCATGTTGACAGAAACGTAATGGCGGCCACACAAATGTTCAAAGCTTAAGTTAAATTACGACTAACATAACCATTCGATCTCTACCAAACTTGCAACAAAATACCTTTATGGAGGGAGCATCCTTTGACCAATTTAATAGGTTATTAGCCTAATAGTTTGCGGATGGCGGCCATCATTATGTCAAAATTGATTCCCCCTATTAATTCGAACACGGTGGAACCGAATGGAACGAAATTTGGTACAGAGGTAGCACTAGCAAAGGGCACCTCAGTGTCATGTTTTATATCGCCGCCATCTTGACTGAAACTTAATGGCGGCCACACGAATGTTCAAAGCTTAAATCAAATTACGAAAGGCGAGGTATGACTGAAATATTTGATATTTTGTTGAAAAAAGTCATTTTTATTTTTATTAAAAATAAAATATTACAATGTGTGCTCTATCAGAAAATGGTATATTTTTTTCTATGCGCCATTTATTTAACCCGTGGTAGCCATTTTTAAAAGGTGCTGCATGGGTATTTAATGCTCTGGTGCACGCCCACTCGCTTGAAGTACTGCAGAATATTTGTTTTAGGCCTAGATTTTACTTCGTAGTTCTTTTCAAATACTCCGCTAAGAATCGAGTGTTGGAAGCGGTGTGGATCGTGATGCTCCTTTGTCTGCTTGTGTTCAAAGCAGAGACTAAGTTCCACAGCGATTTAGAAATTATTCTCTAAGAATCTTGTAACTTGTAAAATTATTTCAAGGGTTGTGTTAAATGACTACCTTATTTTTGGCCAGGAATTCTAAGTGTATGATGTTTTTATATGTGAAATATTAGATTTAAATGCGTTGAGTAGTACAACATGGTTGTTTAGTGTTTGTAAACAGTGTAACGTGTTGGTGTACAAATCCAATGTGTGAAAAATTGTTTGTGCGCGTTCGAAATTGTGTTGATTTGTGATTTTTGTTTCTTTATTCATCATGGGGCGACTATCTACTCCCAGAAGTAGTTATAGAAAGCCAAAGAAACGCCCTTCGAAGAAAAGTATTGCAGGTAAATTGTCCTATGAAAAATCTCAAAACTTAGGCCTAAATGTAGGCCAGGCTGAAAACACAAATGAGAAACTACAGTGTAATTTAGATACAAAATGTATTTCTAGTGCAGCATCTGTCAGTGGTTTGAGCTCTGTAGCAAAACAAAATTATGATATTTCTAGCAGTGAGAGAAAATTAAATTCATGTTCAGAATGCTCAACACAGTAAGATGGGCCCCCAATTATAAATGATGGTCCTGTGATTTATACCTTAGTTCACACAAGTGTATGGGATAATCTCATGAAAGATTTACTATGTAGTGAATGTCAGACAAAGTCTGTGGTAGTTGAATTTAGAGAAAGTCATGGTTTCTGCATCAAAATAGTAGTTAAGTGTAGGCACAGTTCTAACTATGGGGTTGGCTTTGCTATTGACATCCAAACAGGCATTGTATTAGATTATGAGGTACTGTCAAAATGCTGTGTTGATTGTAAAAGGACTGAGAAGGAACTGGGTAAAAATAGTGTAGAGTTTGACATTTGGTTCAATGGCCATAAGGCTTCAGGGGAATGCCAGAGAAATTACAATGGCTCTTCCAATGCCATGGAGAAAGACATTGGGGAAATTATTTGGAAAAGATCTATTGCTGACCGAGGGATGAGGTACACTACGATGTTGTCTGATGGTGATGCCAAAACCCATGCCCATTTGAATGCTCTTCAAGTGTATGGTCCTCAGAAAGTCATCGAAAAAGAGGAGTGCATCAATCATGTGGCTAAACGACTTGGTACTGCACTTCGGAACATTGTTAAGGAGTGGAAGGTTAAAGGTGTCACTCTGGGTGGTCGTAAAGAAGGCAGTTTAAAAGAGACCACCATTACAAAGCTTACAAACTACTACAGGCATGCCATTGCTAGTAATATTCCTGATGTTATTGAAATGAAGAGGGCAGTTTATGCCACTCTTAGACACTGCATGTCCACAGACACTAAGCCCCAACATGACACATGTCCAAAATCTTTAACAACATGGTGTTTTTATAATCGACAAATTGCGGAAGGGAAACCAGTGGATAGCCATAGTAAAATGAGTTGTAAATTAAGTCCTACAGTAGTTTTAAAAATCATGCCAGCATACCACAGGCTTGCATCAGATCAGCTGTTACAACGTTGCACCCAAGGGAGAACACAAAATGCGAATGAATGTCTTCATAGAGTTGTTTGGACGAAATGCCCCAAGGAAGTCTTTGTATCGAGGAAAAAACTTGAACTTGCTGTTCTTAAGGCAGTCAGTGAGTTCAACATGGGTTGTCTCAAAACACTGGAAATTGTTCATTCTGTCCGAGGGGAAACTATATCTGCTTGTGCGCTCTTTGGCAGCAAAAGTCAGGATATGCGGCGTGTCACCTTGAGTAAAAAAAGGAGATCAAATCACCAAAAACAATCCAGGAAACTACAAAAGTGGATGAAAATATCAGAAGAAGACAGAAAAAAGACATCTGAGGGGGATACATATGGAGCAGGGCAGTTCTAGGGTAAGACCATGGTACTAAAACTTTAAATGCAATTTTCTCAGTTACAAATTTCAACACATTTTGCTGTATACAAAATGCTCCTTGCGACAGAGTTTAAATCAGAATTAGCTGAAAAGTTACTTGCATGCTCCAGCTTAGGTAGGGATATGAATTTGCTCTCAGTTTTTATGTCAAATGTATATTAGTATTTTTTTTGGCTTGTTAAATTTGAATGTTGCAGCATTAATTTAAAAAAAATAAAAATACTAATTTAAAAAAATTCTAGACAGTTCAATATTCATCAGATTTTAAAGTTGAGGGCAAATACTGTTAATATACTAGTAAGGTACATTCTTACCAAATTTCAGTTCAGCAGCCTGAAAATTGCATCGCAAGGAGCATTTTTCAAGCGACTAATTATTATGTACTAAAAACAAGGATATTTTGAGAACCAGTAGGCATAAATGTATTAAACTTGGTACATGATATACTGATATCTATCTACATGTGCATTTAAAATTTGGTACTGATATCATGAAAACTGTAGAAGTTTCAAATTTCAGTCATACCTCCCCTTTAACCTAATCATCCGATCTCTACCAAATTTCGCAACTACATACCTTTATGGAGGGAGCATCCTTTGACCGATCTAATAGTTCATTCGCCTAATAGTTTGCGGATGGCGGCCATCTTTGTGTCATAATCGATTCCCCCTATTAATTCAAACACCGTGAAACCGAATGGAACGAAATTTGGTACAGAGATAGCACTATCAAAGGGCATCTCAGTGTCATGATTAATATCGCTGCCATATTGACAGAAACGTAATGGCGGCCACACAAATGTTTAAAGCTTAAATCAAATTACGACTAACATAACCATCCGATCTCTACCAAACATTGCAACAACATACCTTTATGGAGGGAGCATCCTTTGACCAATCTAATAGGTCATTAGCCTAATAGTTTGCGGATGGCAGCCATCTTTATGTCAAAATTGATTCCCCCTATTAATTCGAACACGGTGGAACCGAATGAACGAAATTTGGTTCAGAGGTAGCACTAGCAACGGGCACCTCAGTGTCATGTCTTATATCACCGCTATCTTGACGGAAACGTAATCGCGGCCACCCAAATATTAAAAGCTAAAATGTAATTACGACCAACCTAATAATCTAGTCTCTGCCAAATTTTGCAACACCATATCTTTATGTGGGAAACATATTCTGACCAAACTGCAGGAACATCAGCCCAATAGTTTGCAGATGGTGGCTAAGTATGTGTGCAGATCGATTCCCCCTATCAATTCAAACACGGTGAAACCGAATTGAACGAAATTTGGTACAGAGGTAGCACTAGCAAAGGGAACCTCATATTCATGTTTAATATCCCTATAGCACGTTGTATTTCAACAAGCTACTACAACCAACATTCAATCATACTCCTTGAAAAGGACAAAGAGTTATGACAATACCCATGCATTTAGGAGAAAGTAGGCTATATGTTCTTTACTGAACATCTTGTTATATATTAGTACTAGCAGTAGTACCCGGCTTCGCCTGGTGGAATGATGATAATATATCAGTCTCCTTAACACTCAACATCATAAATTATATTTATTTATGTATTCATTTCTTACAATATCAAACCCAGTGACAATGTGTATACTTAAGTCACTATGGGAAGGCTCTGTAAAATAATGATCATTCTCGTGATATTTGTCTTCAGTCCGAGCCGAGATATGTCGTTAGCGGTCCCAGAATTCGTGACATCTCAGTCGTAGAAGACTATATGTGGTGGTGATTAGAAATGTAATGGACTTAAAATCTATGTCATTTGCCCCCAATGACGTTGAGGGCGTAACATCTAGGTAATTTGCCCTACTGATCAGGATGATATTGAAAATTACTACATAACTGGCATGAAACTTAGAAAATAATAGAAAAAGTTATTTTTAGGACTCACATTTCGGGAAAGACTTGATTATTTTTTGCCAAAGAGCTCCCACTTTGATCGCTATCTGGTTAAAAGTTTCGTCTTGTTAAGGTTTAAACTGTACGATAAATGTCTGAAGCAATTCCTCCAAGTGAAGCTTCCAGATTTCTCAGTCGATATATCGTTTACGTTCCTGAGCATCCAGTTGTCTTTTCTTCTGACGCAAAACATCTTCTACATCGTGATGATGAACATAGAAGCGACTACTGGCACATATAACTTATCAACGAATGGGAAAAATTGATACTTTAAAGGAATGAAAGGAATAAAATAGAAAAGAGATGTACGGTATACCATAACACTCGCTGTGAATTTTCTACGTGACCGGCTTACATGTTTCGGTACAGGTTCTCAAGAAGAGGAACCAGATCATTGGCATAAATGAATACAGTAACAGTAGATTAAATAGTATCCTAGACAGATGACTCGCAAAGTAACACGGCCTAATATACGATGTAATGATTGAACTTCAGAGAAATGTTTCATCTCACTTCGCAGTTGTTATTTAATAAATACTGACATGTTTGTAGCTAACATTGAAATTAATGGAGTGCGTTAGGATAAACGATATTCCTTGTTTTTCCCTCTGGTGTATAAATAAATAAATGTTTAGGTGTGCCCACTCTTGAGCAAGCTACGTATAACTGATCATGAGAGGGGATCACGCAGGGAATTGCATTAGCTTGAAATCAAAAGACATATCAGTAGGGATCAAAGGAATTCGGGGAATGAAGATATCTTCTCCTTTGGCATAGCCTGTCAATACGACTACTACTGAACGGGTATATCAAACTTACAAACTAATGGAAATACACATTTTAAAAATCGCAGGCGATGAAGACTGTGGTGTTACTTAGTAGTATAATGGACGTAACATCTAGGTCATTTGCCCTTTTGATGAGGATGGTAATGAAAACTACTGTTGAATTGACACGAGAAACTTGCAAACTACCGTGGTAGAAAGAAATATTTCAAAATTCACAGGCGATGAAGAGTTATTGTGTGTGGTGATTAGTGGTATAATGGGCGTAACATCTAGGTCATTTGCCCTTATGATAATAATAAGGTAATGAAAAATGACTACTAAACGAACATGGTGTAATTTTAAATCTGATATAGGTAATTCAGATATCTACCTTCGATGTCTTCCAATGTCTGAACGTTATTTTCTGGCTTAGGCCTATACTGGATGCGTGTAGTGAAAGAGCTTATCGAGTACTGCTCGGGTCCAAGCTGCACTAACCTGAGAATATCGCAGATGATGACGACATATTATGGTGACAGACGTTCGGGTGGGGGTTCCCGGTCCTATTCACATTGACCGGTGAATCACTCATTCTTTCGTAACACTACAGGGGTTTGAGCAAAGACGCAATATGAACATCAGCATAGTCAGCAATACCAGGTAACACGGCGGGGTCTGGACATTTCTCTCATGTCACCTCGCGATGAACCAGCAAGCTATTCTCACACCTGCCCCCCCCCCCCCTCCCCCTCCGCCCACCAATGTCTCACGACTTGTGGGACGTGGGTTTGCGACCACGGGACCCCAGCTGAGTCCGGCATTGCTTCTACTTACTGGTGCCGGGCTCCTTTCAGTTCTCATTCCTGTCAGCCTCCCTTGGTCAAACTCTTGTTCTCTTCCGACCCCATTGGTATCAGGGTATCCGAGGCCTAGCAACTCTTTCACTTTCCCGCCTTAATTAGCCCTTGTCTAATCATTCCTGATAGCCTCATTCTTCGAGGTGTCAGCCTTCTTTTTCTTTTCTTAATATCTCATGTCTTCTGCTCAAGACTCTCAAGGAGGCAGGGTGTGTGTAGCCCCACCACTTCGGGTGCACCCTGGATAGTGCTACATCCTCAAGGGCTCATGGCTGGTGAGTTCGGGAGCTGGCAACCCTGAGGGTTTCCTGAGCGGGTCCGGTTTTACCCCTTTTTCCATTGCCTTTGGGACGGACCATGTCCTCTTTCCGGGAATGGAGTGGTCTGTCCGCAATTTCAAGCAGACAGTGTTACTCGCAGGGTACCAAAGGGTAAGTATACACATTTTGGTTTTGATCGGTAAAACGGTGTAGATTTGTGTCAAAGGGCCAAAATGCAGGTAAAGGGGTGATCTGTCCGCAATTTCAAGTGGACAGGGTTACCCGCAGGGTTCGAAAGGGTAAGTATAAAAATTTTGGTCCAGATCGGTGAAACGATATAGATTTTTGGCAAAAGGCCTAAATGCAGGAAATGGGGTGGTCTGTACGAAATTTTAGGTGGACAGTGATATTCACAGGGTTACAAAGGGTAAGTATACACATTTTGGTTCAGATCGGTGAAACGGTGTAGATTTGAGCTAAGGGGCCTAAATGCAGGGAATGGAGTGGTCTGTCCGCAATTTCAAGCAAACAGTGTTACTCGCAGGGTGCCAAAGGGTAAGTATACAGATTTTGGTTCTGATCGGTGAAACGGTGTAGATTTGTGCCAAAGGGCCTAAATGCAGGGAATGGAGTGGTCTGTTCGAAATTTCAAGCAGACAGTGTTACTCGCAGGGTTCCAGATGGTAAATAACAACTTTTGGTTGAGATCTGTGAAACGGTGTAGATTTGGGCCAAAGGGCCTAAATGCAGGGAATGGAGTGGTCTGGCCGCAATTTCAAGCAGACAGTGTTACTCGCAGGGTACCAAAGGGTAAGTATACACATTTTGGTTCTGATCTGTGAAACGGTGTAGATTTGGGCCAAAGGGCCTAAATCCAGAGAATGGGGTGGTCTGTCCGAAATTTCAAGTGAACAGGGTTACCCGCAGGGTTGCAAAGGGTAGGTATACAAATTTTGGTTCGGATCGGTGAAACGGTGTAGAAGTTTGCCAAAGGGCCTAAATGCAGGAAATGGGGTGGTCTGTCCGAAATTTTAAGTGGACAGTGCTATTCACAGGGTTACATAGGGTAAGTATACAAATTTTGGTTGAGATCGGTGAAATGATGTAGATTTGGGACAAAGGGCCTAAATGCAGGGAATGGGGTGGTCTTTCGGAAATTTCAAGTGGACAGGGTTACCCGCAGGGTTGCAAAGGGTAGGTATACAAATTTTGGTTCGGATCGGTGAAACGGTGTAGAAGTTTGCCAAAGGGCCTAAATGCAGGAAATGAGGTGGTCTGTCCGAAATTTTAAGTGGACAGTGTTATTCACAGGGTTACATAGGGTAAGTATACAAATTTTGGTTGAGATCGGTGAAACGGTGTAGATTTGGGACAAAGGGCCTAAATGCAGGGAATGGGGTGGTCTGTCGGAAATTTCAAGTGGACAGGGTTACCCGCAGGGTTCCGAAAGGTATGTATACAAATTTTGGTTCAGATCGGTGAAACGGTGTGGATTTGTATACATAACAGACAGACAGACAAACAAACATTGAGCTTTATATATATAGATAGATGATATGTTATCTTCCAGCACCTACATTTTATTAAAGCCAGTCAACTTGTACACTTATTTTATACGGTATGTGCCAGTTATCAAATATGTCACAATATTAACTAATTTGGCAGGATTATTTTGGAATCAATATGCAACTGAGAGCGTAGAATCAGTCTTAAAGTAGGCTACATCCTACTAATTACTAAGACTAATAATTTATTGATTTTCGGTATTAACTTTTTAAATCATTTTCTCGAAGATGTTTGCATAGAATACAGTCTTCTATCACCAATCAAAAGGACTTCATGTATTTGAATCACACCATGTATGATGCCGGTGGAATTGATCGCGCAGCCGCCATGTTAGATTGGAGAAACGTATTAAAATTAGAAAGGTGCTCTCGATTTTGGACGAGGTAATAGTATGCTCTCAGAGTTTCATTAAAATCGGCCGGCCTGTTTTGAGTTTACTGGGGACACCCACACATTCACACACTCCGACGGAATAATCCTATATTTTATAGGAAGAAAAGAGTCTGAAATTGGAGTCAGGAAAGGTTAAAGCAATTTCGACGCAATAGGTTCAAATCGTTCAAATCTCACAGATATAACATAGTACTACGATTAAAAAGCTGTGGATTCCAGAGCGTTGGACTCTCAGAAGGGAAATTGATGAAGTTTGGCCTCAGTGGTAAGTGATTTCTTGTTGTAAATATTCCAAGTGATGGTGTAGGCTGTGCGTAATTTTTCTGCACGTGTTTTGTTAGCCATTCTTTCGTTACCAGTGTTCCCGATAATTTCACCTAAGTACTGATGTGCTTAACTTGTGTGATGTCGCCAAACTTTGATATAAGTGATGTGCTAAAGGAATGAATATACTGTGTAGACTCGTAAGACATCTGGAGGCCGTTTCTGATGGATATCTCATTAAGCTTCTCGTTGGCATGTATGGCTTCTCCTGGAGTCCGTGTCTTTATTGCAAGGTCGTCAACAAAGGCGAAGCACTTTATGTTGATTCGTTAATCTTTTGTTCCCATACTTATTCAAGGTGTTTCGCACTACCATGTTCTGATTATCGTATCTGGCACCGGGCTGAATAAGAGTGGGGACAGCCCATCGCCACCCTGTCTTACGCATGTACTAATGTGAAAAGCTTCGGATATTTCATCCTTAAATTTAACTTTAGAAGTTGTATCTGTCATTGTCTTTTGGACTAATGTAGTTGTTTTGTTGTCCAAACCACATTCACGAAGTATATTAAACAGGGTGGCGTGGTCGATCGAGTCGTATGCTTTCTTAAAAATACCAAGGTGACAACTGTGCGATTTGACTGGAGATGTTGTAGTACCATCTTAAGGTTCCATATCGTTTCTGCACACGATTGACACGGTCAAAATCCCATCTGATATATACCGATAATGTGTTCTGTCTGTTGCTCCAATCTGGTGAGGATGGCATGCGTGAGTACCTTGTAGGCGATTGGCAGGAGTGAAATGTCTCGGTAATTATTCGGATCTGTCTTGTCGTCCTTTTTGTGTAGTGGGTGAATTAACGCAGTTTTCCAATCGCCTCGTATGATGCAGCTCTCCTATATATTTGCAATGATGTTTCGTAGTTTGCCAATCAAGAGATCACCCGATATCTCGAGGATTTCAGCGATTACACCATCTTCTCCTGGCACCTTGTTTTTTCTTTTTATTTTGAGATGAAATATGTTTTGTATCTCATCATATGTTGGTGGTACTGAGTCCTGGTTTGGGGCAGTTATGTGGAATAGGATATTCTCTGCAGGTGGTTAACAGTTGTGAAGATCCTCGAAGAACAGTTCCAGGATATCACAATTGAAGAGATTATTTCCAAAGTGACGTAAATCCATGAAATGCAAGATTTCAGAAATCGCGTTTTTGTTTCTTCGTATAATTAAATTCAGATATGATTATGAATATAATGTAATTTCATTCATTACTTTTATGCACATCATGACACTGTGTTTTAATAATCTCCTGTCAACGGAAATGGTGCTAATCATCTCCTGTAAGTTGGAGTTAGGACGTGTGGGAAATAAATATTATATTGACATACGCTTTGAGTGATATTTATGAACATTTAAAAGGTTTAAACACAACAAGCACAAACTGATGCTCCACATATTCTTCAATGTTAGTCGTGGCCTTGATTTATCACGTGATATCACGTGATGTCCAGAGAGCCATAGGATTCGTCATCATGGATATAAGATACATTGGAAATAAATACACGTTTGAGTTACGTCACTTTTCTAATAAACGTAGTAGATAGATCTCTGTTAATATGGGATATAGTACGTATTGCGACTTAAAACATTTGCTATACTTTGACAGGGTTTATAAGCTTGCTTATGGAAGAAAAACCGTAAATTTAGGATGTATTTATTTATTTATTTATTTATTTATTTATTTATTTATTTATGTCTTTTGCAGTGGCGAAGTTAGGGCTCGTCGCCCTCTCTTACACTTAACCACATAGTTATAATAAAATACACAAATACTACCATTGAATAAGATACGTAAACTAGAAATTATGATAGAATAATACAGGGCATAAAAAATAAAGGTAGCAATGCACATCAAACAAAGAAACATATAAAACAGTTACGTGAAACAATAATAATAATAATAATAATAATATTAAAAATAGTAATAATAATAATAATACTAATACTACTACTACTACTAATAATAATAATAATAATAAGAAGAAGTGATAGTGTTAGATCTAATAAATAACTGGGTAGGCTATTTTAATTTTGAATCGACAATGTTATTTATATACCATAATGGCTCAATCATGCTGTCTATCATCCATCACCAGTCACACGAAACAGTCAGCGGTGTTCAAAAGGAAATCTCTGCAAGCAGTCTTAAATTTTGTATAGGTCTTGCATTTCCTTACGTCAGCTGGGAGTGTATTCCAAAGTCGCGACCCAGTCACAAAGAAGGATTTATTGTACTTGGAAGAGTGGTTAACGGGAATAGCGAGGGAAGAGTATTAATATTATGAAATTTCGAAGAAATATACAGTGGGAGATTTTCGTCTAGGGTTCGTTATACCGACGTCAAAATATTAAAATTTCGACACCCTTCACGTTTCAGCCAAGAAAGAGCTTATTAGCTAGGGGTTACGTGAGAATCATAATTCAAGTTGAAAGCAAACCCAAGACTAGAGTTCAATGCTCGTTGCAGTTTTTTAGTTTGTTCGCTAGTTGTATCAACAAGGACCCCGTCGCTATAGTCAAGTATTGGTAGTATCAGAGTCTCAATAAATTTTATCCTCACGTATTGTGGTAAAATGTCCTTATGCCGTTTGAGTGGGTGTAGCGTCGCGTACATCTTCCTGCAAGTATTACTTACATGTGCAGACCAGTCAAGAGTTTCAGTCAGAGTCATACTGAGGTTCGTCACTGTTTTACTAAGCGGGATTACGGTTGCATTTTAAGTCACAGGAGGGATAGTGTAGTTTTTATACATGGAATTCAATAATACCTTCGAGCCGATTATAATAACTTGAGTCTTTTTGGGGTTGAGAAGGAGAGCGTTATCGCTAGCATACACGCTGAGCTGTTGCAGGTCGGTGTTTACATCTCGTATCGCGTCGCTATATTTTTGATACCAACGTGACAGTAAATTTCGAGGTCATCCGCATAAAGATGATATCTATTATATTTTATTACTGAGGAGATGTGATTTATATAAAGGATAAACAAAAGAGGACCAAGAACGGAACCCTGAGAGGTTCCTGCCTTCCTGAGTCGCCACTGTGAAGCAGTATCTTGTGTTATTACACGTTGCATGCGATCTGTAAGATATGCGGTGAAAAATTTTAAAGCCTCATTACCGAAAAAGCTTGCAAGTTTCATCAACAATGTATGGATATGTATCGTGTCAAAAGCCCTACTGAAGTCAAGGAGTGTGAGTATTGTCACTGGTCTTTCGTCCATTGCTTGTCTGATATCCTGAGTCACTTTCAGTAAGGCAGTTGCTGTGCTATGGCCCTTCTTAAAGCCAGATTGAAGTGGATCCAGAAGAGAGTGAGCGTGCAGGTATTCCAGTATTTGAGTATGTACTGTACCCGATACCTAATTGAGGCTATCGGCTACGCCAGTTGGCATCGAGTCGTAGTTGAGAATTATGGGAAAAGTAGAAGAGATAGCGCTCAGGTCGAGTCGAGAAGAATGTTAGGAGATGACGTAGGAGGCCAAGGATGAAGGTGGCACTACCAGTAAAGCAGATGGAATTATGGGAGGAATATTGAAGTATTATCAAGATCTATGTGGAACATAATATTATATCATCTCAGAAGAGAAGAAATATCAAGCAATCTTTATGGTGATAACTTGAAGAAAGGCAGATAACTCCTTAAGTTATTGTATAACTTAATTGCCGAGATGATGGTGGTCGAGATTATACTTGTGACGTATGACCGCAGAAGGTAGGGGAACGTCACGTGACAGCGCCGAGTAGGAGCTCATCAACGCAGTCTGAAGAGAGCAGTATTAGTTCAGCCAGCAGAGCCAAGTACAACACATGGTACGCGGAGAACAGCAGTGGTAGTCCAGTCAGTCGAGCTGTGTACAGCACTTGGTGCGCGGAGAAAACGACAGTATTAGTTCAGCAAGCGGGGCTGAGAGCAGCATACGCTGGGAAAACGAAAGTAGGTCAGCCAGTCAAGACAAGAGAAGCACGGTAGACAGCGTGAGGAGTGGTTAGCGAGGCAAGCTATACAGGCCGTGAAAGCGAATGAAAGCCGGTATTCGGACAGGAGTATTTCCAACATCGTGGTTACGGTTATGCGAACAGCAATGCTTTTCAAATGTTACAGTTTGTTAAAGGGGTAAGCAGTATTATAACAGAATTGAGAACTTTATTTCAAGCCGCATTCGTAATACAGGACAGCACAGCGAAGCGATATGACGAGGCCAGTTTTAAGCGTCGATCATTCTAGAACAGTGAGATAGAGCAGAGCATGCTGGATCCGACATTTTTATAAGCAGGCAACGTGCAAGCAGCTGAACTTTATTTCGACATTTTGTTACAACTTTATAGGTTTGGACTTGTATCCAACAGTCGAATTGTGCAGGCAGATAGTAATTATATACTGCTATTGTGAACTTTCAAATGGACTTAGGTATATTCCAATGATATTACAGCTTATCAGATAAAGCATTTCATACCGGAATATTTAAAGCGACCATGGGGTCAAGCCAACATTAATGCTTTTAGGCAAATGAATAGTTACGAGTATATGCACTTAAGGAACAATGGCACGTGCATCATTATAGTGGTTTTTCACGAACTATTATGAAATATCAATTACGAACACAGCTACAGGGTGTTTCAGAAATTTATACACTTTTATAAGCAATGTATTTTCTGCAAGTGAAATTTCAGCCGCTGGGAAGATTAACTTTTATCGTATGCAAACCGAACATTCTATGGGACAGTGGCGTGACATAGTCGAAGAGTAGGGGGTACCCTACATTTATGAACTTTTACGGAAGAATTTGGACAGTATCCGTGATGGATAATATGCAGTTCATTATGTCGGAGTAGGCGAATACGGAGACGTGATGGCACCACAGAGCGATGGATTCGGCTCCTGAAGAAGAGGATGTCCAACAGCTGATTCACTTGGAATATGAAGGCAATCGTTATTTAAGTGGGTGATACGATGTTTCCGTCGATCTTTCGAGAAATTTGTTGCACACACGAGGATAATCGACGATCTTTGAAATATATTAACAGCTGATATAAGAAGGTATTGTAAGAGTTATGACTTTCCTGATATGATTTTTCATGAACACTGGGCATACTTGTATATATTTCTAGTAGGAGTTCTACGATTATTTTGACATGGCTTGGACATTATTTGCTCAATTTTGCTAGAATATGGCGTTACCATATGATATGACAGACACCATTATACGAAGTTCTCACCATTGGTTGGCTTTATTAAGCAGATGTTTGATCTTTTTGACATTTGTCAGTAAGGATAGTTTTCTTGGATAGTTATTTTTTGTGGCGAGTATTTCGAACTCGTGATCTGCAATTGGATTATTTAAATTACTTCGTCAGTTCATTGCATACTAGCGAGTGTGTATTATTCATCAGTAGGGATTTTTTCTATTTGATTGTTTGGAGATATTAAGATTTTATTCACTCAAGTGAATGAATATCGGTTTTATGTGACAACTAGAGACTTGTTGATTCCAATCTGGTACATTCACTCATTAGTCAACGAGATGGGGTCTTTCGTTTTATACGATTGCGTGGTGGTACACACCTGACCCATCGTCCAGGGCATTATCATGATAGTCAACGGGGCAGGGCCTTTCGCTTTAGGCGATTGCGTGGTGGTACACACCTGACCTGCCATTGAGGAACTCATTTTTATCATCCGAGTGTACTTGAGATTGTAAGAGGATTAAACAAGAAACTACTAGTCACATATCAGTCGAATTTTGTTAAATAAAATTAAAAATAAATGTCAGCAGGGTTACATTTTGTAATTCTTGTTTGCCAATCCAATATTTTGTTGCTATACTCTTTTGAGAGTGCATTCATTTAACAGCTGATACTTTTGATACTTTTTTGTGATTGAGTTTGATACCTTTGAGAAGGATTTCAAGTAATTGGATCTTGTAAGATGAATCATTAATGGTCAGATTTATTTTGAGGCAGATCAGTATTACATATTTTGATGTGAGAGATTATAACACATTGGGTTTTTTCTGTGAAGTGAATTTTGAGAATTTTAAGAGAATTTATGCTCTATTTGAAAGCAAATCTTGAATTGGATTTCGATTACTATGGTAATATTTTTCCTAATTGTTTAAGGAGTTGTCTAGATGTGATCAGATTAATTACAGTTCTTGCAGATTGTGTGCGTTAATAATTTGAAGCCAGTTATATATTTTTGTAGATCATGCAACGTGATTAAGTGAAGTTTATGATAGGAATTTTCTTGAAGTTGCCAAGTGGAAGTTGCAATATTGCTAATGTATTTTGAGGCAGACATGAGGTTGTCGAACCCAGTCTAGCATAATTTTTGAGATTCATGCTGTGCGCTGAATATTTATGGTATTACGTGGAATAATTATGGTATTCAAATATGGTATTTGAAAAAGTGAGAGTATATGATGAAGTTTTGGATAGTGAGATCCAACGTGATTTTGTGAAGGCAATAATATTTTTTGGCATCATAATTAAATACGAGATATAACTTGGAAGTGAAAAAACTTTAAGTCAACGTTCTATAACCCATATTAAACAATTTGTTAGGAAATTAAACAAATAAATAATGTTGATAATACAAGATTTTTTGATAATAATTAATGAAATAATAATCTGAAATTTAAGCATATTAATGATCTGACCTAATAAAATAAAAATCTGAATGACTCGATGAAATAATAAAAATCTAAATAACCAGATGAATAAAATTTAAATAAATTGATAAATTAAATTTTGGAATAAATCAATGAATTAAATAAATGGATGAATTAAAGATTGAATAAATTAGCTGATTTAAATAAATTAATAGATGATTAAATAGTTGATGAATAACTGAATTAGAAGGTGATAATTAATTAAAGAAACTGATGATTAATACATTTAAATGGATTTAAATAAATTTATATGAGAGGTATGATTTAAATGATTTGAAGAATTGCAACTTGAATTAATGAATTAAACAATTTATATGGATGATTTAAGATGATTTAATCTGAATGAGATGATGAAATGAGAGTGTGTGAATAATTAGAGAGTATAATGAAGTGATGATTATAATATTCATTTAAATGATTTGATGGTAATGAATTAACTATTCTGACATGAATATAATGAATTTTGAGATGAGAACTAAGGTGAGAAATATTTAATTTTGATGATGAAGATTATAACCAATGAGTAGTGGATTTTCTGTGATTCACAAACAAGCAATTATTAATGACAGTGTAAATATAGTGTAAATTAATTATTCGATTTATAGGAGCATTTACTAAGATTTTTCAGCATTTGAATAATGCCATTCAAGCCATAAAATTATTTGATATTTAAATATGTGAT
This sequence comes from Meconema thalassinum, assembly GCA_946902985.2. Classification (NCBI taxonomy): domain Eukaryota; kingdom Metazoa; phylum Arthropoda; class Insecta; order Orthoptera; family Tettigoniidae; genus Meconema; species Meconema thalassinum. Next base: position 62,634,065 of record OX336390.1, on the reverse strand, counting down.
TAGAATATATGTGTTTAGACAGATTCATTATTTTTACATCCACATTCATGATGTTAACTTAAAGAGAAGTTAGGTCTCAGGTATCACGAATGTCAGTGACGCATAGACATAGTGCTACGGTGAACCTGAGAACCCAAGTGAACTTTAGATTTTTTTTCATATTTTATGTGGACAAATTGCACTTTGAATAGAATAAGGATGGTTCGATTTTCTGGACAATGACAATTTAACGTTGGCATTCGACCATACTCTTAGGTAGGATATGTGTTTAATATGTCTGTCTGACTATCAAAGTTGAATAAATTTGTTTTTATCTTAATTGTGATGTGATGATGATGTGATTTTCCTAATTCTTTCCTTGTCTTAATTAAGGCTTAACCAGGAAGGATGTGGTTTGCTAGGGATTCAGTTGGTGGCACCCATTTCTATTTGTATTTTTTTGTATTAAATTTAAGCCCGTAACGACCCTGGAGATACTTTATCTCGTGTTACCCTCTGCTCTTGTGATATTTCAACTGAATTTCCTACACATTCCTTTTTTGACTTCATGTTCATTTAACTCCGCTCTGTCCTGGAAATCCAGGAATGCGATGTAATAGCAGATGGGTCATCGCATCCCCAGGACGAACGGGTGCAGAGAGAGAGGGAGAATTGGCTTTACCCATCCGTGGGGCTTCGATTTTGTTTATTCTATGAAAACACATCAGATTTAGATTACGAAGAGATTGATCTCAATTTCATTTAATGGTGTTATACAATTTATTAAACTTGGTCAGACAATATACTTGTATGCCCATTCCAGTGATCATGTTAATCATATCAGTGTTATATCATGTTTAGTTTTAAGTCATTTTTCTTATACCCAAGTGAAATCAGGAATTGATACATTGTGATGTGTTGTTATCTAACGTCTCTGAATAAAACGTTTATTGAAAGGTATAATTATGTCAGCAGAAGATTTATCTAAGGAGAGTTACGGAATGGTATGTCTAGTATTGCAGTAATTATTGCTAGAAGGGAATCAGAAAGCAAAGAACAGATAAATGATTCGGAAACTAGATGTAGAGAGAATGTGAAAGCTTTACAGACTAGTAATAGGGAAGAATTGAAATTATTACAGACTAGTAATGAAGAAAATTTAAAGTCATTAGAGACTAGATTGCAGTCAAATAGTAAAGATGAATTGAGATTATTGGAAGAAAGATTACTGTCCAGTAGTAGGGATGAGTTGAAGTCATTACAGATTAGTAACGAAACTAACTTAAAGTCATTACAGGCTAGCAATGAAAATAATTTAAAGTCATTAGAGACTAGATTACAGTCAAATAGTAGAGATGAATTGAAGTCATTAGAGACTAGATTACAGACCAGTACTGAAAGCAATTTGAAAGCTAGTGAAGCTAACTTAAAGGATAGTTTTAAATTGTTAGAAACTAGATTACAAGCTCGTAGTGAAGAAACTAATACAGAGTTGAAAAACAATTTAACTAGTTTGGAGAATAGATTAACGTTAAAGAATGATGAAATATTCAAGGCTTTACAATTAGATATAAAGGCAGTAGAAATGAAAGGAGAGAAAAATTTGCAAATGTTAAGAAAAAAATATTATTGAGTTAGAAAACAGAGAAGAAGAAAATATTCTTAATTCGAGAACAGATGTTATATCTATACAGAAAGATATCAAATCAGATGTATCGAAATTAAGATTCGACATTGACGGTTTAGTGGCAGATGTAGGCAAAATACAAGAATGGTCTACCGAAGTATCTTTCGAATCCAAAATCAAAGGTCTAGAAATGAATCTAGGTAATGAAATCAAAAGTTTAAAGTCAGTAATTGGGACGGTTAAAGAGGAAGTCTTAGGAGAGGTTAATTCTAACTTGAAATCCTTAGAAAACCAATTGCAGACAGACATTAGGAAAATTGATGATGACATAGATCAAAAGGTTAATGAAAACTTAGCTTTATTCAAAAATAGAGTCGGTGCAATGGTGGAAGAACGGTATAGTGAGGTCGATGCCGAAGCAAAAGAAAAACGTGCAGGGCTGGATGAGAAATTAATCGCAGGTATGCCGAATTTGGAAGCGAGATTTACTGAGAAAAAGGAAGCAATGAAGACAGATTCAGCTCAGTTTAGGACAGATGTTGATCAGTTAAAAGAACAAGTCGCCTCAGTAAAGACAACATGCGAAGATAAGATAGACAAATTGAAGAACGATTTGGAAGAGAGTAACAGAACGCAGAATGTTATGTCGTTAGATAATTTGGCGACTAAGGTCAAGACGGTAGAAAAACGAACAGAAGATAGGATGACTGAACTAGAGTCCATAATAAATAGTTTCACAAGTCAAGGTGTTACAACGGGGGAAGTATCAATAAATCAGAACCGATAGATCGCAGTATGAACAATCAAGAGGTTAGCGTGGGAGAAGATAGTCAAACGCAACAGAATGTTACTTTCGAAAGGACTAATTCAATCCCTCAAGATAATTCGAATCCGAATAGAAGTACGTTTAGTATGAGTGAACGATACTCAGGTCCGGTGACCATAATCAGAAATCTGGATGATAAACCAAGGAAGTTTTCGGGGAACACAGGAGTCACACCAGTCGAATTTCTGAGAGATATTCGCGATTACATGGCGGAACATAGAGTAGCCAAGGAGAGAGAACTAAGAGTAGTCGAACGCGCCTTAGACGGGCCAGCGTTAACTTGGTTTCGCGCATTTAGGAGTAACTTTGCGAACATGGAACAATTTGCCATAGCATTTTTAAGAAGATATTGGAGTGCAGAGGATCAGCTGAACGTAAGAGCAGAAATGTACTCGAAACGTTACTCTACGTCACATCCGACGCATTATGCAAATTACTTACCTCGCAATTGGCTAAATTACAATTTTTGATTCCTCCATTGCCAGAAGAAGAACTTTTGCAAGCTATAGCAAGACAGTTGCCAATTGAGGTACAACGATCACTCATAGCATCGGGAGCGAACACACTTGAGCACTATGATGATATCCTACGCCGACTGGATTATACGAGCGCTCAGATTACACCCAGAACTTCAAGGAATGGTAATCGAAACACGCAAGAAGTGAATGCGGTAGTTGGCGATAACGCAGCACAGACAGATAGAAGAGATTCCTGGGGAAACAGAAGAAACGAAGGGAATAGAGGAAATATTCACAACGTTCGTGGGAATGATAGATATCAAGGACCATATGAGAGGCCATATGATCAGGATACAAGAAACAGTAGATACAGGAACTACGATCAGAATTCCAGATACCTAAATAGGAACAGATATAATAATCGATATCGAGGTAGATACAACTGGAACCAAAATCAGCAGTCCAATCAAAACAATAGGCAAGATACTAGAAGAAATGGTCACAATGAAAGACTGGATAATCAAGAGTATGGGAGATCAAGGCAAGAGAATAGACAGCCTAGTGCACCACCCGAGGAGGCAATTAGAGATGTCAATCGAGCAAGCACGAGTGGAAAAAAACGACAAATTAACATCTAATCAGGATACTAACCATTGGGAATCCATCATCCTTGTAGAGACATATCAGGTCAAAGACGAGGATTTAATTGAAGAAGAGGATGATTGCAGAGCTATCGTGTACATATGTTGTGTATAGAATGCCTGAGAGTGTATTTTTTTCTCAAGTCTGATAATAAAGGAGATGTACGGGAGAGATGTCCCCGATACCTAATTGAGGCTATCGGCTACGCCAGTTGACATCGAGCCGTAGTTGAGAATTATGGGAAAAGTAGAAGAGATAGCGCTCAGATCTAGTCGAGAAGAATGTTAGGAGATGACGTAGGAGGCCAAGGATGAAGGTGGCACTACCAGTCAAGCAGATGGAATTATGGGAGGAATATTGATGTATTATCAAGAACTATGTGGAACATAATATTATATCATCTCAGAAGAGAAGAAATATCAAGCAATCTTTATGGTGATAACTTGAAGAAAGGCAGATAACTCCTTAAGTTATTGTATAACTTAATTGCCGAGATGATGGTGGTCGAGATTATACTTGTGACGTATGACCGCAGAAGGTAGGGGAACGTCACGTGACAGCGCCGAGTAGGAGCTCGTCAACGCAGTCTGAAGAGAGCAGTATTAGTTCAGCCAGCAGAGCCAAGTACAACACATGGTACGCGGAGAACAGCAGTGGTAGTCCAGCCAGTCGAGCTGTGTACATCACTTGGCGCGCGGAGAAAACGACAGTATTAGTTCAGCAAGCGGGGCTGAGAGCAGCATACGCTGGGAGAACGAAAGTAGGTCAGCCAGTCAAGACAAGAGAAGCACGGTAGACAGCGTGAGGAGTGGTTAGCGAGGCAAGCTATACAGGCCGTGAAAGCGAATGAAAGCCGGTATTCGGACAGGAGTATTTCAAACATCGTGGTTACGGTTATGCGAACAGCAATGCTTTTCAAATGTTACAGTTTGTTAAAGGGGTAAGCAGTATTATAACAGAATTGAGAACTTTATTTCAAGCCGCATTCGTAATACAGGACAGCACAGCGAAGCGATATGACGAGGCCAGTTTTAAGCGTCGATCATTCTAGAACAGTGAGATAGAGCAGGGCGTGCTGGATCCGACATTTTTATAAGCAGGCAACGTGCAAGCAGCTGAACTTTATTTCGACATTTTGTTACAACTTTATTGGTTTGGACTTGTATCCAACAGTCGAATTGTGCAGGCAGATATTAATTATATACTGCTATTGTAAACTTTCAAATGGACTTAGATATATTCCAATGATATTACAGCTTATCAGATAATGCATTTCATACCGGAATATTTAAAGCGACCATGGGGTCAAGCCAACATTAATGCTTTTAGGCAAATGAATAGTTACGAGTATATGCACTTAAGGAACAATGGCACGTGCATCATTATAGTGGTTTTTCACGAACTATTATGAAATATCAATTACGAACACAGCTACAGGGTGTTTCAGAAATTTATACACTTTTATAAGCAATGTATTTTCTGCAAGTGAAATTTCAGCCGCTGGGAAGATTAACTTTTATCATATGCAAACCGAACATTGTATGGGACAGTGGCGTGACATAGTCGAAGAGTAGGGGGTACCCTACATTTATGAACTTTTACGGAAGAATTTGGACAGTATCCGTGATGGATAATATGCAGTTCATTATGTCGGAGTAGGCGAATACGGAGACGTGATGGCACCACAGAGCGATGGATTCGGCTCCTGAAGAAGAGGATGTCCAACAGCTGATTCACTTGGAATATGAAGGCCATCGTTATTTAAGTGGGTGATACGATGTTTCCGTCGATCTTTCGAGAAATTTGTTGCACACACGAGGATAATCGACGATCTTTGAAATATATTAACAGCTGATATAAGAAGGTATTGTAAGAGTTATGACTTTCCTGATATGATTTTTCATGAACACTGGGCATACTTGTATATATTTCTAGTAGGAGTTCTACGATTATTTTGACATGGCTTAGACATTATTTGCTCAATTTTGCTAGAATATGGCGTTACCATATGATATGACAGACACCATTATACGACGTTCTCACCATTGGTTGGCTTTATTAAGCAAATGTTTGATCTTTTTGACATTTGTCAGTAAGGATAATTTTCTTGGATAGTTATTTTTTTGTGGCGAGTATTTCGAACTCGTGATCTGCAATTGGATTATTTAAATTACTTCGTCAGTTCATTGCATACTAGCGAGTGTGTATTATTCATCAGTAGGGATTTTTTCTATTTGATTGTTTGGAGATATTACGATTTTATTCACTCAAGAGGATGAATATCGGTTTTATGTGACAACTAGAGACTTGTTGATTCCAATCTGGTACATTCACTCATTAGTCAACGAGATGGGGCCTTTCGTTTTATACGATTGCGTGGTGGTACACACCTGACCCATCGTCCAGGGCATTATCATGATAGTCAACGGGGCAGGGCCTTTCGCTTTAGGCGATTGCGTGGTGGTACACACCTGACCTGCCATTGAGGAACTCATTTTTATCATCCGAGTGTACTTGAGATTGTAAGAGGATTAAACAAGAAACTACTAGTCACATATCAGTCGAATTTTGTTAAATAAAATTAAAAATAAATATCAGCAGGGTTACATTTTTTAATTCTTGTTTGCCAATCCAATAATTTGTTGCTATACTCTTTTGAGAGTGCATTCATTTAACAGCTGATACTTTTGATACTTTTTTTGTGATTGAGTTTGATACCTTTGAGAAGGATTTCAAGTAATTGAATCTTGTAAGATGAATCATTAATGGTCAGATTTATTTTGAGGCAGATCAGTATTATATATTTTGATTTGAGAGATTATAACACATTGGTGTTTTTCTGTGAAGTGAATTTTGAGAATTTTAAGAGAATTTATGCTCTATTTGAAAGCAAATCTTGAATTGGATTTCGATTACTAAGGTAATATTTTTCCTAATTGTTTAAGGAGTTGTCTAGATGTGATCCGATTAATTACAGTTCTTGGAGATTATGTGCGTTAATAATTTGAAGCCAGTTATATATATTTGTAGATCATGCAACGTGATTAAGTGAAGTTTATGTTGGAATTTTCTGGAAGTTGCCAAGTGGAAGTTGCAATATTGCTAATGTATTTTGAGGCAGACATGAGGTTGTTGTACCCAGTCTAGCAAAATTTTTGAGATTCATGCTGTGCGCTGAATATTTATGGTATTACGTGGAATAATTATGGTATTCAAATATGGTATTTGATAAAGTGAAAGTATATGATGAAGTTTTGGATAGTGAGATCCAACGTGATTTTGTGAAGGCAATAATATTTTTTGGCATCATAATTAAATACGAGATATAACTTGGAAGTGATAAAACTGTAAGACAACGTTCTATAACCCATATTAAACAATTTGTTAGGAAATTAAACAAATAAATAATGTTGATAATACAAGATTTTCTGATAATAATAATTAATGAAATAATAATCTGAAATTTAAGCATATTAATGATCTGACCTAATGAAATAAAAATCTGAATGACTCGATGAAATAATAAAAATCTAAATAACCAGATGAATAAAATTTAAATAAATTGATAAATTAAATTTTGGAATAAATCAATGAATTAAATAAATGGATGAATTAAAGATTGAATAAATTAGCTGATTTAAATAAATTAATAGATGATTAAATAGTTGATGAATAACTGAATTAGAAGATGATAATTAATTAAAGAAGCTGATGATTAATAAATTTAAATGGATTTAAATAAATTTATATGAGAGATATGATTTAAATGATTTGAAGAATTGCAACTTGAATTAATGAATTAAACAATTTATATGGATGATTTAAGATGATTTAATCTGAATGAGATGATGAAATGAGAGTGTGTGAATAATTAGAGAGTATAATGAAGTGATGATTATAATATTCATTTAAATGATTTGATGGTAATGAATTAACTATTCTGACATGAATATAATGAATTTTGAGATGAGAACTAAGGTGAGAAATATTTAATTTTGATGATGATGATTATAATCAATGAGTAGTGGATTTTCTGTGATTCACAAACAAGCAATTATTAATGACAGTGTAAATATAGTGTAAATTAATTATTCGATTTATAGGAGCATTTACTAAGATTTTTCAGCATTTGAATAATGCCATTCAAGCCATAAAATTATTTGATATTTAAATATGTGATTAGAATATATGTGTTTAGACCGATTCATTATTTTTTACATCCACATTCATGATGTTAACTTAAAGAGAAGTTAGGTCTCAGGTATCACGAATGTCAGTGACGCATAGACATAGTGCTACGGTGAACCTGAGAACCCAAGTGAACTTTAGATTTTTTTCATATTTTATGTGGACAAATTGCACTTTGAACAGAATGGAGATGGTTCGATTTTCTGGACAATGACAATTTAACGTTGGCATTCGACCATAATCTTAGGTAGGATATGTGTTTAATATGTCTGTCTGACTATCAAAGTTGAATAAATTTGTTTTTATCTTAATTGTGATGTGATGATGATGTGATTTTCCTAATTCATTCCTTGTCTTAATTAAGGCTTAACCAGGAAGGATGTGGTTTGCTAGGGATTCAGTTGGTGGCACCCATTTCTATTTATATTTTTTTGTATTAAATTTAAGCCCGTAACGACCCTGGAGATACTTTATCTCGTGTTACCCTCTGCTCTTGTGATATTTCAACTGAATTTCCTACACATTCCTTTTTTGACTTCATGTTCATTTAACTCCGCTCTGTCCTGGAAATCCAGGAATGCGATGTAATAGCAGATGGGTCATCGCATCCCCAGGACGAACGGGTGCAGAGAGAGAGGGAGAATTGGCTTTACCCATCCGTGGGGCTTCGATCTTGTTTATTCTATGAAAACACATCAGATTTAGATTACGAAGAGATTGATCTCAATTTCATTTAATGGTGTTATACAATTTATTAAACTTGGTCAGACAATATACTTGTATGCCCATTCCAGTGATCATGTTAATCATATCAGTGTTATATCATGTTTAGTTTTAAGTCATTTTTCTTATACCCAAGTGAAATCAGGAATTGATACATTGTGATGTGTTGTTATCTAACGTCTCTGAATAAAACGTTTATTGAAAGGTATAATTATGTCAGCAGAAGATTTATCTAAGGAGAGTTACGGAATGGTATGTCTAGTATTGCAGTAACTATTGCTAGAAGGGAATCAGAAAGCAAAGAACAGATAAATGATTCGGAAACTAGATGTAGAGAGAATGTGAAAGCTTTACAGACTAGTAATAGGGAAGAATTGAAATTATTACAGACTAGTAATGAAGAAAATGTAAAGTCATTAGAGACTAGATTGCAGTCAAATAGTAAAGATGAATTGAGATTATTGGAAGAAAGATTACTGTCCAGTAGTAGGGATGAGTTGAAGTCATTACAGATTAGTAACGAAACTAACTTAAAGTCATTACAGGCTAGCAATGAAAATAATTTAAAGTCATTAGAGACTAGATTACAGTCAAATAGTAGAGATGAATTGAAGTCATTAGAGACTAGATTACAGACCAGTACTGAAAGCAATTTGAAAGCTAGTGAAGCTAACTTAAAGGATAGTTTTAAATTGTTAGAAACTAGATTACAAGCTCGTAGTGAAGAAACTAATACAGAGTTGAAAAACAATTTAACTAGTTTGGAGAATAGATTAACGTTAAAGAATGATGAAATATTCAAGGCTTTACAATTAGATATAAAGGCAGTAGAAATGAAAGGAGAGAAAAATTTGCAAATGTTAAGAAAAAAATATTATTGAGTTAGAAAACAGAGAAGAAGAAAATATTCTTAATTCGAGAACAGATGTTATATCTATACAGAAAGATATCAAATCAGATGTATCGAAATTAAGATTCGACATTGACGGTTTAGTGGCAGATGTAGGCAAAATACAAGAATGGTCTACCGAAGTATCTTTCGAATCCAAAATCAAAGGTCTAGAAATGAATCTAGGTAATGAAATCAAAAGTTTAAAGTCAGTAATTGGGACGGTTAAAGAGGAAGTCTTAGGAGAGGTTAATTCTAACTTGAAATCCTTAGAAAACCAATTGCAGACAGACATTAGGAAAATTGATGATGACATAGATCAAAAGGTTAATGAAAACTTAGCTTTATTCAAAAATAGAGTCGGTGCAATGGTGGAAGAACGGTATAGTGAGGTCGATGCCGAAGCAAAAGAAAAACGTGCAGGGCTGGATGAGAAATTAATCGCAGGTATGCCGAATTTGGAAGCGAGATTTACTGAGAAAAAGGAAGCAATGAAGACAGATTCAGCTCAGTTTAGGACAGATGTTGATCAGTTAAAAGAACAAGTCGCCTCAGTAAAGACAACATGCGAAGATAAGATAGACAAATTGAAGAACGATTTGGAAGAGAGTAACAGAACGCAGAATGTTATGTCGTTAGATAATTTGGCGACTAAGGTCAAGACGGTAGAAAAACGAACAGAAGATAGGATGACTGAACTAGAGTCCATAATAAATAGTTTCACAAGTCAAGGTGTTACAACGGGGGAAGTATCAATAAATCAGAACCGATAGATCGCAGTATGAACAATCAAGAGGTTAGCGTGGGAGAAGATAGTCAAACGCAACAGAATGTTACTTTCGAAAGGACTAATTCAATCCCTCAAGATAATTCGAATCCGAATAGAAGTACGTTTAGTATGAGTGAACGATACTCAGGTCCGGTGACCATAATCAGAAATCTGGATGATAAACCAAGGAAGTTTTCGGGGAACACAGGAGTCACACCAGTCGAATTTCTGAGAGATATTCGCGATTACATGGCGGAACATAGAGTAGCCAAGGAGAGAGAACTAAGAGTAGTCGAACGCGCCTTAGACGGGCCAGCGTTAACTTGGTTTCGCGCATTTAGGAGTAACTTTGCGAACATGGAACAATTTGCCATAGCATTTTTAAGAAGATATTGGAGTGCAGAGGATCAGCTGAACGTAAGAGCAGAAATGTACTCGAAACGTTACTCTACGTCACATCCGACGCATTATGCAAATTACTTACCTCGCAATTGGCTAAATTACAATTTTTGATTCCTCCATTGCCAGAAGAAGAACTTTTGCAAGCTATAGCAAGACAGTTGCCAATTGAGGTACAACGATCACTCATAGCATCGGGAGCGAACACACTTGAGCACTATGATGATATCCTACGCCGACTGGATTATACGAGCGCTCAGATTACACCCAGAACTTCAAGGAATGGTAATCGAAACACGCAAGAAGTGAATGCGGTAGTTGGCGATAACGCAGCACAGACAGATAGAAGAGATTCCTGGGGAAACAGAAGAAACGAAGGGAATAGAGGAAATATTCACAACGTTCGTGGGAATGATAGATATCAAGGACCATATGAGAGGCCATATGATCAGGATACAAGAAACAGTAGATACAGGAACTACGATCAGAATTCCAGATACCTAAATAGGAACAGATATAATAATCGATATCGAGGTAGATACAACTGGAACCAAAATCAGCAGTCCAATCAAAACAATAGGCAAGATACTAGAAGAAATGGTCACAATGAAAGACTGGATAATCAAGAGTATGGGAGATCAAGGCAAGAGAATAGACAGCCTAGTGCACCACCCGAGGAGGCAATTAGAGATGTCAATCGAGCAAGCACGAGTGGAAAAAAACGACAAATTAACATCGAATCAGGATACTAATCATTGGGAATCCATCATCATTGTAGAGACATATCAGGTCAAAGACGAGGATTTAATTGAAGAAGAGGATGATTGCAGAGCTATCGTGTACATATGTTGTGTATAGAATGCCTGAGAGTGTATTTTTTTCTCAAGTCTGATAAAAAAGGAGATGTACGGGAGAGATGTCCCCGATACCTAATTGAGGCTATCGGCTACGCCAGTTGACATCGAGCCGTAGTTGAGAATTATGGGAAAAGTAGAAGAGATAGCGCTCAGATCTAGTCGAGAAGAATGTTAGGAGATGACGTAGGAGGCCAAGGATGAAGGTGGCACTACCAGTCAAGCAGATGGAATTATGGGAGGAATATTGATGTCTTATCAAGAACTATGTGGAACATAATATTATATCATCTCAGAAGAGAAGAAATATCAAGCAATCTTTATGGTGATAACTTGAAGAAAGGCAGATAACTCCTTAAGTTATTGTATAACTTAATTGCCGAGATGATGGTGGTCGAGATTATACTTGTGACGTATGACCGCAGAAGGTAGGGGAACGTCACGTGACAGCGCCGAGTAGGAGCTCGTCAACGCAGTCTGAAGAGAGCAGTATTAGTTCAGCCAGCAGAGCCAAGTACAACACATGGTACGCGGAGAACAGCAGTGGTAGTCCAGCCAGTCGAGCTGTGTACATCACTTGGCGCGCGGAGAAAACGACAGTATTAGTTCAGCAAGCGGGGCTGAGAGCAGCATACGCTGGGAGAACGAAAGTAGGTCAGCCAGTCAAGACAAGAGAAGCACGGTAGACAGCGTGAGGAGTGGTTAGCGAGGCAAGCTATACAGGCCGTGAAAGCGAATGAAAGCCGGTATTCGGACAGGAGTATTTCAAACATCGTGGTTACGGTTATGCGAACAGCAATGCTTTTCAAATGTTACAGTTTGTTAAAGGGGTAAGCAGTATTATAACAGAATTGAGAACTTTATTTCAAGCCGCATTCGTAATACAGGACAGCACAGCGAAGCGATATGACGAGGCCAGTTTTAAGCGTCGATCATTCTAGAACAGTGAGATAGAGCAGGGCGTGCTGGATCCGACATTTTTATAAGCAGGCAACGTGCAAGCAGCTGAACTTTATTTCGACATTTTGTTACAACTTTATAGGTTTGGACTTGTATCCAACAGTCGAATTGTGCAGGCAGATATTAATTATATACTGCTATTGTAAACTTTCAAATGGACTTAGATATATTCCAATGATATTACAGCTTATCAGATAATGCATTTCATACCGGAATATTTAAAGCGACCATGGGGTCAAGCCAACATTAATGCTTTTAGGCAAATGAATTGTTACGAGTATATGCACTTAAGGAACATTGGCACGTGCATCATTATAGTGTTTTTTCACTAACTATTATGAAATATCAATTACGAACTCAGCTACAGGGTGTTTCAGAAATTTATACACTTTTATAAACATTGTATTTTCTGCAGGTGAAATTTCAGCCGCTGGGAAGATTAACTTTTATCATATGCAAACCGAACATTGTATGGGACAGTGGCGTGACATAGTCGAAGAGTAGGGGGTACCCTACATTTATGAACTTTTACGGAAGAATTTGGACAGTATCCGTGATGGATAATATGCAGTTCATTATGTCGGAGTAGGCGAATACGGAGACGTGATGGCACCACAGAGCGATGGATTCGGCTCCTGAAGAAGAGGATGTCCAACAGCTGATTCACTTGGAATATGAAGGCCATCGTTATTTAAGTGGGTGATACGATGTTTCCGTCGATCTTTCGAGAAATTTGTTGCACACACGAGGATAATCGACGATCTTTGAAATATATTAACAGCTGATATAAGAAGGTATTGTAAGAGTTATGACTTTCCTGATATGATTTTTCATGAACACTGGGCATACTTGTATATATTTCTAGTAGGAGTTCTACGATTATTTTGACATGGCTTAGACATTATTTGCTCAATTTTGCTAGAATATGGCGTTACCATATGATATGACAGACACCATTATACGACGTTCTCACCATTGGTTGGCTTTATTAAGCAAATGTTTGATCTTTTTGACATTTGTCAGTAAGGATAATTTTCTTGGATAGTTATTTTTTTGTGGCGAGTATTTCGAACTCGTGATCTGCAATTGGATTATTTAAATTACTTCGTCAGTTCATTGCATACTAGCGAGTGTGTATTATTCATCAGTAGGGATTTTTTCTATTTGATTGTTTGGAGATATTACGATTTTATTCACTCAAGAGGATGAATATCGCTTTTATGTGACAACTAGAGACTTGTTGATTCCAATCTGGTACATTCACTCATTAGTCAACGAGATGGGGCCTTTCGTTTTATACGATTGCGTGGTGGTACACACCTGACCCATCGTCCAGGGCATTATCATGATAGTCAACGGGGCAGGGCCTTTCGCTTTAGGCGATTACGTGGTGGTACACACCTGACCTGCCATTGAGGAACTCATTTTTATCATCCGAGTGTACTTGAGATTGTAAGAGGATTAAACAAGAAACTACTAGTCACATATCAGTCGAATTTTGTTAAATAAAATTAAAAATAAATATCAGCAGGGTTACATTTTGTAATTCTTGTTTGCCAATCCAATAATTTGTTGCTATACTCTTTTGAGAGTGCATTCATTTAACAGCTGATACTTTTGATACTTTTTTTGTGATTGAGTTTGATACCTTTGAGAAGGATTTCAAGTAATTGAATCTTGTAAGATGAATCATTAATGGTCAGATTTATTTTGAGGCAGATCAGTATTATATATTTTGATTTGAGAGATTATAACACATTGGTGTTTTTCTGTGAAGTGAATTTTGAGAATTTTAAGAGAATTTATGCTCTATTTGAAAGCAAATCTTGAATTGGATTTCGATTACTAAGGTAATATTTTTCCTAATTGTTTAAGGAGTTGTCTAGATGTGATCCGATTAATTACAGTTCTTGGAGATTATGTGCGTTAATAATTTGAAGCCAGTTATATATATTTGTAGATCATGCAACGTGATTAAGTGAAGTTTATGTTGGAATTTTCTGGAAGTTGCCAAGTGGAAGTTGCAATATTGCTAATGTATTTGAGGCAGACATGAGGTTGTTGTACCCAGTCTAGCATAATTTTTGAGATTCATGCTGTGCGCTGAATATTTATGGTATTACGTGGAATAATTATGGTATTCAAATATGGTATTTGATAAAGTGAAAGTATATGATGAAGTTTTGGATAGTGAGATCCAACGTGATTTTGTGAAGGCAATAATATTTTTTGGCATCATAATTAAATACGAGATATAACTTGGAAGTGATAAAACTGTAAGACAACGTTCTATAACCCATATTAAACAATTTGTTAGGAAATTAAACAAATAAATAATGTTGATAATACAAGATTTTCTGATAATAATAATTAATGAAATAATAATCTGAAATTTAAGCATATTAATGATCTGACCTAATGAAATAAAAATCTGAATGACTCGATGAAATAATAAAAATCTAAATAACCAGATGAATAAAATTTAAATAAATTGATAAATTAAATTTTGGAATAAATCAATGAATTAAATAAATGGATGAATTAAAGATTGAATAAATTAGCTGATTTAAATAAATTAATAGATGATTAAATAGTTGATGAATAACTGAATTAGAAGATGATAATTAATTAAAGAAGCTGATGATTAATAAATTTAAATGGATTTAAATAAATTTATATGAGAGATTTGATTTAAATGATTTGAAGAGTTGCAACTTGAATTAATGAATTAAACAATTTATATGGATGATTTAAGATGATTTAATCTGAATGAGATGATGAAATGAGAGTGTGTGAATAATTAGAGAGTATAATGAAGTGATGATTATAATATTCATTTAAATGATTTGATGGTAATGAATTAACTATTCTGACATGAATATAATGAATTTTGAGATGAGCACTAAGGTGAGAAATATTTAATTTTGATGATGATGATTATAATCAATGAGTAGTGGATTTTCTGTGATTCACAAACAAGCAATTATTAATGACAGTGTAAATATAGTGTAAATTAATTATTCGATTTATAGGAGCATTTACTAAGATTTTTCAGCATTTGAATAATGCCATTCAAGCCATAAAATTATTTGATATTTAAATATGTGATTAGAATATATGTGTTTAGACCGATTCATTATTTTTACATCCACATTCATGATGTTAACTTAAAGAGAAGTTAGGTCTCAGGTATCACGAATGTCAGTGACGCATAGACATAGTGCTACGGTGAACCTGAGAACCCAAGTGAACTTTAGAATTTTTTTCATATTTTATGTGGACAAATTGCACTTTGAACAGAATGGAGATGGTTCGATTTTCTGGACAATGACAATTTAACGTTGGCATTCGACCATAATCTTAGGTAGGATATGTGTTTAATATGTCTGTCTGACTATCAAAGTTGAATACATTTGCTTTTATCTTAATTGTGATCTGATGATGATGTGATTTTCCTAATTATTTCCTTGTCTTAATTAAGGCTTAACCAGGAAGGATGTGGTTTGCTAGGGATTCAGTTGGTGGCGCCCATTTCTATTTGTATTTTTTTGTATTAAATTTAAGCCCGTAACGACCCTGGAGATTCTTTATCTCGTGCTACCCTCTGCTCTTGTGATATTTCAACTGAATTTCCTACACATTCCTTTTTTGACTTCATGTTCATTTAACTCCGCTCTGTCCTGGAAATCCAGGAATGCGATGTAATAGCAGATGGGTCATCGCATCCCCAGGACGAACGGGTACAGTACCAACCGTTCTATCGCTTTGGAAAGAGCTGGGAGAAGAGAAATTAGACGGTAATCGGCTAGATGTTTAGAACCTGGGTTCTTAGGAAGTGGGATTACATTAGCGCACTTCCAAATTGCAGGTAATGTGCCGTTTTTGAGACAGTAATTAAAAATATGGGTGAGGATGGGTAGAATAGCGCCAATGATATTATGTATGAAAGTTATAGGAATATCGTCGACACCACTAGCTTTCGATTTAATAGAATACAAGACTTTCTTAACTTCATTAGTGCTGACAGTACGAAAAGCAATGCATGGGCGATTTTGTGGGACAAATGATGGGTCATTATTTACATGAGGTCGGTTAAGCGGATTAGACTGAACTCTCTCTTCCGTGAAATACGCATTTAAATCTTCAAGTGGAATGTCAGGTACCTGAAGCAGTTCCCATGTTTTGCCCATGCCCATAGCTCGGAGATGCCTCCAAGCACTAGCCGTATTTAGATTCCTTGTTGATTCACGAACATATTTAAACTTAAATTTACGGATGATTTGTTTAGTTCTATTCCTCATTATTTTATAATTTTCATAGTCACTTGGGTCTTGGGTACGTTTGTAATGTCGGTAGAGTGTATCACGTTGAAACATCATATGTTTAACATCAGAGGTTAACCATGGATTAGGTTTGCGTGATATTCTTATCTGTCTTTTGGGTGCATGTTTGTGGTATAGACTGTGTATTAACGAATTAAATGTATTTATTTTTGCATCAATGTCTTTCAGATTTAAAATGTCATTCCACGGAAGAATGTAGGCATCGTACCTTTCATACATATCGATATCTTTCATATTCCTGCACGTTATATACCTAGGTTTATATTTTGGAACGCGTAGTGAGTAAGCGAGAAATATAAGATCGTGGGTGGACATGGCCGGTACTGAAATCTGTCCGTGAGTTACCACTTTCTGAAGGTTGTTAGTCACTTTGAGATCTATTAAGGTGTGGAAAATGTTGTTGGTAGTATGTACATGGATTTGAGGGAAGGATAGTCTAGTCACATGAGGAAGACATGTCTTCTAGTTTCTTAGTATCGTAATTCTTCGTAAGTAGATTAGTGTTGAAATCCCCTAATATAATGATATGTTCATACGTTGGTAGCAAGTTGAGTAGATACGTTTCAAACTCGGCCATATGCGATACTTCAGGTGGTCGGTAAACCACTCCAATAAGTATTTTCTGTCCACTAGCAACTACTTCAACAAACATGAACTCCGTCCTCGGCAAATCGCCGGTCGATGAGGTACAAATGACACGGCTCTTCAGGTCATCTCTACAGTAGAGAACGATACCTCCTCCCCTCTTATTAGTGCGGTCATGACGATGGACATTATAACCATCAAGTTGAACCATGCTGTTTGGAATTGAAGGCGATAACCAGCTTTCACTCATTCCTATCAAATGGACACTAGTTTTGCTAAATATAGCCTGAATTTCGTCAAAGTGAGCGGGCAAACTTAGTCTGTTTAAGTGACAACACTGGAGAGTGTGAGCATATGGTGAAAGTTCGTATTTCAATAAGCTGCTGGCGTCTATGATGGGGAGAGGGGTGAGGAGAGTTCTATTCTTAGAGCTAAGGTCGTTGCCATTGGAAAACACCGTAGCTACTTGACTAACGGACGTACTTTAACTGAGACCAAAAATAAATTTAAAAAAACTTACCTGGATTTCCTGGAGAACTGGACCGCTGGCTGGTTAATATACCACACACACACACACACACACACACACACACACACACACACACACAATCACACACGTAAACCTAGTTATAATGATAATAATAATAACAATAATAATAATAATAATAATGTTTAGTAGGCACATCACAATGGTCTTATCGCTCTGATAATCCACCTAACCGACCCCTGTGAAAGTTTAATTCATTAGGTGCGCTAATGCTTAGCTTCTTCCCGTCTTCTAAATGGACGATAATGCGGCCATCCTGCGTTGCAACTCGCCGCATACCCCAGAAGTCTCGTGTTTTACGCAACACTTCCTTCCTTGTGGGCGACAGAGATTCGGTAACGAGTAGTTTGGTACCTTTAAGAGCTCGCTTGGCACGCCAGATGCGGTCTCTCTCATGGTACCTGAGAAATTTAATGATGATAGGCCTATTTCCTGCGGATACCACCTCTGCTGTCGTCCTCTTCATACGGCCCAGTCTATGACATCTATCTATACTGTCCATAGACAATTCGATGTTCAGTCTGGTTTTAAAAGTTCCCAGTGCCAGAGCGTAGGTGTCCTCGCCAGGGGTCTCACTTACTCCATGAAAGAGGAGGCATTTCCTTCTGCTATACTGCTCGGCCTCGTCAATCTGAATGTCCTGCTGGTCGATACGTTCCTGCAGATTGTTTACTTCTTCTTCTTCTCCCCTAATTCACTTGATATAGCTTCACGAAAGTCCTTAAAGTCTGTAGCGAGGCCGGTGAGTGTGTCGCAGGGGTTGGCAGCACTGGTCGCACTAGCAGCCATGGCTTGTTCCAAGCTTGCTTGGAATTCAGACATTCGCCCTTCGAACTTAGTTATTCGTTCAATTACGGCCTTCAGCGTCATAGCACTTCACTTTTATTCGAGTAAACGATTAAGTAGAACACTAGCACGCCCACGAATATTCAAATGAAACTTATCTTGCTGATATGGCAGGTGAATTGCGGAGCACGTTTACTCGCGTTGTACTGCGCGCGCCATCTTGCTTTGGCACTTTGGAAATAAGCTCTTCAATTGGTCGCTGTGTTGGTCTCAAGTGTTTCGTCAGGGCGACGGAAACAAAGACTGGGCGGCCTGTAGTTTGTCAGTTTTTCCCCAAATGTCCTTTGGAAATTTCGTGTGTTGTGCCTCTTAAAATCATTAATGATTTCTTCGGTTGGTACCATAATTTAGGGGCTGCAACAACGTGGTCATGTAGCCCCGTGTACTTTGGGTGTTGTAGAATCTGTATGATAAACGGTGTTAATTGTAATGACTGTATTAGTGTGTGTTATCTGCTTTAAATTCATTTTTGTTTTGTCGTGTGACCTCCTGAGAGGCCGAGTGCAGGTCTTTCAAGTCGACGCCCATGGGCGACCTGCGCGTCGGGACGAGAGATGGAATGGATGAAGATGAATGAAATTGGGCAAGGATGTGGAAGGAAGTGGCCGTGGCCTATCAGAAGGTACCGTCCCAGCATATGCCTGGTGTTGAAAATGGGAAACCACGGAAAACCATTTCAAGGACAGCCGACGGTGGGGCTCGAACCCACGCGTCTACCGAGTCAGCAGAGAGCTTGGCCCAATGACCTAACACTGCGCTTCAGCCAGCGTAGCCACTGCTGTCGGTTAAATTCAAATAAAGACTGGGGACGATAATTTCAAGTAGTTCCTACTTTTGCTACCAAATACAACCGTCCACGACTGCGAGCTGTGAACTTGGATAGTAGAAGCCACCGAAATCATCACCTGGCGACGATCATTGGAACTTGAGAGCATTAATAAAATATAATGTGCAAATTCTGGTTCACACAATTGAAGTTAGTGTAAGGTTCTTTTACATGCCATGATTCTAAGACATGGTCCTGCCGGCTTTAACTCCCTTCTGGAGGAAGGTATACTGAGGGATTTTAACGCTCTTAAAAATCCGAAAACATCGGCCGGCTAAAAATCCTCCCGTAGTGTATGGTTTTGACATACAACGGACATATCCCGAAAATTACATGTTTCCAACTTCAATATTTTTGGCTGGGCGATGATGAGTGAGTGAGTCAGGACATTATCATTCAATTTTATCTCTTCAGAATTTCACCCCTCCCGATGAACCCCTTAAATTTGTTTTATCAAAAAACTGTCGAAACCATATATACTTATTTTTAAGCAGTTTTTCCCCCTGAGTATGAAGAGCAAGTGAGTCAATGGATTAGGACACTTTCTTTCCTGTTTTTACGCTGGATTTCACCCCTAACCATGGGTCCCTTAAATTGGATTTATGAAAAAACGGCCAAACACCTGTTTACTTATTAGCCTACTTTTCACATTTTGCAAAAATGAGGAAAAAGTAGTCTTATGAGATCGGGCAAATGTGTGTCTGTCTGTCTGTCTGTCTGTCTGTCTGTCCTTCTGTCTGTCTGTCTGGCTGTGTGTGTGTCCCCCCCTATCAACTCCTAAACGGCTGCAGCAATCAAAACCAAATTTAGTATGAGTAAAGAAGTGCACCGGAATAGCTCACGTCCATATTTGAAAATGATGTCAGTGCTACCAACTGCTGAAAAAACGCACTAGAAATTTGAGCTCCATGTTGGATATCCTGCAAGGTATGCATAGGCGCTATTCCAAAATTGGCACACATGTAGATAATACTATTTCAGATTAATTTCCAGGAGGCCAACCATGACATTGTTGCCAAAATAATTTTAAGCCTTCTGATAGGTCCAATGTTTAAATGCATATAACTTCTACACTATCAACTGGATTTCAACCAAATTTTGTATGTAATATCTGTACATAAACAGATATGACTGAGCGTATTCTTAGGAGCCACCAGGGCTGCCAACTGTTAATAATTGCTCTCTCTATTTTTTTATCCAAATACCAATATATCAGAATGTGTGCAAGCCGACAGCTTTAAACTATGCACACGTATAGTACCTGACATGTTTGATTAATTTTGGTGTAACTTATATACGTCTGTTCTACCAACATGATTCTAAGCCTGCTGATAGGGCCAATTTTTAAATACATGTAACTTCTATACTATCAGTAGGATTTCATCCAAATTTCGCATGTGCTATGTGTAACGTATCAGATATGACTATAAGTATTCTTCAGTGCAATCAGGGCTGCCAACTGTTAATAAATGCTGTCTATATTTTTTAGCCTAATATCAATATATCAGAAAGTATGCAAGGCAACAGCTGTATACTTTGCACACGTATAGCACCTGACATTCTAGATTAATTTGGAGTAATTAATACAAGGCAGTGCTGACAACATGATTCTATGCCTGCTGATATGTCCAATTTTAAAATACATGTAACTTCTATACTAACAAATGGATTTCATCCAAAATTGGCACAACAAGATATCATAATATTTCAGATTATTTCTGACCAGCACACGCATGGTATTGTTGGCAACATGCTTTTACGCCTGCTGATAGATCCAGTGTCTAACTGCATGTAACGTCCATTGGACTTCAACCAAATTTTGTATTCTGTACCTTAAGAGATGGAACTAAGAATATATTCAGTCACCAGGGCTGCCTACTGTAGTGCTCTATTAGGCTACATTATACCAGGTATATTTTGAACTAATTAGATGTTTCGATATTACCAACTTAATTTCGTCATTATTCTAGATAGGTTCATATTCTGTAGAATACTCATTGGCATGAAAAGTAGGCTGTATAGTTCTTAACGGAACTTCTTGTTTTTTTTATTAGCCTACTTTTCACATTTTGCAAAAATGAGGAAAAAGTAGTCTTATGAGATCGGGCAAATGTGTGTCTGTCTGTCTGTCTGTCTGTCCTTCTGTCTGTCTGTCTGGCTGTGTGTGTGTGTCCCCCTATCAACTCCTAAACGGCAGCAGCAATCAAAACCAAATTTAGTATGAGTAAAGATGTGCACCGGAATAGCTCACGTCCATATTTGAAAATGATGTCAGTGCTACCAACTGCTGAAAAAACGCACTAGAAATTTGAGCTCCATGTTGGATATCCTGCAAGGTATGCATAGGAGCTATTCCAAAATTGGCACACATGTAGATAATACTATTTCAGATTAATTTCCAGGAGGCCAACCATGACAGTGTTGCCAAAATAATTTTAAGCCTTCTGATAGGTCCAATGTTTAAATGCATATAACTTCTACACTATCAACTGGATTTCAACCAAATTTTGTATGTGATATCTGTACATAAACAGATATGACTGAGCGTATTCTTAGGAGCCACCAGGGCTGCCAACTGTTAATAATTGCTCTCTCTATTTTTTTATCCAAATACCAATATATCAGAATGTGTGCAAGCCGACAGCTTTAAACTATGCACACGTATAGTACCTGACATGTTTGATTAATTTTGGTGTAACTTATATACGTCTGTTCTACCAACATGATTCTAAGCCTGCTGATAGGGCCAATTTTTAAATACATGTAACTTCTATACTATCAGTAGGATTTCATCCAAATTTCGCATGTGCTATGTGTAACGTATCAGATATGACTATAAGTATTCTTCAGTGCAATCAGGGCTGCCAACTGTTAATAAATGCTGTCTATATTTTTTAGCCTAATATCAATATATCAGAAAGTATGCAAGGCAACAGCTGTATACTTTGCACACGTATAGCACCTGACATTCTAGATTAATTTGGAGTAATTAATACAAGGCAGTGCTGACAACATGATTCTATGCCTGCTGATATGTCCAATTTTAAAATACATGTAACTTCTATACTAACAAATGGATTTCATCCAAAATTGGCACAACAAGATATCATAATATTTCAGATTATTTCTGACCAGCACACGCATGGTATTGTTGGCAACATGCTTTTACGCCTGCTGATAGATCCAGTGTCTAACTGCATGTAACGTCCATTGGACTTCAACCAAATTTTGTATTCTGTACCTTAAGAGATGGAACTAAGAATATATTCAGTCACCAGGGCTGCCAACTGTAGTGCTCTATTAGGCTACATTATACCAGGTATATTTTGAACTAATTAGATGTTTCGATATTACCAACTTAATTTCGTCATTATTCTAGATAGGTTCATATTCTGTAGAATACTCATTGGCATGAAAAGTAGGCTGTATAGTTCTTAACGGAACTTCTTGTTTTTTTTTATTAGCCTACTTTTCACATTTTGCAAAAATGAGGAAAAAGTAGACCTATGAGATCGGGCAAATGCGTGTCTGTCTGTCTGTCTGTCTGTCTGTCCTTCTGTCTGTCTGTCTGGCTGTGTGTGTGTCCCCCCCTATCAACTCCTAAACGACTGCAGCAATCGAAACAAAATTTGGTAGGAGTAATGATCTGTACCTGAATATATCACGGCCATATTTGAAAATGATGTCAGTGCTACCAACTGCTAAAAAATCTCAATTGAAATTTGAGCTCCATGATGGATATCTTAGAAAGTATGAATGGGAGCTATTTCAAAATTGGCACACGTACAGATCATAATATTTCAGTTTAATTTCCAGGAGGCCAAACATGGCAGTGTTGCCAAAATGATTATAAGCCTCCTGATAGGTCCAATTTTTAAATGCATATAACTTCTACACTATCAAGTGGAATTCAACCAAATTTCGTATGTTGTATGTGTACATAACCAGATATGACTGAGCGTATTCTTAAGACCTACCAGGGCTGCCAACTGTTAATAAATGCTCCTAATTTATTTTATCCAAATACCAATATATCAGAAAGTATGCAAGCCGACAGCTTTAAACTATGCACACGTATAGTACCTGACATTCTATATTAATTTGGAGTAACTTATATACGTCAGTGCTACCAACATGATTCTAAGCCTGCTGACAGGTCCAACTTTAAATACATGTAACTTCCATACTATCATTTGCATTTCAACCAAATTTCGTATGTGCTATGTGTACCATAGCAGATATGACTATGCGTATTCTAAGGAGCAACCAGGGCTGCCAACTGTTAATATGTGCTGTCCCTATTTTTGTTACCCTAATATCAATATATCAGAAAGTATGCAAGCCAATAGCTCTCAACTTTGCACACGTATAGTACCTGGCATTCTAGACGAATTTGGAGTAACTAATATACGTCAGTGCTGCCAACATGATTCTAAGCCTGCTGATAGGTCCAATTTTAAAATGCATGTAACTTCTATACTAACTAATGGATTTCATTCAAAATTGGCACAACAATAGATCATATTATTTCAGATTATTTCTGACCAATACATGCATGACATTGTTGCCAACATGATTTTACGCGCGCTGTTAGATCCAATGTTTAACTGCATGTAACGTCCATGCTAATCATTGGACTTCAACCAAATTTTGTATTTAGTACCTTAAGAGACGGAACTAAGAATATATTCAGTCATCAGGGCTGCCAACTGTAGTGCTCTATTAGGATACATTATGCCAGGTATACAGTATTTCGAACTAATTGGAAATTTCGATATTAGCAACTTAATTTCGTCATTATTCTAGATAGGTTCATATTCTGTAGAATAATCATTGGCATGAAAAGTAGGCTGTATAGTTCTTCACGGAAGTTCTTGTTTTATTTATGTTGATTTTTCCCTCTGAGTTTCAAACTCCTCGCCTATGTCGTTTAAGAGATACAGGCTCCGTTAGGAATCTTTCAACCCCCACTTTTCACCCCATTCACCTCATAATATACACCACATCGAAAAACCCTCAGACACGTGTCTTCTTATTAGCCTACTTTCGATTTTGGCAAAAAATGAAAGTAGACTTATGAGATCAACACAGGGCGAAAAAATTGTGTCTGTCTGTGTGTGTGTATGTGTGTGTGTGAGTCTGTGTGTATGTGTGTGTGTGAGTCTGTGTATGTGTGTGTGTCTGTGTGTGTGAGTGTGTGTACTCTGAATGTCTGTCCCCCCCTATCAATTCGAACACGGTGAATGCGAATTAAACGAAAATTGGTACAAAGGTAGCACTAGCAAAGGACACCTCAGTGTCATGTATTATATCGCCGCCATCTTGACGGAAACGTAATGGTGGCCACACAAATGTTCAAAGCTTAAATCAAATTACGACCAACCTAATCATCCGATCTCTACCAAATTTTGCAACAACATACCTTTATGGGGGGAGCATCCTTCGACCAAACCAATAGGTCATTAGCATAATAGTTTGCGGATGGCGGCCATCTTTGTGTGAAAATCGATTCCCCCTATAAATTCGAACACGGTGCAACCGAATGGAACGAAATTTGGTACAGAGGTAGTACTAACAAAAGGCACCTCAGTGTCATGTTTTATATCGCCGCCATCTTGACGAAAACGTAATGGCGGCCACACTAATGTTCAAAGCTTGAATCAAATTACGACTAACCAATCATCCGATCTCTACCAAATTTTGCAACAACATACCTTTATGGGGGGAGCATCCTTTGACCAAACTAATAGGTCATCAGCATAATAGTTTGCGGATGGCGGCCATCTTTGGGTGAAAAAGGATTCCCCCTATTAATTCGAACACGGTGCAACCGAATGGAACGAAATTTGGTACAGAGGTAGTACTAAAAAGAAACCACAGTGTCATGTTTTATATCGCCGCCATATTAACGGATCGTAATGGCGGCCACACAAATGTTCAAAGCTTAAGTTAAATTACGACTAACATAACCATCCGATGTCTACCAAACTTTGCAACGACATACCTTTATGGAGAGAGCATCCTTTGACCAATCTAATAGGTTATTAGCCTAATAGTTTGCGGATGGCGGCCATCGTTATGTCAAAATTGATTCCCCCTATTAATTCAAACACGGTGAAACCGAATGGAACGAAATTTGGTACAGAGGTAGCACTAGCAAAGGGCACCCCAGTGTCATGTTCTATATCGCCGCCATCTTGACTGAAACGTAATGGCGGCCACACGAATGTTCAAAGCTTAAATCAAATTACAATTAACCTAATCATCCTATCTCTACCAAATTTTGCAACAACATACCTTTATGAAGGGAGCATATTTTGACCAATCTAATAGGTCATCAGCGTAATAGTTTGCGGATGGCGACCATCTTTGTGTGAAAATCGATTCCCCCTATTAATTCGCCAACGGGTCAACCGAATGGAACGAAATTTGGTACAGTGGTAGCACTAGCAAAGGGCATCTCAGTGTCATGTGTTATGTCGCCACCATATTGACAAAAACGTAATGGCGGCCACACAAATGTTCAAAGCTTAAGTTGAATTACGACTAACATAACCATCCGATCTCTACCAAACATTGCAACAACATACCTTTATGGAGGGAGCATCCTTTGACCAATCTAATAGGTTATTAGCCTAATAGATTGCGGATGGCGGCCATCTTTATGTCAAAATCGATTCCCCCTATTGATTCGAACACGGTGGAACTGAATGGAACGAAATTTGGTACAGAGGTAGCACTAGGAAAGGGCACCTCAGTGTCATGTTTTATTTCGCCGCCATCTTGACTGAAACGTAATGGTGGCCACACGAATGTTCGAAGCTTAAATCAAATTACGATTAACCTAATCATCCGATCTCTACCAAATATTGCAACTACATACCTTTATGGAGGGAGCATCCTTTGACCAATCTAATAGGTCATTCGCCTAACAGTTTGCGGATGGCGGCCATCTTTATGTCAAAAATGATTCCCCCTATTAATTCGAACACGGTGGAATCGAATGGAACGAAATTTGGTACAGAGGTAGCACTAGCAATGGGAACCTCAGTGTCATGTTTTATATCGCCGCCATCTTGACTGAAACGTAATGGCGGCCACACGAATGTTCAAAGCTTAAATCAAATTACGATTAACCTAATCATCCGATCTCTACCAAATTTTGCAACTACAGACCTTTACGTAGGGAGCATCCTTTGACCAATCTAGTAGGTCATTCGCCTAATAGTTTGCGGATGGCGGCTATATTTGTGTCAGAATCGATTCCCCCTATTAATTCAAACACGGTGAAACCGGATGGAACGAAATTTGGTACAGAGATAGCACTAGCAAAGGGCATCTCAGTGTCATGATTAATATCGCCGCCATATTGACAGAAACATAATGGCGGCCACACAAATGTTTAAAGCTTAAATCAAATTAGGACTAACATAACCATCCGATCTCTACCAAACTTTACAACAACATACCTTTATGGAGGGAGCATCCTTTGACCAATCTAATAGGTCATTAGCCTAATAGTTTGTGAATGGCGGCCATTTTATGTCAAAATTGATTCCCCCTATTAATTCGAACATGGTGGAACCGAATGAACGAAATTTGGTACAGAGGTAGAACTAGCAAAGGGCACCTCAGTGTCATGTTTTATATCACCGCTATCTTGACGGAAACGTAATCGCGGCCACCAAAATGTTAAAAGCTAAATTGTAATTACGACCAAACTAATTATCTAGTCTCTACCAAATTTTGCAACACCATATCTTTATGTGGGAAACATATTCTGACCAAACTGCAAGAACATCAGCCCAATAGTTTGCAGATGGTGGCCAAGTATGTGGGCAAATCGATTCCCCCTATCAATTCAAACACGGTGAAACCGAATTGAATGAAATATTTTACAGAGGTAGCACTAGCAAAGGGCACCTCGTATTCATGTTTAATATCCCTATAGTACGTTGTATTTCAACAAGCTACTACAACCAACTTTCAATTATACTCCTTGGATAGGACAAAGAGTTATAACATTACCCATGCATTTAGGAGAAAGTAGGCTAAATGTTATTGACTGAACATCTTGTTAAATACATGTAACTTCTATACTATCAGTTGGATTTCGACCAAATTTCGTATGTGCTATGCGTACCATAACAGATATGACTAAAAGTATTGTTAAGAGCTATCAGGGCTGCCAACTGTTAATAAATACTGTCTTTTTTTACTCTAATATCAATATATCAGAAAGTATGCATGCCAACAGCTCTATACTTTGCACACGTATAGCACCTGATATTCTAAATTAATTTGGAGTAATTAATACAAGGCAGTGCTGCCAACATGATTCTATGCCTGCTGATATGTCCAATTTTAAAATACATGTAATTTCTATACTAACAAATGGATTTCATCCAAAATTGGCATATC
Organism: Meconema thalassinum; assembly: GCA_946902985.2. NCBI lineage: Eukaryota > Metazoa > Arthropoda > Insecta > Orthoptera > Tettigoniidae > Meconema > Meconema thalassinum. The sequence goes on along the minus strand of OX336390.1, from coordinate 62,606,183 downwards.
AAGATATCATAATATTTCAGATTATTTCTGACCAGCACAAGCATGGTATTGTTGGCAACATGCTTTTACGCCTGCTGATAGATCCAGTGTCTAACTGCATGTAACGTCCAACCAAATGTTGTATTCTGTACCTTAAGAGATGGAACTAAGAATATAATCAGTCACCAGGGCTGCCAACTGTAATGCTCTATTAGGCTACATTATACCAGGTATATTTTGAACTAATTAGATATTTCAATATTACCAACTTAATTTCGTCATTATTCTAGATAGATTCATATACTGTAGAATAATCATTGGCATGAAAAGTAGGCTGTATAGTTCTTTACGGAACATCTTGTTGTTTTTGAAATGAAATATAATATTTTGTATCTCATAATTATGTTGGTGGTACTGAGTCCTGGTATGGGGCAGTTATGTGCAATAGGAGAACCTCTGCATGTGGTTCACAGTTGTGAAAATCCTTGAAGAACAGTTTCAGGATATCGCAATTGAAGTGTTTATTTCCAAAGTGACGTATCCACGACATGCAAAACTTCAGAATTCTCGTTTTTGTTTCTTCACATAATTAAATTCAGATATGATTATGAATATAATGTAATTTCATTCATTACCTTTATGCACATCCTGACACTGTGTTTTAAAAAATCTCCTGTCAATGGAAAAGGTGCTAATCATCTCCTCTAAGTTGGAGTTAGGACGTTTTGGAAATAAATCATATATTGACCTACACTTTGAGTGATATTTATGAACATTTGAAGACAGAATCGAATTCATGGTTAAATGACATCCCATCGAGAACAACAGGGACATTCTGGACAACAATAGTTTTGGGATTTCGATGTCTCTCCGCCTTGGATCAACGCTTTGTAAACCTCATACTTGTGTATGTGGTGAGGTCGTTTCCGCACGTCGTACACACGGTCTCTCATGTAAAAGGAGTGCTGGTCGACATTCTCGTCATTTTTCTATAAATGAAACGCTTCGGAGGGCTTTCGCTACTGCAAAATTCCCGTCTATTCTTGAACCATCTGGAATTTGCAGAGACGACGGTCGCCGCCCTGATGGGATGACCATCATTCCGTGGTCGAATGGCAAATGCCTAGTCTGGAATGCTACGTGCTCAGATACGTTGGCTCCTTCCTATATTTCATCATCGTCAAAGGAAGCAGGATCTGTAGCTGAGATCGCCGTCACTCGGAAGAAAAACAAATATAGGAAGATCATGGAGGAGTATATTTTCGTGGCCTTTGCTGTGGAGACAATGGGTCCTTGGAGTGAGGACGCAATAAATCTAGTACACAACCTAGGAAGAGTAATAGGTGGAGTCTCTGGTGATCCTCGTTCCAAGACCTATTTGATGCAGAGAATCGGCAAAGCGATTCAAAAGGGAAACGCAGCCTGTGTAATGGGGACTATTCCACATAACACTAGTATGGACGAAATATTCTATTTGTTATAGGGTAGTTAATTTAATACAGATGTTTTATTTCATGATTGTATTGAACTGGCAGATTTATGTAAAATGTGCCTGTTTGTGTACCTGTAGAAATAAAATTTTGCATAAGGTTTAAAAGGATTAAACACAAACTGATGCTCTACATGTTCTTCAAAGTTAGTCGTGGCCTTGATTTTTCACGTGATATCACGTGATGTCCAGAGAGCCATAGGATTGGTCATCATGGATATAAGATACGGTTATACCTTAGATTGCCACGGTGGGTGAGTGGATATCATGTCGGTCTACTAACCCCAAGATTTCAGGTTCACTCCAGGCCATGGTAAGTGATTTTTGAAAGGCGGCAAAAATACGATACGCATGTCATATGATGTTGGCATGTCAAAGAACCCATTTGAATTCAGTAGGCCGAGTTCATAATGACAAAATTAATCTCGGGAGTTTCCGCCAGTAGTGTGTTTTGGACAGTTCTAAATCCTCCACCTCCACACCCTCCACACAAGATGGCGGCGGCGCGACATCTCTCGAACTTATGGTTGGATTTTAACAAGTGAGGTGTCATTGAACTCGGGCTGACACTCCCTTTCCAATGGACGACATATTTCAACCCCCAAAATAAAACCGACCCCTACTAGGGGGTGAAATTGAATTTTTTAGAGAATCTCTCTTTCCAATTGCAACATGTGAGAGTTTGAATGTCGATATGGAATGAAACGTCGTTCTACATAATGTGCATATGTGCGGTGGATAGCCGCTATGAATTAACATGCTTGTTTTCTGTTTTTACGCATGCCCACTCATGGCTTTTGTAAGAGGGTGGAGGAGCGGATCCCTATGGATGGGTTATTGTTGACGAGTCATTGTTGGCGGGGGTCATTGTTGTCGGGTCATTGTGGACGAGTCCTTGTGGACAAGTCCATGTTGACAGGTCCTTATGGACAAGTCCTTGTGGACAGGTCCTTGTGGACGAGTCCTTGTGGATGAGTCCTTGTTGATGAGTCCCTTTGGACTGATCCCTTTTGGACCGGTTCCTACGGACTGGCTCATGAATTTATTTAAATTATGTCAAAGGGCCTAATTACATTTCGCGTGTGTTGAACTGACGTTGTTCTCCAGTCTTTACTACTATAATGGGATAACGATATGAAAGGAAAGTGGCGAAATACATGCGAACATACAAGGGATCTAACTCGGTGGATGGATGTGTTCTAACGAGTCATTTGTAGTTGAAAGAGAATAATACATGTTCTTAAGATGTTAAAACTATGGAGATGGTATGTGCAGTAAGACGTCTTGTTATATTTCCTGTGTGTCATATTACAGACATGGCAGAGAGCGCACAGATCTGTTGCTATTACTAACGCTGCAGTAATTTGAATCCGCAAGTGTTCATTAAGACAATGGGTGATGATCATGTAAAGTTAACAGTTATTGGATATTACACAGGTGTTCCTTCCGGTGTCATGTTGCTGACATTGCAGAGAGCGCACACTGTTGTTGCTATGACTGACGCTGCAGTAATTTAAAACCTCAGGTGTTGATCAAGACAATGGGTGATGATTATGCAAAGTCAGCAGTCATTGGATACCACACAGGTGTTCCTAGTGTGCTTTGGACTCTCAGCTGTATTGGGAAGGAATTGCAATGATCTGAAAAAAACTGCTGACACGAGCGATGAGAGTTTATATAAGAGGGGTGTCATATATCTCCCTACTGTCAGTCTTTATTACTCGCTTTGGGTGAACAGTGCTCTATTACTGCTCAAGAGTTGTAAAAAAAGCCGTTTTGGTAGAAAATCATTAAATTATTTTGCAAGGTAAGTACTTATTATTAATGGATTGTAGTCTTTTATTACTAATTGATGTTGAAGTTATTGATTGGAATGTATTTATTGATTGATTGATTGATTTGTTTACAGATAATTGGGTACCTGTAGGTTACCAGATTCCTACAATCTGTTCATTCAGTGGCAGCAGTTGATAAATTATAAAATGGTAAGTGCCCCTCTAATAACTTTAAAACAGTTAGAGTGATATTTTCCAATGTTCACCACTACATGTCAGTGAAAATGGTATATTTGGCAGTCAAAAGTTGGATCTACTTGACCATGGTGTGTAAAGCTAATTTTATAGGTTAGATTTTGATTACCGCTCTATTAAGTCTGAATGTTCATAGCTAGGTGTCAGTGACAGAGGGAATATTTAAAGACTTAACCTCAGTTCACCTAACATAACCTAACTTTACCTAACTTATCCTTGACACGTGACAGGTTTTACAAGTTTAAACTTGTTTTAAGACTGGCTATGACGTCACACTTAGCTCACTTAACTGGCGATCGCTGGTTTCTATCACGTGACATGTTCCACAAGTTTAGACTTGTTTTAAGACTGGCTATGACGTTACACTTAGCTCACTTCACTGGTGATCGCTGGTTTCTATCACGTGACATGTTCTACAAGTTTAGACTTGTTTTAAGACTGGCTATGACGTCACACTTAGCTCACTTAACTGGTGAATGCTGGTTTCTATCACGTGACATGTTCTACAAGTTTAGACTTGTTTTAAAACTGGCTATGACGTCACACTTAGCTCTCTTAACTGGCGACTGCTGGTTTCTACCACTCTATCAAGTTCCAATGTTAACCGCTAGGTGTCAGTGACAGTGGTATATAGTAACCCCCAGTTAGAACTACATGAAGTTAGACTTGCTAGGAGTTCACAGATGATTGATTTAATTACCCTGCTATAACCATTGACTGGAATATAATTAAACTATCTATAATGTAATATAAATAATTCATGCTTTTGGGCTAATGCCGTGTGTATTTTTAATTTGAACCATACGTTTCGGAGAAACCTTGCCTCCTTTTTCAATGGAAATAAACAATGTACTTTGTTTTATCATTTATTAACATTTATGATTTCTTTCTTTTATAGGTAATTTCGAAAGTGATCATCATGTTCAAGTGTGGTGACTGTAAGAAACAGTTCTCAAGACCTGACAACCTTCAACCACACGCAAATGCTAAACATGGCATTAAAATGTTTGTGTGCAGTCATTGTGCTACCACATTTAATAGACAAGATAATCTTGCACGTCATGTAAATTTAATGCATGTCAGTTCAGCACCATTTTCATGTTCAGTTTGTGAACTTGGTTTTTCTGCTGTAAAGCAATATCATTCCCACATGGTTGAAGTGCATGGGGAACAACAGGAATTAAAAACTGTAAAACCATCAACTAGCACGGAACCTTTAAATAAATGTAATGCTCAAAAGCGTAAACGTACTCAAGATTGTGAAAATAGTTGTGCAACAAAAAGAAATAAGAATGGTGAACCTTCGGTAACCCATTGTGATGTATGTAATATTGATATACCTTCTTCAATCATTCATGGACATTTACGTAGTATTCATCATAAAAATAACGCTTGCCATGAAAGAAATTCTGGAAATGTTCAACAAATTGGTAGTGCGTTTAAAAGTCGAATTGCTAGTTACAGACTTTATAGTGAAGAAAAAACTCAAAGTATTGAATCATTTTTAAGAAATGTTCAACCTACTGTGTTTGGCTTGGTAGGTAATATTTTAGTGGAGCATAAAACATTTAAAATGAATTTTGAACTTTTTGGACTCTATGTAAAAACTGGGAGTGAGGGTGAAATTACAGATATCAAATCTTTTAATACAAAAAACATAATTGTTAGCGAATCAACTAATATTAGTGATATATACCAAAATATTTCAAGTGCTATCATTGTGAAGAGTGAAGAGTTTCAGGAAAGGGAGTCGGGCTGATCATTGGTTGAAGTACTTTATTTAGAAACCAACATGAATAAATATAATCCCCTTCGAGCATCATCATACATTGATTTGCCAGGATGGATCAAACGTAAGCATGCTTGTGTAAACGTTATGAATAATGATGACGCATGCTTTGCATGGGCTGTAACCTCAGCTCTCCATCCAGCAGTGGAAAATATGGATAGAACATCATCTTATCCTCACTATTCTTCCGTGTTAGATTTAAAAGAAATAGAATTTCCTATGGCGATAAAAGACATTAAACGTTTTGAAGAGCTGAACAATGTAAGTATTAATGTTTATGAAATTGAAAATAAGAGTATAGTAGGCCCTCTATATTATACTCAGGAAAAAAAGGATGCTGAAGTAAATTTACTTTACATAACCGAAGGTGAAAATGCCCACTATTGTTGGATAAAACATTTAAGTAGACTTGTTGGTAGTCAGATAACAAAAATAGAACATAAGAAGTGGTTGTGTGATGGCTGTTTGCTATATTTCAGAAAAGAGGACCAACTAACTCAACATCAAAAATGGGGGTGTAATCATGTTCGTACGGTATTACCGACTCCTAAAAATAACATTCTAAAATTTAAGGATTATGAGAAACAGCTTCGAGTACCATTTGTTATATATGCAGACTTCGAGGCTTTGCTAAAACCATTTAATACATGTTCATCGAATCCAGCCCAACCTTTTACCAACACTACTCACATTCATGAACCTTTTAGCTTTGCATATTATATTAAATGTAGTTATGATGACTCTTTAAATAAGTTTGAGCTCTATAGAGGACCTGATGCACCTAAAGTTTTTATGGAAAGGCCTGAGAAAGATGCCGTCCGTATATCCTCTATTTTAAATACGATCATTCCAATGGAACCACTAACTTTATTAGAGCAAATGAATTTTGAAACTGAAACTAATTGTTTTATATGTGGTGAATGTTTATATTCAGACAGGGTTCGCGATCATGACCATTTAACAGGACAATATCGTGGTGCTGCTCACCAAGAATGTAATTTAAATTATAGAGTAAGTAAATTCATTCCGGTCATTCTACATAACGGTAGCAAATACGATAACCACTTTATCGTTAAAGAATTTGGAGCTTCAGATGTGAAAATTGATGTGATTGCAAATAATAAGGAACAATACATATCGTTCACAAAATACATCAAAACTGACAATATGAAAACCATTAAACTGCGATTTTTAGATTCATTCCGCTTTATGCCGAGTAGTCTTGATAAGCTTGCTAGTAATTTAAAATCAGATCAGTTTCATGAAATTCAACGTGTCTTTCCTAAAGAAGATGATTTTAATTTGATTTGTCAAAAGGGTATATTCCCTTACGAATATATTAACTGTGTGGGACGTCTTGAGGAGTGTTCTTTACCACCGAAAGATGCATTTTACAGTTCCTTAAACACAAGTCATATCAGTGATCAGGAATATTTACAAGCACAACGTGTATGGGCACAGTTTAACATTCAAACTTTAGGAGAATTTTCAGACATATATTTGAAGACAGATGTGTTGTTATTAGCAGATGTTTTTGAAAATTTTCGGAATGTTTGTATGAAAACTTATGACCTTGATCCTTGTCAGTATTTCAAAGCTCCTTGGTTAAGATTCAGTTCAATGTTGAAAAAAACGAAAGTAAATTTAGAATTAATGACTGATATAGACATGATCAATTTTATGAAATCATCAATTCGAGGTGGATTAAGTCAATGTAGTGGACTGTACTCTAAAGCGAATAATAAAAACATGCCTAGCTACAACCCTTGTGAAGAGTCAAAGTATATTGTCTACCTCGATGCAAATAACCAATATGGTTGGGCTATGAGTCAATATCTACCACTGAAAGATTTTCGCTGGCTGACACAACCTGAAATTGATGTCTTACATGTTGACACTCTTAATGATAACGATTATAAAGGATATATTTTAGAGGTAAATCTTGAGTACCCTAAAGAGTTACATGATGATCATAATGATTTACCATTTTGTCCTGAGAATATGAAATCTCCATACATCACATCACGAACAAAAATGTTAATTGCTAATGTAAATAATAAATGTAAATATGTAATACATTATCGAAACTTGAAACAGTGTCTACAGCATGGATTGAAATTAACTAAAATTCATCGCGTATTGCAATTTCATCAGTCAGCATGGCTCAAACCGTATATTGATCTAAACAATAATTTAAGAACACAGTCAACAAACGCGTTTGAAAAAGATTTTTATAAACTCATGAATAATAGTGTTTTTGGAAAGACTATGGAGAATGTTGATAAACGAGTTGATGTAAAGCTGATAACAAAGTGGGAGAATGATGGTAAAAGGTATGGTGCGAGCACCTTAATAAGCAAGCCTAACTTTCATAGCTGTTCAATTATTCATGAGGATTTAGTTGTAATTCAAATGAATCGTCTTAAAGTAACTTACAACAAACCCATATATGTGGGTTACACCATTCTGGAATTATCAAAAACACTTATGTATGAATTTCACTATGATTATGTAAAGAAAAACTATCTTGATAATGCTAAATTACTCTACACAGACACAGATTCTTTTATTTATGAGTTTAAAACTGATGATTTTTATGAGGATATCAAAACTGAGCTAAATAGGTTTGATACAAGTGACTATCCCGAGGATAATATTTACCATTTACCTCTAGTAAACATAAAGGTTCTTGGGAAATTTAAGGATGAATGTGCTGGTGTTATTATAGACACCTTTGTAGGCACAAAATCTAAATCATACAGCTATATGACAATTGATGATGTAGTAGTAAAACAAGATGTTCAGTAAAGAACATATAGCCTACTTTCTCCTAAATGCATGGGTATTGTTATAACTCTTTGTCCTTTTCAAGGAGTATGATTGAATGTTGGTTGTAGGAGCTTGTTGAAATACAACGTGCTCTAGGGATATTAAACATGAATATGAGGTGCCCTTTGCTAGTGCTACCTCTGTACCAAATTTCGTTCAATTCGGTTTCACCGTGTTTGAATTGATAGGGGGAATCGATTTGCACACATACTTGGCCACCATCTGCAAACTATTGGGCTGATGTTCTTGCAGTTTGGTCAGAATATGTTTCCCACATAAAGATATGGTGTTGCAAAATTAGGTAGAGACTAGATTATTAGGTTGGTCGTAATTACATTTTAGCTTTTAACATTTGGGTGGCCGCGATTACGTTTCCATCAAGATAGCGGTGATATAAAACATGACACTGAGGTGCCCTTTGCTAGTGCTACCTCTATACCAAATTTCGTTCCATTTGGTTTCAGCGTGTTTGAATTAATAGGGGTAATCGATTCTGACACAAAGATGGCCGCCATCCGCAAACTATTTGGCGAATGACCTATTAGATTGGTCAAAGGATGCTCCCTCCATAAAGGTATGTAGTTGCAAAATTTGGTAGAGATCGGATGATTAGGTTAATCGTAATTTGATTTAAGCTTTGAACATTCGTGTGGCCGCCATTACGTTTCAGTCAAGATGGCGGCGATATAAAACATGACACTGAGGTACCCTTTGCTAGTACTACCTCTGTACCAAATTTCGTTCCATTCGGTTCCACCGTGTTCGAATTAATAGGGGGAATCAATTTTGACATAAAGATGGCCTCCATCCGCAAACTATTAGGCGAATGACCTATTAGATTGGTCAAAGGATGCTCCCTCCATAAAGGTATGTAGTTGCAAAATTTGGTAGAGATCGGATGATTAGGTTAGTCAAAATTTGATTTAAGCTTTGAACATTTGTGTGTCCGCCATTACGTTTCCGTCAAGATGGCGGCGATATAAACCATGACACTGAGGTGTCTTTTGTTAGTACTACCTCTGTACCAAATTTCGTTCCATTCGGTTGCACCGTGTTCGAATTAATAGGGGGAATCGATTTTCACACAAAGATGGCCGCCATCCGCAAACTATTACGCTGATGACCTATTGGTTTGGTCAAAGGATGCTCCCCCCCATAAAGGTATGTTGTTGCAAAATTTGGTAGAGATCGGATGATTAGGTTAATCGTAATTTGATTTAAGCTTTGAACATTTGTGTGGCCGCCATTACGTTTCCGTCAAGATGGCGGCGATATAAAACATGACACTGAGGTGCCTTTTGTTAGTACTACCTCTGTACCAAATTTCGTTCCATTCGGTTGCACCGTGTTCGAATTAATAGGGGGAATCGATTTTCACACAAAGATGGCCGCCATCCGCAAACTATTACGCTGATGACCTATTGGTTTGGTCAAAGGATGCTCCCCCCATAAAGGTATGTTGTTGCAAAATTTGGTAGAGATCGGATGATTAGGTTAATCGTAATTTGATTTAAGCTTTGAACATTTGTGTGGCCGCCATTACGTTTCCGTCAAGATGGCGGCGATATAAAACATGACACTGAGGTGCCTTTTGTTAGTACTACCTCTGTACCAAATTTCGTTCCATTCGGTTGCACCGTGTTCCAATTAATAGGGGGAATCGATTTTCACACAAAGATGGCCGCCATCCGCAAACTATTACGCTGATGACCTATTGGTTTGGTCAAAGGATGCTGCCCCCATAAAGGTATGTCGTTGCAAAATTTGGTAGAGATCGGATGATTAGGTTAGTCGTAATTTGATTTAAGCTTTGAACATTTGTGTGGCCGCCATTACGTTTCCGTCAAGATGGCGGCGATATAAAACATGACACTGAGGTGTCCTTTGCTAGTGCTACCTTTGTACCAAATTTCGTTCAATTCGTATTCACCGTGTTCGAATTGATAGGGGGGGACAGACATTCAGAGTACACACACTCACACACACACAGACACACAGACACACACACACACAGACTCACACACACACATACACACACACAGACAGACACACTTTTTTCGCCCTGTGTTGATCTCATAAGTCTACTTTCATTTTTTGCAAAAATCGAAAGTAGGCTAAAAATTAAAAGGAGTGAAAAAGAATGTTGTTAGTAAAGAGTTAGATATAAGTGATTATAAAAACTGTATAGTTAGTAACCCACCTGTAT